>JAHFWJ010000446.1:0-2934656 GCA_028555115.1 Himalopsyche japonica | reverse complement strand
CTGTATTTTATACATAACGCTAAAACTGCTGCGCTGGTCCAATCATTGTAGACATGCGTACAACGTGAACCTAGTATTTTTGTTTTAATATAGTTATGATCAGTAAAATCGTTCAGTATGACTTACAATATAAGTAAATATATTACTCTAGATGTGGCGTTACAATAAACATTACATTCTCATATGCACGTTTGAGAATTGTAAAGATATTATTGTTATACGCAAAGATTTTTATCGTAAATATGTTTTGTAGTATATATGTTAATTAAGTCAATATGAAGAATACAAACACTATCAATAGATAGACTTTTGATTTTATCTATTGGTAATTATTATTCTCTTAAAATTCTTTATGACAGGTTATATAATATTCTCATGATTTTTATCACTTAATTTATATTTTAAATAATAAAAACACATTTTTTAGTACTTATTTCCACAATATATTTTTTTTTTTTTTGATCAGGACCGGTTTCGCTCATCGCGAGCATTGATGCGAAGCATGAGCGAAACCGGTCCTGATCAAAAAATATATTGTGGAAATAAGTACTAAAAAATGTGTTTTTATTATTTAAAATATAATGCCTTTCCATCAAGAAGTGACAGTTAACACCTTAAAAGTGACTTAATTTATAATTATTTCTATTTACAACTGTCATTTGTATAATTTTAGCACTACTTGTATTATTTAGCTATATTTTTGTGAGAGTTTGAAGCTGTACAACATTACCACTAGGTAATGGTGGTTAACTAACATAATTTTAATCAGCAAAATTTTAAGTAATCTAAGTTGGCTACTTCAATTCAAGTTAGTTTATCGCAGAATTCATTGAAATTTGCAAAATTAAAGTGGTAAGAGATAAGACAGTTATATTCAAGTAGCAAGTCTGGGAGAATCGTCGCTCCTTTGTTAAACGACGAAAACTTTTTTACTACTGTTAAACTGAAGCGTGCCACGTCATTTTGCACAAACTTTAACATTGCACCCGCAGAAAGTCACCGGTGAAAATATTAGTTGGTACTGCAGCTTAAAAACTCGTAAATATTTACGATTTTTGTTTTACAACTTCTGTCTATGCCCATTTAATGATATCAGATCACAATGTGTGTATCGATACTTCAACTTCAAATGTTGTGTAAATCAACGTGTATATTGAGGGATTTATAACTTCTATAACAGTTCTATCTCATCGTAATATTATGATTATTAAATAAATGGATTTAAATCACAGTTCGATAAATCCGAACGAATGGCTGACATCAAAATTTAGGTTATAAAAAGTCAGTGTATGTCGTCCATTTTTTCTAATCAATAATAAATTTTAGGATAGCCAATCCATCATGAAAAATTGCACTCTTTAACCAGGTTTTATTTATTTATCTCTAACAAAAGCGTAGCGTATATTTGGCCGAGCGTTGGGTGTAAATTTTTACAAATCCATAAATGTCTTTCTCACCATACTAGGGTTAAAGCTTATGATTGTGTCCACGCCACAAAGTGCCTACTACGAAACTCGAGTAGAAAATCTTTGAACTAAAAAGATCTCTGCCTCTGTCTTGAAGGTTGCATGTTTTTGAAGGGTACACATTTGTGCGTGTCGGAAATCTATCACAAATAATTGCATAAAAATCTTTCAAAACAGAAACGATTTAACAAAAAGATTATGATCAAATTGAATGCTTATATTTGCAAACGTGGCCCTCTTGAATCGTGTTTGAAGAATATGAAAATCTTTCCGCTCCTAAGGCTTGGATTTATATATGCAATTGAAAAACGATTGATATCAAATAAGATAACAAAGTGCGCTGCAAGCCTGAGTATATTATAATGTGAACATTGCATTATATTGAATGTTCAGAATTATACTAAGACTTGCGTATACTTGATACAACCTACGGTTTTATTCATCTGACATTTTCTTAGTATACAATATTTTAAAATCGCAATGATAAATAATCATGACCATATATATTTCTTTCGAATTATGCAAAGCCAAAATGACAATTCGAGTATTATTGATAATTTAAAGCATAATAAATAAAAAACTTAAAGGCATAATGTTCCAAGTAATTTTTTTAAGAATTCTTGCACCTAAATTGTCATTTTTTACATACAGTGCAGAACCAGCCTGTAAATAAGGATGTCATCAGGAAGAGCTGTAATACTGTACGGTGACATTGCCTATTTTATCTATATGTTGATGAATACTATTTTTAATAGAAATATTGAAGTAAATTTTACTTCATCCGACTCGATTCCACTCTTTGCAAATTAACTATTGATTGGTAATTTTTGTATTGTGTTGATGCCTTTAAGATATATTTATAAAAACAAGGATGATTTGTATGCTTTCTGATTTGTAGTTTCTTCCGCGATGGACTTTTTTATACCATATACCAATTTATAACCCAAAATTGTATGTGCATCTGTTAAAAATTATGACGCAAACTATTTAACACATAGTATGCACATCGTGTGCGACCGCATATTTATGAAGTGTGTTACGAATAAGCGAATTAATAAATACGAATCTATAATTTAAGTCGTAAAAAATCAACATCAATTAATCTTGATTTCTCTCATGTCTGTAACGCAAAGCACAGCGCGCGGTCCATACTATTTATTAATCAGAACATTAATTTACCCACATCACAACATAGCGTCATTTCCTATTTATGATTATAATTTTAGAGTCATACGGAATAGTTGAAAAATCGTATAATCGGGTTTGCAAAGTATTCATGATTGAATATTATATGAAATGACAAACTATGTTTTTGTTAGATTTTTACTGAATATGGACTTATTTCTTTTTGCTTTTAGATGCCTCATTGTAATTGAATGCAAAATCTTTGACGCTAACAACAAAAGATTAATTGAATTACACATTTCCATAAATACCCCCTACATCCAGGGTGGAATAATAGTAATTATTATTGCTATTGAATAGGGCATTAACAATCGCTGCATTGTACTTTAGAATACGATTCCACCATTGTTTCAGACCCTTCCTTTTTATAACAATGTAAATGTCATGGAACTTCCTTTACAAGTTTTCAAAACAATGGCGCCTGACTTCATAATAATGTGAAGTTGTTTTATTGCCGACGGAATAGACGTCTTTGCTTTCTTGTCAAAGAAAAAATCAAAAATCATTTGTCATATTATTATAATGCCAAACCTTTTGAGATATGGTCTTGGACAGAACGGCAGGGTTTTTTTTGAAACCTTCCCCTCCATATATATGTACTGGTGATAACAATGGTAATAAAAACGATAAAACCAATGCATTTCAGGTAAAATAAAAACTTTTCATTTAATTCCATCATTAGAGGGAAATTGAATTGATTTTTTTATATGTAACGTTTTAATTAAATAATAAGTTTATAATTTTTTTTAAACAGTTTTATAAAGCTCTTTTAACAGCCGACTCAAAAAAGACACGTGGTGTGAGTGATCAACTAAACACTTGTCCTATCTGAGCCCGATCGACGTGACCCTATACTCTGCAAAAATGAGAGACTTTAACTGACTTTAACTGACCTGTTTTTATTAAAAACACTTAATGAGATATACCCATTAAAAGCACATTTGCGTAATCTAGGAATTAAATATATCATGTATAATATTTGATTAAAAGTTTCAGTCCTTTGGTTGCCGACTATTTTAGACTCATTATGTAAGAAATACCACTATATAGAAATAAGTATAATACAATGTGTACTGTAATTAAAAATACATCATATACTTGTTTAATGATCACATAAGATGTGGTGTAATCAGCAGTTATTTTTTATGTCAATTGTGAATATATCCGTTATCGGTAAACAGAAGCTTGAGACTTAATAATATTTCAAAATAATTTTCTTAGACGCTCAACATTGTCGGAATATTTGTTATTGAATAACATATAATGATATGAGCAACGGAAATTTATCCAGTCCTACAGTAAATTGGTCAGTTTTGTTTCCTCATTAGTTACACGCTAGCGAGTTCACTAGTTTAAATCACCATCGCTTACTTTCATACAAATATCACATTTTTTATTCAATAATGTAAACTCGGAGTTTTTTTTGTCTTTGGTGTATATTTCTCTTCACACAAATCGTATCTGTATATAAAAGGCGACCGGAATTAGGTGTCGTTTTTTTTAATAGTATAAATAATCAGTATTTTACAATTTCGACTAAGGACCTAAGGTTAAATGTTAACACCAAATTTTATTTGTTGAAATTTCGCATTTAAAAAATATATATTTAGACTAAGAAGTAAACATACATCTGAAGTATTTTTAATAGTGGCTGACTTAATTATAATGACATTCGATTGAAACGATAGAATCGATTGTCAATTTACCATAGGAATCAATTTGTTTAACGTGGAAGAAAGTGTTTTACTTTTGCCTTGAAGGAGTGGGGGTTCACTAACTATTTTATCAAGAAATCGTAAAGCTGTCTGTCAGTTCCATTGCACAAAATGTTTCAATATAACGAAACCTGGTTCGTGAGTAAAAAAAAACATGTGGAAATATACACAGTTTCAACAGTTCAATAAAATAAACAACAATCAATGAAATGATAATGTTCAATTATCATTTCAAGCGTTTTTTAACAAAGGTATGTTATTTTACTGATGAAAAATGATCACTTATCGATTGAAAAGTTTTTATTCGTATATTTGAAAGTTGGATAAGTGTAACCACTTGGTTTTAATTAGCAGATGGATGTAAGTTTTGAAGAATTTAAAAATGAAATAACCCATAAAAACGTTTACAAATCAAATTAAAATACATTAGAAAATAATACACGCGACGAGATTCAATAATGAATTATATATTTCTTTGTTTTATTTACAAGTGTTGTTGAAAATTTATCAACTCGCATCCATCAAAACAGAGCAACACGAAAGACACAACTTGGAAATTTCGGCTCAGAAATATACTATTCATTTTTATTCATTCAATCTACCTTTCCCAAATTCGCAGTCACGAAAACAAAAGGGACCAACAAGGTATAACTTGGTGTCGCCTCTTTTATTCGACCAGCCATCTTTCGAAGAAGAATTACTTCTTTCAAAGTAATGTTTAGAATAAGGCTCGGTTTTACCGGTGAATTTTTTATTATGATATTTAAATAAAAGATAAAATACATAATTCTTTTGTTTAATGTGTCATTTAAACATTTAGTATGTTTAAATTTTTTTTTAAATGCTTAAGAATACCATTCTTAAGGGTTATGTATTCAATCAATGCTTTTAATCGTCGTAACGTTTGACAAATTTTCGTATAAATATAATTATAACACACACGAAATATTACAATATGTTTCAGAGCTATGCATTTCGACTGGCTTAATTGGAATGATTTCGTTTTATGGATTAACTCAAAAAGTATATAATAGAAAGTATCAAAATATCCGACAAATAAATAAAGACAGGAAAATGAAAGTTTGCGTGCCAAGCTCCACACACTGCATTGAGGATGAATTTTCAATATGGAAATATATATCTTAAACTTAAACTCAATGTTTTTGTTCAATATTTGCTTTCGTATAGTATAGAAAAGGTATCGTGTAACTATACCTTTAGCCGCTTTTCAACGAATTTCGGTATAACTGTGAGTAATTATTTTTGTTTCTTTTAAACCTTTTCAAAAACTTCGCAATAAGGGAGGTGATTAATGGACGCGTATTTCTTCACAACAACTCCTGAAAAAGCAACGCTTTAGGTCACAACTCCTTCAAAAAGAAACTTAAGTTTTCCCCCAACTGGGAAACTAAGCTCTAACTGCAAGAATCATCATTGGACACATTTTATCGTTCAGTGACGTCCTAGTTCTTTGCATATTAATTTATTTTGTTTCTCAGTTGGTAGCTATGCTTATTGATATTTTTATTAATATTTAGAAATTAATTATTTCCGTGATTTCGTGTAGCACACGAAAGCTGTTTAAAAATTTTATTTCAGACCTTCGAATATGAAATAGGAGACAGTTTCAAAATGTTACCTAATAAAACACAATGGCCTAAATGAAAATATCAGAGTACGTTTAAAATTCATCATTAGAGAAATTAACCAGACATAATATATTTTCAAGAAATGAGATATTTAATATCAATATCTTTGAAAATTAATTGCCTAAAACTTTTAATCGATTGATGATATAAGATGCAGAAAAATACATTAATAATCTAAATATCACATTCTCGAAAACCTCGTGGCTGTCATCAATGCTTTTACTTACATTGTTGATATAATATATTCCAGATGCTTGCTTCCAACTAACGATACACATATTTATCTTGTAAGTTCACGACCACTTTCCTCAGAGCTAAAGACAAAACTCACAAATCTCACTTAATTTATTGAGCAAGTTATCGTATACCATTTTTCCTTATTTTTGTTGATAATATTTTTCAATAAGTCAAACATTTTAGCAAGTAAAATACAGTTTATCCTCTACTGTCTTCAGTTTTTACTATTTATATGGTCTTCACTCATTACACACATTATCAACAAATTGATATAGCATGTGGTATTTTTAGTAAAGAAGATGGTTTTATTTTCATTTAAATGTTATATAATGCTGTTCCGAAAATAAAAGTCAACGACTAAATATTTTAAAGCCTTAAATTGCATAAGATAAATTCAAAAGTTTTTTAATCAATATTAATTCAAGAAACGATATGCCATATCTCTAAACTGTGTTAAAATTGAGACATGAATTTGGACTTGCTTAGTTACTAATTTGTTGGTTAAATAAAAATAAATAAATTATATTCACTTTTAAGGTGTTAACTGTCACTTCTTGATGGAAAAGCATGATATTTTAAATAATAAAAACACATTTCTTATTAGTTTTTTTCACAATATATATTTTGATCAGCACCGGTTTCGCTCATCGCGAGCATTATCTATCAGTTGATAATACTCACGATGAGCGAAACCGGTCTTGATCAAAAATATATTGTTGAAATTAGTATAAAAAAAAGTGTTTGTACTATTTAAAATAAATGATATTCATCATCTGTTTCGTTTACTCAATGGTATTTTGTTCATCGTGTATGGCCAGTCAGATTTTATACCTTTAAAAATTTGAATTTTGTTAGAGAAAATGACAAAATATAAATAAATAATAATAATAATCTTATAAGTACTTACTCCAATTTCTACACAATGGTTGATTGGTCGGAGTAAACGCACACTAGACTTCCAAAAGCATACTCGCGAGAGTCGATTTTCCGCCGCAAATGAGAGGAAATTAGTAAAGCAGGTGATGGCTTGTCATTAGTTCGCCACTGAACGCACATCCGTCATAATTGTACGATTTCAGTGACAGCGAACCACGCTGGGGTAGAATTAAGACCTTTAAAAAAATCCTGAAATATCCAAACTGAAAATTCAATTAGTGTTGTCAGTATGATTCGGTCAAAAGATGCATCTTTATAAATCTTTTAATACTGTAAAATAGCTAAGGTTAGCGATCCCTACTGCATTGGATATTGGTATTACAAGGGAATTTCGACAATCGATTTTTATTGCTGTTTTAATTTTTCTTCTTGCGAATTTCAAATTACCAAAATGCAACTTCACTTTTGTTTGTTTATTTAAAATTCGGAAAGAATTGTTCGCGTTGTACATCATTTCAAATAAATACGGTGTAATGATTGATTGACGAACAGTTTTATATAAGCAACCTATATTGAGTTGAGTCCTATTATAAGAGGCGAGAGCAGATGAATTATACAATAATATATCCTTAATTAACTTTTAATGAAGCTAAAAAGAAAGCACCGTACTAAAGTCCACGCTTAGTAAACATTGAACATATGTGCATACAATCTAAGTGATTCTGATCTTAAATATTGTTCATCTTAATTAAATAGTATATAAAGTTGAAGATAATTTAAAAATAATCATTTTCTGATGATGGTGATAAATAAAAAATTATAAAAATTTATGTTAAGCAACTGCCAATTCAATCAACATACACTGATTTCTCATTTTACGCTGATTCACTTTATTAGATTTTTTATGTTATAAACAGTTTTTTTTATATATTATGTGTATGTCTTCTGAAAAAGCATAATTTTTGTAAGCCACTGGGAGCCATTGACAGTGGCGGTGAGTGATGGTAGTCGTAAGAAGTATCTAAATATTACGTGCGCTCTAATTCACGCAACTTTTTTTATCAACTTAGTAATTATCTATTTAATGATATTATAGGAAAACGGAAGTCTCCCAACGATAACTTTTTTTCTTTCATACCGAAAATATGAGAAAACATTTCATATTTTTATAAAGCAAATAAGATATACAAAAATATCGCAAGGGAACATTAAATGTTTAAGAAACAAATGAGAAATTCGGCATCGTATTGAAATAATTACTTTTTTATACAGCATTAAAACATAGTCTTGCTACACGGACTCGCCTTTTTCTGACCATTTTCACTTCCTACATCACCATGATTGAAAATATGTATACTTCGCATTCAAAATATTCACTTATATATATATATTTATTTATTATTGAAAAAATCGGTTAACTTTTTTTAATAATTATAACCAATAAAATTGTTTTGCCTTAAACTAAGACTGCTACGTTGTGTTCAACCTTTTTGAAGCAATGGTACACTTTTGATTTTAGATATTGCAAATATTTTTTAAATCTGTATTCAAATTTGATTGTCAATTAATTATTGTTTTCATTTTATTCATTCAGATAATTGAATGATTGTTTTGTATAGATTTGGTGCAGTGACGGCACACTTGAGGTAAATAAATATTAAATAAATGTTTAAGTATTTATTATGTTTTGGACTTTCAACGTATATCAATGTAATTTATGATATCGACTGAAGGTGCTTGATGGAACTTAAATATTAAATTTGAATTGTTGCAACTTTGTACGATTCCATATGTCTTATCACAAACGAACCGGGTTTCGCCCTTCGGCATCTTCGGGTTTTCCATCGCACGCATGCAACAGAACTGACATAAAAC
The DNA here is from genome assembly GCA_028555115.1 of Himalopsyche japonica. Taxonomy (NCBI): domain Eukaryota; kingdom Metazoa; phylum Arthropoda; class Insecta; order Trichoptera; family Rhyacophilidae; genus Himalopsyche; species Himalopsyche japonica. The sequence goes on along the minus strand of JAHFWJ010000446.1, from coordinate 2,925,653 downwards.
AAAGAGTTAGCATCGTATATATAATATACATTTTTTCAGGAGATTTTAGAAATTAATAGATGCCAGTTATTAAATTCAAACTTCATTCTTGACGATCAACTCAATCTTCCCAACTCCCCCTTGTTGTACCCTTTACGTGAGATCGGTTCAATGAATCGACAATCTCATGACGATAATTCTTATGTCTCATCACAAGATGTTTGATATTAGGTATTCTTTAAATAAAAGAAGACACATTTATAATTTAATTACTTGATTTAAATTTGTTGAAACCCCATTTCAATAACGACAACTCATTAGCAAGATCGTTAATGAAAGTTGTTATAGCTAATTATTATTGGATTAATATTGTTACATTCTTTTCAGCTGCAATCTTTTGCTTGCCTATTGGTAAGTGGATTCCTGTTAATAATGATTTTAATATATTATATATACGATGCTAACTGTTTGTTTTACGTCACTTCTGTTGCATCCGTGCGATGGAATACCTGAAGATGCCGAAGGGCGAAATCCGGGTCGTTTGTGATAAGACATATGGAATCGTACAAAGTTGCAAAAATTCAAATGTATATCAATGTGATACAATCATGATTCATATTACAATGAAGCTATTCAATGCTTTTAATAGGGTTGTTTATATTATATTTTTTCAGTGCATTCGCTTCTTGCATGGAATAATAAACTTCTCTAGCAAGATTGTAACCGTCAATAGTTCTCGATGTATGCAGCAATGTGGAATTTCCACAATAGGACTTTTTGTTTTACGCAAATGATAAACTCTATTTTCGTTTACACTATCACCCTTGTGAACATTAATAAGTTTGTATAGATAGTTATCAAATTAGCCAATTAAGACTTGAAGATTTGATTTAGTAAAATGAAAAAATGTTTTAAAATGCAAAAAGCATCACGCACACATGATCGTCTCGAACTTCACTGGTTGCAAAGAACTTATTGTAATGACTGACTATTGCTGTTTTAGGACATTTAAATAGTTGGTATATTATAAAAACAAGAAATCTAGTTGATTGTGAGAAAATATTTATCATAAGGCTTGTAATTTTATTAATTCAAGACGATATAACTCAGTTACGGTTTTGAAAGTAAATTGTCGGAATTCATAAAATAGTTTCTAAAAATCTGCTTTTAAGCTGTAAGATAAAAGCACTCGAACGCTATTGAAAGCAATTTCCGGGAATGGTTCAAATTTACCTTACAGAGATAGGAATTTAATTGAGTTAATGATTTCAATAACGAGAGATTCAGGGTATTTCTGAACGCAGAATTTTCTGAAAATATTTTTTATTGATTTATATATTCTGTTTTACATGTGCCTTGTCAATAAAATGTGGAATAATAACTCTTTTGAGAATTTTTTCCTAAATTTGTTTTAAGTTATTTATTCAATAAAATTTCACTTTATATTAGATAAATCACACTTAAAGTGTTCTTTCTATGAATATTCTTAGCGGAAAGATATATGGTATAGTTGATTAAAACATTTTTTATACAATATAAGAAATCCTCTATTTCTCATAACTTATTATATGTTAGAAATGTTTGCGGAACGTGTCAAGACCATTTGATTTGGCTGCGATACTAAAACAAGACACATATTTTATTCATGACATAATTCAGTGGACGTCGTTTATTATGATCAATGTAAGGCTCATGTATTATAATAACTTTAGGCGGAACGGTATCTTTTAAAATTACGTACGTATTATGTTATTCGTTATATGTAAGTAATTTTTATGTTATAATTATCTTAAACATTCATCTACCTACCTTGGCAGTTCTATTGCTCTAAGTGTTTTTATAGTTTTCTGAAAAACAAGAGATTATTCCGTTAAAATTTCATGAGAATTTACAGCTTCGAAGAATTTCAATTACTTAAGACGACATTTAAATAATATTTCTATGAGACGTGATTACAATATCCGTAGTTAATTGCTTTATAAAAAAAATGGAAGATTACTGACATTTTCACCTCGAAATACATAATGTTATCAATCAAAAGATATATTTATCCATGTTTATATATGAAATAAAAAAATATATTTCTTCCGTGCGTTTTATGTTCCGAAAAAAGTACAAAAATGTTTTCGGCTTTTTTCCCCGCGTATCAACACATATCCCCAATAGGCACGTGTGGTGACACGTGAAAAACATTTGTCACGGTGAATAGCCGTGTGGCGTGTGCTATTGTATATCGATAGCTACTTTTCCGTAATGCTGCAAAAGTGTTATTCATTTATAGACATTCGTGAATCTATGTGAAAACGTTATCTGTCACCTAACCAATGACCGTGATAAACATTTTAAAAACTGGCAATACTTTTAAACAAAGTCTTCAAATACTATTCCAATTATAAATTTATGTAAAATTTAATCAGTGAGGAATTTATTAACAATATGAAGCACCGGTTGCCAACCGGTACACCATGATAAATATTGCCTGGTCCGTAGAGTTATTGCATTGCCTTCATAATGTCTAGATCAGTGGTTCTCATGTGAAATTTCACTGTGGCCGCATTATAAACATCAGGTGTCCAAAGGAAATGTCTCGTGGACGCACCAAATGTAATACAAAAAGTTTCCATTTTTTTTTTTTATATAGTGTATTACACTGAATGATCTTTCATAATATATTATACAATTGTAATATTGAATAAGTCAGGCTTATTCAATCAGTTTTAAAATAATAATAATTTTACAAATTCATTTGTAAAAACACATTTTTTTAAATATGAGTATTTACTATAAAACTGTCGGTGGCCACAGCGAAATTTTCTGGTGTCCGCACATGACAACCACTGGCCTGGATGCTTAATATACGCACCAAAAAATAGCATATTATCACAAATGGTATTCTTATGATCATTTTTACAATGTACTCTTTTAAAATAAATCATGTTAGAAATTAGTAATTAAGTTTAAGTGTCAACGAACCTGAAAGCTTTACGACTGTTGTTATTAAATACAGTGCTTTTAAGTAATGGACTGCTCTGTAAAGTAAATTTTGAAGAATAGTAGTTTTATATACTTAAAAAGATAATTGACCGCAGCTAGATAGACGGCGTGTTACTGAATTGTAGAGTATTGAGTTAGCAACTGACATTGGAAGTTGAATTGAGAAAAATAATTTATGCAGCCAAGGTTTACTCCGAACTGAAGCGCTAGGAAAGAAATACATTAAAGAATGATAAATAATGCTTTTTCAATAAAACATCATTTATTGCTGAAACTTCACTTAGCATCCTTAGTTTGCCTGAACTAGATCGCCAGAGGAAAAAATTCGTAGACTTTTTTAAGAAAGTACGACAATATTGATTTTTTATCAAGTTTTTATCTTTAGGCAAAGTAAGGACGATAGGCTAAGTCGCAGTAGTTGACGATAGATGTTTTCTATACGGCCATTTTTTTCTCTATTGAAACTACCAACACAAATCAATCGTCATTTAAAAACAGCTATCAAACTTAAATTGCTAACAAGAGCTTTCTGTTTTAAATGCAATATATTTATTATTATTAATATATAATTATTGCATGTTTTTGAACCTCAATTTTATTTGATAGTCAAAATACCATTCATTTTATTCGTTATGTAAAATCGTAACCAATATTTAAATGTTACCTATGATCAATGAAATATTTTTATGTATGGAAAATAAACTAGCAAAGAAAATTTTTGTCAAATATTTGGTCGTTAAAAGAACAGTGTCTAAAAAAACCGAACGCTTGTTTGTGTAATGTAAGAATTATGTGTATATAGATACAGGAATACAAAAAAATAAATGGGAAACATTTTTGTAAAAATCGCTAGCAATATTCACAGAAATAATGGAAAAGGCCCATTCGTATTTAAATTTACATTTTTTGAAATAATATTGTATGATTTATAATATTCAGAGCGTTCTTTATGCAAATCAAAACGTGATTTGTTTCGATAAAAAACGATTTATTTTTAATGATTTAACACCGGAAAATTGTGACGAACTGCTTAAATAAACATTTTATGGTAATTGGCAATAAAAACGGAAAAGCAAATTCCGTGATACTTTCGAATCATTTTGACAATTGACAATTTAATAATTCGGAACATTAAATACATATATAGCCATTAATTTAAAATGTATCTTTATTTAGCGTGTAAAACGATTTAAACGTGTCAGAAACAATTACTGGAGAATTAATGATAATTAATCAAAATTTCCTAAATAACATACATATATTAGAATTCGATGTATCTCAAATCATTCTATTGTCATTATTTTTCACATCATCTTCTCTTAAAAATTGAATAATCTACAAAAAAATAACCTTAATAAGATGCTTGTTAGTTTTACTGTATCATATGTTGCTATCGAATATGTGTACTAAGTAAGAGAAAACTTTTAATTGTTAGTTCATCATATGATTACTTAAATCTTCGAGTGACAGATTGACGGTTGTATTTTATCTACCGTTAGTTTGAAAGAAATCAGAGTTAATTGGTACAAAAGCATTAAAAGTGTGTTAATTATGACAATTGTAATAACTACCAACCAATTCCAAACATTCTGCTTGTAAAATTAAATATTAAACGTTTCATGACGAAAGTCTTACATTTTTCTTAAATGTCAATTAAGTCCACAAATGTCATTATTGAAGAACTAAAATTACTGCCATAAAAGAATTGGAAATGGCTTAAACACCCAATGACACTAAAATGGATTCAAAAATTTTTTATTTAGTTTTCACGATAAAAGTACAATAGTCAATTTCTCTTCCCCTAACAATCAAATAGATTTGGGCTCAAGTCCTGGAAAGATATAAACCATTTTTTTTTTTTCAATTAATATTTGAGGTCGTGAACATTGGTGTTTGTGATGTCGCTTCCTATTGAGGGGTTTCAAAATATGCCAGGCCAGATACAGTGAAACCTCGATTTTACGTTTTCCAAGGGACCCTGAAAAAATAACGGTAAATGCGGGAAAGGGTGAATGCGCGAAAGCTTAAATAAAAAATAATAATAAACAAGTAAAATCGTAAAAAATATTTATTTATTAGTTACCTGTACATACTGTATATAAAATTTGTTTTTTAAAAGAGTCCTTTATGTTAGTTTGCTTCTTTGTTATTTGGCACTTTAATCGGAACAAAGACTTGTTACTAACCTTATGACTAAAAGTTTGTATTTACAGGAATCATAATTACCATGAATTTTAAGCAACTCTTCATTTGCATCATAAACAATAATACGCGTGTGGTGGATTTCAACCCAAAAAATAGCACATTCGTCCAATGCGTTACGTCTAACATGTACAGCGGATTCCAACGTGTCTAGACATAACACCTGCACTCGGCTGTGTCAAACTTGCTTGCCGAGATACGGAGAAATATGCAATAAAAACGGTCAATCGGGATAATATTTGTGACGAGACCAAAATATTTAGACGGTTATCGAGGAAATCGGGGAATCGGGAAACGGTCAATGCGGGATTATTTAACATTGTTCTTATGGGAGTTTGACGGGACTATAAAAAATAAGCGTTCCATCCGGGAAAACGTATTATGCGAGAACGGTTGATCGAGATTCCACTGTATTTGTTTTATAGTTTATAAAATTAAAATTAAAATATGGTTTTTTTTTATAATTAAAGATCATCAAATAAGAACGCCACTGAAAGCTAATCAGCCCACTATAAGAATGGACATATTTTTTTACAATATTTTTGAAGAATGTGTTATTAGTTACCTCCTCTGACTTGACTGAGAGTTAAATTTCATATGAAAGGTATGACCTCCCATACATTATTTACCTTTTACTTTACACAATTTATTACTGAAGGTATCTATAATTGCTACACGTGCATTATAGCACCGACACGCGACGTTAGTGTTTCTGAATTTGAATGATCGAATTCACCCCCAAAATAATGAAAAATCTCTCTAAGAGAAATTGTGAAAATTCTAGTAAAATACTTTTTCAAATGACACAAATTTTCGAAAAAATCATTTTTCTTAATAAAAGATGTCACTGTATTAGAATCAAAACTTTTCACTAACCCTTATTGATAATATGAAAGAAAATTTAAAAAAATAAAATTTCACAAAAAAGCCATCACGTCGGAAACGAAAAAATCTGATAATTAAAATGTATACTATACCTACTCTATTTATTCACTGACCGGAGACAAAGGGTTATTAATATGCAGCCTTGACCGCCTACCAAAGGGTTATTATTGTAAAGCTATGCAAAACACGTTGCAGGGTGATCACGATGGAATTAAATGTTTTTTTTTTGTATTTTTGCATTTTGATTAAGCATCATTTGTTTTCTGCTGACAGTGTTTGGATTTTCTCAAATTTGATACATAAAACTATAATATTTAATTATTTCACTGTGTATAATTTAGGGTATAAATATATCGCTTATGAATTCTTCTTGATACATGCATTTGAAGTAAAATCCTGTTTTGCTTCATAATTGCACGGGTAACGGCATTAAAAGCTCTTTACATTTTAAGTGATGAATATTTCAAAACTTTGATGAGAATTGTTAGATGGATCAATTTACCGAATATCTTGAATTATGGAGCGTTGCATGGACATAAGTCATAAGTGAAATTTATAAAGAATAAAATAATTTAAATAAGAGTTTGTCCTTAAATGCTAATGGTAGCATCTTATCAAGAAATATCTGAGTCCATCTTGAATGATATTTTATATTTCTATCGCATTCAACAACTTTCAGATTATTTTGAATTTATTTAAATATTCGGACATCAAAGGAATAACATTTGTGAACACACTACGCGCGGCTTAAAAAAGTTTCACGCGGGAAAAAATAATAAATTATTCTGTTCGTGCGGTTGGTGCGCGTGATTGTGTTCCTTTTTTCAAACATGGAACAACGAAATGCGAGGTCACGATTGGCGCCACCGCGTAATTAAAAAATATCGCACCATAATTGGCAGACACGTCAAATTAAGGCGCACCGTTACTGAATCAACAATGGCGTCATCCTTTTACAGCATTAGTACCAACTTTGCCGTCCGGCAAGGTAGATTTGTAGTTCATAAAGTCCATTCTAGAAAAAATCGTTTTTAGAATCGTTTTACAACCCGCAATAGATTAACGATTGTCATAAAATTCTAAACGTACGAAGACGCCTAACAATACAAACACTTTGCTTTTATATATTGCACATGCTTTTCTTTCTATGCATGCCACACAAACCGCCATCACCTAATACAAATTTTCATCATGTTTTCTGGTCGTCTTCATTTGATTATTGTCGAAAAGTGTTTATCAAATTGACAATTTGACTGAAAGAATATAGGTGGTCAAAGAATCAATGTATAGGGTGAAGATTTATGATTTCATCATTTTATAAATAAAAAGTTAATATGAACCAATGAAATAAGAGTTCTCGTTTTCAAACAACTTTTACATGCGACGGCCTGAACGAAAAACATGTTGAAAACGAAAATTTTCGCTGCCCCCAGTTTGAGAACCACGGATTGAGAATAAAAAAAGGGGGAAGCATACACGTTAGAGGAAAGATATTCAATTGGTAATGATATCAATAGAATGAGCGCAACGCCCAAGGCATTAACGATGTATCAAAATGGCCTACAACAAAAAAAAATGTTTTTACAACTTTCTGTGATGTGTCATTTTGTAAACATAAGATTTTTTCCGTGGCACTTTTCCCAACAAACCAATACATTACATATTTGTTATTTTTTTTTGTGATGAAGAGAAAAAATCTATTAAGAATAACATCGCTTAGAAAGTAAATAATACTTGAAGACATTGTAATGGAACAAATACTACCTAACATTTTTTCCAGCTATTTTCACGGAAGACATTATGTAACATTTTCACAGTACACAAAAACACAAAAGACTATTTTTTGCGTCTTACAAATGAAATATAGTTCACAAATTCGAGTTAATTCTAGAATGGAAATCTTACAAATATTTTTTTCTTTGTATGTTTTGAAACTTAGAATGGCGAGTGAGTGCCAACACAAAGTATTAATGAAATGTTTTGTTATTTACTAAGAGTGAAATTTATGACTGGGTTGTACTTAAAGATAATTTGTCTCTATATACAACGACATTTCAAAACGGTTGCTGAAAACATTAAGCTGATTGTTTCCTACTTTGTTAAGATTATAACAGCGCCTTTGAGAAAATGGAAATTTTTATTTCTACGCATTTATATTTTGTGAATATTTATAACTGAAAATCAAACTACATAAGATTTTATTCTCTCATTTGAATTATTTTAAGGCATATTCGTTTTACAATTAAGTCATCAATATTAATTACCATGAAAAAAAACGCTCCAATAGCCTATGCGATGATTTTTCGAAGCAAATTAATTAATACGAGATCCAGTCATTAAGTTTAACCGAATGACAAACTAACATTAAATCAATTTTGCTGAATGATATTTCAAAAGACGATTATATTATTTCATACCGACTGCTTCAATACAATCCTTTTATAAATAGGCAATGCTGAAAATTGAGAGGGAGAATGTATTTTCAGCGTATATTACGACGATGCCGTCATCTGTCAACATTGTAAGAAGATCAGGTTCTAAAAATTTTGTGCATGGTGTATCCCACTACTTCTGCATTAAAGTAGTCGTCTTGATTTTAACTTCCTGTCATTTTCAAGAATCGATAACATAAAATTATTGATTGAATTGGCATTCACTTGATAGCACTCCATAGTAGTAAGGGTCGCAGGATGACGACTTTGGAACATCTGGAAATCAATAGATATCAACTATCACAAAGGATTCTTAACTAACAAACTAATATATGTCGATCACCATTACTTAACCCTCTTCGGGGTGCTTCTTTGTTTCTGTAATAGAACATTTCCGTGCCACATGTAAGCTTATTGATATAGCCGCCTTTTCTACACAGCTATATATATATAAGAAAATGTTCGTTTAAGCATAGTTCTGGCGATGGCGTGACCCGAAATAGCTATCAACTATATTAAAAAAAAAAATTTTGTAGATCTAAAATACATTGCTATTTTTTTCACCGTGTTAACATAAAATTAAATTGTACTATTTAGAAACTTTCTTACTTGTTACGTACTTGAGAGAGATACGTGTTTATATAAAATTGTTTTATATGACGTCAAAAACCATTCATGAATTGAAATGGTGCTATTATACTTAATTATTCTCCAGATTATTTTTTTCTAACAGTAATTTGATTTTTCGTCCGATTAGTTTTTTATGCCTGCAATCTTTAGTATGGCAAACATTTTTCATTTGTTAAAAATTATGACATTTATTTATTTATTTCAAAATTTGATGTAGTATATATTAAATTAGAATGGGGTTATTGTATGCGTTGCGAGTCTGTAATTTTGTGATAAGAACAACTTGTAATTATCTCCTCCCAACACCACGGCGGCACACCTGACGAAGTAATAATGTTACTTTAAACCAAAGTGTAGAAACGTAGCGCCAGAGCTTTTACTTGTTATTTTTAAAAATTACACAAGTTCACGTCGCTTAATCCGTTGAGGTGACCAGATTATTAAAACTCTCCGAGAAAATAAATTGTTAGAGCTTAGTGCTAGACTATAAAAACACTTTGTTTATTTTTTGTACTGATTTTTTTTAGTAACATTGTCTTAGAAAACTGTGGTGTTATTTATTAAAAGTTAGCTTTTACTTTTTTACAAAGTTATATAACATTTTGTTACTGTAAAAAAGGTTAACACTATATATAATATATTTTTCTCAAACCTATTTTATTATTAATAAAATTATTAACCTTCATTTAAAACGCCAAGTATTCGTATGTTTATTCACTTTAAGACATAGTAATGAAGTTTGTTCCCATCCTTGCAATCTTAAATACGGTACACAGAGAGAATTAATACATGGATTAACTTAGTACACATAATTTCAGATCCTTACTTATTCATTTATAATTTAAATTATTACCAAAAACTCTATTTGGCTGACTGAAAGACATAGATAAAATATAAAACATTATGAAAAACATCTCTGAACATTTTTTTATTAAAAGTAAGTAATTTTGATAAAAAAAACTCGCATGCTTAATAATCAATGCAAATTTGAATTTTAATATAGTTTGTGTTTTACGATTAATTGGAAAAACATAACGATAGCCCAGAAGTTTGCTTAGAAATATATTTTTCTTACTTCATTGAACTTTTTAAACTGAAATTACATAAGTCAGTTGTAAAATAACTATGATTGTACTAAGAATTAAAGGTTGCTGTAAATCACATATGACAGACGATATGGAAAAATGGCGAAGACCTTATTTATTTTATCATCAATTAGTGAGAATATAATATTAATACACCAAAAGAATTATTTGTAGATAGCATTTTTCATTTTAATCTCTCTAATTCTGCTGTAATCTGTAATGAGAGTTTTTTTAAAGTTTAAATTAATTTTAATAAATATTCTATGTCAATACTGAGCAATTTATGAAAGAATAAAATCGTTTTTCTTTTACTAACGAGTAACCAATAGATAAACGGTATTTTTGTTATTTCGTTATTTAACTGTAATAAATAAAATTCTCAATAAAACAGACTACAGAAAAATATAATAGATTTACTAACATAAATTTAAAACCTACGTGCATTAGTTTATCTTTATGTTAATAAAAAACTGCTTTGTTGCCGATGGAATCGTTAAAATATGAAATAATGATTTCTGTATGAAAAAAAAAATATTATGGTTCTTAATAGTTTGAGGTATAAATACATTGATCCAAAATTATTGTGAATAAAAAAATCATTATTTTTATAGGAAAAATTTGAGGGCGGCAAACAGTAACTACGTCTACGATTTTTCGTATAAAATTCTGTTTCAAATCTCCGCATGTGGAAATGAGTTTAAAAAAAGACAGTTTTAATAAAATCAGGATTTTAAAGGTAATTAAATAATCCTATTTTGTAAATTACGATCATATGATTACAATAAAAACGATATTTTTGTAAAGAGATAACACTTTAACTATTAAAACAACAATTAATAGGAAGTACCATGATTTAAAAGTTTCAGTTTTTGATTTATCAAGAGTTTCGTAGAATCAAGAATACTTATGGATATATATTTTTATTCATTTTACACTACCCTACGCATAATCAGTCGTTTTATCTTACATTATAATAAAAGATTGAATTAAAATATAGTGTTTCAATATGACCTAAGTACATAAAACAAATCATATAATAATTAGATCTGGTGTATATTTTTTTATTCTATGAATTGTATCAAATCTTGGTCACCATGATGTAATAATTAAAACGTGTGTAAATATCCGAGAGATTTGCGAAGCTACAATGAGCCTAGGTAAATTATACTGTAATGAAGCACGCATAAAGGCTATTTTTCATAGTTTATTTTTTTCAAGACTTAATTACTGTGAACTCACATTATGTTATATGTGTGGATGTTATTTAGAGTGTTCATTATTTTTACTAAGTGAACAATGTTTTTCTCTTAAAATAAAAATTCTTATGTGGTTATGCTAAGTATATGCAATTTCTCATAACACTGTAGTATGATCTTCATTTTGGATAAAACAACCTCATAGCGACAAAAATAGCCATTTTTTTATCAAACATTGTCGCTCGATAGAAGATTTTACTTCATTGACATGCGCCATCGTTTCTGTAATCATATTCCAATTAATATTTCACAGTTTTTCGTCCAAAAATAATAGCATTTATGAAATATTTTATTTTCTTTGAAACACTCCGCTTTTCAGCGATTTTTTCGGTAAAATATTTTCACTCTTGACAGTTGAAAATTAGAAATGGCTGGCCGGAATAACCAAAATGTGTGTATCGTTTTTGCATGTTGAATGCAATTCTCCGAAAATGCAACGTGGCTCTATTTAAATGCTAATATTTAACGGACGAATTCGCAAAGCATCGACTAACACTGACCGTTTATTTTTTTTATAGTGCGTGATTACACAATTATTTTTCTGAATTCTGCTAAAAGATTTGTAGCCACTTTTTTTTAACAAAACAGTTAATTTATCAATCTATTTTTCTATCAGTTCAAGCTATGGTCACATTATTTTGATATTATTATGGACTTTATTAATTATTATTGTCAAATTCACAATTTAATCATTCTCTTTATTAAAGTTTTTATATCTGAAAAAGACGGACTATATTGAAACCGAATTGAATTGTGAATGTTTTCTTTTTTTTTCTTTCTGTTAAATTTCGTTTCATAAACTTGCATTGTAAAATAAAATCATTCTATTTCAACTTGAAACTATTTTATTTATTCAGAAACGATTTCATGGATTTTTTTTTTATTTTTTTTTTCATTCAACATTCTTTATGAAAATTGCTCTTTGTTACACCTATGGTACGAAGCATTTTCGTGGAAACAAGCGTATCCCAGCGGCAAGGTATCTCCAGGTGAATTGTATATCGATTCTCGCAGACTTCTGATATTGACCATGCTGAAGCTAGTGAGGAAGATTCAACCAAAAAAAAAAAAATCAAGGTGTTTTTATTGTGTCGTAAGCTTCATATTTTGTGTATTAAAAATCCATAGATTTATCACTAGTTAGATTTAATATGTATAATAAAACATTAAATTTTGCACATTAGTTAATTCTACAGGACCTATAGTCACATGTTCAGAGTTGTCGAGATAAGTTTCTGTGTCTACCAACTAATTCTAGTTTGGTTTATCTTTATGGACAAAGGTGGCGTGTATGAACAAACAGCAATTCGGTAACTAATAACACGCAATTCTAGGAAAACAATTGCGATCCAAGTAATTTTAATTACTAGTCAATATGCCCAACACTGAATATATACGTCGATTGACTGTTCTGTGTAAGCATATTTAATTAGTTATTTACTTAATAAGATCGTATATGTGAGGGTTATTCTTAATTTTTGTTGACCCTGTATGGAATTAACTAATTATATGCTTAAACGCAAGTTGAAAAGTTATTTAAATACTTAGTCAATATCATATATAAAAATAGCAAATATAAATTAATGTTACTAACACCGCACCAAATTTCCCTCGTAGTTTCAGAATATTAACGAATAAAATATCTAGCAGAAGCGAAAAATTCATGAATAATATATTGTACATATTTTATTCCAAAATAATACAAGTAAGGAACTCATACTGAAGTTATGCAATGCTAGAAATTTTACAAACAACTTTTATGAAAATATCAAGCACACTATTGATACGTTTATCGTTAAAAAATAATGAATTGTATTGTTAAATATTAATAATGGGTGCAAATACTATACACTCTTATGATATATGTACTTCTAGTAATTTTTTAATGAAGAACTATAATTATTACATTAAAATAATATGAATATACAACTTTTATCAATATAGGCGTAATAACAATATATATAATAAAAAATAACAGCGTTCGCTGTTTATTATATGTCAAAAACAAAAATCTATATGAAAAATAGGTAGATAACGTAATTGATTTCATAAAACATTCATTGGTTAAGGACCGTGTGGTACTGAAAGAGCAGTTGTTGAATTTCAGTAACTTGAGTAAATAATTGTGAAAAACGCAATTTGAATCGAAAATATTTTCGGTGCTAATTTAACAATGATACGTAAAAAAATGTTATCCAACATAGTGTGAATATAAAAATGAAATATATTCCATGGAAAAAAGCTTTTCCGGTAGCGATGCATTGCAAGCGTCTTGTTGCAAGCGCTGACCGGAAATAAAATGTTTTACCGGTATTTGATCAGATCCGTGAAGCGAGCACCTGAACGCGATTTGAATATTTATGTATTCTTCGAGCGTTTGGAAATATTCGTGGCGTGATTGTCGGTAACCCTGGCATATTTTAAAAGATTTTTCGGCATAGATAATAGAAATTATTCACAGGAAATAATTAATAAGCCTAACGATACAGGTCGATGTATACTGATATAAATGGAATAACGTATTCCGATTAAATGATAATTTATTTCACCGCCAATATCTACGATATATGAAAATTGTGTATTGATGTTTAGCAGTATTGTTGTGAATAAAAAGTTATATGTGATTTTTGATAATAACAATATAAGTTGAATAAAATATTATGAACTTAAACAATTTACAATATAGAGAGTCTTACTGAGGATATTGAATAAAATGGGTCATACATTGACAACACGTGGAAATGTACTTCGACAGTTCAAATTGTATACATGATTGTTATAAGAACATTCAATTCATTGCGGTAACAAACCCACCTCGTTTATCTCAAGAATAGTCTCAATTTTAAGCACACTGTGGAACTATATTTTTAACCATGTGCACTCCCAGTGTAGTGAATGTAGAACTCAAATGGAGCTTATCTCAATGGAAGTTCTTCTAGAAAACTGCATGTTACTCAGTTACTCTAATTATCATTGGTGTAAACATAAACGTAGAAGTATAGAGTAAGATCTGTTCTAGTGGTTAGATATTTGATGTTGATGCGATGTTTTTGGAATTAGTTCGATTGAAAGCTTACTTAACTACGCCTTTAGACAAAAGAAACTTGTGATTTTTTTTATATATTTCTTAAAAGTTCTTATTGATCATACAATCACCCAAATACAACAGACAACTGATTTATCATACTTTATTACGTTTTATAGCAACTAGGACCATATGAATATATATATATTCAAAGTGTTTTGTTAAATTTTCTCGGAATTCATTTAGTCATGCGTATTTTCCGCAATATCTCATCTATCAATCAGAATGCTCGGTTTCCAAAATTTAAAGCAAATATGTCGACTGGTTCCAAGAATATTTTTACTTGCTAAGTGGCACAGCTTTTCAATTTACATTTAGATGAAAATTGTAAGCATTACTTGACGGTCTAACTGAAGCCTACCTGCTAAATTATATTCTATACTCGTAACAAGTAAATTTTACATATTAAATTTTCTTCGAAAGGTGTCACGTCACTACACGTTTTCAATAAGTAATGACAGCGCCGTATAGAGTATATCTAGATTGAAAATTAAATTTTCATTTTACAGAGTTTATTCAGCTAAGTGAATGCAAGCGGTTTCAAACGATTAAAAATACATTATTTTTAAAATTAGTATTATAAAAATGAAAGCTGTGCTTAATTTTGCTCCACGAATTTACCAGTGTTGAATTTTTCAGTTTTATTTTATTTAAAAAGCTTCATGTTACGGATGGTAAAATGATTGATTTAAAAAAAATCTGGCTTAGTAATAAGAACTGAAGTTCATCAGACTAATCTGTGCTTCTAAATTGTGTGTTGTTTGAAGGTCGATATCAAATAAAGATTTTATATGTAATATTTCATAAATTGACAATGGCATTTGTGATATTTTTTCTCCACGGTGTGATCTTGAGAGAATTTTAAAATTCTCATCAAGTTGATCTTATTAATTGAAAAAAAAACTGTCACTTCGGTTTTCTTTAGTGACACTTGTTTGCGTGATTTTAATTGTGTTAATAAAATCATTAAATCGTTGTAATTCTAACCATAAAAAATAATAGGCGAGTTGTGTTTTGATCTATCTATAAAAACAACATTTCAGCTGGCAAAATATATTTATTTTACAATTGATATGATTTTAACACGGTGAAAAAATAGCAATGTTTTTTAGTTCTACAATTTTTTTTTATAAGATATAGTTGATAGCTATTTCTACATAATATTTGATATATTATAAAAAATACATTGCTATTTTTTTCATCGTGTTATAATGGAGTTCTACCAAGTAAATGTCAATTCAATCAATAAATATTATATGATTATGTTTAAATATCAGCGTGAATACGTTCATATAAAAATAAATGTTCCATCTTTTGTATTGCATATTAGATTAAATATATTTTAGAGTCTCAGTTCAAAATAGTAATTTAAATTATACAGAAAAATTAAGCTCACGTTTGATTTTCATTTGTTTCCATTAAATATTTTTTCTACTTCATTTAAATAAAATAACTAAATGCTGCATAAATGATCGTAACGATTATTTTAGAGACAC
Organism: Himalopsyche japonica; assembly: GCA_028555115.1. Classification (NCBI taxonomy): domain Eukaryota; kingdom Metazoa; phylum Arthropoda; class Insecta; order Trichoptera; family Rhyacophilidae; genus Himalopsyche; species Himalopsyche japonica. Next base: position 2,909,609 of record JAHFWJ010000446.1, on the reverse strand, counting down.
TTGAGCAAAAATGGTTGAATTGCACTGAACTAGACAAATATAATTGATGGCCGGTGTCATTTGCCCGCTGGTTTTTCTTTTTTTACATCCATTACCGAATTTTTTATCCATTATCCAGACAGGCGCGCCTGACAAAAAACGCCTATCAATTATCACTTTGCAAGACTTTGTGTGCTACCTTTGTGAACACTATCCCCTGAGGTTGCTATTTCGATTCGAATATTTATAACGAATTGCAACTTTGTTTCTCGTAAAGTATTTTAAGAAAGAAAAGTATACAAATATATAATAGTATTTAGTCCAAAAACACTTTCATTTTTTTCTAAGCATCGTTTGTAAAAACATGCGCATTGTTTGATGTTTAAAGCTGTTAAGTTTATTTCGAGATATAACCCACCTAAAAGGCAAAAAAAAACTTATACTTTTATATTTCAATGATTCTTTTTTAAATCATCAGACTTTGGATCAAAAAGGTTAAGTCACGCTACCGTCAAAATTTCAAATATTTTTTTGAAGTTTCTTCTTTTATTTAGGGTCATTACGTATGAATCGAATTGAATTGGTTCAATTTATGATATCAACTGAAGATCCTTTTCGGGCTTCCGGTTCTTTCGGGTTTTTTCAGTTCTGTCGAATCCATATGATAGAATGGCCGAAGATGCCGAAAGGCGAAACCCGGGTCGTTAGTGACAAAACACGTGGAATCGTACAAAGTTTTAACGATTCGAATTTGAATTGGTTTACTTATTTAACAAATCATCATGTTAAAACACATATATTCACTGTACTTACACATATTGGAGTTTGTTGACAAAGATTAACTTATTTTACTTATTTTAATCACTGTGTATGTGATCTATATTTTTCTTTTAAAATGGTTTTTTCACAATCATTTTGGTGTCTATCATGTGAAGAAACAAAAACGCATTCCTTACCTCTAACTAAAATGTTATAAGTGCATTTTTCCTTGTGGTGTCGGCGCTATATTATATATTATGTTAAATTATAATTTGTATCACGGTAACTTTTGAAAATTCATTGAAAATCGTTATGTCACAGTAACGACACGAATGGGTAAAACTAAATTAGTACAGCATGTATAATGCTATTATAGTACAGCGTGGAAAGTAGGCTGGGCTAGGCGACGTTGGGTACGACTTCCACATGCTATTTAAACGCGTCGGCCTAAACAAACACAAACTCACTATCGAAAACACGTGTAAGGTGATATTATCATGCGAGAATAAACTCAAATATTATATAATTGAATAACACTACGTGCGCCGCTGGGTAGTTACAGTGTGACGTTTTTAGATAATATTTAAACTTTTACGTTTTTTCCTCCCATTTATTCTTTGCTCACTTTTATTTCATACACCAAATGCACTCTTACCATAGGTTTATCACGATGAGTTTTTTTCACAGTACTGATTGTTATACAGCTATCCAATCTTTTGTAGTTGATACTATTAGGCAGAAATTCATGACTAAGAAAGACTCGTGAATAGCTCATTAGCTAGCAGCATCATAGAATATCTGAATTTTACTATCGACCAAGTATTTTAATATTGTAGACATACCAAACGAATAACTGCATAAATGTGGTAAAAAATCAAATTATGAAACTGTCTGTCTGAGATCATTCAAATCTGCGATCAGCATAATCAAAAAAGTCACATGGACCATGTGGCGAGTGTCATTGTGTTCGACGTAAATGTGTTATGCATTACCTTTTAGATCATAGATTCCCAACCCTTTTCAGGTGGCGACCCGTTTTCATAAAATCCATGTGACCCGCGACCTCCCATACAATCCAAAAGTATACAAAAATATATTTTCTTAGTTGACCGTATAAGTTGGTGACCCCCCAAAAAACCCTTCGCGACCCCCAGGCTGGGACCCTATGCTCTAGATCCTATTAGCGAATACCAACTTACTGAAAGATTTGTGATTAGGACCCGATTCTTATTGGAATATATCTTAATGAAACTAAAAACATTTTTTTCATGGCAAGCAGACTATGATTAATTGAATTAAATAGTTATTTCGAAGTAAATGATTTATGTATTATAACATAAATAAAGTATATAAAACAAAAATATGAAACGTTAATTTTCTTCTGTACAGTTTTGTCATTGTAATGTTTTACCTGTATATATATATATATATTATATTTATATGTATATTAAAAAATCAAATTATATGTGTCTGTTTGTCTTCTATGGATTACTATACTATTCATCTGATCGATATAAAACTTCTCAAATTTCTCAAGTACGCTTCCGCAAAAGTTTTCGCATACCTCCCTCTTGAAAAAATATCGATGTAACATCTAATCTTTTTATGTAATATCGGAAGGTGATTTGTGGACTCTGTATGGAGATTGTCATCTTTTAATAATAAAATAACTTTCATTTATTAAAACTTAAATTAAATATAAATAGTTATTATAATAAATATGCCACAATTACTACTCCCTATATAATATATATATAATGCCGTTTCAAATTATCAGCACGCCGTACGAAAGCTTGTGATTATTCTAACTTATAACTATTTGAGAAATACAACACGCTTGTAGTAAGTAAGTAACCAGTGACGTTCGGTTTTGACTTTATGTTACGAATTTCAACGAATTGTTTTTTTAGAAAAAGGAATGTGCTAATAATCATTTTATTAAAATTAGAAATTAAAATTATTATTTGATCAAAAATATCCGAAGAAAATATACAAATTATTAATTACGTTTTTTTTAAATATTCAAAATGACAAATATGAATTTTTAAATTATATGAGTGGCCGGTAATGGTGTCTTTAAAAGATTTCATCAATATATAAAACTCTGAATAGCATAGAAGATATTTTGTTGTATACATAAATACTAAAATTACCTGAATAAATTATATTATAATACATTCAATTAAAAATAAATGGCGCCGAAATCGAGAGGGTACATAGCTATGTTTATCTTGTACAACAGATGTCTATAAACGGAGGCATGTTCGACGAAGTTGTCCGCAGGTCAAAACTAGCATGGAGTGCATTCGGACGCCTGAATATTATCTTCAAAAGCGACCTGCCACTATGCCTAAAGCGAAAAGTCTTCAGCCAATGTGTACTACCAGTGATGATGTATGCATCTGAAGCATGGACCCTTAACACAAAGGAAATCCAAAAATTAAGAGTAACACAACGAGGCATGGAAAGATGCATGTTGGGCATAACGAGAAGAAATCGCAAGGGAAACCAGTGGATAAGGGAGCAGACAAGGGTACGTGATATAGTAGATGTCGCCAAACAGATGAAATGGTAATGGGCTGGACACGTAGCACGACGAACAGACAACCGTCGGACGAATGCGGTCATACAGTGGTACCCAAGAAATGTTAAACGATCACAGGACCGCCCTAACACCCGGTGGTTAGACGAGCTAACCAAGTTCGGCGGAAATACGTGGCAGCGAAGTTCTAAGGACCGAGAAGAATGGAGGAAGCAGGGGGAGGCCTTCATCCAGCAGTGGATCGACCCCGGCTGATGATGATGATATTCAATTGATATCATTAATTGTGATCAATATGCTCTACGCGGATAAGGCTGAATATCAGACAATTTAATTCTGCAAGAGTACAAATGTATGTTTCTTCCGTTGTGGACGCCACTGAATGACTTTCCAGAGCTACTGGTATGTGTGATTCCGGCCTTAGGGTCTAATTGGGCAGTCCAATAATTTTGCACGCTAGGTTCTTGGCCGCATGCCATTATACAAGTCAAGTCAGCCGTGTGATTGAAGATGCAACCAATTAATGCACCGATGTATTGCATTATGAGAAACAGGGATGTCAAATAAAATCTTACACTCAAAAACAACTATTCAACCTAACACTAGAAATTCCTAAAAAAATTAAAGTTAGAATCATCAATAAAAAGGAAAGAAGTTTATTTAGTAGGAACTTTCTGCCGCCCAAACAAATTGAACTACGATATTTTTGCACTACTTCCAAAATATTTTTTTGATCATTACTGTTTTCACTTATTTCGAGCATAACCAACTCGTCGTGATCGTCCTGATCAAGTACATATTGAAGAAATAGTACTATTTTTTAAACTATAATTAATTCTTATCCACAAATAAATGATAGCTACTACCCTACATGCCTTTTTTATATCAAATTCAGGCGAATATATATATTTATGAAAAGCTTGCCACGTAACTTTCTTCCATTTTGATGAGTTGATTAACAAAAAAATGTGAAATAAATTCCGAAATACTTTAAATTGTTATATTGACTATTTCATCTATTTGAGTATTCTAACGTGAATGATTTCAGATAGTTTTTTTACTGATGACTAATTGATAAAAGCATAATCACTTATCTAAATATATTATATATGAGACTGTTGAAACCGTTAAAATGGATATCAGTAACAGTTCTGTCATATACGAATATTTGTATCTCTAGTCGTTTCGCAACACAGAGGTTGAGTAACTGAGTAAAAATCTGGAATTAAAGTATCTCTACTAAGGAGCCATAATTCAACAATAAGATTATAAATTTTTAAAAAATCTGAAAAATGCGTGTCTTGTGTTTGGCAACCCTGATAGGGTATCAGCTTGTCCGCCTTCGATAAATTAGACGGCTTATCAACATAGATTTTCTCGCTTGATTACAGACATGGATTTGTTAATCCGGTTATTAGCACAAATCCAAGACTATTATTTGTTGACTATCTCAATAAACATCTTGCTACACTCAATTAATTATTACCTAAAATTTATAACCTCTTTAGCCTATGATTTCATCTACGTTCTCGTAAAAAATGACGTGCCGAGCAGCATTTTGAAAAAGCATATTGCAAAATAATTTAATAAAAATTGAAATTATAAACTTCGTCAGCTCGTAGCTTTTTTGATATGCCGCCATAGTCAGAATAATATTTAAACACATTTTTGTTTATCTTTGTACTAGTTTAGAAGAAATCAATTATCAGTAAAACATGGATAAACATTTGAAAATTTATACACTAGAACATTGTGTAATCACCATTTTTTTACATCTGCGTCTAAGTAAAAATACCGGATGTTCGACTGTAGGTTTACTACAATACTTTTTTAAATTACCATTTTGTTATACATGAATTTTGACAGTTCATATTTTGCAGTATAATGGAGTGGTATTTCAACTTTATTTACAATAAACCAAAGTGTCTAAATTGTAAATAAAATCGAAAAAAATACTATTAGAAAATCACGGTTAAAACATATATGTCATCACAACTCTATATGCATTGATTGGCGATTGATTTTGCATAAAAATTCCCTGTTGCAGATAAATATAGAAACCTGGGCCACAACACACAACGCAAGAGCAGATTAGCTGAAAACGTTTCTGCTGTCCAAGAATGTGTTGGAAACAATCCATCAACCTCCATTCAACACCGTGCTGGTAAAACTGGGCTAAAGACAACAGCTTTTTGGAAAAATGCGCTGAAAAAGATTTTCAGTTGTTTCCACTATAATTGACACCAGAGAGACAATATCATTTTCGACGTAGTACATTGCCAATAAGATGTTGATAAGGCCCATTTTCATTTAAATGGATACTTAAATACATAAATAAATATTTACAGTGTGAATTGATGGTAGCGTTGTGGGAATTGTTTTGTAATATATTTAAAGATAATTTTGATATATAATAAGCTACCATTTCGTTGTGACTCAAGTGGAATAACAGCAACATCAAATATTGTTTTTTATTCTGTAAGTAGAACCGTTTATGATTAGATGTTGTTAGGGAAATATTTATTAAAATGCTTTTATAATCATTCGCTTTGGTATTCAGGGTCTTTAAAACGGAGACCATAATAATAATTAAAGGGCTCCGAAATTCCATTAATTTGAAAGCATCAATAAAGCGGTACGGTTAATTTGTCCACACCATTGTTGCGATCATTACGAACAACCTGTGGCTTTTAACGTCACTCAAGGGTGATGAAGGGTTAAAAACTTTGAGGATATCAAAAGCTTAATGGAATTTTACATGAGTTTTAATTAAGCTCAGCCACAATTATTAGGGGCATTAAATAAACCGCTTGATTAATAATAATATGGTGTGTATGCAATCTGTTTGCTTTATGTTTTGGTGTCAGCTTTCGGAATGTTTACGCGCGATGAAAATAAATTATTTTCGACTTGAATTACGGATAGGCTAGTCTAATATGTTATGTACTAGATTCATCTAAAGTTTCGAGATTTACAATAGCTCTTCGAAATTGCTATTCCAAATTTAATGCTCAGGGCTTAACAGAGACCTTTATGGTCTCTTTACAGTTAAAAGATTTTGATGCATGTAATGTTTAAGAATTTTAAAATAAAATCTTGTGTATTATATATATATATATATAAATTGATTTATGTGTTTCTGTTTTTAATGCATTATTACACCATTCATCCGATCGATATAAAACTTAACAAATTTCTTGAAAACACTTTCACAAAGGTTTCTGGCATACCATCCCCTCAAAAATTAAAATCTATGAATAATCTAGTATTATTTCATATTATCTATATACATTAACCAATGTATGTGTGTCTATTTGCCCATTATGCGTTACTATACCATTCATAGGAATTCTCGAATTCACTGGATTTGCCAGGTGTTCTACCACACATTTTAACATTGAAAATTGGCGTGTTTGTCATTCTCCAAAAGATCAATAGAACACGAATAACGTCATCGAAGCCGTAATTTTTAAAGTGAAATTCAAAATGAAGATGTGCTTTTACCACGTATTTCATTGATCCAGTCAGATATACCATTTGAATTCAAACATTTAGAGTTCTCGGAGCAACTCGCTTTTTTAAGGACCTAAACAAAACACAAGGATAAGCGCTACAAGTGTGAGAAAGAGATTTAGATAAATCTAGTCTACACTAAAAACTGCCGCAAAACGAACTGGTGCTTAGTTTGCTTCGTGCACAATGCAGTTTTCGATAAAAATAGTCATCAAGCAGTACAACGTCATTTCTTTTCTTTTACATATTTTTCTAACATTAAAAAATACTTATTTAAGTTATCATTCAAAGCTTTATGATTTAAAAGTTATTATAATTATATCACATATATTTACTATCCAAAAGACGTAAATTTTTAATTTAATAAATATGTGTATAGAAATATGTGTAATGCGTATATTTTTATTCTAATCAAGATATAATATCAAAATTAGGACCTATCTGCCACGTTTGGGTAAAGTTATCCTATAACATTTGTCATTTGCATGCAGTTATTTGGGCCAACGTGTGATTATCATAAATGTTAGTGTTTTAATTTTTTTCTTTGAAAAAATTTCCAAATCTGTAGATATTCCAAGTAATCCATCCAACAAAATTGATAGCGTGCCGTTAAGTAACTGACGGTTCCCTATAAAGTAGATATAGCCTGAAAACCAATTGGTAATACATATTTTAACTTTTAAAGTGTAAACTACTACTTCTTGAGGAAAAGGCTTGATATTTATAAATAATAAAAACGCAATTTTAGTACTTATTTCTGTAATATATTTTATAATCAAGACCGGTCATCAGCTGATAATGCTCTCAATGAGCGAAACCTGTCCCGATGATAACATATATTGTGAAAATAAGTACTAAAAATGTTTTTTTATTATTTTAAAACACATATTTTGTTACATGGTGAAAAAAATAGCATTCACCGTGTTATAATGGAGTTCTACCAAGTGAATGCCAATTCAGTCAATTCATATTTTGTTGTTTTGAGCGTACAATACTTTATTCTGAAAATCTTGTAAGTATAATTTTAATACAGAAATTAATCTTTTCATTTTAAATCAGTGTACATAAAATAAAAAAATAGTGTAATATACATTCCAATACAATTTAACCGAAAAAGTTTGATAATTTTTTTTGGCTTAATAGGTTTTTGACACTTTCTGCTATATTGAGAGAACACTTTCATCGTAAATCAAGTTTGCAAAAGCCCTGAAAGTTTGCTGTATATCCGATTCATTTGAACAAAGCGAATGAACACTTTGCTCCAACTGTTCCGTTAATAATTTCTATCGGAACTACGCGATTTCAATGCCGCTCTAGAAGCTTTCGCCCACCTGTCAAAAAAACTATAGGAAAAAATATTCTAATTTTCTTTGAGAAAACAAAATTTTCCTAACTTATTAAAATTTAATCCAGGATCCAAAATGAATTTACAAGTGGCTTTAACTTAAATATTTATCTTATATTAATGTAAAAAATCTTTTAGCGGAAATTGTAGATGAATATTGCCTTAAATTAGTTTATCAATTAAGCAATAGCTTTTTTAGAATTTTCCTGTGAACATTTTATTTTATGTTCTAAATATCTGCATTACGTAGTCAAAATTTTATGGATTATTAATAATAAAACTATCAAGTTATGTGAATTATTATTTTCGGTCACATCGAACTAGAGACGGAATTTTGTATCGTAGACATTGCAATTTTTGATAACCTAAAAAATCACATCATCCATAACATATCAACCAAACCCCAACGCATGTTATTAATACACTAACTTTAATCTCTTTTTATCTAAATTAATCAAAATGATAAAAAATCTAAACTATTATTTTACCTGCATAGAAACATACGTATAAATAACCCAAAATCGACGAGTAAAGATTCATAAGACAAAATATACAGAAAAAACGATTGTTTTAGAATCCAGAGCAAAGAATCGAAATGAAGCCCTTGTAATTTTGAAGTATTAAGCGTGTGAATTAATTTATGAAATTTAAATCCAATCTTACTATTCTGACGAATCATAAATTGATTTTAAATAATATTTTATAGTTCGTATTACCGAAATAAATAAAAATTATTTTTCTCAATAACTCTTTCAATGTATATAAAAGCACAAATCATTCAGAAAAAAAAGTATGACATCTATATATTTAAAGATATTCGTAATATTACAGACAAAAATTTGAATAGCATCGTAGGCAATCAGTTAGCGGCGTAGATGATCTGGCTTTCGCCAGGTTACTTGAAGGGATTAATGAAAAAATAAAAACGGCAATTTATCAGAAAAGGGCTACTTTGTTAATGCTGTTTCTGATAGAAAGAGGGCAGAACAAACGGGCGGAAGTTGCCGCCACCTGCCCTGAGCTTCCGGCGTCCGACGGTTTCCGGTGGAACTACGCTAGGGGAACTTTCACGGAGACCAGTATCATCCTGGAATTACAAGCAAAAAAAAAACATCACAATGAATGGGGATAGTCGATGGTAAATGATATTATTTTAGATTGGAAATCATCTTTCGGACAATGTTTGCCGACACATTTATTAGAGTTTTAACTGATAACAAAGTATCGAGAGAGAATTTTAACAATCAATGCAAATAGATATTTTACATGTAACTTAACGTTCATAAAATATTTGTTTAATGTGTGAACCTTACCAGCTGTAATAAAAAAGCTTGTTATTGAATATTTATTGACTTTAGGCAGAAAGTGTTTGTGTTTCATAATACATATAGTTTAAAAAGTTGTTTGCTAGCTTTTTATATGAGGTTCTTAAAAGAAGTATCACAAATATCTTTGAATAACGATGTGCTGTTCATGTCTTGCTAAAGATTTTTCTAACATTTGATTAAACAAAGAGTCAGAGCACTTGACTTAGATCATCATCTGAGCTAGGTAAAAAATCTCCTCTGTGCGTCTTGTGCACTGCAAATAAATTTCAGATGAATACTATCTGTATTTTCCTACTGTATTCAATAAATGCTTTTTCTTAAAATACATCCGAATCAAAAAAATATAAAATTGTAGTGGGTACCTTTTAATTCCTCAATTTTTTAAAAATGAAAGTTTGAGTAATCGTTTAGGCCCCGAAAAAAGATTTCGTCAAAAAATCAACATAAAAAATATATTAATGATGTATAATGTAGAAGTCTAGAATATTTTTCTAGTTTTGATAACTTTGTTAAACAACTCATTTGAAGAAGGGTTTAACGCCATGATGACTTAATCAACATGATCTATTTGAAATTATTTAATAAGCTAAATTTTCTTCTAAATTGAAGGATGCTATTTGTCCACAGATACAAACTTTTTGTTTGAAAAACTCATAGTTACCACACGCTCCTTCCAAGATTGCATATTTTCATCAATAGCAATATTAATATATGCCTTGCATTCATTGCATTAAAAAACCAAAATAAATAAACTCTCAAGTAACTTTGAAAAATACTTTTGTAAAAAACTTTACATATTATAATCAAAATCGAAACGAATCTGACATATATAACATGTTTCTGACGTGCCATCAATTGGAGTTTTAATATTTTAATTAATATTGCCAATATTTCAATTAGACCCAATATAAAGCGAAACTTATCATTATGTCCAGACGTGCTTGAATTTTAACCTTTGTTTTTGAACAAAATTTAAATGAACGTGTTTTGAAGCGGACTGATTATTTTGAGAAACAATGGATGTTATTAGTTATTTGAAGTTTTGCCATTATTTTACTTAAGCTCTATACAATAACATATTATAATTAGTTTATCGAATGTGTTTACATCAAAAGTAGCATTTAATGTATTCAAAATAACATTATCAGTTTTATTCACAACAGATTGCTTCTGAAACGAAATGGTCAAATAGCTATAAATATTTAATTACTTTATAAAGGATAATTTTGAAACTATTGATTTACAACCATGTGTTACGAGTAAAAGTCATGTAGTAAAATTTATTCGTGTACAATGTTACAGATAAATCTAACTTATATTTCTGTGACCCTATATTTGTTGTCAAAATCATATTTTGTCTTTTTTTCTAACGGTTTAATTTTTTTAACTCATGTAGATTATAATTAATGAAACATAAGACATTAAGAATGTAAGTAAAAAATATCTTAATTGCTATTTTTAAAACGTTTCTGCTCTTTACGAACCATATGGCCACCACACAGATTATCAAAGATTCATAATCAGGTATATCATCAGTGGTCCTCCAAGGTGAAGGTCCTCAAAGAAGTCAGGCTCCTATGAAGAATCCACAGCATATGTTTTAAGCAAATTCATCGTCGCCTGTTGAGCTTTGTCTAATAAAATATCATTTAAAATGCCTATAAATTACATCTTTTCTTTTCAATTTTACACCTTCAAAGCCCGAAAAGCATTGATTGTTTTCGAATTATAAAAATATTATTTTAATAATGTGCTTACCAATAAAAAGCAAATGTTGTGGCGCTGAAATTCCCACGATGCTTTAATAAAGGCTTTACCTTGTAAAGAAATGTCTTTGTAGAAGGCAATATTATGAGTGCCAATAAAAATAATTTCCCTAGATAAAAGGAAACTCTCTCCACGAATTTAAAGTAAAACGTTTTATTATATTATCGAATTTTATTCACATTGAAGAATATTTGTGAATTTTATTCCATTTCGCGGCTGAAATGAAAGCTCTTCTTGTCTATATGGAATATTCCAATTTGGAGAAATAATTAATTATTTCTTATTTACCTTTTCAGTAAGTGTAAATACTAAATGAAATGACGTAATAAATAATACATTTCTATACCACTTTCCTACTTTTTTACATAGTCAAAAACAAGTTTTTCTTATCGAGAATGGGAAATAAGGACACCAAAAGTTGCAAAAAAAAACGCAATCAAAATGTACTCATTGAATTAGAATTTACTTGGTAGAACTCCATTATATATTTTTTTTAATATTTTGACGTTGCGAAAGTCATACTTTTTTGATTTGTAATTTTTTCTAACGCGTAATTACCAAATAAATTAATTACACGCAATAAAATGTTTAAGTTAAATAGTTGACACCTATTTCAGCTTACGACCTCATCAGAGCATAATTCTAATTTTGCAGAACGAAAACGTATTACTGATTTTACACCGTTTTAATTTTGAAATGAATAAATGTAATCTTAACCCGATAAAAAATGCAGTTATTCAATGCTTTTTTCCTTTCTGTGGTAAAAGTCCTGACAGTGTAGTCGTTTAGTTTTTTGAATAAATTATCACTAATATATTTTGATCGTTTAGCCCCACCCTTCCTTAGTTCTTAGCCGACAAATATTTTTCTTGATTTCTTATATAAATAATACGAATCAAGCCATTCAACAAAATTATATAAAAAAAAAACACCAGCGACTGACAATGGGTATACTACAAATAAAATGAAAAAAGAAAACTTCGTAATGTCGCATCTGTTTATGATTTATATTCGATACAACATTGAGATAAATGCTTAGTATTCAGTGATAAAAATATTTAGCGAAAATTTATGCGTTTAATATTTTGATGTTAAAAACACGAAAGTGTAAACAAAGTAAATATCTAAAAAAAACGGATTTCCTCCAACGAAAATGGCGGCCTCTTATTTGTATATTTGTGCAAATTGCTTCGGTTGACAGGACAGAGAGTTTTTCGGTACATCCCCTATTACTCACGTTACCTATCCTTTGAATAAATAACATTTTTTCCGCAAAGTGCCTGGGGAGGTTCTCAATATTGTTACTTTCAAGCCTCGATAAACACGAACAAATCAAGATGCTGCGTGTCGAAAATGCTTCAAATATTTATTTACTTTCATAGCAAGATAAAAAAATCTTTGAAAATAGAACAATTAAAAAAAATGTATTTTAATTTTTCTATAATACATACGTGCATGAGAATGGGTTTATATTTTGGGAATAATATTATTAATGTTTCAATGTATACAGTAAGTTTAGCTATTTTATTAGGAATTGAAAATATTTGACAAAGCCTAAAGAGGCTTTTAGGTTGGATTTACTGTAGGTTTACGCGTACCTTCAAAAGCTTTTGTGAATAGTTGATATCGCCGAGCAGTTTCGTGTCAAAAATTAATTCAGCTTAACAAACGGCTCGCTTGGGAAAAATCTCGATGACAGTCACGTTTACAATTTGGCACAGTTGAGAAAGAAAAAACGTCATAATGTAAGGATTTCTTTTCAGAAGTTTCAATGATACAATTTTTAAGCTAAGACATACATATCACATTATGCGCAAAATTGTATTTTTAATTCGTCGCTTATTTTCTTCTCATATTTTTTTATATGAAAATGAGAACTGGGAAAAATCCTGATTGTTCCAATTAAACATGGAGTTTACCCAGTGATTGTTTTACTATTACAATATAAGCCAGTCTTTTGAATTATAAATAATACAGAGGATGTTGGTTGAATTGGCATTTTCTTGGTAGAACTCCATTATAACACAGTGAAAAAATAGCAATGTATCTTATTGTAGTTGTTCATTTTTTTTATAAGATATAGTTGATAGCTATTTAGCACTACTATACTAGCACTAGCACTACTCGGATTTCGCCTTTCAACATCTTTATCGAATTTATTGAACATTAATTGTTGTCTATATCATTTTTATATTATATAATACAGAGCAAAATAAAATATAGTAATTGAATAATATCGAATTAATTTACCTACTGATTTGATTGTTATGAATTTACCAAAATATAAGACTTAATAAATTAAAATATATTAAACTTTCTGATTGGAAACGGAAGTTCAAAAACATCCGTCACTGAATAACAAAAAACGAAATACAGCCTAATGATCAATGTTAAATTTGAGTCACTTAAACGCTAAATTCCTATAGGCGTAAACTTTCAGCTTTTTTATGTGTTGTTTCTTTTTTGGTAAATTTCTTGTGTAATTGTCACTTATGGTAAATTTTTATTTCTCCATTTGTTTTGAAAGTCTTTCCATGTGGGTTTAGACTCGTGTGGTCACTCGGGTTTTAGAAGAGTATCGCTATTCGAATGATGTATCGCAGCACATATGTCCAATCTTGGCGTATTATTTAAATTATATTAAGAAATGGTTTTGAATCGTTAATTTATGGAATGTTCTTAAAAGTATTAAAAAAGTACACTTCGTCGACTGTAAATTATTACACCAAAGACTAAACCATTAAAACACAATGATATACTTAATTCAATTTGCATTTCAGCTTTGCATATATTTCATCAAATAACTGAAAGCTTTCGGGGTAGCGATTAGATCTTACCTTAGACTTTTGAGCAATCTATATAGAATCAAGCCTCCGAAAGCTCATTTGAAATGCGGAAATGGACGGATGGAAAAGTTTCGCGAAGGCTATTTCCGGTCTTGGAAGTTACTTTGCTTAAAGGTACTAATTTTAAAATCAGTGTAAATTTATTTGAAAGTGGAAAAACTTGGCTTTATAAATATTTCACTCCTTCTTAGGGTTGCTTTTTTTGTTGCATAAATTAGACATTTAATTGAACGCTTCCTGTATTTAAAAGATTTTTTCTGTAACAAACGGTTCTCATGAAAAGTTAAAGAGGTAATTTGACTTAACAGGAAACATAAATCTTACTAGATCATTTTTGTTTTGTATGTAAAACTAAAAAATGTTGGTATCTGATAATTTTCTACTGTATTTAGACTTTATTGGTTGTTGAAAATGTGACTATTTTGTTATAGTTTTAATGTTTTTTTAAAAAATGGTACAGTAGTAAATAAACGCCAACAGGCTATTTGGTTTCTTTTGTCATATTTTCAATCGAAGAGAAAAGATATTCAAACACTTTTTTCACCTTTAATTTCAATTTGCAACAACTGACTATGAAAGGATTTTTTTTATTTACCATTGAGGCACTTCAATAACTTGAATTCAAGTAGAATCTGAATTGTTACCAAATAAAATTATATTTTACTTCTATGTATTTTAATAATCATTTTTGAAGTTGTAACTGTAACGTTTTGGAAAAGGCATAATGTTTCAATTTAATGTTATTTTTTTTTAAATCCAGACCGATTTAAATCATTGTACTAAATATATGTTTTTATTATTAAATTTTTTTTTTTTACAAGACTTAATATTGTTTTAACGTTTTTTACTTCCATTAAAACAAACCAAAAATGCAGAGGAAAGAAATAATTTATGATTGTATTCAGTGATCACTAGATAACAATAGCATTTGTCTGCAGATGTTTTTCATTAAATACAAATTGATTTAAGCTTGACTAAAAAAGCTCTCGACACCGTTAATGTTTATTGTTGAATTAATTTATCTGTTAGCGGCTAAGGCAGGGTAGTAAATTTCCCATAGATCACTATCCCTCAAAAACAATGGGCTCGAATGAACCTCCGAACCGTTTTGAGCTAATAAATCGACGCGGTTTTCTTTTCAACTCTCTCACGCGCGTTCCTAGGCCATACCGCACCACGCTCGCACTGCACGCAATAAACCAAAATAGGTACTAACTACGCGGTCAGTGAAACAATACTATTCAGGGGAAGAACAATGCAAGTGCAAAACAATACGCCCGCTGAATGACGGTCGATGAATTATGGGTATCAATTATTTTGGAATAATTATAATCGCTCCAATACAGCGAACAAATGCATTTCACACATAGTTAAGAATAATTTGAATCATTGTCATTTTCAAACACTATCAAGTGTCCGCTTATGAGCAGCTTTTTCTTTATGTTTATTTTTTTATTTTGTGTAAATGCGGATTTCTGGAGAGCACCGTATAAAAAAATTTTAAGTAAGAAATAAATAAATTAGGATCAAAATAGCTACTAGTATAATATGAATTGTTACAACTTTGTACAATTCCACATGTTTTGTTACTAATGACCCGCGTTTCGCCTTTCAGCATCTTCAGGCATTCTATCACACTGACTAGTCAGCTCTGTTGCATACGTGTGATAGAATGTCTGAAGATGCCGAAACGCGAAACCAGGGTCGTTAGAGAAAAAACAAGTGGTAATATACAAAGTTAAAATTCCATCAAGCACTTCCATCAGTCGATATCATAAATAAGTTATTCGTGTATTCACAAGTAATAAGACTTCCTAATGATAAGAAATATTTTTGACATCTGTTATCTGTAATGCTAATAGTTATATCTATTAATATAATAATATGTATTTAAAATAAGCCGAATAAGCTTTTAATGAAAACAATCTTGCGTCTACATTTACAATATATTATATATATAAATATGTTACATTAAATATCAAAAACATTGTGAGGTTTATGTCACATGTATACCCTGTTTTGTGTGGGTAAATGAAAAACTTGACGTGTGTGAATAAATATGAATATTTCCTTTTTTCCCCATTGTCTTCAGTTGTTACTGCCCCAAGGGTAAAAACACAATGGGGAGAATTTTAAGCGGACAAGATGTACAGCCTTCGTCGGCCGGAACATCCGTTTCCGATTTGTTAATTAAATTTCGCTGGCGGGAATCGGAAGTGGAGTGTTTCGTGTTAAGTGTTCATCGTTATTTTTATTCCTGGCAGTGGTTTTACGTTCAATCTACCCCGATGGACATCGCCGCCTGACGGTTGAAGGCTTCGCGGGAAAACGGTGGGCAGGCTTTATGGCCCACTTATTTACGTGTTTGTGGGAAGTGCTTTTAAATAAAACAAGTTTTAAGATCGTAAAAATTATTTTTAAAAACAATTTGATACAGCGTAATGGTTTGCAAGGTGCTATGTCATACTAAATGATCTTAACATTTTCCAAAATCATTATTAATTTTTAACTAATGCTTAATTGGTTGTAGAAATAGAAAAACTTGCAAATTTATTTAAATTTTATATTAAAGGAAGTTTTTTTTATACCATATTGATTGAAAAACAGTATAAGTAATCTAGCACGAATAACACTTACACATTGAAAACAATGAATAAATAAAATACTCAATTGCATACGGATATTAAAATTTTTAAGAATATATATCTGGGTATAAATTAAAAATAGAATACAATTTCGAAAAACAATGATTTAATTGAACAGGCCAAGACTCCCTGACATCATGATTTTTCAGGAACCCTGTTTCAAATGCATTATTATGCTTTCAAGATATTTAATAATTACTCCATCAAATTTTAAAAAAAAACACAACTCGTGCCAAGTGCCGCAATAATGTCAAAGTGTCATTAAATAATTTTTCCATCACTTTTTAAACTTTTATCGGGAACTTGTTATTCATAATTTAATTTATGAAGATTACTGTAAGCGATATGTTTAACAAACACGAATGTGATCCATTCGTGCACAAGTCTAAGTAAATCCATTTCATGTGTTGAAAGCCATTAATTTTATTTAGTAGTATATTAAAGTTATCACGACGACCGCATAAAACAATGGCAGTGGCAAGAATGATGTTTTTTTTTAACTACGTTGCTCTTCGTTATACAAGGAACCGGACACCGGAAAAAAGCTTCTGTATGTGAATATTTATAATAGAATTTTAAAAAAGAAACACATCACAAGATTACAAATAATAAATATGATCATATGTGAATTTAATTGAAATATTTCTTTTTAAATCTAGTGCGATAAGGTTTACGCTTTTTCCATTCACTCTTTCAGCTCAAGATTCAAGACAAAATAAAGTAAGCAGAATAAAAAAAAAAAGCATTTCTCTTTCTATTTCTCACATGAATTGAAAGTTTAAATTCATTAAGTACCATCAGTAATTATTCGAGAGGTATTTTGATATAAAAAAAAACAAACTACATGAAAGGTTAAAACTAATGAAGACCCCAGGTAGTTTTACTGGATAATTGAAAAAATGCACAGTTATCTGTTTTTTGCATAAAACGCATATGTAAAAACAAACATAGACAGCCTTTTTGTGGATGAATTTGAATTTTATAAAACAAATCATTGTAGTGAACATAAAAGTTAACTAACAATAAATGCAGAAAATTTTTTAAATAATAAAAACACATTTTTTAGTACTTATTTCCACAATATATTTTTTGATCAGGACCGGTTTCGCTCATCGCGAGCATTATCAACTGATGAAGTTGATGAAGATGATATAGATATAGAAAAATATATTGTGGAAATAAGTACTAAAAAAATGTGTTTTTATTATTTAAAATATAATGCCTTTCCATCAAGAAGTGACAGTTAACACCTTAAAAGTGAAATGCAGAAAAGTAAAAAATAAAATGGAATACTTTGTTATATGCTTTGAATTTAAATATGGCAGACATATGTACGATAGTTCGACCGCTGCATCCAGACTTTTCCTTTTGTTTATTTTTTTTAACCAAACTTCGCTTTGAGTGCAGTGGTGATACTGGAATTTGATTATTCAAGTGAGTAAAATTGCTGAAATCAAACTATCAGAAATCTTAAACGTAAAACGTTTCCCAACGTTGAAAATAATACATTCTCTTAAATGGTATTTCGTTTGTGATTATTAATACTAAGGTCTTTAATTATCATTATTATAATTTTGTTCATTTCTATACGTTTTCGATTTTCTACACCATCTGGTATTGTATTATAATATGTACTTATACAGATGCACTCGATGACCATGCCTATATTCAACCAGGCGATATCAGGATATCTAAAGTTTGATTGGTTGAGTGTAGTAAAAATATACTTGATTAATAATCATATCATTTATTATTTGCGGAGATTATTGTTGAACGATCGACGTCGTCAACTTTGATTACTGTGCTCTCGAAAAAAATCTCGTTTCAAATATGTTCATAAACTAACATTTCAATTGATTTGTATATTCAATGTCTAAAATTAATAATATTTTAACACAAAACGTAGAAAGAAGCGAGATTGATTAGTCTATCTACCGTAGCCTTGCATTTCAATCTCTATTCTCTTAAAAGAGTGGATAAGTATTTAACTTATGAGCAATTCCTATAGAGAAGCTGTTCTTGACATAAATCCCAATAGAAGCCTGTATTATTCATTATTAGAGCGATTATCTTCAGATATTTGTTTCATCGACAGATTCAACAGAAACGTTTTGTGAGTTTGTTTTTTAATTAAAAAAATGAGATAATTTATATATCGACTGAAGGTGCTTGATGGAATTTCAATATCAAATTTGAATTGTTACAACTTTGTACGACTCCACATGTTTTGCCACTAACGACCCGCCAGTCAGTTCTGTTGCATCCATGTGATAGAATGCTTTAATATGCCGAAAGGCGAAACCCGGATCGTTAGTGACAAAACATGTGAAATCGTACAAAGTTGTAAGAATTTAAATTTAGAAAAAAATGAGAATTAAGATATGTATTAAATTATGACGGATATAAAATTTCTTTCTGAAATCGCAATAATCATACACATATGTTGTTAAAACTACTGCTCAAGTGATATTCTGATGTCAAATTTTATTTCAAGCTCATGGATTCAGTAAAAATAAAATGTATCTCAATTTTAAAGAAGGAAAAAATCTACTCATAAATACACTATTGATTTTTTAATGACCATAACTTATTTTTTATTGTAACTTCATTTATGGGTGGAAGTAACTTGAAAGATTATTCATTTTTAAAGATTTTACATGATATTATTACGTATCGTTATATGGCATATGACAACTGGTTGCGTTATAAATTTAATCGGAAAGCAATAAAACTCCATTAAAAAAACGAAAAAATGTTCCGCGAGCTCTTTGTTGTCAACAGAAAAGATAATCAAAATAAGCGTGAAGCAACAAAATTAAATCTGCGCCATTCTTAGGCAGTAAAGTTTATACAAAACCAGATGGCACTTTTAAAATTACCAGTTTAATTTCCTAGTTCCTTTTATTTTGTGCAAATTATAATTCCCGCAAAGAAACAGAGAAATAAAACTCATTCTTATGTAGATCCTTTTCTTAATCTGCAATTTGAATTTAAATCGTTTTCAATCAAAAGTTTCTGAGCCTGCTGAAATTTTTGTATTGTCAAAAATTCATTTAATTCGGATGAAGATTTTTTAATATTAAGCCATTTGTATCTTAGCCGTCTTCATTTAGAATCTTTCGCATAGCATTTAATATTGCCTTTATAATTACTTATATTTTTGTATAAAATATTTTCAATAAAATAAATTAAAACACGTTAACATAACCGAATCACAGTTTTTGTTAGTAAAAATGTTCATATTATGAAAAAAAATAGTAACAAGCAAAATAGTAAATAGAACTGACCGTTCAGTTTGTCGCTATTGACAAAACATGTGGAACCGTACAAAGTTTTAACAATTCAAATGTTAAAAAAAAAAGTTTTTACTGTGGTTTGTTATACACATATATATATAATATGACAGAAAAGTCGTTATTTACAATATTTTCAAAATTTGGGTCAGTTCTTTTGCATCCGTGTGATAAAATACCTGAAGATGCCGAAAGGCGAAACCCGGGCCGTTAGTGATAAAACATGTGGAATCGTACAAAGGTGTAACAATTCAAATTTGATATTAAAATTTCATCAAGCACCTTCAGTCGACATTGTAAATTAGAAATTGTATCATTTGTTTTTTTTTACATTAAAATTTTTCTACAATTCAAATCTGCGTCAGGAATTTCATAAATAATTCACCTAACTGATTTAGATTTTTTATATATTTTCTCAATTTAAATTATGTTCATTCATTTAAATTAAAACATCTTAAAACGCGCTATGTTCTTTATATTATCATATATATTTATAATATGCAATATTTCATATACTATAAATTACTGTGTCTCAATTGATTACCAAACCACGTCTCGTATTTCAAAATTAACATAACACTGAAATATATGTGAGGTTAATCATGTCATACTATACACCACACAGTCAATTATACTACAATACGGCACGACATTCTAAAGAACTAATTACTTTTTTAATGAGATTTTATTGAACAGCTCAAAAAGTCAAAATAACTTCATTTTACTGGTCGTTGATAATTATGATTATCTAATGAAGATTGGTTTCTGCGTTTGATGTGAATTATAACAATAAAAAGTATCAATTAATAATTATTTAGTCAATATTAAATTATAAAAAATAAAAACATCTATGACTTGAATCTAATTTCTTAGTCAAAATTTTATTTGACTCAGATTAATATTAACAAGATAAGGGAAGTGCTTGTTCATTATAAAAATGACAACACCTCGTTATTTTAAGTCAAAATTATACAAAGCTTTGCACTTGTAACTCTCTACGGCTCAACTCATTGGTTAACTGATTGTTTATCAAATAACATTACTGCAAATTCATATGAATTGGCATTGTATAATATAATCGCGTTGCTTGCCAGTTTCACAAATCATTACTTTACATAGAATTTCTGCGTCTACCTCATTTTAAAATTAGTCTAAATTAAAATTGAAGATGCTTCTCAAAATGTCAAAAATCACGTGTGACCTACATATACAATCACACCAATTGAAATAAAAACTTATTAATTTCGATTCTAAACTAAAAACCAACAAAGCTTCCACCAATATCAAAAATTTAAAATTCTGACCTCTATACTATAGTGTGGGAGTTTTAAATTAACAATATTACAGCTTTGGCTTATTTTATTGTGTATATCTCAGTTATATTTTGGCGTGTTACATTAATGCTTCTTCAGTAAAAATATTTGTTTACATATACTCACTTTGTCTGTATAATGACCAAATAGAGATTAACGTTAAATAATCAATAAATATTTTTTATCAAATTTCATGAAAATCGTGACTTAATTACCACTAGATTAATTTTTACCTCAATTTGATTATTTTAAGATTTTGTTGGATATATGTTATATAATTCTACTTTTTTTTTTTAGATTTTTGCGGAGACTTTAGAATTTCCCCAAGCAACTACATTTAAGAAATGCTAGATTCTACAGAAATAACACTGATAACCTATTCACCGGCAGTTAGGAAGTAGAATAATAATATTTAATAACTTAAAAAGCTTTTCTTATAAACTTTACGTAAATTTTCAGGTACAAAACATTAACGCAAAAGTTATATTCTTTAGGGAGCCGAACAAAAAGTATCCTATTTCGAGAAATTTCACAATCCCTTCATGTAATTCAATTGAAATTAATCAAATTTAATCAAAGATACGAAACATTCTGTTGTTTCGAAAATTTCTGTAAGCCAATCACCTGAAGTTGCAAATGACGGAACAGACTCGCTTTGTTATTAAAAGGTAATGAAATTTGTTTGACATTAAATCATTAGGGAAATCTACAAGTATACAACATAAACAATGACTGCGTATTCATAATATAATATTTGTGACTGACAGTGTATGCTACAGTGCCATAATACAGATATCACAAAACTATTTAACCGAAATGATCTAATACAAAAACAATATCGGGCCGCTACTTAGATTGATGAAATACTGTGTGTTGTGAACGTCGTCGAGAGGTTAATTAACAAGGGGTTTTTACGGCGCTCTGCGGTTTTATTCATACAACGGAGAATTTCATAAATTGATTTTTCAACGATTTTTGAAAATTCCTTCCCATTAACTCATTAAATAAACAGATCGTAACGAGAACGGGTGTCTAACCCCTTCTTTTTCCATATCCATCTTTTCATACTACTATGAAAAAAAAAAGATTAAAATACTTAGTAACAAGCATTTGTAGTAAAAAGCTTTATATTGAAATAATTTCATTAGGAGGCTTGATGTTGAAACATATATGGCCGAAAAGTTGTTTTGTTTTTGCTCAAACAGAAATCAAAGAGAAATCATTCACAGAAAAATCAAATCATTTTATATAAAACTATCGTTAATATCAATTTGCATATGCAAAAATGATAAGTAAATAGATTTGAATATTTTCCTTTTGTAATGATACAATATAATAAAAGAAATTGATTGAGAGTGCTTCATGGAATTTCAATACCAGATTTCAATAATTGAAACATCATACAATTCGACATAGTTTGTCATTCATCGCTCGGGTTTCACTTTTCGGCATCTTCAGAAATTCTAGTTACCTCACAGATGCGAAGAATGACTGAGGATGCCGAAAGGCGGATCCTGGGTCATGAATGACAATACACGTGGAATTTTGCAAAGCTTATACATTAAATATTTGGTTATCATTGCGTTATTCAGTAACATGGGAACCATATTATGTGCCAGGGGGATAAAGAAAAACACATTTTACGAAAATAAACAAATATTTTAAGATTTAAATCAGGTATTCAAGGTGTGCCGAGCAATGTTTTTTTTTCTCCTCTAATGACAGACAAACGAAGAGAAATATCTTAAATCGAATTATACAAATAGCGTTTTTCTTCTTCCATCATTTTCCTTTTAACTCCTCGAAATACAACAGTTAAATGGTTCAAAACCAGTTTATTTCCAAATCAATTTCTGTTACGAATACTAATTATTACGGGTGCTGAGCACATGAACGAATCCAAATAAGTCAATTTTAATTCAAAATGTTTTTGCAAGGAAGTTGAATGTACATTTACATTATTCATTTTGGATAAATAACTTAGGACCCTTGTTTTACAGAATAAACAAAAAAAACTTTTCTAATAATACAATGTGGATATTACGAAACGGTCAAATATACACATAAATGATTATAATTAAATGAAAAATATTTTACCAGATCCCTCCCAGATCAAAGATAGGACGAGTTCGAATTGATTAAAAATGCGTTCATTATAAAATTGTATTCCAAAAGCTAAACATTTAGTAGCACACCTTTTATCATCAAAGTGTATCACAATAAAGCAATTATGAAAAAAATTGGCTTGGACTCTGTATAACATTCTAATACATGTTATTTATTTTAATAACATTGTAAGTCAGTGACATATTTGCAAAATCCAACAATATATTAGATTTTATTGATTTACAATCTTCAGGGATCTGTGATTTTTTTCTTCTAAACATATTTTTTATAGAAACTATGCATTACGCTGGATGATAATTTTATGAACAGTATTCTTTTGATTTAGTCTTTCTACCCTTATCACATAGAAAAAAGATTCTTGGACAAATATATCGCAAGTATTTCTTGTATGAAATAAACTGTCTCAAAATATGTTAAAAAGGCATCCGTAATAAGTTGTTTTGATGCATTCTACATAAAAAAAAACTATTTGGAAAATGACCAAAAAAAAATGACGAAAACACCAAGACGACTTGACATCATATCAACTGAAAAAGGAAATTGTTTTCTCTATACCTAATTTCTGATATATGCCCACATTTTAGCAAAACATATTGTTAATGATGGAACCATGTGTTTACCCGTGTCATTTTACTGAGTGTGGTTATCGCCTGATTCTAACATCTGTAGGGTCCTTACGGTAGCTATACTATAAGCGTCTGTCTCGTTAACCAAAGGAGTCCATGTATCGAAATTTGATTTTAAAAAGTTAATAAATATCCTGTATTAGTTATATTACTGAGATTATATATCCTTAGTAAATTATATTACTGAGATTTAAGGTTATATATCCAGCAGCGCCCTAATCTTTTCAATGCTTATAAGCATATGATAGGTTTCTTGAATATCCAACATGATAATTTTATGTTATTTATCAATTATTTACTGAATATAAATCGTAAATTCCAAGAAATCAAATGTATAATGAATTTGTTTCAACGGAAGTAAAATAAAATTACATTTAATTTATCCTTGTATAAAGATCAAGGTATAGTTTAATATGAGAAAAAAGGGAACATTCGCGTATTTAACAAGTGTTGTGGAACTAAGTTGTTCGTTATATCTAACTTTACAATAATAATTCAAAAAATCTACAACATACAAGAATATTGTTTACAGATTGTAAAATGTAAGATAATATTTCAACTCTGACATTTTCAGGTATATCCAACATAATACCTGTGTCATCTTTCTTGACGGCAAATTTAATAGCGTATTTTCTATATACATCTATTTTTTTCTGTCGAGTACACGTTACGCTTATCATAATGATGCGATTCACTACCGATAAGATGATCTACCGATATTGCGACGGACTTCCCTCTTGGTTATGTTTTTTATCTCGTCAAATACATGTTTAATATAATATCAAAAACATTTCTCTAGAGATAAATTTTGACCGGCTTTGTAAATCAATCTTTGTATTGAAAAACTACGTTACGCACTAGGAAACGAAATATGTTTTCCTTATTTATTATTTAATTACATTTGGCAATTATAAACAAGGCAACAAGGAGTATTATTTCAATGCGAGATGAAACATGGCAGTAGAAACCGATGCTAGTAATTTATTTTACAATATCAGCCATTGCGGCCTGTAGCGCTTGACACGTGACAAACCGAATGTTGTATGATAGACAGCCGTGTTGAACAGGATGAAAGCTCAACCGAGGCTGTCGCGCTTTCAAATACCGTATTACATGAAGCCATTCAAAAAAACTGACTACTTAATAAAAAAAAATGTAATTTTATGCATTCTTGGAATTGCTGCAAGCAGAGAGATGGTGGCATCGATGAACGAATTTTGATTTCCAACTTGCTTAAAATTTTTATTTATTGGTTTCTTTATAATATTACGATAACACAACGTATTATATATAACATTTTTTCTGAAACGTCTTACAAATTTCTAAATATATGTCACAGTTTCGAAAATAATATTTTCTTTTGTCATCGTCCTCAAATTAAATTGATTTATAATTATTTATTGTATATTAATTTTTAAACCAATTCTAATACAATATGTTTTGAATTAATTGCTTCGCTTGATTTATGAGTTATTAAAAATATAAATTTGGCTGTTTCTTACGTACAGTAATAATACTCTCTCCAAATAGTCAGATCATATTTTCATAACAATTTTCAAAGGCATGATGTTTTTTTATATAATAAAAACACATTTTTTTTACTTATCTATGTGTCTATTTCTGTAAAATTTTCGAGTTAAAGGTAGCAGGTGTACAAAACCATGGTTCAAGAACTACGAAAAAAATTACAGGATATCATACAACTTTAATACAAATAGTGTAAATAAGTTTGTGATTGTTCACATTTTACTTTCAAAATAATTAACATTATTTGTATTAATATTATATGACTTCCTGTAAATCGTTTCTTAGTTCTTGAACCGATGATTTTGTATACCTGATACCACTCACTCAAAATTTTTGTGTAAATAGACTTGCTTGTAAAAAATCTGCTTTTTTTATTATTTAAGACTATTCATACATAACAGTTATACATTCCTTTTTATCCGTGAATATACAATCAGAGCGAGTCGATTGCTCAATACATGATAATTTCTATTTTTCTTGTATGAATACGAAAATAAGCAGTTCGTCGCCATATTTTGTTATAAAGCTTGATCGATCAAGTAGTAAGACAATCATGAAATATTTAATTTTTCGTTTTAAAAAATCCCCATTTTTTATAAATAATATAAAGTTTATACAATCCTGATAAGTATTTTCATGAATGATTAACATTGCAGATGGCTTAATACAACACGATCATTGGCGTAGTATAACTATGTGAAGATTTTTCTAAGTATTATTTTATTTTGTCATTAATTAACAATCGTTTTTTTTTTTAATAATCGTCAGATATTTCGTATTAAACCATTTACAATTCAATCATGCGTCGTTGTAGTTATGACTAGTATAGTTTTGGAACAGGGATCGCGTAGTCCCGTGTAATACAGCCGTTGACAGAAGACGCGAAGAGCCTCTCCGTAAATGACGCATAATTTGGGCTTGCTAACTTGGATTATGAATAGCCATTTAGTTGCAAATGAGCGATTGTCAGAAGTGGCGCCATCAAGCTGCGACACCTCACGTACAACGACGAAAGCTTCGCAGAACAAAATATGATCAGCCCGAAATATGGTTCTCTTGTAAGTGGGTAATTTATGAAATGCACAATATTGACAGATGAGTTAAAGCTCAAACTCAGACTAAATTTTCAAGCTCTATACAATATATTGATTGAATTGGCATTCACTTGGTAGAACTCCATTATAACACGGTGAAAAAATAGCAATGTATTTTTGTTCTACAAAATTATTTTTAACAAATATAGTTGATAGCTATTTCGGCTCACGCCATCGTCAGAATTATTAACTGTATAGTTCTGACGATGGCGTGAGCCGAAATAGCTATCAACTATATTTGTTAAAAATAATTTTGTAGAACTAAAATACATTGCTTTATACAATATTTTATTCCGTAACTGCACAAGATGTTGAAAACTGTTCTCACGTATAAATCTAGTATGTATATTGTATAACCGGTGTATAACAATATGATTAACAAAAATTCAATGCAAATGCTTAATCGTTAATTGTCAGATAGAAATAAATACGTACTTCTAAAAAAACCCAAATATATTTTAATGATAGGTAATTATTATTTGTTGTAAAACCTTTCAAGAATGACTCATTAACAAGATCGTTAATGAAAATTACCAGAGGCAATTGTGTCAATTATTATTAAATTAATATTGTTAAATATATTTTAGCTGTAATTTACTGCTTCTACTTGCCTTGGGATCAGTGTTTTCCTGGAATTAATGACTTTAGTATACATACGATGCTAACTGTTTATTTTTCGTCTATTCTGTTGTATCCGTGTGATAGAATGCCTGAAGATGCTGAGTGGTGAAACCCGAGTCGTTAATGAAAAAACATGTATAATGGTATAAAGTTGTAACAATTCAAATTTCATACATTTTTGTAAAATTATAAGTCAAATGCCAACCTTTTGGCAAAAATCGTAATATTTTTCTAACTCAAGACATCAATTTTTTGAAACGGTGTCTTGTATTATTATAATTTTCTTATGTGTAGTGCAGGGTGACATTTAGTCGCCTTGATGCTTATTGTCCAGTCCTCTCGGTTCCGCTTTCCTCTAGTTTATATAATATTTTTCTTGAGAAATCCTGTCTATATAGCAATACTCCCAGTTTTTTAATGCAATTTTTTCCCTCGGTTATAGAAAATGTAAGATATATAGGGTCTGCCAAATAACTTTTTTTTTTGAAAATGCTATAAAAAAAAACTACTAATATTTTCTCAAATTTCTTTTTTTATTTGAAAGTACAATCCTTCCGGTTAATAATGGAAAATAACTTCATTAAAATGGCTGCCTCGGCTGGCCATGCAGTAGCCTACACGATCGGTCCAATTTTTAAGCACATTATCGATTGTGTGTAGCTGTATTTCACCAATGGCTTCACGAATATTGTCCTTTAAAGCGTCAATTGTCTCTGGCTTGTCGGCGTAACACTTATCTTTGAGAGCACCCCACAAATAATAGTCCAACGGTGTCAAATCGCAGCTCCGAGGTGGCCAAACGACATCAGCTCTGCGGCTGATAATGCGATCTTCAAAAACAGGGCGCAAAACATCGAGTGTAGCTTCGGCTGTGTGGCACGTAGCGCCGTCCTGTTAAAACAAATGTTGCCAATATCCTCCTCTTCAATTTTTGTGAACAAAAATTCGTTCAGCATGGTCCGATAACGATCGCCATTGACTGTAACGGCCACTCCTTGCTCATTTTCGAAGAAAATGGCCCAATTATGCCTCTGGACCAAAATCCGCACCAAACAGTGACTCGTTTTGGGTGTACCGGCTTTTCAATGTATGCGTGCGGGTTTTCTGTGCCCCAAATGCGATAATTTTGCTTGTTTACATACCCGCCAAGATCAAAATGAGCTTCATCCGAAAAGATGATTTTTTGGCAAAATCGGCATCTTCTGTAAGTCGATCGCAGGCCCACTCAGCGAAGCGAAAACGCATTGGATGGTCAGTTGGCTTCAACTCCTGAACCAATTGGACTTTGTATGGCGTCATACCAAGGTCTTTATGCAAAATTCGTCTCAATGATGTCTCCGAAATGTTCAATTGTTGAGAACGACGGTGAATTGATGTTGATGGCGCTTCACGCACACTTTCTGCACTTACAGCATCAATATTCTCGGGTGTACACACTGTTTTTGGCTTTTCACGCTTTGGTTTATCGATGAAGATGCCAGTTTCTTTCACTTTTTTCACAAGATAACGAACATACGGAGCTGACGGTGCTTTTCTTCTTCCAAAATCCGTACGCAATTTTCGCACACATTCTGCAACATTACCATGATTTTCAAAGTAATGTCGCAATATTTCCCAGCGTTGTTCAAGCGTATACACAACCATATTCGTTCAGCGGAAGGATACATAATACATAAAACTAATTATCTGTCAAATCAGACATGAGCTTAGTGTTACCATTCACGAAATAAGCACTAGTTAAAAAAAAAACTTTAGATGGCGGACCCTATATAAGTTTCCACATAACAGTGTAAATATGTCTTCAACTCAGCAATTAGTTTCAAAAATCGTGATATCAATATTGTATAATAATATAAAATTATTATACGTTAACCCTCATTCAATACCATTTTATATTTCCACTAACAAATTAATTGAAAATATTAAACCATTTCAAATAAGTTACATTAAACGTGACTTGTTTAACCTTTAGCTGGCCTCAATTTTCAAACACCTGCATCCGCTCGCTCACCTGCGACCCTGTGACTGCGTAATGCGTCCCTCTCGAAAATTGATGAAACTTTTATGAAATACCCGTTTCGCAGAGACAATTCAAAAACTCAATATTTATAAAGAAACATAAGCAATTTCGAAAAGTTATTTTAATCAGGTAAAGCATTTTGGCCACGGTTTGTTTACCGAAAACATAATTCGGGGCTATTTTATTTTCTAAACTTAATAATATGCGTGGCAGGTTACAAAAGTTTCTTTGTTTATAAAATCAGTATCAAAAAATACTTTTCACTTACTTCTAGCAAATATCCACTTAAATAAAAGAATTTAGCTTTATAAATCAATATGAATTACTCTATCGACACATTGCTCTCTGTCTGAAAAGTTTTTTTTAAGTCGCTTACTTCAAATCCTATACTTTAAGTAAGTCTACGTCTTAAATTATTACACACTATCTTTGTATGAGGTACAAAAGTTTATTTATGCCAGTCTTGTTTTTGCTTCAGGAACTATCGTAAAACCGATAGTTGCGGTAGACCATTTTGTCTCTTCTATGTATCACGGAATTTATTTTATTTACATTTATTCTTGCTGCTAGTATCGATAGTCATAGCAAATATTCAGAATTTAATATCTTCTTTTCTAAACTAAGAGTGACATTAAGACCAACAAAAACAATACTCTAACCTTTGGAGTATAGTATTGTTTGGTTTAACAATCATCAGTTATATCATAGTTGAATCTTGAATTATTGTAAATATGGTATTGATTGATTTGGCATTCACTTGGTAGAACTCCATTGTAACACGGTGAAAAAAATAGCAATGTATTTTAGTTCTACAAAATTATTTTTAAAAAATATAGTTGATAGCTTTTCCGGCTCACGCCATCGTCATAACTATGCCTAAACTAACATTTGCTTATCCATATATAGCTGGGTAGAAAAGGCACACAACATATCCTCTCTCCTGTTTCAACGGCCTAGCTTGTTACTTTCTCACAATAAAACTAAATTTTCAAAAATTGTAAATGAAACAAAAGGCCGCTAAGACAACAAGTTCACACGTGGGACGGAAGTGATCATTACGGAAGCAAATCAGACCACCCCCCAGGAATAGGTTGCACTAATGGGGACGCTATTATATTAGTTTGTTCGTTAAGAGTCCTTTGTGATAATTGGTGTCTATTGATTTCCAGCTGTTCCAAAGCCGTCATTCTGCGACCCTTACTTACTAAAGATGCAAACATTTAGGCGCTGAGCTTGAATTTATATTATGTGATTCCTTAATAACGTGATTAGCGAATTGTGAATCCGTTTATTTACTGTTGAATGATCTTACAAACTTTGTAGTTTGAGTTGATATCAAAAGTACTTTAAAAGGGTAAAACTTTAATTTCATTTTCTTAGTAATTCATCAAAAGGATTGATTGAGACTTTACATCTCTTGGCTAATGATTCATTCGTCCTTCAGGCGGTTGGCTGTCATACAAAAAAATCATTAATATTTTTATCGAACCGTGTATTGGCCGTAGAAAATAAAAATAATAAGCATTTGTGGGTGGTTAAGCGTCCAGTTTCAAAATGAAAAACTTGGGTTGGTGCAACACGAAATTTGATGCTTTTTTTTCCATAAAACTGATCATTTTTTGTCAATAAAACTAATTCAATTTACAACATCACAAAACACAATTATTCAAATATGAAAATATAATGATTAGCAAATCTCTGTTTTTCTTCATCATTGGTTTTTTATTCAAATAAATAAGAAATATACACTCAAATATTCCTAATACATTTTTCTACCACATTAAGTGGCGATGTACTACAAAAATTACAATACCAATAACAAATACATTCAATGAAAATTTAAATTCGTTTTGGTAATCTTACTATATCCATGTAATAGACATGGTCCTATATATTGGACTTGTTTGGAAATATTATTTATATGAAATATTTGATATGTTAAAATTTATTCATACCTACTTATATATGTATATATATAATTTATATATTAATACTTACCCATCATCAGACTCATTTTTGAAAAAATATGAACACTGGTCTCCATTTGAGCTGCTTTCGTGCATGGATCTTGTACACCATTGTTCACTTAGACTCAAGCATTTATATTTGATATACGTATTTTATTATGCCCAAATAAATTATTAATATTAAAATTATATACGATAGGAGATTCTGTGAAAAAGTGTACTATTATAAACCGAGTCGTCCCTAATATACAGACCTATAACGTCGCTTAATAAAGTGACAGTTTCTTTTGCTCCCTTTGTTTCTTATTTTGACGAAGGTTATGAAGAGTATTTTTTTCACTTTCACAGTCAAATTTGACGGCAAATGTTTATTTCAAATACTAACATCGCTGATAATTTAGACTTCTGTCACACCGCTGACAGCTGATAGTCTCTATGATGGATTATACGAGCATTGAAAAATAATATCATTTTATTGAATAGTTTTTTAACACTTTTTTTTGGACCTCAGTTGTTTTTCTATTCCTTATATTAAATGTGATATCCAAATAATGAAAAAGAGCTTTAACTTTGACAGTTAATGATACATTATGATTTAGTTCGTCAGATCGTCGAAAATCGATAAATTGTAAAAATAGTTCATTGTATTGCTAAATTCTTCTCCCTTGCAACCAATTCTCGAAACGGCAAACTCCGTTTAGTAAGCTGTTCACAAAGCTTCATTATAAGTCAACACATTCTACAATATTACACATCAGGAACGGACCTGTCTATTAAATCAAAAATTGCAGTTTCGCAACCCTTGTGGAAGACAACATAACCTCGTCTGAAAACTAAATTATATACCACGGTGAAAAAAATAGCAATGTATTTTAGTTCTACAAAACTATTTTTAAAAAATATAGTTGATAGCTATTTCAGCTCACGCCATCGTCAGAACTATGCTTAAACTAACATTTGCTTATATATTATATGTAAAGGATTCTTAACGAACAAACTTATATAATAGTATCCCCATTAGTCCAACCTATTACTGGGGCGTGTTCTGATTTGCTTCCGTAATGACCACTTCCGTCCCACATGTAAACTTATTGTCATAGCCGCCTTTCCTTTCATTTACAATTTTTGAAAATTTAGTTTTATTGTGAGAAAGTAACAAGCTAGGTCGTTAAAACAGGAGAGAAGAGGCCATACTAATAAAAATTAGCGTCGAGACGCCTATATGAAAATCATCTGCGACAAACGGAGACATTCACGCAAGCGCCGTGACCCTCGAAACATGCAGAATACTTAAAATATGACAAATTGACTCGAAACACGCTGACATGAACTACGTACTTCCAGCAAAGAAAAATATGTCAAAACTCTAAGTATTGTGTACTTTTTCTACACAGCTATATGTAGATAAAAAAATAAGCAAAAAAATGACGATGCGTGAGCCGAAATAGCTTTCAACTATATCTTAAAAAATAATAAATTTGTAGAACCAAAATATATTACTATTTTTGTCACCGTGTTATAATGGAGTTCTACCAAGTGAATGCCAATTCAATCAATAAATTATATGCCTCACACAGAATATCATAGTACTATTTCTAATTCACGATCCTAAGTGTTATTACTGGTGTATAAATGCTTTCTTTGGTTCACCTTTATAATAAATATATGTTTATATCAACAAACTATAAATCCTCAGACCAATATAAAAATAAATTACCAAATATATCAACATTCCGTTCTTTCAGAGAGCTCTCCAGAGAGCTATTGTTTTCAATTGAATGCCTACACGCTCCTCCAAGAGAGCTTTTCAAATGCAGAAACATCTCAATTTATTGTACTCTGTTTATATTATACTTAACATCAAATGCTTTCGTCATTATGAGTGGCAATAAATACTTTATATACATAGGATACGCTTGGATTCTGATCGAATATCGTTCATTTGTTTGTAATATTTGTCAGTTTTTCAAATAATCATATTTTATTGAGTGTGATGCGGTTTTTTTTCCAAGCATAACGGACCATCCCCATACGATGCAAATGTCGTACCACCGATGATTGATTTATCCCTAGTTTCAGGGCGGTCTCTCTGGTGTTTTGACGGGGATTAGCATCAATTATGGTCTTGATTTTGTCATCATCAGCACTTAAAGGCCACCCAGCCCTTGGTTTATCGACTAACGAAAAATCTCCAGTTCGAAATCTTGAAAACCAAATTTGAGTCAAACGAACTTTAGTTGCATCACTACCGTCTGTCACGCCACGCCAAAACTGAGTAGAAAGCAGGTAAATATCAACCATTACACAAGAAAAAAGATTTGAGAACAATTACCATTCGTCAATTCCGAGAATCTTATACCTACCCCGATACATTGAAAACACGCACAGACTTATGCATTAACCCAATATTTTCTCTAATGAGTTAAAATATGGTTAAGAATCAGAACAACTCAATGAAAACGTGCTACGCGTATAATACCATAACACTAAAGTGAGAATATTTGTATTTTTAAATAGAGAAAAAGGGCGAAATCAAAAATCATTCTTTGGTTTTGTATACAGTTATATTGTTCTCCTGTTTTAAATATAATAAATTGAATAATGAAACATCATTTACGATTACAGCTTTTGAAGAATCTTTAACAAAATATCATAATTTACATGAATTTATTATATTTCAATATCGTTTATCAAATCAACTAAAACTAAAATAATCTGAAACTTTCTTTTTGATTGTTCTATCGTTACTTTTAAAATCTCTTTCGCCCAAAAATAGTCACTAGCTTTCAATTAAAAACACCTCAATCAAAAACCATTCAAACATAGGAAAAGAAAAAATAAAAAAATCAATGAAATAGCTCAATTGAAAACACAAATGCACCGTTTACAATAGGTATCGAGGAAAATCAACTTCAATAATAAATATATGAGTAGGCGTTTTTTTTCATCATGCAAATAATCAAAATTTTCAAAATATTCATTAAATGTATTTTTGCTAGGAATATTATATAAAAACCTTAAGAATATTTATTTATGTATAATTATATCGATATATAATTGGTATCATTAAATACAAAACGATATAAAACCATTTTTATGAAATGCCTTTTGAAGAGACTATTCTAAAAAAATCAACACACTTTTTTTCAGTGGACATCTTTAGGAAACATTAGATGAATACAAAAGACAAAAGAATAGTTTGCCTAAAAAACAGTAGGCTGTGTAAACAAAAACATTTTTTGTTTCACCGTTATAAGCTGCTTCGAAACTTGATCGATCACCTACTAAGAAGACTAAAATAATATATTGAATTTAAAGTTAAGTAATTCTGTAACCATCTATCAACACAATTCTTCAACAATGCTGAAAACCGAAATAAAAATAAAAAATTATTTGTTCTTTGGCATAATTCATGTTTTAAACTAATATGTATAATTATTTAACAATAATTTTAGTTTTGCTCTGTTATAAAGGTTTAAAACCGATGCAGATCGTGACATAGACGTAGCAGTAACTTTCTTCAATATTGTTGGTCAATCTTTATAGATATTTGTATCTGTTTCAAATATTACATAATGCTACTTTTCAAACGTAAATACCATATTATAACCTCGTTTATCTGTCTCCAATCGTTTTTGTAGCATTCTTTTCAAATAGCGAGATGATAATACTTTAATATCACATCCATTTTAATCAAACAAGTGTATTTAAATGTATTAAAATTTAACACACCGAAGCATTGGTCGAATCACGAATCACGTTTTAGTACGAAATAAGTTAAAAAAGAAAACTTTCGAAAAAGCGAACTACAATACAGTGCAAGAAAGCCAAGATCAACTTAATGTCATTATTTTTCAATATTTTAGAAGATGGCTATTTATTTTGAAATTCTGTCTTTGAAATTTTTGGGTATATACATAGATCAACTTCCCCAGTCACCACTATATTAGATACGATAACAAAACTCATTCTTGGAAGTTTTTTGAATTTTTGAGTAATATATAACTCTCTCGAGTGAAATTGAGTACATTTATTTTGGTAGCTTTTAAAGCTCAGAACGTTTTGCGTGAATCTTCTGTACTAAATAAATAGCTGTGTAATAAATGTGAAAGTTTTTAACATGATTCAACGTGATTTTTGAATAATGAAATATAAAATCTTATTAGGAAAAACTGCCATGCCATGCGACATAAGTTATAGTGTATAAAAAATTCATTCTTGCAGTTTAATTTAGTGTTTTACCAGTAACTGAAAAAATAAAAACTAATGCCAAATCACCATAAAGACAAAACACAATTAAGGGGAAACAAAAGATTTTCTTCTAGATTTGTCACCGAATGCATTTATGTGTTTTACAGTGATCAAAGACAACTTTATTTCATTTCTGTTGACACGGTGAAAAAATACCAATGTATTTTAGTTCTACAAAATTTATGAAGGCATAAGCCGAAATAGCTATCATCTATATATCTTATACATTTTGTAGAACTAAAATACATGGATTCTTTTTTTTGATCATGATATAATGAAGTTCTATCAAGTAAATGGCAATACAATCTATAAATTTAGTGCCTTGATTAAATTTAAGCGTAACGTGATTTTCTTTCTGAAGTGTTCTTTACATATCGCTGTTGTGTAGTTCAAAGTTAATGTTGTCCTTGTTGCTCTTCCAAGCAGTTATAAATCCAGAATAAATTAGTTTTTTTAGCTATGTCAGCTGATATATCCTGCTATCGAAGGTGTTTGAACGGATTTTTTTACAACGGGAACTGATCACTCAGATAGTGAATCTCTCTTTTGATCGGTCCGTGCAGCTCTGTATCGGGCCAAGAATATGAGGAGTAAAATCGATTCTTTTTTATTAGTATTGCGTTATGGAAGGCGGCCGTGTAACAACAGCTGCATACACATAACGGGTGAAGGTGGGACAACCAACTTGTATCAAAGCTGATGATGATTCTCACGGTGAGCAAAACTTGACCGTAAAATATGCTGTGTAGTACTAAAAGTGTACATTAATTGCTTAAGATATTTAATCTTATTATATCTTTAATAAACGATATTTAATACTTAATTTTACTGAGTTATATTAATATAACATAAACAGAAGTTGATGTCGTGCTAGCTTGTCTGCGTAAAGAATGTGAGTGATGTTGATAAGGCAAAAGACAAGATGATAAGGGTGAGATTAGGTAAATCAGTAAAGTTGTAAGTCATAATATCACGGTTTTTATCTCAGAGTGTAGAATAAAAAAAATCTTCAATTTTTTTTGGTACTATAAATATATTCAACAAATGTAGATGTATTGTATTTAAAAAATGATTAATAATCCCTCGTAAATGCATACAAATTTTATGAACTATCGAACATTGTAACTATTTTTTTTAAATAAAAATTGAATTTTATCTCAACTGTTGAGACGGCCTATTACATGGTTTTGATAGTTGAAAAATATAAGATGGTTAACAACGATAAATATTCCGTGTAACGACTAATTTGTTTAGTTAGCACAACAGTACTGCTTCGGATGTTGACATATTTCATGTGGACGAAAGTGAGTTCAGACGAATGCTATTTTTTCAGTTACAGTAGATATTTCATGAGCTTACTTGGTTGACTTTTTTTGCAATCCTTTTTGATTGTTTTGCTGTATATTTGTTGAATTTCCAATACTTTATGTTAAAATATGTTTATATGATTTGTATATACTATTGATGGAATATACCTTGATTTATTTATGCAGTTTATTGTCAGAAACAAAAATGTTAAATCGCTTTACTATGCACTAAATATTGATATCCAATCACGAAATAATATATTTTATTAAGTTTCACAAGTTAATATTAGTGTGATTATCCCGCAATCCAACTTAATTCAGCATAAGAACCCTGAAAACCTCAGAGTATAACTTGAAGGCATTACGATCAAAATTATAAGTTTGTATGGAGTCGGGTCTTTAAGAAATGATTATTTTATAAATAATAAATTGAGAATTTCTCCTTTCTCAGTCTGCAAATAAATATTTTACACAGAGGAACCATGTTTGACATGTGTAGATATTTTGTGCACAAATATTTGGTTATTATTTTAAGAAAAGCTTTTTCAAAGATGTAAAAAAATAATCACCACAAAAACTAAGGAATATGCAGTTTTCCTGCAGGGAAATATTATTCAAAGCAATAAACCTACACAATCTTCCCTCAAAAAGCTCTCGAGCTTCGGCACAAGCCTTCGCTCTAATCCTTGCGTTGCAGAGCTTTCAAGCTTTGGGGTGTATTTTCAAAAGCACGTGTGACGTCACATAATGAGCAGGTTTTTATCGCTGTGGGCGCCGCCCTCAGGAAAACCACCCGAGTGGGTGGGAAACGCAAGACAAGGGTCTCTGGCTGTCTCTTTGAAACATTCTTGTTACTTCACTGAGTTTTAAAAAGCAAAAATGCAAAGGAAATAAACAATGTAGGAAGCGGCTGAAAGAGCAGTTTTTAATTATAAATCTTTTTTTATATTCTTTCTATTACAGTGCTTAACTTTTATATAGGAAGATGCAATTTTATTAGAACACGTACTGAGAGCAACATTTTTCTTCATTATTTTCATTCCCTTATAAGCAAAGTGTGTTTAAAAAATCGGTAAACACCAAAACAACAATAATTAACAACCGTTTTATTATGAAGGCGCCCCAATAAAAAGATTTACTATCAAGTACAGTAAATCATTTTTTTCTGAGTGATGTGTTTGCGAAGATCAAATTCAAAGTTATTTTATCGAAACACATTCATATTAAGTGCCCAAGCACTGCCATTGTCCATGAGAGACCAATGAAATTCATTAGCCATTCTTCTCCTTTGGGACGGCAATACTAGTTGAATAAAGCATAATATCAATCTAATTCTTTTAGTTTCGTCATCACAACTATTTTTCCTAAATACGGCAAGCTTCATGTAACCGATCACTATACTATAATAAGCCGCCATTCGGATTTAACAAATTAAACCAGGATAAAAAAGCATAATCATATTATGTCAGTTTATCCAAAAAGTTACATACAATCAGTAATAATATTATTTAAAAAATGGGAAACAATATTCATACAAATTAATCCGTTCATATTATTCACACCGGAAGCGATTCCAGACTAATTTTTTTTCGAAAAAAAATGAAGTTGAAGTATAACTTATAACCAACAACATTAATTCGTAATCACATATTATATGTTCATCAGGTAAATGGCACACTTGTACGGTTTGAAGCAGCTTTAGCTCTGAGAAGTATGTTGGCGAATAGTGTGGAAGCCTTTACTCTGCATGCTTCCTTCCCTTTGGGGACCTTTTATCATTTGCACAAGTAAAATAAAATCTTTAACGTTATGTACCCTTGTCTCAATATCATTTCATCAAGTGTGTTATTTATTCCTAACAATATATTTGAAACTTGTTTTACTATATAAAACCCTATTGCGGAATTATTGTCTTGATTTTTTCTCTATCATACTTCGTTTGATATATTTTTCGTCGAAATCTAGGTTGATATAGCTGAATGATTTGAAATCAAAATTATAGACTATATTCACAATATTTTTATATTATCTCATTAAATTTTCCACTTTCATTATTGAAATTACCTCTGACAGATTTCCAGAGTCAGCAGTGCAATGGTTAAGACTAAATGGTTTTTTGCAATCCTTGTTGAATGTTTTGCTGTTTATGTTCAAATATGTTAACGTTGCAAAAGCAATGAATTTTTATTTTGTAAATTTTGTACCGTATAATAAATAAATAAATAAATAAATAAATATATAATAAATACATAAATAAAAGACAGATAGCTTTCGTGATTGATCTCCTAGGATTGAATGCCAGTAACAACAGCCTTGTTTCGATTAATTGGTCAATTCTGTTCAAAGATAAGGGCGTTTGTGATATTTAAACATTCTCTATCTCCTAAACGATTTAAAAAATGGAGCGAAGTGACAATGGTTAGTTAAAAAATATTGCTATCCTAGCCTTATTTTTTCTCTCTTTGTAATGAAGGTTAAACAACTAAGTAACAAGCAGTTCAGTAGTAAAAACAAATTAAAATACCTTTATTAGGATGATATACGCTCCATATTGGGAGCGGACATAGGGTAAAATAAACAAGAAGAAAATATGTTTTTACTTCGGCCATAGCATTTTGCCATCCGTCGATTGTGTCGAGGTCATTTTATGAAATGTACCCAAAAACAAGACACTACCATCTGAACGATCGATACAAGCAGGATTCAGGTCGTCCAGCGGAATATGTACTGCACCAAGCAAGTCTAAGGATTTCATATAATCACTAACGTAACAAAAAGAAAAAAATAAACCACTTCACATGTGATATCCAATGCACATATTTATTCTCAAAGTCTTCATTGAAGTCAAAGTGGAAATAGTAAAATGTAAACTTTGAACAAATGGTAGAAACTGTAATTTTGCTTACGAGGATTCTTCTTCAAGCCAGACATTTGACCTTTTGCATCGAAAATGTAAAAATAGAAGGATTGTTTTGAACTAATTGATGTAAGCGAAAAATTTATTCAACGACCAAATTAGTCACTGTTTTAAATACCAATGGTTCAGGACAATCAAATAGACATTTAAAAATACTTATTATTAAATGTTTTATTTTACCATCAATACATTTACGTATGGTAAATTACTGAATGTGAGTATTGAAATGTACATAATTTTTGGGAAAAAAGGCAGTAAAAGCCGGAATATAACATTTATTGTTGCGTATTTTCTTAACCCGGATTAGCCCTGTAACCAAATTCCCCTTAGCCGTTCAAGATTTGGTATCCAAAAACACACAGGAAAAAAGCACACACGTGATTTGGCTACCGTCACGTCGTAACACGTGTCCGAATGTTTGCATTCGTTTCATTCATGATAAGAAGATTCAAAATCCTAGAACCTGTGACCCTCGTCAAGCAGCTGACAGGATCTGGTTGGATTGTTTAATTTGTATCAGGACATGAGCCCCTACAGTCGGAGCACAGACGTCGAGATTTTGTCAACGAAGGAAAAACGGCACATTTGCATTACCACGCTGTAAATAAATTGTTTTTTTTATTACCTATTTGATAAAAAAATATTCGAATAAAATCCTTTTTATCGTACACAGCGTAAAAAAGTTGGAATTAATTCTTAGATTTTATTTTACACAAATAATATGATATATAATGAACTTTCTTATCATCAATATCTAGTATGGGTATTTTCTTCAGTATGTCGTTACTTTCAAACCGAATAATCGTTTCTTTTATTTTTTAATGTGTTCTTCGTATTTTTGTTTTTAACTAAAACCTTTATCTTTTATCGTATTTTTCAATTTTGATTATTTATTTTTTGGATTTTTTTTTCATACATGAAATGATTGTTTTCATTTTAGTTATACACCATTACACCAATATATTGCAATTAAAATAAATTGACACGGTTATTGCGAGCAAGGAACAAGCTAGGTCGTTAAAATAGGAGAGAAGATTTATTGTGTACCTTTTCTACACAGCTATATGTAGATAAGCAAATGTTTGTTTAAGCATAGTTCTGACGATGGCGTGAGCCGAAATAGCTTTCAACTATATCTTAAAAAATAATAATTTTGTAGAACCAAAATATATTGCTATTTTTTTCACCGTGTTATAATGGAGTTCTACCAAGTGAATGCCAATTCATTCAATAAAATAAGTTCAGTTTTTATGCATCATAAAAAATCGACATGAAAACGGATTTGTGCTGATTATTGTTTTTTTTTTTTGTTTATTATTTGATTTATTGATATGTTAAAAGAAATCCATTTAGCGACAGTGTCAATATTTGACAGATTTCTAAAATTTTCATAAATCTGGGTCGTTGCATAGTAACATAAATATTTATACATACTTCGTTGTTTATATGCATCTGTTTGAGCGTCTAAAATAGCGGTATGTTATGCAAATATTCGTCAGCAAATAGAATGACCGATTGCTTCAAATAGATGAAACAGTTTTGCTTTTGATTCTGGACAAAAATAAACACAATAGTACTGAATTCTTAGGAATTTGGTAGGAATTGTTTGTTTAACTCTAATTGTTTTCACTATTGTTTGTTAAACCGTACATAAATAAATCTCTCCTGGAATATAGCTATGGTTTTTAGTTTCATTATTTTAATGAGCAATGGAAACTCGGAACACTATAAACAATGGCATACTAATGAGAGATGTGAGTGAACGGATATACTATTATTACGATATATAATAAAAGATAATGGGAGTCATTTATAAAGTGGATATAATTGAAACCGTATTTTTAAGTGAACATAATTTTAATTTCCAATATTATAATCACGTCATAAAACAAAACAATTCACGTTCACAATTTTTTTATAGTTTCTGAGTAACGAATAAATTGTTTATAGTGAAGACACAAACAGATCATGTTTGTGCTTATGTTTGAATTTTAATAACTGGAAAAGATAATTATGAGATGGATATTCAACCTCCATTCGTTATTTATTTATTTATACACGGTACAAAACTTACAAATTATAAATTTATTGCTTTTGCAACGTTAAAATAGTTAAATATAAATTATTGGAAATTCAACAAACACACAACAAAACAATCTGCAAGGATTTAAAAAAAAAGTCAAACAAATAAGCTCATGAAATATCTACTTTAACTGAAAAAATAGTATTCGTCTGAACTCACTTTCGTCCACATGAAATATGTCAACATCCGAAGCAATACTGTTGAACATTTTTAATGTTCATACCATTGGCATCCCCATTGGCAGACTGGTTCTACACTTTGGAAGAACAAATAAATTATGTCCACGGTTTCAGACGAACGCTATTTTTTCAGTTAAAGTAGATATTTCATGAGCTTACTTTGTTGACTTTTTTTGAAATCTTTGTTGATTGTTTTGCTGTGTATTTGTTGAATTTCCAATACTTTATATTTAACTATTTTAACGTTGCAAAAGCAATAAATTTATAATTTGTAAGTTTTGTGCCGTGTATAAATAAATAAATAACGAATGGAGGTTGAATATCCATCTCATAATTTTCTTTTCCAGTCATTAAAGTTTAAATATGTTAAACTTGCACAAGCAATGAATTTGTAATTTGTAACTTTTGTACCGTATAGTTATAAATAAATAAATATAAAAAAACACGTCTTTTAAACTAATATTATCCGAAATAAAAGCAATTGACATAAAAACTTTTGATAATTTTCTTAGTCGTAAATATTTCAGAAAACCATTCGCATAAACTTACATCGAAGATGTTAATTGACGTACCAATCTGAATGTATGAAACTTGGGAGGCTCACTCGGAGCACAGGCGTCCTTTGAGAATAAATGTCACGGCTAGACGCCCGCCGAACCGACGCCACGGTAAAAGCTCTCCGACTAAAACAAGCTCGCACCGAGGCCGAAGGGCTATGCGCCAAAGTGCAAAGTTATATATTGTGGACTATTTACGGAATCCTGTGTCTATTTTGCAGCGTTACGCTGAGAAATACGATTATTTATTACCTTAGCCTAAGAAAAATGGTTTCGCCGTTAAATACGATACTTCAACTGAAGAATTAGGCTAACTGTTAAGATTATGCTAAATACATGAGAAGGATTTTTTACATGCGTGAAGAAGAGAGAGAGTGTGTGTTCATTACCAAGAGTATTATCAACCTTGATATTGAACAACCATTCACCAAATAATAATTCATAAATTTGTCACTAACGATCCGGGCTTGACATTTAATTATCTTGAGGAATTTTAGTACAATCAGTATTATAGCACTTTGTAAATTAAATGCTTTAACTTTTATATTATAATTTATTTTATAACCTACACGTAAGTCTTTGAAATATTAATTTTATTACTGTTCTTATAATAATGACGTCTAACACTTGAACACTTTTCTTACAAACCATTTAAAAATATAAAGCTTTTCAATTAGAGTTGGCCATATAAATCAATGAGATACTCGATTCATTAGAGATCGAATATAATTTGAACCGTTTTTTATATAAAAAGGTCATCAAGAATACTCAGTTAATATCTTAAATTAAAGTATTATGCTACAAAACCTTTTCAATAATAATAGTAATTCTCCGTCGACGTCATACACTTAAATCGATAGGATATCTTTTAGCAAAATATTGTTCCTAATCTACAAATAATTATTTTAAATAATAAAAACACATTTTTTAGTACTTATTTCCACAATATATTTTTTGATCAGGACCGGTTTCGCTCATCGCGAGCATTATCAACTGATAGAATACTATTTACAAGCAAGTCTATTTATACAAAACAAAAAAATAATTTGAGTTAAAGGTAGCAGGTGTACGAAACCATGGGTTCAAGAACTAGGAAACAATTTACATACAATCATACAATATTGATACAAATAAAGTAAATTAGTATAAAAATTAAATGTTCACAATCACTTATTAAGAATTACAATTACAATTATGATAAAACAATAATCCATTAGGAGCTCTAAACAATCAATAAGGAAGTAAGGAGTGGGAAATTTTAATGACGAAAATAACCCACACTCACTACTTAATGGAACAAAATAAATTAATACATGAGAATTTTAATGAAAGTCAATTGAAAGATGAATCGATGAGATGGGAAGATATGGTTAGTCAGGGGCGTTTCAATATTTTCTGT
The DNA here is from genome assembly GCA_028555115.1 of Himalopsyche japonica. Lineage (NCBI taxonomy): Eukaryota > Metazoa > Arthropoda > Insecta > Trichoptera > Rhyacophilidae > Himalopsyche > Himalopsyche japonica. The sequence goes on along the minus strand of JAHFWJ010000446.1, from coordinate 2,865,604 downwards.
AAAAAAAAAATAAAGTAAAAGGAGGCAATATCATTTTTCAAAAAAAAAAATAAAAAAATATTTATATGAAATATATATTTATTAATCTAATTTAATGAATATAACAATGGTGACGACGCAAAAGTAGTTTGTTCATTTATAAGGTTAGAATTAGGCAAAAATTTAAATCGATTCATTTCAAGGATTTCTTGTTTATCTAATTTCAGTGATTTGTTATTGAAATGCAGGATTTTGTAGTTTATAGTAAAATCACATGAATGTTTATTTTGAAACAAATGGTTTCCAAAAGTAGAAATCTCATCGCCTTTTTTGGCACAAGCTAAATGTTCCTTAAATCTAGTATGAAACGATCTTCCTGTTTGACCAATATACCTAGCCTCACAGGAATCGCATTTTAGAAGATAAATACCACTTTGGCTTAAAATATTAATTTTGTCTTTCGTGTTAACTAACATTCGACTAATCAGTTAATAATGCTCGCGATGAGCGAAACCAGTCCTGATCAAAAAATATATTGTGGAAATAAGTACTAAAAAATGTGTTTTTATTATTTAAAATATCATGCCTTTCCATCAAGAAGTGACAGTTAACACCTTAAAAGTACAAATAATTATATGGATAAAATTACTCGAATTGAGTAAACAGATTTCTGGTTATTATAAAATCTACCATGATTCAAATAGTGCTTTATTTGTTGACATACAGTGCCTCATCATGAAAGATTGAAAGTTTATGCCTTTAAAATGTACAGTGAAATGATTCACATTTTATAGAGCGTGCCATGCTTAATGGAATCTTTAATTTGAAGTTAATGCGATATCAAAATTCCAAGAGATTTGATTATTAAAACACCTTAATTTAAATAGCTTAATGTTGGTAAAAAATCTCGCTCGCGGCTAATTTCCGTTATTCATAATGAATTCTCCCATCAGATCTCTTATCCGTAAAGTCTAAGAGTCGCCGTGGACAGTGATTGATGGACAGTGAGCGCTATCTGAAATTTGAGAGCATAAAAGTAGACTAACGAAAAACGTGTTTATCCTAATTAGTGATATAAGTTTTTTAAATTTGCAAAACGTCAATTTATCACAATCTTGACTGCTAAGTATTATCCGCTGAATATACAAAAAACAAAATTTATCAATTAGCACCAGTCATTACAGTGTAAATTATACATTTCAAAGACCTTATTTTGTTTATTAAATATACATAAACTTGATATATGTTCATTTTAATCATATTAAGTGGTGATGTTTATTTATAAGCATGATAATTATTGTAGCGAAGCTAACGGTGCCTGAAACCGGACTGACGATTCCCTGCGGAATTTCTGCAAAACAAAGTGTGTTTTATCTATATGAATAAAATGTTTATGATGTGTGAAATATAATTGAGAGATATACAGCAAGCCCTTTTATAGTATAGAGATTGACTCTAGGCTACAGAAATACTTTATGGGAGATTAGGAGCCCATATAAAATTTGAGGTTAGGTTCTTTCAATTGTATTTTGTGCATTGCCCGAAATCAGAAAATCCAATATTTTATATTGACATTGAATACGTACTATCAAATGTTTTTTCAATGCACATATTATATAAAATATATTTTCTAAATATATTCATAATAATTCTAAAGTGCTCTTGATATGCTATATGGGGGATACGCTATACAAGGCGCTGCCGCATATGCTATGAGAAATTTATCTGTAAAGATGAACGGAATATAAGGGTTTTTATGGTCTTTCATAAAGCTTAGAGTTATTACATCACTTTATTATTGGAGATATTCAGCATCTTTATAAAGTTTAAAATCGAAATAATGAATAGGTACTTCACTAATTATTCAATTGAACTTACGTGTGAAAATTAATATTTAATCCAATTTGATATGATTAGGAAATAATTGTACAGTTAGATGAAGATTTAAAGTTTTTTGTTCCGCTTTCTGTTTTACTTGAATATTGGTTGGAGTAGTGTTCCGTAACCGTACCATAGATTATTGCAATACAATTAAATTATATATTTATGAAAAAAAATATGAATGGATATTCAATAACATAATATTGCTCAATCGAAAAAAGAATTTCATTAAAGTTACTATCAATTTAATATATTATACAAATTATTTCATTTTGTTGTAATCAACAATCCACCGCTTCTCGTACGGCAGCTGATTTTTGTGTGTTGATTGTTGAATAAACATTTAACGTTAAACATTCTTAACGAACAAACTAATATATGTCGATCACCATTGCTTAACCCGCTACGGGGAGCAGTTTTTCCCACGCAATGAACCACTTCCGCGCCATATGTAAACTTATTGATATACCCGCCTTGTTAGTTTCATTTACAATTTTTAGTTTTATTGCAAGCAAGAAATAAGTTAGTTCGTTAAAACAGGAGAGAGGATGTATTGTGTACCTTTTCTGCACAGCTACTTATATAAAGATAAGCAAATGTTCGTTTAAGCATTGTTCTGACGTGGCGTGAGCCGAAATAGCTATCAGCTAAAAAATAATACTTTTGTAGAACTAAAATACATTGCTATTTTTTTCACCGCGTTATAATGGAGTTCTACCAAGTGAATGTCAATCAATATATACATTTTAAACTTAGCACCTCTTCCTTTTCACTCACATAATTATTATTAAATTATGCTAAAAAAATCTTGCCATTTTTAAAAATTATTTTATTTGCTTTCCTCACAAGAATTGATAATAAACACTTCAGAACACCGTAGTATTTTTCTTTTTGTTGCAATAGAAACAGCAATATTTTTGTCAGTTCAAGAGCCTTTAATAATATAAATTTAATGCGAGAAATATGAGTGTGTTTACTTAGCAAGCAACCTCTTGCGTGATTGCCGTGATTTCGATTGGAAAAACGTCAGTCTAGACTCACTTTCTGAGTGAAATTACAGGCATGTCAGACTGTCGTTTGTCTGGGTCTCCTGAACTAAGGCGAGCGGTACATTTACCTGTCTAGGTAACTAGCTCCTTAATGCTGCAGTGGTACTCAATCGCAGCGAGTATTAACACCTCAATGAGCAGCGAGAATAAAAGAAAATTGATGCGTCTAAGAGGTGATTAGTTGTTTTGATCAGAGCTACAAATAAGAAACGAAGATGTTTCTCGGTATATTAAGGTCAGTCAACTTTAAGTTTTGTATTGAAGCGAATATATCGATGTGCCTTTACTTTTATATCTAGTAATTCTCTGTGATTATTCAAACGTTAATATTTTTTAGTTTTGTGTTGAAAAATAAGAGAAGAAAATGTTAAAAAGGTAATATAAATAAATAATAAACGTTTCGATAGATTTACAATTTATTGTAAATTCTAAATAAATTGTTGAACGACAATTTCATTTGAATCAAATTAATGACTTAACCTAATGAATGTCCATTAAATGGAAATCATAAAAACTATGTAATCAAGTAGATTAAAATTTCATGAATGTGTTTACGAATTAGAAGGTCTCTGCGTTATAATACGACGACTATATAACAACATTTACATATTATGCGGGTCTTAGGTTTGTATTCTTCAGGCCAATGTTTCCTAAGATGTTTAAAATCGGTTTTTGGGGAAAGGGTGAGCTGGATAGATTATTAAGAATATTTGAAATTTTCTATTTATTGCAATTCCGTCAAGATAAAATAGTAACTGGCCAGGAAAAGCCCAAAACTAATTATTGAAACCATTTTGATTTGTAATTCAAAATATACAGCTACCTAATTCTTATTTTATTGTTTTTGTTTACTTACAATAAATATAAAGAACCTTTTAAAAGAAAGTTTTCGAAACATTGATTTAAGTGGATATATGAAACTAAACTAATAGGTCTAAAAACTAGTAGGTATAATAAATGCTTGCATAATTTTTAAACGTTTTTTCATTCAAGAAGCCATCGACGTGTTAAAGTCGATTCAAACCTACTCTGCATAGATAAACTGGCATCAAACACGTAAAAAGTATTGAGCGCTCACAGTATAAATACTTACCAGCAAACTTTTTTATGTCAAAGCTCTTTATTTTTACACAATGTCCTATTTGCCTAGTGCCTTGCGCGTTCGTGCAGTACTTTGGGTATACTAGTATAAAAAAATACACTTAAATGCCTTCAAATAGTCAATGCTTTATTTTAAACGCGACCAACAAAGACTTAAAGTGCTTTTTCACATCGAATAACAAATATATCAGCAATGGAATGCCAATAATATTTGATGTGAAAAAGAAAAACAATTTGTATAGAAATCGAAGGCATTCTTGTTTGCGCTTTTTTTAAACAATTCATGCCCATCAAAAAGTACACATTTGGATATTTAATAAGCCTTGGTATGCGTTTGCTGATTGCTTGATAATAGCCGTGATATTTTTACACTGGTTTACTATTACGTTTAGTAAATTTTGCTGAACTCAACATAATATAATATACTTTAAAATATCTAATAAAGATATTTGATAGAATTTCAAAATAAACTATTGACTGATAGTTGCAGTACATTCGTATACTGGAACTCCCGAAGTCGCCGAATGTCAAAATTCAGATCATAAGTGACATATGAGTTCGAATAATTTAAATTTGATATTGAAATGTTATGAATTACAATTAGTTTATAGTTGGTTGTGTTTTTAAGTGTGACACGTGTTTCACTACTTTGAAATTTATCCTCATAATATAACTCGGTCGCTGTATTCAGAAAATAATTGACAACACTATAGCGTTTAGAAAACAGTACTAGTTTATCAATTATTTTCGATGGATTCTGTGTCAATTTGCAGAAATTCATTATTTTTAAACATGTGAAACGTTTGCCTCATCAAATGACGCAAATAATGGAAATTCGTTTTTTCAACTTAGTTTTTTGTTAAAAATGTTTTTATTATATTATGATGAAAAGTACATCGAAAAAATCTTACTTTTAAAAGCGAATCATAAACACGCTCTGTTTTAATTGTTGATTATTCAAATGTATATCAACCCTGCTCGCAAACAAATGAATAACACTTTCAAGTCGAAAAGTCGTATGTCGACTGAGTTATTCATATAAAAAAAACCCTTTAAAATTCTTTCGTCTGCAAAAGTAAACAAATATAATAAAATTATATTTACTTTTACAGACGAACAAAATATACAGAAAAAATGATATATAACGTTTACAAATTGACATTACATTTAAATTAACAAGCATTTTTTATGCCGTTTTTTTATACAAATTATAGCAACGTGTTAAAGACATACTCAATTTCAACTACAACGAAGTTGTTACTAGCATGTCTCGTGTTTTGTTAACACAATATAGTGAACAAAGAGCTTCGAGGCAAAAATATATATATATATACTATATTGTATAGTCTTCCCGCTATACTTCAAGTTCAGGTGACTCTAAGTAAGTGCAATATCAACTATAAAATAAAATTATTTAAAATGTCGACCGAAGATGCTTTGTGAAATTTCAATATCAAATTTTAATTTTTGAAACTTTGTACGATTTCACATGTTTTGTCACTAACGATCCGGGATTCGTCTTTCGTCATCTTCAGGCATTCTTTCACACGGTGATAAAGAACTGACTTAGAGAGAGAGCCGGGTCGTAAATGAAAGAACATATAGAATCGAATTTTAAACAGCTTAAATTTGATTTTAAATCTTATATTTGAATTTTTGTACACAGATGTCGTCATTTATTTTATTACATGTGGTCATACATTATCCATCATATATTTAAAGGTATTACAAAACAAACTTTTCTATCACTCTATATATTGATAGATTCAGTAATTTTTGTACAATGTTTTTGAGTGAAACATTATAGGTATAAAGGCATTTAAAATCGTAATAAGTGAGTATTTTAATAACTAGCTGTTCAATTCTAGCGAATTATTTTCATTTAATATAACGACATCAAAAGAGTGATTAACTCTTTAGAATCCATTTTTTGTTACTGTAGTCTCTTTATTTATCTCAACGGTGAGCTCATTGATTATTTTGTTATTAGACACTTTGATTCAGTACAGAAATTTCAACAGAAGGGCTTTATTGTATAAATTATCAGTCAGACCACTGACTGGACAGTAGCCGATAACTGTATTTTTAACATGTTTTCATTTTTTTTTCATGTTTATATGAAGCTTAATCTTTTGAAATGACAATAAAAACTTCAATTAAGTAGATGCTTGTCAAATACGAGGATTGAATGTATTTTTGTAGAACCTTAAAAAAATGGTTGTGCTGATCAATTAATGTAACCGATTCACTCAACCGGTCGATTACTGTTTACGTAACTATTGTATAATCGAATTCAAACCAATAAAACATCTCAAAGATCTCATTAATTGAATAATAGGTTTTAATTCTGAGTATAATATTATAATTTGATTCAATTACTAAAATCGTAAGAAGCTTTTTGTTCATACTTTCATTGTGAGAAATTTGTCAAACGATGCTATTGTGTATCTTATTCAATTGACGATGTGAAGCATTTGAATGATACATCGACTAAAATTTATAGAACATTACGTGAGAAAATAATAAGGAATGCCGTATCTCATCTTGACCTGTCCGCTGTCAAAAACTGACAGCTACCAGCCTATGAATTTAATATCATTTTCTTTTTCGATACAATATAATCGAAAAATCCATCCACTGTTTTCATTTACGTTTCGTCATATTTACACAAAGTATTTTTTTTATATTACCTAAAAGGATAAAAAAAAAAACAACAGTAAGGCTAGCGTCTTTTTGATGTTGTCTTACAGGTGAAATGCTTTGGGTCTTTAATAAATAATCTTTCCTTTTATTTTTTATACACATGTATAAAAAAAAATCATAGCACGTAAATAGATGATTATCGGCTTTAAGCGGTGGTTATTTTCGTTATTTTTTCGCAGAAGTAATGAAAAAATATTTTTCTTAATACAATTTTGTTTGTATTAATGTAAAAGAAACCGAACAAAGTATTTACGAGACATTGAAAACGATATTGTCATATAAAACGGTTATATCAACTGGTTTTGAAAATAAAATCTAAAATTTATGATAAAAAATAACAAAAAGAAGAATTAATACATATAAATATATGTCATCGATTTGCTGACAAGGTATTTCATATCTTCAGTTCTAACGAAGGCGAGATGACCATATATTAATAATACACTACACCCAGTCCTCTTTTTACGCGAATTCGATTATACGCGATTTTTTGGGCGGCACCGTTACATTTTTTACGCGCTTCACTCGTTTTTACGCGATTTTTTCACGGTAAAAAAAAATAGCAATGTATTTTAGTTCTACAAAATTATTTTTAACAAATATAGTTGATAGCTATTTCGGCTCACGCCATCGTCAGAACTATGCTTAAACTAACATTCGCTTATCTATATATAGCTGTGCAGAAAAGGCACACAACACATGTCTCTCCTGTTCCAACGGCCTACCATGTTACTTTAACACAAAGACACTAAATTTTCAAAATTATTAATGAAACATTAGGTGTCTATGACAATAAGTTTATATGTGGGACGAAAGTGGTCCTTATGGAAGCAAATCAGACCACCCCCCAGGAATAGGTTGCATTAATGGGGACGCTTTGTGATAATTGGTGTTATTATATTAAATTTTATATTTAAATAAACTTCCACAATGTTATCGCCGAATCCATCGAAATTAGAAGAACATTTGTCTAAAAAATGCAATATTGTAATAAATAAATGTCTCTATCTAACATCTATGTTATATTAGGTAATTTATGATAGCGACAAGGGGCTTGATGGAATTTTAATGTCAAATTTTAACTTTCGGTAATTTAAAGCACAAAATAAGTCTTTTCACACAGCTTTCATCAAAACGTTTTTAAAATATTGTTTACACAGGGCTGCAAAAAGCTAGACCCACTGCTGGTGACAATGGTCTTCATATTCGTTTTATCATTTAAGAATTGACGATAAAATATTGGTACGCCTGTGTAATAAACATTATTAAATATTCTTTAAAAAAACAATTCGTTACTTTTTAGAGGCGTCCCCACAAAATAATTTAGTCTCTGGCTATACGGCATCCCCTCTGTTTGTCAAACCTTCATCACATCACTTCATCGCGTTGTTTTGTTTACATGGAAGTGGTTTAAGCGGATAATAAAGCTTCTCAAATTGGTCCACGCAAGTGGACAACACAACACCGTGTCCCAAATCACACAAAACAGCAGAGTTACGACCGGGTCAACATTTCTAGATACCTATATATATATATTTAAACTTCTTTCAACAATTTTCTAATTAATGTTTCCCCTGAATCGATTTTCAAATTATTGCAATAGTAAGGCAGTACGATACAATGAAACGACGTCGTATTCATCATAACAATATAACATATGAACTCATAATGAAAATTAATTGAAAAGATAATTTTTCTTAATACTTCTCGTAATTTTGCTGCACGTCTTTCTGTACATTTATGAGATTTTAGATTTATGAATATAGATGGAAAACGTCTAGAGATATTCTGTCATATAAGCAGCAGCAGAGATGTTATGCCGTATTCTTTAGAATCGAATTCGTATAAGGAATTAAAGTACCATACATAACCATATATTCGAACACAAAATCATTAATAAATGGATTATAAAATCAATTAAAACATGTTTACTTACAAGGATTAAAACCGAATCCAATAACTTTGAATTGTTAAGCCTGGCGAAGTCTCAAAGACTGCTTCATGGCTTCACTGTAGGGGTAAAATGAATACTTTAAACCTAGTCTCACAAATGCGTAGGAAAAAAGTAATCATAAAATAGGCATGAGTGACTCAATCAACAGTTTTCATTGTGAAATATTTCTCAGTAAATAATTTAAAAGAAAATCGTGAGCGTTATGTTCAGGAAGTCCCATTCAAAGTGTGAATGATGAATCAAAATGAAAATGAATCGTCTATAATACAGATTAGTTGATGATGTTCCGAACCGTGAAACCGTTCCAGATCAAAAATATATTGTGGAAATAAGTACTAAAAATGTGTTTTTATTATTTAAAATATCATGCCTTTCCATCAAGAAGTGACAGTTACCACCTGAAAAGTGATATAATGCAAGCAGTACTCGTATCCAACATGCATTTACGATAAATATACTATCGGTTGATTCTGGTATATTGTCATCTGGTTAACGTAATTGTCTTGGGCTTAGGTGTGCAAGGGCTTGAATTTTAGTACTGAAAGTTTCGTAATCGATAATGTTCTAAAATACATTCCATAAAAAGGCCTAGCAAGAGCGATTGGCTAGCGACTAGTTCACCTTTATCAGTATTTTTCTATACTCGCTCTCTTCGAAAAATAAAGGTAAGGTTACTGAATAACAAACTGTTTATACTGATAATTGTCTGTTAATATACATTTGATATTGGACCATTTGTTACATTAGTGCGGAAATTGTAAGAGACTTTATACAATAAAAGTCATCAAACCAAAAAGAAATCTAACTTTCAAGATAAAGATTTTTTCCGTCATTTTGCATGTAATTTAAAACCTTGCGGTGAGCACGTGTGACGTTATTGGAGTATTTCTATGCTAACAAATTACTATTATGAGCAACGTCGTAAGTGATTACTGCATGGTTTTTAATCTTCCGTTTGAACAAGCGCCAACATATTAAACGATAGATAGCCTATCCGTAATGTCGTTATACGAAAATATGATATACTTGTCACTCAGTTCGTACAATAAAAAGGTAACGCGATGTTTTTGTAGCTATGAACTACAGACGTAGCAATTAACAGGACAGGTGTGGCGCAAGAACATAATGTTTTTCTTTCGCTAATGAGCTTTTCCGTTAGCCTGCGTATCTGATTCTGACGTAATATTTATATTATATTAACGACATATTTAAAAATATTGTACTGTTCTTATTATATAAGATGGAAGGACAAAAGAAAATTACGGAACTATGATTGTTTTGAATATGATGGTTTTAATATCTTCTCTTTAGCTATTTCATCTAGGATCCCCTCTTGCATTGCTTCCTCCCGTGATATATCAGCATTCAACTGCTGCAGTGAGCAAAAAGATAATACCTGACAGTCATACAGATACCTGAAATTCGCTGGAAGAAGAGACAAGCAAGGTTAATGTAGATCCAACATGGTTCTCTGAAGTTTCTCACAAAATAAAACCACTTCACCACCGACTTCCAACACAAGCATCCATCTTTTGAGCTCAGTTAACGTTTCGTATACTTTTTCAACGTATGCTTTACTTCACTATCTTGCAACTGTAGGGAGTTAGAATATAATATAAGCCCTTAATAAGCGAAATTTAGTTTTGATTTAGAATTTTCCAAATATTTATTATTCTATTTGAATTACACTAACTTGCTTTGTCACTAACGATCCGGGTTTCGCCTTTCGGCATCTTCTGGTATTCTATTAAACGGATGCAACATAACTGAAACAATTCAAATTTGATATTGAAATTCCATCAAGCACCTTCAGTCGATATCATAAATTTAGTCACATGGTGAAAAAATAGCAATGTATTCTAGTTTTACAATTTTTTTATAAGATATAGTTGATAACTCTTTCGGATCACGCCATCGTCAGAACTCTTCTATATATAAAATAAGTAAATGCCAATTTAATCAATAAACATAAATTTAGTGTTCTATTTTTTTAGCAGGCTTTTTTCTTGTCCTATCGTCTTCCGAGACTTATACCGTTAGGTATATAATTTTTATCATGCCGATGACTTATCAAGTACATCGTGATAAGTACCGCTAATGTATGATATTACCATAACATATTACTATATTATTAATCGGTTAACTGCCAAAAGCGTCTTAAGACGCATAATTTTCTGTGAACGGAGCGCCGCTCATACAAAAATTATGTCTTAAGACGCGCCGTTTTAACAACCTTAACCTTGATTTTTTGACAACCCTGCACCATAAACAATTAATTTTATGATTATGGATAAATAACTGCACGACTGGCGCGCTCTTCATTTATTTGGTAAGTTTTATAAATAAACTTTATTATACCTTCAATAATGATATGTTTAGAAGGTTTTATTTTTGTAGTAAAATTCGCGGCGTGCTGTGTACCGCTATACACGTACCTGCCGGCAGTTAACCGGTTAAACGAAGATCTAGTGTACATGGTTTGCATAGGTTACAAAATAGTGTAAGCTTACATATAAAAGAGTTATACAGCTGTACTGCAGCACAGAAATTATAACATCCGCAACGGAAAACATGTAAACAAGAAACATACACATGATACAAATTCAGCATTAAATTATCAGAACGCCGGAACTTAATTCAATTAGACTTCCTAAGAAAGTTCTTGCGGTCAAAGTGGCTAACCATAAACAGAGCATTTCGTCTCACTGGTCGACGAGGACAGAAATTTCACTTAAGTATTTAAATTACTAACATTCAAGTACATAAAATAGGACAATAAATGTAACATGCAAATGTCGCTCTCCCGAGAGAGCAGTCACATGTAAAATGATTCGACAAACTATTTTGAAACTCAACCCTGTGTTAACTACGCCAAAGCATTACAAAACCCGAATTAATATTCACGAAACAATACATCACATTGTTACATACATATTTGCTAAACACACGCAATTACTTATGCGTCAGATATGAACTGAAACTTGAACTGAATGATACTTGAAACCAAATAAAAGTTTTATCTTTTTCAGAAAGTATATCAATATTTCGTTATTACTCTATTCTTGGGATTCGAACAAAATGTCGGACATCTCAACACTCGAAAATTTGCAGTTTTTTTTAATAATAAATTACTGCCTACTAAAGTACTACTTCGTTTGTTGGGCAATTTTATCTTCTTCACAAAGATGATAGTTGGAAAGTAATTTCTTTGATCCTGGCTAAAATGTTCTTAAAACTTTCTATTTGACGATGAAAGAAGATGAAGATTTCTTTACTGAAATACAGCAGGTCATTGCCAGAATTATGATGTTGTGATTTCGGAATATTTATCGCGCGTATAATATACCTAGATTTTGCGGAGCCAAATATCTTCTAAATTTTTAACAGTATTATAAATAACGAAGCTTTCATAAGCAACAACTATTAAAAAAAAGGGTTAAAGAATATAATCGACTTAACGCGCCCGTGTCATTTTTCATGTCTTACTTTTTAGTACTTACCGTTGTACATTATTGAGCTGTTGGCGTCGTTGATTTTGGTTACATTTATTACTTTTTATTGGTTTTTCAATCAATATATTACTTTTTGCTCAAATTCATCGATGTGTGTGATTACTAAATACTTTCTCCCATTAGAATCTTATAAAAATAAAGTCAGGTTGAGCAACTGAATAACAAACAATTCACACACAAAACCTTTTGGTAAGATTAGCTCAATTATGAGTCCATATTAGGAGTTAATTTGTTGAAAAAATATCGGAAAGTATTTACAATACAAAAGCTAGTGAGGTATATAGACCCATATCAACTGTCGTGTTTAATCGGATGTGCTTACAATTAACATCGATTGGTTTATGTAGTGTTTTATTTTTGAATGTACATACATGTAAATCATGTCAAGTTTTCTTTTAACCATGATAATTCTTAATTGCATTCGTCGATAGGCAATTGCAGTGTTAACCGTAGTCGGCTGTTATGTTATGGCACCGTGTTATATGCGCCAACATCTGTTATGGCGTAATGTGTAAACGCGAACCAACAACACGAATTGTCCTTTAGATTAGTCGTGACATTCCCCCGGGGTAACTTTGACACTCGGATCATGGAAACTGTGTAAAGTAGTTTGGTTTATGCCGGCAGTTTGGCGTAAGTTTTGGGGGCCGCTTGCGTTCTCGCAGACCCGCACATTTAATTGGAGGTAAGCAAGCGGCGGTTGTGTTATCAATTAAACCACTGAAAACTGTTTCGGCGGATTCGCGAAACGGCGGGAAAATATTAAGCACAGCAAAAGGAAGCAGTGGCGCGCCAGACCTTTATATAACAGTAAAACACCGATAAAACGTACCCTGACTTCGTTTAAGTCAATTTAACCCTTTTGTGTCCAAAATCTGATTTATTGGCATTTATTAATCCAGCATTAATTGCTGGACCCATAACATATCTGGTTTCTTCGCGTAAAAAGTCTATAAGGTATTGTTTTAACGATTCAAGTAGCCTAAAATAATTATTTTATTAAATAATGCCACAATCAAAGCATTTCTTATCTAATACTCTCAGAAGTCTCGGCAAGGATATAATTGATGTATGCATTTGAGAAGAAAAAATTCTTAAAAAACGGATTCAATATCTTTTGTGTTGATTCTACAAACAATAATATATAGGGACATTACTCCAACAAACGGGCTAGTACGTTTCAACTGATATCAAGATTTTCATAAATCAAGCTTATTTCTATTATTAGGTATATGGAGCTCAAATACTTCGTATCTGCTTTGAACTTTATTTTAGTAAATACGTGTGACTGTTAGGTTAAATAATTTGAAAAAAGAACTGAATTCGGACTTCACAATGATATCGCAACAAACAAGTTTAGGCGTTGTGTATGAATCCATGCTAGTTTTGTGATAATTTATTTTCAATAACAAAAATCTGCTAGTGTTGCTATTAGATACACTATGTGTTTTTCTTCAGAGAAATTTTCACCTGCAATAATTTTAAGCACGATTAAATTATTTACATTTAAAATTAAGGAATCAATCCTACGATCTCATGTCTTTTAAACTGTCTTCAGTCTTAATCACGAGGAATCATTTAAAGTATAATTTATCTAATTAAAGCAATCAATGTGTATTATTGTCGCATTCATAATGAATATATTATCCACTTTTATGGTATTGACTGTCGCTTCTTGATGGAAAAGCATGATATTTTAATTAATAAAAACACACTTTTTAGTAACTATTTCCACAGTGTATTATATTTTCTCATCAGATCAGATCATATGATATACTATAGACAAAGGAAATGGGAAAATACCATAAAGAATATGTACATATAGAATATTATAGTTTTAAAACAATCTGTTAAATTAAAATCTTGTTATATATGTACATAAACTACTATTTTCGATACACAGAAAAATTTATGATAACATTTCAAAAAAAATCTTTCATGGCTCTTTCAAAGAAAGTATCGAAAGTTATTATGCGATCGATATTTGTACTCAATAACGAATAAGACCAGAAATATAAATTACTGTCAAACTATTTATTCTTTTCAACAAAATTATTATTACGAAATATTTTTAAGAAGGACATAACACATATACATATTAAAAAAGGTATTTTTAAAATAAACATGCTGTAATTAATTAGGATTTATTTAATATGCAATAATTCCCAGCTAATGACATTGTGTCAATATTAATCCAGCAATGACACAATTGATTAATTGATCGGAATTCTGGGATTGGATGCCCTACTGTGTGCTATTTATAGATAGCATATGAAGGTAGTATATTGAAAATAACTCTTAATGTATAATATATATATTATGCAATAATAAAATTTTAAAACACCATAAAAGAACCCTTAAGAGAGAAAAGATAAATATTTGAACGTGCACTTCTTACAATCTAGTGGAAATTCTTGGGACTTCACTGACAAAATAATAAACAAGACCATTCTGAGAGATGAGGGTTACATAGAATGATTAATTACTCAACTACGTGTTAACATACTTTGCATGTGGGCTAGGATTTTGATGTAACAATGAACACAGAAGAGACAACGGCTCAATTTCCGCAACAACTAACACATATAAAATCTTTAGTGCGAGATTTTAACAATCATTTACGATCGTATTTTACACCATATTAAAACCTTTTCATGAATATTTCGTGTTACTTGTTTGTGTGCAACATTTTACCTCACAAGATTGATCTCAATTCAATTATTAATTACCTTTATTTTGACATAAGAAAACAATTAACGTCATGTCTTGTGTTGTAATTCACAGTATTTTAGTCCAACGTGATTTTTCAAAATAGAAACCAACTCTGAAATATGCATTAAAAACTACACATTTATCACATATTAAAACGAATGAAAATCAATTTCTTTATCAAAAACTCCTTCAACCATTTAACTTTGTTCTAAGCAACATAAAATTATAGTACTTATGCGTGTAAGCTTTTCAAAGTTCAGCACTTCACTTTTAATATAAAAAAATATTTACTTTATTCTTTATTGTGTGACATTAGGTATACAATCTACATTGATATATTTAACTTTTAAAATGAGTTTGTACCGAAGAATATATTGCTACAATAACACGAGATTTTAAAAATTAAATTGATCAGAACCGATCAGTTTCGCTCATCACAGGCAGAATAAATTCACTGGCAATTATTTGAAGATATACTTTATATTTAAATAATAAAAACACAATGTTAGTTCTATTTCCACATTTTTAAAGGTCTTAGCCGGTTTTGCAAGCTGCGAGGAAGATCAACCGATTCAATACATATTTAAAAATCTTCGTAATGAACATTCCGTAATAATTACAAAAATCATAATAAACCTTTGAGTTATTTTTTCAATATTTTTTAAACGGAAAATTTTATATATTTATGAATTAATAAATCTCGCAATGAGCGAAACCCGTCTTAATCTTAAAAATATTAAGTCGTGGAAATTGTACGAATCACTACGCTTCTAGTATTTAAACAGTGTAAATTTAATCGTATTAAATGCTACCTAGCAATGCGCGAAACGGAGAGAGTAAATAATCTATAACCTGAAGTCATATTTCTAAAGCGGTAATTTTCAGATCGATTGTGCTTTTCAATGAAAATTAATATGGTGCTGTGTTAGGAACTCGTAAGGAAATCTTATATGGACAAGGTAAGTACCAGGAAGCTATAAACCATTTTAGTCACGCTATGTTCATATTTAAGCTCGCCATGTTATCGGATACATGTGTTTTATTTGCATGCGTTATCTTATCGACGTGCGTCAATGGCCATCCTCCACAATTGGCTTAAGAAGGTGACGAAGATAAAACTGATTGACAGTCTTCCATTAAAGGCGATTCGGAGGTCATAAAAGAAGGACTTTATTACTGAATATTAACCTCAGAATATCATCGAATTGACTTCAGTTACGTAGTAAAACGGGATAAAGCAATAAAACCTAACTTATTTATAATATATTTTTCATCGGGTCTAGTTTCACTCATGTTACTAAGAGGTGCTTAACATTATATTATATTTCATTATGATGACCTGTAAATTATTTTCTTAGTTCTTAGGCTTTTGGTTTGGTATACCTGTGAATTATTAACTATTTTTTTTTGTTTAAATAGCTTTATTGATTGAATTATCATTTACTTGGTAGAACTCCATTATAACACGGTGAAAAAATAGCAATGTATTTAAGTTCTACAATTTTTTTATAGGATATAGTTGATTGCTATTTCTGATAGCTATATAGTTCTGACAATGGCGTGATCCGAAATAGCAAAAAACTATATCTTATAAAAAAATTGTAGAACTAAAATACATTCCTTTTTTTCACCGTGTTGAATAGTTTTGTTTTTAATTTGTATCGTATCAGTTGATGAGCGAAACCGGTTCTGATCAAAAATACATTCTAGAAATAATACAAAAAATATGTAGCCTTTCCACCATGAAGTGACAGTTAACCACTTAAAAGTGAAATCTGAATAATTTAAAAATACCACAAATCCGTGACTAAAACCGTTCATCTCTGTTTTCAATATCACCTTAAGCTTGACGTTAAAAATGATTTTTTTATGTATTATACATCGCGAGTTATTTGTTTGAATTCAGTAGTATATAACCGCACATATCACTGGGCTATTTTTTTACAGTTAATCAGTATGTCACGAGTAATCGTCTTATGTAAGGAACATTTAATCTTGTCTCAAAACCATATTCAATGATAAAACAATTTTCCTTTAGTTACTGTCAAAATCAGTAAACATTTATGTTTGTTTTATTTTATCCAGTTATTTACATGTCTGTAAATTTCTGCCAATTTCTAATTTCAAATGGGTGGTCTACGCAGATTGCATAGTGTAATAATACTAGCATTGTATTTAAATACGAGTCGGTTGTAGCAAGTAAGTGTATTTAATAATGGCTACATATATCCAGGTATGTATCTAAAAATGTATTAACATGTATCGCGTGGCAAAACGTTTCGGGCGGAATATCTACTATGCAGTTCTCTGGTGACAGCCTCCTGCATAATGCATTGCCCGTGTTGCAGTATGCAAAACGGGTTGCATTAACACATTGCTGTAGGAGCAATAACAAATTATTAAGTAACGATCAATAATATTTATTTTTACTAAAAAAATATTTACTTTTATAACATAATTGATAATTTTCTGTTTTAATAAAAATCATAATTTTATTATGATTTATAAAATGTTAAATTTAATTTTTCTCCAAAAAGAGAACTTAGATTATCACGAACATCCATGTCTACTGATTAGAGTTAACGAAACGTATGAAAAGTTATTTGTAAACTCAGTACAATGGACTCCTGTCTAAGGTTCTCACAATTACCGTATAGCTCTGATTAATACCTTATCACAATTAAGAGTTTTAATTTGATTTTTTCCTGTTCAATCAGTCAGAAAAGTGTTATTTGTATTCGAAAAATAAAATCATTGTTCAGCAAGCAAGAATCTTTTTTTTTTAAATTGAGGTGCCAAACTACAAAGAAACAATTTAGTATTGAGAAAATTTTCCACTTTGTGTAATATTAGGATCAGTAATGGTTTTACTCATTGCGAGCATTATCAACTAACTTAAAATGATATGTTAAGAGAATGAATATCATTTGATTTTTACTAGAAAACTATTTTTAATTTTAACATGCATATAATGTGTATGATTGATATTTTTGATAGCTTTTAAAACCATATTATTTTTATATGATTTCAAATAATATTTTTTTATATAATAAAATGTAATTTTCCTTTACTGTGAAGAATAATGAATGTGTTAATTATCTATTACAATTCGTCACTAATATATATTGAGTCTTTCTAACCGACTTAAATTATTTTAAGAAAAGTTTAAGCATTTGCACATTGTACTTGTAAAGAATAAATCTTTGTTCATTACTGAAAAATAACCGATTTCCTTTCCGTAAATGAATTGATCGATAGATGCAGAATAATTTTGTATATTTAACAAAAACAGAAAATGTGAGCCTTGATTCTATGACAACTTAACTATGTGCCATTCATTAAGATAATTATTTTAGTGAATGTTTCAGTTGACTCTGTAAATAAACATAAGATCCAAGTTCATTCATAATAACGAAAGATTAAAAATGTTTAAATTAATCGAGAAACCATTAGTTGATTGGCGACGGTTATCAATGTGTTAAAGGATATTTCAAATGTAATGTTTTGGGGCTTTGCATTTATGCTGAAATTACTTTAAATATCACGGAAACTTTCTAAGCATATTTGTAAAACACAAAATTCTCATGAATATATGTGACGTGGACTTTGTTTAATTTGTTGAGTGGAATAGCTCCACCAGAGTGACATTCTTAATTAAAGAACACTTGTATTTACTTAAGCGGTTGGACTGTTGACGTTAATTGAGGAAACGAGATAATTATCAAAAATTTTGGATAATTTGTGAAGTTTTAATGAATTTCAAAATCCCAATAAAATATTTACAATACACTTGAAAATGAATTATGAATGTAAAGCTCAATGCTTTATTTTCATTCAATTCGTATTAATACTTGGTATAAATGTTCCATTCTAAAGAAAACAATTACTTTTAACGAAATAGTCAGATACTATTGAAGTATTTTGAGAATCTTTCATATAGAAAACGTTTTCTTATAAATGTATATATATATATATATATATATGACAGCATGAATCAAAATGTCATAAATTTTTGACACGAGCTTGAAATTAAGTAACGTATTGATTTTAGTAAAAAATAAGTCGAATCAAGAAGAATGATTACACTAATTATTCTGTAGAGCTTTGGTTAACAAACAAGAAACTTTTAAAAGACCTCTTCTTTCATTATATTCATCAAAATTGTATTAGATCTATAGCATTGTGACACATCTTAAGTGAGTTGCTTGCTACACTATAGATAGAGTAAAGTTTTTATTTGGTTTTAGTTTTACATCAATGTACTAAGACTTGAAGATTGAATGGGTCACTTATGACTTACGGCAGTGTATAAATTTGCACAGAAGTGAACAATCAACAAACAGTGACAGATAAAATAATAATCAGTTACTCTAAGTTTTATAAAGTTAAAATGAGTTATTATGAAGTTTAAGTGTCTTAAATATATATAATCATCAAATATACATTTGCTTGAAAGAATTCCATTATTATTGAGTAAAAATTTAAAGTATTAAGATCAATTTTTATATAATATAATTGATTGTTGAAAGCTTTTTCCAAAAAAACAGTAGCTAAATAAAAAAAAAAACATAACATATTGATTGAAATGGCATTTACTTAGTAGAACTCTATTATAACAAAATTTCAGTTTTTTCACTGTGTTTAATACATATTTTTTACCTAATCGTAATAAAGCTAGAATAGCTTTTGTATACTGAAAAGACTTGGTAAAATTTTTACGTTTTAATTTAATTTTCCTTTGAAAAAATCTATTTCTATCTAAGTTTTATCTACGCCTGGTGAAAATAAAACAAAATTCTCTCCATAATATAGTTCTAGCCATAATTTTAATAGTATTGGTTAAAAAGTTCCCGAACACTACCCTCGAGTTAGCTTTTCACAATATTGAACACTTTGTTTAAGATTAAAATTTAATAGTTTTAGTTTAAAAATCCCAGTGGAGCTTAGTTCCCCTACAGTTTCAGATCTCAAATTTCGATGTACCTAATACGTCGTTTTTACAAGGTCATTTTAAAAGGTCAGCGATTTTTCTTTGTTAAACATAAACAAATTATTCGCTGGAGCGATTTGGGACAATTTTCTTTGTAGTACGTGAAAAATATGCTAAGCAAAGTTCCATCAATATTTGCGCACTTCCTTATATTTTATTTGTGAAAAGCGACCCAAAGCGCTATATAGCTTTAAAGGCTTAGATAATAATTACCAAGTTTCCCGGCCAGGACTTTGAACGAGATGAAAGAAAGCTGCAAGAATTAACTCTATGAAGAAAATTTTAATTAACACGATAAGACACTGACGCCCCTTTTCGATTGGGCATCATCCCCTTAATTACTTTCAACCCATTTATTTTTAGACTCCTGCCCCTTACCATTATCACTTTTCCAAAGAATATGGCCAAGACATTTTTTCAATATTTTTCCAATGAATTAAATTATCATAATTTAAAGCGGATTACAGTGACAGTAAATAAATCAAAGCACGATAATATTTCAATGAAAATACATAGATTATGTTTACTATACTGTTCTGATTAGACAGTGAAATTTGTCAACTATTTCCGCCAATTTTATTTTCCTTATTTAATTATACTTTAAAACTTGGTTACATGTAATTCTTGCTAACTTCGCTTTTTGAGGATAAGATGTCGGCTCAGTTGAAAACGGCCATATATTAAAACGATTAACAATAAATCATTATAATTTATAAGACGTAGTGGGTACTGGAATGATGAATACGTTGATATCGAAACTTTTAGTCCGTACTATTGTAACGCACTGAACAAATTTTAAAATGTAATATATTATATAAATATTCAATATGTAGGAATCATACTGTTTGATATGAGTAATTTCTATAATATTTTCGATTTGGTCCTTAGTAGCTTTGTGATAGTTAATTTTGATAATAAATTATTTTTTAACTTTGTTATTGTACTATATAAGTACTGTATAAGTACGGTACTAGATGAGCAAGCGTTTCGCTTTTTTTAAAAGCAAATGTAATTTCTATAGTTCGTCACCAGACTCTTAGAAAGCAGTAATAAAGCAATAGTCGTGAAAAGTGTCACATTTACTCATATAAAGCTAACAGGCTAAAACTAAAAGTCTTAAATGGAATATTGAAAAAAGCTCATACAAATAATGCAATATAGCGACGAGTGCGGTCAACTATAGATGGTTATTTTATTTAATCATAAGAATCTTCTTTTTTTGTTGGCAAAGCTCGAAAATAAATACCACCGTTCAAACTGAATAATTAAACGGATTCATATCGATATTTCATTTATCATAATACAGCAAGGTTAACTATTGTCAGGAGTGTTAACGATTAATTATTAAGATATAATTGCTATAAATAAACTCAAAAATAAAGCCAAAATTATGCATATTAGAGCACAAAAAATTGTTACATTCTCAATTCACAATCAATTTACAGTAAGTGCTTATTTTATTCTATGACAGAGCAACTTTTAATGCTTTCAGATAATCAGTCAAGATTCCATTACCAAATATTAAAATCGTGCTATAATAATGACAGTTTTTAATTGAGAAGCTAACATTAGAAGAAATTCAGTCAATGTGGAATACTTTGCTCTTGTAGATATCTTGTCAATGAGACCCACGATAAGGTGTGATCAGAATCGATATTCTCTCATTTATTGATCACCTGGCCAAATAAAAGTGGTTTGACTCTTGGAATTTTATGCATTAAAATAATTTTATATATTTTTAAGAAATAAACTGAAAAAATATAATGAAATACAGCCCTGTGTTCCAACCATTTTACCAGCCGATAGATCGTATTCGAGCAATTAATTACTCTTGATATAGTTCACAGGTAGATTATAACTAAATAATAAAGGACAAGTTTCTTGGGGCACCTTACTTTGCCGTTCAATACTCATTAAGGTTACCGAAGACTTTTTCAAAGTCAAACTTCCAAAGTCAAATACCAACTTCCAACCTTATGAGACTAGTCATCAATTATTTCATTCGAACTAATTATTGTCAAGAAAATGCTACGTTCATTTATTCAGTCGTAAAATTTTACAGAATCATTTCTGAAAATGTAAGTAACATACATATTGTGAAATTGATTCTAATTAAGCCCCAATTCTTCTATACTAGACAAAATTATTTTTGTGAAAACAGTATCAAATGTTTGTCTAGTCAGAATTTTTACAGGGACCGTAAAATCGAAACAGAGTAGCTTCGGATTTTTTTCAACACTGATTTCGAAAATTGAGCAAGCCATCTGATTTGGGTCTAAACCCAGCATAGATAAAAATTCATCAGTCTTATTTATTGCATAGTGTGTGATAGAATGCCGATAAAATGAAGACGATAAAAGGTAATACTTGTGTCATTGATAAAAAAACATGATAATGTGCTAAGTTTAAATAATTTCGAGTTTACTTTTCAGTTTATAAATGAAGTAAGTTTATCGAAATCTTTATAAAGATAACAGCGATGTAAAACCATCATTACTTTACTTTTCATATATATATTTAAAGTTCGATACATCCAAATATCGGCTTCAATTATTTATTTATTCGTCGTTGAAATTTCAACTAGCTGTATTTTTTGCCTATTTTTATAAATATTTTGCAATACCAGTATTTTTAGTATATATTCGTTCGTTACTGCAATCCTTAGTCCTGTCTGCCTGAAGAGTAAATCATATAAAAGTGAACTGACGTGCGACAAAAATAACAAAGTCGACTAAAAATTGATTACTTCGTTGACAAGTATAATAATTACTCAATTAAATAATGACGAATTCTCAATGTGTGTTACAGATCAGAAAAGTTTTGTGTAAGATATTTTATGCTGAATACTTTGCATATGAGATAAGATTGATAAAAAAAAACTCCATACGAATACTGACATGAAAGCTTTGTAAAAAAATGCTACTTTTAAATGTGACAAATTTGTCTGTCCTTAGTTGAATATAAAATTTTAACACCAATAATATATTCAAAGTAAAGAAAGCAAATATATTGGAATAACATATACATATTTTTACACAAACAGAAACACAATAATTATTTTTGAAAACGAAATGTTTTTAGGGTCACTGATTTTTACTGGGAAGCTAAACGACTGTGATATAAACTGACATTCAAATTTTGAAATGTCAAACTGGCGAACATCAAATGGGTGGATACTACAACGCGACAGCATACTAGCGCCACCAGTTAGACGGACGATTCCGACGCAAAGTTTCAACTGCTGATTAAAACTATAATAAACAAATTTTTAGTGTCCGTAAAAGCTTCTCAGTGTGTGCGTTCTTCAGTAGAATGTGTACACTGAAATACAAAGCAGGAATACGGTGTGGTACCGTTAAAAAAACGTTGCTGTTTCTGATCTTTCATTTAAACAGGACCAGAACTCCGATGAAAGCAATGTCTAAATTATAGATATAAACTTCAATCTATTTACGTTTAAATTTAAAAAAATACTTAAAAAGTAAATAGTAATAAATATTAGTGTGTCTAATTAAGCAGAGTACATTTAGAATATGAGGCTTTCAAAATTTATAATTGAATAATTTTTTTTTTAAATGGAAAGATTATAACATACCGTCAGTCTCTAGATCAGTGGTTCTCATGTGCGGCCACCAACAGTTTTATAGTAAATATTGATCTTTAAAAAATTGTGTTTTAACAAATGAATTTTTAAAATTGTTATTATTTTAAAATTGACTGAATAAGCCTGTAATTATCCAGCATTTAGTCGTGTTTAAGTAAAATACCGTTTTAATTATAAAACTGTCCAAAAATTTTGGTCAATATAAAGAATTAACAACAATTGCTTTAGTAATTTTGTCGATTTTACCTACAACTGTATATTGTGAAAGATCATTCAGTGTAATGCACTGTATAAAAAATAAGTATCGAAACTATTATATCACATTTGGTGCGGCCACGAGACATTCCCATAATACCGCTGATATTTATAATGCGGCGATAGTAAAATTACACATGAGAACCACTGCTCTAGATCATAATTTTCAATGTACTGTTGTTTCACAATAATTCTCTTCCCATAAAGTTATTCCTTTAAATTATAAAACATGTATACAAATAAGCAAATTCCATTATATATATGAAAGGTATTTTTCTAGTTGACATATTCTTGCCTTGGCGTCTTCAATAAGTTAAGCCTGAATGATAAAAACGACTTCAACGAGTTTCACTGTTATCTTTGTCCGTTATTTGAAAGAAAATTACGGATACGCCCTGCAAATAAGCATACAGATAATATAAATAGAATAAATTACCAATAGTAATTGATTGTAATGTTATAATAAATGTAGGATCTTTTTTGAAAAATTTAAATCTAAAAAAATATTTAGTGTGCCAATAAACTGTAAGCTTCAAATCATTCTTCCAACGCAATTCAGTTCAGGTTAATGGAAATGAAAGCTTTCCTTGCATTTCTCAAATTTTAATACACCCTACTCTTTCTGAAATGTCTTGACAGAATGAATATGCATACGAGTATATTTGTTTACCCCGCAATTACGGTAAACTCCATCTGTTGGTTTCAAGATATTGTAGTAATTTTACCTTTCAATTCAATGCAACAAAGGATAATTTACAGTTGTAAGGTGAATTACTCATATATCTCCAAGCGCTTTTGTTGCAGCACATTAAATTTACATAGTATAATGGATACGTCATTCAGGTACGAATTCTGACTATAAGTGTTCAGGGGAAACATTTTCTCCGTTTGGTTTAATTAATATTATAATTTGAAGTTGATTACATTATGTAAAAAATAGACTTATATGTATTTATAAAAAGCAGAGCTAAACAAACGAACAGTCGAGATGTTACATTTGTAGACGTCATTTTTTGGTCAACCATAATTTTTCAACATTTAATATTGATACAATTTACGATATCAAATGATAATGCTTGATTTAATTTAATGTCAAATTTGAGTACCATTACTGATGTTATTTATGAAATAGATTTTAGGAATAAATGTATCACAATTTAGTTCAATGCTTCTTTTAAACAAGCAGTTAAGCCTCCTTAACTCTTTTTTCTTATATCCCTTACATGAGGTTTAATGTCAACACTCTAAAGAATAAAAATATTATAATGCAAAATACCCAATCAATGGTAACTTAATAAAAAAATATCATTTCATTACGCTATTATTGTATCTTTATCAAATTTATTTTTCATTATAATCAAATCAAAAATAGTCGATATATATATATGTATGATTTTTTTGAATATATATTTAGCTCCGTTTTGTGTGTAATATCTCTTGTATATAATATATAATGGGCAGCGTGGTGTGCTATGTCCAAACAACCCCCCTGTAAGAGAAAGCAGGGGGAGGCCTTCATCCAGCAGTGGATCGACCCCGGCTGATAATGATGATGATGATATAATATAAGCGATACAACCTGTCAACCGTGTGATATTATGCACGAAGATACTTTAAGGTCAAACTCGGGTCGCGAGTCACAAAACATTTTGATTGTACACATTTTTAAAAGTGCAAATTTTAATATTAAATTTAATTGATAGGCTTTATTTTGCTAGTATCGCGTGCAGTACCACTCGAAGTGATTATTTCAAATATTAACTTATATTAGTCAATATAGCGCTCAAAATAGTGCCAACGTCGAAACGACGTAGTGTAATCGCAAAAATAAATTTATCCTGAAATAGTCGGATAATGAATAATATATGACGATTTATTTAGTATTATTAAATCGCTGAGTGAAATCAATTGAAGTATCAATAAATTTATTTAATTTTAGCCGTAGACACAATAGCACGTATGTTGTGAATGAAATGGAAAAATTAAATTGAAAAATACATATAGTTATTTCATATTACTTATTTTTGCATGTTTTTACACTTGCATTTTATATTTATCAACGTAGATTCAAAATAAAATAAATTGAAGAAAAAATAAACATTCATATACTTCCGCTTTTATTTTTTTACAGTAATATTCTTTTTAATAATATGTCAAAAGAATATGTAAGCAATAAGGAAAATAATTTTTGACAATACCGGAAGTCTCACGTGAAGCTTGATTGTTTGTGAATGAAAGAAATAAGTTTCATTATTTATTATATTTTAGAGTGGTTCTTGTGTGTTACATGTTTCTTTGTGACTTGTACGTGGAAGCTTTAGTTTTACCTATATAAATCAATAAAATCAATATTAATGATTGGCATATAAAATATATTGTATATTGTATATCTAACCCACCTCTTCGATAATGACATCTAGTATCAATATCTGTAGGCTGTCAATTTCAAAAAAAATAAATATATATATACGTATCTGTTTGCATTTTTTGCATGCTAATGGTAAAAATATTTTTATAATTATTTTTTCAATAATTATGTAACTTTGTTGATAGATTTTTAATTATCATGACATTTTTATCATTATTTGTTGAGCAGAATCATTCTGTGATATACATTTAAATTATTTCTAGAAATAAGCAACAAAATTTTAATCCTTGGTTATATTATATATTATATATGAAAAAAAAGTATATTTAATTTTTTCAATAATTAAATATTATATAAGATCTTAATCAAGTCAATGACGTCATTTCATTTTTATCATTTTGTTTTGCCTAACACAAATTTAGAATATTTTAAATAATAAAAACACGTTTTTTAGTACTTATTTCCACAATGTATTTTTTGATCAGGACCGAGAATGCTCGCGATGAGCGAAACCGGTCCTTATCAAAAAATATATTTTTTAATCTTTCGTTAATAATTCATAAGAACGAATTTGGATCTAATGTTTTTTTACAGAATCGACTGAAATATTCATTAAGATAATTATCTTAATGAATGGAAAATAATGAAGTCTTTTTTTAATTAATAAAAACACATTTTTTCAATATTGACACAATATATTTTTTTTGATCAGGACCGGTTTCGCTCATCGCGAGCATTATCAACTGATGATGGAAATAAGTACTAAAAAATGTGTTTTTATTATTTAAAATATCATACCTATCCATCAAGAAGTGACAGTTAACATCTTAAAAGAAATTTACTATACAGAATATCCGTTAAACGACTAAAAATATATACAAATTTGAACAATTCAAATTTTAATAAGCTTTTAACGCTTCACATGTTTTATCATTCACAATACAGATTTTCCCTTATGACATCTTCAGGGATTCTATTATCTTAAAACAGCTATTTACACTAAAATCGGGACCGTGTAATTTAGAGTAATGTAATTGGAGGAATGAATCTAATACAAAATTAGGGATTTTGTTTTTTTCCGCGAAAAATGCAAAACGTAGAATATTTTTAGTTTTGCGTAATAATTTATTTGAATAATATAAAAAAATTAATAAATAATCTTTTTATCAGTATAATCTGATGAGTTTTTAATGAAAGGTTAATTAGAAATTAAAATATAATCAGGAAAATTTCAATATATGTACATGTATATCCTTACTGATTTTTAATGGATTTTTTTGATTAAATAAATTGTCAAATGACGTAATTATAAGAGTTGACTTTTTAGATTCTTTACTTATTGAACTAAATTCATGTAAATGGTACCCTCAGCCGATGACTAAATAAATTTATATAATGAATATTGTATTCATTCAGCAAATTCATAGTTAAAAAGGTTTAGTTTCTGAGTGAAGCAATTCAATTTGGATTTAAGAAATTTCGGATTGCATGTTTATTTTATTTATTTCAAAGAAATCAAGGTCAATATATAAAAAAACATTACCAATGCATATGTTCATAAGCAGGATATCAAATAGTTAATCGATATAATAAAAGCGACTAATTTTAGAACTTAAAAGAAACAGTAAACTTAATAGCAGTAAAATGGTTCCACATAAAGGATTTTGTGTTAAAATGATTCATTATGTATACATGAGAATAGTTTTTTTTTTAGAAAGCCTTGATATAATATGTGACACTTATTTTAAACATATATTTTCAGAATGGAGTACGGCAGTGTTACATTTAAATGAGAAGTGATAACCCTACTGTCCTTCACAAAGAGTGCCGTGGTCTTATGTCATGCGGAACGAAGAAAGTGTAGTCGAAAAGTGGTGACCGCCGACGGCTGTTCTGAGGGTCCTCGAGACCCCTCGACAGGCGCCTTCAAAACTTTGGCCTAACGAACGCACAGCTCACAGGATATTTTGAGATGTAGCAGCCCTTTGAAGGTAAAATTACACGTGCGAATGGCATTTCGGGTACATTTTTTCCTCACAATTTCAGTTCTGTATTCACATGGTTACGATATCTACCTTCGGCTAGCTCAATTACACGGTTAAAGGTTTAAATTTAATTCGATCATTATTTACATCCGTAACTGTTCGAGCCTATAGAATTTTTAAGACACATTGTAGATTTAGTTAAAACAGCTACATATAAATGCTACTTCTTTCTTCCTTTTTTTACTTTCGTCCAGCATTAATAATTTTATTTCAAAAGAAAATAGTTTAAGTAAACAAAAGTAAACAAAAGTGAACACCTTTTTTTTTTTTTTTAAACAATTAGTATTTATAAAAGCTTACGATTCTCGTTAATTGCTGGATTATTGCATATATTATTTTTTCATAATATACAAGTAAGATATGTATCATTTTACGGAGTAATTTTTTTGTCTCTTGTAATCGATCTATGACTTGATGAAAACTCTTCATGGACTTTTTAACGGCACCTGCTTGGTCATTCGCTAGAAGAGATAATTGAAATTTTATTTCTCCATATTTTTAAATAATAATTGTCAACAGACAACCTAAAGTAAACCGAAAGCTGACTAAACAATAGTTAATGAGGTTTCAAACGCATTAAAGATGAATTGTTTCAGAATAAATGAAACAAGTGTAACCAATGCAATCAGCCTAGCTATATTTTTGATTTTTATGAAATTTCTCTCTATTTTCTAAGATTATCTGTTTCTATAAGTATACTATCACTTGGAACTACATATCCCCAATAATCTAAAATTATTACTACTTACTAGAATTATTCTCTACAACAGTACTTTCGGCATATTCAACCATTCTATCACACGGATGCAACAGGACTGACTGTCAGTTAGAATATGGAATCGCAAATTTTTTTAATTATTCAAAGTTTAAAGATATCGTTCCTGTAATAAACTGTTCAACAAATAGTCCTTGAAAATAAACTTACAATACGATTAAATTAATACCGGCTAAAACTCTAGAAAAATAAATTTTGAATCTGTTAAATGTGTCCATATAAAATGTTGATTAAGAAAATCATCTATTAGTTTGTTTCTATTTTTTTGCATTTGAAAAACAACTCTCTTGTAAGGCGAAAATTTAAATGTGAACAATTTGAGTCAAAGAAATTCCGGCCTTAGTAAATAACTTCGAAATATTAGTTCCTTACGCATTTGTCTTTTGACTACTCACAAGATAAACAGATTCCTCGAACGAAAGATCCTTTGGCGGTCGGGTCTTTTGCAGATTATTCCCTAATCAAAAAATCGTTTGATGTATTATCGAATTACACACGCGTTTAAACTTTAGTCCATAAAGCAGACGCTTGTTTTGCTATAGTAAAAGTAAAAGATCATTAGCACGAAATCTTAACAGGAAACATTTGCTTTTAGACGAATTTAATGAAACTTGATATTTAAAAAAAACATTGAAGTTATTTTCTAGTTAGCATTTTTTTAAGCTTTTTGCTTTTCCCATTTTCAAGAAAATATTTTTACTGTAATAACACGTGTATGGTAAGATGTGAATGCTTTTATAGCGCCGTTGATAGAGAAATGAATATTCAATGCCAAAGCTTTCGTCAGTATCGCGGAAATCTTGTTAATTGAGCTATGAATCAATACATAGATACTTGCCAAATGTGTTTACAGAATTTGATATGGGATTTAAACCTCAGTAGCTGATGATGAACCGTCATTTGAGTGCTTTTACCACATGCCTAATCCCTTCTCACAACATTGACCCAAAATGAAGCTCTCTCATTAAGTATACATGAGGTATCTTTGGCCTTCTGTTGATCTATTGAAAGGTTGGTACAAAACGTGACGTACGAAATTAGATGTTGTGAGAATTAAAGTAGAACTATGTCATAGGTGATGCTTGTATAATTTACAATGGATATAATCTACGAATTGGCGTTCGATTTCATATTTTATTCGTTTCAGTGGAAGGCTTTTGCAAAGTTATTTAAAAATATCAACTTTCAAATTAAAAAAATAAATATGCTACAAATGATTGTAATTCAGTCACTGAAAGTTGTTGAAAATACGAATAGACTTTATACAACAGGATTGAATCATATTGGGTGGATTCAAAACTGTGAAAAAATCTTAGATATTCGTACTACAAATAAATATATATACAATATATGAATCATACATAATCAGACCATGGAAGAACTCCTGGATAAATCAATTATTATTAGCTTAGTTGATTCTATAATAATAGAAACCTTTTTAAATGGTAACATATTAAATATATTGATTCATTGAATTGAATTGGCATTCACTTGGTAAAACTTCTTTATAACACGGTGAACAAAATAGCAATGTATTTTAGTTCTACAAAACTATTTTTTTTAAATATATTTGTAATATAGTAGTAAGATCACAGGATGACGGCTTTGGAACAGCTGGAAATCAATAGATAACTATCACAAAGGATTCTTAACGAACAAACTAATATATGTCGGTCACCATTATTGAATCCTCTGGGCGGTCTTCCTTTGTTTCTGTAATGGACCATTTCCGCGTCATATGTGAACTTATTGATATAGCCGCCTTTTTAGTTTCATTTACAATTGTTAGTTTTATTGCGAGCAGGAAACAAGTTAGGTCGTTAAAACAGGAGAGAAGATGTATTGTGTACCTTTTCTACACAGCTATATACAGATAAGCAAATGTTAGTTTAAGCATAGTTTTGACGATGGCGTGAGTCGAAATAGCTATCAACTATATTTTTTTTTAATAATTTTGTAGAACTAAAATACATTGCTATTTTTTTCACCGTGTTATATTGATTCAATTTAACAATCAAGACAATTGTTTTTCAACGATCTAGATTTTAATCGAAAATTACATATATTAATTTCACAGCCGTTGTTTACATCTTTAATTTTTCATTTAGCTTCGGTTTAAAATGTGCAATAACAATGACGATAATTTTTTAATTACCTAAATCCTTAAGAAACGGATAGTATAATCTCACTGAAAATCTTTAATTAAAGAAATGAAACACAAAATGGATTATGCAATATTTTTCAAAATTAAGAACAGTTTTCATTAGTTCATATTTAATTTTGATTCTCGCTGAAACAATTTCGCTGTTGTTCTTCATCATGAGTTCATATCGTTTATATCATAATATTGTTTCCATTTGCTTAAACAATATGCAAATATTTTATCTGACATAACTACAAAAAGGGAATATGACATATTATGACATATATGATATATATTATATTATATAATATATATATATTACGCAATTAAATCTCGTCATTACGACGAACGAGTTACAACTGTTTTCAAAAAACTCTGATTTTGCTTTTCCGAAATTTCCAGTGTCGATGAAATTCATAATTGCAGGGGGAATAATATCTTGATAATGATGTTGTTACACTACCAAACAGTCCCAACAGATAGGTCATTAAAACTGAGCGTACGTAGAAATAATATCGTGGACTACCAAACTTATGTATCAGTTAATATAGCAACGCTCATTAATGTCATCAAGTAGGAAATACGACACTTCTATAATGGCTTAGTATCAACTGTTTGTTATAAATACCGCCGTTATAGCTTAGTGTCACCTACCGTTAAATATGCTGCCGTTATGGCGTGTGGTTTTGCGGAGCAATACTTGTCAAAATATTTAACACAAATAACTATGCTTTTTGTGATTCGTTGTTAAATGTATTACGTTTGCAAAAAGTTTCATTTAATTATTTGTATAATAGTTTACTTGAAAAATTGCTTCGTATCTTTTTTTTTAATGATAAATATTGATTAAAGAAGTATTAAATTCACAATACATATACTAAAGATGCTTACTGGAATTTAAATATCAAATTGAAACTATTACCGGATTTCGACTTCCGACATCTTCATGCATTCACATCACACGCCATCAAATCTGACGTCTTTCTTCGATATCTGCAACTTTTTATTACATTCGTGTGATGGAAGGCAAAAAGCGAATCTATGTTCGTGAGTAACATAACTTGAGAAAATGTGCATAGTTTCAACAATTAAAACTTATATATTTATGTTTTAGGCCAGTTTATGTTAATCGAAGAAACTGAACTTACGAATAAAAAGGTAATATCAAAAGCTTATTGTAATGAATAATAGTTCCTGACGGTATGAAATGTAGTTATTGCTTAAAAAATATATGTAAATTCAATGTTCTATTAGGCTTTCAAATACGCCACAGTGTGAGCAGGCGTTGTTAAAAAAATATATGTTGCTAATAACACTTACTTATGTAACGACGTGTCTTTGTTATAGAAACAGGAACTGTAAATCTAACCAGATAGAAAGGCTTTCGCACAGAATCTCTGCATAAAAAGCTAGTTATTTGCATTTATACCACGTAAAAACGTGTGAAAAAGCAAATTTCTCGCAGTTACCGGTAATTACATCCGACCGCGGTTACACTCGAGCCGCCTTTCGAGGCAAAAAGCGAAAAGAGACTAGGACAAGGGGATGTTGGTGGATAAAAAAGAGCGAATAACGACGAGAAGGAATGAGAACCAGACGGAATGATTCGACCGAAAATTAAATGTAACAATCGAGTACGAACCGGGAAACTAACCCGCCAGATGTTAGCGGTCACAAAGGCTGGGAATACTCTCAGTTATGGATCTTGTCATATCATCATCAACGTTTTCCTAACCACCGCAGGAGTCAGGCCTCTCCAGTTTATATTATATAACATTTTGTCTTGAAAAGTTGTCGGTAGCACGTTTTTTCACAAAACTACATTAAATTTTTCAATTTATTTAGTATGTAGTTATCTCATTTGGTCACCCTGAGCAAACGCGCCAATAATATTGCCCAACTCAATAAAAAAATATTTGTTTATATGATATTCAATAATCTTCATATTGAATTTTAAATCTCTTAAGTGTTTTAGCTATTTTAAATTATTTTTTGTAGCAAGATGACAAAATCTACTGATGCTATGTTTTTTTTTGCGAGTGTTTTAGTTTGTTAACTTATTTTAACTTGATTTAATTTAAATAACGATATGAATTGAAGGTGCATAATGCAATTTCAATATCAAATACAAATTGTTGAAACATTGTTTATTTTCACATATTTTAAATTAATTTTATATATTTATTATTGAGTTCTTTTGGGTTTTAAATTTAATAAATAATTATGTTAAAATCACTTACTTTTTAGAATGTATTTCATACAATCTTCATTCTTCAAATATTACGTAATACAGTTTCCTTTAATCATACCTATACTATTCACGTTCCAAAGATAAATATTAAATGTCGTTTAGATGACCAATATATTTCAATTGCTAATTAATTAATTAAGTAACTTAATTTTCCAAAACAGATTAATACTAACGAGTTTAACACACATCAAAATAATTACTCATTATGAATTTCAAGAAAATGAAGAAAATGACGAAACTGTCCATGAACTTTCATCAAATGTTACTGCATCATAACAGGCTTAAAACCTTTTTATTTCCAACGAGTTCATTGAGATCAATAAAATAGTTTTTAATGTAAATTTTTCCTAGTAAGTCATATATTTCATTTAATGTTGAATCTAAAAATACTATATAGTAAAAAAAGTTTTCTTTATTCTGTGAAGTAGAATATATAAGACCTAATTAATCATCAAATAGAATATTTAAGGCCATCGTATGATAAATACATAACGTGTTCATCTGTGTTCAAACATATAAAATACTCACAATCGCCTTTCTTAATATAACGTAGCTTTCAAAGTAATGAATTAAACTTCGTTCATTAATTGTATCTGAAACTGTAAAATGAAATGAAAATGATTATACACTTCTGGCTGAGACCAATTGGCGAAGGAAACTAAAGCGAGAAGATTAAAACAACCAGAACAAAAGAAATGAGAAAACTTCCCTTCGTTTTATATAGATGGGGAACGGGGGTGGGTACATCAGCTGCAACGATATCTGAGGTCAAACACAATCGATGCCGACATACAACTTTCTTTTTTATTAGTTATCAAAGCACCTGCTTCTGAAAAAAAAACTTTCTTAGTTCGTTATTATATGCTTCGTGAATTTCATAGAGCAAACAGTTAAATTAGAGTGATATTGAATAAAACAAAACTGTTTGATTGTTTTTACATAAACAAAAAAATCACTATTAATGTGCTAACTGTCACTTCTTGATGGAAGGGCTTGATATTTTAAATAATAAATAAAATTGTAGTACTTATTTCCACGATATATTTTTTGATCAGCAGCGGTTTCGCTCATCGCGATATATTTTATTGATAATGCTCGCGATGACCGTAGCCGGTCTTTGAAATTCTGGAAATAAGTACTAAAAAATTTGTTTTTGTTATTTAAGAAAAGAAACAAAAATATCTATGGTAAAAATTTCATAATTAAAATTTTAAGACCATTAATCAAATTATTTGCTCATTGCACAAGTGTAACAAATGATCAATATGATTTGTATTTTATTATAACGTTTTTTTCGATAAAAAGGGACAGTTAACATCTTTAGTGCTTTCTTTTTCCTAGTACGTAGTTTGAATTGATGTTGAAATATTTCATTACACTTACGAAAAAAAAACAGCACAAAATATTACTTATTACTTGATATCATTTTTTGCGTAGTATCGTCATTTTTAATAGAGCCAATGCTTAATACGCCAAACGAAACAACGAAAATTTTAAATATTACTTAAATTTAATCTTTAAATACTCAATAAAAATATCTTTCATTTCAATTACCAAAAATATTAATTTGATAACGAAAAATATGCCTGTTTATACACGGTTAAATTTTCTTAAAAGAAAACAAAATTGCATTGGCGTATAATTATAGCTGGTTGTTTTGAAATCACTCGATGTCTTTTTACATCAAAAAATATGTAAGCAGTTACTGTCCTCTCTTTTTATCTCTATCTTTCTCCCGTTTTTCGAACAAGATGTATAGTGAGTGGAAATGAGAGCAATAATAACTGACATATTCTTCTTAAAAAATAATTAATATAAAATATTTAAATTTCAATTTATAAAATAGTGTTCGAAAAGAGAATCAAACTAAACAAAATTAATTAAAATTGAAATGCAAAAGAGCTGCAACATATATTATATTTTAGAAACCAATTGAACAGCAAATATAAAGAATGATGTATGTAAAATTGTATGAAATCAATATTTATCAAGAAAGTTTACAAAACACATTTTTTCACTATGGAAAAATAATGAAAAATAAATCAGAATGCCTATAAGTTAAAATTCAATTTGTCAAAAATATTTATGAAATGATGATAATTATTATCAATGCTGACATTTTGTTGTATTACAAATAGGTCTTCATACTTTTGTGCAAGTAGTAACCACATTATTTTTGCTTTACTGAAATGCGCTTTCTTTGGAAAGCTTTCTTATTCGCCGCAAAAGCTTTTCATTTTCCATTGCAAGAAAATTGCAATTAATTGGAAGACTTAGTTTTCCATTGCGGTGGAAAATGAGTCTTCTAGATTTTCCGCATTACTGGGAAATGGTTTTTCAGCTTTTCTCTAAGCAAATTGGTTTGAATGTTGTAAAAAGTTACCTGATAATTTTTATTCAATCTATTACCAAACCACTACAATTCATTATATATTTTTTGTCTTTTGGATGTTTGCTTTTTAATTCATTTAGTATATAATTGACGGCATTTTTCTGATTAAAATAATATAGGACTTATTGAAATCCGGTATCCCGTTGATATATTTTCTTCGTATTTGAATGAAGAAGCAAAAATTGTGTTTCATTAAAACAATGCATGATAACAGATTTTTTTTGAATCAATAAAGTTATCAGTTGGGTTTCAACTAGAGACTGAAATCATTAATTATTAACAGTCCTGTGTTCCGCGATGAATTAAATTTAACTTTTGTAATATAGAGCTTAAAATCTCATTTTAAATCAAGTAAACTAATAAGACACACAATATTGATTGCAAGTCGAAGATATTCACATTGATCTGTTTTCAAGCAAACAAATTCTTTTATGATCACTGTGTCAATAATAACCTTAGAAACGGGTTTGACTTACAGAAAGTATTTGTATTTTATAAATAAGGAAATTAAGCAATAAAATTAAGAAGTAATAAATAAACAGTTTTTCATATTGTGTTAATGACAGTAAAATTTAAGGTTTATATGGTTTTATTATAGCTACAATGTTAAACAATGTTGTTATCTGAAGTCTGGAAGATATTTTCTACCAAAATGAAATCGTTCTTATTGCATTCTTATCATTCACAGGATAAGCAAATGCTCTACATTTCACAATAACATTACCGATAAAACAGCGAAAGCTTTACTTGTACCGTCTAATCTTGTGTGTCATACGGGAAAGTAATTGCTTTTAAACATTATTCAAACGAGTAACGTTTGAAATAGAGATAAACTCTTGTAAGTAGCCAGAGATTTCGTATACAAACAAGACATAGCTGTCGTTTCCCATGGCTAATAATTTCATCGAGTATTATCACTGATGTCCTTTTTGAAAAATTAAGACATACACAGTGCGTTTTTTTATACATTTGCGTTAAATAAATGAAAAATATTGCTTGATAGTTTTATTAAATTTTATATTTCAAGTATCAAAGAAAATTAAAACATTTTCATAACTACACTTTTTATTAAGATTATTGAGCATTTGGAGACATAATGGAGCGTTTCAACAAATGAGATTCGCATTATATCAACAGTGGTGAGAGATTTACCCTAGCGGTCAGATGAGCTTGGACTCTAATTCTGGAAATGTAATTATAAAATAAATTTATTTTATCTATGAAAAATTAATATTTT
The DNA here is from genome assembly GCA_028555115.1 of Himalopsyche japonica. Lineage (NCBI taxonomy): Eukaryota > Metazoa > Arthropoda > Insecta > Trichoptera > Rhyacophilidae > Himalopsyche > Himalopsyche japonica. The sequence continues at coordinate 2,828,653 of JAHFWJ010000446.1, read as the reverse complement.
AGAAACGGTCCAATGTCTTTTGTCTTCAGGCTGACCTCAAGTCATTTTACAAAGAGTCTTGTTTGAGTTAGTTTCTAATTATTTAAAAAATCAAAACATTGCCTCTTGATTCAGTCGCTAAACATATATATTTTGAAATGGTGAAGAAAGAAAGACGGAACTTTAAAGAAACTGTCGATTTGATCCCAAACCCATTGAAAAATCATTGTTTGTTTCAACGGCCACAGCAACCGCAGGGAAGGAATACTTAAACGATTCTGCCATTTGACTACAGAATCAGTAATAATTTTTAAGAAATATATCTAATATTATATTCTGTTGATCCACGAAAAATGTCATTATTCTATCAAAAGATACAAAGCAATTTTTTATGTGATTATTATTTCAGTTGGCTGGTTATATTGATGACAATCGATCATTATAAGCATCGAGCATTACACATTATATCGGTCACCGTGAATGAATTTTTTTTTGTTCTTCCATAAATCAGTTTATCTGACGAACAGTGGATGATAATGGATGCGTAATTATAGAATATAGAATAGTTTGTTAATTTAAAGCTTATATTTCGATTACAACACTTTTTAAATAATGTGTTAGTTGTTTCAAAACATCAAGAAATTACCATCACTGCTAAAGTTTTCTTTGTAACGCAATAACTTTATTGATAAAATAATATCAGGAGATATGCAATGTTTTAAAATGTAAATGCTATATTTTACTACTTCCAGTTTATTTCCTTGTATTTTTCGAAACAATATTTCGTAAATTTGGGCAAGGTTTAAGACGTAGGCTAGTGCCTTAAGCAAAACGTTTATGGCTCGGGGAACACTAAAAAGCAATGTTTAGTACGATTCACTGGGCCAACTTTAACTGCGTCCCTATTGTAAAACAAGACTTTCCCGTTCCAAGAGTAATCTTTTGAATACCATGCTATTTCAGATTCTTGATTGAAACATGTGACGACTTCTAAGTTCAACCATTGTACTAGTGGAGTTTAATCCTAAAGTGCATTATCATTAAAGAAAACGATGTATTGTGAAAAGGCAGTCATTTCCACTTTATTTATTTTGAAACTAGTGGATAAAGGTTACAAAAATTTTCCTTGCAAAAACGAAACGTTTGAATTGGATTCATACAGATTTTCTAGATGTTTATTTTACCTTAAGTCTAAAATCCACGCTTTGAAAACATTACGTATTTTTATAAGTCGCTTGTAAGACAACTAGTAGGCTTCTCGATAAATTTTTATGGCAATTCCTTAAATGTTGATGATAATCTAAATAATCGTTATTATTGGAATAACAAAACAAAAAATAATTTTAGTACGCCTAACCTATATGTGCTTTAAATGTACAAATTTGAACAAAGCAAGGAAAATTCTTGCGTAATAAACTGGGAACCTATTGACATCGTGCTTTTTAATATTTACCGGGAAAAGCTTTCGTACACTAATTAACAATTTTACAAAACCTTGGCCGTCACATTGACAAATGGTGAACGCTTGTGGACGTTAATCAAATTAAATTTGCAGCTGTCTTCGTTTTAAAACCTTTACGCAAACATTTCACGAATTGATGCTTTATTTGACTTAAGGATTTTTTCAAAGTTATAGAATAGGATTAATAAAAAATATAGTATCGAGATATTATTTATTTTACTAGACATATTTTTTTATTCCTTTCATATCAAAAAAGTGAGGTGTAGCAAATTTTCTAACAATGATCAGAATGAAAAAGTCTTATAAGAGGTGAACAGTTAAATAGATGAAAACATATTTGAATTGTTACAACTTTGTACGAGTGACTGACAGTGTCAGTTCTGTTGCATCCGTGTGATAGAATACTTGAAGATGTCGAAAGGCGAAACCCGGGTCGTTAGTGACAAAAACATGGAATCGTACAAAGTTGTATCAAACACCTTCAGTCGATATCATAAAATAGATGAAAACATTATTTAAAGTCGTAGATTCAAAAATGCTCGTAATTTTCAACTAGGAAAATTCAAGTATAAATCTATAAATATAATTTTCAGCACATCGTTTGCATAAATTGTACTCTTTTACTTCTTTGGGTACAATAGGAATTGTTAAATTAGTACAGCATTAAATCGATATATAGTTTCGGATAATTCAATTTAACTTACATATTTTTTTTATATTTATAAACTTTGAATGTAACATCGCATAACAAACAGGCCTATCTAAGAAATAGAAGAAAAATGAAAAAAATATAATAAGAATTTACTATCATAATCTAATTCAAAAATGGTTTTTGATATGGCCTATGGTGCTAAAAAATACTTTGCTGATTTCCGATAGCTACAATATTCGGTAAAAGCTTGTGAATTTTTTTATACTGTATTATAAATTCCGCTTTGCCACCACGAACACGTTGTCTACCTCGCTAAGGTAAAAAAACGGGGGGCTTAAGCCACAGGGGAGTGAATTTAATTTCCGGATTGTGTGGTCATACATTTTTATTCAAGTTTTCATTTTCATGTAAGAGCGTTTTCCGAACAACCAATCCTGTCAGAGATTGTTCAGCGAGAAGTGACCAAAATAATAATAAAACGATAAAAAGCTGCAACCGTTATAAGGCAATGGCTTTAAAACATGCTAAAAACGAACGAGCTTTTACGTGATAAAGAACATTGTTTTTAATTGAATAAAGCTTGAAGTTCCAGAACAAAATTCGTTTACGTGATACTTAAGCTGTACTCATTGAAAAATATCTGATATTTTACTTTTAATTCTTTAACAACAATACTGGTTATCTCAATGGATCCTTAATGATACAAGGCTCAAAAACTACAACTGCTTATTTGTGTGAATATCTGTGTATTTTATTATGGGATATCTTTCTTCACTACATAATTCTATCAACGTATTAAACATTTTTTTTATTATTTTAGTGAAACATGTTATCGTATCAATTTTCAGTATATTTTGTAAAAACCAAAAACATCAATTTCCAGTGATTTAATATATGTTTACAAAATGTATTCTTAATTTCAAATACAATATGATGGAACACTAAGCCGTCAATACAGCAAGTAATGAGACCATGAAAATGAAGTATTTTTGGTTACCTAAGAACATTGCAAAGTTGACACATCAGTTTTCGCTATAATATTAATCAATCGTTTGTTAATAAAGCTCTCGATTTTTCAGTTCAAAGAGAGTTAAGTGGAGTTAGTAATCTGTTATTTTTTTAATTAGTTGTTAACAGATTCAAACTATTACAGTATACTCTCTCTAAAAAATAATTTTACTTAAATCGATAGAATGTTGTTACCCACACACACTGTTGGGAGTAAAAAATGAATTTAAATAGATATATATATATATATATATATATATATATATAATATAATGATTTACAAAATGTTGCTGTGGCATTTGTTCCTTCTAAACATGCGCGTTGAGCAAAATGATACGTTTTTTCCATGTCTGTACCCATTGCAGTGCACATCCTTTAGAGTTAATCTCACAAAGAGCTTTTACTGCTTGCTACTAATTTCCTAGAGAATTTTTAAGATACTGAAGTTTAAAAATTGACAAGGATATATATATATATATATATAAATATAATGGGAAAATTAAATCTACCTTATTGATTATAAACATCGCAAACAAAAGATTCTTTCCAGTAAAGATGAACTATTAATTCACAAAAAAAAAGATTTTGTAAAATATTTACCCTGTCCCGTAAAAGACCAAATTATTTTTTTCAATAATGGATTTTTTTGCTTTATAAACTTCCAATGGTTTTGGGTAAATTCGTCATTATATATAATTATATATGTAAAATTCAACTTAATGTGTGATACGGGAGCCTTAAATCTTTTATACATTGAAATCTAACGAAAATATCGTGAAATCCTCAATTCGTTATATAACGGAAAATAAAAATACAATAATCTAAGAAACCCATAATTTCCTGATTTGCCGTAATGAATTGATTAATCCCTGCCAATTTTCCTAAAATTTTATTTTTCATTTTACACGGCATTTTACGATTTTTAACATCTTTTATCGGGCAATATTATAGATCTTATACCACCTAACAATATTAACCATTTTTTCATTCTGCTAAGAATAAAAAGTCGATTTAATTATATTAGTGATAAAGGTGTTACGCATAATTATGTCACCACAAGATTACTCAATTTGGTTACTTATAAGAAAGACATCTTAATTATTATTGAAACGAGCTTGTCGTCTTAACAATTTGAGCGTTATGATATTTCAATTAGAAGGCCACACTGTGTTAGATTTGATGAGTCAGTGCCAGCGACGTCCTGCAAAAGCAAAGTTAAAATTCTTTTTGTTTTTGAGTTATAATTTTTACTTTTCACAAACTCAAAATTAATTTTTATTTGCTAAAATTCAATAGATGATTTGTATATTTTATTAGTAGACAATGCCTAAAATCAACGAGCGATAGTAATTCAAGTCATAAAAATTCCAAGAAGAGTGACGTTCAAATTATTTTTTTTAGTAATTTTATCACAAATTCAATTTCAATTCAGAACTCTTTGAATATGAATTCTATTCATAAAACCCATTAAAATAAATTCTATTTTATTTCTATGTATACATAACCATTTCACCACAATTGTCACGAGCAAAGAGTTAATACTGTCGCTGAATAAAAACCAAATTTCGCTTATAGTCGACCATTGAAGTAGCCTAAAAATTCATAACAAAGCATTCAAAATGTTATTATTCTTGTCTTTCATTACATATGAAATGATCTATTAATTAGTCAGACTAACAAGTAATGATCGGGATAACAACTGATAAATATTTTATAATCGTTTTTATTTTTTAAATTTAAATTTATAAGTAAAGATATTATGTTTTAAATGTATACAATAATTTACAGCACCATATGCGGACAGTTGGAATATTTATCCACAATCTTATAATTTGAAAAAATGTATACAAACACATGATTTACAAGTATGATGTTAATCGTGAGGGATAAAATTTGGAATTAAGAAGTTTGTACGGAAGTAACACTAAATCGCGGATACAAGTGTCTTGCTAGGATTCAATCTCATCTCACTGTCTTTTATTTTAGCTTTTGCTTATTGCGGTACTCACATGTCCAAACCCCAATTTACGTACAGTTTCCCAAATCAATATAATTTTTTTCAATTTCAAAGCATGAACGCCTTTGATGTTTAAATTGCAACCATAATCCGAAAATTAATTTCACAGAATTTAAGAACAGACACCTATGATATAAAATATCTAATGAGATTATAAAATTATTAGAAATCCAGAAGTGGATATACAAAAAAAGGCAAGAAAGTTAGACAAATTCAATCTCGTAATCCTTCATATAACAATACCCAAAAAATTGTCTAATTATATTATTAATGTATGTATCAAACTGCTAAAGAATATAATTTTTAGAGAAGAAAGAAATTAGAATCTTTTCATATTTTTATAAAGTAATCTTTCTCAATTATTTGGGACTCCACTGTCGGGTGGTGGCTTTTAAGTTGATTAAGCTTGATGAAGTTGATTACGTTTTAGATGAAATACAATGACTGAACGTGACTGACATTTCACCATAAAATGTTTGAGCAATATTCTAATTTTAATTGAATATGTTAATACTAAATTCAATAAACAAAATTTACGCACAAATTCAATAAAGATTCACGACTAACAAATTTAAATCGAACACATATAATGTACAATATATCAACGGACTTAATATTTTAATAATTTACGTAAAGAAAACTTTTCGCATCACAACTTATAAAAGACAAATAGCATTACATTTTGAATCTTCAGACATGTAATATAATATTTATAACTATAATTTGATGTTTTCGTAGAACAAATACATTACAAACCCAATGTGAACAGTATCGAAAATAACACGGTGAAAAAATAGCAATGTATTTTGTAGAACTAAAATACATTGCTATTTTTTCACCGTGTTATAATGGAGTTCTACCAAGTGTATGCCAATTCAATCAATATATAGTATCGAAAATGTTAAATGAAGGAATGTCAATTTGATTCACTCAACTATATCATAGCACAGACTTATATACGTATTCAACACTTGATCACAGAACATAAATATATATTTTATGATAAATAAACATCGATCGTTTTCAACCTTTCTTGTAAAGGTTATTTTTTTTATGGGAAAATCCATATGAATATGGTTGACATTTCGATAAGAAAGGCTTAATAAACATTCAAATGTTTTGACAAAATATACAATATTTTCAATCGTCAATCTTTTTTTATATTGATATTTTACACATTAATTCACGAGTCAATTTTGGTTTGTACCTTAACTGGGGCTTTTTAAATATTTATTTTTTTGTTTTAGAAATGCTCCAAAAGCTTTTCCATGTTTCCTGAACTACAGGTGATGAAGTATCAATTATTTACATTTCTTCTAAAACAGGGCCCATTCAAATCAATCATAAAAGCCTTATTCATTTTATTACTTAATCAAAAGTAAAAGCAAAATTCTGTGTTTAAAGAAAATTCATAAAAAGGTTTAATTTTAAACTTCTTTAGGCTTTCTGAACTTAATATGGAACAATTATAGCTTAATTAAAAACAGCTCGTTAATTTTCCTTTGAAATATGATTAATTAACTTGTCCCTGTTTAGTTGGCAGGATTTTATCAAAAAATTCAAAAATGTCGCCTGGCAGTCTTAAATTTTCTGTTTGTACATAAAATTAAGGATTTACTAAAAAGTTTGACGCAATCTGCTTTGATGAAGAGTCTTAGTATTTTTTTCGACGTCTCTTAAAAAATACTTGAAAAGTTTCAAGTTACTAAAATTTTAAATAAGAATTCTGATATTTTCAAGTACCTAATTCAAATAGTCTTTCATAAAGTACAAATTGACTTTCTTTATAAGCCCTTTAGATTCAATAAAAAAGAAATATTGTAGTATATCAGATAGTACGGCTAAGTGGTTATGTACCTCGTATTCTCTAAGAAAATGGTCTTGTTCAATTGTTTAAGAAATTAAGCTAAATTTTAATACATTATATATAATATCCCGATGGCTCATTCTGCTGAGCTATTACTATGAACACATTTAAATTTATCAAACTACTTGATTAACTCGACTAAAAACTTTGTGATCATGAATTTTTTAACGAAGTGCTAATTCTCTATAAATTCAATATTTTAACTACTGATATAAATTAAATATTCGTTTCGTTGCAAATTTATTCAATTGTAAAGAAACGTTCGATCAAAGAAATTTTATTTGAATATCATAATAAAAAGCTGCTAAAATGTTTCCATGAGAAATCTGGATTGTACTTTAAAAAAAACCCGTCAATTCTTTATATTGTCTTGGTGCAATAAGTTAACTCGTTAACACCGGGGAACGCAGCATTCGCGCCATTCAATATAGTTGAAAATAATCGCTTATAACAGATTGATGAAGTTTTTTTTTCAATTTTATTTTGAGGCAGTTATTACTCGCACGGCATGCAATGATAATTCACTTATTTTTTATGCCTGAGAATCCCGGTAATTATGAATTAATGAGATGTTTTATGACTTATCTCACACACTGATTGATTACATAGAATAACACAGTGGTATGGAAAACAATCGAACACTCAAACTGCAGTATTACAAATATTAATATTTTAAAGTGATAGTTTCAATAATAAACAGAAATTATAAAATATATGGCGATAAACTCAAAATTATGTTAAAAAAATTGTCATTTTTTAACCACGATAGAAAAATAATTTTACCAATTTTTGACAATTATTTCCTAATAGAGAAAACGTAACGATGATTTTTGTAAAACTTAGTAATTTTACCAATTAACGATTAATCCGTATTCGGGCATATTCGTCCAGTCGCGAATGTTTAATATCTCATAAACATAAACCAGAAATAATTAAGCGGAAGAATCCGTTGTTAATAAGCAATTTTGCTTTAATTATACCTTTGCACATAATTGAACGACTAACGAAATTGGCTTTCGTTGCAATTGTGTTCGATCATTTAAGTGCCTGTGATGTTTCAAATTTATTTAACTCATGCGCCAATTCTATAAAGAACGATTGACGTCTTAAGCTTCTTAAAGCAGAAGTTAAGCTTGAAGTGAGAAATTTAAAATACTAATTTACATCATTATATCTTCGAAAAAACTACCGCTCGCGGACTACATGCGGTCAACCAATTTTAGACAATAACCAATGCTCAAACTCCTTCTTGCGTGTAGTAAACACTTTTTATCCGATCAAAGTATTATATTTTACGTAGGTCCCGTCATCAATTTTGATTTGTTATATGACCTCACAAAATTTTCCCGGAACTGCTCCAAAATATTCTTCAGGATTATTTTTTTTTGTGACAACGACGACAATATTCAAAGATCAAGCGCAGGCTATCCTGTTAATGATTTAAGTTATATCTTACCCAATATTTTCTGTGAAAAAAGTTCAATTAATCAATACTGTATTCTGGGTAGTATAATATGTATAAAATTTTCAAGAAGAGTCTATAATTTAGAATATTTTAATCATTGTCAAATTCGATTAAACGCTGATTTTACTATAAATAACAAAAAAATAACCACAATACTAGTATAAACACATGGTTATTTAATCTGAATAATTTTTCAAATGAATACAGCCTGTCAAAGGTAATATTTAATTGAAAATTGACCAAAACATAGCTAGCGCAAAGACTGGATACTCGAAATAACTGTTCGATTTGAAAATGTGCACTTTAGAAATTAACTCACCAATTGAAATTATTGGATCGTTTCAATATCTATTTTCGTGGCGAGAGAGATAAATTTCTATTTATATTTCATGGTAGTCGATCATTTTCATCCATCTATTTGCAAAAAGGCCTTCAAATAAAGACTTTTTTGTTTTAATTTTTAAGTGCATGAAACAGTAACACGAAGATAATAAGAACTAAAAAAATGACTCCTCACTAAAATCAAACTATAGGTTTTTAATTTTACGAAATACCCAAAATATTTATTACATTACAGTGGCCGCCAATGCCAAATATATGAGAATAATTATTTTATTGTTGATATTGTAGAACAGTGGTTTCCAAACTCAATACTGGATGTGAGCTACTTTCAGAAATTGAAATCGTCTGTTGAGTTACCTGTAGATATTCCTTCTTTATATTTTTGTACTATCGGCCCTTACATAAAATTATTATACTACATTAAATAAATTAGAACACCAGATTTCCAATAAAATATAAAATAAATATTTATTTATAAACGAAACACTATAATTATTGAAAATAGGTGTGAGTAAAAATAATTCATAGAAAGGATAGCATTCATTTTCCTCCACAATTTTTTTCATTTTTCAGTGAGTAACCTTTTCACTCCCATCCAAATGCAATAATCAAGAAATACGTGTCTAAAATGTTTCTATTATTACACTTAACCGCCGTCATAGTGGAAAACGTTGATTTAGATAAGGAGGTAGAACAAAATAATGCCTTTAGTTTGAGTGCAATTAGAACTAAAATTGGATTCTTTTCTTTTGTGACAAAAGGCCATACAGATTTTATAGTTAAGGCATCACTTCTAAGCGACAAATAACATTGAAATTCTATTTCTGATAACAGGCTATCTTCTTCATAATTTTTGACAATACAGCTGGATAGTTTTTCAATATCAAACTTTCATTTATAAAGCTGAAACTAATTGTCCAGGCAACTCAACTTTCTTAAAGTTCTACGCAAGCTACCTAAAAAGCCTCGGCGAGCTTCCGTTTGGCTATCACTAGAGTAGAATATCAAAAGATGGATAAAGATATTAAAAAAGCTTTGTAAAAAAGCGTCATCCATTAAGTCCACATTTAATGATAAAAAATTGTATTTCTTTGGGTAACGATATATTATTTTTATTTATCTAAGTAACATAAGACATAATCAGAAATCGGTTAGTAAAAACTTTATAAAAAGTTTCACTGACAATGCCTTGACAATGTAAGGTTATGAGAGACTTTTTTTGATTAATTCATTGAAGAATTGACTTCATCTATAGGAGTATTTTATTAAAAGCATTGTTGCCGGTAATAAAAATAACAATATAATAATATATCACTGCTGAGTTCTCAAATTGTTTGATTTAATTTGTGATTACATGTGCAGAACTTTGCTGAAAATATCAAAGTAATCCCTTCGACGAAAATTATTTAATAAAAATATCATTTATAAGACTCAGTATTTTTTTATCGAATTTTACGAATGATAAGTTTTTCTGAAACAAAGAGAAAACTTTCATCAAATACTCTTATGAAAATTATGTTGAATTTAATTTAAGTTTTGATTTCGGTATTCGAATCATTGAAATTTCCATACAAAAAATAAAGTCTGTGTTTATTTGAAACTCTTTACATTAATTTATTCAAAACATTCTTTTTATTTCAAAGCCACAGAAATTTTCAATTTACTATTTTTTTTACAGCAAAAGTATTCGTATGAAAATGTTTTAAGAAATTATTTATTATTACTTTGTAATAGATACTAATGTCAAATACAGACAAACGTATAAAAAAGTTGAAGCGGTAAAATAAATATCGTTTTTAAAATTCCGTTGATACTTGAAGGTTAAATAATGAAAAATATGACTAGCATTAACTTAACAAGTAATTCTCGGAAAAAAGTGATATTTGTTTATTGAAAATATTTACCTTACCGCTGGATTCAAATATTATACAAATAAAACTGTTTCGATTTAATTTGTTGTTGTGTGGCAATATTTTTTGTGTAGTTTTTGTAAGAATTTTATTTTTATGTTTGACAAAAAAAAATAGCAAAAAACGAAAATTTAATTTGGAGCCTGCGTTAATTTTATTGTAGACGATTGAGAATAGTAAATTCTCAACAGTAGCAAAACATATGTCTCACCTGACAGAACTCAAACAGATAGCTACTTTTAAAAAATATTTTTTCGTGAAATTTGGTATATTTTTTCTAAATATATTATATATATGTGTATATATTATTAAGCTTTCGAATATTCACTGTCTGATATAATTTACCAAAATAATAACTGGTTTCGCTCATATTGAAAACCCTTTCAGTTAAAAACTTTGAAAAGCTGAGTGGAAAATGTTATGCTAATTCTCCAAAACGCTTATTGTTTTTTTTAAATAGTATGATATCTTGTTCCATTGCTAAAACAGATCTGATAAAAAGTTAATAAGACGCTTTTTGATGGGCTAGTCACAAAATGATGCAAGTACAAATAGCTTGAACATCTAAAATGAAAGAAAGCTTTCCTTCCACCAAAAGTTTCAACATATTTTGAGGATATTTTTAGATCGTATTCATTTTCGTTATTCAGTTATTAAAATTTTCATTGCGATTTCGTAAGGAAATAATATACACTAATATGACGAAACCTCGATTTCACATTTTTCAAGGGATCCTATTGCGGGAAACGAAGAATACGAAAAAACGCTTAAAATAATCATGAAAATAGTAAAATTTAAAAAAAAAAGAAAACATAAAGCCTCCTTAAATTTCCGAAAATTGGATTTTTCGAAAATCGGTCAATATAAGGGGGTTTTGTAAAAATCATATTAATAAATTCTTATTAATTGAATTAATCAAATAGTGTATTATACTTCTTCTTGTGAAATTCTTTATTAAATAAAACCTCAAGATATTTGGGTGAACTATATATTTCATTATTTATTTATTTGGTTAAAATATAAAATGTAATGTGATCAAACACACAAATTGTATTGGATAGGAAGATTTATCTTCCAAAATTGGTATATCGGTATAATATTTGAAACGGTACCATAATATAATATTTAGATAATAAATCAAGAAAATCGATAAATCGGGGAAGGGTTAATGCGGGATTATTTAACATTGTTCTTATGCGTGTTTGACGGGACTATAAAAAATGAACGATTCATACGGGAAGCGTATTATGCATCAACAATTGATCGGGTTTATTCATATATTTGGTTACAAGTTAACAAATGAACTCAAAAATCTAACTTAACTTTAATCAACTAATTGTATACATAAACCACTGTGTACAAGTATTATCAATTTATTTAATCTATATCTTTCCCAATATGGCCAACTTATATTATAGGTGTCTTATTAAAACTGTTTTCTTCGAGAAGGGTTTTTTTATAATCGAATGAATGTAAGGAAACTTTTTTTTCATTTCTTATTATTTTTCTTTTATGCCACGTTATTTTTTCTCAAAATACCAAAAGCTTTTATTGGCCACCGGACGACTATCGATATTTATCTATACAACATTAATGCGGTTCACAGCTTAGCAAATATCCTACACTCGAAAGCTCTTTACATCGAAAGAGAATCATAGAATTGCATTTGAATTTAATATTTGTCATTGTATGGACAATGTTTTTTATATCAAACAGTTTTTTTTTAATTCACATTTTAGTTAAAATATCGCTGCTTTAAAAGATCTTCTTCACGTTTGATACCATCATACATAGATTAGAGTTACGATGCATTGGTGGCAATAGAAATCGCTTAGCTTAAAGCTTTCAAAAACAGTAGATACACAAATTAAATTTAAAATAAAATCTATCTTATTTTCGATGAATTAATTAAAAAAATTATTAATTTAACACTAATAATAGCTTACTATATATTCAATTCATAATCCACTAATATTGCTCATAATAAAAGTGTATAAGAGTATTATGCACTCATACAAATTGAATAGTAATATCCAATGTTCTAACAGCTTCTAATTAATAGCTTATCTATATAAAGCTTATAATTTTCTAGTTAATTGATTGTGAAACCAACCTTGTATCAGTATTTCAATTCAGAGAGTATATAATGTTTTTTGAAAATATAGCAATTGCAAAAAAATGTTGTTTCACGATACAGTTCAAATATTATTTTATTATAAAATGATTTTTTTTGAAATTACAGTAACTCATAAAATGAATTAATGAATCAGATGAAAGCAAACTATTCTGTTGAAATAAATATTTCCTGACGATTGATTAATATTCAGATTATTTTTGATTTTTTTTATAACACAAGTATGGATTTACGGATCGATTTTTTAAATAGGAAAATGAAAAAAATATTTACAAAACAAATTTATTACGGTTCTACTCGCATATAAATCAACCGCAAAATGTTTTATTCGCTTGCACGCGATTTGCCCATTGATTTAGATAAAACTAAATTACTCCGAGTATAGCCAATGATAGCGATCTATGGATGTTTGTATAAACATCATTGAAAATAAACACAATTTCCAAATAAAACCGCACCATTACCGTGATCGTTTAAAAATAGACTAATTAATTAATTGAAGTATTCAGGATACTTAAATCGACGTCCTTTAATGAAGATTTTGTTCAAAAAATATCGCATACCATGGTTGGCAATCTCAACGGGTTAACGACTTATACAGACAAAAACAAATTAAAACGTAACAATTGTGAGAGCAAAGTGAAATATACGATATCGGCATCTTGAAAATGACCTTTCTTATGTGTTGTATGTGCATATTTGTGTCATAGTATATATTGTGTATGTATATGTGAGAAGTTTATGTAAGGATTTTTATATAAATATAATGCATGTATGTATGTAAACTGGATTCATTGTAGATTACTCAGCTCTGCAGCGACTATCTTTGGTAATGAATACGACATTTTGATAAGCATATATCTTAAAGCTCCGTTAATTTTATACTCTTTAAAATCTTCAAAAACATTTTTATATTTCATTTATTCAGAATTCAATAATACTTGAATCATTTACAAAAAATTTTGATCGTCTTACACGCTCAATCCTTTTTAAAAACAATATAATATAACCTAAAAATGTCAGATGAGTCATTAAATGTCCAATTTATTATTAATTATTAGTTTTATTTAATAATAATTAGGATTAGTCCAAATAAAATTTATTGTTATGACTTCGCTATTTTTATAATTTTTATAAAACAATAGATAGAAAGGTGTGTATCAGTTACGTACAAAAAAATCTTTAAAAAAACCATAACACGATTAAAATACGAACGCAAGTGGACAGCGGAGGTAACCAAAGCTCTGAATAACGCTACAATAGACAATGAAGTAGGCACTTAACCGCTCATCAACAAGACCGTTAAAATCATTTCAAAATTTCTAATGAAACCCTTCTCGCAACTAGTTTTTATAATAATAATAGTATGAATCATTCAATTAATAAGAAATCTTTTAATAATCAATAAAGTACTACAGAATGGTATAACCATTGCGTTTCAGATCAGCGCACTCGTGTATTATTAACGATTCGAGTCTTGAAAATTTCTCAGTCATATAGCGTAAGTTTGCATGTCATATAGCGTACGCGTTGGAAAAGTCTCTATTGAAGAGTCCTTCACCATACTCCATCCATTTTTTGTGTCTTCGCTGTAAGGCTCTTTCCTCCTTCGTTCGAAAACGGTTCAAGAGCTCTCGTCTTCCCACTCGAAGGGTGAACGCCGAACAACAGTCTTCGCTTCATTGGAATCGTAAACAATGAAATGCGAGAGAAGGGAAACAGAATAATATCGTCTCAGGCACAAGGTAAGAAGAATGAATGATGCACTGCAGATGTCGCTGGCAATGTTTTTAATTCAAATAACTTTTACATCAATATCATTTTTATCATTTTGTTAGTTGCATAATCTTGCATAATTTATTAAAATATTTCATTATAAAGCCCCAATCTTTGAATTTCAATATTAGCATTTTTTCAAGTGCTTAGTTTTATCCAATTTGAATTCTTACAATTTCTACATGTTTTGTCACTAACGACCTGGGTTTTGCCTTTCGGCATCTTCTAGGCACTTGAACAGAACTGACTTAGTTTTATATTTCGTTATCAACAAAAAAATTCTTCTCAAGAAGTGAAAAAAATATTCATGGCTTGAAACGAGAATAAATACACAAATTATGAAAAGATATGTCAGTTTTGTTGACTCTGTGTGATAGAATGCCAGAAGATGTCGAAAGGCGAAACCCGCGTCGTTAGCAACAAAATATGTGGAATTGTACAAAGTTTCAACAATTCAAATTTGATATTGAAATTCCTTAAAACATCTTCAGTCGATATCATAAATTGAGACAATCACGAATAAGTATATCGTAATATATATGTTATAACAACAGATTTTTCATTTGTATTTTGGTAGTTAAAAATGTAATTTTTCAAAAATAGTTTTACTACAAAACACAGGAATTTTAATGAAATTTTCCATGGATTAATGAGAATTTTACAAATTTCAACTTAACCAGAATATAATGTGTGGAAAATGATAAAAATGCAAGACAAAAAAAATACTTAATAAAATTTACAGAAAATTATTGTTAGTTAGACAATTTGCCTGTAACATTTAACAAGTATGTTTGTCAAAAATATTTGTTCGTGCTGTTGTTTCAAGGTGCTCCGCATATTGACGTATGTGTATGAAATGTTAATAAAGTACGTAGAGATTTGTACAATCGTAAGCAATATGCATACGCTTATCTTTGTTGACATATTGACTTTGGATTCTTATTAAATTTTTCATGAAGATGCTTCATCTTAGGAAACATTTTTATAAAAAATAGCATATAACATGTCTTTATTAGAATTCATTTCCACTGACAGTTTTGATTTATTTCTTTAGACGTCATCCGATTCAGAAGTTAAAATTTCTATCATCTGATAGAACTACAGCATATTTATATACACCATGTGATACAATAATGCTGTAAAGTAAAACAGCTTCTTTTAGTTCCAATAAAAAACTAAAACATTCCGTGCGATGTTATTCGTATGAGATTTTTGACTTAATTTGACAATCAATAGGCAGAAATGCCACCATTATATTTAGTTATTTGAGATTTTTGATTAAAAAAATATTAGAGATCTCAGTTTATTTTAGAATACACCAGATGGCAGTATACCTGAAAAATATAAATTTTATGTGCTGCATGCAATAAGAGCAGAATCGATGGGAAAATCATTCCATGGGCAGGCAAATTTACACATATTCTGAACATAAACGACGTATGGAGGTAACAATATTTTGATACCTCGGTGCCGAACTCTTCCAACTAGACGACTTGTTTATAGCCCAATATGAGAAAGCGATAATAATATTAAGGATTATGAACACATCATTTGTGAATTCATGGAAATGAATAAAGAACAAAAGAAATTGATAAAACGAATACTATATCTCGACTTAGTAACATTTCTGATAAAATAAAAAAACCGCTTAAATAATTCACAGCATTAAATAAAGATGATTGGAACTCAACGCGTAATCTTTTTTACTGTGATCATTTATTTTTATATTTTACACTTTCTGCAGAACATGTAACCAAACATAGCTCGAACGATGGGTGAACCGAAATAGCAATCAACTATATCTTATAAAAAAAAATGTAGAACTAAAATATATTGCTATTTTTTCAGCGTGTTAAATGCTTACACATCGAGTGTCCAAGCGCATATCAAACATTCTTAATGATTGCGGGTTTTAAGATACAATATTAAATAGTTTTTCGTTTGTTTAAGACAAGTAATTGTCAAAAATATTCAGCAATGTAACTATATATAATAATATATATTATATGAGATAATTGTTAATTACAAATATAAATCCCTAAAAAATTATTATTCATTTTTAGAGTGTTCGTGATTTTGCGTTATCATTAACGTTACTTATTATTATCTAAAAAATTTAAATCTTTTTTTTGGAAAATACCAAAAAAAAAAACAAATCAATTGTCGCAAAATAGTGTTTTGGAAGTATGTAAGTGATTTCTGCATTAACGTCCACAAAATTTAATTTAAAAACAACGATATTTTTCTTGGCAGGTCAATTTTAATTTTATTTTAGTTCTTCAATCATTATTCAATTTATATATAATATTTTGTTTATTGAGTATTTTGAATCAGATTTGCCCGATGTAATAAGAAATTCTTTCATAAAGCAATAACAAACATCAAGCTGACAAAGTTCAAGGGGAACATTTTTGCAAAATGAATACAACCGACTCGTGTTTCTGAAGCCTCCGTGATAGTTTTATGAAGCAGACAAAAAGCGAAAGAAATTATTTTGTCACATCAATGCTGTTTTCTTTGCAAAGACTATTCAGCATCCCCGGTACTCGACCCAGCCGGAAATCGCATGAGGATTGTTCAAATCTGTCATCTGCAGTGACTGCCACGCAAAACGATATTTTTATTCAACGTAAAAGGAAAAAGTTATCTCATCAAAAACCTGTCTAAACTTTTCGATATACGGAGCTTTTTCGAGGAGATTTAATACGATTTCAGATATATACGTATCTCATGCAGTATGAATATTTTAATATTGTTTAATAATTCAGAATTAAGTTACATATTCAATGGAATTTATTAAAAGTTTATGAAGTCGTTGATATAAAATTTTATAACCAAAAGATTTCAAAATATTATACATTACGACAAAAGTTTTCCTCGCGTTTATTTAATTTAAAAAGCCAAATTTTTTATGACCATCGTATTACATTTTTCACGTCAGATGAAATTCTTTTAGCATTGTTATTCCAGACAATAATACATAATATTTTGAACGATATTCCAAATAAAACATTGAAATTTCAAATTTGATCACAATCTTTTTGAGAACTTTTATTTTACTACACTTGTATATATGTTTGTTACCGATACAAAATTGTTGAGTTGAATTTTCACCACTTACAAAGCCCACAAATTGATTTGAAACTTTACGGACAAAGGGAGATTAGTTAACAATACAATGAACAATATACTATATGTTAAGGTTATTGACATTACCCCTAACGAATTTTACCTTTATCGAAGTTATTTACGATGTATAAATAAATTCATTTCAACGATTACATAATCATCGAATAGGAAATCTCTTTTCTTATTGGCATTATTATTTTTCACTTCTCATATATTTTCTATAACACCTAGTCATTAAAATTTGTATCTAAATTTTACTACTTAATAATCACATTCTGGTGATAAATCAAGATCCAAATAATAACAGCTTATCATCAACTTTGGAAGACTTATTAAATTGTCTTGCATGTTTAAGTTATGAACTCACTACGACTTTCAATCAAAAGCTATCGATTGAAAATAAATAAATCTTGATACAGCTCACAGCTGCATTGCTTAAGCACAAGAAACTATTACTTGCGAGTTTTTATACTATTACTTGAAACTATAGCAGTAAATCTATCTCAACATCACCATAGAGGAACAAAAAACAAAGCCTCTTGGCATAAATTCTAAATGCCAGATAATTTACCATCTGTCAAAACTTCCGGAAATACACAATTTAAGTATAAATAAAGGCATTACAACTAACATTCTACGAAATTAAAATTTGATTTTCAAGTACTTTTTAAAGTATTGCGCCAGATACTGACATCACTCGTAATGCATAAAAAATGCATGGAAAAAACTCTAGTAATTACATAGAATGAAAATAAAATGTCGTATCACCATTTTCGCCGAAAAATACTTAATACTATGACAACATGTTATTTGTAAAAGTACTCATTTGCCTAAACACAATTAGCACAAGGAAAGTAATATTTTTTAACCGTATCAATTCTTAATATAGGATATCAAATAAAATCGTCTTTAGATAGTTTATTCTTTCTATGTGAATTGCGTTACATTCAGTTATCCAGTCTTTTTTTGTCAAGTTTTTGTTAAGATATATTAAAATGGTTTTGATTGGGCTTGTATTATACTTCACGATATATATTGTATACTTGCAACAACTTATTTCTTTAAATATATATATTATATGACGAACAATTATTTTTTTGCAAGCCGTGTCTTTCATTCCCAGCTATATAAACATTACTCACTAAAACCACCTACAGGCTGTAACAACTTCGCCCCAGTCTATCTCGTCCCGGCCTAGCCATACTCAACCTTTTGTTACTTTAATTAGTGCATATATTTACAACGTTATTAGGACGCAACATATTACAATACATCTGACTATTACAATTAACATAAACTTATAGCGAACTCTTGTTACATTTTTATGACTACTATAAATAGACGCAAAAACTTGCTGTTGTTCACTTTTTTAATAGTATTACATTTCGAAATAGCATACATTGAAATTATAAGAAAATTTCGTTTCGTACCGATGTTATTAATTTAAATAACAAACTCATTTCAAATACAGTGATGTAGTGTGAGTGTAGCGTAGTAATATATGTGCAACTGTTCAAAAATATGCGTTATGACGTCAAACGTCACTCTCTAGAAATGAGGTACAAGTACACAATAATCATGTTTTTGTCAAAAGGTTGCATTAAGGGCAGGAAAATATTGTCATTCAAAAAATGATTCTAATTATTAACAATAAATACTTATTAAAAAATAATAAAAAAACTAGTAAATATTCCTGTCAGTATTTTAATCAAAATTTATTAATGAATGGAACTTTAAACAATCATTCATGTTACGTTTTTTGTGCAGTTGTCAACTTTGTAGACTTCCGAAAAACCGGGGACACGTAAGAATACTTTTGGTAGCAGTTTTGTTTCAATCTATTTGTACTTTAATAGTCCAAGGTATATGTATGTCTTTATAATGTATATCATCCTACTTCGAATTCCTCAAAGTTGGCCTTGGTTGATACTAAGTCAGCAGGGCTTATTGGGCCCGTATGAGGACGGACTACAGCAAACTCGGTTCGTCTTAAGATTCAACGCATGTCACGTTTCTTTTTCTTTTTGCTTATTTTTTTCTTATCTTTTAAGCACACTATTGTATAGTTTAACGATCGATCCGTGCAGCTCTGTATTGTGCCAAGAATATGAGGGGTAAAATCGATTCGTTTTTGTTACAGTATTGCGCTATGGAAGGCGGCTGTGTAACAGTGGCTGTATACATATAACGGGTGGAGGTGGAACAACCAACTTGCATTATCTTCACACGGTGAAAAAATAGCAATGTATTTTAGTTCTACAAAATTATTTTTAACAAATATAGTTGATAGCTATTTCGGCTCACGCATCGTCAGAACTATGCTTAAACTAACATTTGCTTATCTATATATAGCTGTATAGCAGAAAAGGCACACAACACATCCTCTCTCCTGTTCCAACTTGTTACTGTAACACAATGACACTAAATTTTCAAAATTCTAATTGAAACAACAGGTGTCTATGACAATAAGATTATATGTAGGACGGAAGTGATCCTTCTGGAAGTAAATCAGACCACCCCTTTGTACAACGGCCGGACAAGTGGCTCACCGTAGGTTGACTATGACTAATATTGTTGGAGCAAACACATCCATTAACTTATTAGAAACACGTTCGCCTGTGTTGTGTCACTTTCATTTAAGTTCACCTTCAATTCTGTGAGGAGACACTTTTCCAGTGCAAACATTTACATGGGGATGTGGAGGCAACGTAATGCAGTCTGTTTATACAGTTTTACTTAGTCATGTCGTGTTTTTTTTTCTTTTTTCCGCTCTCTTTCGTTTATATTTGGTAAAGAGTACTTACATTCTCCCTATTAAACTAATTTTTATATTTAACTTCTTTTCAAAGCCTTTTCCTCTTACAGTTTTCAATATAATATATGGCATCAAGTGGAGAAATCTTACTATCATCTTTTTTTTCGTACACTGTTTGCATATATATATTAACCTATGACAAAACCAATGGTAAGTTTATTTTGGCTACATCTTATTCTAAGAATATGATAAGAGAAAAGGAATATCACCTAAGCTGTCGATTATGACTACATTAATCTAATGAAAAAATCAATTAAATGAACTAGAATTCGAGCTCGTGAATACCGTAACCAATAACAAATAAGTTTACTTTGTACCCGATATGATCCCTTATTTTTCTATTCATCATCTTTAAAAATGTATATTTAATGAGACTAGCAACGGTGTTTTCATTTTTAATTCCTTTCATAATGAAAAATACATAGTTATATAAAAATCTATTAAAATATAAAATTGGAAGCTTAAAAATTGTATTATCTCACATTGTATAATATATTTAAGTGAAACAGTGTTGACATTTGACGCATACTTCGAAACCGCTGTAAACTATAACTTCTTATCAAAGTTGTACAGCAACATGAATCTGTGAACCTTTTTTGGCCATTTTTCATATGTATTATTTATTCAAAAAAAAATTTCCCATTTAATCACTTTTGAAGACATCAAAAAATCTTTAAAAAATCAACATCAAATCAAATCTGAAAAAAAAAATTTTAATAGTTCAGCTAGTAAACGAAATACGTATATGTATTTTTGAAAAGATTTGTATTACATTTAACATTCGAAATATATTTTCTTTAAAATAAAAATTATATCCCTATGCTCATGTATTATACGCATCAATACTGTTCGTTTACATTTTTATACAAAATAATTGAAAGTATTAACTAAGAAACTCAAAAAACAAGCAACGTAAACATTTATTTTATGTCATCAAAATATCATTTCCTTTTAAGTAGTCGTTTAATTATTCTTAGTGTAAATCGGAATGCTAGAACCGTACCTACTAAACTATTAATAGACTAACAAGGCTTGAGGATATCAATTTTATTGTGTACGCTTATGCTCGCTTTACAACCGTCCGATGGGTTCGGTCGTTGTGGAAGAGGTTGGAACGCTGGACGGCAAAAGCAAAACGTAATTGTATTAAAACCATTGCGTTGTTATCGTAAGAATCGTACGTGATCTTGCCGCATTTACACCGCCATACTCTAAATTTAATAGAAAACTAGCTCCACCGATAAAATTGATGTATAAGTGACGAGATATAAAAAGTTATGGCAACGTATTTCCGATCCAAAAATACAATCCACAATACATATATATTTTTTTTTAGTATTATTAATTGTGACATATAAAGCTTAAGATCAAAAATTATAAAATATATCTTAGTAAAATTTGTTCCATGTAATATTAATGAAAATTTAAGGAAGAGTTTTTCAATTTTTTTAGTCCATAGGCCTAATTGACTCTTCGCAAACATGGCATATAATACTTACATATCTATTTTATATTGTTTCTATTTCTAAAATGAAATGAAAGAAATATTATTTTCAAGAAAACATAGTGACTGTATTATCAAATTATAACGTTAATAAGCGCTGTGGATATATACCGCAAAACAACAAAAACCAATTTATTGCATAAAGTATCCAATCAAACCAGATCTTGATGCTTTCGACATAAGTATATTTTAAATTAAATTAATTTGTTGTTTGGTGTATCTACAAGGTAGAATTTGTGTTTTAATTAAAAACTTTTAAATCTTTTTCAATTTTCGATCAAATTCACATCGTTAGTCGATAGTTAACTTAATATGAATAACACATTCATATCTTTTTTGGTAATGAAAAAATATCAAATATTACAAAACATAAATATTTTATACATACTTATCTATATTTGTGTCGAACAGATACACATATACCGCCATTTTAAATAAATATTCAATGTAATATAATAGCTTTTATATGTTAATGGATGCTGTATTTCTATATATTTGTAAAGAATTGAGTAACAAAAGAATTATCTATTGGCATTTTGGATTCAAGCTTTTGTTTGTATGACAATTTTAAATAACCAGACAAAGATTACATGAAGCTTTATGACGTAAAATAATTATAAAATTTAAATTAATTTACTTACACAATTTTTTGGCAAAACTAACATATTAATATTAAAAAAAAAAAAAAACGCAATCTCGTTAAGGTATTTAAAGAAATGAGACGATACAATATTGTCTTTCTTAAACAAATCTAGATCAGTACTTTATTGAAGCTAAATTAATTTTAGACGAAATAAATATCTATCAATAAAACAAAAAAATGTTATTTTTATTTTTCTAATGAAGTTCATTCGAGTATTATTATTCATTATATTTTTTAATCCAGCTCAGAATGATTAAATTTTATGTCGTATTTATAATGGACTTTATATCACTATATCGAGATGGCCCGTATATAAATATCCTTATTTTTTGTTTTGTTGTTTATTTCTTTAACTTCCTACATAAAATGTTTACATAGCAACATTGCAAAAGCAATGAATTTGATATTTTTATTTTTTTAACATGACATAATAAACATTATGTATTAATTAAATAAAATTTGTTTTTATAAATCAATTGAAATACAATTTCGATGATAGGTAAATATTAATTAAAATGTATTGGGAAATGTAAGAAGTTAAGGCGTTAGAAAAATATATTTCACATTTCAACACATCTACTTGATAAATTTAATATTATAAAAACCTGAAGTTATTACAAACGAATAAGAATTATTTCTTTCCACGTTCTGTTTTTCAATTACGCTAGCTCATTTTCAATCTTCAGATATTTTCATTATATTTAATTGTAACCATGTGTTTTATTTGCCACATTTGAAGATAAGCTGTAAGTTGTAATAAAAAAACATCCTTATCTGGCATGTGCTCCTCAGTAACACAATAAAACGAACAAAACGGCAGGTCACTCTGACGCCGGCCATTATTTGCGACTTGAAGAGGCGATATTCGTTTCTGCGAAGCTCTCAAAGAAGCCACCGGAAATGATAACCCTGCCATGACACTGTGTAAACACCGTCAACAGGCCAATCCACTTAGAGGCCAGTTTACGTTGTCGGCACTATTTGCTCCGCCGTTTCCGTTTTTTACTAAAGCTCAAAAAAAAGCTCTACACACCGCATCCTGGTGCTTTCAGCGTTTGAACAAATTGTCTAACGTGACGCGAACAGACCGTGACTTGCCTTTTAGGTTTATTCCAAATGAATTTGTTAAACTAAAATAATTGAATCAAAAGGAATCGCTTTTATTCGAATATTTTTTTCTGTGAAGCACGAATTGCAAAAATAAATCATGATTATTTAATCGGTAAATAAAATCAATTAACGTAGCATATTTTAACTTTATATATTGTATTAAATTTGAATTGTTACAACTTTGTACGGTTCCACATGTTTTATCACTAATGACCCGGATTTCGCCTTTCGGCATCATCAGGCATTCTATCACACGGATGCAACAGAACTGACGGAAAATTAACAGCTGGCTTCGTCTGTATACCAAAGTTATTAATTACAGGAAAACACTTACCCCAAGGCAAGCAGTAAATTGCAGCTAAAACAAATTTAATAATATTAATCATATAATAATTAACACATTTGCCTGTGATAATTTTCATTAATGATATTGTTAATGAGTCATTTTTGAAAGGGAATAAGAAATATATTTAAATGCTTGCATTCTCATAAAGTCGAAACAAATGTTTTTTAAACATACTTAAATTACTTGTTTAGTTTGCTTTTCCCTTGAATAAATTTAATAATTACTAATAATTGAATGAAAAATGCTTGTTATAACGTGAATTATATACAAAATGTCTGTTTTATAAATAGCTTTTGTATTCACCTCTTAACTGAACTGACTGAAGTTTATTAAAATATTGAGACTTCGTATTCTGAATTTAGTTCACACCTCTTCGTTGAAGTTTCTATCTAGTATCATTGTATACTCCATGTGACTCAACCACCTCTCATACAATACACAAGCTTAAATCTCTAAGTTTAAATTTCACATGCTTTTGGGTGTTGAACTGAAAAAGCTCTGTTGCATCCGTGTGATGGAACGCCTGAAAATGCCGAAAGGGTCCCGGGTCGTTAGTGACAAAATACGTGAATCCGTACAAAGTATAAACAATTCAAATTTAATATTGAAATTCTATCAAGCACCTTCAGTCGATATCATAAACTATATCTATATGTTTGCAAACAAAGGTATAACCATCACATATACCGATGACTTTGGATATTATTTCATGAATACAATGGTTTATTTATATATAAATGATTTCAGCCTCTTGTCACACAACTGAGTATAACAGTAACCCGATAAAAACTTATCTAAAAGGCTATACAAATACAGTTGATCTTCAAATTTTCAGAATTCCTCCCAACTATTTTTTTAACTTATCCACAGGGATCGCTTTATACGTTTATATATATAAGAACATATGTACTTACTCGCCACAGTAGCATCTCAATCAGCGCATCTCGTCATGGACTGTAGTTTGAAATTTCCCTCTACATACAAACCCAGAGCTTTGAAAGTTGAGTGGAACTTTTGAGTGATGTGTCCCAAGCGACTCAAAACCGCTCGCTTCGAGATCCCCGCTACAAGATATGCGCTAACTTTAAAACTCCGGATATCCTGTACAACTTGTCGGTGGAGATCCATGCCAACATGAGGTTTTGCTTAATGGCCTTTCTTGTGCCGGATATAGGTAAGTGAAGTTCTTGATTTACCAGGCTTTATGAACACGAATATTCGACAAAAATGAAACACATTGACGTTAGTTTGAAATGTTTTGTTGTTTTACAAACATAAAAATCTATAGAGAAATCATTGATTCATATCAATTTCACAGCTAACAAAGCAATAAATGGCCATTGGGTTTTTTGGGGAACGAACGTAAATATTGAATATGTATTGTACTAAGAAGATTTATTACAAAAATGCATCAACCTTAACTAATTGTCTGAGAAACGGTCATAGATTTATATTTGTTTGTTCCATTAACTATTCACGTTCACTCTCCTAAAACCCAGATTGACTCTCACTTCGAGAAATGCATAAAATCAATGTCAAATTTGAATTGATAAAACTTTGTATCGCACGTACAGAACTGAAGTCACTTCTATTGCATCCGTGTGATAGAATGCCTGAAGATGCCGAAAGGCGAAACCCGGGTCGTTAGTGACAAAAATGTGGAATCGTACAAAGTTTTAACAGTTCAAATTTGATATTAAAATTCCATCAAGCACATCAGTCGATATCATAAATTTTATTTTAGAATGTGTTCATTTAGCATAATATAAAACAAGTATGTTACAACAGAAGAGAAGATGTATTGTGTACCTTTTCTACACAGCTATATACAGATAGGTAAATTTACTTTAAATCATAGTTCTGATGAAGGTGTAAGCCGAATTAGCTATCAACTATATATATCTTTTTTATAAGTAAGATACATTGCTATTTTTTCACTATATTAAATGTGTTTTAGTTTTCTATGCTTATTTGAATGGTGTTTACATAATTTAACCGTCGAATAAATTTCTGTCGAAACTGCGTCTTTCATTGCTGCATGTAGTAAAGTTTTTGAAAAAAGGGACATAGCATACGTTATAATTAATACTGAGCATAAACATACAAACATGCGCCATGTAACGTTGATTCAACGGTTAATCTGCGTCGGCAGTAATCGTTTTCCATGGTAATGGGCAAAATTTATCCACTTCGCGTGATGTTCGCACTAGTTGGAACACTCGCGAGGGAAAATATATGACATCAAATATTATCAAATAGCCTCGCATGGCGACTGCTTTGCACTCGACTCTGTATATAATTAATATAAATGTATTATTAGCGATCGCAATAATTTTAAATAGTTGACGCCAACATAACTTCGCATTTTTTAATAAAATAAAACATTTTTACAATTCCCTAGCAGGTCACTAAAATTATGCACATGAATCGCTATAATAACGATTTAAATGACGTTTGACAGTGTTATTTATTAATAAAGAAATCATGCGGTCGTTCAAAGCGGAGCATTTCTTTCCAATTTCATTTCTATAAGAACTGGTATTGTAAAACATTTTTTTTATTCGAATAATAACACAGTATGTCGTCCTTAGAGTAAAGTAAAATTAATTTATAATATCGACTGAAGGTGCTTGATGAAATTTCAATATCAAATTTGAACTGTTACAATTTTGTACGACTCCATATGCGAAACCCGGGTCGTTAGTGACAAAACATGCGGAATCGTACAAAGTTGCAACAATTCCAATTTGATATGGAAATTCTATCAAGCACCTTCAGTCAATTTCATAAATTATATCAATCAAATGTTCTCTATGGAAAATGTATCTCACAAAGGGAAACTATATGTTCCAACTTATTAAAATATTTAATAAATCAAAAATCGAATTCACTCGATTCACAGTAGATTCAAATAAATACATGTTTTCAAATACATGCGCTCTTGTATTTATTTAAATCTACTTACGGATATATTGTTAAAAAAATTGTAACAATTTAAATTTAAAGTAAAATTGATAACTTACTTGTTTCTTCTGGTGTGTTATTAGATGTGACAGGTGTTTGCTTTTTTGACATTTTCGGAATAACTTAATTGTCATTTTAAATGTTACATTTCTACTCTTTAGTATTTTTTACATCAAAATATCGTTGAATTACATGTTGAAAATATAGCCACAGTGCGCCATCTGTATGATTCGATTTCACCAGTGCTACAATGTGGATTTCTAATTCTTCCTGGACGACTTCCGTCATCGATGTAAAACATATAACCATCACAAGAAAACTTCGAGATTTCCTGACACTCACGAACCGCTTTGCTCTCTCGCTTACCAATCTCATCATCTATTAATTCCTCAACAGGGCTGAGGTTGTCAGGAATGGATAATTGATTAACTATTTTCCCCGTTTTATGAAAAAGTCAAAACTTTCAATTATAATACAATAGAAACAGATTCCATTTTGGGATTTGAATATTTTGAACTCTTATTAGTCTTCGAATTCAACCAAAATAAATGCTATAAAAAGATTCCATTTTAGTGTTTATCTCCACAACCATGTCAGAAGCTATAAAAATACTCACACAAGATAGTCAAAGGCTTCTGAGAGGTATTTCGAGAAGCTGTTTCACGGGGGAGATCCCCATAGACCCATCGTACCCAGGACCTTAGTATTATTCACGGAGATCCTGCATATAAATGAAAACACCTTGTTTTTTCTCTCACCTTAGGTGCTTACCACATTGTATCATATACAGCGTGATTAAAATATCCATAGCAATAAATGTCTGAAATAAACAAGAGTAAAACCAGCTTAACAGATGAGTCACAGATTAGTCTAAGTATTATTGATTAAGAGTTTTGAGTTGTTTTTAATTCCACACTTTTGATCTTTATCTCAGGCTAATCATTATTAATAATTAAGCAGTATTGTTTCTGATGTTTACATATTTCATGTGGACGAAAGTGAGCTCAGACGAATGCTATTTTTTCAGTTATAGTAGATATTTCATGAGCTTACTTGGTTGACTTTTTTTTGAAATCCTTGCTGATTTTTTTGCTGTGTATTTGTTGAATTTCCATTACTTTATGTTTAAATATGTTAACGTTGCAAAAGCGATGAATTTATAATTTGTAAGTTTTGTACCGTGGAGTTATAAATAAATAAATAAATTAATTAATTAAAAGATAGTTTCTCTTATAAAATGGTTCTTTAACAATAACAAAAAATACAAAATTCCTTAAAAAATGCTGGTGAAACAAAGATTTGAGTCAATAATGCAACGTTTACAGATTACAGTATTTTACTACGCCAATCTACAATCACTTTTTCATAGATTTCAACTCAATAAATAAAGAATAGAATTATTAAATACAACATGTCATATATATATTGTACTTTTCTACTTTACCTATGCTTGAAGAATGCTGAAAAAAGACTGAGATATGAACAAATTACAATTGAATAAAGAAAATTAAATTTAATTTAAACAAATTAAGATTTAAATTTTATAAAGTTACTTCGTTAACTACAACGTTTTATTTTGTAAAATATATTATTATATGAGATATGAGATTATAGCAGGTTTTTAGATTATATTGTTAATAATAAGACTAATATATAATGATATGCATTTCTATACAATTTAAAACGTTCGTATACATATTAAGTCAGGACAATTTCGTTTAATGTCATTTCAAGCGGTTCGAAATAGTAATTAGAGAAAAATTCGTCAAAAACCCAACACCTTGTAGGTACCGGAATAAGTATAATCCAGAGAAGGTCTTACATTAAATTTCGCATTCTGTCGATGCGTCGGTCTTCTCTCAAGGAATCGTCTCGACTCGTACCTTGTACAACAGCTTCCAAACGAATCTCCATCAAGAAAAGGTTACCATTTTTTTGTCGATTCAGCAATTTATCTTTTCACCCTATAAACGCAAAGTATGCTTTATATAATTTAATGCCAGCATCGAAATTGTCCACAAAATTTAATAGTTAAACACTCTAAAGCTCTAATAGAGACAAGTACAAACAAAATTTTCTTTCAGCGTTCAGCAAAACAAAAAGATTTCGTAAATTTATAGAATTCAATTCTATATTATACACCAATTATAATTTTTAAGACAATGATCCGAATGAATATGTCAACGTGAAAAACAGTATATTCGAATTTCGCGATAAATATTTCAAGATGTTCATATTTTAGTCGGAAAAAGTTAAAGGTTTGGTTAATGAAAGAATGAGTTAACAACAACTTTCGTTGTCCTCAGTCATTATGATCAAGTCGTATTATGATCTGTACGTGTAAAATCTTAAGAATTAATAATTTCCGTCGTCAAACGGCTCCTATAGACATATAAAGAAATTCTTTTATTACAAACTGCCAAACTTTTTACTTAAGTCTTTGAATTTAGTGAAATCAATACTTAGTAATATCAACTTCATTTCAGCAGTTGAGATGACCACCATTAATCAAAAAATAATGTTTATGTTTTCTTAATCACACTAGTACATAAATAAGATTTTTGCTGTCCTACCCGGTCTATTTAATTGAGGAGGATAAGCTATTTTTGATGCCGATATTGCTGTGAAAGGCGTTCATGAAACATTGGCTGCATATAAGCGACAGGTTGTGATAGAAAACTAGCTTGTTGTATCCTGATAAAGAATCGAAGCTCTTTTTTTGCGATGGTGGGTTCTAAATTAGGTACCATAAATAATTCAGTGAAAAAAAAGATCACGTTATTTTATTTCAGATATTTCAGTACCTTCGATCCTTTTTTTGATTATTTTAAACCAATGTTTTACTCTCTCTTGGGGAAGAATTGTTTGTTGGCTTCTTCATAGCACCCGCTGGATATGAATAATTCAGGGGTGTCTACGGGGAGCTAACAAGAGCGGTAGCCTGTTGAATCCTGAAGACAACTCTCGTAAAGGGGGCAACCCTGCCTCTAGACGAAATCCATCGTGGCGCGGAGAGGGCTGGTGAAATATACATTGCTGCAAAATCTTCATTGCACTTTCATACATTTTTTTTGAATATTTCATACCTTTAAATGCCGTCAACGGCCAACACAAGTCAATCATTGTTGAAATAAAATTTTTCTTAAAAAATATATTCTTCTAGAATGTTTGTTCTTGTAGAAATCACTTTGACATTTTACTCTATTATTTGGTGAAATGTAACATCACATTATTGACTCTAGTCCCTCAGTCCCTCACAACTCAGTCCAGGCCCATTTTGAATAAACGGCATTTTTCTTAAGTGTTTACTAAAAGCGTGATAACTATGGTAATATTGGATAAAGTCAAATGAAACTTTCTGAGATTGTTAACAACTTTATTAAGTAAAGCCCTGAATTGATAAAATTGTCAACACTTTCCCATGTGTGGAGCGACACTTTAATCTTTACACATTTACCGAGTCTCACTTATTCAGTTATATTTAAAAGCTACAAAAGAAGTTTCGAATGTCTGTAATAAGATAAAAACATATTAACGTAAGAAAGAAATAAATATACTATAAAGAACTCAATTTTAACTGTAAATTGACAGTACATATAAATTTGTTAAGCAATACAGGATTCCATAACGTGATGAAATTGCGAGGTGTGTTTTTATTCAACTGTGTCCATTTTTATATGGATGGAAAATTTTAATTTATCATCTCAATAAAACCGGTTGTCGCAAAGATATATTAACTATCGTTTAACGGTAGAGGAGGAAATAAAGGTGAGTCTAGAAAATAACTTTCAGTTATCTTATTAATAGAATAGTTATATAATATAATCGCTTTCATTATACCCATAGATACAGATAAGGCTGGCGGAAGAAAATGAAAATATTTTGCACGTGACTTTGAATACAAATGATAGAACAATCTTTTTCTTTTTCCATATTTGCTCTGTATATGACTGTATTTTTTTCTTCTAAGAACTGCTGAAAGATTTGTAATATTTTGATTATGCATTGAAATTATAATTATTTGATAAGTGAGACGATATACATATTACTGTGTATCTTTTCTTGAACACTATACAAACATTAGAATGGTAAGCATAATTTATCTTTAATAATTAATTTAATTTAATTAATTTGTTGTAAAACCCTTTCAAGAATCACTCATTAACAAGATCGTCAATGAAAATTATCAGAGACATTTGTGTTAATTATTATTAGATTAGTATTATTAAATTTCTTTTAAGGTGTTAACTGTCACTTCTTGATGGAAAGGCATGAGCGACACCGGTCCTGATCAAAAAATATATTGTGTAAATAAGTACTAAAAAATGTGTTTTTATTATTTAAAATTATTAAATTTGTTTTAGCTGCAATTTACTGTTCCCCTTGGGGTAAGTGTTTTCCTGTAATTGATAACTTTGGTATATAGACGATGCCAACTGTTTATTTTACGTCAGTTCTATTGCATTCGTGTGATAGAATACCTTAAGATGACGAAAGGCGAAACCCGGGTCGTCAGTGACAAAACGTGTGGAATCGTACAAAGTTGTAACTAGTCAAATTTGATATTGAAATTTCATCATTATCTTTTATAATATTTTTGAAAATTACGTAAACCAAAATAACTACCAACAACCGTTTGTCAAAAAATCGAGAGCTCAATACTTTTATGTTATAGAATAATCGAATAAATAGCCTATTGTAGCAAGGAAACTCTTAAACAAGAAGTAATTAAGAGCTCTGATGAAATATATGATGGATACTTCTGCTTTTTACTAGGAAACTTTATAAGGATTACAGTATATGGAGTATCAAAGGATCTCCAATTTTCCCTTATGTATAAATGTCCTAGTTACACACGAGTAAGTAAAACCTTCCAAGAAACACACTTCACTGAGTGACTGGATTAAAACACTGTTTTTGTTTTCATACCATGGTAGAAATGGGCTTTTACAGCGAATGTCAATATTAAAAACACTATCATTTGTGATGTGTTTCCACATTTACAACTCAATTGGAAAAGCACTGACTGAATACTAGATATTTAAGATATAAAAAAATAAAATCACATCTTTATATTTACACACACAGTCGAGGAAAGCTTTTGGTTTATTTTTTTACTTACTTGTCAATATTCTTTTATTTGTATTGATATCTCATTACATTTTAATGTGATATGATAGTTTCACTATTGTTTTAAGAAGAAAAAAAACTGATAAAACTACACTTTTGTTTTTTCGATTTGTCAGATGGAAAATATAATTGAATCTTTTTAAATTGACGAACAAAGCAGTGTGTTTTTTTCTAAGAAAATACTTTTTTTAAATGTTCATTTGTTTATTGTCAACTTTTTGAATTCGAATAAGATGATATATTCTTTTTATGTTTTTAAAAATAAAAAATGATTTATATGGAAAAATAATACAGAAATTTCGAAACTGCATCATTTATCACAATCATCCTTTGTGAAAAATATTATCTTAAACGATCTATTTTTTATGATTTAAATACGAAAAAAAATATTCTGAATACAGTAATATTAAAAGATAACATTTATAGTACTTTGTATACAACGCGTTTTTAATTTGCTTTATAGATAATTATAAATATTCATTAATAATTGAAGTGGTTTTTGAGACAAATGTATTTTTTGATGAATGTGTAAGATATTATCGCAACATATTTTGTTTTTAAGCCTACAATGTTTTCAATGTTTTAATTTAATTCAAGTATAAATCCTTTTGTAATCTTATTAACTCGTGACATTTCTCAACATTTAAAGCGAAATCCTCTATATAGTAAATATTAGTCACGACTTACAATTTCTAAATGTTTACAATCACATTACTAAAAAAAAAATTTTTTCAATATAATGAATTTATAATAAACACTTTTTCTGTAGTATTTTAAGTTAGTTTTAAATGTATGAATGTGCTATATCAAACAATAAGTCATAATGTCCAATATATTACTTTCAAGTATTTTCATTAAGTAGTGAATAATGTAATATTATGCAGGCTTTATGCCCATAGTTATGTCATGAATATATAAAAAAAATCGTTTCACCACAATTTTGTTCAACAAATTTTATTTATGACAGAAGTGAGAGCTCAAAATCTAAAAGCAAAAGCTCTCACACTTTGGCAAGCGCCCGGCAGCGGGTTGTTTCGTGGCCAACCCTTGTCGCTCGTAATGGCCGCCCCTAATAACGCACTAAATGGGCGATTTACTAGGGTCACGTTTGTAAAAGTTGCTTCATTTTTTGTTGTTTATGTCAATTTGACACGTCACATTGCTAATCCTGAGTCAGCCTGCGAAGGGAAAACCCGAAATTTAAGCGACCCCACTAAAGGGAAGTTGCCATATTTTCTACGTACTTTCAACCTATCATATCGCATGTGATTTGAAATCTCATCTTAGCTTTTTTCTTTTTATTTCTCAATATAAACATCATCAACCCATTTAAACAAATAATTTCAAAAATGTTTCTTTATTTAAAAAACCAAATTTTTTCAGAGTGTTCGTGAACGGTATATTTTTATAAAAAAAACTCTATCCTATTAAAGTGGTAAATTCATAGTATGTTGCCATTCACTAATACTTTACCGTGAGACTGACGATACTTATTTTTCTATAAATTTTCAGTTTTTCATACACAATACATACTTTTTGTATATATGCTTTTAAAGAAAATTGAATTTGCGGAAATAACGTGTTTTTCTTTTTTATAAAATTACTTGAATCGATCCAATGACGTTCTAAAACATTAATAAATAAAAATTGATTATAATATAAGTAAAAACAAAGCTAGCACTTTGCTCTGCATATAACCTGATTGAGAAATACTAACTTTAGTACTAGATATTTATATTAAAGAAAGATTGTCAAATACTATTTTTTTTTGCAGTAAGGTTTATTAAAGTGATCTGTGTGTATAATTGTCAAGATTATGAACTCTATTTTTTAAAAACTGTTTAACTTTCTTTTTATAACTAAAAAAACTCTTCAATAAATTATTAAATCTCATTAAGGCAAAAGTTAATGTGGAAAGATTTTTTTTTTTAATTATTTTGTGTTTATTTTTTACCATTTTTGATGAAAGCAAATATAGGAATTATTGTAATTTTAAAAGCTTCTCCAAAAAAATTGAAAATAAATTCACCTTTATTTATTATTAAAATGTCAATATCATTTAAATAATTCAATTTGTTGAACGACAGTCAAGAAATTGATTAAAAAATCCTTAGCAAAAAACTACATTGTTTTTAATGTCAAAAAAACGTTACTATTCAAACCGACAACTAAAAAAATCATTTTAGAAATCAATACACAATAAATTATTGCTAAAAGTATACCACTTAATGCAACATTTAAATATCGAATAATCGAAGAAAATTTAACACTTCTATATTTTAACAATAATCATTACAAAGTTTATAATTGTGCTCAGGTTCATTGGATTTTGTTAGTTTTATTATTCATCCTTAATTCCTCAGAAAAAAATTAGCATCTGAGCTACAAGCAATTGTCGGAGAAAACTACCACATGATATTATTCGCGAGAGAAATCGTTCCCGATCATTTTAATAAAAGTTTGTAAAAAGTTCTTAAAAATGTGTTTTATTATAAAAATGAAGACCAAATTACGTTTCTAGATTCTTCAAATTACAAGCCAAAATTTAATTGTATTACATAAGAAATGGTTTTTCATCTTCTATTAATTAAAAATTTATATGAAGTACGAAAAATGTCTCGCTTTTAAGTGGCAGCTTTTTTTCTGCCGGTGTAAATTAATTCAGTGTACGCCCTGTGCTTTTGTGCATTCGAGCTTTCCCATTGCCTAGAATGCGGCGACCAGTTCACTTCGGTTTTGCATCTAGGTAAATCGTCTGAATAATAAATACTGCCGGTGAGTCTATCCAAGCCATGCTATATTTTATAAAAACGACCGTAATTTGTTCTTATTCCTGGCCGAGAGTGTTTTCCATACGTTTCCCCAGGCTTTAACATTCCTGTGGAGACTCTAGTCCGTACAATACTGGAATTAGTAATGACGAACACTTAAAAGTTGGATGCTGCCAGCATTTAAGTTTCTTGGAATTATTGGATATCGGAATAAAAGTATCTTGCTCTTTCTGCAAGATTTTTAAAATCTGGTATATTACTTTTTATAGCGAAAAGAAATTCGCTAGCGACGTGAACGTGTATCATATCCCTCACATGTTATACGACGAAAATGACTGGTTTCACTTACAATTTATAATATATGTATATATAATGATTAATTTTATTTAAAATTTTGACAAAAATTTACTCATAATCATTAAATATGTATATTTAACCAATTTATTACAGTAATCTATTTCTAGTGATTGTGAACTGATTCAACTTTAATGTGGCCTTTGTTTTATATCACAAAATAGACGTTAATTATTTTGAGGTCTCTGCATGGTCAGCTAGATATTGTGTCATTTTTATACTTGTGATTGCGCTCACATTTGAACATGTTTTGATCATTGCTTTTGTGCAAAGCTATTGTGAGTTATTGATCGAATTGACATCGACTTGTTAGATCTTCATTATTACACAATAAAAAAACAGCAATATATTTTAGTTCTACAAAATGTATAAGGCATACAGTTAATAGTTATTTCGACTCCCGCTTTCATAACATATCAGAACCAAGGCGTGAGCCGAAATAGTTATCAACTATATATCTTAATAAAAATAGTAATGTAATTTTGTAGAATTAAAACACATTGCTATTTTTTCAACGTGTTATTGTGAGTTTGTAAACATACTTCAATATAACGAATTAAGAGTCAACAGTGATTACAAATATATTTATGTTATGTATACATAAATTATTTTCCAAAATAATCAAACGAAAACGATCACCAGCTGCAAGAAAGCTGTTTCTAATAAAAATAAAGTCAGAAAAATCTAAATTATATCTAGAGTAACGCTTCGATGCTTTACACATATTTATATTTATAGCATGTTTCACGATTTTATTATAAGAATCTTTTTGTTGACAAAACAAAACGTTTAACAATACAAAACAATGATTTTTTGTGTATAAGTGCATTAATTATGTTACACATTAAACATTATACATATAACCTTTGTATTCTTGTAACGATGGACAAATTAGTGGTACCTAAAAATACGCTAGGGACATTCATTCTTCATTATTCGGATTCCATATCCACCCCTTATTTAAATGGATATAAAATACGTTTTTATATGAAATAAATGCAACTAAATATGATAAAGTGTTAATAGGGAAGGTTTCACAAGTTTAAATTGTAAAATATATTTTTTCGTTTTGATATTCAGTTTTTTCATATCATACTCGATATAACACAATATAACTTGGAATCGGATATTACAATTACGTTTTAAAAATATGTCTTATTGTAATTTAACTTTTAATACAACACTCTTTACCAATTTGAAGCATATAAGCTGTGTTTAAAGTTTCTTTCAACCAATGTTTTTCCATGATAACTGCTTGTAACTAAGTATCTCAACCTCTTATTTATGAAGAGATTATAATATGACGACATTTGTAATGTATTTTAATTACCCATACAGTACTTTTTTTCAGATAGACCAATACCGATTATTTGCGTTAATGACATATTTTTAGACAAGATTTTACATAAATATTACAATAATTATCTCAAGATATATAATTGATATTTTATAACCACCGCAAACTATTTTGAAGTCACATTGATGTTATCGGTTGGTTTAACTACCATACCTAAGTCTCACATGGTAAATTTGTATAATTAATTTCTCAACTGATAAGATAGTGTGTTAAGCTATATATTGTTCTATAATTTAAAAAAAAATGCGAAAATGAATTAAAAACTTACTGAACTTAAGTCTAAAACCATTTAAGATGTTAAATTAACCTTAAAATATTATACTCCCAATGGCTTTGATACCATATATATGAAGGGTTTCATAAATAAATATAATTTGTGAATGCAGTCGTATTCTATCCATATATCCCATGATGTGACTGCCATGAAGTATTCTATACTCTATAATATTAAACACGAAATCTTACCACTAAATTACTACCGCGAAAGACGTATACGTCACATAAAATGAAATATTATATTCTGAGAAAAATTCACGATTTCACTTGAAAACATGCTCCTGCCACACAGAATAATAATATAATATTTAAGGAGGCGTAGCACAGAGCATTAATAAAATATAAATCTGTTCAGACTGTGACACCTAGCGACAGGGTTACCAAATAGGGTTTCTTGAAAGAGAAGGCTTTCAAGATTTAAAGAACCAAAAAAAATTTCTCTTCAGAGTATTAAATTTGAAGTCTTGGTAAGAATACACTCTTTTTATTTAATTGTTATGATGATTGAATGCTTTAATCAAACAACAGGATGCTGACTGAAATATTTAATAACTACAAAATTTGTCAAATATTTAAAGGATTTGTTATAAATTATGGCTTTATACGCTACTATAAAAATATTAAATAAATTATATTATATTTTATAATGTATGATATCAACTGAAGGTGTTTGATGGGATTTGTATTGCTACAACTTTGTACGATTCCACATGTTTTGTGACTGTGTTGCAAAACATGTGTAATAGAATGCCTTTAGATGCCGAAAGGCGAAACCCGGGTCGATGGTGACAAAACATGTGGAATCATAAAAAGTTGTAACAATTCAAATTATATTTTATGATTCAATACTTGTATTTCATCTAAGCCTATTGCGGTCTTTTTGCCTTGGTGGGAAATTCTTCCCCGAATGGGAAACATCATTCGGGGAACAAAATGCATTAAATAAAGATAAATAATAGCTTTTACCTGTATGGCTAATTATTCTGTCCATACCCGAGAAGTGACATGGAAATGCCACGATTTTATGATTCTTTGATTGCTTCTCGTTTGCTTTTGTTTTTTTAAATATCATTGATTGAATCCATTATTTAATTGCTGAATATATCAACTCGAAGTTTTATTATATCAAATGTAAATGAATTTTTCCTTATAATATAAATGAGGCTACATAACATTTTTAGGGACTTAATATTTCATTGCGATTAAGATTTAGTGGCATAATTGCCTGATAATTGTAATCATTAAATTTTGTTATAAAAAAAGACGAAAAACAAATATTTTTTTAAATATTCTATTTATATTTCTAAAAGTACAATTTGCGTGAACTTATCTTGTTAGAGCACTGCAATCAAAGCTGTAAAAAACGGAAAAGTTCAATGGTATTTTTATTGAATTTAAATTCTCATACGAAATGTAGTTGGCAACCCTGTCCGGCAGCGACATCTTACTGTGGAAACAGAAAACGTGTCAAAGGATGGCGTATCTTAAAACGGCAATATTACATCAAAGGATGTTGATCCTCTGGCGATACAAAAGGTGATAGTGATATCCATCGTTGGTTGTCTGAAAGGAAGGGTTACACTTTGGCTGAAGATCGACTACAAACGAAATTCGCCCCACTCATGGGGTGCTTGGTATGCCCATATCATCTTTTAAAGAATGCTTGCTGCCAATATGGAACACACGGTCTACGAATAGAGCTTTTTTTATTGCTATATGTAATAACACAGTAAAACTGAGCTTTCTATAACTCTGAAAAAAAATATTTCAAATAAATTCAAAAAAATAATAAAATCGACAAATGTTTTTGTAGGTGAAGAGAAATAAAGAAGAGATGTATTTAAATGGTATATGCAGATTTCATTTAAATTTACCAAAAAATCTGCCGTATTTTATTCTGATTTTTTAAGGAATCGTGAATTTTAGGCACATATTTTATGATAAAAGGTTAATCAAAAACATTTTTAGTGGTTTCATATTTTTTAATACAACAAAAAAAAAATATTTCAACGTTGACCGTTCATATCTTCTACGTGTCTATATGTCTTGTCATTATTAACCGTTTTCTATGCTTTTTTGCATCTATAAGCATTTTTATAAACGAATGCACTTGATTTTCTTAAATACCTATCATTTTTCATAGATATTTCTCATCATCTCATTTTACTCATTAGTCATTCTACGGGAATTAAAATAATAAAAAAAAATATTTCAGGACGCCAAGTCCCTTAAAAATCATAAATATAATATATTTTTGTAAATGATTGATTCACCTTTTCAACTGATACCGCCACTGGGAAAGTGTGATATATCAATCAACCGGTGGTGTGAATCAATCATAAATAAACTGTCTGCGGCATTAATAACGCCGCTTGGCAGTTTCCGACGAGACAGCAAAGTCAGTTAATAATATATAATGTAGCTAGTAACACAAACGTGCTGTCATTCAAACAACAACAACACATATTTCCGGCATTTAAACAAACTCGACCCCATTTTGAATTCGATATTTTATGTTTAGGGGCTGGTATCATTAGTGATAAGGGAACTCTCTATCGACAAATAAGTAGGGAAACACCTGAAAAGCTCTACTGGTATCTCTCCAAAAATACTACTTAGCGATACCACGCTGAAGTGTTCTTAGCACTATCAATATTAAATAAAAATCAATTCACAATTTTTTTGGTCAATATGTACTTTATATGAAATGGCGTTGCTTATTTTTAATCAATGAAGATTTCTAATAAAGATTAATATACGTTATTCGTAAGGTCATTTCATTAGCCATATTTTTTATGACATTTCCCTCTGTATTCTAAACAGAATGGTCTAAATAAAATGGCTTACAATCGGTCTTTCTATCGTCAAAATTCGTGGAAAAGGATCTAAAAAGGTCTAATTACTTTATAAACGATCCTTTTTAAAAGTATACTAATCGCTTAACTTTTAACTATAAAATTATAATGCAGTCCTTAATATGACAACAGTACTTCATTTAACATTTAAAAATAAATCTACTTGCGGAATGCAATGCTGCAAGGTGCATATCAACCAACATTGTAAAAAAATATTCAAACGACATGAAATTAGAGATTAAAAGAGTAAAAATTTCTATAGCTTCAAATGTTTATTTTACTCTTATAAAGCACTTTTTATATCTCATTATTGGATGTAGAAACGTATCTTTCAAATTTAATTACAATTGCTCGAGCTATATCACTTCAACAAGCTTTGTCAGTATTGACCGAATTTCCATCTTTCATGAAGTGCATGAATAAACAAGATATGAAGGATTATCAAGCTTAAGAAAGTTATTCAGTTTAATATTGCAATAAAATGAAACAACCTCAGTGATGTCTCAAATTAAAATACTTTTTAATGATAATATTTAAGTATAAACCATAATTTATAAGATTAAGAGTATGTCAACTGTATTAGGTTATAAAATTACCAATTTTAAATCACGTCAAAATATAACAAAAAAAAATCATGACATAAATTCACAATATTATCAATACTTGTATATTATTTTAAATAATAACAACACATTTATAAGTACCTATTTCCACAACATATTTTTTGATCA
This sequence comes from Himalopsyche japonica, assembly GCA_028555115.1. Taxonomy (NCBI): domain Eukaryota; kingdom Metazoa; phylum Arthropoda; class Insecta; order Trichoptera; family Rhyacophilidae; genus Himalopsyche; species Himalopsyche japonica. The sequence continues at coordinate 2,788,056 of JAHFWJ010000446.1, read as the reverse complement.
GGATTGGTTTCGCTCATCTTGCGCATTATCAACTGATAGAATACAATTTACAATCAAGTCTATTTGTACAAAATGAGTTAAAGATAGTAGGTATACAAAGCCATGGGTTCAAGAAACAATTCAACCGGTCCTAATCAAAAAATATATTGTGGAAATAAGTACTGCAAAATGTGTTTTTATTATTTAAAATAGCATGCCTTTCCATCAAGAAGTGACAGTCAACACCGTAAAAGTGAATTATTATATATATGCATTAAATCTTTTAAATAAACATTAAGTACTTAGTATACATATGAAAATAAAAACAAAAGCATGCTGCTTTCAGAAAAATACTAAGTCATTAGTTATTATTTTAGTAAAAAATATTTGAAGAGCTCTGCAATCGAAGATAAAAAAAGGGCTATAATGCTATAAGTGTCCTTCGAAGTACACAAAAACTGAAAGAAATTTGAATGTTCCAGTTTTTTTTGGATCCTGACGACAAGCTTGTTTTCGTATACAGTTTCTTTGTTTATGAAACTTATGTAAAACACCTCGTTTTATGCTAAATGCTCTAATACCGATGTTGGAAGGGTGGCACTAAAAGTTTATATTCAACATCATCACGTGTCTAATACACTTTCGTACTTGGAAGGGTGAGCGGTGTCGGCAGCCCAGCTCTGCAGGGCTCGCAAAACTTGGTCTGTCTGGAGAGACGATGGCACATATTACGCAACTTTCCAGCTACTTTCAATCTGAATATGGAATCATCAGGTGTATAGAAATTTTCTCATAAGCATAGTAAAATATGCTGAGGAGGTGACAGTTAAGAAGGGTGACTTTATTTTACATAATTTTTTAGAAAATGATTTCACAGAAGTAGTACTGAAAAGTTTGATAAAAAAATATTCATATATAAAAATTATTTGACGAGTGTATTCAGTTAACCCGTTCACGGCAAAGCCGTGTATAGAATATTTTAACACTAAATATTTTAGAAAATATTTTAGTGTTGGTCAAAATAAGTCTGGCACCATTTTGATAAATAAAATGACTCAAACATGAAACTTTTAACACTTTACTAACTAAAATCCATTGCAATTTAATTTTTATTACGGTATTTTTATCCAAATTACCTTAGCTACAGTACCAGTGAAAAAAAATTATCGAATTATTCATGGACTCAGATACCAATCTAGAAATGTACCAAACTGCGTAACCAAATCATTTTCTCGGCAGAATTACTTTTTTAGGTAACACTATTTTTTCAAGAAACCCAATTATCGTATGGTCACATGAACGCTGCTCTGGGGCAACGCAGCGGGGCAAACTATGGGTCTTCTCTTGAACAGGAAATGTTTACGAAATTGCACACGCCCCGTAAAAAAAGATGCCTTCAAAATATACGGAGATATTGCGTTCTAGTGTGTCTGCCCATTTTGTACTGCCAGGGTTGTCAAATGCTTATTGCACATACTACAAAATGCGAAACAAAAATATTATATTCATGATATTATTATGACATTTTTTGAAAACCATACTGCATTGATTGTTCAACCGTTTAATAATAATAAACGTTTGTCTTTGTAGAATAATTATGGTTAGAATAACATGATATTTAAAGACTATAATTATCAACATTCTTAAACTTTTGATATCAAGGCCTTTTTCTACATTTAGAAACAGCTTCAATGCATTAAATTAAGCATAGCTCAACAGCAGTGGTTTTCACATGAGGTATAACTGTGGCCGCATTAAAAACATTAGCGTTCCTATGTAGATGTCTCTTGCCAATGGTACAAAAAAATATTAAATAAATGTTTAATAAAAATATCTGCTGCTCTAAAATGTACATGTTGAAACGAGTTCTTCATTGGCGATGAAATAAAAAATAAAATCATTTCACAGGATCTAAAAATCGACGCCCTTTAAACATAATTTTAATAATCAATTTTTAAAAAAGTTGACCGTGTAGCCAAATGATTAACAGCATTGTCTTAGATTATGGTAGTAAACGCCTTTGAATCAAAATCCAGACATTTTATAAATTGATTTATCAATTATTGACATATGTGTGATTTTACGAAAGTACGATTTTTCTCCCCATTTAATACTAATAACGAAACACAGTGAGAGGTATAAGCTAAGCGCTAGTTTTGTACTATGCCCCTCACGGCAAAATCACTGTCCATATGTTATAAATATAATATCTTAAGTAAAAAAAAGTTTTATTTAAGCAAATTGAAGCCCTGAGCTTCATGTTTCAACAGCTGTAGGGAGGATTGCATTAGTGAAAGGTGCGCGCCTTTGGCAAATCCAACTCGATTATGATACACAGCCAATATGTCACCATATTGATTGATGCTCGAAGCTTTTTGTAAATCCCCTATCTTCACGTATTGCGTACAGTAAGCATGATTGGAATTGCTAAATATTACATACCAAATAAAAGTAAATCAATAATACTCGAATATAATATAATAACAAATTGCCTTTCAAACATTTTTTGCCATTTCAAGAGATCATTGCATTCCAATTTTTTGAAAAGATTAGGGATATAAGGATGCTAGGACACGATGACTAGTGCGCTAATGTCTCCTATTACTCTTCGTTTTTAGAATTGGTTAAGTAAAAGCACACTTTGGGACACTTTATATGTACATCTATATTTTTGAATAGAATTCCTTGAACCAAGTAAAAAATAAATTCAAGAAGCTATTAACACTAATAATCGAGCCCGTGAAAACTTCAAATGAATCCTGAGACGTTCATAACTCGAATGCTAACTGATAAATGATAACCGTTTGCTAATAAAATGATATTTCCATGTAATCAAATATTATTTTCATCAAAAAAAACCTACTTTCAAAATGTATATTATCAAAGAAATTGCTTAGCGAAAAACTTTCAAATCAAAATGCTACGCTCAAAATTTTAATTATTATTTTGTATTCCATGATATATATCTAAATTCTAGAGTAATTAGAACTTAGTCAGTTTAAAATATTGAAAACTAAATTCAAATATCAACTGTACAAATTATCTAACGCCACAGCTAACTGTTTGAGAAATTATATGCGACGATATATACGAGTTTTTATACAATATTTTTATGAGATACAATATTTTTTGCTGAATTAGTTTACGATATCGAAGAATAGTAATATTTTTAATTAGAACAATTTGTTCATCGGTGGCTTAATTGATCGTTTTGAATGAAGTAAGATTTAAAAAATATAATTAGTTAGGTATTTCGCTGCATTTAAAGTACAATCATAAACTTTGTAAACAAGATCATAAATTGATTGGAAAATAAATATGATAATGATATAATTCAAAGCTTTCATATTTACATCTGGACTTTTCTTCTTTTATCTTTTACCCCCTCCCTCATCCTCAAATAAGCGTATTTTATTTAAAAACACTATTATTTTAAATTTATACAATTGAATTGATATCTTGATATCAGATTTAGTTGAAGTTTAATTAGCTTTGATGACGATCTTAAATAGTATCAATAAATTACTGCAAAGAAATGAGCCAAATTACACTTATTGCAACATCGTAATAAACAATTTTTCATTACCATTTAAGCAGTGTTCTTGAATGTTTAAAATTTCAAAAGTTCCTATCTACGAAACACTGGCATAGAGCAAAGGCCTTAAAATAAATAAGAATATAATGAGATCACGCTTTGTAATCACAGTGAATCTTATTTTGGTAATGAAACAGTTATGTTCAGGCAGCTGAAACTCGTTAATGCCTTTCAGAATAAGCACTGTTTAACAAGTATGTTATCAAACACTCCCAAAATAGTTTTCAAGGAACTGATACTGCTACTCAGTATTTCTACAAAATGTAAGCAATTTATAGTATGGTTAATAAAGAAATTTTAATTTTAAATCATGAAAGATAAAGGTTAATTGTGATCTCAATAATAATTAATAAATAAATAAATAAGTATTTTATTTTATGTCATATGTACAAAGTATTTCACGACATATTATAATTCAGTTCAAGTGATGAAGATATGTGCTACGTATTTATGAGGCTTTTGAGACATAAATTTAAATTGTAATAGAATCAGCATTTAATTGACTAATAATTAGTAAAATCATTATATCAGTATTTATTTCCATTAGAATAATATGTAGCAATAAATTAACGAATAGATATATCACTTTTTCAGTCTACAAAAAAAATTCATTGCGCTTAACAATTAAGCAAATTATACCAATTTTATCTTATTATTTACTTTAGGTCAAACGAATTGAACAAATCCACAAATTGATTAATTTTTTTTAAATAATGCTTCAGCTGATATTTTATCCTATCAAAACCTACCACTTTAGATTACAGAACAATTTGTAAGCAATAGTTTTTCCCAAATACATTTTCATGACAGTTAAATTTATTACCACTTAACATTTTCTTTATGATCACTTCTCTTTGCAAAGTCCTCTTTTTTGTAATTTTTTGTAAGATTATTCTTGCAATTATTTTTATTTAATCATTAAATTAATTTATTTTTAAGTCAGCTACTAAAATTAGTGTTAATAATTTTCGTTAATCAGTCTTAAATATAATATTACATTAGATTATTACATTATTTTCAAGCTGTCAATTTTATTGATTGAATTGGCACTTACTTAGTAGAACTCCATTATGACACAGTGAAAAAAATAGCAATGTATTTAAGTTATACATTTTTTTTAAGTATCGTTGATAGCTATTTCGGCTCATGCTGTTTTGCATTTTAGAACTTCCGTGTACTATATTGCTTGAAGATACCAAAAACCGATGTTTATTGTGATGGTTACAAAACAAGTTTTACAATTCAAATGTGATTCAAAATGAGCTAAAACAATTTAATTCTCTTTATGATCATATTCTATTTGGTATCCAATCTCATTAAACAATCATAACTTTGATTTCCTCTACCACATATTGCCTAGTATAAACTACCTCTAGGTTCACATAGCATTCATATTTTACCATCCAGTCGGTATATTGCATGTGCAGTGACCCTTAATAGGGTGGGAAAACTAATCTTACGGGTTCCCGTTTTAGGCTGTATGAAAGGTTACGAACATATTAAACATTTGTCATTATTTATGACCATTAAATTGATGAAGTGTGTCGCATTCATCTGTGAGGTCTGAGATGCTCATGAACCCGTGAAAAGGGATATGGTTTCCTCCAACTATGATTTTGCAGTAGCTCAAAAATGGCTCGTCTTACTTGCCAACAAGTTTTTAATCAGCTAATGGAATGTAGCCGTCTTATACAAAAATAAATCTTAGATATTTATTTTATAAAAACACTACCATATTTTATAAAAAAAAAAATTTTTTTTTTAAATCAAAATTTATAGAATTAATAAATCATTTCACAAAATTCATTCATACTTTTTTTTCAGTAATGAGTATTTTTTTTTTTTTTCTTATATTATATTTACTACTAAACGGACTCCCGTACAACACAAGCAATAAAATTTACCATTCTTACTTCGAATGATTACATACTATTTTTTTATTATTTTATTTGTCATTTAAATATAACTCATGCTAAAACTTTACATTATCAATATTTAAGTACAAAAGATAGCGGTGATGACTTGACTTCTCATCATCTGAAAACTAAATGAATTTTAATCATTGTTGTGACAAATATTATATAATTGAAAAATGTTATTAAGTTACACCCCAGATGGTAATTCCGATAAAATAATTTTCTACGCACCTACGCAATGTTGCAGTCAATAAACTCAAAAGATTTTTCTTTAATAGCCACGAACAAATTGACTAACGAAAACAGTCTATATATCCTGAATTAATACCGATTATGAATAGTTTCTTTTTAGTGGCAACTGTTTATATCAGCTGCATTATAAATCTACTCATTCTCTTTGCATATTTATTTGAGCCTGAATTATGTAGAAAAAAAATTAAAAAATGATTACGTTCAGCAAAAAGGCATTGAGTGTATCAGAATCATAATGGAACTTATCTTAACCACTCAACCTAAATTTTTATCAAAAAGAGGAAGCGTACAAAGAAAATATAAATTCAGCTCAATTGCATCAGTTTTCTTGTCACTTTTGCTGTGCTACGTTTCTTTAGGATCGATTGGATGTATTATACAAAACACAACATCATTACATTCTTACTCAAACTATATATATGAAACTATCGACAAATATGAGCTACCCAGTAATGCAATCATAGATAATACCCTGATAATTAAGTCAGATGTCAAAACTTCAATATTAATTACAAGTATGCAATATAAAAGGTCAATATTAGTTTTTTAATAATTCCCTTCACTATATTTATCTATATTTCATAAGTGTAAAACCAGTCTGCCAATGGGGATGCCAATGGTAAGACTATAACCAATGTAACACAGTATTGATTCGGGTGTCGACATATTCCATGTGGACGAAAAAGAGTTCAGGCGAATACTATTTTTTAATTTGTTTAATTTTTTATTTCTTGAATTTCCAACACTAAATGTTTAAATACTTTATCGTTGCAAACGCAATGAACTTGTAATATTTGTAACGTGTATATATAAACACATAAATAAATAAATAAATAAACGCAACAAACTTTACAGTCACATGTAGAGTTCATCAGTAACAATCATAAATGTGTAATCTTATAATTATTCAATTATGACAGTTTAGTTCTATCACGTACCTAAAGTTAGTATCGTTAAAGAGATTTAAACATTCTCAACTCTTAATGGTTTGAAAATTTGTTGCTCGTAATACAAGTAGATAGAGATATGCGGCAAAGATTTTGTATTTCTTTTCCATGAGTCCATACATCCTCAGACGTGGATATCAGAAATCCAATATCGTTTCGCGTATTTTTATCGGCTCTTTTACAATTTGGAAGTGCTACGATATAAAATAATTTGAAAGTATGAGATAGGAAAGGGTGGGTAGGGGCAGTAGAGCGTGGCGGTCTTATCTCGCTGGCTCCAGCTAGACTGTTCGGCTCCCGTCCGCTCTTTCTATAATAAATCAAAGGGTAATCCCAATGAAAATTTCGGCTTATGACTTTATACACAGATAGACGAATTCGCTGTGGCGTTATATCGAGAGCTAACTATTCACGATGGATGAACTATAACTCGATATTCATCAACCGCCACATTACACAAAATTAACAAAAAAAATGAATATTCTAATCCCATCATAAATTTTATCTCCGTTAATCTTTTAGTCATACCAATAAAAAGCGTGTGAGATCATTCTATTCTATCATTCTTATTTGCAAAATACCAGCCCTCGAAATTTTGTTGGACTGTTTTCATAGTTATGAATACGCGAAAACTTTTTCTGTTATTATTTATGATATCGACTGAAGGTGCTTGATGGGATTTCAATATCAAATATGAATTATTACAACTTTGTACGATTTCACATTTCGGGTTTCGCCTTTCACCATCTACATGCGTCAGTTCTGTTGCATCCGTGTGATGGAATGCCTGATGATACCGAAAGGCGAAACCAGGAATGTGGAATCGTACACAGTTGTAACAATTCGAATTTTTCTGTTATGTTATTCACTGAGCACAACACCTGGTCGTATGAGTTGTATTTACTGACAAATAAAATATTCAATATTAGAAAATTAAAACATAAAAAAATCATTTATCAAATTATTGTGAGTAGTCCGCGAGAAAAGCATTTCGACAAAGAAAATCTTCTAGATCAAGCACAATTAACTTTCAATTGAAATTTTAGCAAAAAGAATTTGACGTTATATCATAATAATAAAATACATTTCGATTCAATTTCCACAAGTAATAAAAATATCACGGTAAAAAATAGCAATGTATTTAAGTTCTACATTTTTTTTATAAGATATAGTTGATAGCTATTTCGGCTCATCCGTCATCAGAACTATCCTTATTATTATGTGATGCCAACAGGGGCGAGCTATCAACATTCCCATTGATAAATCTAAATTTTATTTTTACAAGAAAGTTTGCGTTCTCTTGTGATTAGCCAAAATTTTAATCTACCAAATAGACACTACATTGGGTCAAAATAAAAAGTCATCTAGGAAGCTTATCGTTCAGTTGAAGAGAAGAACAGGATTTCAGCTTTCTGGCTCCATGTCTCAATACCAATATTTATACACGGCCACTGATGTAACAGAGATCTGCTTGTTCTATAACCTCAAAATACAAACGTGTATTATCAATGACTTCGTCAAATTGAATTATACTACTGCCAATTCATAACCGGCCATGGCAAGTTCAACGGCAAACTATTTGGGCTGGGCAAGTTCGTTGAAAGGCCGGATTCCACTTGTGGACACAACCATCAGGATGCTAATCACATACTGTGGGACTACCCCGAGATGAATGCCGAACGAACAGAGCTGTTTGCTGTGGTCCGTTCTCATACGGGCCCAATAGGCCACGCTGACTTACTATTGTATATACCAAGGCCAACTTTGAGGCATTCGATAAATTTGCAAGATCATACGGGGAACGAGACATTCTCGGTTCGTCTTTAGATTCAACGCGTAGCACATTAAACTGTTTCGCCACGGGGGATTTTCAGTACACAGATACACAGGATACCTAATATCACGTAGACTAAGTGGCTGAGCAAGTTACATTATCTTTTACTTTCTTTTTTTTCTCTTCTTTTAAGCACAAAAGTGCATGGTTTAACGATCGGTCCGTGCAGCTCTGTATCCATCTCTGTATGGCCAAGAATATGAGGAGTAAAATCGATTCTTTTTATTAGTATTGCGTTATGGAAGGTTGCCGTGTAACAACAGCTGCATACACATAACGGGTGAAGGTGGGACAACCAACTCATATACTTTTATTTGAATATTTTCTTTTATAAATTGTTAAGTGAAACTATTCTTTGCCATCACTTACCCATAATGCAGTGAACCATGTTAAATAATTTGAACTAAAAGTCAAAATCTCTGATTGTTGCGTCGTGCAATTCGTAATGCTCGCTGCCAAAATTGAGCTCGAGTCATAAATCAACCTTAATTATTCCAAAAGAGATAACTTTTTGCAATGTAAAAGGCACTTTTTGAACATCTGAGCGGGAATTATTGAACGAATCGTATCATAGTTATACATTAGATCCATTCGTATATTATTTATTACGCCAATCATCGAAAAACGTCGTTTTAAACGTATTAAGTAATTACTTCTGTTTATAAAATATATAGGTTTTCGTTAGAAGAATATAAATGTTGTATCAGTAGTAATGACGTGCAATTCTATCGAACGGTTTATTGTTGAGTTTTGATATTTTTCAACAAAGAATTCACCTCATGCAATTGGTCGAGTGTACGACTCGGAGAATTGCAGTATCAGAAAAATGTGCTGATACCGGTATTTTTAGGAAGCACAGGTATCGCAAATGTTAAAACCGGTATTACTTACGAGTAATAAAAGTAATGACGTAAAAGTAGGATCATAATAGTGTACGAGTAGATTACTTTTATGTCGATGTTTCATATTTCAAACTTTATCGGACTATATATGTTATTATTGCCATGTCCGAAGCCTCTTAAACATGATAGATGAAACATTTAATAGAAATTATTTCAGTATAAAATTACATTACTGTATAAAAAATAATCCATGTTCTGATAAAATGTCTTTTTAGAAAACGTTCTTTAATATTACTTAATTATGTATATTTGTTTAGTAAAAATAATTGCTTTTGTTCTATCAGGTATCGAGACCACTTAGAATTTCGACCACTTTAAGTATTATAAAATTTAATTTTACATTTATATATTTATTTGTAGGAGTAGCAATTTCTTCAACTTCGGGACACATTCAGGGCACAGCCTTAATTTCATGTTTTATTTTTTAAACATAAAAAATAAGGTATATTTTAAAATTATCATTGCGCATTTTAAGAAGAAAGTTTGTTACACATGCCCAACGTTGTTTTTTTTTTAAATAAAAACATTAACAAATTGTCAAAGAAAGAATTTTTCTATATTCATTTCAAATCATGCGTACGCATGGAAATGCAAACATTATTAACGTCAATAATTTTGAACACAAATCTTTAAGTCGAGTGAATAGTTATGATCATAAAAATATTTGATTCGAATAGAACAAACGTTGCAAAACTTTGACCGCTTGGCTACAGGATTGGTAAAATAAAGACCATTATGACGGTATAAATAACTTTCAGTAATACTTTACTTTTCAGTAATATACATGATTCTCAAATTTTTTTCTGGAAAAACTACACTGCATGCAGTGGCACTTATAGCAATTTATTTGACCTTATGTTGAATATTTTTACTTCCTGGTGTTTATTTTTTGTAATCGTTTAGGCTTTAGATGGATCGATACAGAAATACTGTAAAAAATGCTATGCTATTTTTAAAATAACAAATTCAAACATGCAATAATAATTATAATACAAAATTTATGTACGAACGTAACCTAAATTTTATATGATTTATTGAGGCATATAACTTTCATGGCAAGTCGGGTACTTTCTTTAATCCGAAATCATTAATTCTCGAAACCAGCACTCGGAAAACGTCTTATTAACCTTGTATTTAACACAATATCCGCTTAAATTCCACAACTTCTCAATTAGGAAAAATAGTTTTTCAATAAAATTTCTTGTTTTTGTGATCTCTTAAGTCATATCGTTTATCCATTTAGTAGTGGTCAAAAAAGTTTGTATGTGCTAAGCTGATCAATTTCTTAATTATAAAAGATCGTAAGAACGTAAAGATACATTATAAAATGATTTTTAGCTTGATAATCAGCAGTTCAATAAATATCTTATTATTTTAAATCTTTTATCAAGCATTAATTCACAAATTTCTAAAGCTAAAATATATTTGATGATCTTGACTGGTTAGCTAAACCAACTTGAAAACTTAGTTTTACAAAGCATGATGCGAAACCCATTTTATGTAAATGTAATTTAATGGTTGCAAAAAGGGAAACGCTTCGCCAAAGTCTATCCAACCTTCTATTGGACCGATCGGCCTCGTTGACTTGGCTGTTAATTAACACTTGTTATCAGGACATTAAATTACCGACTTGTGAGATTGCCTATTTATGCAGGTAACCTCAAAATCTAGTGACTTAAAAGGCTAGATTTTTTTGCATATTGCAAATACTCGACTAAGGCAGTCACTCCTTAGACACTCCCAATCGTAGAAAAAAAGTTCGAATTTGATATTTTTTAAAATATTCTAAAAAAAATCATTTAAAGAAATTGTATATTCAGGGATTCGAATCTTGCAACTGGAATAAAGCGAGATATCCTGATTAATAGACCACATGCCCTGTCCGTTACCATAAAAAATACTTATATGATGAGAATATGTTTAGAGATAATACTTTGTCAAAATATGGAATAAGCTATGGTATATAATGTATAGCAGCTATTGCGAATTCGTGGCTCGCGGTAAGTTTTGGACAGCACGCCCAAAAGAAATAGCATATTAATAAATTGAATTATCTTAAAAAAATATATAGAAACTTTATTGTTTAAGCAATTTAAAGTTTCAAACCTAAAATATCCAATTATTGTCCAATATTCAACTTGTTTCTAATTAATGAAAAATTTATAAAAAAATCAATCAATCAAATAACGAACACATTTATGTTATAATAAATGTCACATAAATTTATGTTTTGACTTCAAAATCATTGATTGATCAAATACTAAATAATTGGTAGAACTTGTTTGAATTTAGTTAAATGACAAACATATAATATAGGCCGCCCTTTAAATAATTTTAATATTGTAGATAATTTCTTCCAATTACATTTATACTAACATTACAAACCATAATTTTCATTGACATTATTGTTTGATGAAAGCTATTTGTTTTTATGTGCACTAATGCTACATAATGTGAACGAAAAATGGTTTTTTAATGCAAAAACTTTGAAACACTACGAAAACGAAGATTTGTTCATAACGTACTATTGTTTTATTCTAATCAATTCACTTGCTTAGTAATAATAAGTAAATTGTTTTTATGTGGCACTTTGGAACTGTATATTTTTGCGGCTTGTATGAAAATCCTTTCTTGTGTTGGTACATACACCGGTTCTGGGTTAATATTCGCAATTTTCTTCTGGTGTCACGCACCTAGCACCTGGTACCTGCGACATTCGGCGCCACGTCGCACTACAAAACCTCCCACAGCCCTCCATCGACTCATGCGACTTTATAATATTCCTACAGTTCGAACAAATCATAAAAATGATTTTTTAAATACACATTTTCCAAAAATGTATTATTTAAGAAATTATTTTTAAATATTTACCTGGACCATAAATACACGGATAGCAAAAAACACGCCATTGTGTAATGATATCAAATTTTAAAATACGATCAGATCCTGTTTCATCTTAACATTTTCAGCTCAAGAAAAATTAATTTATGTGACAAGAGACATCTCGGTAACGTCCGAAGTTCCGTTCCGAAGCGTTATTAAGGTACACAAAATTTTATAAAAAAAAAATTTTCCCTGATTTTGTAGAAGTGCGATTGCTCCGATAGGATCTTTTCCAATATCAAGCCGCCGATATACCGCATTATTGAGTAGTTTCCTTATTCATATTTTATTGTGTATGATTGATATTAAGGTAAAATGCTTTGCAAAAAATTTACAAATTAATTTAAATAAAATTAAACATTTGATAATTATTCAATGTAATTTGAGGAAACAATGAAATTTAGGTCAAAGTTGTCGGTAGCTTTTTTTCCTAACTTTTTAATCTAAGAAATTCAGAAGAATTAATTTTAATTCAATGACTCAATTTCAAGCTTAATGGCAATCATAATAGAATTTATCGAGAAAAAATCTATACTATCCCTTTACTTTGTTACGTTCTCTTAAAATGAAATTTGGTCGTGTAGACGGATTTTTTCGTAATATAAATAAAGAAAGAATTGATAATATTATTGCAAAATAATATTTATCCAAATTGTATTCAATTAATTCTTTGAACGACATTATAATATTTTAACTGACTTCGAATGAATAATAAAACAAGCTCAAAATAAACATAAATACTTACTTTTGTTTTTCAAAAAAATGTAGTGATTCTTTGTGAAAATAATTTTATGATACATGTCGTATTTAAAAGTCTTTTTGTTTAAAATTATTCCTTTAAATCCGCCGTTTTGACGTCGCTGGCAACCATCAAAGGCTCAATAAGGATGTTGAAATATTTTTACCGATAAATTTAAAATAATACGGATAAGGATTAAAAAAATGGTTGATTGAAAAAATTATTTAAATGTTTCCATCAAGAAGTGAGAGTTAACAAGTAAAAATTTAATTAGAGTCTGTCAATTTTGAAAACCGTAAATAAGTTACTAAGCCCTCCACATTCGACAGTTATTTTTTTTTCTCAAACAAATACGATAAAAAATATTGGTAACTCAAACTTTCGTCTTATATAACTCTCAATAGTATTTGTTGAAAATTGGCGACTGAACGCTAAAATATCACTCTTTTGTGTCAGTCATAGTGTCACACGTCACACGTCGGGTTAAATTCTACGACCAGTTTTGGTATGTGAGATGAAATGAAAGCATTAAAATGAACTTAATAATTTATATAATAAAACTAAGTTTTATGCAGTATTTTCAAACTTAATCCAGAAACCCTAAGTTTGTTATTTGTAGTGTATTTCCATTTCGTCAAATTTATCGTCAACTAGAAGAGTTATTTAAAAAATATATTGACTTTTTCATTTTGAGACAGTTTTTAAAATGAACTTTCCCCGTCATTTGCATCTTTTTTTTCATTTGAAACGCAATGAACGAATGACAATGACGAATTGTTGTCCTACAAAATAAAGTTTTTCTTAAACCACCTTTTAGTAGCGTGCCGCGAAGAAAATGTGTAAAGGGTGTGTCAAATAGCTGTGTCATTAAAAATCTGAGAAAATTGTGTTAAGAAGTATAATTGAGACCAATTGGCTCCGACTTTAAATTGAGTAAAAAGTTTTTTATGTACGCTTTGCTTACAGCTAATTTATTCAGGTGTGAAATCTGATCAAAGCTTTATACAAAATATATTACACAATTTTTTTCGCAATATTTTTCTTTGTATTTATATTTATGATTTGTTATACATTACTTTAATCAGAAATTAAATCAAAACTGTGGAATCATAGATTTTTTAAATTTAAATGAATAATACAAAATTGATGATAATAATACCAAGTATATAATATAACCAGGATCAATTGAATTATTATACTAAAGTGCACCGCAGCGCATTTTAATATACCAGAAAGTGCAATAAATTCTGGAAAACGTTAATCTAGGAAGTACTTAAAATAAATAAGCGTCTGAACTGATAAAATAATTGACCCATTATGATGAAATTGCAATTTAATTAATAGAGTTTGAAATGTAAATTTATCTGCTGAATATATTTGTTATATCACGATTTCATTTTTAATTAAGTTCTGATTGAAATATTTTTATGCGCATTCTGTTGTAAGTATATTAATGTATGACACTTTTTTTGATTAATTTAGTATATATTTTAATCCTTGAAAACTTTATTTTTCAAAAATAATAAAGTGTTATTCGCAATAACAAATATTATTTAATACACATATCACAACTCGTAAATGATCTTCTTGTCTGCTTTTCTTCGGCTCACTTCCAGATAACTGAATTTTTAATTAAGTAACATTTTATATAGCTAAATGCTGACAGACTAATAAAACAATTTAATTCTATCAAAAAAAGGGTAGCGGTGTTATCTAAGCAAAAAATACTTCCAACATATTCACAAAATATTCGGTGTTTCCATTAGTTGCAAAGAGTCAAAAAAATCATAATTTATTATTATTTTTTGGTATTATCTGCCCTCTTTTTTAACCAAAGGTAACTCAACAAAAATGGCAAGAGAAGTAAAATATATTCAGAACATTTCTTTTTTGATACACGCTAAACTTTAATTTCTCGTTGCCATAAAGCCACCACATCTAAAGTAATCAATTTTCTATCTATATCTTAGGTAAAATTATGAAACAATATTAGGCCATAAATTAAGACCGTAACAACTATACAAATCTTTCCATGCTAATCCAATAAGTAACATATTACCAACAATCGCTACCACTACGCTCTTTTATACTACATTCGTGACATGTAATTTATTGATTTACTTGGCTTGTATTATACGTACGTACCGGTGAACCTTATAATTTTTAAGCCAATACATTTTGTTCCTTGAGTAATATTAATTTGGCAGAACGATAAGAATCAATTAATTGTTATCGTTGGAAATTTATTACTCTCTGATATTGTGATTCAGAGGAAATTACAACTTATCTGAAATTTTTGATTTATGTGGCGCAAAGCAAAACAAACAACTCGGCACACTTACCTGTGGTAACGATTTTACCTAGGTACCTATGATAATACCTATGCAAAATTTATAATGAATAACTTATGTTTACTAAATTGAATAAACCTCATTTTTTTACTGTGTATTTGTAACTTTCATAAAAAGAACCTATTATTTATTTTGTGTAAATCACCGTGCATTTAACGAAATCACCGAAATACGAAATACTACTTGTTTCTTCTATATTTTCGAGTCTCAATACATATATTTTTTCATTGCTTAATTGATGTACTAACTAACTTTAACTTCGTGCCTAGTCCAATCTGTATATCTTTTGAGAAAAAGGTGTTAAGAGACACAAATAATTCTTTTAATACTAGCCCTATTGTAGCTGCTCCTATATGAGTTGATAGTCTACTTTTTGGAATTATTCATATATAAAAACACTGAAATATATATTCATTTGAAAACAGTAAATAAATCTGAACAGGGTCTTACCAATCATGCATTTAGGAATTTTCGAGTAAACTTTGGGGTGTCAGATTTTATGCATGCAACTTTTAACGAATTGGGGTGTGGAATGAAATTAAAATATAGAGGGCAAAAGTAATCATCTATGAGATATAATTATAATTTTTCACCCATTAAATTCTTTCTCCCCATATGATTAACTCCTAATAATTTGATTTGTGAGCATTTATGCATATTAAAGTTTCAACATTTCTGTTTTTTGTTTTTACAATTATAATGATGTGTCGCATTTCATCACAAGGTGAAATAACAAGAGCTTAAAGAAACGATATGCTCGAGTAATAGAATCATAATTGATGTGTAACTAAATATCACACGTATTTCAGACTGAGAATATGTATTGAAAGCTTAACTATTAATCGATTGCTAACTAAACTGTAGAGACTATAAGACATTTTTGGATGCACCCAATATCAACCGAGGGTAACGGTATATTGGGTAAAAGTCCACCCTTCATGGATTGATAACCTTAATTGGGTATATTCCGATGCTCAACAGCGTAAAGCGCTTCCAGAATATTAGCGGTGAATATACATTTTCCTGAGACTTGATTGCCATACACTTATGCCTTATGCAATAGTAAGAGTTTTTGAAGTCGATAGCTTCTAGGGAAAGATTTATTTTCAATGTTTATGCTTCAAAGATATTTAGTGAAATTTTACTCACTTATCTTTTAATACGTAATTTTAAATATCAAATTTTTTTGCAACAGACAAAACACATTAATAGCTTTTATCGTCATCTGTTGTAAATGAAAATTGAAGTACAGTTTTTCTAGCATAATAATAGTATAGTTAAAATTTTTAAACATTTTCATGAAAAATCTATCTGAAAATTCCTTATCGTCTATATCCAAAGTTAATAAACATATATCACTCACGAAAAGCTCGCTAACACTTTCTTTGGAAAGAAACTAAATGCGAAGTACACTTGGCCAAAAAAAACTAGCAGCATTTTGGTTTTATGACCCTCGGAAAAATATGTCCATGTGAAAATCATACGAGATGAAGTGGAAATACATCCATTGAAACTAGGGTAGCCTTTTGCAGTCCCTGGAGACCAATTCTTCAATACTAACCAGTTTCTATTTCACTCATAATTCTCTGTGAGTAGTCTGGCTGGCCAAGGTTGATCTTTTACCCCTGCCTATTTTGATAATGCTGAAATTTTGAATATAAGAAAATATATTTCTCCAAGGCGTTAGACGGGTGGAGAATGAAATAAAATATACACACGTGTTTGATGAAAGAGTTATGGGTGAACCAATATATCTTTTACCATTTTTTTTTGTTTAAGTTGTGTAGCTTAAATATTTTAAATTAATATAACACCAGTTTTCAGGCAAACACAGTTCTTGGTGTAAAATTTTGTTAAAGTTAAGATTTTAGAACAAATAACAAACACGTTTTTATAGTTGTTGAATTGGTATTTACTTGGTAGAACTACATTGTAGCAAGTTGAGGAAATAGCAATTAATCTTATTTCTACGAAAATTTATAAGATATACTGTTGGCTATTTCGGCTTACACCTTTATCAGATTTACTGATTGAATTGGTATTAATTTGGAAACTCATTTATAACAAAACGAAATTGAAAAAAAAAACAAGTTTTTTTTAAATTTTTGAATGTACATAATAACGTTAGTTTCTTGTCATGTTTTTTGTAAGAAGAGTTAACTTATATTCTAGTCAATTAAGGCCTTTTTATCTCTTCCCTAATGTTTTGAAGGCATTTAGCTTAAGTCTTTTATACTCAAAAATTAAGAGATATTCAATCTGATTAAAAAAAAAATGCTTTAAATGTGTAGACAACTAGGTAACACTGATCTTGCTAGGCCTCGGTTTTTGAATATTTGAAAAGGGATTTTTTAAAATCACTTTTATATTAAATAAACTGATATTAAGAATTTTCAAAACACATCAATCCATGTTTACAAAAAAAACAGTCATAATTCAGTAATACCGATTTCGGACTCTTTCAATACAATTATAGTAAGACAAAAACACTCTAAAAATATTTTTCACCAGTTTAAAGTGCTCACAAAAAAATCGCTTCTAATAATGGCAAATATTATATATTATGCTGTGGAATGAGTATTAATTACAATTCAGTATTTTTCAAAGTAATTAAAATATTTTAAAAAGAAGCCTACTTCTTTGACACTCATATTGACTAAAGCTTTCATGAGGTTCTAGGAAACCTTTTCGCCTTCTGACAAGACCGAAGTCCAAATATAGAACTCGCATATTGGTTGCCCTAAACTTAGGGTTCAAAACATTCCTTTTCACTTGTATTTTTATTCAATCCACTTGTCGAGACATTGGTCTTGCTATTTCTGTTTGTTCGCAGTAAATTCAGATAAAATAAATACACACACTCAGAGCTTTTCTATGGCATGTTTGTTAGGGGATATCATATTTTAAGATGAAGAAGATTTTTTGATTTTTACATTTTGTATTCTTGACGACGCTCTAGGTAAACTTTGACGTAAGTCTGCGGTATAAAATACATTTTTAAATAAATATTTTCATATTTTTTCCATTACCGTTTTGTTTGCGTGTGGGAAAAGTATTTTTACAGCTGGTAACCCATTGGGACAACATTTATGTTATCACATTACATTCTTTAGAGTAGACTAAACTTAAAAAATATAAAAGAATATACTTGAATTTTTTGAAATTCACATTTTAAATTTGACATCAAAAATTTTCAGTTACTAAAGAATTCAAAAAAAAAATATCTTGGATATATTTTTTCTTTCTAAAATTTATTTATTTATTCACATTGAAAATTGTTTTTAGAATTTATTTAAAAAAATAGCATGACAATTTTGAAATTGTATAAGACTCTGTTTCTGACCTCCCCAGTCCATTATTTTAATGTTTTGTGACAAACATCACAAGCATTCTTTACTGTGCCGTTTTTCTATGAATTATGAATATAACTCCATTTTTGGTTTCTATTTCGGTATAAGCACCAAATTCTGAGAAAAAATATTTGTTTTTAAACTAATTTGACAAAAATATCACGATTTGCTCATAGTCAATAAATTGACAGGAATAATATAAACAACATAAGCTTCTTATATTAGATGTGTAAAGTTTTCAATCTTGCAAGATTTAAATCATATTTGCTTTAACTATAATCAACTCTAAAATCTATGCTTGCACTCATTTTTTTCCATAAATTTATTTAAAACTACGTTTTTTTATTAATCAAAAATGGTTTATCCATTATTGGTTGAGGTTGATGACGTTGATGGCAATCGTTTGTATTTTCATCTAAAACAGTTGAAAAATACTAAAGATTTATTGAAAAAAAGTAATTAACCTCATAAAATTTTTATATTATTACATACTTAGAAATTATGGAGCTTAAATAATTCTTTACTGAAAAGCTTTATTTATAAATACGCTTCAAAGTTTTTACCAATAAAGCTTTGATATTATATAATTTGAATAATTGAATCCTTATACGATTACAAATGTTTAATCACTAATGATCCAAATTCTTTGTCAGTTCTGTTGCATCCATGTAATGGAAACTCGAATCGTTAGTGACAAAACTGTGGAATCGTACAAAGTTTCAATAAATAAAATTTTACATTGAAATTCCATCAAGCACCTTCAGCCGAAATGATGAATTATTTGATATTATAGTATTCTTATCAATCAAAAATGTTTAGTGAGATGAAATGAATACTTTTGAAAATACAGTATTAGAAATCAAGTTTATTTTTAACAAAAAAGAATTAAAGCTGTGAAATATATTTATTGTTTATTTATTTTTTATATTTATGTAAGCTACCGATGTTGTGTTTATTGTTGTTCAGCGGGACTTTCCTGTGTCTCGGTTACTGTATCTCTATTTTTTGGAAAAAGTAAAGATTGATTGATAACTGAGACAGTATATCTACATATCACTTTTAAGGTGTTAACTGTCACTTCTTGATGGAAAGGCATGATATTTTAAATAATAAAAACACATTTTTTTAGTACTTATTTCCACAATATATTTTTTGATCAGGACCGGTTTCGCTCATCGCGAGCATTATCAACTGATAGAATACAATTTACAAACAAGTCTATTTATACAAAACAAACAATTAATTTGAGTTAAAGGTAGCAGGTTTACAAAACCATGGGTTCAAGAACTAGGAAACAATTTACATAAAATCATACAATTAATAATTCTCGCGATGAGCGAAACCGGTCCTGATCAAAAAATATATTGTGGAAATAAGTACTAAAAAAATGTGTTTTTATTATTTAAAATATCTACATATCTTAAATGTTATATATAAAAAAATGAATTTCAGAATAGGTGGGTTAGAAATCAATAAACGCATCACACACATTCTTCTCTTCAACATAATATATGTAGAGCTCAATTGATCAGCTTACAAATCACAAAACTAACATAATTCGAACATTTGGCGATCGTAGATACGTACGAAAACGTAATGTGGCCGGAAATACATAAATAATATTCACCGGTGATATAAATGGCATAAACACACTTAGAGTGAATATAAATAAATATATGATAAATGAAAATATTATTTCCGGTGGATTGCAGGCCGCACAAATGCAAATATTACCTGTGACTGACAGGTAATTACTATTACTGCACAGGTATGTACATTATTTTATCAAAAACAGTCCCGATGAAATCATGCAAAGCCTCAAACTCACCCAACCCCTCTGTTTCTATGTATTCGTAATGGCTTTTCGGATTTATTGAACAAACATGTTATTCTCTTGTCAGTCTAGTTGCTTTTCCCAATCCATGTCGTGTGCTCCTAGATAAGCCACAGTTATACACTAACAAACATAATAATGCTTTTTGTTTTACGAAAAAGATAATTCTTAAGCTAACGTGCTATTTATAAGTTTCATTATATAAAAGAAATCGACAATCGACAGACAAAACATGCATAATATAATATGTAGATTATTACAAACTAATCCAATTTGCGAACTAGTTTCGCAATTTTATTATTTTTTAATGACCGTATGTACGACTTCATTTGTCAAACTTTTCTTCAATAGAAATCGATGCTTTACACGTTCAGTCAAAAAATACAATTTTCATTTAAGATTAAAAAATATTTTAGTTTTTACGGAGGTTTAATATTATGAAAACATCACTTGAAGTTTCATAAATATCGCACGTTACATTGTGGTGACTAGGGATTGCCGGTTTACCGATTAACCGATAAATGACCCAAAATGAGACAGCGGTAATTGCCGGTAAATGGAAAATTTACCGGTTTCTACCGGAATTTTTTTATCGCGAATTAATGCCAGATACAGGCATATTAAAACGAATTTTTATTATGATATATGCATGAGGGAGTGAGAAGTTTTTTTTTCAACTCATTTATTAACAAACTCTATAATCCAATACATGAATTTATATTAATAGATACAAATTATGCATACATGTATAAAATATATATATATAGGTATATACTACATAAATAAGTTAATGGATAAACTAATTTTTAAGCGTATCAACTTCGTACAGACAGGTAAACCAAATATTACAAAGTCGTAGTTTAAATTAATCAATCTTTGTATAGCAACTAATAAATTATCTGATTTACTTAAAAAAGAACATTTAAAACATACATATATTCACCTGAAACTCATTTAAAGTACATTTTATGACATTACTATTCACCTGAAATGTATTTTAAATTATTTATGTTTCAATCCAGGATACCATTTTAAATGAAAGTAGCCACGTACAGTATTTCTTTAATGATATAATCCACGTCTATTTTTTTTTTCATTTACCGGTATGAGGTGAAATTATTTACCGTTTACCGGTTATTGAAATTTGACGGTGAATTGCAATCCCTAGTGGTGACCCAATTGTTATATTTATGTCTTTTCACATTATATCATAAAATTTATACTGAACTTTTAGCCCAGTGTTCCTACTCTTGGGCACTCTTCCAATTCAGATGTAGTGGCCACGAGTTTGATTTTTCGAACTGACACACAAGCAAATTATTTTTTTAATATAAAAATATTGTTATTCGAAGACACAGTTGATTTTAAATTTAAAACTTTCTTATAATAACCCGACTGTGAGTCAAGTCAAGAATGTTATAAGATTAAATCTTACTTACCGAAAATTTTCTTTTAATAATATTTTAATCGTAAAAACAAAACAAAGTATTACCCTTAATTTCGTCAAAAAAGCTCATTTTATAATCAAATTGTATACAACTTAATTAAATGTTCAATCACAATGATGGCTAGCGAATGCCGAGTAAATATGCTAATTACTATTTTATTTAAGACTACCACTAAAACTTTAGTTTTTTTTTTTTAATTATTCAATATTTTAAAAATTTTGTGTGAAAATTAATTACTTATTAAAAAGTTTCCATACGCTTATCATATATTGTGTTATTTCGTTAACTTCACATCAGACATATTAAAAAAATCGTGCAGCAAAATAGCTTTAGTCTCAAATAGTATTACATATTGTGAAAAAGTTAGCATGTCAGGAAAGTATGGGAAATTTATTTCCTATTTTCACTTGTTCGGTACACCGCTGACGGTGCTGTGATTGTATCATATCGAAAATCAAGTACTACCCTCCCATACAATGTTTATCATTCTGTGGTAATAAATCATTCTGCAAGCTTGAGAGCTGTCTAGTTTCAACTAGACATCAGTATCGTGGTACGTGTTTAGTCGCGAGCTCGCGCTGCCAAACGTGAGCAATGAACACAGTTATTTTGTGTCAACCACAATGCTTTAGTTCTACTATAACATTTTGTGTAATTTTATTAACAAATAAAACTTGAAATTTGAAAAGCATTTGTCTTAAGGCTCTATATATAGATCCAGTTTCAGTCATAGCCAGAAAAAAGTTATATTTTTTGATCCGGACTGGTTTCTGTCATCTCGACCATTATCAACAGTTATTTAGTATATCATGCTTTTCCATCACGAAGTGACAGTGAACACCTTAAAAGTGATTTAAAAGTTATTTATCACTCAAATATTTTCTATATTATACCAAGTCAAAAAACTTACAAATAAAATACTTAGAGATACGACAAAACGATTTTTACAACAAAATTTTGTTTGTCTGATAAAATCGGTTTAAGTAAAATCGTCGCAGTTCTAGGAAGAAAATCTGTTCTAATAAAATATTTTTTTTTTATCAATAAATATTGAATAAAGTAGTTTTAAAAAACTTAAGCAAGATTTATCAAACATAATGAAATAAAATTTAATAACTAATGCTCTCGCGTACTTGATATTGAACATAGTAATTTTGTCACCAAACGAAAGTTTAAGTATAACTTGACTTTTAAAACTATAAAATATTTTTGTTTATTATAATTAAACATTTCCATAATTTTTGTTTCTGTCACTAATCAACTTGGCTGATTTGAAGTTTACCATGTATCAGACAGGGCTTAAAGATCGCGCGTCGAAAAGCTTGGCTCTAAAGCCAGCGATATGAATGTAAATTCATGGTGAGGTAATTTGGGGAGCTTTGATTTTTTACGATTTCTGGTTACATTTCAAGAAACACTGACACGTCATGATTGAATTTGTGAGATGTATTAATGTATCAGGTAAACGTGCCCAAAACAGCACTCAAATCATACCACTACACAAATGACGAAGCGGTACTTGGACATGGAACACGATTTCAAAAATTCGATGCTTTTTTCCAACCATATCTGAAATTGAGGTTAAACACTTTATGTTGTTTGATTTAACTATATTTGTATTAAAATAACAAAATTTTATTCAGTTGCTTTTTTCGGAGTATTAATACATTAATAAAGCTTACAAATGATTAATGATTATTTGAAACAATAGAAAACACATTTCTAATAATATTCTCACAATTTAGTATTTCTAAGAACAGGAACAATTTCGCTCAACGTGAACATTATCAACTGAACATTCCTCATAAAAATGCATAACTTTGTTAGTGCTTAATCTTTGTTTTTATTATTGAAATATAATGCTTTTCCACGAAAAAATGACAGCTAAAACCATTAAAATTATCAGTACATGTCAATTACTCACACTTCGATCTATTAAGAAGGATGGTATAAAAGGAAAACATTGCAAACATGCATGTGTTTATACACGAACCCCTAAGTCAAATCACCAAAAATATTCGGAATGGACTCGAGCTTGTTGAACATAGTAATAGAAGAGTCTTTTCAACTCGATTACATGACCACCAACATATTATCAATGTTGATCAACCTATGTAAAATGACGTATAATTATTGCATTAAGATTTCTCAAAAATTCATGTAGTAAACTTTTATGTGTAAATTCATCTTGTTCAATTTAACATTAAAAACAAACTTACGTTACGTTGCCACATTTATTAAAATGTCATCCTTTAATCGCGAATTGTTTTAGGACAATAAGTAAGTCCATCGCTTAGTAAATGTTAATTATCTTTACATAAAAATACGTTTTCTTTTTAATTTATATTAAATAAAAAATCATCGTAAGTATTTTTCAAAAAAGCTATTTAAATACAGAGCTGTAATATAATATTATGATCTTCATTACTGTGCACGAATTAAAGCTTACTTTGCCTGAATATCATAAATTATCTCTTCCACGTAACCAATATGTTGTGTAAATGGTACATAAATTACAGTAAACGTGATTCCCATCCAATAATTCTGTGTCAATAAGCCATTGAGGCTGGTTGTAAGAGATTTGCTGAAGGTGTTCTACTCATGTCACGTGTCAACGGGCCCGACCAATCAAAATCAAGCTTCAACAACATCAACCTATTTCGACAGCATCGCGACATAAGCTTATTCGTTCAACAGCGGATACGTACTCGGTGGTCCAGAAATTTTGTCACAATGGAAAACATTTCATTACAAAATAAATACATGATTGAAAAAAACTCGTATGAGATACTCTCCTAAATACCCAATATTTTGTTTAAAATCATAAATGATTTCTTTTTTATAATTATTTATTTTTTGCTATGATGCGTAGGTATTGCATTAAACAATAATGTCAAAGGAATTTAAATTTGCTTTCATTTTGTTTCTATTTTTAATATGCCCCTACAACTAAAATTAAAAAACCTCAATGCATATTTATTGGCATTACAATTTATTGTGTTTCGCTTTAAAATATATTTATTGGAATGAAAAGTGAATAAAAATAATAGCTTCTCGTATAATATTAACAATCATTAAAAAAATTTGTAAAACTCTTGGTTAACAATAAACAACTAAATAAATATTTATATCATTCCTTACAACCACATCTGATTCACAATAACAATCACATTGACAGTCTCGCATATTGTAGATACATCGTTAATGAAGAATCAATTGTATTCAGCCAGACAAAACAATTATACATACCTAATTTAATTTTATACAAATTAAGTCACAAAATAATTCATTTGTTAGGGGCTTACTGATAAATTTACAATGAATTAAAACAATATTTTTTCGGTTCTATTTTTTAGAAGCGGCTATTTAATTTCAAGAGGTTCTTAATGTTTTTTTTAAATAGCGTTGCTGAAATGTATATTCATTTATTAATGGTCACAATGATCTAAATATCTAAATTATTTGAATTTGTGAATAAGTCAAAGCTATTAAGATTCATGTTTTTTTAAACAGAGTTTTTCAGTTTTTCTTAGTCAGCATGGCAGATCAATTATCTATGGAATAATTTGGTTTCTACGTCTTATTTTCCATGAAACAAATAAACAATATTTATAAAAGTATTTCTCAATAGTAAAAAATACAACTTTAAATATACATATTCATAAGATCTATAAATAATGTTTTCAACTTGCACTGTCAGAATGACGCAAGCGAATTTCTTGTGCATGTCTGAATATTATTTATCTCGTCTAACAAGAAATGATTACATTTTGTGTAGAATGTAATAAAGTGTTGGCAAAGACAATTTTCCGCAGTTCATTTATTCAAAATAATAGGGTGTATTCGAATGGAATTTATTTGAAATTACTAAGGGGGAGAATAATGCAACGGACAGCGTTTAAGAATATTTCTTTTATAAATAATTGCTAATCAAATTTAAATTACTGTAATTTTGATTACAAATGTTTCAAACATTCATTTCAATGCCTTATTTTAATTAAACAATTACGGCATTTTCAAAATACGCAAACGTTAAACTAAATTAAATAGCTATTTAATTAAAATTGCAACTACATTTTCTTCACTATTGGGCAGTCTCTTTACAATTTGAGTAATCGACACCATCTAAAAATTAATTCTTCTGCTGATTTATAATTCTTTTACTCTTCAAGTCACTTTTTGACTTCTGAAAAATTCACTTATTGCATAATTCTTTGTACATAAAAACAAATAATATTTTTTTAATATCAACGGTATTTCTGATTTTTTTATAGTATTGCCAACTCATACATATATGATATAAAAAATAACATTTTTAACGTTAAAGTGATGAAATTAGTTAATTCATTAATGCCATTTGCCCATATATAAAAACAAAGAGAAATTTCGGTGGTGTTCCTAAACTTCGGACTTCCGTGTTTTAATGTTTTGTGAGCTCTGGGAGTTGAATCAAAGTTATATTGTTTTTAAAGTGTTTACTGTCATCTTTTGCTAGAAACGCATAACATTTTAAATATAAAAAAAATTACATGTGTATAGCCAAAAACAGCTTAAAATTTCTCGTCCAAGAAATATAACCCCACTTGGTTAAGAAGTACTGCTTGAGAGAAATTTCTGGCAAAAAGTTTTTTTATTTACAATATATTTGAGTTCATAAAACCATCAACATTTTTTAACTTTTGAACCATTTGAATATCATATTTATTTGTAAAAACAAATGGTTAAACAAATTTAAAATACTAT
Organism: Himalopsyche japonica; assembly: GCA_028555115.1. Lineage (NCBI taxonomy): Eukaryota > Metazoa > Arthropoda > Insecta > Trichoptera > Rhyacophilidae > Himalopsyche > Himalopsyche japonica. The sequence continues at coordinate 2,761,283 of JAHFWJ010000446.1, read as the reverse complement.
AGTTACTATGCTACTTTAATTAAATATGGCCAAATGAAATGAAATTATTGATAAACTTACCAAAGCTTTTATAGATGTATAACGTTTAGTGTTATATTATCATCATATCGAAAATCTCTTTTCGAAATAGAATGCAACTACTAGCCCATTAGCAGAAACAAATTAATACCGCACATAATTATGTGAAACAGTTTACGCATACTAAGTTCCCAGAATCTATTTGGCGAACGCATATTAAATCGTTGGAACTGCAAATGAGTTGTTTTGATTATAACGAGATCACAAGCTTTTATATATTAGTAATATCGTTTATTTGTTATTATACTGTTTGTTGAGCTTTAGAAATAATGGGTGGGTTTGATATAATTGATTTATAATTTTTTAAGTTTAATTTACGCTCGTTATTTTATCGGTAAATATTAATTACAATGATTATTTTCATTATTAATTTTCGTGCAGCCAATGATATATACTTGTTAAAGATTTTTTTTATTTTTATTTGTGAAACTTTTATGAACATTTTTATTTGAGAAATGCTTTCATTTTTTTTTTAAACTTAAACTGTTTCAACTGAAAATGCAGTTTTTTTAATATATATCAAGTTGGCTTTAATGAAACATTATATATTATTGCGTATATAATGTGATGTGTAAATCAGTCAATCATTGCTTTTTTTACAACGATGGAAGGTCAGAAAACTGTTTAAGCACACGATATCAATAAAAATAATTATTCAAATAAACCACATCTTCTTACACAATAACACACTAACCCACACATAGCACTCGTATGCACTTGAATATAAAAGTATATACGATGTCTTATCAAATCTCTTTTTTCTGATAAAGCATTCCACTGAAAATTTCCAATCTGTTTTCACTTCTTGAGAAAGGATTTCACTTTGCACACAAAAGGTCTAGCCGTCTGCACAATGCGCTGCACCCGGTGAAAGCGCATCGAAGCTTTTCACCCAAGTCATTCAGAAAAAGCTCCCAGTAGATGGAAAAATTTCCAAAGCTGGAAATTTCTTTTTAACATGAAATTGATTCTCAATTGACTCGCTATGGGAAGTATAGCTGACGAGTTGATTATCTGACGGTTTATTTATATTCAAGTTGAAAAAAAGATTAATTGTTATCGTAACTTTTTACAAAACCAAGTTGAAACGAATTTTGTGAAGATTTATTAAATGGCTTATCCTTATTTTTTTCTTTACATCTGAAGAAATAATTGCTCACGTGTAGTCTATATAAGTAACTACATATTACCATAATAAAACTGTTAATTTGTGGAAAAATATATATTCTTTTGTATTAATATTATTTTTGTATTTATTGATTATTTTGAAAACCAACATTATGGTTAATCTGACCCATAGAATATCAAGTTTGAATCATATTTTTCCACCTAATGTATGCAGATATAGCCTTTTTACGATGAAAATTATATAGAAGTAGAAGTTTTACGATTTTTTAAATTATGATTTATATTTTGAAATTTTGTTTTTTTATAAATTAAGTTATCATTTACTTTATTGAAATAATTACACGCAGACTATAATTGGCAATTTATGAAATGAAATCAAGCACCTATATAGAATATGCCAAATGTCGCTACTTGACCTATGTATCAAAGGAGTTTTGTTCAATTACACTAATTGAGAAGAAACATACAAAACTGTGAAATATCAATTTATCTTTATTTAAGGATTCCTCTAAAAACGACGAATGCGGGCTATTTACCATTTTTACTTTATAGACCTTATTATACAAAAAACTATTAGTACAAGAGAACTTTGATTGATAAACGATAGATAGGAGTTTTAGTGTATATCATTTAAATACATTAAATGTAAAATTATATAGAAGTGAAATAATTTTAATTAAACATTTTTTACTTAATACATAAAATGTAAAATTTTAATTGTTGAAACTTTCAACATTTTCACGTGAAAATGTTGAAATTTGATATTGAAATTATATCAAGTACTCTCAATCGATATCGTAAATCATAGATATATATTTCGGCTATAGTTCAATATTTATGATAATCTTCTTATGTCACTAATTATTTTTATTTACCTTTAAATCCATTTTTTTATACAATTCCAACGTAACTAAAATAGCCAGGACTGTGGAGTTGTTAAAATAACATGACTCCGATATTGATCAATAACACAACTCCGACTAAATAAGGTATATTTTTTCAGGCTTTCTCCTACCTTTCTTATTTGCGTGCATTGAATTTATGATTAACCAAACAATGTGGCTAATTGTTCACTTTAATTTTCTTAGCGAAAAAGTAGTCGAAGTTGCTCGAACTCAACTCCAGCCGAAACACTGCGACTCTATGACTCCGACTCCGATACCGCCTTGAAAATAGCAAAAAAAAAGTTAATCGATAACGTTAAACAAAATTTGTAGAACAAATATTCATTTGAAGATACCTCCGATTAACTTGTTAATCGCAATCATTTAATCCTACTATAAAAAAAGCTCTGTATGACTTTTTTTTAAATATACATAGACAGATTAGTTGTGAAAGATAAGCGATGTGAACCATTATAAGTTGTAGGTGGAAAAATTCTGTATGAAATTTTAAGACGGAGGTGGACAATTATTTTGCAGAGTAATAAATCACGCCCGCTTTTAATATATGCCAACACGTCAAATGATTTTTGGCAAATGAAATTCAATTATTACTAATATGGCAGCCTTAAAAACTAGTAATAAAAACACATGTGTAACATATATATGTTTCCTGCTTTCAGTTATTTCAAACAACAGTATAGACTTGAAAAACAAACATATGTAACCAACATAAAAATAAAGAAATTAGAAAAATTTACATCCCAACAACGCGGAAATAAAACATGGATTTGATCTACACTTATTTGATTTCAATGCTTTTTTTTATTCTACCTTAAAAAAATCATTTTTGTTTTGTAAGATTTTCTTTCGTTTTCTTTTAATATTTCGAATAAATAGAATGTAACAAAAATATCAAAGTTTGTGAAGTACGTATCTACTCGTAAGGAATTACAATAAATATCTTTTTATATATACACATAATATATTTATTATTTCAATATATATATTATTATGTATTTAAACTATTAAAACGATTTATTTCAAGTCTTATATATTTTGTCTTCTATTACTTTCCTAAACGATAAACGATACTACATAACACATAACTTCAAAAATATGAAACACTTAACTGGGAGTAAAATAAACAATGGATATTTTTTAGAATTGTATGATATGAAATGCTATTGTTTAATCTTTAACATTCAGAAATACTACATAATAACTTATTGTAAACATCTGTTTTTATTTTCAAACCTTGCTAATACGACCGAATATTGACGGCGAACACAATGACACAAAATAGTTATATTGTTGATATGAAATAAATATGTATATTTTCCCACTAGCTCGCAACATAAATAAAAGCAGCAACTCTGCTCGCACACAATATTTCAGAATATATTTTTTTTCTTATATATATAATTCCTGATAAAATAATATTATTATTCAAAACACAGTGCAGAAATATGGATAAGGATAGTGTACTTTATCATGGGTTAGGCGTTTATTAGCGGTCGGACTGAAATCACGTCTCCTTTATCCGACAGTGGCTAGCTTCTACTCAATGTTCGCATTACTAAAGCTGACCGCTTAATTTTTTGATAAAAATAGAGAGATTTATTATTTAAAAATTATTCCACCTAAGCTATTTTTTAATCGTCCATAAAAGCATTCATTTGGATCTTCATACATGCACAATTTCAGTTTGAATATTTATTTTGTTCAATTTTTTTCACATGGCTTACAATTTTTATATTAACTTAAAACAACGCTTTTTGGGGTAAATGGTTAATTTAAAATTTGGTATTGTTGTTATAGGATCGTTCATTCACAAATTTTATTCGATCCTCTCGTTTAGACATATTCATTTCAAATGACAAATAAAATAATTAACATTGTAGACAATTTTGAACCAAACAAACGTATAAATTTCATTTTAATTTTATCAAAATAACATCTTGGAAAAGTGTTAATGTCTTTTGTATGTTTTGAATTGATACTTAAGATGTTTTGGACAGAGGGAAAGAATCTATTGAATTCAAATTTTATATACTCAAATATTTTTTTCAAAATATTAAAATTGTTTAGTTGCGAAAAAAATTATGTCACTTTACTTGTATACATATTATTTGAAAAAAAAAAAAATTGGTTGTCCCACCTTCACCCGTTATGTGTATGCAGCCGTTGTGACACGGCCGCCTTCCATAACGCAATACTAATAAAAAGAATCGATTTTACTCCTCATACTCTTGGCCCGATACAGAGCTGCACGGACCGATCGTTAAACCATGCACTATTGTGCTTAAAAGAAGAGAGAAAAAAAAAGAAAGAAAAAGGAAATGTGACTTGCTCAGCCACTTAGTCTACGTGATATTAGGTATCCTGTGTATCTGCGTACTGAAAATCCGCCGTGGCGGAAGAGTTTAATGTGCTACGCGTTGAATCTAAAGACGAATCGAGAATGTCTCGTTCCCCGTATGATCTTGCAAATTTATCGAATGCCTCAAAGTTGGCCTTGGTTGATACTAAGTCAGCGTGGCCTATTGGGCCCGTATGAGGACGGACCACAACAAACAGCTCTGTTCGTTCGGCCTTCATCTCGGGGTGAAAAAAAAATATTATTTTTTATAAGATATAGCTGATAGCTATTTCGGCTCACGACATCTTTAGAACTATTCCCAAAGATGGCTTGAGCCGAAATAGCTATCAATTCTATCTTATAAAAAAAGTGTAGAACTAAAATACATTGCTATTTTTTCACCGTGTTATAATGAAGTTCTACCAAGTAAATGCTAGTTCAATCAATATACTACATTAAAGAAGAAATCAACGCGTTATGCGTGGTGACATTGAATATTTAAGCGCAGCAATAACAATATACGTAAGGAAGAGGCAAAATAATTTTATAGTATAATAAACAGCATAGTTCTTTTTAAATCTGAGCTTTACTAAGAACTCGACAATAATAGTAATACTAGCAAACCTTCAAAGGAAAATGTTGGAAACAACTAAGGCCGGCCGTGCTAGCATTTACTTGCTTTAACTTAATAATACTAGGCTAGTTCGTAATAAGTTAGATTATAGAATTGTCTTAACATCTAGTATATCTTTTATCTTCAGAGTTCTACGTTATGTTTGCAGTTACAGCAGATTAGATTTTTTCACATTTATTACAGTTGTCAAACTGCTTGCAAGTCAGAGCAATTTCAACAGTACAGTGATTGTCCTTTTTCATTATTGATATTATTTTATTTTTGGCTTATAAAAACTTTATTTTAAAAAAAGAAAACAAATTAACATATTTATTTTGTAATTTAGATTCAATAAATCCAAAAAATTATTAAATTATAATCATTGATAAAATACTCAACATAATTAAAATAAAATTATCCTTTTTGACGTAATCCATTCCTTATTGTGCCACACAAAATATATCGAAACAAATCTATTCAAAAGAACCACAGAACAAGCAAAAACCTTTCAGAAGGCAAATCCAGCCCCCTAGCCGTAGATTGACAATCTATCTAAAGTTTCAATAGGAAATAAATTAGAACCTATATCTAACCTCAAGATAATTATCGCTTGAAAGTGATACTCAAAGAAACAACAATCTTTCACTGCTAATTACGTGATATGTTGAGTAATTAAATAGTAAATTTTATTTTTGTTTTTTCAATATACCCAAAAAAATATAACGGACTCGTACAGATAATGAAAATTTATTTACTTTAGAACAGCAACACTATTTATTTTATTCCAACAACAATGAAAAATAGAATAATCACGTTAACTTTGATTTGATTGCTCTTTTTTGGTTTGAATACAAAGACGGTTGATTAATCTAATAGGACTTACACAAACGATGCTTTTTTTGTTGTTTGTTTCATTATCTGTTCTTTGACGCTGAGGTCTAGTTATCAGTAACTAGAAAGTGGACTGATTAGAAACTGTCTGCCACAAATTTACGAGAGACTTTAATTTTGTAGGTGGACCTAATTTTCAGAGGGGATTAAGGTTCACTCAAACATAAATGTTTGGCTAAAAAACATACATAAGCGTCATTGGTATTTTTACAATAAAAAAATCAAAAAACATGTTTATAATTTCATTACCTTTTTTTGTTATAACAATGAATTTATTTTGTTTCGGACATTTAAATTCTTCTTGTTGACTATTTGGTAACAATTATTTATTTTTTCTTAAGATTTACTAGTTTAAATTATATTGCCATTTTTTGAAAATCGTCAACATATAAAATTTTGAATCTGTATAAAGATATTTTAAAAAATATTGAAAGGACTTTTGTTAGAGAAAAGGCTACATGAGAACTTTCCAAATACTGTCAACGTCAATAAAAATTAATAGTTAACATCGACATTTTTATATTTTTAATAATAACAACACATGTTTCAGTACTATATCCATATTGAAAAAATGTGTTGATATAATTTAAAATATCATCCAAGAAATGACAGTTGATACAGTAAAGGTGACATTTTTTATGCTAAAAATTTTACCAATCAAAGTTTCGAAAGACACAATGCTTTCAAACGAAGTCCATATTTTTTTTTATTTTTTATGCAAAGAATGCATACAATTTAAGAATCTTTTTTACCTTTTAATACGCGGTTATAATTAATAAAAATTTGATACCTTGCATAAATATTGCTTTTGTAGAAGTAAACTTTCATAGCGTCAAAATTATATTGAGCTTATTAACAAATGTTTATTCTGGTAAACATTGTGGAAAGCTTCCTCTCGGTACGATAAAGTCGTATTACCTTTGACAGCGGGTAAGTTTTTGATTACCTCACCTTGTGGGTAAAATTTTCATCAGTGGCTTTTCAGTTGGGAATCGTGGTGCTCGTCTAGTCTCGATATTTAAAATTATCGGAGAATACGGATGACATTATACCAACATCTTAAATTACAGTATACATCCAGTCCTTTTTTTACACAAATTCGATTATACGCGATTTTTTTGGAAGGCACCGTTACATTTTTTTACGCGCTTCACTCGTTTTTACGCGACTTTTTTCCCAAATTGTTTTTAAGAAGAACTTGTTTAAAAACAATGCATTTTTAAATTCGTTGAATAGCACTTTTCTCGGCCATAAATTTTATCACTTTGAATTATTTTGTCAAATAAATGCCCTCCAATGACGTCCAAATATTTTAAATGTTAACAAATAAATGCGAACCGAAGATAAAAATAGTACTCTTGAAATAAAAAGCATTTAAAAATAAAATAATTTACACTTGCATGAGTATTTTAAAAAGACAGTTTTAACTTGGCTTTCATAAATATTCCGATATACAAGAGGCCGAGCAAAATTCAGATTCATACAAAATTCAATACTTTGGTTCAAAAAATCGCAAGAGAAAAAAAATATATTTTTATAGTCTCATTATATTTTTATAATCAATAAAGATATGAAAATATATATTTTTTTTTGCACGAATTTTAAAGAGCGAATTTTGGTTTTTCATACTTTTCTGGTACTTTTTCACGCTATATTTTAATATTTGGAACCAAATTGTCAGATTATACGAAAGTTGTGATTTTTTTGCGCTCCGTTTCCTCGAACCAATGTATCGCGTAAAAAAGGACTGGTGTATAATAATAAATGACATAATTTTATCACAATAAATTTTCAGGATATGCAATATAATATTATATAATATATTTACCATTTAATTAAATTGTTTAAAAACGTTGAGAACTGGACATAAACTAACTACCCATACTTTTTTATGATCTTAAATACTACTTCTATAAGCAATAAAAATATTAACTGAATAGTATTAAGAAAATATAGTAGATTTTAAAATTATTTTGTTTAATCTGCTAGAGGACTAAAGATCTCACAAATATATGAGCCATAGATTTTAAAATCTTTATATCTCCAGACCTTGATATACTGGCGTTTATAATCAGTAATAGGGATTATAGAGATTGTTTTAATTTGGGTAGCTTTGCTGAAGAAGGGTGAATAAGATTAACTAACAAATGTTTGGAAATATTTTGAAAAGAATCAAAGCCATTGATTTTAATAAATCTAGTCAATTAAGGATGCATATACGATCGTAGATTACCCGCTTTCACAATAGACTTATCATCAAATTGTTTTCAAAAATACCAAAAGAAACGATAAATGTAAAACAAACTAAATGTTGAACTGTATTCAAATTTACTTACTTTCTTTAAGGGGCCATTAAACAAAATTAATTAATTAATTCAAGTGCTAATTTTGGAAAGTGTCGCGACCAATTTTATTCAAATAAGAATAATTTCCCTTTAAACGTGAAAGCTTCTTACTTAAACCTGTACAATATAGTTAGAAACTTACTTAGAAGCTTATCTCTCCATGCGGTAGGGCAAAGCATACAGAGCTTTCGCTATAACAACTTTTAAACCCCGAGAAACCCGGTCACAGATTTCCCGAGACAAAATAATAATATGACAAGAACAAAATGTCGCTTGCTTACATGTGATATATTTTAAATTGCTTGTTAAAGTTCGGTTAGCGAACGGAATATAACAGCGACGTATATAATCATCGTCAACTGTCTCAGTGGCCTTCTTTAAAGGTATCTTAACAGAAAGCTTTTCGAGAGAACTGCTTAACTTATCTTTTTAGAGTACATTACTAGTTAGTTTATCAAAAACAACTATTTTTTTAACAAAAATGCATAAATTAGATAATCATTATCAATTCAAACTAATCAATTACAAAGTCAAAAACATCCTTGTTGAGCGCTGTATCAAATACCAGTATAAATTATATATATATTACAGTGGTTCACATTTTCATATAGGTAATATGTAGCAAACATGATTAAAAAGGAACATGAACATACCCATTAGACAATTCACATCACACCAAGAGAAATGAATTACGAAGGAACGTAAAATTATAGACACTTACCAACATAGCTTTTCACATCAAATATTACGTAAGTTGGTCTCCATTATTAGAATCATATAAAAATATAACTGAAACATGATTTTAGTTAATTTATCGCTTTCATATATCTGTTTCAACTCGTGACATTTTAATCTTAAATGACGTCTATGCATTCGTAACGCAATCGTTCGAGAAATCTGTTGATTGAATAATAGCTCACGACCGTCGCAAGCGAAGCCAATGTTGTGTACCATTCTATGTCACATTACTTTAAAATATTGAATAATAGCGTATATTTTTTTAGTTGGTCTTTAAAGGGTTAGATAGCGCACTATGCATCAAAACTTGTAGTGGCCGGCAAAGGTAAAATCGCCAAATAAGTAAGTCCCCCAGGTATATTGCAAAAGGAAAACGTATACCATAATTACTCCTCTCAACTGTGCCATAACTTCCTCGACAACTTTGACAACTAATGCGGCGGAATTTCCTGATACGCTGAACACCACATATAGCTGGCAACATTGGCGCTCAATGTAATTATTCACCATAAACAATTTTATAATTTGGAAAATTTTCGTAACTCAATTACAATTTAAAGAAAGATTTAATATACTCTTTTATTGTTTAAAATATTATAATGAATGAAATTATATAATTATAATGAATGAAACTTACAAACGAAGCCAGCCAAAAAATATTTCCTTCTTAGCTTTGTGAAAAATTATGTTAATATACAGAAAATTGAACCTAACCAGACTTCTTTTATACTAATATAATCATGTTCGCCTTAGTATGGACCATTAAGACTTCATAAAGATGAACAGGATTTTTGCTACTAGCAGCTGCATGATGCTCAAATAGTTCCTTAGCCTCTCTTTACCGAAGAGGTTAGTGATAGGATGCCAAAACTAAGAAACGCTTGGTGGTTATCTAACATTATGAAACTTATTAACTCATGAAGTTGTGTCATGTTGTTCGCGGTATAGTAGAACAACTTTGACGATTCATCAATGTCTAAGAAAAATTTCAGACAACTTTACATGAATTTTCTGCATTTGACAAATTCATATTCACTTTGAATACAAAATGCGTATTACTATCAAAATATGTCCAAAGATGTCACTACGTATATTGAAATCAATAATATGGAGCAATTTTAAAAGTTAAAAAAATACCAATATCAATATTTTGTCATTAGTGTGTGAAGAACGTGCACAAATACCGTAAACTTCTCGTCACTGGCGGCTAAACGATTAAATTCATATTGAGCAATACATAATTAAAGATATCGAGTCAAGTGCCAAAGGCGAAATATTGGACAGCAAATAAATATTAATAACCAAACATTGATAAATATTTGAAATGTCAATAGGCACCTGGGGTATTATTTGTCATCTCTGTTTATTTGGCAAAGTTTGTCAAATAATAAATTCCTGTTACATTATCGTTTGTTTCATTATATTCATTAATTAATATTGATTCAACTGAAATTTTTTTTTTTCAATCATCATAATATATACTTTTTTTATAGCTGATTAACTTCTACTATAATAAGCAATCAAATACTTTTTAAGCGTAATATTTTGGCTTTTCTTAACGTCGATTTTTGAAGTCTGAAGATAAAGCTCTTAATGCACGTTACTAACCGAATGTAAAAGTAACATCAGTTTTTTTTTATATAAAAATATGTTTTTTTAAGCTTCAATATACTTCATTTCAAATTTGAAAGTGGTTAAGAAATTAATTTGTGACCTTGTCTGACTTTTGAACCTTCTTTTTTTGCATTGTGTCCGTGTTCTATAGGTAATCATAATTTTATAGCAGGCTTGAGTATTTATTTTTCGTTTCAATCATCCATCTGTACCTGGACTAATAAATTAAACAAACTTTCTTTTTATCATTGAAATGGATTACAATGACAGTGAAGTGCGTGTTAATTTTACATTTAAAATGTTAAATACTCGTGATGTTATTCACCATAAATACACCATAAGAATCGTCGAAAGGTAAGTTGTGATGTCGTTGGGTATAAACTGTTTATTATCATCGAAAGCCATGGACTTTTTTTCATGATACGTTGTATCATTCTCAAGTTAAGAGTTAGGTGTCGTTTATATCACAATTTAATTTCCATATAATTCAGAATAAGTATGCTTATTATCTAATTAAATATACAGAGTGCGCCCAATAAATCCCCAACTGTAAAATTCAACAAACCGATAAGAAATGCTTAATTAAATATTGACAATAGTCGCTTAATCTATTTTCAATCGACTCTTTATGATTTTGCCATAATATTATATTAATTTATTGAATAAAAAAATGATTTACATTTCCGAAACCTTGATTTGTAACTGCTCAGTCAAAATGATCAGTTATAATAATAAATGATTTGATAGGAGCCGCCAAGTTACCAAAAAAAAATATTAAAATTAAACTATGTTTCTTCTCAAACAATAATTTGCAATGAACAACTTTTTTCTTGGGAAAAACACGATGGTTTAAAGACACGCAGCACTGGTTCATTGTGTCAATAAAAAATCCGTACAGAATGAAAGTATTTTGACTGAAATAGGAAGATTTTTTTGCAGTACATAATAGGAATAATGATTTAAATATTATTTTTATTCTATATTCTCCTATTCTAAGCGACTCAAATTAAGTTAAATTATTTTTTATTTAAGTTATTATCATAAGAAAATAGAAGTAGCATTAATATACTTTTGAAAATGTATTTTTATAATTACTTAAGCACGTCATTTGAATCTTGAAAATATACTTCAAGTTTTGTATAAGCAAAAATATGAACTGAAGTAATGTGGGCGGTTTGTTGAAACAATGAAGTTACTCAAGAGTTAAAGTCAATTTTAAATATCATGACATTTGGGAGCATTTAAAAATACAAACCATTTAAATTTATAAGTTCTTTACAAGGCGTATATGTTAATGAAAAGAACGACTTTTTATTTTAAATATTGAATTATCAAAAACAAATGATTGCCGACTATCTGTCTTGACGACGCAATTTCTTTCTTTTTTTTTAGAATATTCATATTTTATTTGAATGTTCAAATTTTGTAATTTTTGAACTCGGAGTTCGAATAACATCACTCGAAACAGATGCAAAAAAGAAATGCTGTCAGCAAATGTCATTAATAAACTATTGTGTAATTGTCACCATTAACATCATCATTAACGAGTCATGGCACTGTTTACTTAGCATATAAAGTAAAGGGTACGTCGCTGTGATTCAATAAAGAAATGCTATATAAAAGAATGGATTATGCAAATTTTTTTGACACCCAAAATTTTTAAAAATTAAATCAACTTGGACACATGCTTGCGGATGGAACAAGGAAGCTTGAATCCTGCCTGTCTTTTTGTAGCAGATGATGAATTCTGTCGCTCGGAATTTCAGATCTGATATTCACCCATAGGATTTACTCAACAAAACTCAAGGATACTGACTAAGGAGAAAGCAATGTGGAAAGTAAAAAATTTGCTTCGAATATATGGAGGACATGACCGATTTCATATTTATTTGATACTTAATAACTGCTACTATATAAGGTCTCACTTGTACATTCACACTTTTTTTCGAGCTCTCGTGTGATTCCGCGAAAATGTTATCTTTTTTTTTTTTTTGAATGCGTAAAGTACAATTACTTTAGTAGATGTAAATAAGATATTTTAATACAGTCTACGTAATTTAACAATAAATATGATACGCGCATCAATAATTCATACTTTTTATTATTCGTACAGTCTCTGACATAAGCTTTATTTGTATTAGTTGCTTCTGAAACTCCGAACAATGATTTTTATAATAAGTTTTTTTATAAATCGAACTTGTATGTCCAAATGCAACTTTATCTAACACAAGGTTTTTAAAACTAAAGCACGAACTATTCAGTATATATTTGACATTTGATTAATGTAACGATTAGGACATCAAGGGATATAAGTGCTTTAAATAATAAAAACACATTTTTTTAGTACTTATTTCCACAATATATTTTTTGATCAGGACCGGTTTCGCTCATCGCGAGCATTATCAACTAAAAAAAAAAATGGGATATAAGTGCGTTCAAGAGTTTTGTCTCAATAATATTTGTAATAATTTACGATATTATCTTCTTATATTCTGATTTATTAACCAAATTATGACTTAACACATTTTAATATAAAAAATACATGATATCATATACGAAATATTTCACCCTAACTCATCTTGTCAAACAAAATTAAAAATGCTTCACTACCCAAATCCTCCCTTCTCGCCGCTTCACCAACACCTCTTCGGTGACCAAATGACTTAGCGAAATTTGTCACCGACATCTATGTTATATATAATACATAACGTATTTAGTTGCGACAACCACTTGCTTCTACGCAAAACTTACGCCTCCGATAATTCATCAAAAATGTGAAAAAACTTTCAGATTGGCTTATCTAAAACGACAAATCTGTCTGATTATATCTTTCAAAATAAATGATTATTTTTCTTATGTGCCATTCCAATAATATTGTATAATATATAATTACTTAATTGACCATTTCCTTATTATTCATTCTTGGAAAACTTAATGATTTTCCGTTTTTTTGACGGAAAGGAAAATGATAAAAATTGAAGATATTGAGCTATTTTAAATAATAAAAACACATTTTTTAGTACCTATTTCCACAATGTATTTTTTATCAGGACCGGTTTTGCTCATCGCGAGCATTATCATCTGCAATTTAATACATCATGCCTTTCCATCAAAAAGTGACAGTTAACAACTCAAAAATTATACTCATAAAATACTATTAGAGATATAACATAAATCAAATTATACAATTTTTAAAATATTTTAATACTATTTTTCTGATAAATCGTAGTTCTAAATACTACATATAAAAATAATCGTAGTTCTAAAAAGGAAATACTACATATTAAATAAATCCAAATTAGCCACAACATCTGCTTTTAAATAATAAAAACACATTTCTTAGTACTTATTTCCACAATATATTTTTGATCAGGACCGCTGTCAGTGCTCGCGATGAGCGAAACCGGTCCTGATCAAAAAATATATTACGAAAATCACTACTAAAAAATTGTTTTATCATTTAAAATTTCATGCCTTTCCATCAAGAAGTGATACTAAACTATATCCAAATATCTTTAAACTTAAAATTAAGTTAACATAAAATCAAAGAGAATAAAAACATCACATCGTAATTTGTCTTTGAACACGAATTCATAAATTAATGTTTGATAAAAAGTGATCTGCTACTTAAATGCGTGCCCACATAAGCTCTAAACTATTGTATATATCATAAATTCGTGTTTTCATTCAGTGTTCATTGCGTTTTTAACATAATGCCAACTGATCAAACTAGTTAGCTGACATTAATAAACAGCATTTAAATATCTGACGACGACTTCTTTGCGGTGACATCTCACGGTTGAAGTATGAATGTGGCTAGCGGAGCGATGAAGTATGGAGGCCATCCATCATCGAGCAGGTGTCAAGTTATTGTTACCTCCTGCAAAGTGTAGTATAGGGCACCATCATAGATGAGCGCCCACAACGCCAACTACCCGCCGGTGTCGCGTCGTATTACAGATGAGCCAATTGCGTGACGACGCAAGTGTTGCCAACCTTAGCTAGATTAATTAGTATTTTTACATGCGCCATTTTCTTATTTTGCGACGAGTTCAATTTAAAGGCGAGCGATTATACCTTAATTAAGATCAACAATTCCTTTTATTGATTGAATTAGCATTCACTTGGTAGAACTCCATTATAACACGGTGAAAAAAATTGCATTTTAGTTCAACAATTTTTTTAAAATTATATTTGATAGCTATTTCGGCTCACACCATCGTCAGAACTATGCTTAAACTAACATTTACGTATGTATGTTGTTATTCCAACTACAAAAAACCCTTTTCATCTTAATTACTTCAAATGTTCAAATGCACCGAAAAAATACGATTGATTATTAACAGTTCATAACTCATCTAACTGGATATAATTGTTTTAGATTAAAAAATAGTTTTATCATTGAATACAAATTACATTTATTTAAATATGAACTCATTTCGGAACAATATGATATCATTATTAAATTACAACTATTCCAGAAAATTACTACCCTTGTTAGGGAAAATGTCCAACACAAAAACTAATACCTGGGCAGGAAATAAGGTAGAAACAAGGATAGTAGTAATTGAATAAAGGATATTATTTAACCAGTTTATCCGGTAATTGAATATTTTTGGGTTAATCGGATATGTGTAGGGAATGTGAATCTTTTCCCTCGAATTAGGATTAAACTTTTACCCATATTTAATGTTCAACTATTAATTATCGCGACCGCAGAATATTATACCAAAAATGGTAGAATATGACAGGTAAAGAAATTTTAGAAGAATATAGAAATATATGAACGGAATTTTATTAATTGTAATGTGAAATATTTTGCTTAATTCTTTGTTTTTATAATCCTTCGTTATTTTTATTATGTGAAATCTATCATTATAATTTTTTAAATATCAAATATTTCTAAGTTTGCCAGTTTGAATTGTAGATTCATTTTTTTATAAAACTCATCTCTTTTAGCCCACCAAAAAAATTAAAAAAAGTTATTTGAATTTTTCCATTGCAAAATTACAATTTAAGAAATACACATTTATTTTCTCTACACTATGCACATAAAGTTTATTAAGTTATTTATCTCTGTATCAAAAAAATATCATATTGGTCTTTGACAATCTATTAAAATATTTCAAGCTTGCTCCTAGTTGAATCAATGGCGAATAAATTAAATTTAGCTCTAAATCGATTAGAAAAACATTAATGTTCTACGATAAAATCGGTCACATCAAAAATCTTACCCTACTCACAACTCCCAGCTGATTTAACCCTTAGATAAAATAAATCGTTTTACAAACTAATCCAAGTTTTTACTTTTACGCGATATCCTGCGGTCACATCTACCTATGCATGATCAAAAACGAAATCTCAATTATTACCCACGATTTTAGTATCACCAAGCAGTATTAATAATTGGCGGAACTCTTTTAATGACATAAAAAAAAAAAAAAAACTCCATGTAATGCAATGTTTAACACTTTGATACCCGTAATATGAGTGGTTTTCTGATAATAAATTGTAGGCAAATATCTATATTTTTTTGTTTAATATAAAATCATTTAAATTTTTTGATACTCTTATTTCTGTATTGCGTGATTATAAGTATTCGCAGTCATCGCGCTATAGTCTAAAAATGCCAGACTAATTTCTGAAATATATAGAAACTTTGAATTCTTACAACTTTGTACTATTCCACATGTTATAAACGACCCGGGTTTCGCCTTTCGACATCTTCAGGCATTCTATCACACGGATGCAACCAAACTGACTGTTCTGTGAATCCCGGCTCATTAATGAAAAAACATGTGGAATCGTACACAGCTATAACAATTCAAATTTGATATTGAAATTCCATCAAGCCCCTTCAGTCGATGTCATAAATAAATTAAAAAAACTTTATCTTTTATATGGCTATTAATAGTTCATTTTATGCATTTATAATATTTATCATCATGCAAGTACCTGGAAAAGTTTAGATTTGGTTTATTTAAATGTTTTTTGTAAAAAGTCTGGCTATAATTTCATTTTTCTTAAATTGGTCTCAAGTGAAAATAAAAGTTTCTTGTTATTTTTAATAATTATTGGTAATAAGCCAAACACATGTATTGTTTGATATCTGACAATAAAAAAAAATGCATTACTTTATGGAGAATAAGTGTCTCAATATTGAGGCTTGCTGTGGTCGCCCTAGTGGAAATAAATTTTCTAACCGTTCAGTAGATGTAAGATAGCCTCCGATCGGCATTAATATCCGTAACTTTTCCTCAGTAGAGAATTGGGGAATAAACTGTTGCTGTAATTTTCATTGTTTCATCAATTTATTTCCAATCTGAAATGATTTTTTCAACAAAACATGTTGAATTCTAAATTATCGCAAAATTTTGAAGTCATTAATGATATTCATCATATAATATACATCCATGGTTAGATCTCAAATGTTATATTAAAATGGAGTGGATATGAATATAAATTTTAATGGCGTTGTAAGTTTCTGTAATTTTTAATCACGCATGAAGTTGGCCACATGAAAACGTCTTAGAGAACTTTAACAACTCAGATTGCAAAATTAAGTTCTGCTAGAAAGCTTTAAGCTTAAATGAAGTACCCACAGTCTCAAATTGAAAATATCTATGGCAAAAGTGAGAAAAATTTTAAAACTTGCGAACCACTTATTATTTTTATAAAATAAATATAAAATGATATCCATATTTATACCATTAAAAGTGATAAATGATTTTTATTCCAAAAAGTATGACCTTGATTAACAATGAACGTTTTAACGACAAAAAGTCAATGCAAAAGAATAAATATGTATGTCTTAACATTTTTCTATACTCTTATACCCAAGCCATCTCTTAGTGTAATTTTTATTCGTTAGCTTACCGTCATAATACTATGTTACTCAAAAAGATACCTTTAAAAATGAGTCAGGTGTGCCAACGATACGCCGAGGGAACAATGCCCACAGGTTTATCAACAAAAAAATCATCCGACCCTGTTTGGTATTCACCGTCCCCGATGGTAGGACACTCGACAGGGCCGTCGCGGGAAAGCTAAGGGATTATTTTGCCCGGGTGTCCCGTCAAATTTCCGCCGAGTCATGCGTCCTCAATTTCACAGTGCCACGGACGCGGTCGACGGGTATCGCTTAGTGTCCGCCCGGTCACGGTGTGACGTCACGTCGCGCTTCCGCAACGTCCGGGCGTCCGCTTTTTGAACGGCCGCCAAATAATATGCACGAAGGCTTTGTGGGCAACAGGGCGGCGGCAATCTTCACCACCCCCTATGTATATTTTGATTGTACGAAAGATAAATAAAATATATTTGACACGATGGTAATCCTTGCTACACTGTGAACAATATTTTTCCCAAAAACGTTTTGAATAGATAATCACATATGATAAACGAAAAAATAAAACAATTGAATGAAATCTTGCTCCGAAAAATGGATTAATAATAGATACTTTTCAACTACAAATATCACTCAATCAAACGATCTTAATTATTGTTTTTTCTTAGCAATAATTTATGATATTCAAAAACATAATTCACAATTTATATTATTTATTCATAGCTTTTCTCACTTTTAATGTGTTAACTATCACTTCTTGGTGGAAAGACATGATATTTAAAAAATAAAAAGACATTTTTAGTACTTATTTCCACAATATATTTTTTGACCAAGACCGGTTTCGCTCATCACAAGCATTATTAAATTATCAACAGATCAATTCAACTCAGCAGATAATAATCGCGATGAGTGAAACCGGTCCTGTTAAAAAAGTATATTGTGGAAGTAAGAACTAAAAAAATGTGTTTTTATTATTCAAATCATAGTTTTTTATGATCAAAAAAGCTAAATCATTTTTTATGCAATAAATATTTTTATTTGCATTAATTATAAGTAAAATAAATGCTGATATAAATATGAATCTCTTGGCGGTATAAATGCGGCTATGTGAGTATAATATTAAAGTTGAATCTACGCCCTCTTCCAGTTTACATTATCATTCGATGATAATACAGACTTTAGTGATATTTAAAGGTTTTGCAACGCATATCTTTATTTATAATTCACGAGCCTCTAGATGATTTCTGTTTGTAGTCGTTGTATGGATCTGTATTCTATATATAATACAATAGAATGCATTGATTTCTACCTCTCTCTTCTTGAAAAACGCGTCATATAATATAACGGTGATGGACAACGAATAGTTTTTAATTTTGTTTGCATTAACATCATCATTACCTCAAAACAGATGCTGTATACGGTTAAACATACGTTTTCATTTTTTCATTAAAAAAACACTACTCTTATAAAAGTTTATTTGATTACCGTTAGTTAGCTCGATTCAATTTTGTGAATTTAATAATCCGTAAGATCATAAAGATCGACGACCATTGCAACAGATAAACTTTATTAATATACATTATTTAAAAAGATATGTATCACTTATCTCGTGAAATGTCCTCTGATGTTATTTGTTTCTTTAATTACTTCATAAGGATTCATAACATCTATATTAGATATGATTAAAAATTAAAGCGCAAAAACGGCTTCGGAAATAATCACTGTGCCTACTCATCCGCGTGTACCTGTATTATTAATTGATGATTATAGCATATAGTGAGAAGCCCGTTGGAAATGACTTCAAATATAATACAATGACGGGGCGATAATTATTAATGGAAAGCAAAATCAATCATCATCTATTGTTTTGTGAGGGAGCTTTTGAAATAGCAAATTTTAACAAAGCTCTGGCGGAACTTTCATTAGTGTACTTTGCACTATAAAGCTTAAACATTTATTTTTCATTCTTTTGTGGTTAATTTTTTATCACGTAATAAATATACCGGATATCAGACATTCGAAGATCAAATATATTTAATTTTTTGACTGTCAATAATTAGCACGGTGAAAAAATAGCAATGTATTTTAGTTCTATAATTTTTTTTTATAACATATAGTTGATAGCTATTTCGATTCACCCCATCGCCAGTACTATTTAGTTTTGATATAAAATTTTGTAGAACTAAAATACATTGCTAATTTTTTCATCGTGTTATAATGGAGTTCTACCAAATAAATTCCAATTCAATCAATAAAGTCAATAATTAGGTTTACTTGTAATTTTTAGCTTATCAGTTGGTAATGCTCGCGATGAGTGAACCAGGTCGTGATCATAAAATATACCATAGAAATAGTTTTAAAAAATATTTTTTTAATTTTGAAAAAAGATCACATATACTATTCAAATAAATAACCACAATTTATTCATTTTATAAAGAAAAAAACCAAAGCTTTTTTTTCTAACCTTCTTGGTAGATATTGAAGCAAATCTAATTATTTACAATGTTTATTGTTTTAGGGAATTTTGTACGTTGATAATGTTTGCACTGCGTGAAATCGGTACCGATCATTACAATCAAATATAATGTGTAATATTGCTAAGCAAATGGCATATATACCAAGATACAAGAGACGCATTTTTCAAATAAGGTTTTGATATGCCCAATGTTTATAAGTATGTTAATTGCATGAGCAAATATTTTTTTTTTTTTTTATTAAATATTTCATTTTAATCTCTAATTTGAATGCAATAACAATCATGCATAATCAATCACGAAAAAAAACGATTAACTGTACAAAAGTTAAACGATAAAATAATGTTTTCTTGCTAAGAATTTTTTAACTGAGATACACAAATTTACAAATAAATTAAACGCTGATTTAAAATTAATTTGACTTTTCAACATTTTTTAACATCGCCTATTTGTATCATTCACTTTGTATTACTAATTATTAAATGGCTGACCAAGAAAGAATCTTGATTTCAACATATTTTTATAATGACTATTTATAATTAAATATTGACTCTATATAGATCCAATAAGCACATGCATTATTTAATAAGATATGTATGTATATATATATATATTAATTGTCAAAAAAACTCGTAACTTTCAATACCAAATCAGATTGAGGAAAACAATTGCAATAGCAATGAACTTGTAATTTATAATTTTCGTAACGTATAAATTAATGAATATATTGAATGTCAAACAAACTCATAACGAAATCAGATTGAGGAAAACAAATGATTCAGAGATTATAAAATCAGATAAAAATATTTGAAATATAAACGTTCTACCCCGTCAAAATTTTACAGTTTTTCCCCGATGTGAATTTCAAGCCATCATAAAATTTTCAAGTGGTGTCGGTAACAGAATTCCGCTTGAAATCGGCCTCGTACTTTTTTGCATCCATTGCAACACAGCTTGATTTCATAATAAAATATCATTAATGCTTGTGAAATATGCATATAAAAACGAGATCATCAGTGCCGTACGCATTAAACATGAAAGGGGTGAATAAAATACTCGTATATTAAGTGACTTAAATTTATTCAATAAATTTGCAAAGCCATTTAGGGAACGTGGTGCTCTTAATTCCTCTTTAGATTTAATTTCACCCCCACAAACAAAGGATACTAATTTGTGTGACCTTTTATACAATCGAAAGAAAATTTCAACGTCTATTTTTATTTATTTTTTTGTTTCTTTGTTTATTCTGTCATAGTTTCAAAGACAGAAAATCGTGAAAGTTGAGTCCATATGAAAACAAACACAAAATATATCATAACTAGTCAATCATAAAAACATAAATTTTCAACCATATATTATATAACCATTAGGCTTAGAGAGCCATTTTATAAATTCAATCATTAAAATATATATGTCTAAGATTCAGAGATAATAAAAAAATCTATATAGAAAAAGCAAATATGACGAACTTAATCTTAAGAATTTAATAATTCAAGTAATTAATGGAATTTAATGAATTATTAACTTGTAACTAGTAATCTAATAAAACAATACTTTTGGAAATTTGGTCAAAATTCGTGCACTCTATTGTGACCACTGTTGAATTATACATTACAGGCAGACAAATGAAAAAAGAAAATATAGATTTAACTGCCTAACCGATCTTTAATCACTATTTCTCATGCGTATATTATATAAATACAGCAATTGTATTCGAAACATTTGTGCCGATTCATAGAAAACTATTGTTGAAATTCAACCTCTGGAACACTCGTCCTAGAAACAGTTTTCAATAGAGAAAATTTATCACGACATAAATTTACCGCAAGATTGTTTTATTGCTCAATAAATAATCAATAAATTTTTATACTAAAGCTGTTCAGATGTTGAAAATTAAATTTAAAAAACACATATGGCATTAATATTATTTCAATTCAGTAAAAAATATTTGTATGATATTTTTCAAATGCATTATGCATTGGTATCAACTGTAATACCATGCATTATAGTTTCGTTTCATTTACAAATAATTGACGTAAATCTTTGTTATTCATTCGTAAAATATTCCGTGCATTTATATTTTATTGTTTGTTGGCGCATTTGATTTTTAAACTACTCCACTAATATTTTGTTACATTTTTTGTATATCAGATTTTATATGCTACATATATTAAAAAAAATAATAAAATCATTTATTTTTAATATAATATTTCAGATTATTCTGTCATTGTTTTTTATTGATAGTCAGATTTTAACGCCGCTAAATAAAAATATGTGTACATAAATGTATAATTCAACCAGTTTTTGCACACTGGAAATAATTTTATTATGTGTTTGTTTTACACTTTAACACGTTGAGTGCGGATGTAATGCATTTTCGTTAGGATATATTTTTTTTCAAACACATATCGTGTAATCGTGTTTAGCTAGCACATCATAATATGATAAGATGGCTTGTAACAAACATTCGGTAATATTTGGTACTATAAAAACTCATAAATATCATAATCAGCGTCGTATCATTACACGTGCTAGACGCGTATTCCGCATCAGATGTGTGAAAAATTTACCACCCCAATCAAATGTAAATTATTTAATTTGATCAATTTTCTCTGTTTTATTTATTAAAGTTGTATTTATTTATATAATTCTTGCGAATAGCTGTAATTTTCTAGTACAGAAATTTTCATGCTACAAAAACTCGATTAGTATTGATTCAATTCTAGAATAAACATTTTTCTTCAATGTCAAATTGGTTTCTTCGTTTGTTAATAAATCCAGGCTAATAAAAGCAATACAGAATGGTTTCCTTTATCATTCACTATTCGCTGTATCTATTTTTGAAAACATTACATAATACCTTATAACATATACATATGACCTTACACCAAACCATTTCGTTACTGTATTGTTCTACTTATTTGCTTTTAAAAATATGTATCGAGTTATATATCACTGAATAGTAAAATGTGCAGAAATTTTAAAACTATCATAATTGAAATAACACGCTTTTTCTCCGGATACTAATTTACAAATCATGTAGCAACTTTTATGTTATCAAAAGAAAACACATTTTTTTCAATTCCATACTTTCTATTAGACGAGCATATTTTTTTTTTTGATCTCTAGCATTAATAACTGATCCATCAACAAGACTTTCAATATAAACATATAGCAAGGTACATAAAATAATTGATAATCCAAAGTTATATATAATTGATGAAAACAGCCCTGATTTAAAAAGTAAGTGCGGAATTACTTAGGAGATATATATACTTGTTATAAAATAAATTGTTTTATTGTATACTAAATGCGTTTCAGCTTTTTTTCAATTTGTGGTTTCATTTCATCACATTTTGAAATCATTTGTTCCGAATCAATGTTAACAATCGTTCATATGAAAGTCTTATTTTCAATAATAAATTTACTCCATGTTGACAAAGAGCTTTTATATTGTATAATACGCTTAATTTCGGCCGGTATAAATAATATTATACAATGCTGCTTTAATCGAGTCTCGATGAAGATTAATATTTCATACAACTACTTATATTACAGATAAGCCATTCTTGGTAAAATATTTATATCTAGATACGCCTAATAACCATTATTGTTCAAAAAGGTTTTATAGAAATAAAACGTCCTAGTTATCTATTATAAAAGAGAACAAAAAAATTTACTCGAAAAGTCTTGTTAGATTAGAAATCAGAATGATGGGTTCAAAAAATCAGAGAATGTAGATAAATTCAAAGAAGTTGATTCAAGTTAAATATGTTTTTTTCTTATTATTACTAAAACAGTAAAATATACATATAACTTATATTTATATATGAGATCCGTCAGATTTTCTTTTTATTTACGTTGCCAAAACTTAATTTCGTTTCAATTTAATTATCCTTTATTTACTCTTTCTTTTCTAGACCTATCGTTGGGTATGAACTGTTGTCGTATTAATCAATGTCTTCCAACATGAAATCACTTCTCCACTTTCATACGCCAATAACTGACAGTCAGTCGTGTGACAAATTGTATAGTCGACCCCCCTATAGAATAGAGACTGGGGATACACTATAGGAATGCTACGTCATATAGGACTTAACACCCACACAACATTTTTAGTTTTAGTCTTTCAATTGTATTTTTTAAATTATCTAGAATCAGAAAATATTTTTTTCCCATTTGATTTTTTAAACTAAGTTGTATTTGTTTGTAATCTTTAATAAAACTGACGAAGCTAAGGGAGAAACAACTAGTAATAATTAGGTTTTTAACGTAAAAAACTTCACTTTAAGAGGGACGCTATACGTGGGACTACATCATGCGCTATATGAATCCTCTAAATGGAGGGACGTGCTATAGGGGGTAAACTGTATATCGAATGATGTCATGGTTTTGCAATTTTCAAATTTGATACAGTTCATTAAATTCGAAATAAGCTTCGACTCATAAGCATTCTATGCTATAATACTGACAAAACTCAGCATTAGTAGGAAGGTCTACATTCCTTCTACGAGTATTCGATCCAAAAACGAGATATGAATCGTATAAATTATAATTCGGTCACGTAGGATTTTTATGGCAGGGAAAATCTCAAAGCTACCTGTATGTACGAATAACGCTCGCTTATCTCCGGCTACAAGACGGAACTACTATTATTTTCATACGAAACTTTTACTGTCCGGTTTTATATTATGTTCTATTATAAATTGTGTACTCCTTTACGTTCTTTCGTTTTTTTATCGACAATATTTCGTTCGATTCAGTATTAGATAATATACATCCGCGAAATGTTCTCCCAATTTATCGATTGCTGATTTCAAAAACAAAACAACATTTTTTTAAGCATATTCAATTGAAGTATCTCAGAAGACTTTAGCTGTTTTTAAAGTTGATTATAGTTTGTTTATCGTAGAATTTTATTAAATAAAAAGAGTTTTCACAAACTTTCGTGTAGGGGCCAATTTTAGTGTTGAAATATAGTATTTGTTTTTCCCAAAAATATTCATACCTTAGGTTAATAATAACACACCGAATTATTTTTTTAAATATTCGATATTAGAGTATTTTTTATATGACTTCATTCACAGAGAACGGACTAAGAATGCTAATGGAAATATAAATTGAGCCCAGTAAAACTGTTTCGAAATATTTGATGTTTGTATTACCCTGGTGTCAATTGTGAGTTTATAAACTCAAATTTCAGTATAGACACTGTGCTATGTTATGGATTGTTATTCGTAAATACCGGTGTTTATGACGATTTTGTCTTTTTCCTGATACCGAAAACGAAGGTAAGATAAAGTAATTAGCTTTCTTCTTCTTTCGTTACTCCATCTTGCCTTTCTGATGTACTCGAACAAAATAAATTCAACGGTTGAACTGCAAACAGTTCTGATATTACAATGTTAACGATTAATTTTAATATGATGTGCATATAAACATAATTGGAGAAAGACATGAAATAAAAAATTTTGGAACTATTGTTTGAAAGTAGTATTCAATTGAAAATAACCCCTTTACATAGAAATCTTGTGTTATAAACTTTTGTTTAAATAATCACTTAATATATATATTTGACGCGAATTATAGTTTTTTTACATAGAAATGATCAAAGCACAATTAAACATATAACAATTAAAAGTAATTTGAATATTAATATTATCTACTGAAGGTGCTTGATGGAATTTCAATATCAAATTTGAATTGTTGAAACTTTGTACGATTCCATATGTTTTGTCACTAACGATCCGGACTGACTGACTGTCAGTTTTGCTGCATCTGTGTGATGCTGAAAGGCGACCCGGGTCGTTAGTAACAAAACATGTAAAATCGAACATAGTTTTAATCCTCTGACTGCTAACGTTTCAACTGTTGAGACGGCTGATTTTACTGTGTTGATAGTTTATACTCAAAAATTAATTAATTAACAATGGTTACAACCTTCTTGTACTCAGTAATTCTTAAGTTGATGCATTGCTCGATTTGTCCTGACAAACTGAATAAGATTGTTTTAAACCAATAATATTTAATAAATTTTTGAAGTCTAGGCATTGAAATATGCTTTAAAATGCTCAGCAGAGAACGAGTTAATAATTGAATATTGATTGAACTGTGCCTGTATCCTTCAAATTGTTTTTTTTTTTTTTTTTAGTCAAAACAGACAAAGTGAAAGCTCAAAAGCGTTAACCACATGATCGAGACTATAAAAGGTGCAATTTCCAAACATTTTTCATTAAATATAAAGATAGATGAAAAACAGAACCATTCAACACTGAAATGAATTACTGGCATAGCAGTAGAATTTTGCATGTTCAATGCTCGTTTCCAAAACGTTCGGATTAAAATGGGAAGCTAAGTAGGTACAAGTTGGATGTTTTACTCAGCGCTTACCTCTGTTTTACAATACCATTCGATGCAGCAACACCTCGTAAGTGTTCAATGCAAGCCAAAATATAACCCGCTAGAATTATTTCATATTGTATTTTATAACTATTTCATTGCAAGACTTTAAAATCTTGATATATATAATTCTTAGTTAGTTTCATTTAGGTGAGATATGAGATATTGCGTTGTGAATATCGGATCTGCCACTGGGATTATTCCCATATATGCAAAACTTTGGTTTCGCCTATAAGCTCGTGTATAATGACTGCGTTAAGTGTGATATCAACATGCAAAGTAGGCGATTGGCTGTTATGTTGTGAGTTTTGAAAACGTTTTTTTTTTTTAAAAAAAAAAGTTTTTTAATATTTTGGTTAGTTGTATTATTTTTTTAATGAAAATAAAGTAAGCATTATCATTTTTTTCAGTATTAAGAACACTATCAATCTAACAAGTCAGAATCTTTATTTTCAAATCAATTTTTAAAAAGCTCTAAGTGTTTAAGATAATTTGTAATAAAGATGCATATTAGTAGCTAAAGACTCGTTGTGACCTCAGAATGATCGTGCGTAGTAATATATATATATGCTTAAAACTCTTCGAGAGTTGCGTTCTTGTTTATTAATATTTCATGTAAATATTGCAAATTAACACGAAAATAATAAAAACATATTCAAATAGTGTTTCAATATTATGAAAAAAGAAATTAAAACTAAAATAATTTGAAAGATACTTTAAATTTTCGAGAATGGTAGTCACTAATTATAATCGATTCATTACAAAAAAAAAATACATTCAAAATTATTATTCCACAGTATAAAGATTATTAAAAATTTCCCCTAGCTTTTTTCAAAGTTTTTATCAGATACCTTCTATGTAATATTACAAGTTTATCTCGAATAACCGTTGCATAACCTATTTAACCCAATGACGGTAAGGTAAAATGAATTTATGTGATTTAATTAGAGCAGTGCTTAAAAAAGCCCTCGCGATTCTAAAAACCATTCTGCACATCCCTACAAGATAACGTTTTCTAACAATTCGAACGCTGGTTCACCATTTTGAACTTTTATCAAGCACTTTTAAGCAAAAATTGTTTACGTAACTTCACAGTAATGACGTATTGCTATATTATATAAGTTGAGCACACGTGGCCTTCTTTCGCTTTCTTTTGCATTTCCAGCCGTTTATCGTATACAGAAGTATCTATTGAGGAAGCAAACGATAAGCATATGTTCAATTGATTTCTTTTATCGAAGTCCTCTTTGGAACAACTGTCAAAAATCAATCCCTCGTGAAAAATGATAGCCTGCTGCCTGCGCTAAAAGAATAATTACTCATTTATATGGTGACATTAAGGAATGTTAAAATTGAAGTATCTTTAAGACGTATTTACAGAATATTATTTAAGATGGTTAAAAAATTAGTTTTCTTTTTTCTGAAATAAACTCCCATTGCAATTATACATGTTTGACGTGAACTGTTTGTGAATGTCAACCATACACCGCTCCCTTATAACCGTTATAATACTCGTTAAAACTCGTCGGGTGGGGTCATGCAGACCCCGAGCGTTAAACAAGCGTCCAAAACTGCTATTCAAATCATTAGGCGGGGGCGTGGGGGGCTGCCAACCCCATGCGGGCGGGATAATCCACGAATAACCCGTTAATGGGCCAACCACACGCCAACACCCCCGCGAACCACCTTTGGGCAACCGCAGAGATCTTCAACCTTAACTAGGCTCCGTTTCAATTTAGTTGTGGGAGCACAAGTTAATCCGTTCTTTCTTTCTCTAAGCTTGATAGTGGCGTAAAGAGCTTATTGTTTCTCAATCAAAAGATTTACTGAAGAATTAAAGATAAATTTTACATTTTTTCATAAATGTAATAAGTAAATTTGAGTTGCTACAACATTGTACGATTCCACATGTTTTGTCATTACCGATCCGGGTTTCGCCTTTCGGCATCTTCAGGCATTATATCACACGGATGCAATAGAACTGACGAAGACGCCGAAAGGCGAATCCCGGGTTGTTAGTGACAAAACATGTGGAATCGTACAAAATTGTATCAATTCAAATTTGATTTTAAAATTCCGTCAAGCACCATCAGTCGATATCATAGATTAATATATTAAGTATTTTTTCATCACACTGTACGTAGCAAACAGAAAAGAAAAATTACTTCGAATATAAATTGACTTCTCTCAATTTCTAGCTATATTTATTGGTACTTACTTTCACTATTTGTTAAATGGTCTTCATTTATGAAATACTTATCAAGAATATACTCGAGAAATTAGTATAGTGCCATATCCACACAAGCAGTAAAATACATAGAAACTGATATTTCATTCCAAACGTTTGGTATAGTTCCAGCATACTAAAGTAAAAAGAAAAAGTTGGAACAAATAACCAAAGTAAATGGAATAAGATAAAATTGAGACTAACTGATTGACTATAGTGATCAATGTCATCGAACGAATATATGCGTCTCATATTCAAAATGTGAAGTTTTTGAAACTAAGGGATTAGTTAATAGGCGAGGTGACAGAGTTTAACTACATAATCGGATTTGGAAAGACGTTGGAACTGCTTGGTTATGTGTTATGTATGCTTCCAAATAACGTTCGTCTAGACATCTGTTTTTCTGATCGCAAGAACCTCTTTGCAAAACCATCGGGAAAACAACGATGCTATTACATTTGATGAGGAAGCAAAGCAATTTATTAATATAACTAAGCACCATTTTAACACAACAACACGACTTCGTAAATAATTACTATAAAGGTTCAAAGGAATCACAGTGAAAATTTACAGTTACTCCCGACGGGGGCATAACATGCCCGCGTGCCCCAGATGGAAAGCGCTGAAATCAGTAGTCGTCGAAAAGTTTGGCCAATTTAGATGGCGATGTTGTAAAATGGTTTGTTTTAAGTTGTAAGGGTGGGGCGCAAATGCCTTGTGCTTATTTTTATTACTATTGTGTGTAATCGATTAGTTTTGTTTGCATGGCAAAGTTACAATACGTTTACTTATATTTTAACTGTAACTTTGCTACGCTTAGTAAGGGCTGATCACGAAAATATGCTGAGAAATATTTTTTTTTTCGTTGGAACATATCAGTTCACTATGTAAACTATTCCGTCAAGTTATTTTCGCTGATAATGTTGAGCGTATGGCCTTCTTATGAAGGAATCTCGATGTTATTTTGTTTTTTTTTTTACTTCAACTGCTTGTTACTTGATTGCTTATTCTCCACATTTAACCCTCTGACTGCTAACGTCTCAACTGTTGAGTCGGCTGATTTTACTGTGTTGATAGTTGACACCCGAAAATGTATGAATTAACAGTGGTTAAAACCTTTTTTTACTCACAAAATTTTGAGTTAATGCATTGCTTGATTTGTCCTGACAAACTCAATAAGATTGTTTCAAACCAATATTATTCAAAAAAAAATTGAATTCTAGGTGTTCCTATCAAAAATTCTTTCAAATGCTCAGCAATGTATTTAGTTCTACATTTTTTTTTATAAAATATAGTTGGTAGCTATTTCGGCTCACATCATCGTCGCCATTCGTCACGTCATTGTAAAATTTTAAACGAACAGACAAATATAAGTCGCCGCCGCTCCTCAGACCATTGCGAAGAGCTAATGCATTTCTATAATAAATTATCACCTGCCAGTATTTAAACTTACTGAACGTGCCGCCTGTAGTGTTTAGTTTAATTTAAATTAAGTTTTTTTGCTATCACTATATAAGCTAAGTTGTTAAAACGAAGAGAAGATGTATTGTGTACCTTTTCTACACAGCTATAAATAGATAAGTAAATATACGTTTAAGCTTAGTGCTGACGACGGCGTGAGCCGAAATAGCTATCAACTATATCTTAAAAAGAAATTTGTAGAACTGAAATAGATTACTATTTTTTCACCGTATTATAATTGAGTTCTACCAAGTAAATGCCAATTCAATCAATATATCGTCTTTTTGTTAATCGCGTTCCAAAATTACACACTTTGATTCAGTATTTAAAAAATAATAATTATAATTAGTTCATAAAAAACAAGTGTCTAACCAGTGACCGATAATTTTCTCAGTTTAGTCAATAACTGTACGAATATATATATATATTTTTTTGTTATTATTGTTTTATAAATAATGATTGATAAATATTCAAAAAAAACATTTCTTTTGAGGTAGATTAATAAACTTGTACTGACTTATCAAATATAACAATACAGGCAGATTTCTGAGATTCTGAGTTTCTTCGGGTACTTTGTTGGTATATCGATCGAAAAAACAATTGAAAGTTAGAAAAATCTTTATAAAACAGAAACTAAACAACCGCAGAGCCGTTATTGCAACGATATTACTTATTATTATATTCATCTTACACAGCTACTAACAAAAGATAAAATCAACTATTTTACATTTTGATAGTTTATGACTAAGTTACATAATAACATTATTTCATAAAGTTAGTCCAATTAAATGTTGCTTGAAGCCTATCGTAAACAACTCATTTTGTATAATGTTTTACGCGATTATGTCATGCGAAAACTATCATTAATACAACATTAAATTAATAAGTAATAGAGTAAAATATTTTTTTAAAGTTTAATTATTTGCTTCCAAAATATTGTTGAAACACCTTTTTGATTGAATGAATGACGAAAGCAACATAGTGGACCGTAAACAACGATGCGAAATATTTTTACATCGATTTTGAACTTGACTAGACGTAAGTCCAGGTCAATCTAATCATTAGATTACAGCTGTTGGTATTAGACTACAGATAGTGTCAGACAAATAAGCACGTAACACAACCAGATTGTCATACAATGCATTTGTCACAGAGCGATCCTATGAGCGGAACCGGTCATGGGTCGTTGATAAAAAATCGTATAAAAATGACGTTTTTATAATCAATGTATATTTTTCTTCTTTATACTTTTAATACGTTTCTTATTATATTTTTTTAAATAATTAATACGCAATACTATTTTCATAATTTTATAATTTAAAGGCATGACCGGTTTCGTTCGTCACGAGCATTATCAACTCATGAGCGATGAGCGAAGCTGTGCAGACACAGAATCAGAATTTTAAAAATATTAAATTTTGGAAATAGTACTAAATACTGTTTATTGAATATTTAAATGTCATGCCTTCCACCAAGAAGAGATAGGTTATAACTTAAAAATACACTAATTAAATTAATATGCCTATCTTTGCTAGTGATTAGTTTTGATCATTTAAACAATAAATGTAAATTTAATATAATAATTGTGTTCTATTTTTAATATACGCATTTAACATCGAAAATTTAATGGCAACACAAATTAGTTTGCAGTATTTTTTTAGAATAATTATGACATCTATGACAGTGAAAATTTAAATGATAGCTTTTTATTTCGTATTTGAAGTGTCAACTTTTAAAATATTCCATCTATACATTTAACAGTGTTTTAACTTAATAAACATAATATGAGAATAATAATTTTTAATCAGATAAACTATTGTGTTATTCGATTTCTCGGCTTAGGTGGAAAAAGCAGACATTGTATTCTAAGCATTATTTCAGACAATAGTAGTTATTTTGAATGCACGATAAATTCGAAATCAATTTATTTGTGCACGCGATTGAAACATCGACGTTGTATCATTATATTGTAGATGTTCATCTAAAATGAAACACATTAAATGCATCGACGTAAAAGCGTCTTTATCTGCAAATAATTTCATTGCTTAGACAATTTGATACTAATTTAAAAAGAAAAACAGATAAATGACATAAAAAAATTAAAATATATATTTCTATAGAATCGAAATATATTAATAAAATAATTTAAAGAAATGCCTTTGAGAAACAAATAATATTCTTGATATTTCGAAAATGAGTTTAAACGTTATCTTAGAGTATTTTTTTGGAAGAAAAGATTTGTCTACCATACTTGATTTATTCTGAAAAGCTTTGTATTTAAATTTTTTTGTGCTAATGATTTACTTCCTGCAGACTTTTCTCTAAATAAAAATACAGCAAAATATGGTTTTCGTTTCCTAACAAAATATTTTTTACTTATGTTTTTAGTAAACATGTAATATATTTGATTGAAGTTTTTCGTTCTCAGAATTACGGTAAAACATTAAAATGAATGACATTTTTAACACTTAAGTCCTTCGTCACCTTGGTAATCGTTTTATTATAAAGAAAAATCGCAGTGTTGTGTATATGATTAACAAAGCTTAGACGTGATAAGAGAAAAAAAATATTTTTTTCGTTTTAATTTTATGATAAAGGCAAATTTAAGCTACATTGTTAAAAACATCAAATATCTGGTACCAAGTATTGAGAATTTCAACCGGCCATTTTCGTTATCGTACCTACGAAAGCAAAAATACTTTACAAACGTTCATCCTTGACTGTTAGGAATATGAGCAAAGTTTGCAAAAGCTTTAGGACCTTATTGAACCCCCAGGCTAAAGCTTTGCTAGAGGAAAGTAGAAGTTCCGGTCCCAAAGGATCACTTCTGATACGGAAAACATAATGCGTCGTAAGGAGACGTCGTCAGGCGTCGAAGTCAGCGCTGACAGCCAGGGCGTATGTCCGCCTTACCCGAATTCATTACTTCGAGTTGCAGAATGAAAAATACACTTCAAACAATATGTATTTTAAGCGCGAAATTTTTTTAAAAAGGTTTTGTTAATTGAACGTTCTTTTTGGCTCACAAATCACAGTTTACCAGTAGAATGCATAATTTTTTTAGACTATACGGATTTAATGTGTCAAAGCAATTATTGTTATTTATTAGTGGATTTTTGACTACAATACAAATTGAAAACTGATAAAAGAAATACACATGATCGTTAAAAATTATTAGAATTAATTTTTAAACGAACTTTTTAGCTGAAAAATTTACATTTATACTATTTTCGCTCCAATTGTAGATGACAATGTTCTTTCGAGAAGTAATTTTCCAGAGCAGTCACTTCTAATATTATTCTTTGATAAAAATAAAGGTTCGAATAAATTTAAAAGCATCATTGATATCTTTTAATGTGTTAACTGTTGCTTCTCGGTAGATGGTATTTTATATAATAAAAACACATTTTTTAAACTATTTCCACAATTTTATATTTTTATAATCATGACATTATCAATTGGTTATGTTCGCTAATATGAATTGAAAATGCTCGCGATGAGCGAAGCGGTACTGGTCATAAAAATATATTTAATTGTGCAAACAGTACCAAAAATATTAGTTTTTTTATTTAACATGGTGAAAAACAGCAATGTATTTTAGTTCTATAAAATGTATACGATATATAGTTGATAGCTATTTCGGCTCACGCCTTCGTCAAAACTATTCTGTAAGCTCTATTCTATTAGTTCTGACGAAGGCGTGAACCGAAATAGCCATCAACTATATATTTTACATTTTTTTAGAACTAAAACAAATTCCTACTTGTTCACCGTGTTACAATGGAGTTCTACCAAATTAATTCCAATTTTTATATTTACAATTTCAAATATCATTAATGCCTGTCGTTATCCATATATCTCAACTTTTAAAACTGAGTAAAAAAATGAAACATATTGAACAGTAATCCATAAATATATGAAATAAGATTTCTACGTAATAATATAAACCTTAACAGACAATAACAGCTTAGTTGAACACTCAAGCGAAAACTGTTTAAAGAATTCGTATGCATAGATTTTTTCTGTATCCACTAAATAGCCGTGACCAAAGTCAATAAACTGACATAAAAAAAATCACATTATGTTTATCAAACATTTTTGATTAGTCCAATGTTATTTGCTAGAGGGATGTGACTATGACAGGACTAGTAGTTAGCTAATAGAATTACTGAGAATTGTATGTGGTTCAAAAAAGTCCACATGTAAGCAATAGAATTGTTCACGGTGTAACATGGCTAATACATTATTAGGCTGTAGTTCTTATTATATAAATTTATGATATCAACATAAAATATATCGACTGAAACAATGTTACCGTAATAAAACTTGAATCCTTAATAAACTCTTATGAAAAGAAAAAAACGACTTGTCTGTCGATTGTGCTATTTTATTTCGTTTTAAAACAAACATGTATTTTACGGTTATGAAATCTATTATATTTTTGAGTTCACAAAGAAGCTACGAAATTCTGTTGTATAAAAAATTATAACAGATGGCAATTATAGGCGCGCAGTTTGAGTGCCGAGTAAAAAAACTGAGAAACAAAATGTCTTCGAATCGTATGGTTGCCGTTCCAAGACCGTCAGTTTTTATTGCCCCAGTTAAGAACGCGCAATCGTCTCTGACAATTGTCGTAGCTCCGTTGCAAAAAGCTTACAAATGCTGGCTGCCGGAGCAAAATATACACAAAGTGAGAATACAGACTGCAATTGAGTCTCAATCTAGACAATTGTAAGATGTATTGAAGTTGTTACTAGCATGAAAGTATTTCTGTGTGATAAAAATACACTATGATGATATCGAATTTGCTAATGCCGTTAGTGACAAATCATGCGGAATCGTACAAAATTTTAACAATTCAAATTTCATCAAGCTCTTTAAGTCGATTTTATAAATTATGTTAATATATTAAATTATATTGCCCCGGATTCGATCTCACAGCCACACGGAAGACGCAAGCGAATCGAAAGAATTGCCACCCCTCCAAGATATTAAATTTATTTAATGATTGAATTGGCATTTACTTGGTAGAACTCCATTATAACACCGTGAAAAAATAGCAATATATTTTGTTTATAAACAATTTTGGCGTAAAAAAGAAAATAAGAACTATGTAAGCCGAAATATCTATCAAATTTATCTTATAAAATTTTGTAGAACTTAAATACGTTGCTATTTTTTCACCGTGTCAAATTTATTTATTTTAGAAATTTTACTTTACGAATTTGATAAAATCACCTAGCCATTTTTATATAAGACCTCTAAAACTACATATAATTTCTTTAATTCCATTACGTGGCAAGTTACCTTCAGCTAGAAATTACATTTTCAATAAATCGATTTTTTTTCATTACATTCCAGACTTATTTGGGAATATTATAAACTCACTTCTTATAGAATGAATATTTTTTTTAAGGATATTAAATTTTCCGATATATCTTTCGAGTTATCTGTTCTTATATTATCTATAAATACACAAATTCATTTAACAAAATCTGATTTGATCAACTCACGGTGATTTTAAATAAAGAAAATTTTACCTAGCTCTTTTACCCAATCAAAATCATAACCATTCAAGTAAAAGTACGTTAATTAAAAAAAATAAACACGTGTAAAATAAAATTGTTTTATAATTATGTTCTCATTTAGGACATGATCCAGAATCATGTGACTTAAAGAGGATTTTCGCTCGCCCATCACTGACCGTTTATTTCGGTTTTTATTTGTGAAGGACATTATTTTGTGTATTTTTGAGATTAGGAGCATTATAAAACGTAAGCTTTTTTGGTTAATTCCCCCCATAAAGATAATTCAATGTTTTTTTAAGAGCTTTAATGAAAATTTATCTGCGGCGATTAAATATAAATAATTTAAGTACCAGTCCGCTCGTTAAAAGCATGCGGAATCGTGAAAAAGTACGGAAAGGACACTTTGTTATATCGATCTGTCAAAAACGCGGTATGCCGAGAAAGGGTTAGATTTTTTAATCAATTCGTTAGCAAAGGTCAATGAAACGACACGCTAAAGCAAACAAACAGCTGGTTCAATCAATTTTGATAAAAAAGCTCATTGTTCTTTTAGTTAGTTTTTTGCCTGAAAAAAAACAGTAAAAAAATATATATTATATACATTCATAGCTTTGCACGATCAGTAAATTTTCAATTTTTCACTTTATTGATATTTACAGAAACACTTGCGTTTGTAATAATAAAAATATGCAATTTAGTTTACAAAGCTAGTTGTAACACTTCCGTTCGCCATTCTCTTTGAACACAGGAGTGGCGGAAAATTTAAAAAAAAACAGTTTTGAATTTTCTCCAATATTATTAATTTTATGGTAAATGTTTCTCTCGGGCGTGCTATCACTTAATAGTTTAAATAAAAAGATGAATGACCATATATTTTATTCAGCTTTTACAAACCTCAAAATTTTGAGAATGCTACACATTATACTCTTGGTATATTTTTATAAATCGTGCACGTAAATTATTTATTTTTCCACAATAAGGAACTAATTTGCAACTGAGAATATAATCAAAAATTTTCAACAATATTTAATGTATGTATAATTTGTATAAACTTGAGTGGGTATTAATGAGTACTATTTTTTTAAATATTAAGGTAGGTTTTGTTTGAGCGTTCTCAGCTTTTGAACGTGAATTTGTGTTTCGTGAATTCGTGAGAATTCGTGTTTTGAATATATCATTTTCAATTAAGTAACGTATCATTGGTGTTTTTTGAGTACATATATATATAAATGAATGAAAAAATAAACAAATAAATGATTCTACATACTAAGCCCACGTTTTAAATTTGATATTCTGTTAAAAGATTAAATAAGCTTTCTCTCAAGCCATGTGTCGTTGGGGAGATTAAAAATAGTAACATAAAAAGCGAAATTAAATATGTGTTGTGTAAAAAATCAACTAGTTCAAAATTTTTCGTGGATTTATGCGTTACCCGTGAGAAAAAATCCACGAATACGAAAATTAAAAACTAATAATACACGCCGCGAACAAAGTTATTAAAATCACAAATACGTTTTCGTGGAGCGAGATAAATATTCGTGTGTATTTCGGGGAGGCGAGTACACAGTAATCGAAAAACAAAGAGGCAATAACGTTTCACGGAAAATGGGACAAAAAACAGTGTTTACCGCAAAAGCGAATTTAATTGAAAAGAATGGAACGCTTCTGCCCTGTGAGTAAGTACCTATTTTGTATTTGCTCTCAACGAGGAAAAAAGAAACTCCACGATCCACCACTGCGCAATTACGCAAAACAAACAATTGCTCTTGTTTACGCGATGTACAGATATTAATTTGACATTTTTCATTGCATAAATATTTTCTACAAGAAATTTACAATTTGCCACGAAGCTTTGACGCGTCGATAACTTTGTTGTATCACACATTATCAACTCTCCATTGAAGACATATTCCACACTTCATATAAATACAATGTCAATAATTTTATACTACGTAAAATACTCTTTTAATCGTAGTAAATGGTTTTTCTTTTTTAAACAAAATACTAAATTTTCGGAGTATTTCAAAACTTGCACTCAAATATTGCATTTGTAAACCAAACCATCAATATTTTTTCTCTCTGTGTCTAACCAAGCTAAATCAAAAATCAAGCAAATAATAAAGCCATATTTTCGAGAATTATAGATATTTAGAAAAGTACCTGCTATGTTAAACCTACGCAAAATTATTATTCATGTGTACGAAATCACGTGGCTATCATTTATTAATCACCTGTAGCTAAAGTAATTTTAATTGGACCAGAGTGTCATAGTTATTTGTTTAAACAAAATATTATATGTTTGTTTGATGCAAATGTTCCCTTTTGGAAAAACGAAAATTTATGTATATTTCTGCGCGCTTGAAATGGGATTTCAAAAACCCACAAATCCTTTGAATACGTATACATGATTTTAAATTTTATAATTTTAATGCATAATGTATATGCGTATGTACCATTTTTACGGGCTTCACAAATGTCAGACTGACGCAGTAATATATATTTTTTTGGATTGGATAAAAAAAAATACTATTCGTAAAAAATGTGTAAATTTAAAAGATAATCAATTAAATGTTAGACCAAAACATCAGTTCAAAATAAGTTAATTCATATGGTTGATAAAAGTATGAAATTAATCTTAAAACGTCTTTAACAGAAATATGTGTAAGCTATAATTTTCTTATAGCTACTACACGACGTCTTCAAAATTCTGTCAATCAAAAATCTTTCTACTTCTTCCTGGTCGTAGAGATTTTTAACGAGCATTACATGTATAGTCATCAGCGTTCGATGTCATTCATTGAGTTAGAAGTTGATACAGGCTTCACAGTATGTGACCAAGCCAAATATTAAATCATTTATAATACTCATTTTTAAATCTGCAGGATAATTCTCAGCAACTGATTACAAAATTAAAATCAATTAATTTTGTTTAAAATGATATAATTAATGACAGTGTATAATACAAATACGCCAACAAAATAATCATTTTTTATTGAAATAAATTGGCAAATAGAATCATTCAACGATTTGTAATATGTGTACTTTCTGCCACATTTAAGTGGAAATGCATTATATCTTAAATAATAAAAACACATTTTTTATAGTACATCCACAATATAATATAATTACTATCAGGACTAGTTTCAATCACAAGGTTAAGCTTACGGTGAGCGAAAACGGTCTCTATTATAAATACATTAATTGCTTAAATACTTCCAAAAATATGTGTTTATTATTATATAATATATCAACAAAAAAATTTATATTAAACACTTTTTTTAACAGAAAATAATTTTTAAAATTTGATTATAATATGATGTTATATTTCCACCTTCCTTCAAGATGAATGCTGTACAAATTAATTTAAAGATTTGAATAAAAAGATTTTTCTCAGAAAGAAGAGACAATTCGAATTTTTTACACTGGTTGTGCCACTATGAACGGTTTGATTTGATTGTTTCACCTCTATGATAATTATCTTTCGACCAACAGACCACATAAAGACGCTTCTAAGAGAGATTAATTACATAATTTTCTACTCTTTTAGTGAAAAAAATTCAATTTTATAATTATCAAGGATTCCTGCCAAAATTACCGAAAAAATTGTACGATAAATTGATTCAAAATCTTTGTCAGCCGTCCAGAGTATGTTTGACATATTTTTTTTCTTTTGAATAAACAGCAATGAAGACATTCAAATGAAAAGGTGATATAATATTATAATATTGACATGAATATGTATGCATAACATATAAAATAAATGTTTGACATTTATTTTGCAAACTTGTTGTCGTGTAAACTCATTCTAGATAATAAATTTTATGACTTTTGTGTTGTCTGAAACGCGACTTTCATTTGAATGTCAAAAAGATTTATTTTCTGTACACTAATAAAGAAAAAGGCTTTATTAAATAATTTACTTTGCTGCTTTTTCCACCTTTTGTCGGACGGTCAGCGCGATTCGTTAAAATGTCACCGAAAACATTTTTTTTATTACAAAACTGCTCACTAGAAAACCTCTGCATAAAAACTTAAACCAAATTTTTGTGTAAATACATTTATCATTTATTTGTCACGCTCTAGTATTAATTATACTAAATGTAAACTAATAAATTTCAAATTAGTCATTCCACAGTAAACAAAGGAATAAATTTATAATTTGCTTTATTTAGAAATATTTATACATATTTAATATTCTGAGACAAAACTGTTAAATCTGATACAAAATTATTTTTATTTTTAGTACTATTAAAACATAAATCATCAGAGATTCATAAAAATCTCTTATTTTCTTTTGCATAATCCTCATTCAATTAGCTCTTATACAGTGTAACTCCATTTAAATGGGGTCGAAGTAGTAAAATATTTAATTAGGATTATTTTTAAATTGAAAATTATATTATTTGTTCAAAAATATCTATTTCATTAAAACCTCTATCAATCTTTTTCAAATCGTAATCAAACATAATTTTATGGCAAAACTTTTTTTTTTAATTAAAGTTTTTTTTACACAACCGTGGAAAATTTGAAACAGCAATCAACCGTATCAAATATGTACTAATGTTTGTAAAAAAATACAAATTTAACTCGTATATGACTTTCTTAAATAAAACATTTGTAAGACGTGTATTTTTCTAGTAATTTTATTCCTGTAAACTCCTCTTTTATCCGATGAAATAAAAAATATATTATACAACTCAATTGCTCCATTACACTACAATGTTTTTTCTACACTGACAACTTTCTCGACTTGCTCCAAATCCCCATTAATTATCCATTACGTTTAATAAAACAATGATAACCTGATATATAATATTTAAGTTAAATTTAGTCTTATATATTAGGTCATCCTGAGTGATTTTCTTTTCAGATGGTTTTGTAAAAGCTGTCATAATCTAAAAGGGCATATTACTTACGTTGGAAAGACAGTGCAGGTTGTGTGGCAAGCTGAAGGGTGTGGCTATATGCTCATCCGTAACGTGTCAAATAAAAAGCGCAAACGCAATTAGACTTGGTTCGTTTACTGGCAAGGCGAAAGCTCGTCGTCAGTTAGTGCCAACAGTTGACACATCAAATATTTTTAATTATTATGCTCATTCACAAATATATTCCGTTTCACTTAGTTACCGATCCATTATTGAATAAGACACCCTATTATCTTTATAAATTAAATACGATTATCGCGACTATTTCACGGATTTTTTATTGAAAAATGTAAACAAAATTTCAACGATTGTATTAAAAAAAAAAATATTATTTCTATGATAATTATTCATGTATTCTATTCCAATCCCTATTCCAATTATGTTGTCAGATTTTTTTTTCATAAATGGTAAAATTCTCTTTACCAGGTCTAGATATCATGATGGGTACTGAGGAACTGCCCATTAAAGTCACACAATAATGTTTTGGGAGAATCATACCATATCTGGTCGCGCGAAGCACATAATGCAGTTAAATTTAAATACATTAAATAAAGTTAACTATTTCTGATTGTTTCACTTTCTTGCTACTGACTGGTTGGTGACTGTCAATAAGTAGCACACGGTATCTATAATAACACCGGTACAATTTTGATGGTAAAATTTCTTATTTTATTGTTTATATTGATTGCGCTGTAGCCATCGGACATTATATCAATAAGACAATATTATATCACAGTGAAAAAAATAGCAATGTATTTTAGTTCTACAACATATTTTTTTTTAAATAGTTGGTAGCTATTTCGGCTCATGCCATCGTCAGAATAGTTCTGTTATTATGGAGTTCTACCAAGTGAATGCCAATTCAATCAACAATATTATATATTTTGCATTCATTCGTGTTCTCATTTATAATTCTTTAAGTCCCTTTTACTTTTTAATGACAATGAACCTTTCTTTCCTTTATTTAATCTCCATTATATATCCAATAACTTCACCTTGACAAAAAAAAACCTAATATTGTTAAAAATGCACTTATTTTAAAAGCTCTGTTCTAGATCAACAATACTCATACACATACGGTGAAAAAGCTCATTTGTAATATTTCTAGTATGCGTAGAATTTCCATTGACATTTTGCGCTGTGAAATATCATGTCGTATAAAGGTTGTAGAACCCTCACCTTTATACCCTCCTCATTGAACTTTACAACTTGATACGGCAGGTATCAGTTAGGCAGAAGATATTATAACATAACCATGAGCTATGTATCGTCATTTTCAAATTGTTTTTCCAAACCATCAAACTTCAGTTTTGTAACGAGTTGCTGACGTATTGTTAAATACAAGAATATGAACGGATTCTTTTTGTATACATTTTTGTTTTCGTAAAAGAAAATGTTTTTAATGAAAGGAATTAACATAATCAAAATATCATCTTCTTTATTAGCAAATACAGGAAACTATTACACCATGTGCAATAACATGATAACCTAAAAAAATAGAATTAATTCTTTTCTTTGAGATTGCTTCAACGTTTTCTTTTTATTGAAAAGTTTATCAATTTTTCGGAAAGATTTTAACAAGAAAAATAAAGGTAAGACAGGACAATTAGTTATCGAATAACTTTCATGAAAGCTTTATCTTTTGGGGTAGAATGAGTGATTGTCAATTACATATACACCCTTCTTTTCTCTGATTTGTAAAATGTTCAATATATCAATCTCTTTTCAATCAAACTGATCATTTATTTAACGTAATATAATTCATGGTAAGATTATTGACTGTAGACATTAACTGTATTTATCTTTTGTTTTTTTATCACCTGTTTTGATATCAGTTTATTTAGTTATTATGTTAATTTGCAAAAATAGCACCAAACATTATGCTGTATTTATTAGAATATCAAAATTTCTATAGTGATAAGTTCGTTTGATACTACGATCTCAGTTACTTTCTCATTTTCATCGATTTTTATAAAACCTTCACTAATATTTCCAGTACCGATTGTCTGTATGAAAAACCGGCTTTAATTTTGGTTTCCAGTAGCACAATCCCTGGTTGTTGGTATGCAAAACATTATTTATTGCAGTAGCACTATACGGCGGAGTTGCCTAAAAATACTGCTGTTCTTTGTAAAGAACTTATAATTAACGCTGTTAATAACTATTACGAAATTTAGCTTGCGTGTAGCTAGTATTAATAATTCGCTAAGCTTCAGCATTTATGACTCTTTGTCTCACGCAATTTTTTAATGGCCTCAAAGCTGACCTGCATGTTTTGAAAGTTAAATATAAAAACTTCAGCTTAGTTAAATATTTTCTATGAAATATCTACTCTTTCGTGTGCTGTGGATTATCTCAAATGAACGGTCAAAAGTTCGTATCTGTAAATGGATTCTGTAATTATATACATATGTATATTTGCACCTGATATTTTATCAATTATCAATACGTTAAAGATGGCAAACAAACTCTCATCTAAAGGCTAAGAAAAATGTGATGGCATTTCTTAATGGATTATTAAATAGTTTATCGACTCCTTTCTGTTGATTAGCTGAGTACACATTAAAAATCACAGAAACTCATGCCTTGTAATATATTCATATTTAAATCACTAATAAAGTGTAAGCTTTCAATTCAAGCTTTTTGTTTCTTAAGGCTTTAGTTTTGAGATTATTTTGGTCCGATTACAATTATTAAGCTGAATTCTAATAGAGCCCTCGAAACGCTTTTGAATCGCTTGGTGTGTATTTTTTTTAATACAATGAGTCACGTAACAGAATACGAAAAAAATTAACGTGTAAATTGCGAAATAGCACTGTTTAATTTTTATTATCAGATCAACATTTCCATACCGAACGCTACTCGGTATCAAACATTAATCATTTTCCTTTAATTTTTGATTCTAGGTATAACACGATAAAATGATTTATCATAGTGGCAGTAACTTTTATTCACACCTACCAGTACCTTAAGCCGATTTCGCATTTTTCATTGCTTTTTCTACGATTCCCGAAAAAATTAACATATTGCTTAATCTAAAACTGAAGCACAACTCGTATGCCAACAATTGTTGTCATTATTGTTTGAATATTATAAATAAAAAAATCTGACCAATTATAACAGCAACTAAATTACAACGACAATTTACTTTTACAAGAAATTCTTATATTTTAATAATAAAAACTACAATAAAACAACAAACATTTTTCAAATAAGAAAACGACATTCAAATGTGTTTGAGAAGGTATAGAAAGTATATAATGGCTCATTGTTCAAATTTATCGGAACTGAATTGAAAAGATACCATATTCCTACTATGAATACATAGTCAACATTCTTTAAAAATATAATACTGGAAATTTATTTTCAAATGGAGTGTTCTCAAATCTCTCAAATTCTACCTACTGATCTAATGTTAATGAAGCTGAGTTTAGAGAAAAATAGATAGTAATTAATTTTTTTTTTCTCTTCAATGTGCCATTCATATATTACAACCTAGGTAAAAATCAACTCTCGCGAATCAACTTTTGTAGAGGTAAAAATGATTCACATAGGTAGTGGGCAGGGATTATTTTTTGACAACAAATTACTTGTAAATTTGGTGGGAACAAACTATTTTGTTATTCACTTATAAACAGTAAGTAAGTCAAATTTATTTCATCCGAAAATGAAAATTAGATAGCTTCGTGATATTGAAAATGTTCAACTAGTGCCTTTGATATGTTTTTAGTATCCAAACAAGTTTCTCAGTATACGAATATAGTGTGTCTTCAAACATCTCAAAGGAATATAAATAGTATTTGATAACGCATCAATAAATATATGC
This sequence comes from Himalopsyche japonica, assembly GCA_028555115.1. Lineage (NCBI taxonomy): Eukaryota > Metazoa > Arthropoda > Insecta > Trichoptera > Rhyacophilidae > Himalopsyche > Himalopsyche japonica. The sequence goes on along the minus strand of JAHFWJ010000446.1, from coordinate 2,716,949 downwards.
TATGAAGGAAAAAATCGATTCCCCAAGATATTTCTATATTGGAATATTTGGTCGCATAGATACTTATTTCACAGGGGTATTAAACAAATAATATGGAGTATTTAAATAAGTAATAAATCAACCAAGTGGTTTCGAAATGGAATGGAACACTAATGGTTATAATACCTAACAATGAAATTGTATATGACGATGCATAAAATTTTAGCCTAAATGACTAAACAACTAATAAAAACTTAAACTTATAGTGAAATGTCTCTTACTTTTATATATTCAATCATTCATTTATAACAATCTTATGGTATTGAAGTTTATAGTTTATTTTTAAACAAAGAAACAGACGTCATTGAAACTTTATCTACTAGCTTTTAAAGTCATGGAATCGAAATTAGAAATGGTGTTTTAATATTAACATGCGTTCTATGAAATATAATTCTAATTTGAATTGCTACAACTTTGTACGATCCCACATGTTTTGTCACTAACGACCCGGGATTCATTGATATTATTAAATTTGTTTTAGGTGTAATTTGATGCTTGCCTAAGTGTGGTAAGTATTTTCCTGTAATTATTGTTATAATTTTAGTAAATATACGATGCTAACTGTTTATTTTACTTCAGTTCTATTGCATCCATGTGATAGAATGCCTGAAGATGCCGAAAGGAAAAACCCAGGTCGTTAGTGACAAGGCATGTGGAATCGAACAAAGTTGTAACAATTCAAATTTGATATTGAAATTCCATCAAGCATCTTCAGTCTATATCATAAATTTAACATAATTCTATAAATCGATTCAAAAATCTGAAATGGAAGCATTTATCTCGCGTCTCGCAAACTAAAACTTTTTGAACACATTTAAATAGTTTGCAATATTTATATATTGTACTCATGTTCAAATGACTATTTAATTAATAATTTCTCACCGAAAAAAAGCCAAATAAAATACTCTTTTTATCGATACATAAAATGAAATTTGTTTTAAGACACTGTATTATTACCAAGAAAATATCGAACAAGATTAACTTGGGCAAAATTTCGTAACTTGTTAAGAATTTCTGGAATATTCGTTGAATAGCTATTTCATTAATTTTCCCTAAAACTATCTTTAGACGGGTCTAGACTGTAAACAGATTGGTCAACGCTTGTATGGATATATTATTGAATATTTAGATTTATGATAGATTTTGATTTTAATATAATAGATTAGTTACTATGACAACAGATTATCCTATTCTGAGTCTTGTTATTCACGTTAACAAATTTCGTTGATAATAGTTAATAAATAATAGATGTATAATATTTTTTCTTCTTCGTTTCAAATATATTTTTTGATTGTATGACGTACAATGTATATTCAAGTAAAATTTGTTTATTTTTACAATATAACAGAAAACTGTCTCTATATGAATTAAGGAAATTTTTGATCTCAACTTTTGCTTCAAATAACGTGGAATGTATAACCATAATTTGATTCTATTTTTCCATAATATAACACGAATATGACATATGAAGTCATTTCTTTCCTATATATAATAGGCTTTACTATATATAAAAATTATATATCTTAATAAATGTTGAACCAGTCGTCTTCTAATCTTGCAATAAAATCATCCACACTGTTTAATAGTGTAGTTTAACTTTTTAGTGACCCCTTAAATTTGAAAAATGTTTTTAATTTAGCGAAATAAATTCATGGCGTGATGATTGAAAATCACGATAGTTTACAAAAATCAAATTTTCGCAGTGCACTATTTTTGTAGTTAATGTATATCGCACGAAGAAGTTTTGATTTGAGACCGAATAGCAATTGTATCGTTCATACATGTGCTTAATCTCACTTCTTGATGGAAAGGAATTATATTTTAAATAATAAAAAGATTTATTTTAATACTTTTTTCAAATTATAATTTATGATCAGGACCGGTTTTACTGTCATCTGATAGTGTTCGCAATGAGCGACATCGAAATGATAATCACAACTTAATAATGTGACTCAAATTAAAATGTACAAAGATTATAAAAAAAGTTCCAATGATAATTTATACATTGCAGTCCACACATAATTTCATTTAGTATTCACTGATAATAACTTTAATTGAAGCGGTCATCGCTCGTTATTTTATGCGCACCGGTCAAAAATTATGTAACTAATTAATTAAAATGTATTTATACCGTTTGCATCCAAATTAAAATTTTTCGCGTGTATATTTTTTTCTGTTCGCAGTAAACAGTTAACTTTTCCGTATCTCACAATAAGTAAACGGGTTGACCCGGTGCACGCATGGGAATTAGAACTCACGAACCACCACTGCGTTGGCATAGCCAAATCTATAAATATAGTGTTATATATGTTTGATACTAGAAATGTACTCGAAACAATAAACCGCACGCTGCGAAGTATATTGATGAAAATATATCGTTTAATCACTTTTTCATCTGATTCAAAAAATGAATTAATCATTTTTGAATTCTCCATTCTCATTCTCTAGCTTGAAGCAAGGGTGAAATATAGTAAAATTGACCACATTTAAAAGCAGAATTAATAATGTTCAAAATCAATAAAAAATCTGGTTTTGTAACTAGTATTATCACTTGCAATGTTTTAGCCGTTACTTCTTGTCGGAAAAACATTTTATTTCAGTAACTTGGACATTTTTTTAATATACCAATGTAAACGATGACCCGTCCGTTCAACGTTTGTAATGAATAATGAAATGGATTTCTCGTTTAAAATGCCTGTTTCTTGTTTAACGTTGAGAGATATTTATCTCTCTACATCCGAAAGAGGACTTAATTTATTTTTAAAGATTTTTCTTAAAAAGAAAAATGGCCGATCCACCAAAAATCAATATTTTTAAATTTAATAAAATAACGTCACTAAATAATTAATTAAAGGGATATAATTACTAAACACAGTGAAAAAATAGCAATGTCACTTTTAAGGTATTAACTTTTTAATGGAAATGCGTGATATTTATTAAAATAAAAACACATTTTTAGTACTTATTTCCACAATATACTTTTTGATCGGGACCGGTTTCGGTCATCGCTCTCATTATCGACTGATAGAATTTAATTTACAAACAAGTATATTTCTACAAAATATTTGATTTAAAGGTAAGAACTAAGAAACAATTTGCAGGAAATCATAGAATATTAAAACAAATAATGTAAATTACAATAAAAATTAAATGTTCACAATCACTTATTAAAATTTGCTTTGTTTTATTATTTTGATTATTAAAATTATTTTGTTTGAAAGTTTTAATATTTAATTGAGAACATTTAATTTTTAAAATATTGCTATTTTTCACTGTGTTATAATGACATATATATAACTTCTACTAAGTAAATACCAATTCAATCAATAAAAATTTCTTAATGTCGTAACGAACTTTTTACAATTATACTACTCAAATGGGTAAAACACCATCTCTCTTGGGTTTGCTGCAACGCTAATACAGTAAGCATTAAAACATTCATTTTCATTCATAGGAATACATTAAATTTGAATTGTTACAACTTTGCACGATTCCACATGTTTTGTCATTATCGACCCGGGTTTCGCCTTTCGTTATCTTGAGGCATTCCATCACACGGATGCAACACAACAATAAACAGTTAGCATCGTCTATATACCAAAGTTATTAATTACAGGAAAACACACACTCCAAGGCAAACAGTAAATGGTAGCTAAAACAAATTATTATTATTGTTATCATCCGTATTATAGAACGCCTGAGGATGCCGAAAGGCGAAACTAGGGTCGATAGTGACAAACATGTGAAATCGTTTGAAGTTGTAACAATTCAAATTTGATATTCAAATTCCATCAAGGTTGCTTAATATTCAGTCGATATCATAAAATATGGAAATATCTTAGTTTCACAGACATTAAAGTACGTTGCAAAGCTCAATATATAATATAAGCTCTTTTGTTGCATACAAAATTGCTGTATTTTGTTATAATATATGTATAGAATTTTCATTTTCTTCGCATGGACTATTTAGATATAATATTTAAATACAGTCATTGATTTTTATTTTAACAGTGACCAAATATAGACGCAATACAATAAATAAGACGCTCCTTAAATCCTTTTTTGTCATATTAGGTCAATGGAGCGAATCATATAACCTTTTTTATTCGCTTCCAGTCTCTCAAGAGTCCAATAGATATGTTTCTATATAAATACAGTGTTTCCGCATCTGTAATTATAAGATTTGCATTTTTTATTTTAAATAATATAACATATACAAACTGACTATTTTTTTTAATAAGAAACACGTTTTTAGTACTTATTTCCACAATATATTTTTTGATCGGGACCGGTTTCGCTTATCGCGAGCATTATCAACTGACCATAAATGGATGAAAATAAAAAATATATTGTGGAAATAAGTACTAAAAGATGTATTTTTGTTATTGAAAATACCATGCCTTTCCACCAAGAAGTGACATTTAACACCTTAAAAGTGAAACTGACTAACTGACTTCTTTTACCATGGCGTATGGCACAAAATATTTTCAATTTGCACAATATTTCGTGAAATAAAAAAAAAATTTTGATGACAGTTATTGTTTTTGTGCACCGTTGAAATTTTTGAAGAAAATATTTACTTTTAGTTTTATCGTCACAATACTTGTTCCGTCTGCTTGTAGCCCAATACTCTTTCTTCTTAATACTCTGTGATGTCAGATTCAATCTAGTGATCAGATGGGTTTGAGATCGTATTTCTGAGAAGCCATTATAAATTTTGTATTTTTACAATGTAGAGTTCTTATACCATAGATAATATGTATATATATATATTATCTATGGTGTCAAATACAATATTTTTTTATTTGTACAGATCAAACAGTAAGACAACATCTCAGGTGTCAAATACTTAACTTTCGAGTCGTATTTTTGAATAAAATATTTTAGAAACTCTGTTTGATACTAAACATATATGGCCACTCATTTATTTTTAGTATGTCAGTGAGGGAGAACTGGATATAAAGGGCATGTCAAATATGATTCGACCCTTTCAAATGGCAACTCGTAAATAATACTCCCACTTTTCCATTTTTTCTTACTTTAAAAAAAAAATACTTGTGAATATGATATCGATATAGCTCTGACTAGATATGGAGAATTTTTATCGTACCTTATACGAAATATAATCTAAAAAAAATAACATAAACATAAATTGACTTTTTGCTACAGCTGTAACGTTATCTCAACAGAATTTTTGATTGATGTGTATGTTTGTTTCAAAAATTATATTCTTTTTTGAAAGACACTACACAAACACAATGAAATAAATAATCATACTAAAAAAAGATGTCATGAGTATTCTATATTTTTCAATTGACTAGATTCAGTTCACAACGTAAATGAAGTCAGCTTCCAAAAGGACTTTTCTGAAGTAAAAATACTGACTTCAACCAGTAATTTTTTTCAATAATTAATTGGCGAGAAAAATAATTGATTCTTGAAACGACAAAAGTTTTGTATTATATTGTGTATACGGTAGAATCATTACAAGAGAAAAAAACTACAATTTTTAAGCATTTTAAACTGATTACATTGATATTTTTGATAATATAAGTGTGACGATCTGGTTGACAATCAATCAATATATCGTGAAATTCTTCAGAGAATGCGACTACTGTAAGCGCGATCAGACAACTTTACATTTACTTTCTAATATGATTTCAGTCATATTATGTTTATTTATGTAAGAAATGATTTTTTGTAATTTATTTATCATATCATTGATTCAACATCAATTATTTGTAGTTGGCATATATCGCTTAAATACTGCTTATGACATTTAATTTTTATCTTCTATTTAATATTTAATTTTATAAGAGATAGATGTTAACATTTGAACTTTGGCGCTATTTAAGTTAAAGTTCACGTTCAAAATTGTTATTTTAATATTTGAAATATGAACGTGGGACGTATCTTATATTATATTCCCAAATTATAGTATAACAATTGATAATAATGAAATACGTTGAAAACATTTCGAAAAACTGTTATGTAACGTCATGTACGTGTAAAATATAAAATGTAAATTAATGATAATTTAAAAAGTACTGAAATTAAAGCAGTAATGGCACATTCCTCGGAATACAGGCCATGTGTCAGGGACACTAGAATGCCTTCGGTATCGGCATTAAAGTGGTCACAAAAATTTTATATACTTGCAAGTAAAGTTCCAACAATAAAGACATAAGATATGACAGAGAGTAACAGCAAAGCGTCAGTGGAAGATATTTTAAAGCAATAATAATGTTTAAAATGGCACCGTACACCGTTTGGGATATGGTTTCATGACAATCAAACAGACGGTCAGATATACACATATATTTTAAGTATGAGTATTAGTTTATAGTAAGACTTTTACCTGCTAAGCGATTTTTCAATGTGTTATTATAACGGCGATATCAAAGACGCTCTAAGTGGTTTGCTTTATATGAAGTAGCCTCTACACGTCTAATCCCATATGAAATAGCTTTTATATAGGAAGCATCTATTAAACTTTAATTATCAACTCATTGAAAATGGAATTAAAAACAGCAGATGATACATAAAAACTTAAATAAAGCTTAACTAAAAATCAAATTACAAAAGCGTCACGCAGAATATTTTTATTAAATAAACATACAGTTTTATTAATTATGACCTATTATAAATCCATAATTCTTTTTAAAACGGCTGCTTTCATTTTAATGATTAATACGGCTTACAGAGAGAATGTAATACAACGTCAAATACAAATACTTAGTTTGGACGCCAAACACGAGTAATGTTGTAGAATCAGGCGTTAACTTTTATTCAAATCGGGCCGATTTAAGCGGTGTTTTCGTGTATGCAAAACTGTTGTTTTTTGTCACTCTAGCTCCTTCAGAAAAAAGTAACAGTCAAAAATTTACATGCAAACGTTGGCAGAAGTTATCAAAGAAAAGTTGTGGAAAATGCACGCAAAGGAAAACTACAAGGCAGCGACATCTGCAAGACGCGACGCAAACTTTTCCAATCAAAATGACGAATAAACAGGGGTGGGAAAGCACATAAAGGAAATGCAATAGAACAGCATTCCGGAGCATCGGGACATGCATGCAATTGCTACAAACCTATAATGCTACAAAAGAATTGCAGTGGCACGTTTTCTTTTGAGTTTTTTTTATTTTTTTTTTCATTTTAAGAAATTTATTTACAACGATAACTTTTAATTCTTTTAATCCTTCTCAAGCATTTATACATTTAACAAAAAATCATTAAACTAGAGCTAATTCAAAATTTTTAAAAAAATGTTACAATAACGTTTTCTGCTGTGGTGAAGTGATAATTAAAGGTTTGCGACTTGTGAAGTATGTGCTATATTCTTAGTAAAGTCGAATCAAATTTTAATTTGAGGTCGTTGGCATGGGTGATTATGATTTTTGACTTCTATGAGTTAACGAACAGAAAAATTATATACCATTAATTAACATTCATAATTTATTCAAATGAGTTGTTAAATCACAAAAATATAACAAAAATGCTGAATAAGAACTCTCAGTTAGCCAATCACTCTTCTATAGTGTTGTTGTAACGACCAAGTGATAAGAAAAAGGTTAAAGACATCTTCGATTTGGATTTTTGCAGTACAGTAAATTCAATATTTATCTACCGAATCAAAATGACACAAATGTTAAAGAGTGTTGTCCAATCGACTGCAAGACCAACGAACACATGTATACACTATGAATGTAAAACTTTCACAATCTATCATATTTATTAATGGCCAACTATGGACCCCCCAGGGAGATAATCCGTCTATGCCACTGTCGTGTAGCATCTAAGGGAATTGCATTTTCATCAAATAAGCGAGGCCTGAACACCTGGCGTTGGGCCCCAGGTGATTTTCCAGAGTAGCTTTTCCCAACTAGAACCTATTTCCTGCGTCGAAAGTTACCTTTGATGCAATAAAAGAGTCCATGTGTACCAATTAATCTGTCCGGCGACGAACTGTACATCTTAGTCCCAGCTACTGGGCGATTAGAAAATATTCAAGGAATACCTATTCATAATGTATATTTAAAATTAATCCATGTATTTCTATTTAACGTTATTTCGAAAGTTAAAGATTTATTATCAATAACACGGTAATAATTTTCCATAAAAGCATCATGTAATACAAACATCGTGCTATAAGAGGTATAAAGATTATACTAGAATAGCATGTATATTTAACTGTTTTTTTCAATAAATGATACGGAACATAAAGACATAGTTTTCTTATATCTGTTAACCACGTTCTATAATTCTGTCTTTGAAAAAATAAGCTCAATTTCATGATCTCTACGGTATGTTTCCATGTCTGAAAACCCTACATTATTTAAGACAATAAACGATTGTCTATATCAAGCACGTAAATCTAAGTAAAGGGGCAAACACTTCAGTAATTTGTTCTTGACTTTTAAACTCCTTTCCGTCATAGAGCGAGTAACATAATTAAATTTGAGTTAGCCTTATCCAGATGTATTGTGCGACTGGGACGCAATACAAAAAAATACATCACAATTCATCAGCCATAAAGAAATCATTCTGTTAAATAACAGTGCTATACGATTGCATATTTGTTTTCATCGCAGCATTGAACATTACTACGTTTTCAAGCACAGATTTTTTCACGGTAACCCTCGGTATATTGAATAAATCATTCAATTCACTTACGAGATTACATATATCTTTATATATATATTTTTAAAATTTTCCACTGTTCATTCAGATTTTTATCCTATACTTTGACGCTACTGTTTTGGAAAACCATTGCGACCTAAAATATAATATACTTTTTCATTTCGCTAGGTCTTCCGATATTTTACAATAGTCGTTTTTTAACACCTCGTTCATTTACCGGAGCCATAGTTTACCAACGCATTTACTTCCAGTTTTGCAAAAGATTATACATATGTAGAGATCCAGTGTAAACAGTGAATTTGAACGACGCTGGCAGTGTCTAATTAACTGTAAAAAATATGAACGGCACAGTTGTGCTAGCATCGTCTACAATCCTTGCACATAGAGCTGAAAATGTTTTGCATGCCCTTTCGACAGCTTCTGAGATTTCATACAGTAACTTTAATGAAACTGATCATAGACAATAACTTGTCTTATAACAGTCGTGTGTTGATAAAATATTTTGTAATTAAAGGGAAAATTTTCATTATTTGTAGTCTATATATGTATTTATCATACCTTACAATTATTTTTATTTCCTCGCTTACAACCATTAAATACTTATTTATTTCATTTGTTATTTTTCGTCAATGTCCACTGACACTTATAATCATAATATTAATTTATTTTAGAACATACATTTTTAAGCCTAACAATGTGAAACAAGTTGAACAAATTTTTTTCTATGAAAACGACTTTTACATGACAATTTGCCACCCTTTATTTTGTTATTAGTCGACTAATTGCTCAAGCAACGTCGTGTTTATAAAATAAGATGGATTGGAGGAAATTCCATACATCAAAAACATCAACGCGTTTAAATAAAAATTTGTCAATCAATTTATCAAATAGATCGTATTAAATTTGAAGCCAACTGTAACCGAAGTTCTTTAGACCAAAACACATAAAGAAATAATTACTTATTGTAATAAATAATGACAATTATTGTTAATTTAAAATCATTATAATATACTCTGCATTCAAAAGTATCTCGATTTCGATAGAAAATTAAAGACATACAGAAGAATATGATATCTTTTTTAAGGAGTTAACTGTCACTTCTTGATGGAGAGGCATGGTATTTCAAATGATAAAAACGCATTTTTTGTATTTATTTCCACAATATATTTTTGATCAAGACCGGTCTCGCTCATCCTGAGCATTATCAACTGATAGAAAACAATTTACAAGCAAGTCTATTTATACAAAATATTTGACTTAAAGGTAGTAGGTAAATCAAATACTAAAAATACTGAAAAATGCGTTTTTATCATTAAAAATAGAATATAATATGTATAATTTAGTTTTCGAACCTGAAACTGTATGTAGTACGTAAAAATTCATTCTATATAAAGTAACTTTGTCCTAGTGTTCAGTTTATTCACTGAAATTTTATCAAAATATAAAACACGATATCTGCCTAACATTAAACCCATTCAAATTCATATTTAGTTTCGTGAACGAAATGTGCAAGGAAATGAAGTTAGAATACATAATAAAAAAAGGTTCAGTTTTCTATTAAATATTCCGAGCTTGTTTTTTGTTCCCCCATTTTTCCGGCAAACCTTAAATGATATTCAGTTTTAAAGGGTTGGGTTCCGTTGTTTCTTTACTGAAAATGATAATACTTTATTTATGGCTATGTGCTCTGATACTGTTATCTTAATGCAACGTTTTATACACTGAAGCATGTTTTGTTTTAAATCATTTCTTATCATTACATAAACTTGTTTATTGGTGCAATAATTATTCAGAAACAGCAAATTAAGATACGTTTCTGTTTTTGCTTTCAATATGGTAAAGTAGATTGGCAGTGTTGTAACTTAGTAAAATTAACAAATTGAATTGAATAAATAAGTTAAAAAATAAGTTAATCCATTTTTCAAGACCGACGAACACTTTCTAAAACAACAAAAATATCTCATACAACATTTCTTGATCTATCTTATTTTTATATTGGTTCGAAATTTTTCACTTTAGACGTTTTCACTGCAATCTCCCTATAGCCGCCTCAGCTTTCAGTGAAATTGTGTTTCATTGGCTATTTTGAAGGAAGTAGACTCTCTCAAGGGACAAGCAATAAAAATTTATGTCGCCCTTATACTTAACGATAATATATCTGTAATGACGGTCTTAATCGAATTGGACTCTTAATTTCTTTACAAATATTTATAAAAATATCTTATTCTGATCTAATACGCCCAGTCCTTTTTTTGAGCGATACATTGGTTCCAGAAAAAGGCGCGTAAAAAAATCACAACTTTCATATAATTTGATAAATTGGTTCTAAAAATTAAAATATCGCGTAAAAAAGTACCAGAGACGTATGAAAAACCAAAATTTGCTCTTTAAAATTCGTGTAAAAATAAATATATATTTTATGGTTTCATATACACATATATGAATTATTCGCTGCTGTCACTCTCGGTTGCGAAATGTAATCGTAAAACTGTCTTTTTCAAATACTCATGCAAGTATAAATTATTATATTTTTAATTGCTTTTTACTTCAAGAGTAATGTTTTTATCTTGGTTCGCATTTATTATTTAATATTTAAAATATTTTGACGTCATTTATTTGACATAATAATTGAAAATGGTAAAAATTATGGCCGAGAAAATGCTTTTCAACGAATTTAATATATGTATTGTGCTTAAACAAGTTTACGAGCGGACATACATCCAATGATTTTACGCAATTGCATTATATTTCTTTACACACCCTAAGACATAAATTCGCATAATATCCGATACACTTGTCAACATTTGGCAATTTTATGAGTATTTAAAAAAATGGCATGCTTTACAAAATTAAGTTTTTAAAATACACATATTTTTTTTATTTAAAAAATAATGAACCGTACATGGCTAGCATCGTATTATATATAAATTTCTTCTTTAAAACAAATTTGGGGAAAAAATCGCGTAAAAACGAGTGAAGCGCGTAAAAAAATGTAACGGTGCCGTCCAAATAATCGCGTATAATCGAATTCGCGGTAAAAAGAGGACTGAGTGTACAGATGTTTTTTTTTATCGTATATCAGCAAGTAATACCACAATATTTATGTGATAATTATGTGAAAACTCGTTTAAGTTTTATAAAAGATCAATAGAAATTGAATCCAAAATATATCACCAACTATTTTGTAAATTTTCAGTCTTCGTTGTAGAGTGGTATTGAATTGAAGAAAGATTTTATCTTAAACTGTTACGAGCTATATACGCCCATATATTTTACATTAATTGTTTTGTATATATTTTCATGTTTGGTCAGGTTTTCATTGCTTGTAAATCACCTATCATATCCTGAAAGTGACCAACAAATCTTTTTTTTCAATTCACCTATCGTCACTCAAGTTGATAAATTAGATCGATCGACTTACAAAAAGTCCCGTTCAATATATTTTGTTCACGATACAATTAAGATCGTGGAGAAATACATAAATTTTTAAATAGTCATTCTTTTTCAAATAATTTTCACACCATACATTGGCGTGCTTATCAAGATAAAATAAAAAAATATTAGTTTTTTCTGGTCTGAATGGATAAATTTTATAATTGTCATACTATCAAAAAACTACAGATTGTTTAGTTAAAATAATTCAAGCATGTGTAAACAGCATATATACAATACATAAAAGTATAAGACAAAAATAGCCTTATTACTAGATCTTTTAGTGAATTTAAAAATATATACATATAGGACACTGGAAAGAATACTACGATTGAATATTATAAACATTTATATCTTACTATAATAATTTTTGTAGAATTATTTTCATATTTGACATTGTAACATTTGTAGAAACAATTAATACAAGTATTTGCCGTTCCGTCAAATACGCTGTGCACTATCCGAGCGACATAAATTTTCCAAAACACAACACAATTATAAAAATAATAAATGTGTTTCCTCTACTCTATCCTAAAAGTCCAGATGTTTTACCTCGTGAAAGGACATAGTAAAAAATACAACGCTTTTTTAAATTTAAACGCTTTAGGTACACATTCTATAAGTATTTGTGAAAACATGGCACCGTTTACCTGGCTGTGAAATTAGGCGCAGAAAAATAATGACCTTTTCAAACTCTTCAGCCATTGCACGCACTATTGCGTGACGACTCTCAAACAGTCAAAATCGAGTAAAAGCTATTTTAAAGATAGTTGATCTTTATCCAAATTATTTATTTTACAGTAGTTGTAATAATTTTAATCAGACGCGTAATATGGAAGGAATTCGAGAACTTTGTTGACGACATGCTTATCCCGCACAGTGACTTAACAGATATTCAAAGCATTGATCTTGAGATTCATAGCCTCACAACAAATATCAATTTAGCTGCTGCATATGCCAGTAAAACGGTAAAAAATTCACCGCACAGTGAAGCGCTTCCAGCAGATATTAGACAGCTTATAAATGATAGACGGAGTGCGAGAAAGGAATAGAAAAAGTTCTGCAACCCCTTAGTAAGACAATGCGTCAACCGATTGTCAGCAGAAATCCGACGAGCCATGAAGGCTTATCGCGAAAAAACTACCGACGTCTACTTAAATGAACTCGTCAAAGGAAGCGACCCATACTGAGCTCTCTCCAAAGTTCTCCGCGCAGAAAAATACCCCTTGATGCCACTTCACGGAGCAAAGGGTCCCGTATTCACCATCAGTTAAAAGGTGGAAGAGTATGCGGATTGCCTCCAGAAACAATTTACACCCAATACAATTGACACAAGTAATTCACGCTTGAAAAATAGCGTGTTAGATATAGAAGCAACCGCTAAGCTAATCCTAGAACAACCCTTAAGTGTAGACTGTCAAGCTATTTGTCCTTCCACATTTGCCGAGGTGGAAGGACTGATCAAAGCGCTTCCTGACAGAAAAGCTTTGGGAAATGACAGAATCGGTAATAAGGCTCTCAAACATCTACCGCTTAAAGGTATTACCTTGTTAGTCAATATTATCAACGCGTGCTTAAGATTACTATATTTTCCATCACGTTAGAAGGAAGCGGATATTATTCTAATTCCAAAGCCTGGGAAAGATCACACTCTTCCGATAAACCATCGACCAATAAGCTTGCTACCCGCAATGAGCAAAATTCTAGAGCGTGTGATTAAAGCTAGAGTGCAAGAAGTGGTGGAAGAGAAAAAGATAATCCCAGACACACAGCACGGTTTCCGCGCGAATCACTCGACAAACCACCAACTTCTTCGGGTAGTAGAGTTGATCGCAAGTGGATTCATTCATAAAGAGGTCACGGCGGGCCTCTTTTTAGATATTGCTAAAGCCTTCGAAAGGGTATGGGCCGAAGGGCTCGTGTTCAAAATGTCGAAGGCTGGCATAGGATTACCACTAGTAAAGATTCTCAACTCGTTCGTGACGGATAGACATTTCAAAGTCAAAATGGGTGTAATTCGATCCTCCTTAAGATCGATCCAGGCAGGTGTCTACCATCTGTAATCCCAACAAGGACAACCTCGGCATCTGAAAATGACTTTCCTATTTTATTTCCTTACGTATTGTATGTTATATGCATGCGTGTGGCTGTGTGTGTGCCTGTATGCACACGTATGCGTGAGTGAATATAATGCGTGTGGTGTCCGCGTGAGCTGCACTCATTGTGGGTTCCACGGCTCAGCTGCGACCTAATATTGTCAACAATGACACAACAACTATAACAAAATTAAATCTATATATGAGAGATGGAGGAGACCTGAAGAGCTCTGATGCTGTCGCGTCATAGACCTTAACGCTCCATGAATTTGATATCCCAAAAAAATTACAAATATCTACCGTCAACGTTTTCCTGGCAGTAATTCTGACATTTTTTGAATTTGTTTTTCTTCTAAATTTAAATAGATATATAAACATATTTTATTTAGTTATTTATTTCAACATATTATTTTTGTTCCATTCATATTACGGAAATAAAGAAAAACTTATATCACTTTCTAAAAGGAAATCAATACTCCAAATCTTTGGTTAAGTTCCATATTTCATATATTTTAAAATTCACCAGTTTCCTTTCACCAGTATGCAGCTTTAAGTTGGTTAGAGGGTAATCCAATAATATCTAGATTGTTTTTACATCAGATTTTTACGGTTTCCTAATATTGCAAAACCACGATGATTTCAGCATTTCATATTGAATTTTATTCCAAAAGTAGATCAAAAATATAATAGCGGCAAAATGACCCGGCAATATAAGATGAATAACTCAACATGCACAAGCTATCTCAACTCTCGCATTAAAAGGAAAATGCGAGAGTTGAGATAGCTTGTGCAGTAGTCTTTCAAATGTAAGCCTAACGTGTCAATAGTGATTTTTTAATAGCTTTTATGCAATCAAAATTCTTCTGACTGAAGTTATCTTACAATATTTGGGTGATTATCAGCTAATGAAAATCATTTCTTTGACTCACGAGTTTACAAAAAATACAAATCAAAAAAGACTTTTTTAAGCAGTTAAAAAAACAATCAATTTCTTCTTCGTCTGATTTTTATAAACATTCAATGTGCTTTGGTATGTAAAAAATATAGTTCCAGCTACACTAGAATTTAGACTTCCGGTACGGTTTTTGTACATCAATTATAGAATATGTCGAGATCCAATATCATAAAAACTGCATTATTTAACAAAATAGAGTATTATAATTTCGTCAATTCGCTTAAATTAATTTTATTAAAAAGTAAATATATTATTTTGGATGGACACAAATCAACTTTCATTGACAGAATATTATATCCAAATATAGGGTAGGGCCAAAGGTAAGTTCGCTAAGCGTGGCCTGTGAAATGACCCTATTTTTCATACAAATAATGTACCTTAGTTGTGACCGTTTACATCTTGATTTTAGATAATCCAAGGGTGAGCATTAGATCGATAATGTTATACAATTATTTTGAAATTGATTGCACAACCTTCATGCTTCAAACATTTGATTAAAAGTTTCAACACTTGATAAAAAATGTTTTGACAAACTCAAAAGTAAGAGACCTTTATTTTCATATTTCTTACCATAATACTCAGATGAAAAAGAATTTAAATATTTTATATGTGACACTTTTCAGCGTTGTTTACATCTAAAATTTTACAGCAAGCTTTTTCTGTATACTGTTTAAAGACACATCGTTTGGAGAAAATAATTATCGGTAACTTTTAGTTCTTTTTAAATTATATCTGGGAAGGAGTATAAGTCAAAACACTCGTATACAAACATAAATAATAAGTCCAAAATCAGGCCTGTATTTTCTTTATCAAAAATACACGGCTCAAGTGTATTTTTATATGAATAAGCATTATACGTTATCATGAATTTGCCATGTAGAGAAAATGCAGACAAAGAATTACTTTGTATATCAGATCAACATATTATACAATCATTCTCCTTCCCTACATATTCATGATTTTTTTAATGTACATTATTTTTTTACTAATCTTACGTTATTTGAAGATTTTTTTACTAAGCATGTCTTGAATGAAAAATCTGTTTTTTCACTACTAGCATTTTAACATATTAATATATTTCATCGAAATTACACTTGGAATTAATGTTCATAACATTTCTTGAAGACCTTGGTTTCTTATAAAAATATTGAATAAATTTATTCATTTTAAATGTGCATTGCTTTACTTACCTGTGATTCCGTTGATAACAATAGGTACCAACACACTTCTCTCTTCCACTGACTGAATTTAATATGATAAATATTTTCATATATGTATATACGGTGTCTGCGTTGCTAACATGGCAACGACCGAAAATTATTGCCAAAACGTGTCGCCATGTCTATTTGAATGATAATAATATTGTCCGGAGCCGTTTTAAGCAGAGAATATACGATACTGCTGTATACTTCAAAGGAATAAAAGCGTACTTCCATATCGAATCATTACATTGTCAGCCTAGTTCACAAATTTCGCTCCTGTGATACTAAAAATGAACATTTTTGATTCGATTACAAAATATATTTTATTTAAATGATAGATTTACATAGTAAAAGAACATTCTTAGAAATAATAATATCCAATCAAACTCTCTTGAAGATACGTTATATTCAATTACGGTGGGTTTCTTATTTGATTCATCAATATAAGTGAGGTTATCCTGGAGTGAAGCATGGTGTTATTAATTATATACCAGTCAATCTACAGAACCACTTATTTCTTGTTTAATCTATCTGAAAAAAAGAGAAATAACCACCACACAACCACCGAATAAGTAAGTTAAAAATCTACGTCAGCAGTCGTCGACGGACCTAAAAGCTTAAAATTCTCACGAATCACCAGTTGGATACCGCTGCTCTTAATTACAAGCAGGCATGGGCAAAAAGTGGGAATTTCACCCATGTTCAAGACGAACTTGATGGGACTTGCTGTCTACAGAAATAATACATTCAATGGCATGTTTTGAGCGGAAAATTATCCATTATTTAAAATTAGAGAAACTTAAAACAGTTAAGAACCTCAGATAAGAACAGTCAAAAAACTGCTTCGTGCGGATTGCATTCAGTCAGATATTTCTGATCACACAGCAAGCTGCAAACATGTTCTTATAGTTATTGAGGTATACTGATGTCTTTTCGCAATTTTTTGTCATCAGTGTCACATGACTGATGACGCCTGATTGTAAAAATCCTGAAATAAAACCTCATCAGCCGTATTTCATTTTTATCTCTCATGATCCATCAATATTTTTCTTATTTCTGTTATGTGTAAGTGCCACTATGTATTTGGTTTTTAATTTAAAAATAATTTGACATTTTTATAATAAAGCAGATTGTTATAAAACTTTTCTGATAATTAAAGATATTATTTCGATTAATCCTCTTGTCAAAAGTCAATTGTTCTAATTTGACAAAAAATTGTTGACAAAAAATCTCAGCTGGTAGGCACAAAATGCAATTCGCTAATGTAAAGGAATATAAAATAACACTTTAATATTAAATATCGCAATCCTAATTTAATTATCATATTAAAATAATGAAAAATATGTTTTTACGTTAAGTCAACGATCTTATATATGAATACAACACATATGATGAAATGAATGTATTGGGTTATATCAATGAATTAATTTCAAATTTATACCCCTAGGAAAAATTTCAAACTGAAGATTAAAATTTTACAGCCTGTTGTTCAAAAATAACTATGCAAATTTCACCTACAACACACGTTTAAAAATGTCCCACCAGCACGTATAAGTGTCATATTAAAAAGGCCATAAAAACAGAATTTAATCATGTAACTTTTTTTCTCGCCCATAAACGGGTTAATGTGTATAAAATTTTAGCGAATTCAGCGCAAAAGTTGTGCTTAACATAGCGTGCGAGTAAAATTTGGTTTCCGCGGAGCTTTTGCTTCAATTCCTTTCAAAGCTCCTCCTCGCAATCTACACACAGCTAGCACCTTAATTGCGTTTAAACTAAGCATGTTTGGTACAGACACGATATGCAGATATGTTAAAAATATATACATTACGCGACGTATATGCTTGAAAACACATGGTTCTAGAATAAAAGGTATAGTTTTCAGTTTCAGGAATTTTGTAGAACCAAAATACATTGCTATTTTTTCACCGTGTTATAATGGAGTTCTACCAAGTGAATGCCAATTCGATCAATAAGCTTTGTCTTATTTTTTCGACGTCTTTAATTAGTGTTAATATGTATAAATTATCTTTCATACTTTTATAAATAACATTGATAACTTGCTTATGTTAAATTGTGCCAAGTTTTTTGCACGAATTTCAATATATAACAAAGTCGCTTATTTATAACAAAAACATAACTTCGTATAAAATTGATGATTGACTCAAATCTTTAAAAACAACGATCCAACGAATATCAATGCGCCATTATTGCAAAAAGTCTTATTCCATCTTTTTTTATTGATTTAATTTTCCGTAATTTTAGACTTTATTGTTCCCATTTTTATTAAATGTATATTTTACAATGCAAAATTTCCACAATAAAGGAACTTAAGGAAGGAAAAAATAGCTTTCCATTATATTATATATCACTTTTAAGGTGTTAACTGTCACTTCTTGGTGGAAAGGCATTATATTTTAAATAATAAAAACACATTTTTTTAGTACTTATTTCCACAATACATTTTTTGATCAGGACCGGTTTCGCTCATCGCGAGCATTATCAACTGATAGAATACAATTTACAAACAAGTCTATTTATACAAAACAAAAAATTAAGTTGAGTTAAAGGTAGCAGGTGTACAAAACCATGGGTACAAGAACTAGGAAACAATTTACATAAAATCATACAATATTGATACAAATAAAGTAAATTAGTATAAAAATTAAATGTTCACAATCACTTATTAAGAATTACAATTACAATTATGGTAAATCAATAATCCATTAGGAGCTCTAAAAAATCAATAAGGAAGTAAGGAGTGGGAAATTTTTAATGACGAAAATAACCCACAATCACTACTTAAAAATAATTTAGTTAACTTAACCAATCATGACATGATTTTAGCTAAAATTGGTAGATTCATTATTCTATTTAGTGTATCACAAAATTAATGTGACAAATCGATTAAAGAGCTTTTTTTTACCGCTAAATTCATGAAATCAGCTTTAGACTCTTAAGACTCTGAGGTATTCTCTTGCACGGTTATGCAATCTCTTTTTCTTTATTAACCAGAAAGTTTATCACACTATTTGTGGTTTTAAAGCACACACTTCCGGATCGCGCGTGGAAGCTTATAAAGCCGTGTACTTTTCATTTTATCTACTGTATAAATTTGGTTTACATTATTATTATCATCATATTCACGATAATACTTTTCAACACATAAATGAATAAATTATGATATGTTTGAGCCCTCTTACAATTGACTCGCGATTTGTAAGTATTTTGCACTTTTGAAAAAAAAACATTAATTAACATCTGATATTCAACGGTTCCATCAACCAAATTATTCAAGCATTAAAATCTTAAATAAATATCAACTTTAGAAGAAACTCTTTAGAAAATTTAAGATATATTGTTTATGATGATCTCAACCATTCCTGCTTAATAAATTATAACATTTTGGAAGTAGCGCTTTACAAATTGTGGCTTATCTACTTAAAAATGACAATTCTGTAATTTGAACGCTAACAACTGAGACTCAGCAAACCCTGCTTATTTGTGAACGTTCTCCAGCGATTAATTTAGGTATACCTGCGTAAATCATATTTCGTGAGGGCTAAATGAATAAGGACAAAACTGGTTCGATAAAAAAATTGCAAAGAAGCACTTTTTGTAAATTTTTATTTTAATACTTCACAAAAAACGTCATATACATTTCAAATAAATGTACAAAGTATTAAAGTTAGTGATTCTTAGTTTTTCATAAATATCACAATGAATGGAATCATTTTTTTTTCAAAACTTCTAATGAATTTCTGAAATTAAGACATGTCATATGTCATTATATTTTTTTTATTTTAATATAGTTATACATTATAATCATTCAATAATCTGAGCGGTATTGATTTTTAAATATTTAAAAAAATAATACTCCAGTATTGGCATGATTTATATGTCTATATTGTCACTCTATCAAGCAATTACATGCATAAAATAGACGTTTCCAGCTAATGGATATTTTGTCAGTTTGATAGCAAAAATGGCTGCAATTTTTAATATTATAACGTCAATTTGTATGCCATTACGCTATCTATCTATATTTTACATAATGAATATGCATTAAAGCGTTAAAAGTAACGATTTCATAATTCAATTTACGTCGGATATTTTATCATCGCTTAGATTTTCGATGGTAGTGAAAAACGATATTTGTATAACAATTTAATTTGAAAAATATATACATATTATCAATCGCTAACTAATAAAACCCGAGCATAATTTTAAAATATGGCATCAAATAAAATAACGGATAGAAAATAAATGAATTACATTTGAAAAAAGTAAATAAAAGCCGTTGAACATCAATTTTCAAAATGATTATAATTAACACTGTTTACTTCCAGATTCAAAATTTTATTGTCGATGGTTTTAAATTAATTGTTTTTGCCATTAGTGTTGCTTGCATCATATCCTTTCCATTCCTTGCAAACGAAACAAAATCCAATCTTTATTAAGTGTCTCTTAGAAAATAAATTGTCGATGGCAGCCAACGGTTTCAGGAAAATTAATGAATCTTATTTCGTTAGCTCATATATGACATTTCAAGCTGGCATTAATATTTAAAATTACTTTGAGCCGCGGCTCAAAATATTACGGCACTTTGTTGCATCAAAAGAAAAAAATATCATTTTAAACTCACAATTAGATCACATATGGATAGAAACATATAACATTAAAATTAATAACTTTATTATTTTTTTAAATATCTATCTGTGTGTTATGAGTTTTATTTCATTATAAATCATCGACAGACTAGAAAAATACATTGTAATCGGCAATTTATAAAACAATAATGTAAGGCATTTAATTTTTAAAAAATTTCAATGTTGGATTTTGAGAAGGTTCTAATTCACATTAATTCTTCATCTTTCAACTCTTATGGTCATTATTACTTTTAATCAAACATATGCATTATAAATTAACATATTTTAAATAATAAAAACACATTTTTAGTACTTATTTCCACAATATATTTTTTGATCAGGACCGGTTTCGCTCATCGCGAGCATTGATAATCGCATGCTCGTGATAAGCGAAACCGGTCCTGATCAAAAAATATATTTTGGAAATAAGTACTAAAAAATGTGTTTTTATTATTTAAAATATCAAGCCTTTCCATCAAGAAGTGACAGTTAACACCTTAAAAGTGGTTACATATTTTAATTAGTAAATGTTTCTGTTTTACTTCACAAACAATTTTTAAGTCAAAAAAATACACAAGTTACGTTTTATATTTTGTTATTGGCATCATATTATTGGCTTTTAACAATTATACTTTTGTCTAGTTCGTATGAAATATACAAAAAAACTGCATTGGGGTGTTCATAATTCTTTGATTGCCGTATTGCATAGCAAAGATTTATTTTTATACTAAAAAAAATGAATTATCTGAAATACCTCTTATATGTATATTAAATGATTTATTTACATTTTTCATTCATTTCTTATGTAAGTCTAGCAACGACGTTACCATATATATCTTTATAATGTTACATCTGATACAAAATATTTATCCTAGCGCTATATTAAAGCATTTTTGCTGAGTATATTTTTTATCGATTATACCTCAAAGCTCGGTTGATTTCCGATCTAAACATGCAGCGCACACACAATCGCGCATTATCTCGAAGCCTGATTGAAAGCTCTGCTCTATGGTCTATGGGGACGATAAATAAAAACCATTACCCCGTAAAATGGTTAGGACAGTGAACACAATCAATACATCACTAATGCCGTGGAGCCGGTAGCGTCCCATAAATAAAAATAAACCCCACAGGACAAGAGCTGGAGTGTTTTGTTTCTTTTTATCCCTGCAGGGGTGGAAACGTCTCGGAAAATCTAAGTGATTTATTTAATATGCCGATTATTTCAACCAACGTTCTCACTTTATATTAAATTCAAACAAACCCTTGATTGTATGGTCAATACTTTTGGTCAATCTTTTGAAATTGTTCAATTATACGACTAATAAACAATCATGAAGCAAAAACAACATGTATACAATTACATTAGTACTTTGAAGTGTGATCGATTATATGGATAGTTAACATTGTAATAAGCTTTTATTGAAAATTATAAATGTCGTTGCTCGTATACAATAATTTAATCTTGACTAGCACACACCTGCAGCAGTTTAAGCGTACACTAACCAATAATTCTGGCAATTTAAATTCAAGTACATATTTTAAGTTTTGCTCGATTCTAATGATAGTCATATAAAATCTTCATAAAGCATTTCTCAGCTCAAAGTTTTTTATTTTGATTGCATGTTGTTGAATCTTTCAGTCTCAATTTAAAAAAAAATAAGACATGAGACTGGAGCTAGAATTCGAATGGAAAATTATTATCAATGACAACTTATATAAATCTACGGATGAATGTGTTAATCTGAGATTTTAATTCCCAAAGAGTCGAATGACACGGTGTCGATAACAATAGCATAAAAAGTCAATTGAAAACCGTTTGCATTTCCTAGTAAATAATTGTAGATGGTGTTTAATAAACCTTAAAAAATGTTTTCATTATAATTAACGTCATATATTGATATTTCTCGAGATGAGCGAAACCATTCATAATTTTAGAAATAGTTCAGAGTACTGTAATGTATTCTTTTTTCAAAAGAAATGAACAAGCATTTTTCATAATATACAGATCAAGTTGATCTCCTCGTCTTTGACCCTATCTCAGTTCTTGTCGTAAATGAACTTTAAATCAGTAATATAAAATAATTCTGTATAGTTAACGAAACGTCGACTTTGGTTTCTATTTATTTGGTTTTTTATAAAATGAATTCGTCATATTATATTTTTTACAGAATATATTATATATAAAATTAAGGACTTTTTAAGTATTTTTTGAAAATCAAAACTTCGATCAAAGATGCAGATTAAATTAAATATTTATATTAAAAATAAAATATGAGACGTTATTAATCTTAAGTAGAGTATTCAAATTAAGTTAAATGTACATTTTTCTCTCACATTTTTGAAATATTGCCCAGCAAAATGCATTACAGAGAGAATTTATACCGGCAAACAATTTTCGCTGATTTTTTCCGCTGCCCTGTGTTGAAATATTTTTCAGCTTTCTAAAAAATACCTGCATTCGTTGAACATGCAAAAATGAAAAGCACGGTGACCAGACATCAATTTAGACTTTTATCTAACCATGGCAAAGTAAAGAGGTCTGTTGAATTAAAAATTCTCTTTCATTTAAAACATTTATTAGTGCATACTGCTTTACTATATAAAAAAAATATTAAATTTGTAACTCATTAAGCCAAAAAATTAACATAACGCTTGGATGTGTGGTTACTACGTAATTAAAACGCCTTCTCCAAGCGGACAACGTGTAATGGTCGATCTATGCGTCATTTTTTCATGGTCGTACAGATTTAATGAAAATTAATGAAAAATACACAGCAATCTATGAGATATAAGTCCAAAAACCAATGGAAACCTAAAAAAATGCATTTGAATTTTTTTCATTCCAAAAAAAATTCAAATGCAGTAAATTTTAACAATGAACTAAAAATATTTTTTTATTCATTGATTTTGAAACATGACTGTACCACTCAAAATAGTGAATGATTGTGATGACTAATTCCTAATGGACTAACTGACTTGAAATGTTTTTTAAATTGTCTTGTCAGTTTTATTCGATACATTTGACGGTATTCAAAGTATTGCAAAACACTTATAAAAAATCTTATATACTTACAGAAGGTTTTTTATGAAATTTATTTACTGGACTTTAAATATCTTTTACAAGGCAATTAAGAGCAACTAAATGCAAATGAGAATTTAATTAATATGCGTGACATTATGACATTAAAAGAAAGCGCACGCAAAACAATAAA
Organism: Himalopsyche japonica; assembly: GCA_028555115.1. NCBI lineage: Eukaryota > Metazoa > Arthropoda > Insecta > Trichoptera > Rhyacophilidae > Himalopsyche > Himalopsyche japonica. The sequence goes on along the minus strand of JAHFWJ010000446.1, from coordinate 2,692,721 downwards.
AAAATGCTTGAAGGTTGTAGAATATAATTGCAAAAACTTCGTTGAAAAACTGGCAGCGTTTTTATATTTAATTAGTCAGCATCTAATCGATAAAATAGTAAAAATAAAAAATATTTTATACTAGACAAACAATCGGTTCTTAGTCTTTATACGTAATTTAGATGAGTCGTAGAAATCTAGATCTTTTGAAAGTTCCAACGTATCAACAAAGGCATACGTTCTATAATGTCCATAGCCGTTACTAAGCGTATGCCATAACGTAGAAAAGTTTAGCGTTTTTAAATAGTGACTGTAGGAAAATTTTATAGGAACAGATACTTCTCATATGCTTTGTATATTGAGATAAACATATTTTGTGAATAGAACTTTACGGTTGTCATATATGTCTAATACCGTAAAGTTATTAAATGAAAACAATGTCATATAATCAGTCATAGTTACCGCAGGTACCAAAAAATCTTCAAATGCAAAAAAAGAATGGGATGCTGGAAGTTGCTAGTAAACTTCTAAAGGTCTACAGATAAGAACATAATTCTGAGAACTTGGCCGCATAGAGAAAAGCGGTGACGGACAGTGCTTGACTTGACCCGTATCACCGTCGATAAATAGAATCTTTCTATTTTCTCTTATATGATACCATTGCAGTGTCTCACTAGAAGTAGCTCAAAAAAAGCATATTTACATGAAAGCCTGGGTAACTAAATATCCCTCGAGAGGCAGTAGAAAAAACTCGATCTATTCACGGTATGAAATTCGATAAACGTATCAGTTCCAAGCAAGACTATTTCAGATTCAAAACCAGGCCCGAGCAATTCTCAGAAATCTTGCTACACAAACCCATCAGATCATAAGTTCAGATTTATTTTTCACAGCCAAAAATAAAACTTCTATTCAATTCACGATTAAATATGATTTTCTATAAGACTGATTAATTTAAAAATCTCTGTAACGTATTTTTTAGCAAACGATTTTCTAACCGATTGCCGCTTGCGTAGATCATAGCCCGAAATGAGTCCAAAATATTTATATGAAAAATTAATTCCACACCCATTACATTCCATATCCGACCATGGTCCAAATCTTTATTGACTTTATCCACCCAAACTCGGTTCACGAGCAAGCTCAGATAAATATCCGCGGGTCATATATGGTTCCGTATAGACCGCTTATAGGCTGGCTGTTTGATTGAATATGACTGAAATAGCCACTTCTTCATTACCAGTGTTGAAACAGATACCTTACATACTGTAGACATTAAGTAAACCTCGAAAGAGATGACAGGCTTAGCGTTGTAAAAGAATCTTATATAAACGAAAAGACACTACGCAATGGGATACATTATTTTTATCGAAAATGGTACTATATTTAATAATTAAAAAATAGATTAACCGTTATTATCGAACCGTTTGTTCTCATCCTGTAACATAACTTATTAGCAAAATGTAAAGGTTTCAGTTGAGAAACACCAGAAATTGATCGTTAATTTCAAATAGATATAAAAATGCGGCTATCCTTCTATTAATCTTAAATAACAAAATTAATTATATGTTACGGGAAATTTTAAGCTTTTAAAATCTTCCCGAAAATCTGCGTAATATTTCACACGACGTTGAGTAACCCTATTGTATTTTCACCGGCCGACCGCAAGTTTGCGGAAATAATTTGTTTTTCGAGTTTGCAACGTCAGCCAGTCGCCCAACAGAACCCAATTATTTCACAATACAATTATTATTATATCATGCATGCACTCTTTTATCTGTTTTATTCAATAGTTGCACATTTTTGGCGGTAAAATGTTTGTGCTTTTGAAAGCTTCCGGCGCAGTGCTGCTGCGGTATTTCCCACTACCGATATCCGAATTATCAAAACCACGTCTGGTACAGTTTTGAAATCATAATTGGAGTTTTTAAATGTAATCAACCTTTACTCTATACAACATATTTTATCGCTTTTTTGCTTTGTTAAATACTGCAATATTTTTATGGATTTTGTTTTTGTGAAATATATTTTCAGTCAATCTATCAATTCTATTCAAAAGCTAGGGCATTTTTAGTGTCTTAAACTTTCTTTCAACCGTCTTATAATAAAAGAAAGGCGAAGCAAGAGTGACTTATTTGTCACTACACCTACCTTAGTCTTATCTTTACTTTCCTAACTTTCTTTATTGAAAACAAATGTTGATCGATAGAGTAAACAAGCAGTTCTTATAAAATATATATATTCATTTTATTTATATATATATATATAAATGACTCGATAAAGAGGCTATATTGTACATATTTTTGTGAATAAAAAAATGTTCTCCTTTTTACTACTACTTTTATATTAAAATCATTTAATAAGTGTTGATTTGTGCTTCTTAATTTTTAGTGAATTGAAAGGTTCATTTCTTTTTTTTTTACCTTCATCATATTATATAATTGGTATACTAGTTCTGTAGTCAAGTTGATCAAAATTGTGCTCTTTTGTTCAGACGTATTCAGGTTCTTATTCCTGTTCAAACACTTTTGTCAACCAATTTTAAATTTTTTCGTGAATTTTTGTTCAAATATATCCATTAATGCTATGATAACTATTTTCCAACCATTTAATCCAAAAAACTACTTATTTATGCTCTTATATACACTTTGAAAAGGTGATTGAACGGCCGAATTACAAGCACTTCTCGTAAAATAACTTCAGTTGATATGAAAAATGCTACAGATTGAGAGTAGGTACGAAAATTTTTTTTTTAATGAAGACTGTTTAAGTATAAAAAATCACCATTTTTTTTCTATCTAAATCTTTATTACTTATATGTATAAAAATTTTATGGACAAGAATTACACAAGAAATATCATTATCAAGTATTTTTCAAAACTAAATAAATGTGCTTTTTTGATTGAAATATTTCGTTTTCCTCTCTGAATGTTTATTTATGATTCAAAAGTAAATTAACCTCTACTTTCATAACGCAGTAGACAGTAGGAAAAATAAGTATATTAAAATTGAACTAACGACAGTGGAAGCGGCTGGCTCTATGCCATACTTATGTCGTTCTCAAAGCCTATATGCTAAATGAGAAGCAATCCCGTAAGAGAACTAAGTGCCTACTTACCTAAGTAACTCTTTTATGGGACACGACTATATATGTTACTGCTGTCTACTAACTGTTAACCGAGCTCAACTGATCAAGTCAAATCGTCTATATAAAATGATCGTAATGGCCTAAGAAACGTCGCTATTTTATTGTTTTACATTATTCAGTAAAACTTTTTTAGTAATTTGCAAGCTATGTAGTGATTTATTTCTCACCATAGTTGAATTTCTCATCGCTGAAAATCTGTTTTGTATTCGATCATAATTTCTTACAACCTATTTTGTAGTACTTTTTATTTATTACTGCGTAAAATACATGTAGGCCTTGTTTAACACCCATGCACTACACATATAGTTTTAAAAAAATATAGATTTTATATTTGTTAGAAAATCAAATAATAAAATTTCTCTTTCGAATAGTGAATATTTTTAAGTTAACTGTTTAAAACTGTTTTTAAAATATTCAATACTTTGACTTTTTTAATTCAAATAATTTTTAAATTGTTGGAGATAAATGAGGCATATTCAAAAAATAATATTAGGTAGTGTTAATATTATAACATAGTTGTAAGCAAATTAGAATTGTTGCAACTTTGTACGATTCCACATGTTTTGGCACTAACGACCTGGGTTTCGCCTTTCGGCATCTTGAGGCATTCTATCACACGGGTGCAACAGAACTGACATGTTGAACATGCGGAATCGTACAAAGTTGTAACAATTCAAATTTGATATTGAAATTCCATCAAGCACCTTCAGTCGATATCATTACTTGTAGTTGTAAGCTTTTTTTGTTGTCGTTTGTTACTCAGACATTGAATTTTAAGTTGAGATAGAAAAAAAGCTCAGTACAGAAATAGTGGCTAGAAAAAGCTCTCGCTGTGAACCTCATTATTGTAATCGGATAGGTGGGATGGCATTCACTCGTCGTGTATCAACCCAAATCTGTAAGTTGATAAAAAAAAACGATTCACAAAACTGTTCATATTCATATTTTAGCCCGTACGCATGATAATTGTATCACAGTGAAATAATTCAGTGTGTTGAAATCGACAGATACAATAAAGAAGTTTTTTTTTTATTTGATTCAACATACTCGCACTACTGTTACCACGTTAAGTTTACTGTCAACATACCAATTTAGTTATGTGAAAATATGCCGTCAAAAATAAAATGCTTTCGACACGCTTTAACCTCACTCTGCTAGCTTTAATGTATTATATATAATATAATATATAAGAACATCACTGCATAACAGGCTGCAACCCTTAATAGGAGCCGGCGAGGCGAGATGATCTCTCTACCCTGTGATTTATTACCCCGTTTAGGGAGTAGGCTTTAACGCAATGATACTCTGTTGACTTTAACTTTCCTAGCAAATTTTCAAGAAAAAATATTATCAACGTTATTAACTGACATATAAAATCGGTATCTTTTTTAATAGCGATTCATAAAATCCTGCTAACTTTAATGAGCAAAGCGCATCAAAAAGTGACATCTCAATTGAAAGATCAAATGTAAAAGATGTCATTGATCATTTTGTTTATGAACAATTATAGATCATTTGAATTTTTTAAATTCATGTTAATATACAAACTGCAAAAACTAGAAACCTTAATTATTTTTAAGTTCAAGAAGATTTTACCTATATCTCTATAATTTTATTATCTCTTACAATAACTTGATTTTTATTAATAATTGAAAAATTTATGGGTAACATTATAGTCATCACTAATTCATCACATCAAATTAATTATTAAGATATACAAATAGAATTTTAAATAACCGGCGGCAGTGCCTTTAATGGACGCAATGCACATACATGAAGAGTGTGTGTGTGGGTCTGTTTTGTGCCGTACATTTAACCACAAATAAGAAAAATGTTTTACTACAATTTAAATGGCGTTATTTTATAATTATTAAAAAAATTACGTGATTCAATTCATAGCTGGGTTTATCATATTTCACGGAAATTTTAAAACATCAATAAAAATTTTAATGGAATATTGTCACCGTGGGCATAACAATTAGAGAACAAGGTTTTTACCACTCTGAGACATGCCTAGCTAACTCGTATGTTTATTTTTTGTTTCATATATAATATTACCTTAGCAGCCAGTAAAAAAATCATATTTAATTACCAGTAGAAAATTCTCGCTAACTTAATGGAACTAGATGGATCTTTGAAAAACTACCTGACGAATAAATATGATCAATAGATTTTTTACTGCGTGAAAACTTAAGAAAAACCTTTGAAAAGACGTTGTAAAATCTCGAAAGACAACTATCAACAATTGTATTCATTTAACAATTTCCAACATGTGACTTATTTTATCAAGCCGCAATAAAATCAAAACGAGGATATTCCATCAAAAACCGATTTAGTAGCTGGCGCTAAATCAAATAACAATAAAATCACTCAATGTAATTGAAATGGACCATTTTTATCCTCAGCAATTTCTCAATTCAGCTAAGCCAATATTTTTTATTGCTGAAGATTTACCGAGACGGAAACTTTCCCGATTTTGCTAAGCGTAGTTTACCAATAGAATTAGTTACTTTCCCATCATTCCACTTCGTGGCTAATAATAGTTAAATGTGAGTGTTATGAACTGATTCATCGTCTTTTTTATTGAACCATAAAATCATTATCCGTGTACATTCAGTTTTATTATTCAGAATAAAGCGAAGATTAGACGTAAGATGAAACCCAATAAGTTAATGCATTATAATAAAATAAACCATTTAACGAATCGAATGTAGTTCTGGGAAAGTAAAAATTTTCAGGAATTAGAGACTTTCTTTATAACAATATTTGTAATATTAACTAACTTGAATTCGGTATACTTAAACGATCTTTATGGCTTAAATTTTGTTGTCTTATTTTTGGATTTTTTATATAAAATAGTTAGTTAAAACTGCACATTTTTAATGCTCAAATAAATTAATTAAATACCAAAATGGGTGCTTAAAGCACAACTTTTTAGTCATAATTATAAATTAATTTTCGTATCTTTCAAAACCAATAAAAATTTATTCACTTGTTTTTTTCATATATTTCATATAATTGACATTAATTACAAGACTACATCATAAAATTTTTACTGAATTTCTTTTTTTGAAAAACTAATTAATGTTTTCTCCGATCTGCTTTTAGTTATTTAGAATCAGAATAATAAATAAAAATATTATTCTTAACCATTTTCGCATAATATATAATATATCAAAAAACTATTCAAGAATCTCATAAATTTTCTACGCGAGAACTTTCAACAGCTGCTAATATTTTGTTAGAATTATTCAATATTATTATAAACGTATAAATAGTTCCTTAACGATGTTTAGTATTTCCAACATTTACTTCAGTAATAAATTTTCTCAATATAGTTAGAATAGTCTGGAAATAGTTATGTCGAGGCAAAACGATTAACTTTTCTTCGATTTCGTAGAATAAAAAAAGCTACAAAACTTATTGGGTTTATTTGGTAAAATTTACGCAAAAACTTACAGTTTGTTTCGAAGCAATTTGTCTACATTTAGCTTCGGTAGACTGACTACTGCCTGGCGTATAAATCTTGAAAGATTGGCCTCTGATTCGGTCCTGCTCTCTTAAACACATTGTATGACCTTGTCTGGACCTGGTGGAACTGTTAAACGATGGATTTAAACTATCACAAAACACACCGAACTTAATTTCCAAGCTGTTTCTTTTACCTCATCGTTATATAAATCGAGAAATCGAAAATACATTTTACTCGATGTGTTATGTAAAGTTAATAAATATATTTAGTATTATTTAACTGAACAAGTTAAATAATTTAGAGAAGAAAGCAAATCGTTTGATTTCCGTTCGATATCGTTTAATGATTTTATTTTTCACTAAATTAGCTTTTACCAATTTCTGAAAACTATAGCAAATAATCAAAAGTTCTATTTATTATGATAAAGCTACCTCATAAGTAGGCAACAGTAAAGTGTGAAACAATCTATTATAGCTCATTGAAATAATATGGTTTGAATTTCTATAATTTTATATTATATTTATTAGCATTCATTATTTCAACAACAGTAGACAAAATGTGTTTTAGTATTTTTTTAAATTTACTTCATTCGCCATATTTACTCACTGATTATGAGTATTTAACGTTTCTTGGATACACTTCTTATTGTTTGATAAAAAAAAACCTCCGTACAACATCATTGAATTTTTAATAAGTGTATGTGTGTTTTTTTTATTTGATTTGTAAAAAATATTTTAGTCGATTTATTTCAGTCTTATACGGGCAAATATCTTGTACTGAATAAAATATATATCATTTTCTTCGTCACAAATAAAATCGCAGTGTGGTCTCCCGATTTTAAGAAAACTTAATTAAAATTAAAACCTTTTACAAAAAGCCTTTTCTAATTTTTCAAAACTCCGCATAATCAATACACCATTTTTCTTAATATCTCTCTGTAAAATAGTTTTAAATTTTCATCCACTTTTTACATCAATAAAATCGCAAGATAAAATAATCTGTTTTTTTACAAATTTGTCAAAGCAAAAAGTCTCGGGTAAAAGAAATCTCCGTAAAATTTCTGCCTTTTCTCGCATCTGTCTTCATATAAAGCAATGAAATTCCAATTTTATCTCCTGATGTTTGCAAAAAAGGTGTAATCTTCACCTAACATCGTAATTGCGAATCAAGAAATCTGTTGAAATGCCTCTACGAATTTTACTATACAGTCAAGCGAAAGATTCTTTTTACCACATACGTTCTCAGAATGTGTTCTCTGTTCTCAGAGACGGCCCATAAATAATTATGTCGTTGCAGCTACAATTTCAAGCTGCGAATAATTTAACTCTCTACACTATTGACATTTGCATGAACATTGAATATATGAACCCTTCCTCTTTTACTATCGTAATATTTAATGAAAACACAGAACTATGTATCCTAGCATACAACATATGAACATGCCAAAAAATATACACAGTTTATTGATTGAATTGGCATTTACTTCGTAGAACTCCAATATAACACGGTGAAAATATAGAGAAAATATATAAAAGATAGAGTTGATAGCTATTTCGGCTCACGCTTTCGTCAGAGCTATGTTTAAACGTACATTTACTTGTCTATATATAACTGTGTAGAAAAGGTACACAATACATCTTCTCTCCTGTTATAACGACCTGCTTGTTTCCTGTTCGCAATAAAGCTAACAATTGTAAATGAAACTAAAAAGGTGGCTATATCAATAAGTTTAGATATGGCATGGAAATGGTCCATTACAGAAACAAAGAAGCACCAGTCAGAGGAGTCAATTTGACAGAAGCGGTATTTATAAAATGTCCTGTGGCTCATGTTTTTCCGTTTATATCGGACAGGCAGGTAGAAATTTATCCACTCGAGCTAAGGAACATGTAAAAAAACAGATTCACAATTTGCTAATCACGTTATAAAGGAATCACATAAAATATACACACTTTGTGAAGATAATTACTACAAATATAATAATTTCGTTACATCGTTACACGTTACAAAAAAAAATTAATACATAGTTAGATAAAAAAATTAACATTTTTCATTTATTCGGTTGCGATTTATATTGAGAAAGTATTTTGCGTCTAGAACTATCATAGTGAAAATAATTAGGAATAATAAACACGGCCTCTCTCTTCCGTCGTTATTAAGTTGAGCGATAACTTTTGACAGATCAATGAATAGATTGGAATCTGAAACATCTCACGCTTTAGTATTTGAAAAAGCCTGGTCTAGAAGACAGTTCTCTTTTTTATCATTTCAAATAAATATTCAAAGTTTTTATACTTTAAATATAAAATTACTTAACCTTTTAAAGGCTTATTACAGTGTGTTGATAGATGATTCTCACAAATAGAGAAAATAAGCAATGTCAAAAACTTCGGTGAAAAATTGTTGTGTAAAATTAACCTGAATTATCCTGATAATTTCCACAACATATGTAGGTTGCCGTACTATTTTTGGAAATTTTTTATTTCTAAATATAATGAAATTACTAAGCAGGGAACGGGTTAAATACGAAATTGAGTAATAATAATTACCGCTATAGAAACGTGTGTTGGAGGTTTTTAAAGTTAGAAGTAAAATATTCTCTTGGTTTTATCAACACATTTAACACGATTTTATAGAAACTTAAGCTCATGCCCAGAGGGCAACCATGCAGAATACGAATAGAATTGTCTTATATATAACAATATTTTTGCACAATATAATTTTCAAAAAATAATATTAATAATATGGTAGAAATTATGCCGAGCATTTGTTTGTTTGGCGTGATCAGTTTTTGTTTTTCCTTAAAAGCCCCAGTCAGCATTTTTCCTCAAAGAGATGCTAGCAAGTTGAGCTTATTAATCGAAAAACTTATCATACTCCGACTTTCTTAATTGAATTTGTTGCGCTATTTTTTCCTTGATTTTTTGGTAGCATTTATCGTTCTTGTCAAATTCATGTTCACATAAAGTCAGTTTGTCCATTATTGTAATGATTAAAGAAGATTCACTAATTTTGTATTTATGTTCTTCTGTTATAAGCTATTTTCAATCTTAGCTGACGAGATAAAAAATAGTATAATTCATATTTCATTTCAATATCTTTTACAAGAACAAAATATAACAACAACGGCACTGAACTATATTAATTAAATATAAAAAAACCTCCAATTTTATATATTTGAATGGAAGTATAAAATTAAACATCCGTTGTATCACTAATTCAACGACGCACTCGGTTTCATTCAAAATTTTCCAAATGAGGACAGAGCAATAAATGTCTTACGGAACAATCTGAAAAGACAATAGTGCGTGCCTTGTTTAGTGCCAATTGATATCTTTTATCAAAATGTGTATTAGTTCAGACCAGTGCCAGTGGCGTATATCAGATAGCAGATAACCATCAGACCTCGTCTTCCCAGCCCATTATTTGACATTAACTAACGAACTTACTTGCTCTATCAAAACAAGTTTACGGCACACAGTGGTGGCAAGATAACTGAATCTCTTTAAATATCGCATAATTTATTTGGTTTTAATTTAGTAGAGTTTTCCTGATAAAACGGTTTTTTGTTTGTAGTTACTCAGTGTTCAAATTTAGAAAAATTATCACGGATTCTTTAAACATTTTTTCATTATATTCAAACATTTCCCATTTTTGAATTTTTAGCAATTTTTATAACATTCCACACAAATGCTGTTGTACTATATTTTTAATTCATATCCGCTACAAAACTGAAACATCTTGGACTTCTACAACATCTATCTATCAACAAGATTTGTTTACAATAATTGGTTGTTCCTCTGCCACCCAAATCTTATTTTCTGAAGCAAGTAAACATGTGGAAACAGTAGACGAAGTTAGCTACGTTCTTTTGTTTAGTGACGGATGGTTGTAAAAGATTTTCATACCTCATAAAAAGCTATAATTTTGAGTATGAATGCGATTATAAATTATCGAAACTGTACGAAATTGAAGTCAGAATTTACATTACATTTAAATAGCACAAGCAAATAAAAGCAAGGCACAATGTTTCTAATGAGTTAACTGTCATTTTCGATGGAAAGGCAATACATTTTACATAATAATAACACATTTTTACTACTATTTCCATAAATATTATCAAGTGGTTAATTTTTCAGACGAGCATGTTTTTTATTATTTTAAAATAAATATTTAGCCCTACTAAAATAATAATCATATAGCTTATAAATATTAAGGCTTCATGTCATTGTTACTTTTTTACTTAGACTTTTTAAGCTTTCAATAGAAAAATAAACATTAGTCACTCTTTTCTAAGTTTCCAACTCAATCATTGTTACGAAAACGGTTGAGTTAGTGTGATATATAACAAATAGCCAACTGATCCTGGTCATTGGTATCTGAAATATGTTTAATACGTTATATATCCAAAGCAACTGCCAATAATATTGTATTTTAATTAAACCTTATAAACTAGTATATATATTGTATTTTTACATATTAAATTAAGGCCGTAAGCGTGGCAACCGACTGCCAGATCTTCTGCTATAGGCGGCTGTTACAACTTTTAGATAAAAAGGCTTAAAATGAAATATGGAAGTTTCTTTCCGAAATTCTCACTTTGCAACCAAATTAATAAAATACTATCGATTATTGACTTTTTGGAAACGAGTATTAACACTTATCTATCGAGAAATACATGTAAATTCTGCTTTCAAAAAGATGCTACAATTCGAAAATCGATTACTATTGTATGCTGTAATAATTGATTGAATTGGCATTCACTTGGTAGAACTCCATTATAACACGGTGAAAAAATAGCAATGTATTTTAGTTGTACAAAATTATTTTTAACAAATATAGTTGTTAGCTATTTCGGCTCACGCCATCGTCAGAACTATTGATGATACAATATTACTACTACTACTAATGATACAACATTTTTGATGAATTCGGATAAACTTCAAGGGAACTATTTTTATTAACATTAAGTTTATAATTTTTTAAATAGACTGAGGGTGCTTGATGGCATTCCAATATCAAATTAAAAATGTTGAAACTTGTACTACATTTTCTATAAGTGATCCAAGTTACGCCTTTCGGCATCTTCAAGCACTTATATATATATATGTGGAATCTTACAAAGCTTCAACAATTCAAAACTGACATCAGACTGCAGTTTAATAGTTTTTTTTTTATCTTTTTATATTGTCACCACTAATGCATTACATCTTAACGTATAATCTTATAATAAATACACATTCAAGCAAATTTTCTACAGTTCAATACGAAAGAATAAATAAATGATGACACACATCATATCGATTAGTTATGATAGCAAAGATTTGCGACAACATAACACCGTTTTTATAATCGACGCCACTGCTTCCGTGCCACCATCGTAACTCACTCGTGTAAATAGCCCAGTATCAAAAGAAAACTTCAAACTTTTATATTTATTCTTTGCCCTCAGTTTGGTTTCGTACGCACTACAAAACAGGATATGATAAAATAAATGAGATAACATTTTCAAGCCTGTAAAACAAATAGCCGTTTATTTATATAATACATGCACTGCTATGAGTCGTTTATAGCTTCATGAAAACCAGTTTATAAAAATAAAACTTATTCGTATGCACTCAATCAAGAACATTATAGTCGTGACTGGGTTTTCTCAGCCTGAAAATTTTCAAACGTTCCATCATTTTTTTACTTGTTGTCGTGTTATATTCCACATACCTTGACACTTTAACTGCTTACATCCCAACTAAGACGGCCGATTTTAGTGTGTTGATATCCAAAAATACAAGATGTTAAAAGTGTGAAACTTTCCAATACGATTTTAATTTTGTGTTGAAATAAAGCCTGAGTTGTTTTGATAAACTCTTTATTTTTTATTGTAACAACACTGCTGGATTGTTTTTAAAATCATTTAATTTCGGCATATCCTTTACAAGGCTCATTTGCAATGTTTAATATAGAAGTTAATGAATGTAACTTAATTAATGTCTTCATTACTTCTTTTTAAAATCATATATTTGATGGTTATTTGTAAAGCAACTTAAAAATAGTATAAACATCATAAAAATAAAACTCCACGCTATTATGTTTATTTCTGTAAACATGTTTGTATTTAATAAATGTATTTCTAGGGTAAAATTATTTATTAAAAATCTTATTAAATCGATACCATCAAAACATGCATACCGATTACAAATACATGATTTATACCCATATGTTACATTTATGCCCTGACACCTTATTTCAGTTCTAAGAGGTAGCAGGTAGTTAATTATTAATTTTAAATGACTATTGAGACTTGTAAAGAGTTGAATAGGCCGTGGTATTTAAGTTAACTATTTTTGGGTGAAGTCAACCTATTGACACCCGGTACATTTGCGCCCGGTAGAAAACAAAAGTCCGCCGCATAAAAAATCGAAAGTTGGCAGAAAAAAATAAAGAGATTGCGCCCGCATAAGGGTGGGCAGTTTGGCAAACTGCGATACTATCGACATTAAATAATGGTCGGCGAGAAAACTCCAAGTAAACTTTTGGCGAGGACCACTACTGGTCTTTGAACTGAAACAAAAAACTTCTTTCCTGCCAGACGCAGGGTAATGAATTGCATTTATCTGCTAAGTATATTTTCCTAGTTTATAAATGGCCAACATCATGGCACTGTTATAAGTGAACGGTAACTTTCTCGAGCAAACAAAAAATTTATCTTTTTTCATTTACGGTCTAGCGGAGAACGGTTGAGAGGGGTTAATTTCATTTTTTAAACCATTTTTCTCCTGATACAGTTGTTTTTATATAAATGTTCATTCTTAATACAGAACATTTCATGGAGCTTATTTCAACAGAAATTGTCATACGGTAACGTCTAGTTAGTCGGTTGTTCAAATAATAATAGCATATGAACGGGACAAGTCATAAGCTAAGTGTTTTAACCACTGTCCGTTTAAGAACCATTTAAGTGAGAAAGGGAGGAAAATTAAATAGGAAATCAAAAACTATTGATTAGTCAAATAATCAAAGCATGTCGAATTTATTACTATACACGTGTACATCCCAACCGACTTCGACTTCACAGCTTTATACCTAATATAAATAAAGATGATAAAAAGTTCGGTGATAATACACAACGAAAAATATATATTCTAAAAGATATTTTTAAATATTTATTAAACAATTTTTCTAGCTTCTCGAAGCTAATTTATTAAAAATAACTTGCTACTCAATAAAAAGCGAAAGCATCTCTATATCTACTTGTATGATCCATCGGCAATAACGTCAACAATTTATTGGTGCCCAGTTCTACTCTTGACCAAATTAATGATAATTTTAGCGTTTTGTAATTAGATGTTCGTGATGTATCTTTCTCTTGAACTTATGACTTCAAATTTATTGTGTACTGATATATTTGAGGCTTATCAAATACTTTTTCATATCAAATTTTTTCTTCATACATTGCAACTTTTTTTCATTGATAAAATGAAATGAATATTTTCATAAATAAGTCATATCAATCGGTGTAAAAAAAAAATATAAAATAATATGTGTATTAAAATTGCGTCATATTACATATAGTAATGTGTTTACAGTTAGCATGATTGTGTGCGTATTTAATTTTACGGGGCATTATTTTTTTAGGAAAAAAAAAACTTAATTATGTTATTGTATCGCGCAACTATAAATCTTGTTGAGATAAAAAAAGCTTGTCCAAGTAACCCTGTGAGCTTATGCTTGCGAAGAATTAAATACGCTAGGAGGCTTTTTTCTTTTCTTTCTATTGGTACTCGGGGCAAAAGCTTCGACGATTCGGTCGCTAAACTTTCGTCATCAAATAATGGGAGTACGTGGCGTATTCAACAATGTGATGGTTTCGAAATTTAGTGGAAGCAAATATAATATTCCAACAGTGACAATATTTTTAATATGACTTAATACAATGGATAGTTATAATACAATAAAATTGTGGAATTTTAAATAATAAAAACACATTTTTTTAGTTCTTATTTCCGCAATATATTTTTTGATCAGGATTGGTTTCGCTCATCGCGAGCATACGACAGTTAAAACCTTAAAAGTGAAAAAAAAATATGCAAATGTAATTGAAAGCTTGTTTCGAACCGTTTGGCAAAAGCTCAAATTAATTCAAATTTAATCGAGATGTACTAAAGTAGAAAGGAAATAAATGTGATTATTTTATTTTATCTCTTGATTTATTACATTTTCCAGTGCTCAAAATTAATCAAGGAAAAGTTATATCCACAAAAAAATATAGAAAATATTTTACAGTAAAATTTTTATGGTTAATAATTTACAATTTATACCGATAATTTTAAAGATATTTACATTTAAACATTAATAAAACATATAAGTAATTTTACACTACATATTTGGCACCTAAATTAAGAAACCGATTTGGTAGCAATTAGTAGTTATTAAAAGGTAATGTTTTTGATTAAAATTTCAACAAAATATTGACTTAAAATAATTTGAAAAATACATCATATTAATTCAGTTTAATTGATACAATCGTACTGGATGGAATGCAGTATTGATATAATGTATTATGTGTATTAACAAAATACATGGAAATGTGCCATGTGTTTGATAAACACCATTGTTTTATATTACAATTCCCGTTTAAAAAGACCATCTATATTTTGTAATCTAAGGCTGACATTCCTAGCACATCGGTCAACAAAATACGTTTTTTAATGACTTCGTCACTGTACCCTGATGGCAAATTGTTATTATTTCGCTTAACACACGCGTTTAGGACCACAAAATTGGCAAGGTCTCTGAAAGTTTGTCACGTGAGCAGGTGGAGTTGGTCTCAGGTAGGGAGAAAAGTTTTTTTGTTTATGTCTAGGTTGCGTATTAATCAATCGAGAGCGGAATGTCACAAATAGAGATGAGCTTAAACAAAAGTAACGATTTATAAATTGGCAACTTATTACTGAATGGAGAAAACTTAATACTCCACCCCAGGGACGAATTTTATAATATATTTCGAAAGTTGTATTTTTATTTATAAAAGAAGCTTAAAGTGCGGTCATAACACATTAATAATTAGTTTTACGTTGAAATAAAACAAACCAATGATGATGATTATTAGATTGCGATATTTGGTTAAATCTTAGGAATAATATGTGTGATAGCAATTATTTTTTGTTATTATTGAAGACGGGGCTATATTTATGATTTTTCGAACATATTTCATAAAATGGCGTAACCCGCTCTTTATTATATACTAGCGGTCGGCAACCTTTTTGGACTCTTGGACAAAATTTTGATCCGGCGGACTACCAAATAGACTATTATGTTAAATATCATATATTGAAATAAAACTCAATAAAACGAAATAAAAGCATTAACAATGAAGCTAGTTCATGAAATAAAACAATTAATTATAATTAAATAATAAAACACTATTAATTTTTAATGTGATGTTTGTTCTTGGACATTTGAAATAATAAAATTTATATTTGGCTCCAATGATGTAACTACAAGACGAAGAACTGAATGGATTTCAAGTCGAGATCGATTCCGTGTTTTGATTGCTGTGACAGATGAAAATGCCTTT
The DNA here is from genome assembly GCA_028555115.1 of Himalopsyche japonica. NCBI lineage: Eukaryota > Metazoa > Arthropoda > Insecta > Trichoptera > Rhyacophilidae > Himalopsyche > Himalopsyche japonica. Next base: position 2,676,548 of record JAHFWJ010000446.1, on the reverse strand, counting down.
TCGCATAAACATGTTGTGGAGTTTTCGCGACAACTAAAGTGTGACATCATGTAACCATCTCGCATGTGATGAAAAGAGTCCGAGAAGAATATAAAACAAGGTGAGAGAGTTTAACAGAACATGCAATCCGTCAAGAAAAGTATGTATGTGGTACGAGATTCAGTTGATTTTTTTTCTGGTGATAGAAATCAAAATTGAAATAATGTTAGAATTCTCTGCGAACCATCAAAATTTCCTCGCGGACCACCAGTTGCCGACCGCTGTTAAAGACAGTTAGTTATGATAGTATAACAAGAAAAAAATAATGATTAATGTATGTGTATCTAAATTTTATCAATTAGTTATTAATTTGAAGTATTTGTTATAAATAAAATAATATTAAACAGAGCTTAAGCATCAATGTCGTGAGAAGAGATTTTTCGTAAATAATTTATCACATGTTACCGCGTAGAAACAAAAAAAACCTATGTAGTGGTATTTTATTATTCACCAAAATGTATACATAAATTTATTTGTAAGTATGAAATTTACAAAGTAATGTTCACAACACAAAATCAATTGTTAAAAGGATTCGAATATACACAGGTATCAATAGTGTTTTCATAGTGCTTTTTATGGGCCATCCTTATTCTCGAGTAGCGTGATATCGAAGGTAGGATAAAAAAAACTGTGAAAAACATTTTTACAAAACGATAGCCACGCTCGAGTAAGGGTTGTGAAGGTTAAACATATTGTTTGTTCGGTAACAGACCATAAAATACTCATTAAATAATAACAACTTGTGGGTTATTTATAGTCGAAAAAACACTAACTAAAAATCATGAAAAGTTATTAATGTCAATGAGACTTTTTTAATCGATTCAATACAAATAATTTTCCACGATAAAACTCGAAATGTGTAAATCACATTTACCAAAAGCTTTTCGTTTTTTTGTTTCAATGTCTTCAATATCTCGCGAAATGATGACAATAAATCTTAACTTTATTTATTGGAATAAGAGACAAAAAATTCGGCAATCTGAAATAGTTAATAGCTTTAAGCTGAAGCTTTCAAAACCCGCACTTAAAAGTTGTCAATATATGAAATCAAATAAGTTCATTTCCATATGTTCACTAGCACAGCTTTTACGTCACACTTGATGTTTTACATTTTAAGAGAGGATTTTTTTTATATTGGAAAGCGCTATGTAAAGATGTATTTATCTTACTATAAACATTCTGTCTGGATGGTTCAAATCTCAGCATGGTCACTGAAATAGGGATCTCAAATATACGATGTTTGTAGTGGCTATCTTAACGAGTTGATCTCGAGGTTCCGACATATCTCACGTAATAAAAATAAAACATCGTATTTAATGCATTGGCTAGCAAGAAATTTCAATATTGAAAACGCTATAACAAATTTATTATAAATGTCCAAAATTCGGCTTTGTATTTGTGGGATTGTATGCAAAATATTATTCTTCATATATAGGGTCTTTCAATAGGGATGGTTGAAATTTGTTAGGTGATAATAGCCACGTTATTAAAGTGATGTCTGTCAAATTCGTTGTTAATTACTTAATAGACTAAGGCAAATCACTATGAAAAGTTAAAGCGTTGAACAACATGTGCAAATCATCAATTTTGGATGGACAGTCTGCACGAGTGATTTGGGAACATGGAACTGGCCATTGAGATCATGAGATTTAACAACTATAGACTTCTTCCTTTAGGGCTATTTTAAATCGTATGTCTTTGCAAATTAACCACTTACACTTGACACCCTCAAAGTTAACATAAAAAACGCTATCCAATAGATGCGGCTAGATTCATGCGATAAAGTCATTGGAAATTAGACCTCTCAAATAAGTGCTAATAAGCAAAGCCAATGCGGGTATTTGCATGACATTTTATTCCACATTTAACATCATAGCATCATACATTCAAATGAAAAAAAATGTGAATATCTCACGCACTACTTGTTTTATTTACATTTTAACAAATTTAGAAACACCCCTATTGAAAGAAAGACCCTTTGTGTTTTTACGAGAATCAAAGTGTTATTTGAATAACAAGTACAATTAATATTACTTATTACACATATGTTTTATATGTTTAGGGATTGTTTTACATGGTAAGTGAAATTTCAAACTAGCAAATATTTAACAAAAACCAAAAAAATATTTACGAGTAAAGTGTGAGTTTTTCAAAACGATTACCCATTTCATTTATTTTCCGTCACGCAAAATAAAAATATATGAGTTTTATTCCTGAAATTTTGGGGTATACCTACAAATGTTTTTTTTAATTGAAATTTGTCCCAGGTGATGTTGCAAAATAAGCTCTTTCCTTTATCCATCTCCCAAAATGCCTAGAATTTGTTCAGCCTCCTCTCCCATTAAATCCCTACGGGTCATTCTTTAAGCCTTGCGAACTTGTAAATAAACATTTATCAAGTGTTTATTTATTTAAGGAACCTGCTTTAAACCAACCCCCAGCTTTTCCCGCGTGAATTTTACAATATTTGTTAAAATTTTATTTCACGAAAAACGTTCAGTTGAAATTTTTGAATTATATTTGCACTTGTAAAGAAAACAAAAGTATCTGTCATAATATTTTAGGAAAATTTGACGGTCACATAACTTATTGCACGTATCTTAAATATAGCAAGAAATATATTGAAATCTGTCCGTTTCACAAAAGCTTTGAAATGGTAAGCGTCTATTGTTTTGTTTAATTTATTTTATTCTATTTGTTACAGCTTAATGGCTCGTTAATAAAATATAATGTTAGAATTTGACTACGTCTATCTTGAACAACATAGCTTCCACATGTCATTGTGGCCACCGTTATAGATTCTAGATAAAAATTATATTAATTTTATAATATACAAGTGCAAATAACAACATACTTTTTCGACCCAGATAACATCAATCTCTTCTTGAGATTTATTAAAATTTTCAAATGACATTTTCAGTGATATCATTTTGCGATTCAAAGAATGACATTCACCATCTATGAATAAGAATCTTAATAAGTATCTTTTTGTATTGGCTTGTCTATAATAATAATAAAAAATACCAAGACAACTAAAATTCACTCCCACCCGCTAAAAACAATTGCTAAACTAAAATGTCATCCCTAGAAAACATGTCATAAAGATATGGATATGAATCCCTAGCACAAGCTTCAGTGTAATTTGGACCTCGTAATTTGGACCTCGACAATATTTTTTTATTTTATTCATTACAATTCTTTGGTGTAAGAATTTCATTTGATATCCAAGATTTCTTAGAACCAAAATAAAATGCCGTGTTAAATTTGATTGAAGAAAAAATAATCAGACTTTTTGGCTTTTGAATTGCATAAAATAAAATCTTCTTTTGGCACTTCAAGTTCCTCGCTGTTTTTATGACACTTTAAAACCACAGCAAAGGCAAGTAACGAAGGCTTTAATTGTTACAACAAGAGTGAATAAAAGGGTTTTTTTACAAGTAAACAAAGTCGATCAAAGGCATACATTTTCTCATTTGTGTGTATACTACAGTTATAATATTTAGCATTGCCGCAAGCATCTTTTTCAACATTAACGCCATCGTCTACGCCTAACAACAAAGTAAAAAAAACATGTTTTTTTACAACACACCACTGTCCACAAAAATCTGGTAGCAGTTTACAGCCTTAATTAAAATTTACTTTTGAATATCATAAGGTAAGCCATTTATTTATTAATTCTATCAGTGTTGAGATTTTTGCTGTGTAGGAATTTTGTGAACTACGCAGACGAAAATTTTCTCGCGTATTGTGGTTTTCGTAACAAAATCTTTGCAAAGCCATATATCATGTGTGAGTGTTTTGTAAGCTAAGATCTTCAGTGGTATTTTCAATTTACTCCTACAAACTTGAACACTTAAATTACGCCATTGTCTCAATGACTCTTTAAAATAAATATAATTCATTGTATGTGAAAATTATTACTAAAGGAGGTAACTGCTTTTTCTTAATGTAAAAAATATATTGAAAAATTGCATACAATTTAATTCTGCACTTATCCCATAATAAGTGTCATGTTATGATCGGACACAGCTTCGTATAACGTGATCATTTTCCATCGAAGTCTAAACATTGGTAATTGCCCTTTTTGAAACTGTCTATTTTTACAAGCTTTGCTTTCCATTGCTGTAATTACACGAGCACTTAGCCCACTGTATGTATTCGTTGTAACGCGACGTTATAAAAAGGTTTTCCCCCATTATCGTCATTTTTACAGGAAACTCTGTGATTCCAGACCCGCATAAGGGTGGGCGGGCGCTATCAGCAACAAAGGACTGGGCGCTTCGAAATTTCTTTGATAATTAATTTCATTTTTTAAAAAGCCGCGTGTCATACATGTGGACGCAAAAACAACGATAATTTTCATAAAAATAATAATCAAAGGGCTCTTTTTGTGTGTGCGTATGAAATTCGTGTATTTTTCACTGGACAGCCGCTTTTAGTACGCAGTGGTGTTTTATTAATATAATTTTATTACGTGAAATGTTGAGATAAATATATTATTTTATTATTATAACAGTATAAAAAGAAAAATTATCCTTAATATCAACGCTATAATTAAAATTATGACGTGAGTAAAATTTTAAGCACCTTGTGTTTCTAAATTGAAAATTTCTATCACAAAAATGTAGATCAATTGGTGATGTCATTCGAATTTTACTAACAATAATATTTAAATTTTCCATTGCGTGTAATAGAAGATTTTTGAAATGGTAAAATATTTAAATAAATGTCACAATAAGTCTGTTTTCTACACATTTTCTTACTTATCAATTTAATATCAAGTTTATCACCTTTTTTCAATATCTTATATGTACTTTTACTTGAGTAAATATTATCATATTTATTAATTAACCAATCATTAGAATTTCAATAGACCATTTCTCAAAGCTACTTCAGAAAATTTTTGCTGATTATTTACAACTTGCTTGGGCTTAAAAAAAGCTATTCTTAATTTCCTATTTATAATGTATGATAGATTGTTGAAAATTTGTCAATGCAAATCTCTGTTTAACATAAACATCTGCATAAGCTTCGCAAAAAAATTAACTTCAGATTACTTGAACATTTCTTAGAAGCAATAAATCTTGATACTCTATATGCCGGTATGCGCTATATGGGTAATCTTTTGTAATTGCTCTCTTGATTAATGAAAAGGGTCTTTAGATGCTTTTAACTCTACAGGATATTTATGTCAAATAGTATACTTATGTAACTAACGATTGCTTTAATAGAAATGTAAAAGTTTTATGAAGTAATTCCTGATTTCAGATCTTTTAATATATACGGAAATTTATTATTTTGTAAGTGTACAATTGCTTGTCATTATTTGAAAAAAAAGCATTTCAACTCCTTTTATAATGACTTAAAATATGGCAAAGTGTTTAAATCTGAGCGTATGTTTTTTTTTTGTAAAGGCGAAATGAAGCGGAAAAAGCTTTCAACTATGTAGCATACATTTAATGGATTTTTTGTAATATTTTTTTTTTAATTCAAAAATGACATTCAATGAAAACGGATATTTTTATCGTTAACGTTCTGAGATAAAAGGGTATTTTTACATTCAATATTTTATAATTGAAAAAATTATTGCTATTAAGCACGTAAAAAATTATAAATATTCACAACTTTTATAGATTACTGGGAATTAAATTGTGTGACTCACACGTAAAATTTTACAATGGCAGTTTATACATGTTAGATCAGTGGTCATTTAAAAATTTCTTAGCCGCGCTGGTACAAAATAATTTAAAAAAGCACATTTTTTTAATATCAATATTTACTATGAAGCCTTTGTTGGCCGCAGCAAAGTGTTTTCTTGATAAAATTTCAATTCAAAACATGTTTTTTACGTGCAAGGCTAGAGCACGAATGTGAATTATTTTAAAGCTCTACGAAATGCTATTCTTAATAAATAAATGTCAAAGTACAATATGATTAAAATTATCCTAGAAAGACAAAACTTTTGTGAGCCCTCAAATAAGAACATATTCAATAATGAAGGTAAAAGAAAAATGCCTAGCAACAAGATTGAAAACTTTGCAACTCATTTTCTATTCAGTTTTAAATCCACTAAACTATCTTCCTAGACTTCGCCTTTTAGGAAGGCACAGTGTTTTTTGAATATAATTTAATATAAAAAGGTAAAATTAATACGATAAATCACATAGCCCATTTTGCCCCAGTGTCCATACAAGAGTTTGGTAGGGAGTTGGTCGGTGAGAGGTGTGGGAACCGCCGCTAATTGCGTTTGTCTTCCATGTTTACTTACCCACCACACCGGGGACGGCTTCAAACTCGTACCACTGATGGCCAATCCTCATTTTCTAATATCAACATCTCACCAACCCTTTAACGTAACACATTGTGAAAATGGATAAACATTACTTTTAGAAATTTAGTAGTGTGTGCAACAGAATTCTCCAGGCCTGTATATGAGTGGTGAGCATCGTCGAATTCGATTGCTATTTTAACAGGCTTAATTCTTATAACAATCATTTTTTTAATTATTTTTTTGATGTTTTTTAACTAAAAACTGGTACTAAAAATTGAAATAAAATATATTTAGGAAATAGTACTAAAGTCGTGTTTGTATTATTTAAATTACAGTTAATATCCCCCAGGAAGAGATCATCAATTGATTGATTTACTGATAATTTCGTAACGTAACTATGATATGTCTGATCATTAAAAACAAGGCTTAACGAGAGTGATCATTTCATAAATTTGAATTGAATTTAAATAGTTCCAACTGTATATATTAAAACATTTTTTATCACTCACAACCTAGGTTTCGCCTTTCAACATCTTCAGGCATCTATCGACAGTCGGTAAACATCATTTTTATCGATGAAAAATCACGATGTCAAAATGCAGAGCTCATGACGTGAGTGAGAAAACGTCTGTAAATGTACACAATTTTATAACGAAATCGATAGCTATTAAAGTTATGTCAAATACCTATTAAGCTCCTAGACATAGGGTCTATATTTTTGATTATTGCTCTTGTATATAAGCGATTCAAACTACCTACTGATAGCCAGTAGGTAGTTCGAGAGCATATTTGCGCTAACTAGAATGTCTGAAGATGCTTAAAGGCGAAACCTGGGGTCTTGAGTCACCTAACATGTGGAAGTTTTTAAAGCTTCAAATTTGATGTTGAAAGTCCATTAAAATATTTTCCCACCGTTTTAATGTTTTGATATGAGTATCTTATTACGAGAGAGTAAATTGAATTTCAATTTTTTTCTTATATATACATGTATGTTTAGTTATGTAATAAAAACGCATTCATTAGAAAGTTGTAGAAAAAAAATTACATGTGTTTATAAGCCTCACGACAGAGTTTGTTAAATAAATATAAATAAAACTCTACGCCCCTTTTCAATCATAGAACGTTGACCTTTTAGTAAATTAAATCAGATTGTGTGGTATTGCCTTAGGACCCCTTAGTTATCAGTGGCGCACGTACAAACAACTTTTTTGGCCACTGCCATTTCCTATGTGGTTAGAGTATTTATACATAGAATCACTATCTCTTAACCGCGTATTAACTGTTTGGTTAATCTCTTGCGTGTAGTAGAGTAATCTCTAGGATATATTTTCAGTGTTAATTATAATGCTTTAACTAAAATCAACACGTAGGAATAAAATCACTCAAAATTTGAGTGGTCTGTGCATTACACACAGATTATGACAATTTTTATTGAAACGGGAAAAATTTATCAAGATGAGGAAAAAAACGTCATTCAAGTGGAGAGATCTGAGCAGTGCAACCTTGATATTTCGTTCTCGCATTCATGGTTTTCTCTCATGTATCATTTATTTTATATCTTCTTAGCCAAAAATTGTTCATCAATCTATAGTATCCATTTTATTTGTCTATTAAATATTACGACATCGCTACAATTATTACTTCAGTAATTGTATTTGTCCAACATTTTATCCCATTTAGACGTACGCAAATCTCCATTCAGCTGTTATCGCTATTTTTCATTAGCTATTACACTTGTTGATCATTTTTCATTTTACTCATAAGGATCTGTTACCACATTTAATCACTATTGTGAAATGTACTGAGACTACAAGAAGTCCACCAGCGTCGAGTAGCTAGTATGATGCCAGTTCGTTTTGCTATAACTATTCTAATACGCACCTATGTACAGTGTTCAGATATCATGTCTATTTAGTCGCATTTTAATTATGCCTCATATATTGTTAAGATCGTGAATTATTCTGACTAACCGATAGAGTTCTTTTTATTTAGAAAGCTATACCTCAAGCAGACTATAAAAGATCTCATATGTTTATCACTTTTCTGCATAAATAGTTTTCGAGGTGTTTCCCGCAATCGAATCCCGCTCAGGGACGTGATTGCAGTTTTTCTTTTTGTAACAAAAGGCACAAGCTTGCTTTTTTCTGCATCTTTATGAGCAAGCCAGTGCAACAAAGAGTCAATTAATGTCTTTAAAACCCAGTTTCTTTGAGGTTTTGATTCTTCTACGTTGCAATGCAATGCGATATTATTTATAAACACATTATCGTCGGTAAGCGGGTATACGTCCAAAAAAATTATATGCGGACTTTGTCTTCTATCGTTAAATTCTCAAGTCTTAATGCATTAGCGAAATGTGATCCTTAATGTAATAGTACTTCGAGTTAAAACAGTGTTATTTTAAAGCGTTCACAATAAAAGTGTACAACTAACTTTACTTTTACTAGTTTCAGCTAAAGTTTTTAATATACTGTCAACAGATAATGACAAAATTTATATGAATCGGTCGTTCATAACTTAATTAATTTATTACTAAATGATGGTCAAAATTATCATGTTAATTTCTAACTCTTTCTTATTTATTTTAGATAATTGTGATTTTTTTAAATATTTTTATAGATATTGGTTTTGCTTGAATGAAAATCAATTCTAATTGACATTTGAGTTAAAATAAAATGATAAAAGAGGGCTAGTAAAAAAGTTTGATGTCATCATCACTTGTTCACTCTATAGCACACAATATCGCTCTATCGTATTTTTTCTCGGCTCATTAACACAAAATTGTTATTTAACACGGCACTGTTTCGCCATTGAAGCATTTTTTGCCTCGAATGAAGAGTAAAAAATAGAAAAAAGCCTTTTGACGCGGGATTTAAAGAGGCTTCGCAATCTCGATTCTCACGATAGGCTGATTTTCTGTCGCTCTTGTCGCTTCGTGTCACACATGGCGGTGCTCCATGTTGTGTGCTATGTTTACAAGACATGGGAAATAAATGCTAATAACCTTGTGTTCTAAAATCTGTTTTTTTTTTTTTAATTAAAAATCCCCAACGCTCTTACATCATTTTCATGTTTAATTTATCAATTCTAAAAATAGTCTAGATTTCTTATTAATTTTGAAGTAAAAATAAATCAACAATTAACAAAAAAAATCGATATTCAAAAAATTCGTGATATTCGTTTATTGTTTTGCCAAATTTAGCCAACTCGAGCGTTATTTTAAAATTTGAATAACAAACACAAAAAAATGTACTAAGTACAAAATTAATTCTGAGATTGACGTGAAATTTATTATTTAATTAATTTCAAACGAAAAATTTTATTTTTAGAAGTGATGCAGAAAGTTAGAAAGATTAGAGTGATGGTGAAAAGTTTTTGATTTGGTAATGAAATTCGATGACATAAGTATAATTAATCAATGGCAACAAATCAATAGTAAGCGATTGTTAACTTTTAAAAAATAGTTATATCTTGTATAACGAATATATATTACGTGGAAAGAAATCAGTTTTTTCTGCTATGGAAATACAATCTAATTTTGGATGTGCAAAAAATGTTTCTCCGCTATGATGAAAAGTTAACCTCTTCAGTTTAATGACATTACAAATATATTTTTTATATTCTTGCATATTTCCGTCTTTATCAATATTATTAAATATATATTCGTTAATACGCTAAGGAAGATTCAATTTTTTTTTTTCAATATCTTAGATATAAGATGCACTACTTATACTAATAAATTCTAACTAAACACATAGTTTTCGTCGAGACAGTCCCATCATTATATGGTCATTTTGTTAATATGCTAGATTTGACCCGTTTAACGAAAAAAAAATAAACCCTCCGAATACTGTTTAAGCTATTTTACGCATACTAAATTTTTAAAAATAAGGAGCGACTTAATGAACATATATTTATAAAATGTTATGCCATTATTTTTTGAAAACAATAAGTTAAATTAAAAGTAAGAGATATTATGACGTTGCATTCTCCGCTTTTATATCTACATACATATTAATTTTCGATTAAACAATGTACGATTCACTTTTTCAAGTATAAAGTTGTTGCGGTTTTATTGTGTACGTTTTGTTCATACTGCAATGTCAAAAATCATACAGTATATACCTGTTACTCTTATATGTACATCCAGGTTATTAAAATGGAGTTTTTCAAACTATTTTCGACTTTAGTAAATGTACTGGTCAAAAATGAAAAATTTTATTTTTAGTAAACACAGAATGATGAACATTCTCGAATACAAAGAGTAGTCTCTTTAGTGCTTAGAATAAATCTTGTATGAAGATCGTATGAAGATATTTTAAAGAAGTTTTAAGCGGAAGATAGTGGTCGTCTGGAACCTGCCTGTGAGGGAAACTACATCTGCCTTTTTAATGATAAACCACAAAAATAGTAGGTTTATCAAGGATTAGATTCTTAACGTTCGTATTATAAAATTTTGCGTTATCTATGTATATATAAATCAATGAGTGTGTGTGTGTGTGTTTGTCTTTATACATTTCTACACCATTTATCCGATCGACATGAAACTTTATAAATTTGTCGAGTACACTTTGGTAAATGTTTCTAGCATATCACTTTCTCCCTAATAACTCACATAGTTAATAAGTAGAATTGAAACGACACTATAAACAATTGAATTGTTTATTATCTTAAAAAGTTTCCTTGAATTTCCTTACTCTGAGATTGCAGCAACGTGCGGCGGGTCAGCTGGTATATTATATTGTACAATAGAAACAAATTTTTGTCAAACAAAAAAGTGTTTCCTGAACACCTCCTAACATCAACTAATTTCCCTCATTCATTATTGTATTCGTTTGATTTTTAGTGTTTTGAATATATTAATTCAACTCTTATTATAGTTAGAGGTCGTGAATACGGGTCTCTATTTAGATATGATATATGTTACAAAATATATAGTGCTTAGAACAACTCCCAAATCTGTTGTATTTTATGCATGAAGTTAACTTTAACATGCACTATAATTTAGTCTCGTATTTTGACCCTTACTTAATTCGATTTCGACATTATTGTGTTAAATTTACTTAGTATATTTTTTTACAGTAAAGCCATCAATCGATTATATTAAATTTTACTCAGCTTTATTCAAACATGTTGTATTTAGTATTTGTATTAATTAAAATAAATCGTTTCAACTCTCAAACCAATTTTATATCAAGGTTTCAAATCATCAAGATACTGTGGATAAACAATATGACTTTTTTATTTTTTGTCATAAAATTTAACTAAAATATAATATTTAATTATATGTAGACTATTTTTACAATTACCACAATTTTATGCGGAAATATGCAAAGGTAAATGCGGAGTTTTCGATGTAGATCGGTTTCGCTAAAATGGCATTGCATGCATCGTACAATTATGAAGCGGTTATGTATTTTACAAAATAAATTCATTGACTAATATTTTATACACTTAAAAGCAGGTGTTTTTATTTATCATATGTATTTTTGTTCATCGATACATAGAATACTTTGTCTGTTTCTCATTAACGAATATATTTAATTGTTAAAAAAGAATAACGACCTATTTTAGCATTGGTATTCAAAACGTCATTTTATTTCCCCTGTAACGTCGTCGTAATTTTGAAAAATGTAAATGTTATTTGACAGAACGCATACTTAAAAAATAGTAAAATGTATGAAATAAAAAAAATCATTTGTTTACGACATTCGCTAAGCAAAGTCATAATTTTAAGATACGGCTCGTTTATTTTTGAGTTTATTCACATCTTTTTCTTGCTACAAGTATATATTACAATAAACCACAATGGAGTAAAAGCATTCTGCCTGTGCGCTCGGAGAAAGGCGTATTTTATCGCTATTCTTTATATACTGTAAGACATTTTTGCGGATGAAAGCAACCGTGTTAAATATGTATATTGTGGCACTCCCCTGAGCGAGCACTTAGCCAACCTGAGAATATTCAAAGGATGACTTATTATCCGTCATGTTTAGCGCCCCGGAGCGGTCTGGAGCGCGCCCCGACGCGGGAAATTCAAATTCAAATTTTAAAAGAAACAAGAAAGAACAACACGACGAGACAGCAGAGTTTAAATTGACACTGTACACGAGATCGATTTTGGCGGGTTAAGTTTATTGTAAATTAATATTACACGAAAGTGTTTCGCGCCATACCGATAAAGGCTAAACCGTCATAAGTATGCATGTGATGATTTTATAGGCGCATTCCATCATGCAATAAATAAATAACCTTATCACGATCGTGTCACACTGAAAATCTACATGAGAAGTGCTTTTTTTATCATTAGTGGATTTTATTACAATATCGGTTAATTGCTTAAGTAATATATTCGGTTGTTATTGAAGGCGGCCGTAAAATCACTGGCTGTATTCTAATTCGTGTCGATGGAAAAAACGATTAATTAGACCACTCATTGTCAACCTTCCACTTTAGTACAATACCGTGACGAATAAGACACTACATTTTTTGACTTAAGGAAAAAAGTTTTTCATCGACCCAATTTATTCAGACATAAGCTACGGCAATTCAAAGCTGTTTACGCTTGGTAAATTTGCTTTAAAATCGTATTTATAATACTTGCAGTCATATCTAGTGAGACGTTTACCCCGTTCTAAGGGACTGCATTTAGGTCAATATATTAAATAATAACTGAAAAATACTTAAGCACTTAAATCCATGGTTCATAATCAGTCTGGATTAACTCCGCTCAGAGCATGGTATTAATTGAAAAGTTTTTTTCTTTATTCGATATTATTATTGTAGTAAGCTGAGTTTTTAAAATCTGATGTAATAAACGACTTCTAATAAAATATTTAAAATAATTAAACTTAAAAAATCTTACAAAATTTTCTCGATTGAACAAAAGCACTTGTTAAAATTCTTACTTGGACTATATGAATATTAGATAAGCAGAGCGTTGTGAGGTTAAATAAGCTTTTTTATAGCGAGCTTTTTGACTTTAAGCCACGACTTAAGCTTCACAAAATTTTAGGCACCTTTAAAAATCCTGCCACATTAAAGGCGTAGATTTATATACATTAATAATTGTGAATTTGAAATGGTCAGTAAATTTTTCTATTATTTTTTTACATCTTATAAATGTAAAAAAATATTAATATTTTCATTTCAATGATATTTAACGATATAGCTGAATATTCTTAATATCAAGATTGAATACAATATCTAGCCTTAAATACACATGTTTGTATTAATTCACAAAATTTTCATTTTTAGTTAAGCTTTTGAATGCATTTTACTAAGCACTTCATCTCTTTTTCAACGAAGGTGAATTATCGTTTGATAGAAACTATTACAGGCTGATCATTGGAATTTTTATTGTATCAGAAGAAACAATTTGTTACATTATCTCAAAGACTCGAACGCCGAATTTGATGCGGTTTTTTTTACAGTCGGATCAATTTTCAAAAAGATCCGATTAAGGTTGGCATATAATAAAACGGTACACTTTCAATAAAAGAAGTAATTGATGCCTTTTAAATATTTTTAAAAAATTGCTTCGTTTGCTCGTGATATATCATTTTTTAAGTATTGGTATTTTATATTAAATAATGACAAAAAACACTTCTTTTTCGCTTATTTCAAAATGCAATTTTAATTATCAGATTTTTAGTATTAATACATTGCACAAGAATTACAATACGTAGACAACAAAAAAAAAAAACAGAAGAGAAAAATTAAATATGATCCTATCATAAAATTGTGGTGCACTTTCTGGCAGTAAGATTTTGTTAGCAAACATTTGACACGTGTAATGGTTATATAGGATAAAAACAATGTTTTAACGTACAGTAGTAAAGCTTTAGCTAAATTACTTTGCACAAAAAGATGCAAACAGCTTACATGCTTACGTTTTTATTATGTTTGTGTTTCCATTGTTAATAATTACGTTTATGTTCAACAAATGCACGGTTTTAACCAGGAAAATTTAATTTGCACGAAGAATGACATTTCAATACCTTTGCATTATATCATTATTGTATATATTTAACCAATCAAACATAATACATGACACTCGCAACAATCAATGGTTTTATTTTAGCATGGCATGTGATATACACTGTTAGTTTAAAATAATAATACAAAATGTATTCAACAAGGTAAAACTTATAATTGAGTAAATCTTTTTGACTATATTCTCTCGCTCTGAGTATAGAAAATATGGCATATTATTATTAAAACTATATTTATCTTCTTTTGGAAGAAATAATTTTTCGATATATATAGCCATAGCAGGATTCGAGCAAGTTAAAGGGAATTTTAGAAATGATATACAAAAATACAGAAATGTCATAAATTGATTGAAAATTCAATTTATGAATTTTTATATCCTAGGATTAGAAACTCGTGATATCTATAACCAAAGTCAATGACGTAGAGTATATATATTTTTATTGCATGAATATGATTCTTTATATTGATTGAATTGGCATTCACTAAGTAGAACTCCATTATATCACGGTGAAAAAATAGCAATGTATTTTAGTTCTACAAAATTATTTTTAACAAATATAGTTGATAGCTATTTCGGCACACGCCATCGTCAGAACTAGTTCTGACGATGGCGTGAGCCGAAATAGCTATCAACTATATTTGTTAAAAATAATTTTGTAGAACCAAAATACATTGCTATGACTCTTTATGTCTGCATAGAGAAAGGTGTTGAATAAAATAAAGCTTTTAAAGTTTATATGCATGCAACAAATTCCGCGTGCTATTTCTGGCGTGGTTGTCAGACCCAATCGGTCATATTTAGAGCAAGAAAAAAATGCACTCCGTTACTCAAAAACTATAAAATTCAAAAATTTCGACAACCCATTACCCTTAAAAGCTCAGCGTTATAAAATATGACGAACATTAAACTATGAAATATTTTCAGTTAAAGCTCATTAATGAATGAGATGTTGGATTTCAATGAATTCGCCACTACACCCAACATTTGTATGTCTTTCTTTTTCATCCTTTTCAACAGAGTATTTTTATGATAGTAAGGCTCATATTGACTGTATATTCTTTATATAATACATTGAAATTTTTGTTTAAAAATAGTAAATTCCCTTGGAATAAGTTATTAAGAAACTATTTCGTGGGATATATTATATTATCACTATGTATTTTTAATCACACCACTGCAATTACAATAATTATTTTCTTATATTTTGCCACGCTGGCAGATCTATCTACATCGCAAAATCAAAAGCGATTACCATCAAAAATCTAAATAATTGAAAATCACTTTACAATGTACGTTTAAATTAAGTGTCTAGAAAGCATGCGACTTTAACCTTGCTTTTTTCTATACGAAATTTAAAGTCAAAGCGAAAGCATGCAAAAATGTTCGAAACATTCAATTTATACGAAAAATAAAACACAGGTAAATTGTTGTAGGCGACAAAATAGTCAAGGGTGACCCTTTTTTGTTTTACTTGGCAATCTTGACCATCAACGGGTGATCTTTGGACCTTTAGGTCAAGCGATTGATGACAAATTGGGATAAATTAGTCCCTTCACGTCCGCAAAACTTTGTCGTAAGCGCGCTTTCCCATAACAATCCATTCGGGTCATGTAATTTGAAACATATCATGATTGTTGACGAAGGGCAATCTAGAATGCATCAAAGTTATTATTTATTTATTTAATAACATATCACTCAAGAGAAATGTCGGTTCAATTATTTAATAAATGAATTGTTTGCCTGTTTTATGAGCAGGGTTGTCCATCACAAATATTTCTTACATTGATTAGTAAAATTATATTTTTATCGGCATTTTCAGGCATTGCATCACGCAGAAAAAAATACAACGGACTAACGACTATTTATTTAAAATAATTTGAAACAAGCAGAGCTTAATTCAATTCTATATTTATATTAAACCATCAGCCAAACTTTCCTAATTCTCCCTTGCTAAATTCTTTACTTGATCTGAGTTCAATGAATTGACAATCTGAAAAAAATCGTTCTTAGACCAGGTCAACCATGTAACCTATCAATATAAAATAAGCAGGTTTTTCTAAATATCAAATAACCAAATAACATATTAATGGTTCTTGATTATAGTAAAAACCTTTCGTCAAAATTCATCGGTTATATCCTTTATAGGAGTACTATTAAATCCATTGTTATTTAAATTGTTTCAGATATATAATTATCTTCTGTCTTTAGGGTTTTTATTTTTGTTCTCTGTAATATCTCTAGTATGTAAGCTATCCAAACTGTTGACGGCGTGTCACTTATATGGCATCCGTCTGATAAATGCTTGAAAATGGCGAAAGGTGAAACCTGGATCGTGAGTGACAAAGCTTGTAGAAATATACACAGTCTCAACAATTTATATTTAATATGTAAATTTCGTGAAAAGCTTTCAATAGATTACCTAAACTATAAAATGATACTTTCTTTGAATTTATTATCAGGTTGTCAGAAGTTTGTTTGTAGCAAATTGATAATTTTCAGTAAACAGTTAAAAATGATAATTGTTCTTTTTTATATAATACTTTGTCTTGATACTAAAAAATTTCTATCGATTTATGCCAACCTGATACAAATAAAAAAAATTAGTTAAAAGTCGATACATTCGCCTAATAATCGTCTTCCTACAAAAAAAATTTTTTTTGCATGCTGAAGCTTCTTTAACAGCAATTCTTTGCGGAAAGTTAGGTTTTAGAACAACAATCATACAGCACATCCTTCGAGATTTTTTTTTAAATTTCTTTCATGCAAAACAAAGCCTACACGCTGAATTCTTCCAGTGAAAATTCTTTTCATTATTCAATTAAAACGGATAACTCAAAATTGCACGACGTTTGACAAGTGTTTTTCATGTTTTAGAAGCATTAATAATCAAATGTTTCTACCAAAATTTATCATTATCGTAAGCTTTAGCTATGACATTGGCTTAAAACAATAATACCAACATCCAATCAGCACAAACTCGGATTCTACTTTCAAATGAAATAATAAATAGCTTATCAAAGTAGAACCATTTCATAATATTTACCTTCAGAACAAAAGAGAAGCAAAGTCTGGTTTTTTACACAGCCACATTGTAAATGTCATATCTAACCTTTTCTGTGAAAAGAACAAAAATATAAACACGATATTCTGTTTAATACTTTATCAAATGCAAATTGCCGGTTTTCTTGTGCTCCATTTAACACAGTGGTGTTTTTGTAAACTTTTTATTCTATTTGAAACAGTTCTTTTTTTATATTAAAAACAATCGTTGGAATAAAAAAAACGCATTAACTAATATTTCATCTTTGAAGACATTATTCAGAACTGTCACACGTAGACAATCAACAGATGAGCGGTCAAATTCTCAGACGTATATTTTTTCCGATACTGAAAGATTCTGTTAATAAAGCTCTTTTGGGGAAGGAAGTAATTTTGTATTAATTCTGTCTCAATGTTTACATACGTTCAAATACCAAGGTCAGCAATTTTATCAATTTTCATCATCCGAACTAAAGAAGAAACAATCACTCTTACACAACTTAAACATATATTTTATTTGATCAATATATCACAAACTTCTTGTTCTATCCTAGGTCTATCCATTTATCGAAAAAAAGACAGTAAATGACTAAGCTTCGTAAGAAGCCTATTAACTAACACATTAGGAGCGGAAATGAATGTTTTGCTCTTTAAAACATATACGACTGGCTTCTAATGAATTAATAAAATTAACAAACATACTATTATCACAATTTTATTATGGAATGGTCAGCACAGGTTTCACTCAAGGCAAAAATCATTAAACACCAGAATAGTGATAATAGAATCATAAAATATTTAATTTCATTGAACTATACTAAAATCCACTTTTCACGAAGTTACCGCCGATTTCATCGAAAATTCTTTTTATTTGTTGTATTTTTAGGACATCACTGTACGCATGGCAACAAAGACCGTATTTTATTTTTATCTATAGCAACCTCTTACGAGAGAAAGCGAAAGGAGAAACCTTTACGGCGTATTCTAATAAAACGAATTGAAAGAAACACCTGGAAAAAAATAGATAAATCTTGTTTCAGCGCCGAGCATATCTATGTGTTTGCTCCAAATACAATACCTGCGCGCACTTCGTATACGATACTGATTTACTGCCTTTTAGTATAAAGAGAAATTATTATGCTAGGTATATATTACATCTATATAAAATGAACATCTACAGTATTATCACTTTGAACGAATTCAGTGAATACCATATGAATACTTAATGTTAAAAATTGTGGCAAAATGAAACTTAATAATTCGCATAAAACAAAAGAGAGATTTTATTTTACTTAAATCAATACTTTTGCCAATAATAAACACGATGTGGTAAACTAAAGATTTGGTATCTATGAATAGTCAAAATATTTTTTTTCATATCATTTCGCTGTTTATTTATGTAGTACTTAAGTATTCTTTTTTTCAATATTATTTACTTTGTTAGAGATAAATTGTTCAGACCAATACAACGAGAGCCATGCTGCGTTTTTGCTAAGGTAGGCGTGAGAATATAGCTTCCATAAAACAACTGAAAAAAATGAAATTATATGTCCGTAAATTATGTTTGTATAACATTATAATTAAATCTCATTTCAGGTGTTGACTGTCACTTCTTTATGGAAGAGCATATATATTTGTATAAATAAAACACAATTTCTGATGGGAATTATTTTCACAATTAAAAAAATAAAATCAGGATCGGTTTCTCAGTATTTTCAACAAATATTAAATATCGAAGAGAACATAAACATTTAATTTTTTAAGTATTTTACTTTATTGAAATACCCGTTAGTTATTTTCATTATATCGTTTCTCAGACTATTTGTTTTGTAGTAATTGTAATTAGTAGAAAATGATTACCTCCAAGCTATATATATAGCCTGATTTTAATTTATATTGTATTCGACAAATATATATAATATATCAAAAACGGTCCAGATCTGTATGTTATACGATTATGGAAATAGTACTCTTTATTGTGTTTCATTAATTTAAATATTACCTTTAATCTCATTCTAAACCCACGTTTAAAGTGTGAAATTCATAAAACAGACGCTAGAATGCAGTGCATTCTTTATATTACTTTATAACATTCTTATTTTCAAATATAAATCTATCAGAATTATTTAATGATAGAACGAATATATCTAGAAGAGGAGGCTTCAAGGTTTTGTGTAACATTTTCGAAACCACTTTTACCAACATTTAATAATTGATATTTACAAAACATATCATTTTCTAGAAGGGACAAAATCTTGTGAAACAATAACATTTCTTCATTAGAGTATTTTTACGTTTGATAACTTGCAATAATCATTTTACAAGTTTATAAGTACGAGTTTATAGTTCGTTAATTGTTCGACGATATTTTTCTATCGATTACATTAATTTCCATTAATCCAAAAACGTATCGTAGTAATTTCTTGGCTGTAACAAAATTGCGTTAAGTTTTCCTTAGATGAATTCTATTGTGCTTTCTGGGTCGGATTTTTCATATATTGAGACTGTACGTGATTTAAAAACGAAGCATTATTTACTATTTCACTAAATTAATTTTTCTAAGTGTTCTAAAACTCATCGAAAATGATATTATTTTCAGTGAATTATAACTTAATGATGCTTGACACTTGAAATGAACTAAAATAAAATCATACATTAAAAATCATTTTGTTTTTTCAACAAATGCTTAGCTAAAAAAACCCCTCGATAAAAATAAAGTCAACACCTCGACATATATGACAAGTGTGCAAAAGTAACCGAGGAAATTTCATCGAATTCGGTTAAAATCTTTGTCGTTGTGGGAAACAAACACGCGAAAAGACGTAAAAAACACTCCACCGTGTACACAATCAAAGCGACTTGTAAATCGAAAACCTCTTTGATATTCTCACCTTGCTTCTTTACGCCATTGGCGTACATTTTTATCGAATTAAAGACACTCAATATATATGTCAAATAAGTTTAAAGCATACGAATCCACGTGCCATAATATGCTATATTAGCACCTTAGCACTTATATTTTTGAGAAGTCAGTGTGAGTATATTGATATTTGTACTTTGAACAGCTTGAAATATTATTTTATTATATCCCTTATACAATATTCCGTTTGAATGTATAAAAACTAGTTTATATTTTAAATTGTATTCATCGCAGGACTGTACACCAAACTTTATTTATTTATTTATACATACACGTTACAAAAATAACAAATTACAAATCCATTGCTTTTGCAATCGTCATTTATGATTTAACATCCCACTATCTTGGAAGTCATCACTGCAACAGTAAGAGCTTTCATATATTTCATCTTCGCAAAATTTTATGTCTCTAAATTAAATAGTGATTAAAAAAAATCTTTCAAGCGATGGAGCCTCGCCTTCGAAGCATACTCTTTTGGTAATAGTCAAGGTAAACGTCAGTAATAATGATAGCTCTGATGAAGGCGTTGGCCGAAATAACTATCAACTACATATCTTGTAAATTTTGTAGAACCAAAATACATTGCTATTTTTTCATCATGTTAACAATATAAATTTTTCAAAAATGTTTATACTTTGACGCTGACACTTTTAGCATGAAATGTTTTTATAAAAACGTATAAAATATCCGTCTACTTCTTCAGGCTTTTGTGCATTTGGTAAACTGACATTATACTGACAAACACAAAAAAATAATTAAACACCCATTAATTTTCACCTCATTACGTCATTTAAATATACAATAGTACAAAGAGAAACCCTGTCTGTGAAAGAACTGTAATAGTAATTAAAACACCGCGTTGTAATGCAGAGTATTTATACATTACTAAGTAAAATGCTTTTTAGTCGACGTATTCTTTTTCAATAATATTTGTTTACCTCACCCGTCTCGCCACCACTGTCTCTTGGGCCACCAGTGTAAAAAAACAGTGAGTGTCTTCTATGTGAGATTTGTCGTATATGTGTTAGTGTTTTTTTTTCAAGCGTGCCTTACTATATCAATGGCGTTTTATTGATATCATGTTCCGAAGACTTGAACAAAGGTGTGAGGAAACATTCTGTTACTTGGGAATCACACAGAAAAAGGCCGTCTCCAGTAAAATTGACGTCATTGTATATTCACTTTTAAGGTGTTAACTGTCACTTCTTGATGGAAAGGCATGATATTTTAAATAATAAAAACACATTTTTTAGTACTTATTTCCACAATATATTTTTTTTGATCAGGACCGGTTTCGCTCATCGCGAGCATTATAAACTGATAGAATACAATTTACAAAACCTGATCCTGATTAAAAAATATATTATGGAAATAAGTACTCTAGACAGATAGATATAACAAATCATAAATTCGCAAAACCGAATCTTATTAAATGAATGTGGTAAATGCTGCGATTTTCTTAGAAGTATTCTTCGAATAAATCTTTGCCGTACATATCCATTTTAAGACTAAAAAAAAAAAATAAGATAAAATTGAAACTTGTCTGTCTCTCATCAATATGTTACACCTCACTTTTCTAACTATTATATTTTATTTGAAATTACCTGGATAGGAAAGAAACGTTTTCATTAAATATGTATATTCATTAGTGCATTTGAAACATTAATATTTAACGATAATTTTGTAAACTTAACCCCTTGTCAATCAAATGTTAAAATTCAACATTAAAATCAAAATTTTTTTAGAGATCTATTTGCATTGAAATTGAATGCAAAAAATATTTTTATTGTAGCTAATTCCGCTTAATACCTTGCTCTAATAATTGGAATTTAAAGATATTGATTGAATTGGCATTCACTTGGTGGAACTCCATTATAACACGGTGAAAAAATAGCAATGTATTTTAGTTCTACAAAATTATTTTTACAAATATAGTTGATAGCTATTTCGGCTCACGCCATCGTCAGAACTATGCTTAAACTAACGTTCGCTTATCTATATATAGCTGTGCAGAAAAGGCACACAACACATTCTCTCTCCTGTTCCAACGGCCTAGCTTGTTACTTTAACACAATGACACTAAATTTTCAAAATTCTAAATGAAACAATAGGTATCTATGACAATAAGATTATATGTGGCACAGAAGTGGTCCTTCTGGAAGCAAATCAGACCACCCCTTTGCACAACGGCTGGACAAGTGGCGATCCTATCATGTTAGTTTGTTCGTTAAGAATCCTTTGTGACAATTGGTGTCTATTGATTTCCAGCTGTTCCAAAGCCGTCATTCTCCGACCCTTACTACAAGGATGCAAACATTTAGGGACTGAGTTTGAATTTATATTTTGTGATTCATTAATAACGTGATTAGCAAATTGTGAATCTGTTTTTTTACTGTTGAATGATCTTACATGTTCGTTAGCTCGAGTAGATATACTTCTACCTGTCTGTCCGATATAAACGGATAAACATGACCCACAGGACATTTAAAAGATAAAATCAATAAACTGGACAGAAGCGGTATTTATAAAAAGTAGGCAGTACCAGTAGTAGAATCAACTGTCATAAAAAGACTTTAATCAGTTAAATATATAATAATCATGCATTTCAAGAGACCTGTGTTTAATATTAATGTTAGGGTAAGTGGGTTATATCGTTATCAAAAAACTTTTATTATGATTCGAGATTTACCGGGTTTTTACACAAATTCAAGTTAAATTCTTAACTCAAAGTTAAAACCTCGAGCGCTTTGTAGCTCCTTACAAACTCTCACAGTCTTTACTCTTTACAGGCAAAAGTGGAGAGAAACTTTTCCATGTGACATACTATTGCAAACTCCAGCTTTCAGTGGGTACAAACTCTTGGTATATCTTCAAAACTTTGACAGAAAGATAACGTACACTCGTTGAACCCTGTAGCTGTGTTATAATACTAATCTGATTTATGAAACATACAATACACTTATCTCTTGGATCGTGACGTATCCATTTTATACGGAACAGCACAATTTGTGTTAAATAAATACTTAGAACATATTTAACGCATCTGTCTGTAGTGATTGTGAGTAATCAACGATTACGCTCTCAATGGTTTCGACTTAAATAAAATTAATTTTAATCTTAATTAAAATTAATTTTATTTTCAAAATATATTTAGTCCGACCCATGTATGTAACATAAAAGCTTATATTTATTCAATCGATTCTTTATTTAAGTTTCTTTATTAATTATCTTTTTTATTTTATAAATAGATATTTGATATAATAAAAAAGTATTGACAAAAAAAATTGTCAACAGAATTGAAGAAGTAGATTTTGGAATATAAAATACTATTGACATAAAAAAAATTACTTAGGTTTCGGTACTAAAAATGTCTAATTCATTAGGCGATACATAAAATGTTCGAGCAGTAGTTGTAGCTGAAGATAAAGTCATATGACCGGTGTGAAAAACATATTTACGTAAAAAAATGTTTGGTTATTATCACAGTAAAGAAGATAGAAATTGAAAGCAAAATGTCTTGAGAATTTTATAATTTTTAAATCAACCAAAAAGAAGAATAGAGGAATAAGTTATAATACAAACTTTAAATTATCGGCCTCTTAAGCAAGATTTTTTAATATTGTGGCGCAAAATATTCATAAAAGTATAATAAATTTGAATTCAAAAAATTTTACCTCTTCGCACAATACGATGTCAAATATCGATCTAATTTAAGAAGTATTTTTTGAGCGACATCTCTACAGGATGTGAAAAATCATGAGTGACAATGCTGTGACACATCCTGCAATATATTTCTCCATCTCAAGTGAGTGAGTCTCAAACCTAAGCCGCAAAATGTCAAGAACTCTCTTGCTCAATATTATTATTATCTGAGTAGCCTTTCGTAGAAGCACTCCATAAATGGAGGTATGGCACAAAGCATCCGATGGCACAATGCATTGCATCGCTCAAGATTGGCGGGGAAAAGAAAAGACGGCTGAGGAAAGAGCGCCATCTCTGAGCCAGGCCATTGTTACGACGTCATCCATTTGAGCGCGCTTAAGTCGCTAAGATGTTCTTTTTTCAAATTCAATCCTGTGTATATGAAGATCAAGTCCACTTCAGAAGTGGATATCGTTTTATAGTCTATGGTTGACACCTATAGAGTAAATCTTTTGATACGAAGTGTGGCATTTAGGAAATAAGAAATAGAAAATGAATCACACATAAAATACCCATAGCGGCAATAAGTTTAAATAATGCCTGTAAACTTATGACAGTATTTTATGTCATTCGACTGAATTAAATATGGCGTTATCACAAATCGCATAGTCCACACGTTCCGATCTCTTTTTAAAAGGGCTTATTTAGATCAAGAGGTAATATTTTTCAGGTGTTTCCTCCCTCGGAAAATATTTAATCATATTACTTTTGTCACGATACAAAACGTCTTTGTTACGTCATTTAGAAGAAAAGCACAAACGGGGAGGGAGATACTTGGCTTAAAAAACAATGGCGCGAAGAAAAACGACTCCATTTTAAGTATGCCCTTCCTTTGTAACGAAAAAAATGAGAAAAATAAAAAAAAGTCACGGTGATAGCAACGCGACTTTCTTGTTTGTAAAACAGAATTTTTCTTTATATGAAATAAAAATTCGGAGAGAAATTGCCATTTAAAATTCAAATACACCTATCTCGCCGTAATTTATTTACCACGTGTAAATAAATTCCGGCGAAATATTTCGTTAATTGAAGAGTAAAATAATAAGTGTCATAATCGATAATTTATTTATTTCAGTGATATAAAACTCTTTGCCTATTTGTTCCCATTTTAAAAGCCTACAAAATATAGTATCAAAAATACATGCCATTTTTTTTTTTTTGATATGGCAATTCAATATTAATTTTCAACAAAAATGATTGTCATTTAATCGATTAACTTTACATATTCACTGTTTTAATCGAAAGTTTGTTGCTCTTTGCATACCACGTTTCAATAATTTGAAGAATAAGATTGTGAAGGTATCTAAAAATTATATTTTAACACACACAATTTACTTTAAAATCAAATCGTGAATGAATAAATCAAGGAATGTGTGATCAAAAATTACCTATAGAAACTCGACAGGACCAACATTTTCATCGCATTGGATTACTTGCAGGTGCATTTAAAATTAAAACTGAAGCATATGTCGCAATTCATGATCACTAATCTTCTATAGTAACAGCAAGTAAACAAATCGTAATTTATTCGAATATATTACATATATTTATTGAATAAACGTTTTGACGTCCAAATAGTAAAATTTGAAGTTGGAGAATCATCGCTACAAGTTTACGAATAAAAATTTAAAAACAGAATTCTAATCGTCATATAAAGATGAAAATTATGCGTCGAAATACACATATCGTGAATAGACTTCATTATCACCATAAAAGAATACTTTTTATTCGAAATACAATTCCATTTTCAGATTATCCATTACCAATCAAAATATAAACGATAGTTGGTTGTGATAACAAAACCTAACAAATGTTTTCCTCACGCACACTGACCCAAACACTCCAACAAAGTAGCTAAAACGAACGGAAATAAAAAAACTCTTTATACTTTGAAAACTGTTGGAAATTTAGGAAATAAAATGAAATAAACCACTTTAGTTACCTACAATAACATAAGCACAAGTTCCTAATGATTGCTTTATTTTACATAAACACGTGGAAAAATAAATATGACTGAGTAAATATCGGAGGGGTATTACGTGATCAGTGTTTTATGTCACAAAATCAGGTTAAAGTTCAATGTTACTTATAATTATTTTACAATATAATTCAGAACGACAAAATTTTTATCTCGTCACAATTTTTGTGAGCTTTTTAAAGATGATATAATACATCAAGCAGATATGGACAAAAATATCGGAAAAGCCAACATTTATTTTCAAAATAAAATATGGGCAACAAGTAAAAACTTGTAAAGAAATATTAATTATTCTACAATAATCATCATTTAATATAAAAGGACAAATTGCACAACAACCGCATTAAGCTACAATTGTCCCAGTACTGAACTAAATTAATGATTTAATATTAAATTCAGAGTCAAAGATACGGGTAAAGATCGTAAAGATAAATGTGATGTTTAAACAAAATGAACAAAAAAATCGATGTATGTAGGAGAGAATAAAAACTTTTGTTAGGTTTTTTTGAACTCACTATTGTGTAGATCATTATTATTAAGTGTGAGGTATTTTATCTGTTTATCCGAAAAGCACTCACTTATGTTTTACTTGTTTTGATGTATGTGTTTATTATTTAATTCAACTTTTACTGGTCTTACAGAAAAAGCCTTACATTAGCGATCGAATGTTTCAGCTTTATTTCCCGACTGAGACAAATGAAATGAAAATATTATCAATAAAAAATGAAAATAACGATTTTGTGAATTGATGTTATTGTACTTTTTATAGATGTTATTTTCGGTGAAAAAGATTTAGTTATTTTAAATTTACATTGGATCTGGCAAACAAATGAAAGGTTGTTTCTTGTTCTATTTTAAGAACATAAAATATCTTTATGTTACTTGTCACTTATTTATCTATACATTTATTTTAAATTACTTGAATATGGAAGGTTTATTTTCTGAAAGATTCAGACATAAGAAGACATACTTTAATATTAACCTCCTTAATTAGTAAAAAAATTTATGAAAAAGTGACGACAGACCTCGCTTGGACATTTTCTAATACTTTATGGGTTCACTTGGGTGACACCTGTTTCTTATTCTAATATTCCAACCAAATGAATTTAATCTTCATAAAAGACCGCTATTTACCTTTAATATCCAAAGGTTAACAAGATTAGAATGGAAACAAGATGGTTAACTGGAAACCAAAATTCCTCTAGTGATAACTAAATATTTTAAATGGATCGTTGGTTTCGACAAAAAAGAGAAAATTTATGCTGATAATGATATTATTGAAACATATTTTACGTATACGTCTTCGGCTTAGTAGAAGGATTTTCGTAAATGTTCTATATAAGCGCAGTAAAGTACTTAGTATATTTTCCAGAGCGCCCAAAAGTTAAAGGCAGATTCAGTATGAGGTATGACGGATGCGTCCCTGGTGACTCGTTCCATACACACCTCTGAGTCCCCTCCAAGCAGCACTCTTTCTTTCTACCTCTTTATGCCCTCTTAGCCTTTCTTTAAAAGCTCGATTCATGCAAAGTGAGTAACTGTATTTTGGTACAGCTGTAACGACAATTAACCAAACATTCATATGATAGGTAAACAAATAAAAAACTGAAATTATTTCAATTTGTGTCAAACATTACGAAACCGCTTAAAACTGAAAAAAGTAGTCAATTTATGATATCGACTGAAGGTGCTTAGTGAAATTTCAATATCAAATTTGAATTGTTACAATTTTGTACGATTCCACTGTTCCCATAATTTTATCAGGAGATTCTAGAAATTAAGAGAGGCCAGTTTTTAAATTCAAACTTCATTCTCAATGATCTAGTCAATTTTCCCAACTCACTTTCAGATGTGAGATCCCGGGAAATGGAAATATACTAATTGTTATTTTTATTTAATACATCACCTTTCTTTTGTTGTGCTGTAACTCCAAATGTTATGTCTTTTTTCCTAAAAGCAGATGGTAGAACATCCAGCCATGATTTTTATTGAATCCGTGAATCTACAAGTTATAAATGGATTCATTCGCGATGTATTTTTTTCATATAGTATAGCATTTATTGTAGTATTATGACATATATTCAGTAATATGTGTAGATACTTTAAAATATTTTTTTATGACATATATTACATAAAAATGGTCATTATCTATAAATATTTCATTTTATTTGTGCAAAAAGTGATTTTATACAAACATTACAGCAAATAGCGTTTTTTTTAATTATTGTATAAAAATGTGTAATATACTTTTTATTGAGTGATTGCCGGCTGAAAATCATTTCCTTTTTATTTATATAATACATAAATTTCGTATTTGCTACTACAAGAACGTCACTTCAGATATTAATCAAATTCAATCAAGACTACAACTTTACCCGGCAGTTGGTACCACCTCATTTATTTTTATGCCAATAGACTTTTTGCATTAAAAGATGGAACTTTTAATTTCGGGTTGTCGTTTAGGGATATCAAAAATAATTTTGTATTTCTACTGAGCTGACGATATGGAGATGAACACTCGACTAGAGGTCTTACAATTGCCTTACGAGAACTACTTTTTACCTACTGCCCAGTAGTTATTATTTAAAGAGTGTCGGGATATAAAAATGACTTAGCTAGCTTACCGCTTTGTCTACGCTCTTTTATCTAATAACGAACAAATGAAAAAGAATTCAGAATTCACAGATAGCTGTAGTAACGGAATTACATTTTATATAGCGTAAACAAATTTGACTAAAGAATAAGACCTTAAAAATATTTACTTTCACTTCTTGCCTGAAAGACATTGCTTTTTTTTAAATAATAAAAGCGTTTTTAATTGAATTACCACAATGCATTTATGATCAGGACCGGTTTTACTTATCGCGAGCATCATCAACTGATCATAAAATATTGTTGCGAAAATACTATTAAAAAAGTGTTTTTATGATTTAAAATTTAAATATAATAAAACCTTTCCACCAAGAAGTGACAATTGACCCATTATGAGTGATATGCGTAATATGTTATATGATTTGAAATAAATCACCAAATACATCATATTTTGTAATATATATTTGATAGCTGTTGCGAAAATGTATGTCATAATTTTTATCTCGGAGAAGTCTGATGAAAATATCAACGGCAAGAATAATGGTAAAATCGATATACATTATTAAAGCAGTATGTATTTTTTGTTGAAAAACTGCCCAGATTGCTTTTTTTCGCGAAGAAAAAGCCTGCATTTAGCAGATGTTGAATGTCGGTTCCTGAATAAACAAAAGATATTTAATTGATCCCCAGTAGAATTCTTTTGTGCGGGACAAAAAGGAAACATTTTTATCTTCTCGGCCGTCCCGGGTTTTTAGTATATGGATACCTACTCATTGCGACATTTTTCTGATGTAGATAGCATTAATTAGCTTCTCTTTCTCGCAGTTTTAAAAATACACGATTCATTTCGTACAAATGCATTCATTATTACTGTCGTTTCAGTAGTCTAAGCATTATATTTTTTTCTCAAGCCGGGGAAATTCAAAAAAATGCGATAAAAGGAAAGTGGACTCCATCAAAATGATTTTAATTTAAGAAAATCCATAAAGATTCTTTTTTCATTCAAAAAAGATAACTAGTAAAATTTTTGTAATTGAATTGATTTATCTTGTAATAACAACCTAAAAAAGAAATATTTCTTATGAGAAGTAATGTACGCATGCGCTGTGACTACACAACAGTCTTGCTGCGTTAGTATAAAAGCTGAATTATCAATTCGCATTTTCAAACTCTTCAATTTTTTTTTTACGAATGAGACTATTCTTTCAGTCGGGACAATCACGGTCGATACAATTTGTTTATGAAAATTACCGAAATGTATTGACGTTATTATCGTTATAGTTTAAAAAAATAGTTTTGTTATAACTAAATACATAATACATGAGTTTTATTGTGTGTTATCCATAAAACCAGTAATATTGTTTATTTAGGGTAAATTAACATACACACTTGAGCAAACGTTCAGCGTCGTTAATTATGATAACAATACTCAAGGGGTCTAATCCCGAAAAGAAATGTTCCATTAACAATTTTCAATCAATGTATGGCTTTTATTTTAAACGTGTGGATATCTATGATACTCGAAACTAAAAGAAGTGAGGTCTAGCAACAATTATTAAACGCTTTCCACGCCCAATATTTCCATCTCTAGTATGTTAAATGTCCAGAACAACTAAATATCAAACAATACTCATTGAATAACTACTGTTGACATTGGAAATTATCACAATAAAAACAAAATTACTCATCATAATTAATTAATTAATCTTAAATATTATTCAAAGTGAATACAAAAAATACGTAAATGACATTAATAAATTAAAACTCGCACAAAAATCATTTTTGCTTTTTCGTAAAAAATTAACTTTTATAATTTATTTTAGAACAACTCAAATAGTTTTCTAACGAAAAAGAAAGTTTTACAAGTCTTTAATAATCTTTGCGTTATAACATATATTTCCACCACTGCGCTAATTTGTACACTTTATTAAATTTTGTGAGCTTGAACAAGAATTTTTTCTTTTCCAGTTAATTTATAAAATCTTTTTTTCAGCGGTAAACTAGCGTTCTTTTCTAAACGCACCCTTCTATCGTTTCTTTGCCTAAAAAAATCTCGTTCGATTATTTTATTTTCGCCAAAATAAATTATTTGCAAATACTAAATCGAGTACAAAATGTCAATATTTAGAGCGGACATAGTTTAAAAATCCTATTTATATTGTAATTTATTGACAAAGAAAAAAGTTATGAGGTTTTTTATCAACGGAAACCTCTTATACGTTTATATGAAAACTGTCATTTCGAAAAATTGCAAAGGTAAAAAATCTGAGGTTGAACATGGATGCCCAACTTATTCACTATTTTATTTTGACTACATATAACTTTCACTATTAAAATAACATTTACGTAAAACTATTATAAACAAAAGCTATTCAAATGTATCCGGGTGCTCAAAAAACTGTGATATATTAATGTAGGAAGACGTTTTATTTTAAGATTTTTACCGTGACAACTGTCATTTTTTGCTGGGAAGATTTATGATTTAAAAACAAAACACAATGCTTGCTACTATCTATTTAAAACGGACGGTTTAACACTCCTTCTAATTATTGGCTTAATTTGTATCAGCTCTTAATTTGTTGATAAGTGAAAATATTCCTCATATTTATAATATAAAACTGTGGAAATAGATATGATATATACTGTTTTGTTAATTAATTATAATTACAGAAGTCAATACATTTTGTATTGTTAGCTACAAATCTTTAATAATTAAATGACACAATATATAGTGAAAAAAACTTTTAATGATTAGACATCTTTTACTCTACAATATATTACTCACATACGAGATATTGTAAGTTGAACAATACAACTATTTTCATTTTTTTAAAAACGCTATTTCTTTTGCAAATAAATGTAACCCAGATATATTTATGTTATTTTATTTTAAAAATCGTAAATTACAATATCGTTAAAATTTTCAATGGTTTGAAATTGGCTTTAAATTAGTAAAATTAAAAAGCTCACTTGGTTTACTTGAAAACAGGTCTGACAGTGTTGAAGTCACTATTTAAAATTCATGTTCTTAAATATGATACGGTTTTTCAGTCAAATCGTAATTTACGCAATAACAAAATTAACTGAGACATTTCCGTACAAGTACAGCAACTTAGATTTAATTATGAGATTTTTAGGCTTCATATTTTATTCATTACTGAACGTCTTTTTTTAATTGAAGCAGAATCTTTTCTTCAGCCCCTAATCTTTAAAATTTTGTTAAATAATAACCAAAATATGATAAAACTTTGTATTTGAGAATCACTGTAGCATGGATAAATCGTCTGAAGTTTAAGTGAGGGGGGGGGAAAGTAGAGGGGCTAGATTTCCTCTTGAAAATAGTATGAAACTTGTCGCATTGCGTTTGACAGGTCCGTGAGTGCAAAATCTTTCTTTTTTTAATCCGTTCTCGATAGGAAATGTGTTTTTTCATTAGACACACTTTGTCCAAACATTTCAAAAGCTATCGGAAGACTTCCGTTTCCTACATAGAGAAATATGTGTATTGCAAAGTGACTACTTGACAATAAATGCGACCGTTTGACGATGAAAAATCACTTTCATCTCTGGAAATATTTAAGTAGAAGAACTTACTTTACAAAATTGTGAAAGTAAATGCGATAGAGATTTTTCAAACAATAATTAAAATGTATACGTAATTTATCCACGTTAAAGCAAAAAAATTATCTACAGTGAAATAAAACATACTTATAATGTTTTATAATTTCATTTAAAAAAATTATCGTATTACGAAACTTGTCCTGATTGTCATTATCATCGGTTTACTTAGCTATGAACGATGTTGTCCAATCAACTATATACATTACATGAGTCAATTATACAAAAATAACAAAAGCACATTGTTGTGTTTTTATTCTATTACTTTTTTTAATATATCTTTGATGCTTTCGGTCAACCAACCTGAAACGATAAAAAAATGAAATTACAATTTAAAAAAAATAGTTTCTCTTTTCTATCGTAAAAGACTCTTGAAGCTTCGATATATTTTGTCGCTAAATTCGCATGTTTGTTAGCATATAATACAAATTCTATTAAGGCTTTACCGCTAAAGGCAACTTTGTATTCTTGTTTTATAAATTATTCCCTAAAGCTGTTCATTATGTGCGTACTTTGCATAAAGTATCACCTGCTTTTATGAAAATCTCGTACTCTTGCCTACACATTTCGCCATATTCCAAATTGCAAACACTCTTAACTCATTTGGGCGAACTTGAGAGATTAATACAATCTACCTGTTCTAATTTTAATGGTTGATATTTTGTTAGTAGAAAATACTTAGAAAGTTATTACTGGCATTTACATACTTTGTAGAAAGTGTCAAAATCAAATTTAATATATTTAACATTTCCACCGTCGAGCGACATAATGCGTTCCGTTCTGCTAGATTTAGAACTTCGTGGGTTGTTTTGTTGATTTTTGCAATGTTTATTAAAAACAATCATCTTTTCAACATGTTTCCATTTTTCATAAGAAATGACGTTATGCAGCAAAAAGATTTTCAATTTATAGAAGAAAGCATAACTTTCTTATATTTGAATTAGTAAAACTACTTCAGTTAAAAAATAAAACACGATTGCATAGGGCTTTCCAAAAACATATCATCGAATATACTAAAAGTTTATAAACTTCACCGATTGAAACAACCTCTTTTACGTTTGAATTTACATCAAGCATCGTAAGGTCAACACAATGACACGGTTTCCTTTATTCATTTGTAAATATTGTATAATTTAAAATATTTCAACTCCAGCCCTAAAGTTAGAAGTGGAGAGTTATAAAATTAAAAAATGACAGGACAATTATTTATTGATTTAGTGAGGAGCATTTTTCTATGAATATTTTTTTACTTGAAAACGAACAGCGAGCGCAATCATGACTCTAATAAAATTGCATAAATGAACCCATCCCAGTAAATTGGTTTAATTCATGTAAACTACACTGAGAAGTAGTAACATATTCTTTGATAATTTCGGATCACGTTTTTTCATACATGAAAGTAGAAAATAGTTTATATTAGATCGGATCATAACAAGCTAGAATTTGAATGAATAAAATTAAATTATGAATTGTTAAATAATCATTTAAGAATAAGAATGTTGTTACTTGTATTACCTGAAATAATTATAACTTTATTCCTAATAGTGGTGTTAGGAATATTTCTACAATAAATGTTTTTATTTTGTTAATAAATAATCTGAAGGGCCTTTCGGAAGTGAACTGTCTTGGTGGAAACACATAGTTTTAAAAAAATAAAAACACATTTTCATACTCTTTCAAATACTCATTTATGATCAGGACCTGTTTGGCTCATCGAAAGTATTATAAAATTATATCATTTCAACTACCGACTAAAATTTCCAATTTTTGTTGCACTATGTTCCCTAAAATATTCATATGAACGTTATTTTGTTTACAAAAGACAATATCAGAATGCTGTGAAACAAGCTAGACACTACCCATATAATCGTCCGATAAATTATATTCATCAATAAATTAAGATTCTCGTCGAGAAATTCAACTTACATAAAAATGACGTTCACATAACAAGTTTTATATAAAAAAAAATATATATTTATTTACAACGAATTGGTTTCATAAATGCTGTGATATGAAAATGAATTTATAATACAATAATAAAAAAAATTCAACTAATAATAAAACAAAGTATTATTTTGAGTTACTCATTTTATCATTGATTAAAATTATACAAAATCTTCTATTTTTATATCATAAACCAAATTATTATTTTCTTCGCCAAAAGATTTTGAATAATATTCCAGATAGACCTAATTACAATATATACTAGTATAACAAAAAACCTGTATTATCTTAAATGGATAATTTTACTCCGTTTAATAAACTAGTGAATACTGTAATCAACATAATAAAACTGAAACGAGATAAGCGATTTTGCAACTTGGGATACATAATGCCATATTGCAAATTGCTATCGTTTAAGTCACACTGGAGATTAATTTCGTTGGGGTAACAGGTGTGCAAAGATTTCTTTGGTGAAGAACTTACCTTTGGCTTAATTTAGCGGGGCACAACAAATAAAACTTTACACACATTGTGAACACACATACATTATTCAATTTGGTTTCTTTATCATCGTTATTTAAATTTTATATTCATTCCATTTATTTTTTTATAGTTATTAAACTTTCAATCTTTACCAGTTTAATTTATAGCAGAATAACTCAAGCACAATAAAGATTTTCAAAATAAAATATTCAAAGAACATCTCGCTTTTAAGAACTTTATAACATTGGATGAAAAAGTTCTTTCTGTTTTAAGGTTACTAATCAAAAGACTTATTTGGACCTTGATTGAATAAGTGTAGCGAATTATCAAAGGGAAACTTAAACCTAGATATCTCTATTTTCACATATATGGATGTTATCAAATCTGGTGTATCGTTTTTTTTAACCTGTCTTACGCTATAAAATAATTGCAAGCATTAACTTTCCAGTGCATTAAACATAGATAATAAATTAAAAAGATTTTTTTATTGGTTGGTTCTTTACACTGTAAAATCTGTAATTAACAACAACATTACATTAATTCTAGCGGTATACTTTCATCGTTTTCTTAAAAAAAACGGTTGAAAATAATTTGATAGCTATTTCGGCTCACGCCATCTTCAGAACTATGCTTAAACCAACATTTGCTTATCTTTATATAGCTGAGTAGAAAAGGTATACAATAAATCTTCTCTCCTGTTTTAACGGCCTAGCTTGTTGCTTTCTCGCAATAAAACTAAATTTTTCAAAAATTGAAATGAAACTAACAAAGTGATTAGCGAATTGTGAATCTGTTTTTTATATTCTTTACTGTTGAATGGTCTTACATATTCCTTAGCTCGAGTAGATATACTATTACCTGTATGTCCGATATAAACGTATAAACGTGATCCACAGGACATTTTATAAATACCGCTTCTGTCAAGTTTGTTAATTTTATCTTTACTATTTTTAAGATGTCTGCCTAAGTTATTGTTGACCTTGAAAGCTACTTTTATTGAGTTTTTTTTTTTTACAAGTCTTATCTATGCCTTCAAAATATATGAGATAATTTTCTACCTACACCTGCTAAATTTTTCGCTTACGTTGCGCATTATTTTAAATTTGTAACATTACATTTGTTCTGAAAATTCAACCGCTAAACAAACTGAAATCCTACACCTGGTGCAGTTCACTTTGGATTCGTGGCGAGGAAGCAAAACAGGCATAACGAATAGTGAGTTTTTGTTATAATAAAACATATAAAAGATTTTTGTATTCTCTAACATACATCACGTCGGTGCATCTATCATGGTTGCACGAATAAAGATATTTTTTCCATGAAAATAAACCAATGTTAAAACACAAAATTGTCTCGTGAATTTTGAACAAATTTTTCTGATATAGCTTCTTAATCCAAGTAAAATTTCTACAAAAACTGCTTGTACTCAGTCGCTAAACTTTTTCCTTTTGAATGATTCTGTTTATAATATAATCGTTCTTACAGAGTGAGAGTTTTAATATTTATCAATACCACAATAAAATGGTGCAATAATATAATAATATTTGGTGAGGCAGTAGGTATCTGAGGTTTAACAAAGGAATCTATTCTCTCAGTGTGCTAGAGAATTCCTAGAGAATATTTACCGGCATATAAAATTCATGCGTCTAGCGATTTTCCTTTTTCCAAAACGGCATTGAAATATTACCACGCTAAGAGAAATTATGTGACAGTGTTCCGGGGAACGTATTTCACAAGTTTT
This sequence comes from Himalopsyche japonica, assembly GCA_028555115.1. Taxonomy (NCBI): domain Eukaryota; kingdom Metazoa; phylum Arthropoda; class Insecta; order Trichoptera; family Rhyacophilidae; genus Himalopsyche; species Himalopsyche japonica. The sequence continues at coordinate 2,640,225 of JAHFWJ010000446.1, read as the reverse complement.
AGTTCTGCAACAAGGTAGTTATTTCAATAGAGCTGGAATAGTATCATGCCCAACTAGTTACAAAGTCTACTAAATTTTCTACTCTTTTATTTGATTCTTTTTCTGTCAGTCATAAAAAACATTTAAATCAGCGATGTCCAACAGATGTCATTAGTTTTGGCTTGAATGAAATATTATCGGTGTCTGTTTTAATGATTGCGCATATAAAAAATAAGCAATGCTACTAAATCGATTTTTTTTTGACGTGTTTTTATCAAAAAATCTATCGTTTGCTATTTTAGAAGATGTCCATGGAATTTTTGCACATTACTAGCTTCTTTAATTAAGTAAAATAATAATTTTGCTGCATGCTGCATTCGTGATATCACTGAATATTTTGAATAGATGACATTAATAAGAAAAGCTGTATGTTTATCTGATAAACTTACAAGCATATTTTTTCAAATTATCACCCTAAACATTATAAGACAAAAATCCATTTTTATTTTGATTTTTTAGAATAATATAAAAACCGAACGATGAGATGACAAACATTCGCTGTTTTTCACGACATCATTTGTCTTAGTTTCATTCAAGAACCGTTTCTACTATTGTAGTTTTAGATATATTATGATTTAACATCGTATTTTATTTATTCAAAATAATCTTTCATGAATTAAAACACAATGATTATTAATTTACTTTTATGTTTTAATTTAACGAGATCAATTTTTCTTGTCTAGTAAACTAACGTTACAGGTAAACATTTTTTTATCAAATTTTGGCGACAATTATACAACAGCAATTATTCCTGCATTTCATTGTATATATTTATGCAAAATATTATTTCATTAGTAATTGCTCCCAATCTGGCAACCAAATTATATTTCAATCAGCAATCAGGGCATCAAATAGATTAACGCATCCAAAGAGATTATCGGATTTGAATATCTGCGATGCACTGCGCTACAAACTATTGTATTTGTTTCATAATTGTTAATCCGATTTTGGGAACCATTTGAATTTTCATTTGTATGAGTTCTTCCGACGTGGGATTCGTTATCATTTATTCGGATATTAGTTGGTTACATCGTTGTAGTCTTTTTATGCACTGCAGAATCTTTGCTTCCGTGTTCGTCTCGTGCAATCCGTATATTTATGTAGCGTCAGGACCTACCCCACATGAAACTACTTAAAGTCATATTTCTGTTTATAAATCTACCCTGTCTATCCCACCCTATCAACGTAAATAATCGGGATATTAAGGTTCCGTTTTTTGTCAACTAAGAAAATCATACTGCATCAACGTTTGAATCATTATAGCACTCGTTTGGTCTTTCAACTCATATACGTTCTGTTAACTTGCTGATTTCATATATTTTTCTATATTTCAAAATATCGATATAAAATTATTATTTTAAATAATAAAAACACATTTTTTAGTACTTATTTCCACAATATATTTTTTGATCAGGACCGGTTTCGTTCAATATAATTAATTATCAACTGATGAATGCTCGCGATGAACGAAACCGGTCCTGATCAAAAAATATATTGTGGAAATAAGTACTAAAAAATGTGTTTTTATTATTTAAAATATCATGCCTTTCCATCAAGAAGTGACAGTTAACACCTTAAAAGTGATAAAATTAAAACTTACAATATAAAACAACATATTTTCCTCACTTTTGCTCCTTGCAACGTGGATTAGAACTTTTAACATAACATTAAACAGAATTCTTTGGACAAAACGTCATTACAATATCATATCAAATATTTGTTTAAAATAGATAGTGAAATAGATACAGCGATAGTATTGAGGATTATTAATTGGTAATCAATATTTTTATTGTGCTCAGTTATTATTATTGGATGGAGATCATGTGTTAAATGCATCACATACATTTATACATTTGAATTGAAATCTTAAAGCTGTTTAAAAAATAATCCGCCCGTGAAGTTGAATTTGCGCAACACAGAAAATTTTAAATCTCAATCTACAATATTACATATCACTTAACATCAAAAACTATTAGTTTTAAGATTTACTTTTTTTTAAATAATCATTTGGATTTTCAGCGTTTTAACGGAACACTCGATAGTGTCTTACTAATCAAAAAGAATACATTCGCGTGAAAAAAAAAAAACTTTACAAAATGTATAATATTATGCATTTTGTAAAATTTAAAAAATATTGACGAAACAGTGATTATTTACAATGCCACATGCTTTGAGCAGAACTGACTTTCCATATTGATTAGTATCATTATTTGATAGTTGAATGCGTTACATTTTTTAGCAATTATCGCACGTGATTTATTGCGCATTTAAATAATACAAATCCATATTTGACATTCCGAAGAGAGAAAAAAACATATTTATTTAACGATGAAAACTAACACCATTTGCATTCATCAAATAAACATTATCTGATATCAAAACACACTAAAATGACATTAACAAATGAATGTGGGTTTTTTGAACCATGATAAAAAAATAATGGGTGTTTTTAAATAGCATTAATAAATTGCAAATTTTTCTTTGCGTTTACTGTCAGATTTTCTTTAAAACCCAAGAATGATTGATGATTGGTGAAAGTTTTCTTATCGCATATTAAATTATTTGATTGAATATAAATAACCTTGTTTGAATTTTGAATAATCTGATTCTTTATTGAAATCATAAATTTAATATAAATTTGATTAATGTATTAAGATCAAATATATTATTCCATTTTACTGACGCGTAAGTAAATACCTATACAAACTATTTCACAAGGAGCTTGTAATGCGGACTTTGAGATGCTTGGTTAATTTAAAGAGAGAGTAGATACCACATGCTTAAACTATATATCCTTTCAGCACATGTTTTCTCAATTAGTAGCAACATTCCAAGATTATTAATTATCCTTGTCGGGATTTCACCATGTAAAATATTAAAATAGGGATTTGTGAACAAACCCCATAAAAATCAAAATACTTTAAAATGTCTAAATCCATATTTTCATTTGTATATTGCTTTAATATATCAATATCATCAATAAAATAAATCAATTTCTATAACAATATTTTTACGGATATTAATATTTCTAATATGAAAGCTTTAAATGTCATTTCTTTAACGAAATTTCAACATATTCGTTTCTTAATAATCGTGATTTCAGTTGTCTCACGTGGGACAATCTTTTTTTTTTTGCTTTAAAAAAGGGACATCCTGCAAGTGTCAGGACATTAGTCATATGTTACTTTATTGTTTTTTCTACAGTCACTCGAAAGACTTGAATACATATATTATATTTATTATGCATATTTCCCCTGTTACGTTTTGTCACTTTGGTGCTTTGTATCTGTACTGATTCGTCTAGTTACCCATTGCAATATTAACAGTTTAGTTAGTAAAATCTAAAAACCAGTTTAATCATGTATAAAGCATGTGACTTAAATTATTATATTATTATGAGAGAAGTAATCATTTTTTCGACAAAAACAAACCTGCCTTTATGACAATTTCAAAGTAGTCGATATTGAAAATATTATCAGCTTTGATCACACATGAATCTGTATTAAATGTCAATTTAAGATAATTGCGCATACTAATTCAACAGGCTTGTGGACATATTCTGACCAAAATAATACCGGTATTAAATGAAGTGGTTTAATCTTGCACACAATTGTATTCTCTGATTAGTTTCAGTAATATATCTAAACAAGATTTTACTTAATGTTAAGAATGTGTGTTTAATATGCACTTTGAAAAAAAATATTTTTCGTTTTTAATAACATATTTTTTAGTAATATTTTTGGCTTTTCTATCTGATAAATCAGATTTAGAGCTACTCAGTACCCAAGATTTCTCGTTAAGCTATTCATTTTGAAGTACTTTACTATGCGTTGATAATGACATTGGATTGAGTTGCAAATACACATAAGTAAAATTTTAGATGAATGAGATTTTGGATGTCAATAGAAATGATAGTCGTAACTACTTTAATACATTGCAATATACGTAAATTGTGGAATATATTTATCAGATTGCCTGTACCTCTTTCTACAATTTTCCCGATGTTAATGTATATCTTGGATGTATTGATAGCATACAATCTTAAAATGATGATATCTGTGTTGGTTATCGTGAAACGAAAATGCGACAACCTCGATGTATTTAAACACGTTTAATTTGGTTTTATATTAATCAAATTCCATTCTATAGAATCGGCAATGTTTCCCAAAATGTTCATATGGCAAACAAAAATGGCGCAATTTTTACGGTCGGATTGCGTGTTCAGTTGGAGAGCCATAAATAAAGCTTTTTCTTTTCGCTGAAGCCCGAAGCTCGTTACGCTCAATGAGAGAGCCCGACGTACACATGCACGAGTACTACCTGCCAGGGCTGCACTAAGGGTCGTGCTAATTCCAAACATTACTTTCAAAACCGAGTCATCAAACGATGAAAATTTTACATAATTTATATATCACACTCATGCCGCGTAAAAAGAGTAAAGAAGAGGCTAGTTGTTTACGAGACTAAATTTGTGTAAGGCTCTTTCACCAAATGATTTTGCTACAGATATTTGGATTTTCAATTGACATTTTAAAACTCATCCAAATGTTAAAAAACGGTAAATGAGAGAGCCATTTTCCAGCCACTAACCCTGTTTTAGACTATTAATAAAATATTTAGCAGCCTAATTTTGTGGCGTCATACGGAGAGCGAGTAGACCTCAACTCTCGGAAGCGTATTTTTTATACAGAATATTTTTTCGTACACAAGTCTTAGTAAGTAAATGCTTATAAAGTAACATCAAATAATAAAGCTTTAAATTAAATGTGTTTGCTTTACTATGTATAGCAGATTTTGTTTAGCGGATGGCAAAGCAGTAGTAATTAGTGGAGTAAAAGCAAAATAACTGTAGAAAAACGTATCTTGATATAAACTCCATTATGATCCTATATCACCACGTTATGACTTAGACAAGTTTCATGTCATCTTTCTGCGGCATCTAATTATGTTAATATAATATAAAACATTTCTTATTTCGGCACGAGTGGGCAAATAAACCTAAGTTTGTGTCTGCAACCTCACACTCCGCAATACTTTTATTTTTGCTAACTGAATTACTTTGCCTCCGTATTGGATGGAGCAATTCCGTTGATTGAAAAGAAATCTTTAAAATCCGCTAACACCGCCCGCCAAGAAACAATATTATCCTTTTCGCATTATTGTTTCACTTTTACGTTTACATTAAACTTTTTCAAAACTGATTACCCTAAGTATGAATGGTTTTTCAAAGTCTAGTCTTTTGATGATAAAATTGAATTTATATTTCATGTTTATCGGTATTTTTTTCTTATATTTTATTATTCAGAACAAAGCTGACTTCCAGTGGCTTGCGTCATTCTAGTTTCTATAATCTATTCAACTTTGTCTATATAAATAGAAACTAATATTTGACGTTAATATATACTTGGTGAATGTCTTGTCACTAACGGATCGGGTTTTTTCTTTGCGCATTATCAAGCAATCTAGCCTTTGGATTCACATGATTCAAATATAATATTATTTACTACTTGTCAATTTGAATTGAACTGTAAACTTTAATACTTGTAAATGCAAAGAGTCGTTTGTGATAAAACATATGGAAATTCACAATTTTTTAACGAGTCCAATTTTGTCAAGCACTCCCTATCGATATGTGAATCTATTTTCTTAGATTTTTTACTAATTAAAGTAATTTAGGTGTCTAACTTCACATTGTCTAATCAGCGTACCAAAACAAAATTTAACGTATTCTTTTAAAATATAATATTGTGTAACAGAATTTTAGTAATATTTACATAACTTTATATTATTATATATCGGAACAAGTAAAATTAACATTGTGTAAATAACAAGTTAACATGGGACTTTGTTGCTACTTATATAATATACATTATCAAATATTATCATTTGATTACTATAAAGAGTTCTATAGAACTACTTTAAAAACTAGATCTAAAATAATTTTCAGTTAAAATGTCATGTAAGTAAATATTAATTTATTTGTCATTAATGTTGCTGAATCATTAACAAAAACAAAAAAATGTTTGTGTCTATGATATTAATCAACGTCGTTAATTGCTATCCAAGTGTTGAAATCATTGCCGTCATGAATTTATCTGATTTGATTGTAAAAGAAGGTAAACCAATTAATGAGCATTGACACAATACGATACGAAACAAAATGTTGAATTCAATACTTGAATAATACCACTCCTAAGAAACAGTGTAGCTTTAGCTGTCACTGATAGACAACCTAATATAACAATCAATATCATTATAACGACAAGATTTCAAAATATTAGCGACTTTAATCTATTTAGTTTGATTTCGACTCACTTTCTCGAATAAAAATACGAAAAGTTTAAATAAATAAACATGAAAATAAACATCAATAGATTTTTGAATTTAGATTTTGATTTGTGAAATGTCTAAAAATTCTTTCTCACTTATCCGATTCTTAAAATTCGTCGTGATGGGAGCGATTAGCAAACTACTTAATCTCCACAGTTTTTATGCTTCAAGATAGTGCAAACAAGTGAGCTATAAGAAATCCTTTTTACGGTGTAAACTATCACTTTTTCGTCTAATGGCATCATATTATAAAAGTTGAAAATGCTTGCGATAAGCCAAACCAGTCCTGATCTTTATATTATACAGTTAAGAAATAGTGCTAAGCGTTGTACTTTATTTGTTTAAATATATGCAATCCATGCGTTTTCATGAGGTAATTAAATGTTTTATAGAGGGAGTTAATATGGTTTTAAAAAAGGTTCATTTCAAAGATATTTTCCTTTGGTATATAGTAGAACTTATGCAAAACAACGAAAGCTTTTTTTATAAATAACAAATTCAATGAGTGGCTTAGATTGTAGTCATTGTGTCAATTTTTTTTAAATATTCCAAATAACATTAAGTTTTATCATTAACAACCCATTTTTTAATTAAATACCTTAATTAGTATTTTGCAAAACGTTATATTTGATCAATATCCAAAAAAATTAAAAATAAACCAAAATAAAATCTATAGCCGATTCGATAAAAGAAACTTTCAGCTCGATTTTTAGATCGTGTATATAATCGCTTGCCTATAATTCATTTTGCGAAAGAATGTTCAGAAGTCCAAGGCCACCCATTTAAAGATAAATGGCTCTTTAAGCAGACATAAAAACATTTATTCATGTCATTTGGAGTCGTTAATTTATGTTGGGAAAAATAAATCAAAAATTGAGCAAAAGCTTTCTTTCTTCGGTCGATTTTTCAGTTGGAATTTTCCCATTAACTTGAAAGATTTTTTTCTTATTATTAGTTTAGTTAATCTAAGTGATTTTATTTAAAGTACTCAAATGATTAAATTTCGTGGTAAGTTTCTCAAAATTTTCTATCACGCTGTAGGCACCATTTTGTTGCGTTATTTAATTCATAACCCGCTAGCGAAAAAAATATTGATTATTTTTTAAAAAACACAAAATATAATTGCGTTTATTTTATGTTTGGTTTTTTCTATTTGAAAATGAATTTACAATAATTTTTGGTCAATGCAATGAATAGCTTTCGTTAAAGATCCCTCCTGTCCATCTGATCAACAAATTGCCTGTTATAGCGTTTCTTATATTTCAACGCTTTCCTAATAATAATCAATAATAGCTTCAAATTTATAACACTACAATAAAAAACTTCTGTTGAGACACTTTCATGAGTTTAACATATATGGTTAACCCTAATAGTTGTGAATGTCAAGAAATACACATTAGCAATTGATTGGTATATATTGACATATATTTTGTTTTCCTTTATAGTTTAGTGACACGTGAACAAAATGAATAACTTTTTATCGTTTTTAAAAGTTTTTTATATGTATTGCATATCTTTTAACATTAAATTAACATTAACACCTTAACAAAAGCGATAAAAACAGATTTTTTGTAAGATTTTCCATATTTTTTCATCTAAATTCTTTCAATTAGACTTTTTATACTAGAATCACTACGTAGGTTTGTGTAAAATTTTCAACAAACGAAAACGTTCATCAAAATAAGTATCTGAATAAAGAAAAAATGGTGGTCTATATTTGCCCGAAATTTGCAAACTTTTTTGATAAATTCAAAAAGATAATACAGGCTGTTCATACGCGTATTATTTCAATAAATTTGTTAACAGTTCGTCAAAATATATATTAACAAACGTTATTTTTTTCTCGCATGCAATTAGTAGTAACACACCAATTTATTAAATTTAATTCAATCATCATAAAAAATCTCTACTCAGTGTAAGGGTAAACATTAATCTAGTAAATTTTCATCAAAAAGTTTCGTTAAAAACAATGAATCAGTAAATGGTAAAATTACTACTTGTAAACACAGAACATCATCTTGCAGTTTTAACTAATTTTCTAGTGTTCTTCGTAAGAAAATGAAAAGTGATCTTAGGAAAAACAAACCAAATACACAAGAGGTCTTTTTCAAAAAAATGTTTTCGCTTAAGCTAACTGACAACCTGAAAATCCGGGAATATTCCAAAAATTGTTCACTTTTTATTAACACAAACGATTCTCTGTATTAAATATTGCTATGTAAATATTTTTTCCTGTTTAACAAAATTTACCTAAGACAAAAATAAATAATCTAGCGAAAATTGTTGACCTTACATATAAATCTCGTATATTAGTCACGTTTTTAGGCTTTCCTGTAAAGCTTTATATTTTGGAGCTATGACTTTTGTGCTCCAGGTTGACAATTTGACGCTTCCAATCCGTCTTTCATATTAACAATAAGAAAGAAATATGAATTGTGTTTTTGTATAATTTTTAAATACGTTTTCCGATGACGAATACTTTCCGAATCTTCTCACGTATCATACATTTTGACAGGCAAGTTGTTTCTGAATAATAAAAGCTCGAAAAGCTCTTTGAGGCTTCTGCCATTCTTCTCAAAGCAGCCTACGTTATTTAGTGTTGTTTTTAAATTCGGACAGCAGAAGGTGGAGACCATAGGTCGATTGTTCATCGCAGGTCGTAAGTTATCCCCATGAAGGTAAGAAACACATTGTAAATGCGTCCCTAGCGACCGATCCAACCCTGGCCAAGGCCTCCCCCAGCTAGGAGAATGGGGCGGTTCAGATCCGAAAAATTACCCTGGAATGCCTCACGTAACTGGGTTTGTTTTCGTGCAGGTTTTTTTTAACAGACGGTCTGTACATTTTGCCACCATTCTTTGGACCTCCTATGCCGGGTTCTTTTACACCCTATCTTAGTTTTCTTTGAGTAAAATAAACTCGAAAAAAATCTTATCCTATATAAAAAAAAGTTTATCAATTGTAAAGCTGTATACACAAATAATTAAGAAAGAGTTCTTCAATAAATATTTAGAACTCTTATTTAACATATACAACACTCAGAATGGATTTATTGTTATTTAAAAAAAGTCTTTTCCATCCACCCTATCCGATTGCAATACTTTAGAAACAAATGTCTTTTTAAATGACTAGTCAATTATTTATAACAGTTTTTGTTGCAATGATCAATGTTTTATTAGTGAAATTAAATATTGAATACGTCCGTAGCTTTTCTTTATCACAATACCATTGGGACACATATCTATTAGCACGGTAGTTATATGACACGGTTTTAGTAAAAAAATCATTATGATAGTCTTCCGGTAATAAAAACGTAAAACCGATATTTAAACGGAGTCAAAAAAACTAGGATTGTAATGAGATTGTTATAAAAACATCGATTTACTTAATTCATATTTTTCAACTTGATACACGATTATATAATGCATTGAAAAAATAAATGATGGACTTGTCTGCAATGGCACGGCGGGTCAAAAACAATAAAAGGTAAAAACTATTTCAGTAAATCGTTCAGAATACCGGAAACTTACCGTTTGGAAGAAAGAGCTAGTATAATAGCAACTGTTCAAATCTCGTTTCAGTGTTTTTTAGTGATTATGCACGTAAAACAACGGTGCTAAATTTGTCAAAAATTCAAACTAACTTAGTTTCATGACAACTATGTTTCCGAAAGTGACATAAAGCCAACATTATTAATCAAATAATACGATTCTTTTATAGCTAATTATGAATATAATTATTTAGTCAAACTGATTTCATATCGTAACGTGACATATATCTTGACGCTATAATGCCAACGTATTTGATTTACACAGAGTAAAACAAAAAAATATATATATCCGGTGAAAAGTAAAGCTTTATATTTCCGTGCGTACCTTTATTTAATTTAAGAAAAACCCATATTTTTTGCTAAATACTTTGTACATGTTTTGCAGGTGACTCTGCCGCAAATGCGTAATTAGCACAGTGGAAACCATTTTAATTCCTTTCAGCTCACGGGCTTTTGAAAAATATAGTACTTAAGCTACATTGTTTTCAAATTTAACAGCCAAAAACAATACATCTTTTTTTATTCCGCAAATTAATTAACAGGAAATCATTAACTGTGTTAAACAGCCAATTATTAATTTAGGATCAACCCTAAATTACCAGAAATAATATTAACATACTCTCTTCTTCATTAATAAAAGTAATTTAAGATTCATTCATATTAGTACACTTCGACACGATAAAAATGTGTAATTTTTAATTGATTGAATTGGCATTTACTTACTGGAACTCCATTATAACAAGGTCAAAAAAAACAATGTACTTTAGTTCTACAAAATTTTCAAGATATGGTTTATAGTTATTTCGGCTTCAACCATCGTCAGAACTATTCGTAAGAACATTAGAACAGTTATGATGGTGGCGTGAGCTGAAATAGCTATCAACTATATCGTAAAATTTTTGTAATACTAAAATACATTGAATACATAAAATACATACTATTTTTTCACCGTGTTGTATTTTTTAACATCTGTTTCCGTCTGACTGTTTATTTTTTCGAAAAAAATAGGAAAACACTTTTTTAATCCTGGAATTCTGTCTGATTCAGTTATTCCTGTAATCTTCTTTAAGTCTCATAAAGCTTTTGTAAACAAGGAAACTTCAAATTAATAATTCTCCCGTTAGTAATGAAATGACATCTTCTGAATCGTCAACTCGCTCTGGTGCTTGTATTCGTAAAGATCCTGTGTTTACTGGCTCTAGTACTCGAACGAATAATTTCATGAAATAATTTGTTAATTGACTTATATTTATATATAACTGTACTGTAAACATTGTCTCAAATCTTTTTAATTCCAAAAATTCCCATATTTGAGGGTCATAATAAAAAGCCAACTTATTATTAGCATTATTCTTCTATCCTTTTAAGACAAATACGTGATTTAATTCGAACTCGCTTGCAACCGGTTAAGGTAAATCATTTTTTGCAAAAACAAAATTTGCATTCCGTTCAATGAAATATGATTTATTGATGCCAATAACAAAAAAAAATGTTTTACTCTTAAACACATTGTGTTGTACTATAAATCTAAGACACTGAAAAAAAGAAAGTAATTCTCGCAATGATCCAAATCTAAGAAGATCATCAAATAAAATTCTGTTTTCAATATGGTTACTACCTTTTTAAAGAGCATTGGGATTTAATCGTAAAATATGTATACAAAACGTTCGGTGATTCGAGGGTTAAAGCCAGATAATTTGTCAGGTAGTTAAAACGTACGCACAAAAAGCTGAAGTTTATAATTAAACGCTTGGTAGTGTGCGCGTATGTATATGTGTGTTTTTTTAATTGTAATGATGAATCACAGTTCCGGTCTGGATGAGTTAATCACGTGATCGTTTTGGGAGTAACCTGTTCGTGACAGGGCCGTAATGAGGCGGAAAAAGAAAATTAATCAGTCCTCCCCGGGGAACAGTTAGATGCGATGTGATTTGGCCGTGCCCTGAAATAAAAGACAAATAATAAAGAGCCGGATGGAGAGCGATCGCGGCTTAGCAGGCGCTATTTTTTTTCTCTTGTCTGAATGGATCCGTTTATGAAGATTGTTTCTGTCTGAATATTTACGCAGTGCTACTGCTTTCAACGCAACAATAAGTAAAATAGAATCACTGGATAAAGCTGTCTTCCAGAAGTTTTTTTTTTATCAATTCAAATTAATTATAGCAGTAGTCGGCAACCTTTTTTACGTAAATGAAAAATCTCAATGTCTCGCTTATCATAAAAGGCGCCAAATCCTGATTTTTTAAGTTATCTGGTTATCTTAATATAAAATTTGTCATACAGCTTTTTTAACGAAATAATTCAAATAAAATCGTTACCGAACTCGTATATTGCTGAGTATTTCATGCTTTAGACGCTATATTCAAACAGAACTGGTGTAAAACGGATAGATTAGTTAGAGCGTCATTTATGATACACCCCGTCATTTTAACGAACTATACACCCAGTCCTTTTTTTACGCGAATTCGATTATACGCGATTTTTTTGGACGGCACCGTTACAATTTTTTACACGCTTCACTCGTTTTTACTTCGCGATTTTTTTTATTAATTAAAAAAAATATGTGTATTTTTAAAACTTAATTCATATAAGTGAAAACATTATATTGTTAGAGTCTCATTATATTTTATAAGCAATAAAGACATGAAACATATATATTTTTTTTTGCACGAATTTCAAAGAGCAAATTTTGGTTTTTCATACGTTTCAGGTACTTTTTCACGCGATATTTTAATTTTTGGAACCAATTTATCAAATTATATGATTTTTTTTACGTGCCGTTTTCTGGAACCAATGTATCGCGTAAAAAAAGGACTGGGTGTACTGCAATACATCGACTTTCTACAAGCACGCAATAACATTGACAAATATTATACAATCACGGCAATTGTCTTTCATTTGTCCAAGACACATCTTACGCCAAAATACTGACACACATATATATTTGTATGTGTATTTTTTTCTAATTAACAATCAATATAACCCCTTTATATTTACGTCAGTTTATTTTCTTTAAGACATCGCTCTTTTGTCTACAACAACATTCTACATACTATACTCCAGAGGTAAATGAAGCGTTGAAAGTCATCGACTTTGATGAATGTATTGGATTTCACAAAGCTTACAAATACTTGAGGTCAGCGATTGGCGATCAAAGGTGGAGTAACGGAGACGTAATAAGACTCGAAAGTTCACCTACGTAGTATCACCATGACTACGATACAAAAAGTTTATAAGAAAACGTAAAATTATGAAATTAACCATAACTTGATCCGCTACAAGAATTAAGCTGGTAATGTTTTATTACCTTCTGATATAATTTAAGTATGTTGCTTCAGAAAAAAGTATTGTGTTTCTTTCAGAAAAATCATTGAAAATAGCCGTACTGATAATAAATTCAGTTGTATAGAATTATAATCCCACTAAACATTATCGAAATGACTTGCATGTGCAATTGTGGGCTACACAAAATAGGGATTGTTTTATTGTTCTAGGATTTTCTTCGCATTCGTGATTTAGTGCTCACTAATAAGCAAAAACTACAGTACTTTTGTGTGTACTAAAACACCTGCTCACCTCGTTATAATATACTTGCATTTTACCTGTGGTATAATGGGGAAGTTTGCTGTATAGAGAACACGCGACGGTATATTTTTTTATGTCAATAACATTCCACTATTAAGCTGCAAGTAAATATTCGAAATTTTTCATTCTAATTTCTCAATTATCGAATTATCTTTACAAGCGTGAATGTAGAAAAATAATAACAGTAGATTTTGAAGCTATTTTCCATCGCCTGTAATATATTATTACAATACTATCCATGTTATATATTTTCATACATGATCAAAAACCAAGTTATTCTTCGAACGCATCTCAAATCATATATCAGGTGAGAGTTTCTTCTACCAGTTCAAGTCAAACGGCTTATAAATTCTCTGTAGGCAATCCAACGTTCAGTGATTTTTATTATATATTATATATTATTATATGGAATTTTCCAATAACGACCACTTTTACTTATTTCACAGGAGGACAAGATTGAACATAGACAAAATATCAACTTAAAATAAATATCTTTTGTTCTACAGAAATTAATAAAAGTCTAATATATCTATATCATAATAAGTGTCTATATTATATTAAATTTGAATTGTTGCAACTTTGTACGATTCCATTTGTCTTATCACAAACGGCCCGGGTTTCGCCCTTCAGAATCTTCAGGTATTCCATCGCACGGATGCAACAGAACTGACAAGGCGAAACCCGGGTCGTTTGTGATAAGACATGTGGAATCGTACAAAGTTGCAACAATTCAAATTTAATATTGAAGTTCCATCAAGCACCTTCAGTCGATATCATAAATCTATATTATATGTTACATTACAAATAAACAGCACTGTTTTAGTATTTTAATTAAATCCATTTTTAATTCATTTGATAGATCGATTAACTTTTGTTAAATTTGAATTACTACGACTTTGTACGATTCGTAGGGATGCAACAAAACTGATAAAAATAAATAATATTGATATAATGCCTGAAGATGCCGAAAGGCGAAACCCAGGTCGTTAGTTAAAAAACACGCGGTATCGTACAAAGTTATAACAATTCATATTTGATATTATAATTCCATCAAGCACCTTCAGTAGATATCATAAATTAGATCAATTAAGGTTTAACTAATTGATTTTAACCGGATCTCTGCTAAAGACGTGTAAATGCGGCCTATAATTTCGTGAGCGCAGTGTCGGCCATACAAAATCCACGTATATATACGGTCCACTTAAGACATACTAAAATTCAACAAGGTCGACAATTTTAACAATTTGAATATTTCAACCACACAGCGACATCTCTTAGGATCATAGTGTTATACTTATAGTTAACATATTTTGTATTATAATTACTAAAATATCGATTTTAGAAAGAGCTCCCATGTTTAAATAAAATCGCGGCCCATCGTATCTAGCCATACTAAAACTTCAGGCATAGAAACGGTTAATATCAGTTCTACCGTTACTGAATTGTTGATTTTACGTATTTATTAATTACTAATAAATTTATATATTGTACTTATTAATTTTATTAAAAGTCCATTTTATCAGATTCATTCGTCCAAAATATGTTCAGCTGATGATAGTCAACGCCGTGAAAATTTTATTCTCAGTATAATTTAGCGTGTTAGCGTGTTTCGGAACGTCACATAACGTAAAACAAATAACTCGAGCGCCACGGCTTGGCCACGTATGTAATATATTTACATTATACACTCTTTTATAATGCGACGCAGCTCATAGTTTAATCCCCTTATTCATAGAAATGAATAGGGTCTAATAATTTCGCAGTAGACGAGCCACCACGCGCGTCCCTCGTTTGAATAGCACCATTGTAAAATTAATGCGTTCCATTGTAACACGAGAATGCACTCATTCGTGAATCCCGTCGTCTATATTAGCCACCGGTTCGTAAATCTTTCCTCAAACTTTGGCAGGAAGGATATTACGACAATGTAAAATATACCCAGAGACACTATTACATTCTAATAAACGAAAAATTGCCAATGTATCACCTTTTTTAAGCAAGCTGGTTTTTTAGCTACCTGTGGTCAATGAAATTCGTTTTTGTTATGGCGTTCCACGATCTTAAATTCCAGTATATCACGGCGTCATAAATCGCTTTCGTCAATATGTGTATGAAGTTGTGTTTGGCAATATGAATGTCTGAATTTAATTTCCCCTCACACGATCATAAATATGTGATAAATCGAAAGTGATCGTCCACATCCACACACGACCACAAAATTTTCGTGTCTTTCAAAAATGAGATTTTCAGCTATTTATTAACAAGCAGTTTTTAAAAATCACTCACGATGACATAAACTCTTTTAAGGTTCTATGTGCTCAAAATTGAGACGATGAATTGTTACCAAAAAATATTTAAAAGTATTTTACAAAACAAATCATATTCTCCAGCGTAATTCAAATCACTTTTAAAGTGTTAACTGTCACATCCTGATGGAAATGCATGCTATTTTAAATAAAGAATAATTCTAGACGCAAGAAATACCCTTAGTATATAATGAGAGTACAGAATAAGATCAGAGATATATCAAAAGTCAACTAATCATTTCTCTACGCCTTGCTTAAGGATTATATTCGAGATACGTAGGAAGTTATCAAACTTGACAATATGAAATATATGTTATTTTTTATTATTGAGAAATTCAGTTGTTGACAGAATTTTGATGTCAATAAATTGGAGTATTTTGCCAGAAAGTATTAACATTTCGGTATTGCGATCATGTACAGTGCTAAAGTCACGACAAAAATATGAATCTATAATAAAGAATTTTATATAATACTTTTATGTAAATATTTAAGACTTTTTTGTTAGCGTTAACCTTCTTGATTATTAATTCACTTTGAAAATCATAATTCTTTCTTTTAATAACTTTTTTTAGTTTGTGAAATCTTTTCTTTCATAGACTTTTACCAAAATGTTTTAGATTTTAAACTCACTGTAAACGATTGGTCAAAGAACCCTTCATTCTGTAATGAAAGATAATAAACTACGTAAAACGAAATGAGTAATTTACAACGGCTTTTCAAAGTGTAACCGAACACGCTTACACGTTAGAAATGTATTAATACCATTATATTAAAAATAAGTGAATCATTACTATTTGACAAAATATATTTGGACTTATATCTCGTCGCTAAAAATGAGTTTCTTCTGTAAAATCTGAGGTGCGTTAGTATTTTAAAGGCTAAGGAACGTTTTAAATGGTTTAATATGTTATAATAAGTGGTCGACCACTTATCGTCATTTATTGTGAGATGAAGATTACCTTATTTTTGACCAAGTATATTTTTACAGTTTTTTACGTTGTATATTAGTTAGATTTGAATTATTGTCTATTCGTCAGTAAAACAGAAAAGGTGATTAAATGCCGTAAACAAAACAGTTAAAATTAAAGCATAAATAGCGGATCGTCACCTTTTAGCGATATATTCAATTTTCCGTTATTAAATGAGATAAATTGAACAGTTTTACATTTTTACTACTCAAATTGAGTTGTATATAAAAAAGAAAATTTGCAGTTCCCTGACGTTTGCAATTTTATTACCATACATTTTATACTGCACAATTTCTGTGTTTTGTCAATATTCCGTCAATTCTACATACAGCTCATGAAAAATACTGCAGATAACTGAAATATTAACAGTTGAGAATATTTATACACGACTGCAATGCTTTGAGGCACTTATTTTCAATTAGCGCCTGGAGATATGGACGAGAAGGAAAACTTTCCTTGTATCACTTGAGAGCCATAAAAACATCTATTCGTAATAATAATTCATACCAGCTATTCTAGCTTTATATATTTTATTTGAGCACAGACTTTTCAGAAGTACTTTATTATAAGTAATAAATATTCAATTAAAAGTACAATAATTAACATATTTCGAGTTCCTTTAATGGTTTTAAAGTCTTCATCACTTTTACGATTTTAAGAGTCATTTCTTGGTGGATTATAAATCGATCGGGATGAATGTAAATTGATTTTTATATGACGTATTCAAATAGTTTCAAGTCACTTAAATCAAATGGAAACTCTTCATCCTTTTGAAACAACTTTATGTAATTCACCACGATTGTATGACTATCTTCATTTTTTTCGTTTTATCGAAAAAAAGTCTCCTGGTAACATACCTTGTGCAAACTACAGTGCAACTTTTGTGTTAGACTATTTTTTCAATAGTAAAACATGAATTGCATCACGAATTTTAATTTCGGTTGCGTTCCTCGACTAAATCGAATTTTTCCACGAGTTTAAGTTGGACTTATTGGATTGCACGTAATCATCTGTGCAACTTTGAAAGGCAGTCGAGCGAGAAAACTACCTCGCCGTAAGTTTTCTTATGAATTTTCTGAACGGCGTAGCGGTTTTGGCCACTCATCTACGAATAGTATGACAATTATTCCAATTATATAATAATTTAATTTAGACTACTTTCGCTAAATATCTCATTTATTATTAGGCATTAAGTATTTCGATTCGTTGATATATTCAGCAATGAGTTTTGTATAATATATAGTGTTTTGTTTATATGCTGTTAGAATTTTTCAAATTAATTCACACAAACCATCCGACAATATTGATACGTTTGCCTTTTTTCATTTATTGTTACTGCATTTTTTTAAAACGTGTGTGTTTTAGAGTTTTGTTAAGCGTGATTGTTTGGCAATAATACATAATCAATGCATTCAGTTTTTTTTAATAATTCACTGCTTACTAACTGATAAAAACTTCTTCTTTTTCTGTTCTTTCGACAACAAATATATTATAGTTAGGAAATATTTTATATAACACAATATTCATTTTTTGCTAGAAGGACTAAGAAATATACAATAAGTAAATAAACTGTCATTGAATTTTGAATCAAACTGTTGAAAAAACTTTGAAAATATTTCCTAATAATTTTTTAAATATATTTTTAATCAATTAATGTTGAAATCTTTTTTCACTTTACATTTATGGTCACCTTTTATTTTCAAAGCATTGCTTCTATATAAAAGTTTATTCTCTCAGTTGTTTATTTTTCCCAATTGACCACTAACATTTCCATTGATTGGTTGCTTCTTGGTGCAGAGTTTTGTCTTTTTTTAATAAAACTTCAGAAGTACTACTTTCGTTAATGTGAAATTTGATTGTAGCTCTTTATTTTTATCAATAAAGAAACAACAACTTACATTAAAGAATAAATAAAATATCTAACAAATCCTTCAGAGTTGATTCAAATAGAAATGTTGAAGTCTCTATATGTATATTGAGTACATCCGTGTAATAGATTGACTATTGATACCAAAAGGCAAATAACATATCGTGTGACAGTATATGTACTAAATTTGGAATTCCATCAAACACCGCAGTCAATATCTTCGATTATTAAAATTAATAGTTTTTATAATACTCATTGAATACCTTAATAATTTATGATATTGACAATGTACTTGATCGTATTTCAATATCAAATAGGAATTTCATAGAAAGTTTCAACTACTCAAATTTGAAAACCGTTGTGTTCAATGAGATCATAGTTATTCATCAAAATAATTTATTTATTGAATTGGAACTCCATTATAACACGTTGAAATAAATAGCAATGTATTTTAGTTCTACAAAATTATTTTTAAAAAATATAGCTGATAGCTATTACTATAGATTAGAACTATAATTCTGACGATGGCGTGAGCCGAAATAGCTATAAACTATATTTTTTTTTAATTATTTTGTAGAACTAAAATACATTTTTTTTTCACCGTGCAAAAATAATTAATTTATTATATTAGGTGTAGGTTTATTATCATAATGGCTATTTTACAACGACCAAAAAATATCCCAATCTGCGGGGTAGTTGAAAAAAAGTTTATGAAATGGATAAAAATAATTTAAATTGTGTATTGCGTCATATTTTTTCCTCAGAATATTTAAATAAAATAAACATAAATACATTTGTAATCTGTCTTCAATAAAGTTGTCAATCTTAACAAACGCTTTCAAGGTGGCGGCCCTCGATTCGTAGTTGAATTGAATAATAGCAAAAAATTTTACACAATTTAGACTTTTTAAATTACTTTGATTTTTAATGGCTGACCTCGCCAGATTTATCACTTTTTATTCTTTTTTATAGCGGCGTAATGTTAAAATAAATGTAGTTTTTACTTCACAACTGTAGTGAAACTGAACACTCTGATTAGTGTTATATAACTAGTAATCTGATTGTTAAGTTATTTATTTATTTCAAAAATATTTTTTATTAATAAAATATCATGCTTTTGCATTAAAAAAGGATAGTTTACATCTTAAAAGTTATAAATAAATTTAAAAATAGTAACGATTAGTTTATTACATTCGCAATTTGAAAAATATATATGTATTAAGGATTTCATTGGAGATTTTAAAAATAACTAGTCAACCAAGGAAGTTCGGAAAAAAATCTACTTCTAATACATTTAAAAATAGTATTCATCGGAATTCAACCTCGTCTACGTGGAATATTTCAGCATCCAAAGCTACAAATCTATTAAACATTATTTATGCTTTTATCACTGACATCCCAATTGGCAGACTGGATCTACATTTTAGAAGAGCAAATAATTCAAGTCTACGACTTTTCAAAATATCACCTGTAAAATAGAATTTTAGATTTGGTTAGTTGATAATGCTTGCAATGAGCGAAATCGATCCTGATCATAAAATACGTTGAATATATGAAAATATAAATTTATTTTTTAAAATACAATTAAGTTTTTTAAGGACGGCAGAATTCTATTTTTTCCACCGTATAAGCCGAAAGAAATATGTTTCCTCAAGTAAATAAGTGTCAAAATATTGTTCTGAACTTTTTCCATCATGATGGTTTATTTCAAATTCCTTACTGAATCTATTTCGTAATAAGGAGTTGTATGAAATCGATGATAAAAACTCAATCAACGGTAATCAGCAATAATTATTCTGTGATGAACGAGTAATCATAATATTTAAATGAAACATGTGTAAAAAAACTCTACACTGAATAAAAATTTTCAAAAAATACATGTCGCATTATAATACATGACATGACTATAAACAATGTTTGGGTAACGTTGGACTTGTAAAGGAATATTTGCTTAGGAATTTCTCTGGGGGTTGAATAGCAGATTATATTATAATGTCAAGTAAATATAAATAATTCAATATTATAAGGATACTATTTACTGTCGGCATGCCAAGGCAAGACAGAGGCACGTGTAAAAAATCATATCTTTTTTTTTCACATAAATATACTCGGTATCTCTGTGGAGCTCACTACAAAAACTTTCGAATGTTGTTGAAGAACTGTGTGAAAACATGTGTTTATTCACAGAGTGTACATTTTTACATCGGTTATTAAATTTAAAAAAAACACATCAAATTACGAACATGTACAGTAGGCGCCGTTTATTGTAGTCACATTTATCAAGTCACTCGATTCTAATAAGTCGTAATTTTAATAACATAAAATTGATATGAGTGAAAAAATCACACGCCAAAAATAGCCTCAGTTTTAATTTAAAAATTACTTATTTTTAATTGATCGCTTTTCTTAATTCAACACTGCATAGATTATGGTTGACTGATATGATAAAATCATCACGAACGCAAAATAACATTAATATCGTATACATGTTACTTTCAAAAAACATTGCCGAAGATACAATTATAGCTTAAAGTTGCGCCAATTGACCACTTAAACAATTTACAGTAAGAAAAATATATATTTGTTTATACTTTATTGACAATCGATAGATTAAATTTATATATTTTTTTTTACTAATTCATTTGAAAATAACTTTTCCTAATCAACAGTAACCTTACTTTATTTAACCTCAATAAAGTTATAAATAGTTAAAGAGTTACAAAAATTTGATTAAGTATGTAAAGGATTAACTTTCGACAGAAACTTAAATAAAAAAATCTTTTTAGATTTGACAAAACACATCGCTTCCCTTCTGGATAAAATATGCTAGCAAGAATTGTTAGTTTCCAAATTATTCGTGCGAATCTTGCTTGGTAGACAAATTGTCTGGATCCAATATTTTAAGGATATATTTTTTTTAATTTCATATCATTTTTACGTGTTAAATACGACTCCCGTGTATTTTCGTATCAGAAATGTTACATAGTAGAATTGAAAAAATTGTAAACTATTCATAATAAACAAATAAATTGTAACACGGTGAAAAAATAGCAATGTATTTTAGTTCTACAAAATTTTGTAGAACTAAAATACATTGCTATTTTTTCACCGTGTTATAATGGAGTTCTACCAAGTGAATGCCAATTCAATCAACAAATAAATTGTATTTATTCTAAAGTAAATATATTTGAATAAAAGAGTGTACCGTTTGTTTTATATACAAAAAAAATCAAAGGCAACATACAACACATATAAATGCATCCAAATACATATATCAACCTCTCTCTCCTTATTAGGAAATATATGAAAATTTATCTCTCCACTAATTGTAAAGTAATAATAAATCGTAGTGTCCAAGATTTATGATGAAATTTTGACGTCAATCACCCTGTAAACATAAAAAAATATATAAAAAAGAAGGTGATATTTATTTTAGCGTCGGCATGTGACGCAGTGAAATCAGAATCGTATTGACAAGTTAGACAGGAAAGCTCGACATAAACTTTCATGCAAAACTTTAGTTTGACGCTCAAAGGAAATCAGACCTCATTGGTACGTTACAATTTTGTTACGTTGAACACCAGTCGCGTGCCGTGAATCAACAACTTATTGAAATAACTCTCGACATAACTTCTGGAATTATTACTTCGTTGTGAGAATAATTACATGCTTGACCCAAAGCAACGAAAGTTTGAATTTTATTTGACATATTAACGATACGCTTTTGTTGCGTTCTTTAAAATGTCAACATTGAAATTAGCAAACAGTCAGCTTCAATTGGCTTTAGTGTACGACGAATATCTTCATTTAAATATTTTATTGAGAATTAAATTATAACTCATTTCTGTCAAACATTTATTTTACAAAAAAATTTTGACATCTCAGTTGACAACGATTTTTCTTATAATAATCGATAAACAGGTTTATTCCTGAATTTTCTTATATGGAGTTTTCACAAGAAAATATGTTTTAATGTGTCTTTCCTGACTGACTCATTCAATAACATTTATAAGAGCAACTTTTTTATAAACATGAAAAAATATTCAGCTATAAAATATAAAGATAATAATTTGCAATGCGTTAATTATTTTTAAATTATAACTCAACTCCCTTTGAGTAATTTATGACAGCAACTAAAGGTGTTTGATAGAATTCCAATACCATTTTCCTTAGTTAAACTTTTGTACGTTTCCACATGTTTTGTCACTAACGACTCGAGATATGCTTTTCGGTATCCTCAGGCATACTTTAACACGGGTCCAACTGAACTGCTAGTTTACCAATTCATCATTTTTATAGCACCCATGCGATAGAAACTATTTAGAAGTTAAAGTTAGCGAGAAAATATTTTGAAAATCAAAAAAATTCAAATTTAATGTTTGTACTGTTTAAAATTCCACAATTATTGTTACTCGAGCTACGGGTTACGCTTTTCGGCATCTTCGCGTATTCTATCACATGGATGCAACAGAACTGACAAACTAATAGACTGGCAGTTCTGATACATCTGTGTCAAATAATGCCTGAAGACGTCAAAAGACGATTTTTTAAAACTTAATATTTTTTATACACATTTACATATTTTCTTTAACTTTGGATTTGTTTCCCCATATATTTCGACATATTTACTGCATCAAAATATCAGCTGTTTCCAACCTGGAAGCGTCGATTTTTTATTGAATCTTTTTTTGAATAAATAATTTTCATTGTGTAATATTTACAAAAAAAATCTTCATTTTTTAACGTAGCAATACGTTATTGTTATTCTTTTAATTGTATTTTTCAGCACTATTTTTTTGTAATAAAGGCTATAAAATAATATAAAGGTTATTTAAAGGTCTCTTTATTATTATATATATTATACATAGTAGCATAAAGGTTGTAAGTCGCTGCTCTATAGTATTTTGATATTTTCAATTATTTTTACAACTCACTTACACTGGTTCCTAACTACACCTCCGTATATCGCCGCCCACCTTCACCAGAGGCGGACTGAATCCAAAAAGTTTCATTTAGATAAATAATATTTTGTTATATTTTTTGCTGCGAGCGCCAACAGCTCGCGATTTGTAGGGACGAGGCTTTTAAGTTTTTGCGGTCTGAGCGACGCTCAAAATAAATATTGTCGATTTATTTTTGTGTTTTACTTTTTATTATAATTGAAAGGCGCTTGCGAAATAACAAAACGGAGGCTTCGACTTGATTAAATTATTTTTTTATAAAACTCGTCTGGTGATAGACTAAAAACATATTTTGAATATTTTAAATGAACACTATGATGTTTCTTTGACATCGTGAATAATTTTTACTCTCAAAAACATTTTAAATATTACAAAGGATAAGCCATATAGTAATTTTGAAAAAACGCCCACTTATACAGATTTATTTCTCACTGTTTCCTTTTTTTTAATAGACTCATTCTAAAACCTTTCAACGAGATTTTAATTAATAATTATATAAAATAATAATAAATATCAAAAGACAAAAATAACTCAAACTCTCTTTTTAAAAAAGAATGTTATGAGAACATAATTACGTAACTGTATACCTTCTCTTCTAACGAAGCATGGAAAGATGCATGTTGGGCATAACGAGAAGAGATCGCAAGAGAAGCCAGTGGATAAGGGAGCAGACAAGGGTACGTGATGTAGTAGATGTCGCCAAACAGATAAAATGGCAATGGGCTGGACACATAGCACGACGAATAGACAACCGTTGGACGAATGCGGTCATACAGTGGTACCCAAGAAACGTTAAACGACCACAGGGCCGCCCTAAGACCAGATGGTAAGACGAGCTAACCAAGTTCGGAGGAAATGCGTGGCAGCGAATAACTAAGGACCGAGAAGAATGGAGAAAGCAGGGGGAGGCCTTCATCCAGCAGTGGATCGACCCCGGCTGATGATGATGATGATGATACCTTCTCTAATTTCAAAACTTTTGATAGTTATAAGAAATAAAAATCACTTTTCAGGCGTTAACAATCACTTATTGAAGGACCCCATGTTATTTAAATTAGTAAAAACACATTTTATGTCTACTTTTGTAACGTAGAACCGGTTTTGATCATTGCGAAAATTTTCAACTCATTTCTATGAGTTCTATAAAATATAAATAATAATAGTTTCTATGTAAAAATAAATAATAGTTTCTATGAGTTCTATAAAACTTTTAGTTTTGTAAACCTGCTAATTTATAACTTATTGCCTGTTATACATAGTCGTGTGTTGTAATTTGTATTCTGCTTACAAGAGTACAACACGATATAATATAACAGGCAATAAATCTATTAACAGGTTCTAAACTAAGTTCAGCCTGAAAAATGTTCAAGACAATTTATACAATGTACCAGATTATGCCATCTAACGTTTTTTTTTTCAACTAGTGCTTATTTCGTGAATGGTAACACTTGGCTCATGTCTGATTTGACAGATAATTAGTTTTATCCTTCCGCTAAACGAATATGGTTGTGTATACGCTTGAACAGCGCTGGGAAATATTGCGACATTACTTTGAAAATCATGGTAATGTTGCAGAATGTGTGCGAAAATTGCGTACGGATTTTGGAAGAAGAGAAGCACCGTCAGCTCCGTATGTTCGTTATCTTGTGAAAAAAGTGAAAGAAACCAGCATCCTCATTGATAAACCAAAGCGTGAAAAGCCAAAAACAGTGCGTATACTCGAGAATATTGATGCTGTGGCAGAAAGTGTGCGTGAAGCGCCATCAACATCAATTCACCGTCGTTCCCAACAATTGAACATTTCGGAGACATCATTGAGACGAATTTTGCATAAAGACCTTGGTATGACCCCATACAAAGTCCAATTGGTTCAGGAGTTGAAGCCAACTGACCATCCAATGCGTTTTCGCTTCGCTAAGTGGGCCTGCGATCGACTTACAGAAGATGCCGATTTTGCCAAAAAATCATCTTTTCGGATGAAGCTCATTTTGATCTTGGCGGGTATGTAAACAAGCAAAATTGTCGCATTTGGGGCTCAGAAAACCCGCACGCATACATTGAAAAGCCGGTACACTCAAAATGAGTCACTGTTTGGTGCGGATTTTGGTCCAGAGGCATAATTGGGCCATTTTTCTTCGAAAATGAGCAAGGAGTGGCCGTTACAGTCAATGGCGATCGTTATCGGACCATGCTGAACGAATTTTTGTTCACAAAGATTGAAGAGGAGGATATTGGCAACAGTTGGTTTCAACAGGACGGCGCTACGTGCCACACAGCCGAAGCCACACTCGATGTTTTGCGCCCTGTTTTTGAAGATCGCATTATCAGCCGCAGAGCTGATGTCGTTTGGCCACCTCGAAGCTGCGATTTGACACCGTTGGACTATTATTTGTGGGGTGCTCTCAAAGATAAGTGTTACGCCGACAAGCCAGAGACAATTGACGCTTTAAAGGACAATATTCGTGAAGCCATTGGTGAAATACAGCTACACACAATCGATAATGTGCTTAAAAATTGGACCGATCGTGTAGGCTACTGCATGGCCAGCCGAGGCAGCCATTTGAATGAAATTATTTTCCATTATTAACCGGAAGGATTGTACTTTCAAACAAAAAAAGAAATTTGAGAAAATATTAGTAGTTTTTTTTTTATAGCATTTATATATAGCAAAAAAGTTATTTGGCGGACCTTATATATCTTGATAAAGAAAAATAGTTAAAAAGTAAAATGTTTAGCACCTCTTAGTAATAATTCGCAATCAAAATGCCTGTCAACTGACAATGCTTGCGATAAACGAAATCGGTACTGAACATACAATATATATTGGACAAGGTACTTAAAATAAATTAAAATATCACAAACCACTTCATATGTGAAAAGACGATTTTCCTGATTCTTCTATTCCAAGAATATTAACTCCGTCTCATTTATCTAAGATTAATTGCCTCCCATCAGTCTACTTTCTTCTCTCAATTAATCCTAAATTCGTACAGCGATGACATTCTTAAGATGGTTAGAAAATAACTTCTATATCAAAGGCATATATATTTGTATTTGGCCTTAATGCAGTTCTCAAAATTAATTAGTATAGCATTCAATTTGTCATGTCAAGACTCCGTTTTCTTTTTTCCGGTATTTTTTTTTTTTTTGGAAACCTCATTTTATGTCGTTCTTAATAGATTCAACTACCTCAAACTATAAAACTTCTGGTTCTAATTCATTTTATTTACATGCTTAAAGGAACAAAAATCTGTACCCATGAATATTACTTTTATATTCGATGAATACTTTCAAAAGAATCTAATATTGTTTTTTAGTATACTTCGCGGTATGAATATGGTATTTTTCCTTTACCTTTTTTTTTGTCTCGCATGATAAATCTGTATAGTCACGTAAGCGAGAGGTGATATATTATTTTGACAGGATGGGATACCTTCGGCCCCGGCGCTAATGATGCTCGTGCCATCCCTCTCGCTCCCATCCATCATCACATGTGTCCGGTTCGTTTTTTGTTTCTTTAAAAAAAACTGAAAATACATTGAGGTCGCGTGTGGAACAAAATACCTATTCAAAAGAAGAGATCGGTCAGCAAATTTTTTGTTTATTGTCCCAACGCAAATATGTAACTTACTGTAATTTTATCATTCAAACCCGTTGTCAGGGACTTTATTTCGTAACTGATCGTGTATAACGTCGCTTATTTGTACAGTAATATTATATCTGGGAAACATATCATTGATTTTAACTATCGAATCATTAAAAATATGTCATAACATTTTACAATCAACAATAATCAAACTTGGAATAAGTAAAAATGCCTGCCGATATTAATTTGTAACGGCAATTATTTATCTGATTTTCAAATGACTTTAGTTCTATTCGCTGTTCAATTTTTGACATGATATTCAATATATTTAATTCATTTGATTTTCTTTAGTTTTTTTTCACATAATATTCCATGAGCTTTCAAAAGCAAAACAAATTGACCATTTGTAAATTTGTAATACAGGGAACTTTTAAATAATAAAAGCACATCTTTCAGTACTTATTTCCACAACATATTTTTTGAACAGGACCGGTTTCACTGATCTAATGATAATGCTCACCGGTCCTGGTCAAAAAATATTTTGCGGAAATAAGTATTAGAAAATGTGTTTTTATTGTGTAAAATATCATGCATTTCCATCAAGAAGTGACAGTTGACACCTTAAAAGTGAATATAGGGACCGTTGAATCCTTTTTAATCACAATGACATTTGGATAACTAGTAAGCTCAAATCTCTTGACGAACTTATGCGCATATTCCTTTTAAAATAGTTTGAATCAAAATATTTACAGACGTATATTTCAACAATCTTTCTTTTAATGCGAAGTTTCTCGTTTTTTTTTTTTACTAAAGCGCAACGGTCTCTGTTTGGTTTCGCTTCTTTACACCCTCATACTTTATCATCCATGGCAACATTTTTTCAAATGTATTTTCATGCTTAATTCTTAAATTAAAGCAGATTTTTTTATGAATAGGTGATTTGATTCTGTTGCATGATGTTGGGAATGCCACATGAAATATGTCACATAAACTTTTGGATGAAAATAAAAATTTTACTGTTTATTGCCATCGAGTGTCGCTCGTAGACGGTGTGAAAAAACTCCAGCGGTAGAGTCACGCGCGACATCCATCATTGAGCGAACGTCCCCTAATAAGCAAGAGCTTAAAGCGAATGCTGCTCTCTTCTGCTTACAATATGTCTCCGCAAAAGCTCTGTTTTTTCGGGATACACAAGCTTTCAACCTGCTGAAGTTTGTTTTCAGTTGTAATAATTTCGTTGTGTCTTATTTTTCAACGTGACAAAACTTTTCAAACGCGACAATAGTTTTTTTTTTTGTTTGTCACTGACACTGCCCAATCTTTGTTTATGATGGCATGATGGATCATATTGCAATTTTATTTTATAAATATATGTCGCATAGAGCTAACGTAACAAATGTTATTTTCATTATATCCTGACCATTTCTTGTTACATGACATTTTTCATAAATTCGAATGGTTGAAACTATTTTGTCTTTCACACCACCAGAAAGCTATTCATTGCATTGACAGAAAACTATTGTTAATTCAATTTATGATATCGACTGATGTTGCTTGATGGAATTTCAATTTTCAATTTCTTTTTTATGACTCTTTGTACGATTTCACAAGTTTTGTCACAAGTGACCTGGGTTTCGTCTTTCGTCATCTTCGGGCATTCTATTACACGTTTACAAAGTTTCAAATTTCATATTGAACTTCTATTAAGAACCTTCAGTTGATATCATAAAAATTGTGTTACGCATGGATGAGTTTTTGACATCCAGATATAAATTTCATCGTTAAATCATTCGTGCTCTTTTGTAAGCATCGAAAATAAATTTAAAAAAAAAGCAAAATGTTTTATTTTATATTGAAATAGATAACACTTTTTTCAATAATGATTTGGGTCAATTTCGTGCAAAACAATTAATTGAAAATTAATTTTGACCAGTTTATTTATTGAATTGGCATTTATTTGGTAGAACTCCATTAAAATACAGTGTAAAAATGACAATGTTTTTATAAAATATATCGCTATTTTTTTAAATTATAACCAGGCTCACAAAAAACGATTTCGAGAATTAAGACAAGAATTTTCAGGTGATACATGTGATAAAATTATCACATTTAATATGTTAACTGTCACTTCTTGGTTGAAAGGCACGATATTTTAAATAACAACAACACACTTTTAGTATAATACTATTTCCATAATATATCTTATGATCAAGGCCGCTTTCGCCAATCGCGAGAATTCTTGATAGCGAAACTGGCCCTGATTATAGAATACAATCTGGTAATAGGACTTTAAAACTGTTTTCATTATTTTAAATAGCATACTATTGTTTAATAATTGACAAAAAGGTTATATGTTTCTCTTTCAAAACAAAATTTCAACTTAAGCGTCATCCAATTTAAGCCATAAGAAATGTTAATTATTTAACAATAATAATCATAATCAACTTTGCATGCTTTAGCCAAATATCAAATTCTGAAGAATCTAGCCAAGAAAACGTTGCAAAAATAACATTAAGAAACTAAGTGTAATTATATTAAAATGCGAATAAAACTCAGAATTTAATCCGCTAGTTATGTAGAACTAGATATGGACGCAAAATATAAAGCACTGCGAGAAACAAAAACGTATAATTCACTTTTCTTGCTTGTAGACCACAGCCAAGCTTAAAAGCGTGCGAGCTTCTATCGGGAAGCAGTGTGCAAGAATCGCACCGGAAGTCGCCATCCGGCTTCGTCGGGCGATTCTCGTTATTAATCATTGCGAAGCCGGCGTCGCGACGCATCTACTGCTCCGGTTTTTGTTTACTTTTTGTCTCGTTATCGACGAAACTCTGTAGTGCTAAGCAGGAAATTTATATTAGCAGCGTCGATAGTGTACAAAGATTTATCGTCTTTTAATCTCCAGATTCCTTGTGGTGTTATATTACTAATAATATAATACCAAGCTTATATTAATAAAATATTTATCAATTAAACATATTTGAACGTTTGTTCGTGTTATACAATAGCATAGGTTGAGACGGGGTGAGTTTTGAAACCGGATTTACAATTGCATAGGGATTTTTCAAAAACAAATTCTAATTTTTTTTATTAACAATTCGTTATATAATTTATGATGTCGACTGAAAGTGCTTGATGTAATTTTGATATCAAATTTGAATTATTACAGTTTTGTACTGACGTCAGTTCTGTTGCATTCGTGTGATAGAATGCCTGAAGGTGCCGAAAGGCAATACCCGGGTCGTTAGTGACAAAACATGTGGAATCGTACGAAATTGTAAGAATTCAAATTCATTAATCTTGAACTTACCTTTGGTAATTTTCTACTGGGATATCTGATATGACCTGTGACGCAAAAGAGATTGGCATTAGAATAGAATTTCAAAGTAAAAATTTCTTGATAAAATGCTCGTAATCTGACAAAGTCAAAGAAAATAAAATTGTCTACAATTTAATATATTTCAATTATTTTAAAAATATCAATAATAATCACCAATTAAACTAATTCACAGAAACAAGCTCATTACCCAGGAGTTTAATTTGATTTGTCATAACGATAAGAGGTATTCTAAGCATGCGTTCGTAGGATACGTTCAACGGATATCACGTAGGCAATTATGAATACCTGTGTCTCTAACTACGAAATTTGCCACTATTGCATTACCATCGCTTCTCCCTTGCCAAACTTAGATCTACGGAACACACATTCCGAACAATATAAGTGGATATACATATGTATGTATTTACAATGAAAACAGGATACAGTAGTGCTGCAATTCTTGTTAAAACAATTATCTTCGACTTTACATGAGACACGCTCAAGCATAGAAAATTGTGTTCCAATTGTTTTAATAAATACACTTTTATCCAGATTGGTACCTCTCATATGAAACTCTATTTGAAATATTTTTTTTTGCAAAAATTGGTTATAACTCATTTCTTAA
This sequence comes from Himalopsyche japonica, assembly GCA_028555115.1. NCBI lineage: Eukaryota > Metazoa > Arthropoda > Insecta > Trichoptera > Rhyacophilidae > Himalopsyche > Himalopsyche japonica. Next base: position 2,609,089 of record JAHFWJ010000446.1, on the reverse strand, counting down.
TGATGTTAATAAATGTCTTTTGCTACGCCCGCTTTTTAACAGTAAAAAACTTGTAGGGATTATCTGGATAAATCAGGTACAATTTCATCACATAAATTAGCTTGTTAATGTATTGAAAATCATTGAGTAACAATCGTCAACACTAAATTTGAATTGTTACAATATTGTACGATTCCACATGTTTTGTCACTAACGGCCCGGGTTTCGCCTTTCGGCATCTTCGGGTATTCTATCACACGGATGCAACAGAACTGATATCGAAAGATACCGAAAGGCCAAACCCGGGTCGTTAGTGACAAAGCATGTGGAATCATACAAAGTTGTAACGATTCAAAATTGATGTTGAAATTCCATCAAGCATTTTTAGTCGATATCATAAATTAAATCGTCAACACATTGCAATCCCCACTCTAAACAGTCGAGACATTTACAGTAATTCATGCATTTTTACAAAAATAATAACACTGTTCAAAAATTGCTTTAATAATTTTGTCGATTTTACCTACAACTGTATATGAAAGATAATTCATTCACTATATTAAAAATAAATATCGAAACTCTTTTTATCGCATTTGGTGCGGCCACGAGACATTTCCATGGGACAGCTGGTGTTAATAATGCGGCTACAATGACATTTCACGTGAGAACCACTGTTCTAGGAGGTGTTCGTCATATGCTTCCTTCGCGGAAAGTGTGAACACTTTGAGTATATAAAGAACCGTTTCGTCCACTAGTTTCAGCCCGTGGACACATCTGATATCTATAACAGGTAGCCACTCGACTGCAGGACTGATAATAGATCAAATGTGTGGGCGAGTATGTATCCGACGCGTTAGGCATACAGCGGTATCCTATCTTCGAGCCAAAACAGTCAAAGTCGTGAATACGGCAAGCACGTGGGCCTTGGTCGGTGCCGTACGAGCGAGCGAGAGTGCAACCGTGCTCGCATCGCCTGATCCACGTGTCTTGAATTATTTCCCCACTCCGCTAAGCAAACATTGCTCCGGTCGTCAGTATGCAGCGGGAAGCTTTACTGTGGTTTGCGGTAACTTGTTCACTTTAAATTCTTACTTGAAAACGTTAAAATTCACTTAAGAAGATACACACACATCAGATTATTTGGTACTCAGACCACCGACGACCACCTTATGTGTAATTTCACTGTAGCCGCATTATTAACATCAGCTGTGCTATGGAAATGTCTCGTGACCGCACCAAATGTGATGAAACAATAGACATAAACTATCACAAAGGATTCTTAGCGAACAAACTAAGATATGTCGATCACCATTGCTTAACCCACTGCGGGGTGCTTCTTTGTTTCTGTAATAGATCATTTCCGTGTCATATGTAAACTTATTGATATAACCGCCTTTTTAGCTTCATTTACATTTTTTAGTTTTATTGCGAGCAAGAAACAAGCTAGGTCGTTAAAACAGAAGAGAAGATGTATCGTGTACATTTTCTACACAGCTATATATGATAGATAAGCAAATGTTCATTTAAGCATAGTTCTGACGATGGCGTGTGCTGAAATAACTATCAACTATATTTAAAAAAAATAATTTTGTAAAACTAAAATACACTGCTATTTTTTTTACCGTGTGATAAAAAGAGTTTCGACATTTATTTTTTATTAAGTGCATTACACTTAATGATCTTTCACAATAGACTGTTGTAGGTAAAATTGACAAAATTAATAAAGCAATTGTTAATTCTTTATATTGACTCGATTCATGGTCAACCTATAGCTTCGACCAAAATTTTTGAACAGTCTTATTATTATATCAAAACGGTTCTTTACTTGAACTTGACTATTTAATCGTGTTTAAGTAAAGGGTAAGTCAGGTTTATCGAATCAATTTTAAAATTAAAATGATTTTACAAATTCATTTTAAAAGACAGAATTTATTAAAAAATATCAATATTTACTATAAATCTGTTAGTGGCCGCAGCAAAATCATCTGGTGGCCGCATGTCATACCGTGACCGCACACGAGTACCACTGTCCTAGAATGACAAATTACAACAAACTCCAAGCAATAGAACTATAACTAGGTGGATATTTTAAAGTTCATTTAATATAAAATAGAGAAATATTACCGACACAGAAGAATACAAATATACATTAACCGATCACGTGCAAATATCACGTGAACTCATGCAAATCAGACATTGTGTTTTGACAGTAGACATTAAATGATCACGATTCAGTCGATAGATTTTAGATAGATAGAAGTACGAACAATCGTGTTTTGACGTTTCACTTTACTGTCATCTCTTTTTGACTCTTATCTGTGATAAATTGCCTGTGATTTTCATACTACTGCATGTATCTGTACATTAATTTTTGAGCCTGCTTCAGTTTCCCGTTTCAATTTTCTGAAATTCCCAACCTTGAAAAAATCCAGTTACCACGAAAAATTGAAATACAAAGCTAAAGCTTTCACCACTAACGTTAAGATAATAGTGTGTTTCAGATTGTTTGTGACTTGACTTCTTCAATTGAAAACTTTGACAGCGATTTTCCAGTTTTTATCATATCTCCCCAGAGATAATGTGTATAGGGAAGTAAAAAATAATTCAGAAAGAAGATGTTTGGATGATTCAATGTCAAATCCCAATTCAATCCAATTTTCAGTTATTTTACATCCGTGTGATAAAATGTTTGAAGATGCCGAAAGGCGAAACCCGGGTCGTTAGTGACAAAACATGTGGAATTGTAAAAAAGTTTAACAATTCAAATTTCATATTGAAATTTCATCAAGCACCTTCAGTCGATATCATAAATTAATTGATTGACTTTGCTATCAAATCTGTAGGTCTTAACAATTGTTTTTATATCAATTTACTACATAGATTTATTATTTATATGTTTCCTAATTCGTCTTATTTTAAAACATTATAAATTCACTATCAATTTGATTTCATCCGTGTAAATACTAGGCGATAACTTGGTCATCAGGGAACAAATCATACGGAAGATTTCAAAATTTAATGAATAACGTAACCAAAATTGATAAATGCTTTCTTTAATCAATATTTTTTTATATATATATATAAATATATATACGCTTTTTTTATTTTGTACATGCATTGTCATGCATTCTTGCAAAAAATTGAGCAGCCTTAACTTGCAACCCTTTCTTATAGAATCTACCACGACTGTGTTACAGATACCTTTATTACTTCTTACCCTTTCCATTCCATTTAAGACAAAATAAAAGAGAAATTTTCTCCATGTCACTTCGGTGCGGAAAGGAGTTTTTATCAATACTTGAACAAAGGCTCCCAATTGGTTGTGAATTTTAAAGTGATACCATGTGAGCCACTATGGATGTTGGTTGAAATAAATCGCAAAAGAAACATCCGGTTGCTGTTGAAATCTACCGAACTTTTTTATTTAAAAAATAGGTCAGTTACTTGTGTCTGTAAATAATCAGTTCTAAATTTTATTCATATATCAAAATAATATTATATCAATTAAGAATTATTGTGGTATTTTGTTGGTCAAACTTTATTATACATACAAAAAAATTATTTACATTCTCAAATAATATTGCTTAAGTTTACTTCTTTTAACAAATAGATTTTTTGTTGAGTATTTATTTATAATTTTCATTATATATGATTGATTATTTAAAATATCAAAACACATTTTAAGTACTATTTTTACAATATATTTCATGATCAAAATCGATTACGTTCATTGCGAGGTGTTTTTATTATTTAAAATATCATATGTTTCCATCAATAATTGAGAGAACAACTAAAAATATACATCACTTTTAAGGTGTTAACTGTCACTTCTTGATGGCATGATACTTTAAATAATAAAAAGACCTTTTTTAAGTACTTATTTCCACAATATATTTTTTGATCAGGACCGGTTTCACTCATCGCGAGCATTGTCAACTGATAGAATACAATTTACAAACAAGTCTATTTATACAAAACAAAAATTAATTTGAGTTAAAGGTAGGAGGTGTACAAAACCATGGGTTCAAGAACTAGGAAACAATTTATAGAAAATCATATATTGTGGAAATAAGTTCTAGAAAAAATGTGTTTTTATTATTAAAAAAAAAAAAATATGCATGTTTATTTTTTATACCACTATTTAGTTGGAGAAGTAATGTTCACACGATAAGTCACTAAGTGTCTGGAAGTAAAAAGAATTTTTGTGTTTCCCCCTTTAATTATTTACTTATATATATTATTTATTTATTTTAAATATTATGTATTTTCTCTACTATTAATTCTCAGTACGTAGAGCGAAGTGGAATTCAGCATAAGTTTATCACGTAGTTTGACAGTACGTGCGGCCGACACCTGTCCAGCCCTGTTCCTACCAGTTCGGCACTGTTCACTTCTGTCTGCCGATGCATTCGGCTTCCTGGGAATAAGCGCAAAGGGCTAAACTATGTGCATGTCTTGTTAGAGAAGGGTAGGCAGTTTCAAATCCCACAAGTGAAGATTTAGTAACTAGATAAGGTAGATATCTGCCTGACGTTTCGTATATCGGTAATATATAACGTATAATACTAAGCACAGATAGGCATTTCCGTTACGACGCAAAGTAATCAACAAAACATATTTGAATTATTATTGTAAACAATATACGATATAAGCGCTATTTTTTACCTTTTCATTTAGATCGGTTATTATTAGGTGATGTTTTCAGGTAAATCTAAAGAAATTAATTTCCAACACGGTGAAAAATAGCAATATATTTTTTTATATGCTCATTCACAATTTCAATTTTCAAGTTTCATTTACAATTTTATTTATTTTTTTTAGTTTTATTGCTAGCAGGAAATAAGCGAAGTCGTTAAAACAGGAGAGAAGATGTATTGTGTACCTTTTCTACACAGCCATATATAGATAAGCAAATGTTCGCTTAAGCATAGCTCTGACGATAAGTTCGACGAGTTCTGAAATAGCTGTCAACTATATCTTATAAAAAGAAATACAGAAGCAAAATACATTATTATTTTTTCATCGTGTTATAATGGAGTTCTGCCAAGAAAATGCCAATGCAATCAAAAAAGTCAATTACTTATTGCAAGAAATATAATCTAAATAGATTGTTTTTAATATGAAATTAACATATGAATATGCTTTATTCTGGGCCGTGGTAAAAATGAGTTCCACGTGTATATTTTCCAAAATGAAAACAAGAGTATACATTTTCGCACCTCTTTTTTTGAAAAATTTGAATTTTTCATTTCTCTTCTAATTTTCTACACAATGTATCTCACGCATAGAATGTTTATCATAATATTGTCTATTACTTAGAACTGAAAGAAAATTTCTCCGTGCATAACATGAGAATACTTTTACTCGGTAGACGCTTTCCCGCTCTTTTTCCCTTCGGAATAATTAGCTTGAATACAAACACAAGTTTCCAGCATACGCTGTGCAACAAGAAACATCTGTAGTAAGCAGACCCACCACTAGGTGTTTGACATATTCTACGGGGATGAAAAATTGCCATATGTTTATAAAATTATTATTTAAAACGATTAAGCGAAACTTTTTTTAATAGTATATTGAATCTTCAAAAATAATCGGGCAATGAGTAACCTCTTGTAAGTTATAAAAGTTAGTTACCGATCGGATTCCTAAATATATTCTTAAGGATAAATTATGTGATCATTTTTACAAATGGAAAATTTGTGTAAAGAATATAACCAATTAATTGCCCTAAAAGAGTGTCGACTATTTTTTATTAAAAAAAAAGTTTAAATATTTACAAGATAATGCATTAACTACTTACAAATATTGCGGAAGAATTACAGGTAACCTTCAATATAATATGTGTGATAAAATGTCTCAAGATGCCGAAAAGTGATACCAGTGTTGTTAGAGATAAAACACATGTAAATATACAAAGTTTCAACAATTCAAAAATTTTCAAAATTCAATCGGATAACTTACCTTATTACATAACTGAAACTCTCGCAAACATTTTTTACAATATAGATTCTACAGAAGTATGAAAATAACCCTCCATACTTAGATTAAAGCCGGTTCTGGACTAGAGTCATTTGAAAAGAACAGGCAGCCATCTGTTGGTCGGTAAATAAAAAATATACTAAAGAAATAAGCCAGAAAAACTATTCGCCAAAGCAAGTCTGAGTCTTTTTATTTCACTTGACGAGAAAAACTTTCTCCCGCTGGCGCCTGAAAAATTTGAATTGAAAATGGAACGCGTTTTAAATGTTCGAACAAATTACCTCCAAGCTACGTTGTTTGTTCTGTAACACTCACAAACCCGGACATGTGTATTTCGTATTTCAACATCTAGCGAACAGCGGATGGTTTTTATTTCGCCAAGAGGTACTTTTAGTAATCCTCGATTTTCACAAACGCTGTGAACAAAGGCTTTAGTGTGTTTACAATTAAATTCATTACAAACGTTCAATCATTGGTGCCATCGTCATTTTCCTTGTTATCATTTTTATAATATTAAAGACAAAAGTTGATAAAAAAATTATTGTATTTTTTTAATAAATTACGAAAAAAAAATCAATAAATTATGGTCATAGTTTTAGATATAACTGTTTTCAATTACGAACAATTTAATTAGTGATTTACTTACATGATAACTTAAGATCATTCACAGTTTTTTTTAATGTTTTTAAAAAATATCTTTATTTAAATACACTAAAATCAAACAACTGATAAAGAGATTGGGTACGAATAAGTTCAACATTGAATTCGGCAAGAAAACATTAAGTGAAACTAGTTTGGGAAGTTAGTCACCAGTTACTAGCCGTGCATATATTATGTAAGTGACTTCCCTGTAAAGTTTGAGATTCACGGGAGTGCGTATTTATTCTAGCAACTCAAAACAAACATTAGCAAATAACTTTTGTTTTTGACAAATAATTTCCGTACACATTTCTCGAAAATCTGCATATGACTACTAATTTATTTTTCCGTAATTTAGTAATGATATATGAGCATTTATCAACTATACGAAATGTGTATTTATGGTATGCAAAGTGTTGAAAACTCGTTAATTTAAAAGCTTCTTCTTATCTCATATGTACACCGTGTTATGTTTTTTCAATTAATGCTTTGAACTTTAGGTTATATTTTAATGAAGATATTATTTCATTACGATATAAACTTTTTGTTACGAAATTTTTCATTAAGTTGAAACAACGTTAAATAAAAAGTACCAATATCCTATCGAAGCATATAATATTGGCCTGTGAATATAAAGAAATTCAATCAAATTATTCTGAACCGATTGCAAAGCATCTATAGCGAATGAAAAACTGCAATAATTCTATCGCGTCTATTGAAAAAAAGTGACCACATGAAAATTATGTAAACAACCATTTACTCGAACATAAACATTTACAAAATAACAAATGTCTATTTAAAATTTTAAATTTTGTATTTGATATAAATAATACTAAATGTTAAATTAGGAATAGTATTTAAATGCTGCAAATTTTTCCAACGGCCATTTTGAGCAAAGAATTTAAAACTAACCTTCTCTCAACATGAAATTTCTTTTTCAAATATATATATATCACAAATTTCATTTAAATCTTAGTTTAATTCTGAGTAACTGAAAAACGCTAATTACTAGCGTTACTAACTGAATAATGCTAGTTTTTTTCTACTGAAAAAATGGAAAGACAAACCTATTTGATAGAGTTTAATAATAAAGTTTCGTTATTCTAAAAAAATATTTCTTAGATAATCAAAAATATATGCATATGTAGGTGCCAAAAGCACGCTTATATAAAAATCATTTCAATTTTTTTTAGTAAAACCATCACAATTATAAAGAAAATATCATCTGTTACGGTTTTACTAGTATGAAGCAGAAATAACAAACAACTGTATCTTATTATTGAATAAGAATTAAAAATTATGATTTTAAAATATGAAGACTCAATCAACAACACTACTGAGCAGTTACAGTACGATTATCTGAGAATATTACTTCACAGCTATCATTAAAAACCCAAATATGCTTTAATTATAGGGTCCTTAAACTTAGAAGTTTCCTATTGTTAAAAAATGAAAGTATCTCCCTGATGAGATACGTCATATTGCATACAAAAAATAAGGTTGTACACCACTTAGGACGAGTTCTTGTCACACGTATATAAATGAACTTTCTAATGAGCTTGTGAGTTACACATAAATAAAAAAATATCTGTTTTAAAATTTAATTTAAAAACCATTTTCTTATTCTTCGTAAATGAATCTGGCAATGAACACTCATTCAATTATAATATTTATTTATCATCCTTGTTTCTTCGCATCTACAAAACCTTAAAATTTGTAAGATCAAATCATTTCTAATATTATATTTTGTTTAGGAATGAAAACTTTCAAAACAAAAACATTTAAAATTATTGATTGAATGGACATTCCTTTTGTAAAAATAGTAATGTATTTTAGTTCTACAAAAATTTGTAGAAATGAAACATATTATTTTTTCACCGAATAAAAATTAGAATAAACTAAAAGAAAAATCGGTCTTTTATAAAACCAGTTAATGCCAGTCTTTTGCATGTGAATTATTCACATTGCGGTGTCCACGAGTTTAAGTATCAACATGATTTGTGATCAACGCCCTCTAACAAAGACTAATTGGATTACTGAAAATCTCACCGGATTCCATTGTCCATTCATTACATTTGAAAACATAAAAAACATAATTTACTATTATGGTAACTTACTATGGAATACGATTCTTCATCGCCAAGATTTTTTTTAACTGTTTGTATAACAACTATCCAATAATTATTGTGAAAGATATTTGTCACCCCTGGTTTGTAGCAGAGATGCAGACATTGGCTTATCTCCCCCAGCAAAGCTGGCCAACTTTTTAAACAAAAATTTAATGAAACTCGTATGAGGCTTCGTATAACGAGTTGGCTTACGTAAAATGCATGCGACACCGTTTTCTCACAACTACCAACTTAAAAAACTAAAACTAAGCTGAGATTTTTATTCCATTACTACTCGGCCCTTCATATCGCGGAACTTTGTTATGAACTTAACCATAAAGACTCTCTCTTACAGTGTACTTTAAAGATCTTTTTTATTTACTTTAACCAAACTTTCCTAAAAAAATATCTATTAAAACTTTTCTACCACACCAACCGTAATATGTGTTTCTATTGAACTTTAAGAGACTTTTTTATATAAAAACTGCTCATAGTTCAGCAGTTTACACTCATTTTTTTAGATATTTTTAATGAAATAAAATTTTACTAATTATGTTATATAGCAAGTTTTATATATAATCGTTTTCAGAATATTTTTTTTAATAAAAAATGAATAATCTTAAATCTCTGTAAGCGCTGTTGTGCGACTCGCTAACTTTATTATATTTGTAAAAACATAATAGAGTTTGTTATTATTTTTTCTCTTTGAAGTCTTAATAAAAAAAGATTATATCGTCATCTCTGATTTCATTCAAATTAGAAGGAAATTTTAAATTTTACAACAATCAAAACGTTTTACAGGCAAGCCATTACCTATAAACCTTTTTTATTTTAAACTATTTTTTGGTATGATATTTTTTTAGTTTTGAAAAAAATCTGACATCTACCCGCCGCTTGAAATTTTGATATTAGAAATCAATATAGTTTAATATACATAATTATAATCAGTATACATCTTATTGTTTTATTTAAAACTCTCATTTTTTTACATTTTCATACGAAACTTCTGTAATGTAGTAAATTTATAATATACGTTAGTTGTAAAGGATGTATGGCCGATCAAAAAGTTTGAATGCTTAAAGAGTTAGGTATAGAAAGCAATATATTTCGTTTTGTTATTTTAAACTTCAACTCTATTATTTTTTCTTCTGGTTTTATGTTACTACTAATCTTATAGTTTTCCAGTTCATGTCACAACGCTATTAGTAGATTTTTTTCATTTAACTCTATCAACTCTTTAACTCTAGAACGCTTAGCGTATGCCACGCTACTAAAATCAATGTATTGAAAAGCAGTGGTGAATAGATGAGGGTTAATAAATATGGTCTTTTGTGGTGTGACGTTATTTATATGTTTATAAATTAATGCGTCGTGCAGTGGATGCTTAAAAATAACCCATTACTTCGCCTCTAAACTTGCCCTTAAAGTTATGACTTGCTGTCTCGTGGAACATCATACGTTAACTAAAGCACAGCTGTAAAGTTTACATATAATTTTACTCTTATTACTAAGATCTTGTAGCTAACGATTGTTAGAGTACTTTGCTAGGTTTAAGAAGCGTAGGTTTAAATTATGACAATATAATCTTTGAAGGAATTTAGCCTGAATTCAATTAAAAATAAAGCGAACATTATTTGCAGTATATCTTTCAAAAAAACTACCATAACTTTTTGATCCTATATTATTATTTTTTTGATGGGAGTGTTCAGTATTATAATTGTCAAATATATTAGGTCTGACTCATTCCATACTGGGCTTCACAATAGATATTCCATCGCCGAATATCTCAAAAAATACTTGTTGTCGGTGTTGACCAAACTTATAAATATCAATGCAAATCAGACTACATTTCAATGTAATAAATGACTCTTTAATAAATAATTTTAATCCGTTTTATTTTGTTATATTTTAATTATCTATTTTCAATACGCTAATCAGCCTTCTCAACACTAGAGACGTTGACAATGAGAGGGTTAAAACGATCAGGTTTTTCAGATTTTTTATCATAGCCGACGTATACATTGTTTTTCTTTATATACTTGAATTTAGAACATTGCGTTAATGAGTATTTTAGTTTTTGGTCAAACAAACAAAAATGAATGTTTTTTTCTGCGTTGTATTATTTATTTTCCCAAAATAAAGTCATTGATTTACATAGTATGAAAATAGTCGTCAATTTAGAGCAACGGGGAATGCCTTAATTGATGTTTGTAATCCGTAGAATGAATAATTGCTTTGTCAAACAGTCAAATCAAATGTCAGTTGATTTATTGAAGTGGGCAAGAGACGTTGCGTCTTTTGTGAGAATTCAATTTACAATTTAATTAGAACTATTGTTTGTGAAATGCTGACGTTCAATACACTTGTTGTCAAATAGTGCGCTATTGTGTATATTAAGCGACAAGATTATCTAACAGTTTGTCTCCGAAATATATATTTACTGATTCATTATAAAAATAAGCGCAGACACTAACTAAATTGATGCTTATACTTAAACGAAAAGAGGAAACAATAGCTTAGTAGGGAAAAATAAAAAAATATTTACCAATAATTTTTTTAAATTTGATATTTCATAGCTATTTCGGTTAACGGTGTCGGCAGAACAATAGTCGAACTTAAGTAATGCTTATCTTTACGTATCGTTAACGAATAAATATGAAATAGACATTTACCTCATTTTCTCAAGCATAACATGTATGCGTGTATAATTAAAATATTTTTTGAACTTAGAGTTGTTCTAGTAAAATGAACAGAAAATGTATTTCTAAATCGATAAAATAAATGTATTAAAATTTTATAATACGGTGAAAAAATAGCATTGTATTTTTTCACCGTGATATAATGGAGTTCTACCAAGTAAATGCCAATTCAATTAATAAAATTTTGTAGTTTTACATCTTCAAATTAGTTCCTTTTAATGAACAATATTTATACCTGTACCGGTTAAAGTCAAAAAAGTAAGCTACCGATAAAAATATGGAAAAAAATGTATTTAAACTATTTTTAAGTATCTCTCTAATATAATAAATTTCTACCAAGTATAAATAGGGTTAGAACAGTTCAATTGATCAGCCAAAGCTTCTCGCTACGTCCAGGCTTTAGCAAAATTTTCGTGAAAAGTAATTTTATCAATCACAGATTACCTTACTATAAATTGATTTAAAAAGCAACTGAAATAACAAAAATGTCCGTACTGGAACTTAAGCAAAAACTAGTGACGTTGACCACTCGACCACGAACCTGATATAAAATGACTAAATTTTGTAAAAAATCGAAGCTTTGTCTCTTATATTAAACTAGTTGTCTCCGATACAAGATGTCACACAACTTTTGTCTACTGGGCACAAACACCATCAATCAATATACCAACATTTCAATATCACTTATCTGTGCTTTAATAGAAAATTTCTGTCCAAAATAAATTCAATGACGAGGAGTCAACCATCGTATTTTAAATAAAAAGTTATTTAATTATAAATAATTTCTATTGCGGCTTTGATTAATTTTCAAGAACTCTTAGCCTTCATTTTTTAATCTCTTTTTGTTTACTCTTAGAAGTATTTCTACTTTATTAATTTTATTACATCGCTTTCTTCACAACATAAAAGCGTATTGAGCTTTTAACGGTTATTAGATATCACAATTCCACAAAAAATTAGATCTTCTGAAACGTAGAAAATAAAATAAAAATATTTAAATTTCAACATTAATTATAGGAAGTACGAGTGTTTACAACGGATATTTGAAACAATATAACAAAACAAATATTTAAAGTAAACAATTATGTAGAATTAAGAAATATGTAACGATGTTTTTTAAATAAAATAGTAAATAAGTTCTTTTCACTTTACTCTTTATCATTTGAATAGATTTTGCTTTATTAAACAAAATACTATTATATAACTCCAATGATTTATCAACATATTATAAATTCAACATGGCAAGTTTTAAGACCAGTTATTTACACAGATGTATACGTTGAATCAGTAACGGATAACAATAAGATTCTATGATATATTTCCACACTGAATTTCAACAAGGAACCGCTGTCAAATGTAAATTTTACAAACATCAAATGACATCTCAGTACTATAAACACTTCAACAATTCTTAAGGACCGGAAACGTTTTGATTTTTTATAACACGTCATTTCTTTGTTTATGATTATAATAAATAACAATATAAATCAAACTGTCTCATTATATATCTTTCAAATTACGTTACCGTCTTAAGCGCCATTTGTCTCTATTAAAATTCGTCTTCGACTTAAATTATTTAATCTTTCCTTTAAGCTAAAACAATTATTTTTCAATGAATAGGAATAACTTACGTTTATTTAAATTTTATGAAATAATATTATTGATCACCTAAACCGAATTGTAACACAATATATAACGATGATTTCTATTATCTTTCTAACGCGCTGTCTTCAAATCATAATATAGACACATTGATTAATTTTTTGATCGATTTATGGAACTACCGATCTCCATAACGCTGTCGATGATTTCCAGTATAGTATTATCTCAATAATACAACATAGTTGGAGAATGTGATTACTTAATATCCATTCCTGACTTAACGCTTTTTTTTTCTCTTAATTGTTTATGATAAAATGGAGTTTTGGAATTTAGGAAAAATAGTATGATTGATGTCTTCCCTTATTGAGGCGTCTAGTATATCGAATTCTATTGGATGTTATTTAAAACTAAGCTTGGAATGAAGGACCTTGATATAATTTAGTAGATTGTCTTGTCTTCTCATGTCTTCACGAATTTCTTGTTTCAGCCAAATCTTTTTCGCCTTGTGCAGTGCAAATTGTCTGGTCCGCTGGTGTAGAAGATTTGCTCTTGATTTGTATATAACTTGGGGTCACTTTACACTTTATACACTGTAAATTAAACCGCACATTTTGCACAGTTGTTTTATGTCTAAGTTTTAGTCGTTTATAAAGAATTGCCTGGGTAGCCATATCGGCTACTTTCAATTTATTGATTAAATTGGCATTCACTTGGTAGAACACCATTATAACACGGTGAAAAAATAGCAATGTATTTTAGTTTTTATGGACGACTTCGAATCTAAGCTTCTCGAATTAGATAAACATAATATAGTATATTACTACCACTATGTAGACGATATCTTGATTTGTTGGCAAGGCACGGATAGACAATTAGATAAATTTCTACAGAAAGCTAACTCTATACATAGTTATATTAAATTCACACTCGAGATAGAGGTAGACAACTCCATCAATTTCCTGGACTTAACCATTAGCAGAGATAAAAACACACACACTTTTAAATTTTTTAGAAAACCTACCTTTTGTGATACCACAATTCACGCAAAGTCCCTCCACTCATGGAATCATAAGCTGGCGGATTATAACTCCATGGTCCATAAGCTAGTAACTGTACCTATGAGTCAGGCAGATTACGACAAAGAACTGCAGACTATAAAATGCATAGCCCGTAATAATGGTTATGAGATAACGGCGATAAATAGTTTATTATATAAAAAACAATAAAATCTAGCTAGAAAGCTCATTTACCCGAACCCAAGAAGATAACCGCTTCTATAAATCTATTAACTACCTAGGTAGCATTAGCGAAAAATTCATCGGGAGATTAAAAACTCAATAAACGTAGCTTTCAAGGTCAACAATAACTTAGGCAGACATCTTAAAAATAGTAAAGATAAAATCAATAAACTGGACAGAAGCGGTATTTATAAAATTTCCTGTGGCTCATGTTTATCCGTTTATATCGGACAGACAGGTAGAAGTATATCTACTCGAGCTAAGGAACATGTGAGATCATTCAACAGTAAAAAAACAGATTCACAATTCACTAATCACGTTATTAATGAATCACACAATATAAATTCAAACTCAGCCCCTAAATGTTTGCATCTTTGTAGTAAGGGTCGGAGAATGACGGCTTTGGAACAGCTGGAAATCAATAGACACCAATTATCACAAAGGATTCTTAACGAGCAAACTAACATTATAGTATCGCCACTTGTCCAGCCGTTGTACAAAGGGGTGGTCTGATTTGCTTCCAGAAGGACCACTTCCGTCCCACATATAATCTTATTGTCATATACACCTATTGTTTCATTTAGAATTTTGAAAATTTAGTGTCATTGTGTTAAAGTAACAAGCTAGGCCGTTGGAACAGGAGAGAGGATGTGTTGTGTGCCTTTTCTGCACAGCTATATATAGATAAGCGAATGTTAGTTTAAGCATAGTTCTGACGATGGCGTGAGCCGAAATAGCTATCAACTATATTTGTTCAAAATAATTTTGTAGAACTAAAATACATTGCTATTTTTTCACCGTGTTATAATATTTGTTATCGAAAAATAATTTTTAATACATTTTCAATAATTTCGTCCATCTTTTTATCTCACATAAACTTTATTATTTGTGGCGTATTTATTTAATCGAAAATTGAATTAGAAAAGTACTTTGACTCCTGTGAGATAGCTCATACATACATTTTAAATATAAGAATTCATTTAAAATGTTATAAGAAATGTTTCGTTTCCACAAATACACCAGTAAAGCAGGGCCAAAATATATATTGATACGAAACGTTAGAATTACATAAATCTATTTCAAGAAGTTCTTAAAAATGTCATTTAATAATGCGATAAACTCCATTTTCTGTATTTAAATTCTATTTTTAATTTATTATAAATAAAATACTAAATGTTTTATAAATGGCACATGAATAATTTTCATATATTTTAATATGTAGTGTAGTAAAAAATAGCACAATATCGTCACATTCGTAAATTACTTTGAATTGTGTATGTTCATCGAAGAAGAAACAGTTGCCGCTAACACGGACAGGCAATATAATTCCCGGGACGTTTCAGGCGACGAAATTGACGCGTTTGAATGCGAGAGCGCGGACCGGATGTTGAGGGAAATCGCAAAACGCGTCGCGACGCCAGATTCAATCCAATAAGGCGTCGAGAGGGAAAAGCTCTCCTGCGAATATGCGTGATGTTTTTTGCTCGTATGAGGGGCATGCGAGATTGTTTGGGCCCGTTATTTTATATGAGAGCCTTATTGAGAATATCAATATCAAAAAGAAATAAAATCGGAGGTGGAAATATTTCGGCGAATATTATCGAAACAATATCGCTTATTGATCAATTTTATTTGAAGTGGTAATACGGTCGATTTTAAATAAAAATAATATTTAATGATTATCAATGAAAATAAACTAGATATTTATTTATATCGAACACATAAAATAATTTTTAGACTTCGAAAAACTTCGTAAGATTTCGTATGTTCTGTCACTTGCGACCCGAAGGACTATCAGTACTGCTACATCCTGCCTGAACATGCCGAAAGGCAAAACCCGAGTCGTTGGTGACAAAACATGTGGAATCGTACAAAACTTAAACAATTCAAATTTGATATTGAAATTCCATCAAACACCTTCAGTCGATGTCATAAATTACATTTAAAAAAAACCAAACCAGTAAGCATATGTAATCATAGTGATGGATATCATCTTAATGTATTTTAAAATTCGATGGAACTCGAGTGGTTTTGAAAAAACTATAATAACTTACTAAATCTCGGATTCCGTTTGATAACTCAATGCTACGTCACACCAAAGACTGCAATTGATCCTAAAGCACTCCTGGCAGTCATTTGATGGCTGCTTACGTTTATTGTTACTAATTACTCCGAGTACAACTTCGGTGGCAATTAATGAACAATATAATAAAATTGAAGCAGGCTTTGTTCAAATATATTAACTCTCTTGTTTGTGCCTCTTTATATCCAACCTTCTTAAAACAACAGTGACTAATTTACAACCGGTTCTAGTAAAACACCTTCTTCTGAAATTCTATACTTAGAGAACGTATAGTCTACAACATGAGCTAATGACTAATGAATAATTGCTATGACCTGCAAAATACATTACCTAGTCTCTATTACGACTGTCTTGTATGGAATACGTTCAATATAACAACCTGTTATATTATATGTATAGAAGATGGTTGAACGTAACGTTTTATGTCATAGGATAATGATATCAATTCAGGTTTCCTAGAAATCATTTATCTTATAAATTAATTTCATCGTAGAATGTTCTCTTTTATATTATTAATAAATAATTCTTTACTATATATCTAATAATAATTTATTTACTTTTAAGGTGTTAACTGTCACTTCTTGATGGAAAGGCATTATATTTTAAATAATAAAAACACATTTTTTAGTACTTATTTCCACAATATATTTTTTGATCAGGACCGGTTTCGCTCATCGCGAGCATTATCAACTGAGAGAGTTTCTGAAAACATATCCAAGAAGTTAGACAAAAAACTTTTTAATGTAACTTTTTATAACAATCATAATCTTAGTCGAATGTTAGTTAACACGAAAGACAAAATTAATATTTTAAGCCAAAGTGGTATTTATCTTCTAAAATGTGATTCCTGTGAGGCTAGGTATATTGATCAAACAGGAAGATCCTTTCATACTAGATTTAAGGAACATTTAGCTTGTGCCAAAAAGGCGATGAGATTTCTACTTTTGGAAACCATTTGTTTCAAAATAAACATTCATGTGATTTTACTATAAACTACAAAATCCTGCATTTCAATAACAAATCACTGAACTTAGATAAACAAGAAATCCTTGAAATTAATCGATATAAATTTTTGCCTAATTCTAACCTTATAAATGAACAAACTACTTTTGCGTCGTCACCATTGTTATACTCATTAAATTAGATTAATAAATATATTTTTCAAATAAATTTTTTTTTTTTTTTTTGAAAAATGAAAAATGATATTGCCTCCTTTTACTTAATTTTTTTTACAGAAAATATTGGAACGCCCCTGACTGACCATATCTTCCCATCTCATCGATTCATCTTTAATTGACTAACATTAAAATTCACATGTATTAATTTATTTGTTCCATTAAGTAGTAAGTGTGGGTTATTTTCGTCATTAAAATTTCCCACTCCTTACTTCCTTATTGATTGTTTAGAGCTCTAATGGATTATTGATTTACCATAATTGTATTTGTAATTCTTAATAAGTGACTGTGAACATTTAATTTTCATACTAATTTACTTTATTTGTATCAATATTGTATGATTTTATGTAAATTGTTTCCTAGTTCTTGTACCCATGGTTTTGTACACCTGCTACCATTAACTCAAATTAATTTTTTGTTTGTATAAATAGACTTGTTTGTAAATTGTATTCTATCAGTTGATAATGCTCGCGATGAGCGAAACCGGTCCTGATCAAAAAATATATTGTGGAAATAAGTACTAAAAAATGTGTTTTTATTATTTAAAAATAATTTATTTGTTTAATTGTTGGAATGATTAATTAAATACGTTTAAATGATCGTGTAATATTGATTGTACTAGACAAAATCATTAATATAATAAAATATATTCCTTGAAAAAAACTGCTAGGTCACCCCGCGTAGTCCAAGCATTTAACATTATTGCCTGTTGGCTTTGTTGCGCCGAACATAAAGCAAAAGCTGCATTTTCCCAAGTGTACATTTTTACTGTAGTAGACAATCGAACTAAAACCAATCGACTGTGAGTGATAAATATACCGTCAACGAATTCCGAGAATTGAATTGTGACATTTTGCATGGGCAATATATTAATATTTAAAATTTACCATAACTTAACATAAAAATAATAGCATTGAAATTAATAAACAATGCATCGATATAAGCGCTTTTTATAAGTAATTACGTATTAAATTACAGGAGAAATAAACGTGATTGTCATATTTCCCGACATATCATTTGTCAAAACTAGAAAAATAGTAATGATTTTTTTTCAATGCTAAGATATTTTCAGAAGATTTCGACAAACATAAAAGGCTTTGAGATATCTTTAAGAAACCAATTCTTTAAGTTTAATAACTATGGAAGTGAACATTGATGATTGAGTGGTTTGTAGTGTTGATGGCATTTTATTTACACTAGGCCTGTCGTCAACGTAATTGATTTCGGTCACAAAAGTCACGAAAACGAAATCTGACACAAACAGATTCATAAATTGGTATTTTCATTGATTTATAGATTCTTTAGTTAATAATTTTTTTCTGTGTCTAAATTTCTCTCCCACTTATCAGATTCTAAAAATTGGGCGTATCAAAAACAATAATGTAATCCTATCCTCACCTAGCCTAATTCTTATATCCGTAATTTATTCAAAAAAGCTGAGCTACGAATTACATTCTTTTTAATTTCTTTAGTGTTAATCGAATTAACTAAATGGATTGTGTTATACTTTAATTCAGTAACCAGAAGCACGCACAGCTTAAAAGCGCAAAATAAATGCGTACGAAAAATAAACATTCAATAGATAAAGCTATTGTGGTTATATATAATGTTTATCACAGCATTGTATGGTTTTGAAGGTTATTCGGTTTTTTAATCATATTTAGAAGCAAAAGTGGTGTAAGCAATATCGGTGTAAAAATATGTATTTTGTTCTATTTTCATATTATGCGCATCAATATTGTGTGTGTTAACCATGGAACCCTTTTCATCTGTAAATTGTAAACAAACATTATTGAAAAAATGTTTACACAAACGCTAGTCTCTCTTCTCTTGTCAATCGTCGTTTCATTTCGATTAGTGAGTGATCAATCACAATTAATATTCTATTAGACAAGCGAATTGAATCATCGTCTCGAATAGAAAGGTGGCTTTGTTTAATGACGGCGTCTATTTCAATTTACAATAACGTCAATTAAAACAATTTAAACTTCCAAAAATTAGCACTACGAAACCAAATCTAATATTGACAAACGAATTATTCAAAACATCACACATTTGAACTATATCCCCATTTCCTGAGATTGGAAAAATCATTATTGCCTACATCAAACAATGTGTTTTAAACTTTATTGATTGATATTTAAATCGACATTTACTGAGGAAAAAACTGAAAGTTATGAAACGATACACAAGTTATTGTATATTTATTCAGCGCCATAAAATATACTCTTTAAATAAGTTTGCAAATAAAAAATGAAAATACCAAAATTTCTAGTTAATTATAAAAATTCCATCGTTGACTCGAACCGTTATTCACTTTCAAATACATTTTTTCTTTTTTAATTTACAATTTGGAGAAAGTGACATATTTTAAAGGAAGAAATTCATATAAATCAAAGTATAGAGGCTTATAAGACAGCCTTGCTGATAAAATAATTATTTTTATACTTAGTTAAAAACATCGATTTCACCACCATTTCTTACGTAAACGGTTTTTATAAAAATATGAACCGTAAACTAAAAGCCATGCGTTTTGAGATATTAATGCAAAAATGCCGTGATTTAAGCATTGATAGTGAAATAGTTAAATGTGTAAAAGAATTATAAACACGCTTTAATCCTCAAACAGTATCCTGCTGACTTCGAAAATAAAAGAAAAGGAAAAGGCTTAACAGAATTCATTCTATATTCACGATAAATAATAAGATTCAAAATGTTAGAATAAGTATTTATTTATTTCATAATAAGTCATTGATCTCAGTCCTTATTTAAGCCTAATTTTGCTGTAATTTATAAATGTATACTTTATTTTATAATAAAAATTATATAATCTCACTTATTATAAAAAGGTTAGTTTTTTAAAATTAATATATCTTATGTTCTAGTAGCGCTTTGAGTTATTCTATGAATATGTAAAAAATAATATTATTTATTGTAAATAATAAAAATACATTTTTTAGTACTTATTTCCACAATATATTTTTTGATCAGGACCGGTTTCGCTCATCGGTCCTGATCAAAAAATATATTGTAGACACAAGTACTAAGAAATGTGTTTTTATTATTTAAAATATCATGCCTTTCCATCAAGAAGTGACAGTTAACACCTTAAAAAGGTATTATTTATTGGTTTAAGTGAGTGCTTTAAAACATTACTTTGTTTCCTAGTCAATAGCTTAATTACGTTTAATTATATTTTTTACGATGCTTTGAAGCGAAAATAGTTTTTAAGGAGTGTATAATTTTTAAGGAACAAAATACTCCATTATGTTGTTCTATCAAGAAAAAGTTTTCTCAGTCAAACATAATAATTAGCATAGACCCATTCAAATTAACATTGATCTGACGATATTGTTATTATAACATGGCATGTGTTATACATAAATACTCTAAAAGATAAACACAAAAAACTTTTCAAAAGCTTCCATATAGCGTTAAAAAAAGCTTTGATATTTCATTGAAATAATAACGGCTCACAAATCAACTTTGCAGCATGTCGTTATTAAATCATTGTTTAATACTTTTTTACTATCAAAATTGGATCTGTGCTTTGCTGTACGTAACCAATATTCGCAATACAAATAATATAACGTCATGGGTGACTACGTCCAATAGGCTACCGTCGCTACCGCCCATTTATTATTGAAGTGAAAACCGCTGGTACCGGTCGAAAAAGGTTGAAAAACGTCCGTAAACCGTTCGTGCAGCAGAAACTGAATGCAAATGTTTAACGATATTACAAATAATAGCGTGGCACGGTGTCCGTCGTAAATTCGTCCGCTTAGTTAATTGTCAAGCCCCCCAGCGAATCTGCAAGGACCGACATTTTAGTCTGGGCAATGATTGCATTTGGCAAACTTTGTGAAATAGTTACGACTACCAGACAGTGAGGAAAGTCTATCATTTAGTAGCAGTATCACAAATAAGTATTATACTTAAACACACACATACCATCTAAGATCAAATATAAACTCACACGTTTGCATACATTGCATCACACTATGGGTATTTCCCTTATTCCCATATTTGTAAATTTTAATTTAATTTTTCAGACCACCACCGAATGTTTGAGGATTTTATACTTGGGATCGAATCCTTTTACGAACACTCTTTGATAAAAAAAAAACTAACCTTAAATTATTTAATTCTCACAGGCGATATTTGTAGAGGGTTATTTGATTTTTCTTTTAAGAAATCAACCAGAATAACTACTGAAAATAATAAAACTATTTTGAAGATATCCTAGAAATATTTTCTCCACGTAGCTTAGTGGAGGCTCGTCGTTTTTGCTTGTATCTCTAATTGGAAGTTCTATGTATTGAATTTTCAATATTTTTATGGACTTGTATCCAAAGTCTATAATGCTTTTATACCTCTACTTTTCCTTTAATTTGATTCTGAAAATAACGAACAAAATTCATGTAGCTGTTTACTACTCTTTTCGTCTCGCCACATCCATAATTTCCTTTGAATTTTAATGACATACAAAAAAAATCGTATAACAAAAATACTGTGGGAGAAAATGGTCCTGATTATAATAAAAAAATATATATAATTGGTTTATTTTTACTGTTTTAATTACAATATTATAATTAAAACATCCATTCTTTTCAAATTTCAATTGTTACAACTTTGTACGATTCCACATGTTTTGTCACTATCGACCCGGGTTTCGCCTTTCGGCATCTTCATGCATTCTATCACATGGATGCAACAGAACTGACATAAACCCGGGTCGTTGGTGACAAAACATGTGGATTGGTACAAAGTTGTGACAATTCAAATTTGATATTGAAATTCCATCAAACACCTTCAGTCGATATCATAAATTGTCCACTCTTTTATTTTAATATTTTATGATTAGTAAAGCCTTAAAACCAGTGACACTTCACTAAATAACAAAATATGTTTATACAATCAATAGATGAAAACATGCTGCACTGTTGATAATTACCCATCCAGTATATTTGGAATTGAAAACAAAAACAAACTTCTAATTCTTAGTAGAGTATTGAATTGAGTACACAACTGATTGACTGTTTGTAATAAAATCTTTGTAATAAACTTTCATAAATTCGTTACAGTTGGCAAAACTAGATGTCTACCTACAATAAAATTAACGAATAATACATTACATTGATAATTCAGTATGGAAAAGCTGGATGTAAAATTTGCGACCACGGAGTTAAATAAACGGTGATTTATTTTACGGTTCGCCAATTTGGCTCTGTACTGTTTTATTCAATCAGAGGCGGACTGGCTTTATTATCGCTCAACCATAAATGATTTTAATTAGCAGATAAAGCTTTACGGCATCGGAATATTTTACATCTCTAATGATGGCATTAGATTTTTATTCCATTGTTCTTGGGTACTGGCTTATTGAAACAATCTTTGTTTTGTATCAAACCTCAAAAAACTTAAAACAATCCTAGTAGATTAATATCTGCTATTTACAGCGTCGTATTGAAAAGGTTTATTAATACTATATATTATATTATATATTTGACATGATCTCAAGATAAAACATGTTTTTTAACGAGAAGAACATGCTTTAATTCCTTGATTTTAATATTTTTTGACACTAGTCGCAAATTCTAATTCTAATCTAATAATGACAAATTACTCTTAACTGTAAGAGTGCTATAGCTGAAAGAAATGCATTAAAAAAAGCAAATTTCTCAAAGAGCATGGTGATGATGATTTTCCACTTGCATTTGTGAGTAACAACCAGGCAAAAAATATGCTCACGCTTCAACAGTTTTTCTTTTTTCATACTGAAATGCAATTCAGAGAGAGCCGTATATCTGCATTGAAAAATATTATTGCTATGTTTTTCTGTGATAGCCGCTTGTTATGTTAGCTCACTTTTTTTCATTCATTTGATATTATTATATATAGTTAGGTATTGATGATAAGCAATTTTGAGTACATAAGTGATTTTGATTTGTAAATTTGAAGATGTCAATCAATTATAATAAATTGTCAATTACTTTTTGTGATTGCTTGAAATAAAAATCACTTTGATTTTGAATATTTTTCTGACTTTTTGTTAGTTCCAAATCGGTTATTTGTATCGGTATATACAGTTTTATTGGCCGTTCGTAAATTGAAATATTTTTTTTACTAGTTTAAGTCTGGCGGATATTTTCTATTGTTTTAAAATTTTGTAACTAAAAATATGGGAGAAAAATTAGTTTTATATCGAGAAAGCAACAAGCTAGGCCGTTAAAACAGGAGAGAAGATGTATTGTGTACCTTTTCTACACAGCTATATATAGATAAGCAAATGTTTGTTTAAGCATAGTTTGACGATGGCGTGAGCGGAAATAGTTATCAACTATTTTTAAAAAATAATTTTGTAAAACTAAAATACATTGCTATTGTTTTCACCGTGTTATAATGGAGTTCTGTCAAGTGAATTCCAATTCAATCAATAAAGGAAAATAAAGAGTTTACTATCACATACCGATGTCACCGAGGATTGCTTGTCATATTAATATTTCTCATTTATTTATCATAAATCTAATAAGACCTGACCAAAATAACTTTCATTGGTTATAACATACATTTACATGTTTTGTTACATACCAATTATTTAATGTACATTCTTTCATTCATTGAAAACACCGCAATTAAAGGCTTATGTGCCGCTATGTGGAGATTTTATCAATTAATATTTCAGTCGCGTAATTTTAAGTCCAATTTTTAACATTTATGACTTCACGTACGTATCAGAGAATAGTTTATTCTCATTTTTATTTTAATATGAAGGAACTCCGGAAAGAAACGCTAAAGCGATTATGTGCAATTCCAGAAAGCATATCAAAGTAGGAAAGAACTCATACCAGCTCCGCATCATGAAGCGCTCTGAAAATATATCAAATTCACCAGTACTTCCCAAATGTTATTATTCTAAGGAAAAAAAATCAATAAATATCCACTGCCGATAAACGATGTAAGACCTCACATTTTATTTTTTTTAAGTGAACCGTTAGACATAATAGCAGTCAGAAGATATATATGTTAAGGTGAAAGATCACATAAAAGATATTCGGTCCCTTTCTGTGAAGATAGCATTTGGCAATGACGAGACAATCATGATCTTAATAAAACTGTACGGTGAGTCAGGTTTTATCAGATTAGCTAAAACTTAACGCCCACCGGGTTGAAGCTTCAAAAAAACTTCGCACTTTGACTCCTAGCGGAAGATGAAGAACTTGAATGACCACGACTTTGCTGGAAAGATGTGTTGTTGCAAGAGTTACATGTGCTATAGTCAACAATTAACTTATAATTGTAGAAAGCTAAGTGGAGTAAAATATGTTTATTATGAATGGACAATTACTTACGAAAATATTGTTTTATAAACGTTATTCAATTTTCACTTATATTTTTTTAATTTAGTTATTTTCGATAAAACTAACTAATACGTCCATTTTGACCGAAAGTCCTCACTGTTAAAAGTTTTTCCGAATACGTTTTTCATTGAAAATTAAATTTCATAGTAAATTTGTATAATACATGAACATATAAAGTTTCTATAAACAACAAAAAATATTGTCATTTCAAAAAAAAAACAAAAACTTACCAACGATTCTTTTATAAGATGCCATATTTCAAAGCGCATATCAAATCATTGACCAACATGCTTACCTATTATATTGCCTATTGTATTATGCCTTGAATATTATACACAAGCGAAAAATATTTATCTTCATAATATAATATAACATA
Source organism: Himalopsyche japonica (assembly GCA_028555115.1). Lineage (NCBI taxonomy): Eukaryota > Metazoa > Arthropoda > Insecta > Trichoptera > Rhyacophilidae > Himalopsyche > Himalopsyche japonica. Next base: position 2,583,850 of record JAHFWJ010000446.1, on the reverse strand, counting down.
CATTATATGAGGTGTATCTGCATTAAAAAAATCGGTCAGTATCTTGCTAAACGTTAAATTATTCAATATCTATATTTACGATAAAATAATTACTATTTCTATTTTGCGATAAAATAACTACGATCAATAGTTTACGATAAATAAGTTGTAAACGTTTTAAGTACGATATATTCGAAGTTATCAATTCGCATAAAGTAATACAACTGAAAATTTCCTGACCCAACGTTTCAGCATCGTATGAGTGATGTGCTATCAGCCGTGTCTTAAGATCATAAACCTCAACTTGCTGAGTAATAAACCAGGTACCATTCCATAGAGATAACTTATTCTATACTGAACTTAAGGTAACCAACTTTCAAACCAAACTAAGCGAAGGAAAATCTTAGACCTAAAAGAAGCCTTACCGCTGCCAAACCGCATTAGGTTAGAATGCTAGAAACAGTGTTCAAGGAAATCTAGTACTGGCAATTTTAACTTTTGTGTTAGTAATATCAGTGCAGCCCAGTCATTAAACACGTCGTCTTCAATAACTGGAAAATAATTACATTCTTTTAAAAACTTTGTGTAAAAATATGCCTCACTTTTATCGTCTCGGATTAGAAATATCATAAAACAAAATTTTCTAATTGATAAATCTTAATTCGATATTAATAACAATTATATCTGAAATCATATGGTCGCTTAAGCGAAGCTCTTGTCATTAGATTCCGAATGAAATCGTAATTCCAATTCATGCGATCGTAAAAAAGTCTCCCATAATATGGAAATTGTTCATAACGATATCGTTGCAGTTTTATGTTCGGACGATTTATGACCATTAGTGCATTTTTAATAAAAACGAGTTCAGAACATATTTTTATTTTCTTGTACCAAAATTAGTTATAAACAATTAACGATGTGAACCTTCGGCAGTGGGCTCGCAGTTTTCTGACTATATTATATTGAAAATGTGGCTACAGAGTCTTTTTTGCCCTTTTTCACATAATACATATTATTTTGAACTAATACATTTAGATTTTTCAACTGAAAGGAATTTTTGTGAAAAACAATATGAACATTCCTTACAAATACTGATTGTAGATAAATGTGTACTACCCTTATCAGTAATTGATTTATTAGAGAGTATAGGCGTATTTTTAAAAAAATTTACTATCCTTTTTATGCTTGACACTTAAAACATTTTTTTATGTCCTTATGTCGCCATCTCACAAAATAGATTAGAGTTATATTAATTTGTACTGGGCGCTTAAAAATTTTGCCTCGCAAATTTTAAATATTATTACTGACTTAAGGTTTTTTACAAAACGCGGTACTTAATATGAGAATGTTGGTTAAAACGACTTAAGTAACACATATTTAAATTTCAACAAGAATGTATATGTTACTTACAAAAACTCCGTGAATACTAATGATTTTTTCTTGATTTTTAAAGAAATATTTCCACTTCACTTTTCTTCTACAACCATGTTTCTGAAATCCATCGACACTCTACAGAATGAGTGAGTATAGATTTTCGAAGTTAGTACTCATAATTTTAAAATTTTACCTACCTTGGGTAACGTGTGCTCATAAACATATATTGTTAAAGCACTTCAGCCGCTGCACTCGTTGCTTTGGCATATCTACGGTGGTTTCGGGAGACACTGTACCGACGGCTCACAATCACTGAACACTACTTAATTAGTTTTAATTTCTTTTTCTTATTACGAATTTCTAGTAAATATTTCATATCAGCATGTGCTATTCAATTACAATAAATATAAATAGATGTTTTGGATCATACCAAATTTCATGTCGTTGGCGTTGACTTCATTATCCCTGGGTTCATATATTGGGGTACTTTTTCAAAGTCAAAGACTCGTAATCCTTCAACTTTTTTTTAACCCATTAAGAACGGACAGTTGTAAAAGCTATTAAATAAACATTGATCCCGTCTTTTCGTTATATACAATATTTGCCATCTCAAAAAGATAGGATAATCAACTAAGAAACATTTCCAATTAATCATTTTTAATGTGTTAACTATCACTTCTTGATGGAAAGGCATGATATTTTAAATAATAAAAACACATTGTTTTAGTACTTATTTCCACAATATATTTTATAATCAGTACCAGTTTAACTCATCGCGAGCATCATCGACGGATCTATAAACTTTAATATCATTACTTATTTTAACATGCATTGATTGTGTTACATAACTTTAATAGTTAACAATGAAATAGCCTTTTTTAGTAGAAAAATTAACTAAACTTCTATACAAGAATTTAGAGAATACAGTTGTCGATAATTTGTGTTCCAAATTATTTTTTGCTATGAATAATACAGATCAGCGTTCATTGCCTGAAAATGGCCTTCGCTTATAGGGAGTCCCAAAAGCAATACACTTATTTACTCGCTCTACCTTTTCCTTTACATGCGAAAAGTTTGAATTTTGCGGTGCAAACCACGTCAAAGAGAAGTTATTTCTGCTTAAAACCAAATCTTTATACCATGTATGTACTAAACTCCGAAGTAACTGTTAAAGTCAAAATCGACAGATATCAAATAAAATATCTATTATGTCCACATATTCTGATACATAAAAACTCTTAATGTTTCTACTAAGACTTATTTTTATTAAATTAATAAATATGTATATCGTAGAGATTAAAATACATGAAATTGTTTTGAAATAAAAATATATGTAAGCTTTGATTTAGTTAGGATTGGTGAGATGAAACAATTAAGAAATTACAGATGGCACCCGAGAAATTTATCATCGAAAATTTTACCGCCCGCAATTAATCGCTCTGCATCAATTGATCGCATCAACAATTATGGCTTGTTTATTTTACCGTCAAAAAAACATACATTTAATAAAATTAAAAAAATATTTTTCGTTTTATCTATAATAATAAAAATAATAAGACAAATTAGAAAAAAATGGAATAATAATTACTTTATAATTATATAACTATAAAAACTAATAATTATTATATTTATAATAACAAGTTTTCCACAATTTAGTAATAACACATTTTTTTTTCTTTAATTATCAGTGGCACAATCTTATAAACTATAATAATGTTTTGTTGAAAAAATAAGAGTGATTAATTTAAATAATATATATTATCCACAACTGCTTTTACCTTCGGAGGGAAAATTTTGGTGTCGGAAAATTCTTTTGCTATATCACTGTCCACGACTATTTTAACCATAATAATGTTGTCATATGTAGTCAGTTTATATTGATATGCAAACAACACTTATATCATTCAATCTTTCGTGACTGTTCAATGAACAAAAATAATATGAATTCGGCCGACCGGGCCTGTTTTCATTTTTAAGCCCTGAGCCAGATATACAAGAAAAGTGTTGAATATTTTAGAGGAAAACAACAAAGAATTTTCCCATTCGTATTCTAAACGCGTTTTTCAATTATTATTCCTTTTTTCACTGTAATGCGATTCAAATTTATTCCACCGCTACTACATAGTTGTTTTTGATGTCGTTTTTAATTTAATACAAAGTTACAGTCATAATTGTTCAATTATTTGCCAACCATATTAAATATTCAAGTAATGTGAATCTAGCGTGCTACAATAGTTTCTCTCTAATCAGGAACGGTGCGTTCTACTCACCATTTAGTTGAAAACTGTCGCATCAACATTTTTGTTACTTTTTACATACAACTTACACGTAATACTTTAGTATTTTCAATAAGCAAGATAATTACATGATTATATTTTTTAAAAAAGTCGTATGTTAAGCAGTAATCAATATCGGAAGCTTTGGCTACGGATCTCGATTGTTCGAATGTCTTTACGGATCATTTAATAAATAAATTCTGCCATCGATTCATGAATTTATTTTTAGCGACATAGTTTTTGTCAAGCGCGATAAGACGATCACTAATACCACACTAACCCAATTCTTCTATCCCTGCTTAAAAAAACAAGTTTTAGCTCCTGAGTAACAATCAGTCCTCGCAAAAAATATTTTTTCAGATACCTTCGTTAATTAACCATACGCTACACTTTGGAAATGGGCAGAGTTTAAAAGTAAGGTGTAAAATCATTTGAGTGACTAGGAACATTTATCGTTACGAAAAGTTTAAAAAATCTGAATTTCTCTTAAATTTTATGTCTCTACATTCTTAAAAGGGAAAGAATAGAAAAGAAAGTTAGGAAATTTCTTATATATATGTAACATTAAAATAAATAATTGATTAGTTATTCAGATGGCGTTAAAACGTGTTTAACTTCTATAGAAAAGAACCTTGACTCAATAACTATTTGCTTATAATAATGACTCAATAATTATTTACGTAGACATGATTCTAATTCTTACAACATTTAATGATAAAAATATAATACATTACTCTTAAGCAACTTGAATATCAACTTTGTTATACAATGTGTTCTTTTTTATCACAAAATGCGATCAAAATTTTAAAATATAAAAAACAAAACAGAACAGAACGTTTCAAATGAATTGCCCTCTTGGGAACAAAAATTTTATTTTTCACTACAGCAACAGCATGGCACCACGATACAAAAGTGTTTTTTGATGTTATTTCGATATGAACTATGTATTTTTATTTTTTACATAGTTACAGACGAGATGGCGCTATTATTTTTAGCGTCAACTAGATTTCGTTGCTCTTATAATAGTAAAAGTGGTAAAAACCTATCACGTAAACAAATCATCGATGTATCAAAAAATATAACTGTTTAACGATGCCTCATGTATTTAAGAATTTTATTTGAATGAACCTTAAAGAGAAAAAAAATACTAAAAGAAATGTATATTACTAACACAGGTATTTTGAGGAACATCGAAGCTTTTTTTTAGAAAAATATACAACAGACAGTTGACAGCTTTTTCGGCAACAAGATGAAATCAAAACTACAACTCATTACTTTGTTTTCCTTTCTATGGCCCAGTGTCAAGTATATATTATATTTATTACAATATTCTTTTGTTAGTAAGTAAGTTAATTTTTTTCAGGGCTGTGTAATCGTCAAAAAAACACGACTCCAACTCCACAGCCCTGATTTTTGTATTAAATAATGCTGCAGTTCAGCCGATTAAATGTGTATTCAATCTTCAATCCTTTCTTGTATTGAAATTGAAGCTTTATGATCTTTAAGCATACATCTATTTGCAATGATACCGATGCTAATATGACGAATGAGTAAAGAAAGTTGATGTAACTACTTTCAATGAGTCAAATTTCAATTCTTATTTGATAGGCATTATATTTAAAATACAGTAAGCACGATTTAATTTGTGCGACTTTCATATTATAAAAATTCGGCCCGGTTCAATTTATCGCGAGTATTATAAACATTACTTGCTGAAAATGATTGCAATGAGTGAATTAGATGAAGACGTTTTTTTTATTATTTTTATAGTCATTCAGTTTACTTATAACTTAAAAACTTATTTTTGTGATAATCAAAACTCAAATTTTATCACGAGTAATATCGACTGATTGGTTGATAATAGTAAGCAAATTTACCCTCTTCGTAATTAAATAGTGAATATAATATTATACAAAACAAATACTTAATTATACTTAATTTCCTTGAAACATGCCATTGTTTATGTATTCTTTTACAGCGTTGGATTCAAATACCTGCAAGAATCAATGTTGCGTGCTTGGTTTTTATATATGCGTTGCATCTGGGATAAGTAAAAAAAATCTCGTTACTCCTTTCTTTTAATGTTAAATCTTAATGTTTTATATTATATTTCCAGCTTAGCTATCTTTATTATTTAAGTATTTTTTATAAACGATTGGCTCTTTGCCAATAGTATTCAAAATAAATTACTAACAATCGAATACTAATTTGGCACCTTAATGTGGTCGCAAATTTCAGGTTAAGTATTTCATCTCGCTTCTTTGACTGGCTTGCTTACTAAATTACCCACTGCGTTATCGATTGAAATAAAACAACAAATATTAATTCTTTTGTCGACTTTTCGTTTTCCTAGAGCCAACAAACTCGTCGCATAACCTTCTACAAATAATGTTTATTGTTTTAACTTACTTAAAATTTCATTTATCATATTTATTATTACTCTATTACAACTAAAATAAATTTATATGTGTCTTAATTTCCTAATTCAAACAGTGTCCACAGTATAGTTATTGGTAATTTTAAAAACGTGGCGCAGTGTTTTCGAAGCATAAATTTCTCATTTGTAGTCTAAAAAACTGACCCTGGTATTTATCATAAATTTAAGAAAGTATGTTCTTACGTAGGGTATTTTAAGTCAGTTGACCTAAAACTAATCAAGACAGTGGCTTACTTAAACGACAAGACTTGGTTGTAGGTAAAAGTTAATCTGTTTATTTTGCCCTCTGCGCCAACTTTCATTAACTTTTCATAGCGGAAATGAACTCTTTAAATATCCCTTTGTACGTAGGAAAGCCAAACGGGAAATTACCGCGAACCAGTGGCGTACTTTAGAACTAATATAAAATACCCTTTCTTTATATTAAAGGCTAATTTTCACTTGTGCATAGCATTTATACCAATGCGTGAAACATTTATTTTATTTTTAACTGTTATTTTGAAATGAGCTTATAGCTGCATCGTGTTATACCGCAGTTATCTATTTCAATTAAAAACCATAAAACTCAAATAATTTGTCAAATTAAATCTTTTTGCGTCATTTTTTAAATTAATATTGAATTGTTTTTTTAATACTATCATTTCAAATTTGATTTGTTGAAACTTCGTACGATTCCACATTCAACAAATGAGGTCAGTACTGTTGCCGCCGTGTGATAGAATACCTGAAGATGCCGAAACTTGAAACCCGGGTCGTTAGTAACAAAAAATGTAGGATCATTCAATCTATCAACACTTCGAATTTGATATGGTAATTCCAATATCTTCAGTTGATATAATAAATTATTTCATTTCAATAAATGAGTTAAAACGTCATTTCAGAAACGTTACAATATGTACCCTTCATGTTATTAATATCATCAATAAATATTGACTGATATTTAATCTTTATTCATACCAATGACCAATTTCACCAAAAGTTAACTTGAGCAAAAAAAAAGTCAATTTCTAAACTTTAAAAGAAATATAGTTGCGGTTAATTAAGTTATTATTGCTTATCGCTATCCGTATTTTTCAGATTTTAAGAAACTTTCCTGAAAAAGTTCTTCTCGTGAAAAGTGAAAGATATGTATCGCCACACTAATTCACATAATAATTGAAATAATAAAGTTATTTTAAATGTTACATAAAAGTTTATTAAAAGCTTCGCCTCTTTTTTTGAAAAGATAACTACACAATCTTGAAAAATTGTAGTTATTGGCTTTTTGCTATATCTAGACTCCCTTAAATTATGTGGAACTTGAGAAGAGTCCCTATATCAAACGTCTGCATCATTGGAGACAAATCGAGAAAAATTCGATATACCGTCTTCAACCACGCGACTCCACGCTAAGTAGATGAAAAGAATGTTGTAAAAGACTGGCTTAAAGTGGTTAAAAAATCAGTGATGCTTTTTGTTCAATATAATAATTTAGAGCGAAATATTTTGTCACTTAAGGTGTAGTAGTTGTGACGTGACAACCGTTAAAATTATAAATATAACATACTGTTTTTATTAAAAAACAAACACTACGCAACTGATATGGGCAAACGAATGCACAGTTTGTTTGCATCACTAATCCTGTTATAATGAGGTGAGCTTAATGTTGTCATGACTCTGGTTTAGTTCTTCCTAACATACATACTTGTATCCTCAAACTGTTAGTACAATACTTCAAACAAAATCTCAAAAATAATTTATTTTTTCATTCTTTTGCGCTTTTTGTGAATATTCGCTGAGGCATAATTTGACACCTTGCATGAGCTTTTGATTATAGCATACTTCATTCTTCTTGTGATATGAAATCCAAAATTATTTTCTTTGATGTGACACTTATATTAACGGCATACAGGAGAAAGTGACGTGAAGTGTAAAATATTCAAGATAACCTTATGATAACTGACAATGAGTGAGAGAACCCAATTTATTGCATTCACAATTCTAAATTAACTTTTGACATCTGTGAATGCATGTAAGTAACGTTAGACGTTTATGTTTTATATAACATAATATTCTTACTTACTCAGTCAATTTCTTTGATAAACACATTCGGAATATTTGGCAACAAAACGTTTATAAATGTTATCGAGACATGTTTTCAACTACATTCGGACTGTGTAATTGAATAAAGGGATCTGATCACTATATTAATTTATCAACCACGTTGAGAACAAATTTAAAAAAAGGGATAAAATAACTAATAACTGATAAATGTTGCATACTTTTATTAATGCTATTTTTTCTTCTACTCAAAAATGGTTAGAACTTCAGAGAGATACCATCAAAGCACATGCGTGACGATCAAACATATATATGTATATAATATGACGAGAAATCCCCTTAATGATTTAAACATGTATTTTGTTGTCTATGTTTACTATGGAAATACGAAAATGAGATAAATAAACGCTCCGAAAACCGTTTTAAAAAAACAGAGCCCAAAAGTCTTAAACTACTTTATTCAACTTGAACTGTGTTATATCTTAGGAGAATGGGTCGATCGCTTTAAAACTGCTCATCAAATTATTTATTCAATCATATTTTAATGCTAGACATATTTTCCTATTTTTAACTCTAGTTGGATAAACGTTACATTGTTTTATATAATAAATATAACAATATATTCGCAACAATGCTGCAGTATCAATTTAAATGTGCAATGTGAAATTTAATCAATAATGCATATTAAATCATTCCAGCTATACATAAATTTCCATTTTCTAATGTAAAATATTTTTAAATCATTGGCTGACATTTTTAATATTGATATGGAAATTGACACGATTCCTAACAAACTAATTGTATCCAAATCTAATAATACTATTTATTATATTTTGCAATGGGAGAATTATATTTTTTAAGTCTGCTTTTAAAATTTTTTGGATATATAAAAAAATTTGTTCACATCGTTTTTTTTGAATCAATGAAAACAACAAAACGATTTTTTTTATTCTGTCAAAGGGCCTCACCTCAATTCTTAGAAAGCCACAGGGTCGACATCGTTGTATACATGTTACATTGAATGAATAATTTGTAGCTAGTAGTTATATATGGTGATTTTTGATTCAAAATTGTGAATTCACATAATCAAGAAGTACACCCAATCGCCGATTAAAATATTTGGTGAAAAACGACTCAACAGAAATCTATGGATTATACGCACAAAATTTTGTTAATTCTTAGAAAAGGAGTGCATATTTTGTGATGAAATGTGTTTGCGGCGTTGATCAGCTGCAAGAATAAGTCAAATCGTTTGACGCCATTTATAAATCTCGTTAATCCTTAAATGTAAACAAATACAATAATTATCATATTTTTTCAAAATGTGGTGCAATATAACCTATATTTTTCAATACACTTAATAAGGAAAACCATGTTGTAGTTTACAGATTGAAATGTATAAAATATTTTTTAGAAACGTATTTCTTTCCATACCATAAACATTACAAATATTCTTTCCGAAAAAAACTGTAATTTTGAGGTTAGGGGGCCGATCCAGTTTCAAAATCGAATGACTGAAATAAAATATGGACGCTTAGTCGAGTACGCTGATGTATCTTGTTCCGTGTTTTGCCATTTTCTAAAATTTATTCGTGTTTCAAAACAATCTAAAAGTTTTCTCCTTTTTAGAAAGTAGGCTGCTCGTATTGAAAGTTGAAAACATTTTTTGCTTATCGCTGTTAGAATGTTTGTATCAATATTGTTTTTCGTATTTTTAGGAAATCTGCCACACCAAATGCTCGTAATTGGAAATCTCATTTTTTTTAATACTAAAAAGAGTCGTTTGTTTTACAAGTATTGCCAAACAAGTGAACCATTAGAGGAATCGATTTAATTCGCTGAAAATTAATGAATACGAAATGAAACACGTATATGAAACGTTAAATCTTTTGTTATTTATTACAAGATTTTAATTGAATTCTTTATAACTTTGTCGTGTAATTGACAGTTACTAAGATCATTTCAACAGTACACTAAGCAAAAAGATATATTCATATTACTTGAATTGCGTTTGATCCTATCAAATATATCAGGTAATGGTTATAACAACTGATTTGAAATTATTTATGAATAAAATTTGTTACATTTTCATTTTTATTAACGTTTTCTAACAAAAATTTGTATTTTTATAATACTACAAAAAAAATGTTTTTTTTTATTTTTATAAATTTAACTTATCATAATGTAACCTTGACAAGCCTCTGAAGAGATTAACTATGAAAAATTGATAATTTTTTTTCGTAATATATTGCTGCGCAATCTGTATAAATATGGTTGCAGTTTTATATGTCTGGTCTGTCTTTTTTTGAATAAATTTCTTTTTTTTGACAACGTATCTATAAAATATTTTGTATGAGCCTAACCGAATGCCTTCTAAAATTTCCAGTCTCGAAATGATCACAATATATAACCGAAATGGGTTTGCGGGAATAATAAATAGGGATCAATACGCTGCTATCAATTGGCGAAGAATTTGGGAATAAAATATTGGCAAAACTTACCTGAAAACGTATGTAACCTTTCAGTAAATTATAAACATACATCACCTGAGAAAAAGTCAGGTACAATGTTGAATATTAAGCAGCCGGGTGCGAAACGTAAACCCGCTTAGCTTTATCTCACATACTAAAGCGATTTTATATACCTTTATAATTTAAGCATTTTGCATACGTTTAACGCAATGCTTCTTAAAATGTGGCACAGATATGTTTTTTTTCCGCAGATCTACTATCACTAAATTAGCACAATCATACTTGTTGCAAAGCGTTTTATATAGGAAAACTTGTGTCATATATCTGATGAAAAGGGTGAATATAATATAGAACTCTAGGTTCAGTGTATAACACAATTAAACTTTATATCTGTTTTTTTCCACTACTTTTCAAACGTGTTTCGCTTCTTTGAAAATCATCATGAGGTCAACTTTTACATTGATTTTATTTCGTTAATAAATTATAAATAAAAAAATCTTTCTTTTACGAGTAAAATATAAACAATAAGAATTTTTACGACAATATTGAAACGCATGTTTGAAGAGGAAAACAAAAAAAATCAACGCAAAAGCTATTGAAAACATTAAGAAAAATTATTAAAACAAGTTTTTCAAAAATATGATGTCCGCTCCGAATGCTTTTCAAATAGACGTTGTACTTTTTATCCAGTAATAAAATACATAAACTTTATAATATACTTATATCATAATATATAAGTTTTTTTAGAATCATAATGAGCCTTCTTTGTTCTCGCAGCATGATTTTGCTTCCAATATTAACATAATTTGATATACCACATACTCATTTAAAGATTTTGCAGCTCGTTAAAACTGGGTGAATGCAATTATATAATTCTAGTTTTTCCATAGTTATTTGATTTTATTTATAATCCGCCCCGAATATTTTAAGCTCGGCACGATGTTACTCGCCATTTTATATCTGAAGCAAGCATATATAATATTATATTCCTCAATAAATAGTGTTTTTAGAGTCTTCCTGATTTGCTACCTTTAAATAACGCTGCTAGAGTGAAAGCGTTGAAAATATTTAATAACTGTGAACAGTATATAGTCTTAAAAATATAGTACCACCTTTCGAGATGTATTTTCTGAGGAATCTGTAAACTTTCTCAATGATCTATAGACATGCTTCCCAAACAGGGGGCAGCAGGTTTTCTGTGAAGGCTGGAAAAAATCCTTTTTCAATATTTTTTTCAGATCTTAAGAACCGTAGCTTGGAAAAGTTTATGAAGCACTGATTTGCATTAAAATATTTTCATAAATTTAAAATTTAAAAGAATACATATTTAGTCTGAATTTTCATGCTTGCTTAGGAGCACCATGTGCTGTGTGTATTAGCATTATGTTATCAATATAATAATACCCAAGCTTTTGTTTGTAAGGATAATATATAATGGAATGCCAAACTTTAAGCTGTTGTACAAATTTGGCGAAACTTCTAGTAGACCTTAAAATTGTTAAATAATCAAGTTGAGGGGTATATCGGTGTGCTAAAATTGAGTAACACTGTTACACACATTTACGTAACACGTGAGTTTTCCAAATTTATGGGGGAAGTTTTACGGTAAAGTGAGAGCCGGTGCGCCTATGACGTTAATGAAATAAGAAAACTCGGAAAATAATATCGAGAACGCTTACTTGCAGGGTAGGAAACTCGTCACATTAATATTTGTATATTATTGTTACACATACTTTCTTGGGAGTTATTTGTTTTTATTTTATTAGCATCATTGTGAGCTACTATTCATTACGTCATATGCGGACATTTTTATTCTTTTTCTGGTTTGAATTCAAGTTCCAAAATAATTTTTTTACGGTTGCTAGATGGGGTTACAATATCAAAATTAAAATATTAAAACTGTGTACATTTCCATGTGATCAGTCATCAATCCAACTCAATCATCATTTCCAACATTTTATATCATTATAATCAAATCAGTATTTTTTTTTTAATTATTTATTTAATTCTTATTCTATATTATAAAACAGATACGATCTATGTTCCAGTTAATATTGCGTACGTGTAATCGAATGCCTGAATATTCTGAAAGGAAACTCGGTTAACGTGAGTGGAAAAACATGTGAAAAATGTGCACAGTATCAATAATTGAAGTTTAAAGTTTATAAGTTGTTATCAAATTGTTTGATACAATTTAGTTATAATTAATAAAACTTTTGTGATGTTTTATATTCTATTCTTATCAAAAATTGTTTTATTCTTTATTTCGTTTCATGTTTTCTTTCATCAATATTTCAAAAGCTTCAAGCTTAAATTTGCGAAGACTATTGTTCAATTTAATTCCAAGTCAATCATTCAGTTTTGTAATACCTGTGCGCATCAATAGATTTTCTAAAATAATCCGAGGATAGATATTGCATATTTGTAAAAGTGATGAAGTCGTTACGATTTATTGGTGTATAAACTTATATCACTTACAAAAAGCTCTCTGAATAAGAGCGTTTGTATCTCAGATTCCGAGGTCAACGTTTGTAATGTTTGTCTATTCAAATTGACATAAAAATTGTTGACAGCTAATTAATGTTATAAAATGAATATGTATCAAAATTTTCAGATATTTTCAATGTCTTTATTTTTTAACAAATCCTCTATCCAATTAAAAAAATATGGCGAGTAACTTGAATCATTGACACACCATTTTTCGATAAACATAAAGCTCTCTTAGAGTTCACAGAAGACTTCTAAAAAATATCCAACATATATCCGTACGTTTCTATTGTAGATTCATATTTAACCTGTCTTCTGTTGGACCGTATAAGGATATTCCATAACTGAATATTTAAAAAATTATTTGGTACTATCGATATCAAGCAAACTTGTTAATGTTATTTGAACGAATTGTTCATTTAATAATTTCTTTTTGTGCAAAAATTTTGTCACTTACATTTTTGTACAACTATCAACTCACTCCATCCGAGTCAGCCGTCTCAACAGTTGAGACGTTAGCAGTCGAGTACGAATCGATTCTAGTAATTTTTCTGAATTATATTGCATAGATTAAAGTATTATATATTTAATACTTAAATTCGTGAGGCTAACTAAGCTTTCAAGTTTTGCCTTAACGCTTATTGTTGGAGTTATATACATATATTTAGGAATTGTTTCAATATAGATATATTTAATAAATATTAGTATTTTGGATATAATATTACGTAATTTTCATATTATATTATAATATATTATATTATATTTCCAAACTAACTCTGTGAAGGTCATGATCAGCTTAGTAGTATTTAAAAACATCAGTGGCGTAACTTTAAATGGGAATAAAGACACATTGTAGAAACAGTTTACATCGTTTCGGTTATCTAAGAAAGGTGTTTCAATTTTTTTCAATTCGGAACACTTCCAAACGCGTCAATTTTTAACTGGAATCTCGTTTACTTTGTTGGTCAATAAAAAAGTAAGTATTTCAAAAAAACACTATTTTTCAAATTCTCATAATCACTTATAAATATATATTATATTATATATAGAAGTCGATTTAACTATAAGCAAATGCAAAAATTAATAAACTTCTTTTTATTTTAAATAATAAAAACACATTTTTTAGTACTTATTTTCACAATATATTTTTTCATCAGGACCGGTTTCGCTCATCGCGAGCATTATCAACTGATGAATGAAGATGAACTGATAATGAACGCTCGCGACGAGCGAAACCAGTCCTGATCAAAAAATATAATGTGAAAATAAGTACAAAAAAATGTGTTTTCATTATTTAAAATATCATACCTTTCCATCAAGAAGTGACAGTTAAAACATTAAAAATTGTTTTTATTTATTTTGTACATACACGCAACAAATTATTATAAGTTTATGACTTTTGCAACGTCAAAACTATTTAAAAATGTAATATTACAAATTGAAAGAATAAATAACATGAAAAAAACAAGGATTCCAAACAAACTGAAGTAAAATCTACTGCAATACCTACAAAAATAGTATTCGTCTGAAACATCTTAGTTAATATTAGAATACAAGTTGATTATTGTCCAAAATAAAATAAGGGGCAAACGCGTATTTACGCCACTGATTTAAAATACCATATGGAGAGGCTTTCCAAAAGTTTTACTAGCATCAAGTGGATTTCGATTAACAACTTCCGCCATAATGCTAGAACCACAATATCCCGGCGATAAATCTTTGAAAATTATTGCAAATTATCTTTCAGTGCGTTCGTTATTTATTAACACACGCCGAGAGGTTTGCGTTTTGGGTATAGATTCACCCGCAAAAGGCGAGTAATTTAATTTATTTATCAAAATGAAAACAAAATAATATAATGTATAATAATAGCTCTATTTATTTTGTCGGCCAAATCAGTTATTTATCATGTTATTTTAACAATGTTAAAAGCTTATTACAAATCATTTTTTGTACGGTGACATCTCCATTCTAATAGCTGACATTCTAAGTAGTGAATATGGTTAAAATTTTTAAAATTTCATCGAGCTAATGGGACATCTGTATTGGAGTTGTGGAACACTCTCATGTTATACATTATATATATTATTACTTTATTTTCATTGATTTTGTAGCTACAAGATAAACCTCTCGGTTTTATACCGATGTTTTTTAATCGGCTGTACACAAAATTTTCTTCTTATAACTTTTCTTCTGAACTCTTCTTATCTTCTGATTTTTTTATTATGTTCATAAATCTTTCATGATTTTTAATTATTATATTTTTCACTGATAATTAACAAAAATTCAGGATGGTGTAGGATTTTTTTTCTACTCAACGATTATACACAAGTAATAATAGTACAATAGTACTAATAACGATAATATCATTCATATTTTTTTGTGTTTAGAAGCAAAAATAGAGTCGGAGTCGTGTTTTTTTAACGACTCCAAATCCCTGGAATCAATACTTAATTTATAATTGATATAGGAACATTATTTGCGTTAAAGAACAAAATATATCACTTTTAAGGCGTTAACGTCACTTCTTGATGGAAAGGCATGATATTTTAAATAATAAAAACAAATTTTTTTAGTACTTATTTCCACAATATATTTTTTGATCAGGACCGGTTTCGCTCATCGCGAGCATTATCAACTGATAGAATACAATTTACAAACAAGTCTATTTATACAAAACAAAAAAATAATTTGAGTTAAAGGTAGCAGGTGTACAAAACCATGGGTTCAAGAACTAGGAAACAATTTACATAAAATCATACAATATTGATACAAATAAAGTAAATTAGTATAAAAATTCAGTCAGTCAGGGACGCAGTCAGCCAATATTGGAACGCCCCTGACTGACCATATCTTCCCATCTCATCGATTCATCTTTAATCGACTATCATTAAAATTCCCATGTATTAATTTATTTTGTTCCATTAAGTAGTGAGTGTGGGTTATTTTCGTCATTAAAATTTCCCACTCCTTACTTCCTTATTGATTGTTCAGAGCTCCTAATGGATTATTGATTTACCATTAATTTTAATTGTAATTCTTAATAAGTGATTGTGAACATTTAATTTTTATACTAATTTAATTTATTTGTATCAATATTGTATGATTTTATGTAAATTGTTTCCTAGTTCTTGAACCCATGGTTTTGTACACCTGCTACCTTTAACTCAAATTATTTTTTTGTTTTGTATAAATAGACTTGTTTGTAAATTGTATTCTATCAATTGATAATGCTCGCGATGAGCGAAACCGGTCCTGATAAAAAAATATATTGTGGAAATAAGTACTAAAAAAATGTGTTTTTATTATTTATAAAAAAAAGAAAAAATACATAACACTTGTAAAGCGTGACACGTTTCGCGGTTACCAATACAACATTGAAAATAAATTTCCATCAATTAACCTACTAAGTCATCAAAACTATCACTACCTAATTCTCCGTTGGTAAAATTTTATAAAAAGTATTTAAGTAAAATATCTGTGAGACAATCACTCACGTTTCGTGAAGTTTAATACTGAGACCTAATCTTTGTAGCGTATGTTTATAGTGGTGACCTTCCGCCATACTGGTTAAGACTAATAAGCATGTAGGCTTTGTATACATTCATTTCTTAATACTTACTACATCCAACAAGCCATAATTGTACCAACAATATTACAAAGGCTACGAATTTAGTTTTAGCCTTTGAAATACTGTCTATTTGCACGACCCAATATTATAATTATATCCGATTAAGTTCAAAATGCATCGAATAGTGATCAAGAACATTTAAGACGGCTTTCGTCTTGCTAGAATATATTACAATAAAAAATAATAACAAGGTGAAAAAAATATTAACGTATTGTAACCTATCAACTATCACAAAGGAATCTTAACGAACAAACTAACATACGTCGATCACCATTGCTTAACCCGCTACGGAGAGCCGTTTTATCTCCGTAATGGACCATTTCTGTGCCATATGTAAACTTTTTAATATAGCCGCCTTTTTTGTTTTATTTACAATTTTTAGTTTTGTTGCGAGCGGGAAACAAGCTTGGTCATTGAGACAGAAGAAAATATATATTGTGTACCTTTTGTACACAGCTATATATAGATAAGCAAATGTTCGATTAAGCATAGTTCTGACGATGGCGTGAGCCGAAAAAGCTGTCAACTATATCCTAAAAAATAATAATTTTGTAGAACTAAAATACATTGCTATTTTTTTCACCGTGTTATAATGGAGTTCTACCAAGTGAATGCCAATTCAATCAATAAAAAAAGTAATTATTCAATTATACCGTGAAATATTTGTCTAGTGCCAAAACGAAGCATATTGACATTGACTTGAAATGGAACGTATTGTGACAAAAAATGTTAAAAAAAACTGTTTGTTACTCGGAACTATATAAGAATCTCGTTCAGACTATAATAAAAAGAATTATATTATACCATTTGGTTAACTAATCGCTTTTACTGCGCGATTTATTTTTTTAATTTTTGTAAGGAAGTTTCGTCATGTCAGACATTTTTACTTTCGAGCTGGCGTACCAGTCATGCAATCCCATAAACCGATTAAAAAAAAATTATTTTATTTCTATAAGCTTTGCATTTTGGCCGACAAAAATTTAATAATTAATAAGACAATCGACAAAATAAGTATACGCATTAAGTCTCACAATTAACACATACACCATGTGACATATGTAATGAGTTTCATAGAAAAACACACAAAATTATGAATTAGATAAGAGAAGGAAAGCATTTTCATTGTTTCATTCTGCTATTATTTCTCGTTTTAGAAAATCTTACTGCTTTTTACGATTATATTTAAGGTAATAAATATTTGTGAGCATTCGAAAACTTTCGCACCTTTCTGTCAATAGGGTGAAAATCTTAATAATCTTTTACTGCCTGGATAGTGTGAACATACCCTTATTAAACCCATCTTATACCCTAAGGTAACAAGAAGCTACCAATACCTGATCTCGCCTACTTCCTTTCATATAATGTGCGCATACAGGCAATAACCCATCGTCCTCTCCTTATATTATATATGTGAAATTTATTGCCAATTTATAGAATATAAATAGACTTTATGCTTCATTGTATATCCATCCCTTTTAGTCCAGAAATATCTAATAAAAAACCTTTTATTTCTTTTAAAACAGTCATTTTGAGCTCTATTCTTTATTTGTCACGATTGAGTTGGATTTTAATTCAAATGATTAAAAGGAATGTACCGCAGAAAACGATTTGCTTGCCTCAAACCGCCATCCTTTAGAAACGACGAGCTTATTTTCTTGTACAGTTCCAAGTTAAAAATATTTGAATCTTTAAACCAACGAGCCTTGAATTTTGTATACATGGCTAAAAACATAACCATAGTGTCTTACTCTATAAACATTTCCCCTTCAATAATGTTCACCGGCTACTGCAAGGTTTATCCAGCTAATCAACGGTTACAGGTAGATACATTTATTTTATATCATATTGAATACCTGTTTTGTTTAAATAAATTTAGTTTAAAATTTATAGTTCATAGTTTAAAAGTTATATATATATATATACATCATTGGTATATTGCTTTTAAAATCCCAAATTGTAATTTATTAAGGAAAAAAAGCGTCATCTACGGATATATATTTTACACGGTTTTTTTTTATTTATTTAAAATCACATGGAAGTCAATATATCCATTCTTGTGCTATTTATACAAATCACTTCCGAAGCTTTAAATATAATCGATTCGAAGATTTTTTCTTACATATTAATGTTTATAAAATACTTCATACTTCAGACATAATTTATAGGAAATCAAAACTGAAAAATGCTACGAAAATGGCAGATAAATGTATCTTTTTGACACGGGGTTTCACTGTATTCCGGATAGGAATTCAAGTTCCGTATCCGTAATATAGCGCTTCCATATGAGCACTACCTATGATAGTGGCAAAACCCACTACACAAAGAATCTACAGTATGTATAGACATACTGAACGTAGAGATATTCCAAACATTTTTACGACATAGAGAAAAAATGACTTGCCTTTGTTTTAGTGGTAATCGATAAAAACGGTCTGAGCATTTCGTATTCAGGACACAGAGGAATCCTATTTTTTATATGGGAAAACCCCCGCATAAAAAAACACAAAATTAAAGCACCACCTTACACCGCTTGATGAATAAATCATTTTAAGACGAATCTATTATGAAAATCTAGGACTCGAATGCAAAAAAAAAACAACCAACCCTGATATATTGTAACCCGTTAAATGATTTTGGAACCTTTAACAATGTTACGTATAATAAATACTACCGGATTATGACCATATGTATATTTAAGAAGTGCAAGAAAAATACCCAAAAGGGTTCATTCAGCTCATAAGCACACCTTTTTTTTCTCAATCCCGTTTAATGCAATAAATACATAATTATTGCATTCTTTTAAATATTTGTTCCTCTTTATTATCTTTTTGTTTGCTTAGACTTGTTTATTTTATTAGCTTGTAAGGCATAATTTAAGGTTAATTAAACCATTATGCATCCAATGTGTAGCATTATAAATTTAATAAAAAATTAATATTCATCACAAATCACATATAAGCCTTAAGATATTTTTGAACCAACATGTGATCAATGTTACTTTTAATATGTTAATTGTCACGATGTGATAGTTTAAATAATAAAAACACATTTTTAGTTCGATTTCATAATATATTTTACTAAAATGACTTGTTTCGCCTATCGCAAGTATTATTGAATGATAAAATACTAATGATAAACATGACTATACAAAATTAGCTCAAGTTCATCTCGAGGATTAACAGTATGTCACAAAATCATATACTGAAGACCTCAAAAAATGAAATGATCCTATGACTTGAGTGATTATATTATATATATTTTTGCTTTAAATAAAATGAAATTTTTTTATTTAATTTATATGAACTATACTATATATTTGAATTGTTGAATTTTTTTACGATTCCACATGTTTTTCTATTAACGAACCGGGTTTCGCCGTTTGACATCTTCAGGCATACTATGACACGGGTGTAACAGAACTTTGAAAAAATTAATATTGAAATTCCATCAAGCACATTTAGTCGACATCATAAAGTAAATGATTTTTTTTTGACTTTTATTAGCTATACATGTTTCGATATGTAATATTTAAATATGTCATTCACATTTACAGCCAAATATTTTCCATTTATTTATCTTGAATTCAGATTTAACCTATACCGATAACGTTGTAGAATAATGCATTCCGTATTCATTGAAACTTCCCTCTTAATTATCCACATAATCCGCAGGAAATCAAACAAACAGCCGTTAGTCACTTGCAATTCTCGCGTCAACAGACTTCCACATCTACACCGGATGTCAACTTAGATGGAACTTTCAAAAGCTCTAGGTAAACTTTAGCCTTCTTAGCCTGAGATCGTTTGCGAATTGTGTTTACCAGTCACGAGGCGCAGAACTTTCGATTTAATATGACGTCTATTTAATTTGACGTCTAATTTCCAAAGCTCTTTGCTCATTTCGTGGAATGCCACAAATTGATATCACGTCATTTCGTTCTCGAGATATTATATTTGAAAACAGTAGCAATGAAAACACGATACCGTCACCGGGTGATAAACGCTTTTTGTTTTTGACGCTTTTGCGCGGTCAAGAATATTTACGCCAAAAAGATTTTGAATCTCTGATTAACATGTTTTTTTTTTAATAATGAAAGTCTGAGATTTTTTCATTGTTTGCTTATTATTTGCTATTTTTTTAATTCTATTGATGCATAAGTAGTACTGCAAATAACTGCCACAACTGTAGTTAAAAGGTTTATGCCAAGGCTTTGGCATTTCTGAAGAATGCTACCTGAGAGTGCATCAATCCATTCGCCTCTATTGCAGCTCGCCAGATGCCGCAATCATGTTTGATTGAGAGAGAAAAACATTTTTTTTTTTTTTTGATTAATTTTCTATCGATTTTTATAAGCTACATACATCATTCACCTTGCTATTCTTTGCTAATTTTTTTCCTTTGAATCTATCAGCTATTGTCTTGAATCTTTTCATAAAATACCTTTTAAATCCTTCTAGTTT
This sequence comes from Himalopsyche japonica, assembly GCA_028555115.1. Classification (NCBI taxonomy): domain Eukaryota; kingdom Metazoa; phylum Arthropoda; class Insecta; order Trichoptera; family Rhyacophilidae; genus Himalopsyche; species Himalopsyche japonica. The sequence continues at coordinate 2,562,695 of JAHFWJ010000446.1, read as the reverse complement.
CTATTTATCAATTTAAGATGCACATTTTTAATCTGTATCTAAAAACTTTTACCGGTCTACCAATTAAAAGTTATAATTAAATGAGTTTTACCTAAACAGACAATTTGAGAACACTCACATCAAAACCAGATTAACTCATTTTTTTGCCGAATATTTTCGTTGCAGATACAAAATGATAAAGTATGCAGACATCCATCTTTTTATTGCTGACAGTAAACCGAAGTTACCTCTTTTTAGATCAACCTCGACTACTCTCCGGCAATATGATATACTCTGTCAATAATTTGATATATAAATTTAAATTGATAATATGAATAAATAAAATAACTATACAGACAAATGTTGAATATACTGGATGCATTTGACTTTATTTCAGGTTGTATTATATTTGCTTGTATCAAATGCATAGATTACTTTGATGTTAACAGAAACACCCCAATAACCTTCTTTCCATTTCTAATGTAGGGTTTATTTAGAGCAGCCACACTCAAACTTTTTTTCCTCGGGGCCGCATTATGATTTTTGCTTTTTTTGCGTAGGCCGCAACATATTAATAGTAAACTGTAAATGTAACACACACGATGACGATTATGATGTCAAAATAAAACTATTTTACTTTTTGTGAAAATATTAAATATTTTGGCAATAAAAGGAAATTTTACTGAGAAAGCAGTCTACTAGAGACAACTTTAAACTTTAAATCTAAGATGAAAAAAGAAAAATAAAATAATAATTAATGTGAATTGTGATATTGAGTCAACTTTCGAACTATATATTAAGTATATATAACTAAATATATGGTGACTATAATTATTTTGGGCCGAACATAAGAGCTATTTGGGCCGTATGCGGCCCGTGTGCCACACCTTGAGTATCGCCATCTAGTCATACACTAATCCTAGTAACATACTTTTTTATTGACTCTTTCCTCAGAGAGACACTGAGTGACTTTCCTGTGTCCACTGTGTGAACTATCACTTCTTTATATTTTAAATAATTTATTATGAGTGATATTTCTTTTAGTTAAAATCTTTATCCAATCTAAACCAATCCCTACAGACAAATCTCCCAATCTCTTCGCAAATATTGCATTACGTGAGCTTGGTTAAAAAAAATTCTTCTTATTGTGTCCATTATTTTTCCTCTGCGGCTGAGAGAAAATATATATTTTTAATGACATTGTGCACAAAGTATTTCATCGGCTTTCATTACGGTGGTGAATAACGAACTTTTTAATTGCTAATTAACATTGGGTTCGTTTCTAGCCGCCGCGCAATGCCGCTCCCATAACAAAATAATATCATCTGACAGAAAAGGAAAAACTCACTCACTACTGCAAATATAATACAATAGTTTTAAATTTTACTCACGTTAACACATACATATATGACTTCGTGTGATTCTAACAGTTTTTACTGGACGTACGGTACGTCATTTTTTTTAAGTGCCGACTACTTATTCTACTCAAAACTTAATAGACACTTTTTGAAAACGATATATCGACTATTAAAAACATAACATCACCTAAGTTAATTTTCCTCGTCTTTTATATCAAATGTTAAAAAAATCAAACTTATTTGTTTATTAGTATTAATAACATAGTCAGGGTGTCAAAATGTGAAAATACATATTTGAAAATATCTTACGACAACATGATAAAAAACAAAATTTTCACCAATATGCATTTAAAAAAAAACACAATTCCTTTTGAAAGTGTTAACTCTCAATTATTGGTGAAAAAGTATTTTTAAATAATTATTATTCATATAAGGATAATCTAATAATATTTTTTTGATAGAGTTTATAGCTATTCTGGTATAGAATTGCATGAGCAATTTAAATTGATAGGAAGAATATTGGTGCAGTACATTCACTAAAATTATACAAGGATATTGAAAAAAGTGTTGTTTTTTTTCAACTGTAGTGTTGATTTCGAATAAAAATTCATTTTCAATCAAATTGTGTTTTTGCGTTTGAATGTATTTTAGTAGTGTCTCCCTCCTTCCTTTTAGATGTTTCTTTATATTGACTCTCCTAGAAAGAAAAGATGGTGAATTAATAGTAATTATTTTTGATAACGATGTAATTTCATTGTCAAGTTTGAATTGTTAAAACTTTGTAGATTTCCATATATTTTGTTACTCGTAATGAATCGGGTTTTGATTTTCTGCATCTTCAGTAACTGGCACATAGTAAATGGTTTGCATCGGTTACAAACGCAACTTATTAACAAAAAATATCGACCCTAAAGCTAGAGGAAAAATATGTTTATGAAATAACTTTGATAATTATTGTTTTAATTATGATGACATTCATTTTTTTATATGACAATTTTATGAACAATATATAGTTAATGAGTTTTTTTTATAATAAATACATAATTATCAGATACCATTAAAATGCAATTGGGCGATTTGAAACTTAGAAATACCTAATTATTATATTATAGTTTCATTAATCAATCATAATCTTTTACGTACACGTATCACTGCGTAATCTAGGTAATCTGTTATAGTATATCTTTTTTTTTTTAATTCTGTATAGGCCATTTTAATATTATAGGAACTCACTCACAAATCCATCAAGTTCCAACATTCATATTTTTTATACGTGTAAATAACTACACTTATATTTGAATATTTTCGCTGAATACGAAGAATAGCAGTTTTTCGTTTACCCTACGTTTAATAATAATAATTTAGTGTATAATATTTGTATATTTTCAATGTATAAATGCTCAAATATCTTTTAATAAACAAATGCATCATTTCAAGAAGCCAAATTGAAAAAAGAATCTAATAAATAAATTATGGCTGTTGACCAATCAATATTGAAAGAAAATCAAATGGATGGTTTTTTAAGCTCATGCCTTCATTGTTCCATTATCAAATTAGCCTTGACATTTGTGACAGCGGTGAGATACTTATTATTGTCGTTGGACAGTCACACCGATCTTATAATATTTATGTTGTTAGATGATTTTTTGTTGTAAATACATTTTGTTGCCGGGAGCACATAAATAAAACGCGACAGTGAGCACGACAATTGCCACCAAAGAAAGATAAATGTCATGCCTTTGTTTCGTGAGATGGGAATTGTATATGGATTTCATTAATCTTTCTAGTGCATTTTCCTTTCTTTTTCAACATGTCTACGTTTTCACTATCAGCCGCACCCAACCAGTTATCTCACCTATTGATTATGAAACTGTATATTGATGTTGAAGTCGTAAAAAAAACTAAAGTGTTGATTAGGGATTGACTAATATCGAAGTAATAACATCGTAAATAGAAATTGTTGATAATTTGGCCGAGTATTCAGTATGAAATACCAAAATTACAAAGTCGAATTATTTGTTTAGTGTTTCGATATCTATTAGTTTTTTTTCCCATTTCTTTTTAATTTTGAAAAATCGATTTTGACTTAATATTCAAGTAACTTTTGCAATCCATTGTTTTGATAGTAGCTATATATGCTGATGTATAATATATGAAATGTTCTTTGCCTTTCAGTTATATTACGAGAGACAATGTATTATTTTTAATAAATCAAAGTCGATATTTAAATTTATTGATTGAATTGTCATTTACTTGGTAGAACTTCATTATAACACGGTGGAAAATAGCAATGTATTATATTTTAGTTCTACAAAAATTTTAAAATATATAGTTGATAGCTATTACGGTCGAATCACCTTCGTATAGTATTTACGATTTCTCTCCAAAAATAACCCCTCAAAAAAACCTAGGTTAATTCGCACTTCGAGAAATGCACAAAATCAAAGGAAGGATTTTAGAATTTATTAGCACAATATAAAGCTAGGGTGTTAAAACAGAAAAGGAGATGTATTGTGTACCTTTTCTACACAGCTATATATAGATTGGTAAATTTACGTTTAAACATAATTCTGATGAAGGTGTTAGCCGAAATAGTTTTCATCTATAAATCTTATAAATTTTTTAGAGCTCATGTTTTTTGCTTTATTTTTCACCGTGTCGATATTTAAAATTATAACATAACTTACTAAAATTTAAAAAAAAATGTTTTTCATCACTTTCAAATCGAGTTTCCAATGATAGTACCTTGAAAATGTCACCGAATTGCTCCACTAATGGCGTATGCTACCCATCTCTGTCACGCTTGCGGTATTGTTGACACCGCCGCACATCTTGCATCCCTGTCCGGTTTCTGCAGCATGAGTCCAACGTTATAATAATACGACACATTCATCATTACGGTTGGAGAATCTTTTGATGTACAAATGTGCACCATGATACATAGACAGTTTGTTATCCTACGGGTGTTGTGTCATATGACTATTTTTATAAATAAATCAAATTATATGCTTTTCTTGTGTCTTATATTCACATTAATAAAGCCCAAAGCTTTCAAATATCTACATACTTTGTATATAGTCAATTCCAAAATAACTCGAGAGATATCATCAGAAATGTATAATAATATTGACCAATGGGCAAGTCATATCATCATTCAAATTACAAACATATTTTATTTTGAAACCAAAGTTTTATAAAGCAATATTTTATAATTGTATAATAATATTCTATCTCCAATAATTTCCCCTAGATGGCATACATGTTTCGAGTACAGTATATAAAATGGCGCACTTATCCGCCATATGACCTTGGATAAAGGATAAATTAAAAAGATAATATCAAAATCGTTACAAATCAACGTTTATGTCATATTTTTATAAAAACATTTCTTTTCTTTCAATTGTTAATACATAACATAATGCTTTCAACTGATTATTATTATTATCAGACAAGTTCTAAGTATATACATATATTAAAATACTATTAGTGCCTGAGTATTAAAGAAAACTTGATTATAAAATATATGTTCAGTTCTATTTTGTGATTGAGGATAACAAATATCATAATAATTAATTAAATGTATATACATCCAATGGTAATAAAGTTGCGTCTACACTAATACTAATAACAGTGTCATTAATGTAATTTTTAAAAATCGGCAAAATTTCATGATATTCCGACCATAGTATAGAAATTTCAGTGATTTTTGTGACGCTACTTTTTAAAAAATTTTCAAACAATGGAAAAATCTGAATTTTGTGTGATGATTAAACATTATTTTTTAATGGGAAAAATTAAATCAAAGCAATGACTAAACAAATTTTATTCGGAATCTACACCATCGAGATAAATAGCAAAGAAGTGGTTTACTGATTTTAAATGCGGCCATAAAAGCACCGATGATGCTTAACGCTCTGGTCACCCAAATTCTATATAACATTAAAAAGTGCACAAAATCGTTTCGGAAGACCGTGATATTTTTTATATCTCAATGCAATAGTCTTTCGGTGTGTCTGTCTAACAAAGGAATACTCCCTAACGATATACACTGGTGACGAGAAATTCGCAAATGTTATTCTTTTTGCCTTTCTAAGTCATATATAGTCTTCAAATTTTAAATATATTCTTAACAAATTTTCAACATGGATATTTTAAACTTTTGAATTTAGTGTAAACTACAATATCGCAATAATAACATGAAAATTTACATGTTAACGCAATATATTTTAGGCAAAGCACTATATTAAATATCCATTATATATAAGAATAATAAACCAATAAAATTAAAAAGTTTATTAAAATGTTTTTTTTTCCAAATCCACAATGTAGACGTGCACGTTTATTCAGTCTTAATATTCTAGCCAATAAACTTCGTTCATTCAAAACTTCAAAAAACTTCAAAAAATTTCATTCATTGATAATTTTGTAATGTGTTTTACATGAGAATATTTAAATGCATACTAAGTAATAACACAATGCATTTAGACAGAATAAAAAATATCTTTTATGCAGTTAATTATTTTGATGTTAAAAGTTACATAAATGAAGCTTATCAAAAGATATTCTTTAGTATGTATTATAATAAGTAGTCTCTCATTTCTATCAAAATAAGTTCGAGAAATAAACACTGAAATCTTTTATAAAAAAATTGTAATGTTATATTATATATTTTAATATGCTCCCTCTAACTACTTATATTCAAACGAAATCACTTGAAAGTGTCCAACATTGACTGATAAGGGTATAAATCTTATTTTCTTATCTAGACAAAATGTCAAAAAAAACACCCAATTTATTGAAATGTTTTCTTAAGAAATAAACAACTTGCGAAGAAAAAAATATTATTTTATAAGGTCGTGAAAATATATTCAGATCCAATTACCTAATACAATGTTTAGAGTCTTCGATCTATTGGTAGAAAAATGCCAGAGATCAGAGATCATTAAAAAATAGTTTTCCTATGCATAAATGTTACATTGAAAATTATTTTTAAATATCACAACAAAAAATAACGTTTTTTTTCTATATCGTGATTATAACATTAATTTTTAACATAACTTCTTTTTTTAGCTTTTAATATTTGTAGCTTTTAGTAAAATCTACGTCTAAATTGTATGCATATAATAAATTCATAAACTGTTTAATTTTATTTACTCTTCAAATAAAATATAAAATTTTTCTTTCAATAAAAATCATTTGTTACAAATACAACTTTCGTCTTTTTTGTTTCAAAATTAAAGTCACATTAATAGCAAATGTAAACATACAACACATAATATTATAACGATAGTTTTTCTAAACGACTTTGCATTTTGCTTTCGTGAACAAGTACCGGAGTGCTATCCACCATCGTCTGGTCTATTGAATTTCAAGGAATAGCATCAATGAAACTTCAAACTAACGCTTCCTTCCAAAGTGATTTCCGTTTTTCAAATAAATATTTGATTGCAACACAAAACGGCAGGTTTGTCAGTTGTGACAGTTATATTACATCGGTAAGGGATTTTCTGTCTGGATATATGATGTCATATAATATTTTCGATTTCACATTCGAAGCAAATAGTACTATTCAATAATGTAATTATTGTGACTGCTGCCGGTATTACAGCGGGCTGTGTGAATGACAATGTAACGTGTGTGACAATTTTATATAATAAAATATTCCTAAAATTTTAACCGTTACTTGCTGTAGTTACATAGATAGAAAATTAAACACTAAGTTAATGTGTCTACCATAATTGATTCAATTGAAACTTCATACTAACATTTTTATGTAACTTGCGAATATAATGTTTAACTGTTTATAAAAATATTAAGTATTTGTATATTTAAATATAGTCATTTGAAGCCTGCATTCAAATTTACGCAAAATATGCTCACCGAATATTTTTAAACAAATATACTATATCCGTACATAATACTCGTTTGAATATGATCAATATATGATTGGGTAGTAAAATATAAAATTTAATCCGACAAATCATTTCTTCGTTAAAAAAGTGAGACATCTATGAATGGTTTTTGTTTCATTGCCATGATTTCTTTTGATATTTCTACCCATGATGTATGAATAATTTTGATTACTATTGTTGTGCATGCAAAAATGTAAGTACATAAAATTATAAGTCGCTTAATATTTATCGAATTCGGGGAGATCGAGGACTTGCTTTACAGTAAAATAGTATACTCATTTAATTTCCGTTCAAAATACTATTGATTTATAAGTATTTAATTCTAGCAATTATTCTTGACTGTTACGTAGTCCTATGTAAAAAAATGTTGTCATAACTGCATAAATCTCATTTCTGCTATAGTCCTACTTTTTGGCATTGTGCCCGTCGGAAAGCGCGTCAGTAGTTTTCTTTCCATATTCAAAGGCACACTTTTTGAATGAAAATCTAGGATTCGAAAGCTCCATGCCTCCTCTGCAAGACGTGTCGCTTCTGACGTTTGGCAAATGTAGCGACAATTTTCCGCGTTCGCCGTGGGGCTGGGAAAACTTTTTTCTCACCCGCCATATGCCGTTGCAATTTTAATTGAAAACGTAATTTATAATTTTACATTCCATGTAATTACGTGGAATATTCAAGAGCAATAAATTATAACTCGAAGCTTAAAAATACACGAAAAAATGTTAAATTCTTCCTGAAATTTAAGCAACCAAGATTGTTTTATTTAATTTGAAATTTTGACATCAATTATTTCTGAGTGCAAGATATAAATTAGCAATAAGTTGTACAAAAGTTTTATTTAAAGTGCACTGTTAAAAGTTTGCGAATATTAAAGTTCTTTTGGGTAAGATTTCGGTTAAAAGTTTATTTTAATTAAATCTTGGAAAACTCGCTGTTCAAGTGCTTAATGCTTGTACTCTTTTGTTTTATTTAACTTAATTATGTTATCTTTGGGGGTGTTAAATTTTCACTCTGATATTATTAAATTTTATCCATTATAATTATCCGGCGAATATTAGATTAGACGTACCTATAAAGTGGATGTGAAAATTAACACTTTAATTCGACTCTCTCTTAACATGAAACAAAATGAGCGTTGACTTATAGGTAATAAAACTTTTTGTCTTCAACTGAAAAAACTGTCTTAAAAATAAAGCAATGAGAAATATTTATTTTTAACAGAGAAATATCTTGAAAACAAATTTATATAATCTGTTTGAACACTTTCGAATCAAATACTTTTTATATTCGATGTTTATCAGATTTCGACGTATTCCATGGAGACGTGAATAAGTTCAAACGATTACTATTTTTTATGATATAAAATAGATTTCCCTAAAGCTTACGCGATCGGCTTCCTTATCAATTTCCAATTTTTATATGTTTACGTCGTTTTGAACATTGCAAAAACAATTAAATATCATTTTTATAAACGTTTAATTTTTATTTATCTCTATTAAATTTAGAACAAATTTAATATTTTAGTGAATTTAAAAAAATGATGGCTTTTCTTAGACCGATAAATAAAATCTATATGTTGGACATTGTTGAGTGACAACTAAGCGATGAAGCTCGGAACAAGATTGGGTCGAAGATTTTATAAAATTTTTACCGGTGCAGACTTTTTTATTATATGACATCATATATCATCATATACATCATATTCGATTATATTTATACAAAAAATATTTACACGCTCGATTTACAGCATAATCAGTTTTTTCCTAATGGGTCTCATCTTGACAGACATTCTTCTTCAATAACTCGATCCTGAATAACTTAATCTCTCTTTTTTGAAGGGGGTAAAGATCTATGCATAGTCTTAGTAAACCGTGATCGCATCACAGAGATCTTTGTTTTCGGTGGCAAATTGATGAATCATTTGAAATATCAATTTATGAATCAAGCCTTACTGATACTCAAATCTGTGAATATAACAACCGTGGACAAAAACATTATCTACTCTGATTTAGAACCAGTGGAAACTGAATATGAAATGCATTAAAATGAAACGAATTTCAAAAATCACATTTTGATTGCAAATACAAATGAATTGTGTCACAAAGATTATATAATATATGCAATTAAAACTATGTTTTCCAAACATCGCAAAAGTAATTAAAATTTAAGCTCATATGAACAAAACGTACAAATACCTAGATGGGCATTAGATAAGAGGTTTTTCTGCATCACTGGCTTAGCAACGTGGTCAGCCAGGTGTGCTTGCGGCGTGATTGATGGAGGGTGACGGAATAGACAAAAACCCTCCTGCCCGACCCCAGCACGTCACTGGATAGCATTCCGAACGTTTCTACACTTTTACGAAGTCCTTTTTTTAACATTTCATCTTCTCTTAAAATTAATCTTGTCCCGTATTTTATTCCCCTCTGTGTTTGCGATACCACACTAAAGCTACTTAATTCAAATACCGGGATATTATACTCATGCGGTGACAGATTTTCAAACTAGCAACTCATTAAATTACAGATCAAATATATATCAACCCTGTTTAAATTTTAATCTAAAAATATATTTTAAATAAAGTACTTTATTTAAAATATATTTTTAGATAAAGTTCTTTATTTAAAATATATTTTTATTTTTATTTTACTGGATTAGATAAAGTGCTTTATTTATAATATATTTTAAATTTGTGTCAAAGATAATTCCAGCCAAAACTAAGCATTTTTTTAAATCTCTCTAAACCCTCAACGATAAATTATATTAAATTAATATGATTAACTCAAAATAATTTGTGTTTTATAAAGATTATATGTATTTGTATTCTTGTGGTTCTAACGAACTTCTAAACATACACACCGTAAATTTATAATATTGTTATAAGTTGAAACAATCGAACTTAACCTAGAAATGGCAGTTAGAATAACATCTGAATATGTCATTGTTCACCGTTTGGAAGAAGATATTATGATAGACAATCAAACGGACATACACATGTTTTCTACTGTATATAACAGATTACCAGATTTATCTCAATAATTTTGTGAAATTGAATTAGTTTAATGCATACAAAATTAACGAGAAATTCTTCATAGGTCTTTAAAGTATGCTTCCAATAATAATGCAATTTTTGAACATATTTTTTAAAAGGATATTAGACAATTTCTTTTCGGCTACAGCTGCATGAAATAACAATTTTACGTCAATGAAATTATGACGATTATTTTCTGTAATCAATATTTTTATTAGACACATTTTTTTACTTCACTCAGAAAACAAGTGTTTTATTAAGTGCGTAGTTTCGTACAGCGAAATAGCAATTAAAATTTTATTAATATGAGTTGAAGCTTAAATTATTATAGAGGACGTAAATATTTTTAAGATTTCAATAGCGTTATACCATAACGAGTTTTTCAGAGTACTCGGTTGTAATTAGTTTGGATTCGTATAACCGAAGCGCTTTGCGTAGCTAACTACCTTTTTGCTCAAAGCCCAAAACGGCTAAAGCTCTGTCTATGTCTATGCTAATAATCTTTTTGTACACTAGCTTCCCAACAAGTCCTGAAAAACAACAACACCAGTTGCTGTGTCTGTGCCGCTTACCATTTAAAAGCTAAACGAGTTGGGAAGTACACCGCGATAATGAACAAAATACGTACTGTATATATATGATAACATGCGACCTCGTTATCATTATAAAATCATCTTTCTGGTAAAAAAAAAATGTGAAACACTATTTGTTATTTAATTAGGGTTGAATATTTTTGTTTAATTGAAAAACTACGATAAAACAATGTTTTGAGGTAATATTGTAGCATATTAATCCCGTGTCATTTTATAATAAATCTCTTAATAGTATCCTGCAGAAAAGGTCAACTTGAGTATGTTATACTCAGATATTATATATGTTAAAATGTCCTTAACTTCTACTACGGCATCTTCCTCCGGTATCTTCAAATGGAGATTTTACCTTGCGCCAATTTTCTGAGCTGCAAAAATCTGCAAAATTAAGAAGATCTATCATATATCTCCTAGAGCCACTTCAAAATGATACCAAAATAGTTATTTTCCACGTCCTTATCTATTATAAAATAGCCTTTTAATAACCGACTCCGACGAGTCGATAGCCATGTTGTTCTTTATTATTTAATTGCCGTAAGAGATAAATCTTAAAGAATCCGTAAACCCTTAAATGAGTAGTAGTAGAAGTTGTAAGTTGGCATTTATCTTCTTCAAAGATGGGACTAAAATAATTTTATTAGATCAGATAAACGGTTAAATGGAAAAAAATATATCGTCAAATTTTAAGCGCATAAAAAGTACGCCCAATACTGTCGTGTCTCGGACTCGCATAGAATAAACTGGTCCTAAATATTTGCGTGTATTTATTACTACAGTGACATCTGCTTTAATTAATTGTAAGTTAAAAATATAAATAAGCGTATTGTAGGTGGCTAGTTGTAACGCCTTCCAGCCGGCGAACACCGTATGCCTCGTTTTTGTTGCAGTCTAACTTGACAGATACAAATTCGCCAGTCCGCAATGACTAATGTACCAGCCGCCCTCTTATCTTTCCTCTTGCACCTCGAAAACCCGCTCGAATTCTCTGTTTTAATGGAACCCGCGTTTCCTTATTTTATTCTTTTCGTTTATTCGGCGCGGGAAAATTGAAAGCATCAGACGCGACCTTGAAAAACTCCTGTTCGTGAAAGCTTTCTTATGAACGGTGGAATCTGTTTTGTGCGTTTCTTTTATGAACAATCGTAAAGAAATAAAGAGAATCCTGGTGCGCGGCTGTACCGTATTTATCTCTAAAGTGGTTTGTATTACACTTGTTTTTTACGAAAGCTGGATTATTTTTTATTTGTTATTCCATAAAAGCGGATGTTTATTTTGCATATTATGTATCATTGTCTTCAAATGGATTACCATATATTATAAAAATATTTGTAGGAAAAATTCAGAGCATTTTTTTTTTTTGATTGCTTAATATTAGTCATGGATGACGTACGATGCCTTTTTTACTATTTTATGTATATATACGATACATTTTTTCTTATCATTCATAAATAATTTAATTTTTGCATTATGAAAGATGCATTTAAATATAATACATAAAAAGAAATGTTGTGAATCATTGATTCAGTAAAAAAAATCTGCAGAAAATGAAATAGCATAAATATATTTTTAAGCCTTCCTTCTACTAACAACAACGAATCAAGGTTTTTTTTTATATTATCAAAGATAAAGCGATTTTTTTCAGAGTTTTTTGTCATTCTTTTCAGTCAAAATTTCTTAACTCTTCTTTTTAACGAAATAAAAAACAATTATCATTGATTAAAAACATTTTTTTCATGAAACTATATTGAAATTAAGTTGATAGGAACTAAATATATAATTTAACAAAACGGAAATATTTATTGTAATACATCAGACAAAAACACAAAAAAAATCTTCATAATGTATGGAAAAAATATTTACATTGCAACATTTATATATTGCACTGTCAAATAAACGTTTCGTTTTAACGAGACGCATATTCCTTTTTTAAATAATACATTAATTAACATGACGTGGTAAAGTAACTGTTTAGTTTATAATATTTCGTCACTAAATATCATTTGTTCATTATTGACTTTCCGATAGTTATTTGCTGTATATATAAATAATATTATATTTTCGCAAATATTTATGGCTAACTTTGTTTCTAGTATAGCCATGTCCAATACACCACCCCAATGACAAGTAGAAGTGGCGTTCGACAGCAAAGAAATGTCTATGGTTTTATTAGACTCTGTAGCCATGGATTCTTTTAGCATTAAAAATAATAAAAAGAACGTTTCGGAATAAGTTGATAAACAAAAACATGGCTAATCCACTAGCCCTCTGTCTAATTAACCAGTTGATAGCATAACGAATAATATTTTTCAAAATGGACAAATTCATTGTGATGTATAGAAATAGATCGGATTTTTTTTTTTGTTTCAATGTGTGCGGGTATAATATTTTATTCGCCCATTAAACGACTTCTGTTGGAAATCTCTATTATATTCGTCATATAAAAATCTATACATATGAATTTCGGCACAGAATATTAAAGCTTGCAGATGAGTTTATGATTTTCTTTTGCATTTTCATTCCTTGTCCACAAACCAAGAAACTATGAGTGCACGTGCACTCCCTCTAAATATGCATATTTGCTGACCAAACATAGACTCCATTACATTGTCATTTTCCATTACATAGCTTTCATATATTGTGAACAATAACGTAAGCTGAGCTAACCAAATGTGACGGTAAAATAAATTTCTAAGCGATAAAAATTGTGATAACAACCTATGTGGCATATTTTTTATCACGTATATAGATCATGTTCATTTACGATTCACAAACCAAATCAATATATTTTATTTTTATCAAAGAAAATTAAAAAAAATATTCATAGAAAATGTATGTCCAGTTGTTGCTTATATCATGCTTTTTAATAGACATATTATTATCATTTTCAGCAGTATTTTAATTTAGGCACAAAGATTTATTAAATCAAACGTTTATAAATTATTAAATGATATTGAAAAATATCTTAGCAATATCTCAACGTATAATACTAATACAATTGGAATATTAAAAGATAAACAAATACAAATTACAAAAGTAAAACAATGAATGCCCCATAAATGTTAGCAGTCCACAAAAACTCAGCAGTGGGTATACGTATTTATTGTGTATATCTGTTTCTTAACTTCTCCAAAAGCATACAAAATATTTTTTAATACATCTAAGTACATCAAGTCTGGTATAGAAATAAATAAAAAAAATGCATTACAATTTTTTTGGGTTACCACGAGGGTCAGTTCTTTGTCAATTTTGTACTTTTAAATCTAAAACATATGGACTAATGTGTGATATTGACTGAATAAAATTTAAATTGTTGAAACTTTATACGATTTCACAAAGAAGGATGCCGAAAAATACCCAAAAGCAAAACCCATGACAAAAAAAACATGTGAAACCGTACAAAATTTCAAAATTCTAGCTTGACCTTAACTAATGATAGATAATTTAATGTTAACGGTTAGATATCTTTTTTACAGTGATAGATTTTTATTAAGTTGTTCCACTTAACCTGATAAGGGTGCAACAATCTTGAATCACCAATAGTTAGATTTTTACCTTCCGTAAGGAATTCATCGTTAAGCAAGGTTGAAACTCGTGGACCCTGCAACTGAATATAGCGAACTCTGAAAAGAGTTTGTTAACCGCTTGAGTGCCGCAAAATTTTTAACTAGTTAACATTCATATAACGCGAATTTTTTCATGAAAAAAAAATATTTTATAAAACATTACTTAAAAGTAAATATTAGTTTGAATATTTAAAATTGAATAATAGGGACAGGAGAGCTAGCGACCTCTCTACGTCGACTTCTATTGAATTTGATTTTTCGGTAATATTTTTTAACACAAATGACACATTTTTTTCTCCATGATAATAGATAGATATCTCTAGCAAAATGTGATAATAAGATATTTCCAATTGTAATATTTTTAATTGTCTGTAAACACATATATCCCTACGGTATTTACGTCTTCCCCGCCTAGAGGACACATGTCCTCGCGGTAACGGCTGAGAAACGGTTAACAACTACGGGATCGATTTTGAGTATGAAAATTTTAAAACCTAGAGATTTCGACCGAGTAGAAGAGATAATTGGCATTAAAAATATTTGAAACGTATCAAAATAGACCCACATTCATTGTGTCAAAGAAAAACTTACTGTAGGCTGCCATTTGATGACAATTTAATTAGTGAGTATTGTAACCGTATTTTCAACGGCATTTAGGCGCGAGCGAATTCGGAAAAGCTGTGGCTTAGCAAAAAAAAATATACATAAAAGCAATTTTGTATTAATCGGCAAAATTTACACTTCGCCAATTTAGTTTATTCGAAACTGTTAGAGCGTGAAATGAAAAGCTCTCTCGTTGTGAAACGCTGCATTGCAACGCAACTGGGTGCCGGTTTGTTTATTGATATAAAATTTGACCAAACGCCTGAAGCTTTTCGAGCTTTTAAAATAAGACAATATTGCCTTTTAGCGCCATCTTTTTTTGAATAATTGAAACGTATCCTATTGTTCGATATTTTTCTTTGTGAAAATAAAAAATAATTTCTCTTTGAACGCTTTTTGAATTGTTTAACTAGGGATTTTGTCTCGCCGTGTAAATTATTATTCAATGTTTAACAAAAGATAAATTATCAATTTGTTACTTTCCAACATTAAGTTTACATGCAGCTAAGATGAAAACAGATGAACAACAATACGAACAAAAATGTTAAAACCTTAAATCGAATGAACTTTCAACGAAAACATTAGCCCAATCTGCAAACATGCTCTTCACTTTTCATCAAATTCAAAACAACCTTACAAAACTGTCAATAAACAAGAGTAGTTAACACATCACCACAAACAAAAAAGCCTCTTTGTTTAATGTTTCTTTATTTAATAAAAAAAATCGCTTTCCTGTACAAAAACTAAAAGTTAATTTCCGCCATATGCGCTAGGGCTATCGTTAGGAATTTATTATCATTTATTCATAATTCAATTATTTAGAAATAAATTAATATTTTTTTAAATATTTTGTTTTCGTTTATACTCTTTCATTAGCAAAATATTGAAAATCTTAAACGTTACTCCTTCACACCAAGAATTGACGATTTTGATTGAGAATATTTCACGATTATAAGCTAAATAAACGTTTGTAAAAAAATGTCATTAAAATTTCAGAAATATTAAGCTTCCTTATTGTCTTCAATTCATACAAACGCTTTTGACATTAATACAATAAAACATCTAGAGCTTTTCCATTCGCAGTGGGAGAGATAGCTTTTCTCTAGATAGTCAGATAATTTAGCTAGCTGAAGAATCTCCTCTTGCATTCAATAAATTAGTACAACTGCATATATACACTGCGCCGTTCACTTGAACTAACTAATAGCCAAGTCATTATTTCCAGCTGTAATTCTGCACAAACGCTACAATTTGCCAGTAAAACGGAACGACTCGACAGCTTTCTATTCTCCATACATTATTAAATACAATATTTCATCGTCACTCTGACAAAAATGATTCATTTTAAAATACCAGTTGTGAATATGTCAATTTCAAATATGTGCGTGCCAATTACGGATCGCGATACCGAACAAGTATATTTACACTAATATTAATATTTCATTTTAAATACAGATTCTAGAAAACAAAAAAAGATTTTTTTATAATAATTACTTCATTTGGGATCACTATACTAGTCGAATACTCAATTTGATATATTGTTCAATTTAAGGTGAATTGATGAACGTCACAAACTGGTTTCAATAAATGCTTTGAATATTTATAATATTATATTTACCATAAATAGCAGTGGCGGATTATACGGCAAGTGATCTCCAAACACAATTCGGAAGCTCTTCTTTTTTGATTCGATTTGAAGATCTTCATTACACACATTATTAATTCTGTATTTGTAACAAAATGTAAGATTTAAGGAAAAGTTAAAAAAATAAAATGAACATTAATTGTCATGTCATGACATGTCATGTTGACACAAAATTCATTGTCACACCTGTATCCGATCTTTTTAGAATATTTAACTGTGAGCTTTATCTTCCAAATATTTGTAGGAGATAAATTTCCGAATATTTATTATATGCTTTTTTCAATTGGCTTTTAAAACGTCTAAGCAACATTACAATAAATTATATTATAATGTACAAATTTATCGCTACGGGCTACGACATTATGGCTGCATCTGCTACGAGGATCGTATCGTCTAGCGTCGTAGACGACACAAACGTACGACTCGAAATAGACAAACTACTCTTTCCAAATAAGTATATATATAATCCGTGTCATTATCATTCACAACTGAAACCACTCTAATGAATTAATTATATTTTATAAAATGTCCTATTCTTTATAATTTAAAGTTTCTTAAAGGGCCGTGTAGAAACTTTTCGTTCCAAAAATATCCCTGTGACAATTGCCCAAACAAACTTACCTATGCTAATAAATTATTTAATTTTCTTTTAGTGCTTCATACTTCATCTTTTTTCAATAATCAGTTTATGAAACTATCCCCACTGGGACTTGAGCCTGTGACTAATGTAATTTATCTGTTTAATACATACACTTTATGATATCAACTAAAAGTACTTTTCATTATGAAATTTTCTTTGTATGATTCCACATGTTTTGTCACTAACGACTCGTGTTTCGAATTACGGCATCTTCATGCATTCTACCACGAACTATAGGTTATATTACATTCGTGTTATAAAATACCTGAAGGTTACGGAAAGGCAAAACCTGGACCGTTAATAAAATATTTGAAATCGTACATAATTTCAACAATTCACATTTAATACACATACATTTAAAATAATAATAATAGTCGACCAAAGGCTAACGCCACGGCAATTGGTATTTATATGTTTAATAGACAATAATTCTTAACATGAAAAAAAGTGTATTCTTTTCCAAATGATTGAATAAATTTCCTAAACAAATAATTCCCGCTGATCATTATATTTGTTCACGAATAGTTGCTGAGTGATATAAGTTATCAATAAATAAATTTCGCCGAAACAAATATTATTTTATTCAAATTTAAAAGTAAATATTAACAAGTTCGTTAAAAACGCCTCTCCGATCGTGATGCTTGCCTATTTACCTATCAATGTTCATTTCGTCGACTTACGAAAGATCCGCAACGGTTGATCGCTAGTTAAATAATTAATATTTCACATTTTATTATCAACCAGAAACTGCATGTTAATGCTTTGGTGATATTGAATAGTTTGCGATTATTTCACCGATATTTTTACTAATCGAAAACTTTTTTTGTAGTGCCTGTTGCAATCGTTTTTAAATAGTTGTATTTTTGGTGTTGTCGTGCAGTTGTTGCATTCTTTTAAAACTGAAGTTTTTGTTGCTTTAAGACGGCTCGGTAATTAATCTACACATGGCAATATTTACCAAAACGGACGCGTCAGTATTTTAATTTTCTTTTAAATTATTTTCTTCCAGGAGTGTATAAATATTTAAAGAAAGTGCTGTCATGTTTTATTAAAACATATGTATCTTTAAATAATTATAAAGAAATGCGTTCATAACATTGTTAATCTGACGTTTACTTCAATAAATGTTTATCAACTTTATTATATGTTCCTTTTTTACCTACAGCATTGAATAATTTTAGCATTGGAAACAACTTACGTGTAATAAACATTGATTTAAATATTTTATTTTTAGTCATAAATATGTGTTTTTAATGAATTTATTAAGTATTTACAGCTCTCGCTCATTACACGTACATCGCCCTAGTGCCCGAGGCTACGTTTCCTTTACTGGGAATGAAAAATACATCGTGAAAGGAAAATTTGGATGGAATTGAATGAGCATGTTTACCAAAACTCACCGCCGATAGAATATAAATCAAAATTTATTGGAATCTCCCTCAAAAAACCTTTACCAAACGGATGGAGCTGCGCCATCTTAAAAAATTGTACAACACATTACCATATTGAGACAAATATTTTTTAGTTGAACGTCAATATTTTTTTATTTATTGTATTACTCTAATAATGGTTAAAAAATTAAACGATTACGTAATATTATAATAGTACATGTCACATTTACTTTTATACCTTAAATTTTTATAAAATACGCATTGAACCCTTATATTTTTAAATATAATAATTTATGATATCGACTGAGGGTGCTAGATGAAATTTCAATATCAAATTTTTATTATTAAAATTTTCTACGATTCCACATATTTTGTTTGAAGATGCCGAATGGCGAAACCCGGGTTGTTAGTGACAAAACATATAGAATTGTACAAATTTTAGCAATTTAATTTAAATACAATAGTTTTTATTTTTCTTGTGTTGTTACATGGAGTTTTACGACACCTATTTGTTGGAAAACAGGGACAAGAAAACATTCCGATAAACAACCAAAACTTAAGTTTATCACCAAAGATTTCAACCATAAAAACCATTTGGTAGGACTTTGCGAAAAATTTCTATAATGACGGCCGGTAGATGAAACTGATTATTTACCCAAAAGCAATTCAAAATCAAGATTAGCTCTATGCGAGCTCAGTGTTATCATTCCTCAAAAATCTCAACCATCGTACACAATATTGTACCACGCCGCCAATACAATATACAATAATACGAACCTACAGGATTTGCTGGCATCTAATCGCAGTATCGCAGCAACACTTACATACTTCAGATCTGATCCAATATCAAACAGAATATCAATCGAAAATTTTAATATTTAATGCAGTCAAAAATAAACCTTTGCCTTCATACTTCTACAGTATTTTTTTCCTACTGTGGTGAATACTACAATATATTCCATCATTTTAATAAATTGTTATAGTATAATTTATCTTGTATTTTATGCGTATTTTGAGCTTTATCCCTGAATATTATTTTATAATTCCTTATAGAGAAACATTTTTTTAAATCATAGACAATATAATACACTAGGTGGATGTATAAGTTTTTGCAATTTTTTTTTTACAATATAGGATTTTTAATAAAAATAACGTTTATTCAGTCCAAAATATAGTTACCAATTTATCAATTTATTTTTTCATCCCAATAAAAATTTCCAGATTTTAGGGAAAAAACTGATCAAGAGATGTTTTCAACCAACTGTGCTGAAATATAATTTTTGCCATTAAGAAATTTTTTCAGGGATTGGAATAAATAGTAATTTTAGACAATCTCAGTACCTTACTGAATTAATTAACCAGGCATGTATTGTCTAAAACTGATGCCTATTTTTAAAGACTAATACATTCCAGAAAATTTGAAGATCTTCGGTGACGTTTAATTCAATCCATGCTAACAACACGCCTAGCGTGTCCATACTTATATCCACTATGTGCTCAGGGCCCGCCTAGCGTGTTCATGCCCGAAATGTAAAAAAATAAGTTTACGAATTTTGATATTGTTTGTATTTTTTATTAGCTGACAATATTCATTTCTGATTTCATCACCTTTGAATCTTACCGCGCGTAACACTTTTTTGCATAGTAAAGTTAAGTCTAAGCGTGCCGTTGTGAATATTTTTTTGTGATTTTCTTTCAGGTTTTTTTCATTGTTTTATTGTCCAATGTTTACGTGATTTGTTTCTAAATTATAGCGAAGAACTCGTAAAAGGTCTTCTCAGTCTTGTCACTTATGTTGCATCCGAGTGATAGAATGCCTGAAGATGTCGAAAGTGAAACCCGGGTCGTTAGTGGCAAAACACGTAGAATAACATAAAAAATGTTATTTGAAAATGATAAAATAAAACTTAAAAAACCAAAATGTAATTCAAAATAAATACACATGTATACCGACCATTACATTATTAACTTGAAGCAGATTTATGGAGATGTAATACGAGACGCAATAATAAAATAATTTAGATTAGCAGTGAAAGCGTTAAATGAAGGCCACTGTGGCAATCAGCCTCGTCGTCTACCTCTGCTATATAGGAATTTCTTGTAGAATAAGAGGAGGGTGATCATAAAGATTGTGACATTGTCTTCACTAAGTTCTTGGAGACCTTAAGTATATCTTTGAAATTTTCAATTTTAATGGTTCAGATGTGGCGCGACATAAGATCCCAGCTGCAATCTCTTCATGAAGCTGGCATGTTAGACCTCTCTGAATGCCCTCCAAGTGATTTTTTTTTTCTTTTTTTTTACAAGCTTTAACAAGATGGTATTCTAAAAATTTGGTGACTACCTTTATTATGCAAATTCAAATTTTCATACAGCGCAGAAGTAATAGGTAAATATATCAACAGGTCTATTAAAGAGGGTTTAACTAGCTATAGAACAGCTTAATCATAGTTTGAAAAAAAAAATCCAGTGATATTGTTACAGACAATGAACTTCAAACCTATAATTATTGCAAGCGAAGAACATTTGAGAGCCATAGTAGCATTATCCATGTAGAACACTTCAAGTTTTCCCAAGCTGTAATGATATGACTATTTCAGATCTTCTCACAGCAATAGGAAAGGTGAAAATACTGGATAAGTGGGTTTCGCACAAATTGACATCTGGTCAAAAGCTATGGCACCAGAGAATCCTTTTTATTCTTCTTCGAGTTATATTAACACTTTTTCTTCAACCATATTTGCTCCCTATAGCGAGTATATGACCACCTCCACCTACATAATTCTGTCACCTGTCGGTTGCTTTGCATCCTTCTGACATGCCAGAATGCCCACATTTCATGGTGTACATTATGCGGATATATCTGAGTCTTTACCACTGAACACTTGAGAATCTGCTAATTACAAGCATAAATTTAATGTAGCTTAGATAAAAGCATATAAATATAAGTTCATATGATAAAGTGTCTATTCGATGATACACACCTTAATTACCTGAGAAAGAGAGCGAGCCCACTCCTCACAGCATGGATCAGTCCACTGAGACAAATGACAGTGCCTAAATTTATGAATAAAATTGACTATCCGTAAAGAACCCCCATTTATTTCATTCTATAGCTTTGAAATGTAAAATAAAATTATAATTTTCATTCTATCAGGACAAAAGAAATAAAATAATACTGCCATCTCTGAATCATTTTTTTAACATTATTGTAGTTATTATGAATATCCTCGGATTTATAAGTCATCTCCCAACAAAAGATGCAAGCAAAATGTCACATCTATTATTACCATTATTTTAACTGGAAGTGCATTTAATCCCCAAGTTGATTCACCTCACGAAAACGCTTGACCGGACTATATGTTAACACCAATTTCACTGTTATTTGCCATGAAAAATATCTTTTACTAAAAATCTATTTCAGGCATACTACGCATCGAACCTTAAGAATTTCAATCTTCAGATTTTCTCAAAAAAGATAAACATTTCAAATTCGAAGTCTGTCAACCTATTATATCCAGCACTTTGCATATATTATTACAATTGTAGATTTTACAATCTAATCGGGCCATTGACCACAGAAATAAAACACAGTTTCATTGAAAACAAAAAATGATATTCATCTGTATTGTGTTACAAAGACATTATGTATTATTCATATATACAAGAATCATTAATAAACAACTGCCAATTCTAATCAACAAGCAGCTGGGGAGAAAAAAATAATAATCACTGAAACATTGTGTCCAAATGAGCTTTATTACAATTATAACATTTTTCTAAAAATCACTCTGCCCCTTTCGAATACTCGATGGATCCTCAATGTTGAAAACATATTTTTTAAATAAATTAATTTAGGCAATCAATGCTTATGATTATTATGCTTTTTTACTACCTAAATGTCTATTTCGATTTAAAAAATAAACTGAAATTTTTCAATGAATTTAAAAACAACCTTCGCGCCATATTCCATTTTCGGTCACAAGACGGACCAAGCTCAATATCTATACAATAAAAAAGACTTATAACAAAATATTACTTATTAGTTTTCTTCGCAACGATGCTTTTTTATAATGCTGTCCACACTAGATCAATATAAAAATTAATTATTATTATTATAATAGCAAAGATAATTAAATCACATAATTACATTGATATAAAATAAAACATGTTATATTTCATTAGGCGGCGTTGGCAATATGCTCGCGACAAAAAAACTCTTCTTCCGTGACAACACGATCACCAACATAATCGACCAATCCGATGAAAATTTCAGCAGTATTTAAAAATTTGCATGGCAATATTGTAATAACTCAGTATAATGCCCATATTAAAATTTTGTCAAAACTTACTGAAAACATCTGCTTTAAACAGAATGAGTCACAGTGCAAGAAGATTTACATTATTTTCTAATATATCAATATACAACAACTATGTTGGTATTTTATACAATAGATGTTAATTTAAAATAATATAAGGAAAAATCAGCATACAAATGGAAACATAATTTTTCTGAGTATCTTGTTTCAAATTAATAAAATAATAAGAAAAAAAAAAAACAATCATGTCAACACTTCAAAGGGCACTTTATTATTAAATATTACATAATTCATGTTTATTTATATGAATAACTACATTGCCGATTATTTTATAGAGAATAGAATATTTAAAATACATAACTTTGTTCAGAAACTGTATTCTGCAATAGTTTTTACTCCTGATTCTATGTAGCCCATATAACATTCAGTAATTGATTAGATTTTACCTTATATTATTCCACCATCCGCATTTCGATCATCAATAAACTATTTATGTTAAGATTTTTTAATAGTGCACAAAACAAAAATTTCAAGACCACTAATTTATTACGAAAGCTTGAGAAAACGTTATTTCAAAGAACCGACAGTTCTAACAAGGGCTATTTAATTTTGAACGAATTTAGGGTTGACGTTTCTATAAAAATAGTTCACTCTGAAATACAATTCAAGTACATGCGAATGAAAACAATTAGTTTATTAAATGCAGTCCACATCATTCAAATAAATAAGTTAGTATACAGAATGCGCGTGCAAACATTTTAATCTATTCCACTGCAATCGCTCCCTAAGATTAAAAAGGGTGTTTCACTAAAATCATTAAACAGTTCAAATAAAATGCCGAAACTGAATTCTATTGACATCACTGCAATACCTAAGGGGCAAGATATTTATTTTTCGGTTCCCGAGAGCTTCGGCTCGTCGCTCGCTCCGTTTCCTTCCCATCAAAAAAATTCCATGTAGGAGCAATACAAACGTATCCGGTTTGGAAACCCTACCCTAGATGCTCTCTTACATTAGTACAGCCCTAAGCGAAAGAATAAATTAATCTAACAATGGATAATAATTTAAAAACAATCTTGAAAGACCCAATCGACAAATTGCGTTCATTTAAAGAGATCACATGTTTTATTGAACCATTCATTGTAAAAATCCGGCAGTCTTAATGAGAAAAAAGGCAGCCCGCTACCTACTTGTCTTCAGATATTTTGCTCCCCTGTCAATAAGGTAAAACTAAACAATCTACAGTATGAACAATCTCGCAGACCAGGTTGTAAAATGTAGGGAAGGACCGAAAAATATGTCTATAAGCGTCTTATGAAAACAATACGAGGAGCGTGAAAAGCGAGGCGCGCGGCATTCAAAGGGTTGACTTATAATAATACAAATAAAAAAATTAAATATTCACTTTGCATTAAAAATATTTCAATTATTACAATACGCAGTCGTATCGATTCTATACTTTCTTCTGACAGAAAAGTGAAGGATCCCTGGGAAACACTCCAGTTTAAATGTCAAAGAGAAGATACAAGATCCACACAAGTGTATGTGAAAAATAAATTATATTGTCTCATTTATTATCGTGCGAGCTAATCCACTTCTATAGAATGATACAAATGACACCAAATATATACAAAGAAGAAGAGATGGAACGCACCGGTGTACGCATTGCTCCTGCTTGATTTTCTTAAGTCATATTGCTGTAGAATATTTTATCTGAAGTCGGATGGTCGTTTTGCTAGAAATCATATAATTCAAAGCGGTCAGTTGGGCGAACATGGAGGCTTACGAAAAGAAGACGGTTGAGGAGAATCTACACGGTGTGTCAGTCTTGAGCAAGCTTTGTTTCGAATAATAAATATATATTTATATTTATAAGTCAACCGGTCGCGATGAAGCGTCGTCCGGCCTCTCAATTGTAAATTTTGATAGCCTTTTCGAGGTAGTTGATGCGGGACCGCTTTGGCGTTTTGTTAATGTGCTCCAAACCGATCCAAGGTCTGGGGGTGGAAAGATCTGAAACCGCATACAGAGTTAAACATAGCACTTATCAACAAAACATCATTAAAATGTCAAATATGTATAGGCATGATTTCTTTTCTCATGAAGCAATTTGGAAAGAAAATTTGGAAAATGATGACCAATCAGTTTTCAACATTGTTTCCTTTTACATGATTTTTCATTCTCAATAGTTGAATAGAGCAAAAAAATAAAAACCGTTATGAGGAAACTTATTAAAAATTATTTATAATCATAGTTACCGTTTGCTTTGAAATCACTTATATTAATAGTTTGATCTTCTGCCACAATATAATTTGGCCTTCCATTGGTTACGATTGCAAACTTGAACTGAAAAGTAAAAACATACATGTAAGAAATAGAAAATAAATAACGCATTATGTTTAAGTAATAAATAAAAGTTTGTCATGTCCATGGTGCACTAGTCAAAATCATTGGCTACCTTTATGGATTTCATGTTCAATATTTTGGTTCAAAGGCATGGGCGTTTCCGATGTCTTAAGATTCATCCAACCCGCTGAATACTAAAAATTGGGTGTAGCAAAAGCGATTCGCTAACCTACCAGTCTTGCCCTAGCCCTTTTCTTTCTACCCCTACTCTATTTTAAAAAAGCTTTAACCCTTTATAGGACGGAGCTATAGAGATCTTTATTGAAAGTGGTACATATATTTACCACCGTCCTTCCTATAAAGGGTTAAAAGAGTGCTCGAGCAACTAAATAACAAGCAGTCTTCACAGAAAAAAGTCGATTGCGATACCTCCATTGTGAGGAGTGTGTTTCATATTGGCGTGAATAAAAAAGTATTCAAATAATGCATTCCATATACTTTACAGGTGACAAATGGAACTAGTCAACAGTTACAAAAATTTAACAAGCATACCTTTTCCCATTCTTTATCGGGTATATCCAGTTTCTTTTGAAGTCTGTCTTTAACATTGGTAAAGAGTTCACCGTGCTTGACCTTCGCATAGAAGGGAATCCCGAAAGTTGCATAAACTTGCTTATGGAAATGTGCACACGCCACAAGAGCCTCGTCCTCCTTCAAATAAAAACAATGGTTATAAAAAGGTTATTAACAGGCCAGTACACACATATTTTAGCTGATGCTTATTTTTAACTCACTCCAAATTCAATAATTAAAGATCTGTGTATTTCATCTTTCAAAATAATGAATAAATTGGACCAATAAAATATACAAAAAACTACCACTTATCTGGTTTGCAGAATAACCCATTTTTGTTCATAAAAAAGCAAAAAATAATCTAATTTCTTTACTCAAACGACATAGCTGCTCTGACTATCTTGAAAACATGTGTGATGAAAATGATGGTTTAATAAAAAATTTTAAAAAATTAAAATACCGCATGAGATATATGTATAGAGTAACTTGGTACAAATATCAAGTTGGCAACTAAGTAATTGCGGATTTTTTTTAGAAAATCAGACAATTTTTTCATGGAACTAAATAACTTTATTCTGTAATGTATTGCCCATTTTGATCAATGACCTTTTGCCATCTTTCAGGAAGCATCATAATCCCATGTTCATAAAACTTCTGGTTTTTAATAGCAAAAAACTGAATCAAGTACGATTTGACATCATCATCATTATTGAACTTTTTACCTTTCAAGGAGTTTTGTAAAGATCGAAACAAAAAATAATCAGGTGGTGCAAGGTCAGGACTATATGGTGGATATGGCAAAACATCCCAACCAAGCTCCAATAATTTTCGCCGAGTGGCCAAAGATGTGTGTGGCCTTGCATTGTCATGATGGAATACAACACCTTTTCGATTTGTCAATTCGGGCCGCTTTTCTTCAACTGCATTGTTTAATTTCGTTAGTTGTTCAATGTAGACATCAGAATTGATCGTTCGGTTGGGTGGTAAGAGTTCAAAGTAGACAATTCCTTTATAATCCCACCAAACTGATAACAAAACCTTCTTTTGATGAATATCAGCTTTTGATGTTGTTTGAGCTGGTTCACCTGGCCTGCTCCACGATCTTTTCCGCATGATATTGTTGTAAACAACCCATTTTTCATTGCCAGTTATCAGTCGTTTTAAAAATGGATCATTTTGATTACGTTTCTTTAGCAAATCGCAGCTGTTAATGTGTTGCGTTAAATGCGTTTCTTTCAGTTCGTGAGGAACCCATGTATTGAGTTTTTGAACATAGCCAAGTTGTTTAAGTGATTTTCAATGCATGTATGTGATACATGAAGCTTCTCTGCGATGTCACGTGTTGTACTGTGATGATCCGAATCGATTAGGTCGTCATCAACTTCAACTGGACAACCAGAGCGTTGTTCATCTTTGAATGAAAAATCACCAGAACGAAATTTGGCAAATCAATTGACACTGCCGTTCTTTTAAGGCTTCATCACCATAAACAGCACATAGCTTTTTGTGAGCTTGCGATGCGTTTTTCCTTTGCGGAAATCAAAAAGCAAAATATGAAGAAAATGTTTCTTTTGATTTTCCATTTTTCAACGAACGCCAAACGAAAACTACGCAACCGATCAAAAAAACTTTTATTACTGATTGACAGCTGAATTGTCAACTATCCAATAACAAAATGTGTTTACATTTGGACTACGTCGCAAACCTAAAAATTCAACTGGAGCCATCTATGAGTGAAATCCGCAATTACTTAGTTGCCAACCCAATAGATAACATTTACAACCAATAACACTGTTTCGAAAATTGAAAATTCAACAATATGTAGCTCGAGACAATGAAATATCTGAAATGTGAATGATTCATGTGATCTAGGATTTCATCATTTGAGTGATGCAGTTGGTATTTACAATCTTAATTAATGAGAAGAGAATGAAGATACAAGTGAAGAAAAAATAAAAAAGCGCACAAGGCACATTTTAAAATGTGGACAAACATATTTTAGATTATCTGTGTAGACCCTCCCTCTTTATCATTATCCCAAATAATCAAGTTTCCATCAAAATTTAACAGACATCAGACGTTAGATTTACTAGTCCAACAGTGTACAAAATATTTTATGTGATATTTGTCACCTGATATTAGCTCTCTTACTTACAAAACATCAATTTATCGACGCTATCTGTAAACTCTAAAGCGATACATCTGTGGCAGAAAAAATGAAAATCTCTCAACACTCAACGACTAGTTGGTCATTTGGTGGTATATAGATATAACATTTTTAAATAATATTGAAATTTAATAAAAAAAAAATACATTTGAAGATTTTATATTTACCTGTATGTGCAATTCATCCAGCGGAATTTCTTCAATGCGATAGACTTTTGGCGCACCAGTGCTGAGTTGATCTAAGAGAGTATCGGTGTCGGGGCCTAGCTGAACTTTGTGACAGGCCACTTCTACAATGCGTAGCTGTTTGCTGCCATCGGGAGACATCTCCACTACTTTAGCTGCCTCTTCTAAAACGTTTGCAACTCGACCTCCTTTGTTGGGATACAGGATCAAGTCTTTATCTTCTTTGTAATTAGGGCCCACCTAAAAGCATCATAAATAATCAATAAATATTGCAGGTGATTTTAAATAATTCATGAAAACATAACAAAAAGAAACAGATAAGACTTACCCATGTACATTTAAATTGTTTTTTATTATCCAATTCGTTTATTTTAATGGTTAATAATTGATAAAACAGCTTTTTGGGACTTTTGGGTTTACAGTAGGTGAGCAATTCTTTGAGATTACCTTCATACGAATATTTTAATGATTGTCCAGGGCTATCTTTGTAACTGTAAAAAAAGTTTGTTCATTATTTATATCAAATACAAACAAAATAATGTATGCACGTGTATAAAACACAATCATTACAATTGAAGAATCAAATGAAAGAACCACTTAACCCTCCAAAGATTGTTCTGACACAATCAAAAAATTTTCTTGCTTAATGATACATGATTATTTAATGAAGAATTCTTTTTACATATTAGTGTTGTCTATATTATTTTTTTCTATTATTCAGCTTTTTAGGTTATGTAAAGCTACTTTGTTATTTATGCTTGTAGAAGTCATAAACTTGAAAATGATGCCATATAAGTAATTATTCCATTGAGCAGAATGAAAATGAAAGAGTTTTTCTTATGACTTCAATTGATTTTAAGACATAAATATAAACAAACTAACAAAATTCATAAGATAAATGGTATGTATAAACTTTTTGGCAGGAAGTTCCTGGTTTAAGAGCCAGAGTACTAGAACATTTACTCTTTTTTTGTTTTATCACTTATATCACTAGTCATTAACATTGGGGTCTTTTTTTGAGATTCTGGTTTATTCAAAAAATAGAGATAATCTCAAATGAAATAAGTAGCATGTGACTATTGACTAGGCATGTTATAGGCCTTGCTTAATACATCAAATACAGGAAAACAACTCAAATGCATTGGAGTTGTTCTTTCATCAATTCCTCAATTATTATAAAATAAACCGGATTTATTATAATATTGTTAGCCCAAAGATCAAATACATCATTAGTTTAATAAATAATAAAAGATTTTCGACTCACTTTTGACACCTGAAGAATTGTATTAAATAAGGGTCTACGTTCAGTTTCTCTCCTACTGCTACGGCCATCTGGTCGTACTTCATTTGCATTGACAATTCCATAGTAAAACTGGAGTAATAAACATAAAATAATTTTGAAAATGAATATATATTTATCTTATTGTTGACAACAGAAACAAATCAATAGAAGCAGTGGGATAATAATTAATTAAAAAAAATAAACATGGATCGTTCAGCATTCTTCAGTCTTCCTACATCCAAGCGCCGGTATAAAATACCATAAATATTTCACAGACTGATTATACAGTAATAATGACTGTAAATAAAAGGGTACTTTACGTATTAGTGATTAAATCTTAAATTATAAAGTAAATCCTAGGGTTCAACATCAGAATACAAAAATGTTTATTATATAATTAATCATTGTCGACTTTATATGAAGAAGTATTCGTAGACCGACAGGAATTTTCTGCAGGCTGAAATTGTTCTGCAGATCTAAGGTTGAAGGACAAAGCCCTACGTCTTGCGATACCTTTTACACCCATAGTTTCTTTATATTTTTCATAATTTTCTACATTGAAGGTTTTTATGAAGATAATGAATTTTTAGGCTATCCAAAGATTATATGAACCTGCACTTTTGAGAAAGTGAGTCAATATACAACATTATTACAAAGTTGTTATGAATGGAATAATCACCCTGGATCATTGGGTATTGTCTTATCGACAAATTGCACTTCAACCTTGAAGTAGATGTACTTGAAGTAGTCGAGGCAAGTGGGCAGCTCCAGCTCGTCATTCCTCTCATCCTTCTCGAACACGATAATGTCTCCATCCATCAACTCATCCAGCACCTGTCAAGTCAATTCAATGTATTTTATTTTGAATATTACAAGGTTCAAAGAACTCAACTTCTGGCGATAAAAAGAATTTCATTAAACAGTTGAGCCTTAGCAGTCTAAATTCTCAACATTGATATATTGTTCAAGAAAATCATTGATATCAATTCATGAATTACTTTACAATCGAAAGAAGAACAGCAATATTATTTTATTTGCATTTCCTGATTTTTTTTGTAGTTTATTTTTAAAAGAGCACCTATTTTTCAACAGTGAATGAAGGTTTATCCTAGAATTACACATATTATTAAATTTAACGACACCACAAAGAGACAGAGACACGGACGATAAACATTTCTCATACAAAAGTTAATACAAATCTAAAACATAAAATATTATATTTATTGATCGTTTTCTTTCTCAAAAATTTTTATGCATGCATAAAAATCGTTTCCAAGTCAAGTATGCAAACAAATCTATTATTTTTTTGTTTCAGTATATGTGTATTTTTATTTTTAATGGTGTTTTTTTATTTGCTACGCTACCTGTGATCTTATTTCCATATTTAATAAGACACTGATAAAATCCAGAAGGTTTTTGCACAATATCCTTAGGCTTATTCATTTTTTTTTACGTTAGCAGTTTACTATATTCACTGCCGACAATAGATGATCAAAAAATCATATGAATAAATAACTGCCAATGTAAAAAAATATGAATAGAGAAAGACAAGTCACACCATTCAACCTAAGCCTAGGGATACCACGCATTAAAAGCTTGGGTTTCATCAGTGTCTAGCCACTTAGAAACACGGAAATAAGACCACTGGCTATTTTCCACCATACAAACACTCAAAAGAATTAAAATTTTACGTTGGGATTTGCTTTTGATCTTTGGTATTGTGAAAACATAGAAAATGCAGAATACTACTGTAGACAACTTCAATGTCATTTCGGAAGGTTGAAAAACAACCCAAAACTATGAGATTTGACATTGAAAACATAGAATGGTGTTAAATATCATAGATGTTTCTTAACTTTGCATTTATTTACTTGTAGCACAATTAGCATGTGCAGTGTGCAAATTAGTAACAAACAATTAATACAGGAGAATTTTTCATTGACAAATAAAAAATAATGTTTTACTAATTTGCTTTTTCAACATCCTTACATTTATTAATTTGGACAGGTTACGATAGGTTTTAAAATTTTTTACCAACAATTTATCGAATTCAACAAGCAAATTGTGGGAAATTTGTGTCACTAGTATTAACATGATTAGACTTACAAAACTAGATCAAATAAATCATTTTTATTATTTTTTAAATTAAAATTAATATTACAATTGTTTATGTAGTTATTTGTGAAATGTACTTAATGTTTTTCAGCAATTTTTCAACCTTCTCTCAGTGACTAGTGTATAACTGCAGCATTACCACAATTATTCAAGCCTTATAATATAGACACCTTTTAATATGAATTCTTACCTTTTCATTAGCCTGGTGTATTCCCATGCGGAAAACCATAAATTGACAATAGTTAAAAATGTTTTTAACATTAATATCCAGGATAAATATTACAAAATTATCTATATCAGTACCTTTTCTAGAGGATCGTTGAAGTTCCTTATTTTCTCCACAAAATCTGGCTTTATTTCTTCGTATAGATGGAGATACGTACCAGGAGGGAAACCTAGAGATATAAATCAAGATCAAAATGAAATGCTAATGACTATCGTGTGGAATTTAGAAAAACAACCACTTTAATATTCCATAAAACATCAGTACGGTATCAATTTACCATACATAAATTGTTGAACAAATTAAGCGGAGATGATAGCCAAATATTAGGTACTACCAACAACCATTTGTTATGTGTTTACGATGTTAAATTTAATCAGCGTACGTAGCTTTCTTGAGCGTAATTATCGTGTCCGGAATAATCTTCGCGAATTACTCGTGTGCGGAATAATTACAGAAACTAAAATTTTACGGTTTCAATATAATTATTTCCAGATGTGTGAATCCCAATTGCTCTGGAAGGCCGATTGTGACTATCTCTAGTACTCAGAAGAAATACGCTCAAATACAATGAACAAAAAAACCTCTTTCTGTGTTCAAATAAACAAAGCATAGTATGTCATAGACAGATTACTTTGTATATCATTTTGAATGTAAAATAAAAGCTCATAACATTATTCTAGTAATTGTGTGATGAGTGTGACATGGGTATTTCCTCTGCTTGCAGAAGCATCTTATATAAAGGATAAAACAGTTTAACATTTGAAAACACCGTAAAAATGTTTTAGTCAAATTATATAATGAATATTGGTAATTGTTGAAGCGAGAATATTTCTGCCGATCTTTTCAAGCAAATTTTCATAAGACGAATGTTTACCTGCTCTTTTATTCAAAATGGGTACCAGATCGGTAAGTTTACTGGATATGGGGAGATAGTGATGTCCACAGTAATGGATTTTTTTATTGTGAGGATCATACATCTTAAAGAAAAGGACTACATCCTTGTCTTTGTCGAATGGAGGCAGCGAAGTTAAGCCGGAGTCAGGAGGCAGAAGTTCTAGGAATATATTCCACATGGGCGTGTTCTCCGTAAGATCTAAAATTGACTTGCTCAAATCGTTGACGATATCCAGGCAAGTTGGTCGACAGGTCTACAAAATAAATAAATGATGATGAAATTTGTATTCAAACGATTAAAGATTATTTGCTCATGAAATAAGTAATACATACAAATTTTCATTTGAAAAAAAATACAAAAGATAAATAATTCAATCTATTTTTCATATGATAAAAAAAATAACGTACATGATTAGAACGTGCGCTGAAAGGCCACGGCCTTAACTGTTTGATGGGATATTTGAAGTTTTCAGCGAGCATTTCAAGAAATTCTTGTACGTTGGCATGCTTTCGCACTTTGAAAACTCTGTAGTTTGCTTTTTCCGGATCATACAAATCATTTCCTTGGTGTCCAGTAAATGCGTCTTCCAGCAAAATATTTACAGTTATGTAAAGGTGAGCATCATTTCTTTCTTTACGCCTAAACTGTAACCAAATAAATTGCGAAATTGAGAGATCCTCACGTGCTGCTGCTGTTATAAAATCAAAAATATGTCTGTAATATCATAAAGACTTTATCTGTGTTGGAAAATTAAGTTTATGCAAATAGAATCATAATCTATTTATGCATTGAGAAGAAAAGGGATCAGTCAAATCAAACCCAAAAATAGTTTGACTCTGCGTTGAAACATATTTTACATCATCACAAATGCAAATCATATTTTGAAAAACTTTCTCCAAATGTAACAATTTTAGCCTCTTTCACGCATATAGGTTAGTGATTTTCGAAATAAAACTGATTTTATAATCTGACGGTAATTATAATATAGCCATTATGCAGAAAATTGTTCACATAGATTTCATCAAAAATGTACTGGTGACTTATTTAAACATCAAACAGTTGTAATGATAAAATATACAAAAAAATGATTTGCTGCAGAATTCATCCACAAAACAAATCTTTTAAAAAATTTATAAACAATTACATTTTTAACCATTTTGTTGCTAATATCTCAACTTTTGGAAATGCAGCGTCTAATTACATTGTGTTAATAGATGATACAAAACAATTTTAAGGCATAAGAGGTTTTAAAATTTTCTTATATAATAAATATAAAGCTTTATCTGCTTTTGTATAAAAATATTTCCCAATGTGCCCTGAAAATCCCTACAAATCCTAATGAATTATCTTTTGAAATGATCAGTACCGAAACACCTTACATGGTTCAGCAGGAAAGAGGTGAAGTACATCATAAATAAGGTCAAAATGATAGAAATCTTTAACTTACCGTTTCTATCCGCTTTTCTTCAGCTAACCTGTCACCCAATTCACTGGGGATATCTGCCTGAGTACATTCTTGAAGCACTGTTTTTAATTGTGAATCCCTTAAAAAAAAAAAACTTAGCAATAAGAAATGCATATTGTACACTCAATTTGATTTGAAGACTTCTAGCAATAACAGATACCATAACCAGAAAATAAAGGAATCCAAAAAGACCTCACCTAATGTAAACCAACATGTAAGCATTAGTACAATGACGAACGGTCAGCATGATGTCTTCATCGTGGCCTCCAAAATTGTGTTCAATGGCCTCTTGTTTGGTACAACGAGATACAACGTCATCATCAAATTTGCACCACTAAATTGGAAAATATTGATAAAATTTCTTTACTATACAAATGAAGAACTTATAAAAAAAGGATTGTCCCTTCAAACTAACGACAAAATGGAAACGAAATAATAAATATGTTAGTAAAATTAGCTACATATGGAATGCTTTGTATTTTATTAACATCTATTAATTCCAATTATAACCATACTTCAAAGAGCATTTAAATATGTTGAAGGTCAACAGAGGCGCTAATAACTCAATCTATTATGAATCTAAATTTACATTTAAGCCTATTCCTACATATGCATTAATGTATACACCATAATACAAATCAAAAGTACTGTAAATGATAATTCAACAAGAAACAAAAGTAAATCTTAACTATCAGTTAATATATAGATTTGTAACATTGACATTGAGAAATGAGTCTTAGATATAAATTGTATTGCGCCATCTATTGTGTGCTGCTATTCTCAATTTTTTGATTAATTATTACAAATTCTTCAGATATGGATACATATGACTATAAAAATTTTGGCAGTCATTATTTTACCATTTATTTCAAATTAACGAAATAACATTGCAATTATTTTAAAACAAATCTTAGACCTTGAATTGTTACAATTTTGTACGATTCAAATTTGATATTGAAATTCCATCAAGCACCTTCAGTCGATATCATAAATTAAATCTTCAACCATTTAACAGCATGAGTAAAAATTCATTTCAGTTTGACTCTTTTTCTGGAATCAAGTCAGCATGAACTATATACTACAGATGACTCACTGGCAAGTCTTTTCACCTGTTGAAATATATGCATCGAATGCAAACAATGTTAATTCGGATTCAACACACAACTGTTTCGAATTACATCCAAGGTGGCTGAATGAAATCAATGTCGAGAACTGACTGTACAACTGTATATATTTGCTTGGAATAATAAAGGGACAAGCTGATAGGTGCTAGGCAAATTTACATTTTTCTCAGATTTTCAGTCTGAAATTTATTGCACATAGTAAAGAAAAATTTTTAGACAAAAGTTTTCACGGATGGGCAATCAACTCTTACGAGCCGGTGTCAGTCCATAGGTTTAAGAACACTGCTGTAAATGACGCCAAAATATAAAAAATTATTGACAGATATAGCATCTTATGTTTTAAATTTATTTTTTTAAAAAAAGAAGCATGATAGCATAATTATTTATTTAGCTTGTTATATTTTATATATTTAATCATATGTAAAATGTTTAAAAATGCAATAGACTGACGAACACTAAAAATAGCAAAATATCATAACAAACATGTATTATGTGTAGTTTTATACAACTGATATGCAAAAGATTGAAAATTTCACAAATATGCTCCGTAGTGAAAGAATTGACAGTAAATGTAATAAAAAATATAATGGATAATTTCATGGCAAACATGTGTTTTATAATTCAAAAAAATATAAGTAATAGTCTTCCCAGACTGAACCATAACAAAAAAAAAAATTTTTTTTCGTTTGTACAAATATACAAAAAACAAATGAAGTACACTTGGGCCTCGTATAACACGGTTTTACACAACATGGATTTATACAACACGGTGCAAAAATCGTGGTATATTTTTATACAACACGCTTTATAAAAAACGGTTTCAAAAATAAAAATTAAATAATTTACATGTTTAATTTGTACGCCAATGTAATGCGCACATGACAAATCTTCCTGAGCGTGTCGAGACCTGTCAATTTTGTTTGTTTCGATACATTTCAGTTGCACTCTGGCAGTCAATGGTGCAGTGCATATTTGTTTGTAATCCGTGGAGTATTCTGGCTTATTTTTTGTATGTATACACTTTACAAATTTCATTTTATCATTACATATGTACATACATGTACATAATAACCCTTGGCAGTTCAGAAGCATGACGTACATTCCCTACTAGATTCCACTTGCCTTGCTAAATCCTAGGTTATTTGAAAAATATTTAAAATTGTGTACTCAAAATCAAATTCTAAATGAAATATGTAGTGTATAATAGTGTGTAATATGTATTTTATTTTTGTTTAATTTTTTTGTGCGATTTTGGGTATATTTTGTATGGCTGTTTCAAAGTTATGCGGTTTTTAAAACCCATGGAACGCATCCCCATTTTTTCTATGTAAGCCATAGCTTTTTTTGTGCGATTTTCCCCGGAATGCATCTATCGCAGAAAAAAAGAATTGAGTGTAACAAGTTATAAAAATATCTGCATTCGAGATTTAATATGCACGTGTGTGATTGGTAAAAATAATTTGATTGATGCAATACATTTACTTATTTGGAAAAAAAACGTCATCGTATGAGAGATAACTCAAAAAAATATGTACCATGCAATAAATAATAACAATTATTTAACCAGTTTTATTCTAAAATGTTCTCGTGTACCCAATTTTACTTTAAAATAATTGGAGTGCAAAGGGTTAAATATATGTACATACGTAATATAACGCTTGATAATTTATGACCAATTTTATAGATTTAATCGTGTCAATTTATTATTTATTTGTAGATGAAAAATATTTAGACCCCAAAATGTCGACAATTACGAGTAAAGTTAAAAAAAAAAAACTTTATTTCTATTGAAAAAAAATCAATATCCTAGATTGTCTTAAAAGGGGGGAGAGACCGTCATCCCTTGCTAAAATTTTCAATTTAAATGAAGCAACAATTAGGACGATACAAAAAAATGAAAACAAAATTAGACCTATAGCTTTAGCAGGATCGTCTATCAGTGCGACAAAGATTGCCCGCATACGCTCAGTAATAATAGAAAAAATGGAAAGAGTTCTTATGATATGGCTAGAAGATTGCAATGACAAAAACATTCCTGTGGACAGAAGCATTATACAAAAGAGGGCACAAGAAATTTATGATAATTTAAAAAGAACTGAACAATCGTCATCGGAAGATCAAAACTCATCTCACGATTTTTCTGCTAGTAGAGGATGGTTTGAAAATTTTAAGAAGCGATTCTCACTACATAATATAAAAATTCAAGGAGAAATTGCGTCAGCTGATTTTGAATCTGCTAAAATGTTTGTTTCAGAATTCGCAGATATTATAAAAAATAAGGGCTACACACCAGACCAGGTTTTCAATGCGGACGAAACGGGATTGTATTGGAAGAAGATGCCGCAACGAACCTACATATCAAAAAATGAAAAACACGCGAAAGGATTCAAGGTGGCGAAAGAAAGAATATCTTTACTATTATGCTCCAATTCTTCGGCAGATTCCATAATGAAGCCATTATTTATTAATCGAGCCTTAAACCCCCGAGCACTAAAAGGTTATGATAAAAAGAATTTACCTGTTTATTGGAGAGCCAATAAAAAGGCTTGGACCACAAGTATTCTTTTTAAAGATTGGTTTTACAATTGTTTTATACCTGATGCAAGAGATTATACGAGAAAAAAGAATCTTGATTTTAAAATATTATTGATATTGGACAATGCACCAGGACATCTTCTCGATTTAAAATATCCTAATGTTGAATTATTATTTTTACCACCAAATACTACGTCTTTAATCCAGCCCTTAGACCAAGGTATAATTTCAACATTTAAAGCCTATTACATTCGTTGAACATTTGAAAAAATATTAGAAGAACACTTCCACAGGCTTGGAAAAATTTTCTATTCGAAATTGTGTCGAAATTGTTTCTGCATCCGCTAAAGAAATAAAACAATCCACTTTAAATTCTTGTTGGAAAAAACTATGGCCAGAAGTAGTGTCTGGAGAAAATGTTTTACCACCAATAGAAGATGAATACCAAAGGACAATAAATATTTATTGTGAAATTGATGGAGAAGGTTTTAATGACATGAATATTCATGACATCCAAGAAATATTGGAGGATCGTACGTTGAACGAAGAAGAATTAGTCGAAATGTTAGATGAACCCACCACAATTAACGACTCAGAAAGCAGTTGCAGCGACGAAGCTACATGTTTCACATTAAAAACGATAAATGACGGTTTGGAATTGGCTACAAAATTAGAAAACTTTTTAATTGAAAATGATCCTATAATGGAAAGAAGTTGGAAATTTAAGAGGGAATTGAGGGAACAGATTTTGGAACCTTATAAGGAAATACGTAAGGATTTATACGCTAAAAGCAGACAATCGCTTATTACCGAATTTTTGAATGCTAAAACCACAAGAAATCCAGAGTCCTCCGATGATGAAAACATACAAACAATTTCGAAAAAGAGTGAAACATATAGAATTATAAGTGATAGTGATGATGAATGATTACCATTTTATGTTATTAAAGTTTTTTTCACGAATATGTAAATATATATTTGTTTATTTATAAAAATAAAGTATTCTTCATATTAATTATCTTCGTTATTTTTTTTTTGGAACGCATCCCCTAATTTTGTATGAACTTCAAACCTTGCATAACACGGATTTGTATTACACCAGGTTTTTGTGGAACCATATACCCGTGTTATACGAGGCCCAAGTGTATAAAATATGTCACGGTGAAAAAATAGCAATGTATTTTAGTTCTACAAATAATGGAGTTCTACCAAGTGAATGCCAATTCAATCAATATATAAAATATGTAATAAAGGATGAATTTAAAGAAAATCACATAACAAAATCATCTGTCTATCGGTGTAATTGAATCAAAAATTGACAGTATCCAAATAAAACAAACCTTGCCATCACCCTTGGGATTAATAAAAACAACATAATGTCCTCCATGATTGTCTCCAGAGTGCACAAGAACTGCATGTAGGGTGTAATCAGCAGGAACTGCTGATTTTTCTTGAAGGTAAGCATCAAGATTTATATGCTCGTAAAATTCAAACCTAAGATACAAGACAATATATAAGCTTTTGTTAATTTTAATTTGTTTCTTTTTAATAAATAGTTTATAATAATTCGAACTCGTATTTAATTTTCAATAATAAAAACTCAATGTTAAATATTAATTCCACAATTCTATATTTATAAGATAAGTACCAATTTCGTCAGTCAGTTTTACGAAATATAAAATTGCGGAAATAGTATTTAGCATTCTGATTATTTAGATATATTGTATTTCCACCAAGAAGCGGCAGAAACACCTTGAAATATATATCTAGTTATTGAATATTTACCTATCATTAAATTTAACAGAACAGTCTGTAACAGGATCGTACTGAAACCTCATCAGGTGTAAATGCAAAACAGGCGGAAAAGAAGCGAAGATGACTCCCTTGTCGGCTTCTTGCAATCCATGTTCACCGGCATCATATTTATTATCTCCCTCCAAAGTCTCTGTTGACACGTAATCTTTGAAGGATTCATCGACTGAAAAATGTTGAAATGGAAAGATTAAATAAAAGCATCAAAGAAAAACATTTCAATCTATCATCATCCAAGATGAATGAAAGCTGCAGATTTGGTTAAATTAACACTTAAATCCTTAACACATTCACTATGGTAAAATATATCACGTAACAGTGTGACATAAATTCACAATTTCTTTTTTGTTTTTTTATTTCCTCTTTCTAAATTTCTAACACATGGTATTGGCGACTTATTCTAGGCTAAGTGTGCCTGCACTATTTGTGTGGACACAGGGACACTGTCGGACGCACTGAATGTGTTGATCGAATTGTGATACACTTAACAATCACAAATTCCTGAAAATGAAGCCTAGATAGCTTTTGTATCATTTGATAATACTTACTATTCTTCTTCCCTTTTATGTTCAGTTGAATATCATAAAAAGTTTCAAGCCTCGTGCTAGAGCAGGTGACATTTTTACACTTAATGTACGATGTCATCTTGCCTTCAAACAGCTTGGGCACCGTTCCTTCAACACAAGTGCCTTTCATTTTACTCTCCAGTTTGTCTAACAACACCTAAGGATGCAAATGAAAAAAAACCAATTACTTAGAATTTGCATGTAGGGTAGCAACCATGAGGAGTGGATTAACTCTAAATAAATAAAAACAAATACATTTTCAATTGAATAAGGCCAACATTTTGATGTGGAATGTTATATTTCTATTACAGCTAGAGGTTTTTAAAATAATTGGAAATATAATACCGCTGAATATTGAAGTAATAATTTTTGTCTTCACTCCTCACAATATTTCTTCACCAGAGTGAAGCGAAGAAATTTACTATTTCTAGCAATGAACAATTTTTTCTGCATCACAAATAAAGACTTAAAAATTTATGGAACTTGCCATCAAATATCTTCTGAAATTGAAAATGAGTAGATAAGTATTCGATTCTTACCCTAAGGAATTCTTGGACATCATGTTGCATAAAAGAGTCGAGCGTCTCCCAGCCAAAACTTTTGGTGAGTTTTTTGGTTCCGACAGGTTTATCAGAAAACTGCAATTCATGGAAAACCCTCTGTAAAGCGAGAGCTACTGATCTAGTACTATCATCAGATTCAGTTGGCATTTTGTAGACCGCTTTTCGCAGCTGATTGGTGAAGTATAACGTTTGCAACAGTGAATTCATATAACAAGTCGCCCCTTGATTCTTCAAGCCTATAAAGAAATTCAATCAGTATTTTCATCAAAGCTACGGCTCGGTAAAGAATTCAATACATCAACAATTTAACTAACCAACAAAGCCAGTGTGTTTTTTTGAATCCCATGATACTCCATGAGGAGCCTCAGCCGAGACGTGGACTTCTAATGTGATGGTATCATCCTTTACATAACCTTTTTCTGGATCTAATACATCACTCCAACCCATGAAATGTGAGAAACCCCAATCGTTCTCTTTACTGTAAAAGATGTTTTTTTAGATACTTATCGCTTTTAGATATTATTGACAACAATAATTCATATGCCAAGTTCCATATCCATTGATAGACTTGAATGACACCGGTATAAATACAAAACTTTCATGTGATTCATATAATCAAAGCCATCGCAGAAAAATCATTCATACCTTATAAGATAATTACTCAGTATGAAAGGAAAATATTAATCAATAGATGGCAACATGTGTTAACTTTCCATCAGATTAAATGTATAATCTGGACATCATTAATTAGTGAGTGTAATGGTTTGTTGATATTTGATAATTGTTTTAATCAAATGACTAATTAAGCCCAATGGGTATTTTGAAGAATACGCAATGATAAAACAGTACTACACTTCTAACAAATCATGTGACATTTCAATTGTGCATGCGTCTACTATAAATATGTTAAGTTGAACTCTACAACATAAAATTTTATTGGCAGCACGGATGTATATTATCCTAAGACATAAATATATACAAACCCAAAAATATTTAATCACAACCTATTTTTATTTTACATCACAAAATGAATCATAAAATTTAGTATGCCCACGCACTTCTCAGACAAATGTAACCCAAAAAAAACTAAAAACAAATTGTCTTAAAATATCAAAAGCATATTTCAAGAACTAAACAGGTCAACAATAAAGTTTGCAAGCAGTTTTTTAGGGAGTAAAATGACAAAAATAAACCTTTTTTGTATGAACCCTTTCTGGTCCTATATCAAATCTCATTCTTCATTAAATTTATTTTTGTGTTGTCCCGTGTTGAATGACTTGGACATTTTTTTTTTTCATTATTACAAAATATTAAATTGACTACATAAATATTATCAATTACTAAATTGTAAGCCTTTTTAACCTAAGAATTTTTTTCACTCGTATATATTACAACTGTATTCTGAATAGTCAAATGGGTCGTATGAACTTGGAATATGTTACCGTCTAGCAGGAAGAATATGAAAGAGTTGATTTAGGGGCTGGTTCAGCCGCTGAGTTTTACGTTTATCTTTCTTATACTTGCACCGTACACGCACTCGTAATTTGAAAATTATAATTACTACTGTTAAAAACATAAACATTACCTATTGTGTTGATAAAAAATTACCAACAAGAGAAAAGAAACTTAATATGTACAGATACCATGTGAAGGAAACCCTAGTCTCCGTATTGGGGAATGCTTTCACCATTATCATACTATTAATTTTTTTGAAATCTGAAATTTTTTAAATATAATTTATGAGACTATCATATATATTTCAAAAACAAATTTTATTATTACTATAAACTGAGCTAAAAAAAAAAAATCTTACTTTGTAATACCGAAAATCGATTGTGGACTGAATTCAGGATAAAATTTTTATTGAATGATGAAAATATATTTCCCATTTTAAGTTACTTTCTCACCTGCACCTAACTAACGTCCTCTTTTCAACTATTGCATAGAAATCAATTTTGGATGATTTTTTTAAGAGAAACGCGACTCATGTATAAAGCAAAAAAATACAAATTGAAACATTGACGTGATCCAGTGCTGTAATGTAATAATTTACCTGAAAAAGAGATGCTGAATCTTTCGGGTGAAAGGTTCAGGCTTAGCTTTGTGAGAGTGAAGTTTAAGTTCTGCAATGGCATAGCAAGACCAACTAGATGATTCGCTCTCCCCATTACACTGCAAGAAAAAACCGAGTGACTTCTGCTGTTTGTCCTGCAGTGGACTGTGGCGCGGCATGATCATGATCTTCCACGGGAGATTCCGTACATAGCACGGCGGCGAAAGGACGGAATCTTTGATTCGACTGAAGTTTTGAACTGTGAAGGTGAAGGTGGCTTCCGAGCGAGCTTCATCGTCCACCATCTCAGCATCCTAAAATTTAAGAAATTTCCGGGTGAATTGAATATTTAAACAACCTGCTAAAATATTTTTCAAAAAATGATTAAGCTGAGAATGACTAAAAAGTGCTATGTATAATATTAACCTGAATAGCTGCACCGGCAACATCCTGGTTCTGTGGACCGATCATCACCTCTCCGTTCGCACCGCGCTCTGTTATTTCACCACCTCCTGTGTCGGTTAGAGTTTCAACTGTTTCCACTGTATAGGACACAATAAAACGATCAGAATTTAAAACCAACTTTAAAAAAAAAAAACTATACTAATCACATAAGATAAGTTAAATAACTTTAGAATAAATTATTTCAATTCATTGACCCGAGCAGCCTCAAAATAACAGGTCTACAAAATTCTGCTGTCATCAAAGAGTTATCAATAGACTACCTGAATTTGAAAAACTAAAAATGTAATACAATGTAAACTGGTCCTGATCATAAAATATACTGTGGATTTGGTACTAAAAAATGTTTTTTTATTATTTAAAATATCAAACCCTTCCATCAAGAAGTGACAGTTAACACATTAAAAGTGATTTAAAGAACACATTTTTCAAAATTAGTTAAGAATTAAGCGAGTTAAAATATAATAAAAAAGATTTAACTTCATATATATCTTAAGTCGAAATCATCCCTTTGGTGCAAATACAAATTTGAGTTATTGATCAAATCACATCTCAAATACATATCTGGTACTGGCAGCAAATGATAATTTTATAGTGGATAGTCCTCATATACTAGCTAAGATTAAATGGGTAAAAATAAGAAAGTAAGTAAGAAGCAACTTCATTGGCAAATTTACCTCTTTTCCCCAATTGATTCAGTAGAGTATAAAAAGCATTGAGCAATAGAGGGCTAAGAATTGAAAACTTCATGAACCAGAGTCATTGTTGAAAAACTACATGGTTTTCATATCACGGTAATCCACAATTTATGCAGTACATGTGTTATTTTGCATATCTCACAAACCACCATATAAAAGAATATAAGAAATATTCTGATGTAAATGTGCTTCATATTTAAATAAAAATCAAATAAAGTTAAACA
This sequence comes from Himalopsyche japonica, assembly GCA_028555115.1. Taxonomy (NCBI): domain Eukaryota; kingdom Metazoa; phylum Arthropoda; class Insecta; order Trichoptera; family Rhyacophilidae; genus Himalopsyche; species Himalopsyche japonica. The sequence continues at coordinate 2,518,373 of JAHFWJ010000446.1, read as the reverse complement.
TCATTGTCTCAAATTAAATAGTGCGCTGATCAATGATTTGCAGAAAACAGTGCCTTGATGTAAAAAAAAAAACCCTCCAGTTTTAAAATTATTTCCAACACATAGTGAAAACATTATGGACAAAGTTTAAAAAAAAAAATTTAAATTAAGAAACAAAACAAGAATATTGAAATATTTGTAAAAACCAAATTGATAAAAACATAAACTAAGCATACCAGAAAAAGTTCCCTTTCACATATTCATTTTAAATGTGAAACAGTAAATCCTTACCAAAGTATAAAACATCAAAAAAAACGATAAAAGATAACCTTATATATAGAATAAATATGTCAACAGAATATGAATAAAATACGAAAAGTAAAATTTAGAAGATATCTGGTCAATCAATTGCTAATAATTGATGTCAGTGTTAGTTCACTTGAAACACATTTATAATGCTATAAAGCAAGTCGAATGTGTAACTACTATCAGAACATGTTATGTTTATAAATAATTTGTCAAATTAAATGCACACGATGGAACAAAGGATTTGAAAGTCACTAGTAGTGTGGGTACAGAAAGTGCAACTCACCATCTTGTGTTTCCATTTCTTCAACCTGGCTGACATTATTATCTGGTTGCCTGTCAGCAGCAGGCGAATGGTTCATGTTAGCCGGGCGCGCCACCGGGAGACCTCGCCCCGTACAATCAGTAACGTCCTAAACAGATCAACTATTAATCCACATTGAAAAGAGTACACAATACGTAAACGACGTCGAAACTCGGCTAGATCGATATGTTTTACAGTGAAACATTCCACAGACACTATTCCGTTGTATTTTTAAGAGCAATATAATACAATCAATGTCAATAATAGGATCACATTATTAATTGATTACCTTTAGCGCCAGAGGGTTTGGCCCTTTGGACTTTTTTGACACTCGGTTAGAATGATTTTGCGGATTTTGAAGGTTTTGAGTCGAGAAATGGGAATTCTGCGAGTTATTTTTGTTCGCGGATGAGTTGGTCACTTTGACAAAGTGTTTGCTTGCGGTGCGCCCAATGTCTGCAAATTTTCCAGCCCTCTTTTTGAGAGTATCTGGCGATTGCCACTTGAAATTTGTCAATAATTATCGATTTGATGTTCGGCGAACCGCATGAGGGCATTAAACGACTATAATAAACGGTTTTCACTAAAATTTACAGCGGCGGGACACTTCTTTTCATGTGAAAATAAACAAAATGGCTGGATAATTCAATTTCCAGCTTGTGCCTGTCGGCAAATATTTTCTATGGATTAGCCTGTTCGAATATTTACATTGATTGCCAGGTATTGTTCAATTTATAGTCTATGTCGCCTTAATTGACAAAATAAACGATGATTTACGCAATTTATTTTTAGAAAATTTTATCTTTTGCTTCAACACTATTTTCGGTGATTTATCATTGAAGCACAAATCTTATTTTTCAAATTATTATCTCATTCAAAACTTTCTAGAATAAATCATTTTCTCACGCTGTTTAAACGTACATTTACTTATCTATAGTACATAGTTCTGATGATGGAGCCAAAATAGCTATCAACTATATCTTAAATACATTGCTATTTCTCACTGTGTTATAATGTAGTTTTACCAAGTAAATGCCAATTCAATCAACAAATTATTTTCTCTCATTAACGCTATCAGCACAACGCCTTTAGCTTAAATAATTAAAGATGTAGATATGTTTTTTAGAGTCGAATTAAAAGTTGAATTATTTAAGCTTCATTCTTAAGTAACCGGTAATCGGTTATAAATTATTTGACTCATGGAACAATTTTATTTAAGATTTCGATTACGGTAATTTCAGTTGTTAATTTGAATCATTAAAACTCTGTACATTCTTTGTTATTTACGACCCAGATTCCGTTTTTCAGTATCTTCCAGCAAATTTAATTCATTTGTCACCGAATACTAGAAGCCATAATTATACAATATTAATGATTACATTTTAATTCATTAAAATTTACGACCTTATTAATATATAAAATTTGAATTTGGTATAACTTTTTTCTTGTTTTGTAACTTTCGAATTAAGCTTTTTATTGACATATGGTCTACATAGTGATACTATAATATATTATTTGGAAACTCCATGAATATGTAGTAAATTTACTTTTGGTATATTTTTTTTTATTATGGAAATTTATTGTTGTCTTTACTAAAATACAGTGTAAGCATCAATATTATTACTTCATATCCGTTCGCATAATCATCTGAACAATCCGCGTGAGTAGCGAGTACAAAAGAACGTTCTGTCTTTCTTTATTCTTGCAAACCATAAACCATAGAGATTACTTGACAGTCATTAATACATAGTAAATTAGTCTATGACAGTCAGCAAAGTCGCTTGTTCATCCTCGCCCGGCTATAATTTAATATTTTTTAGTTTATGCAACTAATCTGGTTGTTGATTAAACAATTACACATTTCGAAGGTACAGATAACATTAAATAAATAAATTAAAATACTGTTATGTTTTTGAACTATTCAAAAAAAAAATGTTTAAAATTACATTCCTCATACTCTGACATATTTATTTATTCATTAATTTTGGTTATTACAGCTCAATAATGGCAGCAGTAAGCGGCGACATGAGTGAACTTGACGGCAGTGGAAAGATAATAAAGATGGAAGTTGGTATTTTCATCATAACCTAAATACCACTGGGACTGGTTCCACTCTTGTTACAATATCTTCAATGTTCATTTAATGTTTTAGGTGGATTACAGTTCCATCTGTGCTGAAAAGATTCCAATGTGTAAAGAATGGGCTGCCAAAGGAAAAGTTCATGACGCCCTTGATCAACTTCTTGCCCTGGAAAAGCAAACGAGAACAGTATGTGATCTATTTACCATATATATATTTTATTTTGTAGGAAGATCTCGCTCACTAGGGTTTGTAAACATCTCAGTTATTTCATAGGCATCAGTAAATAATTACCAGTAAACTAAAATAGTTAATTTTTAAACAATGAGATGGCAATTTTTTTGCAATATTGACATTTTTAAAAAAATAAATACAGCCTCTTGGCTTAATTAAAATATTTTGTTATATAAAATAATAAATAAAATCATACCGTGTAAGCATGTCACTGAAGTTCTATCCATCGTTTATGAAAAATGGTAATGCGTTAATCACAGGATATTAAAATTATAAAACTTGCCAACTTCATTTACAAAGCAATTTCAACCTTGATAAAAAATCTCTATGTTTATCTGTCACTTGGTAGAAAAGCATATATTTAAAAAAATAGCAACGTAAATAATACAAATTGTACTAAAAAAATGTGTAAGAATTTCTGACCCCTCCTGTAATTCCCAAATTACCCATAGAGTCAACTATTGCTGCTACCCTTATTGGTAATACTCTTGCTGCAATAAATTATGTATATATTGTAATTAAATTGGGGGGCAATGTGATTCACTTTATCAATCTTTGTCATGTTGCGGGCCCATGTTTTGGGATTTTTTTTTTATGCTGAAGTACTGGAAATAGAGTTTTTTAAAAGAATAATAGAAAGACACTTGTTTGTTTATGTTTGTATATGGTTTTTGAAAAGTTTTGTTTTAATTACGGCATGTGTAGTGGGATATATGGACGATGTGATAGCTGTGTGGGATTATTGGCTGTGACTAACAGGGCAATGTCTCATCTTAGAAATCCTCCTTAGAAAACTATCATTCTGCTGAGGTCATAATTTAGGAAAAAGGAATAAGCGGAGGCACAATTAGGCAGGGCGAGGCATCTCCATCTACGGGGCTGCCTCAAAATATGTATGATTTACTGTTTGTCTTGTTACAGAATATTCGAGACTTGTTCCATTCAGTTGCAGTGTTAACTTGTTCAAATTCAAGCTCAGACAATGCCATTAAGTATTTTTCATATATATTTGTGCTTCATATTCCTTTCACTAGTAAAATCAATTGGTTTTATTTCACAGGGTGCAGATATGGGCTCCACTTCCAAAGTTTTAGTTGCCATTGTACAAATTTGCTATGATGCCAAGGACTGGGTCGCCTTAAATGATCACATCGCCCTTCTTGCAAAGCGCAGGTAATTTGATTTAGTGGGCTAACTTCTACTACTTCTACTACTATACCATTCAAAGCACAGAGAGCGTAGCTGTGTTTTAGGCAAATATGCCTTTTTTTTTGTGCCAGTAGTAAGGCATCTGAAATACCTGAAGAGACACTGCCATTAGTTGTTTTGTGTGTTTGTATTCAAGAGTATGGCTGCCTTTTTCCTTACCTAATTTATCTGATGCTCATAAATTTTACTAAAAGATTTTTTTACTATACCGCTTATAAAAAAACGAAATCTTACAATGAAAGTGGTATTCCATTCATTTTTATATTTTTCCAGGTCGCAATTAAAACATGCAGTCGTAAAAATGGTCCAAGAATGCTGCATCTATGTTGATAAAACGCCCGATAAAGACACTCAAGTCAAATTGATAGAAACATTGAGGAGTGTGACAGAGGGAAAGATTTACGTAGAGGTTGAACGGGCTAGGCTCACTCATAAGTTGGCCAAAATAAGAGAAGGCGAAGACAATGTGGCAGAGGCGGCAAAGATTATTCAGGAGCTCCAAGTAGAGACCTACGGGTCAATGGAGAAACGGGAAAAAGTTGAACTCATTCTGGAGCAGATGAGGCTCTGCTCAGAGATCAAGGACTTTGTCAGGACACAGATTATCTCAAAAAAGATTAACAGAAAGTTCTTTGAGGATGAAAAGACATTGGTTAGTAGTTTACATACATATATACTTCTACTTTTTTGTGATTTTCGTGTTTTGCCATTGAAATTTCATATTTGATATCTGAGGCATAGATAGATGATTTTAATATTGCATCATTTTATATTCATCTTGAATAACATTAAAAATACTTATCGGGTGTACCTCATTTGATATAAAAAATATCTTGCTATTTTATACTTCAACAATTTAAAAAAATTTATGGATTATAAAAAAAATCTTTGGTTTTGAACATAAGGAGTACGGTCCATGAAATTTCATTCTTCATCTTTTGACAGCTTATGTAATTTAAAAGATCTCTACACTGTTTCTAATCATTAACTAAAAGTTTTCTTTTATTTTTAATTGTGATTTTACTATTTTTTTTTTTTTGCAAATAATATTTTGTTTTTTATGCTATGTATTAATCCACCACTAAGATAGAAAACTACTCAGTAATAATTCTCACATATTTCTTTTAGGAGTTAAAAGAAAAGTTCTATCGATTAATGATAGCCGTGGATCAGCAAAGTGCTTCTTATCTATCAGTGTGCCGCCATTACCGTGCTCTTGGAGACTTAGGCGGACCAGACTCGTTGATCGGCGCAGTGCTGTATCTCTTATTGGCTCCTTATGATAATGAACAGGCGGATCTCACCCATCGTCTTGTGGCTGAAAAACAACTTGAACAACTACCCGTTTATAAGTAATCGAAATATATTGAATTAAACAAATATGTTATATGATTAGTAGTAGTAATAATTGTGTGCTAAGCTCTTAGCTCCCAATTCACTTAGCATTTCTGAAAGTAAGAACATATAACCACATAAATCTGGCATGTGAGGGTATGTACATACATAGATATATGTCTTTGTTTAAAAAAGCATAAAAAAATTGTTGGTTTGTATTGTGTGGATTATGTTAAACAGTTTTTAACAATATGTTCTATGAGTCATGGTCTAATTTTATGGCTGATTTTACACCATTTCTACCTTCACACAATAAGATAAAAAAAATCTTAAATACCACATTGCTGATTGATTTTTGAAAATACAGATTTTTTTATGGTGCTAAACCTATTATAAAAAAAAAATTGACAATAATCATTTTTATTAAGTATTGTATTTATTCCCTAGATATTTCAGAAATCATAATATTTAACTGGCTTGTTGGCCACACAGTGATCTCTAGCATTAAAATGGGGGGGACGAATGATGTAGTAAAAAACATTAATAATGTCCGAAATCGAAAGATCGATTGGGAGTATGTTAAAAGAAGCATTTCAGGAATGCTAGAAAAGACAATATATAACTGAAAGAAATCTATACTGTTTTTAATAGTTCTGTTCTTCAGTCATGTATCAGTAAAATTTATTTGAAGAATTAAAAAAAAAATACCATAATCTAATTGATTTAGTAATACAGATATATAAATTAATGTTTTTCCAATTTAATTTCACAGAGAACTCCTCAGACTCTTCATAAACCCTGAGCTTATCCGATGGGATGGTTTGTGTACACTTTATGAGCAAACATTAAGAGCCACTGCCGTGTTCAACCCGAGCAGTGAAAATGGAGAAACGAGATGGAATGATTTGAGGAACAGAGTTGTAGAGCATGTATGTAATATTTATAATCTCTTTGAACTAACCATCATTGATTATATGTCCATGTTAGGAGTCTATAAAATAACCACACTATACAATTCTTTCTGAATAATACAGTTAACTAATATTCGATTCCAACATTTGGCAATATTAAATCCTGTTGAAAATTTCAAAAGCAAGAATTTTAGGTGATGTGAATTCTAAAGCTGTTGCTTAATCTCCCATTTCAACAAAGGAAGAAGCATAGCAACAATAAAAAAAGTATAAATACACTCATACTCATTTGAAACTTGTTTACATTCGGTCTTCTTGAAGTACATATATTATAAATTTTTTACTATTTACTGAATATTAATAATTGTATTTTCACAGAATATTCGTATTATGTCTATGTATTACACTCGAATCTCACTTGTTCGAATGAGTGAGCTCTTGGGCTTGGGCCATGCTGAAGCAGAAGAATTCCTTTCGAAGCTTGTCGTTGGTGGAACTGTCAAAGCTAAAACTGACCGACCTGCTGGAATTGTTCATTTCAGGTACAATCTGAACTATTTTCAAAATTAATTATTTTATAGTTGTCAGTTTTCTCATGACTAACATGATAACTTTATTTCTCTTTAAATTTTGTGATTTTTTCCCCTTGCAACATGTTATTTTTGATACGATTGTCACACTTTTCATCAATAGGTCACCTGATTTATTTTAATGTTGTGTTGAGCTGTATTGTGTTATATTGCATGCATTGAGACTAGGTTGAAATATTATAAAATAGTTCCATAATCAGAGGGTTGAATATTTTCTCTAAGATATATTATCTTAACCTAGCTATTATGTTGCTGTCAAGTGCGTTAGATGCAGTAATGAATCAATTAAAATGTTTTACAACGGTTATCAGCCACCTGTGCATTCAGTCTTTAATCACATCATTGGTTATCGTAAATCTGTTTTCATGTCATAAGCCAATAATTTATTGGCTTAACACTTTAGGGACAGCTTCAAAAAGACTTATTTTTAATATTGTGGTTTCATCACCCAGAAAATTTAAATTTTCTTAAACCCGAAATAAAGTTCAGTTTACTTTAATTGATGACTGCATGCCGGCATAAATATGTTTATTTTTAATTATTAACAACAATGAAATTTCTTTCAAACAGCTATAGATTTCATTTTTATTTTACCAACAAATTCTTCATGAAATCCCATAGAAATGATTTTTTCTGTAACGCAATTTGTTTCTTATTCAAAAACTCTTATTTCTACAGTCAAAACCCTGATGTCTCTGATCGTCTCAACTCATGGTCTAACAATCTCAACGAGTTGATGCAGCTCGTTAACAAGACAACTCATCTCATCAACAAGGAAGAATGTATTCATAAGCCCCTCCGAAATGCTGAAGAGGCCAAAGTGGCGGCTGTAGAATAATGTGGTTGTTTTAAAAAATATAATTTCTGATTTTTCGTTGTATACTTAAATATTAATAATTTTAATAAACTGAAAACGTTTCTTATACATTGTGTTTTAAATTTGTACCCTTTTCCAATTGATCACTATTGGTGTACACATTCTCACTGTGCTGTTCAAAATAGATAATTTTTATACTGCTTTTCCCATCGACGATAAAGATTGAAACATAATCACCATTCAAGTCTGCATTCCTCACAGTTAGATTGTGCTAGATCTCTTGATATACAATAATACAGATGTGTGTTTTACATTAATTTAAATTGTTGTAAATCATGTCCATTCAATCAAGTAGCGTTTCTTTAGGATATTTAATAAGAAAATGTAAAGGACAGACTGAACGTCTTTAAGTCGCTCATGAAAGCCAGGGACTGGACAAATTAATGTAAATTCTTCAAGCTTAAAATCATTATAGATTAATAACTGCATTGCATAATAAATGCATTGATGTACTGAGAAACCATTTAAAATTTCAAAATAGTTGCTGGCTGATGGGATATTAGGAAAATATGGTCAGTTTTTCTGCACAGCAGCTATCGTATACAGACAGAAAATAGTAAAGTGCATACCCTGTACATGTAGATAACACACTAGGTGCACGACTGAATGTGTAAGAACATTTTCAACATTTCAGTTTATCAATCAGTGACCTATACATTCAGTATTTGCTAGGGGGTTTTTTTAATTATTTTCCCCTCCAGTGAATAAAATCGTTCCACGGTTATTAATAATATGTGGAAAAGGAAAAGAAAATTAAATCTGTACCAATCCACGAAAAGAATACTTATTTTGAAAATAAATTATAGTTTAATGATATGAATGTTGGTTATTGTAATCTAAGCATATTTAAACTGGTTGGCACCGATTCAAATTCAAGATGCTTTGGGCATACACACTCAACACAGACACCCAAACTGTGTTTGAGGATCAAACATATTTGATTAGAGCAGTTATTTCTACAGCAGTATCATAACACCCTATCAGGGATTTTGTGTGATATTTCAGATGATCTAAGTAAGTAAAATACTGAGAGAATTTTATTTATTTATTACCAAAATAATAATAGCTTCTATAAATATTTTTATTTTAGTTAATATTGATTTTTGTTGCCTTCCTATGGTGTAAATACAATGAAACTATCATAAATTGGTTTAAACATAAATAAAGGAAAAAATAGTTAACTCTAAATTTCCAGTTTGAAATTGTATGAGCCGAATAAAAATTCTAAACTAATATGGGGTAAAAGAAAAATATATGTACTTTTTATGAATAAACTGACATAAAAAATTACTTTTTCTTTTCAAAAATGATTTCATGTGATAATGAAAAGTTTTTTATTTAAAATATATACTAATCTAGAATGTGTTGAGTAAATTATGTGTATCGAACTTTGAAACTACCTTTTTTAAGATAAGATAGTAAAGAATAATATACTTATCATGCTAGGCACAATTTACAATATTAAACTATTTTTAATTTTATTAAATTTACTCCAGCAAAATGTGGTCCTTAGCAATATCAGTGATTGTAGTTATTTTCTTTGCAAAATTGTTTACCAATGAAAATAAACCACGAGTACTGGGTGTCTATGAACAAAAAAAATTCTGGTTTCCTCTAAAGAGACTGTTTATGTTTATTATTTTATCACTGAGACAGGTATGGATTTGTAGTCATTGATATGAATAATTTTCTTGTATAATGAAAGTTTACACTGTTTATAAAGCCTTTTTTTGATATTGTCTGAAAATGGTGTATTGTATAATTAACCATTATAGCAAACTAAATTGTCACATTGCAAGTTAAAATATATTTATTTGCGACTCAAAAAATTGTTATCATTGAATATATAATTAATTACATGTATTTTAGATTTCACACAAAAGAAAATTGAAGTCAAAACCAAATGTTAACGCTAAATTTGGTTTGTATGCAACGGATGAAGATTGTTTAATAGATTGCCCACAACCTCTACAAGAAAATGAAAAGGTAAATTTTATATATATATAATTTTTTAAAGTCCTTTGTTTTTATGTTCTGGATAATATATATATAAAGCTGATCAACAAAATCATCGAAAGTAGTGGATTAACCATTTTTTTTTTAAAAAGTGATCAACTTAAATTTAAAGAATATTTTAAAATGTATTATATTATTATTAGCATTAAAATTTTACCAAATAGGTTATTTCAACGAAAATGCATGTAAAAGAAATAAAGCCATATTGAAAATTATGCTTTTTTGTCAATTGTTTTAGGCAATCGATGCCGTTTACTTTAATGGTTCATCTAATAATGGTGCAGCATTAATCTGTGGGCTTGCAAGACGCCCAAAAGGAGTATGTAATTCATTTTTATATTTAAAGGTGAGTTTCTTTAAAATAAATCAGAATAGGTCATAAAATTAAACAAAAACTCAAAATCCATTTCACGAAAAAAAATGTTTTTACTTCAGGTTGAAGGAGAAGATTTGATGCTTTCTCCAGAAATTCCTTTTACCACTTTATTGCAGACAAAAGAGCAAGAAGGGAAATTCGAAGTTTGTGGATTCAAGCTATCACCAATAGAAAGAATGAAATCTTGGATGATAAAATATGATGGTCCGATGAAGTAATTATTTTTCTCTTTTAATGTGTTAACAATCACTTCATGGTGGAAAGGCATTAAAATTTTAATAAGAAAAACACGTTTTTAGTACTATTTTAACAAATTTTATATATTTATGATCAGAATCGGTTTCAGTAATCACAAGCATTACCAACTGATAATAATAAATGATCTTTTATTTAAACTGAAATGTTAATCATATTTTCATCTCGATTAAAACTAATCATATATAATTCAAACTCAATAAACATAGTTCTGGGATTTTTATAATCAATATCAAACAAAAGAAGTAAATAAATTACAGTAAAAATAAATATATAGACCAAGCAACAAAGGAAACATCACTCAACGCCTAGCTGAAAATTTTATCAGCATTCATAAACATTTTAAAAATGTACAGGAATATTGATGAATATTCAATGTTAATTTTAAATTGATGTTTTCATTGGTATAAAATACAAATAAACAAGGGTTTACAGACATTGTTGCCAGGTAGCTGACGACCCACTTTCTATACATCTGATAAGTTATGTGAAGTCTTTTTGAATAATAAAAAAACCTACTCTACTCTTAATTTTATGTTAAGACTTGGAACTTTTTTTTAACATAAAAATAAATAGCTTTTTGATTTAATTAGTGTGAAGATGCTTCACAAAAAGGCAAGACATATGGCACATTTAGTAACACATCAAGTGTAATAAATGAGTTATGAATTTTAATTTTATATCAATAAACTTGCATAAAGCTACCACTAAACTATTGAAAAAATATGTCCTTTGTGGTCAATGATGTAGTTCAATTTATTTGCTTTTATTGTTGTGGACAAATATATCAAACACATTTTTGGATAAAAAAATTGTATAATGCACTGATCAAATATCAAAAAATAATTCATGTATTTTTTATTTGACAGTTACCAAAACCAATTGATACAATATTGGCTGAACAAACAAAGCTGGACATTTTTATATTCAAATATAAAACACTAATTATTGGGAAGGACTGCTCTTGTTGATAAAAATAAATATATTTTAGAATGTTTTTATTTGTTTATATAGATTAAAAGGTGACCATTTGAAAACTGTTAATGTTAGACTGGATGCAACATGGACTGCAGTGTGGAATCATTTCAACTATGACTCCGATATGTCCCCATCGAGTATGTCAAGGGACATGGCGCGTGAATATTGGAACAGAGATTATTTTAAGGTTTTGAAAGAGTAAGAAATACCTTTTAAATATCCTTAGTGTACCAGTTAATATAGCTGATTTTTCTGTACATGCAGATAACTGCATGTAAAGAAATATGTTGATTAGTAGACATTATGGAATTCGAAACACATGTTATTTTGCTGTCTTGATTCACCCATTCTCTACCGAGCTACATAATGGATATTCTACAAATATTACAAAAATCAAACATACAAAGATTATTAGAATAAATCAGGATACATTGCAAATATTATCTCTCACATGAAAGTTTTGAAACTGTTGACTTATAATTTTAAGTTTCAAAAATCAAGACACGCCAGTCAGCCATCTCAACTGTAGAAAGATTATCACTTTGTTGTGTATTTCTGAAGGTATTGACTTTTTGAATACTCTTTACACTTGAAATTTATGTTAAAAAGGAATATTTGTAGGAAAGGTTTGATTCATTTCTTCAATTTAAAGAAAAGTGCTGCTGAAAGCTCTCATATATTTTGAGAAGCTCAGTATAAGCTAGGGATCTAGAGATACTTGTGAAAGCTGGTTTGAATGCTATAAATGTGATGAATTGAAATGGGGCAGACAAATAGTTAACAATATTTTTTTCTTTTTAGTGTACATCAAACTCATTATGAACAGCATGGAGATATTAATGGAACTGTTCAAATTGATGGTAAAATTTTTCAGCTGAATATGGAATGTGTTCGTGATCACAGCTTTGGTTAGTATACTTCTCTGCACAATACAGTCATATTATATTTTAGAAAACAGATTATAATTTAATTCACTATTGGATTCGGCAGTTGCTCCATTTTAATATGAAATTCAAACGAAAGTCTCATTCTTCAATTTGTCATTTCTTAATTAAGAATTTGAATCAATTTCAATGCTTTAAATTAGAAACTAATGATAAAGTTAGTCTGAAGATTTTGATTAAAGAAGAAAAGAACAATTCACAAAAGCAACAAAACATTTACTATTGCAATAAAGCATAATTATATTTGTACATATTACTCTCCCAGTAACGCATTATCAAATGATACGCAAATTGTAATAGAGTAGTAAATTTTTTTTGAGCATGCTTGATATTGCTTCTAAGTTTCCTTGACAGATGACTCTTCACTAAATATGTAGTCTATCGTAGTATATCGTGATAAAAAAAATAGAAAATGATTCTGATACAGATATCCCGAATATCAAAGGATCAAATCACCCGAGCTGAATGGACATCCATTCATATGAGATATTCCCTTTCATTCTTTTTATAGTTCTCTTGAACTAAGGATGAAAGACTAACCGAAAACTCCTATTAATGATTTTATTTTTATAGGTAGGAAACGGGAATGGAAATTGTTTCACCGATATGCTCTTCATTACATAGCTTTGGAAAATGGAGATCGAATAAGTGTTGGAAATGTTTGCATGCCAGCATGTTTTTCAAGGTAATTTAATGCACAAAATATAAAAGAACATATTTTGAAAGACTAACCCTAAGTTGATAAAATCCAATTTTACTTTAAAAATATTAATTGTCACTTGTTGATAGAAATGCATGATATTTAAAATAATAAAAACATCAGATGGTGCTGGCAATAAGCGAAACTGGTCTTGATAATAAAATATAAAGTGGAAAATAGTACTAAACAATCTTTTTCTATTATTTGAAAAATTCAATTTTATATCATTGTTTCACCTTTAAATATAAATATGAAATTACATTGTTAGAAATAATGAAATATATTTTCATTAATTCTTGCAATGCGATTTCACTACAGATAAATATTAAGCCATATTAAGTTATTAATGAGCATTGGTAGCTTGTTCAGAGATAATATTTAATAAAGTTCATGAATATTTTTATTTGTGGTGCCATCTCAAAATAATAAGTAATAATATTTCTAATTTATGATATCGACTGAAGATGCTTGATGGAATTTAATACCATGTATGGTTTTGTTAGTTTGACAATAGGATTTATTTGCCACAAAGAAGATGAAAAGGTTTACCCGATCGACTCCTGTGATCTTATGTTATATCAGCACGGCGAAAACCTTTCACCGCCTTTGGATTATGCCTTTCAGTTCAAAGCAGGTATTTGATCTCTTATATCTTTTAGTAAATTCTTTTCGGTTAAAAGATATTTAATTAACAACAGTAAATAAATTTTCTGTGCCAGCTGTGCAAATTATCTCATACTATTAATTTATGTCCATGACTTTATTATATTATACAAAAATATGTCATATTTCATCAGTTATATTGTGGAGGAACTGTGTTATAAGATACCTGAGTGAACATTTTTTATTTTTTTTTCAGGAGACAAAACATACACAGTTCAAGTAGACGTGACGGATTCTCCAACATTTTACATAGGTCATCAAAATGAAAGTCGAGTTGTGGAAAGACTTGCTAATTACAGAGTGAATGGAGTTGTGGGATGGGGAGCCGCAGAATGGCAGTATACAAATGTGCATTCTGATCCATTACCAGCATATAAATAAACTGAGACATAATTATGGATTTCACAGTTATATTCTCTTTAGAAGGTAATATTTTGGTGTAATATAGCATTAAAAATGCCATATTTTGTGTCAGGTCTTCATAACAACCAAATTTAACCATCTTTAATTATAAATAAAGTAAAGCAAATTGTTTAAAATTCCTTATCAGCTTTCTGTATTTATATTATTAATATTTTCTAACTTTTATGGAAGATATCAAAATTTCTTAAGGAAACACTCACTAAAATTAGATTAGGAAACAACGCCTTAGTATAAAATTCTCACACCGTAATTGGTTGTAATGAATTTGAACAATTTTTATTTGAAACAGATTTTCATGAATAGTTTAAGTTTCAAAAAAATATTCAGATCAAAATTGTTCTGATATTCTGTTATTGAAAAAATATCTAAGATAAAATATTTTAATGTTCCTAACATACTTATAACCACTGTTATTTGAATAAAGCTAATCAGCTACTAATGAGTTTTACCTTTTACCGGACAATGAAGGAATAGAAATATCTTTATACATAACTGCCTTTGCCTCTGCCTCACCATATTCTTTTGATTTTCTTCGGTAAAGATCTGGAGTTTTTGTATTTTATAGCAGTACTTAATTTGTTTCATTCAGAATGATTGATATTTTAGTAATAATAAATAAATCCATTAACTTCTAATTCTTCTATTTCAACTGGAACATTTTTCAAGGATAAGAAAAAACATTTTTTACAGAAGATATAATTTATTAATTTGACTCACATAACAATGTTTTATAAAAGGTCGGATGTGAAAAATATGTTGACAACACGTAATGGAATTATTTTAATGTATCACGAACAAGATGTCTTCAATGGTTCCTTACATAACTAACAGGCATTACTCACATGGAATAAAATATAGTAGCATAAAAATTGACTAGATTGAAATGGACTAGGAAATTACCTAATTTTTTTAATAAAAGGGACCAAAGTTAGAGATAATATTTTCATTATATCTACCATTTTGATTATTGTTTAACATTAATACGGAGGCCTAAATGTAGGGCTGCGAAGTTAAGAATTGATAATTGTTAGTTTATGAATTACTTTTGATTACAAAAGCTCTTTGATATTTCTGAACCCATATATGACTGTTAAAAATGTGGCATTGTGACCATAGACAGATGTTGATATTGTTATTCTCTTTCACCAATCACGTTCAGCTCAATTAAGGTTGCCAATAAGTGCATTGGTCATTTTTGAAATGCAGCAGTGCATGGGTGATTTCAATGAGTTGCATTAAATAAGTTTTTTTTTTGATTTTCTCCCAACTCGACTGCAACACTGAATGAGATTCTCTGACCTTATGGTTAAATATAAATTAGTAATATGAAGGATTCTATAATATTCAATTAGAATCTCTACTAGACAGCCCAAAATATATAAATTCTTAATGTGAAAGGATAAAAATGGAATTTTATTTAAAACTTATTAAAAATGGGTCCATATCAGAGAAAACATTTCAATGAACTTATATGTTTTGTTTAAATCAAGCCCCATTGTATGGTATATAAATTCCACATTATTTTTTGGTTGAGGTGGAATTCACTTCCACAGATTGAACCTAAGTGTCTTTCAGGCCATTTTTCATCTTGAATGATGCACTAAGGAATGGTATTGAAACCCGGGTTTATATATGAGAGGGTTTCAAAGAATTGGTAATAATGGGTGTAGTAGAAATAGGGAAGGGAACCTCACGGTCAAGTTACTTGATTTTATTTATTGTATTTGTCATCGTATGTATTACTCAGAGCCATTCAAATTAAAAAAAACCTTTTTCACCCTTTCATGTATGAGAATAATACACAAAAAGTGCAATTTGAAATAAAAAAAGAAATGAATTGGCAAATTTTTAAATGTTGAGTTTTAAATACAGGCAGTAGTAATTTGAAATATCAAAAAAAAATAATCAACTTTGGTCTACTTCAAACAATATACAAATATGTAACATTGAAACTAGGACAAAAAATAAGTATCAACTTTCTTAGGAATGTGACACGTGTCATGAAAATCCCTCTCAAAAAAGACTAGATTCAATGCAAAATAATTGACTAGGAATGTGTATAAAATACAATAAAAACATGAAACAATAAAACTTATAAATAATTAATGTGCATAAAAGATAAAACCACAATTTAACATTTAATTGTGCATAATGTGCTAAAATGAATAACCATCGCAGAATAACAGTTTTAGTTAAATCAGTCAATGAGGCTTCACAAAAATAAGATTTAACGTAACAAAATGTGCAACTTTTCAATAACCTCATCTTAATAATTATATTAATTTAAAATACTCAAGTATTTTTTGTGCATGCATTGCATTTTTTTTTTTGTTCTTAATTGATCTCTTTATTAAATTGTGTGGGACCAAGTATGGTTTGGAAGAATCAGTATATCTGTTCAGACTGAAAGATAACCCAATGTCAACAAATCACAGGGTGAGGTGTCACAATCATAATTTAATAAATGGATTGCTGGATTCTTCATTTCCAACGCCATAGTGATTGGTTCAGTCACCATACCCTACTTGTAGTTGAGTTTATGTAGAACACAAACAATATTACACGGTGAAAAAATAGCAATGTATTTTAGTTCTACAAAATTATTTTTAACAAATATAGTTGATAGCTATTTCGGCTCATGCCATCGTCAGAACTATGATAGTTCTGACTTCTGAGTTCTAGTTCTGAGCGAAATAGCTATCAACTATATTTGTTAAAAATAATTTTGTAGAATTAAAATACATTGCTATTATTTCACCGTGTTATAATTGAGTTCTACCAAGTGAATGCCAATTCAATCAATACAAACAATATTGACTGTAAAATCGATAAAAAATCACCAGTGATTGCTTAAAGCCGAAGAAAATTACATTTGTTAAGCTCAAGCCTATAGAAAGATGGCTGCAGAGTTGGGTCAGCATAAAGCCTGCAGTATCGCAATAGCAGAATGCTATGAGAACCGAGTAATACTATTTTTCTACTATGTCCAGTACAATCAAAATGTATAACAGGCTTGTCATTAATTTTTTTAGAAGGCCGAGTTAAATGCTCAAAAGGGTATGATCAACAGAGGGAATATAAAGGTCAAAAATTATCCATTACATTCCACTCTATAAGGAAGATAATGAAAGAAAATTGAATCAATTAAAGGGAGTTTACAATATACAGAGTAGGCAAGATAATGAAAGACAAAGGTCATTCACCTTATTTGTTCCCTGAAACTTCAAAACTACTAGAATTAACTCTCCCATTTTAACACTGCTCCCAAATATGAAGGCATATATAACTCATCTGAGCGATGTAATACAGAATGATGCAACACGAAAAGTATAATTAGGTAAAAGCTTCCAGGGTTTGGTGATTAAAATGCTGGTGAAAAGTACACACAGAAAAATACTACAAAATACTCTTATTCTATGGTTGTTTGCTTTCATAATTGGATTTTTCAATTTTAAATCCTAAAGCTTGAAATAACAAGATTTAACCGAGTAGAGTATTTTTTTTTATAAATAAATTTTCCGGTGCACTTTAATCTGATCACCCTTTCCTGAATAAGCACGTTTGGAACACTTGAAATGTGTAATGAACCTGCTATAAATTTAGTACAGACACAAAAAAGATCACAGATTTTATATCCAACAAATTATTGCACACATTAAAGTGATCAATTCACTAGGAATCTAAACAACTACAGTCTGTAAGGCTTAACATTTTTGTTCAATTCAACACATAAATTATTATATTCTTAGACAGACATAGAACTTGACTATAGTAGCTTATAAAGCATAGCTATGAAGGTATTATTTTTTAAGTCTACATACAAATATATAAATGACTAGCATTACATGCAAATTTAATAGACCATTTAAAGTAATTAGTAGCTCATTCTTTTACAAATAGTGTGAAGTTTTTTACAAGATGAAAATTAATTTAATCGATTTATACATTTAGTGAATTTACATAAATAATACGTCACAGTATTTTTACACTACAATAGCAAAGTATATATTTATTGCATTCATTTATTTTTTAAAAGAATGTAAAGAAGTTATATTTAAATGGAAAAAAGTCAACTATTTTGTGTTAAATAACATTCAATCAAACATTGCAATATAAAAAAAAAACTGTCGGACAATGAATATATTGTAAATATGAAAATATTTTTGAATATAACTTTATAGTATAATCAATTCAAATTATGATTTTTTAAAATACCATCTATCAAATGAAGATCACTACCATTCTAGTAATATGAATTCTTCTCTTCAACAAAAAGATATGCCATTTCCCTTTTTAATAGTGATGATCATATATCACACATAAATAAATAGCCTCTTACTATCCCCGTCCGAGTATATTGGCAACCACGGCCTCGTCAATCACTGCCATCATTTTTAAATGCTCAATAAATATACTTCTTTCCAATTATTTTATAAATACATATATTCTACTATGTAGTCTAAAGATTGGTATACTAATATTCTTTTAAAGTGTTCTAATAATCATATTAATTAAAATTTGTACGTAGAGATTGTCTCAAGTAACTGAGATGTCAGATCAAAATCACACATATGAACAGTTCATAGAGTGATGTATGATGAATCCAAAGAAGAAGAAAAAATATTAATCTAAATTTAATGACATGTTATTTGTTTGTCTTTTTTAGTAAAATAAAAATTGATTTATTATAATCTAATAGAAAACATTAAGGTACATGCAATGTTACCAATAACATGTTTTAAAAATACACCATACCAAGAAGTATGTACAACAATATAATACTGACAAATACAATAAATATTGCTTTTTTTATAAAACATTTAGTAATACTAAGTATTATCTTTCATCGTGTTATATGAATACAAGTATTGAAATATTAGAATCAACCTAAGTTTTCAGTGTTATTAATTTTTAATGAAAAAAAAATGTTCACAAATTGTACGGCAATATAAAATTGGACAAAAAATTCAAACCATTTTTTAGAGTATGCGTTTGTAAGGGGGTTGTAAGTTATGCACTATTCCTTATTGTATGAAAAATTATATTACATGCACTTTTCTTTTGTTCAATTATGACACAATCTAGACTAATCAGATTTTTATTGTTAGATGCTTCACATACATGTACTTCTCATCAATTTGCCTGACTAACATTAATAATGTATCGACCAAACTACACTTTTATCACTATTCTAGATTATGACTATATCTGCATAGGAAATTTGCCTTAGGTAGATTTTAATACTCATTCCTTGTTTTAATACACATGTTGAACTTATCAAAAGAATTTTTAATTATAATAACAGAAATCAAAATGACTAGATTTAAACATCCATGACAAGCGTAAACGTAATAACACTATTCAATTTAATTCCCTGACTGATAATGCCACAATCGTTTAGATGGCAGTTTGCAGTGTGTTGATTATTGATACTCAAAAATGTAAGTGTGTTAACAGTGTTAATAGTTTCGTGCTAATTTTGGTATCAACAGTTTTTAATATTCTTCAGAAAACTGCTCAACACCAAGATTACTGATTAGTTTTAAAATTCTGAGATGGAATATCTTTTTAGCGGCTCAGCAGAGAATGGGTTAATTCAAAGAGACTGTCAAATGTGATATAGAAAAATTATCACAAAATTTTCCCATTATTTTGATGTAGAATCAAACATTAACTTCCTACTTTGACTAACATTTATAATACCGCATAGTTAAAAATAATATTGGAAAACACATTATTAATTATTACAAGCAAGGGTTGTAATCTTGAAACAGTGAATTAGAAAAGAAGGTAATTATTTTGTATAAGTAAAATACATAAATTAGAATTACATAGTATTTTCTCTAATATTTTCATTTCACATATGGACGAGTCAAAAAAATATCACCATATTTGAATTTTAACCCTCGTAAATTTTTTCAATTCACATCTTTATATCAATATATATATTGGTAAGTTATAAATTTGAAAGTCTTCTATGTTGTTAAGTATGACTAATTCAAAATGGAAGAAACTTGTAAGGATAATTATTATCAGATACAAAATAAACTTTCATTATGGACATTCTCATAATTGATTCAAATAGTTTATTATTCCCAATAATTACTTTTGTTTTCAAGATATGGATTTCGAATGAGGAGGTCATTATAAAGATCAATCGATGACCCTATCAAACCTAGTTTTGTATATAAATTAATATTGAAAGCTATCTTATTACACTTGGTGCAATACTATATATGACAAATATTTTGTTTTTTAAGAAGCGTCTTACTATGCTTCTCAAAGAAGCAAAAAATATATCACATCCAGTAATGCACCTTATAGGTGTAATAACAAAACTATCCATTCTAATTTATATTAAAGTAATCAAAGCCATGGAAAATACTTGTTTTATCTAGTAGCTTTGACATAAATATAGAGATTTGAAGTTTAAAACACAGGATTTCATTTCAATACAAGAATGATGCTGCATGATGCCAGTCAAAATAGTAAAGCTAGATGATAAAATTTCAATAATTCGTCTCAATTTACAGAATCTTTAGAATTGACAGATCTTGATTTATAATATCTAGAGATAGAACTAGGGTGAGAAATTGTCATTGCATCAAACCAATATCTGAAACATTCCACATAAATAAATTATAGTATATTTTTCACTAAAATCAGAAGATATTGGGTATGGTTTTGAATAATTGTCTAGTCTATAAGATGTAATGAAGAAATCAGTTTATAAGATGTAATGATGAAGTTTGTCTTACTGAACACAGTAGGGCTTTGGGTAATTTTGAATTTGTGGTATCCTTTTCCACAACTGACTGTTACCAAGCATCTCTATTCATTGTATTGCAATTTCATGAAAGCCCTCCAATTTCTGAAATTTAGTTTTTGGGTATTTCAATACAGTATGTGTCTGTACACTAAAAAATTGTAGGTCTCATATCACTTACCATACGAAATACAGAAACAGCCCATCTGTGTATAATATGACAAATTGATTAAATTTTATGTTTCATTTATCTTTGTAACAGATTAAAATATCAGTTATAATAATTATAAATAGTTGAATGATAGATATTTATATTATTTGCATGAAACAAAACAATCGAGGCACGAATTTCATCACATATTCTAGGACGCCATTCCAGAAATACTAATAAGTGACATGATAAGGCGAAAGACTTAATTTCTAATATAATTGATAACAAAACTCATCCAAGAAACAAGTTTCAAATCAGAGGATTAATATAAGATTTTAAAGAGAATTTCACGGACATTCATTAAATAAGTTGATATTTTTTTATAATCAATTTATATTAATCGTTAAATCACGATTGACCGGTTGCGCACGCTTGGTATAACCCATATTATACCCTATTACGTCATTATCTTTTAGAAAGTATATGATTACGCGCTATATGCAAGATATTGTATAACCCAATGCGAAATTTATTACAGTACTGACATTGAAAAACTAAAAATAATACTAGCCACTATCTAGCCCCTCGAAGATCATGAAAGTTTATCAAAAAGTCAATGTGATTATAAATGGCTACAAAAATTGAGGCTTTGCAAAAAAACAAAAAATAATACCCCACCAAATTTTGCACTATTTCCTTTGTTATCTATCCTTTGATTTGCCACCACTTCACCATTGCAGTAATAATAATTATCTCCAACAATATTATATAAATCAATTTTCAATAGAAAATAGAAGCAGTCTCATTACACTCCAACCACTCTTAAAAGACCAATGAGATGAACCATGAAGAGAAAAACAAAATGTTCCCAAGTTCAATTAATATTACACCACATTAAATAATTAATCTTCACATGTAAATAATTAACATATACATGTCCATTTCTGTATAATTGAATTATAATATATACATATATTATATAAATATATTATGTGTAGATCTAAAAATATGGTATATATTTTAAAAAAAAAACCTGGGGACAGATTTGTTTTAGTTATCAAGCTCCATTAAAATTGTTAATGCATTCATGTAACTCACTCAAAAACAAAAATTACAGAATTATAAAAGATACAAATCATTGTTTCATAAAAAATAATTAATAAGTTAATTTGAAATTATTGCATATTATTTTCTTCAACTTCCACACACATCGAACAAGATTTACATTATTCTTTTCATTGTTAAATTTGAAATATCCTTAAACCAGATGTTTCTGGCATACTGTCTAAAAGCGATGCATCACTGAATACAGATGGAGCTACTACTACTCCCCTCCCCTCACATCATTCTCATTGGCCTTTTGATGAAATCGAGCTATATGACTATTATAATGTAAGCATACAAAAATTTATATTTGTTAAATGACAAAAATACCAGCAGTAGAATCTATATGAATGAGACGTGTCTTAAAAATTAGATATGAATTTGATATTACAATGAGGTTGGATCACAATTTGTAAAATATTCTTAATATAAAATTTATTGTATACTACACACAGCAGACGTACCGGGTGGATGATCCAGCATGGCCGCTCGCCTTTTGATTCCTTCTAAATACACTTCGCGGTTGAACAGACCGGCGGCCAGGGGTACGATGTCAGTGCCAGGTCTCAAGGACGCGGTGAAAAGGGCCCAAACAGGTTTATGATCACTCGAACAGATTGACGGGACAGAATCGTAGGCCAAACATTTGACCGTGGACGCATTTTCTGATACAGGTAAACTGCTAGTTCTGCGTAGTCCTGGAAATAAATTCAACAACTTTTCTATATACATCAATTTAAAGGTGTTAACTGTCACTTCTAGGTGGCAAGGCATTACAATTATTTACAATTTTATATTTTTAAGATCCGGGACCAGTCTCGCTCATGGGGAGCATTATCAGTATTATCAGTTGATAGGCGAAACCAGACCTGATTATAAAAATATTAAATTGTGAAAATAGCTTCTTTGCATTTTTATTATATTTTTCAATATGTATTTATACAATGTGCACTAAACTGATGTGATTTAATTTTTGAATAAATAATATACACTGAATCGAATCATCAACTTGATTTGTTGTAAAGCTTTTACATGGAAGACCTCCCTTATAATAAGTTAAAATAAAAAAGTATTTCGTTCCATAAAATTTTTATTAAGGTGTTAATAGTCATTTCCAGATCACACCTTAACATCTGCCATTAGCTCAAGAGACAAATGGTAGATATTACACTAGTTGAGAATAAATGATTTCTATGACCATGGTGAAATAGCACATGTTACATTATTACCATCAGAATTTATTGTACATCTTTATATACCTGGTAAGGATGTGGAGGTAGCTTGTGTTTTGGTTTTGAAGAGAATGCGATCCGTGTAGGCTGGTGCACGCTGTTTGCTGGATGTATCAAATCTTTGAGTTCCAGGATCATACTGTAAAAACAATATGTATGACACCAACCATACAATGTTGTTACATGGCCACTTTTATAATCATAGAGTTTACAGGATATTTTGCACCACAAGTATTGGACAATGCAGGAGCAGCAAAAACAAAGGAGTTATTCATATATTAGAAAAATTTGGTACACATGCAAAAGTTATTCAAATACTATTCAATTCAATTTGAGTGGTCAAATTATAGGTGAGAAGATAACATGCCTTCAAGATATCAAAAAAAATAACATGACCCGATGTATGTAACAAGTACCTTGTAGGTGGGAGCAAACTGTATAGGAGCTTCTCGGAAACCTCGTAGAATTGTACCAGCTGCAAGTACAGCGCCCAATTGATCAGCACGAAGGAGCGACGGAGATGCCATCGGCAGATTGACTTGTGAGTTTGCACTTCCCAGACTCTTTCTGGCTGAATCTGCTAAGCCACGAAGTACAGATGCTCGGTCTTCAGTGAGGCGAAAGTTCAAATCGCCACACCAATATACAACATCAAAATTGCAAGTGACATCTGTAAAAAATAAGAATATTGACATGATTTTTTAAAATGTATTGAATAGGAATTGATCAGTGGCAACAAGGTGCTAGGAGTCAATTGAAGTGGGTGTATGAAGGAAATTGAAGAGAAAGCTAATCTTGGATACACTGAGGGACAGTGAGACAGATCCAGACCGACTGACTTGACTGTTAACACCAAGATAAGGAACTAAACTTGGAGACCACCATCAGGTAACCAAAGATTGTTTCATGTAAATAAAATCTGATCACACCATCTGGATTAGCATTATTTGATATATCACAAGCCTTTCCAGCCATCATAATTTTCCTGGACTGCATGATCAGTTGACTAGTTCTGATCTGTGTTGAGAATTTTAATTAGTCCAGTTATATTTATTCTCTAGAAACCCAAGAACACATCATACACCACAATGGATTATAATAAAGTTAAAAGGTTTCTCTACAAAGTATCAATCTAAGATGCTAAGATGCTATCCCCTAGGTCCAGAATCCTTCCCTCGATTTGTTGGCTTATATAACTACACAAACTTTATTTTGATTATTTGAGACTGTCGGAGGTCTCAACTGTTAGAGACAATCGATTTAAATGTGTCTACATATTTTACTAAAAATATAAGAATGCCACCAAAATCACATCATATAATTAAAAAAAGGATTTCCTATACCGGATAATTTTTGTGACAAAATATAGCCCGATTTGTCCAGATAATTAACATGAGTTTGGTAAACACAATCTATATTAATTTTTGAAATATTAAGTGACGGACTATTTTTCAAGTCGTCCGTTTCTTCTTCCTTCTGCTGAGCAGCAGAGAATGGGTTTAAGTCATGACAGCCAAAATACACATTTTGTTACGTTAACATGTAACAAAATGTGTGACAAATGTTACAAATAATAAAATTCCATCTTTAAATCGAAAAATTTCAATAGAATAGATGCAACAAACAATTTTACTATGTATGTATGTTATTACCTTTGTTTTTATGTTTCAAAGGCAGATTTTTAGGTAAATCTAATGCTCGTATAATCCTCTTAATGTCGTGCACTCTTTCCTTTACTTTCTCCTGGTGAGCTGTGAGATGAGCTGTCACAAAAAGAAATGTTGTTCCGAATAATGCAAATGAAATAGCAACAGCTCCTTTTGTTCGGAACGCTGTTCCGGGTCTCACGGATATGCTGGATTCTTCGGGTAGAGAGCAGAACCATATTAAATCTCTTCTTAAAAATATGGATAGGTGCAGGGTTCCTACAACAATACAAATATAAAATCTATGATCATAATCAATATTAATTAGATTATATTATAACACAACTTTTACTAACATTATTGTCAGAAATGTAAAACCATTATTAGTTATAAGTAGAATGTGGGTAGAGAAAAAAACGTTTTTTATGTGATATTAGTTCAATAAGTCGAAAATATGACAAATTTACAATATAGTACCTAATATTTAATGCTGTCATTTGACATTTCATCCCACAAATACAAAATAAGTGGGTATTTTTGATTATCATATTACACATTGTAAAATCTTTCATCATAAAATCATTAGCTGTATTGTGTGTAATATTATCATTTCTAAAATTGAATGTCATTATAAAAAAGTCAATAGTGATTAAATTTATTTCAGATATATATTTAGCTCTTAGTTGTATGATCTATATTTTTTAGTATTATTCCTGTTGTACATAACCGATGCAAACTACTTACTGAATGTCGATTCTATAGCATCTGTGGGATAGAACGCCAGGTTGTGAGTAATGAAACATGTGAAAATGTTACAATTCAAATCATAAATTATATAAGAATGCGAAGAACAAAAACAATTTTTCCAAAAAATAGATGCAGAGTTATGTTAATGATGTAAGATATCTATACAAATGTATACTTCAGGCAGTGAATTTTTTAAGAGATTTATAAATCAATTTTTAATCATGCTACAGTAATTTTATGTTACGAGTCTTCAAAAAGGGTATTTAAAAAATCCACTGCATATCAAATGGGAATGTGTGTACATACCTAGAGTTGTAGAATGAAACAACAAATGGGATGGGCCTAATGCTTCCTGTATGCAAATCTCCCATTCAGTACGTTCAGATATTGATTCTTGCGTTCCTATCGCTAATATATCCGGGACATGTTTGATTGCATTCGGAAACAAGAAATCATTCAGTTCACTGCAAAACAAACAAAGATATCAAAAAGCGGTGTCAACTGTCATTTTTCCAACGAGATATATTATATTTTTTATATACATATAACAATTTAAATCCCACCATCATAGTGAGAAAGTAAAGTAATAATAAGTCAATAAAATCTAATATATACATATATATTTTATTTTTTTTCATTGATTTATGATATATGTCAACATATTGTGTTTACCTCGGAGGCATATGCCCATTCATATTCCAAGTACCAACAAATATTTCTACTTCTCTATTAGGAAAGACTGCTTCGAGTTCAGCAACGCCAAGAAGCGAATTTGATGCTAGTCTTCCATGAAGAAAGTTTCTGAAATCAAAAAATGATTACAGATTAAAAAAACAATTGGAAAAAATGAGTCCCAACTT
Organism: Himalopsyche japonica; assembly: GCA_028555115.1. NCBI lineage: Eukaryota > Metazoa > Arthropoda > Insecta > Trichoptera > Rhyacophilidae > Himalopsyche > Himalopsyche japonica. The sequence goes on along the minus strand of JAHFWJ010000446.1, from coordinate 2,491,687 downwards.
GTCTATACATAGAGGTTGATTGAAATAGCAGAAGCTTTAGGCTTCACTTTTAGCGAGGTCTCACATTTTATTTTATTTTTATCTACACTGTTAGTAAGCCAGGAGGTAGTGATTGTACAATGTACTCAAAGGGATCTAAAACTCTGAACAATCAAAGAAGACCGGAAACAGACTGGCAACAATTGAACATAAATTTTTGGTTCATCTTTATGAAATACTAAGTAAATTTGCTGATGTTTAGAATGTAAAATATTTCCTAACAATTTTATCAATAATAAATTGTGATATTTTCTTTAGATATAAAATTTGTATGCCCATGCCTAGGTTCCCCTAAGAGCCTGAAATTTAAAATGTATAACACATTCTTGTATATACATAACAACATTTTGTATCCTAGCCAACGACCATACCACGTTGAAAGCACCGGCTCTCGTGCGATCACCGAAGTTAAGCAGCATTGGACGCGGATAGTGCTTGGATGGATGACCGCTCGGGAACACCGCGTGCCGTGTTCTCTTGGCTATGGGAAGGAAACCCAGACAGAAAACCGAACACCAACCCGCCTGGGCAGCGTGGTGTTGCTATGTCCAAACAGCCCCCCTGGGAAAAAAAAAGCAGGGGGAGGCCTTCATCCAGCAGTGGATCGACCCCGGCTGATGATGATGATGATTTTGTATCCTATATCACCTGACATTATTTTATTTAAAATGTGTTAATATTGTTTTTTATTTTCTTTTCATGTTTAATTTTTTGATAATCAATGAATTACCTTTCTTTTGCTTTCTGTGTTGGTATCAATCGTAAAACTTGTGCAGCGAAAAGTGAGTTTCTAGCCAGGCTGTCCATGCTACCAGATCCCTGATCATTATTCGAGGCTTTCGCCTCCCTTGAGTTGATGCTTAAACCAAAATGTAAATTTAATATAATTTATCAATTGAACTGGGGGTGGATAGAATCAAAAGAAAAGGACTGATACTGGGCCAAATTCCAATTAGGGATACAATATATTGCGGCCATCTTATACACTACAATAGTGCCATTATAGTTATTTAATTTCTAGAAATATGAATTCATAGGATATTACATTGACCTGATGACATTGACAGTTCATTTTATGTACTTATATGAAAATGGTGTTTGCTCGTGGTTTTCATAAAAATTCATGTAAATTACTCACTCCTCGCTGTTTCTTGAAGATGAGTTTCGGTCATTTTCATTGGAAGAATGGGGAGCGTCAATAAATTCGTAATCGGACATTGCCGGGTCATCAGATGAGTTTTGCATTTCACATAAACTGGAAGAGATTCTACCCTTCTGAATTCCATTTATAGCATTATCGCCGGTTCCGAAAGCCCTACTGCACGGTGACGATTCTTTGCTATTGTACGGACTAGCATCGCAGTTTGGATCGCTTTGTGTTTTCAATATACTCGAGGGTCTTCTCAAGATATCAATAGGCCTATTGATAGGTGAAGTCCTGCGATTTTCTATAGACTTATTGAGGTATTTTTCACTACAAGAAGAATCCGGGCTCATTATTGTCGTGTGGTTTTCGATCATACTTTTTGGCCGGGACGATTTGTTGTTTACGCACTGACAAGAAGCTAGAAAAGCAGAATTGCTGTTAGTCATTTTCAATGAATTATTCATACTTGAAACACAGTTCGCTTCCGAATCTGACAAGCAGAACCTTTCCCCATTTTCAAGTAGTCGCTTAGGAGTGAAGAGATTTTTAGTTGCTTTCGTACTATCATTTTCTGTTGTTGCCTTTTCTGGTGAATCAGGTGCTATTGAACATCCTACTTTAGTCGACTTCTTGATTAGTAACCTTTTTCGTAATGACAGTTTCTCTTTCGTGGCGCTTGTGGACGGTGTACTTTCGTTTGAATCCATTTTTCTTTGGATTCAAAGACTCCACAGTAGCATCGTCATCTATTGGACAAAACATTTACATATTTCTTAATTTATTGTGACAACAGAAGTCACCAGGGGGTGGTGACTATTGGGGTATGTTGTCTATGGCGTTAATTCGATCATAGATATAGCACTATACCAAAATTTGTGTTATATGTATGAGTTATCTGTACAAAAAGAAGTGTCCGACTATAGTCCCTATAATAGTTTTAGAGACTACTATGGTCCAATCCAAAGAAATATATGAATTATATTATAGAAGGCTATGGCTGTATCCTTTAATTTAATCAAACCACCGAAAAAAACAAAATCGCGTACTAACTCAATAAAAAATGTTAAATTTATTAAAAATCATAATGTTTATTGCATTCTGTTTCAAAATTGGTGGTATGTTTTCATGTTCGGGAGGCTATTTATGCGATATAGTCATCAAGCCATGTTATTTACAAATATGTCTGAATTCATCAATCCAAGGACGTCAATACAAAGTTCAGAATCTGAGAAATCATACGTCCATTCCTATTTCCAACGTTTTGCCCATATAAACAAAATAAAACTAGCCAGATTCCTACTGAAATGACGTATTTAAAAACCGTGCAATATTGCGGCCATACTACCACAAATTATATACTATACTATATTATGGACGTACGTAGGTACCGTGTTACATATAGTCTTAGTGTATTTTTATTATTATATATATATATATAAGTTAACTGGCTATTTTGTTTTAAAACTGATTACTTATAATGAAATATAAAAAATCCGTCTTGCTTTTAAATAATATATATTGTGGCAACGTCTCATCTTTATGCCACTGACAATAATAACATTTTTACCAATAAAATACCCAATCATTATTTTGCAGCATGCTTTTATAATTTAATTTTGAATTTTTCAAAGTGTGTAGATTTTTTTAATACATATATGGAAGGGTTTTTTTCCAAGTAACGCGGTGGAACGGCGTTCCTGCACCTTTTTTCATAGTTTTTTTTTGTGCGCTTCGTGATATCGTAAAAGCTGCTTTTAATGTCATCTAAATGATATTTAATTATAATTTTATTTCGTAAAAAGCTTGACACGAAGTTCCGGCACCTTTTTTTCTAAAAAGAAAGCCCTGTAATGAAAGTATTGGTCCTATATCACCATTCTTCTGTTCATTTGGTCGATCCCATAAGCACCATTATGGGTGTAGCCTTGGATGAAAATTGTAAAAATTGTACTCTACAAAAAATAATCCTTTTTCTATATAATATAAAAATATATGTAAGACACACTCTTTCCTTTAAGCTTGTAACATCACCAATCAGCTGTCATTCATAGACAAAAGTCTATGTTCCCAAAGTACAAAATAGTCCTCATATTTGACGTTTGACGCATCATTGTTGATAAATTAATTAGAAGACTATAATCATTTGTGATACATATAAACAATTCTAAAATGATTGCTTTTTAAGAATGTCTAACTTTTGCCAAAAATGGAAGATTTAAATTCAGAAAACTGCGACAGTTTGCATCCTGAAGAGGAGCCCAAGCTAAAATATGATCGATTAGTTAACGATGTCAAAAATATTTTGATGATCGACGCAGTTAGCTGCATATCGGTTCATCCTAAATTCATCTGTTTGGGCTCACAGTGGGGTAAAGTGTACTTATTAGACCACGAAGGAAACACTGTCTCCATAGCTTCTTCAAATGAAACAAAAGAAAAGGAAAAGGTGAAAGAGCTATACTCTCATACCATCGCTGTCAACCATATATCGGTGGATTCAAACGGTGATTATGTCGCTTCGTGCTCAGACGATGGGAAGATTATAATACACGGACTCTATTCGAGCGATAATAACCATGTCCTATCCCTAGGCAGAGTGATAAAATCGATAGCACTCGATCCTAATTACCACAAGCCCGGATCGGGTCGGAGATTCCTGATTGGCGATAATAAATTAACTCTGTATGAGAAAAGTTTTCTAAACCGGATGAAGAGTAGCGTATTGTGTGAATGCGAGGGATATGTTCAGGCGATAGCTTGGCAGGATAGATTTGTGGCATGGGCCAGCGACGTCGGTGTGAGAGTCTACGATCTGGTTGCCAGATGTTCTCTCGGTCTAATCAAATGGGAGCTCAATAAGACCGTACCTATTGAAGAGTACCGATGCAATCTCGTGTGGTCTGCAGAAAAAACTTTAATGATAGGATGGGTCGATACTGTAAGGATCTGTGTGATCAGAAAACGAAGTTCTCTAGAATTGCAAACAAGAGTCTCGCCAGAATATTTAGTGGATCCCGTTTGTACGTTTCCTACTGAATATTTTATCTGCGGCTTAGCTCCGCTAGACAGTCAAATAGTTATTCTTGGATTTCCCAAAGAACTTGATCAAGAAACGGGACAGTCTCAAAGGCCCTCATTGTACATTGTAGATTATAAAGAATCTGAGATGACGGAAGTCTCGTCTGACTGTCTGAGCATTCGAGGATATGAACTGTACACATGCAATGAATATCATCTGTCGTCTGTTATGGAAGAGTCTCGCTTCTTTATAGTGTCCCCTAAGGATATAGTGATTGCCTGCAAGTATGACATCGACGACCGGGTACAATGGCTTATGGATCATGATTTTTACGAAAGGGCCATGAGTGTTTTAGAAAAAGCGGGTGGTAAAACTTCCAAGCACTCCGTCTCTTCTGTTGGAATCCTGTATATGGATCGTTTGCTAGAAAATAAGGACTACGAAGAAGCCGCGAAGCTTTGTTCCAAAGTGTGCTCCTCAGATAGATCTCTCTGGGAAGAACAAATATACAAATTCGCAAATAAAAATAGACTGAGGTCCATTAGTCGTTGCATACCTAAAACCCTCGAAAGAAAACTCAGCTCTCATGTTTATGAAATGGTTCTCTATGAATATTTGAAATTTGATCCTCCTGGATTTCTTCTTTTAGTTAAGGAATGGATCCCCGGCTTATATAATATTAAATCTGTCATCGAAGCTGTACTCGGGCAATTGCTGATAACTAATGTTGATAAAAATTGTTATATGGAGTCTTTAGCGGTTCTATACTGTCACCAAAAGAAGTATGATAAAGCGTTGTCTATGTATCTTAAATTGCAACATCCTGATGTTTTCACATTGATTGAAAAACATGAATTGTATAATTTCATTCACAACAAAATTTTAGCACTGATGAAATTGGATAGTAAAAAAGCCATTCCCATTTTGATAAATAAAAGTAAAGTTCCCATTGAAGTAGTTGAAGAACAATTGAAAGATGAAGATTTATATTTATTAAGGTATCTAGATGAAATGAGCAAAGTAGACACTAGTGGAAAATATCACGGGAAATTAGTCAAGCTATATGCTGACTACTCTAGAGATAAACTTTTGCCATTTTTGAGATGCAGCGATAATTATCCAATTCAAGAAGTGTTAGATATTTGCAAAACGAAAAATTACTATCCGGAAACAGTATATTTGTTAGGAAGAATAGGCAGCACAAAAGAAGCTTTAAATATTATCATTCAAAATCTCAAAGACATAAACCAAGCGATCAATTTCTGCCAAGAGCACAACGATAAAGATTTATGGTTGGATTTGATAAACCAGTCACTGGATAAACCGGAATTCATAACGCTCCTTTTGAAAAGGATAGGTAATTATGTGGATCCTAGAGTTCTCATCCGAGGAATCAAGCCTGGTTGCGAAATAGTCAACCTCAAAGATTCCCTCGGTAAAATGATGAGTGATTATAATCTTCAGCTTTCTGTTCAGGAAGCCTGCAAGGCCATTACCTTGGGAAACTATTTTGATCTTCACGAAAAACTCATCAGAAGTCACCAAAGAGGCGTATGTATATCAGATGGATATCGGTGTAGTGCGTGTCATGAGAAAATTATCATAAAAGATGTATCTCATGCCAGAGACATGATTGTTTTCAATTGCAGACATTCTTTTCATTTAGGCTGTATTTCAGTAGCTCCGGAATATCAGGATATGTGTGCTATATGTAATCCAATCAAATCTTAATTCAACATTTCTGTACCTATATATTTGTATATAACATTTTGCCCTTGTGTTCTCTTTTTTTAATAACCCTTTTCCTTCTCAAATGTTTTCCAATATTGCTTGTAATATGTATCATTTTTTTTGCCTTAATTTTTTTACCAAATATAAATAACATTTTGAATCATAAAATTTACTATGGTAAATATACAAATGATATCTTATAACATTAACTGTTATTCTGTGGGTCAGGGGATATTCTGTTTTTGTTAGTTTGTTCAATATGTACCAGGCAAGTAAGTCTCAGGGATTTTGCAATTCAAAATTGAATTAGAGCTAATGACATCTGCTAAGGAATGTTCATACTAAATAAATATGTACAATTTTGTCATCTCTTTATGACATGATTGGTGATGTTAAAAAAAAAACAATCAAATTTCATACATCTGTATCTGATGAAAATTATTTTCCATAATTTAGTTGTATATGTGATGTTGGCATAAACTGGCTGTAACCTGTTATTGATTCAAGAAGATTTAACTGTACATGCTTCAAAATTAATTCAATTGTATAAAAACTACATCAAATAATATTGTTTTTAATTTTAAATTGAACAGTAATGACATTGTAGAACCTTTAATATTTTTATTTTACAATAACAATATTTAACATAAATAACAGTACATATTGTTTTAATTGAGTTTTTTTTGTAAGTAGCATTTGTTCAAAAGACCACACATAATGCTCTCCAATTCTGCATGCACTCTTAAGATAAATTTCTTGCCTCTGGCGCAAACTATCATTTTGAACACGCCTTGTCTAAAATTACATTTTTTTTTTAATTTAGTACATTAAGACAATAATCTAATGTGTAAGTTAAGTTTTAATATAACCTTTCCTGTATTTGACATTAATATGAACATATAACAATTCTTCATTTTGGGTCGCATCACAATCAAACAGATCAGTGTGAGCACTACCATACTAAGCAAAAAGGCTGATATTTTTAGGTAATTTCATGTTTTGTGATTTTATAATCCTGCAAACATATTGAAAGATGTAATATCTACAAAATCAAACCATAACTGCTATGGTTCCAGGAGTAATTGAAGTTCAAAGGCCATGTTTTCTTTTTACATGTGAAAATTTGGCTCGTTATGCATTGAGTCTTTTCTCCCACTTGCTTAAACCATAGATACAACCTTTGCTTAGTGTGGCACTGTAAGAGATATAAATATGTTTGTGAGAAACTAAAATTTTCAAAAATTTGCTGTATCAATATCAATGCCTTGTAATTGTATAATATTATAATTTGGTTACCAAAAAATAAAATATTAGCTTCTAAAACCTAGGATATATCCTATGGATAGGATATAGCCTATGTTATAAACAATATTACATTTCAAAGCATTAAGTATATAAACTAATAGGTCTAAGAACCAGTTTTAGAAAGTAAAATATTTTTTGAAAAGCAAAATATTTTTCAACACACTTATATGGGAACTAGATAATAGTTACATAGTCGCAGAAAATCCCTGGTTATACTAATCAATTTACTCTATTGCAAAAGTAAATGGAGAAAGATTTGTGTATCTTGTGATAATATGTTAACGTTTGTTGGTATCAATGTGTACATATATATGTGATTATACCTGATTTATATTATTAAAATATGTTTTTATATGATGAAATAACATAAAACTGAATTACTTTTCGTTGAATATATTGAGTGTCTGCAGATGATGTTAGTATGGTATTTAGTGTAGGCCGATAGATTATTTTTACATTTTATTATTTCAAAAATTTTCTATTATCTGTAATCTTTATGTTTACTGATAATCCTCTCCGTGCTACAGATGTTTAATATAAAAGGACTGGTCAAATTACAAAAAAATTGCACTACAAAATTTGTAAATATGACAAACCATAAAAATTATCATCTAATGTTTACTGAGAGTGCTTGATAAATCTTCAATGTACATTTGAGACATTCGAATTTTTTAAGCTTTCATAAGCTTTGTAATAACGGCCAAAGATTCACCCTCAACAACTAAAAGCATTCAAGATCATGGTATTTTTTACTAGTTATGTCCAAGAGTTAGGACGTAAAATGTGGGAAAATTGACATGAAAAATAATATTTTAGGTGTTTTCAGGTTATTTTTATTTCTTATTTTTAGAAAGAAACTCAGTTTCTAATCATACTTTACCTTCAGCAGATCAGCTTTTTTGTAGCAATACCTCTCATCATAGAATAGGCAAAGAGAAATGATAAACTGAAAAAGCGGTTAATAATACTTCATCCAACATTAACCACCAAACAGTCTCAAAGGTAAAAATACCTTCTTTTAATGTATATTAATCTCTTAACTTAACATTTGTCATCCATACACAATTCTATCAAAGTCAATATTAAATGTTGACTTCATTTAAGCTTTTGGACATAGATGTGTTTTTTTTAACTGTTTAAATTTTTAAAAACATTGACACATTGATCAAACGCTAATATGTGTGTGGATATTTAAATTTAAATTTTTTCTGTGTTGTGCTCCACAATAACTTATATTTCGTGTATATGTGATGTATATAGGCTCACCACATGTTTTTAACAGCTCCATCTCATTTTGAATGTTTGTTTCTAGCATCACAGCCAGTTTGTTATTTTGATTATTTTTTCTACATTAGCCCTTTTAACATATGACATCATAACTAGAAGTCGTCAGTTTTACAAAATTTTGATTTTTTTTTTCATTTTCATCCATATCTACTCCCGCAATATAAAATTGAAATCGATAAGTTCGTTATTTCACTTGGTTTTAATAAATGTGACATGTTTTGCCTCTCTAAGAAACATCTTCAGACTAACTGTTTTCCAAGATTATTTATTTCCAAGCAAATAATGTTTCTACTTCTTAACTTTGGTTGAATTATTTCTTTTTACTGGACGTGAGAATAGAGTTAAACACAAATGATAAAAGTACTAATGTTTTGAGGAAATAAATCCCAAGGGAAATAAGTTTAACAGTGATGAATCATCTGTTCTTTTTAAAATTTTATTGGCTTTTCATTTTCAATGGTTTCATTCATTTTATAGCATTTCATATTCAGTATCACACCAATAGTAACAACAGGTTTATTAAATATTATATTCAAAATGAACTTCTATAGACTTACCGACGAATCAATTGAACATGTCTACTCACAGTGGAGTATATAACATAGACCCTTAAATAACCAAGCTTAGTTCAACAAAAGTTTCTCTACCCGAACTGCTTGTAACTCAGTTGCTCAATCTCTCTTTTTCAAAAAGATTAAGGCTAGAAGGATAGATAGGGCAAGACCCATAAGACGAATTTTAAGCCTTGTAAATATGTAATGAAAGTGTATGTTAAAGCAATCAGTGGAAAATTTTTTACTTCTCGGTTATTAAGAAGATAGATTATCCTATCACCATTACATCAATTACTGCTATACTGATAGAACCGCTTCACTATTACTAGCATAAACCAAAAATAATATTTTTGTCTCATGAAAACTTTGAATGACATATTTAACTTTTGTATATTGCGCTAACTGTTGTATTTCTAGTCTACATATGACTAAACTTTTGAGTAGAGCAATGAACGATGTGCAAACTATATTTCAGCAATGCTAATTTATCTGAATTTGTAACTAGCTGCAAAGTTTATAAATTCTGCGGATTTTGATATATACACTCTCAAGATTTCACATTCATTGTATTTTTCAAGTAGACTTCATGCCACATACACCAGTACTTGTCTAATCTAGAGATGAGCATATTATATTGTGTTAGCAAATGAATTAGGATTATTGCGTTATGGACAAATTTTGCTAATTAAGCCTATGAAGTGGGTCATATAAAATAATTTTAGTCACATCATCTGCCTGTGACTGGTTAAGATATGGCTCGGGCACACTGACTTTAATTGACTGCTTTCGTAGTTTGAAAATTAATATTTATGAAAATAATCAAAATTGTATGTGCCATCATTATTTAAAATCTCACTCTAGTTTGAATTAATATTTTTACAATAAGTAATCTATGATATGTAAAGAAAATAATAGCCGCACAGTCTGAAACAGTTGTAATCAACTGGAAAAATCTCTCAGTGTAATATAAAACGTAAATAATAAGATTCATTATATACCAGCTTAGTCTACTCCCTTAACTCTAATATGTATAGTACAGAATATATCATTTTATATTGCTTAAACATACTTTTCATTGTAAATGAAAAATAAATAAACTTTTACAAATTGACACCCTTCTTTAATTGAAAGTTTCCGCAACATCCAGCCCTTATTATGCTCAGAAAATTTTAGCTCATCCATCAAACTGGTAGTGTAGGACGTTTTGTTGTTTTGGATATATTAGCAAAATTTGGTAAAATCGATGTTTTTTAACTAGGGTACCCAGTTTGAAAAATTGGAATTAATATTCAATTTCATTTCAATAAAAAATATACCAAGACACACAATTTTTTTTTATGTAATCCAGTCTATAAACTAAAGAACAAAAATTGTATGTTTTCTTGATTTGATAATATAAAAACTACAGTCTCCTTCATTTCCCATCAAAAGGGTATATCTTTTCTGTTTCAGGAAATTTCCTTATGATAATTAGTTCTACTCTAAGAAATGGGTTAGTAAGTAGATGTTTTGATTTTAATAAATATTCTTATTTTCTAAGAAGTAAATGCTATTTTGAGTGAATTACTTTTGTAATGAAATATATTTAAAAAATTGGGCCTAGCCGAGTTTTAGGAAATATCAGAGTTCAAAAACTAATTAATTATAAAGTCTGTTTTTTACAGAAAAAAGTGGATAGATATTTTGATAGTGCTATGTTTTTTTGTGTTTAAATTGGATTTTTAATTTTATTTTTAATTTTATTACATTGAGAATTGATATTATAAGTAGAGTAAGGATAACTAAAAAAGGAAGTGCTTAATTAATATACCTCAGTCCTTTTTCTCAGCCATCAACAGCTTTATAGTACACACCCAGTCCTTTTTTACGCGAATTCGTTTATACGCGATTTTTTTGGACGGCACCGCTACATTTTTTTACGCGCTTCATTCGTTTTTACGTAATTTTTTCCCCAAATTTGTTTTAAAGAAGACATTTATATATGATGCTAGGCATGTACGTTTCATTATTTTTTTAAATAAAAAAATATGTGTATTTTTAAAACTTAATTTTGTAAAGCATTCCATTTTTAAAATACACATGCCAAATGTTAACAAGTGTATCAGATATTGTGCGAATTTATGTTTTAGGGTGTGTAAAGAAATATAATGCAATTGCGTGAAATAATTTTTTTACGCGCCTTTTTCTGGAACCAATGTTTCATGTAAAAAAAGGACTGGGTGTAATATATATTGACATTTTATAAAAAATCTAATCAATTTGTATCGGTGCGATCACAGATTTTTTTGTGTGAGAACCACTGCCTCATGTGGCATGTGGATACAAAATAATAAAATTCCATAACTCTTATTATTGATTGGTCAGCAGAATTACATGATTTTGGAACTCAGTATGCACGAATAGAAAACATGTAAAGTTTTGGCTCTCTCGTAGAAATAATATTATGCAATATTTTATGGAAAAAGCCATAGCAGTCACTAAATAACTGTAGAATGTTATAAAAAGTACATTAGGTGTTTTTAATAAAGTCTTTAGCTGCTTCAAAAAGATTCTCAATATTCTACAGTTGATACCTAAGAAAATGATCTTATTGAACATAAAAAAAATATAATCACCAATTCAAGACATGACATTGGCGAAATTCTACCAAAAATATGTTTCATAAGATTATTATTATAAAGGTTTTATTATTTTGCGGTCACATTTAGATTTAAATTGCGGCAGCACTATATATCGCAAGTTATCCAAAATGGTTGAAGAGTGACACTTCTCGCAGTAGTGCAACGGTATTTCCGTCAGAAATGAACAATAACATTTTGACTATTTGTACTAATCGGCATGCCAATGATTATGTCGCAAGATAATAATACGACATTCATGAAATCTTGTTCTGAAGGAGAACTTATTAATGACAGTGACAAAATGAATGTGAAACAGACTCAAATCGAGGGCTCCCGGTTAAAGAGGACATTTACGTTGCCTCGAAATCCGTTCGGCACAAATAGAACTTCAAAACACAGGCCGAAGCAGAAAGACGGAGACACAAAGTCCATAATTAATGTGGCAATCGAACAGAACGGCGTAGAAAACGAGAAATGCGGGAAGAAAGTTCTTAGAAGACCATCATGGAAGAAGTTTATCACTAAAATCGCACATCATATGAACTCTGTGGGCGTAACAGCGGTATTTATATGAGATTTCACGGTGTTTTTTAACCCTTAACATAACAATTTTCGGTATTATGTGCCAAAAAATATCGTGAATTGCTCAATAAAACTCAAGGCCTTTTTAATATTCACTTCCGAATTTTGTACCTATGTCGCGTGCTATATTTCAAGGGCTCGCTGCTAAATACGTCAAATTTATTTGCATTTATGAATTGATTCGTCCGGGGTCCGTTAATTATTTGATTATGTTTTGACGTTCGGCAGTGTATTCGTTTTTTTTTTTTGTTTATTGATAAGTGACATATCTGTGCTGTCAATGTTACACCTACTTGCTTAACTAATCATGCAAATGACAGATGCACAAATAATATTTATTTGATAAATATTGTACTTATTATGAGTGATTCACAGTATTTGATATCCTAATTGAATAATTCATTTGATAAAACTAAACACCACTTTTGAATAGTTAGTTTCGAAATAGTTATGTATGAATGATTGTCAACAATGTTATTTATCATCATGTCCGCATCTTATATAAAAAACATACACTTGTAATAGAGCATCTCAATATAAGTTATCCTACATGAACCGGTTGTAAGTTATCTGTGCTTAAATTGAAAGTGATATGTCAATATGATTTGATTTTGGGAAAATTTGCAGTGAAAGTTGTTGTAAACAGGAAAAAAATTAATATCTCTTGTGCTATTTTATTATCATCTTATTTCGTGTTGAGTCTGTGTTGAGCTGACCAACCTTGTTTACTTCTGTCTCAGATCTTGTAGGTTTGAATACCAATACAAACTGTATTTTTATCAATCTGTTTGAAGGCGTAAGGGTTTGTGATATATCATCCCCTATTCCCTACCATATGATCTAAAAAAAAAACAGAGCATAGGGAAAATCTTTAGCTCACTACTGGTCCCGTCTTTGCCCTATCTCTTCTATGCCTACTCTCTTTTCAAAAAAAAGGTTCATAACTGAGAAACAAACAGTTCTCATATTTATTAAAAGATAACTCCAGTTAGGATGTCATATGGTCTTTATTGTGGAGTAGGAGTGGAAATGAATTTTAAAAAAAACTGTGCTACTATAGAACCATAACTTTTTTTTATTTTACTACCGTAGTTGAATAAATATCGCTTTCAGTTTATCCAATCCAACAAAGATCAAATTTATTAATTAAATAGTGAAAAATTATTGATGTTGAAGGGGTTAGGCGAATGAGATGGGCTTATAATGAGTAATGACTGTAGACGGGTGGAATCAAAAAAAAAGTAGATATTGATGACGGTTCCATTACACATGTTCTATTGTATTTTTTTACAATTTCATAACATATGCGACTGTGGTAAGCAAGAACTCTTTTAAAATCAATTATTGATATGCTTCAATCTATACTTGATTCCTAGTCTATAGTAGACAGGACCCCAACCAGTGTATGCAAAGAATCTTGGGGATTATTTGGTCTCAAAATTAAATTTTAAGCAAAGTATTTTTTAAAAAACTTCAATTTGTCACATTTGAAATGAATGCATTTGCTGCATATTGAACATACTAGGGTGATTAGTTTACAGTTTACAAGTAGTCCATAGTGCTTCCCGAAAAGGCAAATAAAAGCACTATGTGACGTATCAAAGCTGATCAGCCTAGAATAATAGCTGGTAGATGCGGGAAGATCTTTTGGATACATTTTTTAACATCTGCCATTTTTTTTTCAATATCTCATCTAGTTTTACAAATTGTATCAGTGCCGAACAGGAAAAACATATTTCGAAAATATTAAAATGTTGTCATTCAAGTCTAGAAATACTGATCTGATTATTTACAAGATAATGAATAGTGATAAGAACTTTCATACCATGTTTATAAAGATTTTTTTGTTTCAATTTTCAACATATTTTACTTTCATGTCTTGCTAGTTTTTTTTATTAAAACAAATCATTATTAGGATTATAAAAGTTCAAACTTGAAATTTACAGTTTCTATGAGTAAATATTCTTTTGAACTATTTTTTTTTCTTTTGTTTATTTACATTTTGACCGATTTATGCAAATAAATTTCAAAAAACAATATTAGTTGAGAAAAATAAAATAATGCTGTTGTTATTATGGCAAAAATTCTTGGGATATTTGCTCATACCAGAAAAATTAGGCTGGTACTAAAAGGGTTAACATAGAATCTAGATTTTAAAATTGTAACAATAATTACTAAAATTTGTGTAGTCAGTGTTGCCTATGAAATTATTCATTGACCATCCTTCAAGCTCAATTTTTCATTGTTTCATTTATCAGGGCAAGCAGCAGTTGCGAGATGGCACAATCAACTACGGGGAGAGAGTCCCTCCTTTGGGAGGCTATGCATGGCCTACGGACTGCACGCCAGGTGCAACCGGGCTGCGCAATCACGGCAACACCTGTTTCATGAATGCCGTGCTCCAGTGCCTGTCTCACACCGATATAATCGCAGAGTATTTTGTCCTGGATCAATACAAAGTGGACCTCTCGCGGAGGAACAAACTGAACTCTAAAAAGTTTGGAACGAGAGGAGAAGTGACCGAACAATTGGCGCTTATTTTGAAAGCTCTCTGGGCGTGCCAATATTACCCAGAACTCAGCACTGGTTTTAAGGTATTTTATTGTATATATCTTTCTTGTATTTTATTGGTTCATATTGCTTTTATTAATTGGCTTAACAGTACTGATAAGACACTTACTATATATATTAAATGGGTCAGTATTTAATTAAATTTTTTCAAGTAAATTAAGTAAATAGCCAAAATAGTCAGTAGCTAAATTTATTTTTATTTATCTGATTCTTATTATATCTAGATCTGGTTTCTTTAGTTAGTGCCATGCTTAATTTTTAACTCGCTGTCGGCAAGATTATAATAATTAATATGCTGATCAATATTTTAATGTTTTATTCATTTTCACACTATATTATAGCCAGTAAGAATAAAATTGTGAGACTTTACTTGCATAATAACATTTTTATGTCCAATTGGATATTTTGAGGTTGAATTCACAATCAGCATTTTATATTGCATAGTCAAATTAATTTCATGCACTTCTGTTATAGAACTAGTCATTCATAATACACAATAAAGGTTTTTTATTTTTTAATTTTGTACGCTGACACATTTCTCAGATAAAATTGTATATACATTCAAATTTCACAGTAAACAATTTCCTCGAAAAATTAAATTGACATATTTTTTATGCTAATATACTGAAAATATAGAACAGCACAACAATTGAAACCTTATTGCAGGGTGGTCTTCACTGCCAAGATTAATGGTATTAGAAGATTAAATTTTAATTCTTATAAATGAAACCGTGCAGGCTTCCGATGTATATTTTGATCTTACCTTGATTGCTCCCAGTGAGAACAAAAGTTGACTTAAGATGAGAAGTCATTGTCATTCAGTTCCTTAACCTCCCTCTTGAAGGACTGATTAATGGATAAGACTAGGAAAGAACTAGTAGTCGAGTAATCCCTGTCCTGCAACCAATTTTTGAGATTGGAGGGAAGTAAATAGAAAAAAGGAATAAGGAAATTTGTTGTCAGATACAAATCCATAAATCATTTGAAAAAAAAATGTATACATAGTATTAACCACTGCAATGTCATACTAAAAATATTAGTAATAGATGATCTGTGTAAAATCCATCACTGCCACCATATCTTTATTATTTCTAGTACCAAAAACAGCTGAGATGCTGCATAAATTCATTGCTTTCCAACCAAATATTCTCTAAAATGAAATCTCTTACCCTAAACTGCATGAAATCATTATCAAACAAATTATGCGTAATATTTGTGTCATTTAATCTGCAATTAAATGTGTCATAGATGACATAAGAAATCACAAATATTGTGAAACATAATCGACATGCTGGCATCATAGTTTTTGTAAATAACTTCACTTTTAATACTTTGTAAGAACAATGTGATGTTGGCCGATGATTCACAAATACATTTATTTTTATCACAACAGGAAACCCAATGAATATTAGGATATAAGCTTGAGACAAAACCACTAATGTAAATATATTATGATGCATTCATTCAAGCCATATCATAATTTGATATTTCAAAATAAATGCAATATATGTTTATATTTCTTATATAATTGACATTATATCTTAAAATACAATTTAAGATATCAAAGTTTTCACTGTATATATAATAGATAATTTCACTAACACTGTACAGTTGTTATGATCAGTATTGATGAATACACTACATTTACCATACTCGGTTCATTAAAGCATTGTAGGTTGTCCATTTGTATGCCCAGCATGCGAGATATTCAATTTCCTCATGGCTTTTAATCCCATCTTGACTACTTCCATAAATTAAAATATTCTATTTTTTTATAATATTATGGCATTTTTGATGTTTTGGAAGCACTAGGCTCAGTCAGTGAAATATATTTACGATTTAGGCACTGAAAGAGTTAAAAATATTTCATTTCTGTTCATTTTTAATGATCAATATTTATTTTGTTTGAATACCAAAAAGATACTTACGTTCTTATCAACAAAATTCTCCAAAGGAAAAGAAATAACAAGATTTCTTTTACAATTATTGCTTTTCTGTATTGCATCTTATCTTAAAACTGTTTCTACTATTGCCCAAAATTTTATTAGGCAATCCTGTTTCCTTACAATCACGGTGATAATTGTAACTCTTGTCAATTTGTGTTTCATTTTGGTTGTTTGACTGTAGGCGTATTTATTACATATTACTTCTATTTGGCCTCGTACACCCTTCTAGTATATGACACCGCTCTTTTCTTCTAGTTTCAATTTGACTCCAGTTGTATTCACTAATTTAACAATTCACAATCTTTCTAAGTGTAACACTTAAATATATCATAATGCTTAAAAGTGAATTGTTTTTCTTAAATAAATGCATCTATAACATTATGATATAAATGATTGAGTTTTTTTTTTATTCAGGCTGTTGTGGAAAGACATGGATCTCAATACCGAGGAAGCAGTCAACACGATGCGCAAGAATTTCTCCTATGGCTTTTGGACAAGGTGCACGAAGATCTCAACACCGCTACCAAAAAGAAATATAAAACTATCAAGGTAATAAAGTCATTACGTCGCCGTTCCATCTAAGCCAAGCTGACATCCAGCGGTATGATTGCAGCATCCACAAATGTGTAGCAATATAGGATTATTAGCCAATGAATAATTCCTAGATAGAAATTGTTAAACTCCCAGTATTGTTCAAACTTTAGTGGCAATATTCATGTTTTTTCCTGTCACAATATGCAGTATTTTTGTTATGATATTGATACGTAAACTATGAAAAAAATCACTTTTAAGGTGTTAACTGTCACTTCTTGATGGAAAGGCATGATATTTTAAATAATAAACACATTTTTTTAGTACTTATTTCCACAATATATTTTTGATCAGGACTTTTCGCTCATCGCGAGCATTATCAACTGATAGAATACAATTTACAAACAAGTCTATTTATACAAAACAAAAAATAATTTGAGTTAAAGGTAGCAGGTGTACAAAACCATGGGTACAAGAACTAGGAAACAATTTACATAAAATCATACAATATTGATACAAATAAAGTAAATTAGTATAAAAATTAAATGTTCACAATCACTTATTAAGAATTACAATTGTAATTGTAATTGTACTAATTTACTTTATTTGTATCAATATTGTATGATTTTATGTAAATTGTTTCCTAGTTCTTGTACCCATGGTTTTGTACACCTGCTACCTTTAACTCAAATTAATTTTTTGTTTTGTATAAATAGACTTGTTTGTAAATTGTATTCTATCAGTTGATAATGCTCGCGATGAGCGAAACCGGTCCTGATCAAAAAATATATTGTGGAAATAAGTACTAAAAAATGTGTTTTTGTTATTTAAAATATGAAAAAAATGTCTTTTAAAATACATAATTCACAATTGATATATAAAAATCTCTTAAAATTAATTATTAACATACCCAGTTTCAACAGTCTGACATCAATCTTCAAGTTTCATCAGTCTGACGAAAAAATGACTAACAACCCAAGGTTATCTTAGAATACTTGCTAGATATGTATTCATTATTAATTGTTATTGTAATTTTACAGAACAGCGCTGGTCGACCTGATGAAGTGGTGGCTGCGGAGACACTAGCCAATCATGTACGGTGCAATAGTTCGTTTGTGCAAGCTGTCTTTCAAGCACAGTTCCGTTCTTCTCTAACTTGTCCAAGATGCCACCGACAGAGTAACACTTTCGATCCCTTCCACTGTATCAGCGTGCAATTACCGCATCTCGCCGATCATCCTTTGCTTGTTACCGTAAGATCTTATTTAACTTTTCAACTATGAGAAGGAATACATCTTTCATAAATTACAAAAGAATTAAATTAAATTTATCCATTCTGTAGATTCAAATATAAAATAAAAATTGTGTCAATTTCTGAAGTTGTTCTTTATAAATATGGTTGAATTCTTAACTTTTCATATCTTGAATTCAAATAATTGCACTGTAGCTTATTCCCTACACCATCTATAAATATAGAAATACCATGACAAAAAATGTTTTTTAAATAAATATTAGCTAAAATAAAAAATAAACAAAACATTGTTATTTTGGCAAAAAGTGCTTAGGTCTTTTTGCGCACACTAGGCAAAGTAGGCCGGGACTTAAAAGGCTAAAAATTATGCAATGAAAATGCAGATATGGGGGAGTCACTAAATTTGACAAAGTGCATTAAAAAAAATTTTATGAAATTAAATTTAATGCCCCAATTATATTCAATCTATTTCTTTTCAGGTTGTATATGTAAATCAACAGCCCCGGTGTGTCCGCTTAGGAGTACGGGTGTCGGCAAGTTCTGCCGTTAGAGAGTTGAGAGCACTTCTGACGAATGACACAGGAATACTGACTGAGGATATCATTCTAGTGGAAGTCACAGACACGGGTTTCGCTCGCACCTTGAGCGACTGCCAGTCCGTGTGGAGTGGAAGCGAAGGAGACAATCCGAATTCTTCCGCTTTGTATTGTGTGGAAGCTCCTCGTCTAGCCCCTGCCCTGCCCACCGAACCTTCGGCACCATACATTCTTCTGCTCTGGCTTAACGTTCTAGTTGAAGAAGACAATGTTACCAGATTTGGTTAGTATTCATTTTTTAACTCTTCCAGTGCTCGTGAGTAAATACCTTTTCAAAACCGTTTTGATGCTTCCGATGAATCAATTACAGCATTTATGGACTTTCACTTCAGAAATATTTTATGTTATTATGTTTAATAATAATTCACGATTCAAGTCCATAAATCGGTGTTGTGAGGCTTTGTAACACTGTTTATTCTCTCTAACATATCAGGCTTCTGACGGTTTAAAGGTTAAATATTTGATAATCTTTTCCTTAAAATTTTTTTTGAAAAGAAACTAAAAAACATTTACTATGCTTAGCTTATTATTATCTTTCTTTTGCTAGGTTCACCGTATGTTATGCAAGTATCTCGGGAGACAGACTACGCCGACCTGCAAAAGCTTATGTTGAAAGAAATGTCAGTGATGGTCAGCGCAGGTGTTTTGTCAACCCGGCAAGAGCCCGGTGAAGTCCGATTAAGAATTTTAGACCCCGCAGCCGATGTTGCTGATCCGCACCACTACCTCCAACCTGAGGTATTGAGATAGCATTGATAATTGATGGGTGTCTTGGTGGGGGATGATTGAGTATCATTTTTTGTAATCCAAATTTGTTTAACTTAACACAAAAAATCCATTAAGAGTGAATTTTACTTAATACAACGGGATTCCCAAATTTGTCAACTAAATTAACCATTCTATTTTTTTAACGATACAAGTAACTTAACCGCCTTATGCATATGAATATACGTGGTAC
Organism: Himalopsyche japonica; assembly: GCA_028555115.1. NCBI lineage: Eukaryota > Metazoa > Arthropoda > Insecta > Trichoptera > Rhyacophilidae > Himalopsyche > Himalopsyche japonica. Next base: position 2,471,548 of record JAHFWJ010000446.1, on the reverse strand, counting down.
ACATACACTGTACCATTCTGCACTATCAGATATATAACATTGCATAGTACTTTCTGGTATAGGAACTTTTCTTTGTCATTTCAATTGTAAAAATCTTCATTTTTAAATTTAGCTCGAGCATCCTCTGTTTACGGAAGCCGTGGAACAGGCGTTGGCTCTATGCGGAGAAAATGCAGGGCCAACACATCTCAAGATTTTACTAGAATGGGAGCGGACTTCTAGAGATAAGTTAGTATTAATAGCTTTTGACTTTTTGTTAGATTCACAATTTTTACACTTGTAATAGATTCAACCCTTTAAGCTGTGAGCTATATTTTACTGAATGAGTTTTTTTTTTGAATACTTTTAGTATAAATCCACATAAAATTGAAACGAAAACATTTTTTAAAATTATGGGTCAATAATGAAATATTATTTGTTATTTTTTTAACAATCGTTAACCTGATCACTGTGACAGTTTTTCATACAAATTAAATATGTCCACGTTGCTATCAAGCAACCGCACATTTCGCGCAGAAAAAACGCTTATCATCGCACATTTTTCGATACTTTGCTATTTCTCGCGACATCAATTATTATGTGTATAACTTTTTACTCAGTTGAGTGAATTTAATAAAACAAGAAGTATTTTATAGAATATTGTATAATATATGTAATTTATGGGAAGGAAAACCCAGACAGAAAACCGAACACCAACCCGCCTGGGCAGCGTGGTGTTGCTATGTCCAAACCCCCCCCTGGAAAAAAAAATAAAAGAAAAAACAGGGGGAGGCCTTCATCCTGCAGTGGATCGACCCCGGCTGATGATGATATGTAATTTAAAAACAATTGGCTTAAAAATAAAATTATCAAGCTACAAATGCATGATTCAATTTTTTTTTTCATAAAAATCAAAAAAAATATCTTTTAACTCTCATATAAACCCACAAAGGAATGTCAAATTCTTTAGAAATCCTACACCATGTTACACATTATTGTGTGTTTATTATATGTGGAGTTTCTCAAACTTTGTATATGTTTATTTGTTTCCTTTATATTCTCATATCACTCGGTTGTCGGGAGTCTCGAAAAATAGACTAGCCGAAAGCGGGCGTTTTTCGGCATAACTTGAGAGCCAAACAATATAATTTTTGATATTTTCAAAGAAATCATCGACTAAATAAAAAAAACGATTTGATTATGTCATAATTTCAGCATATTTCTAAGCCGAATATAAACATCTGTTTTTTAATTTTGTCAATTAGGAAATGGCACTAAAAATATTTTCAATTTAAGATATTGCGGGTTCATGATATAGTTTAGTTTTGATTATATAATAAATAACAATATATATTCGATATTCCTACAATTTCACAATCACTGGATCTCAAGTTGTAAATATTCGAGAAACATGTTTCACATCTTTTTTTACATAATGAATGAAACCATTCTGTCTAATAACTCAAGAGTTTTATTGCTTTTGGTCAAAAATGGTCTTTGTCGGGTTGCCTCAACTAAACCATTCAAAATAAGTCACTCAAAACGGAATGGTTATTGGCTATTAATATGTTGATAATCAATCATATACTATAGGTCCCTGTACCTTTACTATCATGATTTTGTGAAGATATTTTTAGAGATTACGTCTTATGCAATAGTAATATATTCAAATAATAATATAGGAAACAGTCATCGACAAAAAATATTTATGGAGAGTTGTTACACTTCCGAGAATTACCGTCAGGGTAGGCGCTTACTATTCATCCATCAGTGATTTACGACAGGTATAATTAAACAATGAAAGTGTATTGCTGAGCTGTGATAAACAAAAAAAACTTAGTTTGTTACAGTCCAAGAGTAATTATAGGAAACTTTTGGAACTGGCAAATATTGTTTACTTCAAGGACGATTTGGAGCTATAAATTTCGGAAAAATAGAATGAAAGACACATAGGTCAATAAACAAAACAATTCTAAGCCGTAAAAAATATCCACATGTATCATGCATTCGAGCAGCAGACGTAAAGATGCAGCGTGAGACGAAATCCGCGCGAACGCGGGACCGGTTGCTTGAGTGTTAACATACATAAATATATCCCTAACAAATAACTCACTCGTAAATCACCATTACCGTGACGTAACGAAGATCAGTGCGAAGTTAGGCGCGAAGTTTGGCGCGTAGTTTCAAACTGATTTGGGAATAACGCGGAGTTCGCAATAAATCTGAAGGGTTCGTAAAATCGATGTTTCAAACATTTAAACTAATACTTAGACAAATTTATGGAGGAAGTAGTATCAGGACGAATCGGGCGATATTTTAAAATCAAAATCAGTCATATATGCAAAAGATTGTCTGCATTACCGACGTTTGAATATTCGCGTCCCATTGTCTGGGGCGCTCGCGTACAGACGTTACAGATTGCCGTCCCATACGTTGGGGCGTTACCGTGGCAATTAAGCCAAATCGTCAGAGTGAATTAAGAGTTAAAATATGATTGAATTTATTCATTATAAATTTTCAGAAGCTATTACTTCCAGTTAAGCCTAAAATATAATTGCATTCTGTGGGCAAATGGGTATGATGCAGACACTGATTCCATGAAGGAAAGAGAATAACCTTACATTTAATTTTACACTCCATGATGAATGTTTGAATAGATTTCTTTTAAAATTTTACTTTTTTACAAAGTTCTTTTATTATTTTGTAACAAATGAAAAATACAGATCCGACTGTGAAAAAAAAAATGACAGATATGTGTAGCATCAATATCCGAAGAAATTAAATTAATTTAACAAAAAATACGGAAATGGCAGTTGACAACACTTGGACACACACATGTACCAATTTTTGTAAAACCCCTGTTTACCCAAACAGCATTTTAAATTTTTTCTTTGGGTCCCTTGAAAAACGTGGAATCAAGATTTCACTATATATATTTGAATACCTCTAAAAAACTGATTGTTTTCTGATGTTGTACACTATGTTCGGATATGAAATATCATATTTTTTGTAGGTGTTAAGTGATTAAAGTGGTACTTTGCAATTCACTGCTGACATACAAACCACTCACCTGATATTACATTTTTGCTAGAAATCGGTGTTTTTTTTTTGTAGCCTTTTGGTAGATTGGAATGAAAATTGTGAACAACACAGCAGTGTTGCTGAAGTGATGCAAAACAATGGCACAGCAGCTCGCCTGTCTTTGGCTGACTGCCTCGCGCATTACACCAGAGCTGAGACTCTCGCCGTGGAAGATGCTTGGAGGTGACTACAGTTACAACTGTCATCTATATTTCTTATTTACTTATTGTTTATTTTATTTGTCGGTAAAATTTTTATATTATAATACACTTTTTTTATTCAGTCACAATCTCTTTTACAACCAAATTAGAGTGACAAAATCCCTAATGCAATTAGTCTATATTGAACAGTTTTATTTGTTGCTAAAACATTAACACACTTATTGGATATTTTCTTTCAACATAGATAATATAGGAGTTTTACCTACCAATAAAACTCTTATTGTGTTTCCAGCAATGTCCAAGATCCCCTGAGATGATGCGTCTCTGTTTTTCGAGCCACGCGTCCAAACCCTACGTTGGCAACACCTTTTCTTTTCCCCTCTCTTCCCTACCCAAGCCACGCCATCCGGGTGATGCCGTTATGTATGTCATTGTCACTCAAGGTGCACCAGGTATGGGTTACCTGGATCTTGGACATTGCTGGAAACACAATAAGAGTTTTATTGGTAGGTAAAACTCCTATATTGTGTGTTCTGGCAACAATGTCCAAGATCCCCTGAGTGAATGTTTGTTATCTCCTAGTGGCTCGTGGGGGATGAGTTATGTCATCAATGTGAGATCTTAACCAGTCTTCAGCTGATGGTCCGGGTACGATCTTGTGGCCATCTAGACTGGTTGGAAAGTGTTAGTGATAAGGCCTTCCGTCGGATGTGATCACTCTCACCAGTTTTTACCTCTCGTCTATGGCTGTCCTGGAGGCCGGCTTATCGGGCCCCATAGCTGTAAAAAATAGTTCTTGGAGGTCTCCGCCTTTCTTTCGACTTCCTTCCGAGGCTTTAACCAGTTGGCGAAGCCAATATATTGGGGCTATATTTTGCGTGTCTCCTTTCCTAATGTGCCAACCCGATTGCTGATGGGTAGTTGACCCGAACGCAGGCCATAGAGTTATCTGGTCCCGTTCCTCTCTAAGCCCGCTGTCTGAATATCTGAGCAATTTCTTGAACTTCATGAACTTTAACCGACGTCAGTAGTAGCAATGTTGCTGTCCTACAAGACACTTCATATAGGCTGGATGTAGGTGGAGTGGTTGCCTTCAAGTGACGGACTTCCTCCTGACATCCCATATAGAGGCTTTCGGGGTCTTTACTCTGGCTAGGGATATGGCTCGGAGTACACGCCTCACCAGGGCGTTTCCGCTAATGTCCACGCCGCCCACTGGTTTGCAGAAGGTTGTTATGGCTGATTTGTGCACCCCAATTGTGGAGTACACCAAGCCTTCTCGGAGGTAGAGGTGAGCTAAGTACCTGGCAACTTGTTCCGGATGGGGTGATTTGTGACCACTGATAAGGATCAGGTGATCCATTTAACCCAAGCCAATTGGTACGTGATTTGTGCACCCCAATTGTGGAGTACGCCAAGCCTCCTCTGAGGTAGAGGTGAGTTAACTACCTGGCAACTTATTTCGGATGGGGTGATTTGTGACCACTGATCTAAGGTTGCATCAGGTGGTCCATCTAACCCATGCCAATCGGTACGCTATCATCAGGGTGGACTGACACTACCCTGATGATAGCAGCCCTTTTCCTTCAGAGCTCCACTCGCGAATTAGACTCTCCCACCCGAAATCCTCCACAGATGGAGCGACAGGTCTTGTATTTTGGAGGTGGTCGGCCGGTTGACATGCCCACTCGCACTGATGCCAAGTTGGGTATCGTGTGTGGCAGCCCTGTCGCTCTCCTCTGAAGGTCTGCTCCCCAGAATGGTTTCTTCCAGTCTGGTACGGCAAGGAGATATCTCCCTCCCGCCGTGTTCAGGTGGGCCAATACTTGGGGAATCATGTTCGGGTGGGTAAAGACCCACACCAGTTCATAGTCCCACAAGCGGCTGAAAGCATTGTGATACAGAGCGCCGCAGTCGGAGCTGTCGTGAGATACATACCTGGGAATTACTCGCAACTCTTTTGACGATCTCGGGTGTGCCTCTGTGATCGAAAATCTGCTCTGTTGCTGTACCGGGAATGTGCCACTCGGGAACTTGTGTTCCGCGAGATAGACGGTCGGCCGTGCTGTTGTAAATTCCCGGTAGGTACTGCGCAGTTAGGGAGATGCCGTACTTGTCGACCAATGCAACCATCTCCTGTGTCAATAAGAAGAGGTCTAGCGACCATGTGTCTTCTTCTTTGTTTATATATAAGCCTACTAACCTGTTGTCCGACTGTAAAAGTACCTCTGCTCCTCTTATTTCATCGGCTTGCAGTTTGATTGCCGATATCACCGCATACAGCTCCTTCCGATTGGAGTGCCATGACCGATGCTGCCACTTCCACTGTCCCGACATGAGGGTGTCGTTCAGTTGAACTCCCCAACCTGCATCTGCTGCGTCCGTGGTTCGGAAGTGGCAAAAAATTGGTCTGTGCAGTGGGTGTTGCCACTCCAATTGTCTGTACCCACCAATTCAACTCCTCTATGGCTGGACCTAGAATCGCAACCCCAAGGTGAGGCGGCAGATGGCGGATGTGTCGTTGTAGGTGACGGCAATGCAGCCGTCCTCGGTGAGTGACGAAGGATATGAAGTTTAGTCTGCCTAGCAGGCGTTGAGCTGATTTGAGGGACCATTCCTGCTTCTGTGTCATCTCTTGCACTGCGTTGCGGAGAGCTGTGCACTTTTCGTGGGATATGCTCTTGGTGTAAGTGCCCCACTCGATCCCCAGGAATTCCTGGAGTTCAGGAGTTTCTAGCAGGGTACAGGGATTGACTTCTTGAAGCTTACTGTCCAACCTAGCTTTTTTAGAAACCCTACGATCTCTAATGCTTGAGAGGTTAGGACTGTTTTGGATTGATTTGCAATCAAGAAATCGTCCAGGTACGTAATCCTCCGAATGTCTCGGTCTCGAAGTTTTTCAGCTACCCAATTCGTCAGTAATGTGAACATTCGTGGAGCCGCTGATAGACCGAAGGTGAGGCTTGTGAACCGGATCAGCTCGTCTCTGAAGCAGGGGGAGGAGTTGCCGATGTCGCTTCGCTATAGGAAGATGGAGGTATGCCTGATGCAGGTCTATCTTTATCATTCAGTTGTTCCTCTGCAGGGACTGCGGAACTCAGCCATGGTTGAACAGCTTGAAAGGTCTGGGATCCAAAAAGAAAACCATTCAACATCTTCAAGTAGAAGATTGATCGTTCTCCGCCATCCGTTTCCTGACTAAAAATAACTTCGAGAGGTAGCTGGGTGTTCCGTCTGCCGCTCCCAAGATTTACAGTTCCTTTAACACAGTTACTTGGGCCTGCATCTTGCCCGTTACCTGCATCTGGAATTCCCGCAGTAGCTGTGGTGTCTGAGGGAGAAGGGCGGCTTCAGGGTGAATGGAATGCGCACCCCCCCCCCCCCTAACATCCTCAGAAGGGGTAAGGGGGCTCCTTCTGCCTTCCAAACTTCCACTTTTTTTTTTGTAGGGGGGCCTTCGATTGTACCTTGCTGAAGGTCTACCACTGCTGGCCCTCCTAACACTGGGCGGCAGGACTTGCCCCCGAAAGGGCAACCTATCATTCTCCGGCAAGGGTCTAGGTCTCGCCAGCATTTCCTGCAACCTGGGGGAGGATTGTCGCCAGTCTGTCCCTGACATGTTCCTCCTTCACCTTGGCCCGGATGGTTTCGGCGGTGCTGGATCTGTTCGGCCCTCTTCCCACACACTATTTGCATAATGTCTTCGGTTATAAGTTGGTGGGAATAGTCTCTTCCGAACTTTCCTTCGATTGACTGAAACAGACCCCCCCACTCAATGACGAACTGCCGGCCCTCGAGTAAGGCGTCCTCCCCGTCAGCTGAGCTGTAAGAGCTCCTTGGTCGTACCCACGGAACTCATCGTTCACTTCCAGCTCGGTGAACAACGGCGTCGCGGCATATTTTTTCTGCGTTTCATAGTAACAGAGCCCGGCCCAATCTGATGTGCCACATCACTGGATGCCGATCATCGTCGATATCCTGGCCGGATCCGCTTTGGGTACGATTGGCTCCTTCACAGTCCTGACCAACGCTGTCAGTTGTTGTTTATTGGACGGGGCGGCCTCCTTCGGGAGGCGAAAGGAATCTCCTATCGACTCGAGGGGGATTCTTTCGGACCGTGAGGTGGACGGTTGAAACAAGAACTTACTATCTGGCTCTCCAGTCTGTCCAAACGATCACCCGCCACGCTTGGCGTCTAGCCGGCGTTCGTTTCGTCTTCCGACGCGGAGTCTTCATGCGAAGCCAACGATACATCATGCATGATTACGATATGTATATATATATATAATATATATTAAAAGTCACGTCACTTTGGAAGCACTACAGTGGTTTATGCACGGATACTAATTTAGTGACTTTAAAAATAGTCAGCACGTGTCGATGTTTACAGATTTGTTTTTGTAGCGACAATCGCGTAACACTTCAGGCGCGTTCAAAAACAACGTCATCAATGACATACATAACGGCGTCACCTGGATGGCGTGGCTTGAGTAGGGAAGATAGGAGAGAAGAAAAGGTGTTGCCAACGGTTCGGACGCGTGGCTCGAAAAACAAAGACGCATCATCTCAGGAGATCTTGGACATTGCTGCCAGAACACACAATATGCTTTTCAGTTTACTATTATGATTTTGTTGCTTACTTTTTCCATATCCTTTGTGTAAATTTATATGATTCGGCGGGTGGAATAGTGGTTTTATTAATTTTATGTTATTCAAATTAATAAGGGAATCCTTCATTTTAATATTTCAGGTGTCCTCAGTGCCAGCAATATTTACCTGGCGTGAAAACCCTTGGATTGTGGTCTCTACCGGATATACTTGTCATACACCTTAAACGTTTTAGACAGTAAGATCATTTATGACATATTCCTTTTTTTAACCCTATATCCTCCTGATGTGATCAGTAGAAAATTTCAAAGTTAGATTGGATTTTAAACTATTTTGATGCGATTGAAATGGATTCAAATAAAAATGGTGGAATTGTACTACAAAAAGTATTTCACTGTTATTTAATATTGTAATGTTAGTATAACCTACCAAAAAGCAATTATAACATACAAGTCATAAAGTTTTATACTTATTTGGCCATTTTCTTCAATAAAAACAGGTGTCACTGATTTGGTCATTTTTTATATTAGACACCTATTACATTTGTATTTGACTTAATGATATATATTTCTAAGTGTACTTCTCCATGTTGCAATTCAAATTACAGGTCATATGAACAACTCTGATATGACGAAAAATAATCTACCTTAGTATTTTGGTTTTCAATTTTTATTCACAGCTTTACTACACTTTGATTTTGATACACATATTTATTGATGTTTGATCTGATGCCCAGCCATTAAAATCAATAAATTTTTATTTAGATGATGATTCAAATTATTTAAACTTTCAACAGATTATAGGAATCAAAACTTAACAGTACCAATAACACTTAACCTTTTGCACTCAAGCACTTTTTCGTATGTGCCTACCAGTAACTCGACGCGTTTTTTTTTGCGAAAATCGCATTCGCTACATGAATCAAACTAATAAAAAAAATATGTATAAAATTTAAAAAAAATATTTTTTTTAATTTTTTCTGTAAAATAGACATAGTGAATATAATGTTCATATTTTTATTTTATTTGTAATTCTTCATTTTATGGTATTTCACAAAGCAATCGCCAACATGTAATCCTGGCTTATTTACGCAGGTCTCGCAAAACAGCCGTGTTTCCGATCTCCCGCCAGAAATTTTTCTATTTGAACATACTGCACAATCCTTCTTAGGCCCTGAACGTAATATATGTAATTTATCTGCAAGAAAGTCTTCTGTAGGAACAGTTGAAGTACGCAACACTTATTGATATTACGCGAACCGTCTATCTTTGGCTATGATTTTTTATTAGAAAATGACTCTCCAATGATCTATTATTGTGATCTAGTTGAAAACGACCAATAAAAAATGTTAAAAGTATACAAAAAATGACTTTATAAACATGCCGCCACTGCGGCGGCATCCGAGTAATACGATAAACTTACAATGCCGCCTCTATGGCGGCATTCGAGTGCAAAGGGTTAAAATATTGATCATTGATCAGCATACCTACTATTTCTTTCAGACAACAGATGAGAGGACGGAACAGTACAAAATTGACAACTATGGTGGATTTCCCCCTTTCCGGTCTGGACATGAGCCCCCATCTGACAATCAAAGAATCCCAACAAGGTATTCCCGGGAGTCCTCTTCTTCTCGGGGGTGCCGCCTGGTCACCGTGGAAACGACCGCGAAAGATTTCCAGCACCTTCAATGACAACTCGTACGACCTCTACGCCGTCTGCTATCACCACGGAAACGATCTAGAGACCGGCCACTACACTGCGGCCTGCAAAAATCCCTACGATCAACGCTGGTACAGATTCGACGACACGAGGGTCACTCAGATTCCCACTGATCTAGTGACGACAGAGTTAATTAACGACAGTGCATATATTCTTTTCTATCAGAGGCGACATGGTAGCTTCGTCGGCTGCAGCTCTAATTCCAGTTCGGCAGCGAGTACCAGTTCTGTTGGCTCCAATAACGACCACTGGGCCGCCAGAATGCCGAAGTTCACTTACCAACCCAAGAAAGATTGCACAGAAAAAAATGCGGCAACTGTTAAAACGGCAGAATTCGCAAAGCCATCGGATAAGATTGATATGGAAAGCAAAAAAGATGAGATAGAAATAAATGATATTGCCGAATCTGTCAATCTTCGAACCAGTTCTTCGAGTCTGCAAGATAATCACTCGAACTGTAAAGAACAACTGAGCGCTTCTCCGACTGATGAAAAGAATCTAAGAAATTCCATTTCATTATCGGATAACTTGAGAATAAGCATGTCCAATGTCGCCCCTCCTGTCGCTTCCCAAGCAAGATTGGACCTTTTGGAAACTGATAAATTGATTAATAAGAATAGTCTCTACACCATGGGAGAGAGCCGAAGGAATACTCTGAGTGAATATAAAAATATTAATGATGAATTTGGAAATGACAGTGAAGCCGTTCACAGGAATTCGATCAGCCTCACAGTCAATCCCTACTTGCATCATAAAGACATTCACGTGAATCCAAAAATGAATTTCTTCAAAGATATGGATGGCAATAAAGCGGACGAAAGCCGAACTACGACTGCCGTTGAATCAGCTGACGAGAGTCAGATGGCAAAGATTTGTGTAACCAGAGAGAGGGGCAGGAGAGAAAGCGATTGTGAGTGGATTGGAACGGAGAGAGGATATTCTACTCTAAGGGTGAGGAACTGTCTCGTCGATCTAAATTCACAAAAAGATCATCATTCGGATGATGAGGCGCCTCTGGCTAGACACGATTGGGTAAGTTGATTATTTTATTGTTTTAATATGACGCAATTTCACTATCCTAACATAACTTTTATTATAACTTAAAGCAGGGATTCCCAACTCTGTGCCCGCGGGCGCCATGGTGCCCCCGGAACGATTCATGTGTGCCAGCCACTATTCGACCGTGACAGAATTTTTTCATAAACACTTATTGAAAATGTTATAATTTTAATAAGTTATATTTTTTTTTGGTACTTAGGTTTATTATATTCATTCGTATGTTTGCAATATTATATGCATGAGTCTTTTTTTATTTATTACTCATGTTCAATTTAAAAATATCCTTAGAAAAAATAGGTGGTGACGCCACCCTACTGATGTTTTAGAATGCGCTCTAGAGTACAAAAAGAGTTGGGAATCCCTGACTTAGAGTATACATCAAGTGGAATTGGATTTGTATTTGATCTTTGCTAAGTTATAACTATACATGTATATATCCTGTGTATACAGCTTAAAGTATTGATAAACATTGCTTTTTAGGTATCTCCACCATCTCTTCGACGACCTGTAGTCTTTACTTCAGCCAATGAGTGAAGAATCAATTGCTCTGATTGAAGTTCTATAGTATTCAAACGTGTAAGCGCCGCAGACTGATCTATGAAAAATTTAAGAAACATGGCATGTGTCCCGACATAATCAACGTGCATTCTTCATATTTTTCATTCCTACTATTACATTTTCTTTTGTATAATATAACCAAAGCCCTACATTTTATACGCAATCAAAGCTATAGTTGAGAGTAATATATTTTATTATGTGTACAATATTTATTTAGTTACGATTTTCATTAATTATATTTATTTATACCATGAACCTCAAACAGAGCATCTACCTAATATATTATTGTCTTGATGTAAGAAGTCATTGACGAATAAAGTTCATATACTGAAAACAATATACAAAACGTATTATATTCCAATTCAATCAAAATAGAATTAAATTCATATTTTATTTCAAAACTAAATGGTGTTTGATGTGAAGTAACCTTTTCATACATTAACGCGATTTCGTGATAAAATACATCATTTGACAAAATTGTGCTTGATTGATTATGTACGAAAGCTATAAAATTTTCTTCAAAATTCATCCCATTCATACTGTAAGAATATAGGAAGGAAACTATTGAGCGCTTTATAATTTGAGGATTCCCAATTATATATACATACATATTTGGACTGCTATGTATGTACGCAAGTAATAAATAAATATTTTCATTGGAAGTCAAACCTTTTTTATGCACGCTTTTCATATACCTGGAACATAGCTATGGCATAAATATATTTTATAGCTTTACTTTTTGAAAGTATTTCCATTATTTGTATTTCATAATAATACAATATTTTTGACTTTTAACTACTAATCCACTGTACCAAATTACACAATGTTGATCAAAGTAACAAGAAATTATTTTCATAGACAGCTAGTCTCCTGAGAAAAAGTTTTTTTTTTATCTCTGGACCTTTCCCATGATTTTATATTAACTTTATGTATTTTATATGGTTTTTCATTAAACATACTCACTTCATGGATCAAGGAATGTGTGTAAAATTGTAGAACTCTTAAAGTTATATGAATTCTATCATATTTCATGCATCACTATTCTTTATAAAACCATTGTGCGCCAATATTTTTATATAGTGACATATATCTATCAATGAGAATATATATAGAATTTTTTTTTTTTACAAAACATGTTCACGAGTGATCTTTGGTAATGATTTCTTTATGACTAAAAGTAATATTTAAACATCGATGCTCGTCATAAAATATTTTTAAAAATTCTCATTCATAGATGTCAGTGTCCTAAAAATTAAACCATACACTTCCCTTCAAGACATGGGTTCATTTTTAAAACAAACTTTCAAACTTTACTTTTTGCAAATATCAATTGAAAAGTTAAATAAATGTCTTTAAATATAAACCACTGACTGTCTTTTGGATGTGTATTCTAAGATTAACTTTGATTCACTTAAACAGAAAAACGAAATGGCATTTATATTTTTGAGGTTCAAATAATGTTATAGAATCAGTAGATATTTAATATATAATATAATCATCACGTTTTTAAATGTGTGATTTATTGATAATGGTTATTTTGAAAATGAATAATCTGTTGCCAAATAGTGTGCACTTTCTATGAGTTTATAATTGGTATTTTGTAGACGTCATTTTATCGTACCTAGTAATTTTATACAAATCTCTTTTACTCTGTCTATATCATTTCTTTGATATTTTAAATTGATCAGTCGTCAAATGTGTCTCCAATTTATCATAGTAAATTGTAATTTGTATGAAAAGTGTTAAATATATATCATACTTATTTTTGGCAAAAAATATCACAGCAATATATACCGTACATTTATTGTAGATAAGGTAATAAATACTATGTATTTATTGCAATGAAAGTCAAAACATTAACATGTTTTTTTCAGTCTAGAATTAATATTTGAAGGACAGGAAAGAAATCGGGCATATTGTTAAAAAAAAATTAAATTGTCTTTGAAATTTGGGGATTGTCCTGATTTTAGGTTCATCCTTAAATCTCTGTCATCCTGTATACTGTCTAAATTTCACCATAATTCAAGCCTCGATTAATAAAAAGCAGCAAATGTTGTCTGAGCTCTTCGTCAGTTTTATGGTATTTCATATTACTCTAAACAAAAGTAAATGTTGCTCAAAAATGGAAGTTAGGCAGTAGGGCTAAAAAATTTAGACGCAGATGCTTTCTTTAATATGTCTGATAACAAAATAAAATTTGATGAATTTGATAAAATGCACAATTTCTTTGTAGTCAACCTGTTATATTGAGCTCTTAAAGCAAGAAAGCTATTTGACAAAAATCTCAAATTGAACTTGAGTAGGCTAATGTTGCATTTGGAACTGTGGACCTTATGGATATAATGTTAAAACAGTTTAAAATATAACTTGATATAGAGTTGAAATGTAGCTTTTTTTAATTTTCTGCAAAAATCATAATTTTTATCAATAATTCTGTGTTTTGACATTCAAAAGCAAATTAATAGTATGGTTTCTACATGTACCAAATTTTTTCTCGGAACCAACGACATACTATCTATGATTTAGAAAAGTAAAAAAAACGTAAGTCTCACTCTCTCAACATAGGACTTTGTCAGATAGTTGCCTTTATGCTTCTGAAGACAGTTTGTAAATTGAGAGAAAATATGACGTGAAAGCACAATTTTTTGGGTCCCATGAACTAAAGAAGTTTGATGAAGATTCTCTGGTGAAAATACATACATATGAAACTGCCTCATATAAATGGGTTGTACGAGAAAACCTCTTCCATAATTGTGGCAAAATTAGGTTACAATACAGTGTTGTCATTCTCAGTTTCCGTTTTGATGTATCATTAAATGGGAAAATTTTCTATTTGAGAATTAAACACGATTTTACTTATAATAAATTAATGGGTAAAATCTCTATCGAGTGAAATATGACAAGTTTTTACAGTAATTTAAATAGTTTTTTGTCAGTAGATTTGCATTATTTGTTTGTATATAATCATTTTACTTCTGTAAATAAACATTCCTGCATTCGCATTGTAACACATTGACAGGGTAAACGGTCTATCATAGACAAATATGTTTTCCACCACTTTATTAATTTGTAATATTCAATTATATCTTAATAAAAACATGTGGCAATGGTTGGAATAAAATTAACTCATTAATAAGTGTGCTATTTTTTATTACTTCTACTAATGCTAAAAAATATAAAAAAATTATTAAGCCACAGTTTGCCTGTGTCTGATCTATGTGTATGTATACATATGATCATCTATTGAACTTAATTCCAGGAAAGAAGTAAAAATGATTTTTTTAAACTGTAAAGATGGCTTCAGTAAAATAAATAAACATCTGTTCAAGTGAACATATTTGTCTACTATAGCCCTAAGTGGTTCATTCAATTTAATAAGGTCAAAATTCTTGTTGTGACCTGTCATGATATGATTGAACCATCTTGAATGTAAGCTCGCCTGTTGCGATCAGAAAAGTGTGCAATGTGAGGTGGATTTGATATATTTGTGGCTTTTTTTGCACCTTATCCTATAAGAATTGTGCCTTAAAGAGAATATATATATTGAAGTGAATGTAAATCCGTTTCAGAATTTCATGTCAATTATTATTGAACACATTTTTATAAATTTCAATTTAAAATTTTTGGTGTTGTGATTAATGTTTCGATCGCTTTTGGATTTTTTTTTTATTGAAAGCGGATATTTCTGTTATCATAACTAAAAATGAACTGTAGTCGTGTGCACCTTATGGTAAGACTTATTATTTGTACAATTAAAAATATTACGTATGAAATTAAGTCATGAGTAGATTTAAAACATAGTCTTAATAGTGCCACTTTCAAGTGACAAATATAAACTATAATTAAGAAATGTATCGGAAAACGATTAGTTCTTCAGACGCCCTGTTGAATTAATGATTTCGAAAATAAGATCACAGATACGTATTTAAGTAAAATATCAGCATATTTTAAAACGTAAATAAATCGATACATTATTAAAAACCATTTAACTAGGTTTAGACAAACGTTGCCTTTTAGGATTAACATTCCGACTATTTGAATCAGAAAATAAAACATTGTGATAAGGGGCATAAATAATATCTTTTTTAAAATGTAAGAATTTTTTTTTCTTAGAAGACCTACATAATAATTATTTCAAGATAGAAGATAATTATATGTAACAAAAAAAAAAAAAAAACAATTTGAAGTAATACATAATATTAGCGATTATTGTGTAAATTCCCTTTTTGACTTGTGTCCTTTAAATGATTGATGTCTTGGAAATACTTAAGGGTAAATTTCCCATTTTAAATACGACACTATTTATATTCTTTGATGTCATTTTTTTCTAATAAAAGTGACGTAATAAAATGATCATCTAATATTGAGTCTTTAATATTGGTCAATTAACGCAACAAATATGTACATTTGGTTACATAACAAAATAAATGCTACTAAAACATTCAAAGAGATGAATTTTGGCCCCGAGTGTACATTGTACCATCAAAACATTATTATTTTATAGATTTATATATTTATAAAAATTTATATCTGCACAGTGTAAAGGAAATAATGTATATATTTATTATTTATATACGAAATTAGGTGCCTAAAACGGAATATTTATTTTTTGGGTAAAAACCGATTTAAAATAATTTAATTATGATCAATTTGAAACTGCGGTAACCATAAAATTTTGTGAAATCGAACTAAATATTAAAAAATTTTAATATTTCATTGATTCAAGAAAAACATTATAAATTGTGAAAAACACAGCCATCATGAAATTTAATCAGTTTCTATCATTGTCTAGATGCGACTTAATAAAATAATTCACACAAACTCTAATTCATAAATTATTCAAATGGTTTTGAAAAATGTTGCCAGTGTAAAAATTTTGGATTCCCTCAGTTAACTTCCCAGTGAATAACAATTATAAATATTATAATGAAAAATAACTTGATGTTTTCTTGACATAACTGTTTCTGTGTGTTGCCATCCTAAAACTGCTCATTCTAACTTTATGGAGGGTTTTAATTATTCTTCAAGAACTGCAACATTCTGGGCCAGGTGTGTATTTTGAAAGTACGACATTTCAATATTACCTAAATATATATCGCTCTGCAAACAGTAACATAATAATAATGCACCAATTTTAATTAGTGGGCTACAATACATCAGTGCTTGTAGAGCAATGTTTTATTACCTTAATAATTTTACAAATATCTGTTAAACATTAAAATGTGACTGAGCTTAAGCTAGGTTAAAGTTTATATTGGCATTGATAATTTTGGTCAAAGTCAATGACAAATAGAGATCTTGTTCTGACCCATCCAAATACATATCTAAGCAAACGAAAGAGCCTTTCCTTCAGAAATTGTTCATATAATAAAAGATGGCTTAACAGGAAAGTTTCACTCCATCGCAGGATGATGCAGGCTATTGTTAGACTACTAGCGGTGTATAGTTGATGTAAGTCAGTGAATTAACTTAAAAATTACCAAGATTCACCAATTATTCAAATGTATAGGCCGAAAAGCTGTTTTTTCACATATATAATGTTATCCTTGACATTCAGTTGAAGTAATTCTTCAGTTATTTTGTTTGGACTAACAGAAATTATAGTTAAACTTAACGGTTATTTTGTACGGCTGCTTGTTATATGAAATTTTACTCTGTGTACACACTGTTTTTTGAATCCCTTATTCACAATTATTTGTAAGTGTTTTTTATGTGAATTTTGTATAAGTTGAAATTTATTTATTTTGAAGTTAATAATGATAATAATATATTATAATCATGCCATTTTCATGGAACTTTGTATATTCAACCGCCACCTTAGGCTATTATAGTATAATTTGTTATCCCCCGATGCTCTTCACATAAATAAAATTATTGAAGTAATATAGAATGTCTTTTATTTTATTCTGATCATGCTAAAAAATATATGTAAATAAGAAGATAGCTTCTTATTAATTTCTTTGTTTTATTGTATTTTTAATCATTTCATCAAAACACTCGCTTGTTTTACCACTTCTCTGTCATGGTCGTATTATACTCGAGTAATATATAAATAGTAAGTAGCGGGTAATTGACCACCATGTCTCTGCCATATCTCTAGCTCTATCCCTTCTAAACCTACTCTCATTTGAAAGAGGTGTTGAGCGACCACCCAAATGATCAGTTATCGTAGAAAAAAGCTTCCATTAAGATGCCTCCATTAGGAGGGCATGTGCTGCACATTGGGAGCGGACATTGATGAACAAATATAAATGATTGATCAAGGTAAGTAATCAATGAGTTGAGGTTGAACATTCAAGCGGTCGATTAAGTTATGAATATACAAATCAATACTTAATAAAACACACATTTAATAAACAATTTATTTTGTATAAGAAATAAAAGTATAATATTGTTTCAACTTTGAATTATTACCTATTTTTCAGGATGTATAGAACTTGTACTGTATCTTCCGGATGGTTTTCATGTTTTATTAAATCTGTTTAACAATTCCAATGATTGAGGTCAACATCTACGAAACATCCACCAAAACAATAATTTCTAGATTCAATTATTCAAACTTCACACTAGATAAACTAGACTGTGAGTTTACAAAATGAATGACACATAATTCAGGCTCAAATTGCTAATACTAATTTGCTGTCGGGCCATAGGAATTTATAATCCGACTCCTAAAAAATCACAAACTTTCTCAGATAACTCATGGGGGTATTTCAATCACTAATTGTATTTGCTAGTATTAAATATTTTCTATTCAAAATTTTAATTATTTTACAAGTTATGTTGCAATTTTCTCTACAGATTTCATTAAATTCTTTATCACCTTTCAGACTTCTTAATTCGAAAATAATGAATGTCCAGTACATAACGATCACTTAATATTATTTGTTTTATATAATTGAAGAAAAGACAATAATAATCAGATAAACACTTTTGAACAAATCAAATCCATTTTGAACTAGCTCTATTCACAAGAAATCAACCAGAGTTGATGAATACAAAATACATAAAAACAAGCTGGACTTATTAAGATTTTCTGATTATTATTCTTCTAGTTTACTAGTTTCTAGTTAGAATTTTCAAAAGTGCCTAAATCCATTTTTCATATTGGAAGAATATTTTTATTCACATTCCTGGGTCATGTATATTCAAAAATAAGCTTAGAATCTCTTGTATATACATCGGCTAGTTCATAAATTCAGGAACCACAGTTTTATTGCGATCATTGAATTTTTTCAATATGAAAACGGACACATTTGAAAAATCACAACTCGATTGTTTTTGTATATTTTTTATGTTTAGGAGGAAACGCTGGCAAAAAACATCTATGTGATTGTCTCAGCCATTATAATAAAAATAGTTTTTGATTCAAAAGTTAAACATATCATGGATAATTGGTACATTGGAAATATCTTTATTCCAATAATTTACGAATTCATTGACAAAAAAAACACAATATTTTTTTGATATTTGTGAAAAAGATTTACATTTTTTTTTAATTATAAAGAAGAAAGTGAAGAGAAACTTAAATATTTTTTTACAAAGCATTCTGAAATGATTTAACTAAATATATATGTAAGTAGGATAAATAGTAAAAATATAAATATGTGATATTTTATGATTCTTATGAACTTTTCTATCACAAATTTCAATATACAAAAGTATATCATTGTGATTTTTAGCCGAATTTTCATTTCATTCAGTTTGTGTAGGTGACAGCTAATTAAAGACAAAAGGCTGCCACTAATCACCAAATAAATATACACTATACTTGCTCTACTTAAATCACACAATGTTAACTCAGATGAAAAAAATGAGGAATTTGTATTATAGAACACGGTAAAAAAATAGCAATGTTTTTTAGTTCTACAATTTTTTTTTACACAAGTTATAGTTGATAGCTATCAAACAAATATAAATAGGTTGCCGTTCCTCAGACCATTGCGAGGGGCTATTGCCTTCCCATAATAAGCCATCTCCTTCCAATATTTAAGCTTATTGAAATTGCCGCCTGTTTAGTTTCATTTATAATTTTAAAATTTGCTAGCAGGAAATAAGCTAGGTCCTTAAAATAGAAAAGAAAATGTAATGTGTACCTTTTCTACACAGCTATATATAGATAAGCAAATGTACGTTTAAACATAGCTCTGACAATGGCGTGAGCCGAAATAGCTATCAACTATTATGTATCTTATAAAAAAAAAAATTGTAGAACTAAAATACATTGCAATTTTTTCACCATGTTATAATGGAGTTCTACCAAGTAAATGCCAATTCAATCAATATCATAATATAGAATTCATGCATTTTTTTATAAAATGTTATTTTAAATATCTACTTGCTTGAAATGTTTACCAACATAAAAAAACAACAACAACAACAGAATCACTCAGGTAATACAATAAACATTAGTAAGCTTCACAAAACTAAGTTAAAAACTTTAATTTCATACTATAAATGAATTTTTACAGTGACTGCTGAATCCACCGATAATATTAATTCTAGTAAGTAAAGTTTCCATTCTCCATAAATTTTAAGAGCAATTTTTGTGAATATAATAGAAAACAATTATTGACAATAATTATTAGTCAGTGAATTCAAATTAAAATGATTTAAGAGATTTACATAAAATCCACGAGAATTTATATTTTACACAATGTTATAGGAGAAATTTCCGTTATGAGAAAGCTTTGTTTCCTTCATATAAAGAAAATTTAGAGGATTTGAAACCACACAAGTTAAACTATTAAAAATAGTTTGTTATTATAAATTTTATTCACAAGATAATCTTTTTAAAAGATAAAACATTGTTGTCAGTAAATTTATTCAGAACATGAAACTGATAGACTAGTAGATTCTAAATCCTACTAAATATTTATCACCTCCTATTCTAGTACAAGCAGTATAATGATTATTTATATTTTAGTAACATTTAGTCACTTTTTCATGCAACAGAGAATTTTAAATACACACACCGATATCGATTTCAAGATCTGGACATTTGAAAATTTAAAAAATGTACACCCGATAATTTTCTAAGAAAGTTTGATATCAAATACATTTATTTACGCCGACGTCGGTATGTGTACTACAAGTCATGTATCAATTTCAAAAGCTACACTTGCTCAGCCTTGTCTATTATATTATCACTGAAATTACATTCTGATAAAATATCCTGTCACCCCGACAGCTATTTATTTAATCTTAATTGGGCTACATCATCGATTACATTATATTAAAAATACTTTACAGTCAAGATTGATAAAATATCTTCCAACCGAACGTTCATAAAAACCTATCAGCAGTTCCTCACAAATTTCAACAATTTCCTACATCAAGCTCTGCATCAAACACTAAAGTTGTGAAAACTGGGAGTATTTTACTCTGTTACTATTTTTTTCGTTACTCTACATTAATTTTGTTTCAAGAATCTAAAATCAAGTCAATCACTCTAAAGCAAAATGTAAATTATTCTAGAATTCACAAAATTATTTCAAAATGTAAAACATTAGTAATATTTTCATTGCATTGGTCATAGTTTTATAAGAAAAATATTGCTGTCGATTTTAACTAATGACAATAAAATCAATGATCATAGATATTACAATGAATTGTTTTCACTAAGTATTTGATTGTTGCCACATCATTGCAAAAATCAGAATAGTAACAGAAGTTTTAAAATTAGCAGGATTCAACCAATTATGAATTATTAAATATTGAAAATAATTAGGTGGTAATGCCAACTGTCAACATCCATTCAATGCACTTGATGCGCAAACAAAGTATGTGTGTGTGCAATATGTTAGAGGCAGCTAGGATTTTTAATTATTAGAGACAATTATACATTGTAATATTAATTGATAACTGCCCCTTGCCATAGTGAAAATAAAGCTTTGGATGAAATTAATTTCTTGTAGTACTCAAGGAATGTTCCAAGATGTATTATGAATGAAAAGAGTAACTCTATTTACTTAATCATTTTTATTTGCAACTCCATCCATAGAGAGTAGATCTCGACAACTTATTCAAACCTGTGAAACATTTTATTGTATCAGATTGTATAATGGAATGAATGGCAGTAGCAGGTGGTGAATAGTACATCATTCACAAAAGTTTTTCAAGTCGAGCCCCGCTGGTGACATCTGTCAGAGATTTTATTGATGTCTTCATAGTTTCACACACAACTCAAAAAATTTAATTAACAAGTGAATTGTCAAAATAAATGCTAAAGTTTTGTTTTTGACATATTATTTAAACTATTTCTATAAAATGCAAGTAGTGTGCAGTAATCCCTAAGAGCTATATTACAAATTCTATTGCTAGTTATTTCTTCAATTCTTTTTTGAATTAGAAAGTTCTTATAGGCACTTATTTACAAAAGTGTGGTAAATCATGTAGTATCAATTTGTTGCTGGTAAAGACAATCTCTGGCAAAACTGTCCAAAATTGTTTTCATACCGGCACATTCGTTCTGTTGGTAATAAACAGATACCTTCTTAGTTTCACAACTGATATGAAACAAGTATTTATGAAAATATAATGAATAGAAAAGTTAAACTATAAGTAATTACATAAATAATTCACACTAAATATTCATGAGAGACATAAGTATTCTTTAAATCTTACTAAATGAATACATTTTTATCAAAAACAAAATTTTTCATATTTTGATCATTGCTGTTTTTTTTTTGTACATACCAGCAGTAAAGACTTGGTAACGTGTTTTTAATTTAAAATTTAAATCATTTTGTATCTAAAATGAAAGCGTTTACTTCAAAGCCTTGATTCAATCATCATTTTCATATTTCTTAAATTAGCAGGTCTTCACACCATCTGTTTGCGTTCCGATAGTGTACTTTTTTATGAGCAGACATGAAGTGTTCACATAGTGCTGTGTTGTATATTATAAATAGTCAAAAATGTATTGTAATTATTGTATCTCCTCGCCCCCCTTCAACACACAATATTACCACTGGTATGTACTATTACAGGACAAATGCAAATATTCCATAATGTGCATTTGGTGGGCAAGTTAAAGTTGCCATACTTATTCATATGTTTATATTTATCAAAGTCACTGGCAATATTTTAAGTGTCATTTTTTTTGTTGTTTTTTTCAAAGGTTGCTAAATAAATAAATAGAAATTTGACTAGTGAAAAGATAAAAATAGGAATCAATGTATATGTGATATATTTGAAAACTAAATGTAAAAATACTTTTATTCATTAAATAAAGATTATAATCTTTAATACATAACTATGAGAGTGCAAGAGACAAAACTAACAAATTTTAAATACACATACATGATATTGTCCGTTGAATGTGCCAAGTAAAATTACTTTCACAGGAAACTGTTTATCAATTTCTACATATTTTTTTTTTATAATTCTGACAATTAAAATTCGAAAATCCTTACTCTTATAAATGCTTCAGATTACTTGATTTGTTTCCATTAGTAAACATATCAATTCCTATTATTTTTCACCAGTTTCCTACGAATTTCAAAAAAAATTTGTATGACAAAATAGTCAATGGGCGATGATAAAACACAGTGAAAGTGCCAAATTATTGGAGTCTCTTATGAGCCGAAATATATATATATATTTATTTTTTGACACTCTGAATGATCCATGTTGTATATTAAAAATGTGCATTATCATTTTGGCACTTTCACAAATGTCACACCATGAAAATACTTTGAAAATATAATATAGCCGGATTTATTATAGAATGTTAAATCCATAAATTTATAATTACAATTTTACCAATATAAGTAGCATTAACACATTAAGCTGAATTATTATGCAGTAGACTCCGCGATCAAAAGTTGCCCATATTATAATCTTTACTTTTAATAATAGACCAACAACTTTTTTCACTCACCCCTCTACTGTTTTTATTTCAAACCATCTTATCTATTTCATAAAATAGAAGATAATAAAATTAAGCACATTAATTGTAAGGTCATCAATTTATTGCTATAGATTTATATGAATAAAATTAAGTATTATCATGATAGTAACTGTGAAATGATTTAAAAGTTTTACATTACAAGTGATTAAAACCACATTGGTGCAATAATCACCCGAGATCGACTTGAGGAAGAAAATCGGTAACTTATTTGTTTTGGTGCCTGAAATTAGCATTAGTTATTTACAACTTCTGATCAATAATTAAATTTTCACTGTTAGATTATAGATGTCAGCGAGATAAATTAAAATGATATAAATAGTATTATCTTGGAAACCTTAAAATAATTTATACATATTCACCTTATATTACATAATTA
This sequence comes from Himalopsyche japonica, assembly GCA_028555115.1. Classification (NCBI taxonomy): domain Eukaryota; kingdom Metazoa; phylum Arthropoda; class Insecta; order Trichoptera; family Rhyacophilidae; genus Himalopsyche; species Himalopsyche japonica. The sequence goes on along the minus strand of JAHFWJ010000446.1, from coordinate 2,448,090 downwards.
ATTTTAAACTCCTGTTGAATAATAAATCATATAATAATTTGCCAAAATATTTAAATTATTTTTTTATTCTTGCAAACATCTGTCGAAACCAAATTTCAAATAAACAACTTAAGTTTTATTTTCTTATACAAATGTAAATTATCATGGTTCCCTAATCTAATTTATATAATTCCATAATAATTGACACCTGTCACTTGATTTAGTAAAAAATAATAATATGTTTTATACTATATCATTAATTTATATGTATAATTTTCCTATATTGATGGAAAGAAATCACATCCTTATTATGACTATAAAATTCAATAAGAGGATTTTATACTAATTTGTTTAGTTAAATAAAAAAATAGTTTTTCCTTAGGCTGCTGATTTTATCACGTTAACTTAAATTAATGTTAAATAAAAATATCAACAGATTGATGGTAACATTGGTAAGGTGGGTATTACATGATCTTATGTTTTTTTTATAATTGATTAAGAATACATAAACAACATGTAAGAAGATTCTTTCAAATGTCTAGAGTTCATTTTGTTTCTTCTTGTTCGATATTGAATATCTTTTTGCTTGTTTCATAATTTGATCTAGCCACTGAATAAAATAAATATATCATAACACAAAACACAATGTGGCCAAATAAAATTGTGGACTATGATCATGTATACGCATAAAATTTGCAAATAGTTACACCATAAATTCATGACCATGTAATACTCCACTAATACAAGAGTAATCAGTAAAAAATGGAGAGAAAAGTCATGTAAATAATTTACAAGAATATGATTAAATAGATCACAGAGAAATCATGTAAAACATTCAATTGTCCAAAGTTTTGCATAATAAATAATAAAAACTCAATAAAAAATATTTCATTTTAAATTAAAATTAAATCCGAATAACCAAAAAAACCTACAAAGTATTAACTACTAAGTTTGATATCACACTCTTTTAAGTTTATTAAATATGTAAACAAATAACCAACAAAACATGACAGCGGTTGACATTTTCCGAAATGACTACTATCAATCGAAATGAAGATAGTTAAAAATGAAATAGGTCAATACAATTATTTGAACACTGTAGTTGTTTATTAATTTAGCAGTCATCAATATTGACATATTAAATTAGTCAGATAACCTTATAAGTATGTGAATAACTATTATCCACATCAGTGGTTCTTGTGTGCTGCCACCGGAAGTTTTTTCTGCAGCCACCAACATCTTTATAGTTAATATTGATGTTTTAAAAAATGTGTCTTTTTCAAATTAGTTTGTACCAGTGCGGCCATGAGACATATCCATAGGACTCGCTAATGTAAATAATGTAGTCACAGTAAAATTTTATATGATAGCCACTGTGAGATATTATTATTTATGACACCGTTACTTTTAAATTCAATAGAATAAAAACTAGTACTAGAATCGGAACTAACGTCATGAAAAGTTGGTACACCTGTATTATTGGTAACACCGCAATAAAAATAATAGTAACATGTAACTCAAAGCAGTAAAAAAATAATAAAACACCGGTCGTAATATGACAAACTACTACTATCGTTTTACACTATAATGGGGATTAAGGAATATGACAAAATAAAACTGAAAGCTATTTATACAGTCTGCATTTATAGCAAATCGATTGCAACTTGTTTACATTCAATATAAGTTTAGTGATTTTCAATCACAGAAGTTGAAATCATGTAACTTAAACTCATCTTACAAGATGTTTAATATTGAGTAACAAAAAAATCAGGTTTTCTCAAAATTCTGAATTGAGGGGACAGCATTTAATGTTTGGGTTATAAGGAACTGTAATTGCTAAGTATCAAACTGAAATGTGGATTAAGTATCAATTTTGAATTATGTAGATAAAAAGTAAAGAAGTTATTAGGGTGTTTCATTATATTTGTAGTAGCTCAATTTATGTGACAATGATGTCATTGCTATCTTTAGTCGTAGAAATATTAAATACAAACTATTGGGTTGATGCATAAGTCTTTGCGTGTTTTCAATGTATCGGGGTAGGTATAAGATTCTCGGAATTGACGAATGGTAATTGTTCTCAAACCTTTTTTTTTGTGTAGTGGTTGATATATACCTGCTTTCTACTCAGTTTTGGCTTGGCTAGCGAGTGGTGAAGGGCCCTAATTTTTTTTTTAAATGTCTGTGGATAAAGTGCATTTACGCCATTGCTTTCTTTATGAATTTCGTAAAGGCAATAACACGACTGCGCGACTGCAACCAAAAATATTTGTGACGTGTACAGTAGTGATGCAACTAAAGTTCGTTTGACTCAAATTTGGTTTTCAAGATTTCGAACTGGAGATTTTTCGTTAGTCGATGAACCAAGGGCTGGGCGGCCTTTAAGTGCTGATGATGACAAAATCAAGGCCATAATTGACCCTAATCCCCGTCAAAACACCAGAGTGATCGCCCTGAAACTAGGGATCAATCAATCATCGGTGGTGCGACATTTGCATCGCATGGGGATGGTCTCCAAATACGAGGTTTGGGTGCCACACCAACTATCGCCGGCAAATCTACTGGACCGAGTCTCTACCTGCGTTTCATTGAGTGCAAGGCAAAAACAAGAACCTTTTTTTGTTGACAGGGGATGAGAAGTGGGTTGTGTATAACAATGTCGTACAGAAAAAAAATTGGACCAGACCTGGACAAGTGCCATTAACCACCCCAAAAGCCAATAGGCATCAAAAAAAGGTGATGCTTTGTGTTTGGTGGGATTTAAAGGGAATTGTTTATTACGAGCTATTAGAAAATAATCAAACAATCACAGCTGACAGATATTGCGATCAATTAACAAAACTAAATGCGGCTCTTTGCAAATACAGACCGGAATTGATAAACAGAAAGGGAGTCGTATTTCACCACGACAACGCGCGACCACATGTGGCGATAAAAACCCAACACAAACTAAAGGAGTTGAATTGGGAAGTTTTGAAGCACCCACCATATTCCCCAGATCTTGCTCCATCGGATTTTCACTTATTTAGATCATTACAAAATTTTTTAAATTTCTTTAAAAAAATACGTAAAAACTTTTGCATCAACCTAATATATTCAGAACTTTGATACGAATTTGTGCCGACAAAAATCATAATTATCATTTCAAAGTTATATCAAAACCTGTATCGGAAACTGAACGGATCTTACAACTACTTGCGTTACTATTTTCAAAGCGATCGATAATTATATTATATTTACTTGTCACTGGGATGCTATTCAATTAATGAGGTATGCAATTTATAAGTAGGAAGGTCAAGTTTTAAAACATTAAGGTTTTTTTAGTGAACGTAAATCTCAGCCATTATTATAAACAGCAATGACATGCAGTCTGTCTTCAACTTTATTTGACAACAGTTTGAATTAGTACTTGATTGCAATATAGGACATAGATTATTTTAGTTTAATAGATGTATATCAGAGACATCATTTGGGGGTCTGTGAGGGAGCATTCACCCTCTCTTAATATGAAGAACTATATTTTTTACTTTTTGCAATGGCTTATTTATTTTTAAGATTTCTCCCTTCTGAAGAAAGCTGAAATGATTGTCCCTGATAAATGTTAATAGATTAAGATGAACATGTAATCATTCCACAGCAAAGGCAATTCATGATACTAATTCAAACTCTACTTAATGATGAGGGTCCAATTATAAAGATAGAAATGAATTTATTAAATTAAAGTTTCAAGTACAAATAAATCACTCGATAAATCCATTTTCTTTACATTCTTTCCGAATCAGATTTAGAATGATCAACCACTTGCTAGATAATAAACCAATATGAAATCTAAAGACTTAATTATAATATTAAAACATTCCACTACACGCCATTGATATTTAAAACTTAGTTGGCTATCGTTTTTAACAGAAATTATTCATTAAGTAACAAAGTATTAAGATAATAAAACACTGGAATGAACTTTAAACCATGGTTTTGAATAATAATTGCCGTTACCAAAAACAGGATAGATGTCAAATGAAATTTTATCAAGAATAAATTAATAACTAAGTGCGAAATCTAGTTGTATTTTTAATAATATGAATGTATGCAGTTTGTTTTCGCAAATGGAACCACATCATCCGTTCAACAGTTTCACTATATTTTAATTGAAAATACAGTCAACCCTTTTATACTGTAAAATATGATCTGTACAGACTTTGCGCACCGTGGCGACAGAGTCAATTGAAATTCATTTGAATATTTTTAAACTAAAATCGTAAATTCAAAAATGAAGCAATAAATAGTTGATAGTTTCTTTGGTAATACACAAAACTATAAAACACTCAATAATACACAATACATAATTTGCAATTCATAATAAAACATATTACTTTGAAATGTATGTCAAAAATCGAGTGATTAACGATTATTTATGATTAAATATATTCAGGGTAAACAATCCACCTAGTCAAAGCAATCCTCCCAATATTACTAATCAATATGACATTATTATGGATTGTGAACCAGTTAAAATTGTACCAGTTAACATATCTCCGATAACAACCAATAATTATTCTTCACCTCAATATTGTCATTTCAAAAATCCACATTCAACACAATAATTACAGGGTTCGAAACATCCTAATAATGATAATTTGATCTATATGTATACAAGCAGATTGTGTCTAGATCTGTTGCATCGATAAATGGCCAATTCAAGGACACTAATGTTATCCATCTTTGTGCTCGACTTGATCTTTTGTGAACTGCAGGAATATCTGCTCGAGACTCGTCTGCCCGATGGAGTAGTCTTCGATGTTGAGCTGGTTCTTGGCGGCTTCCATGACACCGAATATTTTCGACCACATTATGGTCGTGTCGGGTAAGTAATAAGTCACGAGGCCTTGATATGCTTCTCTGAAAAGAAAGATCAAACATTTATATAAGTAATCAAAAACGTCTGAAAATAATCAAGGATGTGTATGACGAAGAAATACTTAAAACTACTTCAAACACATTTATTCAAGTATATTTTTACATTTTATAAATTAACATTAATACTCTATATTGTTTACAGTTTTGAGATGAAAGACAGCGACGAACAATATTTGAATCCATAGATTATAGTAAATAAACAATGGAAAGAAAGTTATGAAGTACCTTATGATATACTAATGCATACACAATTTTGATCACATCTTGAATTCACTAATGGGCAATGGAAGATGGATACACAATGGATCAATGGTTTCTTTTCAGCAACTGTATGGCAATGTTATGGAATGAGGCATTATTGAATATTGAAAATTGAGTAGGTAAATTAAGTAAACTCACTTCAATTCAACTCCTTGGAATTTCTCATTGAGGAACTGATGCACGGAATTCGTGTCGAACATTGTGTGAGCAGTGGAGAAGCTACTTCTAGTTCTGAAATGTCCCATGCCATTGGTTCCGTTGACAAATGACCCCGGCCGGGAGCTGAGTGGATTGTTTAAAATGTCTGGTCGCACACTTCCATCTGCGGTGGTCGGCATCAACGCAAATCTCTTCAGTTTTACAATCAGTGTGTACCCTGTTGTAATAAGATTGAATCACATTACAAAATATAATTATGGCGTTTTAAATTTGAATTGTTGAAACTGTGTACGATTTCACATGTTTTGTTACAGAACTGAAGAGTAATTGCATCCAGCAAGATGCCGAAAAACGAAACCAATGTCAATGGTGACAAAGTTTCAACAGTTAAAATTTTATATTAAAACTCCAGTTGATATCATAAATGTTTTACTTTTAAGGTGTTCCCTTCCTGGTCACTCGTGATCATTATAGGATATGGAAGTAGTCATTCTACAATTTTTGACAACGATGACTTCATCATAATAAACCATGATGAATTACAAATGTCCAATAAAGATAGATTGAATTTAGCAAAGGGATTTCTAACTATTTTTCTATATTTAATTCAAGTGATCAACAATTCAGTGATGAGGGTAAATTTTGCTTATCGTATACATACCTCTGTGATTTAAAGGCTCGAGCCTCAATATTGATTATACATTGATTGAAAAAATATTCTGCAAATTCTTTCCACCAATCTGATTCTTCAAAATAGAGTGTAGTGAGTGTGATTAGTTATTTTTCGAATTGATTTATAGATTTTTATCTTTATCTGTATACCACAGATTCATTCATGTCCAACCTTTTCTTAAAAACAGGGCAAATCCTAAACTGAATCACTCCTTACACTTTCTTTGATGAGAGATTGAATGCCGGGCAAATTACCAGTTCTCATTAAACTTCTTCTGTCAAGATGCTCCATTAGGAGTTCAAATGTTCAATATTGGGAGTAAGCAATTGTATGGGTTAATATGCCCTGTTTACAAATGTCACGCATGGGCTTATACATTGATTGCACATACCTTGAGAAAATTTATTCTTCAAATGCTGAGTGGACCCTAGGCATCTCGGTCTGCCGTTCACCATTATGGCAATGCGAGAGCAGAGCGCCTCGCACTCTTCCATGCTGTGAGACGTCAACACCACGCAGCCGCGCCCCGACACCGCACGCCACACCTGACGCTTTGCCATCGGATCCATGCCTGAAGTGGGCTCATCTAAATAGACGACTTGCGGATCACCGAGCAGAGCCAAAGCTGTGCTCAGCTTCCTCTTGTTTCCGCCACTGTATTCCTGAACCTAAGTAAAAAAAAAATGTTTATATTAGTCAGTATTGAGATTCTTTTTAGGATCTTTTCGTTGAATAGTAAATATTTGATTTAAACATAAAAATACCTTTTTATCGAGATGCTTCACAAACCCAAGTCGCCGACTGAGATCCCAGACGTATCGATCCATTCGAGACGGAGGGATTCCACGGAGACGGGAGAACATGTGCAGAGTCTCACGACCTGTCATCTCGTCCAGCAGAGCGTCAAACTGAGGACAGTATCCTGTAAGAGAAGACAATATTTACTTTTGAATATATAAATAAATCGAATTGAATGATTAAGCCTCAGCGATATATATCCGTGTGCGTAAAGAAAAGGTCACTTAGACTTAATAATTTGAAGGTGAGTAAAGAAAACAGGGACCGATTGAATCACTGAAAAAATAGATTTCAAAAATCTTATTTTCGATCACTAAAAATCTTAACGCAATTGAAACTTACAAAAATTTCTGCAATATATAAATATCTTAAGTTTTTGCTGCCTAATACAACTGTTTATAATTACCTATACTTTTGTAGACTGTTTTCATATCGGTGTTGACAGAGCATCCGGCGACCCAGGCGCCCCCGTAAGAGATGTTCAAGTCGCCTGTTAACATTTTGAAAGTTGTCGTCTTGCCAGCACCGTTTATTCCCAACAAGCCAAAGCATTCCGATTCTTTTATTCCTGAAAAATATAAGAAAAAAATAAAATTTATATGTTACAAACAAAGGAATATTGTCACCTCAGCTTAAGGGGTTACGTCCTCATCAGAACTCATGAGAACTAGATATAATTAGAATATAAAAGAATCCCAGGACCGCTGCAGTATGCTTTATGGCTTATTATGCTATTTTTTTTTTCATAAAACGGATTTTTCAGCACATTTGTGGAGCTTTTCTTGAATAGTAACAACATATTTTATAGTACTATATACAATATAGACATATATACAAGACAGAAATATATTGTGAAATGTGGAAAATATATAGTACTAAAAATGTTTTGAAGTTTTTTCAAATATCATGCCTATCCACAAAAAGGTGAGTTAATACTTCAAAAGTAACATTTATGGACTTGGATTTGGCAGGCATGGATTTTTCTAGCATCAAATCAAACCCACCCATTTACCACTAAAAATGGGACTTAGTGTAGTAAGCAAAGCAATAAGCCTATGCTAATCTATTGTTTTATTCTCTTCAAAAAAAAATTGAGCAATTAAGTAACAAGCAAATTTTTATTGAGACATGTTGCAGATTGAAAGTTAACAGGATCACAAAACAGAAACAAAAACTAACCGATGGATAGTTGATTTACAGCAAGCAGCTTCCCATAATACTTGCTCATGTCTTTGCACAGCAGGTTGTACTGATTATACTGCTCTCTCTCGAGGGCAGAGATGTGTGCTCTCTCCGACGCCACATCAGAATCTTCTTCAGCTGGTGTCAAAGGTTCAGGTGGGGCGCTCCAAGGTCGCCAAATCTGATACAAACAAAAATATTCTAATAGAAATACATGCCACCAAAATTAAAAAGAAACTATCAATTTAAGACGAACCATTAGACTATTAGTTCAAATAATAATATACAGCAAATCTACAAGGGTTGGCAGTAATTTCTACAATTTAAAATGGTCAAATTTGTAATAAATCAAAACATTGCCATACCAAATTGATGATTTTGTATTCATTGATTAACAGCACCATAAACAGCACAAAACCAACGAGAAGACTGTATGTTATGTTAGCACCTATGCCGGGTGTGTCCCACTCAAAATACGGATGGTCGGATACTGGAAAAAGCAAACAAAATATATAAAATTTCATTAATATTCAACAGGAAAAAAACTGGTAATTCAAGTTTTTGTCCCAATAATTGATTATATCAACACAATTTTAAAATGAATCTTTCATTCACTGTGTGCAGAAATATTTTGTATTAAAATTATTTAGATTTTAAATAGACTCATTTTTATTCAACCAATATCAATATTCTGTAGATGTGTTATGATTGCTAGTGATTACACAACATTTAAAAATTGTGACAATTTTTATTAATAAAAATTTGACATTATTTTTCACAAGAAAATTTAAGCACAACAAGAGCCTGAAGATAGCAACAAGACACAGCTTAAGGTTTCAAATATCAAATTGAAGTTTCTAAGAGAGCATCTACAATTTCAACAGTTAGCATTGATTATTGCAACATTTTTGTGCAAGATTAAATTTAATACATTTTCCTATAATAATAATTCCTATTGAGTTTATTTTAGACTACCTGTATGAATTCACTGTAACAATATAGAGCTATTTGACAGTTTGTATGAACTACTCTAACAATACATGAATTGCTTATAAAATCTGAGTGCATTGTTAGAATTGTGCTCTTTGAAATTTTTTAAATGTAATATGTAAGTAATTAATTAGAATTCACTGAAATAATTTTTAGGACAAAAACTTCAATGAAATTTTACAGTGAATAATAAAAACAGAAAAACAGTTTGAGCAGTTTATTTTTACAAAAGAATACTCACTGCAGCAGAATGAAAGCGTTGGATATCTATCACAGAGAGTCAATTGAGTACAATTTTGCACTTGAAGTACTTCACAAAGAGAATTGCAACTGGTCAGTGTTACAGATGCTGTATGCAGGTTCCTGTGTGGATAAAGAGAGGCTTAAATAAGGTTTGTCATACAAAATTTATCAGTAATGTCCTGTGAGGATCTTTATCGCCCAACCTCAGTTGTGTGTTAATATTAGTTTGAAGTTTTGAGAATGAAGTTCTGCTAAGTAACCACTAAATCCATTGTTACATTACTACAAAAAACAGTATGGCATTCAGATTGTCATTTAATTTTGAGTATCTATTTTAACACGGTGAAAAAATAGCAATGTATTTTAGTTCTACAAAATTATTTTTAACAAATATAGTTGATAGCTATTTCGGCTCACGCCATCGTCAAAACTATGCTTAAACTATCATTTGCTTATCTATATATAGCTGTGCAGAAAAGGCACACAACACATCCTCTCTCCTTTCCAATGGCCTAGCTTGTTACTTTAACACAATGACACTAAATTTTCAAAATTCTAAATGAAACAATAGGTATCTATGACAATAAGATTATATGTGGGACGGAAGTGGTCCTTCTGGAAGTAAATCAGACCACCCCTTTGTGCAACGGCTGGACAAGTGGCGATACTATTATGTTAGTTTGCTCGTTAAGAATCCTTTGTGATAATTGGTGTCTATTGATTTCCAGCTGTTCCAAAGCCGTCATTCTCCGACCCTTACTACAAAGATGCAAACATTTAGGGGCCTAGTTTGAATTTATATTATGTGATTCATTAATAACGTGATTAGTGAATTGTGAATCTGTTTTTTTACTATTAAATGATCTTACATGTTCCTTAGCTCGAGTAGATATACTTCTACCTGTCTGTCCGATATAAACGGACAAACATGAGCCACAGGACATTTTATAAATACCGCTTCTGTCCAGTTTATTGATTTTATCATTACTATTTTTAAGATGTCTGCCTAAGTTATTGTTGACCTTGAAAGCTACGTTTATTGAGTTTTTAATCTCCCGATGAATTTTTTCGCTAATGCTACCTAGGTAGTTAATAGATTTATAGAAGCGGTTATCTTGTGTTGGGTTCGTGTAAATGAGTTTTCTAGCTAGATTTAATTGTTTTTTATATAATAAATTATTTATCGTTGTTATCTCATAACCATTATTACGGGCTATGCATTTTATAGTATGCAGTTCTTTGTCGTAATCTGCCTGGCTCATAGGTACAGTTACTAGCCTATGGACCATGGAGTTATAAGCCGCAAGCTTATGATTCCACGAGTGGAGGGACTTTGCGTGAATTGTGGTATCACAAAAGGTAGGTTTTCTAAAAATTTTAACAGACACACTTTTAAAATTTTAAATGGAGTTCTACCAAGTGAATGCCAATTCAATCAATATATCTATTTTAACATTTTCATTTATCATTTTAGCATCTACATCTTACTATAAGGTGTAAATTTCAAATAGAAATCAATTTCAACTGTTTTCAACATAGTTATTGTTATAGACACAATATAAAAGCTAACACCACTATTCAAATTAATAAATTCATAATTATTCAAAAATTATATGTAAAAAAGATGAATGCAAAAATAAATATTTGAACATATATATTAAATGATGCGTGTTACATATTTCCGTCAATGACTTTCTCTATATTTTATCTAAATCATTGACAATGTCAATGATATAGTTTAGTATTATGCCCGTGATTAGTAATATTTGTTTTTAAAAAATAACTAAGCATCATTTCTTAGCATATTATAATATTTTTAAATTAATCACTGTCAATTGTAAATTATAGCATCTATTTCAGATTTGTAGTCAAATACACAAAACACACTAGGTTCTCTAGTTATGGGCAAGTGTTTATACTCATGGACAGCGGTCACCAACCGGTGGTCTGCAGATTTGTTGGAGCATCATTGTTGCCAGTAATCCACACCATTTATCAAATTAATTAATTTGTATTAATAAAACAAGAGTTTTAACCATCATCATTTTATATCTCTAGATCATTATTTTATATCTGTTGTGAATGAAGTGGTCTGTAAAATCTGAAAAATCGGTAGCCACTGCTCTAGGTTACCATTCTGTAGTTATTAAATGTAAAGTTTAATTTCCCAAATATACAAATTCATGTGATAATTTTATACTCACATAAAAAAATGGGCATGTTTTATAGCATATTTAAATTTGTTTGTAGATATATCAGCATTTGAATTCTGTGCAGATTTTCATTATTTATGCTGACTTGGCCCTGATCATATTATACAAAGATGTAAAGATTGATATATTAATGTTTTTGGATAATCACCTGAGTGACCTGCAAAGTCCATAGTTGGGGAACAACAGAAACACCCAATGGAGTATGTTACCGATATGTTCCAACCCTAGACCTGGAGCATTCAAAACTTCAACAACCAAAAATGTTGCCACACCTGAAAATAAAATAATAATATTGATCGAGTAAGTTCTTTCAAAGAAAACAAAAAAATATTTTCAGATTACATGGAAAAATGCTCTGCAATTTCAGCTTAGAGTAAATTGTCGGTAAATTATAATATGGAAGAAAAACTGTCAACATTATAATGTATAAAACAGACATCAGTAAAAAACACTCATGTACAATTTTCCATGATATTGCCTTACAAAGTTTTTCAAACACTTTTAGATAATTGAATGATTTTTAAATTTTTAAAGATAATATACCAAACATTTTCAAGACATCCTTTACTGAACATACCTGTGAAAATATTGAAAAGGCACATTCTCGAGAATCCTGTGGATGGTGTTCGGAAGAATGATGCTGCGATAAAGTGAAGAGGTAACATTCCAAACGCGAACACCATCAGCACAACAAAAACACGACCTATAAGTTTAAAAGATGTGATTAGTAAGGATTTACAAGAAAATTGATATTGAATATGACAAGTCAATATTTGATAAAATTATTACCTATCTCCGCAGGTGTTGAAAAAGCCGTCTGACTAAATGCAGCCAGAGTAATGCAGAGCGCACATGAGATGACAATGAATGAGATCATATCCCAGACGAATGCCGCTGACCACAAGATGGACGGTGATGCACCTGATGCCAATTGGAGCAGCTTGGAGCGGCATACATTTTCCTACAAGAATTCAGTTCCCGAATATATTAAGTCTTTAATAGATAAGATATGAAGTAAGAACAAATACTTTATATACATATAGATATATATTGAATTTATCATAAGCATAATATTTTTCATGTATTAATATGAATGTATGTATACCTTTATATAGAACAGAACGAAGAATGCAGCAACGAAGGCCATGCTGAACCCAACATTGAACGCAATCTGGAATCCAGCACTGTTGCCGTAGGATAGTAATTCAAACTGAAAATGAATACACAAGCTTATTTATTTTGCTAATTTTTCACATGCTGAACATTAATGAAAAATTTTATTGGACATACGTTTCAGTAATAATTATTAGTAATCGACAAACATTCTATTATCCGATATATGAAGAAGGTGACCAATAAGATCCTCGAGTTTAGGCAAGGTTGCTTCGAGCCTCACAATATCATATCGTTGGTTTTTCATAAATTAAAAAAACAAGTATATCATTATTTTTAACAACATTATTGTTTTGTCAAAATAATAATTACGAGGAATTTAAAAGTGCTAATTTATGCTTTAATATAAACTAAACCGCATATAAACTTACTTTAGACTGTAGAGTGAATGGCAGTGGCTCGTTGACAAGTGTGAAGGAGGAATTGGGTGACACTGACTTAAGAATAGCGTTGTGGACCAGCATAAGCGAAGACGGCAGATCATGGTAGGCAAAGTTTGAGAACCAAACAATTATAGATCTATTGGATATGGTCGCTGCGGCTAAGTATTTATTCCTCATTGTAGGCATGTCGATTTTGGCCTGTAACAAACAAATAAAATATTATTTATAATTAATTACCTCCATTATTCACTTGTTTATACTATCAGTGTTTCTATGTAGTCATATGGAATCTCTGTGTGTGAAATGTGATTAACAAATTTTCATTATATATATAAAAAGTATTTTATGAATGAGGCTACTATTTACAAGCACAGTTCAACTAAAAAAAAAACCATGTTCTGCAACAAATTGCAATAATATATTATACATAATGTATATTTCCATTTTGCTTTGTAAGCATGAAATCAAATGATAAATAATTCTATTGACTTGTTTGAAATGGTGTGGCTTTGAAACTAAATGATAATGGAATAAGCCGCATTCAAAAAGTTCACATTATTTTGGAGTGATATTTTGAAGATAGCCAAGTCGGGTTTGAAGGTGTTTTTTAAAAATACACTTAATATAGCATTAAATTTTCAATAATATTAGAATGAGTCGGCTGTACAAAATGAATCCCCAAAGTAAGTACGGTTTCATTGTGATGATTAAGTAATTATTATAATTTCACCTTTGTCAAATAATGATTTTCAATGCTCTCAGAACCGACATCGATCAATTTCATAGTAGGTATGTTAACGTCTTTGAAGTATTGCATATAAGTCTTTTTGATGGCCGTTGCCTTGTCAGAGAGCGTTCCTTGATCGCCGATTATGGTGACGCTATCTTCGTAGCCGTCGACAAGCGCCAGGGTCTTCGGGGGCAGATCCGACGAGTTCTGCCACATTCGAGAAACCATGATAGCGATCAGAAGGAAAAGGACAGGTATAAAGAGTTGCAGGAATGTCAAGAGCCATGTGCGAACTGTAACCAGGAATTTCTTGTATAGCATCGCTCGCCATTGGTCCAACATGAGTTTGATTCCGGTATAGCGAACGGTGGAACAATCAGGGATATTCGCTGAAATAAAAATTAGATATTATTTATTTGTACTAACTAATATGTATGAATATGATACTAGACTTTAAGCCAAATATTCAAAGTTGACAGCATTGATTACAGTGTCGCCAGGTATGAATTGTTCCATAAATTAATAAATTTTTGGCACAGTTAATTACTTGTATATTGTATCACAATATAAAATACTAAAATGTGGGTTTATTAAATTTTATTAGTAGTAACCCACATTTTTCCAAGAATTCTGTATTTATGCCATTCTCCATTATATGTCCATTAGCGTCAGATTCCTTATAGCTGATCTGATCCTGGTCATCGCACACCTCCACTGCATCTGCGCCCACCCTTAACAAAAGCAAAATAGATTCAATAAATTTGGCAATAAAAAAAGAACAAGCTTATAAACCTATGGACATTGTTTTATTCAACTCATTTCATACAATATATTATGTTCGATCATTTACTTTAATTTAATTGTTAATTATTTCTCATAAAAACAACAATAATAGCTGTACAGGAAAAGAATATTGTTTTTTTTTTTAGAAATATTTTCAATAGCAATTTATTAACAAATTTCTTTCAGTATATTTTTTATTGTTTAATTAGTTAATTGAATTTTAATTTGTAAATTTATTGTAGAATATTATGATAATCAAAACCACTCAGTAAAACAAAATGTATAAAATTACATTAAATTAAATGTGTTTCGCACACTAGTAAAACTAGTGGAATACCTTTAAATATTTTTTTGAAAGGGAATTTAATATTTGTGAATAGTATGATCAACTTAGTGTAGAAACAAAGCCAACGAACAAGTTCTATGTTTAATTCCCAATATGATACTTACTTCATGAACACTTCTTCTAGAGTTGTGGCTGATATGCCAAAACTGATGAGCCCAAGTTCTTCCTGGTTTGTTTCTAACTCTTTCAGCATGGGTTCGTATTTGTGAGACAGTTCTTCAGGGAGAAGATATGATAATTCAGAACCTAAAAATGCAAAATATGCTCACCATGGTGACTCGAGACACTGGTCAATTAATTGACTCTGAGATAATTAGATACATAAAAATATACAAGATAAGAACTAGCCAACAACAATATTTCGTAAATTTATCCAAGAAGAATTTTTCAGTGTTTGTTTATTAAACCTTTAACCGCCCAAGCATTTTTTTGTGAAATATTCGCGCGACCCGCAGTTGTTCTAAAAATAATTATATCTCTAAATCTATTCATTATATTTGGGTATAATAAGAAACATTATCAAAATAAAAGATTGTTTATAATTTATTAAAGCTTTATACGTAATTTTTCACATTTTATATAATTACGCGTTAAAGTTAAAGAATAAAAACTTCTCTGAGGGGTTCGCGCACTCAGATTGGGAGCCACTGCCTCAAAGAAAAAATATTCTATGTATTGTATGAAAAAAATCCCGTTTCCCCATCAAAATGTAGTGAATAGTGTAGATTAAGCTGATTCATTATGGTTCTCCTAATATAACAACGCACATTCCAAGAGCCAATATTGTAACACAGATGTTTATATTATTCGTCACGATAAAAATATTTTTTGGAACCGAAAATAAAATTATTGAACGGTATCTCAAAGACATTATTTATATAAGCTAATATTCATATTTTGAATACTATTTTCATAAATCAGTGTAACTCGATAGTGAAATGCACCATAATCACCGGTCCCGTACGGGACCGCTGGGCGTTTAAAGGTTAATTAGCAACGAATGAGTTTTAAAGACGACAGCAAAATATAAAAATTTTGTGGTGTAGAGTAAACCTGCAGAAAATTGTATCTAGTAGGAAAATTTTTACAGAGCACTGCTATAAATCATCATTAATTAATCCTTCGATGTTTACCAATATCAGAGTAGAGTTTTGTTTGAGGTATGTGGGTTCGCAGCAAAGCCGTGACGGGGGCAGCGGGCGCCCCGATAGCATAAGACCTCCGAGCGGCAGTGAGACGGTAACCTGCTCCAAATTTCCTCTTGAGATAAAAAGGTGAGCCGCAAGCCCTCAGCCGACCGCCAGCCATAACCGCCACTCTCTCCCCGAGAATCTCTGCCTCATCCATGAAATGGGTTGTCAAGATTATAACACGACCTGAAATAAATATTAACGACACATTTATCATGTTATTATTAAATTTAATTAAGTGAGCTTCCTTAAAAATTAAACAAGTAATTCTGCCAAAATTTCAAAGAGCAATCAATTTGAATTTCGTATCCAAAATGAATTGCCACACAAATGCCACAAGCCCATCGAAAAAGATTACTATGCATTACTTTTACTAAAAATGAGTAAACCTTTTTTCTCCATATGCAAAAGATCCCAGAGGTGTCGACGAGCAGCCGGATCCATACCGGACGACGGTTCATCCAGCAGGACAGCTTTCGATCCACCACACAGAGCAGCTCCCACACTTAACCTTCGCTGCATTCCACCTGATAGCGAACTTGATAAAACATCGCGCTGAAAAAATTTAACAAAATCTATATATGCTTATTTATAATCTAATATTAATTTAATCTATTTGCATTATATCTTTGCATAGTTTGCATGATACAGATTCAGAACAATGAATTTTAAGCTGTCCATGACAATATTGAAAATCTCAAAAAATAATTTGGCAGTAATAACAAACATTTCGAGATTATCAGAATAAATAATATTTCAACACAAATATTAGCTTGTACACGAAAGTATACTTTTGAATATCATCTATCAACACATTAGTATCAATAATCGTTTATGACAACAACTAATATGGCAACAGTCAGGACACTTTTATGGCACACAATATTTGTCAATTGGAAACCCAAAAATCACATAAGACCCATAAGACACATAAGAGAAGTTAGATAGATTGGAGAAATTATGAAATTTAAAAACATTTAGCGAGTGTTTTATGAAGATTTGGTGTTAGATTTTGATTCACTCTACTTTGATGTTTATAATAACATTTTTTTAATCAATCTATCTATCGCTTTGCAAACGATGACATGGATGTCTGTAATGTGTCCTCCCACTTATCTACCCTTGAAATGGAGCATAGCGAGAACAATTAACTTACTACTAGTTCTAACCTATCACATTGGAAACCGACATGGCCATAAAACAAAGATATGTGACAAAAATTCAAATCAAGTTTCGAAAAGTCCAATAACTAAGATTCACATCACATACCTTGTCTTCCAGCCCGAGGAGACTGACATATTTATCGACTTCTTCTTTTATGGCTTGCCCACTGAGCCCCTTCAGCCTGGAGTAAAAATAGATATGTTCAGCAACTGTGAGATCGGAAAATAAGACATTGTGCTGGGGGCAGAGTCCTAAAGACGCCCGGACACCTGCTACGTCATGTCTAATGTCATGACCTGCTACTACTGCTGTACCAGATGTCGGTGGAAACATTCCTGGAATTAAAAACAGCTTCAAGTTATTAACCTTTCACATGCCACAGACATGCAGATACGCAAACATTACCTGACAATTTACAAGAACTAAATGTCGGATATGTAGTTTAGTGGTCTTGTATTTTTGTTTTAATTTTATGCATTTGTGTTTACGCTTCTTGGCAGCTTTAGAACAGCTGGAAATCAATAGATATCAACCATCACAAAAAAATCTTAACGAAAAAACTAATATATGTTACCACTGCTCAATCCATTACAGAGGGCTGTTTCGTTTCTATAATAAACCATTTCCATGCAATATGTAAGCTTATTGATATAGCCACCTTTTTAGTCTCATTTACAATTTTTAGTTTTATTGCTAGCAAGAAATAAGCTAGGTCGTTAAAACAGGAGAGAAGATTTATTGTGTGCCTTTTCTACACAGCTATATATACATAAGCAAATGTTCGTTTAAGCATAGTTCTGACAATGGCGTGAATCAAAATAGCTATCAACTATATCTTAAAAAAAAAAATTGTAAAACTAAAATACATTGCTATTTTTTCACGGTGTTTACGCTTCATATTTAGTAAAAAGCCAATCACTCACTCAATGTCTTGCTATCATGACATGACATTTATACATACAAATACAATTCTGTAACTTGCTTCAGATATTCCAACTCTTGCCCGCGCAATAAAATGAAATCTCATTCAATTTACAGGTCTCTTTTTAACATTATATTTTATAAAACTTATTAAACAAATAAAAATATTCACAATTATTGATCATGAAAAACTTCAACCACGTAATAATATTGACAAATATAATTTTGGCATACCAGTAAGCATCGACATCGTGGTGGTCTTTCCAGCGCCATTGTGACCGAGGAGCACTGTTATCTGATCTTCATATATTTTCAGATTTAACTTATCCACTGCAGTCTTTTTATTGAATACTTTTGTCAAATTCTGAAATGTACGATAGTAGCATTAAATGATGGAAAATTACAATTAATTTAAATTTGAATCTTTTTCACATCAACTGTCAAAAGGCTACTAAGATACTATTAAAACTTAAGTGAATCATAAGTAATTGTATTGTTAACGAAGTTTTAAATCGTGAAAATTGCAGAGCAATATGTATGAGGAATAATTCTTACAATAATATTAATGCCGAGTGTTAGTCCTTTAGGTTCCGGCTCGATTCCATCAATCGAATGTGCTTGGTCATTATTAGGTATATCTCCGACAACTAGAAAGAATATGAATCGAAGACAAAATACAATAGTTAATAATATTATTTTAGCATTTTCATTTGCAATTTTAGTGTTTAGCAGTTTATTTTTATTCAACATTAATTTTCAAAACAGTTAAACATACGTGTAATTACTTTTAAGGTATTAACCACTTACCAGTTGAATTTTTCTGAGAAAGAATGCTTAAAAATTGTCACATATTTTAAAATGTTTTTAAACATTTATTTTTATAATTTTTTTTTATTTTTTTCAGAATAAATTAAAACCTAGTTTTACAATGTTTTACATCACAATTCGAAGAAGAGTACCTTGTTTCTTTTCGTGACCCGTGTTAAACTTTCCTAAGTAAAGCCGTGCCCGAGTCACGCTCGGGCAAAACTGTCAAGTGGTTAATGTCCTTTTCTAATGGAAAGGCATATTATAAATAATAAAAACATATTTCTAGTTCTATTTCCACACTACATTTCCTGTTCAGGACCAGTTTCGCTGGCGAACATTATGAGTTGATAATCTCGCGATGAGTGAAACTTGTCCTGAAAATAAAATATATTGTGGAAAAGTGCGATTATTTTTGTACAAATTAAATTGAATTAAAGTGCGGGACATGTTTCAATGTTTAAACGATGATTTGACAATTGCTTACAATTTAATTATATTTGACGAATCTTTCCGTATCAACACTACTTACCCTATACCAATTTTGTTTCACAAGAATATGTGCTTCTAATAATAATTCACAGTGGCAAATCACTATGTTGCAATTTTACTTCTTCAATTAATTGTTTCAATTCTGAGAATAAAATTTAATTTGTTTTTTTATACCCAAGAATTCAAGAATAATTAATTCAGCAGTGTAATTTATCAAATGTTGAAAAAAAGGCTTGACGATGATAGTATTAAAAACATTATGAATGAAAAAATTAAACCCTTTGACAAGGTGTTGTTTTTTCGATTCCATATAACCTTTTTATTTATAATTTTCTTGTCAATGGAGTACCCATTTATTGTGATATATTTTATGGATAGAAATTATTTAATCAAAGGGTTATTATACATCATAAATTATTCATTTTATCATTATATGAATACACAATTGTGAGTCAAAGACGGATGTGTTAGTAGTGTATGTTAATTATAAAAAAATATTATTCTCACCGGCCGTTGATCTGAATATGGACTGCCAGTACATCTTGGTGAATGGAAAATACCACGGCTGCGGTACACCATATGATCCAGGGAAAATTTGCTCAATGTACAGAGCTATCACCAGATAAAGGAATGCGTCAACGATCAGCATAATCAAAATGTGACCCATCACGAAAGGATCGTCGGCAGTTGTTGGCGTGAATAACTTAGACCATTGCAAGCCTGTGAATCAAACATTGCAAGATATCATTTTATACCACATGTGGACAACATAATCATAGACCAATGTTTCTATTCTGGTCATGAGACATTCCCAAGCATTAGGTAATAATATCTAATCAATGAGAAAATATTTATTCAGAAATTCTTTTTCAAACATAATAATGAAGTTCTTCAATCAGGCACAACAAAAGATGAATTTTTATTTTAAACAATGACTTGATATAATAGATTAATATTAAAATGCTGCAAATATCATAATAAAGGGAAGTAAAACAACAACAGCATTGATTTACTATGGTATCTTTCCGATAAATTCACCCAGAAATGATTCAGAGGCTGACATTTTTTTTTAATCAGTCACTGATTATATAAATTATTGCTTTAGCTGCCATCAAACTCAAGAATCGTCATTATTAGTTCTCATAAAATAAATTCAAAGGAGTTGTTTTTATCTGTCCTATAACTACTATTTTGATTATTAAATTCAGTCAAAGATTCATGTCTAGAGAAGAAAAAATATAATCAAAATTATGCCAGGTATAATGACCTTCAGCGGTGGCTTCGTTATCAAGAAATATTTCAAAACCGAAAGCCATGGCAGTGTTTGAAGCGAGGCAAGATGCCAGTCTGGTCCCCATAGATGGCAGCACCCATTCATTCGACAGGAACATGTACGGCGAATAAGACAAGAACCACATCATTCCTGCGACTGTTGCTGCTGTGTTGGCTGCAATTGATCAAAAATATTGTATTTATCAAACTTTTTTTAACATACCATTTTTAGCATACTATTTTAATTGATATATTGACTAGCCTTTTCTCTTGCTTTTCAGAGCTAACTTTGTGAGATTTAATTTTTCTTATTGATTCAAATTTTTCAACATTGTTGTTTCACTAGTTGTGACAAGTGTTTCATATCTCTACAAAGATGTCAAATATAGCAAAACGGTTGGAATAAGAAAGTTATGACAACATTTTTTCATATTTTAAATCCTGCCAATTATGATATATTGGTACCTTTACAAACTAGCATTTTTCAAAATGAAAATTTGGACAGTCCGGATATTGGTAACACAGAATTGTAGTCAATTTGTCATTTATTTTTATTTAGAATAAATCCTTAAACAAAAAAAATGGGTATCACAATTTGTTTGAAGCAATTACAATTGTGGCAGAAAAACATTAATAGTGTTCTGCAATCAAAATGTGACGTAAAGTAATTTAACGGGGAGATTAAATCAAAAATATAGATTACCTTTTGAGAAGAAGACACTTATCATGAAGCAAAAGCATATAGACGTAGCCATGTATATCATCATAAAAACTAGAATAAGATGCCATGGAGTGTATGTAAATACAGAATACCCTGATAATCCATCTTTTGTGTTGTACCATTCAACCTAGAGCAAAGAGAAAAACGATTCACTCAAGTTAAACCATGTTAAACCCCACATACAGAATACTTTATTATAGTAGTTTCTTTTAAATATGGCATATTAATTTTGTCAGTCTTGTAGACAAAGAAGGAATAAACATGTCTAAGGTGGTTAAATTGATATTCATTTTTTATTTTTAACAAATTTCCAAGGACAATATTTTGTATACAGTAATTCTGTTAATTCAAGTAGGCAGGTTTAACAATATTTTTGGTTAACCCTCCAGAGCCGAGGATTTTTTTTTGCTAAAAATTAAAATTTTAAGCTATATTTTATCAACTTGTAGTCTAATACGTCTAGAAAAAATGAAACAAAAAAAAATAAACAATGGTTTCTTGTAGAAAAGCTGACTTGAGAGATGTTGCCGTATGGTCACGCTCGTCCTTACAGGGACCGTGTATACAAGTGTATTGCTTAGATGCACGTTGTGAATATTCATTCGTCATAATGTCAATATTCCACATATTTTTTTTTAATTAAAAATCCATACACGGAAGGAGTTATCTTAGTCACAAACATTTTTTTTTCTAAATTTTTATTGCTGGCCGAAGCTTCCAAAGCTTATCGGTTGCGTCAATTTTGGTATTATCGGCTGCATGAATATACCTCAATATTTGAATGAAGCAATCTCTTCACATCGATTCTGCTACCACCTTACTGTGGATGCCATCTTTTGTGACCCAGTATAAAAAATCCGAGTAATTTATTATACCCGGATAATATCAAAATGTCCAAAAAACATTTCATTTCTCCGCGCTTCACTGAAGGATTTGGGCAGTTTTTGAAGGCCGCATATTTTTAGGATTCCTCCAAAAGATGTCCGATCATCTTCTCATCAAATAGAGTTCGAAGAGATCAACGGGTGTCAACATGGAATATTTGGTATATTTTCATGACCAATCACTTGTTGCTTTGTAGCTTTCAAACTCCTCTACCTGCTCGCCCCTGTGAGAACCACATTTCTGCAGAGCATCAAGTTGACGCCTGATCAAATTATTGATAACTACCCCTTCATCTTCATCACCACTATCTTCATCGGTTAAAATATTTGGTTAGGGAGGACAAATGTAAAATATCCGTCTCCAAATCTCTAAAATCATCGTCTTCATTTTACATGGGTTTGTTCCAATATATATTTATTATTTTTCCATCAGTAAAATCTTATTAATATATTAAAGATTAATTATATTTCAAGGTTAGAATTCATACAAAAAACAAAACAAAAAAGAAAATAAAATTTCATATAAAAAAAGTTGTCGGTGGTAAGGCCGAGCGTAACCATACTGCAACACTAACCTTTGGGGTTGAAATACAGCCACACCGAAAATATTTTCAAATATTTACGATATTATTTTTTTAGATCAACATGTTGTTATAAGAAATATATTAGTGAAAGTTACGTAAGTAGTTATAAAAAATATTGAAAATTGTTTTAACTTATTTGAAATGTCCATTTTGAAGAAAAAAATTTTACCAAAAATAAAATAAAACGCGAGTGTATTTGGAAACTGTTTTTGTTGCCGCGGCTACAGGATAACTGTGGTGAAGATCCTTGTTGACCGAAACTGAATGATAGATGCGATGTTCAGGTAGAAAAAGGACCGCAATATGGACAAATAGACCATAGTGTTTACTGTTGCGGTATGGTCACGCTCGTCTCTGGTGGGTTAATTGAAAAATAAATAATAATTATTATCTTACCTTAAGAAGTATAACAATCATTATGACAGTAATCATAATATAGCTAAAAGTTTTAATAAACCACGCAGTCCAATGAAGCCAGTTGGAAAGGCCCATTATCTTCATCACTTCCTGGAAATGAAAAAGCATATTTTGTAAGATATTATGGGACACCTTTTATTGCCTGCCATTCAAAATTTCATTGTCAAAGAGTGTTGCAAAACAAAAAAAACGGTGATTTTTATTTATTAATTCTAGTATTTGAATGAATACAGGCATAATTATATAAAGCTTAAACTTTATTTTTAGCTTTATTTAGCCTTGAATAATATGGGCATGTTCAAATTGTTATAACAGTAAACTAAGAAAGCCAGAAACGCTTTTTATGGTGATACGAATGACACGTTGACTTACAATATTTTTTTGTGTTTATTAAAGAAGTATTTATTAATGATTATAATATTTGCAGGCAGCGCTTGAAAAAAAAACTCAACACAAGTTAACAATAACACCGGCACAATATCTATCCACTCCAATAGAACTGGATCAGTGTAATGGAAGACTTGAAGTACTTCAAGCAAACTATATATACAGTGAAATAGGTGTAATGCTGAAATCGAAAAAATACCTTGAGTTGCTTTTCTTTTTCCGCGGCAATAACTTTGACCGTGTTGATGCATGTGTAATTAAAGCTCAACATTATGATGATGGAAATGAAGCCCTGCAATGCAGGCAGCAAGTCGTCGCGAAGATATCCCGGATGCGGTAGCCTTTGTATTAGTAAATTTGGCGTGTATGAAGGCTTTATTTTATTAGTTATAGTCCTAAATATAGCATGAGCCAACGGCAAGAACCCTTCTCGGACATAACCTAAAACAAAAATATTCTTGCACTTTTCAACATTATATGATTTATTCTGGATAAAACTTAGTACATTTCCAGTTGTTTATTCAGAATTGCCTAAAGAAATATCTGTCCTAACATATTCCTTAATTACAAGAATATTTTTTTACTTCTCAAAAATTATTACT
The DNA here is from genome assembly GCA_028555115.1 of Himalopsyche japonica. Classification (NCBI taxonomy): domain Eukaryota; kingdom Metazoa; phylum Arthropoda; class Insecta; order Trichoptera; family Rhyacophilidae; genus Himalopsyche; species Himalopsyche japonica. The sequence continues at coordinate 2,423,819 of JAHFWJ010000446.1, read as the reverse complement.
GCTTTCAAAGAATTCATCATTTTAAACAGCATGTAAAGACTTTTTTTAATCAAGAAAAGACAGAATTTGGTTAAAATATCTGAGTGCTAATACAACTCATCAACTTTTTTATCTCATAGATATACATATTTATGTTTTCTTATCTTGCATTATTGTTTTAAGTAAGTCAATTTATTGAAAATTTATAAGCAAGATTGAAATTATAAATTATGACTTACCTGGCCAACCTCCTGTTTCGTCCCCTGGAGTCCTCGGTCCCGGAGTTTGGAATAATGGAAATAGAAAATTGGTTTTCCAGTCAAAATATGGGGTTTGAGGAAGCATTGTACGCAGCTGCGCAGGGAAACGCAACGTCAAGGTTGTGTCATCTGGCCAAGTTGTCATATCTACAAAAAATCCAGTTGGTGAGACTATCATGGTAATCTACATATTTCTTACAGTCGACATAATATATAATGTTGCTTTTTTTATAATATAAACACATTTTTTTAGCACTATATCCACAATATATTTTATGATCAGGACCAGTTTCGCTCATCGCTGGCATTATCAACTGATTTGACAGAAATTGTACAACATAAAATATATTGTGAAAAAAGAATTAAAAATGTGTTTTTATTATTTAAAATATCATGTCTTTTCACAAAGATCTGACAGTTAACACCTTATAACCTTTGAGATTGCTAAATCTGCTAATGTTTCAGAGTATTTGAGTTTTTCAAAAGCAGGCAAAGTGAAGTAATTGTTCGCCTAGCTTAAAATGTAGATACGGCCTCTCTGCTTAATACAAGAATAGCCCCAATTGTATAATTTGAACATTAAAGTGTTAGCAGCTGCAATATGACAATAATTTAAATTTATCATTTTGTGACAAAAGATAATGACGCATGTTAATATTTTTTTTTAGTTAATGGAAAAAATCGAGTGTGACTCAAACTAATTTACATGAATACATAATTATAATACTAGTATTATTCAATCATTATTTGCACGATTTAATTATACACCAGTCCATTGCTTAGCAAAAATAATAAGTTCCGCCAGATGCCAGGTTAAGCGAAACTAACAAGTACAGGTGAGTTCTTTTTTTAGAAATGTTTAAGATTGTTTTATTTTATCAAAACATATAAAACATGACGAAAAACGTATTGCTCACTGCAACTCTAACTAAAAAACATGGAAACAGTATTTTACTCTCTTTTATGAATAACCGCTTATCCCATGTCATTTTCACTGTTTTCTGTCGGTTTCAACAAGAAATCGTAATCTGTGTTTGTTATTTTCTTTCCAATTTTTTTGACTTTATATTGATAAAAATCCTGTTGGAATTGCATCAGAGGCAGAAATCAGGATCATTATTTAAATATTAAATTACCATTTGCAAACCATCTTTAATTTTTATTGCAAAATTTATACAGAGCTTTCAGTATCCTTTTCACACACACATTTCTCATCAATCGAGCAGTTGTTTTCATGTGAATAACGATAGTGTAGAGCGCAACATTGTGTTATATTTCATACTAAGATAATGTATTGAAAGATTGCGAAAAGGCCCTGCAATTATAGGGTTGAATGACAAACAATTAGTTTGTACACAAATAATTACGAATTAAAGGCCAATAATCAATTTTATTAAAAAAAGATTAATAAATATAGTTTAGAACAAGACTCCAAATATTAATTCATAAAAAATGATCAATTGTAAAAAAATATATAGTGATAATTTCCATATTCATTATCAAAAATTGATAAAACTATAAAAATTCCTGCAGGGAGAATATATCCCTCGGCCTTGTTAAGGGTTGAAGAGATCACAGACAGAAAAAACACACGGGGCCTCTAGTTGCACCTGGCACTCATAAAGGCATACTCCATCACCACTTAACACAATTCACTTACTGTACAGAGAGTCGTCGAACTGAATCCCGCAGATGCTGGTGTCATTGGCGATGGGGTCACTGAGATGTCTGAGCATTTCCGATGAGTTGGCATATCCCGTAATATTAATATTACTGAGGCAGTCTATAAATAAACAAGCCGGGGACTGCTCAATCAGTAAATAATTTAAGGCTTTCTTTATTACCGTTCCAGTCATCTCTGATTCCGGCGAATATGATAATTTTACAACCGGTGCGTCAAAAGCCGAACGAAATGTTGAATTTGACATATTTTTTCTGGAAAGTAAAACATGCAGAATAAATACATGTCGCTCATTATGTCTACCGGGGTTTCCTGGTTATTGATGAAAGTCTACCAATATTCAAGAGAATTTTGATTCACATAATAATTGCAGTACTTTCATAGTGTATGGCCAAAAAACTGAAGGTGCTTGATGGAATTCCAATATAAAATTTGAATTGTTGAAATTTATCAGTTTTATTGCATCTGTGTGATAGAATGCCTGAAGATGCTGAAAGGAGAAACCCGGGTTGTTTATGACAAAACATATAGAATCGTACAAAATTTCAACAATTCAAACAATTTTAACGGAATATTTATTGACAACTACAATTTTGGTCAGCAAAAATCATCATTCTTAATGTTGATGTTATTAACCTTTTGGTTACCTAAATTCGATATATTGGCTTTTGCTACGCTATCAAGAAATGCCAAATCGGTCAAATCTGATGTGATCATTGAAATTGTATTAGAAACAATTTCGACAGCCTGTGAGGTAAAGTAATCTAAAAGAGCTACAGACAAGAGGAAGTGATTTAAAATAGATTATTTCTAATTCTTTACTATTCATTTTAAAATAATGACAGTTAGTAAAAATTATCATAGTTTTTTTCAATTTTAATATTATTGGCAGTTTTTTAAACTTACTAGCCATAACATTTACCGTGCATAAAGATCAAAAATATATTATTTATAATTGGAAATATTGTAATATTTATTTTTAGTATAATTAGAGGCATATTTTATGCACATGAAATATTAATAAGGCGATTCATAATATTTAGTCGGATGTACTAATTAGTTGTACTGAATATTTATGAAATTGTGCATTCATGCATTCAGGCGAGATCAACCAGGTTATTTGAAAAAATAGTTTTATCAGCGTCACCCATCTATCCATACTATCTTTGAATAAAAGGTTGAATGATTGATTTATTACTAGTACCATCGTATGATTTGTTATTGTCTAAAAAAAAACAATTTAATGTAATATATAGTAGTAATGAAAAAAAATGTAGTGATGCAGTTTGATGACAACTTATACCAAAAAAAACTACATCAGGCAAACAGAAAATTCAGGATTCCAGTTCCTGGAATCAAGATCAAATTTAAATATTCATTTTTCAACAGGCGCTTGCCTGCCCTTTATATCATTAAACTTTGATAAAGCCTTGTTGGAATTGCAATATAAAAAATGAATGATTAATGCATCAAATTTTCTTGGTATCTCTTTAATGAATTAACAAAAGAAAAAAAAATCAAATTACGGCATGAAGAATTTGGCAGCACTGAAGGGGTCAAATTTGAGTTCCGCTGCAAACTCCGGTTCGATGAGACTCCTCACTAGCACCATAAGCGTTGCGAATATGACCGGAGCGAAAATCTCCACCGCCGTCTGCACCTTGTGCCTTTTCTGCAGGACGATATTCTTCCATATCAGCAGTCTGAATTTGTCCCAGTTTCCCGTCATTTTGGTAAGTAAGGTGTCTGGCGTTACAATTTAATGGGATCCCCCAGCTGGAAACGAAAGACAAAGATTCAAATTATCATCAGCGTCAGAAGGTGGTGGACATGCCAGAGAAATTATGATGACGTGTCGTGAGCCAATATTATGATTTGCTTTTTTCAAAATGAATTATAAAAATATTATAGTTTAAGCAATAATTATAATTTTAAATCTTAAATAGTTAAATGGTCAACTTCGATTATAGTACTAATGAGTTTCAATCCCAGAATAGACAATTTATTTCTGTTTGAAGACATAGATGTCTGTGATGTCTCACCTTCCCTCCCACCCAACCTATTTTACAAATCTACCACTAGTCATGAATCATCCCTATCATTTTTATCCACAAAAGAGAAGTTGAACAACTGATTAACCCGTTGAGGAGTATGGCCGTACATGTACGTCCAAATATTGTGATGTCTTTTATCGATTGCAAGTTCCGTATTTTTTGTTGATAATTATAATTTCTTCAGATATTCATGCTGCACACATCTGTCAATAATTCTAAGCAGTCGGGCTTACATTTTTTATTTGTTTCAAATTAAAAATTTTTTTTAAAGAAATTACACTTTTAATCATATATCATAAAATTTACTGTCTGTTCAACGGCTTTCTTTCTAGGAATTAGTGTCAATATCGAACTATGTTTACTCAGACTGCAATTATTTTTTTAGGCTCAAACTAAAGTAATTGTTTCTAGAAAATTCATAATGAATAAATTTACTTACATTTATTACTGTGCATTTCTCAATTGTACAACTTTATTTACTACGGGATATAATAATAAATATTCTTTCTAGATTGAACCACAAAAACACACAAAATTTTATATGAAGTGTAAAAAAAATATTTAATATAAACTAAGAACCTTATTTCGTAAAAAAATAACTCACTACTCAAAGGGTTAATAAGAAATTCTTGTAAAAATACTATTTAAATTGAATTCCAAATAATAATGTTCGAGATGAATGCAACCAGACTTCATTATTATTTGATAAAATTGTGGAAAAGTACTAAAAATTGTGTTTTTTTATCTAAATAAAACAAAAAATTTTGCGGTGAGTGTAATGGAGGATTCACAATAACGAAAGTTGATCGAAGTGTACAAATGTCAAAATAAAACTGCGCTTTATGGTCTTAGGACTATGCAATATTTCCCACCAAACGACTGATACAAAGAACCCTTAAGTATATATTTTCAAACAAACATAATAAATGTTTTATTAATATTGTCTGTTTGATTTATCTTAGTAATGTGAAGTAGCTCTCAATAGTATTATCATATTTGTTCTAGCTTTACAATATTATGTAAACATAATAATCTATCCTGTTAAAAGTAAAATTGAAATTGTAAAACATTTATCCGTTGATAACAAACCACTAATGTATTTTCCTATCATAGTAATGAAAAATCACTTCAAAGCAATGTAAACAAATGACTCAATTATGTAAGATAATCATACATTTAATAAGGTAAATAAGGTTTTAAAAGAGGTTCCATAACATGAAAAGGCCATGTTCTACCAGCGGATAGTGGGTTAATTATTATATAAATACCACAATATAGCAGTCAATAATATTGGTCAAATGTGACAGTATCCTGTTATTGACATAAGTATCTAATTTTTAAGATATAGCTTGGAAAAAATGTTCTTTATTTTGTCAATCAATGAAAAAGTTAATAAAGAAAAACTACTAAATTAGTTAATAAATACATCGTTTGCATTAGCCCATTGTGTGGAGGATTTACTGTGACAAGCACACTATAAAAATGATGAAATATCCATCCCCTATATGACCACCGGTACTCAAAACAGATGTTAATACCTTATACATACATCAGTTGTTAACGACTTGAATACATTTATAAATATATCAAATCACTATTTTTGTGTCGTCATATAAATTGTAATCTCGACCAAAGTGTTCACCGAAAGCTTCTTAGGACTCTGTATTCAGCACTCGGTGCACGAGCGAGTCGATCCGTCGACAAGTCAAATTCCACATTTTTTTAAGCGATTTCGTTAGGTAATCAGATAAGTCACTGAAAAAAATTGCATTAAGATGCGACATTCACTTGATTCGATTCAATAACAACGAACGTCACTCATCACAAAAAATATTTTCACGGCAGGCAGTTTTCATGTTATCTAAAGTGCGCAATCATTCCATGATTAATAATATCATTTTGTTGGCAATTTTTCAATCATAAATAAATTATTATTCACCTTTGAATAATCGAGAAGCTATTGGTGAACATAAGAAGGCTTTCTGGATGATACAACACATGATTTGCACATGTCATTCCGACTGCCATTTCGAGGTCCACTATTCTGGTTTTAATATTAAAAATCATCAAAGCATACACTTATATGTTGTGGGGGTTAAATAAGATCTGGTTGATATTGACATTTACTCCTGTGAACATAACATGGTTATACCTAAAATGAGAAATGAGTCGGAATTTATCTTATTTGAGTAAGTTACTCGAGATCGACTCGAGGAAAAAATCATCATGAATAAATCAAAGTCGCAACATGAACCAAGACCGATTTGAAGCCCTATCAAAAACATTAACCCTCTGACTGCTAACATCTCATCCGTTGAGATGGCTGATATGTTGATAGTTGACACTGTATTAGATATAATAATGGTAATACAGTGGAACCTCGATCAACCGTTCTCGCATAATACGTTTTGCCGGCTGGAACGCTCATTTTTTATAGTCCCGTCAAACTGCTATAAGAACAATGTTAAATAATCCCGCATTGACCGTTTCCCAATTCTCCGATTCCCCGATTTCCTCGATAAACCGTCTAAATATTTTGGTCCCGTCACAAATATTATCCCGATTGACCGTTTTTATTGCATATTTCCCCATATCTCGGCAAGCAAGTTTGACACAGCCGAGTGCAGGTGTTATGTCTAGATACGTTGGAATCCGCTGTACATGTTAGATGTAACGCATTGGAAGCATGTGCTATTTTTTGGGTTGAAATCCATCACACGCGTATTATTGTTTATGATGCAAATATAGAGTTGTTTAAAATTCATGGTAATAATGATTCCTGTGCATAGAAACTTTTAGTCACAAGTTTAGTAATAAGTCTCTAACATAAAGGATTTTTTTTTTAAATAAATTTTATATACAGTATGTACAAGTAACTAAAAAATAAATGTTTTTTACGATTTTACTTGTTTATTATTATTTGAAGCTTTCCCGCATTCACCGTTTCCCGCAATTACCGTTATTTTTTCAGGGTCTCTTGGAAAATGTAAAATCGAGGTTTCACTGTAGTGACAAAACTTTCATTCAAGAGCTAATTTTTATATTATGTCCAGATAATCTCTATCGGTTCAGTAAATGTCAACACTTCATTTTTGAAGTATTCAATTTTGTGGAATTTTAAATCACTTTTAAGGTGTTGACTGTCACTTCTTGATTGCAAGGCATGATATTTTAAATAATATAATAAAAACACATTTTTAGTACTTATTTCCACAATAATTTTTTTTATCAGGACCGGTTTCGCTCATCGCAAGCATTATCAATTATCATTATGTAGGTTCTGATCAAAAACTATATTATGGAAATAAGTACTGAAAGGTGTGTTTTTATTATTAACCTTTAAATGCCCAGCAGTCCCGTACGGGACCGGTGATTATGATATGGTGCATTTCGCTATCGAGTTACACTGATTTATGAAAATAGTATTCAAAATATGAATATTAGCTTATATATATATAATGTCTTTGAGATACCGTTCAATAATTTTATTTTCGGTTCCAAAAAATATTTTTATCGTGATGAATAATATAAACATCTGTGTTACAATATTGGCTCTTGGTATGTGCGTTGTTATATTAGGAGAACCATAATAAATCAGATTAATCTACACTATTCAATACATTTTGATGGGGAAACAGATTTTTTTATACAATACATAGAATATTTTTTCTTTGAGGCAGTGGCTCCCAATCTGAGTGCGCGAACCCTTCAGAGAAGTTTTTATTCTTTAACTTTAACGCGTAATTATATAAAATGTGAAAAATTACGTATAAAGCTTTAGTAAATTATAAACAATCTTTTATTTTGATAATGTTTCTTATTATACCCAAATATAATGAATAGATTTAGAGATATAATTATTTTTAGAACAACTGCGGGTCGCGCGAATATTTCACGAAAAAAATGCTTGGGTGGTTAATGGTTAAAAAAAAGAATCTTAAATCATTGTCTCTAAATACTTTGCTATTAAAATTCAATTCTCACATAAATGTCATCAACTGTATACCACTGGGCCACAGTGATCGGTAGATTATTAATAATACAGCAATTCAAGTGAAAGTAGTTCATCATGTTGTTTTATATTTGTTACACGTAGAAGTGTTACACTTCTACAAACCTCATCTAGTAATTATTTAGCGAATCAATTAATTTTAATGATCCATTATCACAGACAAAACGTGTTCATTTTACTTAAATACTTTGACGGCCAACTAATTAAGAGTAGCATAATAACCCTCATTTTAATAGAAACGCCTAATTATTTTTTATTATTTTGTTTCTATTTAAAATAGATAAGAAATTGAAAAGTGAATACAGGATTTGACGGATTTGTGAATACACATGATCGTGAATTTTTTAATCAAAGGCTTGTCCAAATATTACACATATAGAATCTTCATGGATTATTTGAATTGACTTTGTTCAATGATAATTGGCTGTATGTAATTCATTTTCTTTGATTCTCTGCCAATTATACTTAATAGAAGTAACACCCTCCGCAAATATTGTCAGAGTTTTATGAAAGGAGGAATTGAGCTGAATGCTTTCTTACTTAATTTTGAATAATATTTAGTTTTAAGCAATCTAATTTTTTATAAATGTTTGTATGTACTAGATAAACAAATCATTATGCTATATTGAAACTACATTGCAGAAGTGCCCTACGACTCATCGACAACCTGTATATGAGCATTATCAATTCAAAACAAGGTAATATTCTAAATTCCGTTGAAAACTTTTTCTGATTCATGATTTTTATTTTAAAATAACTCAGTGTTATGACTTCTGATTAAATGATTAATGAAAATTAGTTCCAGTCTGCTAACCACGGTAAAAAAATATTTCAAGCATATATTGGCCAGCTGAATATCAAATAATTTCACTGATCAATTTACCTTATGGGTATTTCATGTTTATCGAGCTCACCTATCTTTTATTATGAATATAATCTCACCATCTCCACCGTGATATTGAGCAATGAGTTTCATTTGTTTATGAAACATTTTTTCAGACAATAAATAACAATATATATATCCGTAGTAATGGATTTATGCAGTGTTTTCGGGTACAAGTGAGACATTATTTTAAAGCTTTAAGATTAAGAAAAATTTCCTCAATGTCAAACAATGTAAATTCAATATATATTAAATTGAAGTTTTAGTTGTTTAATCCTTTTTATCGTTTTTTATGTAATAAATAGTGTCAAAATTATTGTTTTTACATGATTTGAAAAAATAGTAAAGATTTCAAAATTGACTTCCCATCTAAAGTCATCCCATGAAGGTATACTTATAAAAACCTAATTTTATATGGTGAAATAAAATTTATTTATTATGTTTTAGCGAACTATATTGCACTGATAACGCACCGGTCAAACAATAATAACTTTCTATGAAAAGGCTTGGCGAGCAGTGGGAGCGTAAAACAATTTCCTTGAAACCTCATGAATTCAACCTCCAGCGGCATGACCTTCAGTAAATATCATAAATTATATCATGAAAATTGTTTTTCAAAACAAAAAAATCTATTTAAATTTTAATTGTGGATTCAAGTAAAGTTTAATCTGTTATTTATTTGAACTGAGAAAATATTGCAACGGCTCTGAAAGAATTGTGTGAATTTTTTCTATAAAAACTATTATCAAATTTACTACCATGTCCATAAAGCAAATATGATCCATCTTCGGCACTAAAAATCTATTAAAGGTATATTATTGCTGCTTTATTAAACTAACTTTCTCTTTGACATTAAAAGGTTTGAACACCTGATACAGAATGTATCCGACAATTTATTTCTTTTGGCTTATACAAGGTCAAAGATAAGAATGCTACCTGCAATTCTTGAGTGATGCACTCTATCGTTAGCTGTATAATGGTGGACATGAACTGTGCCAACAGTGATACCATAAGAAACTACTATTTGTAGCAAAAATAAATAAAAACTATATTTATTTGAATATTGCCATATTTTATATGAATGCAAAAATTCATACAATTAATTATTATTGTTTAGAAGTGGATTTGTTACAGCTTGGTCGGTAGATTTCCTTGTCATTTTTTTTTATTATTATTTACAAATAAACAGTTTCAAGAATGTGGATTATAAAATTATATTGAAATTACTTTTGTCATTTAATATTTATTGCCTATAAAATTGCATATCAACTTTTAATTATATTGATAAGTGAGATTTCAAATCAAGATGCTATGTAGTATTTGATCAAAATCGAAATGTGATTAAGCTTACTTCATGCTTGATCAAATGTGAATATCTTATAACAATAGAATAATGTGGGCACATCCTCTAAGATATTAGGTCAATAGGTCAACCACAATACTTATACTCAAATCCTGTTACATTAATCATAGGAACCATTCATATGTTACAACATATGTGTTCTGTGAAATAATTGTTGATACATCATATGTAATGACAATTATTTCACAGAATTTTGAAGGATGATTAATATTTTCGATGAATTCTATAGTAACTTTGTGGAAGTTAATTTTTAAAATAAATAAAAATTATATTTTTAAATTTATGATATTGACTGACGGTGTTTGATGGAATTTCAATATAAAATTTAAACTGTTAAAAGTTTGTACGATTCCACATACAATATTGTCACTAACGACACGGATTTTGCCTTTCAGCATCCATCTGATATATTTTTAAAACCCATTATAGCTTTTTATAAGTTCATTGAATGCCCGATTGCAATTTGTAAGACCTATATCTTCTTAAAGAAAAATGTTATTCCATCCATTCTTTGTATGAGCAATCATTTTATACAAAAACACACAAAAAGCAAAATTTAAAACAATTTCATGTCTAGGGTTCACAAATGACCGCAATCAAATATCCGAATAGTTTTCCCATATTCTACAATTTAATCCATATTTTCTATCATTTTCAATCTCTTCGAGCAATGAAGAACTCGGGTACACTGACGCAAAGAAATTAACAGGCCTGTCTTACAATTGATCATCTGATGGATTGACAGTAAGCATTGTCAATTGTCAACTCAAATTGTCTGGTATATTTAGATATAGCTTTATAATATGGGAATATACATGAAATTTCCCATTATTCTGTATTTGTACAATCCTTTTTAGCCAAAATACTATTTAGTGTCAATATTAGACCATCAATATGCAATGATATATTCATTCACTCTGATTTCAGCAGTGCCACACGAATATAAAAATCCTGCCAAAAACCACTGCTTTACTGTATAACTCTTATATAAGTCTATAAGAAAAATAAAAACATTACCTCACCATAAAAAGTCAACATGCTCTGTCATAATAAGGTGACATGACAAAAAAAAAACAAAAGAAAAATTCTTATCTATGATAGAATTCCAGACTTAGATTATAAAATATTATCAATTTAATCATCCATGAAATATTTTCAAACATTTACTCAATCAATAACAGTCGAATTATTTGTAAGCTTCAGACAATGTTATATTATATATTCATTGCATTAAAAGATAACCATATATGCTTTATTGAAGTGTGTCGTAGAATATAGTGTGATGCCAAATATGGCTTAAATGTATGTGATTATTACGCAATTTGAATAGGAAATATTAACGTAACACACTAGGTGCTTCTTGTTTTATTATGTTGTAAAATAATATGTTGCATATATTTTTTGATATACATAAAAATAACTAACTAAAATAAGTAACTACGAATACACACAAGCCGAGGATTTACTAATATAAAATTTAAAATAACTTTGATTATTCCACGTATTGTGTAACTAACCGTGACACGTGTTTCGCCTCTTTCAGAGGCATCTTCAGACCAACTAACGCAAGATTGATTCTAAAAATTTTTAAATTATGATATTACAAATTGGATTTGAGGTTATCTCCTTCTAAAGGAATCAAGGATGGGGTGATATAATCAAAACAATACAATCAGATAATGATACTGTTATTACTGAGCTGCAATACAATCAAATTAGGATTTTTCCTTTATAATGGACGCAAGAGGATTTACTGTTCAAATAAATGTGTTTTTATTAATTAGAAACAGTATGTGAGATCACTACTGTGGAATGTCAAAGAAATTCACTATGCCCTGAAAGTTTATTATGTTATGCTATTTTTAAGTTACAGTTGCAGAGGAAATAATTACATGCAATAAAATGTCATGCAATATTTTTCAACTAGTTTTTATTTTTCAATATTTTTAAGTGAAACTTTTTGTAATAATTAGAAAGTGTATACCACTATCAATTACTAATGTGGTTTTAATAATTTCTTTGTTTTATTTAAAATCATATTCAGCCTCTGCGGTCCAGTCGCAAGAACTTTATCCAGCGGATCTGGGTTCAAGCGCGAGCAATGTTAATACCAAATTTAGATTTTTTCAATTCAAATGAAATGTTGGACTTTGGTTTTTGAGAGCATGTGAGTTTTTTCTCCTGTGTAATTAATGCCATATATTTAATATTATTTATTTATGACTTGAAAAAACATGTGCCATTTCTTGTAGAATAACTTCTGAAATGCTCAATTAGGATTTCTGTATGATCTGAATAACCTTTGTCATGATAATCTTATAAGATAATGCTATAAATAAAAGATAATGTCACAAAAATCATCATTTTTTGTTTACATAATAAAATAAATAAAATGTGAACGTAGAAGATTATTATCAAAGTAAATCTGAATATATATTGTCTGATCTAAAAAGATACTGTGTACATTTCATATTGAATTCAATGATGACTGATATTAATCTTTTGTAGCAAAATGGACAATTAAATTCAGCCGCTCATTACATTGTGGCTATAATTTGGTTGATTATTTTTTGTGAGATAGCAACAAACAACTATACAATTGCAGATAAACGTATTGTTAGAAAAAGTGACAGTGGTAAGATTTCTAAACGACATATTATCGTCCAAGATGACATCAGAGAATTATGTATACGATCATATTTGTATGCCATTTGGTTTTGATCAAGTTATGATGCATTTTCAAAGCAATGTGAAAGTATGATGAAATTCAATGAACAAATATCTCACATTCCATATAGATGATGCACATATGCGCATCTATTAAAATAGGTTTTTAATTTGTGGAATCAAATCAAAAGATTAGAATTTAATGAGATAAAAATGGTCTTTAAGTTATAGGAAATTAAATCATGTTATTGAGCCAAGAGGCAACGATTTAAAATTGATGTTTGATTAAATTCCTTTTCATATTACATCTTACGAAATTTAAGCTAATGAAGAGCTCCGTAAGCATATGTAACATTTATTGCACGTAATATTTTACGTGTCCATTTTATTTTTTGTTGATAAGAATTATATATCCTAGTTTCGATAATAAGATAACCACTTTTCTGGTACAGTATAGATATGGGAAACGGTGATATACACCATAATCCCTGTTTTAGTATTACTTGAGTGCAAAGATAACACACTAATGAGTTGTCAATGCGTCAACTGTGAAACATAAAAAATATGGAAGAACAGAAAATATTATCAAGAACATATACTTATCGATAACATTGATCTCTTATTTAACACAGTTCCAGTATATATATATATATATATGCCCAGTTAGAAATCGAACAATGCATACTCAAGTACAAAGATAGACAAATGAAAATTATTACTCCAATATGACACGTTTCAATTATTTTTTTATGAGCGCTCATATATTTTTTCAAATCCTTTAATATGGTTTTTTTATAGCGATCTTGCGGAACCAGGGGACAGGTGCACTCGATTAGTATATTGAAGTGTATTTAAAACATCATTAAAAAAAAAGCTTTGTTGGATCCGGCTAGTCATGCATGGCTTAACATTAAATTTTATTGCCAAACATAATACACAAATACTGTCAAGTTTGTAATTTTAAATAATGGTGCAAGGGTATTAATATTGTCCCGTTAAGGAGAAGAGAGCAACTGTCACATGTAACATGTTAAAATTTAAAAAAAAGGAGATACCGTCCTTAGATTCCATATCTGCAAAATCTACACATCTGGCAGCACTGCTAAGCGGATGTTCAAATCTATATATAAAAATATATTCTTAGGGCAAGGAATTATAATAAGAGTTTAAAAATAGCTATCATGTAGTGAATACTTTGCACAAATGGATTGGGATAGTGTATTTAAGAAGAAATGAGAATAGTAAAAGTTGGGTTGAGTTAAATAAGTTCTAAATTTATGGATTTTAAAATTACATCAATATTTAATATGCATATTCAGCTATATCCATATTTAATAAATATATTTTTTTAAGATTCTTCGATTTTTAATGAAATAGTAAACATGTGAGAGACTATACTCAGGGTGGGCAACTGGTTGATCGTGAAGCGAAATTTAGTAATTTCCAATTGAAATTCGGAAACCTTAGATAACTTTTTTTTATACGATTCTGGTTGGAAATTTATCGCCAAGAAAATTTCAATTTAAAGCTCCCAATCTCAAAAAGGTTACACATCCTTCAACTAAACCATTTCACATTGTAACAAAGAAATTAGTCATTCTCGTGAGAGCATTCAGTTATATTATGAAATTTTATCCAAGATCTTCTACATTGAGTTCATTTTCACTTAGGAGGGGTCTTGAATATGCATATTATAATATATGGAACGATGTGACAGCTTTGATAACTTTAATATCACTGTATTCAACCATTTTGAATAACTGTCAAATTCTTCACTTTCTTAAGAAACTTCAAAAACACCTCTATTGGTATGCTTTTTTTTGTAGATTTGAACTTTATATCTTGAGCGAGACAATAAATTGTAACAATAAAGTATTTGGTAATTTTATAGGTTGTCGTCACTACTTAGAACATATAGACCTTCAATTTGACCTTCCCCTTAGGTCAAATAGCTCAATTGGTAAGAATCTAGCTGAACCTGGCAAACACACACATTTAAATATTTCCTGCAATTATTTTGCAACTAAACGTTCATGGATTTCATACAGATAAAAAAATATATATTAGATATAATCATAATAATTCGGAAAAAATATAATTTGATACGCCTAAATGACGGGGCAATATAAATACACATTTAAAACAACGATAAAAAGCTGAAATTATAGGTAATTTAATGGATCTGTTGTCCAAACAGATAATTTTGTATGTTCAAAAAAGATTACAAATCAAATTTTGGCCAATGGCAATTAATGTACACTTACAAACAATAGTACAAATTTCCTAAACAAAATGGGTTAACTTTTTAACCATTCCCAACATGTGGACTCCTTAAGATGCTTATTTCGACGTTTAAATAAAAAGCGTTGTTACTCAGTTATTCAAGTAGGGATAGATGAACAAGAGTAAGGCAAGACTAGTGGTTAGCTAAACTATCCCATTTCACTCCTTTTACTGAAAATTAATTACGTAACTATTTGTACTGGGATCTGGACCCTTGAATCCAGAAACTAAAGCCAACGAAATTAACCACTTGGCTGGAGTCTAAAGCATACTAAAAAACTATTTTTGCATAAAATTTATGATAACGACTGAAGGTGCTTGATGGAATTTCAATATCAAATTTGAATTGTTACAATTTTGTACGATTCCACATGTTTTGTCACTCATGACCTGGGTTTCGCCTTTCGGCATCTTCAGGCGTTCTATCACATGGATGCAACAGAACCGACAACTTTAATAAATATACGATGCTAACTGTTTATTTTACGTCAGTTCTGTTGCATCCGTGTGATAGAATGCCTGAAGATGCAGAAAGGCGAAACCCGGGTCGTTAGTGAAAAAACATGTGGAATCGTACAAAATTGTAACAATTCAAATTTTTGCATATGTATATTTTTTTTATTTCTATTAAATAATGGTTTACCGCGAAGATTGGCAGTCAACACCATACGAGTGATTTAATGATAAGCTATTTTTTATTGGAAGAAATAAATTAGGCATATTCCAAATGATGAACTTTGGATGTATGTTAATATGGTAATAAGAATCATAAAATTAACATTTTTTTTAACTTTAACACGTTGCATGCTAGCCAGAAAGATCTTAGTCAACACTGAAAGCAGAACATGGCAAATTCCTTTTAGCTAAGGCTATGCATTGGGAGCGGAAAATAATGATTATAGTTTCATGTTTGTGCAGTTGTGTATTTTGTGTACTGCTATATGGTTGGGCAGGAGAAAATACAAATCTATGGTCTAATACTATCACATTAGCCAATATAGCAAGCTATCTGGTGACATTTTTTTCATTTAATTTGATCTCAAAATAAAGCAATAGTATTATAAAATAATTCACAGAACATTGACAAAAACAACAAAATATATAGTGCCTTATCACATAAATCTGACTTATAATGTTATTTCCCTCTGTATTTGAAGACCATCGTTTTGTTTGTCTGTTTATACAAATTTTGAGCATACTTGGCATGTGCGTTAATTACGTTGTGTTATTGATTTTGTAACAAATGCAAATATCTTAGCACCTTAGAATCTTTTCAACACAAAAATCATTCACGTTATATTTTAAGATTAGGCTGTGTCCAGATGAATGCAGCACATACACTTAAATCCTATCACCCATCGTAAACACAGTTTATGTGTGTAACGGTTGCCGATATGCTGATTCAAGTATATCTGAATAATAAAAAAAAAATTATAATACAATTTACCTAAACAATTTTTGTTATATGTTTTAACTAACACAATAATAGTTATAAGCCTTGCCTCAAAGCATTCCACTAAGAAAACTCTGTATGAAATTGAAATACTCTAATTGAATATTAAATAAATACTTTCATCTACTGAACATGTAAGTACAAAAAAAAAAAATATTTTTGACTAAACTGAAAATAAAAAAACATAACCAAATCTAGAATTCCATTATAGTAAGATAATTAATATTGGTAATTTTTATGAGAGATGCAATATGGCTAGATAAATTAAACAAGTATATTAGAATGCACACACATACTGTTGAGAAAGGAATTCCTACCAAACAATAAACAAATCGCAATTGCTATTTTAGGAACACCATGTTATGGTTAGTATTAACGATAAGAACAGCGGCACCCACAAATGACCCACAATTATAAATATTAAAAGTAATGAATATTTTTTCAATATCAATATTTTAATTTTTAGATTTATAGCCAATGACATAGATATCCGAGATGTTGTTGTCTTTGAGGAGGAAAAATGGTAAAAGGCTTTAGGTAGTCGCAGCAAGGAGAACATATATATATATTTTTAGCATTCCTTCTCAAGTTGATTTTGAGTCACTTAAATATTTTGTTTATCACTTAAATCACTTAAACGTTTTCCAAATCAAGCAAGGGTTTTTATATTACATCGTACATTAGTCTAGATTTTTTTTTGGCAAATTTATTAAAGTTATACTTCTCAATTCTAAGTAATGTTTTTCCACTGCGGAGTTTATGATGAGTCCAACCCAAAAATGGCTCAAACTATTGTAGAAGGGTTAAAAAAATTTCGTGTTATCTCATACGTTACCTTACAACACAAATTCTTAAATTCTAAAAATGATTAAGCTTCTTATCTCCTAAATTCAATTATTTTCTTGTGAAAAAGATTTCTTATCAATTTACTTTTAATTAAAACGAAGCATGATTGAATAACTAGGAACAAATATTTTCATTACATAATTTTTACAATTCGACAGATTTCTTAAATCAATTTGTTAAACCAACCACTGTGATATAATTTAATAGAACTTCAAGTCATAAAAAAGTTCTTTGAGCTAATGCAATACTATAAATAAATGGTAATTGAAAATAAGTAACATAGATAAAAAAAAAACACCATAAACTAAGATTAACCTTTTTAGTCATAGTAAGGCGAGGCTTGCCTCAAAAGCCTAACGTAGCAGTTAAGACAATGAACTCCTTGAAAATAATAAGTATTCACTAATAGATCCGCAAAATGAGAAGAATTGAATTACAACTTCATGCATTGACAGGGTCAACACACAGCTGTCTGCATTGACAGAGTTAAACATAAGGAAATTCTAAATTACAAATATTGTCATTTGGTCAAAAAAGCCACCCTGACAATAATAATAATAATAAAATTGACAAAAACTGTTTCAAAAAATATTCAATTACTCTATGAATGATAGTTTGATGATAGTAAGTTTATTTTCTTCCCTCCCATATGTTATAATTAATCTTTTCTTGGCTCATTGTTTGACATCTTTATCTTTACTCTCTCTCAAAAACACAGGTGGAATGGATGAATAAACATCTGACAAATCAGTTGAGATTCTCCATTAGATGTCCATATTTTCCATATTGAGAGCGGGCATGGCAAAAATAAAATTAAAGAATAATTTTTGTTGTCATTTTACATTTTCCACATGCTAAACAGCCAACACTAGAGAAATAATAGGAAAATTTTAAATTCGAAAAAAATCATAAATAATTTTCTTATATAATAATACCTTATTGTTATGGGAAAAAAAGCAATAATATTTTCTACAACAATAATGACGTCAATATAGATATATATGTTTACATAACACTGACTCTCGAAAATATGAACGGATGAGAAAAAAGAAATTAAACTTTTTTGTTGTGAATTATTGAAAAAGAATGTCAGCTGTACACTACTGTATACGCAAACACCTGACAAATAATTCCCAACTGTAATAAATAATTAACTTTAATACAATAGCATTACCCCTGCTGGGGCAAAGATATTGATTTCTGTTTCACAACTCAACAAGTGTGTGACTCCACAAGAAATAAATTTAGTTTACGTTAATTTGAGTCATGTGGATTTTTGATTGCCATCTTTCGGTAGGTCACAAACCTTTCTAAGCTGATTTAACCCTTTAACTACAAGCTGCCTATATATCGGCATATCACTTTATGTCTATCAACTACGATATGCCGATACATAGGTCGGGCCATAGAATACGGCTTGTACACTATACCGATACAGAT
Organism: Himalopsyche japonica; assembly: GCA_028555115.1. Lineage (NCBI taxonomy): Eukaryota > Metazoa > Arthropoda > Insecta > Trichoptera > Rhyacophilidae > Himalopsyche > Himalopsyche japonica. The sequence continues at coordinate 2,404,898 of JAHFWJ010000446.1, read as the reverse complement.
TTAAATCGTCAACATGCTGGGAACACGTGTCTCTACCACCAATACATTTGAAATTGAAATTAGTGGCCATTATTATTTTTTTTTAAGTATTTTATGCATATATTTTATAAGTCGAATAAAAAGGCAATTTTTCACCAAAATAAAAGGTTATCATGGTGAAAAAAAAAAATAGCAATGTATTTTAGTTCTACAAAACTATTTTTTTAAATATAGTTGATAGCTATTTCGGCTCACGCCATCGTAAGAACTATAGTTCTAAAGTTCCGAAATAGCTATCAACTATATTTAAAAAATAATTTTGTAGAACTAAAATACATTGCTATTTTTTTTTCACCGTGTTATAATGGAATTCTACCAAGTGAATGCCAATTCAATCAATTTTTAAGTCAAATTAAATACCTAAAATGACATTTGGCACACACTATACATAGTAATAAATAAAACTGATATGGGTGAGTCTAAATGCATAAAATAATAAATTAAAAAACACAAAATCAATAAACAATTTTTGAATCAATTACTGACATTTTTCTTACACATTTATGAAAACAATACTCATAGTTAAAGGGTTAATAGTCAATAAAACGATTGTATGAAGTATACAACATACGCGTATTTTGTATATGAGAAGAATGATTGACAATCTGCATATTTCGAGACATAATATATTTACTTCAATGTCGTGGCATTAACAGTTTTTCTTGTACTGAGAATTACTTATCAATTTTTTAAGGTCGATATTTATGAACACTTGGAAAACAATAAAAAAAGTAATTCTACACCTCACGCGAGGAGTTAATGTTTCTTTATGGTTGATAAAAATTTATTAATCATAATGTGACCAAGAGTGTAATAAATTCTTTTAAAATCACATATGCCCCTCATATGTTATGTATGAAACCACCCCCAACCTGCCACAACTGCATATATTCTGGTATTAGCAGGTAAATGGATTACACGTTTCTGTGCCAAGATTGCCTCACGATCAGTCGCCCAAACTTAGTGATTTGCTCTTTAGTGTGCCGATTCTCCCTAGCTTAATGAATGAGGAATTCCCTTTCCATAAAATGCTGCAATCAATGAAGTTACTATAACTTGCTATATTAGCTACCAAGTCGGTATAGCCAATCACCTAGAGACGAGATCGGGTCAACTCGAGGAGCTCTCCCACTCTTTTTGTAATCCTCAATATCACCGCATGTTGGCTCATCCACTATACGGCCAAGCTGAAGAGCCTGACAGCGAAATCAACATGACCCAAAATGAATTGACTTGTCCACTGGTATGTTATTAGCCACTGCATTATCTCCATTTGCCACTTGACAATAAGAAAGAATTTATAAGCCTAACTGCAGCAGCATCTGCCAGATGTAAAGCACTTTATCAGTACCAATAGTCATAAATGCCATGGTTATTGCAATCAGTGCGATACACTGTCCAGTTAAAAGTATTCTCATGATAAGAAAGAGCCTGCACCTTCAGAACAAAAGTTTATAGCGTAGTCTGCAATTGCCATGAATAAGTGTCATATGCCACTGTAATGTTTTCATTTTTCGCTGCCCATTCTTCAGTATCTTATTCTTAAAGTGGTTCCCTAACTTAACTTATTCATCCGAAAAGAAAAGTGGAGTGACTGACTATTCACTTCTTCTAAATAAACTAGTTTTGCATTAGAGCAAAATACTGCTAAATAGACATCGCGCAAGAAGTGATACTATTTCCATTTTAAATTGATACTAAATAAAGTATTGCTGTTAAAAACAACTGAATGATAATGCACAAATATATGAATAGAGAATTTGTGTGAATCGTAAATTAGCACAGCTTGGTACATTATGACCACTTATTAGAAAGTGTTAGAAAGTCTTTTCAAGTGGGAACTCAATATTGCCTGTCATGTTAACTTGCAGGCAGAAATAATCATTACAAAAAACATATATTTTATTATTTACCGTCTCCATAACATAAGAATATCTTCAGATTGCAACAAAGCATCGATTATCAAGATGGATACGATTTGTAACTATTTCTCGCGGTTATATTTTAAAATCACTTGAGATGACTAAATAATACTATAAATTTAATTAATTTATACAATTCTCAATGGTATACAATATAATAATAAAAATAATTTAAATAAAACGGTCACCAGTTACTGGAGACAAGCGGCTGAACCCCGAACAGCATTAAATTGACCGGGGTTCCAATAACTGAATAATTTGATTATGAATATTTACCATTATTTCAACAATATTTTAAGGCAGTTTTTTTCAAAATTTTTTTCAAGCATGTTTTCTGAATTTCTTTAGATTGATGTTATGCCAATCTAATAGCAAAAGTGATGGCTTCAATAAATTTATTTTCATTTATAGACATATTTTATTTGACATCTGCTTATTTAATAAACCAAAAAAACTGGCTAAAAATCTATTCTTACATCATTGATGTAGGACAAAAAGGCCAGGGGCTTATATAAAGCGATTCAGTCAAACTGATTATCAATTTTATAGTAAGCATATCAAAAATAGCTCTCATCATATTAAGACCCCCTGCAATGCTATCGAAGCTATACAGTAACACACACTGGTGCAATATTTTACCCTGTATTGTAACATAAGCTTACCATGAATTATGAAAAAAATTAAAATGAAAATAGAGATAACGTTTACAGTATTGTTCATGGAAAAAACTTTTTTGGGCCAATATTTTGTTTTGACCAAAAGATATAACACGGTGAAAAAATAGCAATGTATTTTAGTTCTACAAAATTATTTTTAACAAATATAGTTTATAGCTATTTTGGCTCACGCCATCATCAGAATTATTCTGCTATTAACTAGTATTAATAATAGTAGTAATAACTAGTGTAATAATTTTGTAGAACTAAAATACATTGATATTTTTTCACCGTGTTATAATGGAGTTCTACCAAGTGAATGCCAATTCAATCAATAAACCAAAAGATATATACTGTCTGTAAGTGTTGTAAAAGGTATAAAGTATATGTATCTGTATAAACTCCGTTTTATCACCCTATGTAACCTGTTTTATTCCATGAAAACAAATTTTAGCAAGAAATAAAAAAAATGCATGGCTTATTTGGCAACTAAATGTAGAAAATAAATTGATTTTTGCTATCTATTTAGCATTTCCAATAATTTTTGATAAATAATTATTTCCGAGTATTATAATGTTATCAAAGTATAGTGAAACATAAAAATTGCCATTACAAGTGTCCATTAACGCAAAGCCAGATTTCCTCGATAGACAATATAACTTAAAGATAAATAACGATGGTATAGATAACATTAGATATCATATTGTATATATTACTGTCATGTCTTGATGTATTTGAAATAATAGGGATATTGAAAGATTACTCAGATAATAATTTCAAATATTCATTACTGTATTATATCAAATTTGATAAAAAGCTGAACTAAACAAACAATTTTGTCAAAAGTTTGAGTTGATATTTACATAGTAGAATTTCAATTTTAAAATCCTAGAAATATCAATGTATTATATTCTTCAAAAATAATAAGATACAGCTGAAAGTTATTCCAGTTTAATGCCATCATTAGAAATATGTTTTGATGCACCCATATATGCCAGCCTACAAAAACTGACATTATATCATCTTAATTACTATAATAGATATTTTAGTTTATTTAAAAAAATATTTTGCAATGTAACAAGATCGCTTGAGTTGTCTGGGAAAAACAAAAATTTTATGATTCATTTTAAACAAAAAAAAATTACAACTTGTTTTTATTTTTAAATTAACTAATAAAATTTTGTATGTTGTTCCTGTACCAACTCAAACGTAAATTCTCACATTCAATAATTTATTTTTAAATAATTTCGAAGTAAGATGCTAAACCAAAATCCATTCGCCAAGGCCAAAATATGTTACTTTGTGTTTCTTTAAGAATTTAATACTTTGATATTTGTTTATTATTCCACAAAGAGTATATTGAGAAGCCACATCGTAGTACCCAAAATTTAAAATAAAGAAATCATTTGTATGAATGATTTGGTCTCTGAATTTTTTTCACAACAATTGCTGAGGAATTATTTGATTCTTCTGGCTCAAGAGTTTGACAGCCCCTGGCTTCAAAAGAATTGCTTATTTTTTTTAGAGTTTAGATAGATTACATAGACTATTTTTCATATATATGTTTGTGTTGATGGAAGAAAAATAAATAGGCTGTAATAATGCATAATTGCAAAAAATGAGATTGGTTGCCAAATTTTAATGAGCGAAAAAGATTCTCAGTGAACTATTCTAAAGAAATATTTTCAAGTTTAAAAACCACTTGGATAAAATCTATTAACGTCATGAATTTTGAAAAAAAAAATGGTATATCTGACATTATTGTCAATATTTCAAATTAAGATTTCAAAGAAAAAGAAAAAGGAAATAGGCTATAATTCACTATTAAAACACACAGTACTTTTATGTAGATTATAATCAATAAATCAAATAAAAAATAAACATGTTTATATAACAAAAACTACCGTTTTATTGAAGTTTATATAAGTAAATTATCCTTAGCATTTGAAATAAAACTAAGTATAGTAAACGATTTTATTTAGCTACATATATAAAATATTAAATTTTAAGAATGATAAAAATTAGTCACAATGTATCAAATAAATTCCAATCACTCAATGAATACGAATGCTTTACGATCTTTACATACCAGCTGAATGCATGAACCGAAAAAGATCTTATTTTTATTGTTGAAAAGCTCATAAAGTTATGTAAGCGCCATTAAATAACGATTTTACAATATTAAGCATATCTGGTTGATAATGAAACAACTACACATAGCCGGAAAATGAAACTGAAAATTTCAAGGATGCAGAAAGAAAATTCACAAAATAAATCGTACTCAAGCATGCGATGATTTTGGTTGAAATTGAAAAGTATAAATTACCTGTGGTGTAAATTAAACAAAATCACTCAACATTTTCACAGCACATAGCGATTATTTCACCCAAACTAGACAGATAACTAAAGAGACAACTAACACAGTACAAGCGACAACTCGGCACATCTGCGACTGATTTTGACAGATGAAAAATGCTAGCATGTGTGCATGCGTACAGTATAATAGGTAATCAGCAGAGATGGCTGATTTAAAAAATATTTTTGGCGCTAATTTTCTGTTTTTCAAAATTGCTGTAACATTATCGAGAATTATATTTACCAAGAATTGAGTACATTCATCAAATAAAAGTCTTATAAATTAAAAAGTTCGATGCATTTGCCTGTAACTTTGTGGTTCTGTCTGTGAAAAAAAATGCATTTTTGGAATTACAAAATAGTTAAGTACTGATACGAGCGTTGCATAACAAAAATGATGAGACCTGAATTCTGACTGCTGACCCGAATTATCTGATATCTCCCTCGATTCTATAAATCAAACAGACGTTTCGAACTTATTACAATGACCACCAATGGTAAAATTCTAGAAACTTTATACAATAACATGTAATATTTTACAAAGTTTCAATAATTCAAACGCTTATTATGTTTACAGCGCCACAAATACGGGAAAATACTATGCAATGATGGCTGAAGAATGGGAAGAAAAAGTTGCGGGAATATAAAAATAGCATAGAAAGCGCATTGTTGTAATCAAAAGTCAATGTGCTTTCTAAAGTTAAAAATAGGCATGGTCAAAGATTGATCGAGAACCGAAGAAGAAGGAAAAGAAAGAATCATGAAGTTGTTCGGCTGGTTTATATATATTATTTCACATATTTTTATTACACAATTATTCATCGAATTTTAAAAATTGCAGCATTCAAATACACTCATATACTTTAAATATAACTAGTCTTCTACCTCTGTTACATATATCAATAATCCATATTCGACAGCCTAAAAAAATGTTTATATAAAACGATCGAGTCCTTTAAAATATAATTGCATTAATAAGATACAACCTGTTTACGTATATTTTATATCTCACATTATTTTTTATTGTATTGATTATAAATTAAAGTCATTGCTTTAGTTTTAGTCTAATATTAAATGTATTTGATACCACTCATATTATATGTTATACTCTCAATACATATATTGCTCTTTATTGTGTATTTCAATTAATGTTATATCTTAAAGCGGCTCTGGATAACACGGAATAAAATAATTATCACGCGTACGATCATACGTCATTCGTATGACGGAATGAATATTGTATCGAAAATTCGGTTACTTTGTAAGGACGCTACATTTTGGCGGGGTTTACCGAGGCATGACATTATTACTATCATACTTACGTTCGCTCCTGTTATATTATTTTTTGCATTTGACATGAAATGATTATGTAAAATAAGTATGGAGACAGTGGTTTCACTGTTGAATTTTGAATATAGAACATGATTACTTAAGGTGATCACTGCCAGTTCTCGGTATGAAAAGGATGGAAATATACATTCCAGCCTACCGCACCTGTAAGTTTATTTGACCGTTTTGTCGTAATTTATAGTTAAGTCATCAATTTAATCGTTTTAGTTGATAAAATATTTTTGGTTAATCACTTTACATCGCTGTAACAATTGGTGTCAGCACTAAAATATATAGAAAGACTTTGTATGAAAAAAAAACTAAGCATTCTTGTTTCATATTTTTATAATGACAAAGTCTGGTTTCGCTTGTGTCGGCCATTATTAAATTATGAAGAACATGCTAAAACCCAAATATTCCGTAAATGATCAAAAGTTCAATGGAGAAGGTGGCTTACTTTTTAATCCCTAAGAAATTTGAGCTTTTTTGCCCTGTTACCTATTTCCAAAAATATTAGTATCTATAAGGCATATTATGTTATAGTTTCATAACTTGTAATACTCATTGGTTAAATGCACTTGTGCGGATATAAATACCAGACTATACGCCATCGCAATGTAAAGTATGTAACTTTTTAATTTAAGTTTTACTACAAAAATTGCTTTTTACTTTTTTTTTGGTTTAAACTAAGAAGAGACAAAAAGCTAAGATAGTGCCCAATAGTCTTTTCAACCGCGATCGTTGTTACGATCGAATGGGTGGAAGGAAATTTTTAACATCGCAAACATTCATGCTTTAGAACAGAAATTCATCAATCGACTAAATAATAAAAAATACACAACTGTCCATAGTGGGATTTAAGCTCATAAGTCTCTAAACTGAAGCTAACAACGTTTACAATTTAATACATAATATAAATAGTTTCTACATGAATTACATGAGGTATTAATAATATTACTAATCATTACAAAATACTATTTCTGTCAAGGAACCCAATACATAACACTGTACTTATATCTGTACTATTTCATGCTCTTTTAAATATTCAATTTATGAATTTAAAACCCCCTCCCACCTATTCGATTGAACAAAATGGGGTGCAGCGAAAGCAATTACGAAACCACTAATTCTGTCATACCCTAAACTCATCGAAAAGTGGAGGTAGAACAAATGAATTATAAGCGGTTATCGTGGTAACCACATACTCGACTTTGGCGTCTTTGAGAGTGGACAAGGCGGCCATATGTCGTCATATGGGCTATATATTTAATGTTTCTTATCAATAAAAATATTAATTATTTGATGTACCCAAAATAAATAACAAAAACAAGTTCAAAATTATTGTAAATTTTAAATGCATCTAATTTTTAGCGCGCAGTAAATAATCACGCTTGTATAAATAGAAACACTAAGTACCGTTTGTTTATAACGCTCGTGTATTATACATCCAGCGTTGACTAACCATAAGAATTAAATTTAATTAAACTATTTATAAAGATGTGTTAAAACAAGAATAATAAAAAAATATATCATACAAAATAAATTTATAATATTACTTTGGTAATGGAATCAAAAACTAAGTAATGAATTACCTTATAGATACTAATATATTTTATTGGTAAATATACTTTACCAAATAAGAAGTCAACGATTGGGTAGCCAGATATTTTGATACAATTAGCATATTACCTATGATTTTTTCCTAATTCATTGGCTATGGATGATTGATCGATGAGAATCGATAGAAAAACTTATTTTACAGCTACAATTTAAGATTTGAAAAGCGCGCTCTAGTGCGCTTAAGGTATCCGTGCCGTCTTTGGTTAAAGTTTCTTTATTAGCACAAATGAAAGTGATGCCGTTATAGCTGCTACACCAAAATCTTTCGGTCTCTGTATCCTAATATTTCTGGTAAATTTCACATTTTAATTTGAAATGGCTGATGTTCAGTATGACAATTTATAAATAAATAATTTCAACCAATATTAAAATATTAAGTTTGATAAGATAGCTATTTAAATCGCACCTTCAAAAAAGCAAGTTTAAAGAAAGCAATCTTTTTATTACAACAGATAATAAATATTTCGTAGAGAATTTCATGGGAAAACACCATCATATTATTGCACAAGTAACCCCATATAATTCGGGTTTTGAAAGTCAATTGCCCATTATTACATGGCATATTTTTCAACCAAATATTGTCTATGAATATAAAATAATACCTGTCATTTCGATGGTTCCAAAGCTTTGTCACTGTTTACCGTAGTGTATGAAAAGTTCTTTTATTCTCTGCAAATATCGAAAAAATTCACCATGGTGCTGGAAAGTACAATGATTTGTGTGGATAATAGCGATTACATGCGGAACGGTGATTTCCTGCCAACTCGCCTTCAGGCGCAGCAGGATGCCGTAAATGTGGTATGTCTGTCAAAGACCCGATCAAATCCTGAAAATAATGTCGGACTACTGACTCTGGCAAATGTTGAAGTTCTTGCCACCCTAACAAGTGATGTTGGTCGCATCCTTTCAAAGCTCCACCGCGTCCAGCCAAACGGGAATATCAATATTCTCACAGGAATCCGCATTGCACATCTCGCACTTAAACATCGCCAAGGTAAAAATCACAAAATGCGCATTATAGCCTTTGTCGGCTCCCCTGTGGAGACTGACGAAAAGGAATTAATAAAATTGGCCAAGAGGTTGAAAAAGGAAAAAGTTAATGTGGACATTGTTTCGTTCGGTGAAGACACCGACAATAACTCTCGCCTAACCGCTTTCGTAAACGCGCTCAACGGAAAGGACGGAGGTGCCGGAGGAAGCCGCCTGGTCGCGGTCCCGGCTGGCGGCTGCGTCGTCTTATCGGAGGCTCTTATCTCTAGTCCAATCGTCGGTGGCGAAGGTGCTCCATCGGGATCTGGCATGTCGCAATTCGAATTCGGCGTCGATCCGAACGAAGATCCCGAACTCGCTCTCGCCTTGAGGGTGTCTATGGAGGAGCAGCGCCAGCGTCAAGAGGAGGAGTCAAGGCGGCAACAGGTTTCTGAGCGAGATCCGGACGCTCCTGGGGCCTCCGATCAAGAGAGTGGCAGCGCAGGCAGAGCTCTGGCCATGTCGCTGGGAAGAGAGGCCATGGATCTCTCTGAAGATGAGCAGATCGCTTTGGCCATGCAAATGAGCATGCAACAAGAGTCTGCCACAGACGAGAGCATGGATGTATCAGAAGAATATCCGGAAGTCATTGATGACCCTGCTTTTCTTCAGAGCATATTAGAAAATCTGCCTGGAGTTGATCCACAGAGTGAAGCGATCCGGCAAGCGGTCACTACCCTCAAGAACAAAGACGCTCCCAAAGATGACACGAAGGATAAAGACAAAGAACCGACAGCGTAGACCTATTTCAATTATTTTGAGTGAACTAAAGATGTGAACATGCAATTTTTGTCCTACATAGTTAAAAAATTATAATCGGTCTTGTTTTTTTAATAAATTTAATCTCTACTGAAACATTTACCATTTTTTATCAACCTAACTATATTATAACTTATTCAATACAGTTATGAGGCCTACTACCAATCCTTGGTGAAAAGGCATATTACATTTAATAAAATATACTTTTTTTTATATCATCTTTAAAATTTTATCCGATTGATCAAGACTGGCTTAATTGATTGTGGATATATTAAGTTGAAATTGGTCCTAATTATTTGATAAAATTGTGGAATTAGTACAAGAAATTGAATTTGATTTCTACCATAGTACAGGTCACGAAGGTCTCAAAATGAGAGAATATCTAAATTTTTATTTTGGTTATCATTGATCCAGTAGGAGAGTGGTCAATATTGGACTCCAGGACTAAATATTAATTTTCACACATGTATGGCTTCAAAAGTTTTATTTATCCCTATCTGATTGTAAAGTGACATCTTGAGGAAACTCATCAATTACCTTTGTATAAAAATAATTATGGCATTTTTCTATAAATGCGAATTAGATGCTAAAATTACAATTATTTTGGCCATGATGATTGAAAAATTTCATTGTCATTGAGAAAACATATTCGTCGTATAGCTTAATAATTTTATGATATTTATCTTTATTCAACTGTTTTATTTGTTTATTTAAAAAAAAACTTCAATAGGGGATAACCAGTTATATATTTATTTCAAAATGTAGTCTTCATAAAAAGCTATATTTAATTTACATACTATCAATCCTCTTCCACAAAAGGGTCAATTCCAAAGACTACCGATAGACTCAAAAATAAATAGAATTTATTTATTAATACACAAAAATATATCGATAAATTACCCAAAGAGGAATGATAACAATGTAATAAATTTACATAGTTTTCAAATTAAATTGAATATAGAGAAATAGTGTTGCTACTCGAGAATAAATGTACCTATTTGTCACTGGCAAAAAATTACTTGGCTGGAAATATTTAATGGAGAGACACCTTCCGGAGTATCTTAATTTATGTTTCTTTTTGTGTATACGTATGTTGAACTATGTTATTACAAAACCAAACAAAAAGAAAATTGGGCATTCTTTAACACCTTGTTAGGAATTCATTGTCATTTATTGCAGGCCGTCAGTAGAAAGCGTGACTTGGCAAATGCCGTTTTGCAGAAGGTAGGTTGTTTGCGGAATACAATATATCACATTTGTGTTTGTCAGCGTGAAATAGTTGCAGCAACCCTTTTCTACTCTCGACTCACATTTTATACGCTCCAAACAAATTGTACAAATATTGATCATAATAGGTATATGAATACCCTTATCATAACCACCAGAAAATAAACAAGCTAAATTAAACTAATTGTTTTTTGTAATGTAAAAAGGGTGTGATGGATTAAGATTTTGTAACCACGTCTGCTACTAAAATGGAGCATATGAACTAATGAAGCTTACTTTTTTACTAACAACCCTATTTTCTGAGAGAGTAAAGATAGAAGGATGAAACTATTACAGGATTAGTTGTAAATCAACCTCAATTGCTACTCCCTGTTTTTACTATATTTATAATATAGGATAGGCAATAGTGATCTTTAAATCAAATCTTTTAATTTGATGAAAAGACAATGGAAAAAATGACCCATGTGCAACATTTTAATAAAAATAAATATTTATTGTCTATGCTACAATACAACAATGCATAGGTAAAATAACATCATTTTTTTTATTCATTTTTTTACTGTCACTGTTTAGTGGAAAGAAATTATATTTTAAACATATCAGTTGATAATGATCACAATGAGTCCAATTCTGGTCATAAAATATATTGTGGAAATGGTACAAAAAATGTGTTTTTATTATTTAACAAAATAATAATATCAACAAAGAAAATCTTTTCTTTAAAATGTAAAATCAGCCGTGATGAAATAAATTAACAAGGCTTGTGATCTTAATTCAAAACTTATCTCTTTAAGCAAAATTGATAGTTTTCAGTCATATTTAACAGCAAGAAATATTTTTGGAAAATAACCATAACAATATGTACAAAAGATCTTCTGCTAATTAGATTGAGAAGTGTCTACTTCCATGGTGTTGTTTTCATTCTGATTATTCTTCAGTTCAGTAGTTGATGCAATGGTGGAGAAAGCTTTAGAAGTTCCTGCTACTTTGGTGGGTGGACTGAGACCTCTAAGTCTTCTCATCGCACGCTTCACGGCCTGAAAATAAATGTTGATAATTTAACAAATGAATCCATGTTCCATGGCATTAAGTATTTCAATGCAGTTATCACCAAAACATAATTCATATTTTATATATAATAAATACATTGAAAGCTCCAATTGTCGGGTGTATACCACCAGTATCACATACGAAATTATATGACCAAATGCATTGTGTACAGTATTTTCTATATCACGGTGTATCAACATTTTTTGCTGTCTGCTTTCATTTACAAATAATATTAAGAAGCTAACAGAATGTTTTGACTTATTAACATTATTTGAAACTGATATTGAATTTAGTATTGAAGTATTAAAATATTTTTCGGGTCTGTGGTGCGGTGGTCAATGTTATTGGCTCCTGTAGCAGGCTTCGCGGGTTCGAATCCCAATACAAACATATTTTTTTAAATTAAGTCATCGATTTTATTCACAAGCAAAAAATGGGGTGCAGTGAGAGCGATTATTAGCTCACCAGTATTCCTGTACTAGCCCCACTCTCTATGTAGGGTTGAGTAACTGAGTAACAAGCAGTAGAAAAAATTCTGTTGAAATACCTCCATTGGGAAGCCATATGCATCACATTGGAAGGAATCATGGATTTTAAAAAAAAACTAACTTTTGTTTCTTGCTGTGTATTATTTTATTCATGAATTGTCATGGCTCAAAATAGGAAACACTGATAATTTCTTTTTTTGTGTTGGCAGTCTAAGACATGTTTATCCTGTTTTTATCAGTCCACTTCACAGGGTTAAAAAGTGTGAAAACAAACAATGGAGCAGTTATATGGTTTCAGATACTGAAACAAATATGAATAACAAAACAATAATACCACATTTATGATCAAACCAAGCTAACATGAAATGAAAAGTATATTTTGTTCCAGTGGATAGTTTCATTTTTAAGTGTTTAAACCTGGTTTTAAATGAGTTGTTTAAACTCAACAAATTTATAAGTCTCGGACAGATGTTGTTAGGCGAAGACTGTAAGATCGGTTATAAATCTATAAGCTATAATTAATTCTAAAAATACCTTGAACTCTAATCCTTCACAATGTTCTGAAAACATTAATTTCAGTGGTTTGAAGAAATGTGGCAGCTTCCATAACTCATTCAGAGAAACCTAAGAAATGTAAATAAAGAATTTTCAGTAACAGATAGGAATTTTAAATCTATGGAACCCCATTTTATAGATATTTTAAGTAAAAAAAAAGCCATGAATGTGTGAGTGTCACAATTGGTATAAATAATTATAGAATCAGATTTTTTATATTGGATTAATCAATATTTTCATGGATTAACGTTCTTCGTGAAAAGGATTCTGATTGCACTTTAAACTGATTCACAATGCAAGCAGTCAGTGAGTGAATCAACATATGAAAATATGGAGGCGTAATAACATAACCATTTTTCAAGACTTGTAGTTTCGGTTATTTCTAAGAAAAGAATAGCTAAAGCAATTTGCTGTGATTGTAGATGCTTCTGAGTGGAATAATGAATATTAGACTATTGAGCAGCTTCCTTATGGGCAAAAAATTACAAGGAAATAATGAATGCTAGAAAAATATTGTATAGTTCTAATGAATTTGTAGAATTAATATTTATGAAAAGTTAGAAATTTCCAATATTCGCAAGGTTTCAACGCACTGTTACAATTCTCACTTCCGTTTTTTTATCTTTTACCTGCATAAAATCAAAGGCGACTCCGACAGTTTGGGCATTTTTCTCCAGGTGTGGAGACAATCTAGGGATGCGAGCATACCGCTGACTGAAGTGAGTGAGCAGTGTGAACTTAGCGTTCATCCTCTTCCCTACTAACACAGCTTGGCCTGCTGTCGAATGCATCTTGCGACGGGCTTCATTAATAAGATCATCTTCCATTGTCGCTTCGTGTATTAGTAGATCAGAATTATTACCTATGAATTAGACAAAACCAAAAGTAACGGAATTGTTCAGTTTTGACCGTTAAATAAAGTCAAATATTTAATTGAACGCTGCAATTAAATATTTGTCATGCATGCCTTCAAACATAAATCAATAAATCGATTGCAAAAACAATTCTTTTAACTATCTGCACTGAGATTTCAACTGGCTCAGCACTATATTCCATATTATTTATGGTTGCAATTTCGAAATACATTTAAAGTATTACTAATATGAATTGTTGAAACTTTGAAACAACCCAAGTTTCGCCTTTTGGTATCTTCCGACATATCTTCTCACGGATCTAACAGAACTGATAATACAATAAAAGTGAGCACATTCAGTCGATATCATAAATTAAAGTGTTATTATTAAAAAGATAATGCGGTAACCATATAAATTATATTTATACCATTTAGGATTGCAAAATGTTTGAATGTAGTGTTTTTACTAGTATTTAATTCATCAATTATAGAAGTCACTGAGAATTCCTCTAAAGATATTTGGCTTTTAATAAAGATGAATCTAGTGTCTTACTAGTTAGTTTAATCTTAAAACTTGTAGAGAACTTGCCATCATATTACAACAAAATATTTTACCAATATCTACTAAGCAATCACTGGGCATCGTGTCTCCAGAGTATGTAATTTTCTTAGATTGCTTGGTAGTAATAGTGATTCCGAATGAGTTTGGACAATGTCTGACTGGACAAGTCTCGAAATTTGTCACACCTAAGCTTTCTAAAATTGAATCACTAATCAAAGGTAAATTTGATTCGGGGCCTTTAACCTAAAAAAAAAAAAAGAATTCATACTTAGAGATAAATACAATTATTATCTGTTTTAAATCAGACCTGTGCAGATTTGATGGCTGATGGGTTGCAAGTATAATTTACAAAAAAAAACTGTTGTCAGTCGATGAGTTATTTGTGACTACATGTTCTGCACAGCCTCAAATCTGTATTACTATTCAAGAGCAAATGGAGTAATGGAATCTTTTCGACATATTATTAAACAAATCAGATGTTTTGAACAAATTGAACAAATCACTTTTTTATGCCAATTCGATAGAGGAAAAAAAATACTTACTAAGGATTGATTGGAAACCAATTGAAACTCCTGAAGAATTCTTTCAAACCGTTGGTCGTAGAGCACTAGCCAACTCATTATTTGTTTTGGTGCCATGACATAGAGTTTATTGTTGACTTTAGCTATGCTATCATTTTGCTCATGTTTTTGTGATTTCAGTTCATTCAAAGCTTTGCGTCTTGCTTGCAATACACCAATTAAACCTACAATAAATACTCAATCGGTTTTACTAAACAGTATAGATCAAACGTTCCCAAAGTGGGCCCCCTAGGGACACTGGAGGGAGCTGAGAGGCCCTGGGAAGCAAAAAGGGGGCCACGAGGTGCTAATATTTAAAAGCTTATATGAATATTTTTTAATGAAATTTTATTGCACATATTGGTGACATACATCAGGTTCGTTTTTCTCATAAGGATTATTAGATAAATATTAATTACGCTACAATTTAAGTATCGGCGTATCTATAAACACTATTAGTATATTAAAAAAATATGTTCTACACCACTTTTCTTACCTAAATGATGATCAGCATGAAGATGAGACAAATAAATGGCTTTTAGGTTACACAGCACTTCCCCAACATGTTCTCGTCCATAAAACCTGCACATTTGACTATATGTGCCTTCTCCACAATCCATTAGTATAGATTGATCATGACTGGAAAAAAAATCATATAAGATATTAAACATAAATTGTTACATCAATCATAAATTCATTCATATTTACTGATATCCACTAGTCTTAAAGACAATAAATGTAAAAAAGCCACATTTTATCAAAGAAACCAACGTTATTGCATTGTTCAACCATTTTAACACTGTCACTTCAATGCAGAAGAACTCGGGTACACTAACTAAAACACCTGTATTATAGTGATCAATAAAAAAACTAAAAATTCTTATTCTGGTACCTAAATGCTGATTCACCTGAGAATATGGTTAGTTGTTTTAGCCCATACGTAAAGCTCTTAAAACAATCTCATAAAAGTCCAAGATTCAAGTGAATCAGCAAACAAATTACATGGATTTTAGAGTATCTACATTTAAATTCTATTTTGATTAAAATGGTGACTGGTGTTGATTGCTACAATAAAATTACATCAAATAAACTAGAGATCATAGCATTATTTGCAATAGATAAAATAGATAAAAAAATATCTTGTAATAACTCACTCGGTATGAACCATGATTCCACTAGTATTTCTGGTCTTATTTGGAATACATGACCCAGTACCAAAGAATACTATCTTAGGGTACTCTTCTGTTTGCTGTTGGGCAACACTGACAACTTTGTGAAGTTCTTCTAATGATTCTGGAAAGCCTTCCGAATTCATTGTTTCCGTTATGTATTCGTTGATATCTAATTTCAATTCCAAAGAACTGGGAGAAATAATTATAGAAAAAATATCATTAAAAAGAGATTACTAAATTCTATACAATATTTTCAATGGTAACAAATTTAAAAAAAAAATGGTTTCAAATTCTATACAATATTTTCAGTGGTAACTTTGCGAAGCTCATTTTTAATGTAAATTATATTTAATCTAAGAGATATTTTCTATGGATCTGGTAGAAATTTTATGAAAATTTATTTTTAAAATAACAGTGGTTGTATTTCTATCTGTGACAAGATTTTTCTTGATTGAGAATCTTTAGACTAACTGCATCATAAGTTATTGAATCATTAATTAAATAATGCCACTAATGATTTGTTCAGTAAGCTACAATAATTAAGGGTGAGGTGTTCATTCAACTGAAATTGGGGATGGGATAAAACACAAACATAATTGTGTCAATTACCATAATAATATCAATATCGAAGGGGCAAATCCTAGGAGCGATTACTTTTGATTGTGATACACGTTTTACCTTTTTGTGAAGAATCCTAAGACATTGGTTATAAATGAAGTCAGGATTTTTTTTTTTCTTTCAATTGGGTAATTCATATTATAGGCCTAACTTTCTATCACAACTCTCCTCATAAAAGTAAGGTTGAACAACTGAATAGCAATCAGTTATTTCAGAAAAGAACTTCTTTTAAGATACTTTCATTATGAGGCAATATGCTCCGTAATAGAATCAGATATGGTTGAAAAAAATGCACATAATGTTTGCCAACTGCGCACAACGCTATCAGATATAAGAAGGCAAAGCAATTGATTAACAGTAAATCCACTTTGCTGTCGATTTCTATTCAACTGTCTACAAAAAATAAACAAGGGATGGATTTTGATTATATATTTTTGAATAGTCCAATTATTATAGCATTTTTTGATCGTATAATTCAAGAGTATTGTTTACCTATCTAGTCCTTTTTTCGGTCTCAAGTGAAATGTTGTAAAAGTCTTTGCGTTGATGCAACCACCAACATTATCAGGTACAGAAGATGACACATTCCCAAGATCAATATTTACAGTGTCTCTGGCAATATATCTAGGCTGAAAATGTTAAAAATAATATTAAACAATGCAAATTATATGCCGCAGTTATTAAGAAGACTACTGAGGTAGTGATTGATGGTAGTCAATGATAAAGGTTAATATAGTGGAACCTCAATCTATCTTTCTTGCATTTATTGTTTGACCATATAGTCCCATCCAAACACTAACAAAAACTATGTTGAATAATTCTGCATTCACCTTTCACCAATCTTTTGTTTTTCTTGATTCATTGGTTAACCGTTAACCCTTTGAAAACTATGGATGGTTATGTGTACCAAGTTTTGTGTTATTGTTTATGAAGTGCCATTCTCACATTCCTTAATGATTTAATATTTTTTTTCAATATAGATAGTAAACATATCACAATAAACAATTGATGATTTTTAACTGTAAAGCTATTTAACTTTTTTCAAATAAAGGAACGAATTTTTAAAAAAGTACATTTTCGTAGAAAAGTTACATAAATAATATATCCAGGAATATACAAATAATACACATTAAGTTCTATCAAAAAAGTGACAATTCAATAGATATATTATGCTTCACTAAAATTTAGAATCTTGTGGTCAAAAAAAATATTGGATTGAATGTTTTACCTGACGCTTTTTTTCCATCAATTCAATTAAGTCAATTTTTTTTTGGCCAAGTTGTTGTTGCGGTTTATTTTCAATAGGAATTCCTGTGTCTTTGATTATTGGAAATATATTCTTGTCTAGAATGTGTAACTTATGCTGTGTTCTGTGTACTGCCACAGATCCCGAGCATGAATTCTCATCATTCACGATCAAGTGATAAGTATTTGGGGAGAAAGTCTTCATGAACTCTTGATACCTGATAGGACATACATTACAATTCACAATATCAGCTGAAGGTGCTTGATGGAATTACAATATCAAATTTGAATTGTTAAAACTTTTCACGATTCCACATGTTCTGTCACCAACGGGCCTGGTTTCACTTTTCGACATCTTCAGGCATTCTATCACATGGATGCAATATAACTAAGGAACTGACAGACTGACAGTTCTGTTACATTGGGAATTCCGGATCATTAATGATGAAACATGTGGAATCATAAAAATTCTGAACAATTCAAATTTGAATATATACCCTGTAATTGTTAACATCCACTGATGACTTTGCATACAAAAGTTTGAGTGTCATAAATAGATTGAGCATGTGCTCTTTTCCCATCAGACTTTATCTGTATATCTTGTTTTGCCAATTTATGGCACCAAAGACTTCAGACGCGCCTTAGGACATATTCTGCCGTACTAGACATAGAAAACATATCTACATTTTATGCAAGTAGGATAAAAGAACCCATAAATTACTTAAATGTCTGATTTTCATAAAAAATGGGAAAATATGGCTTATGAATACCTCTGCAACCATAGCAATCTAGGCCTGTATTTTTTTAAAGATATTTTGCAAAAACTCCACAATATCTAAATGACCAAAATACAAAAATACCTAAAAAGGTCAACTACAACCTCTGCACTTAGTGCAGGATCATTGTTATCTCTATCTGTCCTCATATTTGAAGGTGGTTAATTTTCTCAAAGCCTTAAAAAGAAGCATTCTTGCAGACATCTTAAGCATTGGGATGAAAAAGAGTATGATTCAATTTGGGGATGTTAACCTTTAAACGCCCAGCGGTCCCGTACGGGACCGGTGATTATGGTGCATTTCGCTATCGAGTTACACTGATTTATGAAAATAGTATTCAAAATATGAATATTAGTTTATATAAATAATGTCTTTGAGATACCGTTCAATAATTTTATTTTCGGTTCCAAAAAATATTTTTATCGTGATGTATAATATAACCATCTGTGTTACAATATTGGCTCTTGGTATGTGCGTTGTTATTTTAGGCGAACCATAATAAATCAGCTTAATCTACACTATTCACTACATTTTGATGGGGAAACAGATTTTTTTCATACAATACATAGAATATTTTTTCTTTGAGGCAGTGAGTTTGACTCCCAATCTGAGTGCGCGAACCCCTCAGAGAAGTTTTTATTCTTTAACTTTAACGCGTAATTATATAAAATGTGAAAAATTACGTATAAAGCTTTAGTAAATTATAAACAATCTTTTATTTTGATAATGTTTCTTATTATACCCAAATATAATGAACAGATTTAGAGATATAATTATTTTTAGAACAACTGCGGGTCGCGCGAATATTTCACAAAAAAATGCTTGGGCGGTTAAAGGTTAAGAGATAAAATCTTGTCTAACATCATATTGATACTTGAGTAATAATATCTGCATCAATTATATGTTTCTAAATTCCAGCCAGATAAAGTGAATCAAATTTCCATTTTCAGTCCATTTTAATTATAATCCACACTTCTAATACATTCTTAGTTAATAGCTCTTATACGAACAAGTGTTATGTATCAAACGGATTGATCATAAGTGTTTGCAAAGTCAATAAAAGCATGTTTTATCCAGAACATCAGTAATGACCAGCGTATTTGAGAGTAGGGCTAATTTATCCTTTTTCAATTGCTAGCTGTCTGCAAGAGTTAAAAGTTTTACTTTATATTATTTTTAATTTAATAACTAGATACCAGGTACATGTAGCCTTCATCTACTGTGCACAGCACACATGTACCTGAACAATACATATTTTTTATTTATGGGACTGAAATAAGAATCAACTTCAAACTAATAATTAAAACCTCAATGACTAATATTGAAAATTGGTCTTGAAAAATGTAGAACTCAGATATTTAGTCTTTGGTAATGTCATATTGGGTTGTGATTCACTGCCCTTACGTTATTTCAGGTGTTAACCTAACAAGCTAAATACCAAAAACCATTGGCATAAAAAAAGAATGGTATTTTATCAAATAATTAAGAATCAAATATGGCTTCTTACTTTTCATGATTTAAAACCTCACTAGGAGTAAAATGTACAATGATGGCAGGTCGATTATCAGGGTTGATGTCGGGATTTTCTTGGTGCAATTTAAAATCATCAGCGACAGCCAAGGTGTCTAAAAACTCTACATCAGGGATACCCAAGACTGAAAGATTGAAAATAATAATAGCAATAATTGGTTTGATAAAATTGCTGAACATCATGTCGTCTCGCAGTCAAAGAATTGTAATGATCATTATAGTTCTGACGATAGCTTGAAATCAAAATAGTTCATCTCGAGATCCCATCAATCTTATTTGTTAAAACAAAATACTTCACTATTATTAAGGATACCAATGAAAAAATCAGTGCGAATGAAAAAGTTTTTTTAAGCTTTATAGTCACAGGCCAATTTATCAGCTCCTGTAGATTATGGTGAAAAATTATGCATTACAATAAAAAAATGGGTCTTCGATGTTTAATATATAAATGGTTTTTATATCATACGTAAACACTTATACAAATAGATCTATACTTTGAGAATATTCAGCACATTCTAATTGATCCGTTTTATCAGTTCAGAGTGTCTAAAAGAGTTGATTAATAATATAGTTAAATAAAAATCTTCGAGAATAATAATAATTTTCAATCATACAAATCATGTAACGCACCAATAAAGACTGGACCAGGGTCATCAGGTGTTCTTACATCCTTTGCATAAATAATTGAGCCGTCATCTAGCTTGACATCTTGACCATTTTTCAGTACTCCAAGCATTGGTCCCGGTTTGACACCCATATTCACACACTTTTGCAAGTCAAGGATACCCGGGCAAGCCTAGAATAAAAATAAAATGAATATTATATATTCAAATGACACAATAGAAAATCTGACATTGAACACATGGGCATATAGTTATGGTTGCAAATCACCGTTCTTACAAGATAAATGTATTGTCAGCTAACTGTGAACATAGCATGTGACATTAAATTCTCGAATATTTTTTTAGATGTTTGTCTGGGTTAACTCGGTCAGTGCATATATTTTACAAGTAAATTAGTCAAGTACATGGTGAATCAATAAATAATTTATATCAGAGAAGAAGACAAGGCGTTAAATTTTTTAACAATAATTTTTTTAATGTAAGGATTTTTATATTGAAACATTTAAGTGTTAAATCAACGATATAAAAACTGTACCTTAAGTCTGCAAATATAGGCCATCGAACACACATGTTCTTTCCTCGGTGCCTTTAGTAAATTTTCAATATCATTATCAATGACCATTCGTTTCCCAGTATCTGAAAATATGAAGGAAGAAAATTGCACATCTGATAAAATGTATCATAGAGTCATAGAAGCATTATTATGATTGAGTATCTAGAAATAGTCAAAAAAAATTCTAAATCTGCTTAAAAAATATACCCGGGTCATACAGACAATGCATATGGGCAGAGTTTGAACAACTCAAATTTGATATTGAATTTCACCAAGAAGCACTCTTAAGTCGATATACGCATGGTAATATTAATAAAATAACAAAAAAAACCCTTGATCTTCATTCAAATTATGTTTTATTATTAACCCTTTGCACTTGAATGCCATACAGGCAGCAGTGATTTGTGTCTTATTACTTGAATGTCACCACTCTTGCGCCAAGTCATTGAAATGTTATTTATAGTGTATTTTTTTCAATTGAATTGTATATTTTAATCTTTTCCATTCAAAGTGATCACTTTAATTGTGTGCCATTATTTGGCGACTGCAAAATGTTAAAATGTTATCTGTCACTTCTTGGTGGAAATGAATAATATTTAAATAAATAGAACACAATGTTAAGTACTATTTCTACTATTTTATAACTTAATAAAATAAAAGAATTCATAGATAACATTTGATTTTGTAAATCATCTTTTTGTTGGTTATATTATGCTCTGGAGGGAAAGTTTTTCTACTATTGTCCAATATGCATTCATTTAACGATTTAGAGTTTTTTTGTTTTACTAAAAGATTATTCATTATTATTTATTATACTGTGATATATTTCATTTCCATTTTTTTTTCAGGCAGATACTACATAACCTCAAATAAAAATTTGGCACAATTAACACAAATAAAGAAACATTGGCGGGTGTATAGGTTTGGATTTAATTCATAGACAATTATTTTTAACAACATTATATAGAATTCAAAATGATATAGTTTGAGGTTAAATTCAGAAAAAAAAACTTAATTACTCTATTGTAGGTTAAGGCATTACTAACACACCAAATTTTCACCTTGTCAGGTTGAACCAATATATATATCTATATACATAGAAAACACGGACAATACAATAAAGAAAATAAGAGAAAGACAAACATTTGTCAAGCGGTTGTCAAACAGTTTTTGGCTTCTCTGCAAAACTTACTGCTTGTGTAATATTTTATTGGAGGTGCAATATGTGAAAATCAGGGGGCATAAAAAAAACATCAAATGTTTATGCACGCATATAATAAAACGTTACAAAGTTGTGTTTTTTTACAAAAATGGTCAAAGAAATAATCAAATTGTATGCTATGTATATATTGCATATCTTACATTCATGAGCGTAATAATCTGTGTTGTCAGCTTCTATCTGGACAGTATTACAAGAATCGTCATTTCTGTCAGATAAAAGCTCTGAATATTCTGAATGATCATTACTTTGTGCCAAATTTTTGTTGTCGCTTCTGTAAGATGAAAAAAATATAAATAATAGATTCAGTGGTGTGATAGTGAACAGTTTTCGCAAAATTAAAAACTCGAAAATACTTCTTTTGAGGGTTACCTCATACTGAAATCATCTTTAAAATTACCACACAATAAAAAAATAGCAAATGTATTTTAGTTCTACAAAAATTATACGATATATAGTTGATAGCTATTTCGACTTATGTCCTTGTCAAAACTATTCTGACTCTAGTTCTAAGAACTCTATCTATCTATTCTATCAACTATATACCTTATATTTTCTGCAGAACTAAAATACATTGCTATTTTTTGAGTGTGTTACGATGAAATTCTACCAAGTAAATTTTAATTCAATCAATAAATATAAAATGACCATAATCATGTAAAATAGAAAAATATGATAGTTCCACAGTTTGGCTGTATAAGTTCAACTAAAATACTTGACTAAGGATAATGGCATTCTAGCAATAAATACCAATTCAAATGCTAAATGTTGAAATATCTACAATGTAGAGATTTATTTTGATAATGTTACTAATGGAAAATGGAAAAACAATCAAGAAAATTTCCAGTCTAAAAACAGAAAGTTTTACATGAACGATTCAGTTGCTTTCTTACAAAATAACTGGACTTGAATTGGAAAATATGGTTAGTATTATGTTGATTTAGGTTTTAAGAACCTTCGCAAAATATAAGTATCTTACCGCACTAGAGGTACATATTTTACAGTCATTACAGAATCTTCAAAATCAGCACTGCCATCGCATTGAGCCATTTCAATTTTCATATCCTTCAGTAATACAAATCTGCCAGTCGCCGTAAACAACTCATCCTGGAAACAATGTGTATCAGTCATAATATATTATATACTTCATTATCAGGCATGAATCAAGCAAAAATCTCTAGTTTCACTGCAATAAGTAAAATATATAATTCTCTCCAATTTTTGGTTGCAACAAAAAAGCATCAAAGTCAAACTGATATAATTTTTTTAACATTTATTTGGTGATTTTCACACATTGATGGTCGTCATAAATGGTCAATAAAAAACAGACTATCAATAATAAAGGTTTCTGCTTCCATACTTTGTCATTTTTAATGTGTTTACAGTTGTGATTTCTTGGTAGAAAGGCATTATATTTGAAATAATAAAAACACATTTTTTTAGTACTATTTCCATAATATATATTATGGTCAGGGCCTGTTTTGCATTATCATATTTGACTTGATAATGCTCACAATAAAAATTGTGGAAATAGTACCAAAAAAAATGTGTTTTTATTGTTTGAAATATCCATTCTATGAATTAAAAATATTTACAATTACTGCAATTTTCAAAACTGATGTAGGATTTCTTCTTGGCAGTTGGCAATAAGCAATGAAAATAGTAAATTCCTCAATGTCGCTCTAAAAGAGTATATTTATTAACAAAATTATACCTAAACTAAAAGATGGATTTCACAAATGCAGGAAATTACCCCATCAGTTGATGATTAGATGGATCCTAATAATTTCAAGTCAGTATTTTTTAATATCACTATAGGGCAGGAATGAATAAACAACTTACAGATATTCATGTCTTTTTAGGTGCAATTAAGTTATGAAAAAACATTAGCAATATCATTTAGCCAAGGTGATCAGACTTCTAATTTCTTTTCATGAATTCGGTCAATGAATTTTTATCAAATTTAAAACACTGTTATTTCAAAGCTATAACATTTTTTCAATAGCAGAAAGTTTCATTATTATTATGACATAAATACCGCAGAAAAATATTTAAGATATGTACAAAAACACTGTCATACACAGCTCAAAATAAATGCATAACATTTTTCAATGAATAACATATTTGTATACCAGCCCGGGAGGTCCGTGTAATGTAATCATAGGGACTCCAACATCTTGCAAAGTGAGTGAGATTCCTGGCAGGCCTCCCATGGAATCCCAATTGGCAGTCGTGAGAAAAACATGCTCCAATCGAGCAAGTTTCATTTTGTGTTCATGCGACAATCTCTGTGTGCCTTCGCCACAATTAAATAGATACCTATTAATGAAAGATACATTGTATAAGTAAATCAGACA
This sequence comes from Himalopsyche japonica, assembly GCA_028555115.1. Taxonomy (NCBI): domain Eukaryota; kingdom Metazoa; phylum Arthropoda; class Insecta; order Trichoptera; family Rhyacophilidae; genus Himalopsyche; species Himalopsyche japonica. Next base: position 2,379,801 of record JAHFWJ010000446.1, on the reverse strand, counting down.
AATAAAAAGACTACAGATAAAAAATCTAATTCCGTCTAAAAAAATATTTACCAAAACCTTTTACACACTAAAATATATTTACCAGTGCAAAAATAAAAACAGTTCATTTTTGTTTTGAAATTTAAAATTATTATCTAACAATTAAACATATGATACATATGATATTTAGATAGCAAATATAAAAAAATATATATAGGGAGAATTTTATTGTGATTTTTATGAATCTGTATGGGTAAACTAAGCAAAAAATAATAACTGTGCTGAAAACCCCTTTTCTCCGATTGAAAGACACTGGTTCAATCCATCTTTTTCTGATAATAAAATATTGGCATACTTTTTTTTTTATTTCCATTGTAGTATGCATTATACAATTAAAATTGTTTTAGTCAACAGCTAACAAGCGTAGAGTGTCTGATCCAGTGTTCTTTCCAATTTGAGGCTGCCAGAGTGAGCAAATTTTTATATAAGCATATTTTATCTTCAACAGGAAATTTAACCACATAAAATTTCAGTCTAATGCGTATTTAAGATTGTTTACTGTTCCATTCATTTCAAATAACACTCTTTTCATGGTTTCTAACAGAGACTTACTTTCAGAGGTTACGAGACAGAGGCGACTCACAACATGCTATGGTTTTTCTAATTTTATCTACAATTTATTTGGTGCTTTTAAAACACTGGTATTATATATGAAATATTCATATTTTGCATATTTCATTATTATCATACATATTGTATCAAAATTTATAAAGGATGGCACCGCTTTCAAAGTCGAAGCATGTTGTAAAGTATATTTACCCTTCAGTGGGCAGAAAAAAGGTTTTTTTTTACAACGCATAAATTTATTCTTCTTTTTTTTTCAGTGTGCAGTGTTTGAAAACAGTAACGATTAAATAATTTTCAATGTGAAGCTCAATGCCACGGCAATAATATATGATTTTATAAAAGCGTTGGTGATATTTTTTTTTAAGTTTTATCAACAAGTACTATTTTTTACACGTATATAATTGGTCAATAATTAAAAATAATGATGAAATCGTGTTACTATTATGAAAAGGTAACCTTGATTGGTCGGTGAAAAGATACACAGATTTAGGAGATCCTTTCGATCCTGAACCCAAAACCTGAAGATGCACGGTCCCCGGAACATATTTTAAGCCTCTTTCTTTGACCAATTTTCGCTGTTTTTGGGCCTCGCTTATGTGTTTATCTAGTGGTCTCGGCATTGCGGTCAACAAACTTAAAATATTCGAATTGCCGGAAATGGAAGAGTGGCGACACAGAATTTTCAGCGAGTAATGCTTTGATGGGTCCACAAATCTTTTTAAAATTAAATTTAATTTAATAAACATGAGTGAAACTTTGACGCAATCCACGGTAAATACTTCAAATTTGACAGTAGTTTAACCTCAAATATAACATTACTACATGATAGAAAGACTACGAAGTTGCCACTCTATGTAACGAAAAAATCCCAATAAAAGAATGCTTTATATAAATATGTGTTTTATTACCTATGTTGCACATTTGAAGAAATACGCTTATTCATCGTAAGTGGACCATTGCTAACAAGAAATACTGAAAACTCTCAGATCGTTACATTTTGCTCCTACTCAAAATTAAAAAAACAGTTTCCATTTATAAAATTTCCTGTGGCTCATGTTTATCCGTTTACATCGGACAGACAGGTAAGAGTATATTTATTCAACCTAATGAACATATAAGATCATTCAATAGTAAAAAAAGACAGATTCACAATTAGCTAATCACGTTATAAGGGAGTCACATAATATAAATTTAAGCTCAGCGCCGAGTGTTTGCATCTTTGCAATAAGGGTCGTAGGATGACTGCTTTGGGGCAGCTGGAAATCAATAGACATCAACTATCACAAAGGATTCTTAACGAACAAACTAATATATTGTTTAGTCCACTGATTAAACCGCTCTACGGGGGGGAGGGGTCTGATTTGCTTCCGTAATAGACCATTTCCGTGCCACATGTAAACTTATTGTCATAGCCACATTTTAAGGTGTTAACTGTCACTCCTTGATGGAAAGGCATGATATTTTAAATAATAAAAACACATTTTTTTAGTACTTATTTCCACATATATATTTTTTGATCAGGACCGGTTTCGCTCATCGCGAGCATTATCAACTCATCAGTTATCATAAGTACTAAAAAATGTGTTTTTATTATTTAAAATAGCCACATTTTTTAGTTTCATTTACAATTTTTCAAAAAAATTAGTTTTATTGCGAGAAAGAAACAAAGCTAGGCCGTTAAAACAGGAGAGAAGATGTATTGTGTACCTTTTCTACACAGCTATATATAGATAGGCAAATGTTAGTTTAAGCATAGTTCTGACGATGGCGTGAGCCGAAATAGCTATCAACTATATTTATAAAAAATAGTTGTGAAGAACTAAAATATATTGCTATTTTTTTCACCGTCTTAAAAAAATCAGTATTTGTCAACTAAGCAATCGCACAGACTTGTTATAATATTTGGCATAATTTAGATTTGTTTTCAGTTCTGCCATTTTTTTAGTAAAAAGACTTTTACACGATGTTTTAGTACCTTAAGGACTATTTTATATTATTATATTAATTACTAAATTGGTAAATATTTAACATTACTAGTTAAGTATTTGCACGTAAAAAGTATTTTCTTTAAAAAAATAGCAATATTTCCTCTTTTTTGTTTTGTTTAATATATTATTTTTAAGTTCTCGGAAATTGAAGGTAATTTGTATTATATCACTTTTACTACTTTGTGAATAATGGATGTTTTGAAATCGGTGATCAATGTTGATTAAAAATACTAAAACAGCATAATAATAAATATAGTTAGGTATTATCGGCATCTAGGAAAACTCATAATATCTACACTAACTATTATTGCGGATCTTTTCAAATATAGGGTGCTATGGCTAATTAAATTATTGTACTTTTATTTGTAAAAAATACTTTTTGATTTCTAGCAATTAAGTTTTGAAGTACAAAATATGTGTATAGGTAAAACTGAGTATTTTAGTAGCTAATCCACTCACTCCTATTAAGAGTCGCTTAAAAAAGTGAGAAAAGGTGAAACAGAATATATGAGTATGTAGTTATCAATGCTGTGCAGTAATGAATCAAACTTTCAATGACGTCATCAGTTTATGTTTAGATTTGACGAGGTTTTGCGTTTGAGCTTGACCGAATATTTTGAAATTTCCGTTACAACGTCGAAATAGTCACGGCGTGTCGCGCGGATAATATTGATTTAACGTAAGCGGTGACAACACGTTTTTGTCGAGTGCTTTTAATGCTCTATAGATTTGAACGGTCATCCGTTACCGCCGAACGCGGGAGACGCTTTGCTTTGATCGCGGAGGTGTGTGAAGCTCCACAAATAGATTCAAAGTTGTGCAATGATTTTTGTATTTAAAATGTGTATACTACAATGAGGTCAGTAATTTGCATGTGAACAGGTTTAGACGAAAACGCTTAGAATTGCGCGTATTGTTTCAGTGAGTTTTGTGTATTCTTGGTTAAGAAGCGCCGAGTGATGTGCCGCAGATGACAGTTTGACCGATATAATTGTTTATCAACCGTCAAAATTAACTGAAATGGAGAACCTGCAAGTTGAAAACCTGAGATCTAGGTCGCGGCCTAATACTCCATTTCTACGTTCGAGCTGTGATCATGAAAACTGTTTGGAAGGAGATGACCATGTACATGTTCACGCAAAATCTGGAAGAAAGACCCCTGTCGTTTCTAGGGACACACCTACCAAGTGAGTAAATACAACAGATTTATGCGACGAACACCACGATGTTTACTCTTTAGATAGTTAAAAACAACATAACACTCTTTATATAAATATTGACATACGCTAATCCATTTCGATTCTTAATTTAAGTTAACTTCATAATGCAACAAATTAAATTCAAAATTTCGAGAGGTTTTATTGTATTTTCTAATAACACCCTTCTTAGTTACCACAATATTACAGTGTTCCATATTATTAATCCTCATATCTCGTTATTGATCCATTCCATAGATGGTCTACTATTATTTTTCCTTATCAAAATAAATAAAAACTGTCAAATATATCACCTGTGGGCTCTATATCTGATTATTTCATATCATTTACTACAACTAATTGCTGTCGTTTTCAATAATTTATTTAACATTTGATCTGATATATTTTTTTTTGTTTTGGGCCTACCTTGGAATTAACTAAAAATCTCATGCATTTAGAGTTTGCAAACCGTTTTCACATGCACTTGATCCTCTCTAACTTATTTAACAGTAACTCGCCAACAGTCGTTCATAGTGCGTTGATTGTTTGAAATTGCTCCATGATCCGTGCTATTTCATTTGGATTATAATATTTTGTATTACATAGATAAGTGTGTACTATTTTCGCCTTATCTAATTCAAGAATCGAAGGAATTATGAGTTTAGTTTATCAATCTATTCGAAATGTAAAACATGATATAATAGATAAACTTATATTTGTCACTTCTGAAAAAATCTAAAACATCTAAAAATATTTGGTTCATTGTAAAATAACAATATACATCCATCTTTCTTCATTCATTGACTACTAATAGATTTTTCTACATAGTGACATAAAAGGTGTTCAAAAATGAATATGTTTTAAAATGTATTTTTTATGGAGAACTTAGTTTTATTTGTTTTAAATTTTCTTTAATAAATTTGTATATTTTGTATTGTTGTTTCATTTTTTTTAAATGCAGATAGTATATCCGAATATTACTTCCATAGGTCGTAGAGAATGCTCATATTCTTTTTAAGGTCGTAAAAATGAATTTTAATTAAATATACAGTTACAGCAATGTAAATACTGTAACCATCAGTCACTGATAGAAAGTTGTTCATCTGTTGGGGTAAATAAATATTGACATAAAATTTCCACAATTACAGCAAAGTTATAATGATAGATGAATATTGACTGATTTCACTTTACATAGAAATTTCCGTATATTTCAGAATGGTGCCTATAATTACGATTGAAGATATAACTGAAGTAACAGAGCCAGAAGTATTCACATCACCACCTGCGCACAGGACACGCAATGCCTTGAAGGGCAAAGATATACATGATCCTATATCAATCACATCAGATTATTCCTCAGAAGAAGCCGAGCTTTCTAATGACCCTAAACTTACATTCCTCTCTAAGGAAGCATCACAGGTAATGGATATTTTAATACTGTATTAGTGATAATTTTAATACAATACCTGGTACTTTTTGTAACTCACTTGCCTACACTCGCCAACACATTGCCAATAATTTTTTAATCTGTATGTGCTCCCAGTGTGGACTAGATTGCTTTCTAATGGAGGTATCGACAGAAGTTTTCAAAGATAGTAGGGGTAGGAAGTATTTGTGTAGGACTAGTGATTAGCTAATAAATCCACTAAACCGTGTTTTTCTTGGATCGGATGAGTAGCAGAGAATTTTTAGATGTAATAAAGACCAATACTTTTAAATAATAAAAACATATTTTTTTAGTACTTATTTCCACAATATATTTTTTGATCAGGACCGGTTTCCCTCATCGCGAGCATTATCAACTGATGCTCGATGCAACTGAATGCTCGCGATGAGCGAAACCGGTCCTGATCAAAAAATATATTGTGGAAATAAGTACTAAAAAAATGTGTTTTTATTATTTAAAATATCATGCATTTCCATCAAGAAGTGACAGTTAACACCTTAAAAGTGAAAGACCAATACCATGCTATTTTGCACTGAGATTTAAACCTGCGAGATCTGCAACAGAAACCTACTGCACCACATATCTAACAAAATCTCACAAATTATAGTGGAGATAAATATTAATTTTATAACATTGATGTTAAATTGAAGGTTTACATTACTTAATTCTTTTAAGTTGATTCATCAAGAAACTTGAGATTTGAGATCAAATGATTTCACAATATACAAAAACAGACCAAATTTTTTTTATTATGATGTGAGACTCAACCTGTTATGCAGAGTATTGAGTTTCATTAAACTTGTGAATCGATTGGAGAAATCATTATATTTATGAATGAATCTACACAATTATTAAAAAAAACAAAGAAAATAACAGTGCAAACACATGAAAGACTAAACAAGCATTTAATATCGCAAAATACATTTTTCAGACTGTTGATTTTTATTTTTTACCAAAAACTTGAAACCCTTATAATCCTGAGTTGTAGGACTCGTTATAGTCAATTGTATTGCTGTATTCGCAACAATAATCAAACTCTTCATTTTATGTGTCCTGGAAACAACATATTATATTTTCAGCTTTCTATATACAATATGTGAATAGTGTAATTTTATGTTTCCTGATAGCAATTGTTTAAATCTGTAACCATTGAGTTTTGGTCACTTAGGCCAACCCTATTTCAATAAAATTCATGCTCGAAACAGGCTGACCCTTTTTATTTTAGTCAAGTAGGGTGAATAGTCAATTATCACTAATTAAATTAAATTACTACTTGTGATACCCTATTATGGCTAGGTTTTAATTTGGATTTATGATCCCTTTTGTAAATTGTGTGCTTCAGTTTTTCTGTGTCAACTGTTGATAAATACGACTACAGTGTGTTGATACCCAAAAGTAAAACAGTAGAAACTAATTTCACTCCAAAAATATATTTTTATGAAAATATCATCTGTTTCTCCCTGACCTTGTTAAATTTATAGAATTTCGGGGTGCAAGGAATTAAAATTTATATGACTCTAAATTGATTCAATTAGTAATAAGCATCGAGAGCAACACAATTTAATTTTAAGAAACATTTATTTTTATGCAAATTGACTGGTTCAGAACATCCGATTTAAATATTTAATAGGATTATAAAACAAAAACTATCAATATTTTATAACAGACCTTGCTAAAACTCTTGACAATCGATTCTTGTAAAACTATTGTCAGTAAACCACGCAATAGGATGTATTAATTGGTCATGCTTTAATTAACCACAGGGTAAATATTAACCTCTCAGAATTGATAATCCAGATAAAATAAACTTTAGCCAATTAATCCGCTGTAGATATAGCATTTGAAGTTAATATAATCATTAAATGAATTCTGTATATAATTTATTAATGTAAATATCTTCAAACCACAATAGTTTTGAACACAAAAAATTGATATTGAATCATAATGAAATAACTTCAGATACGATGTTGTGAGCCGTGAATCATTTTGAATCGATCCAATTAATTGTCGAAATATGTCTAAATATTGAAGTCTGCTGGGTAATCTGGATTTGAGCGAAGAATGTAGTATCAGCATCTCTTAAATTCATAGTGGTATGAAGTTGTCACAAGCACTGCTCTTAAATAAAATTTTTGAGTATTTCATTCAATATGATACATACAAGAAATTGGAAATTGCGGTGATCTTGATCTGTGTTAAAAGGAAAGTCTTCCCCAGCAATATTTTTTTTTCACTCAAAACAATTCTATACATCTGCAGTATATTTTATTTTCTGTATAAATAATCATTCTAGTTAGGGAATGGAATGGGAATAAATGCTCCGTGAAATCCTGATTTTTTTTGTGTGCCGCTATGGTTGCAATAAATTCAAACATCTTTACCTTCAAATTAACACTTGGTTGTCTGGCTTCTTAAACAATAAACTCTAGCCTGTAGTGGGGATTTTTTAGCGATTAGCGCTAAAATATATTACTTTCTTAAAATTGACACAATCTTCTGTTGTTTTGAAATACTGTTGGTTCATATTTATAATTTCAACCAAGAATTCAGATAGTAAAAACTGTTAAAAGTCACGCTTCTATCAGATATTGCAAGTTCAATGTTCTCTATTAAAATAACGTTGTAATGGCTACTTGTTAATTTATTCGTGCTACGTATGTTTGTCAATATGTTAACCGTCATTGAGTCATATTTTCTAACGCTTTGAGATCAATGTTCCAAATCATTGCACCACAAAATAAACATTTCTGCTATTAATTTTTAGCAGTCGCATTTATTTATTTGTTTCAAAGAAATCTATTACCATATAATAGGGTGTAAATTTCACATCAGTTCGGCTGTTTTCCTTCTCGAAATCAGTGTCATAGTCAAATCATATGCGCTCAGAATGCAATTATGATTTATGCTCAGCCAGAGTAATAGCTTCTAAAAATTAATGAATAAATTCATTTACCTTTTTAACCATGAGTTTATAGATTGTTAAAATTTATTTATGCTTGAAATAATAAATAATGTTTCCCTCAGATTTACCCATATCAAAAACCATGTGTATGATTCTATTTTAAGTAATAACAAAAATACAGGTTGGATTTTTTTTTTAAAGTAAGATGGGAAAAGAAAATGAAATCACTACTAGTCTAGCATACAAAGCATACTTTCAAATTTGACATGGTAAAACTATTTTTCTCGATTTGGTTATGAATGGGTTACCTAGGCACACATGCCATGTTGAAATTTCAAAGTCAACACACACACTCTTATTTATCTTAAAGTTGATCGTGAAGTGGTTTTTAAACCAAATTGAATAATACCCATAAACAGCTTCCTTACAGTGTTGGTGCAGGACTTTGCTATTTTTGGATTTGTGTTGAAAGTCATTGATTTAACATTCAGATTTTTGCATCCCTCAATCATTTGATATAAGCAAGACAAAGTAAATAACCTAGCTATTACTCCCTCCTTCCATCTTCTCTTTCTCCAATACATAGATTTCAGTTACCAATTCTCATAAAATAAACTTATGTTGATATGCTCCATTCCATACGTTTCACCTTGTGGATATCGTTTAAAAATAATACTATCAAAAATGTGTGCCCTCATTTTACAAACAAATAAGATAATAATTTAGCACTATGAATGTTTGTAACTTAACCATTCGGTGACCGACAAAGTTTTTGTCTTCCATTTTTTTTCCTACTTGTGACAGATGCAGGTGATGGAAATAAATACAGTTGTCATACAGTTACAATTGATTGTGTTTATATTGGCCGGAAATATATTCAAATTGTGAAGGTAAAGATAAATTTTTCTCGCAATACTTACATCTCACGATTTTATTGAAATGGTCAATTCACTCCATTTTTTAACTATGTACTCTCTGAATGTGGAGCATATGGGCTCTTAATGGAGCTCTTCTCAAGAGAAGTTTTACGAAGACTGCTTTCCTCGGTTACTCAACATGTCCTTTTCAAAGAAAGAACAGATAGAAAAGCACAAGCTTGGACAGGAATAATTGTAAACCAATCATTTTTGCGACATTCATGCAAATCAAAAATAAATCGTCTTGTTTGCAACCATACTATGAAAATGTTCCTTTTTTTTTTTTTTACTATGTAAGGGTTAATGTGTGTATACTTTCACAATCAACACAATGTGGGTATTTGTAGTGGTATGTGAACATAGTCCACATGTTTCCTGTGTTTGTGTAAACAAAATTCTCTAGGCACACCTTTTAATTGTGGATCTTGCAAGTGGAGTTGTTGTGCTCGTACACACACATGTATATTTTTACTCTAGTGTGTGTAAAAACTTTTTTTGTGGTGAAGCGCCCGTCGATAGCTGTTGAACAGAAATTAATTTCTTTAAATAATTAATGTGATTGTTCATTATTTTATCAGCTGGAGATATTTAATATTTGTCAAATTCAAAATATATTACAACTATAATAATCAATTGGAAGAATCACAAAGATAAAACTAGAAACATATGTGTTTGAATGGCAATTCGCCGATAAAAATCGACATGGGCAGTAAATATTACCTTATTTTATAGAAATAATAGTTCATTATTGAATTCCATGAAATGATTTTGAGTATTTTTGTATCTACACAATTGTTGATTTTATTGCTATCTGCTTTGTCACGTTTCAATAGACAACCCCTCCCCCTAGACTGCGATGTCATATATAGATGACCTAGTCGATATTACAATTGCAGTCAATAACTGATTGTTTTTGTAAAGAAAATTCTCATAATTGATAAACGTGGATAATGCCGGTACTGAATTATATATAGTAGAAATAATTTTAGAAATAATTACACGCGTTGGAAGGATTTAAAGTGACAGTTTTTGGTTTTATTTTAGAAGCATAGGGTTTATAAATCTTTGAATGCTAGGGTTAGGGCTAAGGGTTTATATATCTTTTAATGTTAAAAAATTATGCATAGTGAGAATGATTAGCTAACCACTATCCCTGTCACGGTGCTATCCTTCCTAACCCTGACTGACTTTGAAAGAAGGGAGGTTGATCGACTGCATAATAATCAATTGTCTATTACAAGGTTATATGCTTTCACATTGGGAGTGAAAATATATAAAAAAAATAAGTAAAGTTTTTTTAAAGCTATAATTTTATTCCTGTAAACTAGTGGCAAACCCTCTCAGATTGTCATCCTGCTCAGTGATGCTATTAAGGATTCAAATCTGAAAATGATTACCTGGTGGTGAATCCATCCCATGGTTATAAAAAGTGATGAACCGAATACCTCAATAAAATGTACTGTATTCAATAGCTATAAAATACCTATTCTCTTCTGTATAATTCTGTTTGTAAACTAACTTAAGTCCGCATTGTTGAGAAACTCCACATGAGGCTTGTCAGACAAGTGGTAAATCAACGTGTGTGATCTCTAGCAAAGAAATGTAAAAATAATTTGACACACATAAAATGTGTCACACGTAATATTTATTATTTCATCCCGCCTAGTAGGCAAATTAGCAATTGGCTCTTAACCAACAGACAAATGTGCTTTTTCGTGCTTCATTTAACTTTGGTTTTTTTTGTAGGACCTTTATCACTTCTCACACATGCGGTGTGCTATTTATACACATTTACAAGTACATATACTGCTCTCACTTCCCTTTATCCTGGAATGAATTATTTTCAGTTAAGGGGATATTTATCAATGAGAGTTCGTTGCTTCATTTTGTATTGTCGTCAGTTTCATGTAAAAAATACTTCAAAATCATTTTTTATTTTTGCTGTGAGCGGATAACATATCAAAATTTAGTTTCTTTCATAATTGTCATATTTATACAAATTACGTATAAAAAATATTGTGAAATAAGCATTATGCTATAATATTTTTTTGAGTAGTGTTTTCTTAATATTGCATATCCTATTTTTTTTCAACATAACTTTCAATTGCAGACTTGCCATTTTTTTACCACAAAGTCAAGGTTGAACATCATATTAATACACAAAATAGTATAAGTGTATTTTCCAACTTCCACTCTTTTAAAGTAAGGTTAAATGAGAGATGTTACAAGAATGCATAAACTTCTCAAAACTGTTTGTTTATAATTTTAGTGAGAGTAAAGACATATTGCATTTTTCATAAATGTACTTTAAGTGAACTGTCTGTATAATGAATCATTATGTATTTGTGATGAATGCGATGCCAGGTGTCCGAAACATTTGTGTAAGAATTAATAAAACGTTTGATATCAAATTAGTAATAGGTGTATTATTACATTCTGAATACCATAACTAATTCATATTCGTCACAGTGGTGTCATCCATTTCCATTTATAGTTTCTGATTCAACAAGATGTTTTGAAAAAATGGCAACAGTATATAAAATATTGTTTTTGAATTTCATGTAAATTTTTGGTTTGTGTTTTTTTTCTTCTTTTCATGTCATCAAAAATGGATACTCTTGTCATAAACGAATTGAAAGATTAAAACATAAAAGAAATTTAAAGGCATAAAGTTTCACAAAAGAAATTGGAAACGGCTTATTGCACATAATATGACATACTAGATATAACTTAAAAGTCAGAGAAACGCCTAACCTAACCTAACCAGCGTCTCTCCAATACATGAGTTTATCAGTGTCTTCAGCACTAAATGCTTGTTACTCTGTTTCTTAACCTCTCTTTTTGTAAAACTGCTGCAATAGAAATGATAGGATTATTTGTTAACTAATTGCTAGGCAATGCCTCATTTTTAGGATTGAGTGGGAGAAAATTTTAGACATCACAATCACGTGTATGCTGCTAATCGAACTCTTGAGATTTGTAACAAGGCACCAACAACATTGATCTCTGCACCACGTATCTGATAGTGCATTTTTATTAATGATATATTCTTTCATATCTACCAAATCTGCATATGAAATTAGGGTATAGAGTAAATGGCTAAAAAATATTTCTTGGTCAATACCTAAAAAAATTTAAACTCATTACAGAAATTTTATGCCTATTTGACAAAACATAGCGACTAGTTATTTATTTCAATAATAAACAATATCAAATGGAGTAATAATAGCTATTGCAGATATGGATTCTTCGAAAAAATATTTATGACTCTCATTATTAAAATGAGATTAATTACACATATATTCTGCCAATCTGTGCATTCTTATTCATTAAATGACCAATATAAAATAATTGCTTGATTTTATGTGTCTATGGATATGTTATTTGAATAGATCTCGTTACATATTTTCACTTTCACTGTAAAACTGGATAATAAAAAATGAAATAGAGCATAATGAAATAATGAATCAATTGAAATTTCAAGTAAAAAATTCAAACATAATATGGATGATAGTCATTTTCTTTGACTTTTATGAAGCTCTTATTTATTTTTATCAAATGCAGATAAATATCGTGCTTATTAATCTGATATGGACTTATAAAAGAGGAAAATCAATCAGCACCTTCAATAAATATATTCTTGTTTTGTCATTTCAATCGGTCGGACTCCCTACATAACTGCATTAACCACCTTTGAAAGTATGATAAAGAGTGAATGGTTAATCTGACACTTTTCTTTTTTATTCTCTCTACCATTTTAAGATAGATATTAAACACCTTGATTACAGCTAGTTCTCATTAAAATGCTTCTGTCAAGTTTTGCACTACGATTGCATTTATTGTGTGTACTGCGTGTTACGATTGCAGTGGATATGTTAAAAAAATCTCACAGTCATAACTCCCGAATTGATTTCATTAATTCATTACAGAACTTGGCCAACAGCTCGTATGAACGTTACGAGCGCATCACAACGACAACATCCAATTCATTTAAGAACGGATCCGGTACCACAGTGTCTCCGGGTAAATACAGCCGAAACAGCAGCGCCCTCAGCCACAGTCGGCAATACCAAGCGAGTCCGTCAGACAGCGACAGGTCTAATGAGAGCTTCGCCGATTCCGTGATGGCAGACAGCTGCAGAATGTCAGTCAGCGGAACTGAGCATCTGCCTTCCAGGCTGTACAGGGAAGCCAGAGAATACTGGAAGTGAGTACAATTAAACCTCATTCATAAAAAAATGCATTCTAAAAACTAGTGAAGCTAAAAATATCAATTGCAAATCAAAGTTTTTCATCTTGGGGAAATATCAAGTTGGATGGATGTCGAAATGAAGTTGTAGGATCAATAGGCACTTTAAGGTCGCCTTATTCATCAACATTATGACTCTAATATGACTCACTATATGATAAATAAAGCTCTCTCCTGAATTCCTAAATATAATTAAAATAAGACAAATACGAAAGTTGTCACACAAATAAAAAAATTGTACTCAATTTTTAACAAGTGAAACCGTTTTATTATTTAATAAAATTGTATGTACCTGAATGATTTTGATTCATTTATATAAATTTTAATGTTTTTGTTTGTAAGCAAATTTTATCTGACCGGTCACTAATCAATATGCTGTATAGTGCTTTAAAATATAGTGTATTGTGCTATTCTTTCATATACCCAATAGTGTATTTTAAATTCACTAATGATGGTTTAATTTATAAATGTTAGAATGACCCAAACATTAAATGTCAATATTTTTGCAACAATAACATCTATTTACCCAGCTGAAATTTTACTCTGGCTCATTATTTCTCTCAAAACATTCACTATTGATTAGTTGTATGTTTTTAAAAGCTGACATTGAGTGAAGTTTATAAATATTAATATTAGTAATTGTAATAAAAGATGGAAGATGATTCTGTAAATATTGAGTACATAGAGACTCTAGTCTCAGCAAGATTTGAAAGGTTATATTATTATTGAATTGTGTTTATATTTGTGCATTTGAAGTGTTTATAATTAGTGTGCTTTTCTTCTGAAAATATTGTTTGGAAAAAGTGCAATCGAGCAAAATGCATTTGACTTGTCAAGTGAATGAAATGAATTGTTAAATATCTTTTAATCGATTAATTTTTGTTGTGATGCCAAAGGGTTATATATGCTTTATATTTTTGTAGTGTCTATAGTTAAATGTATACAGCTGCAACTTTAATAATGAATAATATGAATTAATATAAAGATAGTTCAAGTAGATATCATTGGGATGATAAATAATTACTGGTCTAACTGAAATTATTACGTTTTATTACAAAACAAGCCAACAGTACTACTTTACCATCGTTGTAGTAAATTATTATCGATTAAAAGATAGTAGCTGTTGCAAAAGATCCTGTGTAAACTGTGCTATCTATGGTGGCTTATTTGTGGTTTATTAACAATGGTTCTATGAATATTTCAGCAAATATCCCAAAACAGACTACACATACTCCAGGCTGTCGAGGGACCGCGTGGAGTTGGCCCCCGGTCAAGTGGCCGTGCCGAACATGTCGCGGCAATCCCTCGGCAACTTCCGCACTATGGTATCAGAGGAAAATCTGCAGGAGGCCATCGATTCTTTACGATACGGGAACAACTACAGTGATTCAAGTGTGCGACGGCGTCAGTGGACTTCCAACTCCGCAGCCTCGAGTGCCAACAGACACTATGTATGTAAACTGATGATCTCGCTCCCTACATGGAAATATTAACTCTCAATGGAACTTATTTTCAGATAAGTTTCTTACGAGAACTGCTTGTTATTCAGTTACTCAATCTTGTCTTTTTTGGAAGAGATTAAGGATGAAGCGCTATGGTTATGACAGGCATAGTAATCGGTCAACCCACCTGTTGTATTTCATTTTAATCGAATAGGTGCAGAGGAATTTTAGACATCACAGATATCTGTACTGTACCCAGAAACTACATAATACAGTGTACTCTCGATTATCCGTGTATGGATTATTCGTGCCTGAAAATAAATATTTTTAATTCAAGTATAATCTGAGTGATTTTTTTTCTATAACGATTATGAAACGCATTAATGAATTGCGATCTTGAATATGCGCTTTGTTTGAAAAAAGGATGAATTTAGCGATGTGTTTGTGCTTAAAAATTGATGATTCGGATTATCCGTGACCATCCTTCCCAGCATTAGCCCGGATAATCGAGAGTGCACTGTATTATTTATTGTTAGTAGGAAGTTTATTTTTGACATTTCACAAATTTTTCATTTGTTAAACTTGATTTTTGTTTGTATGTGTGATTTTCTACTACTTCGAATCGCGTATCAAAAAAAGCACTTAAAAATATTTGACTGTTCAATTACAGGAGTGGCACGTTTTAACCGTTGTTCATTCATTTGCAGAATCTACCTGACTCAGACTGGGATGAGATGGATAGTGACATGGCTCGATCTTCAGCGATGGCGGCGAACAAGCATTGGTGGATCACCACACTCCTCATAACAACTTGGACGACCATTGTCACAACCACGACGGCTCTGAAACATAAAATCATCAAGAGAGATCCTGCCCTCAGATACCCATATTATTCAGAATACAGTTATGCCACGCGAGACAAGAAAAAAAGTGAGCAAATCAATACCTTATATTTTAAAATAAAATTTGTAAATTTTTACAGTAAAAAATTGAATTGACCATTGTAATAATCTACATACATATGAAAAAATAATGAGACTTTCAGGCGACTTGGCAAGAATCAAGTGCTACTTTTTCAATGCTTGTATACTAGCAGTGTTGCTTCACAGATGAGTAATGATGTCTTACAAAGAGACAGGGATTCATTTGTTTGCGTTCAGAAATACATGGATATTTATGATGCGAGCTTTGTTAGGCTTTTTAATAATTAGATAGGTGCCCTGGGACTCAAAAAGTAATTTTTGTGAGTGAAATAGATACACAAACTAAACGTTCATAGTTTATTATTAGATCTTTTATTGAATTAGCAATTACTTGGTAGGCTTCAATTATAATAAGGTAAAAATATCAAATTACTTAGCTCTTCAAAAGAGATGATTGTCGATAGCTATTTCGGATTTCACCAACATCACAACTATAATTATTATGCTTAGCTTTTTATATGCTGTTTAAAAATATGTAGACAATATATTTTCTCTTCGTTGAATCTTTGTACAATCCCACATGTTTTGTCACTGATGACCCAGATTTCGCCTGAGAACCATACGTTTTTAACAATTCAAATTTTATTTTGAAATCCATTGTGCACCTTCAGCCGATGTCATGAATTGTATATATAGTTTAAAAATTTTAAATGTATTATTTTTCATAGTGTCGTTTTAAGGAATTCAATAAACTTAAAATATTAATATGTCATTTGAAATAGTGCATTGAAATTTAGTAATTATCTTGTGATGGTCTGAACAGTGGTGCTGAAACAGCTATCAACAACAATATCTAAAATTTTGTAGAGCTAAAAATACTTTGATATATTACATATCTCTAATAATATTATTTTATTCAAGGTTGGTACACTGTCAGCGCAATGACGGAATCGGTGAAAAAGCGCAAGTGGTGGCTGCTGCTGCTTTTGCTGTTGCTGTTGCCCTTCTTATGTGAGTGAAACTTATAAATTTATTCAATGCATTAATCATTTTTTTTACTGATCAAATATCTTCTATATTGAAGCAATCAATTGATAGTCTCTCAGTATGAGTGGCGCTGCAAACTCTGATCAATGATAATGGAAATGGTGTCTTCGTTTAAATCATCATCTAACTTATATATCAAAAGTTTTTTATTTAACGCGAGCCATATAGAGTTGAGATATCTTAAAGTAATAACCGATAAGTAAATTTTGTAATCAATGTTCTTGTGTTTCACGGTTACACAATTTTTCACAATTAGCATTTATACCTTTAATTTTCCATGATGTTGTACTTTCTGTGACATACGGCATGGCATGAATCTTAACAAAAATCGTATACTTTTGTTCAGTTTTATAATATCATTACATATTACGTCAAATATACTATACATGCATTTTTTTTTAATTGTAACCAAAATATGCACTTATCGGTTAATGCCTTTGGATACTTCAAATCATTATTTAGAGGGAAGCATCGAAGATGATTTCCTTTAGATTGAAATCACACAAATTTAATTTTAAATAGAATAATAATTAGGTGTAAAACTGTCTTTCAATACTGGGAAATAAAATATGTTTTTTTCCTTTTTATTGGTTTTCTATTAATTCATGCTAGAAAAAGATAATGTAATGATTATCACTGTGATATTGCAATGCATTATTATAAGTCAGAAGTTGATATTCACTTGAACAATCCTTTCAAGTCTTTCAAATAAAAGGAAGACATAACAACTGAATTTTTAATATTCTTATTCACAAAACAGTTCTTACGTGATGTTATTTCAATTTGATATTTCAATTGATTCATATACTAATTTTATTTAATACAGGTGATCCTCTGTTGATCCCATGGAATACGTTTTGAACACTTGCAATAAGGGTATTCAAATTGAGCACAATGTTTAATTAATCCTGTGAGTGCAAAAAATGTCTAGTATATAAAGACATTTTGGAATAATATATCTATATAGTTCATCATATTATAATGTGCTATGCGCACATAAGAGGGCTTGTAGATAATACTTGGCGATAATCAGTACCATACAAACTCATAGTATTATTATTGTTAACTAAAAATATTGATTTGGAAATATGCCTTCATAATATAAGAATTTTAAAATCCCACATCGCAAAGATTCTCAAAAATGTAATTGAAGGATTCTAAAAGGTTATGCCTATAAAGGATATTTAATTTTGAACTAATTCACAGCCCCCAGGGTCACGATGAACGAGGAGGGTTACCTGTAATATCATATCTTCTTTATTAGATTATTTATCAACACTCTCGGGATCACCTTTTTTACTTATGCTATTTCTGACTAATCGATGCTCTGATGAATTAGTTATCTGGTAAAAATACCAAAGTATTTAGTTGTACAAAATTCTTTTAATGAAATGTTTTGAACTATTTATAGCATAATCTAACAAAGACTGAAAGCATTGTAAAGCAAAGTTGTACGATTATTTGAAATTGATATAGTTAACCAAAAAAAAAGAATTAAAATCAATATTTACATTACAGTTAAAAATCTTACGATAAAGTTAGTCTGGAGATGCTGCTTTTAATTTTCACGTTTAAATTTTAAAGTTTCTTGATGAAAAGGCATTATATTTTAAATAATAAAAACACATTTTTAATACTATTTCCACAATATATTATCATCAGGACTTGTTTCACTCATCACGAGCTTTATCAATAAACGAATATCAGTTGATAATGGCTTGTGTAATAATCAGTTGATAATAAAATAAGCTTGTGATGAGCAAAACTTGGTCCTGATCGTAAAACATATTGTAGCAAAATAAGTACTAAAAAGAAGGGGCTTATTTTTAAAAAAAAATATCAGTAGAACATTTCCATTTATCTGTTTCATAATTAGAGCAGTCTACCAAACGGCTTGTCATCCAGAATCTAGATGAATTTTATAAGAATGTTGTTATTTAGTTTTGTAAATCTATAAAGTATTTAAAGTAAAGATTCTGAATAGCTTACCGATAGTGATTTATCTACTAGGGTAGTTTATTATTACTGTGGATTCTCGATCAATTATTTTCACTGGGACAACTTTAAATAATCAATAAAAGTTTATACAAAGTAATGTAACAATCGGTTCATTGATTGAATTGGCATTTACTTGTTATCGAATACATTGCTATTTTTTCACCGTGTAACAATTGGTTCTTTGGTGACTAAAATCCTACTTGGACTAATAATAATATTCAATAGTTTTAGGGTTGTGGGGGAAACAATTAATCTAGGTTCCACTGTAATTATTTACAGCAACTGATAACATCTACAGCAAATATTCTATTTTGTCTTTTTCAGTATTTACAGTAAAGCCCGAATATAAAGAGAAATTGCAATCGTTGGAATATCCATCCCTCCCGGCATACATTGTCCCTGACTTTTCCGGTCTGTCACTCTCTCTGCCGGAATTCTCCCTTCCCAATATGCCTGAAATCTCTATGCCTGATTTAAAAATGCCCAATATCTCGATGCCCTTCGAGATGAGCCTCCCGGAAATGTCAATGCCGGATTCGTACCACGAATATAAATCTGCGGCCGGTAATAAAATATTAGATTTCGTAGACTATGTACAGATTATCTTCCGAGCTTGCTTGAAAGCAGTGTATCAAGTATGGGAGGGGTTTATTGACATGTTCTAGCTTTTATCGATCAGTTATTATTATAGTTTATTATAAACACATATTTGTGATTGGTTCTTGAAATACTATTATATATTGGGATGACTTATATTGAAGTATAAAACCCACTTATTCACAAAATACTTAATTGAATGGCTTAAATTTATTTTACTTATTTTTGTGATAATTTTAATAAACCAAGTTTTTATATCAAATTAAACACAATAAAATATTTACATTATATGTTTGAAGGGAAACAAATAAAAACATCTGTCTATAATAAAATTTGATATTTGTGTGTGTGTAACTTCTAACATTTAAATTTCACTCCAAACTGTGGTGTAATGAAATGTCTAATCTATTTGTACTATATTTTATATTTTTTTTTTTTATATGAAACGTAAAACGATTAGGAAATAAACTAGGTTAGATATACTTGTTCCTCAGAAGAGCATGTATGCCAACATAACAGAATTCTCAGTGAAAATATTTTCAAACATTTACTGAATAGATTACACACTATGTGGGATTCCTTTTCAAGAATATATATATATATATCTTACATTCTCATAGCGTTAATAGACAGACTGTCAGAAATAAACCTCTATGTTTATCAATCATTTTTCCATTTCGATATTAAATATCAAGTTCCAATTAATGACAATTGCAATGGTATTATAGAGTCTATAATATTGTATTTTTTAATAATTGAAGATCGGTAATGTAGTTTTATAATTTACAAATATTTTAAATTATTTGTAAGAGTAATTTTAATTTAGATTAGGATTCAAGATCATTTCATCATTTTAAGATTGTTATTTCTGATATAAGAAACACCCATTTTTGAAATAGAAAATCTGGGGGTTTTATATGTGAAGATCTCATAATGGTGTAAGGATTTTTGTCATCACAATTAATTTAAATATTTCATCATGTCATACATATTATTTCCACTGAAAAGTTCAAGGCTTTTTTTTAAACATACTTAATAATTGTTAGGAATATCAGTGATTTATTTTGATATGATAATATACTTATATTATTTGAATAAGTAATTTATTATTTATCTTTTTTTTTCGTTCATGGTGAATATTTATCATATAGTGTCTATTTTAAAAATTGTATTTTTGAATTTGTTTTCATTGACAGAGTTTGATTTTAATAAGCATCCGTGTCTTAATTTTTAGTAATAAATGAACCTATAATGTATATTTGTATATTTAATAGAATTTATTTCTGTAATGGTAATTTTCTGTATTTTTTGGTCACACATTATGGGTTAATTTATTTAATAAGTTATTTTTCAATATCAGTATATGTCGCTTTCCAGACACTGAGAATATTTTTGTGTTTGTGCTAAACATATAACTTACAATTTGTGACATTTTAACAAGTTTTTTTTAACATATAATTTAAAACTTAATTTCTCTATGACATAAGTTTTATAATTGGGGAATAAATTTATCACTGTATGATGTTAAAACAGCCAGTATTTTTATGTTGCCATTAAATCCCACCAAATTTTAGAAAATATTAGTAGATACATATATTTTTTACCTTCACATTTTTTCGAAAGCACTGATAATTTAATGTTCATTTATGCTTTAAATTTAACTATGATACTTGATTATCGGGTTTTTCTTATCTGGAATCTTTAGTGATATTTCATTTAAGAAAGTTTTTTCAATTAAAACTGAAAAAAAATCAATTCACGATTCATAAGACATGTTGCCATTATTAGAAAATATTTTTTCTTTATGGCTGTCGAATTCCAGTGCTTCTACTATGGATGTCTTTTTTTTATGTTTTATATAACATAAATATGTGCATATTTTCTGTATTATTAATTTTTGTAATTATTAAATATGGCTGCTGTTTGAACCTAAATTGATTGTAACAAGAATGTGGACATTTATAATAATAACAATTAGACAATAACTAAGCTAGTTTTTTTGTGTGAGTGACCTTGCAATAGTATTTAGACACCGTCCTCTTCCTTACACGAATCCTGCCTGAATTGTGATTACTGAAAGCTTTTGCCAGCTCTTGGGAAGATATCGAGTGATGCAGTCTTTGAACGGCCGCACACCTGAGGGAAGGATAGGGCTTGACATGCTCAAAAATACCTATTCGCCGTAATGACTTAAAATGCAAATCTTTTTATATTTTTTGCATACGAGTGTTGAGCTCGCAAAACTGATGAATTGTACGCATCGAGGGTCCGTTAAAGAAATGAGAAATGTGCTACCGAGGCGGTGAGTTGCTTTTGACTGGCTCGCTCCGTCCTTCCCTCACTCAGAAGCAAAACTTCTAATGAAAACACATCGGCTGCGGTAATGTATTCGTCTCTGTGGTGTGCGGACTCAACAACGTGTACGAAATCAATAAAGTTAAGCAATTGAAACGTGATAACAGACCGGCCAGTGTTTTCGATAGTTCGTTTTGCTTCTTGAAGGCGGAGTTTGCTTTTAATTTTCTTAGCTAGGCTGTGCATACTTTTTTGTAAATATTTTATACTCTGCCTTTATTTGACTTTTTAATTGTAGTTTATGAGTCTCCTTGCGAAACAAGATATTGATTAACATATTGTATTATTTTTATTTTGTATGTAGTCTTTTATAACCAAATTCATTCAAATTTTAAATCACTATTAGTTGAATAATTAATATTACTTTGTATGGTGTATACGTGACTTGGAATCAGAATTGATTGTAAATGGTGAATTGTCTATTTGATTTTCGTGTCACTTTTGACAGATTGCGTTGAAAGCAATTGAAAATTTAGTCCAACATTGCCAAAGATGCAAACGTGTCACCCTCATTCATTTTATAGATAAAATTCCTTATATTTTTTTGTTCGTGAACAATGTTTTATTGGTTGTATGTAGTTCAATTATAATATCTATATTATATCTTAATATATAATATTATATCTTAGCAAATTGATAAACAATCGATAACACTTTTTCATACAATTTTCAATTCAGGAAATATTACCATTTGAATTTACTATGTCACTCTGTACTTTTTTTTGTCTTTTTTCTACAAATATTGACAGACCTCTTGAAGTTTTCGTCAACAAATTATTTCTCAATAATGTTATAATGTTTCATAATCTGGATAAATATGGTTATGTGATAATCAAATCTGTTTTTTTTTATGTTGACGTATCTTTAGTGTTATTTAAAAAGCTGCTTTCCATATATTATATTTATTGCATGATTTTAAATGATAATCGTTGGAAATTTCAATATCTGTTGATGGTTTTGCAGGTTGGTGGTTTTTCGGTTGGCTATTTCCTTCATCAAATAAAAGTACAGTCACAATAATTGAGAAACCTTCTAAGTTTGAACTGACCGAAGACATGCTCCGAACTATCATCATGCGAGTGAAAGAAAGCGTGTCTGTAGATATGAAGCCGCAGATAGTTGAAAAAATTGTAGAACACACAAACACATTAGATCCGACTCTACTGGCCGAACAGAGAGCTCTCATTGACAGTCTTTACTTAGAAATCGACAATCTCAAAGAAAAATTGGAAAAGAATGACAATATAGACGATCAAATCAACGTAATGAGTGCGCGGCACAGCAGGGACACTATCGTAAAAGTGTTCGGTTTGGAGACTAAAGCCGGTGACGATGTGACCAATGAAGATATCAAAGCCTGGTTGCTGAAGGAGACCCTTTCCAAGAAAGATCTCGAAGCAAAATTGGCTGATATGAAACAAAATTTCGCCATCGACTTTGACAAGATCGGCGATGCTGTCCGAATGGAGTTGAGCGGCTTAAAGGAGGGCCTGAAGAGCAACATTATTGCGAGGGAGAGCGTACACACCGGAGCTGCGTGCGATTGCGATGAAATGGTGAACAGAATAGTTGCCGCTGCCCTTGCAGTTTATGATGCAGACAAAACGGGATTAGTAGATTATGCATTAGAATCTGCAGGTATGTTGTCTGATTAATTATTTCATTCAATTGTAATTTTTTTTATTATTTAATGTAATAAATAGGCCACAGTAAATAGCTTGAATTGAGATTCACTTCTTTTTAATTTTCTATGTTATTAATAAAAATAATGTACTCCATCATTATAAATATGAATGTTGCATTTTATAAGATATACATATTTTGTATTTCTCAACACAGAAAATCTTTATACACTCTTGGGCCATCATATTACAAATTTATAATTCAAATAATCCATTTGTGTATCCCAAAAAATAGGCGGCCAAGTCTTATCGACCCGATGCAGTGAATCTTATCAAACGAGTACAGCTGTATATTCTGTTTTCGGAATTCCACTGTGGTACCCCTCCAACTCCCCGAGGGTCGCCATCACCCCCGGGGCTACGCCCGGAGACTGCTGGGCTTTCCAAGGCTTTCCAGGATATTTATGTGAGTTATAGAAACTTATTTATGATGAATTTTATTTTGTCTATTTTCTCATCTCAATTATTGTTCATGCAAAACGTCTACTGACTTATAGTGTCCGGTTTGCTCTTTTTCCAGTGATCAAACTTTATACGAGGATTGATGTGACAGGATTCACCATGGAACACACACCTCGTCAGCTGACTCCCAATGGCCAAATTGAATCAGCTCCCTACAAATTTAGCGTATGGGTATGTCATCATATATTTAAATTTTTTTTATGAGTTCAAGTAAAACGAAGTTAAATCACTGACTTGCATGATAATATGTAATTTGAATTGTTTGAACTCTGTATGATTCCACATGTTTTGTCACTAATGACCCAAGCTTTGCCTTTCGGAATTTTCAAGCATTCTATCACACGGATGCAGCAGAACTGACCTGTTCAAACATATGGAATTGTACAAAGTTTCAATAATTGAAATTCCATCAAGCCCCTTCAGTCAATATCATAAATTATGATTCTATGTTTTTGTCTGTTGTAACATGGTCATTTTTAGATTTATTTATACATATTTTAATAAGGATGAAATACTTTCAAAAAATGTAATGAATTCAGTCATTCAACTGGTGTTGGAGATAGTTTTATTTTATTTAATTTATTTATTTGGTAATATTTTTTGGTAATATATAGTTTGGTGCTTTTGCCGTGTCCAAATATTTAAACATTTGATGTTGGAAATTAAAGAAATAAACAAAAAAATAAAGATAGTAATAAAGTCAACCAAGCAAGCTCATGAAAAATCTACTTTAATACATTAAAAAATTGTCTTCGCCTGAACTCACTTTCGTCCATGTAGAATATGTTGAAATCCAAAGCAATACTGTTGAACGATCTATTATCTACTTCTAATACTATTTCATATTCGCAGGGACTACAAGATGAAATGGACCATGAACCTGTTCTCTTTGGCAAATATGAGTATTCGAATGAATCCACGGCCCTGCAATACTTCTCAGCTGACATTCAACGGCCGCTTAAGGACAAACCGCAAGGCCACGAGCTCGTGGAACTGAGGATAGAGAGCAATCACGGCAACCCGCTGTACACGTGCCTCTACAGATTCAGGGTCCACGGAAATCCGATGGACCAGATCAAGTTTTACGGTGATAATCCTGATAGATAGTGGCGGTACAAAGTTTAGTTTATTTCTGTGCATAAATAATATAATAGAAAAGAGAATTATATTAGACATCCTGAACGGCAGTGTGATAATCTTCATGAATTGTGAACCATCACCATTAGTGCGCTTATAATTCTTTTTTGAAAACATTCATAAATATTAATTCAAAGTCGAGACCTAACCTAGAAAGTGTTCATAAGACTTATTTTTGTTATGGAGTGCTTTGGAGATTTTATTTATTATTTATTGAAAACTTTTTACCAAGTAAATGCAAATTCAATCAATAAGTTTTGACTTCTTTTTAAGTAAGTATCTGTGCATAAATTTTGCGAATCTACGATTACTAATTGACATTCTATTGCAATGATTAATAGCTTTTTTGGTTTTGTGGGAAATGAATTTATTTTTTTAGCCAATCATTTGATTTTTATCTGTTTCTTTTAGTCATTTTGTGAGGTATTTTATGCACATTTATGCTTACATAAAACTTTAATATGATGATTGTAAAACAAGTACTATTGTTTTCATTGTTCACACACATCCCTCAAAATAGAGCATTATGAAACTTTGATTTATATTTCAGACTTCTAGATTATGCATGTTATCCATGACTAACGATATTTTGTTGAATGTACATACTTAATTTTTTTCTTGAAACAAGTGACAGCTCACTATCTCTTAGTAAAATCAATTAGCAATTCTCATCCCAATCTCTGATTTCTGCTCCGTTAAATCACTGCAGAAATATCACTTTCCGTGTTGAACTACTCCAGGGCAAATGACTTCATTGCAGAAATAACCAGTTATCACGACAAATACAAAACCACAAGGGAAACATTTAACACAGTTTACACTAATAATAAACAAAGTCCAAACTAAATTATTATATTTCTGTTTTTCATACTGCACTGTTGAATTTTAAAACATTGACTAAAGATATGTTATACATACATCTCATTCAGCCCAACATCACCAATTTGTCGGCACGGCTAAAATACTAATTATACCAGTAGCTGATATGTATATCGGTAACAAAAAATCCCTTTTAAAGAGAGTTAAGAATAATATTGACATACTTATATACAAATCAAAATACAGAAACGCCGTGCACTGAGAGGTTAAGACGGAAAACATTTACAACAACAACAGTTAAAAGTTAAAAAATGTTGGAGCTCGTTCGTACAGAGACGATACATTTATTCAAGTACTTTGAAAAATTATTAAGTATAAATATTTTTCTTTATAATATTGACTAACATTATGGTGAAATATTGCAATTCCAAAATTTACTAACAATCAATATATCTAATTTGAAATTTTTAGTGTAGTTAATTAATGGGAGATTTTTTCTTCTTTTTTAGAGGCAAATATATGTGTTGAAAAATATCAATAAAAAGTGCCTTTTATAATTCAAAATCGAATTGATTTGCTTCTGTATCAATTTCAACATTTTTATAGGTATTACTTTATTCTAATTCATTTACATTTTTCCATGGATTTAAAATAAATCTTTTATACATACAATATAACCAAATGTTTTTTTTTTACCAGTTTGATGATTTTAAATATTCCAGTGCATCAATTATGTGTGAAAGATTTTGAAAAGTTGGTAAATGAAATTGAAATGTGATTATCAAAATTATACACATTTTCACCGTTTAAATAAGATATTGACCATGTTAATTATTTACTTAAACTATGATTAATAAACAGTTTTGTAAAGGCAAGCAGTAATATTTTGATACATTATAATAAATTATTTCAAACATCACAAACTTTTCGTAGAGTTCCATTTACTGGTTTATATTAGAGGCACTGAAAATGTTTTTGCAAGTAAATTAATCTTATTGTATATTAGAATTAATTTTGATAATGTATTTAACACGTCCACCGTGTCGGACACGGCTCCCGTTTCTACGCTAATATTGCAATCACGATTAGGTTAAGATATATCGCTAATGTCATGTGTTTTAAGAATGTGGAGAAAGAAGCTAGTCTTGAGTGATTAAATTTATGATAGTTTTTGAATTTTCATATACTATGTATTACATGAGATATGTTGTACACAGTGACTGGTTGACATAAGTTTTGATTTTGGAAAAATATGCTCCACTAAGCACTTTGATGATTCTTTGCCAATAACACATTTTTCATGTTGACATTTTTTTTAAATATTTGATGTGCTATAAATATATATTTTTATTGTCCCAGATCTTTTATGTTGATTACCTCCTCACTTATAATCAATAGAGAAAAAATCAATGCAGTAAATTCTTGATGTGAGGTTCTCCTGATTTATTGATTATAGTGCATGCTAAGCCACTTACCTTCATTGTCATTTTTTAACTGAATTTATGGAAAGTTGATTAATATAATGTGTTATCATTTTATTTTTAATATATTCCTTGACTCATTCGGCCATTATATTGAGATTTTACTATATTTCTTTTGGATTGAAATATCAATTATTTGCTTTAGTACCACATTCATTGTGTGATAATATTCATCAATAAATTAAATCTCCCAAATTATAGTCAGGATCATGTTGCTGACTTAAGAATTGTATTTTAAGGCGTAGGAGGGTATTATATAGAATTAAGTATTTTTCTATTTAGTAACTAACCTAATGAAGTACAAAAATGTGTTCCACCTCAGAAGTTGTTTAGTTCTAAACTACTTAAATTTGCTGCTGTACTAACTTTATTGTTAAATCTTTATACAATTAATAAATTTTATTGTAGGGGATTGTCAAATCACATTCTGATTATTTTCTGTTTCATTGGACATGTCCTTAAAAAGTGATGTATTATTTTTTGATAACTTTTTACTTTCGTAAATTTTTCATGATTGTTTTGAATGTATACTAAACATTACTCAGCCTTTAATATTAAATGAGTATTTTATTCAGAGATTTATTTTTTCATAAAAATGCTTGGTTTGAATATAAATGATGGCGTTGTGATTGATTATTTTTTCTCGTGATCTCTTGTTTTGTTTTTATGAGTACATTTTAAAATATTTTATTTGTATTGAAACAATACTTAAAAATCTTTTTATAAATCGCTTTTTTTTAGACAAAACTATGGTAGTATACAAAAATAATATTTAAATTGGGTTATTATTTTTCAATTTAATTTATCATTCAAATTGAAAATATTTCTCTAGTTATATAGAAACTTTATGAATAAAAAATCATACTTGTTGAAGATAAAATCTTTTTCTTACTGTCCTTAATTGTAATTTTTATTTGCTTTGTTAATGTTAATATTTATAAATTTACATCTAACTTAATTAAAAGTATTTTTCAATGTTGTGCTCAGAAAAAAAACTGCCACTAAATAAAAGAAAAATGTACACATATTTCAAATATAATTTAAAAACTATTCAGTATTCTAGCCCACCCAATTTTGATTGTGTATATTTCTTTCTATAATTATCTTTATTAAAACCACATCACATATGTGTTATTTGTATATTCTTTTTTTAAATTCAGTATTCAGTAAAATTTTGCATTTTTTTTATCAAAGCATAATATTAAAGACATATCCCATCAATTTCAAATATGCTTACGTGAATAATCAAAGTTTTCATTTGTAAATATTTTTTTTTCTCTAGATATATTTTATGCAGCCTTATTTTCTACAAATCGAATGCATATTCATTTATATTAAATAATTCTTCTGTTAAATTTAAATGCATACTAAAATCATAGACAATGCCATCAAAAAAACTTGGAAAAAGCTGGAACTTCTGAACTAATTATTCTATTTTTTTTTTTTTTTAATAAGAAAAACACATTTTTTGTACTATTTTCACTATACATTTTATGTGTGAAACCGGTTCTGATCATAAAATATTATTTCAAATATTATGCTTTTCCATCATGAAAACTCTTTAAAAGAAAAAAAATATTCCATTGTCGAATCCAAATTACATTTTTTTAAATAAAATAGCTTCTGCTTTTTTGAAAATATTCTTTTTAAAAAATTTTAATGAATTTTGAAGTTGAAAAATTATGTATTATATAATTTTAATCTCAATTATATTTTTTCTGTATTACTCTGCTATGCGGCAGAAAGGAAAACTGCTGTAACATTTGTAGGGCATATAACAAACGATATTAACGTGTGAATAAAATATTGAAAATTTTGAATTTTTTTCTTGGTTGTTCAGCCCGAGATAGAGTTTACAGTAATTTTTGTTACTTATGTAAAACTTGACAGCTTTTCAGATTATGAATTGATGGAAATCATTATTGAACATAAAACAGTTTTTAATTATAATCATTCTTTATTGCGAGGTTGCTTGAATTTCAGCAATTTATTTATTCAGTATAGAGAGTTCACTATGTTTTCTCAACTTACTGTTATCTGTGTAGTCGGTATTTGCTTAAAATATTAGTTTTACAAAAATTGCCTGGATTAAATTATTTCAAATACAAAGGAAATATATTACCATATGATTACTCATCCACTATTGAAATTTAGAGTAACTTTCATTGTAATGCTGGAAGTAGAATGTTTAATTATTCTTTTTTCATAATATTGATATCATTTCTGTGTTAAATTAATCTTATGAGATTATATAATATCCTGGAAAATAGCATTTGAAAGAATTCCTTATCTATCAATTTGTTGCATTTTTTTGCAATACGCCAGAAATATATATCCATCCAACATCAAGAAATTGCATGCCTGCAAAAGTAAATCGAGTGAGCAATTTTTATGTTTTTGAACCACAAATATTTTTTTTTCTTTTTGTTGGTATTGAGTGGTGTATACGTTGTGGAATTCAACTCACAATTAGAATAATAAAATGAATTCGCTTTATTATCCTTTCACTGCACCAAACTTTTTTTTGTACTGTAATTTTATCATCATTTTTCAATTATTGGAATTGTTTTCATTCATTTCTGTATATCAGGTATATGTGTTAAGTTAGACATGGTTGTAATTTGATTTTGATTATTTAGTATATTTCATGTAAGGATATGGCTGCAGTCATTAAATAAAAAAAGAAAACTGACCACAGTACATTATGGCCTGCCTCTATAAACTTGATAGCCAATCTGAGCCATAGAAATAGTCTTGTCTTATACGGAGGAGTCAATTATTTTAGAGATTGAAATGTTATTTTCTAGCAATAATTCCTACTAATAGAAGTAGTTAAAGTTGTTTTAAATCTCGAATAAAAATAGGATTAAAAACTATGATCAAGTTACCATTCTTGTTATAATGAATTTAAAGTTAACAGCAGCTAAGATATGATTTTATTTTATACAAAATGGTACTTACGTATGTACATTAAGTGTCTTAAGATGTTTTGGAAAATGTAGTCACATGAAAATTTTGAAATATATTTGATATAATAAAGCTATTGTTTTTCAATATACCAATAATCTGAAATTCTCATTCCAAGTATTTGGAATAGACATACAGTAAGCAATGAAAATCCCATTTCACACAGGTAGGTATGTAGTGGTAAATGATAGAAGTGACTGCAATGGTTCTTTCATCAGCTGTGGATAACATTCTAACTGTGAAACCTGAATTGTTTAAATTTAATAGATTAAGATCATCTTTTTTTTAATCAAGTCTTCCTAACCCCTTTCAAATAAAGGAACAATTAGCCGATGACATCGAAAATTCAAACATCGCAAAAATAAATTATAACATGGTGAAAAAAATAGCAATGTATTTTAGTTCTACAAAATTATTTTTAAAAAATACAGTTGATAGCTATTTCGGCTGTGTAGAAAAGGCGCACAATACATACTCTCTCCTGTTTTAACGGCCTAGCTTGTTACTTTCACACAATAAAACTAAATTTTCAAAAATTGTAAATGAAACAAAAGGCGGCTATGACAATAAGTTTACATGTGGGACGGAAGTGGTCATTACGGAAACATATCAGACCACCCCCACCCCATAATAGGCTGGACTAATGGGGATACTATTATATTAGTTTATTCGTTAAGAATCCTTTGTGATAATTGATGTCTATTGATTTCCAGCTGTTCCAAAGCCGTCATTCTGCGACCCTTACTAAATAATTTTGTAGAACTAAAATACATCGCTATTTTTTTCACCGTGTTATAATGGAGTTCTACCAAGTGAATGCCAATTCAATCAATAAAATAAATTATAGTGTTTAGAGGCTTCTTCTGCACCCCTAGAGATACTTTCCGAAAATCCTGTCATAAATCTTACTACCCAATACAATTTGTGAATTTGAGCATGTTAGATCTTATATATTACTTTTAAGGTGTTAACTGTCACTTCTTGATGGAAAGGCATTATATTTTAAATAATAAAAACACATTTTTTAGTACTTATTTCCACAATATATTTTTTGATCAGGACCGGTTTCGCTCATCGCGAGCATTATCAACTGATAGAATACAATTTACAAACAAGTCTATTTATACATTTTATTATTTAAAAAAAAAAAAAAAAAAATCTTATATATTAACCAAAGAAATTAATGATGAAATATATAGTTCACTCAAATGTCATGCCATACTTTAATAAAGAGTTTCACAAAAAGTTGGAAAGAGTACATGAATTTTTTTTTAATAAAACTTACAAAACATATGTACATTTTTGAAATAGGGGAATACTATATATTGATTGAATTGGCATTCACTTGGTAGAACTCCATTATAACAACTATAATGGGAATACTATATTTTTTAAGATTTTCTTTTATTAATTGAAGCTTTCCTGCATTTACTCTTTTTTCAGGGCCCCTTGAAAAACGTGGAATCGAGGTTCCACTGAACTCATCTTTTAATCCTTAATTATTCTTCATGTTTTGAAGACCTTATTATAGCCAAGTATGGGCAAGTCTTTATTTTATAGTTATTATTTTCGAACTCTCAGCTCCAACTTTCGTAGAGAATAACATTGGGGGTTGTGCAGGATAACCTATTTATACTCCTTGCAGACTTTTTGATAGTAGTTGCTTTTAATCCTTAATTATTCTTCATGTTTTGAAGACCTTATTATAGCCAAGTATGGGCAAGTCTTTATTTTATAGTTATTATTTTCGAACTCTCAGCTCCAACTTTCGTAGAGAATAACATTGGGGGTTGTGCAGGATAACCTATTTATACTCCTTGCAGACTTTTTGATAGTAGTTGCGCATGTGTTAATATTATGATTTTTTTGTGTATCATTCAATATTATATTTGTGATAAAATAATACTGTTTATCAATGCCTCTCATAAGCACAACAATTGGTTAATTGTATCACAATAGGTCTACCCAACTTAAAGCTCTATAGCCAACATAAGATCGGGCACAATTCAACCGCAAAATTGCTATGTAGTGCTACGTAACATCCTATAAATAACCATACAACCGCGAAGAAAATATTAAACTAAATCGAAAATTTGTTTAAAAAGATGGAGTGAGTCATAAATGGTTCATGATTTTCAAAATTAAAATCAAACCATAGCTTCCGTTTTTGAATGAAAGTATATGTTAGTGATCATGAGAATTAAATAATCATAACTTATTAGGTTGATTTAAGAATGAATCGTCACGTCTCAGGTAATAATATATGTTAAAATGGGTAACATCTACATGGTAAGCTCCATCTCTCCAACATAACATTTGGCAACAAAGGTGAAAAAAGAAAAACAAAAAGATTATTTTACAATTTTTATAGTTTATTTTTTCATTTAGAAAATATAAAATGACCTAGAAGTAGTAAGTCTTGTTTAGCTAAAATCAGAAATAATTTATTTAAAAAAAATAAAAGCTTTGGCGTAATACTTTACGGGCTCCAACAGAACAAAAATTTTCATTGAATATCTTAAAATAATAATAAGAGCATTGTTAACAACAACCGAAGTGGCCTTCCCAGAAACGCAGCAATTGTTTTTTGGAGAAAACGCTGAATTTAAGACAATATATGGCCAGTATTTTTCAGGAAGGGTTTTTTTTTTAAATTTTAATACAAAACTCTTGACATTTTTATAATAAAATGTATTCAATAATATCTTACAAATTACAAGGAATGAAGAGTAAGCTTGGCTTGAGCAGGCTTAGTTTGATAAATAATGGGCGGAAGTCTCGACTGAATGACTTCTCGGGGTGCACCGGCGTGATTCGTTCGCGGCACCCCTCTGGTGTTGGTGGGTGGTGACGAGTGACGATAAATAAATGAGGAGATGAGCAGGACAAAAGCCCGGATGGCGCTTAGAAGCACTTCCTGTGGACAATGGATGGACCAGATTCGTCGTACTCTTGCTTGGAGATCCACATCTGCTGGAATGTGGAAAGGGAAGCAAGGATTGATCCTCCGATCCAAACGGAGTATTTCCTTTCTGGGGGTGCGATGATCTTGATCTTCATGGTAGATGGAGCGAGGGCAGTGATCTCCTTCTGCATGCGGTCGGCGATTCCAGGATACATGGTGGTTCCTCCTGAGAGAACAGTGTTAGCATACAGATCCTTACGGATATCCACGTCACATTTCATGATTGAGTTGTAAGTGGTTTCGTGGATTCCGCAAGCTTCCATTCCCAAGAATGAGGGCTGGAATAGGGCTTCTGGGCAACGGAATCTTTCATTTCCAATTGTGATGACTTGTCCATCGGGAAGCTCGTAGCTTTTCTCGAGGGAGCTGCTAGAAGCGGCGGTGGCCATTTCCTGTTCGAAGTCTAGGGCGACATAGCACAGCTTTTCCTTGATGTCCCTAACGATTTCTCTTTCAGCGGTGGTGGTGAAGGAGTATCCTCTCTCGGTAAGGATCTTCATGAGGTAGTCTGTCAAATCGCGACCGGCAAGATCCAGACGCAAGATGGCATGGGGGAGGGCATATCCTTCATAGATTGGTACTGTGTGGGAAACACCATCTCCTGAGTCAAGAACGATACCAGTAGTACGACCGGAAGCGTACAAGGAGAGGACAGCCTGGATAGCTACGTACATAGCAGGGGTGTTGAACGTCTCAAACATGATTTGGGTCATCTTTTCCCTAAAAAAAAAAAAAAAAATTACCAACTGAAAATCAGGCAAGAATTTTTTTTAAATTTCTATTTAGCATTCTCTTGTAATTAATTACGAATGCTATCGCATTGAAATGAGAGAAACTTAAGTTGCATAGTGAAGAGAATATTAGAAGAAAGAAAATTGGCAAATTATGAAGCCATCGATGATATAAATAAATAATTACCTGTTGGCTTTAGGATTGAGGGGAGCTTCAGTCAGGAGGACTGGATGTTCTTCTGGTGCAACTCTGAGTTCATTGTAGAAGGTATGATGCCAGATCTTCTCCATATCATCCCAGTTGGTGACGATACCGTGTTCAATGGGGTATTTGAGGGTGAGGATACCTCTCTTGGACTGGGCTTCATCTCCTACGTACGAGTCCTTCTGTCCCATACCGACCATGACGCCCTGATGACGCGGCCTTCCCACGATAGATGGGAAGACAGCGCGGGGTGCATCATCACCGGCAAATCCGGCTTTGCACATACCAGACCCATTGTCTACGACTAATGCGGCAACTTCTTCGTCACACATCTTTAGTTAGTCTAGAAAATAAAATGGCCTAATTAATATCAACCGTCAAGTAAGATCGCATTATCTATAGTTATGCAACTATGTTCCAATGAGACTTATCCGAGATATATTACACGCATTCATTTGAAACAAATGACAGTTAAATAAGATTGCTCACGTATAGCCTATAGACATTCAAAATATTTTAATAAAAATTTATCGGACCGTCATAACTCCACTAAATCAGAAAGCAAGTGTCTCCAATAAGTCATTATATCTTAAAATACTTCACGATTAACTTCAGACAATAAACTGTTCTTATATGATAGGGGGTGTGACAATGATCGCTTTAGAGTTCGATTTTTTTTAAGCAAATTTGGAGACATTGATATTTAAATATCAAACAAACTTTTCAAAAATACGGATCCTAGTGATATTTTAGAATATTTAAGTATTATTATTTATTGACATTATCTTCCAACTGTCAATTAAACAGTATTCAGAAAGAATGCGTAAAATAGTAGTTGCGAAAAAAATCCCGGCCTACACCAACGTTCCCTAAAAGGTAATCGGTTTCATCACGGTCATTTACTTAATACGGTGAAGCAAAGATTTCACATGATTGGAACATTTTGACAAGTCTGCCGTCAGCGTTTTTCAATTCGAATAAGGTATCACGAATGAAAAAGCCGTTAAGATAATGTTTATACTGCCGATTTCGGTTTCTTAAGAAATATTATCAAATCAATGTAGGCGTCACTGAATTATTTGCGGTTCTATCGGTTATATCGGTACATGTGATCGGAAACTTCTAGACCAATAACATCAATGAGACGTCGAAGTAAATATTTAAAATATATAAATGCACGATTCTGGTCAATTTGAACTTGAGATATCAATCCCGCAGTGTTCGCCACGCGCAGGATTACCACCACTAAGAAAACCACGCCCCGGGATCTTCACGAGTACCGGTTTTCTGTATTTTTCGAGTAACTTCTAGCGCGTCTATTTTAAAATCTGATATTATAATTCAAATAAAAACTTTTGATCGGCATCAGAATACTAAGATATTTACTGTCACACTTTACGGCTAGTTTCACGAATATTATAGAATATTAATATTATTCCGGGCATTCCGAAACTTTGGAGCCGAGTATTACACCTCTTGGCCACCTGATGAAAGACACTTATTTCACACTACGTAAGGGGTCACTACGATAATCCAGTCACATGTCGAGCGATGAATGAATGATGAACTTTTTTTTGATAAATGTGAATACGATTTATTGAAAACTTACATTTATTAATTACGGAGTAAGAATTAATTATAAGTCAGGTCGCACAGCCACTTAATGCCGTACGATGTTCACTAAACAAGAACTCTCAGTCGAATGATGAAAAATGCCAAGTTTGGACAATATAAATGCGGGCTTATCTCGACCCCCCACACGACGTCGACCAATGGCGTTCGTCTTTACCATATATGGTATTGCAATGCACTCGTTACCGGCTAGACGGGTGAGGTTGTACAATCGCCGAAACGGAATATTTTCGTTTCCCTCTGACGCGGTGGAATGATTCACAGCGCGACGGCGACGTGACTCTTTCGCCGGTTAGAGATGATAACACCCTGATAATGCGATATCATGATTCATAAAAGAGCGAATTGACAGGGCGAAAATGCTTGCGACGTATGAAAATTCAACAGACCATATCGGCGAACGCTTGTGCCGGTTAAAAACCCGGTCAATAGAATTTCAATAGGCATTCGGATTACCGACGAGAAATACATACAAATACGGAATCATCTCGGCAAGTCGCTAGCGGTGGGGTAAGATAAAAAAAAAAAAAAAAGTGCAACGGGGCTCGACTGCTTATCATCATCACAATAGTTGGAAAGGTGCCAACGAAAATAAATCAGTCTGAGCCGGAGAACCAGCGGACACCGGTTTTCTCGACCACCTGCTCACCCATGGCAGAGAGCCAAATTATATTTCATTGAAAATTGTGTTTATTATTAATATTCTGATATATATACCGTATGTATGCAATATTGATGAAAATAAATCATTGATAATAGATACTAAAAAGTATATATAAAAATTTACTTACGGGAGTCACCTGAAACACGGGCACACTACACGCGAATATTGTCGCAAGTGGGAAATGCCGGTTGGTTGATTCAACGACTCCTACGCGACATGGACTGGTCGGGGTAGACGACTATGAAATATCGGTATAAATTCTGACAATACACTATATATCAAAAATTGTGTGTTAAATTGAGTCGATATAACGAATATAGTTACGTTACCCATCAATAATATTGCTCATTCTACTATTTTTATTTTGATTGCGATCATATGTTTTACTGAACACCCCTCACATTTTGAATAGTGGTTTGGCCCATGATCCCTTCCACGGCCGAGTCGGTGGCATTACCATATATGGGCATAAAGAAATCTAAAGCCTCCGATTGGCTAACAGCAGCCGTACTTCGTTGAAGCCGTTTTATCGTGGCGAATACTTTACGTGTAGTAGTAGCAGAGAAGTAGACTGTGGATTTAAGATTGTATGTAGTATTGTAGATTTTTATTTAAATTTACCTGTAATATTATTTGAGGCAAGATCAACGATGTCGGCAAGCAAGCGTACTAGTTGGGTGACGGTGGGTCGTGGGAACTCTCGCCCAGTATTGATTGTGGTCGGTGGTCATATATGCATTTCAAGTCATTGATTAGATGCGCTTTTGTATTAATATTTTTGAAATCAACGTTCGCTCCCAAATTGTTGCATATGGCCTCCTTAGTGAGGCATATCAATATAAGTTTCTCTGATTTTTTAACTAAGCTTAAATTCCTATTCGAAGAGAGTGGGCATATAAATGATAAGACGACGTAGAACGGGGTAAATAGGGACACTTTTTGCCCTTTATGAATATGTATCTGCATACATGCTCCACATTGTCCAGACATGAACGGCTTAAATTTGTTTCTATAGTCCTACTACACACCCTAAAAATATTTATTGTATTTAAGATGAGGTTATTTTTGTTCGATGTCTATTTGGCTTGCGTTAACGTGAATAGGGCCGCGAATGAGGTGATTAGACGAGGAGGCTGAAAGATGAATAAAAATAAAGTAACATTTGGCAATTCTTGAAAAATATTTTTCGATAATGTAGAAACTTTTTTCACTTATGGTATTTATAAAATCAAATAAAAATCGCAGAATTTTATAATATTATTCATAACTATTAAATTAAAATAGATACATAATATTATACAAAAAAACGTTTGAATTTATCACTTCTTTGCTAACCAAAGGTATTTTTTTTTTGATAGACCTATTCTATATTTGATCGTACTTGCAAATTGTAAAAATGGTGCTTCAAGAATCATGTTTATATACTGACATGTTCTTATTATGGATGAAGCTTTCTAGCAACAAAAAATGTGAAATATTACACCGAATATAAAAACTTTTTGATCAATTAAAATATTTCAATAACTTGTCGTCGCTGTCTCTATTCACCCAGTAGGCATCTCTATCCACCACATTCTCGTCTCTATGGACCCCAAAATATTTGTAAAAAAGATGTTGAAATTATATATATATGAATAGTACAGAAAACCAAATATGGAAGAGTTATTAACTAAAATTTAATACCACGTACTTTTAGTGAAATAAGACAGAAGTTTGTGAGCAGACAAAAAGTAATAGTAATTTTGGTTTATCATTGAGCTGGTTAGGTGTAACCATTTGAGAAATAGTATAACCACTATCGAAAATAATCTCATAAACAAAATTCTTACGTTATTTCATACCTTGATTTTGTCTCTATTCACCCAATTTTACAGTGTCTATTTTTTGACTAATTGCTCGTTTGGACTTTATTTTAGTCATTAACACTCATGCCTTCGAACAGAAATCTATTCCTTCATCGATTGATAAACTGTTTGAACTGGGCTCGAGCCCGCAAGATCTGTAACGTAAGCTAACGACATTGACCACTGCACTACGGACCGGGCAGATACGTAGACGACTTATTTTTGGACATCCTTTGAAATTTAACTTTATATCATGTGTTTATATCCCAAGAATCCATCTTATACAAGGTTGTAGTGCTTAAACGCCGATCAAAAGAACCAGTCAAGTCAATTTGTTACCAATTGAAAAATTCTTAAGCAACAATAAATTTAAATGTATGGAGTCTGTGCTTTGTGCTTTCGCTAATTTCTATCAAAATGTTGGCCAGGATTTGTCTGGTATGAAAAAAAAGGTTCAGGACCGAATTTTCTTCTGATTTCAACCCGGTTAGGTCGATATTCCATTCTCGTTTATATTATATATGGAAGAAAGAATGTTTTATATCAAATATAAAAAAAGTTACCTGTCGATTCTTCTTCTAATCCGTAGTTTTTTATTTAGTATTTTTGTAAATGGGGTGAATGAATGTTCCAATCATTAATTTGAATATTCAAAATACTATAATATATAGGCCGATGTCATAGATATTTGGATGCCGAGTAAAGGAAATTAGATACCTACTCAAACTCTATGGTGCTACCCTTCGTCTTCTTATTAATGTTACGTGAAAAAGCGACATGATTTATACATCTATGTCCCATTAAACTAGTAAAATTCATTATCTATCGTACAATTTGAGATAATGATTAAAGGTGCTTGATAAAATTTCAATATCAACCTAGAATCTTTCAAACTTTGTAAATTTCATGCTTTGTTCCTGATTGAATCGAGTACATCCGTTTATCAAATTTTCTGACGATGGCGAAAAGCGAGACCCGGGTTATGCGTAGCAAAACATTATACGGAGTTTGAACGATTCAAACACATTTATGCATTCTTATTTGCACCAATTAGAAAAATGTTTGATAATCGACCATGTTAGATATGCTGATAAGACTCCAAAGAGAAAATGAATTTTGCAAACAGAACTATCAAGAACCTCGACAAAATCTTCGAGTCGGCTGTTTTTTTAAAACTGTGGATTATATAGCGATGCGCTTCGCTATAATCTTTTTCTAATTTGAACCAGCATCATAATAAAATACTTTGACTTTTATTATATCGCTAAATCAACAAAAAAAAAGTTTTTAATAATAACGAATCCTCAGTTTTCCCAGTGGACATATATTCCTATTCGACTCCCATATTCATCATCATGAACCTAATTATTTTGTGAATGATAACGTGATCCCGTACCCGC
This sequence comes from Himalopsyche japonica, assembly GCA_028555115.1. NCBI lineage: Eukaryota > Metazoa > Arthropoda > Insecta > Trichoptera > Rhyacophilidae > Himalopsyche > Himalopsyche japonica. The sequence continues at coordinate 2,340,145 of JAHFWJ010000446.1, read as the reverse complement.
TAGGGTTGGTCAATAATAATGTTTAAGAATATCGATTAGCGAATCAACCCTTAACGGGGATGGTAAGCCAATCTTATCGGAATGACTCACAGTAAAACCTATTTTCTTCGCTTCAATTAAATAAACTCCAAAAACTTAATAATTTATTCAGTGGTACATTTTTAACACGGAATTCCTATAATATCACAATTGTTGCAAATATAATAAATATTTAACGCAATCGAAGCTCGATGTTATTGAATCATCAATTAGTGCTAGCACCTTCAAAACCGACTATAATAATTTGACCAACCATACAACACTATTGATCTCCACAAATGAAATAGTAAAAAGCGCTTAGCCAGAGCACTGTTAAAAATTAATGGACAAGTGTGGCAACATACAATTTAAAACTGCCGCTAACATCTACAATAAGTTTATTGATTGAATTGGCATTTACTTGGTAGAACTCCATTATAACACGGTAAAAAAGTAGCAATGTATTTTAGTTCTACATTTTTTTTACAAATAAGATATAGTCGATAGCTATTTCGGCTCACCCATCGTCACTTGATAGTTCTGACGATGGAGTGAGCCGAAATAGCTATCAGCTGAGCTGAGCCTTTCAAGCTAATTTACTCATATTATATAGTATACAACAAGGAACCAGCCTTATAAATTTTATATTACGAGCCAGTGCTATAATGTGGTTCCCTAATAAACATTTTTTTAGGGAAAACATGTCACGCGTCTAAGTAATGTTTTCTTTTTGATTGAAAAAGTATTTACTTTATTTGTATTTTAGTGAGACTATAAGTTACTCAGGGGCTGTTTGATTTTCGACTGCGGAAATAACGTATAGAAAATATGGTCATCAGCTGTGAAGGAAAAAACGGGCTAGAACGAACAACAGATAGATGCGTGCGACCTTGACTCTCGCTAGATTGTCTACGGGAGGGTGCATTATGGATTAGGGGAACTAGCGAGCCAAAGTGCAATCAGGAACATCTTTGCTTTTGGACCGCAGGCCATCGATAATAGTTACCGAGGCTTGAAATCACGAAAATATCACGGGAGAATTTGGAAACATATCTGTGGGTTTCCTTGACGTATGACAACAGAAAATGAGTATTCTTTTTTCAAAAATTCGTTGCAAATAACCATATTAACATATTATATCACGATAACTTGTATCAGTATCAAAAGAATTTCAAATTTAATTAAAATTGCCATGACTCGACTTATCAAGTACCTTTTCCATTTAAGCAGTAAATTAGAAAAAAATCTTCAGTTTTAATGAATGAATTTGTTTTTCTTTAGTATTTTTAGAGTCAACATTATATTTTTTTCTTTTTTTTCAAATAAAATAGGACTTATAATTAGAGGTGATTTTCCACCGCATAATCTTTAATCCGTTTCTAACCTATGTAAAAATATTACCTATCAATATTGCTCAAACTTTATGGTTGGGGGAAGGAAAGATTTGAACGTATTTATAATACACAAATGTTTTGTTTTATATAAAAAAAATGTTTCAATTTAATCTGCGTTTTTAAATGAGGTCGTTTTATGTATGAACTTAAATCAATGAAATTATTATCCGAATATGGAATCACAAAAAAAAATCATTTCACGACTTAGATATACAAATTTAAAAATATAAACCTCCTTTGTTATAAAACCTACATAAGATAAGATGAATAGATTCAGAAAAATGCTGCAAGTGTTTTTTTTTTGAGTGTCGCTTTCGAGAAATGCGAGTCGAATGACTCAGTGTTATGGTAGGTGCAATTTTATCAGTCACTATTCAATCGAAGCATTTCGAAATGATTGTTTACATTCCACGCAGGTAAACTTAACAACAACAGTAATATTTATTTTTTTGAATTATTCTAATATTCACACTTGATGACAGACTGCAAAATGTTTCCAGTATCCGACGATGACGCATTTATAACTAAATTTATTATAAGTGTGACGCTCTAATGGCTAGAGTAGGTCAAATTTTGTTTCGGATTCTTTTACAGATGTATCTTTTGTTATAATTATAATGATGTTATCCGCGAATTATTTGTTTTCTTACTCTGCATACAATGCTAGAATAAAAGAAAGAAAATGATTCTCGATGGTCATAATATTTCCATAATGGTGAGGTTTTGATGAAAATCTAATGATATTTTTAAAATTCGAAACCAATTACAATTATTAGAAACAATACGTGGTATAAATCGCATTTTTGCATTGTTGTTCGAATACACAGTCGGTCGTCTTGTTAGCACATATTAAAACTTCAAGGTAATGGTAGTCCTGATATAGGTAAGTATGTATACTACAACGATGTAAATAAAGTTGTTTCAACCGGAATCTCCGATGACGCTTCGAGACAAAGGTCTCCCTCCAAAATGACGTCATATAGATGAGTCATAAACATAAATTACTGGGAATACTTTGACCATCGATAAAGGTTAAATACAATTTAAGTTATGATTTTTTTGAATTTAGAACTCTATACACGCATGCCGCATGCGTAAACTATCAATATTATCGAATGCAATGAAAGAGTCCTTATTGAATGCCAGACGAATAATCGAACTTCCTTTTGACCATGAATACCGTTTAGAGTTTGTAGTTATTAATTATTGTAAAACATTGTAACGGTTAAGTTAATCGTAGTGAAGTAAATTTGTTCATATAATGTCAAGAGGGGGTTTCTGTTATATCCACAATATAAATGAACTTTTTATAACGTCGACTTGTGAAATCTTTAAATATTCATAATATCATATGAATGTTTTTAAGCAGGGTATCATTAAAACGTAACCTGGTAGTAAGCTAACGTTTAGTAACTTAATGGAGATAATGTTGTATAGATTGAATTGAAATGATTAGTTACATGGTACATAAAAAATATATTTACTATTTGGCAGAATCTGATAGCACAGCATAAATAATCTAAAGCATCACATATTTCCGCAAAGTACTCAAATAATTGTCTCAGTCACAATATTACTTATCAACATATTGCTATAATATTTGTTCAATCCATTAACGCCTTCAATTATCTACGACCTATAATTATATTGAGCTTGTAAAATTCTCAATTTTTATTTTAGTTTATTTATATTTTTAGAGAATTTTTCCTACACACCAGGTGTTTGTTATTGGATTCACCTTTATATTATATATAGATGAAATATCAATACTTAAATTATTGCTTGATGTGATCTGCATTCAATGTCATTACCGCTAGTACAGTACTAGTATAATACAACTAGCGGGTTCTGCCACTGTAATAACATAGTCTTGAATAAAAATTGACTGAGAAAAAAATGGGAGAAAGAGCTTAATTTTACTGTTAAAATTCAATCGTTGAAAGAACGCCATTATGAAATTACAATGAAAATAAATGAGTTATTTTTATTAGACGGGGAGTGAAAAGAAGTAGGTAGCGAGCTTTGCGTTGCGTTGCTAGGAGAATTCGGTCGTTATTCTGGCCAAAAATCTTTACGCATGTCTATTGCACGAAAATTAATTTTAATAATTGATATTTTATGATTGAAATGTAATTCAAATAAACAGTCTGAATTTAACCTGTAGATATTAAATGCTCGAAACTGTTCGTCACTCAAAACCTCTTAAAAAGTGAGTTTTTTGTGTTCGAAAAATCCACATGAATGCGAAAATTATTTAGCTCGATAAGACTTTCTCATGTTGGGTCATGACTCATGAGTGGAGGAAATAAAATTAGTACCTAAATTCCACACGAAGTCGGGTAGTAAAAGCTAGCCCTCAAATCTAACATTCAAATGAGAAATCTTTTTTATAAACATATATTATAAATGTATAATATTTGTATTTCTCATTTTTTTGGGACTAATATTTCAGAGAAGTTTAATATACAAAATTATCTGTATTTTATCAGACAAAACAGCCATTTTTCTTTTATTACAATTATAATAAGCGCAGAGTACCAACACGTTAACAGGGGGCTGGTTTAATCTCGGAGTTATGCGCGGTGTTACAGGGAAGGGGTTGGTATTTTATTACTCTTATTGAAAACAATTCGAAAATAAATAAAAAACATTTTTATATAAAATTAGTTAAGTATTGACTTTATCGAAATTTAAGCCCATGTCGATCTGATCATTAGGTGTAGGTTTTCTTACTACTCCCATAGCCACTGTGATATCACATAATCAATTACAAAAAGCTTGATTGAACCGAATAAATATATTGTTCATCTGATAGGTGTTATTTTATCTGTGTGCCAATGTTTTAATGTGTTCTTTGGCCTATAATTTTAAATGCTCAATTTCAACAGAATCAAAGCATTATGGAAAGAATTTGTCGAAACATTATAGAACATTATACAACAAACGCAATATTAGGTAACGAAAATCTAAAACATCTTAGAACGCCTAAAACCAATATAAATATATCAAACATCGGATTTTATCACCGCTTTTATTTATATATACATTATATGAGAAATTATGAAATACAACGAAACAAATCAATATGATTTTTGAATATATTTAAATCATCTACTGAACGAGTAAGTGAATACTTATTTGATTTTAAAATATTATTTTTCTTAATTTATTAAAGGATTCGCGGAGTCCGGTGCAAGTCAATCCGATCTCTCTTCAGCCCGCCCCCGATTATATTATAACAGCTCAAAATACTCTTTAGACATATCTATTGATTGGATTTCAATGAAAATTAAAACGCCGATATTCTTGTACGATATGAAATTACGTTATATATATTAAAAAAATCTTCTTTATTCATTATCAGCGGTCATAATATAATATTTATAAACTTCTTCCACGTCACGCTAAAGTGATGTTCTTTCAACTTGTAAACCGGTTGAGAAAAACCACACTGGAATGCTATAACGTATATGATGTTAGCTATAGTTGATTTATAATATCTTTATTAAATACAGGGCCGGCAAAGAAGGCGATCACTATTGAACGATTGATCTCAGTCGTAATCTTTTCATCCAAAAATGGAATTGGTGTATAATAATAATAAGCCTTCGTCCCTCCTCCCATTTCTGTAGTACTGCAATAAAGGCCTTGTGAAATATGCGAAGATTTTTTTTATCAATTTAATGTATCTGCTATACTGCTACAAAATGAATTTTATAATGTTTACATGTATATTTGTGTGTATATATATATATATATATATATATATATATATATATATGTCGCTTTACATCTGCCGTCAAAAAAAAATTAATCAATTTGAGCTTTTCAAAAAAGATTGAAAGTATTATATTTCAAAGAAAAAGTTGATTGCAACACTGAATTGTTGAAGTAATTTAATATAACTATAATTTTATAGCATATCACATGAAAACAATATAAAATTAGTGATGAACTACTGTCAAAAATTGTTAATAAAATCTCGGCCTTTTTTTCTACCGAGAATATCATTTATATTAAAATTTTCAGCTATGGTGAAAATTATGCATCGTCCATATTCTTTTTTTTTATAACAATAGATTTCTTTCTAAAATAACTGTTGTGAAATAATTAAAATTTATGGAATTTTCGTAACAAAAGCATTACTATTGGAGCAGATGTTCCTGAGATCAGCAGAAGTGGTTCTATAGAAGCCGGTTTTTGGTCAATCACTCAACCATTCATTTTCAGCCACGCTAAGGATGTAGCTTGTAAGTGATTAGAAGTTTCCCAATCCCTCTATCTTCTCACTGTTTTTTCAGATCTGACAGATTAGAACGTAAGCTACATAAAAATTCAGGTCTTTCAACATGATTGAAAAAAAAAACAAAATTTAAATGTGCTTATACGGAAATTTCAACCCGTGGGCAATGCAATCGAATAGATGAAGCACCCAAAAGCGTTGACTACGCGGCTACATACCGGCAACTTTAAATTTACTCTTAATCATTCTAGTGTTTGCGAAATGTTAGATAAAAAAACATTCCTACGGATGATAATTATTTGTCACGTATACAAAATATCGATATATTTGTTATCACGATGTGCTGATACCAGAAATAATGAAGAAATAAATTCTTTCTTGTGCATGAAGATGATACTAAATTTATAAATGGAAAATTACTGCATTTAATGTGTTTTCCGTTCTATGTATGCAAATTCACTTTAGATGTTATATTTTTATTATAGCAGCTGAATTTGAAAGCATTCTTGGGAAAATAGTTACGCAAAACCTCGATTTGGACATAAAATATCAACCCGATTAGTTATTAATGTCGTATCCCTTCCTACGCCGATCGCCGTTCATCTCTCTTTCACCATCTGGCATCTAGTTTCACCTTATTGAAAGATTTGTCAACACTACCTTTTGTAGATGTGAAACGAATAGTTTACTTGCTTAATGAAATAAATGATGTCTTCAAAATTTTAATAATTCCATTTGAGCTACGTAAAAACTGTTACTAAAAACGGCTATCATTAACTAAGACACCAAAAATGGCAGTGAAGTAAGTTGACGTCAATGCCATCGTACACAGTTCACAATAAAATAATTACTGGGAGATAAAACAGCAATGAATTATTACACATGCTGTTGCTCTTTTGACAGTTTCGGATATTATCTTCAACTGTGAAAGTCAAATTCAAATCCCGACTTATTCAAGCCACAATATAGTTTCAAATGGCATGGAAAAACTTCAAAGGGATATCACAATTTAAATGGAATACCTTTTAAGGTGTTAACTGTCACTTCTTGATGGAAAGGCATGGATGGAAAGATGGAAAGATGGAAGGATGGAAAGGTATTATTTAAAACGGAATACGATGAAGAGATTTGAGAAAGCCATTCATAAATTTGGTTAATATCTAAAATATTAAGATTTATTGATTGAATTGACATTTACTTGGTAGAACTTCATTATAACACGGTGAAAAAATAGCAATAGAAATAGCTTTCAACTATATATTATAAAAAAAAAAATGAAGAACTAAAATACATTTTTAAAATACATAAACAATTTTCACCGTGTTATTAAGTTTTACCCTGGTTGGTATCTTTGAATTATAATTCGGAAATCTTTTCAAAGTGTGTAGAGACAATAACGATTTATCTCCATTTTTAGCAGAAAAACAAAAATAAAATCAAAAGTAAAAGCAAAAACAAACATAACGTAAAATCTTCCAAATATTGCTTTTTACGTCAACGAATTTAATTGTCGTTTGAAAGTATAGTCATCTTCCTGTATGGATAGTCTATAGATATATATGTTTTTTTAAAATAAAAGTACACTATACGGTTAATTTACAAATAATACAAATTTCATATTCCATTATATAAAATATATTTTTCAAGCAGTCGCTTGTAGATTTAATACTGCTTTGAGAATCTTCAAAAACCCCACCTACAGACTGTAAAGCAAAGCAGTGAAAACTCCTTTTATCGATCACAAGTTTCAGTTTCAGCGCAGACAGTAAAATTTCAGATTTTTATTTCTTCGCTCTTTGATGTCGAATTTTCATGAAAAAAAGTTTTCGTACTGCTATTGAAGGAATTTTCCAATACTTATAAAACAATTACGATATCGTTTTTAAATCTTAAAAATTATGTTTGTTTTTTGTTCACGAACAGATCATTTCTGACTTTCGATAACACAGATGAACTCATAATGTTTTTTTGTCAAATCGCTATTAAGATTTTTTAGATATTATAATATAATATGCAAAACTTATCATACACAACATTGGTAATCTAATCGATGCTTTAGCAAACCCTCCAAGACGAGTTATAAAAATTTAAATTGAGGCTCCAACCTCTTTATTGTTGATGAATAATTAATAAAAATGTATTAGCGATCGTGTCATTGGGATTTGATGTAAAGTATACATAAGCTCACTTTAATTGGGCATCGATTCGCTTATTCGGATATCCGTTACCTTTTCCGAACGTTTTATAATACGATTCATTTGATTTGAGTAATGAGTACTTAATATTGTAGTAATTATTCTAGTTATACGTCACAATTAGTAATCTTTGCTAGGAATTACTACAGTATGTTGACATCCGGAAGAAATAAAGGAACTTTACATATGTGACGTAGAAATTCAATTGCTAACGTTACTTTCATTCGTTAACTGTCTTTTGACATACCTTTAAATCCTGCAAATCTATTTGAAAATATGCGTATCGTATGTTTTAAGGAATGGAAAAATGTTTTGATTTGCTTACATCTCTCCGTGAAATTCTCTTTCTAAAAACAAAAACAAAGGCTGACGTATTGGTGACAGTTTTCTTCCTACCTTGTCAATTGTACTCTAGCAATTAGGAAAGGTTTGTCACTATATTGGATATGGTAAAAAGTAAATCAATGTTATGTATAGATTATATCCAACAATTTTTTATAAATCTTTTTATATAGGGTACATACAATTTTTTTTCGATAATTTTGTAAGCCAAGTCATGTTGAGATATATTATTTTATATCAAATCACAAGCTGAGAACTTAAAGGCTGTAATTGCAAAGAACAATGAATAATGATACAGGCTTTTAAGTATCACGTCTAATTGCAATTTCTATTTCGCCGAAAATCGCCATTAGAACCTCGAGTACTCGAGTAGCGAAATAGTGAAACAGGCTCGAGTCATAATTACTCTTGTAGGGAGTTAAACTGTCTAGAAAATGTTGCGTATTATTGTCATACAGTGTTAAAGTAAGGGATAATTTATAGATTGAATTACAGGTAAAACAGTGGAATAGAAAAAAAATAATGAATTGGATGAATCAAACAATATGTACATTCCCCCGTTTGAATTTTAAAACTTAACTCGCGTATGACCTATATGAAAACAGTATTAGAGATTAGACAATAATACCGTGAGAGTAAAATGCGTTAAAAATGTAATATGTTTGCATATAATTGAAGAACGAAAGTATATTAGAAGGCATTTGATGCTATGACTTAACAAATATGGTATCGACGTCATTGTCAACTCACCTCCAAGAAATTCGATTTCCATTTCCGAGTGGCAGCGATTACAATAAAATGTAGGAGTACTTTACTAACCATTTTCAGTGGTTATATGTAGGAGAATCGAAATATAAAAGATGTGCCCTGAATTAAAAAGTACGATATTATTTATTACATAATTTAATCTTGGTAAACGTAAGAGATTTCCAATTTTAGTTACATGTTTCTTGGAATTCAAAAATCATATCTTTAAATATAATAATGAACATAATAAATAAACTGGCCAAAGATTCTAAAATCGAATACTAACAATAACAACAATAACCATTAACTCTTTTCAACAGTTATGTATTGCCTTATTAAAGAATTGCCTTGTATAAATATTATGACGAGAATTATTAAGCTATCACCGCCTTCTTAGGCCATTATTAACGCTTCAATACCTTACCATTAAATATTGGCCCAGAAAATTGTATATTTATTTTTATAATAGCAAAATATGAAGACAGTGAATAGAGCTGTGACAATTCAAAACAGGCGAAACCTCTTTTTGCCTCTTTTAATGGATTCTTTATTGAAAAGCATCATCAAAAAAATATTGACTACAATAAAATGAAATATCAGTTATATGAAAGCTCATTGATAATACTTGTAATGAATAAAACCGGTTCCGATCATTTTAAAAGCAACGGAAATATTATAATTTAAGCTGTGTTTTATTTATTGATTGAATTGGCATTCACTTGGTATAATTCCATTAGAACTAAAATTCATTGCTATTTTATTTTCACCGTGTTTTATTTATTTAATATATATATTTTTCGGGACAGATTCTTCTGTTTTTTATTTGTGATCTATATTTCATTTAAAAAATTTTGTTGGAATATTTTTCCCATCAGCTCGGTTAATAAATTGAAAATACACTTTCCTCACAAGTTCCTCTTTTGCGATACAAATTGATTTATAAATATTTATTTTTGTCAATACATTGTTGTAATATATTACATTAAAAATCATTTTCGGTTTCAATCTATGAAACATAAAATCTATAATTCAATTGTTTTTGCACAATGCTTCCAATGTGTTTGTGTCCAAAAAAAAAATCATTTTATATGAAAAATATGTTGATAACTTCCCCGCACTGTAAATAGTAAAGCCAAAAGAAAGAACTACACGTGTGCTACAAAAAAAATGTAAATTGAACTTTTAATTATTGAACAGATATCGACATTTTCAATCATCTATTTTGGTTACATCATATCTTTAGTTTTCTGCATAATGGTTATTATACCTAAGCTATGCGACATAAAAGGCACCTACCTACCTATTTAGCTCGCCAACATTTTTTCGGATTGGCAACCACAATACATAATAATGTATGCATTCGTTTAATTCGCGTGATTTTATTTTTGGCGTTCTATGTTTGAGATTTGAAAATGGTGCGTCTCCATAATAGCCAGCAGGCGGGAGGTCGCCAAGGTCAATAAAATGGCGCGAATCGTAATTTTCACAGACACCGTATTCAGAATCTTGATCGCTAGTAACGGACTCAAAATACAACGTTATATTTTAATGACTTCAGAACGGAACATACAATCATCAACAAATGGATTTGATTCAATTAGAATATGATCGATTGACGGAAGATGTTATTACTTAAAAGCCTGTATAGTGTGCAAGTTATTCTGAACTGTATATCAATTGACATGGAACTAAATTTATTCAGCTTTAGACAATAAATCCAACAAAAATGTTTGTTGAGTTTATTGTTAAAGCTGAAAAAAGGCAGATATTTTTCGATTCATGACCATGTGAGATATAGCGTAGTATGATTTAATTTTTACTATTTTATAATATTCATTCCATAAATCTTAATGTGCTATGCAGATATATAAATTAATCGATGTTTTCCTGTATTTTATTATTGAATAATATGGAATCCATTAATATTAATAAATTATATCGTAAAATTTGATATAGTACATTTAAACATAATTTGGGAGATAGGTAAATTAATATTCGATCAAGAAAGATTATATATAACCTTTATCATAATATTATTTTATAAGGGCGAAGTCTACGACTAACAGACATAAATCAGCTACGAGTCTGACAAGTGCGGGGCTACGCCATATTATAATCAATGTCGGTGTACGCACATCTAGATACAAAATTTTGACATGCTTAAAATTTACAAAATATTCGAATTTAAAACCCGACCTAAAATACATACTTGGTTAGTTTATTTAATTTTTTTTGTAAAGTATGTGTAACTGTTTTGGACGGGAAAACAATATATGTATATATATATTAAAAAAAAGTTACTTTTATTTAATATTTTCAAGACATCGATTGAAACATCAGTATTTTATTGTCTAACAATATTACGATGAAGTGATTCGCGGTTAATGCAAACCAGAAAAGCGGTATTAGTTTTGTGTAAATAGATGTTAAAAACATGTATGTTCAATCACGATATTAAAAAACAGGTATTATTCAAATGTCATAAATAAAGTAAAATATTTTCAAATGTCATAAAATAAATTTTCAATTTGTGCTATCCAACTGATTTTTTAACTTTTACGTGTGTTTTATTTACAGAACTTGACGGCAACAGCCAAATTATTGTTATTTATGAGCCCAGTTACACTATAATAAAGTGGTTATTAATTACTATCACTCATTAAATTTTGTGTTGATAATAATAAATATATTATGTATATGATAAATTAATAGTAGTATTTTACTTGGATTTTATGTGGAACAAATTAATAATGAATCATTTTTTTAACAGCTGAGCAATGCACAAATAATATAAAGACGTGATCATATTATTTTTTTTTTTTTTTTAAATAATAAAAACACATTTTTTTAGTACATATTTCCACAATATATTTTTTGATCAGGACCGGTTTCGCTCATCGCGAGCATTATCAACTGAATAAACTGAACTCAGTTGATAATGCTCGCGATGAGCGAAACCGGTCCTGATCAAAAAATATATTGTGGAAATAAGTACTAAAATAATGTGTTTTTTTTATTTAAAATATCATGCCTTTCCATCAAGAAGTGACAGTTAACACCTTAAAAGTGGTGATCATATTTAACTGACATATGTCACGATTTATGGGTAAATATTCATTAATTATTTTTAAAAATTCAATGCTTGTTGTCATGACTATCTAACACACAACAGCTATAATTCTCATCACTATTTCCGGAATATTGTTTATGGTAGTGGAAATTTTAAATAATAGTATTTATTATAATAATTTAGAATGGTGACATAAGTTTTATGTTGATTTTATATACAAACTGTCCGATTACACGTCCATCGTTACGTAATATGATTGGAATTTAACGTTAAATAATCTAGAAATGAGACGCCAAATCGATAACATTGTTCGATACGCAGTTTTTTATGTTTTACTCATGAAAGATTGCATTGTTTTGTGATAATGTTTCACGACAGATTAAGTGTGGTAAGTATAAAAAATATGTCGATAAAATTGGTAGTATTAATTAGGATTCTTTAATACTATCAGTGATAATATAAAAATTATATAAGGCTAAAATTTTTGATTGAAACTTTCACATCCCTGAGTAGTATTAACATCTAAGTATCGAAAGATACGAAGAAAAAATAGATGATGCTCACAAGTTCAGTAAAAATGAATGCAAAATTTTATTGATACTCGAAAATACGTTATATACAAGTTATTCGAGCTTTCGATGTTTAACATGCAGTGTTGACAGGATTTAAAAATATAATTTAATTCAAGCTATAATTTTCACATTTAAGCTTCTTCAGAAACTTTTAGACGTTGATATAACATAAAACGATTAGTCAATCTAAATATTGCAGGTATACACGAAGGTATTATATTATACAATGAATAACATAATTTTCACATACATCCAGACATAGTAATGTCTAATCTTTCTTATTTATTGACTAAAAAGCGTAAGAAAAATAAAATATTTTTCAAGTAAGGCATTCCAAAATGTGGTAGAAAGTAAAAATAATAAAAATTGACGTAATCTGGCGGGCAGACTGAGTTGTCGCGCTTTGCAGAGCTACCAACCGTGAATATAAAGTTTTATTCTTGTGGCCTTGACACGTAACGACTTTCAATGAGCTCGTCTTCAGCCAGTCAAAGAACTTAGATCAACTGTTAGGGTTACCACATTAAAGGATATTTGTACATCTAAAATATAGTAAAACTGTCTTCGTTCACATCATGAAATAATTTTCTATATAAAATCTCGAAATATTGAATAATACTAATTAAATATGAGTAATCGATAAAAAGTCTATAGCCTTTTACCTAACAGCCAAAATCAAGTAGAGGAACAAGACTACCCTCAAAAATGTAATTATACCGAAGAGCAAAAAGTACTTTTTCTTTTATATAACATATAAAGTTAATTTTAAGCTCTACTGAATATTTAAAAGAATTTTTCGCAATATTGTTTAAGAAAAAAAAAAAAAAACATATTTTAAAAGTTATGGCCAGAATAAAGAAAATATTATAAGGACTTATCCTAAAAATGTATTTTTATCGATGCGACCCAAACAAATAGAGATAATACTTATAAGATGAAGTCACCGATATTAATATCATCAGTAAGCAACTTGCAACTTATCCGTTTATCAATTGATTTTAGAGAAAACAAAACAATTTTAATTTTATCAGATATTTTGCCAGATTATATTAATTTTAAATATTTTAATTAAAAAATAATGTGAAAGGCTAATTAGATTCCTATAAAATGCCAATTGTAATGAAAAGCTTGTACATTCAACCAAGAAATGATTTTTTTACTTTGGTATGAGTTTACAGTTTATATTTGAATAAAAATTATTTAGGAAGGCTTCAAAATTTCGAATTGGCCAACATACTATCTACGTTTCACAAAATAAGGGGCGAAAAATAAAATGTTAGTTACCAAAGACACTCGAATGAGCTTAGTGGAAACCATGGTAAGCACTCGACCCCCGAGATGTTACCGGACGGGATAAGAGATAACATCTAGACAAATAGAGATATGCTATGGGTAAGCTATTGCAGGTAAAGAGACCAAAACAGTATAACTAACTACCTGGATGATAATTCAGAAGTGACCCATGCAACTAATTGAACCATATCGGAAAAATGGGAAACAAAACATGGCAAACTAAAAAAATAAAAAATAAAAAAAATCCAAAATATTTTTGGTGGAATAGTGGTGGTTTTCTCTTTTATTTTTATTTTGCTATCAAACTTAAGGGCTGATTAATCGTCAATAATCGACTTGTTCACTATACATATAGTATTGGTGTGAAAGAAGAAAATAAAAAAATCTAAGTCTTCATTTCCTCAGTTATGATAGAAGGAATTGGGAACAATGCCTATGTCAAACAAGTTTTCTGTTAATGATGTCGCATAGCAGTGTGGAAACCCTGAATTGTCAATATAAATGTTAAATGTAGTGTATGAATGCAGCACCTAAATTTAATGTGATCACCAAACGACTTTCGTAGGTCGCACACATTAAAAAAACGGTCGCCTTTTTTCATTAAACACTAACTGGTCGGGTTGATTTTCATTTTTCTTAGTCTTCGAAAGCGAAATAAAAAAATCGTCGAGACATCCAGAGAAAGTGAGTGCGGTCTCGTATCGCTAAATCGATTGTTGAACATACGAGTTTTTTCAAACTGTCTCACAGGCCCAACTCTCGCAATGTGAACACAAATAATATAATTGTATGATACGTTGAACACAATTTCGAAGCAATCTAAAAATACATAAGGTATTTTGTTTCGATGAACCAAAGCAATAAATTATTTTTTTTCTTAGCCATCAGTACTATGGAGTCATAGTCGTTCGATTATAACGACTTCTTGTTTTCGCTTATTCATTTTTTTAAATAACATACAGCAAGTGTTTATTGTATTTATTAATAAAGAATGTCTTGTAGGGTTCATTTTCTATGTTAAAAAGATTTTCTATATTAGTTTTTTCTCGTGTCGTAAAATTTTGTGTTGTGATTCTTTTATAATGTTTATTATCCTAACCTTTTTATTCTTTAGCCATAGATTTTAATCCTTTGCTTTCGGATGCCGAAATAGTTCATCATGGCTTGCAAAACGGAGTAGCTTTAAAGTGTTACCACTCGGCTGGGGCACGTTCGTTGAGAAGAACAAGTTAACATTTTTG
Source organism: Himalopsyche japonica (assembly GCA_028555115.1). Lineage (NCBI taxonomy): Eukaryota > Metazoa > Arthropoda > Insecta > Trichoptera > Rhyacophilidae > Himalopsyche > Himalopsyche japonica. Next base: position 2,325,030 of record JAHFWJ010000446.1, on the reverse strand, counting down.
TCAACCCCTTTGGTTACGGAGGAACAATTTATCGTCGCTAATTAATCAATGCTACAAAAAATGGCCACAGATACTGTGCAAGTTATGTTATAAAAAAAATCAATTGATTCTACATTAATTGTCACTGGTTCACAATATTTCACAAGGTTTACAATACTACAACGTTTATATCCGGAATAAGATCGCATTTTGTCCTTGCTTATGTTGAAACTAACGTAGCATATTTTTTTCAATGACTTGTAAATTATTTTTATTATATTTATTTTCATTCAATATTGCGTATATTATTTTTAATATGTGAAATTTTATTTTGTCGACTTCAATGAATGACAAATATATGATCATCTTTCGTTACCGAAAGGTTCACTTCGCAAAAACAGAGAAAATGTGTGATCATCATACTTTACTATATCCTTATTGTTAGATATTTTGACGATGCTTCAGAATTAAACATACATCTGTTAAATTGTGATAAATCAGTATAATATGTTTTTTCATCTTTTATTCGAACTTTTATTGATGTTATCAGTAAACATATCTACATGATTCATTTTATCTTGTTCTTATTAATTTTAGTGCGTCATCTGAACAAGTACAGTATTATTTAATGTTGTTAAAAATTTGATAAGAAAATGTTGAAAATTTACTTTGCAATGTTATCTTGAATTCTATTTAAAAGTGTAATTTTTATTTTTCCTTAAAAATGTTTCATAATCTAATGACGATATCTATTTATGACAAACATATCTGTTATAATTATCGTTAATTTAACAGTGTTGGTATTTCCTCACTATGATTCTAGAAAAGTTGATGCATTACTTTATCGGCTTGATTATTACATATATATAAAAACACTATTTCAAGCATTCCATACTTTACATGGCTTTAAGAGATTTATTTTGCTTGTCTGCAGTGTAAAAATTCTTACTTCTCTTTGCCCCAAATGCGTTCGAGTTAAAAATTGTCTTTCAAGGTTTCTGTCAGCTGAATTGTTTGTGTTGGAAAAAGAAGTGAGAAAATATCTGATGCAGTCCTATAATACCACACTTTATGCTTGATTCAACGCATCATATTTCTGTAAATAATATTGGCTAGACTGTGAATAAACAACACCACATTAATAATTTGTCAAAGTTAAGCCGTAAGCAAACGGCTATCGGATGTTAGGGCATGCCAAATGGATACAATTGAAATCGTGACGCATTAATACGAGCGTACTGTGCGGATGTGTATCCCTATTCGAAAGGGAAACATGGCGTCCTTCAATAATTCAAGGTTGTGACCAACTTGCAGTCAATGCCTCGGTATCAAGGACTACATTTAATAAGGATCACTGGGATTGCCCTTCGTAGCGCTCTTTTCACTAGATTTTTTACTGTTTTTGCACTGACTTTAGGAGTACGATAGCTGCCGTTTGTAATAGCGAGAGTAGATTTCGAAGAACTCGAGTTACAAAGGTGTATTTAATAAAAAAAGTATAAGTATGAGAGATAAAAGCTTTATAAATGTATAATCAATTAAATGGCTTCGAAATTTATATCCCCGTTAACAGACGATTCATGCGAAATATTTTAATATTAAAATCATCATCTATAAACAGGCCATAGACCATTGCTCCCGAAACTTTTCATGTCAAGGCCCCTAAATCTGAATGAAATTATCTCCGACCCCCTTGAACAAAGCACATGTTGAAAATGAAGCTTTTTTTGCGCCCCCATTTTTGGTAAGCACAGTAACCCGCTCGTATCCAAGAAAATTAGGGGTGTGAGCCAAAGTGATTCTTACACCAAGAATTAAGGTTTAAAAGACATTCCTATAATTAACGTAGGAAAACTATTTCGATTGCATTCTTTTTCTTTTAATATTAATTGATTCAATTGGCATTTACATAGTAGAAATCAGAACTATCACGACTATCGGTGAAGGAGTAAGCCGAAATAGCTAATAAATTTTGTAGAACAAAAATATTATACATTGCTATTTTTTCACCGTGTTATATAATACATAATTTCTGTTCATTTTCTTATCCAACCCAAACAATATTTTTGTTTTTCCTAAAGTTGTATAATATTTATACCACTGACCATTACATGTATTCCACCAAAAAGAAAAACCAATGCCCACTTTTTGACTTGGCGCCTGGAATAAACTTATTCATCATGATCGATTAAAAATGATTCGTACGGCCACTGTGATCGACGATACGGCTATCTATTTTAAAAGAATAGAAACAACGCATTAGTCTAAGTAAGTAAAGGTAATATTATTAGAGTATAGCAAGTAGGCTTTACTAATAATGTCCCTAATTATTGGTTTTTAGAGCAGTGTACGTTAAACGTCTTTATGAAAAATTTGCTTCTATAATACGTTACGTGTAGTTACGCAATATTACGCATTAAATTGACGGGCATATGCATAACATAATCTTCGATAGAAAACCTGTGACTTGCGAGACGATATTCGCGAGTTTTCATACATATTAGGGTTTGATAAATATTTCCTCAATTGAAAAGAACTTTAAATTTAAGTTTGTAATGATATTCTTGAATCGAAATTATCTTACCCACTAAAAATGAATTTGATCGTATTAGACGTCAAAAAAACATTTTATATTGAAAAATGTACATTTAACACAACGATTCACAAGAGAGCTGGTTAAATTATTTCTTAATAATAATAAAAAAACTTTGCTAACCATTAAAAAATCATAATATTATTTAGAAATAAGTATTCATTTTCACAAAATATTGTACATACATGAAATGAATGTTCTCTATATACGTAATTTATTTTTAAGCACTAAATGTATACAACTAAATAATCCATAATGTGACCCGTGAAAAATCTTTTTAAAAAAAAAGATTTGAGGATATTTCACTTACCACAAAACATGTTAATGAAAAATGTTCACAATCGCTGACACAGTCAGGGGTTGTGTGATAGAGGATGAAATTTAATGCCTCCCATGAGAGCCTTTTTTCATTACTTGCCCTTTAAAAAGTATTTTATATGCAAATCTGATTAAAAACTACAATGTGTTTCATAATTTAATATAATTTATAATCCAGTTGAAAAACTCAAATCTTGTTTAGGTAAAATGTACCGCATATTAAAATAATATTCTCTGTAAAATGTTTTCATTATAACTACGTGGAAGATCAAAGCGAGGATTAAGAGTGATAAAATAATACAATCTGTAATATGTCACATTCCATTATTTATATGAGACTATGATTAATTTGTGGATAATGATGGTACAAGATTTAATCAATAGATTATTTACCAGTAAAACTCGCGATATTATAAATTGATTTCTTATCTTTTATCAATTTCCAAGTATTTTTCAGAAGATAACACTGACATTTTTGTACAAAAAGACGTCTAACAGAACGTAGGTTATTATAAAAATATGTCAAAGTTTTGAAGATATTATCTTGGTGGTATTTAATAATTTAATTATGTTGAATAACGCAAGGATATCTATAATTAGTTCTGTGATTATCCGGTCAGTAAAAATTTATATTCTGATTCAGTTTCATTACTTTATTTCTAAAAAATGTTTGATACAAAGAGACGAACATGTAAAGCGGCACATGCTAACATATCTAATGGCATACCCAGTGGAATAACGAAGCTATAAATGATACTTCGACAAAATATCCGCCGCATCCACCGATTTTTTTTTAAATGATGGACGTATTAATGTTAATGATGAACTATATCAAACATGGGCTAATAAGTATTCTTTGATTGTATATTAATACAGTGAAACCACGATTTTACGTTTTCCAAGGGACCCTGAAAAAATAACAGTAATTGCGGGAAACGGTGAATGCGGGAAAGCTTCAAATAATAATAAACAAGTAAAATCGTAAAAAAAAATTATTTATTAGTTACTTGTACATACTGTATATAAAATTTATTTAAAAAAAAAGTCGTTTATGTTAGTTTGCTTCTTTGTTATTTGGCACTTTAACCGGAACAAAGACTTGTTACTAAACTTGTGACTAAGAGTTTTTATGTACAGGAATCATTATTACCATGAATTTTAAACAACTCTACATTTGCATCATAAACAATAATACGCGTGTGGTGGATTTCAACCCAAAAAATAGCAAACGCGCCCAATGCGTCACGTCTAACATGTACAGCGGATTCCAACTTGTCCAGACATAACACCTGCACTAGGCTGTGTCAAACTTGCTTGCCGAGATACGGAGAAATATGCAATAAAAACGGTCAATCGGGATAATATTTGTGACGGGACCAAAATATTTAGACGGCTTATCGAGGAAATCGGGGAATCGGGGAATCGGGAAACGGTCAATGCGGGATTATTTAACATTGTTCTTATGGGAGTTTGACGGGACTATAAAAATAAGCGTTCCATCTGGGAAAACGTATTATGCGAGAACGGTTGATCGAGGTTCCACTGTAATCATTTTATAAAATTGACATAATTTTATAAAATATATTACATAATAAATATGTATTATACGTTAGTTTATCGGCCAACTGATGTAATGCAATGCAATAGTTTGAGAAGGATTTAGTTCTATTTCTGCTACTGGGATATCTTGGCTTATCTTTGATCATCACTCACATCCAGGACATGATAAGAAGCACTGGTTCATACCAGTGGTTCTTAGATTAGAGCGCGCGCGCCTATAGAATCTATAAAAAGTATTTCCTAATAGTAATAAAAGTAAGTTTAGATGTTTAAAGAAAACTTTAAATTAAAGCTACCCGAGACTACAAGCATATTTTTTTCTATATTTGAAAATTTTGGTATTAGAAATTTATTAGAAATTTTTGCCGATCATTGAAAAGGTTGATGGCGCGGGCTTGAGGAAATCTATTACAAATTGGAATTGTTACAACTTTGTACGATTTTACATGTGTTGTCACTGACGACCCGGGTTTCATCTTTCGGCATCTTCAGACGACTGTATCGTACAAAGTTGTAACAATTCAAATTTGATATTGAAATTTCATCAAGCACTTTCAGTTGATATCGTAAATTAAATCTATTACAATTCAGAAATTGGAACCAAGAACGTAGAACTTTCTTAGTGTGACCGGTCTTATTGATTATAAATCATGTATTAAATAAAAAATGCTTTACATACTTAAGCTTCAAAAAAATTAAGTAAAAAATCATTGGATGGGAATACCATTAAAAGAACGGCGACAGAAATTAAATTGTCAAAAGTCCAGTCCAAGCATCATTCATCTATTTTTACACTTCCCCTATTAACACTTATATCATAGGCTCCCAACCCTCCCGGGTTTTTTGGGGGGTCGCCAACTTATACCGTCAACTAAAAATATATATTTTTTGTATGCTTTTGGATTGTGTGAGGGGTCGCGGGTTACGTGGATTTTATGAAAAGGGGTCGCCAGCCGAAAAAGGTTGGAAACCTATGCCTTATACTCGTGAAATATCTATTACGACTCTATATACTCCACATTGGAAGCGGACAAGATCAAGAAAATAAAATAAAATATACTGTCATAGAGCCATGGCTACATATGTTAGAACTTATATACGAGATGATATTTTTTTATCATTCATTGTATAAGATATATTGTATTTAATGTATAACGTGCTTAAGTATTTTCGTGCGTCTTTTGTCCTCATTTTAACTATGGATAGTATAATACTATTTACGAAAACTTTCACGTTTATCTCAGAATAATGATATCCTGATTGTATTTGATAAAAATAATGCACTTCGGTCGGTAATGTTGGCATCAGCGGTCGTGGCGCTATTCTTGTCAAGCAGTTGACGGACGTGACTTCCGCCGGAAACACTTCGTACCCAGAATAAAAACTTCAGATTATGACGTATTGTCACGTTGAAAAGTTATTCAAGTCTTTAGTAATTTTATTTGAAATACAAATTTTATATACTCAATGATTTTTTATTGATTATAAGTTTATTTATTGCACATTGTTCCTATGATAGACAAACCAATACGAGGTATGCCTGGCAAGTTGTCAGTATTACAATACTTGTTGTGATACATTGTTAAGTAAGTTAATAATTAATAAAATTAGTTAAGTTAAAGTAAGAATTCTTTTATAGACTGAGAGGTATGAATGTAGCTTATGGGCATTTACATATTGTTGTTGATGATATTCAATGTATCATATTTTCTCAATTATAACATATTTATATCGATATTTTTTTTTCTATTTTAGTGTCCCTGATACTTATAATCGATGGCATCTTACAATCGCTTTATAATTCTGTAGTCGTTAGAAATCATCACTGGTTAATCGAGTTAAAGGTGCGGAAGGTGGGGGCGGTTATATATCGAATATTTTTTCAAAAATCTTGCATAGCTAATTCTTTGGGAACAATGTTAACAATGACCGTGAATCGAAATGTGATTCAGAAGAATCGAGTACTGAATCGAAAGAGCTTTCAAACTCAGGTTCAACTCGTCGAGGATATGATTGTATCGTTTTGTTTGTTTTAATAAATAAATTTACGGAATTTTCTGATGCTTTTTATGTTGGCGAGACTTGTTTCGTGTTATTTAAAATTTTGAAAATATCTGGTGCTTTGTATGGTCGATGTAATGTCAGATATATATATATTTTTTCATAATAATGACACATATTAGCATTATTTACACAATTTAAAACATTTGTGATCAGTACCATTTTCACTCATCGCGAGCAGTATCAAATTAAATTTGATTTAAAAAATCAGCATTTAATATGTAATATGTATATTATTAATTAAACAAATATGATTGTAAATGGAAATATACAATTTCTAGTAATAAAGGAAAACTTTTATGTAAAGTTTTGCTATAATATCTATATGAGAATGTTTTTCAAAAATAAAATAAAATCCGGAGACGCCTTGTCGGGGATTCAGTGTTTATCAAAGGTTTAGTCACCTCCCACTGCTACGAGTCCAATTATAATTATATTTCAATCGTATAAATATATTAAAATAAACAGTTTATTTTAAAACGAGTGATAGATATTCATTTTATCATATTTTTTTCCGGCATGTGTACATGCAATTATCTCATGTCACTATACCCTTATCAGGGAAAAGATATAAATATAAGCACCATTTCCTGTTGGAAAAAACTGTCTTTGAAACTTTTAAAATGTTTGAAAAGAGAAACATATTTCATTTCAAACAGAATATTACGAATTCTTTTTTCAAATAAATTATTTTTTTGTGATTATTGATCACTTGTGACTTGGGTTAAACCACGAGCAATCACAAAAGACCACAAAATATGTCTCATTATGTATAATATTAGCCGATAAATAAATAAAAAATACTCTTATGAACATTCTATAATATGAACCAAATATGTTTTGTGTAGAATATGTAAATTAGTCCATATACTTTTTCCGCTGTCATGGTGACAGGTTGAGAATTTATAAATTGCTCAATTCACGCACTCGGCAAATAATTTGCCTAATTCACGAAAAAGGCTTATATTATATGACATTCATGAATTTGGCAATAATATGCCGATTCCGTGTAATAAACAATTTCACCGATTTGGCGTAACATTGATAAGGAATTCACCTTTTGTTGTAGAGTTAGGAAATCTTGGGTAGGTGGAAATTATATTGTCAAGTTGTGGAGTTGGAATTGAGAAAAGAATAACGTTTTAAAAAAATAATTTACTTGAGACTGACATTAACTGCGCTTCTGAATATATCATAGTATATTTTAAAAAGCTAGCGATTTGCAACGAAGCAGACATTTTGTACAAATCTGTTTGAATAAATACAGTTTTCAAATTAAATCGGGGGCGTATTTACATATATGCAGATAATATTAGAAATAATTTATTAATAGAGTTATTTTTTAAATGCAAATTCGGTCAATGTTCACTGTCTGTAAAATTTTATTTTAATCATAGTTTAATCAATGCGAATACTGAACAAAATTAAATTTATATTAACCGACACCTCGAGTGCTCAGCGAACACACATAAAAAATGACGAAGGGGGTAAAATATTTAAAAAATAATGTATTAGACATTTTGAGACTTAAACATGGATTAAAACAAAACCTTTATATTTATTATGTAGATATTATTTAAATATAATATACTTGTAACCTGTTTGTTTAAATAAGTTGATAGTTCAAATACTTGTTATTTAGTGATTTCCTATCATCTTTCTACATTGATTTTAAAAAAATCTTTTTACCGTTAAATAAATAAAACTCGGCTTTAAACTTTTATATGCATATTGAATTTTAAATTCTTGATCATTTTAGCTTTGTATATTAGCATACTTTTTGTCAATACGATACGGGCTTATCTCAAATGAGCTCGACTTGACTGACTGAAAAAGGTTTACACTACACAACTTTAACAGTCACAGTTGACGTTATAGTCTATAATGGACGGAATTATCAGAATAAAATTCAAAAAACGAATGTTCGGGAGAGAAAATCATGGTAAAAGATTTTTTTTTCAACAATATGATAATATTCTCAAGGTTGTTATCATTTTTATTATTGTTGCAGTACAACAGTGTTGAGATATGCACCAGCATTTATAAGCATGTAAACTTATATTTATGGACACATCAAACTTATTTACGCTGCCAGATTGTTTAATCTAAACATATTAATAATTGAAAAAATGTAGAACACCTGCGACGTATACTGTTAATGTCACCGAAGTGTTTTTATATAACGATTTTTTTGTCGTATTGATCGCAGAATTATCAACAATGTAGTAATACTCATATATCTACGCATCAAAGAAATGTATAATCAATTGATATCAAAATCCATGCTTAAAAACGAGATAGAAATCGCATCGTCCTTTATATTATACAAGAGGGATGTAAACATTAATTGTAGAGAATAAAATATAAATATTAGAAAAGTAAACTCGAATATTATATATATTAAGTTACTCGTTCAGACTGCACTGTGCTTGTGTTTTTCTCGCTCTGGAAACTTTAGCTAACACCGTTCTGAATAATAATTTGCAATTCAGACCTAAATCCAATCAGCTGACAGGTGGATTAAATTAATAAATTACCATTAACTTTAATAATTAAGATGATTTTCAGTAATTGCTCTAAACTTTAGCTTCATATGGCTACACCGACCGCCGTAGCCTGTAAGTGCTCTGCTTAACGGTCTGAAGGTTACGAGTTCAAGTATGCCAATGAATATTTTTCAATTAACTATTATATATTATCCAGGGTGTTAGTGCTTTTGAAGTATTTTATTCTTTAGTTGACAATAAGGAATTTAAAATTCGAATCATTACTCAATGTGCAATAATTCCATAGCTTTTTTTATTCCTGAATATTATTTAATTAATTCTGGTATTATCGTATAATTTTTCTAATTTAATATCAATTAAAATATATTTATACGTGCCCCGAAAACAATAAATCTACGAAAATAATAATTTGTTTTGCTGGATATAGATTTTAAAAATAATAAAAAAATACTGTATGAAAAAATTCCGGGTCGCAAATGATAAAAGATATCGATGTGTAGAATATTTAACGATTGAAATTTACTCACTTAAATATACGCTTTATGTGATACATATTATTTGCAAAAAAATACTCTCGTTATCACAGTAAATTTGGAAAAAGACTCATTTTTTTACAAATATTGTTGACCTTGTAAAGATAACATAAATGTTTTCGTTTAAATATCTATGACAAGTGAATCTTTTAAAATGATAAAGCTTTTTATCATTTAAACGAATCAATTCATACCTAAAAACAAATTTCCAGGACCAAGCAGTTTTAAAAATGATATCAAAAGAGCCAGTTATCAGGCAGGCATTAAGATAATTTGTAATCAATTAATTAATCATTTCTATATAACATATTTGATGAGTAAACAAGCTCATTATCAGTAACTATCAACATATGCTTTATATGATGAACCGATTTATTTAAAGTCATTTTGTTTCCCTAATCAATCACATTAAATTTTAGTTATTTTATAACAATATTGTAATATATCCAAATCCAGTCTAAAAATTCGCACTCGATATTAGAAGCTTACAAATATCCACTAACCCATTTTTAGGAACAAAATTGCGCACCTTGTGTAGTTATGGGTAATCCACGCCTGCATATTGATAAATAAATATTTTAAATAATAAAATCACCTTTTTAGTAATATTGCTATAATATATTTCATGATAAATATTGTGCAGTTGATAATGCTCGCGATGAGCGACACCAGTTTTGATCGTATCAAAATATAATGTGGAAACAGTACTAAAAATGTGTTTTAAATATTAAAAATTTCACCCCTAAAGATTAACGACTAATAAAGACAGCTAAGACATTAAAAGTGACAAATTAATGTTCAATTCGACAAATTTTACTAACTATGTGGAGATATTTTGATAATTTTATAAAATCAGATCACAAATATCCAATCAGCCGTTCAATCAATTCATTTGTTTTCAGTATATTTCTTGAGAATCTTTCATGTCGCGATAGCATGCGCATGTGACGCAGTCCTTCTGATTTATTTAAAGATAAATTCTCAGTTTTTCTTATTATACGTGAAGCAATAATATTGATCAATCAGTATGACGAAAGACTGCTACAAATTATTTTAAAAATTTGATCATGTCGAATAAATGATAAGTAAGTGTCATCTACTCACACTGCCAGTAAGATACCAAACTTAATAATAAGTAATCAATTTTAATTTCTTCAAGTCCTCGCATATCTGATGAATCACGAATATTCCATAAGAAGATTCTAAGACCACAGAACTGTCAGTAAATATTCCAGTTAATGTAAAACTTTACATCTCAATTTTTTGAATGATTTTATCCCTAGATTTATTTATTTTTCATTTAGTAGACTTTAGAGAAAACAGTATAATTAAATGTACTTTAAGGCAACGTCTAATCAATCGAAAATATTGCATATCAAGCTATTATCATAGTAAAATTCCTTTAAGTAACACTAAATGTTACTTATCTTAACTACACAGGACATGTCTCATGAATGAGGATTGCACATTTCAGAAGAGGTTTTTCTATAGGAAATTTGAAATTCAATTGCTCTGGCTCTCTTTTGGGAGAGATTAAGGAAAATGATATACTTAGGAAAACCACCTGTCGATCACTGTACACCTGTTTTGAAACATCGGATACGAGTAGCGATGTAATATCACATATAACAAATGTTGTATATTTTTAAATTCGAGAAGATTTTCATTCAGCGATAGGAACCTTTGGGCTGCCAATTCAAGCATCCACTTTCGAAAAGGGACGAACAATCGAATATTTTTTTTGAATCGTATAAATTATAAGTAATTAATATTTTCCTCATTCGTACGTGGTGAAAAAATGTCTGATATAGAGATCAATGAACTTTCAAGACGGTAAAAGTTGATCCGCTGCAGTAAAAAAGTTTTAAATTGATTTTTCAAAGGCTAAATAAACTGCTTATTATTGTTTGAACTCAGAAAGGAAATTCAAATGGACTTCCTCTTTAGAAGCCTCGACCTAAACTCTCGAAAGGTATATAACCTCACAACACGGCATATCAAGGTTGTTTATTATCAATAGGCGGGCATACAATTTAATTTAACATATTATTCGAACACCAATTAAAAATAATTTATTTACATTTCTATAAATCATAACAGTACACAGCGATTGGCTAGGTTTGAATCCTGATTCGCACTTAAATAATCAAAATATTGCTTTTTTAATTAACATAATCATAATTCTAATCCACATTCTTTTGGAACATAAATTTATTTTACGTTACCCACAATAATTGTTTTTTTAAAATGTTCTAGTTCATTTGGGTTCATAGTTGAATGTACAATCGTACTTCAGGCATCTTTAAATTCGCAATTTCAGATTCCACCAACCCTTAGTATATTTTGTCTTTAGAAATAAGTAGAAACATAACATAGAAAGTAACGATAACAGAAATTACTACAATTAACTGTTTAATACGGTTATTTAGTTATAACATAGATAATAATGATGTTCGTTGCTGCATGTTTTAAATTAGTTTATCAATTCTTGGCTCTGGTAAAATTACCAATGACTGGAGCGATATATTATTTTCTCGTATTCACCTATCATACAAGTATGCTTATTTTATGAACCGCTTAAAGGCAGGTACAACTATATTTTCTGTTGATTTGCGTATCCTTCGTGAAAACCTATTATCTGACATTATCGACCCCAGTGAGATAGTAGTACGATACTCAAAAAATCAGGTGGGCCTGGGTTCATTCAAGTCCTGGTAAGAACAAAAATTTAATTTAAGATATTGGACAAAGGTTTTTGTAATGTGCTTCGAAGACAAACGAGACGAAAAACGATGAAATGAAATAAAGACAATCGATCAATACATATCTGTTTTTTTTATATATTTTCATATCCACTTCGAGCTGATTTCAACCGAGTTCTTTATCTGTCGCTTGGCTGTTAACTGTAAGGACATAAATACTTCATTACTATTATATATTATTTATATTGTGACATAATATTTTTGTAGTAAGCTTAATTATTATAAGTCACAAATGAACATTTTCTACAGAAATATCGATTGAAGTACTTACGTGTTAGAATATACAAAATGATAGGAAAAAGAGTTAAAAATTTAATGTACACTACTTGTTATAATTTTCTGTTTTCAACACATGCAGCCCGTTCGCTCCTTGTAAATATGTTATGACATGAATAATGAGTTAAACTTGAAGTTGCCACCGCAAAAAGGCATTTCCCTTATGACGATAATTTGCCCTTCTGAAAAAAAAACGACGAAACAAACAAAATAATAGTTTTGCTACATTTCGCGTAAATGTTAAGCTAGACAGTATTTTAGCATATAACAATTTCTTCAATCCATTTTTCATGTACTTGGTTTATAAATCAAAATAAAATGTGAAGATCAATTCTGGAAAAAAGTCACAGCAGACGCCATTGCTGCCATTACTGAATTACATGTTATGTATTATCTTTTAGTGCAACGTCATCATGTAAATTCCAACTTGAATTTAAAGTCAATCGAGTCGGAATAAAAGAATAATATTATTATTGTAAAATATGTATAATAAATGAGTAATTAAAATATCTTTCATTCAATGAAAAAAACACAATTTCTTTTAGTTGGCAAGATGACGTTTATTGCGGTTAGCTATCGTATTTTAATAAATAAATGTTATACTAAGATAATTATTCCAAGAAAATCTTTTAAATGGTAATATTTAAATAATGATAAATGATTCAATGCGTTGTATTGTGGAGTTATTATGAAGTAAACATACACTTATATCAATATTGAAATCAAATACAATTATAAAATATGAAACATTTGTATTTTTACAGTTGAAAATATTCACGATGGCCGAGACCGGTCCTGATTGTGAAAATATATAAATGTTGAAATAGTTGTAAATATTGTGTTTCTACTATTTAAATATAATGCCCTCCAACAAAACGTGACAGTTAATAACTTAAAAGTGTACAATTGTAAACTTCAAAATTGACCATGTCGAATTAATAGTACTAAAACCCCACCTTATGTGGTAGTATTATAAGTTTGGAAGGTCAGTTTGATGTTTTGAATTTGGAAAAACTTCCTTGTCGAAAGCATTGTATGTAGGCCATATGTGATAAATTATTTTGCGTCGACCGGCAAGGTTACTTGCAATTTTATTCGACCTGAAATTTCGCTTCGAAGGCAAACGAAATGAGAAGTGATGAAATGGAATTATGACATTCGATCAATACGCATTAATTTTGACATATTTTTCGATGCTACTAAACAACGTTGTGTTTACGATTACGTACAAGTCAGCATTTTTACAATGCTATTTTGAAAAAAGAACATTTCCATCAACAAGTTTATAATATTCATAAACAAAGTTGGCGTATTTATAGGTAAAAATTTATTATTTTTTATACAAATATAATTTCTTTCTATAATAATTTTTTTTAAATATTTTTTCGAAGATGATTAGTTAAATTATTAAATATTTAATACACCAAAACACGAAGTTCTTTAAAACTTGTGAACAAAGTTCTACGTCCATATTGTTTATGGAGAATTAAACATTTGCAGATATACAAATAATAATTCTCCATTAAATACTTATTATTACTAAACCGCAAAACATCCTACAAAGGATTTATAATTCTAGTAAATTGAAATGATAAGACTGAGGTTGATATTTTTTACCACTAGTGACATTTCCTGTAGGTGTCCATATTTTTTATAATATGATAACACAAACGATTATGATAAAATATCTGTTGCCATATTTAATGAATCGTTAAAAAATTTCAGTTTGTAAATTATACATCATTATAGAATTTCAGTTTAAGGAATTCCGTCAGGACTTTTTTCTTAACCTTTTGCACTCGAGCACTTTTTCGTATGTGCCTACCAGCAATTCAACGCGTTTTTTTGCGAAAATCGTATTCGCTATCTGAATCAAAGTAATTAAAAAAAAATTATATAAAATTAAAAAAAAAAAAAAATTCTCTAAAATAGATATATAATGGATGTGATATACATATTTTTATTTTATTTGTAATTCTTCATTTTATAGTATTTCACAAAGCAATCGTTCACATGTAATCCTGGCTTATTTACGCAGGTCTCGCAAAACAGCCGTGTTTCCGATCTCCCGCCAGAAATTTTTATATTTGAACATACTGCACAGCCCTTCTTTGTCCCTGAACGTAATCTATATAATTTATCTGCAAGATGGTCTTCTGTTGGAACAGTTGAAGTACGCACTCGGGATCCACCATGCATTTCGATGACAACACTTATTGATATTACGCAAGCCGACTATGTTTGGCTATGTTTTTTTATCAGAAAATGATTCCCTAATGATCTGTTATTGTGATCTAGTTGAAATCGAAATATAAAAAATGCTAAAAGTATACAAAACATGACTTTATAAACATGCGGCCACTGCGGCGGCATCCGAGTAATACGATAAACTTACAATGCCGCCTCTATGGCGGCATTCGAATGCAAAGGGTTAATTTCTTAACACTACTGAATTAAATATTGAAATATTCTATTTTGGAATATCTTATATGTGGGTCAGTAGACAACGGGTTAGAATAATAACATATTATTCTGTCACAAAAAAGGATCTGCTCTTCGTACTCCAATAATTCATAACAAAAGCCAGTTTCAGTGACACGGGCTTCTTTGATATTTTTATTAAGCCTCATTACAATGCCTACTATGCTGGAAACTTGAAATCCCAATGTGTAAATTGACTTATTCATCATTGGATCATAAACCCTGTGTGGTTCTCTCGGCCTATTATAGCTAAGAGTTTTCTGCTTTCTGGGTTTGCTTTAAAGCGTGTCTTAGTTGTTGTTGATCCCATTTTCCTAGGCCCCGTGAATTCATATAATATTTTTAAGCCACACTCATACTTGATAATACTTAAAATATATAATAATTTAAAAATCAAAGATAAAGTCCGTTCAAACATTTCAAGCCGTTGGTTGTGCAAGATGTCCTCTCACATACATTTTATCGCAAAAAATTAACAAATAAGTATTAGTCATCTATAAATGATGAAATTTTTTTTTATCAGTGTATTTACAAGTGTCACCAATCGAAATAATGATATAAGAAAAAAAAATACTAAGAATTTAATATGCTGATAATTGAAACAAACTTCAGTTTAAGAAGAGATAAATATTTGTTGATATCGAATATTTTCTAGTACGTTGATAAAGTAGACCTATTTCTCATGAATTTTAAATTAAAAACAATTAATTTTACTTTAGTTGAAATCTGAAGTAATTTACCTAAGTAACTCGAGACGTAATTGAGGAGCAACGTAAAAATAAATATAATATCTACCCATTCATAAAATAAACACTAAAAAAAAACTGAATTAGAACCAGAAATAGAATCTACATCATATAATTTTACTTCTATCCTAAAACGCATTTGCAATCCGCACTGCCAAAATATACATACAGTAGAAGTATTTTTTTAAAAATTTTATAGTCTTGTTTCAAAACATAGTTTTTTTATGAGAGACTAAAGCTTTTGTGACTATCCTGGTCCTCTTTTTTCAAACCATTTTGCTGTTCTTCACAGGGTCAATTAATTTGGTCGATACTC
Source organism: Himalopsyche japonica (assembly GCA_028555115.1). Lineage (NCBI taxonomy): Eukaryota > Metazoa > Arthropoda > Insecta > Trichoptera > Rhyacophilidae > Himalopsyche > Himalopsyche japonica. Next base: position 2,308,898 of record JAHFWJ010000446.1, on the reverse strand, counting down.
TCCCTTTTCTTCGGCTTTCAGTAAGGTAGCCTTAAACCGGTAGATTATCCAAAAATCTTATTATTTTTCACTCACTAATTTGGCTGACTGTCGACGCATATTGATTATATACCAACATCGTTTTAATGATACAACGGATTTGGTGATACAGAAATTGCTATATAAATAAGAAAGATGATGAATATACAATATTTATTAGATACTCGGGGTTTCTAAATAGTATATATAATATATTTCAACTTCTCCGTGCATATTTCTCGAACGTATTATATAATTTTACGTGTCTAATACTCGAAACAACGGAAATTTTAACCGCTATGTCATATAATTAAATTATTGATCCAAGGATAATTATCATATAAAATCATACGGCAATAATATTTACGTAGATTTGATTATCACAATTATAAATATCACATGACAAGCAAATTACCATGAAATCTGCGACGTTTTAGACAGCAGCGACAAATGATGCTATCGCGGATGAATAAGAAAACACTAGTCCCATTTGTAAAAAATTCAAATTCAAATCGGAATAGTTATTTATCAAACCAACTGGCAGCACCAACCGTTATTAAATTGTAATGATGTGATGTCATGTTATCTTCCAACCGTCTTTTTGGCGGTCTTTACTCTTTACCTTGAAGACCATTTATTTTTATTCGCGATAGGCATTTTATCATTCCAGCCGTACTCATTTCAAGGCTCGCAATATTTAAAAGAATGATTATATCGTAATAAATATACTTTGATTGTTCTGGTAATGTCATCATTTTCATGACACATTATTAATCGTCACATCCTTGGGATATATACTCAATAAAAATGTTTGTGGTGCCTATTTGCTGTCAAAAAAATTACTTTTTTGTTGATTGAATTGGCATTCACTTGGTAGAACTCCATTATAACACGGTTAAAAAGAAATAGCAATGTATATTAGTTCTACAGAATTATTTTCAACAAATATAGTTGATAGCTATTTCGGCTCACGCCATCGTCAGAACTATGCTTAAACTAACATTCGCTTATCTATATATAGCTGTGCAGAAAAGGCACACAACACATCCTCTCTCCTGTTCCAACGGCCTAGCTTGTTACTTTAACACAATGACACTAAATTTTCAAAATTCTAAATGAAACAATAGGTGTCTATCACAATAAGATTATATGTGGGACGGAAGTGGTCCTTATGGAAGCAAATCAGACCACCCCTTTGTACTACGGCTGGACAAGTGGCGATACTATTATGTTAGTTTGTTCGTTAAGAATCCTTATTGCTGATACTGATATTTGAAAAATATTTATGTATATTTACTCAGCATTTCGATAAAAAAAATTACCTTCGTAAACATTACGGGACATTTAAATACGGTATCGATGGTTATTTTCTGAGTTAATTATAAGTAAGTTTGAAATTTCGTAAATTTTTTTATGATAGCGTGACGTTGAAATTATGACATGTTTAAAAACAACACATACATTATATGTAAATTTTTTTTTTTTTTAACCTAATCGAATCGTTGATTTTAATTCCCTGTTACAGCAGCAATAAGCATTGCCGGTCAATATTCTTTTTTAAAATTCGAGACGTCGTGATGTCTGTTACAACGAGAATCCATTGGGTGGCAAAAAGTCGCTGATATACGCTGTGAGGGACAAAAGGACTTGCCATAAACGATGCATAAAATTAGTTTAAGCGCGAAACAGTAGGTTTGTTAAAAACATCTTTTAAACTAATAATTTATGTAATTTATACATAGGAATGATTCCATGGGTGTGACGTTATTTTAGTTTTCGCAAACATCGGTCCATTCTAATAGACATACGATTCATAAATTCATTGAAAAAATAACTTTTGAAACTCTCAGTAATGGGATTCCAACTTGTACGATCAGTAATCAAAGCCAATGATGTTGACCACTGTCTCACGAACCTAAAATACGAAAAGAACGATCATGCTACTAATTTAAATATCTTGTTGAATCCTCTAAATGTTAAAAATATTATGATGCTGAATTAGGAGTTCATATCTTCCATATTTGAATCGGATATCTTATGATTAATATTTTTTGTTATTCCATTACTTAGCTCCTTAATGATACTTGATAACTATAATACATTTATCTAAGCCCGATATTATTTGAGATTAAATAAATGATTGATTAAAAATGATAGTTGAAAAGCCTTGTAACTAGCATCGTGTTGTGATAATCGTCGACATTTTTTTTTTTGCTAAAAAACAAAAGACTTTCGCAAAATCAATGTTGGGAGATAGATTCCCAGCATTCAGCATTTACTACAATATTCCGTCTACCATTTTGCGAGACAGTTTCAACAACAACAAAAAAACTTTCACCGTCTGGCTACATTTTCAGTGCAGGCGGAAATGGAAGTGCATTTCCGAAGCTTTCCTGTGAAACAAAAAATATTTACAAACATATGTGCTTTGGGCATAGAGTATTTATGGTTATATACTTTAAATTGATAAAAGCAACAAAAATGTGCAGGCTGTATTAGTTTTGACTATTAGGTAATAAGCATATATTAAATCATTATATTTAACGCAATAATTAACCTATATAGTACACAGGATAATATATAATACTTAAGGAACACTAGATGTAACATCCTAAACTCTAAAAATGAGCTTCAGTTGGATTAAAAAAAAATAACATATCTTGAAGTGACCTTCTTAAAATACATTTCATTCGATATTGTATACTTAATCATAATAACATATACTAAAGATATTGTATTTACCTGACCTATAAAGAGCTGGCAAATAAAGATATTTAAGTGTTGGTGCTAGGGTTTCCAATCTCGACATTTTGGTTAGTTAGTCAATTACGTAATTCCAGGATTTTGGTATTCAACTAAAATTACAAATATTTATGTATCTACTACATTTTGTACCTCGTCTTGTTTATTTATATACGTTTTACGGTACCTGTATGATTAAGCCATAGACAGGAACAGACATTTTTTATAAAAAAAAAGTTTTATTATATCACGCCAATAATCACGTATCTCTACTATTATATTATAAACAAAGAGCTATTTATATAAAATTAACATAACGTATTTTAATATTTGTTTTTTTTCTGTTTGTTTTAGTTTATACAAATAAAAGAAAAACATTCCAATGCCTAAAGAATACGGGATTTTTTTTTATAATAAAATTTTAATAATACATTTTAAGCCCAATCATGACATAAATTTCCAAATAGAATGAAAAGTGTTCTTGTTCTAGAACAAATTTTAATCACTTGAATTAATTTATAATGTGTGTATTTCGTGAAAAAATATAATGTCAGTGTAAATATGATGAATTCATTTATTTTAAATTTTAATAACAGTGTTACTTCACGTTCAATCGACTCTATTTAAAGTATTTGTGTAAGCAGATTGACATAGTTTTGTTTTGATCATTTTTGGTAATCGCCATAGGGTATATCGAATTCAGATGATTAATTATGAATATTATCTTCAAACGTTATTTCAATGTACACTTATTGTCTATTTCATTACATTTTTAAACGTTTGTATTTTCACCTGTATATCTAGACTTTTTTATTACCTTACGGCATAAGGGAAATATTATAAAGTTTCTCAACGGAACAAATTGAAAATAAATCTTACCGTTGTTTTATTTTAAATTTGAATCATTGATAGTAATGTTCCAAACTCAAAAGAACAAACGCAAGAAGATCCATTTTCGTATGGAAGGCTGTGCTTCGAATTTCAAACACGTTTCAGTTACATGCTGTAAGCTGCTTCAATGTCTGGAATTTTTGGTGTTGCCAGCTGATAGAGAACCAATGGCAAGTGAATGATTTTATTCAAACAGAATGAGGCTTTTAAACTTAATTGGAAGAACAAGGCAAGACTAAAGTCTTAGTTGATTCTTATGATTAAGAAAAAAAATCTCCAAAATTGTACGAATATCGTCTTTGTCATTCGATATGACATTCACATAAACTCTCTTCGACGTTTAAATAACTAGATTTACGTGCATTGCTTCGACTGTCTAATTTGAAATTATTGTAAGTTTTTTCATACATGTTTTAAGATGATTAGCAATTATATTCAAAAATATTCTACGTCCAAACAGCACGAATTAGACAATATGCAATGTTAACGTCATATTCATTTATATGTACACTAGTTTCAAACACATTTTCAAAAGCAGTGTATACATAATGGCATATAAATCACAAATTCACACCGATGCGAAATTTCTAAAAACGCCAGTTTCTAGATTTTAAATTGAGGAAACGCACTGTTTAAATCACACCGATCAGGAACTCGATAGAGTACCTGCGATTTTTTAGATGAGGACTGATATGAATGAAATCAATTAATGTTGTTGTCAAAGAGGGTTGGGATGCACGAGGAAGCTATGATATTAATGGTTAGTCGATTGCGCTTTTGCTTATTTTAGCGAATGTGTTAGAAGTAAAACAATCAATATATAATATGTAGGATGTTTCCAACTGGGGCTAAGTGTCTGGACCGAAGAAGAGAATAAAAACAAAAAATACAATTCGAACACGACTATTATTACAGATCACGTAGGCAATGAAAAAAACCGACCGCGCAGTTCAGGGAATCCTAAATACTGGGAGAGTTAATATAATAACAGGAATTGAACGAATACGACTGTATATGAAACATAACTTAAAGTTCTAACTTCAAAACTGCAAGACTGTATAACATAATTGTAAAATAATTAAAAAAAAATCTATTAAACAATTATCTTCCACTTTTTAGGTGTTAGCTGTCACTTCTTGATGGAAAGGCATGATATTTTAAATAATAATAGATCATCATCCTGATCAAAAAAATTATCTTCCAGTCATGTCTTATATAAAGTTTGCGTAGACAAAATGATAAATAAATAATGTCACCGACGTATGTTCAGAGGAAACAAAGGTATGAATAAAATATTATAATAAATTAGTTATAATAAATAGGTAAAACGGTATATGTGAGATTTTTAATAATTGTATTTTTTATTCAACATTTCTGTTTGTCGGTTTCTATTTTGAGATTGCATTGTCTGGTATGGTAAACAAATAAATGACCCAAATTCGTAAAATAAATAACTCAGCAGACTTTAAAAGTTTTTATTTTACGCATTATACTATCGAGTGTATACCATCACTGATCGGTAAGTTGTCTATACGTATTTCACATATAAACGTTTATATACATATATGTGACTTCTCCCGTCTCGCCGCCATTACAGGTTGTTATTTCAATATTCTTCCCCCATGCGATAGAAGCGAAGTTAAAAATTAATATACACCATTATTCTCCTGAGAGAGTGAGTGTATCGCGAAAAAATCTATGACAAGAAGAAATATTCAAATATCAATATTTTTAAAATAATAAAAAGACACTTTTAGTTCAATTTTGACAATATATTTCAAGACTAGGACCGACTACGATCATTCCGAGTATTATTTACTTATGGATAGTGCTTGCGATGAGTGAAACCGATCCTGATCATAAAACATATTGTGGAAGTAGTACTAAAATGTTTTTTATTATTTTAAATATACTGCCTTTCCACGAAGAGTGACAGTTTTTTTTCAAATTCTCAAAGTGAAATATTTTTTGAATATAATTTGAAAATTTAGAATAAATAACAAAAAACAACATCGGTATCAATATTCAATCGATTGCCATTGGAAAGACGTTTCTATCAATTAAATAACAATTTAATCAATCGCCAAAATAAATTAATATTAACAGTCTGAATTAAATTCAGTGTTTTGATATCGCGCCATTAGCTTGGTAGTGGTCAGGCTTTTAATATTTGCATATATTGTATATAAATTAAATTAATTTTTACGCAATAGGTAAATATTGTCAAAATTCTACTTAGTTTACAAAAATCCAAAGATGGAACACAGTAAATAATTATTTAGGACAAATTTCGTACGAAAACAGAATTATACCAAATACACGACAAGATGGCAATTTTTTAAGACGTCAGAGAGAAATTGCTACAATATAATATTTACGATACATGATCGCGTTGGTATAAATAGATAAAAAAAATGTGGGGCATCCGCCTCGTTCTCTAATAATAGATTTTACGATAATTTCGCTAACTGTACCTAGTAATTTATTGAAACTTAACTGGACAAAACGAATTTGTACACCTGCTCTGAGGTTGTTTTCGTAAATTCTTTAATTCGTTCTGCATCCGACGTTGAAGTCTAAATTGGGGATTTAGGATCAAAAATGCTTCTCTCGAAACACAAAATTGTGAGACACTATTAACGGTTTTACAGTCAGGAAATCGGAAAATAAACCACTAACGCACATTTCTAGACGATCATATTGTTATAAAATATTGTTTCAAACAAATTTAAATGATATTTTACAATTACCTACGGTTTGGGATCAAATGAAAATACTTAAATGTGACATCCCGTTTCAGGTTTTATGTTTTCATTCATTGGTAATTATTATTCCGTAAAGAACTCAACGTTATATCCAACAAAACCTGGCATGGTTGAAAGTCTTCTTGACGTTTGTATTCCCCAGCACAGCACAGTTATTCGCACTGAAAATTTCAAAACAAAATATATTGATGTGATTTTTTATATAAAAAAAACACATTTTTTCGTACTATTTCAAATATATGACTCAATGAGGTTATCGGTATTATATGAAACTAATAAATTATACGTTTTGTTTATTTACAATGATTTCTTTGTTACATATATCTAAATATAACACGAACCATAATCAAATGGACCCTGAATTTTTATATGTACAGGTAGCAACATCAAGTACACATTCGCCTCTCATTCTTCCTAGTGTACGAGAGCACTCGACTCGTTTTTTGCAGACATACATCAATTTTTAACTTACTATTGCGGTATAGAATGAGAGGCCGTTCTGTTAATTTTTTTCATGTATCCCAATGAAATCATTATTTATCTATAGTGTTTGTTTTATAATTCTGACAAATAGTGACGTTTTGTGGGCTTTTAAAACATGGTAATACTTTAAATTAAAGAATATATTAATTCTGAGTGTCTGGCAACATTGTATCGTACGATCAATATGACATGGAGTTTTAATATATACGTAAAAAATGCATATGTGGTAGCTCTAAGAGAGTATTTACATAATACCTGCATTTCAGATGAGAAACTTATGCACAGGTAGTCAGGGATGCGTCACGCGGGGGCTTTTAGGTACCTCGACCCAGACGGGCATGAAGAGTTATGGAATTTTTTACGCTAAGAATATTCACTGCAAAAGCGGCAAAGGAATTTCCAGAAAAGTGTCTAGAAATATTGTTCGCAGACAATTTATCGCTAAGGCAACATAAGACTTGAACAAGGATCTTCTTTAATTTTTGTGAAACATATTAATAATTCGTAATGAATGTGTATATCAATGTACAACGAATCTTAATGGAGTATTGATTAAATTGTAGTTTACTTGGTAGAGTTCCATTATAACGCGGTAAAAACATAGCACTGATAAAAATAAATAGCAAAACAAAAACTGCTTTTTACTAAACAGCCATCACTTTTTTTTTGAAAAGATTGAATATGGCTAGAATTGGTACAAAGGTAAACTCGCCGCTTCCAATTCACCATGTTTTTAGTAACGAAAAGATCATTGGTTTTCAAACTGTGTTCTGCGGAACCTCTAATCGGGTATCGAGAATATAAAAAAAACGTTTAAATTATGTATTGTAATTTTATCAGTATCGTTGCTCTAATCACCTTGTCAATGAAGGAGACGGAAAAGCTTATTGAGGAATCAACGGATTCGACGTCTTTACATAAAGTAACCATAACACATTGATCCAATTTGAATATTATTTAAAGATACATTTTTCTAAGGATGGGATGGGAAAAAACTTATATTTCTAAGGGTTCCGTAAGTCGACAAAGCTTTGAAGACCACTGGAATAGACGAAAAAAAATACTTTGCGGTTGGGTAGATTGTTCTTTCAATGCTTAAAAATCTCGGTGTGCAATAAAAACGTTAAGCATCAGTTATGCTTTATACTAGACAGCAGATTCCAATCTGCTATCAAATTTGTTTGATAATTCCATTTCAAGGTTAACGTGTTTGCAGTTTGGGAAAAAAGCGATAATGGACGATAAGGTTGTGGTAGTTTTCAGCACCGGCCATCTAGAAAGAGAAAGTATTAAAAAAGTTTTGGAAGGGATGGCGAGGAATAGATTATTGTTGTGAATAGATCCTCTTTCACTAATTATCGTTTATTATTTTTGCTCTGATACGCGCGAGTGAAAATGCTTACCTAAATTCAGGGCTATAAAATCCATGGTCGCGTTTTATTAAGCGAACTTCCAGAGACGAAACTAACTCAATATAGAAGCAATATCAAAGCATCCAGTTTTAGTTAGTGAAGCTGAATTAAGCTCAAATATAGTTCTAACAGTGGCATGAAGCTAAAATACTTTTAATAAATTTATAGAATTCTTTTCATTATTTTCATTTACTATACTTGAGTTCTACTCTTTAAATTCCAATTCGTTCAATAAAACTGACATATTTGATTTGTTTTCAGATAATGCTCAAATATACGCATATTGTAATTTTTTTCATATGTTAATTATATATAACGAACGTATATATTTATACATGCCTGTAGACAAGTGGTCTAAGTCGTTGTTTTCAAATGCCTTTTTTCGCGAACTCAATTCCTTCAAGGAACGGTTTCATAAGTTGATTTTGAATCCATTAATGGATGTGTGTGATATCGATATGCGTAACTGCTGAGATGAGTTAACCGCTAGTCTTGTTCTGGTCTTATTAATATATATATATATTTACTCTCTTTGAAAAATTTGAGTTGAGCAAATTAGTAACGATCAGCTCACGTTTAAAAATTTTTGATCAAATATGTTCCATTAAAAAAATTCATAATGTTCTTCTAACCATATTAACTTTATAATTTATGATGTTAAACGATCCGTCGTTTTGTATTTCCTGGAAAAATTAAGAGAATGCTCCTACGTGAAACAGCTTTAAATTGATCTATTTATTTACTGCGTACGATATCTACTTGCATAGTTGTATTTTTCCCGATAGATCATTCATACCGTGTTCACTGTGTGCTTGATACAAAGTACGAACTAACTGGTTGGCCTGCGTTATTATGCAAATTCTTTTTCGAAAAACTTTCACGGGCAATGAGTTCGAGCAATGAGTGCTTGTAGACTGAGCACAAAAAAAACGGATGCAATTAAAGAATGATTTTGAATTCTACTTGGCAAAGACCTTGACCTTGCAGATATATGTAAGAAGCAATGCTGTATCTGTGATACAAATAATTGGGATATGTATAAAATAATAAATCAGCGTTCTGAATTCGAATTTTGAAATTATGAAAAATGTGTTGCTATAAAAAAAAGCATACATAGCTATGTTTATCTTGGACAACAGATGTCTATAAACGGAGGCATGTTCGACGAAGTTATCCGCATCTCAAAACTAGCATGGAGTGCATTCGGACGCCTGAATATTATCTTCAAAAGCGACCTGCCACTATACCTAAAGCGAAAAGTGTACCAAAATTGTAAAAATTCAACCAATGTGTACTACCAGAGCTGACGCATGCACCTGGAACATGGACCCTTAACACAAAGGAAATCCAAAAATTAAGAGTAACACAACGAGGCATGGAAAGATGCATGTTGGGCATAACGAGAAGAGATCGCAAGAGAAACCAGTGGATAAGGGAGCAGACAAGGGTACGTGATGTAGTAGGTGTCGCCAAACAGATGAAATGGCAATGGGCTGGACACATAGCACGACGAACAGACAACCGTTGGACGAATGCGGTGATACAGTGGTACCCAAGAAATGTTAAACGACCACAGGGCCGCCCTAAGACCCGGTGGCTAGACGAGCTAACCAAGTTCGGCGGAAATACGTGGCAGGGAAGTACTAAGGTCCGAGAAGAATGAAGGAAGCAGGGGGAGGCCTTCATCCAGCAGTGGATCGACCCCGACTGATGATGATATAAAAAAAACGTCATTTAAATAACATATTGAGGATTTAATTTATATTCCATGGATGCCCAAATTGGATATCGGATTATAATTATATGATACAGTAATTTGATCCGTAAACTGAATAAAAACAATAATTGTACTGCTACAAAATTAACTCATTTTTAAATATGTGGCAGTCAAGGTTCTTTTGAAATCATTTTTTCACTAAGATGGTGAAGGAAATGGAAGAAAATTTACAGTTATCAGTATTTATAAATCATCCGTTCATAATTCGAAGCATTAACATATTGTCATTTGGCGCATTTCAAGTATTATTTTAACGAAAACTCGCTAGAAGCCAAAAACGCAATGCCCTTTTCTAAAGTTGATATATCCAGATGAATTTTGGATTATGAATGGCTGGTCAGAAAGCTATTTTCAATTTGAAATAACAAAATTTAAAAACTAAAAGACAAAAAAACAATTATAGAGTTATTGGATTAAGCAATAAATCAGGCAGTTTAGTTTTCCAGATATATGCATCAAATAATATAATAACTCCACTATGACAGCTGAATTTCTTTCATGATGTAGTGCTCATAAAACGCTGTCTACGGAATCCGTAGCAATATCGTTAAGTTCAAAATACATCATATTGCATTAATTTATGTGAAACGTTTTTCATTTTCTATTAGCCTACAAAATGACACAATGGTATGCCTGAGAATTTTCTTTTTGTAGGTAAATAAATGGGTCAATAGTATTGGTATCGATCGCATATTATTCTGTTACAGAGAGGAGAGCGTAACACAAAAGTTTACTCTAAAAAAATATTTAGATTATAAGATCACAGATGTATTTATAAGCAGGTCTGTGGAATCGTTAAAAAAACACAACTCCGTATCTGACATTGACTAACAACACGACTCCGATTTAAAAATGTTTCTTTTTGTCAGGTCCATTCCTACCTTTCATGTTCATTAAATTAAATATTAACTAATCAATATGGCAAATTATTCATTGTGCTATTCTTCAAAATTCTCTTTTCGAAAAAGTAATCGCAATCACTTGTTTTTCACGACGCCGACTCCGACTCCAAGACCCTGTTTATAAAAGGTCTCTTTTGCAAGTAAATTGGTGAACAAACGGTTAAAATTTAATTATAAATCTTAACTATTTCAAATAGCTAAGTAGCAAATTATTTTAGAGTATGGAATCCAATCACTATCTGTTATTTCAATTCGGCGATTTGACAAGTTTAATTAACTTCAGCCTTATATATATATAATTAAAAAAATGCGAATGTCTTAAAGGTGAGGTTTAACCCGTTGAGTTTTTTGGTTTATTTTAAATATTTTTTTTACATTTCATATAAAATTATGTGTTTTTTTTTGTAGTTCAATCTAGAAAGAATATTTATTTTTATATCACGTAGTAAATAAAGTTGTAAAATTGAGAAATGCATAGTGATAAATGTAAATAAATTCTGAAGTCTGAAAAGTCTGAAGATACCTCTGAAAGAGGCGAAACACGTGTCACATTTAGTTACACAATACGTGGAATAATCAAAGTTATTTTTAATTTTATATTAAAATGAACTTCCACAAAGTTACCGCCGAAACTATCGAAAATAGTAAATAAATTTATTCACTATGAATTTTCTAGAAACAATTACTTTAGTTTGAGCCTAAAAAATAATTGCAGTCTGAGTAAACATAGTTCGATATTGACACTGATTCCTATAAAGAAAGCGGTTGAACAGACAGTAAATTTTATGATTCATGATTAAAAGTGTAATTTCTTTGAATTTTTTTTTCGTAAAATCCTTTATTAATTTGAAATAAATAAAAAATGTAAGCCCGACTGCTTAAAATTATTGACAGATATGTGCAGCATGAATATCTGAAGAAATTATAATTATTCAACAAAAAATACGGAACTTGCAATTGATAAAAGACATCACAATATTTGGACGTACATGTACGGCCATACTCCTCAAAGGGTTAAAATATATATATATATATCTTAGGGAGATTCTTTTGTCTTTTGGATGGTTTTGTCAGTCAACTAACGATACAAGTATCTGAAATGTATTGTATTTATTTTTAGATAGATTATTTAAACATTAAACACATATAATTAAATATTTTTACTACATATATATAAATATCCTGGTTTGTAAATAAAAGAGATGCATGCATTATGACTTGAGAGATAAGTCTGAAAAAAAATATTTATTAAGGTGTAAATTACTAATATAAAAAAATGTATTGATGGGATCACAAGATAAATAGCGTTTTATTCATATATAGTTCGGAAAAGTAAAACATATTTGTTCTGTAAAGATGCAATTTAATCATACGTCGTGAGCGAAGCAGACAGGCAATTAAATGGGTCTTAGAATCTTAGTGTCAAACGAATAACATACAAAATTTAATCATGGAACTTTTTTCGACAAATGTTTTCTATTTTCGACTGAACTCGAGATTTCGATTTTTTCGATTTTAGTGTAAGCATTTTTTATTTTTATTTTATTCACCCAATCATCGGTCAAGTATAACAAGTTTAACTACACCGATTCTGAAATTCTAAAGAGTTTCACGTCAATAGAGTTATGTCTACATATAGCTAAAAGGCCATTATTAAAATTGGGGACACAGCAAGCATGTTATATAGGTAAGAACACACAGAGAGGCTTCGTCGATTTGTAAATTGAGCTCTTGGGTTAAATTTCCTGCAATTGACGAAGGTCAAAGTAAAAAATATACTTATGTATGGATGTATGCCGACAATTTGCATGAGTAATTATTATATAAGTCAATATCGTTAGTTCTTCCCCGACGTTTTCAATATCCGATTATAATTTCGAACAAAGCTTGGCCTTTTTAATTTATCGAGCTACTCGTAATAACTACGCATATCTAACGGAATATTTCAGGTTCCCAGTCTAGCAAACAAAAAATCAAAAGCTAATTTTTCCAATCATTTAAAATTATTAATATGTGTGTTTTCGACATCAATACTCAATTGATATTTTTTCTATAGAAGCCATACTAAATATCTGGCACTTGAACACATTTAATACCAAATGTATTATCCAAATGCAATTCAAAAAAAAAAAAAACGGTAATTAATATTTTGAGAAGAATTCTATTCGAAGTTTTGTTATAATATCGTAAGGAATTTAAAAAAACGACAATATTTATGTTTTTTAAAAAAATCCAATATTTAGTGCTGTGACATAACCAACACTAAAAATATTTGTTTAATTTGAAAACTAGGCAGACGCTAAACCGCCTACATATTTGAACTGCACGAACTTATAGCAGTAAAATAATGATTGATAAAAATAACATCAATAAAAATAAAACTTCTTTGATGTTGCCTTTTTTCCTTAAAATGTAACTTCGGTTCAAAGAGAATATTTACGCCCACAGACAAAATTAAATCATATGCACACTCATATGAGGAGAATTAATTTATCAAATATTTACACTGTCATTATTCAGCTTGATATTAAGTGTATATTCCATTGTTTTGTTTTTTTTTAATATACTTTTGATAAAAAAAAGCTTTTATCTTTTCCGTATCCGAGCTCGCGGTACTGTTTGGGTTGAGATGTGTTCCATATATAAACACGTGTTTCTGTGTATTTATTTAAATGATTCTTGAAAACTATAGAAATGGAATGTATTGGAAAATCGTGCATCATAAGAACGTTAAATGCCTTTCTTTGTAGAGAAAATTTTATGCCCAGGATAAACGATTTCTTAAGGTCTAATTAAAATGACTGCACTCAGGGTTTAAAATATAATCCTTTTGATATAATAAAAGAAAAACAATTTTGTAAGAATATACATTTATATGAATATTTGCTTTTTTGTACCTCCAGTATATGGATGCTGACTATATTTGAAATATGCTTATCAGGCTTATTCAACCATAGCCGGTCTCAATGCCTAGCATATGGAATATCTTGACATATTATACAAGTCTCTGTTAAATTAAAAAGCTCGAATAAAAAAATAATATAGATTAAGTTAAAGAAGAATTAGTCGTTAGATAGTCTCGTTATGTACGATTTTGCACCCAGCTCGGTAGCCAAGTGGTCATCGTACTAACGTGTTCCTCCCATCCGGTTGCTAAAGGTTCAGATAATTTCAATAATGCTAAAACAGTTGTTTAATTATAAATAAACTGTTAATTCAATTTATTTGTATTTGATATTTTCACACTAATTTACGATTTGGAAATATTAAAATTTCGCCTGCAGCGCTCACGATGATTATTTTATTAATATATAGGAAAAATCAAAAAAATTTTTTTTTTACAAAATCCAATTAAAATAATCATTGAAAATTGTCAAAGAATACAACCGCCTAAGTTAAGATCAAATTAATTTTATTCATATAAATATAATAAATAGTGGTTGTAAAAACTCAAGTGGATATTTCGACATCCGAAGCAACGCTGTTGAACATTATCAAAGCTCTTATTAGTGAAATTTCCATTGGCTGGCTGGTTCTACACTTTATAAGAATAAATAATTCATGTCGACGACTTCCAAAACAATACAATTTGAAATTACCAAGAATGGCATATCGCTTATTTAATCTGGTATATTTCCCTATTTGCTATCAAACTATTGAACAAGAGTCTGCCTAAGAAACCACCAAAAATACCGATAAAACCATGGGTATTATCCGTACTCCTCAAGTGGAGTAATTTCAAAAGTTTCTTCCGAACCTTGTTTGGTACCATAAGGGTTTATTTCATAGATATATTTCTGTGACGCTATCATTGAACGATTCGATGAATGAAGTTCACGGACAATGAACCCCGTTGAATCTATGAATCGTTATGGCACGTGAGTCGTGTCGCATGTTACTAATTCACGCCACCGCGGCGCTGCACGCCATTGGAAGTGGCTGTGACATATTTCTCACGGCTTTTCCCGGCTACGGAAGCCGATGACTTTAAGTAGATCACGTCGCATTGTTTATCAAAATACATGCATTATGTTTCTGTGAAATGTATGAGATGTTATTTATAGCGTAGTTTTATTAATGGAAAAGGAAAACTGCTCGATCTCTGAGATCTGAGATGTCTCTAATATAATCAAATATTCATAATTCCCATAGGTATCATATAATTTAATTAAGTCTGCCATATTATTTGAATTAGGTATAGAGAGCAATTTGATATATTTGTCTGTTGAAATGAAGAAAAATGATGATCGTCTCTTAACCGGATGGCAGCCTGAGACGAGATATCTCGTCAATATATTTAAGCGTATGTATCTCCAAAAATATTCTTTCTATTAATATATATATACTATTATATATAATAAATGATTCTTTGACAGGATAAACACTGATTGTCTATAAGAAAGGTTTAAAAACATTTTTCCATAACTGCAAAGAATTTCTACATCGACTTTTTGCGACTTCTTCGAGTGTTCGAACTGTTACTTGACGGATGTCAATAGTTTCAGGGTTACGAAAATCAATTTTATTCAAAGATTCTTCAAGAAAACCTGCTTCTTTATGAAGCTAGGAGAGTCGGTATTATTTTTTTGTTATTTTACTATTTTCACTTTTATCGGAAAAATTGTGAGCACACGTAATTTTTTAGATGCTGGCAAAGTTTTTTTTTAATGACGCTACTGACAGATTGTATCCAAAAGCAGTATATATCATGTATACTTTCAAGAGATAATCATCGTAGAAAGTTAGGATAATGCTTTAAGAACCTAAGGAAATTGTATGATTGATTGAATCAAAAAAAAAAAAATCATTTAACCCACATGTTTGTATCAACCTAATATATGAAATGTGTGTGTATAATATTTTTTCTAGAAATAATCTGTCGCTGTAACATGTGTATAGTACTCAAATGAATTGAACACTTGCTTGCATGTAATTTAAATTAATAAATTTACCAAATATGAACGAGGAAGCAGAAATGTTAAATTACATTCAGCGCAAGGAATAATTGTTATAATGATCCCATTAAGGCACACGCTATAATTTTTTAATAAACCTATTAAAAATGCACCCACATCTGTTATTGATTTGGTACACGAAATATTAACACCACGCCCACTCGACGCTCGTACTCTGATAAATATTTCCTGTATTTAGATGCACTCTCATTGGAAGATTGGATCAAAATGGAAATAGTTGATATTATTGAAATGCCACATCACACATTTATAAATAAATTTCGTTTTCGTAAGTGTCAACATAAGCAGATATAAATATATCTTTTCTCACGCCCGTCTTTTTTATTTTGCCCACCTCTCACTCGGAGCAAATTTCCCAATATTCCTCGTCACCGTCTGTCTCTACTTTCTTGCAGGTCATCACAGGGACCAGCAGCTCCGTCGAGTATATCCTAAGGATGCTCATAAGCAGCCTTCCAGAATGAAGGAATCCAAACAGTTGGTAGACGACACAGGGAGGATTCGAGCTCCTTTAAAGAATCCTCATTACATTTTCCAAGCTATATCCATCATTCAAAAAGTCAAATCGTTGTAACACTACTATATGTCCCAAGCGTTTGTGTTCGCAGTAAATATGTAGTTACATGTGCTACAATTCTCAACCGTAAAACAGCACAGTAAATGACACAAAAATAAATTGATTAAGCTTTTAAGTATTAATTTCATATCAACTAATATTCCAGCCAGTGGCCAGTGTTTCCTCAGATTTTCACATTAAAGTTATAAAGACTGATTTCTTATACATTTTCGTTTAGTGTTCACTCGTTTTCCGGTATGCCAGTCATAATGCCGAACGGTCAAAGTTTTCGGATGTCCAGGAGCTTAAGCGTACAGAAACTTATATAAACCGATTGATATTATAGATTTTTTTTCAAATAGTTAAATGCTTCCGTTTATTATTACCTACTATCATACTTCAAAATCCTCTTAAAATCAAAACAGACAGATCTTGTAAAACAATAGACAAGTAACTTCGAGCACTAACGGAAAAGGTTAGTTGTCAATGATTTGAAACCAATTTTATAATAAATGCATATTAAAAGAGAGGTGTACATAAATGTACACGACGAAGCGTCCATAGTGGTCTCAGTCATATGTAACATACGTTTAAGTTCAGTGTAATTTTGCTTGAAAAATATTTTTTAAAAGAATGACAGTTGTGTAACGATAAGGAATGACACTAATAGGAATGATATTTATTCCATAAGAAATCTTCTCTCTGATGCAGTAAGTAAGTAGAAGCTAGAGGCTATTATAGGAGATAAGAGCCAATGACCATAAATGCAAAAAGTAAAATATAAACTATTTATTATGATACAAGATTAATTGAGTATTTGAGATAATAATGCATTCTAAGAGAGATCATAATGTATAAATTATAATATAAATCATAGTGCTATTTATTTGGTACAAATATGGCACTGTATCTTACTTAAAAAAGATAGATTTCTGTAGGGCCTTTAACCGAGTGGTCGATGTCGTTGGTTTTGGTAACGGTTTTCTCAAACTCCTATAAAGGCAGTTTCAAAATTGATTTTTCAATCCACTTAAGGATTTTTGTACTTATGCACATGTGTGTGATGTCGCGTCCCCTCTGAACAGTGAAGTTGAACGGCCGACTTCACTATATGAACTCCAGTAACATTCCACAGTCTCGATTTCCCATTTTATATAGTCATCAACAATATGAGCTATGAAGCAACCAATTGCTGGCTAATTGGTATCTTATTGGCCGATTTTCGTGATAGAATACGACGTGGTGTGGAAACTATGAAAATGGCAAAGAATTTTATGTTTTTTGGATATAAGTTTCCATTTCGGGATTTAAATCATATACCACACAACACAGTTCACAAAACCACTCGGCTACGGGACAGGTATTCAAATTTAAGATAATATCTAATTATTAATCTTAACATGCTTTAACATTTACGTGACGAAAGTGATAATTATTCATTATCATGAACGAGAGATGTTGTTTTACATATTAAGTAAAATACTTCGTGTATTAATAATGTTGGCACTATCGTGTTTTCCCTTGTTTTCCCTCGCTTTCTACGCACCGCCACCATTATGTTTTTATCAATAATAAATGAACACTGAATGAAGAGTTATTCATTTGTCATAATGTTCATAATTGTTTTTGCGAACGTTTCTATTTCGTGTTGATCTGGATTCATTTATTTAATAAGTATTTGCTATGGCCGTTATAAGTTGTAATTAATTATATTTGAATCAAATATCTACCTAACTAATATTGAACACGCATAGTAATAAATTTTCCGCTAATGTTTTATTCTTAGTTGCTGGATTAGTTATCATATTGGGGATATTGATACATTTAGGAATATTACAATCAATTTTAATTTATTGATTGAATTGGCATTTACTTGAAAGAACTCAATTATAACACGGTGAAAAAATATCAATGCATTTTAGTTCTACATTTTTTTTTTAATTCTGAAGAACTAAGATACTTTTGTATTGTATTTTAGTTTAATTAAATTTGAAAATTTTGTAATTATGAGAGAATAAATGCGTGATCTTGTCAAATAAAAAAAATTAAAACAGTCGTATTAATTCTCAATTCAGAGTTCACGCTATTGAAAAGAAAAATAAAATAAAACGTAAACCGAAAATTATTATCATGATATTTATGCAATTTGGATACGTTACAATTTTTATGGAAGAGTTCTGATTCTTGTAGTTACAACATATTGTATGACTTGGTACCTTCGGATGTAACGGGAGCTAGAAATTGGTGGTTTAGAGACGGAATAAATAACGATGAATTCTTGATTATCATAAAACATTATTCAAAACTACATTTAATTTATGCGATATGAGTTGGTCACTTTTACGATATAAAATTCAAATTTCCATTTGTAGGAAAAGGACGCCCATTAAAGAAAATGAGGTAGGCGGCGTTGAATAATTATATAAATCTGTATGAGACGTTAATTTCTAGCAAAATCAAAGCCATGTGCTCCCATTCAAAATGGCGAGAGAAAAATGCGATGATAATAATTATAATGTGTACTAAGAAAAGTGAGGAACCAAGCGCATAATTGATTCAAGATTGGCGTGTGATTTCAGGTGTGGAGCACCAGATAGTAATTAATATTGTTAACTTGCGAAATTCTTTATTATCAGGTATTACCCAGATTAAAATATTATTCTCGATCGCAGAGTTATGAATTTAATTTGCGATATTTTTATTGGTTGAAGCGCAGATTTATCTATGATTATTTGATGAGATAAGTCAAAACAATCGAAATATTATTTTTAATCATCAAATGCATGTTTGATAAAACCAACGTTTGGAAAAATAGATTGTTTTCATCGTAAAAACAATAACCGTTGAGCAATAAATTTATGTGAAGATTGAAATTTTAAGAGATTGTTTTTTCGTTGATTTGATATTGAATGGTTTTGATGAAGTTGAGATAGTTGATATCACAAATTATTTCATTGATTTGTTTTTCTTTAATACAATCGGAAAACTCATGATTTTTTAAAATATCCTATCGTTGGTAGACATCCTTGACTGCCAACTAGATAATATTTTTCTTTAGCCGTTACATTTAAGACATTTTCTGCAAATGATTGATTATTTATAAGACAGTTTTAACATGTATGTTACTGGCCAATGATTTAGCATGTGATACATCACACGTATCCATATAATACTATCAAATCACAAATCCCTTTTCTATAAATTTATTCACTTGTCTATTATCTAAATATATAATATATCAATAAAACCTGCTTTATTATACTAACTGTAATTTCGTGTTGACGGAAACCCCCTGATTGAATGAATTTAAAGGTTTTGATGAAAGATTGACTTGATCTTGTAAAAAGATCGTTTTGAAATGAAAAACTTTCATCACATTCTTTTAAATTTTTTTGACAGTTCGAAAACGTATGCATTAGAATGACAATCGTGTGAAATATATGTCAAACAAAATAATCATAACATATGTATATAGCACAAAGCGTACAGCGATAATATCGTAAACGGTAAAGTGCGAAATCATTGTAGAAATCACCCATTTTTCATAAATCATATTTATATGGCAGGTAATTAAATATTCAGACATTAATGTTCCGCCTGCTTTAGCAGATGCAAAACTATGGTAAAAATTGCATTTCACATGTTATACCTCCTTTAATAAGTGTTTAATACTGATTAATGAAACCGGGTATTGAAAAGAATTCGAATTTTGAAAATGCAAAACTCCTTTATTTCGATATTTAAAGTATTCTTCCACCAATCATTGACAATCAAAACCAATCAATTACACCAATCAAAACAGTTTAAGGTTTTAGTGTGTTATTTGTGCATTAATTTTTCCGTTCGGTATTACAATCTCCACCGGTCATAAGTTTTTCGATCGTTTTAATAACCGGTCTCGATACATTCGTACGGTTATGAAATCCCTACCCCTGCAGGTATCTTAATCGACGGATAATGCTCATAATTGGTCGTGCTGTCAGATGCTCAAATGTCAAACGAATGTATGACTTTGAAGGCCTTTACACACACACAATATCACGCACTATTATGTTGTTTGTGCGAATTGAAACAAGAAATAGAGGGAGTGACGTTATAGTTCTAAAACACACAAGCCACCTGTGTCTAAAGGCCGCTATTGATTGACAATCAATGAAAGGATTAGTTTCACGCGGTATGGAATTCTGTGATGTTTGCAATCTGTCCTACGCACCCAACGCAGATTATTTTTCTTGGATATCCTTGATATCCTTGGTGTCGTTGGAAAAGGAAATCAAGTCATTTAATTACATTTTTTTGTTGTTGTAAAAAACACATTGTACAACTAGTACATTAGGAGTCTAACGAAAGAAATAAATAGGGATATAATCTTTAAATTAAATGCTTATTCGATCAACAAATCTTACAGCCTTTCTTAAAAATTATTCACAGTACTATTAATCTCGGAGCACACTCAGCGTTAGAAATTAATTCAGGTCATTTGCCAATGGCAATTTATTAATATTATACTACGCTTACGGCCATATAGCTGTGATCCCAAATTGGCATTCTATGGTGATCGTGTTTGTTCTGCATTCAATCAATATTCCCTGTGGAACGATGGACCGTATTTGTAAGTTGAATGAAGTTCTTCAAATTTACGTACATGACCAAACCTAATATAACAGTTTTGTGATTAGTATTAAAATTATTGATGGCGCTGCGGAACAGTGCTGTAAAATTGATTTAATAAATAAAATTTCAAGAGACCGCGCACAATCGAATTGCAGTGAATATAGTACTGTTAGTTTATAATAGACTCGATTGAATTTGGGATAACCGCTACGAGAAATATCCGTTCATCTTATTACGGCGTAGTCATTTAATTGCATATAACTATTTTAAAGTATCAACGTAAGTAAATGTCTTCTTTACAGCGGTGAAAATAAAAATGACTGCAGTATAAAAGGCAGGTAAAAAAAAATTGGTAATAGTTTCAGATGCATCAGATACCTGTATAGTAATCTTTAAAGTTTAACATACTCTGTCATTGAGTAGGTTTTCTTGGATGGATGTAAATTCGGGGTTAATAAGGATCAATCTCAATATTTAAAGATGTGGGCATGAAAGTTTGTGATGTCTTTATCTCTTTCCATCCCACTTTGTATCATCTTGAAGAAGAGGGCCAGGGTGGAAGTAATTTTGGAGAAATTAAAATTTTTAGAACCATTATTTATAATACAAGTATGTATTGTTTGACCATTATTTCTATAATTTTGCAAGTCAGTTTTAGTGGAATTCTTATAAACGTAGTTTCCCTTATTTAAGTATTCCGACAGTTGGAAGCTTGTAGCTTTAATCTTATTTTCATGGAGTTGGTGAATTTTAACTAGTTCTTATTATACGATTTCAATTCAAATGCTGCAGTAGCTGCCCGTATGCACTGCATTGGCAGTCTACGTTATAAATATCGGTGCAAAATTTACTTATTTATTTTCTACTTCGTTCCAATACTGACTACTTTTCAATTTTATTACGTAGTACTGAACGGAACTAGTCTATTTTACTTATTCAAAGTAATATTATGTATCCTGTACAAGCATTTTTGTACGTAATCCAAACAGATTGCCAAAAATATCTTCTTGCTTTAACAAAAATATTTTGTTTTGCAAGCAATGTAACAAAATATCTCACCTACCTACTGAAAGTTTATTAAGGTTAAAATATCTCAATATGGCAACACTTCTTCGCTGAGTTTGTTACTAAGCCAATGTTCGTTCCATATTTAAACATAAAAAAGATCCGAATTCATCCAAATTAGGAATAGTATTTGCGCGATCGCGAATCGGCCTCTGTGAAGTATGGAGATAGTAAGGTGTCTATAAATAAGCACATTTCATTTATTTAATGTCTTAGTACAAAGCGATCTATATTGATACTCGTATAATAGCTCAGAAATAATTATTACTTATTCTGCCAAATGAAGATTTTGACTGAAAAAATGTATGTTGTATATTTTTTAATAATATGGTAATTACATAAAATTTCCATGCTTTATGGCGAGAAATATTCATTGCTTTTGGTGAAATAATGTTATAAAATCACTATAATAATACAAAAAAAGAGTACATTAAATACGTACTAATTTCGACATTTTTGGAGTTACGAATTTTATATCCTTTCCCGATGACATTTCGTAGTCATTTATAGATTAATGGTATAAATACATTCCAATTTTGAACATATTACTTTTTATATACTCACGCGAAGCACGCAATTCTGAAAACTTGCCAATAGTTTATCGAATGAACTCCGTTTTCATGATATAGCATTGGAAGTGGTTGACCGTACACGTTGGTTAACCACAAGGAATACCGGAAAATCCGGTGGAATGTATGTTTCATTAGTGATTTTTAGCATCATTTTATCGTTTAACTATGTTCACAGTAATAAAATATATAAATGTCGCTTTAAAAAGACTTTTTAATTGTCCATGTGAATTTTTAACTTAGGTCTTCAATAGAAATATCTGTATTTATTACTTTAATAAATATCGGTGAATTATTAAGCAATGCTTCTAAAATATTGGATACTTATTTGTATATAAGTAAAGTAAAATGATAAAGAAATATAAAAAGTGTGCCGGTGGTATATTAGACCTTTGCACCAACTTCTGAAGCGAGTTCTAAATGCAATATTTAAGTTGTATTGATTATTTAATTTGTTATACAGCTTAATTTTTTTGCGTTACTTCAATACTCAGGTTAGGTTAGGTTTGAAGCAAGAAACTTGCTAATTATATTTTACAAATTTACCATATGATGAGATCCGTATCCTCAAATAGATGGAGCATTTTCAATTGGATCGGGTATTGACCGTGTATTTTTTTTTACTAATCATTATTCGAAAGACTTTTCCCACGTAAGGATGGGCTGCCGGAAGTAATAGCGGACAACACCCTTTGTATAGTACATATATCATCGACAGCCACATATTTCATCTTAACTCGTTTGACATAATTTTCTGATAAAATTCTGTAAGAGATTTGCAGATTCACAGTATGCAACGTCATACTGCCATTTTCTTGGTGGTCTAAAATCAGCGGACCGTTGCATCGTATTTTTAATACCATAATTGGAAATGAGCAAACTCGAATGAGATGCACGTGTGAGTGCGTATCTTGTTATGGTTGCCACCTAGATTTGGGCTGGTGTGCGATGTGTCGAGTGCTCTGCTCGCATACCGCATGAGACGCTTGGAAATTCTTACATAGTATATTGAATTCGCAAGATGGCCATTAAATCTGATATTTTCCGCTTGGAAAATAATCATTTTTAGCATAATATTCAAAATAATTATCTTTTGTAAGCCAAGTCTTACAATATTTAAGACATCTACAAATAATTTAACTCTTGATTCACTTTAGCCCAGACTCAAAATAGTGCGATCTAAAAAAAAAACTAAAGAAAACTATCTTTAAATAATCTATAATTTATGATGTCGACTGAAGGTGCTTAATGGAATTTCAATATAAAATTTGAATTGTTACAACTTTGTACGATTCCACATGTTTTGTCATTACCGACCCGGGTTTCGCCGTTCGGCATCTGTATACATTCTATCACACGGATGCAACAGAACTGACATAACGATATCATCAATTGATAATTATATCAATAATGCTAGTACGACAAGATTTACGTTAGAAAATCAATGAATTTGTTTGAAATTTTTAAATAATACTGTAAAAATAATTGTCGCTTATTATTACAGTATTTTTTATTTTTTTAAAGTATAAAATTAAAATGTCATTTATATTAAGTACAAAATATTCACATTATTGAAAAGTAGTTACAAAATATATGTTTTGTTTTATTTCACATTTCAATTGAATTATAATCGAAAAACATAATCCATTTTTGTTGATTTGTTTTTCTTCATATACTGGCCCATTGGAGGTATTCCCTTGTACTAATAAATCGGGAACCAATGAAATTATAGACCTATGTTCAACATATGAAACATTCATACGTTGATCATATAAATTATTCGAGTATTCATGCGAATGCATAGACTAGTATATTATATTCGATGGAATTGTCACATTCATTGGAATAACATTTAAAAATGTCTAAAAAATCTTTGTAATCTATTAGATAATGTTGGCATTTTACCAACAGTAGTAGTTTAAATACTATTTAAAAAAAACCCATTCCCGAGGATAGTGACGAAAGACTGTGGTTAGGGAAAAGTACACATTTTCACAACCGA
The DNA here is from genome assembly GCA_028555115.1 of Himalopsyche japonica. Classification (NCBI taxonomy): domain Eukaryota; kingdom Metazoa; phylum Arthropoda; class Insecta; order Trichoptera; family Rhyacophilidae; genus Himalopsyche; species Himalopsyche japonica. The sequence goes on along the minus strand of JAHFWJ010000446.1, from coordinate 2,284,126 downwards.
GTTCTGCTGAGTAAATGTAAAGTTAATGTTATTCGTTCACTGTAGGTTCGTCTATGGTCATGATCTTCATTTGACTTTGGTAGACATCAATCCGCCAAGCATAGCCTACGGCGATCTCAATTTATACCTATATAAAGTAACCCAATGGAGTATTACGGCAATCATTTGTAGCGCATTCTCTTTATGGCAACATTGATTTTAATATTTCCAATAAAGGGTTATGTGGATTCTTATTAGTTGTTAAATTAGATCAAACCAATGGCATTTGACAATGTCACATATTACGGGGTCGCACATGAGACTCAATGAGAATTGATAAGGCTTACATTTTGAATAAATTATGATATTAAATTTTATACATTTTGAAATATTTTGGTTACGTATATTATGGCAGAAAAATATTTCACTTGTACAATTACCATATAAATATATGATTATACACATAAAAGTATACTACTACGAAGGATATAGTAACAATAATCCAACTGATTTCGATTATTTTGATTATATGCAATTGTTTAAGTCCTTACGATTCGCATGATATAAATAATACATTTTCAGAAATTAAAAAAAAAACCTTCATTGTACGCATTGTAAAAACACTTCCTTTCAAATTACGCAGCTTTCGAAACATGTAAGAGAAATCCTCATAGAAATAACCGTTGTTTTTGCGATTACAGCTGCTATGAAAGAACCGTAAATTTTGCATAAAACGTTCAGTCACTCTTACCATTTTACTGGTATATGAGTATCATTAATTTATTGTGTGTATTGGTACTTCACGTACCACATTATAACGTGAATGGCTTTTTATTTTTTATTTAAATTCTTTGGATCTTATATATTTTTCCTAACAACTTTATAACGAGAGATTTTCACAATACGAGAGTACATACTATGCAAAATTACTTCACAACACACATATTGTCGTTTATAAATGTCAGGAAGTAGCATATTAAATGTTCAAAATCTCTTTCTCTGTCATAGTGAGCAACATCAACTGATACCCAGTATAAATAATAACCCGCCAATGTTTTCATTGTTATCAGTAAAAATTCGAAACAGATCCTCTGTTCCATATTTAACGCACACATATATATTCCTGATATAACATTATATTTATATATAATATGTATTATTCCTGATATAACATAATAAAAGAATGTTCAAATCACCAGCCATAATAGATCGAAGAAAATATTTTTTTGCACCATAAAAGCTAACTGAACTTTCATTTTGAAAAATATTTCGATATAAAATCGAAATGTTGCCAAATTCGGATAGTTGCATTATATGCCTAAATATTGCGATTTCTAAGACATTATTGTCTATTGTATTTTTTTAAGTGTTCTATACGCGACTATAAAAATGTTTTGGAACAGGAAATTTTACATTTAATGATTAGTGTGTTTCTTTACGAGCTTAAAAAATGTTCTTTTACTTCCAAGTCAACTCCTGCACGGGCTCGGGTAAGGCCTACGGGCCTGCCAACAAAGCAGTTGGCTCGGGTTGGGTACACATATCATAATAAGATAAATCGGCTTATATCCAGATTTGAATATGAAAAACGTTTTATGTCGCGTTTGGGTCGGGTATGATTATGAAAATAAGCATCGCGCACAGGCTGGACCGGATCGGAGGTTTTCGCTTCCGGGCCAAATAGAATTCGGAAATTTCGATCTGCGCAGACTTCTATTTCTTGTAGATATGGCCTTGATGCAGGCCAGTATCCGATGCGTCTTGGCAACAGACTTTGGATATGCCTTAATAAAAACTGTCTAGTAACAGTGTTAATGAATGAATAAATAATACACTTTCATAAAAAGGCAGCCCAATTAATCCGGCTTTTATGAGGCGTTGGTGCGACACGCGTCTGTCACACACAAAAAGATCTGTGATAATATTTTCTATAAGAATTCCTAGTCTTTTGAGGTGTTCTTATAATTTAACGATTTTCCAACAATTCTTTCGATCATTCAGTCTTAGATTTCTCATTCAGCTCGGACTAAGTTCTCACATTTTTAATCTCATCGTTTTGACAACTTTTAGTCAAAAATAATTATCACAATTAATGTCGTTAGCTTCCGTAGCAGATCTCACGGGCTCGATCCTCTGTACGAATAGCATATTTTTCAATCGACTTATCGATTCTGTTTTAATGTATGTGTGGTTCTGAAGACTAAAAATTTCCTCTCGACCATTTGATCTTTAAAAAATAAAACAGGAAGTAGAGACACCTTCACAACTCAACCTGTTTCAATCCGCTCCATTTCACTATAAAAAATCTTTTAATACGGTTAACCATTAACTTCTTATGGACAGTTAAGCAATATTTATTTAAAAACTATCAAACACATTTTTAAACTATTTTATGTTTAAAAGTCTTACAAATGTATATGTATATATCATTCGATAAACAAATATGTTAAACGTTTTGCTTCGAAGGGATGTACCGTAAGATCTTTACGTTTATGAACGATCTAAAAATATACGAAAATGCACAGTTGGTTCCGCAAGATGCATCTTTACGGTTCTGCTCACACACGGAGCAACGACCGTTCAGAAATATGTTGATTTTTCCAAAATAAATTAAAACTGTCAAGATTCGCCTTCGACCGGGAACTGAACATAAATATGAAAGCCAATTAAGACTTAACAGTCAAATAATTAGACAATCTCTAATCCATATAATGAAAATCATATATTATATGTACTGTTTTAGATTAATTGGTCATTAATATTGAATTTGCAGTATAATAATTACATATCTTACAATACATGAGTTGTTTTTGTATCACTTATACGCTTGAATACCACGCATATAAATAAAAAGTATTTTTTATATATCACGTATTTACAGAACCCTCATTTTTTAAAAGTGTTTTTTCTCACATATTGGTGATAGGTATAGCATTTTCTTCAGTTCAAAATGTCAGGTTGGTCCAACACAAAATAATATAATTTACGACATTTACTGAAGATGTTTGATGGAATTTTAATATCAAATTTGAATAGTTACAACTTTGTACGAATCCACGTGTTTTGTCATTAACGACCTCTATCAGCTCTGTTGTATCCATGTGATAGAATGCCTGAAGATACCGAAAGGCTAAACTCGGGTCGTTAGTGACAAAACATGTGGAATCGTACAAAGTTTTAACAATTCAAACAAAATAATAAAAAATTTTGTTACAAAATGTTTTCCTAAAAATACGTCTATTTTAAGCCTTATTTTTTTTTATATATATTGAATTGAAAAATATTGTTTATATTTAATTAAAAATATGAACTTCGACTCGTATACTGCTCGTATAAAATGACGATAAATATTAATTATAGTATTTATTTTGAAGAAGTGCGTCTGAAATAATTGCATAAACATAGTGGTCGTCCAAAACTGATGTCACAAGATTTTTCTCCCGTCTCGCCATGATCACATTTGGTCACAAAATTATTTAGTTGCCTGTATAAATTACAGTACAGTTGTGATACTTTCATACATCAAAGAATTACAAATGGATGATAATGACAGCTGTACAAAAATAATTAATGGCAAATTGGCTATAAACCTCAACAGATCTTCACCGGAGAGCTGAGACGGATTAATTAGGATCTCTAGACTAGTAATTAGAGCGCCTGAGCTGTCATGATAATTATTCATAATTATAATTTTTATTTTAAATTTGATCAATGCATAATAAAATTCTTGGCATTTGAAATGAATGAATAATGGAATTTTTATGTTATGATAATTCACGATAATGCTTTATCACTATAAACATAAACTATTTGTAAATTCGAGTCATTATTCTTTCTGTACGGAATTTCTTTCATTTATAGATATTTATTTACACCAGTCAACAGTGGAATTTGATTATTTATATACTTTGATGCATTCAGCGGTTACAGTGTCGTAATTCATTTACGATAAAATAATAACTAGTGCCACATACTAAATGCGATCTGTTTTTCGCTTTGAAATCAAGATAGATAATCGCTAATATTACCTTTTGTGTAGATATTAATTCTAATTTATTATCTTACGGAATTCATCGCCAATTTTAAATACAAATTTGACCTCTAAGTTCAATCTTTCTCCTCCTCTCTGTTTTTCCAATGATATTTTTATTATCAAATATTTGTAAATTCGTTTTAATCAAAATCTATATCTTTAACATGTGTATATGATTCCATTTATCTAAAATAACTATTAAAAAAAAAAAAAAAAAAATTGCGTCACGTATTGTCTCAAAAAGTGGTGTTATAATATTTAGAGATATGATATATTATTCCATTATCCCCTTGGCAATTTCTGGTAGACTTTAAAAATTACGAAAATAAAGTAAGATGGCGCCGTCAGCTGTCAGATTACGCATTTTCTTTCTGCAAGAACAAATGAGTAATACATGAATGAATGACTAATAATATGAATAAAATTATCTTCTTTATTATTAATGAGTCATACGAAATATCGTAAATGGGCGCACGTGGCATACGTGTGGACGGAACAGTTTTTGCACAACCCGCCAGACAGTAAACAGCTGACGTTTATAAAAAAAACATGAAGTAAAGGGAGACCCCTTATATTTATACTTTTCATTTATTAACAAAATAAAAAAAAGCATGTTATACCTTGCCTCCATTGTTTCAGTCATTATTTTAACTTCATATTTCTTTATCGGAAACTGACTTAGACTTGTGTCCTTGAAATGAATTCTAAATGCGTACTTATTTACATTTGAATAGCATGTAGAAGAGGGTCATACATGTGTACCTACAGTTCGATAAAATTTACTTTGCAACCTGCTCCACTATGTTCAAACTTTATTAGGTGTTTCGCATTATTAATTAAGCTATGCCTGACAGTTTGTTTGAAGGGAACTAAGCAGGTACTTTCCGCGATGAAACATTGATCAACAGAGATTGAATGGACTGGAAACGGCGATTAAAAATTATCAAACTTACATTAAAGAATATTCATTTTCAAAATAAATGAAATTTCGCTAAGTTACCGCCGAATCCATCAAAAATAATATATAACTGACCAAATTTATCATTACCTTTGATAATATTAGTTAGATATTTTATTACTACAGTTAAAACACTTTTAAAAATGATCCTTTCATTAAACTTGTTAATATATTATAAGTTGAAAGAGTAACTTTAGGTATATTGTCACTTTTAATGTGTCAACTGTCACTTCTTGATGGATAGGCATGATATTTTAAATAATAAATACAATTTTTTTAATACTTATTTCCACAATATATATTATATGATCAGAACCGATTTCGCTCAATATGAGCATTATCAATCGATCACATCAGACCAGGTTATTCATACAATGCAATATTTATGATGTCATAATATCTTCAAAGACGAAGCTTTTATAAGTGTATAATTTTGGCGTTCTACGTTCGCGATGAGCAAAATCGTTCCTGATTATAAAATATATTGTGGAATAAGTACAAAAAAATATTATTTTATTATTCCAAATATATTTATAATCAGGAACGGTTTCGCTCGCACTAACAATTGATAGTTAAAAGAGGCTATCGATATAGCTCAGAATATAATTCATATAATTCAGAAAAACATAACAATTACAATATAATTCAGAAAAAAATGTAGCGGGTTTTCGATTTTTTTTTCGTTAAGTTGGAAATTGAAAGCAGTGCAACCAATCATATTGTTGCACGGGTTATTAGATCAAAGCTTCTAAATTGGATTTATTATTATAGACAGCAAATGTAATTAACGGTGCATATCTTAAAATTGCATGTTCACTTTTTCTGACTCAGTGGTTTTCAGGACTGCTTTGCATGGATTTTTTCATGGAGTGTTTATTGGGTTGAAAGTCAAAAAATAGTTCTGAATACACAGAACTCCGTAATACTAGTTCTCTCGTTCTTTTGCGGCTTGATAATAAAAACTATCTATGAATCTAGAAAGTCAATGCGACACATTTTATTAATCTGTTTTTTTCCTATGTGCCGTGTGGAATGTAGAATGCAGATAATATGTACTCCCGTTTAGGCAACAAAACGCATGAATGATCAAAGTTCTGAGCAATTTTGTGACCAAATATGGTCAACGTCCGCACCATTGGTTATCATTGATATTAACAATCAGCATTATTCAACAATGAATGATTTCGCATTGGACTGTTTATACTTGACGCATCGTTGAATATCATTTGATTTTATTAGGGACATTTCCACTGTCTGTGTTAGGTTCTAAATCGTACTAATTATCGCATTTTTTATATATCTGCAAAGTACTGGAAATAGTCTTGGATGAATCGTAGACCCGCACTTTTAGCGTTTTGCGAGAAATGAGTGATAGATCATATTGAAAATATGCTAAAATCACTTATGTTTTATAAATAAATATCCCTATTTATCTGAAGTATATAATTATATTAAATTTGGATTGTTGAAACTGTGTAGAATTCTACTGAAGTCAGTTCTATTCTGTGTGATAAAATGCCTGAAGATGCCAAAAGGCGAAACCCGGGTCGTTAATGACAAAACATATGAAATCTTACAATGTTTTAAGAAACAAAAAAAAATATTATTTATTTCATAAAAACAAATTAAAAGAAGATTTTACAATTAAATAGAGATATGTACAATACAATTATGTAGAGAAAAAGTAGTAAAGTGTTATTTTTTATTTAGGAAATTCGCCATAAAAGTCGTCAAACCTTATGTTGTATGGTAGCTGGTGCTACCTATAAATAAAGAATTGTAACTATTGCAAGATTTTTCAATCGCTCTTAATTATTATTTTTTGATTAATTTTTAAAAAGTTGTAACCGCTAATCGCTAAAAACTAGCAATGTCTACTTTAAGAAAACATTCAAATGTGTAAATTTTAAGGACTTTTTCCTTCTTCCCACACTTATGCTTAGCAATAGCCGTAAAAATTTTGTTTTTCCCGAAAAAATGTATAATGTTCTTGATTCGACCAACAGTTATAATAATTGCTATGAAAAAGGTTTCGATGGAATGAAAAAAGCTTAGTCTAAGCAAAAAAATATAAAAATCTCAGAGCTTGGTTCACTTTTAAGCAATAAACCAGCATCTTGTGATTATTCAACAAATTCTTCTTTCTTTCACGACGGTGATCTTTAGATTCTTTTAAAAGAGAAAAAAAATATTTTTTAGTGATGAAATTAATATATGGAACTGAAAAAATATCTGTTCAAAACATTTGAAAGTTTCTATTCATTTATTAAAAATGTAACATTGACGTTACTTGTTTGCATTGAAACCCTCGGTACAATTATTTATTTATTTTATTATAACCTTAAAAATTTTCTATTTATTATTACAATACCGCCGCTAAAAATACCAAAAGGAAATAATAACTACATTTTTGACATATGCAAGTGTTTGAAAACGTTTGGTTATGTTCACACTACTGTCATCCCAAAACAATAAATTTGAATCACGTTAATTTATATACTATATATTCTTAAGGTGTGCCCACCGCAGAAGTTCATATAAAAATATTTGAAAAATCATAATGAAAAATGGTCCGCACGTACAAATAGTGTTCCTATTTATAAATCCAATTTTTGATTGTCAATATGGTGAGTGTCGATCTTTCCATGTAACTCACCTTTACTTATTGCTGCATGACCGGCACTAACAATTTGATTAGATTTTAAGCATTTAATATTATTACCCAACCAACGAAATGTTGAATTTAAATGAAAAATCTGCTTCAAAAAAAGTTTGCTTTAAAAATTTAAAAAGAATCATCAATCCGGCAGATTTTCGTTTCATGAGTTATCAGTTTAAATCTTGGTCACCAACTTTGTAACGCATAATACTTGCAATATATAGAAGCTATCGCAGTTGTTTATATTCGCAAATTATGGATGATTCATCTCCCTCTATACAGAAATAATATTAGGTTTCCTCGAATTTAGGGTTGCGTGAAGGGTGATTATTGAACTATGTTGACGCTCCCTAAATAAAATGTTGGCCTATCCTTTATCCATACAATACGTAAATGTTTACGAGTTTAATGGATGTCAGATGTAAAATGTGAACGAAAAAATAAATATAAAGAATAAACAAAAATATATTTGTGATTTTAATTTATGCATAATCAGAGATCATTAATTTTTTTCAGATTTGGCTGACCGCTCAATCTTCAATGTCCTAAAATACAAAATTTGTTTTTGTTTACTGAGTCCAAGGATAAACAATTTGGGCTTGAACGGGTATTACATATGATATGAGATGGGTAGATTACATATGAACTAGAAATCGTAAATAGTCCACTCAAAATAATAACACGAAATGTTTTGTTGGCATTCGTTATCGATATGTATTATAAAATTTTATATTAAATGTTTATTTTTTTATTATTATTTGACAGAAAAAAATATATTTTAATGCCACCTATTTGATTAATTTATAAGCACATTCGTGTGTCGATAGAGTAGACTGCGAAGAATAAATATATAGTCGATAGTTTTTCACACTAGATGCCACTGCCATGCAGTTGGTTTTCACAAGGCATATATCGTTGGAATAGTGAATTGCGATTCGTAATTATTAAACATTGAATAAATGGTACATCCTTGATTAATCACAATTATAAGAATCCTTTGGAAGCTATTTTTATTATTATTCAAATGTATTTTAGGATAGTTCCGCTCAAAGATGACTGCTTTAACTGACAATAGGTTCGTTTTAAATGTTGTTTCAGACATCGTTTTAAATTGACAGATGCGCCCATTACGAGTGTCAAATATTTTATGACGTCTTTTTTTTCAGAAAGCGTTCCAGAGAAGATGACAACTGTGATTTCATGCCACTATCCAAAAGAATAAATAATTTGCATATAAACAATGTCGCCACCATGGTTGTAAATCATGTTCCAGAACATAATCAAATTTCATTGCACGAGACATATAGAGAGGAATCAGCTGAAGACGTACGTCAACCGCCATACAATCCAGGAGTCAGTTCATCCCAGAGCAATTATTATTATGAAAACAAGTTACTGTATGAACTATATTTAGAAAGGTTGCAACGAGCTGGGCAGCATCATTTCTAAACATTGAAATAAATTTCGTGTCATTGTTTCTTTTTTTGTGTGCGATTTCGATTCATGAATGTGTGCGTGTGTAAATTATTTTGTATTTATTGATTTTGTGAATATCTCCTTGGAATTAGCTTAATTATAGGTAGACATTTATTTAAAATTTATTATCTCGAATACCTACCATATTCAGTGCCTCGTAATAATTTCAAAAAATAAATTTGCTTTTTAAAAGATACATATTACTGTAATGTTGAAGTTTTGTACAAATCCCTTTATGACGGCATCATTAAAAACATTTGAGAAGTATTTTGTTGTTTTATTTACTACTTTTTGTTAGATAATAACCTATATATGAAGGCGAAAAGATGAAAATGAAATATTTATGCATAAATTTCAATAAAGCGCCATGTGTTCAACGATGCATCTAGCGGCGAATGAATGAAATTAAAGTGTCATGGCGGAAATTAGTTTGGCGTAGGTGTTCTTTACGAGAGGAGCTGTATCCTTCGAATTTTCATGAAATTGTTTACTATTTACTGTTAGAGTACACTTTTGGATCACAATAAACTTCTTCAGCCAGAAAGTTCTCCAAGGGTAAATATATTCTTGCTTTTCAACCCAGTACACGCTCCCCAGTCCAGTGTTTGAAGTGTGACCCTATTTCGACTTGAAACTGTGCTTTCTAGTTTTTGTGTGAACGTTTGGCATTTCGAGACGTCGGATACCGTTATCAATTCGCAGTGCGCGTTATCAGTCCAAGAAGCTGGGCCCTCCCGCCTCTTTGGAAGTTCTGTGCGACACAACCCCTCCTCTCGCGGTTTGTTTCCTGGCAATCGGGACGGAGCGCCGCAATTTGGTGTATTTTACGCATATGGAGGGGATCTTGCAGCTTGGTGGGGATGCGTTGGATGGAAACTTCGTCTCTTGACCAAGGAAACGAGACTGGTAGGGGTGAACAACCTGTAAACTTATCTCGATTTCCGCATGGTTTTATTTCATTCACTATTTTCTTACGCCGCTCGCGTAATTTTCTTACATAACTTTTTGTTATTAGTCGTCCGTCAGGTTAGGTGTGGCTGCTAAAGACTCCAACGTACCACCAGGATGTACCCGTATTCCACGAATTAGGCCTGTCCAAAACTGTGGGATTTTTACCTATACTTTTCAAAGTTTGACGACCTCTATTAATTTCCAATACGAAAATAAATAAATCGATTTTCTGACACATCTTTTATCACCGCTTGCCAGTATCGTGGGCACAAGCCGAACCCAATATCGCTCAAATGTTAACATCCCAGCATTGTGTTTATGATGATATTTGAAGTCTTAAAATCAGAATTCTGTTTTTTCTATTACTGTACTTTTGATCGTTTTTGAATCACAATATTCTCACGAAGGCACGCTAACCTCGTTACGGAAACCGTTATAATAAAAGAAATGCCGCTAACGGATGGGTCGGATTAACGAGATGAATAATTATTCCAAATCTTCACAATAATTACCGATTCCGTTCGTCTTTCGTTATCCAAGGACTACATCGCAATTATTTACATCAGTTCAGAATTAATGAAAACTTAACAGTTTTTACATCTACTGTTTGACAGCATAATTATTTACCTAGGTATCCATCAAGGTTACTTCTTTTATTTTAGTACTTTCAAAATAAAACGTACTTTACAGATCCTTTTGCGATCTCAAAAATAATAGACAATATTCAAGTTAATGATCAAAAAAACAAGTCAAAGCCTTTCTACCTCACAATAACCCACATTTTACTTTCTCTTCGTGACTTCATCTGGCTCGGTGTGAAATAAAGAAGGAGCAATAACCAAATTGATTTAATGTTATATATAGCAATAAAATGCGTGAATTGTTATTTTCTTAAAAAAAAATCTAATGGCATTTGACAGTCTACAACAATGTATAGTTCTAATACAGTAGAATATAGCCTACAACAATACTTTCAGTTTTCAGTATTATTTTCTAATCTAATTAAAATAAAAACTCATAGCCTCAACTGCTCTGTTGGCTTGTCAACATACATAGGTCATAGATATTTAAATATTCTGAGCATGGGCTAGAGTATTCGTATCCTTGAACACATAATATTCTTTTGGAATAAATAAATAATTAGGAAATTATTTATTTCACGAAATTATTTATTAACGAAAATTACCTTTGTTATCATAAAACAATAGAATTTTCCATCTTTGCAAAAGGCAAACTTATATTTTTTTACAGTTGAGCAAAAACAGAATTTTACTTTGGATATTATTTTCATTACAAGAAATAAAAAAATAATCACCAAATAGTTCTGTGACACAATGACTTGGTAAATAATATTTGATAATTCTTGTAGACATTAAAAGTGTATTGAGTAAATGCTGATTTCATTATTCGATACCCCAACAGAAATATTTAATAAGTATTTCAAATTTCCCTAGGAGGGTTGTTGAGGAAATATCAATCATTTTAATATGCAGATCATCCATTCGACATCTGCTAGTTGATTTGGAGTGACTGAATTTTTCTCTTCGAGTTTTATTTTTGTGATGATATTAAACCTGACAATTAAACGTATGCCGAATTTATATATGCACTTACAACATTGCTGCATTAACTATTATATTGTGTACATTTTTTTATTGACTTTACATACTTAAGTTGTTCAGCATATTTAAAAAAATGAAAACACATTTTTAATACTATTTCTACAGATTACATTCATCGCAAGTATTTTCAACGGAAGTTTAACTACCAACTCAGTTGATAATACTTGTGATGGGCGAAACTGGTCGTGATTATAAAATATTTTATGGAAATAGTACTAAAAAATGTGCTTTTATTATTAAAATATTTCTTTCACGAAGAAGTTGACAGTTAACACATTAAAAGTTATTCCACATAACTATTTATTGCGTTAATGATTTATGATTAAATCTTAAATGTGAATTATTTCCTGTATGATTGTACAGTTATTTATTGTTGAAAAGTAGAGATTTATATTTGAATAAGAAAGATACAGCTGTACAATGCTGTGAATCTGAGTTACTGTTAGGTAGATATACCTCAATACTAACAGCTAAAAACTTTCTTTTCTTTAACCCACTTTCCGTGACAGTGGATTGCCTATTGCCTCTTTCTCAGTTGGCTTTGTGACTCCTACTCCATACTTGTCCAACCTCTCTCTTTTCACGTTGTTTTGTCTGCCCTTCTCCTGCATTTTTTTCCTTCTATTTCCTCCAGTCTCCCATCACAACCTGAGTTTGGGATTCTTTTTTATACCTGTGGTGGGAAGCCAAGTGTCTGTCTATGGTGCTAGAGTGTGATTATCTATTACAGTTCTGTGGTGGTGAAATGTAATCATTAACCTGACAGTGAAAGTTTTTTTTTTCCCGAGGGGGAGAAAGGGTGCTAATGGTGCGGTAGATAGGTAGGGAATAATGATTGTTTATTTATTAAGCGGTGGTGCAGACTTCAACAGTAAACACTGCACTATTTTTAATGATTTATAATATTCATAAATGTTAAAAGAAATTCATATTTAATTCTTGTTTTATAAAGTGGAATATTTTTTGAATATTTAGTCCTATTTTATTAAAAATAATGTACTACTTTGGCACTATTGACTGCCATTTTACAAGTGTACAATAATATATGTAGTAATGTTATAAAATCAAAAGAATTAAATTAATTTATACATCTGTGGTTTGTTTTACTTTAAAAAATTTCTATCGCTCAGATAAGATAGGAAGGTAATTTGCACAATAAATAATCAAAATAAAAATCTCACCTTCGTTTGTTTAATTTTGAGCATTTTAAACATTCAAGTCATTTAACACTCTGACTTCGTATATTGGCGATTTCCATTGGTTTCTCTTCTTCACTTGAATGACTATTTCAATAGTTTTACATAGAATTTAAATAAGTTACTTTCATTTGTTAAGTATGTTTACTTTCTATTTTTTACGTTACTTATTTCTGTTGGGTATTATTGAGTTGCAATTTTAGTCACATTTTTTTATCTTGGTTTTCATGGCTGTTTTTTAAATAACACGAATAAAATTTTATCGCTTTTTTCAGAAATCGTAAAAAACCAAGTGTTGAACAGTTACGGTTATATTTATACACTTGACTCTCCATCTCAATCACCGAGCGAAACAACACAAATATTTATTTTTTAATAATCTCATTTTCAAAAAGAGTATGATTAGAAGAATAGTTGACTACTCTTTTCTACAACTGTTTTTAACAATTGTTTGGGTGGGAGAAAATTTTATGCATCGTTTACATCTACGCCTTTGAACATCAATCTATAAATTGATCAATTTATGAAACTGACTACTGGAACTAAATTCAAGAGCACCGCAATCGAATTTGAAAACATTGACTACTTTACACTTCATAAATATCATCGAAAAGTACACATTGTCACTGAAACTCTACAAAACATTAAAAATTAAAATATTAACAATTATTGTGTGTTGATACTCAAAAATAAACTTTCACATGATCACCTTGAGATTGTGTTTTTGTATTTTTACACGTCATACTGCTTAACTACCGAATACATTGTGTAATTAAAATCATGTTTTACATATTATCTATTTGACATTATGGTAGTGCGGTCAAATATTGTATCTCCGAAATACTATGACAATGAAACCATAATTCTTTTAGGTAAAATTTTTGAATGTCTCGAATCTGTCTTTATTCATATCCTTATGTATATGCCTGGTATAATACACAGATTTGATAGTACAAAGTAATGATAATTCGCCTTAGCATTTTTGAATTCCCAAAACCTTATCAGAACGTTAAATTTTTTTTATCTTCATCTTCTCCCAATGCAGAGCCTGCGAAGAAGTTTTTTTCTACGAAAACTTAGTTGCTCATCTTCTATTTTACATTGGGAGTAGGAATATAGAGACTAGGGCAAGACTAGTAATTCGCTAACCATTCTCGCAATACCCTGCTTTTTAGGATCAGGTGGGACAAACCCATGGCTTGGAACAAAATCGATAAATTTAAATGCACCTCTTTTGGGCACTTCTTTATCAAAGGCTTTTACATTTTTCCGGGGTTATAAATAATGCTGACAGGGGTGTAAATTTAGTTTTGCATTTTTTTCAGGGGGGCATGCTAATGGTTTTTTTTGTTTATATGGGCAAACCAATGAAAAAATGGGTAAGTTTTTTTAAAATTAGATGTCACCAGTTGCCCCAAAGTGACGTCCCTGTAAGCTGGTTCTGAAAACAAGGGAAAATCATTCTCAGATATTTGTCGTATTCGATGGCTGCGTTCACAAAATCAAATTTCATTATTTGATTTTCATATTAATTTATAGATATGTGTTCGATGCGGAGCATCTCATCATGTAACGAAAGCAATAGACTGACTAATATTTTTTTCTAAGCCCACCCTATCTTCAATCTTTTCAAAAAAAAATTTTATTTATATATATTAATTTTTAGTGTAGAATGATTTCTTAGAAGCTCTGTAAAAAGATCGCATCCTCCTTATTTGGAGAACGGTATGATTGTCAAAATGTATATATATTTTTATGTTTAGTCTAACATAGTACCGATATTACGATTAATGATATATTTTTTTTTATTTTCCAGTCCTTCAATGCATGAAATTAAAACAGTTATAGCCGGTTAGGAAAAGTAGTGATTGTCAGTGCCACATAGTTATAACTTCTACAGTGATATCCAAAAACAAAAATCCATCCAATTACATAATTATTTACATTGCTTCAATGTATAGTTTAGAATTCTCAAAATTAAAACCACAGTACATGTTGATTATTGATAGGAAAGAAAAATAGGAAAGATACCTTACACATTTCAACTATTTTTCAGATATTAGTAATATTTCCTTCATTTCTGTATAGCATATTAATATCAAAACCTTCTATCTTTCATTTATTGTATGTTCAGAAATTATAAGACAAACTCAATATGGAAAAGATAGTGATAGATTTGTGATGAGATAGTAATAGCTGCTGAATGGAGTCAAGCATACTTTTGAGCGGGTCGACAAATGTTCGATCTAAACAATCAATCAGGTTGATGGCTATGTCATGATCATAATATTTAACTAATCTATCAAGGAAAACGATAGATAGGGGAACGTCGAGTAGGAAAATAAAATTATTCTTGTGGTTTGTGTTTGGCTGGGATTTAACATGTGGAAAAACAATAAATGCGAAAACAAATTATCTGGGTTTCTGTGTAAATCAGCAGCTTCCAACCTGTATGCTACTATGCTTCCATAACCATTTTTTTCTGTGCCTCCCGAACTTTATTTATTTTAGATATAATAATATAGACACATTTTAAACCATAATAACTTTATTACAAAACAAATATTTAAAACTACAATTAACAGAATAATATCACAGTTTTGCCATAAATTTTGATATAGTTTGAAAATAATTTTTTTATTCAAAAGTCTTGGCGCATCGCGGATTGAAAACAGCTGGTTTATTTATAATTAAAATAGTGATTGACCTATCTTAACGGAAGTTTTTTCCTATGGGAACTGCTTATCACTCACTTTCTCTTTTTTTACAAAGCGAGTAAAGATACAAGGGATAGGACTAGGACAAGACTATTGGTTGCTTAATTGCTCTTTCTACATCCCGGTTCATTAGATTTATTGATTCTGTTCAAAGTTGTCTTTTTTGATATACCTTGAAAATTACCCAAATACATAAAATTTTCTGTTGTCTATACAATTTTTTTTTTTTGATGATCAACAGAAATAATAAAATCAGTTTCTTATTAAATTTTCTAGAAAAAAGGTGTCCCTTTACTGAAAGCCTCCGGATCGTGACGCCAAGATGAATTTCACACCGTTTGGCGGTCAGTTTGCGGGATCCATTCCCTCATCAGCTGTCCACCAATTCACGACTGCCAAGTTCGCTCAGAACATCACTGCTGCTACAAATGGAGCCCAAATGGGACAGGTGACTAGAAACGAAACTTTCTTTGCATACTACTTAGGAGGTGAAATATAAAGCCACCACACTCCAATTTATGAATTTTGCATTCTAAATACTACCTATAGACACGTGTACTCATTTGTTTTAGTACCGGTATTATCAAAGTCACTATTCATTACGTATTCATAAGTAGTCGGGAAAAGCAGGAAATTTGTAAATTGTTTACATTTTTATGGTTTTTGTTGATGATTATTGATTGTTTTATCTACCTTTTCCTTTTATTAACTTTCAATTTTATATAAATAGTCTTGATAAGATTTATGTTTCTTAGTTGTTAATACTCGCAATGAGTGAAACCGGTCCTTAACATTATGCCTGAATCTGTGACAATATACATCAATAAGCTATAGTGTGACTACCAGGTCGTGGGAGTGCTGTCTAGCGGAGAGGGTGGCGTACATTACTTACGCCCTGTAGAGGGAGGGGCGGGTTTCCAAGCGCTTCCTCATCAGGCACAGCAACATCAGCTGATCACTCTGCCCATCACCATGCCGGGGGCCAAACCGGGTAAGCTGCATTTGCATAAATATTTTTACAATTTCTGTCAATTATCAATGTTATACAGCTTGATTTACTTTTCTGCTAGGTGCTGAAACAGGCACTTTTTTTCAAAAATCTTTTTTGTGCATATTGTGCGAAATCCTTATGTTCTTTAAACTCTCTATAGTTTGTGTATAATCAATAACAATGTAAACATTACAGGGGACCCTCAGCAAACGGTACAGATCCAAGTGATGAATCCTAATGTTTCCACATTGACAACGCAGACCAGTTTGCAGCAGCCCAAATACCAAATGGCACAGATGCAGATTCCTATACAGACCTTTCAGCAAGGGGAGCTAGGTAATATTGTACATAATTATCAATTGACACATTTTGAATCGTTCAAAGACAGAAAACATGTCAAATAATTTTGGGGTGAAGATTTCTTCTCGGTGTATTCAAATACTTATCTGAATATATCCATGTCATGTTGGAACTTATTCCTCTCTGTATATCCTGTCTATAAGTCAAAATAAGAAGTTCAATTCATTAATATCTACTCTGAAGACCAACTATCATTGTTTAATATTTTTTTTGTATTTTGTTATCATTATTATTTTTAACAACGCTTAATATTTTAAATTTTTTCCTGCTAAGTATTAATCCTTCCTAAGGTTATCAAATATCATCAATAACACAAGAGCATTGTATTTTCTCAACAGAAAAAAATGTCGAATTTAAGTTCACTTAAAATGTGAACTATATTTCTTAGACAAAGGAAAATGTTCAACCTTATCATAAAAACAGTTTTTAAAAAATATGAAATTTTTACATCAAATTATGTCTTCAGGCACGACCGTGTTGACGCTAGCCTACGCCCAGCAGGATGGATCTGAAGGAGTGCAAATCCTTGGAAATGCAGGATTATCAGATGGTAAAGATTAAACATTCATATAATCTATATTTAATGCAGCTGATATGGAAACGATACATAAAATCCCATGCAGTAAAATATACAACATTACTCGCCCACAACAGGATAACTTATTGATTGAATTGGCATTCACTTGGTAGAACTCCATTATAACACGGTTAAAAAGAAATAGCAATGTATTTTAGCTCTACTAAATTATTTTTGACAAATATAGTTGATAGCTATTTCTGCTCACACCATCGTCAGAACTATGCTTAAACTAACATTCGCTTATCTATATATAGCTGTGCAGAAAAGGGCACACAACACATCCTCTCTCCTGTTCCAAAGGCCTAGCTTGTTACTTTAACACAATGACACTTCGTTAGGAATCCTTAGTGATAATTGTAAATCAATTTGTTTGCATCTTTGTAGTAAGGGTCGGAGAATGACAGCTTTGGAACAGCTGGAAATCAATAGACACCAATTATCACAAAAGATTCTTAACGAACAAACTAACATAATAGTATCGCCACTTGTCCAGCCGTTGTACAAAGGGGTGGTCTGATTTGCTTCCATAAGGACCACTTCCGTCCCACATATAATCTTATTGTCATAGACACCTATTGTTTCATTTAGAATTTTGAAAATTTAGTGTCATTGTGTTAAAGTAACAAGCTAGGCCGTTGGAACAGGAGAGAGGATGTGTTGTGTGCCTTTTCTGCACAGCTATATATAGATAAGCGAATGTTAGTTTAAGCATAGTTCTGACGATGGCGTGAGCCGAAATAGCTATCAACTATATTTGTTGAAAATAATTTTGTAGAACTAAAATACATTGCTATTTTTTTTTTCACCGAGGATAACTTGTCTTCTATTTATATGATGGATAATGAATGATTCAAAAATCAATTCAATAATGTTGCCATTAAACAAACTTAAGTAATTTCAGTTACGGTCCTTTTGTATGAAATTTTCTGCATATTCTTTAGTGAAACATAAAATTTATTAATTGATATTCACTATAATTTCCTAATTATTTAAAGCAATATTATTTAAAAAAGGAAGAGAATGCTTTACCGTTGAGCATTCATTTGGAGGGGGAAGACTAGCAAACCCTCAGCCTCAAGGGAAATCAACTTGAGAGTGTCTGCCTGCCAACTGTAAAATTTTTTTCCCTTGAGATTTTTCCCACCCTTTGTTAGTAATTATCAGTTGTGTGCGAGTCCTCCCTTTCCATATGTCCAGTCAATGGTATATCTTCCCCCTCCTTTACTTCAAAGTATATTTAATAAGTATGTTGTTGAAATTAATACATATCTACCTATGGTGAAGAAAAATTTTGACATTACATCTAGTAGGTGGATGTTTCTCAATGAAGCACAACGTGTGTCACTAAATTCAACAAAAAAAAAAACAAGTGATATGACCCAGTTATCAAGTGGGGTAGCATTGATCCATTGCCAATATTACTTGCACCGTTTTATGAATTTCGGATATTGAATCAATTTACTATATTTTGATAATTCCAATTTTTTTAGTCATGTAAAATTAAGAAATGTTTTTGTTTGCACCTTGTGTGAAGTACATAGTAAGGCTTTATCAAAACAATCGCTGTTTATTATCAGCATCAGATGAGAGAAGTGTAGGTACACAAAAAAAAAAATATTCAATCACGCTCTTATTTCTGTAAAATGTTTGTTTGATTTTGAGTTTTCGTTAGTGCTTATTTAATGTTGTGTTAATTGTCACAGGTATCCAAGTTGTGGCCGCCCTGCAGCCCCAGGACATGCAGATCCTCACTAGCCACCTCCAGTCAGCCGAGCACCAGCCGTCTGCCGGAAAAAGTCAAAGTGTTGACAATTCAGTCAATGTGACTAATTCGCAAGGTCAACAAATACAAATGGGAACTCTACTTCAAGCGCAGCAGCTCGTTAGCATGGCTGACGATGGCAGCGGGAAGAAGACTCTCACGTTCAATAATAACAACAATAATAATACCTTTAGGATAAAGCAGGAGGTCATTTCGAATGACGACACTGTCACTATTGAAGTGAGTATTCGGTTATTTTATATTATTATATATTATTATTTTTGATAGCATTTATTTGACTTTAAAAAGTATAAGATTAACCCTGGATATGTTCCATTTATATATAGCTATAGTAACTCATAAAAACTTGTGTAACATGAACATATTTGATTACTGTGAAAAATAAAAAGTGAGTTCATACCTGATGGGTCAGTTGTGAACCTTCAATTTCTCATGCAAATGACATTCTTGGTCTCATTCGTTGCGTATTTCATTTAGCTAATTCTGTTACTTAATAGAGTGGACCCCAGTGGACTATCGCAGCCCAGGGAGCGGAACTTGCAGAGTATTTGAGCAGGATTCCGGGTGCTGCTCAGTTACCTGTATCCTTAAGCCAATTCCTAAGGTAAAAGTTTATCTTAAATATCAATATTTTATATAATTTTTAATATTCATAACGTGCCATAACATCTCGAGAATTTAAAGGCTGAAAAAATTTTCTGATAGTATGTCAGTTTCCAATGTGGAGGTCAATGGCTTCTAATTTAGCCATTTTGTTTTATGAGAATCTGTAAAGATAGAGCTCGGATAAGGTATGCGATAATTTAATTGCCCTTGATACGCCCAATAAGAATTGAATTGGTGGAGCACAATTTGACATTACAAACATCCATGTCTTCAAACATTTTCTTGCATCCTTAAGATATTGAATCTGATTTGAGCCTGAAAACCTTTTTATAATTTAATATTGTGATAAAATCAACCTGCAATATTGTTTGATAACATATCATGCTTAATTTTTTCACTGGATTTACCAAACTTCTATATTTGAAACCGATCAATGGTCAAACATTGTCGATTGGATACTCCGTCTAGGTCGAATGTATTTCTTTCATGCACTTGTGATAGCATGTGGTAAATGATTACATTGATCACTGTACAGCCAAATTTTTATCTTTAGTATTTAATTAAAAATGATTTAACAGGTTCAACAATGACTCAAACAGTATTAAAAGGGAAGCAGGGAGTGATGGAAACTCTGGCGGAGCTAGTACAGATGACAAAGATGGTGGGGTTGAGGAGATGATATTACCTGATGTTATGGAAACTAATAACCAAGGTATCTAAGTTGGCATTTTTTTTCCGTCATTGTTTTAAGCATTTTTATTTTCTAAGTAAACTGTTAGAAAAATGAGCAACGATAACCTGCCTGCACTTTACATACATACTATTCCTTATCTTAGGTTTTGTCCTTTTGAAGCAAATGATATTTTTTCGCCATCATTAATATTATGGTAAATTGTACACTCCGAGATAAACTTCTGTTTATAATAAAACGCTCTATATCTATCATTTTAAGGTCAAATTAGAAAAAAATATTAATCAGTCTCTGTTTGTCTGTTAGAAATATTTAAAGTCACGGATAAATACAAGGTCATTCAATATATGAAAATGGAAAAAATTTTTGGCTTGTTAATTTCAGGCAATTCATAAAACATAATTGAAAGAACTTAACCTCAAATTTTGTATGAGTGTCTAGTTCTCTATAACTGAGTATTCCTATAGTAATCTCTACGCTGTAATAGGGATGGATTGTATATAATAACACTGTTGATGTACAGTGGGTAAACGTATTAATAAAAAGATTTCAACAGTTGAAGCGCCACCGCTGAAAACGAAAAAGAAGAAGAAATACAAGAAGAAGCCCCCAAAGCCAAAGAAGCCCAAGCCAGGCCAGGTGGTGATCGCAACCTCACTGGACGGCACGACTCTGTACTGCTGTCCGGAATGTCACATGGCTTACCCCGACAAAGACCTGCTAGAGCAGCATCTCGTCGGTCACAAAATCGAGAGGAGATATATTTGTGGGATATGCGGAGCTGGGTTCGTACCTATTCTCATTTGCATAGTATTATGTACATCCACACTTTGTCCGAAACACAAGTCCAAAAACCTCGTAATTATGTAGTAATAAGTATTCATAAGATATACAATTTTGAGGTCAAGTGCTTGAAAACTCCAGCTAATCCAGATTTGCTGGGGAAATTCTGGTCAATCCAAAAAACTGGGCATTTTTTTTCAACTTTTCAATTTCATTGGAAGTCGATGAGCTCAAAACAAATAGAAGAAATAAAATATGCTATATTCACAGAAATATGTTATATAATTCACGTTTCAGTATATTATTAATAACTACTTAAGAACTCAATGTCAGCACACTGCAATTTATAAGAGTGATTATTTTCAATTATAATGTGTAGTATTATGGAAAAATTTTATGTAACAATCTATTTTACACAGGTTGAAGAGGAGAGAACACTTAGAGAGACACAAACTAGGACACAATCCCGACCGACCGTTCGTGTGCCCCGTCTGTGAGAAAGGATTCAAGAGGAAAGAGCATCTCAACTTGCATTCTGTCATACACTCAGGAGAAAAAACAGAAGTTTGCCAGGAATGTGGCAAAGGTAGGCATAACACCATTGCTTAAAGTAATCATCTGGGCTATGGTTAACCTCAGGTCACTATAATACTACCGGAAAATTAATTGATTGTGATTTAAATGCATAATTGGTGTTATTTTTGCAGGCTTCTATCGCAAAGATCATTTACGAAAGCATGCACGGTCTCACGCGTCTCGGAGAGCCCGCGAAGAACTGGCAGCCGCCCAGCAGCAGACACAGGCGCTGCAACAAGACCAACAGTCTCAGCAGCAGGTCATCTCGACCCCCACTTCGTCCTCAAATACTCAAATTAGAATGCAGACAGGAGGGAACAACTCGCAACTAAGTGAAATAACAATACACGTAATGAACATTTATTTATTTACCTCCATTGTTGTTGGTTTTAGAGCCAAGTGGTCAATGCTCTAAGCTCCTAGTGTGTGAGAGACTCTGATTTTTTTAATGAAAATTGAGTTTCTCACTAATCCATATATCTTCAACTAGTTTCCATCAACCATATTGAGAAAAAATATTTTTCTTTATTAGTCACATATTATTATACCACCATTATGCTGTATAAAGTTTTTGTCTAAGTGTAACTCATTATTTTAACATATGTTGTATCATTTTTCTCAACTTTTAATCCTTTGCACTTGGGAGCCCCACTCAATTCTATTCAGGTCATTGATAAAGTTACAACATGAATTGACGCATGCGTTATTCAAAGTATTGCAGCGTAAATTCATTTTGAAAAATAAACAATAATTATTATAATTTTTTTTCTTCGTTTACAGGTGCCGACGAGCAATATGGCAGTGCCTGTTCAAATAAGCGTACCTCATCACATAGTGGCCATGGCTAACAATATGAACCCGGGTAGCCAGCAGACTATCACCCTCAAACCTGAAGATGAAGAAGCCCTGATCCAGCAGATGGCCTCCGCCACCAGGGCGTGCAATGAATCGCAATCGTAGAAAAAAACATATAGTTATTAAACTAGAACAAATTCATTATTAATGTAATCAGTTTTGAAGTGGTCTATTTTCATTCCAGATTGTCGATGTTGAAATTTTTCTCAATTCTAGGGAATCAGAATACTGCCAAAGACTTGTGTTTTTGTATTCAAAAATTTAAGGCATTTCATTGATGTACGTCTAATTCTTAACCCGTTTGTACTTGTTTGAATCATTTTCATCTTACTATCATAAGTTAGAGGAGGGAACTGCAATCTTATCACTGCTACCGTGTTAAACTGAGTTGTCATTTATTTGCACTGCGGGCAAGTGTGATTAATGGCTAAATCATTTGTCTATGAACTTTTAAATTATAATCAAATTTCAAATCTTTAAACTGCATAAAGGTTTTAAAATTACTTACGATAATGATTATTGTTTTTGATAATCAAAGATGAAATCTTGAAGAAATTTTCTATTGCAATCAAGAAATATCAAAAATCAAAATACCCTTAGTGCTTCAATATTGTAAGGGAAAACGCTTCTCTATTCCTGCTTCATGTATCATTAACTTTTAAATCATTTGAGCAACATAGGACAAAGTTGAATAAGACCTATAAATCATGGTAATGGTAATTGAAAATTCTTTATTCATCAATGCTACAATAAACAAGTTCATTTTTACAAAATTTAAAAAAATTGGTATTGCAAAGTTTTAAACATATATTATGCATGAAACCAAAGTCTTCTAATATTGCCTGTGAAATTCGGATGAAGATCTAGGCCAAGGTCATCATGCTTAGACAAAGCTAATTTTTAATCTTCAACTCCTTATGCACTATTGGTAACAAGCAGTCTTGCAATCTCTCCCTGTGAATAGTTAGCATGTTCGAACGAAGAGTGTCAGATTTTTTACCTCTAGATATTGTTAAAAATAATTATTTTGAAGTCTATAATTTTTAACTGGTGTTGTTTAGAAATAAGATATCGGGCTTGCATATCTATATCTATACGAATACGCACAGATGTGGATTCTGCATGGCAGACTATGAATGACTAAACTTGAATAAATCGCTTCAAGACTTTATTCACAATTATGACAAGAAAGTATCAATTCAACTAGTTTGTTTTACATTTTCAAAATATTTTTGTTACTAACTAACAATTCCCAATTAGTAATTTTAATTGGTAAAAGCGGGACAGAAAATAATATAAATATATACACATTCTGCAGCAGATTTTGTTTATATTGTGAGTGAAATGCACACTGGGCCCGCTTTACAAATGTGACAAAAAGACTGACTAAAATGTCAGCAAATTTTACTAATGGTAAATAAAAAAATATAAGCCGTTAACTGTGGTCGAAAATCTTAGGCAAAAGATCCTATGGGACTAAAAAGGTTAAAATTACTATATTACCATTTTTAACTTTTTTATTTAACATTTCTTTATATAATCATAAAAGTATAGTAGATCTTTTTAAAACAATGATCATATATATATATATATTTCTAGAAATATTAAATAATAAATTGTTTTAATTGGACAAAACACCAAGCCAATACAAGTGAGTGTATGGGGGCTTTCGAACCGCTTCACAGCCTACTATTATTGTGCATTCATTGCTCTTCAGTTCACTCTCTAATCTGTGCTTATTCCTGTAGAGATATATTTGTCTATTATTTTAAATATATACGTGACATTCTGTCATATGTAAAGGTACTTCTGAGCGCTTCCAAAGTATTCTTGATGTCCTTTAATAATCCTAAACCTTTCTGAATGCCAGTAATTTTACATCAAAAGCAGATTAAATGGAAAACGTTTGTTTAAATTGTGCATGGATATTTTACATTATAACATATAGATGTCTTCCACTTAATAATTGCTGTTTTTGTAATAAATTGATGTTTAAGCCTTATGATGTAATCAAGATTTTATTATATTCGACATTGTACATCGAAAGCTTGTAAATATTTTACAGTAGTAACTCTCGGGATGGAAATATATTATTATAATATTTAAGTAATTGTTATATCAAAGTATTTGGATAATTTTCAATGAAATTTCACAGGCAATGTTGCACCAGTATAGGAATGAATATACCTAAAGATTTTTGGCTGCGACATTACGTTACATTATACAATAAAATTATTATAGGATAAAATTTACAAATCTGCTTTAAAGCGCTATTGATACCAAACTCTGATATTTCATGATGACCTTATGTTTTACAAGATTTTCAATTGAACTAAAGAATTGTTGATAAATCACTGAAGTGTTGGTTGAAAATTCATTGCTAATACGTAATTGAATTCACTAACAAAAATAAAATGTTATAAACCGCATAAATGCGGTTATTGTCCAAGCAAAAGTCTTAAGTTTGAGAAATCGGTGAAAACATTTTTTATAAACTTTTTATTTTATTAGTAACAGGCAATGATCCTCATTTTTGACTGGTTAAAAGACATTCATTTTTCAATTCTTTTAATCGTGTCATTGTGTATATTAATTTAAATAATAGCTTCATTGCAGAAAATTTTTTGTTCCATCAATATGACTAACTTTCCATGGAAATAAAAGAGATAATGTATGAATTTTTCTATTATTTATAAAATTTTAAATCATTGAAATCTATCATTAATTACTTAACAATGCTTAGGAGTGGATTCCAACTGACACTGGGTCATTTTAATTTTAATTAATCGCCAAAATCATTTAGCGTTAAAGCAAGGAGATAATTTTTATTTTTGGCAAAGCCATAAAAGGGAAGATTATAATTCTTATATATGTACATACACATATATCATTTCGTGTCACATACAACATAATATTTGTATGAAAGTGCATTTTTCAAAAAGCAATTTAAAAATATCAAACATTAATTGTTAAATAAATTTAGACTTAAGTTACGATAGCATCGGTGAACCGTATTTCTATCGTTACAATTTACATATAACTTATTGTCGAGAGTTATTTTATCTCAAAATGTGTTTAGATAGAACGTAGCGACTCCTTCCTGCCAACGTATTTTTTGGCCATCTTGTCAAAATATATGTGGATAGCACTTTTTACTCGGTCAATGTCTAAATATACAATTTAATACACTTCACTGTATAATAAAATGTTACTTAAATTATTACAAATTCTGTACATTTTAACTTTCTTGGTGGTTTTGAATTGAGCTTTAATAGACCAATTCTTCTGATGCATTTTTCGATGGGATATTTTTTATATAGATCCATATTGAACCAGGATTTTTATTCTCCTATTGCCTTTGTTATATTTTCAAATAATGTAATATCAATAATTACGCTGATAATACTGGGGACATTTTGCTTTGCAATATAATTTTGAAGACAATTTTTATCGCTTTATCGAACATTCACTAACTAACTGTAGAAAGTTTTATCTAAGGTTAATACATGCAACTCAGTATGTAGATGTCTTGAGACGAGCCTATATTGTGTATATTCCTACTGCGGATGTTTGTCAATTTGTCAACGAAATATAACAATGGAATGACGCGATGGTATTCTTTGATTCCACCGAGTATATCCTTTGGATAGTGCTCAACTGTTATCTAGCAGGTTAGAAGAATAAATAACCAGGAATATGGCCCTCTGGAGGCATGCATGCATTCCAACCTGTTTCTTAATCACAGAATTCCTTATAAAATCAGACCACATCACTCCCAATATCCAATTTTACATCTATTCTTTAACATCAAATACGGGCTTTTCTGAGACTTCTTGCCACTACTGCAAAGCAACACTGCCGCAATGCAATCATTGAATTAATGGTATTTGATCTTTACTGTGTTCGCTGGCGTACTCAAGGCAGCTAACATTGAGTTAAATATGGCTTCAGCTATACCTAATTGATAATCTCATGATTAACACTTCATTCAAAAAGTAATTGAACCTTTTTTTTTAAAGTTGTCAAAATATATTTTGACAGCCGTGTTGTATGTACTTACTGTATTGTTTCATAGTGTAGTATTCAAATAGAAAATTTCAACATAATTATTTTTTTTATACCTCATTGAGTTAAGCAGCATATCCTCATTTCACAGTATCAAGTGGGCTCCATATATTATATGTCAGCACTGAGAACTCAAGCTATTATTAGGGAAAATGAATTGTCGGTAATGATAATGTTTATGGCATGAGAATACTTTTAAATGGTAATTTTTATCTTTTGACTTAATCGCATGTACATGTTAGCAATAACAAGAGTTTGAATCTCGTTTAGATAAATAAGCCGTTGCTGATATGTGTGTTGAAGTAAGAAAAAATGTGTTATATGTTACAGCATTTATTGATATTGAATTTCTTTCATTTGCATATTTTGTAAGAAAGTTTAAAGAAACTTTCAAGTTTTTGCTTTTTTTCTGTCCTATTATTTGAGTATTTTTTGCATAATCAAACTGAACTCATTTTAACAAATCATGCAAGATTCCTATGTGTGTCAAATCTTGTATTTTTTTTTTTTTTTTTATTGAACTGTTCATCAATGATAAATCGTTGTTTGTTATAACAGAGTATCGCTAACAATTATCAATGTTGTCATCATAATAATTGAAATTGTTAATTCATCCTGAATATAATATCGTTCTAGAACATCAGAGGTGTAAAGCATTTTTCTATATTTTCACTCTATTTTCACTATTTAAAATTTTTTTTGTTTTCCACATCACTTTTGATCTGTTTCCATTTTCCAAGAGATAAGTACTAAATAATTTATCATAAAAGAAATAATATTTCACAAAGAAGACATGCGACATAAAAATAATTTTACAATATAATACAATGAAATATTTTCAATAGCAGCTTACAATAGTGTATGCTTCTCGCTCGTTTGGTTACCAATTTCAATGAGCAAGAAAGAAAAAGTTGCTGAACATTTTAGTCCATATCACTGGTAAATCAAAGTGTGTTATTAGCAATTCTTAATGATTTAATTAATTGCAAGTAAACATTTTATGTAATCCGATAGTTTACTAAGATTTTTTTATTACCATTCACCACACTCCATGAGTAAAAACATAATACAATTTTGCACTATCAATCGGGAAAGTTAATTGCTTAATCCGTTGACTACGGGACCTTTTTAGGATATGACAACATAATTTTCATACATGAACATAACTTTACACTACCTTTTAGCAGTAAGCATGTTAAAATGAGTACTCCATTGACAAGAAGTGTGAGTGTGGAATTAAAAATGAAATTATATTAGGAATCAAAAAACTTCCCATCTTTTTTGCAGAATAAGATCATCGAAATCCTGCAATCAAATGGTTAAAATCTATTTATGATTCATCAACAATATTTGGTAGCATTTCTCGTCAATTTTAAATAAAATACCAGCCAAACTGTTAAGAATCTGCAGATAAATCTTAAAATTGGAATAAATATTATTTCAGTTTTAGTCTTCGCATGTCCATAATTATTTTTAGTGTTTCACATGAAAGGGTTACCAAATCAAAACATATTGAATGGCATATCATTAATATGTGTGACTCGATTTTGGATAGTTAAGTATTCATAACACTATTTTAAGCATATTTATTTTTCATAAAATATTAGTCATAAATTGTTTCATCTTTTTTGTATCATAAATATCATTGTGCTATTTAATCTTAATGTTTGATTCCACTTATTTATGTTTTGTTAATTATAGTAACATCTCAAACTTTTTTTCAAAGTCGTTGCTTTACTGACACAGAACCGCTAATTATTTCTGATTTTGAAAAAATATTCAATTACTTGATCCCTGTATTTATCCTTCAATGCAGCTGTGCACTCCTTCAAGATTCGGATAGACTGTAAATCTGTGTCGGAGAAAATTTTCTTTTCATTAATGTAAAAGCCTGAGTTATTCAAAATAATCTTTGGGTTGTATGTAGTTGTAAATATTTATATAGATTACTTGTCAAAAAAAGAATAATCGAGTCCTAAAATATTATTCATTCACAAACAATCAAAACGGAAATTCATTCATGATAGCCAAAAAGTTGAGCTACGTTATATACTGATAGAATACTGTGGACGTTACAGGCTTTTGCTTAGGGAAAATTGATTATATTGGAAACAGTGTGTTTTGAGTGAATCAATGTAAATCAATTAAATAATGTACCAAATAATTTTTAGGTAATTGGTTCCAAAGAGAATTTTAATTTCCACTACATTTTCTGTTTTGCCATGAAAAAAAAAATTAATTTATAATTCATTTAGTTTTCCACAATAAAAAAATTATCATTAAAAAGTATCTAATCAAAATGATAGACCACTTTAATCCCCCAATAATAATATACCAGAAAGTAAAATTTCTATTTTGTTGTTGCCACATGGCAAAATATGGCATCCTTATTCCATTTATATAGGTTGGTATTCTGTTTTTTCAAACATTGTACCTTTTGAATAACATCTGAGTATCATAATAAACCAGCATGATTATTTTTATAGATCATTATTTTTTCAATTTCATTTTATTCTGGAGAGAAAATTTTTCATAAAGCCTTCGATTAACGTTTCCTATTCAATGCTTTATTTGTATTTACTATCTTTATATTGTTATTGTATTAAAGACACTAATAATAATACAATAAATTATCATTTTCCATTTGAAGACATATTTCTGATACACAATTAAATTTTGTTAAACTTCCATTTTGAAATTACTTGTAGTAATTAAAATGATTGGTTTCATCAATGAACAAATGCATATAGTTATGGAAGTTGAGGTGTGATTAAAAATATATTTCACACGGTGAGCAGGTGTTAGCAGGTGCCGCACGGCTTCTGTTTCATTTATATTACGAGTAGATTAGTAAAACTTCGGTTATCATTAAATGATTTTTCACATGCCCGAAATACCGATTTTACAACACAACCTGTTACGACTTAAGAAGAGAATCAAATAAATTGCTAAGGTTTATTTGAAAATATCATCGATATGATTACGATACTCATTGAGTGAGTTATATTATAACTACTAATATACCAGTCTTACGTAAATGATTTGACATTATATAGTATCATAAGTTTAATGTACATCTATTTTTTTGTATCGATAGATAAAACTGATTATTATAGGTTATACGTAAATAGAAAGCTTTCCGTCCTCGACAAAAGCGTATGAATTAATTTATTTTTTAAGTGATTCGTATCTTATAATTTGAAACTATTTATTTTCTTGTCGTCTACTTTAATTTTTATTATCTGGCTGGTGAAATGTCAGATCGTATTTTGATTCTTTAATAAATTTATGAAAATATATTATTTTTTAAACAACTATATTTTCAAAATTACGATAATAAAGATTTTTATACAATAAATAATTGTGTTTTTATTTATTCCTATCATATTGGCTGGCAGTTATTGCATAAAAAGAAACTTATTGCCTGATTTAAACACTATAAAAAAGGAAATATATTTGTCAATAAGAACTGATATCCCAGTGGCTGTCAATCTTTCAGACCTCATGACCAAACAAAACTCACTATGTTGAGTCCTCCAGGTCAATAAAAAGTTTTAAAAGTATTTTTTTTTATTATGATATTGTAATGAAAAAAAATTTCAATAACTATTGAGGATAATGTATTTTGTTTTGTATTTGAAATAGCTTTGCATATTCTTGGTTTTGATGGCATCACTGCAACAACTTCACAGACCACCAGTTGGCAACAATCTAAATCTTTATAAAGACCCACAATAGTAATTCCAGAAGATCATGGATAGGTGGTTAAGAAAGTAGGAAGCATGAACTAATTGAATAATTAAAACCTTAGTAAAATTAAGAGAAACTTTCATTGTTTACAATGATATAATATACAATACAACTTGTAGATGCACCTATTTCTTTAGGGATGCTATGTAACAGGGATAAAGAATAGGGATTGAAAAAGACTTACAAATACTTTAATAATTACCTGCTGTTTAATAGGATCAGCTTTTGAGATTAAATTTACCCAATCTTCCCTTTCACATGCTGATTTTTTTTACATGTTGTCTAGATCGGGACATATTAATATCAAACCGAAATATATAAAAAACATAGTATATTTTTAATCCATGTCCACTCCCAGTGTGGAGTGTATAACAGGTATCTCAATAGAAGTTTTTCTACAAGAACTGTTGCTCATTAGCTCACAAATTAATGAAATCCTTCAAGATATCTAATGGCATCTGACTGACTAAATGCAACCTAAAGCTTTGAAAACGTTACCAGATGTTTGTAAAAAATATCTGATGACTATAATTCTATTGGGCCACTCATAAAAGCTAATTGAGCCGCAGGTTGAGTATTGCTGACTTGATACATATTTTGTTGCATATGTGTTGCAGTGCTCAGTATTTTTTCCTTCCGTTAGAGAACACAAATCCGAATCTCAGTATCCAGCTTTTTAATCGATTTCTGTTTGATGTCTAAAATTCCCCCCTTCCAATCCTAAAAACGGAAATATTGGTCCTATCGTTTTTGTATTCAGGGAAAATAGGTAGGGTAAGCAACTAATCCACAAAACAGCATCTGTCCAGTAACAGTATCCAGGCCAGAGTTTTGGGATACCTGACTGACCTAAATAGTTGGAGATTGCGCAACTGGTGGCTTGTTCTAAGCACTGCGCCAACTCTATAAATTCAACTTATTGCCCTCTTCAACTGTTCACTGAACTCCGGGAAATGGCTATGAAAGACTTCATGACACAGTGATGGCTGCAAATGATCAACTAAACGTGGAGAAGTTCCGTTGTCACATTGGTGGGCTGTGGGTATTGCCATATTTATATGCTAAAAAAGGTGAAGCTTAGGGGCTAAAAATCCACTAAGTGTTACCATTGTTAACGCATAGTCCCAACTTTGGAATCCGATCAACCATCCGTCGCGTAATAGCGAGTCAAACTTTTCGAGAGGCACCAAAAGTATTCATATTAATGACAACCTGATCTATGAAGCGATCTTTGGTTATATTTAGGGTGACGAAATTGATGAGATCTCACTCAGTCACCGTAAACTTCTTTCAATAATATTGGAAATAAAACCTAATATCTTTTTAAAAGGGTGTGAGCGTAACTGCATAACGTCCGCTGATTTAAATCCATACAGTAACAAGCGGATCTCTTAGTAGCAGTCCATAGAGTGGCACTTTCCGTACGTATCATACTTGAAACCAATAAAGTCGGTAAAATCTCGTTTCTGTACAGAGTGGTTCAAATCCCTTGGGTCCTCTTATCATGTGATTAGATTCTACCATCCTTCAAATTGATTTTTAGCGGAATTAAGAAGCCACTTGCAGCATGGCGGTGCTTCCTTGTGAAATCATTTCATCGCCACTACAGGGCAAAGTTCCACATCATCAAACGCGCATGTGTCCTTACTGCTCCTGAGATTACAAAAATCTTCTACAGCTATTTTGCCAGTCGCAATTTTCCGATTGCTAGAAGATAGGATCGCTCATTATTCCGAGAAAAAGCAGTTGATTCTTGGCGAAGTGCTTCAAAACCTCAATTCGGCCGATATCCCAAGCGATTTAAAATCCACAAATTCTGTTATGCCCCGACTTCTTCAGACAGTGAGTACAAGCCAACATAAATATGGAGTTAACTCACATCGCGGATCAATCCACGTATTGGGAAAAATGACTAAGGAATATGGTACTACTTTTTTTTCATTTTTTACTATTTCTGTGATCGTAGACGAACTTTAAATTTTATCATTCGAGTGGCGGAATTTTTCAGTCGATTTTCTACGCTTATACAAACATCTTTTTTAATAAGAGAACATGTTTAGACCTTGAGTCAATCCCAAACCATTGTTGGTGCCAATATTTGCATATACTAAAATTGGGGTAAATGAAAACAATTTTTTTTGTTTACATTCATAAAGCCCATTTTTGTGTCTTACATTTATTTGAAAATATTTTTCAAATATCCTCAATATGTTTAAGAAAAAGAGAACCGATTGGATGTCTTTATTCGGTTGTATTGGGCTGACTAGGCACGAGGAAAGGGACTAAATAGAGAATGAATAGAGGTTAAACACACTGTATGATATATACGCATTTAGGTAGAAGTATTGTAAATTACAAACTAACATCCATTGATGTAGTGTGTTACATTAATTTACTACAATTTACACATATAAACTACATTTATATGTATATAAAAAAAGATTTACGTATATTTAAAAATAATATATTTATGTAAAATTTTGAAATCGACAAGATTACTTAAGTAAGTACTTTGAGGATCATGTTTAGTCTTGTGGCATATTTTTGTTATGAAGAATATTTATTCATTGAACAAGTAAAATTTGAATCATTTTTTTCCAATTGTGGATTATCACTGTCCCTGATTACCCGCTCAATGTAAAACAAGTTTTTTTTATCTTTTGCGTAAATAAAGAGTAAAGTTTTTGAATATGTAGTCAAAAAATAACAACCAACGCAGTCTAATACAGTGCGATTCTTTAAATTATGATTGGTAACAATTAAAATAATTGATCACATCTTAGCTAAACTCAAATTTCAAAACTGAAACCGATAGAAAGTAATTTTAAAAAAGTTGCATTGCTTGATTTTAACAATGTAGGAATCGTATTAGATTCGTAATAGATTTTGATTTGTATTTATCTTGGTGTATAATTTTTTAGCCATATCTTTGGGCCCGAAAAGATATTGTATTTAAAATAAAACACACGCACCGCTTATTTTGAAATAGTTTGGTATAATAATTATAAGTTATCGTGCATGAGACTAAACATTTTGACGTTGAAACAGCCCTTAACCAATCCCGCCATTTTTCAAGTCCAGTTTGCACCCTTACCACTAGATGCCCTTTGCGGGTTGCGAATGTTTGCTGACTCAAATTTATGTCAGAAACACAGCGGAAAATCGCGTGGAAACAAAAGAAAATGCTGTGAATAATATGGTTAGTAAGCATGAAGTTATTTTATAGTGATGTATATCAGTTTTAATATATCTTTACTAAATTTTGACAAACGTTTGGCGGGGCCAGGCGCCGATAAAAACAAAAAAACCGTACCGTTTTCCGTCGGGGATGGGGTCGTATGGCGGGGGTAGTGCATCTTGCGATCTCCGTCAAACGCGATAATTACTCCGTACCCCCTTTACCGGCGATCAGTGTGACAGCTTCGCGCTGGGAAATGTCAAGAGTCGTAAATAAATACGCGGAAAGGGGTGAAAAATGAGCGTGAGATTAATTTCCGAAGGTAGAAAAATCGATGACCTCTTTAACATTGGGATAGGCCCGGAGCTAATTAATGTTGTTAATTACCAACAGGATTACTAGCTGCGAGTCGTCAAAACCGTCGTAAACAATGAATTTCTCACCGTTCACCGGGCACTTCCCCGCGACGATACCGACCATACACCAGTTCGCTGCAAAATTCACGCACGACGGCACCGCGAGCGCGTTGGTGCAGAGCCAGGATACGGGAAACAGGTACCACGGGAACAATGTGACGCATTTCAACCAGCACCACGCGTCCCTCGGGATGGCCGTCAACGTCGGGAAGTTCAGGCAGCCAGAGAATGTAGTTGTCAGTTTGAACAATGTGCCTAATTCTGGAGGGAATGCTGCACAACAAAATATTATGCACACAGGTATGTCATCGTTCATCCCTCTTATTTTACTTACAATTGTATACCAATATTCATCTACCAGTAAGATGTTTCACATTGGTCAGGAGAGGGTTCAGACACATTTGTTTAATTGTTCTATTCTCAAGTAACTACGTTTTTGTATTCTACTATAATGCTTATACGTAGGTAACAATTTCTTGTAGAATCGGGTAGTTGCAAAAATTATTTTGCCAATGTGAAATAACAAAAAATGCTGGTGCACATTTTATATTTGCTATAAATATATCAGTTATCTTCATTTTTAGTACAAGCTATATTGTATGATGAAGAATTTAGTTGGGAAAAATCTAATATTACAAGTAGAAAAGTCAATTTATTTATTTAAATGTATTATTTGACAACTAATACTTTTATTCAAAATAAACAAATGAAAGAATTATTGAATACAATTTTATGATTGATCAGTACCTTGATTATTCTTTGGACTGTCTTTTTACTTTCATGTAATTACATTAATATATAAAAATCTATATCATGTGAGGGAAATCTTTTTTACCAAAACCAAAAACTTCTAAAACTATCAATTGTAATAGGGATCTACTAAATTTTATCTCGCAATCGACCGGTTGCTTACCCTCGATTTATATGATCACGGTCTTACTGTCGCAACTGAGATATGATGATTTAGTCCTTTAGTTTAGTGTGATTTAATTTAAGGGTAAAAATTCATGTCTCTTAGTCCATCTTCCAGTTAATACGGGTGCAAAATACCACACAATAACTACGGCGACGACATCATCTTCCGTGAACCTAAACAATCTGACTCATCAGTACACGGGTCAGATATCCATCCCGTATACTCAACAGAGCGCCAATTCAGATAACATGCAGCAGCAGGTTCAACAGCAACAGCAGTCATTGAAAAGCGACAGAGCGGGAGAGAAGAATAATAGAGACGGAGGATATGACCAGGATATGATGAACGCCACTATTTTACACCAGCAGCAATGTGAGAATATTTAAGAGATTTATTTTTAAAGCTGTAATTTTGTGCGAACGAACCGGATTCCAATTATTTTGAAGCATGCAATTGAAACACTAAACATTTTGCAGATTTTTTCATTTCATTGTATTCTAAGAGTATACTTTGATACACAAGTGTTCTTTTTTTTGGCAATATTGTGGAAATAGTTCTAAACATTTTGTTTTACATATTAAACATAATGTCTTTCCACCAAAGAGTCACTGTTAACACATTAAAAGTTTTATGAGTGTCCGATGAACTATTATCATTGTTCAAGTTTATAGATAAAATTAAAAGTAACATGGAAAGGCATATTTAAAAAAGTAACACTCACTAATTTGCTGACAATATTGTTGTAATGCAATTAAAAATGGCCAACTGCAAAATCAACAAAATTCAGATTAACTAATTTTTCTGCAGCCAATCATTTTCAATTCTCTAAGAACAGGACTTCGTTTACTCCGTATGAAGGAAATAATTTCTCTATCTTTGAAAATGAGAATTCAATAGTCTCAACAACATCTAAGAGGTCCTAATTTGTAAAATTGTCTGTGTGCGTGACACAACAATTACTTTCCTATATATGATGTTTTTATAGTTGGTCACTTTTATTTGGATTTGGTCATATTTGTATTCAAAATTACAAAAAAAAAATATTGCTTTATATAGGATAATAATATTATTGATTACGTAATTTTATGCCGTCATGTCATTCTTCCCCAGCAGCCGTTGGTCAAAACCAAGGGCAACTACAGCAACTCCAACAGTCATCTTCCCAGCAGTTAGTGGTAGTGGTACACGAGGCCAAAGACCACAACAGTTCCGGTAAGAGCATTAAACAAGAAGCGAGAACTGAACACAGGGAAAGGACTCCAACTAATGGCAATACCGATTTTCTAGGTTTGTGCATTATGGTGTCTTTTTTTGAATGGTCAATTTGCTTTAAAAATTATTAGGGTATCTATTCATTCGAACTTGCTGTAAATAATTTTTGACGCCATTCAATTAGTTATTCACAAAGTTTTCATTTTAGAAAGACAGCATATTATCCAACATTTCGAAACATTACAGTGATTTTCATTTTAAGATTGTATAAAAAAATGTTATTAAAATCAACCCATTTGACAACCCATCATCCATTAAGACTGATCTACTATTCTATATTACAATATCATAAATATAAAACATAACTATATTTCAATCAGTTTTTAAAATTTCTGCCTGAAGTTTTATTATTGCACAAGTGATTGACATAAACATCTTTTATTCATCATATTTTAATATGCATAGACAATAAGACATGGCATTCTCATATGAAAAATTACTCATGAATAAGCTTTATTTTCAAAAAATATTAATATTTTATTATTAAAGACATTAAGGAGAATGCATAATATAAATCTCTAAGCACATATGCATAGTCTGAGCTTTATTTGAGTGGACGGCCCAACAGTTACTGTTGGTTGTTTTCGTACGAGAATTGGTTTAGATTTCATCTATATATCTTCTTCAGCGCATAGTGAAACTCATTTTAAAATCACCCTTATTTACTTCAGGTACTGGAAGTATGGCAATGCCGGCGTCTTGGCAATCTCTGGCTGCCCCTGGATCTGTCGTGGCTGACTACCTTTCGCATCTTCCAGCTTCTACTTTGCCCCTTTCCTTGCATCACTTTCTTAAGTACTCCGCCGATACCATTAAAAAAGACGACAGCGTCAATCTTATTGCGGCTGCTGCTAATGTTAATGGATTAAATAATGTTGTAAGTATGATGAGCTTTGTGTAACATTATCACTGCTAACTCTTTGATCAAAGAATCCATTTTTATATCTAATATTGCTTAAAAAGTAAAGAAGAAAAATTGCAATAGACGGTTTTGGGCTGGATCTATTGGCCCTGTTGGAAACACTGACCCAGTAACATCTGAGGTTTATTTGTGATATTACATTTACACAGATATACTATAGAGCTATTCCAAGGAGAGAAACATGGAAACATAGCCACTGCGAACACACAAGCAAATCCAAAAATATATTTATTAAAGGCATTATTAAAGGTATTACAAATTATCCTGGGTGATTTTTCACACGGATGTCAAATATGAAGCTATCGCTGCATAATATCAAGATATAATTCAAAGCAAAGTTATTTTAGAAATATTAATTAATTATAAAATAAATGTATGAAAACACTACTTACAATGATTGATTTTGTAAAATAAATAATCATTATATTTCAAATCCTTTAATTTTCCATTTCTAGCAACAGTTGTAGAATTACAACAAAAGAACTGTAATCTTTTTTATGCCATTACAGTAATAAAATGTATAAAATAATGTTTCAACATAAATGTTGCATCTCAGATGTCCTCGAATGCTGTCAGCGGAGTAGTAGTCCAATCGTCCACCCTAGGATTGAGCCAAACGGGCAATAACACTTCAGGAATAACGCCCAGCAAGAAAAAGAAAAAAAAGAAACCGCCGAAAGAAAAAAAACCTAGACCTAAGCCGGGTGAAATCCGCCTCACAACCGCACTAGACGGCAGCACTTTATACTGCTGTCCAGAATGTCATATGGCTTATCCTGAGAGAGGCATGTTAGAACAACATTTAGTCGGTCATACTATGGAGAGAAGGTATGTTGTATTCTACTTATTTTGTTAAATTTAATAAGGAGACACAAAAATGAGGACAAAACTTTAATTGGAAACCACCATTTAACACCACCATTTTTAATTATTGTTTTTATTAGATTTTATCAAAAGTTAGTTAACCGTTTAACTGCCAAAAGCATCTTAAGACGCATGATTTTCTGTGAACGGAACGCCGCTCATACAAAAATTACGTCTTAAGACGCGCCGTTTTAACAACCTTGACCTTGTTTTTTTGACAACCCTGCACCATGAACAATTAATTTTATGATTATGGATAAATGACTGCACGACTGGCGCGCTCTTCATTATTTGGTAAGTTTTATAAATAAACTTTATTACACTTTCAATAACGATATGTTTAGAAGGTTTTAATTCTGTCGTAAAATTCGCGGCGTGCTGGGTACCGCCATACATGTACCTGCCGGCAGTAAACCGGTTAATGAAAAACTATTACTAAAGCTTTTTTCTTTTTGGGTTGACACACAAATTAAATGTTGTATAATTTGTCACTGAATTAGACTAATAGTTGAATCGTTCTTGTTATATTACTTAAGCAACCTTTGTGATAATTGTCTGAAGATGCCTCTGAAAGAGATGAAACCCGTGTCACAATTAGCAACACAAAACATGGTATAATCAAAGTTATTTTAAATTTTATATTAAAATGAAATATCACAAAGCAACATTCATAAATGTTGCTTTTATGAAGGTTTTGCATCACATTTTCATTATATTATATAGATTTCACTAAAATAAAATAATATTCGCGTAGCCCTGTTATAGCTGTTCACTCAAATGTGAATAACATGTGAATAGTTCAAAATTTAAAAATTCTGGAAATCTATAGATAAATGCGATTTAATATTTTCGTGTAGTGGTATTTACATGCCTGCACACCATGTTGTCTGGTTAATTCTATATTTTTTTTCATTTACAACAAAGTGATTAAAAGTGATAATAAAGAGGATAAACCAACATCCAAATCTATATTAACACTTTGTGGTCGGGCCCCTCGAGCAATATACTCCAGCCTGTAGTAGGCGTTTTTTGCAATTAGCGCAAAAAAATATTACTTTCTTAAAATCGACACAACTTCTAAACCAAACAATATTTTTGATTGAAATTTTCAAAGAAATGATATGTGACATTTGATCTTTAAAAATAAATTATAAACACTCTGATTACATCTTAATTTCATTATATTTCTAAGCTGAATATAAAAACCTATTCTCAATTATGTAAATAGCACTCCACATCTCATCAATTCAAATTTTTAAAACATTCTATGTAAAAGATAATATATTTATTCTTACTATATAATTATATAATAAATAAAAATATATACTTGCAATTCCTGCAAGTTTAGAGCCACTGGAAGTTTGAAATCTGAATGACGTAAATCGAGTAACATGCGTCTCCGAATAGGAACAATCGGGTTTATAATAACTCATGAGTTTTATTAACACTTGTCAAAAAAACGTCTTTGTCATATTGCTGTGCGTTTTGTTTAACGCCGAAAAACAAGCCCGAGAGAAGACGGATCCCGCAAACGACCGACAGGATACAAAAATGAATTTTATCAGGTTCCGCAAACAAATGACAGTCCGCAAAAAATTAAATATTTCGTTTCCCGACCATAAAGTGTTAATATGATGCTACTACAATAGTTATTAAAATTTTTGGTTTTAGATTTATCTGTGACATATGCAATGCCGCTTTGAAACGGAAAGATCATTTGACACGGCATAAACAGTCTCACAATCCTGAACGGCCGTACGTTTGCTCTGTCTGTTTAAAAGCATTTAAGCGCAAGGAGCAGCTCACCCTTCACTTTGTCATACATTCTGGGGAAAAAAGGCATATTTGTCAAGAATGTGGTAAAGGTATTAACATTTTTGTCCTATATTGATGAGATTATATTTTATGTAATTTGAAAAGTTTCACATATTGACTACAATGAAATGCAAGCCAGCAAAAATCTGATCTAAATATAAAGCTGATAGAGTTTCTTATGATACAAGATACTGAATTAATTTGTTTTCTTGATATTTTTAATAAAATTGAAATAATACAAGAAGGGTTAAAATACTTGCTATCAGGTAGTAATATATTGTAGTTGAAAATTTGTGCACTGTTTAATTATAGGTTTCTACCGTAAAGACCACCTTCGCAAACATACCCGCTCTCACATAGCTCGGAGGGTGAAAGCCGAGTTGAGTCAGCAGGGCAACGGTAATGTGAATGGAAACAGTGGCGGGAGCCTTCTGGCCTTGGCCGTACCTGCCCCCGCACCCCCTCCGCCTCTCCCCTGACCCACCCTAACGCCTGCGCTCTCTACCAACAGTACCGCATCTACGCCCACTACTCACCTAAATAATCTGCAACTCTCACAGTCTACGCATACACACTCGCACCACGCAAAACCCATTGATTTTCTTGCGTTCGTGTCCGCTGCCAAGGATGCATTTTAGATTGAGCCATTTTACATTACTGCCGTTCAAATTTTATAATTTACTGCACCTAACACATAAGAAAAATTATTTAATGTTTCTTAGTA
Organism: Himalopsyche japonica; assembly: GCA_028555115.1. Taxonomy (NCBI): domain Eukaryota; kingdom Metazoa; phylum Arthropoda; class Insecta; order Trichoptera; family Rhyacophilidae; genus Himalopsyche; species Himalopsyche japonica. The sequence continues at coordinate 2,243,388 of JAHFWJ010000446.1, read as the reverse complement.
TTCAACGAGGACAATATGCATTTACTCTAGGTATTCATTTTTTTTTTTAGTTTTTTCTATCACATATTTTTTTATAGTGACACAAATAAGTGTTAAAAATAAAGCCTTTCTTTGATATATATCTAAAATTGATATCTCCCAAAATACTGTAATCATATAGATATTTCACTCTATTGACAGAATTTCATAATAATTTATTGGCTTTAGATAATATGTTTGAAACATTCAATTGTAGATGCAATTGTTGTACCTGTGACAAAATCTAAGTGGCGCACAATGAATGCATCCATTGAATTGGCTGGAGCTTAGCCAAAATAATGTATTCAGCATTAATGTTTTGTCAATTAATGCATGCAGTATGCTCTGTATTGATCAGAATTGATAAAGTGATTACAAGGGGAACCCAAAAAACCGGAAATAGTTTTCATTATCACCCTTCAGCAGTAAAATAACATAATACTCTTCTCCTTTTTCAGTTCCCAAATTAGTTGTGGAAGTATTACAACTTTGAGACCCTTTCGGGATCTGTCATTTTATGATTGACAATTTAGTCCTATTTTCACTTGAGCAAAAAAAAAACAAAGAGGGTTATAATTCAAGTCACCTTCTTCAGACAATGTAAGCACTTTAGAGTGACCTAAAAATAGTAGCCGCAAAGGTTTTCACATTTGTATTCTGTATACATATGTTTTTTAACTAGCAATTATGACTATATGCTATAAAAGGAAATCCACATAAGGCTATATCATTGTTTTGACACTTGGCTTTCTTTTTATAAATATTTTTTAGTATTGTAAAAACTTCTGCAATATTTTCAAACAGGAAACAGAATTTAACAGAAACTCTATTGATTATTATTTACTATTTACTTATTTTTAGTCATCGAACCAAATATTCACACAATTATATTGGAAAAAAAATTTCAAAGAAGAAACAGCCTTTTCGTGGAGATAACCTTTGACCAAAAAATACAGAAATGTGAATACCAGGAGAACTTGATATTAAAACTGGCACCTCCTTGACAAATAAATTCCGGCTTCTTTAGGGTATCTCCATTGTATGTTGCTAGATTCATAGATGCATAAAAATATCCCAGTTTATGATCTAAGGATGTAAGTAACTATTACCCAGCAACACTGCTCTGAAGCATTATGACAATTGAAATCCTCAATATATTCTAGTCGTCATTCTAGTCAGAAGACATATTGAATCTGTGTTTGTTTATACACATAAATTATTTTTGATTATGGTTTTAACAATTTTATCCACAAAATAATATAGTAAATAAATTATTGATATTTATTATATTTGATATTTGTAAACCAGCGTCGAGCGTTTCCTGAAAACGATTTTGTAATACTTTTGATTAAAATTTTTATCAGCTTAAATCTTATTTTAAAAACAAATAAATGAAACACCATGTATTAGTACTATTTCCACAAATTTTTGATTTTATGATCAAGACCGGTTTCGTTAATTGTGAAAATTAATTATTCGAGTAATACTTGTCACCGTGAACTATTTTCGGAGATTGGGTTTCAAAATCATACAACTTCAACATGATTTTTCATTCTCAGTTCAGTAGATTGAAGTTATTTTCATGCCCATTAGATAGAAATTAAAACATGAACAGTAATCACATATAGTTTAATGTATGTGCATCTTTTTGTGTTGTTCAGCAGTCTTATTAGCCTCAGATGCAAATCTTCTTGGCCACCTTAATTTTTATGATTATCTTTCAACAGCAATAATTGTAAATAGATAATTGTTATAAAATATTGAGCAGTTCTAATGGTGAATATTTATCATCTACGTTATTTAAATTTATTAATAAGTTTACTAAATTTTCAGTATTCATTTTTATTCACTAGACAATCACGCTATTACAAGTAAAGTTGCAATATTTTAACTATGCATGAATAAATTTTTGATCAATGGAAAATAAATTAACTTGATTTGTCCTCAATTCGACTCGAAAATTCTATATAATATACTCAGTACTGAATGCAGTACGGTATTAAGTGTTATGACTTAATTCTTATTTAAAACTATTCCAAAATTTTTTCTCTTAAAAATTAAATATTTGTGTCAAACACCAACTATATAAGTATTATAGCAAGAGAAGCAGGTACTACTTATACATTGTATGTAAATTATTTTGTATAACATTTAATGATTTATACAATTTATAACCAATCAAATATTTTGTTGCCTCATTCTTCATTTTTTTTTTGCACTCATTTGCTTAATTTTATGTTGATTTTAACCCAAAAAAATGGTATTATTATTTTTTTTTATGTACACGTGTCTGCAAAAGAAATTCGCTTTGCTCAAAACTGTTAACTGTTTCAGAAAAAACATTTTTATATCTTGTATTGTTCAAATGATCAAAAGAATAAATAGTTTGTGTATGCTGAAACTTTTGTTAGTAGATTGCCAGTATGTATCTCACGCAATAAAAACCTTAAAAATATTATGTAATATTATCCGATAATGTGCACTTAACTTCAAATTGGTTTTCTGATTTTCAAATGCATGTTTGTTTACGAAAAAGTAATATATTATGAAGATTATACATATATTTTATTGTATTCTTTTACATTATTCATTTTTATCACTGGTCTACAATTAAAAGGAGATGTTGATTCCTATTTGATCGATATGACATAGTTATCATTCTGCCGCAAGTATTACTGGCAGGGGTTTACTGTCATCACATGTGAAATAAAAAAAATAACTGTTCCGACAATGCTAAAATCATTCCTTATTTATCTCATTATTCTTAGCAGAAGCTAATTTTTGAAATACATTTAAATTTATCAAAAAAAACCTCATTCTACAAATAAGTGTTTAAACATAAAACATTATATACAAATGGTCTCAGTGCTTTGGTAAAATTGCGAATGAAAAGAAATTGCTTAAATTGTGCATATTTTTAGTGAATCAGATTTTAGTCAACAAGATCTTGCTGTCGGGTTTAGGCTTTTTTTAAACGGTGGTATCACCTGTGAATTATATTTTGAAACGAATAATACATCTTTTGCTATAAGCCTACTTTATAGTAATATTTTTTAAGCCGACTCTTGAGTAAAGCAAATTGTTTAAAATCTCATTAAGATTACTGCCTGCTGCATGAATGACAGCTTTTTAGTTTTATAGTTTATACAAAAATTAATATATGATTTTAATCTATATGCATCTCCTTTTACTAGTAGCCCAGTGTTTGTTTCTTATAACAAAACATAAATAATGTTTTAGTTGTCCATAATTTTAAGCAGCAATGTTTCAGTTTTGTCGAAATGCACAAACTTTGTGTGGCCGAAGTGAACTTTATTGAATTAACAGAGAAAGGGGAAGAGAGAGTGTGAAATGTTTTTACAATAATAATAGGACTTCAGTGTACTGCAACAGATGAGATTGCGGAGTGTGAAATTGATAATATTGCTATCTTTAATTGCTAATATAGCATAACATCAGTACAAATAACGAAGTAACCTTAACATCGGAATACCTCACATATAATTATTTCGTAATAATACCAATGAAGAATAATATATAGTATTAATGATACAAATAGATATTGCCAATAAATATGACATTTTTATAACAACGTTTATCATCTTAGCGAGTGACAGTGTATTGTTTTAAAACACATACTTTTAAGTCAGAATATTGTCCACAGTTATGAAAATGTTCTTGTAAATACATCGCCTAAGTTTTAATTTTATTACAAAGTGATTTTTGCTGAATAGGGCGAATCACATATATTCAGGTTTCGTATGATCAGATTTTTTCTGGTTCGGAAATTATATTCCCTATGGATAAATACTCAAAAACAATTGACATTTGAATATTTATAGTACCATTTAACAATAAGAGTTTTAAAATTACTTGCTTTAAATTATTTTCTTTGTGTTTAAAAATTGGTGTGATTCATTTTTAGTAGACAAGTTTATTTTTCAATTAATCACTCTTATTGCAATTTCAATTGTTCGTTCTTCCTGTATTTTTATGTTATTTATATATGTTATATAACATTACATAAAAATGACAATTCTGTTTTATATGGAGTTAAAACAAATAGTCATTATAAATTTGACTGTTTTAAAAAATATTGTTGAGACCTGGCCCAAAAGACAAACTGCTCTCGATAGCTGTTTTGAAATAGATGTTGCAAAACTGTATCTGATACATATACCTTCATAAACACCTTGAATAACGTAATAAAATGCTTCTCTATTGTTATTATATATATGTCTGCCACGCAATTCCTTTAAGAAAGATTTTATATAATTTTGATCTAATATGTTAAACATGTTCTGTCACGAGGAACATACTTTTGTATTTTATTAATCAATTCTTCAATTTTTATTAGATTATATATGTTGTGGTTGTGATTATGTATTTTTTGTGTTTTTAAATTATTATTTAATATTTTTTCTCTCCTAAATATAATTAAGACTTCTCATTGATTTGTGAGACACTTGTTAAATCTATTCACTAAGCTTTCAAAGCAATAAAATATTCATTTAATACGCCTTAAAGGCAGTCATTTGTTGAGTGATATGTATTATAATTGATGAAATTACGACATTCTCTATACATAATACATCATTTATTATAATTTTATTTATATTTATCCCTTTGAAAACTACATATATAGTATTTTTTGTAACAATAAATGATCAAAATTGATATTTACTACTTAAAGTATGAATATTGAAAAAAAAAATAATTTTAGCATATATATTTCGTACATTCGAGAGGTATGTATTTCAAAAAAGTCAGTCTGCTTTACTTTTCGGCTAAATTTGAGCTGCTGCAAACCAACCCGACCATCTTCAAAAATAATCACTCAATATTTGTTATCGTTGATAATGTCAAAGTAATGTAAATATACGTCAATGTTTCATAAAAAGAGTGGATCAACCATTTATAAAAAATCAAGGCTTAGTATAGTAAGATATATTCACAATAACTTCACTTATGCTGCTGTGTAAAAATAGCAACTTTATCGACTCCTTCAATGCTCTGCTGACAACTTATGTTAGTTTATAAACATCAAATTATAGAAAATGTTTACAAAAATGGTCAGTCGATGGAATTATAACATTTTTATAAAAAATATATTCAATAACACATATTTGCAGCACCTCTTTGAATTCATATTTTAATGTTTCTATTTTACTTAATTTTACAGTTTAATTTTGTCGTATTAATGTAAAATATATCTGGCAAAATTTAGCTCATATTTACCATACATAACATTTTGTAAAAACCATCAAATTAATGGCGATGATGCTTCAATAAAATCCAACTATGCTCAAAATAGTTAATGCCAATTTAACAAACCAACATGGTTCAGAAAAAATAAACATTTTACCTTTCATATTATCTATCTGTGTAATTATATTTGTCAAAAGTTGAGAGATTTTCAAGCCCGTTTGCTTCGTACAAAAGGTGTGGTTCAAACAAATACTATTTGTACTTCTAATAAAACAAAGAAGAGAACACATTGAAATATTTGCCTCTCGGATGTCGACTTGCCCTCTTTTTGAGAGGGCACACATTTATTATATTATAAAAAAGTAATAATTAACAATTAAGAATATAATAAAGTTCTATGAAATAGTAATAACGAAAATAAACTAGTAGTTTGTTTTTAAAATAGCGGATGCAATGCATGCGAATACTAAAAAAAAGTAGTATTCTGAAAAATAGGCTGTGAGTTTTTGGTTACATGCGGAGGGCCCTTTCGCTCAGTGTGGAAAAATTAGTGTAACAGTAAATTTGATTGTCAGCAGTTAGCCACGAGTAGAAGTTAGGGTTACAAAATATTTTTATTGCAAATATGTCTATCAGTTAAATTGATTACAGCATAAAAATTCTATATAGATTAAAAAGCATATAACTGAGGTTACGAGCCATAACCGTATTTTCGTTTAAAGTATTCAAAGTACTTACATATTAGCAGTAAGATATTTCTAAGAGATTAATAATGAAGACATGTCTTATAGCAAGAGAAATAATTTTTTGGACAAATTTTATATGCTCGTGTGATATAATATGATATATTAAAACTACAAAAAACAATTCTAAGCTAAGTTGTAACGAGTAATTTATAATAGATCCGTATTTTTATCACAGTTTTTGTGGATAAATTAAAATTTTAACACTGATTCAACATTCGTTTGCTATTATGCTTAAATAATTATTATACGTGAACCAAAGATTACCAGAGAAAATATAAAAACTAGTATTTTTGTAATGTAACAACTGATTGTGAAACATTTCCATAGTGTACTTTATTTAATTACTCGAAAGCAGGAGAAAAACGAAATAGTACAAAATTGTTCTGAAGCCATTGCACTTAACTTATAAGTCAGTATACAAAGAGATGTACAATATTGAATTAAAATAATGTAATATTTAATACTATCCTGTCATAATTACCATTCTGTAGAGAGATTCTGTATGCCTTTGTATAGTCAAAACATTACCGCTTTTAGTTGTCAGCGGATACTGTTTTTGTAGCTATCTTTTCTTGTGATTTATATTATAGAATCGTGTCCGTTGATTTAGATATGCAGTTTGCCAATATTGTGCTTCCCTCTATTTTGTGTAGCCCTCCTAATGCTTGAAAATATAATAAATATGGATTAATTTGATGCAATTTAGTTTTATTTATTGTGAAGTTTGTTTATCTGTATATAAACTGATTAATATTTACGGTTAGAAAAAATTATTAGGTAAGTAAGGCTTTGTACAAATATGCAAAAAAAATTAGGATTAAATCCTATGATCGGATATTATCTTATTATTTTTTCAAGGAACGAAATTTTTTGTTGGCACTATCGTAGGCGGATATTTTCCGTTTTAATCCTTAATTTTGATTTGAATAGAAGCAGTGTTATTTTTAAAAATAAAATAAAATATGTCTATTTGCCGGATTGTATGGATAATCTTTAATTTAATGCATATAAATAGGAAAGGTACGAAAAAACTAAACAAAACTAGCTTTTTTTCACGACTCCGTGCTTTTTTTAAATACAACCCTGGTTTTTACAATAACCATCTCAGTATCATGTCAATGTTGCAAGAAAATCCAATGATCTAATTCTAAAGTAAATTTAATTTTATATTCCAAAATATTGTTGGCCAATGTCAAAGCCTCGGGCGTCGTGTTTTTGATCAATTTCGGAGTTTTTTTTAACGACTCCACGGCCTCGATTTCGAGTTCTGGACATATTTCTTTTGAAAATGTTTAAAATTCAAAGACATCAATTGAAGAACGGCTGATAAAATTCGCAATGCAGGAAATGCAGTTTGAGTGCATTTATGTATAAATACCTGAAAATTATGAAAGGTAAGTAGTACAAAATTTTGATGGAAAAAAAATGGATTTAAAAAATGAAACTAAATTTTTATCATATTCACATATTTGTACCAGCTAAATTATTTACATTCCGTATGCGTGTTATTACAAATAATTAAACGCTATTTGATTATTTTAAAGAACCATAGACCATATTGACTTTTTGTCTATTGATTTTTATCCAGCTGATTGAACGGTTTTAAAATTTAAAAGACCTAACAATTGAGGATGTCAAACCTGAGCAACAGTTCGTTTGAAGAGATAATAAGTTTCTTAATTAATGAATTCATTATTTTGTTGAGAAATTAAAAAAAGGAAATTTTATAATATTGATAAAACACAGAGAGATTACTGTAGTGCTGGATTATTCCACGAAACAGGTATTTTTTATTAACGCATTTCTGTGATATAGTTTGAAGATTCGCAAAAAGGTAATGTATCACAGACTGGCCATTAAATTGAAACTCATTTTAATCATCAGTTAATTTTGCAGTGATAGAGTTATATACAATGAACGGTAACTACCCTTTACGTAGTGTTGAAAGTAATTTACTGCCGCCCAAAACTCGCAAGTCTATCGAGATTGTGCGCGAAATACAAGACAAGCATATTAACGAGTCTTTGACAAGTTCTCCAAAACCCCAAGCGACGTCTACAGTTGAAAAAAGAACTTACGACTGGTTTGTATTTATAATTTTATTTAGCACCCTAGTGATTATTTTAAATTGTCAGTGAATAAACAATAGGTATTTAATTATTTATTAAACTTTAAAGCAAATGTATTGAAAGCATTTCAACAATGAAGAAGAAAATATTCTTTATGTATGTAAAAGATTTGTTTTCATCGGTTAAATAATATATGTACACACTTGAAATGTTTATGTTATTAATTTGATAATATTGACATATTATTTTTACAGTTTAATTGACCCATATGTAGTATCATCCAGAGAAGAAATCCGTCATAAGGATCCTATTGGGCAAAGTGTCACACTCGGAAGTTACGAATCTTCATTGGGTATTCTGGATATTGATGCTTTAAAAGGTTTTTATCCTATTTCTTATATTACTTATTACACATAATTTGCATTTTTTTGTATTAAAACATACACAACATACTTAGCTCTTAGTATTTACAATTAAGATCTGTTAATATGCAATCATTTGAAGTTTCTAAAATAAACATTCTAAAACAATTGAATACCATCAAAATTTGTTCCAATTACGTTTAAACTCAAGTAGCAACTTTCTCTTTTTTAAATGGAACATTGGTTTAAATTAAGATATTTTTGGTGTTCAACTATCAAACCTGGCCAGAATATTTACAGATTTTGTATAAAGCAAAAAATATTTTTAGGAATAGGCGATGAAGGCTCACAAGCTCCCAGTCATCGTTTGACTTCATCAACTGTTAGTACAACATCGGTATGTATTATCTTGTCTAAAATTTGGCTGATTTCATTGATAATATATAAATGCTTTAGCTATACTGCTCATGTGCAGTTTTCTAGTGAGAAAGTGTTAGGAAGACACTTAGCTTTACTCACATCCTCAATTTTTAATTGTGATTACGGCAGATAGAATTGAAAACATCATTATAATTCTCATGATCTTGGAGAGAGAAAGTTTATAATATATTGCATATCTGCAGCTGTAGAGACAAATCTTAGATATGCAGATTTTAACTCGACGAGTGGCTGTAAAACCGTTTTTTGTTTTTTTCAGAAGTCAATATCTTAATAATTCTTCACACTTTTCAAAATAATTGTTTATTGTACTTCTAAGTTTTATATTATAGTAAGTAGGCAAATTAACTTTATTTGAAGGATTTTTTAAATTATATTGAAGATATTATGTGTAAGAATCAGAAAAGACATTAGTTTGCCTTATTATGATTTTGTACAAAAATGTAGGTTAAATATTTTTATGCTCTGATTTAAGCTTTCCTTTAATCCCCGTGAGATGTCAGGCAGATCAACATTTCTTCGTTCTCAACAATTTGCTGTAGAAAATGTCGGCACTAAAACGGCTGTAAACATAGTTGCCCGGCATCGACCGCCGACAAATAGCAGTTCGTTTTGTGTCCAGGACATTATCAGAGATGCTGAAATGCAAAGTCGAGCCGTCGACAAAATCTTAGAGTCCAGTTGTGTTCCGGCTGTAGCAAATATTCGCGAGTCTTTAAATTCGTACAAAAACAGTATCGCCAGCATACAGACCGGCCAGAAAGCCAACGACTCGTGGAACTATTGCTCATCAGAATTCAGTACTAGTAAAAGAATAGCTGACAATAATTCTGATTTGAGAGATTCTATGTTTGCCCCGGCAAATAAGGTAATGCTAATAAATAAGCGCCCTCATTTTTATTATTGATAATTTTTCTTTACCATTTAAAGGCTATTTTATATTTTTAGTTAAATATGACAAAAGAAGAACTTTCATGGATGAAAGAATATGGGGATCTCCCAGTTCATCCTCATGTGGACATAGAGGATTTGTCAATAAATAAAACTTCCGGAGAAATATTTACCTCTTCTGGAATGCGTGGTGGTGGAAGTGTCAGGTAATAAATCAATTAGCCGTCCTTTACAGTAAACATGAGCTAGTTTTATATAATTGATAATTAATAAAATAATTGTTTAAAGAAGGTTTGTTACCGATGAATTTATTCACAGTGCGAAAATAAAACAATTTCATAATTGGTTTTGCTTTTGATGACTTGACTTGAAATCCTTGAATTCACCAAGATTCTATCAGGGTATCATCAAAATTAGAAATGAAATCTGAAAAAATAAACGATGATGCCTGCCTAGTCATTTTTTATGCTTGCATTTATACTAGTAATTTAACTGACTATTGTAATAAAAATATTTATTTTCAAATACTTTTGCGAATATTGATAGATCAAGACTATTCTGTAGGTGTAAATAAAATGTTGATCAATTTGTTCTCTGTATTGAAGGTCTGATGCTACCAACGCTGCGAATATAAGCAAGATGTCAGTCGGCAATTACTTTGGTGTGAGAAGTGAGAATATCAAAGATATCATGAACGCGCGCAGTCCAGAAAAAACTAGGCCGCATCCTCCCCTCTTTGATCCAGGTTAATAAATGTCAATTCACATTGAATTCGATGTACAGTGCTTAGTTTTTCTTCATTTAATATGATATTGGAAGGAAAGAAATAATTTTAATCTTTATTAAAGTAACTATAGATTTTTTAACCTCTAGAGAATATATTGTAATTAACCAAAGCAATCACAAAATTTTCGTAAATTAAATTGTGTGTTATTGTTTTATTTATATGAAAATTACTGTAAGCTTCCTAAATGTATCACGACAGTTGATGAAATAAATTAAAACATTATATGATCATATTCCTGATGATTTAAAGTCATTCAATTGAATGATATCTAGATCTGTAAATTATCATTTATTCACACACTATAAATATCTATAAATAACCTTGTTTATATTTTTCATCAGTTGAAAATGTTTGAGGTGAGAGAAATTAATCTTGATTATAATGAAAAGAATTTTGGAGGAAGAAAGAGATTTTGGAAGTGGTTCAAAAAAAATTCCCATTATTATGAACTAAATACGGTTTTTTCTTCTGTCAGTATGGTTGGTTGATTTTCTGCTGAAACTTTTTAATCACAATGTTTTAATGAGAATTATTTTTTCACTGCTTTATTTATCCATATAAATATCAGACAGACAGGAGTATATCGACTCAAGCTAAAGAAAACATAGGATCATTTAAGTATAAAAAAAAACAGATTCACAATTTGCAAATCATCTCTTAAAGGAATCGCATAACATAAATTTAAACTCAGTGCCCACATGTTTACATCTTTGTAATAAAGGACACAAGCTAAATGCACTGGAACAATTAGAAATTAATAGATATCAGCAATCCAATGGCATTCTTAATGTACAAACAAATATAAATTTATCACCACTTCTCAGACCATTACTGAAGGTTAATGCATTTTTGTAATAAATCATCTCAGTACAATACTTATTCACTATTTATGTTTGTTCCCCAAAAAACCCAGTTTAACTCTCACTTCGAGAAATGCATAAAATCAATTTGCCATATTTTAGAATATAGTAACACAATATGAAACTAGGGTGTTAGGGAACAGAAGAGAAGATGTACCTTTTCTACAGAATTATATACAAATAGGTAAATGTACGTTTAAACATAGTTCTGATGAAATTACTATACATCTTATAAATTTTGGATAGCTAAAATACATTGCTATTTATTCCGTGTTACTTACAGAAAGTTTTAATACATATTTTCTCAAACTGACTTTTTTATGGATTAATTGATAAAGGCTATATCATCATATATTTTTTACTAAACTTATGAATTATTGTATCTTACAATTAAAAGTATAAAAAAAAAATTTATAGCTTCGTCTCTGAAAATTTTGTAGAAAATCATGAATACTATTTTCAGAAACAGATATCAGTCCGCCTTCAAAAACTAACAACATTACTGTTACAAAGCCAATAATGGGACAAACGTTTCAAAAGTCAACCAGGGTCAAAAACTCCATGGCCAGTCTGGCATTCCTCACAATCAGTGATGATTCTGAAATGTCTGAATATCCTGGCAGTCAGACTGAAAATCTCGATGATATATCAAGGGCAAATAAAACAAATAAAAATACCATTGATGATTCTGTTCTAAGCAACGCATTGAGTTATACTCAGATAAAAAACTATATTGGTAAGAAATATTCAATATTTTCTTCTATTTATTTTTGAAACATGAATGCATTGAAATGAATGAATATTTATTATGTTTCTAAAAATGTCTACTAAACACCTTTTGCACTCGAGAAGTGTTCAAGAAAAATTACAAATAGCCGTTTTAGTAATACTGGGCAGATTTTTTGGCCACACCAGTGTATGCGAAAACTCTGTCGAAGCCGATCCATCAGCCCTGCAATTAAGCTAGAAACATTTTTTCATCAAGCTTTTGGCATTATTATTATTATTATTATTATTATGGTAATTTATTGGGCATGTCAAAAAAATCAAAGGAGCGAAGTATTAAATAAGAAACTAAAACAAAATAAGACTGAGGTTTTTCGCATATACATTGTTTAAAAGGCTGGAATTAAAAAAGTTTAAATATCACATAACTTAACACATTGTTGTCGGGTGATTTCGCGCATTGTTTTAAGCCTGGCGCGGGGCATTTTTAGCAGCCGCGCGCGTATTTTTACATTTTCGGAAACTCGCCATAACTTTTATACTATACAATATAAAATTATGAAATTTTAAACACAGACTAACCATAAACAGTACTATCAAATGAAGAAGAAACATGGAGGATGACAGTTTTATATTCACTGGAAACTTCCGTTTATTTTGCACATAAAAGTTTTATAAAAATGTATGTAATAAAAAATCGAAATAAACACTAAATAAAACTAAAATATGTCACAATTTGTTTTTATAAATAATTTTTCAATGTGTGATATTTCTCAAAACACGTACCTCTGTGTAGAGGTATGCCACAAAACTTGCACATAAAGTAGGTCTCACTTTTTTTGCCGCTCGCACCACACACTCGACATTGTCTTTGAACGTATTTATTTTTTCCCTTTCCAAGAATTCGTTGCACCGTATGGGCTTTCATATCCATAGAAAGTCTTCCTGGTGGATCAACTTTTGAGGTTCGCCGTGTCGGGAGTAATGCTGTTGGTTCTTGGGATGTTGATGGTCCTGGTTCTTGATTTGTGTCAATTTCAATACGATCACGTTTTTCACTTTTGTGTGGCATTTTTTAAAAAATATTTTTGTACGGTATAAAAATTCAATATCAAAATTAGTACAATACATTTGGTGGAACTGTAATAAATGCGACGACTAATAAAAAAATGTCTTTGTTAAATACCAAAGCAGTGACATCTAGCTGCTGACAACAAAAAAAAATGCAGTTCAAATTACACGGATAAATACGTGAGCCGACTTCTAGCAACAGAATACAAAACACGGATTTTTAAGGGTCCCGCAATCCATCAGCAGTTCCGCAAAAACGGAAAAATCCGTGTCCCGACACCAATGTGTTAATGGGAATAAAAATAGATATTGTTATTTTGGAACTTTTAAATCATGTTTTTCATTATTGATTTTCGGCTTTGCTGAATAACTGTAATTTTCAGATAATAAAATAAGCAATAACATAAAATAAAAAAGTTACAATTGTATTTTTATAAAAAAAATTAAAAGATTTTTCACTGTATACGACTTAAAACATCACTATAACTGCAATATATTACAAATGGTTGCTACACAATAAGAAGAGATGGATAAAAAGTTAACAAATTGTCATCAGAGAATCCTATTTGAAAAATACTCAGTAGATATGTACAATTAAAAACTCTCAATTCATATGTTATAAAATTCTACGTTTTTTGAAGGATTGAAAAACATAGATTTATAATACCTATGTTTATCGTTCAATATGTTTTTATTTTATATTGTGTGTTTTCAGGTACTCGCGAATTAGAAAGTCCATCGTCACTTCTCGATCGTATGTTAGGTTTAGACAAGAAGAAAAAAGAACCACCGCAAATAAAATTGTCGCAAGCTAATGCTAACTTTCACAGTGATCAAATCAAAAACACCGCTCGAACAATAAATGTTCCAAGTCCGATGCTGCCTGACAAAAGTTCATTCGGTCACGCTTCCAATATCTTTCACAGCACCAAACATGCGGATGAATTTTTGAAAAGAGAAGATACCCCTAATAAATGTATGAACAAATCTCCTGCAACAGAATCCAGAGATAGCAAATCAATTACTTCTAAGAAATCTGCGAATTCCGCATCCCAGTTTACTTTGTCTTCCGTCCACGATGAAAACAACAGTGTGACTGCCGTTATGACACTGAAAAATTCTGGCAAATCAAATTCAGGAAGCAGCGAATACACTGAGAGTACATTTAAAAGTGCAAATACGGTCGTTCATATGAGACGATCCAACACACTAGAGGCTATCAAAGAAAATACTACTGAAACAAAAGCTGTCACTGATTTGAGCAATAAAGAAAATATCTTAAGTGTTTCCAACTACGCATTGTCTTCCGGTGGTAGCCCTAAAATCAATTCAACTGTAGGAAAGCTCTCTCAAGGATGTCTCACACCTTCGGATACCAGCAAAGAGTTGTATGGCTTAGTGTCTCCATCGTCCGGCCAGAATGTGAGCAAAGAGGATATAACTCCTGTGAGGAAGACTTATTCAAAAAATCTTTTGGATCAATATGAAGATTTTAGTCCGAAAAATAATAAAGTTGATGGAAATGGATGGCTTTCACCAACCCAGGCTAAGATTAACGATTTGAGTAAGTTGTTTCTGCTTTCATTATTACACTTCATACAATTGTGTTTAACTTGTGCCTTTTGTACAGTGTAATATGTAATATGCATACAATTAGCAAATTGCAGTATAGATGTTTTTCATTCATGTTCATTTTAATTAATCTGTATTGCATGAATTACCATCTCGATTTTCATTTGTAAAAAGTGAACTTGTTAAATAAAAGCCTATGTTGTTGTTGTTGTTTTTTTTTTTACATAAAATAAAATCGCTGAAACTTGTCTTGTAATTAGCACAAGCATGTATCTTTGAAATAAAGCGTTTTTGAAAATCTTAATCAAATACAATTTTATAGGCAAAGAATGCAATCCTGGACAAACACCTTTTAAGTTAGAACACGTGGAAAAATCTCCTAAGACATATGTTTCACCTAAGCGGGAACATAACCAGATGAATAGATCTGATGTCACCGAGCATTCTCTTAATGTTCCCATTAAAGGTAAGATTTTTCGCAATTTTTTTATCATTTGCAACCAGTTTTGTGCAACAAAATTTTGTACATTTCTTCTGTGTGGTGTCAAATATTCCCGAACTGGTATGACAATATTCAAACTGGTAGAATTAAATCTTCAATTGTTCTTTTGGTATCGAAATTGTTATTCGTGAAGCTAAGGTTTTTGTTTTGAATATGTTTGAATAAATTTCTAAATTATTATTGTAATTTTTTTTACAGGCGATTGGATTAAAGCAGAATCAAACGAGGAAATTGTCATTGTTGGTAAGTTTTTGCTAAGACATATTTTAACTACAGAAGCATATTATCAGAAAAAGCTTAAACTCAATCACTTACTTAGCAAGTAATTTTTTCTTATGGATAAGCTGACTAAAAAGGCAATCATTACCTCAGAATGTTTCAAAAGATTCATTTGTCACAATATCAGTGATATTTATAGTTATGACACCAGATACTTATAACTATAGGTGTCACTCAGAATAAAAAAAAACATTTCATTAATGCTACATGGAATTTCTATTGGAAAATAAAGTAAAATCTAAAAGTTCCTCCTGAAAGATCTCTTAGTGCTCATTTATATCAGTTCAAATTTGACATTGAATTCCTATTGAGAATCTTCTGCCAATATCTTTAATTGTAACTCGACACACGTGTGCAATTCTGTATTTCAATTTCATAGATAGTGAAATCATAAGTTTACATAATAATCTTTTTATTACAAGTGTGATTGTCAAACATAGCTTTTCACTATCCGATTGTCCAACACTAGTAAAGACATTATTCATTTTTTTTTAAAACTAATGTTTCAGTGTATAATAACTACTTTACTTTTATTTACACAGGTGCATCTCACGATTTGAAAATTACTCTCATATCTCTCAGCTCACGATGGGTATCAGTCGAGTTCACTGTCAACTCTGTAAATGTCGATGGCCAGCCTTACACTCAAGATATAAGCGATATCATTCTACTGCAGGCTCCTGTGGCAAAGATACTTCTGAAAGCCGACTCTCAAAACTCTTGCATTCTTAAAATGTTGGCACTCGTGCCTAACCAAGATATTACTATCAATTTGAACATCCATTTGAAAGATGTCGTAACAAAATCTGAATCCTCCATCGAGCACTTCATCAAAATCTGTGCAGTCTCTCCTAAAATACTTGTGCAGAATCAACTGTGTGAGGAAATTCAATCTGTAAAATTTCCCATTATCCCCGAAGAGAGTGATACTTGCTTACCTGTTATTATTTGGAATGAATCGGATAACGATTTGCCAATATCTATCGAAATCAAATGCGGAATTCAAAACATTTTTTCTATTGTAAACGCAGAACTTGTTTCAAAGAACGAATTGGACAGCATACGCTCGTTATATTTGCAGCTGACTCACAAAAATATTGTCGGTGAACTAAAACACGCTGGGATGAAACCGAATGAATTTTCAAGCACAGAAGTGTTTTATGATTTACCGTGTGATAAATCAAGTTTCCTGAAGGTCTTGATTTACTTTAGATCGCCGAAGCTGGAGAGTCTTAATGGTGAGTTGAAAATTATTCAAATTTGAATTGATAAAACATTGTATGATTCCATATGTTTTGTCACACGGATGCAATGTCTATATGCCAAAGGTATTAATTGAATGAAAACACAGACCCCATGGCAAGAACTAAATCATTGATGGATTTAAAAATGTTCATGGATGACACTGAAAATGTTATTTTGTGGGAAAATATGATTGAGAATTCCGAAGACGATACTGAAGATTAGGCCGATGCTGAGGATTCTATAGCCATGTGTGAATCTGACTGATATGTTTGACTACTGTTGTTAAAATTGATTTAATTTTTTTTAAATTCGAAACATGTACTTTATCAGGGTGCATTTTATTTGTGCGAAAAAAAAATTTTTTCTCTGAAAAGCAGATTAAAAAATAGAGATCACTTTATAATCACAGTCGCCCTATGATTTTTCTCATTCATCTATTTGAATCTGAAGGTTTTTACCCACTCTAAATCAGGGAGGTTATATTTATATGGATGAATTTAGTGCAAACAAAGAAATGTGTCAATGTTCACATGGTGAGCAAAGTACTTTTCAGTATGATTATCAAGTTTTTCATAAAATACATTGTTTAATTTTGTAAACATCAAGTTTGTTCCTTTTAGGCGATGGCAGCATTCAACATATTGATGCCTCATTGAATATTTCTCTAGCCAAAGGTATTGTGAATGATAAGCATGTCCAGATACATTCTTTGCCTGTCATTGGAGGAGTAGGAATTTCGAGTCTGCTTATAAGAAACAGACAAAAATCAGATATTCTAGTTGTACACCAAGGTTAGTATTCTTTGTGTAATAATTTTGAGTTTGATTAGTCATGTCATGTTATACATGCCAATACACCAAATGGAATGACAAAGTTACCAGAACATTTTTTGTATCAAACAAACATCAATTGTAGTATTGTACACAATCACTCCATCCCGTTGAATACTTTGTTTTCAGGGACTACTGAGGATATTGAAATGTTCAATGCAGGTAAGATTCCGATGCAATATCGCATATTCATGAGTCCGTACTATGATGAAGGTGATAAGGCCGTCACATTGATGCCGTGCAAAAATATGCCTTTCACAATCGACAAGACCGCTGTTGAATTGCAGCCAGGTGAAAAGACTTTTATAAAAGTGTCATATCCATGCAGCTCACAGATTAAGTCAGATGTCAAAAGGTAAATAGACATTCTTTTAATACCGCTTTCTTATTATCAGTTTCATGACAATTGATGATAAATATCTTTTTGATTTCAGATCTCTTGTGTTTGAGAGTCCGTACACCACCCTCGTATGTCACGTGATCGGTGTGATAAACCCGAGAAGTAATTCCCAACAGTCTACTTACAGCGTTGACAGCGCTATCTCACAAAATCAGGTGCTTACTTATTCAATCTACAGGATATACATGCACAACAGTCCACAAATATCATATAAAATAATGATAGTAATAATAATGTTCATCATTTATTTATACTTTTGCAGGAAATGGTGGTTAAGTGTACAAAGACAGAATTGTCGTGGGGGTCGCTCAAGTTGAGCAACGCTCAAGTGCAGGATATTACTTTCAAAAATCCATCTGACGACAGGAAACTGAGGGCTATGGTGACATTGATCGGAGAAGGATTTAGAGTGAGACTTTTGTCGTTATTATTTTACATTTATATTATCACATTCTTTATTTCCTCGCATGTGTTGTAATTTTTTTCAATTTATCAGCGAATATTCTGGTCCTGTTACAAATATTACCCCAGTTGATTGTTTCCATCGAACATTTGTCGCAAATATGTACTGCCACATTCAATAAATTTCTATAAGAGACTAAGGCTGCAAAGCTACAGTGTCATCTTACTGTTATAATGCAGTTTATAATTTATTTGCTGATGACTTATTTACAAAACAACTATACCGTGTTCACCAGGAAGGTTTACTATTTTTCTTGCCATTGTCGCCATTTCAGTAAACATGAATTTTACAACTCATATTTGGCAGCCATCAAGTATCTAGTGCTATCAAAACTTACTATTTATTATTTAATGAATTATTACGAATAAAGAAGCTCTGTAGCAGTTAAACACAAGCCTTTGTCATTACGGACGAGAAGGTCAGCTGAAAGCATTGCTGCTGTCTCAATTTCGACACCATGCTCAACATGCAACTGCATTCATTCATTCATGAAAGTTGTTAAAAAAGCCTGGATTTGTGAAGCTAATCAAGGCCGACGCTTACTAGAAATTGCCTTCCATACACAAGTCCAAAACCTCAATAAAACATTATCATCAATAAACCATTTTATTTGCATTTTACATAAAGTTGTACAAAACTAAAATAGCAAACCTTCATGACAAACACCCGTTATGTATAGATTGTTGCTTCTAGTTTGACCACAATAATACCAACTTAAATTACTTTTGACCATTGAACTGTGGCTATTAAAATTGTACATTTGGCAAACTTGTCAGTAAAAGGAATGCACTATGATATAGTTTAATCTTATTTATCTCAGGTGCTTTCTGATAATGGACCCGTGACAACTTTGGCATTTTCTCTTCAACCCCTGGAATGTCGATCGATCCGTGTTGAATTCAGACCGGTTCGATTCGGTGGACATGCCGGAGTGCTTCGTCTGACAAAACGCTACAATTCTATGACAACCGGGGAAAGGAAGAATAAGTCGAAAATACTTTATAAGGTATAAAGAATAACTAAACAATTTTTTTTTAATTTATTGCCTTGATATTCCTTTCCTATTCTTAAGTGATGGTTGAACACCTTATAATTGGTCGAAGAAAGGTTTTGAAATATGTTTATTTACTTTGATTTATCTTAATTGTACTTACAAGACCTTATTACTCATCTTAACTTTTTTAGGCACCGCTGCATGGTTTCGGTGGTCAATCCACTTTAGTGTTTCGGGATGGTGTATTTAGTCACGGAGGAGCTCAAGGACTGCCGCTAGGCTCGCTCAATGACTCGGGAGCCACCAAGGATATCTTCTTCACTATTTGGAATAGAGGCACTGCACCGGGCTTTGTTCTGATCAATATTGACCTTAAATGTAATATAATCAATTACTTTGCTTCAATTTACTCCCAAACGTTGTACAATAGCAACTTTTAATATACTGCATATGTCATTCTGAATTCTGGTCTGACAAAGCTGTCGCTGACATTAATTGATTTAAATATTGCTTCCATACACCACATTGGACATTCTTAATATGTACTCTTTCTAATTTATAAAAAAAGTACGCTCAAGTACAGTAAGGATTGAAACCTCATAAATGATTTAATATGTTGCATAATTTACTTCAATATCATCAGGGAAGTACCGAAGTCTGGCCAATGATGTGATTGTGAAGCCTCGCTGTGGAGTGTTAGCTGTTGGCTCAGCACTGCGCTGTTCGGTGAGCGTTCCCAGAAGAGCACTCCTGCTAGCCTGCTCCCAACCCGGCCAAACTGAGACCATTGCATCTCTCACACTCCTACATGGCGATGAAGCATCAAGGCTTCGAATCAAGAGGTGAGAATTCCATTTGCGTGTTGTATATTTTAGTATACACAATAAATCTTATAATACCTATTTATGTTTTTTTATGATAAAACCTAAATAGATAATTTAATACTTCATTTGTATACAATATAATGATATGCATAAAGTTAGATTACTCGCTTTATTTATTACGAGTCTAGGAATTGTAGTGTTATTATGTTGTCAAACTTTTTTCAGAATATGCTCAGAGTATATAAAAAATGATGAGGAAATGGAGGTGTGGAATCAGAAGGGACAAGGGAAACTTAAATGCCTTTGTACTCATTTTCCAGAAGAAGATAATAATTTTTCTGATATACATACCTTCAAGGAATCTACAGTGAGTTTTTCAATTTTCAACATTTATTCTAGCTGCACTAGAAATCTTGCAAAATACCCATAGTAGTTCACGCTTTTCATGAAGAGACTAGGCAATGGGCTGAAACTCCACATTAACTAAAATGGGTGAATTGTTTAACTCAATGAAGGCTACTAAAAAAATTATGGAGACAATTTTTAGTTCCATATGTAACTCATCCTCTCCTAGAGAATTTTTTTCTACCAGCTGATCTATCCATCACCAAATACCTTAGAGCAGATGTAAAAATAAAAAGTCTACAACCTTTTAGACAAAACTTTATGCATTTGCCGTCAAGTCAGCCATCTTCAAGTTCTAATCCGCTGACCTCTGAACCGTAGAGACACTAAACAGATCTACAAACTAATTTTCATATTAAAATATAGCCCTGATTTGTCCTGATAATTTATTCATCAACTCTCCTAAATTAATTTTTAAGATATTTTTTGAGATTCAGCTGGGAAACGGTTAAAACATATAACAAATAATTTGTGATACTTCCTCGAGTAATATTTTGTTGAATTCTCACATTAAGTTTTTATAATGGTTTTTCCCCTAGAATCATTTTAGCTGACATAATCTTCTTCAATTAGACTTCTTAGCTAGAAAATAATTACATATCGTGTAAGAATACATCACACATCAATAAACTACCTTAACTACATATTTAAGCTTTCACATTGTTTCAACATTCAATTGAAGAATTTTATATGAAAAAATTAATAATTATTCCCCAATTTAATTATTTTAATTCTATTATTTATTCTTTTTCAGCGGGTATTGAAAACTCTTTTTGATGTTCTTCAACAAAAGGAGGTGATGGTAACATATGATATAGATTTGGACAACACCGTTGCACGTCTATCCAATGATCTCGATGAAACCTTGCAATTTCAAACCATATTGGCAGACACAACATCTCTCTCGATATCCTCAGATTCCCAGTAAAATATTGTATTATCACATTATCAGAATTATTTTCTATCTATTATGGGACCGGTGGGACTAACTACCGTCCTTTTCCGAAAATAAGACACAGTCTTACTTTCTTTTTTGGTCCGAAATATGAGCTAGGGCTTATTATCGGGGGAGGGCTTATTTTTCTAGTACAATAAGTAGATTTATACATTTACGTTAATATTAATTTGTATATAGGAATTTTACATTTATTTTAAATTTATTCGAATACAGTCATGTCATCTTCTTCTGGAACATCGTCATAACTTATCAAATTCTGATGATGAATTTCCTCCAAATCCATTTCTTGTTGAATCATTGGACCGAATCTCTCATGTCCTGCAATATAGCTATCCTTAAATGAGTATTTCTTGTCTAAGTAGCCTGCTCGTAGTGCATTTGAAACACAACTGTCAGTTATTTTATCCCATGAATTTTTCACCCAATTCACTACTTCTTGTAGGCCAGGCTTCACAAAATTTCCACGTTGATTTCTCACCATTCTTTTTTCAATATATTCACTAACTTCCATGCGCAAATAATCCTTGAATGGCTTGTTTATTGCTATATCAAGTGTCTGGAGATAGGCAGTCATTCCCGCTGGAATCATTATTTGATCAATCCTCCTCTCAGCAAGGAAGCTTTTTATGTTTTTAGCGCGGTGAGTACTGGCCGAATCCCAAATTAGTAAACCTCTTTGGCGACCCCTAAACAGAAGTGGTAGCATAAAATCAACCCACTTTCTAATAACAGCTTGGGTGCACCAGGCTTTTTCACTTTCAATTAAATATATTCCTGAAATGCTTTCAATCTTGTCTTTCTTGCCCTTCGTGATGATTAGCGGTGAGACTTTTTTGCCATCCAGACGAATCGCCAAAATACAGGTAACACGTGCACTTTCGTAACCAGTAGAAGGAACGTATATTGATGAGGAACCCTTGTGGTGAATCGTTGTTTGAGATCCTTGGCCTAGAAATACTGCAGTTTCATCCATAGCAATCATGTTGGAGAGTTGGTATTTAGAAAAGTCGATGCCATCAATAAAAAGCTTAAATGCAAGTGCACGTTTAACAACTTCATTGTCTTCCAGTCTAAACATTGTTGTTGATCTTCTTAGGGACAGTTCATGTCGTTGAAGAAAGTTATCCAGCCAGTGTGATGACGCTTTAAATTCTTCTGTGGATATATCAAATGCAATTGCCATTTCGAGGGCAAATTTTTGGATATCAGCTCTCCGCACAACCAAAGCCATTGCCTATTTCCTATCAACAATCCATTCCCATATGTTTTCCTCCAGCTCAGAAAAGAACGGTTGCCGACCTGATCCAACCTTGCGTTTCTTCTCATTTCCCTGGCCCACCAATTGACACAGGTTATCGTAGTCTGCTCGCCATTTTCAAACCATACGGAGATCCAACATCTTCTCTTTACAGAAGGTTACAAGATTAACGTCCCAGGAGTCCTCTACGATTCCCTTTTTGTACTCGATGGAATAGCTCTTTCTTTTTGCACTCATTTTATCTGGGGTTAAAAATTATTCGCTTTATGAAAAATCGCACGCGCACGTCAGCTCTCCACAAGTAGCCGGCGGCAACTGACGCTCAACTCGATCACGTGATCCAGTGAACCAAATGGGAAAATATAAATAGTGTGGCACTACCTAGCAATAATCGCCACATGTTGTGTTCACATTTTAACTAGGGCTTATTTTTGGGGGAAGGCTTATATTCCAAAAAATCCTGAAAATCGTGCTAGGGCTTATTTTCAGAGGATGTCTTATTTTCGGAAAAAGACGGTATCAAATCTTTGTTTTGAATGCATGAGAAAGTTTATTATTGTGTATAGAATGATGTAATAGATATATCTTGTAAATCGTTAATAATAATTGCGATATTTTAAATTTGCCGACACAAAGCCTGATTGAAATTGTGCATTCCGTAATTTTAACAATTGTTGATGGTAAAACTATTTAACTTTATTGTAAATGTACTTATATCTTATCATAATTTAATAATTTATCTTTTCCACTTTGTGTGACTACTTTTTAATCATAACCTGTGATCCATGTTTATATCAATACTATATCGTCCATATGAAGTTGTGCTGTGATTTTAGGGAGTAATGCCAAGAAACAAAATTTTATCATGTAATATGCTGATTTTTTTAACTAAGAAATCTTCTCTCTCTTATTCTCTTAAGGTACTATCTTAACTTGGGATTGTCGCTCAGGTATGGACGGAATCTTCTTTTCAAATATATATTTATTTGTGAGTTTCAATGTGAAACTAAATACTTGTCTTTATCACTTTCATAGAATTAATAGTGATTTATTTGTTATCAACACGTTTAATATTGCACTTATCAAGTTTAATTCAACCAGTTACATTTATACCTAACTATTTTCAAAGTTTTTATCTTGCCATTGTATTTATTTCGTGTCAATTGAAAATTCATAAGCTTGTTTTATCATTTTTTCATGTTTTGTCTTAGAATAGAAAATTAAACATTAATAGCAAAAAAAAACTTGAAAATTTCATATTTTTTGTTAACTTTTGTTTTTTTACATATATGCAAAGATGTTTTTTGAGTAAAAATAGATAAAATATTTATTATCTGGCAGACTATATTATGCTATATATATTTTTTTATTTCAAAATTAAATATTGAAAGTTCTGTGCTGCGCACATATAGAATAAAAAGAATTTAATGCTCAATATAATATAAAAGAAACAAAACAAAAATGAATTCCATGCAGCTTTTGTATTTATTTGAAAATATTAATTGTAAGACACTTATTTTTTCCTACTTTTGGTATATTTGAATTCAGGGTTTGTCTTATAATCAATATTGTCTTGTAATTGCTGTCAGATCTGCTGTGATAATCTCTGGGAGTGTAAAATGAGTCGATTGATGGGTGTTGATTTGAATACGTTAGAATGCTACATTACCTTTATCCTCGTTAACACAGAAGTCAATATTTTTTTAATAGACATGATAATAAATTTTAAGGAGGTTTAGAAGGAATGAGATATATAATGTGCATTACTTCTTTGAATACATTTTACTGACACTGTAAGATGTAAAATAAAAATTTTATTATATGTATTGAAAATTAAGGGTACGTCTAATAATTGAAGATACAGAATGTATTCTTCATTCATAGGTTAAAATATAATATTATCTACAACTTGTCCAGATGACAAACTATCTTATAGTATGTCCGTCACCTGTCGTTGATTTTCAATCATTGACAAAATAATTATGTACTTAAATTAAAATTAAATAAATATTATAATACAACCTTAATATACATATATTTTATTATTTTTTATAAACATGAATTAATATTACATTTATTTTATCGAATATAGGATAATTCCATAAATGACATGCAAGGACTTTTTTATCCCCTCTGTCATGTTGCATCACAAAATCTTTTAACTCTCTTCATATAGTGAAGTTTTTGAAAGCCACTTGCAATATTTTTTTTTGTTTTTATGACTTAAAACTAATTATCGATCAACAAAACCTGTAAATATTTTTCATTTATAGGATAAATTAACTCCTTATCCACCTTGACAAAAATCGTTACATTATTTTAGAGCACCTTTTACTTTTTAGTGACATCATATATGAATGGTTGCCTAATACTAATTTTACAGCCTCATTTGAAATTATAAAATAATTAATTATTATCAAGGAATGTATAAAAAAACCTTTTTGCTTTAAGTAATTTTGGAATGAATTAAGGTTAATACACAGGAAATCAAACAAAAGCAACAAAAAAAAAAATGTTTTAAAATCACCACAATATATACATATACCATTTAAACGCACATTCAAGACTAATGTTATGAGAATTTAACTAAGTACCTTGTTTAACAAGCAAATCTTACAATATGAGATGAATTTAATAAAAGTAACAAAGAAATCAACTTAGTCAATTTTTATTGAATTAGTTGATATAATTACTTCAAAATAAGTGAAGTTTAATTTGTGTTAAAAGTATTTTTTACATTGTTGTAACTTAATGTCGATTCAAATGGTCCCGTATAATTAGCAATAATGAAAAAAATACTGTCAATGTTTTGACATAAGTAGTAGTTTTCAACAATTTATCAAGCTAAGCAATGTTCAAATATCTAAAAAAAATAATAATTTTTATTCATGTGACATGTATACATAGTGAAGATTCATTTTTCATTCAAGTGTTTTGTTCTATTTCAAATAATAAAAACACATTTTTAACACTATTTCCACAATATGTTTTAAGATTAGGACTGGTTTCACTCATTGCAAGCATTATGTTTTGTTCTAATTTGGCACGTTGGTGTAACTGATTCTAATAATGCCAAAATATCCCGTTTTCAAAAGAGAACAACCAACAGTAATAACTACAAAAATTCAAATTGCAATGGATGTATTAATTGGAAAAGGTTTTGGTGATTGTAACAAAGATATATTAATATTTAATGAGTTTAACACCACAAAAAGTGACTGAATGGACCATTGAGAATGTTTCAACCAAAAATTGCTGGAAAGAACAGTTTGAACATTAGCAAATCATAAACATGAATTATTCAAATTTTTAAATTATCAAAAATATTTTATGTCTGTCCGGCACTAACGCAGCCGTAGAAAAGGTCTTTTCAATAATGAATAATAATAAGTTGTGGTCGAGAGATAAGGCACAGTCGCTTGTCAAAGTTCTCAAAAAAATGTTCATTGCGTAAGTAAATAGTAAGAAATCATAGCACGAATTTAATTTTTATTTAGAAACAAAGCCAAATATACTTATGCAGATTTATTCACCGGATAAATGTAATGCTATATAATAATTATTCATTTTCACTTGTTTGTTCCTTATAATTTCAGTTCCTTCTATACAGTTTTGTTTTCAAATAAGAGGTAGGTAAGAAATACCACAATGTACTGATGTTGAAAATATTAGTTATTGAGGAATTTTATTTGTAGCCTGTTGGTGAATTTTTTCTAGGGGTTACACATTTGTTAAAAATGCATGAGCTTAAAACTTTTTTCTTGAACAGGTAACAATACTATCATTCTTTTCCTAGTTGACTTAAATTATTTCCAAAATTATTATGACAACACTTTCACAGTATTACAGCATCACATGCACTTAGGTCAATATTGGTCCTATCATACCTGTGAGATTACATAGAAACTCATTTACTTGGGTTTCACAACTGAAAAAGAATATTTCACAAAAATGAAAACAAACTACTATTGCAGATTTAAATTAACAACCATTATGCAATTGTGATAATAAGAAACAAGTATTAAACGAAATAAATCAATTTGAAAAACAAGATATTTTCCCAATAGTCTGAACAATTGAGTTTTTACTAATTGATTTTAATAAACCACTTTATATTTCGGATCATTGCTTGAGTCTTTTTTCGTAAGACTCCCAGAGTTTTTCCTTGTATGATATTGCTTCTTTAACGGGATCATCAGCTTTTATAATCCCCCTTCCAACAACAGCAATGTCAGCACCTTTCAAAATCATCACATCTTCCGGCGAGCAGTATTGTTGGCCTAATCCATCTCCTTTGCTTGCAAATTGTACACCGGGAGTCAATTGAAGCAGTCCTGGAGACTCTAATAATCCTTTAGTTTGACAAACAACTCCCGCAACAATTACGGATTCATCAGCAGCCATTTTGAATGCTCCGTCCTTGTAATGATCAGTAATGAGATTGCCCTGCAAAAAAAATGTATATTTTGGCAATGATAAACATTCCTATGTAAATACATTCAATCTAAATCAGTCTAAATTCACATAAATATTAAATACATGAATTTTATAATAATTTTACATAGAATATGAAAATTTTATTGAAGCACTGTACAAATTAACTCCTTAAATGTTGTATGTTCTGGTTCTCATAATTTATATTGCCCTGGTTGTTTGAAAGATATCTGAAATTTGTTAATTATATTTAACTACTTAATTCTCTTTGCTGTTGCTATGTGTGAACCTTTATGTTCTAATTTGCAGTAGAAGAGAATATCTCTTAGAAGAAATTATATTTACCTCTGAGCTCATTTCTACCACTAGAAAGATTCCCCTCGGTTTGTCGCCTAGCGCCTGCTTTATTCCTTTGATGACACCAGGCCCAGAAAGAGGAATGACAGTTACTAGGTCAGCCCAATCTCCAACATTATAAACCCCACTTGAACACTGCAAAGACACAGTGTTTCCGATGTCGCCGTACTTTCTGTCCTCCATCAAAACTACATTATGCTTTTTGGCTAAGGCAGTGAGGTCATCAACGAACTTGGAATTGAATTCTTCAACAATGTCTACGTGGGTTTTGAAAACGCATATGTGAGGTCCTAACGTATCCAACAGCTTGAGAATATCAGCACAATTTGTAACATCAGCGGCAAGGCACAGGTTTGTCTTTTTTTCTATCATTGTTCTAAATAATCTTTTCGCAACTGCATTTTCAGCCAGTTCAGATCTCTCCTCATATGTCATTTTCGTTCTATCGCGTAAATTTTTAGGTGCATCTAAAAAATAATTTTGAGTTTTATTTAATGTAGTTAAACCTATTTATGATGATAAAAATAATAATATTAATAAAAAATAATTAATTAAATTCACACCAAATGAAGCCTAGTAGACTAATAAGGATTTGCTGTTTCAGATGAAGGCGAATGATTTGATAACTTGTACTTGTAAAGTGTTTTCTTTAAATTACCATTGAAAATATGTATGGGAGGACTGCAGTTTTTAAAAATAACATTTATGATATCGAATGAAGGTACTGTTTGGTTCCATATGTTTAAACATGTACAAAGTTTCAACAATTCAAATTCAATAAGAAATTATTCATAGGGGTTGGTGGAAGTACTACTTTTTTTCTACATAGCAATAAAATTAATGAAGAAAAAAAAATCATGGTGAAATCTGCCTTAATTTAAATTTTGATCTTTCTAAAAATTGCCAAGTAAATAAACCTGTAATACCATACGGACACATATTATGATCTACTATTCTTTTTCACTACTCACTGAATGGACTCATACTCATGAAAACTATCGTATAAATGAATGACTGGCGTAAACAAATAACAGATAAATGTGACACCGCCCAATTGTTCTTGTACATAGTCATACTCGACCTTAACGTCTCACTTATCATTTATAATGTATTGTATCATATTCATTTGCTCAAGTTTCAATGTAACAAGAGATCACATTTAAATTAATAATAATACTTTTTTTACCTGATTTAATAACATCTATTGGTTTGGATTGAGATTTCTTCAAATACTCTTCTATTGATTCATAATACACTTGGTTAATTTTTCCCATCGTCAGTAACATTTTCATTAAATCCATCATGGTAAACAGAGATTTGACATTAATTTTATTACGATTAAGATTTTCTAATCCACCTTGCTGTCTGTCTAAAATAACAAATGCATCTGTTGCAATAAGGCCTTCCGACCAAAGATCTTTCGCCGTTTCGAGAACGCTAGAGCCAGATGTTATTACATCTTCAATGATTATACACCTGTCATTGGGCTTGAACTGGCCTTCGATGAGCTTTTTGGTGCCGTAGCTCTTGGCTTCCTTCCTCCGTATGAGCATGGGCAGTTTTGTTTTTATAGAGAGAACTGTCGCTATAGGCAGAGCAGTGTAAGGCACGCCGCAGAGATGTTCGTAATGTGTTTCCGAAATAAGTTCTAAAAGAAGGTCTGACACTTGCTCCTATAAATAAAGTAAAATAAAAATTATGTTTTATAGTCTTAAGAATGTTTGAATATTTACAATAAGAAGTTATATTTTGATATTGATTGTATGTTTATTATTTTTAGTTTATGATCACTTGAATAATCCAAAGGAAAATTAAACAAATTCACTCAATTTTTATATAAATAAAACAAAATTTGTTCAGTGGCACTTCTACATTTTACAATTGCGCAGTTTCACTCATCATGAACATCACGAGTTGATAAATACTTGCAATGAGCAAACCTGGTCCTGATCATTGGATTAAAAACAATGAACATGTTGTGTTTTATTTGGATGTATATAATGTGTTACCACCAAAAAGTGACTTCAATACCAACTCCAGAAGAAAGTACATGCGTGAATAAGATTACATTTATTAAAATGAGAAAATCAACTATCAATATTTAAAGCCCCATGAAACCTGAATTTATACATCATTTCATGTGCGCTCAAACCACTAGGTTAAAGAGAATTCAGCTGTGTGCAGTTGATCTTTCAATGCGATGGAACTATAATTGCATTCAACCAATTTGAAATCTATGCAATATTATCGAAGTAAAGTACGTATGAATCCCATAAACATTTTAGTGGAATGTAGTTTAAGTAGACACTGGTCTATACATCAGTATTCTTATAACATGCATTTAATTGAGGAAATCTAAGAAAGATTCATCTTGATGGACGGACTACTTTCCATAGAAGATTTATAAATTGAAGAATCATTGGTTGCGCTAAAATTACTCAAACATGTCAAACTTGCAAAAAGTTTTTGAACATAATTAAAAGTAGAAATATTACCAATACTATCGGGTGGCTGACAATCACTCTTAAATCAAAATAAATTGGAGAATCAACGCCGCTTTTCATTCTGAAATTTCCAAATTTGAAAGCTTCGATTTTTATCAATTCCGCAGCGAGATCATGAAGTTTTTCTGAGTAAGACTTCATTTTTAAGAAACTCTAATTATAATTAACTAAATTCAAAACTTAGAAATATGAATTCGCGGTTAGGTAAAACGACCCACACTTGGCGGACGTGTTTACGAAAGTGAGTTGGTTAATTGCCAGTTGTCATATTATATATATTATCAATATAATGTAATAAAAAATTAAGACGTGAAATATTT
Source organism: Himalopsyche japonica (assembly GCA_028555115.1). Lineage (NCBI taxonomy): Eukaryota > Metazoa > Arthropoda > Insecta > Trichoptera > Rhyacophilidae > Himalopsyche > Himalopsyche japonica. Next base: position 2,212,867 of record JAHFWJ010000446.1, on the reverse strand, counting down.
TTTTTTTAATATTTTACAAACTGTGCAACTGTAACACGAGGAAGAACTTTGCAAAATTGCTGGCCTAAGAATAACAAAAGCTTATTGTAGGGAAAATATTTTTTACTTCGAACTACAACAGAGGCCACCCTACAGCTGCATTAGTACGAACTGTCAAATTGGTCGGTGTCAATTTACAATGTCGGTGTTGTTTAAAGCCATAATATTGTGTTATCAATAAAATGAAATACCACAGCTGTGCATTAATATATAATAAGATTCTCACACAAAAGATAATAAGACGAGGACGGACAGAAATTGTATGTTCATCATTGTTTGATAGTCGTCTGTAAGCATATTGAATGGTTTCAATAGTCTATTATTGACATGGATAATTGAAATTCTTCTGTAATATCGAAGATAACGGAGAGGAACGTATGTGCTTTATTCTGTCACACTATTAACCCTCTTTGATTTCCTAACAACTGCTCAATGTTAATGTCATTTGTCAATATTGAACAAGGTCAGTCTGGTTTGATTAAGGATGGTAAATATTCTTTACAAAATACTAATAATTGTCTAACCGAAAATGCAATTAGCGCTGCTAATAAAAATCCGATTCTGTGGTAAATTTAAGTATATATTAGAAAATACCAAATTATCACGCATGGGAATGAGAAACTTATAATTCACACGAAATACAAACATAATATCATTATAAAACATTCATCAATAAGTAGAGAAGTCAAGAAGTCGCCATTAACTGGTTTCCTTGATTCCAATATTAAATTTTTGCCAATTTCATACACAAAATCAATTTTATTATAGAATGTCTTTCAATTGAACAGCATTGATTGATTATCAGGTACTATTGTAGTACATGACGTGTTGTCTCTACTTTAAAAATTATTATTACTCAAGAGAGCAAACTGTGGGTTAAATTGAATATAGTAGTCACATGTTTTTTTTTCACATTTTAGTAATTCCAAAATCTGCATGTGGAATCATAAATATTATTTTTAGAATGTAATACTATATAATAGCGGAGCTGTGGAATTGACCGACCAATGCGACTTTGTACTATTTGTACTATGTGGGCATTTTTAAGATCAAAAAAAGATAGTAGCATATATTCCGCTGGTTCTATTGTGCTGTAATTTCAGCAAATTGCAATTTTTGTTGAAATACTTTTTTATTTATTGGGCTTCAAATCCATGAATCAATTTTTTTCTATAAAATACCCAATTATCTTTCTACTTAAGTAAACATTCCAAGAACAACCATACTAAAAAGACTATGTAAAAAATATGTTTTTGTAAAAATCATTACTTGCCATCTACTGACTATCTTTACAAATTGCAGTATAGCCAAGGCTAAGGCATAAGTTAAATTTGTAAAAAAATAAATTGCTTTTTCTATCGTTTTCAGGCAAAGCCTAAATATCGATATGCCCGTGTGTCGGTATTTAGTGCGAGGGGGCTGCCAGCGTCCTAACTGCCGGTATCTCCATGAGCTCAACAGTCAAACCATCAAAGAAAATTTCAGCTTTTGCCATGACTTTCAAAACAAGTCATGCGACAGAATCAACTGCAAATTCCTTCATTGGACTATTGATGAAGAGGAAGAGTTTCACAGAACGGGAACTTTGCCTACTCAGCATGCGGATCCGACTCCGCCTGTCAGATTTCCACTGCCCATGATGAATGTACCTCCTCCTTCTAGTTCAAATATTATTCAAACTCCACCCGTGTCTCTGCAATTCCCTCCACCGCCTGTGCAAAGGGTGACTGAAAATAATTCTGGGCAGTATTATTACAACTCGCACCAAGATGAACGATGGGGACCACCGGAAGCAAAAATTGCAAGGTACTCGCCTGCAGAATCTCCTTCTGTGCGAGAACCACCCGTGCAATGCAGCGTAATCGTCGAACGGTGTCTACACAGTGAAGCGATGGAGCGGAGACTCGCTGCCATGGAAGAAAATGTTTTGTTAGTCTTAAACAAAATTTCTCAATTAGAAAATCGTCACAATCAGTTTGAAAACACCAATGAGTTTGTGGTTGACGGCGTCACTGGATTTTCAACTCATGGTACACTTATCACTACCACTCCGACTATTTCTAAAAGTCTCGTTTCGCCGCAAGTTTTGCAGACTGTGACGGCGACTGTTCCCGTAACTGTGAGCGTCGCTAACATGGCCTCACTGCAGGGATCTTCTCCAATTGTCAGCATAAGTAATCCGCAAACCTTGTTGATAGGTAGCGCTGCTCCGACGCTGACCCTGCAACAGGTGAGCACAACCCGGGCCCCCCGGCAATTGACTCTGGCTCCGCAGCCTCTCGGTAACGCGGCTATCGGTACTATTACGGTGACCACTTCGCAGCCTCAGCAAATAAACATAGGCCAGACAGGACTTAGAAACTCTGATCAGCAGACTCAGCAAATTATCACAACTTCTTGTCCACAGCAATTGATCACGACGCACACAGGGCGGCAATATTTGCCTGCAACATCTTGCCAGCAGCAAATATTGGAAACCGACACGGGACAGCAGATTATGGTGCCGAGTTCGGGTCAGCAGCAGGTTATTGTTGTGAGTTCGGGTCATCAGCAAGTCATGGCGGCGAGTTGCAATAGACAGCTATTGAACCCATCCCCAGATCGTCAGCCTCAGCTGATCACGGTGGCTTCCGAGAGGCATCAGTTACTGACTGCCTCATCGGATGGACAAAGATTGCTTGGTGGCGATACCCAGCTCATCATGACGAATGCCGATAGACAAAGATTGCTCGCCGTCGATCACATATTAGCTGGCAATTCTCAACAGCGATTGATCTCGACATCAGGGACACAGCAGATGCTCTCTTCTGGACCGCCGCCTCTCATATCGCAGAACACCGGCCAGCAGCTTATAGCCGTCAGCTCTGATCAGCAGTTAATGGCATCAAACTCTGCACAGCAAATAATCAGTGCAAACAATCCTCAAACAATGACAATTGCAGTATCTGGAAACAATCCTCAGTTGGTTGGACAGCAGTTGGTGTTGACTCCGCAAGCATCCCAGCAACTAATGGGCGGAACCTCCCAAGGTGTTGTTATTTCCAATTCTCAACAGGTTCCAATTATGTCATACTCAATTGTGTCCCAAAGCATGTTGAGGCACTAAATAAATTATAATTGATGCCATATACATAACGTACCATAAAACAATGAATTGATAAAGAAGTAAAAAGCTCCGCATAGATCACTATGATAATAAGGTTGAATTTTTAAATAATGTACTGTGTCCTCTGATAATGATCAAAAATTTTGGAAAACCACCATGCAGTCCATATCAGGGTTTTCCAAACCTTTTCAGCAATGGAATACTTCCTTAATCTGAGAATTTTAACAGAACTCATAGCTTATTTTTTAGGTTGGATAATTCATAACACTAAGTAGTATTCATGAGCAGTTGGTCTATATTACAGCTCATGAATAGCTGTAGTTTGGCCTTTACCTGATTCAAAAAATATCTTTCACATTGAGGAAAAATTACATCTCTTTCATTTATTTTCAAACTACCCAATTTACAATAACCGCTTAATATGTAATAATTCAAGAAATCATGATAAATTTTCTCTTAGAATCCCAAGGCAAACATTTTTGTTATATATCCAGCTTTTGTGATAGCAAAACTTCAAAAATCATATCATCTTATAAATCATTAGATTTTATCTGCAACTTTTCTATGGGTCATAATTTCGAAAATTCATCACTCTATAGTCAAATCTAGATGGTAAGCTTCTTTGCCAATTGATGTATTAAACGTTTTGTTTTTTTGAGGCTTAAAGTTTGGTATTGGTAATGATTTTTAAAAATAGTTATTGAGTAAGCTCATCACTGTAATAAATAAATGTTGTGAAAATGGAGATTCACATTCATCATAAACTTAAATACATGTCCACCTCTTATTTTCCAATGTGGGTGAATGGAAAATACATGTCTTCTTAATTCTGCTTTGGATGCAAGTTTTCCATAGACTCTGTTAGCTTTAAAAATGATTATTTTTTTTAAAGAAAAGTAAAAAACTATCGATATTTATTAAAAATGTGTTGAGCACATTATGTATGTAATAATTTAGTGAATAATTCTAAAAGAAATCTTGTTGGAGACTGAGCTGGGATGGGTGAAATTTCATGTTGCCATGAGGACAATCAAAATTTCACCATATAAAACATATCTTTCATACAGTATCAAAAAGTTGTATATTTTAATACATTATTTATTATTCTCATCAGATTTACAGCATATTTTCTGTAATTTCAAAAAGGGCTCTTATTGCTTTTGAACATTTTTTAACCTTGTCCATTTGTAATAAATAGCCTTCTCTTGAAGGCATCTCTAGCGGATTTTTTCTACGAGAACTACTATTATTCAAACCTACCATTTAATATACAAATAAATCCAGCCCTTTTCTTTGGTATTATTGTACAATTGCTTATAATTGAAATCTCACAATATAGATTAATCAGTATTCACTTTATTTATTTTGATCGACAATTTGTATATATAACTTATTGCTGTATTGTTTAAAAAAATTCTTTACCATCTTCTGTTGTTCTCAAGAATATTTCCAACTTTACTGTATTAGCATTATCAATATTTTTCTTGGCGTAGAAAACTTACACTATCAATAAAGTAGAAAATTTTGATTGTCCCCATAGTGTAAATAATGTGATATGCTAATTTTAAATCAACAGATATTGAACTATCTGCTTTGTTTTTATATTTGTAATTATTATTATAATGTGTTTTAGGTTGATAGTTGATGTAAATATATTCCCCAATGGACAGCTAATAAATGAATTTTATGTATATCCTCGTGTTGTAGCGACGAACATTGCTTTCAGATGTAAATTATTGTTATATTATATTTGTGTAAAAGGGATTGTCTCCACTTTAAGTTGATCCGATAATTGTGAATAAAACCAGTGCAGTGCCAACTTGCAGTGAATACTAATTCAATTGTTTTTGAAAGCTGAAAATGAATAATGTTGGAACACTAATGTTTAACTTATTAGGTTCGAGGAGAATAAGATTCCTTTTCCTGTTGAATACAATCGTATTTTATAATTTCGTGGAACAAGTTTTAATTTTGGGAAAGGATTGCTTCTTCTATCATTTTAATTGTGACCCAGTCAGCTATGTACTTAGAGGCTTTATGTGAACGGGAATGAATTAGAAAGTGGTCCTTATCCTGAAGTACGAGTGTGGTTTGTACAATATGTGAAAATTAAAAATGAAGAATTTCATTATATTGAAAAATGACAATAATAAGAATGAATTATAGTCAACTTACTGTGAATAAAATGTATATTCGTAAGGTATTAAAATGTCTTTTGATTTGCCTATCCTGGAAAACCTACTGTTAAGAAGTTGGCAAAAAACAGTAAAATGTTAATCCTTGAGCTGATTTAATATGTCTAGAGAAGAGTGTTGTGGGTGTCTGTATATATATCTATATATATATATATTTGTGAGAAAAGGTGCTAAAAATAGTCAAAAAATTATATTTATTCATTTTGATTAGAAAGCTCAGCATTCAAATTATCACTGGACTGCACAAAACTAATAACATTGACTTCTTTCCCTTTCAATTCTGGATTTACTGATTCATAAGTCAAAGTTTCTATGCCAATGCCAGATGGTTTACTCTTTAAATCACAAGATTGAGCTGCCAGTGTATTATTACTCTCAGTTATAGAATTGCTATTTGGTTTGTGTTCAACGTAAACATGATCGACACTCTTCCAATGGTTTTCATTACTTTATTGATTTTCAAATATTTGGAAATTGTTTTCGAGTCTACAAGGTAATCCCATTATAGTATCATATATTAATGTTGTTTCAGTGTTGTTGACTTCATAAATTTTATATTCCCCTAGTGCACTGCCTTCGCCAATAGACTGGAAAGTAAAAAAATTATGGGAATTCTCGTTAACATTTGTTATTTTTTAATTTTTTCTGATTTCACCCTGATGTGGACTATCTATTGTCATGACAGTACTGGAATAAGATTTAGCAGATGGTGCGCTTTTTATATGGCATTTTTTAAGAACATTAATATTTTGAATTGTACTTCGATCACTTGTTAATTCAATCTGTTTCTTGTTTTCTTTGATATAAGCTGCATCAGATTGTACATCTTGTTCATAAAGACTGTCCGTATACACAGTGGATTCGTTTAAAATCTTCAATGGTATAGATTTTTCGTTGACTTTATCTGTTGGTAATATAGTTTTTAATTTGTGTAAATTACATTCGGCAGACTTTTCAATTTGCTTTTCACTTTTTGCTGGAAGCTTGTGTTGTTTTATGTGACGAACCTAAAAAAAATGTTCAAATATCTTAAATGGATTTGGTGGTTATTATTCCACTTGATACAAAAGTGTTACACTTTTTACAAATAAGTGAAACATATTACAGATGTTGAACCACGATATTATTGTACTATTTTATTTTCAATTTATTGAAATTTGAAAATTTTAAATCATGATCTTTTTATTCATTGCTGCACATTTATTATTTTCATAATATTTGAACATTGTGTAATTTGTATTTATTAGAGAATAAAATAAATGACAAGATATTTCATTTGTCAGTTTAAATTTGAGTTGCATTTCAAATGATAGTTTTCATGACAATATGCCAGTAAGAACTATAAAAAAATTGACACAGTCAAGAAAATCATATTACCAGTGCAGAAGATTGTGCAAATCCTTTACTGCAATATTTGCAAACATACGGCTTCGATCCTGTATGTATCCTAATATGTGCTGCTAAATTACTGGAATTGCTGTAAACAATGCGAAAAGTTAGATTTTTATTAGAAAAAAATGATATGAAATAGTGTGATGTTTAAGAGAATTGTTTGAACTTTAGTAATCAAAATAAAACATTGCGTTCACTTTTTGATTTAGTTTATTAATGTGGACATTTTTCCAGACAACTAGTAAATAGTTGGTCTACACAACTCTAACAGGTTAGATAATGTATTGACAGCTGTATTTCTTGACTTTTTTTTTTAATGTTTGTATACTTAAATCTTTACTGCTTCTCCCTATCTTTGAAAATACCTGACTCTAATTGCTGTTGCAAAATAGAACTATGTACTGGCTGGCATATTATTTGTTCTAGCAGGTACCCAATGTTGAAATTCAAGAGGCATCAGACATAAACTGCCTCGATTTGACACAGATGACAGTCTAGTTACACCCTTAGATTGAAGAAAGGTTTTAGCATCATATGAAAAAAAGAGTTTTCTGAATCATTTTTTTGTATGCTTTCTTTAGATTTTGTCTTATGAAGATAATGATTACGTTTTTAAGAATCGTTTTCTCATATGATGTAAAATACTAACAATTTAAACTAAGCATTACTATTCAGAATAGGTTTAACCGGTTAACTGCCAAAAGCGCCTTAAGATGCATAATTTTCTGTGAACGGAGCGCCGCTCATACAAAAATTACGTCTTAAGCCGCGCCGTTTTAACAACCTTGACCTTGTTTTTTTGACAACCCTGCACCATGAACAATTAATTTTATGATTATGGATAAATGACTGCACAACTGGCACGCTCTTCATTTATTTGGTAAGTTTTATAAATAAACTTTATTACACTTTCAATAACGATATGTTTAGAAGGTTTTATTTTTGTCGTAAAATTCGCGGCGTGCTGGGTACCGCCATACATGTATCTGCCGGCAGTTAACCGGTTAATGAATAATTTGTCATATGTAATTAAGTGATCGAACTGTTTTTCACAATATTTTTTTTTTCGATATCAATTATATTTGGGGCTTAATTTTTTGAATCTGTATGACACTTGAATTCTTCATCCATTATCGAAATCACAACATTAATTTTGAGCCATTGTTTGTTGGCTGTAAAGGATTAAGTTTTAAATTTATTTGAAATATGTTAGGGATGCACTATATTAATTTTGAAAACGAGCAAACATAATTACTGGTTTCCTTCAATACGTATAAATCTTTCGCCTTTTACATGAATATAATGAGAATCAGACTAATCATACAAACATATGTGTTTCTGGCACAAATGTAAAAGTGATGATAAACACATATTATGATATTTTTCTTCAATATTTGCAAAGGTCGTGTTTCAATTATGTACTATATATTGAGATATAAATCTTTTATTATTTACCTAAAAGATTTTCCGCAATGGTCACATTTATATGGCTTTTCTCCAGTATGTATTCTCATATGGGTCGACAAGTAACTACTTTTATGAAAACCTAAAATAAAATACTTGTTTAACAAAAATGATTGATTAGCAACACATATTTAATAGTATTCAGGGTCCTGTGTTTGACAAATTATTGAGAAGATTAACAGCTTTATGTTTCCATGAGCCATTTTAGACATAGGCTAAGGCCAAGTTATGGCAATAATCCCTAATTTTGCCCAATATCCATAAGTACCCAAATAACAAATAGTTATTTATGTAAAACTTGTATTTAGGTGTGGGTATATATGTTAAGTCAATTTCAAGAAAAAGAAAAGCTTTTTGTGACAACCCTAGAAGTAGGCAAAATTTTGAAATTTGGAAAGTTTATATCTCAAAACATCACCGAACATTTTATAGTCAAATAAAACATATTTTATCTTGGAGATATCCTCAAAAAACTGCTTGCTTCCATAATGCTGTTATGAATCAGTTAAGCAAATTTTGGTTTGAAAATATATAATGTTGTAATAAATATTAAAAACCTTCTGCTAGTTGCTATACATTTTACAGATTATTTAATTGAGGGTTTGAGAAGTTTGGGTGCAGTTGGTGAAATATGGGTGTTTCACAGTCTGCTTGAGTAAATAAATAAACCAGCTGGTTGTTTGATAATGTGTGTATCAACCTACTGGAGGTATTAAAATGAAAAATATAAAACAATACCTTTGTCACATATGGAGCAATGAAATTGTTTGTCGGTTGAATGTATCCTGGCATGCTCTGCGAGGTGCGATGGAAACTTGAATGCTTTGTCACACATCTCACACTCATATTGTCGTTCCCCTGTATGTATGCGCTTATGAATGTATAGGTTACCAACCTAAAGGTAAATTTTATAAAATTAAATATACTTCAAGAAATTGTTAATAGAAACGATAATGTTTACTTCAGCATTGATTGTTAAGAGAATATTTTTGCATATCTGAGAATATGGTGTTGACTGTTTATTAGTGAAATGACATACCTGGGAAAATGACTTGGCACAGGTGTCACATTGGAAAGGTCTCTCTCCTGTATGAGATCGGTGATGAACTGCAAGGTTGCCAGATTGTGTGAATCCTTTTCCACACAAACTGTAAATAAATATTGTTTAGCAATTAACTTGACCTTTGATTTTGGAAACAAATCTTAAAAAAACATCAGCCACAAAAATCTTTTTGTGGCTGATTTAGATATTAACAAATTAGATTACCTATATTATATCATATATTTTAGATTGAATAACATGAATGATACTAACTTGCACATATATGGTTTGTCTCCTGAATGTCGTCGTAGATGGACAATCAAAGCACTGTTTTGTGAAAAAGTTTTACTGCAGATTTTACAGTGGTACGGCTTTAGACCTGAAGATATTAAAATTGGGGATTTAATAACAACAATTATTAATCTTCTGATTACAAATTGTTGGTATTTCCTGCACAATAAATCAGTAGTTATTAAATCAGAACATGTATAAATAGTGTTTTTTTTTTTTTTTGTCTAACACAAAAGGTGTTTTAACTATGAAGGTTGGTATAGCGATTTTTTCAGTTTTCGATTGTAAACCATAAGATTTCTGAAGAAAAAAACAGGGTTTGCAAAAAAAAAAAAATTTTATATATATTTTCAATAAAAAAGTCTTCACAAATTTTTTTGCATTTTAAAAGTAAATTGAGTGAATTACTTATTGTCAATTATTGTTGTTCTTTATTTTTAATTAAAAATTTGAATTTCATCTCAGTAGCTTATAAATTTTACTCATTAATCATTAATCACAATGATAATGTGGCAGCCCTCAACTCATTGGCATATCATTCCTTTTATGTAGTATATGCAAGAATGTGATTTTTTTTTGAATTGAATTAAATATTATTGGAATACCATGCAAATGATTTTTAAAATATCATTGATAACAGTATCTGCATCAGATTGGCATCATGCATGTATTTCAGACATTGATTGAAACAGTCAAACTGACATTTGAAAAACACATTTACAAAATATTGACAAATTGATTTATATACATGACTCCGCGAGGAAACCTGGTGCTGTTAGCCAGGGACATCATTTCATTATTTTAGAGGGAGGTGAATGTTTATGACTCCCGACGCATCAAATTTAAGTTAATCAATGTTGAGTATTGTAAGTTAACATAAAATCAAATGGTTTTTTAATACATATTACAAATATCATACCTTTTGTGCAATGAAATGTTGTTATTGTAAAAAGTATTTTGTTTCATAGATGGCATAGTATTTATTCTCATATTTATTGCGTAAGAGTTTGAAAAAGGAATTTAAACTAAAGAATTTGCATATTAAACATACCAGATAATAGACTTTTATAAAAGGATAATATTGATAAAAATAACTTCTAATACGTCTGATATGATTTAACAAATTATTGAGTCATAAAAATCAAAATGTGGACTCTGAAATAAATGTAATCTTGGATATAAGCCATAGTGACTGTACCTAATGCCAAATCCAGTTGATGTTTAAAATAACACAGAATTCATGTTATTTCATGGTAGCAGAATGAAAAAGATCATATATACCGATAGCATCATAACCGAGAAGCAGTATTAAATCATTACCATTATGTACTCTCATATGGTGGGAGAGGTAACCAATCGATTTGAATGTTTTTCCACAGATGTCACATTTTTCATTCGGAACATCCGAATGTGTTTTTAAGATCTTTAGTTTTTCAAATTTTTCTTTAAATCGTACACGGCTTGAATGTTTTTTCACAGGCATATTAGCAGTATCTTTAGCGCAAATTGTTGCTTCTTTAGATTGATGATTATTTGATTTTGCTTGTCTGCGATTTTTTGTGCTCTGGGTTATTTTGTTCTTCACAGTAGTCATAGTCAAGGTGTGAGATTTCTGGAAATGGAAAACTTTTAACTGAAACTGAAACATAAACAATAACGTGAAAAAGTTAAATCAATATTTTGTATCATTTTTTATTTTAATAAGAAAATATTTCAGACCGATTCTTTGAAGATTTTTGTCTTATTTATTGTAAATTAATTTCTGTTTAACAATGAATTGTAGTTTATAGTTTATATTTTTATTTAGCCTAGTCGAAACTTAATCAATCCCTTATAATTCAAAAATAGACAAAATGAATGATATTTTTTTTTTTCAAATTGGGATCAAATCTTCTGCCAAATATTTGTACTATATTAATATTACAGATAACTTTATATATCATTCAAAAATGCTAAATGAAAAATATGGACATTTTTTTGAAAAATAAATAGCATATTAAACTACCATGTCATTAAATTTTTAGTTTATAAAAAAGACACATACAATTGAAAACATAAAAAAATGCATTTAATAGAAAATAAATAATACCACTCACCATTTCCATGTTTGATTTGGATTTACAATTAGGATAAAGGTTATGCTCTGTAAATTAAATAAATAAAGAAATAATAAAAAAAAATAATTACTTAGTAAGCATTGTATGATTTAATTTTTAAATGTAATATCTATTCAACACATTAGTGTGAGTGTAAGGCTCTCATGGGATTGTAACCATTAAAAATGATTATAATACAAAGCTATGTTATCAAAGCTTAAATCTTTCAATTTAATTTTATTAAATCAATGAAATTTTAAATTTATATCAATAACTATTTTATTAAATAAAAAAAAAATTATTTGGTAGAAAATCCACTTTTTGTTTATGTAAAGATTTTTTTAAATGCAATAAATTAATCAATTGAATGTTAAAAAATCCGTTCAAATGAAATGCTCACCCATAGGTCGATTTTTAGTGGTATTATCGCTTACATATTTTTTAAAAATCGAATTTGATCTAATACAGTCAATCCTAAATTGGTAAGCATCAAAAAGTTTCAATTTACATTCATCACAAATCAAATTCGGACACCCATCGTCAGCTTCGACCTTAAAAATTTCAATTTGAAGTAATTTTGAATAACTGGTGGTAAAATTACAAGTTTTTAATGTTTCGGGTATTCAGCCAGTAGTCACATTCATACCTGTAAATTTGTAAAAACATAGATTTTGTGAGGTATTTCAATATCAGGCGGATCAAATATATCTACCAGTGTACCGGCATCAGACAAACAAAGCCGGCAAATGTTTCGACTGTACTGTTTCATTTTAGTACTCATTTAACATCGAATAAAGGTTCTTTACCCACGGATGTGATTTTTTTATAAATATTTTTATACTACTGTACTTCACAAGTTTACAATATTGTACGTATTATGTTGGTCAACATGTTAAATGACAGACACAATAGGACCAAATTAAGTTATTACAAATTGCCCTAGGCAAAATCGAATTTTTTAAATATTTTAAACTTTAAAATTCAGATAAATTCTTTAAAAGCTCAAACAGCACTCATAAATTAATTCAATACATAAATATGTATATATTTATATATATATATATATATATGTGTGTTTATTCTGATTTCATAGTTAGGTAAGTTATGAGCTAAATATTAAGTATACAACGCTTGAAATTTCTTTTAAGGACCATTTTTTTTATAATGTTAGCTTCATTAATTGTTAACTCAATAAAAGTACTCCTGAGCTGGCATTTGATTAGAACAAGCTCAATCTGATTAAGGTATGTTCATTAAGTTCACTCCTAATTTAAGTTTTATGTCTATTTTGAAGTTAATTCATTAGAATGCCATACTATTAAGTCGTGATAATGATCGAGAAACACTAATGTGACCAATGGCTTTTCATCTCCTTTTTTGTGTAAGAGCCAAACTCAAAGTGCCAAAGTGCTGCAAGTGGCTCGCAAGCTGCGATTTGCTCATTATTGACTTAGGTAATTCATATTTGATTTGAACAAAGTTCATTTGAAAACTATTAAGGTGAAGATTTTTTGTAACGTATACTCTGGACTCAATAATGTGATCATAACAGCTATTAAGTTATCAAATTCTTTAACTTAAGAGGTTATCAAATTTTTGAACATATGCAAATATGTTACACAATTTTAGAAATGATTTGATTGTGTCTAAATCAAGTTCGTCTCTGGTTGAAGTAGCTTGCCATTGGCAGAACTGTCTTCAGTGACTCACAGCTAGCGTTTGTCGTTGACGTGTTGTTGTCGGTGGTGCGGTTACGTTCTGTGGAATAATAGTTTTTTACTCTCCATTTGGATTATAATAATATACGATACACATTGTTTATAAAAAGTAAGTCAAATATTTTCAATTTATACGTAGACTATCATATTTTGTATAAATCCTTGTCGTGTTTTGTGTACTTCAAAGTTCTATGTACCTGTCAGGCAGGCGTTGTCTGCATAAGGACAATGTACCCGGCGACGAATGCCAAAAATATATTTTTATGTTTGGAGGAGCCCTGTTTTTGTATTAACCTTCGAAAACATTTTAAACTGTAATATCTTGCAATTGAACATAGATTATAACACATTGTTTTTTTTCTTATGTTAATCCCAACAGGTTTGACAGCATTCGAGCGATGCTCGATAACTGTAAATCTAAGGTATTTTGAATACCTCAACTCCCATTGTCATTGCGAACTAATTCTTAGAACCCTACGCAAGGTATTCTGATACCAGTTAAATACATAAAATTACAATTTGTCTGTCTTAATGCCGGTTCCATATCATAAATAACTTTTATTACACTAAAGTTGCAATTTTATAATCAGGTGATTTTTTTATCGGAATACGGGATTGTAAGTTCTTAAATTAAACGTTATTGCTTTCCTCTTACTATTAGCTGAAATCTAGATTGATCTGCATCTTAAAGTTTTTTTTGTACTGTTTTATAATTGTGTATTATTTGTTCAATGTATATCCCTTATTCAAACATCGATAAACGCTACTGAGTTATTTTCGGTTTTAGAACACATGAAAATCTCTGGAATATATTTCTTTTTAATGTTTTTAAGGATGTCACCCGGCTTCATAGCGTATTTGTGTTATTTTTATTACAAAATAAAAACCTATTTACTTTGCTTAATTCGATATAATTAAGTACCAAACTCCCAAACATCGCACCTTTTCCGATCTTTAATTTTACGTTTCGTTTTTCCCGGGCATTTATTAGGATGACATTAAATTTGTAAATGAATGAATACAAAATGTTGCCGCTTGCTTGTCTCGCCGTCAACTTAATATTTTTACAAATCATATATAATGATTTTCTGATTAATTGAAATTTAATAAAATATTAAATTTTTTATTTATTTTTATATCCTAGTTTAGTTTAGTGCCTTTAATGCCTTTTAATCTGGATTCGCAGACATGTGTAGCGAGGAATCAAGATGCGCAAGCCCTTGGTTACTACAACTATTTATAATGCAGCTGAAATATTACCAGCAAAATGTAATTTATGTACAATAGTTCCTATTCCAACATAGTCGAAGGGGCGGGGCATATACAAACATGTTTTAATTGTTTAATTTCTTTCACTTGATTAAATCGAAGATACGGGATCCATGCACATAGTATACACTAAGCATACTGTAATATATTCGTATCCAATAATTTTAAAGGATATTTATTCTTACTCTCTATATATAATATTCTATTTTTTCATATTATTTTAATTAAACCTTAATATTTTCTCAGTGTGGTTATATCATTTTTCATTTTTTTTATATCGTCATTATAGATATTTTGAGATATACATATAATAATTAGATGTAGTTATTATAGAGAAAAGTGTTATCGAAGACCCTCTAAAAATTATATATTATTGTATCGCCAAAAACTGAAAGTAAATGACTAATGTTTCATCACAAAAATAAAATTAACTTCCACGAAGTGACTTCCAAATCCGTCGAATTAAAAAAATTATCGTTTCATTCAATATGTGTGCTCTATTCGAATTTAAATATTTAAAATGATCACAATTGGATTGTTTGAAGATTAACGGGTATTGTGTCTTGTAATTCGCATCAATTATATCTTTTATCCGGTGTCCATGACACCTTGTGATAATAGCTGCAGCCGTAGATATTCATTATATCAAATATTAATAAGATATCATTATTAAATATTTGTGATGTCTAATGATTTCCATGAATTTTATATTGAGTTATGAAACATACATATGATAATGATACCCAATGACAAAATATCGAGTCGCCAATTACGTGCAAATTTCCAATTCTATTTTCCAAATTGCGGGTTTGTCGTTCGCTGTATTCATAATAATTTTGGCGCTCAAACAGGAATATTTTGACAGCATATTTTATTATTAGCAGACTTTTTCCATAATTGAATGAACGATTCTCTTAGATTGTATATTTCCTACCTACAGATTTTTCTATCGATGTGTGGATTTGTTTCCATTTGACCCTAAATTAAGAATAATAGTTGTATAATAAACTAATTACAGTTCTTCGTTATCGCACCCTTGTTCCGTTACCTTAAATAGAGAATTAATTACCAAATGAAATTCGACCTGTCAATCAGTGTTTTATAATCAAATTAATGGCTATTAAAGATGTTTGTGATATGTATTTGGTTCTATATTTTTCACGTTTCCTGTGTGTCAGTTTTATGTCATTCGTGTTATAGAATGTATGAAGAAGGAAAAAGATGAAACCCCGATCGTGAGTGACAATACATGTGAAGATAAAATTTCTACAATTGAATTGTTTTAGCCGGATTTTTGATAGTCTTTTAAAATAACGCAAAACAATTAACAAAAGATACGGCTAAAATCTAATTATATAATAATTGTTTCATTACTTGAAATTTAATACTTGCCGTTCGATATGTTCTTATATAGGACAGCAGTTGGCATTCATAAATTAAATCTCTTGAGCATGCCGGCAGCTACCGATTTATTTACTTTATATCAAAAATGAGTGTTGAATAAAAATACATAATTTTGCATAAATTTAATTATCTTCCGCCTGCAGTTGGATACATCGATTATAAGTTCACCAATGAGTTCACCAATCAGAATTATTGAAAAAATATTCTATAGTATAAAAATTTTCATAGTAATGATCGATTTTATATCTCGTTTACGCTCTCTGCAAAAGTATCCAAGTGAGTAGGATGCATGTCTTATTTTATTATTTATATTTTCAAGAGAATCACATTGCTAAAATTGGACAATGATAAATCTTTCCGACATAATGCGACAGTAAATTATATAAAATGATATGAAAAACAATACTGTACTGTATATAATTTGTATAATGCATTATTATGTTAGGGTGGGTTACCTACGAATAAATAAAAACTAAACGATTTTCCGTTAAAAAATAGTATTTTTTTTTATTGCAACATTTTCCAGATGACCTAATCAATTCAATGATAATTGAATAACACGGTGAAAAAATAGCAATGTATTTTAGTTCTACAAAATACATTGCTATTTTTTCACCGTGTTATAATGGAGTTCTACCAAGTGAATGCCAATTCAATCAATAAAGATAATTGAATACGTATTGATTATGTTATTTTTTTTATTCAACTGCGTTATATTTACATGCAAGTTCTATTATGAATATAGCCTCTTCCCTACTTCGCTTATTCCGCCATTATAATATAATATTTTATCAGTTTATCTGTGCTCGAATGTTTACCCACAGTATGATGTATATGAAACAGGACCGTATTCAGCAAAAAGTACCTTTTTTTAAAAGATTTTTCTCATTCATATTTATATATTTTTTTTTGGATTGAAATGCGTTTCTATTTTTTGACGTGACATCGTCTTATAAATCGATGATCGCCCGCTGCACGCACGAAAAAACATGACTCATTGTCCCGTTTGTCGCGTGCGAATAAAATATATCAATAAAAAATTGTAGATTTCATTTCACTCCTTCTTCGTATCCATACAAAATAATGATAATTCAATAAAAATGATTCCATTTTATTCATAAAAGTATGCAATCATTTCAACAATGTTTTCTTATGACGTTGTCACGTTAAACTATCGTCCGTAAACCGACTTTACAGACAACCAATTTTTTTCAATATCAATATATGATAGCATTCTTAATTTTCTTCATGTGTAATTTATCGTGTCGACTGAGGACGGTTGATGGAATTTCAATATCATTTTTTTAATATTTCAACTTATAATTGGCAGTCATAATAGAAGCTATTCTTTATATTCATATCACATACGATACAAAATCGATTCGTGACAAACGGATTCGTCCGGGTCCAGATTTTCCTTCCCATAAGTTTGTTTTTCAAATTTGAATTGTTACAACTTTGTACGATTCCATATGTTTTGTCACTAACAACCTGGATTTCGCCTTTCAATTTCGCTTTTCGAACTGACAGTTCGTCAGTTCTGTTGCATCCGTGTGATAGAATGCCTGAAGATGCCGAAAGGCGAAACCCGGTTCGTTAGTGACAAAACATGTGGAATCGTGCAAAGTTGTAACAATTCAAATTTGATATTGAAATTCCATCAAGCAATTTCAGTCGATATCATAAAAGTTAGTTTTTCAATCAACATTGATAGATTTGTGTCTACATTACTATACACCTTGTCTAATCATGACAAAATGGAGCTTCGATGTAGCGATAAGATTTAAACTAAATTTCAGTATTTTTTATTATTTTATCGTTACCTTGTTTTGGGTGTTTGTTATTGCTGACTTATTTTTTTTATATCTGTGGAAAATAGATGTCCACATAAAGAAAAATTGTAAAAAGGTTTTTTTAGCTCGTTACGTATCCACCCATTTGCCACGTCGCTGCCAACTGTTGAGCCCAAATTCCTAAAGTGCCTCTGCATAGCTTTTAACCAACAATGTAGGCTTCTCAGTGGGGATCTTTCCATATTTGTTAGTTTCTGTTATCAGTTTGTTGCTGCGTCACGTTATGTGAATGGATATCTCGAAATGCAGCCTGAAATAGTGATGTAAATAATGTTTCAAATAATTTTCCCACCTTATTAAATTATTATTGCTTCTTGTGATTGTCTTGTATACTTGCAAGTAATGAAGCCATCTTATAATAATACAACGCGTGCCAAAGAAAGGAGATGGTCGACAAAGCGTAGAAACAGTTTCGATTTCAGATTTGGCCCAGCGATACTTCGGGTCTGAGAGTGAACGCTTTTGTTATATGTGTTTCTCAATATATATTTTAGAATCATTCAATGTCATACTTTTATTTTTTTGCTATAACATTGTTTTGCCGTTTTCCTCCTTCACTTAACGGATATTTTTCGGGCACTTGTTATTCCGTGGCATTGTTAGATTGCAATTCCACGTAGCGCATTTTGAACTGAAATCGAGGAAATTTTACTATATACGGTTTTTGTATTGTTGGTAATATTGGTTTGGTGTAGGGATTATACACCTTTTCGAGGCGACATTTCACTTGCTTGTGCGAACGCTTTCAATTCAATTTTAACGAACGGTGGGTTGTCGTACCTGTCATTGTGGTTTACATTAATGTATCGGTTAGGTTTTCTGAAAGTCAATCTATAACGGGCAGTGTTTGCTACGTTACGCGTTACCAGAACGTAGCCGACTTCACCAATTTAATTATTATATTGTAAAAAATAAAACTCGTACAAAAATACGTATATAAATTTAAGTTGTTGAAACTTTCTCCGTTTCCATATGTTTTGTTACTCACGGCCCGGGTTTCGCCTTTCGTCATCATCGGGCATTATATTACACATATGCAATGGGATTGACAATATTTTCATTTCTATTGCATGTGTGTGATAGAAGAATGCATGAAGATGCCGAATGACGAAACATGTGGAATTTTGTTTAGTTTCAAAAATTCAAATTTTATACTGAAATTTCACCAAATACCCTCAGTGGATATCGTAAATTATAAATACATGCAATAGTTATTTAAAAATTAGTGTGATTTTTTATGTTCAAAGAAATCAGTTTTATATATAGTTGTTCCGCGCAGAAAAGCTTGGCAGGTCGCAAGACGAATATGTCTTATGTTTCAATTCGTATGAGATATTTTAAATCCATGTCCTCTGCGACGGTATCTTAACAGTTTTGCTCTACCCCCTACATAGCGGAAGGGGTAGAAGTGATATGGCTCGGACAGGATTAGTAATTGTCTAACCCGTCTTGGGTTTCAACGTGTGGAAGGTAGGGTTTATGCATTAAAAATATCAATGCCATCGAACAAAACCGATCAAACGATTGAAAAAGGGCTGATCATGCAGACGCAGGCATTTGAGATAGTGAACTCCGTCACGAAACAACGACACAGACCAAATTACTGCGGACCCGAATAGGTCGTTGAATTACCCTCATGTGTTTACTTACTGTCCGACACAAAATAATATTTTAATAAATTATTTAATTTTTGTTCGGCTATCAGAAGGATGTTGCGCCTCAGTAGCAAATTTTTCATGTTGCATATAGCTTTTTCGACTTCACATTATCGTCAACTATACCACTAGTTCTGGAAATGACTGTTTGTTGAGAAGCCATTAACAAATTGATTTCTTCGATAGTATAATAAATATCTATCAATTAAATTCTCCAGTTCATTCAATAGACTATTTTTATCACAATACACAAAAACATTTATTCTTTTTTCTCGTTTTATAACACATTAAGAATTGTTTTTTTTTTATATATATAAAGCTATTACGTTGGTTATTATTTTGTTCTACTGAAATCAGTATTACGATTGTTACGAAATCACCCTTGACACGCGAAAGCATTCCCGCCACGAATTCGCCAGACAGTTTCACCACATGAATGTCTTCAGACAAATATAGTTGTGTGCGAAGCCGTACTTATTTTGGGGTGGGCTGTATTACTATTTGCTGTAAGCCTAATTTTCTGTTTTTTTTTTCTATTGCAGGTTAAATATGTTGAAGTTCATAAGGGGGAAGGGGCAACAGCCTTCGGCAGAAAGACAGAAACTGCAACGGGAACTATTTGCATTTAGAAAGGTGAGTTTTCTACTGCTATACTTCGCAGTACTAGCGTCAATACGAAACATTAATATACTATCGATTTCGGCTGCCATATTTTTCAGAGACCCCATCGGAACATTATTAATTAAGCTTATCTATAAAAACATTTTTTTTTGCTAAACTTAACCTTGCTGACAATGATTCTGTATTTTTTATATATTTTAATGTTTGCTAATGATTCCTATGAATGAGGAAAACTAATGAATATATTATCAACAAATAAACATTCGCCCAATGATTTATATATAAACTTTATGTGCTTCGTGCGTTTGGTTAATCAACGAATTCAGTCATGCTTATTTTTTTCAATTGTTAGCAACTAGAGCAGGATAGGACTAGATAAAACTGCACGGAATGAGATATTAACATATTCGCAAAAAAATTTAAGCCTTCCTTTTCGGACTGTCAATAAATATTTGAAAATATTAAATGGCAACTATTGACGAATCGCTTTGTTTCTGCTCACATCGTAAATCTTTTGAACACTTAATCGCATGAATCGTCAAAAAAATTGTGTAAACTATTGCATTTCCCCCCGCAGAAATGATAGTAATCTGGTGTAGGAAAATTGATACATTTAGATATTTCTTTAACTGCATTACGCTATAAATTCTTTAGTGGTTTACGGAGATTTAATGTTTAAGAAAAATCGGAAAAAGGTTTGTTGAATGATTGATGCAAAATTTGTTGCAATATTTCAATTGTATCAATAATTACTCCATTTGATTTTGAAAAATATAAAACGACAATAAAACTTCGTATCATAAAAACCATCTCACTGATGGTTTTTTTTTTTTTTTTTAATTTAATTTCCATTTCGTTTCAGTTCGAGTCCGTCTTTTGCCTCGACACGTCGTTCTTTCGTTATTTAAATCAAATATATAAAATGTGATCAAATGCTATTATAATCGGCGAATAATTCATGAAAATATGATTTTTGACATCTAACATTTTTTTATCATGAGTATTAGAAGATGCCCACTAATGAATTAATAATTGGTAAAAAGTAATTAAGTAATATTTTTTGTAACGCTAATAATTAGCTTCTTTTTATTCAGTTGGCGCTATTAATGGTTATTTTATGCATTGTGCTCAATCGGTTTGTTGCAGACCGTTAGCGGTGAAGGTCATATTAAAATGATTATTAAAAATGTGTCGTATACTTGTAAAATTACATATTAATATGAAAATATTCGACTCGATAACGAAGTGGTACCCAACCGTTTCGTATAGCAATTGATTTTCGTTTTAAAATATAGTTTTGAATCGTTATTTTGTATAGGAAGGCAACCGAAAAAGTTAGTTCATAATAGCGTTACGATTGTACACGTGAAATGAACATTATACGGTAAACATACTTCCATCGCGAACGTAATATCTTGCATATCGATAGAACTGTATACACATTTTGAGTTGTGTCGTCATTGAAATATAGAATACACAATGGTTTTCAAACAATTTAAATCCAAAAGGGGGTTATTCTCATTTGTTGCGCTTATATTGGAAGATGGTTCAATAGACGACTTCTTTGATTCGAATCCAGGATCCTGTCTCTCGTACTCATATGTACTACACTTCCTTCCATGTTTTTTTTTGTTTATGTTGGAAATTGCCACATTAATTATTTATGTATAACCTATGCATATATTCCAGTTGTTTACAATACCCGAGGAATCGTATGTGAAAAATAGATTTTTGACAGTTTAAAATGATTGTTTTGTAACATTGTATAATTGAACTCGTGACATACTGATATTGAGATTGAAAAAAAAACTAAGCTTAATAAAGTAACCTCTGTCTACTCCGAATACTGAATCATAAGTTTGGTTTCTTGGGTTCTATTACGTTATTTGGTGCTCTTCGAATCGTGTATTTTATTTGAAACATCAAAATAATACTATTCATCGACGTATCTGATTTTGGCTCGCTTGCCTGCGTCACCTTACCGCTTGGAAAAAATAATGCGTATTCAAAATACCCGATTCTCAATGAATAATTTTTACAAATCCTAAAATATCACTATTTATTACGGAGGAACCAATAATTCGAAATATTTTCTAGTTAAATGAACGACCTGGTATAATATGGTTTTTAACGTACATAATTTTTGTAAATATTTATATATCGTAAAAATATACGATGTCGGTAAATATGAGATGATTGGTTTGGTACAGAAATATTTAAAAATGCTGTTTTTTTTTAATATTCCGTTGGGAATGAAAAATTGTAATCGGTTTTCATATATCAATTCTAGTCTTAGTTCATCGATGTGTTTCTATATTATATCTTAAGTGTTAAGAATACACGTCCTGTTACATAAACGTATTAACATGTCATTTTTAATTATAGTTTCATACCACTAGTTCGAATTACCACAGTTGAATCGTTCTAAAAAAGAAAATCAAAAATTCTCTGTGCTGCAATTTGTTTGATTAATGTAAATGTGGCCGTTACTTTTATATTGTACATGAAAATTCGACACTAACACTTTTAAATACCAACCATCAACACATTACAATTAGTCGTCTCAACAGTCACGAGCTGTCAGAAGGTTCCATTCTAGTCTACTTGATTTCATCGTCACTCTTAAATATTATTGTTTTAGAATCTTAAAATTTTCCCACCGCTTTAACCCTTTCCACTCGTATTTCCCCACTGGGGAACCAAAACTTTATGCTTGAATATTTTCTATGTACCACATTTTATTTATTTTCATTGCTGTTTATCATATTATATATATCGTGCAGATAATATTTTCTCTATCATATGATTAAAATTCATATGAAAATGTTTAATTTGAATAGATATTTTAAAGCAAAAGTCGAGGTTCGATTTTCGTTTCGAATTGGATTGTACCTTATAATTTTTATTAAAAAATTTCATGTTTGTGTATTTCAAATGTCTGTTTTGACTTTAAAAATATGAGTTTTATAAATAATCGTTATGACAATAAACGATAGATGTGATATTCTTTATTTATAATGTTTTTAAAGCTTTTAAAAATATCATGTTTAAAATTCATATACTCGTATTAAAACTTTCGTAAAATAGAAATTAAAAACTTTTTACGATTGTATTTCTATAAAAATACTAAAAAACAGTCTTATGCACGCTGTGTAAATTTTTTGTTGAACAAAAACCCGTTGAAAATACGATTTATTTTCATTTTAAGTTTTGATTATGAATCCTGGAAAATGCATGAACTTAATGACGAGTTGAGGCTACCCTCACCCAAAAAAATGACGAGTGCAAAGGGTTGAGATATTTTGTCAAAATTGGCAATGAAAAGTGTTGAATGAATAATATTTTTATTTTAATTATTCTCAAGTGTATCTTTGTAAAATATATAACCGCCAATTTGTTGCCCTGCGTATTCTGTTGTAAGAAGTTATTCTTAGGAGAACGTTGTCTCCTTAGAAGTAAAATGCATAATTAATTCGTCATCCATCGTTTTAGTGCCACACCCTATCACTGGGTTCGGTTGACAGCTCTGGGGCCGACCAACCTTTCCAAAGGTCGCGGCCCTCGTAATTTACTTTTGATCAACCGACCATATTCTAATCAAAGTTTTAATTGGTGAATTTTTAATTCCCCCATCTCGACATTTCGAAGCCTGGTAAATTTAACAAAATTTACCGTTGTCACGCTAGAGAAACTGACCAAGTGCGGTTTTAGCATAAAATAACTTGATCAGAAATTGCTTCGCCAATATAAACGGTTTTTTATCTTGAATAAAAATATATATCAAACATTAAATTATTTACGCGCGCCCTGAGTATTACAAAGTTTTGAACGTCGATTTTTGGCCAAACAAAAGTAACAATAATGTGGTTTTCCAAGTATCATTTGTGGGGTACCTGAAACAATAACTTATTGTTACATTTTCTTTACCAAACTTCGACACGTAAACCTTAGTAGTGTTCCGGCCACGACTAAGTAAGCTCCGTTTTTCTTGTTTAAAAACGGTGTACAAATATTTTTTTAATTTTATTGTGTTAGCGTCGTTGTAATCAAACTCTATCAAATTTGATATGTATAAGAACCCGTAGTCGTTGTCTTCGGTTGCGGTTTACAACGGGCTCGATCGACTAGAGGGTATGGAAATTCTCTTCAATTATTTTTTTATTGACGATTTATAGCATTCGGTTCAATTGACACGGAAGTCTAATGTCTCGATTGACTTCCATCCATCCGATCGCAAAAATGGGGATTATCGGATTACCTAAATACTATTAATGTAATAACATTAGCCGTGCCCGTGTAACGAGCAGGTCTCGCTGAAATAGTTAACTATGATTTGATTCAACTAGTGTCTGTATTCTCACAATGGAAATGTTCGTGACGAGTATTTTTTCAAAATTCGTTTTCATGTTTGATATGTCGAATAATCTTACGGCACCATTTTTTTGCAACATCTGACCTTGTAAAAAAGGCTCCACAAAATATAGCAAAATGCGTTATAGAGAATGAATATGTTTTTCACTTTCTTTTTCCGCGATTTAATTTACGCTAATCGGAAAGTTAAAGTTGAGTTTATATAAAAAAAAATAAGAGTATTCTGAACATTTCATCAATGTATATTAAACAAAAATTAAATATAACTTGCAGCAGTGCGACCTTTATTTACGTAAAAATAAAATGCTGTTTTTATAGTCTTGCTTGAAATAATTCTGTGCAAAATATGATATCGCGTTATCTCTATGAACACGCCATATATTTATTATCTTATAGGTAAATGCTATTAAAATGCATTAAAAAAGGAGTGTTAAGCTACGTAATGGTGTTTGCTTTGACTTACTGTGATAATGGCGTAATGCAATCATCAGGTATTGGCACTAGAATGATTGAATATATTTGTCACAAAACGTAGTTATTTTTGCCTTTTAGATTTTTCTTTTCATTTCTGCCATGTTATTTCTGGCATCACATACATGGCTCTTAATGATATATTATAATTTCAATATTAGTTGAAATTTTTAAGCGAACCACGTTTTATTCTTATATATATATATATATATATCATTGTTTCTGATGATGTCTTTCCATCAAGTATAAACAATAAAATCAGTACAATCTCATAACGGAAATTGTTTGAACTCGTTACATCACTCGCAAGCTTCAAGCTAACATGGTTCTTACTCCCACTATGTTATGAATGATATTTGTATGAAAGAAACTTTTAAATGATTTTCAATCAATTAAATTTAAATCATGTCGTCATTAAGATCTTAGATTTCACCCTAACTCTCCCTAAAGTTTTATGTTATGTGGGTTGGTATAAAATTTAAAATAACCTTGATTATTCCACGTATGTATTACTAATTGTAACACGTATTCCGCCTTTTTTTTACTTACAGAATTATAAGTTTGTATAAATAATTTTGTAGAACTAAAATACATTGCTATTTTTTCACCGTGTTGTAATTATAATATGTTTAAACCTTACTCTTCTCATACTATTCACCGTTGAAAAATAAACGCTGATAATTTATCGCATTGACAATTTATTTCGGAGATGATCTATCTCAGAAATTGATTCCTCAGATTATTAAAATGAAATCAATTCATGCATACTATATGTCACAAGCTGTGGATTTGTTTTTCGTCGTATTGTATATAAAAAAAAGCGACTTAATGTTTCCATATATCTTCAAGTATGTATATAAAATATTGTCACACGACTGCAGTGCATGGTTATATATCGCAATGAGAGGGAAAATTGTTCAAGCCGTAATAAACGCAACATATCATTTGAACACGCGAACCCAAGATGCCATAAAAGTGTTAAGTAATTGTCACTGCATGAAAGAGACGCTCGTCGCTAGACCTACTAGAATTTTCAAATCAAACGACCATTGTGGCCATTTGAGTATTGTTGAATATACAATACTACATTCGCAAAAATGTAAATTTTCAAATATCAAAAATAAAAGAAAAACCTGAAGCGATATTAGGGAGAACGGAAATATTCACCGAGGAAATATTTTTCTGGAATCTTCTAAACAACTCGTCGTATTTTTAGTCAACGGCCAATACTGGAAAATGATGGATTGCAATTACAAGGTACTTGAGATTTGGTCAGTTCTAAATTACTACACGGTTTAACTGCGTTTTCAATCTTAGCCGGTGTTTCCCAATAATTATATTCAGTCGCTGCAACTTTTTTATATCAAATAATAAACGGATACTTTCAAATTAAATAAATCAGCCGCCTAAAATTATATATCCACAATTAATAATACAAATAAATGACAGGTACTCTCCATAAAACGCGAGTGAGAATACCAAACCATACAATTACAATCTGCGGTTGGTTTTAATGTTCGGGGGACCTTTAAACTTTTATTTTGTTGAATCAGTTTTTGTCTTCGTGAGTGAATATGTAGAAATTTTGCATGTAAGTAAATTTCTCAATCAAAATCATATTCTATTCATATATCAATATATATATATATAGTGATTATAACTTTTAAATAACAAAAAAATAATCTAATATTAAATATTTTCATCGTAAATCAGCAAACTTCGTGCGAAATGCTCTATATTCAAGAATTATTTTCACAATCTGTTACAGTTAACCCCTTAAATAGTATGATCATGCATGCGTGTGTATTTATAAGAATTATGTTGTCTATTATATGTTTACATTTGTATAGTTTTTGTTAGATTATTGTTGATTCTGCACCTATGGGTAATTCGTATATATATCAAGAGGTTTTTGACAGTTTTGAGAAGAAGTCTTGTAATATCTTGCGAAAAAAATATTATATGACTTCTTTCTTGGAATCGACGTCAGTATAGAACCACTTACTGACAGATGGACACAAACATGATTATCTGCAATTATAATTAATTTTCTTCTTCGGTTTTACCCACAACAAAAACTTTTCGTATTTTTGTATTTATTGATGGATAAAATATTCACAACAAAATTTTATTCAATAAAAATTACTCGTCGATCAAAGGTTTATAAGTGAAGTAGAATAATCAGGAGTGTATGCCATCGTTCGTTTTGTTTTATATCCATAGCAGTTTATTAAGTGGATACTTTGAATATCTCTGGTATTGGGCGAGACTACCACTTGACTTGTATTAACCCTTTATTCGAATTCCATTCGTGATGTATGTATTATGAAATTATATTTTGTTTAATTCAAGCAAGAGAAGTTGTTAACAAGAAAATTTGTGATAGTACCGTTCTCAACGGGAACTTCTGTGAATGAATGACAACTGTTCCCATTTGATGGGTATCTTTTCAAAATTATCACAGTTGCGGTTTACAATTTTTTTTTGTTGCTTCAGTTCGTCACGCACGTGTTGCGTCGGGCTTTTACCCGAACGGCAACGCCCCTGAGTGTCTGTTCATTTTAGTTAAGGTATCGACTGATTCAAATCTCCGAACGAACGCTTTCTTATATTGATTTTTCATTAAGTTCGACTGGGATGCTTTTATTTCCTTTCCATCTATCTAACTGTGATAATGGGGGCGTAGAATGAACAATTAGTTAAAGATTCCTTCCATAACCCTATCCTCTAAGCTTGCCCTTTCATAAAAGTTTGCATGGGACCGGTTCGGCCCGCAAAGTGGGCATAGAAAATTGTGATTCGACTCTGGTATGAAATTTCAAAAAAAAAATGATTTCTTATGTTCCAATACGTATATAGTTTTTTTTGCTATAAAAACGTTACAGAGATTCAAATAATAATGAGTATAATCGTATTTTATCTTGAATTTTAAAGGAATTTTAAAAGATTTTGTTCGAGATTTTTTATGAAAAAACTTGACTTTCCTATTCGGGTGCATAGCAAGTGTGATTTTATCAAGTTTGCAAGCCCTTGCAGCGAATCAACCCTCTCTCAAATTGAGACGATCATCATTACGAGTCTATTTCTAAATAAAACAGCGGAAACGGTTGAAAAATATGGGATTGATGTCTATGTTATGAACCAGTTTATAGATGCAGTCGTATAATACTGGGGAAATAGTGCTATTAGAGGGATGTCACTTGGTATTGACGCATACAGGGCCATGTCATTGACTTGTTCCCGTAAACTTGAGTAAACACATTGCGGAACGTAGCTTAGATGTCTGCCGTTATGGCGCCGAAGCATTTCATCTTTACTATCTGGCAGTTCGTTCTCGACGTGCATTATCGAGTGCGAAACAGCTAGTTCACGCTGCAGATAATGGTATACATTTTATGTTAGTAAACATAATATAGGACTATGTCAACTTCGACTGAAAAGTAGAGTGCGCTTTGTAAAAATATATGTTCCATCAAAACTTTACTAACAAAAATGGAATAACTTTATGATACAATAAGACAATCAATATTGGTGAGAAGGAAAATCATGTTGCGTTATCAAACGTCTGTTCCAAAGTTGTCGCATTGACAGTAAACAACAATTGCACAATAATTTAATACAAGTTAAGTTGATAAAATATTAATTATAACCGAAGTGATAAAGCGCGAACGACTTGTCAGTAATTTCAGAACGCTCACCAGTGAGTCATCCGAATTTTTCCATATATTTGAAGTCAAATATGTATATTAAAATAACAATGATTAAGAATATAAAATCAAACAGCAACAATATCTGTGTACGTAAGATACCTTGTGAGTTCCACATTGTATATTGAAAGAGCTCAGTGTGACTATTTGTGAACTTAATTTTAGTTTTAGAAATGAAATATTGGCACGTCCTTCTCGCGTAATCAAAACGAAGGTTCATAAAATAAAAACTTGGTCACTGTGATTTTAACTGTAACAACGATGATTTAGTTTGTCGTTTAATAAAGGTAGCTATTCTTCACATTACTGTGTGGTAATGCACATATAATAAATCGCTAACAGTATTGCATTTGTTCACATTACAAACGGAATTACAATTTGTCATTTGAAATAAGTCTGCAACTGCTCGGGAAATGTTTGGCTTCACTTTGCAGAATAGGTCAAACACAGCATTATATAGATAACTGTGTTTGAAATTATCTAGTAATTAATCGAAAATAATAAAAAAAAAGAATTTTAAACCGGTTCTAATTTTTGCAATGTAACGTATATTCGATCATTTTAATATTTTTTTACCAAGATTTGAACAAAAATCATTTTTAAACACAATTCATGTGCAGATGAGGTGAAATGACCTACTGATACTAACCAAAATACAAAAATAAAATATTCTTGATTATAGATCGCGGCGGTTAACATAATTATTGAAACCTCATGCAATTGCAAGAATTATTTTTGTTGGGTAAATTCGTCTAATTTTATTTATTTTTTTCCTTTTCAGGTATGGGCTTTGCATCATTTAAAATAAATATTTTTCTCGTGTCTAGCTGCGAAAAGTAAGTTTTCTTGGATATGTACTTAAAATTTAATTTAAATAAACAGCAAAATTATACTTAATGAAGTGGTAATATAAGTACGGTGAACTGTTATCTTGCATTAAAGTTTCGAAGCAACAAAACTAGTACAGTAAAATCCCGTTTTTACTTGCTTCAAATTCACGTTTTTCCGCTATTTGCGTCCATTTGATACTACCCTGTTTTACGTAAGTATATTTAGTATCAGTTTTAACGTTAATTTTTTCCCGCAATTTACATTTGATATAAAGGTGCTATGCGCCTTATCGAGGGCCTTTAAAACTACTTTATTAGCATTACTAAAAATATTTATAAAAAAAATAATTGTCATTTCGATCTAACCCCAAATCTCTCCCTCATATTTTATTAAAAAACTCTGTTATATATTTTTTTAATCCCTCTGAAAACTTGAAAAATGGGTTTCACTGTACTTATTAATTAAGTATTTTTTTTATAAATTATTTGATTTACATCAAGTGTTTTTTTCAAATTTTCCAAATTATGCAATATATTCATATATAACGCCAGCAGCATTGAATGTTAGCACATAACTTAGCTTAATCTTATTTTACATTTATGGATCGTTCATGAATGACGTTACACAGTTGTATCTATTCTTGACTACCTATCCACCTTCGTCTCAATTTGTCAAAAAATATTCGGCCCCCCGGCGAAACGACTTTAAATTACGTCATGTTTTTAGGGGTTACACAATACTTTATTTATTTGATAATAAAAGAATGATAGATTTCATTTAATTTTAATCACCATACGCTTCTCCTTGGTCTGGGGTAAATCGTAAGACTTTAAACAAGAGAGCGTGATATATTTTACATGAACTATATTTTATATCTTTTGTTGTAGTTTCGGATATTATTACTGTGTACATAATATGTTAATACTCATGGAATATCTGACTATTTATATTTTGAAAAAAACCACCGCCTCTCGGGGGTTTTGTTGACCAACAAATGTGCCATCTAGTGTACAGTTATATAACTATGTCAAATAATTTTCGCTCATAGAACACCCATTTATATATTCTGCACTGAGTATAAATCATTTATCTCCGCACACCTATTAGTAACGATTCTACGGGATCGATTTCAAATAATAAGCAAGCAATATGTAGAGACTGCCTCGCATGATTGCGCCCGACCTTAATCGGTTCATTGTTTGCAAATCGAATCGTGGCATCATAACCAAACGGCAAATTTGTTCCACGAAATCCTTCTAATGTCGAGATTGGACTACTTATCATTTGGAAGACGTGTCCAACTCGGATCTATCTACCGGATGAGTCCAATTTTTGTATTCATATTTTGCAGTAGGCGATGACGGTTTTAAATTGTATTATGTTGATATATCTTCATCAAAACTCTCCTCTCAATCAATTTTTTTTCAATATTTATAATTTCGACCAAGACTTTGACTAACCGTTTTCATTACAAATTTTTGTCCATTGAGTTAATGTTTATTACTTTCTATACAAACTTTTTTTTAATCCGTTATTTTTTATCTTATAGAAGTTATAACTTTATTGCTTATGTTACATAATACGTAACAACTATTTATAAATGGCAAACATTTGAAACTGGCAAAAGAAGTCAAGCGAGTAAACTCATACAAAATCTAGTTTAATGAATTAAAAAATAGTTACACGGTGAAAAAATTTAAGCTTATTTTAGTTCTAAAATTTTTTTATAAGATATAGTTGGTAGTTATTTCGGCTAACGCCATCGTCGGAACTATGTTTAAACGAAATAGGAGAGAAGATGTATTGTGCACCTTTTCTACACAGCTATATATAGATAAGCAAATGTACGTGCTATTTTTTCACTGTGTTATAATGGAGTTCTACCAAGTAAATGCCAATTCAATCAATAAATTGAAAAATAGTATTCGTCTGAAATCTATCTCGTCCACGTAGAATGTCAGTAGATAGGAATTAGGAATTCTGTAAGATTCTAAATATATAATAGCTAATGTAAAATGGACGGCAACATTTCAGATGTCTGGCTTATTATATTATTTTACTTATACAAAAAATAAAACGTTATCCTTATAATCAAAACAGGACTTTTCGCAGAATAGAGGAAGGCAGCATTCATACTCAATATTTCCATATGAAATATAGGATAAGTAGTTGTTTGCTTAATTACTTATTCAATTCTCAGATCGTAAATTAATGTATAATAGTTCTACAAATTACCGCTGAGTAGAAAATTCTGTTTAGTTATGTATATTTATGCATTTTTTTGTGTCATTTATACAATGATCGTGGCTGCGAGAAGTGAGTCAGTGTTGCATAGCGTCATACGACGCGATCGCGTGCATTGGGTCTCCTAACAATTTTGCATAAAACATGCAAACCTTTTCACTTTTTCTCGATTAGACATTGTTATTTACACGAAATTCCCGCTGCTGCAGGGTCGTCGCAGTGGCGTACGAGAATCACAATGCATTGTAGTTATGTGTCCATTCGTATGTCGCTTTGAGTGTAAGAATGTCATAACATTTTGCCAGGACACTTTAAGTTTAACCTGGTTTAAAAATTCTTGATATTGTGAAGCAGGCAGTTTTCATCAGTTTTGATCTTATTAATTAATGGCTCTGTATCTAAATCAAACCTTTATATGTACATATATATATACTGAAGAGAAATTACATAGAAATATTTGGCACTGCCACTAAAAATTTCAAAGTTCAGAGTGCTTTTTCATATACATTGATGTTATCGGGACTTCAACTAGAGCCAATCTTATAGCTGGGATAATTTTTTATCCACTTATAGAAAACGCCCTTACGAATAGTGACGAACTTTCTTAGGTTTTTTTGTCTATTGCGTTATTTTAAACTAGGAGTGGTCAATTTTTATCGGGTAAAATTATCACACGGGTATGGTATATTTGATATCAGTATCGTTTAGTAAGTTTTTTCAACTGATACATATTCAGGATTAGAGAATATCAATAATTCCATTTATCGCGTAAATCAAAAATGGTTTTGAATTTAGAAATGAAATGTGCCGTACCTTTGTCACGTGTTATTTTGTTTACCCGCTCTATCTGCTAGATAAATGTTCGCTAATAAGGTCGTTTCGAACTCTACATAAAATAATAGAGCTTTTTTCTGATTTTTCCGTCTGACAGTGTTATCAAATAATAAAATTTATCGTTCGAAATGAAAAAAAAGTGATTTTGCGTATCAATATATATTATAGTTTTCTACAGAAACATTTATTGACAATGGTCTTAAACGTGTATCATACGCCACTGGCAACGTCAGTCAAACACAACGCCGTAATAATTTGAAGTGTCTGATTGTTTACAAACAAGCGAGTCACCGTTGCGACCTACATTCACTGGCTATTGAAATAAATCCTAAATAATGTTTTTTTTGCTTAAATAAAATAAAAACTATGAACACAAATCGCATGCCAATTGTACACCGACTTGACCATACAAGGGTATTATAAATAATAAAAACACATTTTTTTATTATTTAAAATATCATGCCTTTCCATCAAGAAGTGACAGTTAACACCTTAAAAGTGACATACAAGGGTAGTTTAAAATGATTTAAAAAAAAATAATAGAACAGATATTTGAAACACAGCATCAACGGATATTTACATACCTACTAGCGATTTTAATACCATTTTCATCTTCGCTTTTTCGTGTAGAACAGTGGTCCGCAACTTTGTTAATATAACGTTAAAACTATCCATTTTCCTAATGTTTATGAGCCGAAAAGGTTTGTAGTAGTTAGATTATGATATTATATCACCCGAGTCCATACATAATACGTTTCAATTATCGACTTATTTTACAAATCATATTAACACTTTACGGTCCTCAAACGCCACATTGACGTCATTTTTACGTTACGATTTGGGAACGCAACGACGTGGCGTTTTCGGATACGCGCAGTTATACTACCAAAAATTAATATGAATCTTAATTCTTATTTTCAAGATTTGTTGATGGATGAAGTATATACACGAGGTCTAAAATCAAAACTATTTCGGTGTAGTTATTTAGCGAAAATATGCGGACCGTAAAGTGTATTTTTTAAATTTAATTACTTCATAGAAGATGTTCTAACTCCCGGGTTCCCAAACTGTGTATCGCGACTCCAAAGGGTTTAGCGACGGTTTTTTTGAGGGGTCGCCAACTAATACAGCTAATTTATTATAAATGGTTTTTACAATTGCATGGAAGTCGCGAGTCACAGGGCTTTTATAAAAAGGGATCGCCATCCGAAAAAGGTTGGAAACTTATGTTCTAGTCTTTGTCTACTCTGTATTACATGGATATGAATATGTTAAAAATATTATGTAATTGTTTTCTAAAACACTTTCACAAAGCGCAGCCTCTTGACGGACATTTCGCGGTGAACTTACACTTACATTCGTGTGATGTAAGCAAGAACATAGGAATTGACTACATATGTATTTCACGCAGTTTGATACATATTTTTTGTTTCTGAGCTCTCGAAATAAATAATAACGCAAATTAAACAAAAAAAAAATTACTCTCGTGACATTAGCGCCTTCACTAAATGGACAACTTACAATGATCGATATTTATTAACACACTATGATCAGCCGTATTGACAGGTTAATACCAGGGATGTGGTGTCATTAAAAAACACGACTTCGACTAAAAAAAGTTTATTTTTGTTAGGTTTTTTCCAAACTTCACTATTT
Organism: Himalopsyche japonica; assembly: GCA_028555115.1. Taxonomy (NCBI): domain Eukaryota; kingdom Metazoa; phylum Arthropoda; class Insecta; order Trichoptera; family Rhyacophilidae; genus Himalopsyche; species Himalopsyche japonica. Next base: position 2,178,608 of record JAHFWJ010000446.1, on the reverse strand, counting down.
ATATGCATTGAACTAAAGATCAACTTATCATTCCGGTAAATTGTTCATTTAGATATTTTTAAAAATCGTGTAATTGAAAAGTAGTCAGTGTCGCTCGTTTTTCACGACTCAAGAAGACGATATACGAATTTCAGATCGAGGTAAACATAACATGTGTTATATTTACGGATGACGGGCTTAATCCCGTTTCTAAGCGACCATTTTAATCGTTAACAATTTTTTCATAGTTAATTAGACATCGGGTGAAACTGTCCACGAGAAATGAAAAAAAAAACATAATTATTTTGCAGTAGACTTATTATTAAATCGAATCGTAGGAAGGTGCTGACGTGTGTTCTAATTTTGCTTTGAATAAATTATTCGTCATTGACGGTATTTCGCTTCCCGCGCTTAACTGACCTTCCGTCTCTGAGCGTCGAGATCTGCTCTTGAAAATCTGGACGTATTTATGTGTAACGGCGGAAGTTTAGTGAAGTTTTATTTTTATTGCGACACTTTTATGCGACAGGCCTACGCCACTGTCAGTAAGCCAAATGGCACTCTTACAAGACTGCAACTTCGGCGAGGACGATACGAATAACGTTAGAATTCATTTGATGTTCCCTACATAACTGGAATTATATTATAACAGAAATTAAGCACTGTTTCTCGAACACAGAAGATAAGTATTGCTGGTTGTACCTTCATTGAATATTGAAATTTGTGAAAAATGTGTTTTTTTTTTCAAATTAATTGGTACCGGTGCGGCCACGAGACATTTCCATAAAACCGCTGAAGTATATAATGCGGCCACAGTAAAAGTGTACGTAAGAACCACTGCTTTAGGCACATTATTATTTGACACATACTTTTGTAAACGTCCAAAGCAATTCGTTTATATAATTATAAATATATTTGAAACACAGCCAGCCGGCTTTAGGTTCAAGCGCTTTCGTTCGCGATTAGGTAGTGTGTTATGCTTCATGGTTTACAATTTGGAAGGCGCGGACTTTTGCCAGGGGAGGCGTCAAATCGTTTTGAAAAACAAATAATTTTTATCATATAATAACTACAAATAAATAAAACTTAAAATCCAAACGTATTAAAGACATAGCAGCATTAAGGTTGAAAATCATTGCCTTATTAACATGAAAACTCGTTTGAAAATGAGAAATTTATCACATTATTTCTAGTTTTAAAGCACATAAACCTCCCGATTGCCCTTAGAAGCATCAGTGTCTGTCGGTCGTAATGTTCAGAGTAATGAACGAATGTGATATCAACTTTTCAACTGACTTGACTCATTTTTAAGATTTTGGTAGTTACGTAATTTTGACACTATTCGCCGCACTGGGAGCGAACACGGTTATGAAAAATACAAAGGCGACTATATTGTTTTAGATATTTTCTCAGTACTTTCAAATACAGACTTACTCAATATAAATATCTGCTCAATTAATATTCTCTCTAACTCAATCTAAAATTTTAGATGCTGAATTTGCAATTTGACTGACGGCAAAATAAGAAAGAACCATTTCACATACATACTTAGTATCTATCGCGTACTGAGATCTGACTTTGCAAACTGACTGGCGAATAATTCAATAATGGAGCGGATCGAGGTCATTACTTGCCATAGTGCCCAAATAATAACGTATGAAGTTAGTCGAATGTTCTCGCTGCAAAAAATAGACACGCTCCATTCAAATGCAAATAATGTCACTGTGAACTGCTAGTGTTGGGCATACTTCGCCTGAATGTATTATACTGGTTCAACATACAGAATACATATCGGTATTCACTTATTCAACTTGTTGTCAATTATTGACTGAAAGACAGTATTCCATCGAACTGATATTACTTAGAGCAGCGTTTACTAAACGGTGTTTTTTTACACTGTGAAAATCCGAAACATGTTTTATCTTAGAACAACAGCATTCTTTCTGGTATAATTAAGTATATATTAATATTAATTGATTTCTTATTTACTTTGTAGAACGTATGTTATATTGTTGATATCTGTTTCAATATGACGTCATCGTCAGAACAGTGTTTTTTATTATCCATGTTCTAAATTATTATCAAGTCAAGTGTGACGCAAATTTAGAATTATTTATCACACATTTCATGCCTCCAATTTCCAAACCGCCAGTTCTTTCTTACTCTAACAGTAACAATCAGTTCTCGTTGAAAAAATGTTGAGATATTTTCATAAATATATACTGCGTATTAGCCCTCGCTACGCCTCGTGTCTAAGATCCGATGAGTGGGAGTAAATGTAAACATCAAGGAAACGTATACTTTTGAATATGAAAACATTAATCTATCTATATATATAAAAATGAATGTCTGTCTGTCCTTTATAAACTCCTACAGCATTAATCCAATTGCGATAAAACTTTGTTCCATTATTGCTTAGACTACCGGGAAAAAGATAGGATACTCAGAATTTGATTTGATTACAAAAATTAATTGAATATTTACGAAAAACATGTTTTCATACAAGACTATTGTAATACAGAATGGCCATTTATGAAGCATTGTATCCATAGCAACGCCGAAAACACAAATGTCAAATCTGTCACATTCATTCTGGAAACAGATCGAGTACGCGTAGATCGTACCAGACGTACTCTGCATGCTGATTTAAATATAGTGCTTTCCATTACGATCATAATTATGATTACAGTCTGCACCCAAGTATTGTTATTGGAAAAATGGACAAATTATGCGTGTATTGTAGTGCCTTTAAATTTAAAAATGAAACACTGTCCTGCGCGAGTAGAAAAGTGAAATTTCCAGAATTACATTCAATGCCCAAACCTTTATTAACGTTGGTATCGGGTGATACAAGTGAATCAAAATATTTCTTGCAAACATACGAAAGTACAATTCAAGTTTCCAAATGACATCTTTTGGTGCAACCAATATCGTGCGCGAAGATTACATGCCAACATTTAAAGTGCAAGAACAAATTTATCATCGTGCTGGATCATTACTACCACTGCCGAACGCTAATCCTAAATTTCTTTAAATGTATTTCTTGGGAAACACTGACAAACAAATTGACCAACGTTGTCCATTCAATACGGGTACTAAACGAGAAATAGTTCAATTACAAACTTTATTCGATCAAAACAACAAATTAATCAAATTATTTAAAACTGCTCTCGAATAAATGTCATCTGATGATTACAAAGTTGTCGTTATAGTTTGTGAAGAATTTTACTCGCGTGATATCATTCTTCATCGTAGAAATGGTCATGTTCAGCGAGTTTCACAAACGCATTGATCGTACGATAGATTGCAATATCCGATTTTATTTTGGCAAGGAGAAGACGGATACTATTTCAACATTCCGTTGAGAAATCCACAAACAGACGAGGAAGTGAATAAGAAAGTCAGTGCCATGAATTACTATATATCGATTGATGATTCGCGAAAACGCTGAAAATCATATCTTAAAATGTCGACATTTGTTCCGACAACACATTGTCGATATGTACGCGAAAATAGAAACTGAACGACTCCTCTACATTCGATTAAATCAAACAAAGTTGCGTTCCGAAGATTATATTCATTTACACGATGCAGTTGTTAATGATGGCAATGTGAATCCCAATGATTTGGGAAAAATGGTCATACTCCCGGCCACATTTACAGGAAGTCCACGACACATGCAATGACGTATGTTCGGGCATATGGCTGTCCAGATTTTTTTATTACATTTATCTGTAATCCGATGTGGGAAGATGTAACAAAACTTTTGTTACCCGGACAATCATCATCAGATCGTCATGATACTTGCGCACGAGTGTTCAAACAAAAACTCAAATCTTTAATGGATTTCATTGTCAAGCGTCATGTTTTTGGAGAGACACGCTGTTGGATGTATTCAATTGAATGGCAAAAAAGAGGATTACCATACGATCACGAAAAAACATTGCACTAGCAATCGCATCATCTGGAATTGCAGCAACTCTTTTGGATGGTGGCTGAACAGCAAATAATTGAGACACCAAACATGCAATATCAACAAAAATTCTAAAACGGGCAAACCGCTCACATCATGTAAAATCATTGTATGGGACGAATGTACTATGGCACACAAAAATCATTGGAAGCACTTCATCGCACACTAAAAGATTTAAGAGGAAATGAACAACTTTTCGGTGGCGCACTCATTTTATTGTCTGGTGATTTTCGACAAACTCTACCTGTTATATCACGTTCAACAGTGGCCGATGAACTTAATGCATGTCTCAAATCATGCGTTTTATGGCGATACTTACATAGATTCACTTTGAAGACCAATATGCGTGTACAACTACAACATTTGTTGGATATAAAAAAAGGAAAAATGGCAACAGAGGAATCCACACAATGTATCACATTGCCAGCGAATTTCTGTAAAATAACCGCAACCATAGACGAATTGATTCACAAAGTTTTTTCCAAATATAGCACACTATCATAAAAATCATCGATGGCTCAGTGCACGTGCTATATTAGCAGCCAAAAACAAGGATGTCAATGTAATCAATTTCAGCATACTAAATGAAATACCTGGAGAAGCGACAACGTATAAGTCAATCGATACTATAACGAATCAAGACGAAGTCGTTAATTATCCAACAGAATTCTTGAATTCATTTTATTTGCCAGGCATGCCGCCGCATGTTTTAACATTGAAAATTGACGTGCCTATCAATCTTCGAAACATAAATCCACCACGATTTTGTAACGGTACCAGGCTTTCAGTGAGAAAAATGATGAACAATATTATTGAAGCTATAATTTTAAATGGAAAATTCAAAGGAGAAGATGTAATGTTGCCACGCATCCCAATGATTCCGACAGATATGCCATTTGAATTTAAACGTCTGCAGTTTCCAGTGCGAGTCGCCTTTGCAATGACCATCAATAAGGCACAAGGACAGTCGTTACAAGTGTGTGGACTAAATTTAGAAAATCCATGCTTCTCACGTGGACAACTGTATGTGGCCTGCTCACGCGTTGGAAAACCTTCTGATTTATTTGTGTACGCACCAAATAGAAAAACAAAAAACACTGTGTATCCAAAAGCACTCCAATTAATAAAAACACATACAACCACCACTGTCAAATTTAGGTAAGAAAAACATAGCCTAAGCTTATCGCTTCTAATTGGCTCCAGCCTCGCCTCAAGTCCGACTTATCCAATCGGAAGGCGAGAGGCTCCCGACGTGGCGCTTCCATTAAGTCGCGGTTTCTTTTTTTTGAGTGGCATTGCAACGCATGTCGAGAACACGCTAGTTGGTTATAAAAATAGTTGAAAGAAGTATTTGAAAATCAAGATTTCTGGATGCCCTAGCCGTATGGTGTTATCGCTCTTTACGTTGTTTAAGGGTTCAGAAGGAACAATCCTCCCTTTATTTCCTTGTTTTATATTTAACAAAAAATATATATAAATTTGAAAAAATCAGCAAATATGTATATGCTACCTTAACCTGATATCTTCCATTGCGTGTGACGAATGGAAGCCAAACCGTTTATCCTTTTTTTTTGTGACATTGATGTTCTTGTGTCGTCTCCTGTTGCTTTTTCGCAATGATAATTTATAGTTGATTGATAATATTGAGGGGTATACGACTGACTTAGCGACTAGTTCCTGATTCCTAGGTAATACGTCGTTTGTATAGTATTGAGTTTGCCATACCTCGATCGCGGTCGGAATATCCCTAGTAGTATTGGAACATATTATGTTAATCCACATTCCTCGTCTAGCTGCATTCTTCCGCACCTTGTGGCGGGTACCATTTCCATGCGCTTGCTTTAGTCGCACTGCCTATGTACGGCTACAAACGCATGCGTCGAATAAATTAAGCGCGGCTCAAGTTCAAACAGGCGCTTAAAATTGTGATTGATAAAAAGTTATTGCATTGATTCAATACGCATTTTTATCTAGAAACCGATTAAGTAAATAAAATATATGATATTGCTACTGTGTTTCCAACATGTGGGTTGCGAAGGGTTTCGTAACATGGTCACTTTCTGTTTAACAATGTTTTTTTCAGGAATTATATCACACGGATGCAACGGAACTGACAATCAGTTCATATGCATCTGTGTGATAGAATGCGTGAAGATGCCGAAAGGCGAAGCCCGAGTCATTAGTGACAAAACATGTGCAATCGTAATCGTACAAAGTTTCAACAATTCAAATTGGAAATCGAGAAATATTATAAAATTTTGAATTAACATCCAGTACTGCATAAACAAAACAGAAAAATCCTTATTTCTTTTGAGGTAATAACTTTAAATAATAAACACGATGCTTAGTAGTATATCCACAATTTAATATGCTCGAAATCTGTTCTGATCGTATTTATATAAAATTGAGGAAAATATCACTTCATACTTAGCATTATTGTTTGAATAAATTTATTTGGCTTGCTGTACTTGAAAGAAATAAAAGAATACAGTATCGTTTCGTAAAAAAATCGGTGATTGACCATCAATGTAGAAATTATTTGTGTTTTATTTAATACACACAAAATCCCAAAATTAGGCCATTCAGCCCTGGACAATTCATTTCTTTTATCCCGAGATTGGTATTTACACGTAATTAATGTACGTGTTTTATTAATTAAAATTCAGTTCCTGTCCATTGTTCCTTCAATTAGAGTGAATGTATCTTTCTATATTTTTGGCGATTGGAATATTTTTTAATATATATGTATATATATATATATTCAGATTCAGCCAATCACTTTCAAGGACAAGAAACATAAGAATACAGAAACCAAAAAAGTTATGTTGATTTTACATAAATATTAATTTTTATAGTGCTTTTTGGCGGGCTATACGTCAATTATAATTTGCAATATATTTACTCCTCGTATGTAAATTAAAGTTGTATTTATGCATAGCAACCGAGAATGGATCTCGGTATCCTGCCTAATATACGTGGTCTACGTTTTCAAGCCCAAAAATTCAATTATTTGTCTATTCAATAATCTCGTTATACTATTTAAAATCATTTTTTACTCGAAATATGCTAATTATTTAATATCTACACGCGCGACCTAATTGTATTCTTTGACCAATTGGAATTTTCTGTTTTTATGCGGGAGAATAAATATACTGCATATTAGCTAAATTGTGACTTGAGTGAGCTAATTATCGTTAATCAGGAGTGACGCAATTTTCTAACGGGGTTAATTTATTTTCAGCAGGAAATTCAACTCGCCACAATGATGCGTTTTATTATGTCATTGTTATTATTTCTTTGCGTCAGTTTGTTGTAAACGCGATACGGTGACCGTGACGTAATTCAATCAGGATTTTAATCTCGCAAAAATTGTTCTTTTCAGGTTTATCTTGCCGCCTGTTTCATTTTAACCGTACACAATATGTGATTTAAATAAAATATCACACACAAAACGCACTTTAAGAAGAATTCCTTATAGTTTATGTATTTTACATTACAGGAAGTGGCAAATTCTTTAATTTATTTTTAATTATTTACGTTTTGGTTCCACTAATAAATAACTAACTAAATAATGATATCGGTTGAAATGGCATAATAATAATTTTCCAAGTGCTGCATAACATGCAAGTTCATATTTATGTATAAAAAATAGATTTTGTAAGAACCACAGAGAGCTGCAAAAATCCTGTCGAAAATAACCAATTTATCAAACCTATGTGTTTCACATTAAGTGTTTTTTTTACACGGTCATAATTCCTAGATATCGATGATGTTATATACAATATATAGCGCGTGTGCAGCACTTGGAAAATTATTATTATGCCATTTCAACCGATATCATTATCAATTCTTACTAATTCACTTTTAATGTGTTAATTGTCACTTCTTGGTAAAAAGGCAATGTATTTTAAAATATGAAATACATTTTTACTGCTTTTTCCACGATATAGATTTTGTTTGATTATTCATGATATGTTATTTACTTGGTTAAAAGTTTGAATCATCTTGAAAGAAACAACGTATTTAAACAAATTATTTCGTAACTAAAATATGAAAAAGGTATATTGATTGAATTGGCATTAAATAGTTGAATTTTACTATGTTAAGGTAAAGTATTTTTGCTTATTATACTAATGCTTTGCTCTTTTCCCATTAGTATCAGATAGTGAAATTTCGGCAAAGTAAGTTCACGCGTAGTTATAAATTTGTGGGATATTCACGCATACATAGCCATTTATTTCGCTTAAACCCTTTACCAAATACGCGATTGAATTTTTCTAATCGGGCATATGAAAAATTTAATTCAAATCATTTCAACTGTACGCCCTTACGATGAATGCAATAGATAACTGAGTCGAAAACCAAATCTGCACCGTCATTTATAAAAATCATTTAAAACCACTTTCATCTTGACAAGATAATAGTATGACCGGCGTCTTTCTTGCCTCGTAGATTAATTTAATTCTTGTCTCCCACTAGTCTAACTCGCATTCTGAATCTAAAGCAGTGATGTCATAGCAATATGCTTACTTGGGCAATTTTATCTACGATATAATACTGACTCGCTATTCGTGTCTAGGGTTTGCAATACCGGACGCATATAATATCGTACTAAATATCGGTACTTAAAAAAATCAACTCACATCGGTTTATTTATTACGGCTCGCTGGCGTAGCAACACAGGTTAAATATACATTCAAATAATTTATTGAATACAGAGAGACCGTCAAAAGCGATGGTTCATTAATAATCGACTATTGAAATAGTGAGATTGCAACGTTTATATAAAGAATAATTCTGATAACTTTCGCAAGTTTCCACGCGAACATTTCGGTTTACACAACTGGAAGAATTTTGCATCTTCAACGTCGTTATTTAGGCATTGAAAAAATCCGAAATACCGGGATCTCAGCTTCACTTATACCGGTATTGCAACCCCTGTTCGTGCCTTCAAGGATGGTGGTTTTGGAAAGGCAGTTTTACTGTCTGTATGATTGTTTTGTAGATAGTTTCAAATTAGTATTGTAAGAAAAAAATACTCATTAAATGCTGTTAGGGAGGAATGTTAATGAGGTTTAATCTTCATGACTGAAGATTTGACAATAAAGATGCGAACGGTCTTATTCTTATTTGTTTGCCGTTCTTGATTTCAAACATCGGTGTTTTGGTGATCTGAAAAATTGTGAACATAACATGATTCTTCCTTCAGACGAATAGAATAAGAGATATTCCAAGTGGACATGAATACATTTTTTTAAATTAAATTTTGTCTCAACGTACATAATATACTTGAGTAAATTTTTGCGATGTTTTATTGCCTTTGTAGCAATGAGAAATATGAAAATTTAGGCAACAAGTAACAAATAAATTTATATGGAATTTGATTGGAAATCGTTTCATCTCCTCTATAGACGTACTCGTCGGAAGTAAACGATGTTACATATCTCGGGAGGGAGAAAGCAAAGAAAATACGGGATAAAAAAATTATTTTGTAGAACTAAAATACATTGCTATTTTTTTCACGATCTCCGCAGGGATTTTTTTATCAACACAAATCTGATACAATTTCTAACTCTCAACACCGTCATTGAAATCTTCGATTGAATATGCAAAAGCAAATGATCGATCTTTATGGACCAGTATGCTTTATGAATAGAATGTATGAGAATCATTTTCATTCAAACCGAAAATAGATAATTAATTCGCATTAGTTAATGTGGTATTTTTAGACCGTTTTACTCGGTTCGTCCGTGTCTAATATTAAACATGCGTAATTATTATCCACAGCTATACACAGACCAATTATGAAAACACGTAAATATCAGTTTTCATTGAATTTTGTTTAATGACGAACTTTCAGGTGAATTCATATTCAACTTTCATTAAACGGCGGTGTGAAACGATTGCCTTTTCCGATTAATCCTTACTGATTCGTTCATCATCGCATTCATTTATTAATATCACTTTACGTGCTTGTCAATTTAATTAGAAATTGTCAACTTTGTGATTCCACTGTTTGTGATACCATCTAAGATAAATCGGATATGTTTCACAATTAGAATAACAAAATTATCAGACTTAATTTTGCATGAAAAATATATTTTTATAATAAAATAATATATAAAACACAATGATTTGTAATTTTTCCACCATTTTTCTATTATAGATATTAGGACAAATTTCACTTATCGTGAGGATTATCAACTGATAAACACTCAATAGCAATTTGTAGTTTTACTGCGTATAGTTGTGGTTTCACTCAGTATCCCATGCAAGATAATATTTATTGGTAAATATTGTGTAACAATGTCAACGAAAATTCAGATTATCGAAAGATAATCACTGTAACTAGTAAGAATGTGTATCTGCATCGTATACACGTTTCCCTTGTAAATAAAATCAAAACAAATTAAATACGCATTTTTTAAAAAATATTTTTGTAATGGATTTCCCGGAGGGCCCAGTACCGTGTAATGTGTGTTTGCTGGACAGTTATTTTATTGGGAGTAATCTTTCAGTGGCCAGTAGCAACTGGGCGTTTCCTCATAATCGAAATGGTATCAGACAGTAAAATTATGCAGTCGGATCCGCGAAATGTAGACGATAAATTCTTTTTAAGATTTTTTCGTTAAAATCAGATTTGAACCCATATATCGATCTTTTAAGTCAAATAACAGTTAGATAAAATTGAAAGATTCTCACTGATGGCACAGTTTTTCCGTCTATATAATATAATAGCATTATTGAAATGATATTTCGAATCAGTGCACCTTTCACCCTGAAAATTTTTTTGCAAAAAAAAAATCAGGTTATGAAATTCGAAAGTCATCTTTATAATTTCTGATTTAATTCAGCAAGTGAATATTCTTCTTTTAGCTGATCTATGTATATTATTTTCTCTTCGTCAATTTCTTCTGTTCTTAAGATACGATGTCACCCAAAAATAACTTACTACTCACTGATATTATCATCAAAAATTGGCTACACATGGTAATATGGTTATAAGTTTACTACTATCTAACGCGTCAGAATTCAGAAGATATCTCGAGTATTGGACATAGGACAACTCAAAACATTTACAGTCTGTCTGTCAGTGTGAAATCATTGATATAATACTGTTTCGGAAAAAGTATACTAAAAGCTCCGTCGCCAAATGACACTTTTAATTTTAAATCATAACTTTATAAAATACTCCAGGGATCAAAGAACAATAATTTATGGTATTACCTCAATTGCTTACAGGAATATTCCTACTGACTACTGCTAGAAACAAGTTGACCAAGGTTTTATTGCCCCTGCAATTACATTACCCTTGAGATTGCAATTATTACTCCATTTGGGATAATTTACCTTAATTCCGTACCACGTGTTCTAGGTCAGAAGTTCTCTTGTAAAATTTTACCGTGGCCGCATTATAAACAGCGGTCATTTGGAAATGTCTCGTGGCCGCACCGAATTTTGGTTTTGAGATAGCATAAAAATAGTTGTCACATTTGCAAAAAATGGATCTAATTTAAATTATATATTCAATAAAAGACATGGTATAAACATATTGGTATTTATTTATTTAAAAGCAATGCAAATGGAAACTATTTTCAACAAGTTTATTTTTTCAGTGCAAGCTGTTGGTGGCCGCCCATGAAAACCACAGTTCTAGATCGATTTACATAGTCGTAAAAACATGAGTGAAAACGTAACTGTTAAAACCCTTTGAAACCCGCCAGAATTTCGTAAGAAATTTCACAATTTTCGTTGCGATTGATCACTCATCTCCTGTATGGTATCGCATATTGACCAGTCACGATTGCGAACGATGTCGATGGACGGAAATTTCATCGATTCTGTATTATTATTATTGGATTCGACTGACGCGCACGTGCTTGCCACACGTCTGCCGGCGAGTCCATGCATCATTATACTTACCACAGAAGCCAACAGATTATTCCAGTTAAACTGTTAGTAAGGCAGTACTAAGTATTGGAATTCCTTTATAGTTTTATATATAGGCAGACAATCACATGGAGATCGTTCAGCGTTGGCAAACGAACTATAATTACATCACGGGGCATCAACAATTCATATTTCCAAAGCAATTAAATGATTTTAAATAGTTTAACGTGTTTTTATTATGTATACAAATTTACTCTAAATTGTTAAAAATTGAGACTCCATTGATGGCTGATTAATGTGTGTAATATCCCATTTCCTGAATTATTCAATGTATTCTGAACACTTGTCACATGGCGACAATTATCAATTTTTAAAATGGTGAACCCTGCAGCTTTTGTATAACAGTACATATGTACACCAAGCACAGATAGTTCCCCCGTGTTTTGTTATCATGCGATAAATTAATTTGAATTATTCCCGCCATTTGTTTTCGTGAATTGACTCGTGACAGATGACTTACATTTGTTGATTTGATTGCCCATGCTATATTGTTTAAGACATTGTTTTTTGCAATGTAGGTACTAATAGATAATATCACTGAGTTACGGTTTGTGCATTGATATAATAAAGTGGGGAATTTGTTATATAGCATTTTGTTTATTTTGAAAATTTGTATTTCGAATGTGGCATTTTCTCTATGGATGAGTCCATATTGAATGACTTCCGATAGGTTCATCTAGTCAAACTAACACTTTAAAAAAAACGATTCAATTTTAATTTCCGGAATGTATAAAAAACTTTTACATTTAAACATTACTAAAAACATCACATGCCGGAAATAGGGAGATTTATCCCTATGCCTTTTCAGGCAACATCTGCTTTCATCATCACGTTATATAATATTCCCATGAAACCGTTATGCCTGACATTTAATTGAACCGACAAATACACCACGTGTTGAGACTAAGCCAAACAAATCCGACGATTTTTAAGTCTCGCATTTACATCTATCCAACGTAAATCGTGACGTAACTATCCTTATCAAACGACATCTTTTCTCCAAACTTGAAATATTGTCAATCGTTTGATCCTTGTGCACTTGATTTTGATTGATTTCAATTAACCGTTACCACTCCCTATGACGATAATATTATTTAGCTTATTTTGGTAATTCCTTCTTTGTGCCAATAAACTTCATGAAATAGGTGTGGTTAGGAATAGGAATGGTTGAAATCATTATAGCCACGCATGCCCTTCGATATGAAATACCTCATAATTGAAAAAATCTTGATCTTTTCTTACTTGAATTTTTTGCTATTAAAAAAATTATTTAAAACATCTGATTACTTGGCTGTTAGATACCTGCAATCCTATGTGTGTGTGTATTTAAATATTAAGTATTACTGTGTTGCAAATCCATCAAATATTCTTAATTCAAAACCTATTGGCATAATCATTATTAGTGTCGATGTTTTATAATCTGTTCTGATTTAAAATGTAATCTTCGCTCGAAATAAATAATTAATGATTTTTTCGCTGTGAATATTTGAATAATCAAAAGATTACATATATCTCAGATTAAATTCTTATAAGTAAGTTTGTATTAAACAGCGTGATGTAATTGATGAAAAAAGAAAACGCGCGCCGCAAGTGAATGATTTCTTCTTTCAACGTTATTTTAACTAAAAAATATCGACGTAATCAAGATAATCGTATTTTAACACGGTGAAAAATAGCAATGTATTTTATTTCTACAAAATTTATAAGATATAGTTGATAGCTATTTCGGCTCACTCCTTCGTCAGAATTATGTTTAAACGTACATTTACGTATCTGTATATAGTTGTATAGAAAAGGTACACATTTATTAACACAGTATGAAGCTATGGTCTTAAAACAGAAGAGAAGATGTATTGTGTACCAAGGCGGGAGCTGAAATAGCTATCAACTATATCTTATAAAAAAATTGTAGAAATAAAATGCATTGCTATTTTTTCACCGTGTTGTAATGGAGTTCTACTAATTAATTGCCAAATCAATCAATAATCCTATTTTCCATATGAACTCAAAAGAAAACTCCATTGTCAGGTGGCCATTATAAACTGGAATAGCGTTCAATATATTTTTTTTGTCTAGAAATTCTTGAAGAAGTACTTGAAAGTACCAATTTTTTAATATTGTTTTATTCTGCTTAACTGAATACGTCTTCATTTATTTATTACCCCGAGAATCCCCTCGTTCTAGATAGGCATAATGCCATTATAAGACTACTTCCAAGAAACGTCACTTGTCCATGTATTATTCTTGAGTGATTGACTTATGATGATGAACACCGTACAGTGTATTTTTGGATAACCTACATTAGCTTGTTTGTATTACTTTTAGTCAATTTAAAATTTCAACATATTCATAAAGTATGTTAATATCTTCAGCGAACAAAAATGATGTTATATGTATCTTATGTACCTATACATATAATATCCATTCACTTTTCTTCACTCCAATTTATCTTCTACACAACATAACATAAATATAAAAAAAAAATACCTAAATTCTTTAAAAATTATATTATATGTCATTGAAATCATACATATATTGTGTTATTTTTTAATCCATTTCTGCCCTCAACGTGCCTTATGAAGGGTCAACAAAACGGAAGTTTTTCTACAAGAACTGCCGGTTTCTCAATTACTCAATCTCCATATCAAATACTCAATAGTTCTGACGATGGCGTGAGCCGAAATAGCTATCAACTATATATTTTTTTTTAAAATAATTTTGTAGAACTAAAATACATTGCTATTTTTTTCACCGTGTTATAATGGAGTTCTACCAAGTGAATGCCAATTCAATCAATATACTCAATGTCTCTTTTTTTCTGAGAGAATAGGGATAGAAAGTATAACGCTATGCCAGGGCTTTTGGTTAGCTTATTGCTATCGGTACGCCCTGCTTTTTTAGGATCATATGCATTCAAACGGAAACTTGTAAACGGATTGAAAAAATCTGTTCATTACAGGATTATAAGTAAAATCGATATTATATCAACTCAGCGCATTCAGTAATATTTCGAAATATGAAGCTATACCGTTGAACATCGTAAGAGTTAGTCCTATAGTGATAGGACCGGTCTACGTTAAAGAAACATATCAACTCGTAGGTAAAAGAATTCGGTTAACTCACATTAAAGCAATGATGTGTAAAATCAATTCAAAGATTTACCTTGCATATATATAATAATTGAGAATTTTTTAAAATTGCTTCTCAGTCTTAAATATTAAGCCGAAAACCCGTTCATAATGAAAATGTTCGATAATTTTTGCGCATTGAGGGACTGTTATTCAGTTCAGTTCAAGGTGTATAACTCTACATCAGCGTATTGGAGGATATGGTAATAATTGTCTTATTTCTAAGCTATGGGTGCGGAAGTGGTAAATATGTGAGTTCATCTATTGGATTTAGAGGGCAGTAACCGAGGCCCGTCTGCAGTCGATAAACCTTCCGTTTGTCTATGATGTGTTAGTTGCCGCATTGGTGGTGGTCGGCAGGAGGTGCATCGCTTACATTTGCGCTTAGAACAGGTGTGGTAATTCAATTAACAATCTGCGCAGTGACGTCCCATTTGAAATATTAAAAACGCGGGTTAACCAATATATTGAGTTGGATTACACATGGGGTATGGTTTTACTGTGACCACTTCCCGCAAAATCCAATATTCTACGTAAAAATTCATGAAATAATATTTTCTCTCTAGTCATTTCTTTGGTGAATCATGACTTCCGAGAGCAGCGCTCAGTATCATACCATACATTGATAATGAATCCTCCAGCGGCTCCCCAAGAGATTTTATCGGCAACACCACCGAACTACCCATTTACTTTTTTTCTTTTTCTACCATACATGTTTGAGATACGTCGATACGACCAACAAAAAATACCCCACCCCAGAGACAAGCGGGCAATGGGGTTGAAAAACACCCCATGCACCCAATAATAGTGAAAACATACGAGTAAAGTCCTACAGCGGGTACGAAACAAAGTGTGATTATCGCTAGTCAAAATACGATACTACGATATTACTTCATAAGACCAATAATAAAATTTAAGATTTTTGTGAATAGTGCTTTAATGTAGAAATCATGTGGCAATATTGATACTAGTCTGTTAAAATAATTGCCAAACCTTAGGTAATGAACAATTTCCTCTGACAATTATAGACTTCCGTCAATAGTGCGTCTCTGTTACGCCTGCTGTCACAATTAGACGTTAGATTTCACGGAGCTGCAGGTGAGATACCTTCGGATAACCTTAACTCTTTCGTTTCTTTCGTATTCTAAGTGGTTGAATACCTTTCATATGATGTACTTGACGGCACCGAAAAAAGTTGGCATGTCACACATGCAGCAGCGATTCGATTGTCGAGTTATAGAGTGTCATTAGCCAAACTTTTGAAGAAAAATAATATTATATTTAATCTAATTTTTACTGTGTTGTATTCGCAAGTGAGACGCCAGTGCCTTGATTTTTGCG
This sequence comes from Himalopsyche japonica, assembly GCA_028555115.1. Lineage (NCBI taxonomy): Eukaryota > Metazoa > Arthropoda > Insecta > Trichoptera > Rhyacophilidae > Himalopsyche > Himalopsyche japonica. The sequence continues at coordinate 2,162,237 of JAHFWJ010000446.1, read as the reverse complement.
GAAGACGTTTGTCTGCTAAGGGGTATGAAGTTGTCGCAGTTGTCGACTCTGATGTAACACTTACGATGATCGGTGACGTTGACCTGCCACTAATGACGTTTTCGATGACGAATTGATACTAATCCTTTAATGGTACGTGATAGTACCGCACTAATTTGTATTTAATAGCAATCGTAAAACGTATCCGATACTGTAAACGAGTGATCAACGCTCGTAAGTGAATTCGAACCTCGGAATATAAACTTGATATACAGATATTTTCAAAATATGGGAGTGTATGAAGTCACGTCAAACTCACCCCTGTTCAGAAACTTAAATCGGAAAGTAGACAAATAAATTGGATGGTTACTATTCCTTTTTACCCAGATTCCTATATATTCACCGAAGAGTGCAGGAGCGGATGATTTACAATCAATTCTGTAGACATTTTTGAATGATCCAAAATGAAAGCAGAAATTGTTTAAAAAACAGTTTACCCTGCACGTATTTAAATATTTTCTTTTTTTCTTGCTGGATATTTTCATGCTGCTTTTTTTCTTTTTGAATTCCCGAATTTTAATATGCCTCGCAGGATTCTTTAAGTTTTTATCGATTAAATCCTCTAAGCGTCCAAAATGTTGTTAGAAATATAACACTTTAGCAATATCCTCACTAGGCAGCCAAATTATGACCAAAAAATGATAGCATTATTATCTGAACATAGTTAAACCGCTACGGTCACGTCGCTGCATCCAATCATATTCAATTTGTTCTACATGAATCAGTGTTTTTTTCTTTTTTACTAGTCACGTTGTATTTTAGATTTTAGTTCGCAGCTGTTTTGTTATCCTAACTAACAATGTGATGGAAATTCTTCACGCTAAGTTTATTTATCATTCAATTTTACTGGAAGTCGATACTAGTTGACTGTATATTATTTATGTATACATACGTATTGTAAAAATGCTTCGGTAAGACGTGACTAACGTTAGTCAAAGCAGTGATTCGTAATGAAGGCGATGGGCGAACATAGAAAATAAAGAACACGAACAGGCGACTTCACCGATACTGCGATTTTTAGCCACGTACATTTTGTCGTGTTGCGTGTCGGTGATCAACCCCGTCCAAGAAATATTATGATAAAATAATGGGATTGGTATAAGTCAGTGCTCCGAAACCTTTTGTCTTCCACGGCACACCGACTTTTTTGCCAAAATTTTGCGGCACACCATAAGTCAATATTTAAAAGAATGCGAAAGATTCACCGTCAACGCATTTGTTAAAGCTCATTCTTTCTGTATTATTTACTTTATTAACCGACGTTTTTTTCTCTAATGAATTAAAATTTTATGGTGTAGATTGTTTTTATAATATTTATGTTCATATGAAATTTTCAACGAAGAAATAATTATTGTGATTTCGTCTTTACTAAATATTTTATACTGTAAATGAATTATTTGATTTTTCTTCTGTTGCAAAATGTGCCGCGGCAAATCTAGCATCGTCTAATAGTACATCGATGTGCCACAGCGCACCGGGTGCGGAGTACTGGTATATCTGGCCGTTTTGGCGATAGTCACTGACGAAATCATATAAGATAAATTTAGTATGCAAATGGAAAAATTTTCGCCAAAAATCCGGAATTTTGCTAATATTTTGATAGACTAGGCGGCAACTTAATAAAATGATACTTTCATTGTATTAGTCAAAAATACTATATCGTGTTTATCTTCCATGTCTCAAATGTAAGAAAATGTCCCGTGATTATTTTATTTTCACAAAATGCTTAACACTTTTTAATATATGTACGATATCACACGCTTACGCTTCTCAAATGAGCAAAACAGGTGTCGCACATGGTTACACAACCAGTGGAATAACAAAGTCATTAATTTGAATGGAATATTTGGGACTACTTTTTTTTTTTAAATATGGATAATTATATGAATAGACGTTTCATCTCTCTTTTTTACATATAGCAACCCGAACTGTATTTTAATTAAACTGAATATTGTAGGCGAATCGTCAACGTGTTTTTTTTTTTTTTTTGAGGTGTCCACAGGTTGGAACGCACATATGTACGTAATATGATGTGTAGATTTCCCCCCACACATTTCATTCACAAAAACGGAATGAATCGAAAGCTTTTTGCATATCTCCAATCTTGTCCTAGTAGTCATATTTTATTACTTACTATCTCGGAGAGTTTGGACGGCTTATTACGAAGCAGATCTGTATTCTAGTACAACAACTTCCGATATAAATATGCCATTAGTATACATAAAAAAAAACAAAAGAACCGCCGTATCGCTTAGACGTGCATAAGCTGTCTTAACTTTCTTTTATTATTATTTTTTATAATGATACGTGTGTTTCACTACTGTAAAATAATATGTCGTGTATTAAAGAACTCGTGGACTTAGTGCGTCAACAGGCTAAGGTCATGGAGGCTTTACTGTTAAAAGTAGAAACAATCGAAATAAAAATGAAGAATTGCAAGGAGTGCAAACTGACAGTTCTCATTGATCAAAATGTTATCAAAATGACTAATGATACCGTTTCAACCGAAGCCGCAACAATAAATAAATCACTACCGACCTATCTAGTAAACATTACTACAAAGATTCAGACTCGATCACATGCTAAAAAACAAGACACCTCGAAAACGCAAACAAGTAACGAGCCTCTGAAAATAGCCAGCGTTAAGAAGTGTCAAGATGTGATTCCACATATATCTGATGTAGATTCTACTCCTCGGACGGTGGATGGGTGGTCAACTGTTGTGAAAAAACGCCGTCTTCCTGTTCGTGGAAGTATGAGTGAGCGAAGCGATGATAATAATGAAGTGAAATATTACCATTTTTATCCTTTTCATCCGGAAACCACGATCACAAATATGAATCAATATTTGAATAAAATTGAGCCCGCTAAATTCACTGTAGTGAAACTAAAATCAAAGGGTGACTACGCATCTTTTGAGGTAGGGATTCCATCAAAAATAACGAAACTTGTTTTGAAGGCAGACAATTGGCCACATCACTGACAAAAATGGAAACACCTCGGTTAAATTTAAGTTGACATAAATCGCGATCAACATTATCTTTTTACTACCAGAATGTTCGCGGCTTAAAGACAAAATGTGATGATTTTTTTGCTAATGTTTTGGTTGATGACTATGATGTCATATCATTAACGGAAACATGGCTAAATAACAGTGTCTTCAGTCATGAATATTTTGGTGGTGATTATACTGTATTTAGAAGGGATCGAGACTCCGGTGCCAGGCCACAGGCAGGGTGGAGGTTGTTTGTTGGGTATTAGAAGTATGGAAGGGTTGCAGGCTGAACGTTTCCATGTTTTAGAAACGTCTAACGAAGATCTTTGGGTCAAACTAACCTGTGCTGGAGAGACTACCTATATTTGTGTCTTATATTTTCCTCCAGTACACTGGAGATATATAAACTATTTTTTGATAGCTTACTGTCTAGATTTAGATTGCTTAGTGGTCGGAAGATCATTGTTATGGGTGATTTTAATTTGTACTCTGCTCGCAGCAATAACAATGTCATGAGTGACTTGGAATTCCTGTGTTCAGTTTTCGGATTTTCTCAGTACAATGATGTTTTGAACACGAGAAATGGATTACTTGACAAGGTTTTTAGTAACAGTAAATTATTGGTTACACGGTGTATGTTCCCGCTAGTGCGTGAGGATATATATCACCCTTCTTTAGTTTTACTATACAATGTTCATGGCTCTCGAGTATCTTAATCTAAGCTTCCACCACATAATACTAATTTATGGAGGGGATGGAATTTTAAAAGCGCAGACTTTGGAAAACTTCATTCGTTATTGAGTGAAGTTGACTGGAGTGAGGTTTACGAGCATTGTGATGTGAATGAGGCGGTTACTCAATTTTATGCTATAATTTATAATACTTTTGATTTATGTTTTGCAAGAAGGCTACTATGTCGCGATGGAAGGCGATATCCGAGGTGGTTTTCTGGAGAAATTGTCAGGGACATGCAAAGAAAACATATATATCATAGATCCTGGAAAACTTCAAAAAGTTCTCGAGACTATGAAATTTTTAGTAAACTTCGAACGAAACTGACACAAAAATGTTCGATTAGCCTACAGAACATATTTGGGTACGATAGAAGATTGTATACGCGATAATCCTAAAGTTTTTTGGAATTATATTACGTTCTATCAGAAAGGACGATGGGTTTACTGAGTCAATGAATTGGAAGGGTCATGCAGTGACTGGTCTTGGAGTGGCAGATGCGTTTGCTGGTCATTTCAGATCCGTGTACTCAAATGACAAACCACACCTTCTGTTTTAAAAAATCAAACAAAAGGTGCCCAATTCATTGACACAATGCAAATCTCTGAAGGAGATGTGGCATTTTTTATTATAAAACTAAAGAATTCCCGCTCGCTTGGACCCGACAGGGTACCAAAATCTTTTTTGAAGGGATATATTGATTAAATTAAGAGTCCTTTATGTTACATATTTAATCTGATAATGAAAACAGAAATTTTTCCGGATATATGGAAAATATCAAAGATAACTCCAATTTTTAAATGTGGTTCAGAATCATCTGTGGAAAATTATAGACCAGTAGCTGTTCTCTCAGCGCCAGTTAAAGTTCTCGAGATGATTATGCATGGAATGATTTTAAGAAAATTTGAGCCATTTATAATAAATGAACAGCATGGATTTAGAACCGGAAGATCAACCGATACAAACTTGATGGTGTTCACGAGTTACGTGTCGACGGCATTGGACAAAGGCCTGCAAGTTGACTGTTCCTACAATGATTTTTCGGAGGCATTTGACAGAGTCAATCATGACATACTTTTGGAGAAACTCCAAATGATAGGTTTGTCAGATAGCTTTGTTAGATTGTTTAGAAGTTATTTTGGTAGCCGAAAACAATACGTATCGTATGGGCTCTTTGAATCCCAACCGTTCTGCACGTATTCTGGTGTTCCACAAGGTTCGAACTTGGGGCAATTGCTGTTTACTATATTTATAAATGACATAGTAAACGTCATAAAAAATGCTAAATTCTTATTATTTGCTGATGATTTGAAACTGTTTTTGCAAATTGCCATAATTGATGATTGTCTCCGTCTCCAGTCCGATATAGTCAATATAGTAGAATGGGGAAGGAGTAATAAACTCGATTTTAATACAGACAAATGCAATCTTTTATCGTTTACTAGACGGTCGCAAGTGTTATTTTTCCGCTATTCAATGAGTGGTAGAACTCTCTCGCGAATTTCATCAGTGAAGGTTCTTGGAGTACAATTCGAAAGTAAACTAACCTTCGATAGTCACATTAGGACTACCTGGAACAAAGCATTGCAAATGTTGGGCTTTATCCTACGTACTATGAGAGCTTTTTCAGGTGTTAAAATTTTAATATTATTGTACAATACCTTAGTGCGAAGTAGGCTTGAGAGTGGGTCTATTGTTTGGGCCCCAAGAGATTTGAAATATGCCCTTATGGTGGAAAAGGTTCAGAAGAAATTTTTGGGACTTCTTTACTTGAGGGCATACGGATACTATCCGTGGCTTTATCCAACTGACTTTCATTTAGGTATGCTCACTTTTAATAGTTTGAAAAATCGGAGAGAAATATATCTAGCCACATATTTCTTTCGATCAATTCGAGGCCAAAATGAGAATTCTGCCATCCTTAATAATATCAATTTGTATGTTCCGGATAATTTTTTAAGAAATCGTGTACATAATTTGTTTGTTCTTCCAAGTGTAGAACCAGTCTGCCAATGGGGATGCCAATGGTAAGAGCATTAACAATGTTCAACAGTATTGCTTCGGATGTTGACATATTTCATGTGGGCGAAAGTGAGCTTAGACGAATACTATTTTTTCAGTTAAAGTAGACATTTCATGAGCTTACTTGGTTGACTTTCTTTTTTTTTTTTTTTGCAATCCATATTAATTTTTTTACTGTGTATTTGTTGAATTTTTATTTATAAATATGTTAATATGTTACGGTGCAAAAGCATTGAATTGATAATTTATAAGTTTTGTACCGTGTAGTTGTAATAAATAAATACATAAATTAGTATCAGTCATGTACAACCTATTTAGCGGTAGGGTCAATTTATTTGATATACTCAGTCCCTTCATAATCTAGATATGTTTTTATTTTCTTACTTTATAACTAACACTCTCGAGCTTTTTTAGCTATCCGCGCAACGTGAATTATGATATACAGGCGAATAAATGGCTTACGTAAATACTTCGTGAAGAACTATAAGTAAAATGTATGATATAAAAATATTGATATTGAAGAAAATATGACAAATTTCGAACTTAAGTTGTAGTTGACTTTAATAATAATCATTAACGCACTGATCAATTTTGAAAAATAGTTTTGTGAAACTTAGTACTTAGGTATTTTTCGTCGAGTCGCAAGCGGCTCGTAGGACATGGGTTTTACTTTACTGGTATTATTGTTGTATACAGTATATGATAAAAATGTTTAGTATATAGTTATGAAAATTATTGTATCTTCTGTCTGTTTTTTTTACGAGGAAAAGCATTGTTAAAACGATTTAATCCTGCTGAAATAACTCAAAAATACGGGAGAATTCTTCTAGATTTAAATTTATTACTGTTTTAGCCCAATTCAAATAAATAATATAGTGGTAATTGAATCAATGAACATCATTTACCCCGGTCTCATTGACAGCGAAGTTTTCCCATAATCAATATTTGTTTGACATTTTATTGTATCCATTTTGGGCGCACTGTCTTCCTTCGTCCATTTAAATGTCCCCTTTCGGTATGCTAGTGGAAATGTCACGGTTTTGATGGGGATGATTTTCGTCGCCCGCTCATACAGCGTCGTAAAACTATTGTGCAAATAATTTTATTGCCCTTGTTTGTTTTTATGTCCCCTTTTATGTTTTACGAAGCCCATCGTGGCTTGACAAAACTGGACCAGCCGAGCAAATGAAGTTTTAGCGATCTTGTCGTAAACGAAATATTCATTACCTAATCTTTCCTTCCTTTCATTTTGTTTTACATTAAATGCTCTATATATCTGATTTCTTTTCAATAAATCGTTTCACAAATCGTTTGCTATCACCAATATAATAATATGTCTTAACAAAATCCTTGCTTTTTCGGATTGATAGCGTTCCTTCAATACCCTTTTTAAACAGAACTAGTTAGTACCTTTTGCAAAATCACCCCTCGTTGATGGGAGATAAACTCATAATTTTTACACATACTATGAAATATGTATAGTTGATAACTGTTTCGGCTTACGCCCTCGTCAGAATTATCAACTGTTAACAATACAGATCAGAAATTTTAAATACTAAAAACATGTTTTTACTGAAGAAACAATTTACGTGCAATCATACAATATATATAAATAAAGTCAAATAGATACAAATAAAATGTAATTGACCTCTTGGCTCCTTGATCACAAATTATTACTAAGAAGTCCTTAACATTTTATTTGTAAACTATTTTACCTTTCCAAATTGTTTTTCTCAGTTCTGAAACCTTTGGTTTTGTATACCTGTAGAAATAGTATGAACAGATGTGTTTTTATTATTTCTTATGTAATGTCTTTCCACCAAGAAGTGACTGTTAACACCTTAAAAATACTGAAGCAGACAATAAATGTTAAACAAGTGCGGGGGTGCGTCAGAGTAAATATTTTATTTCTTTCTAGCACTTGTTGGCTGGTCCATTCCGGTTGGGTTACCGCAGGTTTAAGTCGCCTCCAATATCACGCTTCGATATCGTAAGACAGTTTCGATTGAAAGCAAAAAAAATATCATAATTAAAAAGCAATAAATCAGCACATTTACGGAAAATTCCAATTCTTGAAACAATACGTCAGTAGGGAGTATTACTGATTCATCCGATGCGTCATTTTGACTGTACATTAGACAATACAATAGATTGGCAGTGACTGGAGGTGTTGCATACATTGAATATTAATATTGCCACGTTTCTTTGCGAATCCAGTTCATGCAATGCTTACAAATAACAATCAGGATGGAACTTTTCGCGGGATCCGGAAATGGTATCTCGACGGGGCCGGATGCAGCTCGCGAACCGCATCTTGGGACAGGCGCATGTGTCGTCACGATCGAATTTGAATTCTGCCAGCGCGCCCAGCACTGGGTGGCTCACAGCTCTGACGTCACATTTCCATATTCGAACGTCTCGCACTGGTCGTTCGAAATCCCATGTTTGGGGATTTGAGAGTATTGAAGGAGAAAATGTAATAACCGCCAAATGTCGCACGGCAATTTTCAACGTCTGTCACTTAAATTGGCAGATATCGCATCCTAAAAAAATTATAAAACTTTTTCCAATATTGCCCAGTCTTTTCCAATATAAATTAAAGAACAATTATCTCCTATAAATTTACAAAAAATAAACACTCCCATTATCAATTTATCATTTATAATTCGTCTGTAATAATTTTAATGAAATTGTCACGCGAGTAAACAAATCTACTAGGCTTGGTTTAGCGCACGCCAAATCATCGGCCGGTACACGTTTATACTGCTGCAGTAGTGTAACGCATGCGAACAACCGCAATCAGTGGATTAAGACATATCATTAAAATCATTTTGTCTCAATATATCATTAAGCTATATCGAAATACATCGCTATAACTGTCCAAAAAAATATGGGCAGTGATTTGACGAACTAAACTGTAATGAATTATGATTTTTTATTAAATTATTTGAAACACGTGTGTGTGGTGTTCCGACAGAATGTTTTATGTATCCGAAAACGATTAACATTGCATTTCCACGTATGGAAATAAATCACTGAGTGAATTATCTTCACGGCCGGCGTTAACTTTTGTGGCCTAACAAAAAAAGTTTATTCCAATTCACAATTCAACTTTTTTATACTAAAAGTGAACCTACCAGCCTCTTTTGGTTGAAATGACCTGTTGTCTATTTAAATTTACATTTAAAAAATATTTTATAAGAATCTTAATTAAATTCGATGGTGTTACGACACAGCTGGTTAGTGGCACCCTTTTTAGGAGAGTATACCTCGTCTACAGTATCTAAGTCAGAAGTGAAGAGCTGTGTGATTATAGAAAGTGCAGATTACTTGGATTTTTATAACCGACCAGAGACGGGTTTCCGGAACCGTACTGAACCCGAAAAACGCTAGCGTTTGGATTATTGACATTGATTTTCAAATATTGTTTCAACAAAATATTTGATTTTTATTGACTGTCTGATTTACATCATTAATGTAATATTAATATGATGTACTGTTATAATCCAATTTTTAGTCAAGATATGTATATAATATTTAATTGTATATCATTTATGTGTTGATTGGTTTTCAAAAAGTCAAAGCATTAATAATGTGCAGAAATATAACTTTTATGAGTTGAGAACTACTTGCGGTGTAGACAAAATATTGCAATCAAAGGTGAATTTGGCAAATAAATTATAAACATTTTATATGATCAAAATTGCCCTTTGTGATTTGCTACCCATCCAAGTTTATTAACACAAAAAAGAAACAAAACCACAAAATTAAATATTGCATTCAATTTTGGCATAGTTTCCAACACCATCGCTTGAGGTGGTTTTACGTGTGGTATATTCACTTTCATCTGGAATTTTATCAATTACATCTCCTGTGTTACAGTTGGAACTATTCCAAAGCTTCTTTGGTTACAAGCTTGCGTTTCATGCAAGCTTCAAGACTGTAAACCTACGATAATAAAACCTCTGCAGTGCAGTAGAGGCCTTAACCCTGTTCGATAAATGCTGAACAGAAGTGTTGAACTTTTTCGGAATTTCCAGTGAATCTTTAGAAAACAATGTTTTTTGTTATTCACTGACTCAGCCTCTATTCTTGAAATGACTTGATATATAATAGAATGATAAAACCAGCAAAATTAGTTTATTTATAGCTCCTGTTCGATCTCGTTTTTAAGTTCCGACGGTTGAAAAGAATATTTCACATTTCAAATATCTATGCCTTCGAATAGAAACTCAATGAGTCAATTAAAAGAATATTTATGAAAATTTCAGTACCGGTATTCGAGCCCATGAATTTCATAACTCAAACCAGCGTCATTGACCACTGGACCCAGTGAGCCGTGTATAATTAAATTAAATAAATATTCACCGTACAATTTTCGATAGATTCAGCGATAATGTTTATTTTTAATAGAATATTGAATTTGGTTACTTTTAAATTCTACTTGCTATTTCGTTTAAAGTGACACGTGCTTATCCTTTTAGAGAAGCTTAAAATACCAAGTGTTGTATCAAAGTTATCAGTGTATTTATTGCATTGTTATTTTTTCGATGGATATGACACTAACATTGTGGAAATTCATTTTTAATATAAATAATATATAAGTTTGTTATCCCACTTGGTGTATTACTAGATGTGAAACGTGTTTCGCTTCTTTGAGAACCATCTTTCGACTAACTGTATCATAAGATTATTCACTGCTAAGGAAAGCAGCGAATCTAATTATTAACTTAAATATGAAGATTATGTTGAGACTATTCCCTTTTTACAATCAGATATGGCGTTAGAAAGAATTTTATCCTGGTGGATTGCGTTCGTATCTTATTTCCTTTCATTATTTTATTGTACTTTTTCTCCCCAGTCAATATCTATTCAAACGATAATTAAACCTTTTGAAAATTTACGCTTTTGTGACAGCTCTATTGTTTTATTTACATGTTACGACTACTGCCATTATGCGGTGGATTTATATATTTTTTTTAACTTGTAAAGTACTTGATGTACATTTTTTTTCTTAGTAAGTATGTACTCTATGCAAATAAATCCTAGGCTGCTGCTAGTTTTCGGCTGGAATGTTAAGGGTAAGCACAAGATTGTCTATGGAAACAAACGGTCGCGTTATTGAGAAACTCGACCTATTATGAAAGAACTCATAAAAGCGTCTACCTATTATATATGTATTTCCAGATTGAAAATTTGGATGAATATCTTATCTGATAAATGTGATATTATATTGACAGCTAAAAAAATGTCGTAATCAATTGCGTGCTGTTTTCGTTAGGTTGGACTTCGTGGAAAATAACAAATATACTTCAAGCAAGTTTTTTTTATACGGCTTCCAAAATTTTTAATTAATACTGTGATTGTATATTTTAAGTGAAAATATATTTTCACTGACGTTTTGATGAAATAATATCTAAGCACGTTTTCACCAGTTAGTATTATATTTCTACGAATAAAAATATATTTTCAATGGTCTCGATGTCGACTTTATGAAAGTTCCTTTTAATATAAAATTTTAATTGCTATCATTACACGTTGTGGGCGAAGTTGGATTCAAATTAAAAGAATTAATTATGCATAAAAATATTACAATCGGTCTTAATATATTTTTTTTTTTTACATTTTTTTCGTTAATGTTTTGATTTAGCTGTTATTTCGCAGAATAACCGTGTTACTAATGTTTTGCTTTGATGATTGGCAATTATTTAAGAAGCCATCTGTTGTATGTTATACGGAACCAATGAAAATTAATGTGCGAACAAGTATAGCGAATTCGCTCATCTTAAAACTAGCCTTACTTCAAATATTGCGGTTATGAAATAAGGTTACCTCTATCGTTTACGTCTGTATTAGTGTAATGAAAATGACACTGTGCAGTTATTTGAATAACACTTTCAACTCATTTGAATATTTATCGGAAAACGTCTTAGAAAAGAACGTCTGAATTCAAATCATAGACACATACAGGCTGTGGCCGCTTAATTTTATCGGCGAAGCTTATTACGTTGAATAACTTGTATACCCATGGTTATTTGCTTACTTTCAATCCCTACGCGATTTGCTCGACTGTCATTTGCCATACATCGGTTGACCTTCGGAGGTCGCATTCGGCAATTGAGATTATTTTGTTGTTTCTGTGCGCAAAATCGAGTCGCAAGAATGCATGTTCGTAAAATTTTGCTTTGTTTCGAAATTGACATGATTATGGCGGTTGAAAAAATGGCCGTTGAGGTCGTTTGCCCGCAGACCACAAAGAAGTAAAATAAATTGAACTCGGCGAGCTGTCATGTTCCGTTGGACCGCTATACCTAATACATCTTTGCACTCCTTTGATCGATTTCAATGGTACACGATTTTCGAGTCAGACATCATATTTTGCCAAGATCATAATCGTTTAGTATCATAACTTTTCTTTCACGGATCTGCATAATAAATGATTGATTTACACAGTCCATCGACGATATTCGATTCCTACATGTAGTTTTTTTTTTTTGAATCCGTTGATAAATAATCTATTACTCGAAGGGAATTTTTTTTTGTTGCGAATATACATTAATGTCACGCTATTGAAAATTTCGTCTGTTCTATTTAGCGCGATGGTAAATTGTAACAAATAGTTCTTCATATGTACATATTTTGACAAAGTTTTATTTGTATTTGGTTTTTATTTCATAAATAAATAATTAATTAATGATTTTACGTAAAATACCTTTGCTCCAGCCCTTAACTGTCATTTTTCCCCGTTTTGTTGTAAAACACAAATCGAGATCATAGTTCAATATTAAAATAATTATTTTCTGAGAAAACAAATGTTCTACACATTTTCCAATAATGGGAACCCTGGAATGTTTTTCCCGCCAACACTACGACAATTTTATCAAAGTAATTGTATACATAATTTTATTCTTTCGTTACATAGCAATCTGGCGGCAAATTTCGATACTAAGAATACAATAATTCACCTTTTGAAACAATTTTAGTTTACGCAAGTAATCCTAACAATGGACCATTACAACCATGTAGACAGGCCTATTGTTGATTTGTTAGCTATATTTGCAGCAATTTAATTATTCTTACTATCACCAAGGTCTTTGAAACTGTTCTGTTACTTGGTATATTTTTATACTATTTTACTTGGTGTAAATACACAAATGGCATTACTGTTTAATTTTTACCTGTAAATTATATATTTTAATCTAAGATGGTATCACTATGCAGAAATGCCATGGTTCTTAAAGAAGTACTTTATACGTAAAAGCATACTGTACACCTGTAACAATACGCTACAGGCTGTTGAAGATGTATTGGATAATTTTTTAATGGTGATGTCAGGTCAGAAGGATTCAGCAATTTTCGCTTAAATAGCGAAAGCCTATAAATTAGATTTAGGCAAGCATGTCCACGCTGAATGGTGCATCTTAACATATGTTGTTTAATGAGAAATGGCAGTCAACCTTTCTTCAAAGAGGGTTATTTAAAAAAGTAAAGATTTTTTAAAAGACTAATAGTTATTGCTTGAAAAAAAGAGCAGTGGACATGTTTGAAAACATCATTATTCATATAAATCTTTTGAAAAGTCAATTTATAAATGTATCAATCTAGTACGAGGATAAAATAATCAAAAAATAAGTGAAAAGTGTTTCTAAATTTGTGTATGTTAAAAAAAAAACTTGAATTAATCAACATTCGATTTAGTACTGAATTACACTTTTTTGTATGATTGAATTCAAATTCATCATACATGCTGTATATGTCATGTATCTTTTCCACACACTCTTTTGCATTCATTCTTCATTTGATTCCTCCGAGTGAAGCGATCAATTGAATACTTGCTAGAAGTCAATTGTGATAAATTAATTTGTACTCGCCGTTTGCCAGCCATCTTTGATTCTTATCAATGAAAATATTTATCTTCGAGTGCATCTGTACTGTTTATAATGTAGTATTAGAGAGAATCTGAAGTATTTCATCATGAAGGGAGGGTGATCAGCTAATTTTCAGTTTTTTTTCTTTATTCTCTGCTTTAATATTTACCTTATCTAAATATAAAGACTTTAACTAGTTTTTATTAAATTTAGTTGGGCTCATGCTGCAGTGGTCTCAAAGTCATCGGCATCCGTTTGGAATCTGACAAAATTGAGACCCTGACTCCCAGTATGAATGGATGTTTTTAAATTGATGTGAATATCTGTATAAAACTATGTGTGATGTCTTCAAATTTCCCCTCATAGGAAAGACATTACAAAAGGTACATGTTTCAATATTCAAAATAAGTTTAAAAATTGGAAATCATGGGAATAGATTCTCATCTCCTTCTCAAGTTGATCTCAAGTGACATAAAAAAAATCCTAATTTGTCTCTAGAATATTATTACCATAGTGATGTTTTTTTAATATCTGTATTGAATATTGATCCAAAATATTTTTCCCCAAAGTCTTTTTTATAGCCATACAGACATTATTCAACTTAAACAGTTTAATACATGACCACAATTAATGTAATGATGCAGCAATTGCGGTTTTAAATTAACGCATCTGTTCTGTATATATGATTGTTCATCTGGGAAGGTATTTCTGATGTATGTATAATAACAATGTGGCAACCTTATATTCTGTGCCTTATCGTCTTTTGAAGGCATCGTGGGACACCACTATTTCAACATAACAATTCTGTAGTACAACAGTCAGAGGGAATTGATATTTATTATTATTTCTAGATTGTACAACAAATATTAGTGATAAGGATATTTGCTCCATTTCCAAGGAATGTAATACAATTGGGTTTAGTCAACTATCGATTAGGTGTGAATTTTTTTACTATAAATTTGATGGCTGTGATTTTATGTTTGCAATTGTAATGTATACATTTGTCATAAAGCAAACACGTATGTGAAACTTAAACTTTTTTCCTGCTCAGTTTTCCAATGCAATTAATCCTCCTAGGCCTGAATTATCAAAAAGCAATTTTGCAGACATAACATTAAAATAGAATTTTATACAGGCAACATCCATATTATTATTGGAATACTCATTAAAATAATCTATATGAAGTGATGCATACACATTCACGGTTGTTGTGTGGAGTCCAACGTTCATCTATATGTATACAGGGAGGTTGCAAGCAGGTTAAAACATGGCCGTTATTTTATGTGCATATGCTGTTATCCCACGCTCTACCTGTCATGTGTGATAATTCCTTTTCTCCTTATCTGGGAACAACACTGTTATCTGTATATCAATTTATCATGCTGGTCATGTTTACCTTTAGCACTTCGCTTATCCAACATATCACTATTTTAAAAAAGCCTATTTACCCAAGGGTCTATTTAAATCAAAATTTTTTTTGAATTTATCGTATACGTTCAGTTAATTTTTCCATCAATATTCAATTTAATCAAATCTCCTTCAAAAGGATCCCAAATAGAATCAGATTTATTTATGATTTCAATATCATTCATATATAATTAATGTTGAAAAAAGACAAAGAAAGAAGCGATGGCTTGAAGAAATTCCTGATTTTTATAAATATTATTTAAAGTTTGTTAAGTGTTTTAATTATTAGGCTTTGATCCATATCAAAGATTTAAGAAATAAGGGCAGTAGTTATAATGAGCTTTGAAACCACATTTCTAAAAGTTTCGATGAAGATATACATTGTAAAGTAGCAATATTAACATTTTTTTTTTTTCAATTCTAAACACATTTTATGCCATGTGACAGTAATTAAGTAATCATGGTTTCAAGCATTAATTGATTCAAGAAAATCTAATGCGAATTTGATGTATCAAATACCTTCAGTAAATTTTTTTGATTATATTATGGAAGAAAATCTTAATAATAATTGATACAAAACAGAGAAGACTGGAATGTTATATCATTAACTATTAATTTCTTTCTTTTACATGAAGAAATTTAACATTACTATAATGATAACAAACAAATCCTCAGGAAATAAAATAGATAGAAAACAGTAATTCAGTTCAATCAATTTGCTGGAAAGAAAACTTGAAAATGAATGGCTTAGAATTCGACAGTTGTTAATGCTTCCGATGAGCAAAACCAGTCCTGAGCATGCAATATATTGTGGAAATACTAATAAAAATGATTTTTTATAATTAAAAAAAAAAGTAATTGATCAAGTTACCAAATAAATATACAATATTTTAATTCTTTCTGCTTAAAAAATACCAAAAGTTATTTAGTATTATATTTATTCAATATTGAAATTGAAAATTTAATTTTTGTTAACCTCGATTAATTTACCAAAACCTATCCTATTAGTAAATTATCAAAAAAATCTTTGGCATCATATTTAAAATTTTGTTAGGGCATGTATGTGTACGAAAACAAATTTTTAAATTATAGTTTTTCATCAGTTCATAAATTTTTATGTTTTAAGTTCTTAGTCACATTTATAAATGTAAAATTCTGAGTAACACAACACTTGAAAAACCCTGGGAGTTTCACTGATCAATCTATATGGTAATCATATTTGTTCAGTGATAAAAGTGAAATTTGTATGATAGGAAGGTACACATTATCAGTCTGAGAATTGAATTACTTTTAACTGTCATTCTGGGACTATAATTGTATGTTGATTCATAAGTGCCGATGACTAATTGTAGATTGTTGGTTTATATTATACTCAAACAAGTTTTTTATGAAATCAAGGTGATATTATAAAAAATGAATTCATCAGAATCGATAGAGAAATTTATTATGACACTTGTTTTCATCATTCTGGTTATTAACTCCTTAATCGACTAGCCTTAAAAAAAAGAATTTCATATAATTTATAGAAGATATTATAAATCGATCTATGTATCTGATTCATAGACTGACATACCTTATTATAATAGAGTTCTAAACATTAACTATAGATTCAATCGATAAAAATTGATACCTTATTATAATAGAGTTCTAAACATTAACTATAGATTCAATCGATAAAAATTGATGTTGACGAAAATTTTCCTTATCACCATTGTAATGAAAATGTGAAAAAATATTTGCAGGATTTAGGGTCATCACAAAAAAGTTATACACATAACAGCCATTATGCTATTGTTAAAATCTAAGTTCGTGAGATGCAGAAATAACTATGTATTTCAAATTTGAATTGTTACAACTTTGTAAGATTCCACATGTTTTGTCACTAATGACCCGGGTTTCACCATTCGGCATTTTCAGGCATTCTATCACACGGATGCAACAGAACTGACCGGGTCATTAGTGACAAAACATGTGGAATCGTACAAAGTTGTAACAATTCAATTTTGATATTTAAATTCTATCAAGCACCTTCAGTCGATATCATAAACTATGTGTTTCGTCATCTTAGTTTATCACTTTAAGGTGTTAACTGTCACTTCTTGATGGAAAGGCATGATATTTCAAATAATAAAAATACATTTTTTAGTACTTATTTCC
This sequence comes from Himalopsyche japonica, assembly GCA_028555115.1. NCBI lineage: Eukaryota > Metazoa > Arthropoda > Insecta > Trichoptera > Rhyacophilidae > Himalopsyche > Himalopsyche japonica. Next base: position 2,145,017 of record JAHFWJ010000446.1, on the reverse strand, counting down.
ACAATATATATCTCAGTTTATATGACCAATATTGTATAATAGTTGTGGAACTACTTTTACCTTATTGTAATGGAATTCTCTCTGTAGTATATGTTGTATTTTATAACGTATCTATATCACACTGCAACATGTGTGTTTGCAAGAAGGATAACAAAACAAACGCCCGTATACCCTAAACTTTGCATGATGTGCACAGCACGTGGATAAAAAACCACTCTTAGGACAGTCAGACTGTGACGTGAAAATAATGTTCTATTTTATCACAATAATGCCAAAAGTTCATCTATATCATTTACATAGATTTAGCTGTATGATACTGGTTAGATTGATATATTAGGAATAAAAATGATTACAATATTCTGTTAATTCAAAGTGTTGATTGAATCAAATTTCATTATTTAACAAATCTATCGTATCTACTGTTATCTCTGAAACTGGAAATCTATTTAAAGTTGACGCACCTCATGGGTTGAATCTTTAACTTAGCTAGTAATTACTTGTGAAAATAAAAGACCCCCAGCACACTCCTGAAATGGGAATAAATACTTTTATTCTTATAACTTTGATGACAGAATTCTACCAAGCAAATATTAACCCAATAAAAGAATAATTATTTGAATTGTTGAAACTGTTCCTAAATTAATAATTATTTGTTTTCTTCTTGCAGACAGTACAGCATGGCTTCCCGAACAAACCCATGGCGCTCGCCTGGGACCCGCTCCTGCGGTTGATGGCCATCGGCACGGCCTCAGGCGCCATCAAAGTATTCGGTAGACCTGGAGTTGAGTTTTATGGCCAACACACAAATGGAGAGATCGCAGTCACGCAAATTATCTTCCTGCCAGGTTATTAGCTCATATATTTATTTTTTTCATGTTGCTCTTTCGATCCATCATATTGTATTTTGGAAAGCTATCTAAATGATGTAAATGAATAAAATATGATTTCATATTTATTTCTTTGTTCTGGAATAAATGAATTTATCACCTTCTTTTAACACTTAAATCAGCGAGTTATTTTTGGTTAAATAACATTATTTAGGTTTTGATTATTTTTTACTATTACACAGAAATAATGCATGGTTAATTTAAAATTATTACCTAAAAACTTTTTTACTTTTAATTAACCCCTCCCTATATCTTTTTTTGCCAAACTAATATATGTATACTTTATGATATCGACTGAAGGTGCTTGATGAAATTTCAATATCAAATTTGAATTGTGAAACTTTGCACTATTCCAAATGTTTGTCACTAATGACCCGGGTTTCGTCCTTCGGCATCTTCAGGCATTCTATCACACGGATGCAACATAACTGACTTTCAGTTTTTTGAGTCTGTAATTTTTTCTATTTAATATTTTCAACATTGGTTTGAATCCTTTATTTATTTTCATATTTCTAGGAACCGGTCGGTTGGTTTCCCTCTGCGATGATAATTCTCTACACCTGTGGGAATCGGCGAGTGAGAGCTCCTTGGTAGAGATCCGAGGACAGGCCCTCGAGGGCAAGCTTAAAAGGATATCCACAATTTGCACAGAGGCGTCCGGAGAACATTTACTTCTCGGGACGGAAGGCGGAAATATCTATCTACTAGACCTGGCCACGTTCACAATGAGTGATAATATTATTTATCAAGATGTTGTCATGCAAAAGTAAATATTTATCAACTGATTATGAATTAAATATTAATTATTTGTTAAATCCAATTTTCGAAAGATTATGTGAAAGAAAATAATAAGCTTAACTAATGTTTATTCTACAAAAACCAGGACCGATTCTGAAGCCAAAAATATTTTTCTATCGTTATTTTGATTATAATGTATAGCAGAAATTTATTTTCCATCAATTAACACAATCACTGCGTCAAAATATATCATATAATAAAGAATTTGAAAATTCGCAGTTTTCAACCATTTTAAGAGATCGTTTTACACTAAAAAATGAAATCCATCATGAAATTAATTACCTAAGACTTGTTTTTTTATTTTACTTTCTCAAAACACATGGCATTGCTGGCATACCCTAGCCAAAACGTAGTTGCATTATCTGGATGGACACGGGAGCTATGTCGGACACACCGAATTGTTCATCGTATAGAATTGTGACTTTAGTATGAATACAAAAAAAATGTGGTTCCACTTACACATATTGTATTATAGTTAATTTCCATAGTGTATATTATTACTGCCATATTTTGGTTATTAAATTTTATTTAACTATTTCAGCTGTCCAGAAGATTATAAATTGACTCCCGGCGCAGTGGAGTGTATTAGTGAGCATCCCACAAAATCCCATCTGCTTCTTATCGGCTACAACCGAGGTCTCATGGTGGTTTGGGACAGGCAGGCTAGCCGTGCCCAGAATACCTTTGTCTCCAATCAGCAACTAGAGAGCGTGTGCTGGAATGAAACTGGTGAAGAGCTTATTATTATCAGATTTTTACACATTCCTGAAATATTAATGTTGAATTTGAAATGTTTTGAAACAAAAATATATTTTATATTTGTTTTGATATTTTCAGGTTCCGAATTCACATCGTCCCACAATGATGGCTCATACATGACATGGGAGCTTGCGATAAATACAGAAAAGCCATTCAGGGAACCGGTCACTCTATATGGACCGTTCCCTTGCAAAGCCATCACAAAATTGGTGCAGAGGTCCAGTGAATTGCATGAAAATATCACCATATTTGCAGGTTTTATATAGCTACTTAAATTTTGTGAACTATAATCATTGAACAGTGAATTAAAAAAAGTAAATGCAAATTCTAAATACTTTAAGGAATGGTTATTCTTTTTTTTTTTTTTTTAATTTACTGATAAATGATGTTGACGAAGGAACAATGTTGTTTTGTTAGTGCTTATTGGTATGGCACCAGAATTGACAGCTGCCGATATACAACCTAATTAATAAATTCACATTTAAATACAAATTTTTCAATGTATAATTTAATATAGCTTTTTCACATTCATTTTTTGATAATATTGACATATGTCGATGCCAAAAGATATGGATGAAGTAAATTAAAATTGAACTAATGATAATAACTGAATAAGATAATATTTACCTTGTGCATATAAAATATTTTATTAAACTTTTTTTATTCTTCAGGTGGTATGCCCAGATCATCATATTCCGATAAATACACGGTGACAGTCGTGCAAGAAGACAAACATGTTGTTTTTGATTTCACAAGCAGGGTGAGAAAAAAATCACGATAACTTTTAAATTTTGTAAATCTTGGTATTTTTGTAGGAGAAACTCTAATTTTACAATAATTTGTTTTCCTGCAATTATTTTTATAATCCCATTTTAGGGACACATTGTTTTTCTCATATAATTCAATAATAATTACAGTAAATATTAATAACATTTTGAGATGCTTTTTGTTGTTTATATCACATAAAAATAAAAACAATAGGCTGTGCTCATGATTATGTATTATTTTCAAATGTCCATATACAATAATGCAGTCACAAAAGTGAAAATTTCATTAAAATGTATTCATTTCCCATAATTCAAATTCAACTAGTAAGTTTGTAACTATTAAGTCTGGTTTTCGAGTTTTCCTCATCCTTTCACTAATAGCAAAATGTTTATACCACGTTGTAACATTCCCAGGTAATAGATTTCTTCACGACGACAGCCGTACCAACAGAGGCAGCTTCGGAAGACGAAGTGGACGCTCCCCGACCACAGTCTCCCGGTCTCTTCCTCCCGCAGAGTGTGCGCCAACCCGCCGCGTCACTCGTTGTCCTTGCGGAAGAAGAACTCATCGTTATTGACCTCACTGATCCGTCATGGAACATGATGAGGCTACCTTACCTTGTTTCACTGCACGCTTCAGCTGTTACTTGCTCACATCACGTTAGCAGTGTGGATGGAGAAGTTTATAACAATATCGTAGAAGCAGGTGAGATATTTTTTTATCAACCATTATACACGGCAAGTCTCGGTTGCCTTTAAGTACAACATTTCTGACCGAAGTTGCCATACTATAACCTAGCCCTGCAGGCAAATGACAGTCGTCACAGCTCTGCCCAACCAGCTAATCGATAGACTGCCTCTTTTGCACTCAATTAAATTACAATACTCATCATGTGGTGCGTGCATTATTTGTCTCTACAGGCATTTATTATGTATCCAAAATGAATGCAGAAGAATATATGAGCAGTTGGTTTTAAACAAATTTGGAATTGTTTTAGTTTTTGGCTTAAAAGTTGTTAATCTTTATTATTTAGTTAGTAAGAGCGATCAGATGAAACCGGATTCAAATTCCAGCAAAGGATTTTTATTTTATTCAATATTTGAGACTTGGCAATTAGGTTTGTGATGTTATTGTCAGCCATCTTGGCTACATAAGCAAAGTAGTGACACTGTACACACGTTTTTAATTTGTTTACAAAACAAAAATGTCAGGTTTTTCTTATCAAACATTTCAGGAAAGAAACAAACGCAGCATTTATACTCAGATTCAAAATGGCCAGTCTCTGGCGGGCAACTACTGTGCGCTAAGCCAGCTCAACCTAATGATACTCGACAATTGCTGCTAACGGGACACGAGGACGGTACTGTTGCCTTCTGGGATGCATCAGGAGTCACTCTCAACCCTCTGTACAAGTTCTCCACATCAAATCTTTTCAGGTACACTAAAATTATATTAAATTGTCCTATACATTTCAAAGTATTTTGAATTTGATCCGGATAATTTATACCCATTGATTGAAATGACACAATTTTTTTAGAATCATTTAATATTACATGTTAAAATGTGTTTTTCTTCCCTGTGTAAAAAATTAAAAAAAACAATATAATCTGTTAATGCAGTATTTGAATACACACTAATTCAAAAATAAATGTACGATACTGAAGTCAATGACATCATAGACAGGGAAGAATATTCATAAACTAATATTTTAATGTCTATTCCAAATTTTCGACACAATGTTTTATCCGATTAAAACTACACAATCTCTACAAATATCACAGAGAATACAGCTTATACCGTCATATTACCGTATCATAGACGTTATACCGTCTGCGTACAACACCGTCCTTTGTTAACCTTATTTTATTTAATTTATGATATCGACTGAAGGTGCTTGATGGAACTTCAATATTAAATTTGAATTGTTGCAACTTTGTACGATTCCATATGTCTTATCACAAACGACCCGGGTTTCACCATTCGGCATTTTCAGGCATTCTATCACACGGATGCAACAGAACTGACCGGGTCATTAGTGAAGAACTGACGTTCTGTTGCATCCGTGCGATGGAATACCTGAAGATGCCGAAGGGCGAAACCCGGGTCGTTTGTGATAAGACATATGGAATCGTACAAAGTTGCAACAATTCAAATTTACTTATTTTATTTCATCAGTTGAAAATGTTTATTCCGTGCTAAAACTGGTCCAAGTTATATAAAATTTTGAAGCATAAGTGCCATAGATTATATACTCACGCTCGAAACTCTTTACAGACACAGTGCTATGGTCTTGCAATTTTACCATTGTTAGAATGATATTTTCCTTAGTGTATTTTTTTAGAGCGATATTATTCTTAAAGTTCCTATGATCGTGAATGTTTCCTAACGGTGCACCATAGTTTTACTCTATTATTTGTAATACACTTACCGATCTAGACAGGCCGTGGTAGTGTTAAAAAATGGTAATTAAATGTGTTTTGATTTGGCATCGTAATAATTAATGGATTTATTTCCACATAATACTGGTATTATTTATAAGAAAGATACCAACGGAGAATGCTGTGAAGAGAGTGAATAGTAGCTGTTTCTTTTTCCTGCGCCAATTGAATACTCTCACCAGCCATCATATGGTATTCACTCTCTCACACTTACTTGTAGTGTTTCAACAGTCATTTTTATCACTAGCATATAAAAACAAGCTATAAGAGATATGCTCGAATCCTATTCTATAAGAAATTATAGTTGCAATGAAATTGGAGGGTGGTTTCCAAAAGCGGAAAACAATTTAATTTAAACAAATATGTTCCACATATCCTCAGAAAATAGAGAAAATAAAACTGTATCTATGGATAATTTGACATTTTCCATGAAAAGTTTTTTTTAGACAGTTGTTACGTTGGAATGATATTGAATTAAACATAAGACTCTTGATATCGCTATTCGGTGGATGGTTCCTTCTGCCATCCGACTATGAAAATACTTATGTGGAAGTATTATTATTTCAAATATTGCCAGTTTTCCCCGTTTTATGAATTCACATAACACATTGCAACACTTGTCTGTCTTTTATTTATTTTATACCAGCCGGCTTTACACGTTGGCACTTTGACTTGTGATTGGGAGGTTTATGCTTTAAAACGTGGAAGGGTGTACTTAATGTTCTCATTTTTAAGCAAGTTGTCATTTTAAAGCATATAAATCACCTGATTGCGAACAATAGCACCCGAGTCTAAAGCTAGTTATTGACTGTGACAGACAATTTTAAAGTATGTACACATATGAGCTTTGGATGTCCTTATAAAAGCACCGTATGAAACAAATTTGCGAATTAACAATGCGTCTTTCCTAAACAACACACATATAAATCTTATGTTTATTGTATTTCTTCTAATGAACCTTCTTTGATTCTCTTAATAAAATCAATTAAGTCCCACATCTTTTTAACCATATTTATCGTTAAATTTGAAGCAAAATCCACTGTTTTAAATAATTAATATGGTGAAAAAATAACAATGTATTTCAATTATACTAACATTATAAGGTATATAGTTTATAGCTATTTCGGCTTCGCCCTAGTCAGATTTATATTTCTGATAATCGATCAATCAAACTTCTATTGGTTTAGTAATGATCAGCGAGTTTTGCTCTAAATTGACTGAACCCCAAGTAAAACCTTGATTTTATGTTGACTATTTTGAAAAAATCTAAAAACAAGCATTAATTAATTTATAAATATTATATTTTTTATAAATTGGCTACTTTCTTACTAAGAGTGTAATTATATGGCAATAGAGTAAAGCCTTGATATAACGGACCTCAACAATGGACTTTGGATTTTACGGATAAATTTGTATTTTTTCGAATCACTGTAATTGGTTTGCATACTTCAAACCGAGAATCATTGTCTGGTAACAATGTTATATGTATGGCAGGCAAACATGTGATCGTAACTTTTAGTTGTTATGGATTAGTCCGTTATGTTGAGGTTTTACTGATTTTGAATTCATGAAGCTTTTGAGGGCTGAATAGTGATATAGTTTTTATTCTATGATATTCATTGAAAAGTTAAATTCAAACTATCATCACATAGTTACAAAATTGCATAGTACTCGCTTACTGTTTATCTAACGGTCACTAAATGAATTCGAGGTTTTACTGCAATCTCATGTAATGTAACAGCTGTTGTCCAATGAATGTGAACATAACAATATATTTAACCTAATACTGATGCCTGTGTAATGCTTTTGGCTTGCTAAAGTGGGCTAAAGCGAATTGCTCTGAGGTATGTGCTAAACCTAACTTAGAATAATTATTTTCTTAGTCGTGAAGCGTTCATTTTGAATTGTAACATGCATTATTGGTAGAAAGATTTATATTGAAAAGCCACATGTTGGTTGTACTATATCCTCTGTTTCAAAAAGGCTGAAAACATAAGTAAATCCGTGGTGAGGAGATCTACTTGTTGGCAATCGATTATCAAGCGGTGGGTGAATGAAATAGTCAATGCAGACATTAACAATCACAAACTTTAAGGTCTTGATCGGTATATTCAAAATAACAATACTGATTTACATTTTTTTTTTTAAATTCACTGCCCATTTTATGATGTAATTGAAAATTATTACTGCCGCCGAAATTGTGGATAGCTTAAGTAAATACACACTTGTTTTATGCAGTCTGTGTAGAAAAATTTCATACCATAATATAAATAAAATATTTTGATATTGTTTATTTAATTTAGGGATATTTAATAAAATTTGCCGACTGCATTGGGCATATATGTTTCAGCCATCTTTTTAATGCCCAGTTGTTAGTTTTAACAATCTCATGGCCATCACTCCTTGCCAATGTGTAGTCAAAAACTTGAATGAATTTTAAGCATCATCCCCAATCCACTTTAATCCTAGTATGCTTTCAGCCTTCCAAAAATAAGATGTTACATTCGTGTCTTGCATTCATTTTTGTATTGCTCCATCTTCATGTTTTCCGTTCACTGCAACACTTCAGTAGTAAATATGTTATTAATTATTCAAAAATGTGAGTATGCCGGCTTTATATCTCATTTGATTGCTTTTTATTTTTTTGCTGCGTTCACCGATTTTTTATATAAAAATATTTTAATAATTGTTTATTTAGTTGCATGTTCTATTTGTTTCTCTATTTGTAATGGATCCAATGTTGAAGCAACTCGAAATGAAACTGTTACTTCACATTTTTATTCTTTGTAGCACAGTTCCCAACTTGTATGGATATATTTTTTAGATATGATATATATACTTAGTGATTCAATATCATTAATTTCATTGTATTTTCCTTCAAATTCCGGTGCATTTTATTATTGATATTGTGCGAAATTCATCAGATGTGATCATAAATATAATTTTCCATTCCAATGATCTCAAATTGAACAAAAAAGTAGATGCCAATATTGATCACTAATTGACTAACAGTTTTCAACATATTTGTTATATGTATATATAAAAAGGTATTTGTTTCATAGAATAATATTTGCTTTTCTGCTAAATACCATTTCCATTCTAATCATATTTTTCAGATTCTAGTAATTCTCTCACAATATCATCATACCTATAATAGTTCACTTGACTCTTAATTTATACAGCTGATTTTGTAAATCTTGCTTAAATACCTGCGATCAAATTGTCTCTTGTTATTCTAGTGGTGAAGATATTATGGATGACGGAGTAGACTCGCCGCAGAGCGGTGATGATGAAGAAGAATGGCCGCCGTTCCGTAAAACTGGAGTTTTCGATCCATACAGTGACGACCCGAGATTGGCCGTGAAAAAGATTGCACTGTGTCCGCTCTCCGGCACCTTGATCGTTGCCGGAACGGCCGGTCATGTTGTGACAGCAAATATTGGAATGGATCAAGTTTCAAAGCCTGTTAAGGTGAAAATGATATTTTATTAAATATGCTATAATAAAAATTGAGATACGTTGTACAACATCATTTTAACCGGGAAATGTAAGTGTATTGAAAAAGGTTATTACTTGTTTTCACAGCCAGTGTGTGCAATAGAGAAACATTTACAACACATCAATGCTGTGTATATTTATCTCATATTAAAATTGATTATTTTTCTTTTACACAGTCGGTTATTATGAATATTGTATCGGACAGAGACGGTTTCGTGTGGAAGGGGCATGACCAGCTCAACCTTAGAAGCTGTGACATTTCCATGACACCAGGTTTCCAGGTAAATTAGTTATATAGTTTTTTTATATACTAGAAATTATTAGAAAGATGTGGTGTAGTTCTGCAACTGAAATTATTTTATGAATACATATTTTAATTTGATATGTCAATAAATAATTCATTTTAAATTAAAAATTCTATGGTACTGTCATCTTGTTTATGATGTGAGTTTTTTTAATGACTTACTATTTAACATTCTGTTTAAACTTTTTAATGAACATATTAATTAGCACAATTAATCCATATTTCAATCAATATTGCAGGTTTCCAGCGTGTTGCAATTAGTGCCACCAGCAGCAGTGACATGTTGCGCTTTGCAAGCCGAATGGGGTCTTCTGGCTGCGGGAACTGCGCATGGATTGGCACTCTACGATTATAGACGTCTCGCTCCTGTTCTAAACAGATGCACATTGAACCCCAACGGTTAGTATCTCATTGAAAATTGTTTCCTTTCATGTTTTCCAGATAACATGAGGGTTAAAATCAAACAATCTATATATTTATGACCCGATTAATGTAGCACACTAAGACTTATTGATTAATTATTGTTGACAACTATGACTGAAATCTTGCAGATCTCACTGGCGCAGGAGATACGCCTATATCCAGGCGCAAATCGTTCAAAAAGTCATTGCGGGAATCTTTCCGTAGATTAAGAAAAGGAAGATCACAACGAAGGCAGCCACAATCGTCACCTAGTCCTGTTGTTGAAAAGAAGACACTGGCACAGGTTCGCCATTTAATATTTCATTTACTCCCATGTTTACCATCTTATATGATTATATTTTGTGTTAAGATTTGTATTAAGTCCGTCATTGGTTATTTTACAATATATATGTAAACATGTTTCGAATATAGCCTTCGGTGGTTGTGAATGATCTTCAACAATTCTAAAATTATGATGCAACCCGAATCTATTTAAATGTTGTAATGTACTGAGTATGATTTAGTTAATCCGTATTCATAATTACACGAGAAAATTATTCTTACACAAAAGTGATGACACGATTTTCCATTGAAAGGTAAATTACTTGCTCCATTTCATTGACAATTTCATTATTATCTTTTCTGTGTATTATATAGGGTGCTCCGAAAAAAACACATGAGTCAGGTGATTCATTTAGTCCATTGGAAGCAAAACCTGTTGAAAGACAAATTGAAGCTCGTCCCGTTGATGACTCCAATGGCTCCATGGTCAGGTGTCTTTACTTTGCCAGAAGTTTCCTCGTTAGTGGTAAGTTAATAAACGTTTATATATTTTTTGATGTATCTTAGTATCTGAAATGCGCTTTTATATCTATTCTGTTCAATTGTATAAGTAGCAAGTAATATTCAAATATTATCATATTTATGAAATAAAGTCATGCAAACTCTTATTCTGATAAAGGTTTTTATCAAATTTGAATTATTACAATTTGGACGATTCCACATGTTTTGTCACTAACGACCCGGGTTTCGCCTTTCGGCATCTTCAGGCATTCTATCACACGGATGCAACAGAACTGACCTAAGTTAAAACATGTGGAATCTTACAAAATCATAACGATTCAAATTTGATATTAAAATTCCATCAAGCACCTTCAGTCGATATCATAAATTAAAGGTTTTTATATTTATTGTAAATGACACATTTTGACTATTCATTTTTCATGTTCATATTTTCCGATGCAGGTTGTTGCGTTTGTCTAAACTCAACATTGAAATTATTGTTTGACCAAATGTTCGTTTTGTTTTCAGTTCAAAATACAATCCCAACGCTGTGGGCCGGGACCAACAACGGTACAGTCTATGTCTTCACCATCACAGTTCCCCCTGCAAACAGAAGATCAGAAGATGAGGTAACTGCACAATTTGAAAGTGGTTAACTAACTACTAATCTTGTCTTAGCCTTATCTCTCTATCATTATTTGTTCAGAAAAAAGGGATTGAGTAACTCAATGACAAAACAATTTCTGTTGAGACCACTCTATTAAAATTCCATACGCTACACACTTTTATTGACATAAATACATTGAGACAGAATTGAAAATGAAATGTATTAGTAATTGAATAACAACAAAAACACACACACCCTCGTTATTAATTGATCGCTGATAGTTGTGTGCAACATTGCCTGTTTCTGATGAATTAGTGGTTAAAATTGTAATTTTTTCAGGTTACTTGTCATCTTGCTAAAGAAATCCAATTGAAACATAGGGCACCCGTTATTGGCATCACAGTGTTGGATGGAGCGTCTGTGCCGCTACCAGAACCTCTAGAGGTAAGTTATTAATTAACTTATATGTAAACAGTAATAATGCTTTTTAATAATAATAAACTTTTCTTTATCCGCATAACTAGTTTCTGATATTTTGCAGAAGCATTAAAAACAAAGTCACTCATCAGCGAGTGATTTATTTTTCATTTTATTTGACAAGAAATCATTTTGAATATCATACTGTTACAAAAGTTATCTTATACACTTATTGACAGCATTTGAAAGAGAAAAACATATTTATGTTGTTATTTATTCCTTTTATAGGTCGAACAAGGAGTGTCACCGTTACCTGATGCCACACAACCGCACAGAGTAATCATTGCTTCTGAAGAACAATTCAAGATTTTCTCACTGCCATCATTAAAACCATACTGCAAATATAAGTTGACAGCCCATGAAGGAGCTCGGGTAAACATATTACAAATATCAATTTATTTTGTGATTTATTAATATGGATTAATTCAAAGACATTTTTAAAAAAATCACCTCTGCCAAACCGTTACGTTATTTTAGTTTTTTGGTGCCCGGAAATCAGATTCTATCACATGCAATTTCTACAATCTCACATTTAATTTAGTACATTGACGTCTGATTTGATATTTTTGTTAACAATAGTCTTTGTCTGAATATTGGTTGAGTGAATGGACATGACACATTTTTTACCTGTTAAAACTTGGCCTCGGTGTAGCTAAACTTGTTTATATTCATATCTATCATGCAATGTAAAGAATTGAATCCAAAAATTGCTCAATCTATTCCATGGCTTAAAGTCTCTTACAAAATTGTAATTCCCGACTGATTGATGAACAAGGTGCGACGAATGGCCTTTGCGAACTTCTCCTGCATGCCCAGCGAGCCCGTCTCAGGAAAGGGAGGCCTCCACACGGAATGCTGTCTCCTCTGTCTTACAAACCTTGGTGACTGTCTTGTGCTCAGCGTTCCTGATCTTCGACGACAACTCAACGCAGCGGCTGTACGAAAAGAGGATATCAAGTTAGTAATTCAGTTGAAGTGTTGTTTTTAATTTCACAAAAATCTACATTTATAATTATCTTTAACGCAAGGAAATCTGTTAGCGTAATACAATACTTGTCAAGAAAATCTTCACTTAATCGAGTCAGTGATTTCCGTGAGATGAGCAAAACTGGTCATGATCCTAGAAGTATAAAATTGTGGAAATAGTACTAAAAATGTGTTTTTATTATTTAAAAAAAATGCTTTTCCACTCCGGAAGCTTACACAAAATATAAATATGACTAAACTAACTACATTATTATTACACGGTGAAAAAATAGCAATGTATTTTAGTTCTACAAAATTATTTTAAACAAATATAGTTGATAGCTATTTCGGCTCATGCCATCGTCAGAACTATGCTTAAACTAACATTTGCTTATCTATATATAGCTGTGCAGAAAAGGCACACAACACATCCTCTCTCCTGTTCCAACGGCCTAGCTTGTTGCTTTAACACAATAACACTAAATTTTATAAATTCTAAATGAAACAATAGGTGTCTATGACAATAAGATTATATGTGGGACGGAAGTGATCCTTCTGGAAGTAAATCAGACCACCCCTTTGTGCAACGGCTGGACAAGTGTTAGTTTAAGCATAGTTCTGACAATGGCATGAGCCGAAATAGCTATCAACTATATTTGTTAAAAATAATTTTGTAGAACTAAAATACATTGCTATTTTTTCACCATGTTATAATGGAGTTCTACCAAGTGAATGCCAATTCAATCAATACATTATTATTTGTATTCCATAGTTGCATGTTACATTATAAGAGACATATTTTAATTTAGTAGAAAAATTTGTTGTTTATTTTTCAGTGGAATTTCAAGTTTGACATTCTCAAAATATGGCGAAGCTCTCTATTTACACTCGTCGTCAGAATTGCAGCGCATAACTGTGTCAGCCAATAAGGTGAGAATCCATGACTTCATCTTTTACTTTCAAAATTCTAGCTTCACCATTCAACAATGATCATAGACAAACTGTTGCAATAATGAATGATACAGATATATATAATTATAATAATTGCATTTATAACATAAACAACATAATAAAAAATTACATACATTGCTCATAATAAAGTAATAATGCCTCACATCATTTGGCACAAATTTTATTGGAGATGGAGAAAATTCACCAATCAATAGTTACTAATAAGACATCAAATTGTTAACAAAATGATCATATTAGTTAAGTCCATATTGCTTATTGTATCTGTTTTATTTGATTGAATGGTGCTTTTGTTTTTTAGGTAACCCGTGCTAGGTGTTACTTGACCCTGCCGTTGTGGGCGCGACTCATTGAAGCGCCTTCCTCATTAACAGTTGATGAAGCACCGATGCTCAATGGAGAGCATAAGGTTGGTCCATGTTCACCCATCAAAGTATCTCACAAAATAAAAATTACTAACTATAGCGTTAAGATTGATTTATTGTAGAATATAATGATTATTTCCTTATTAGAATTTTATCCCTGTTAACACTGCAACTGAAGACAAGTACGTTGACCACTCTACTACAGGCCTGGTTATTTAGAATTAATTTGATAATCACAATTTCAGGCGGGAGATGTCCACGAAAACGGAGCATCTGAAGAGAACCAACACAATGTAACATTGTCATCACAGAGTATTGGGGACATCACTGTAGACAGTGTTAAAGATCACCTCATTCAAGCGCTAAGCAACAGAAGTGGAGCTAGCAGTCCTGAAAACCTGGCAGCAAGATTGGGAACAATAAACTTGCAGGTATGAATTAGTAGAGTTATTGCAGCCACAAACAAAATTGACCAATATATATAAATACTTTTTTCTCTTTGAGATATTTAATTAAGTTAGTATTATACAAAGAAATCTTTCCATAGAAAAAAAAACAGGTCTAGGGAACATACTGGAAGATAGTTCTTTTTTCTCTCTATGCTTTGTTTTCAGTATCGGATATGTGCTGGGCTCACTATTCATTATTACTTTGTATGATCAGTTTTCTTAGAAGCCGTGTCAAATAAATTATTCAATATTTTTGTATTGGTTTAATTTCAGACATCATCTGTTAACCAGAGTTCAGTGATAGTCAAAACAACGACCCTCACAACCCTGAATAGCAATTCCAGCACCGGACAGCCAGCCGGCACAACGGAAGCCAATACCACTACCACCTCACACCACTCCAACTCTACCACCACTGACAATAGTGAGTATAGAAACTGTACAAATCTCAAACAAGATCAAAATTATTAAACGAGTATACAATGTATTGATTGAATTCAAATCTTGATAGGGGGAATTGAGAAGTGCCAACATTAAATAATGATGTTCCCAAAACAAAAGTTTCTTAACTTAGTCGCCGCATTTTGCTAGTATTCATTATTATATTTTATATAGTATGGACTATTAAATGTGGGATTTACTATTTTTTTGATCAGAGATTTAAGAGATCAGAGATTGCACCTCGTGTGGGATGAGAATCATAAAAGGGCTCAATTCCAGCCTCACTGATTATTTAATCATAAAACTATAACGTTTTGTCTAACTGCCACAATTATAGTACTGTTTCTTCCAACAAAAATGAAGTTATTCGTATTTAAAATATACCATTGGTTGTGGAGTTGTTATTCGTTTGTCACCCACACACCCTCCAATCACAATATGTTACGATACCCCTCACTCTTAATACCAACCCACACATGCTTATTGTTATTGTCCCTACACAAAAATATTCTGTCTTATTTAGCACAGAGTCTACTGAATTAACAATTATGTGAAATTCAAATATATTATTGAGTGAGAAGAAACGAAATGGCAATGTGTAGCAATAATGTAATGTGTCGTAATTTTCTTTACATTAGTGCACGATGACTGTTACATTTATTCAAAATTTATTGTTACGAGTGTTTCTTTTAGTAAATTTTTTTACTTGAACTAAATTTGTTAAATTTTATTCTTTAAGTATTTATGGTAACTGTACATGTTACGACCTCTATAATATAATAGATAATTTACAGTTGTGACTACATTATTTATAACATAGCTTTAAATTCTTGTACTGAAAAAGAATCATATTCTAAAAACATCTAATATAGTCTTTATTTAAAATATTTGACTTTCAAATGTATGGATTTAAGAAGTAATATTATAGGAGGTCAGTTACCCGCTATCGCTATGCTTTGTTTTTTTAGGGTGATCAAACATCTGTGCTTTTGAACAGAATCGATAAATTGATAGGAAAAAACACTTTTCATATTGGAATTCGAAAGTGTGAGATCATTTTTACCAATTTTTGTGTAACCCATCTTTGAAAATTAAAGGAAGGCGGGACGTTTCTTAAATTTTACTTTTTTTAATAAATATTTTAATCTTTCCCGTATTCTCCGTTTTCCGCATTTTTCGTTTATTTTTTAGGAACCCACGAAAAACGTAGAATCGAGGTTTCACTGTACACCAAAATTAATTAAATTGCTCAATATCCGTCACAATAGTTTGAATTATTGTAGAGGTTGTAACTGTGCAAATTGTTTTCCCAATATTGTGCATCTGAGTTGCTTTATGTGTCGTTGATCCGTCGCTTGTTTTTGTTTGTAGTTTTAGAGCATAGCAGAGAAGAGGGACAAATCACCCGCGTGGAGGTATAATCATCATTTTATTTATTTTTCAATTTTGACACATCTTTCTTGAAGAGTTACAGATTCTTGAATGCCTCAAGAAACGAGAGACGTACAGCATAATAGACTAATTTGTGGAATTTCATTTAAAGTCAATCAGTAAATAGATAATATAAGCTGGATAAAATTGTTATTCAAAAATATTTGGCACCAATGTTTCCTATTTTTTAAAGTTACAAATAGTTATATATATTTCCCTTTTTTGTGTAAAAATCATATATTGTCACATATGTATGTATGCTTTGACATAAAAATTTTGTTTGAATAGTCTTTAAATATTTCTTCTATTCGTTTCTTTATTCGAGATGTTTTCAAAGTATTAAATTTTTGTTGGATAAATTAAAATATTGTTTAATATAATTTATTGCACAAGTTTATCATGCATTGTGTCTGTCGTTTCTTAAAATTTGTTTTGGACAGATTTTGTGATCTTTTTGTCATCTAACTCTTATTCAATAATGAGAAAGGTGTGATTTTATTTTTGAATATCATTTACAACTTTTTTAATTGAATACGACATTTTACTGTTTCCTTTTGTGTTTTTAAGACTTCTTCTGGAGATGAAGGTATGAAAAGTGAAATAAACCAAATAATTACTAACCAAATTTCACTGCTCGACTCGTTTCTGTATCATAATATGAATAGTAGATTCATCTTTCCCTAACACTTCAGTAGTAAATGTTTACACGTGCCTTCAGTGACACAAACATAAATGTGATTTGTGATTCTAATGTTTGACTTGCTATCACCATCACCATTTTACTCAAAAAATTGAGTTGAGTAATTCTTGGCCCTTTTAAGCTCCATCAGCTGTGAACTGTGAAATGTATCGATATATTTTCTTCCTAAGTTTAAATTACTTATAGAAATCTAAATCTTTGACTGCGTCATGAGTAAAAAGAAAGCATAGGAGCATTATAACTATGCGGATAGATATGTCCGTTTGTATATTTAAATATTTTACGATTACGGGTTTCAATAATGATTGAAATTGTTTATATTATGAAAAATTCTATTAGTAATGCTATATGTTGATACAGTCAATAGAATATGCTCTTTATTTGAAAGTTGAATCTATTATATCATGAACAGGCAGAATGAGCATGTATCCCTCACCTTAATATTAATGATTTCAATTGTAAATACATTACAATCTACAAATATTATTCACTTATAACTCCACTTTATAAAACAGTAAAGAACATTATTCATATTGACATTTTTCACAAGCACACTCACTTTTTGTCTGCCTTGTTTTATTATCTCTGGTTTGGATTTTTTTTTTTTGTAATTTGTGTTATTATTTATGTATAATTTTTAACACATATTTATGTAAGTTGTCAATGAAATTTTTTTTTTTTTTGGTAATATTGCTGAAGCTTTTTTGTTCAATATATTGAAAATGAATTATTTGTATTACATTCAATATAAAAACACCATATTGATACTTTTATTATTTAATGTTTTTGATTGATTAAAATGTATTATGTTTTATACAGTAAATCTTTTTTGACCGTGTTAGTGAAGC
Organism: Himalopsyche japonica; assembly: GCA_028555115.1. Lineage (NCBI taxonomy): Eukaryota > Metazoa > Arthropoda > Insecta > Trichoptera > Rhyacophilidae > Himalopsyche > Himalopsyche japonica. The sequence goes on along the minus strand of JAHFWJ010000446.1, from coordinate 2,127,127 downwards.
AATTTTCAGATTTAAAAAATCAAATTTTCCACGTGTATACATTTAAAAAATTCGACAAAAAAACCTTAATATCTTTTATTTATAGAATTTAACCAAAATAATATATATTAGACTGTTTTTTTATCGTTTTTTAAACTTGACACTTATTATCTACATGTCGTGACTTTACTACAGAGCTAATCTTAGCTAAAATTAACCCATTCCCTGCTGAGCTGCATAGAGGGTATTTCAATAATTAATTCATTAATGTTGGTATTTAACAAACTTATGGAGATTATCAGAAATAATCAGGCTATATTTTAACACTAAAGTTAGCTTTTACAAGACAGCTTCGACACTGTTAAGCCTCTTGTATTTTTGAGTATCTTGTATTAACAGACTGCAACTACCCATCTCAACAGTTGAAATGTTGGCAGTCAGTGGGATAAGATGTATTTGAGAGGCGCAACTTAAATTTAATGTTCCTACATTTTCAACGGTTTCTAAAGTAATGATGCAAGCTCTAACACATACCGATGATAAATGTTATAAGCTGTTTGAAGCTATACAAGTTGTCATATAAATAAAAACACCCGTGCTTCCATTTTTTGATTATTTTTTTCATGCTGCTTTAGCTCTTTCCTTGTACTGATGTTATAAAGCAACATTTAAAAATAATAGGTTTGTGTTGATATTTGTGAAAAAAGAATAAGGGTCAATCGAAGGTATGACATCTTCTAAGTTTAAGCTCAATGAAGATTTCTGTAGACTACACTGAAAGATTTCAGCACTATTATAGATGTGAATTTGTTTCCACAGACTAGCATGGTAACTGTCCCGGCGGGGACTGATCCGAAGACCATTTTGGAGATGTTTGAGCGGAACCGCTCGCCGCTCACGGCACCGCTAGCTCGAGACGACACCGAAACAGAAACTGCCACCATCACTGAAACGCATTAATCGATATATTCCTTTGATATCAGCATTTAAAAAAACAATCATCTATATAAAAAACTTTTTTATAAATCCAGATTATAAAATATTTACTATATTTACTATACTTACTGTCCAGTGTGATGAAACATCGCTGATTTATATATTTGTTTGATATATGGCGCAGGGTTAATCAAACTCTTAGTTTAAAAATGCCACACATGGATAACACATCAATCATAAATTTCCCAGTGCCATGCATAAATTTTTACAAGAACAATTGATTTTTATGTCGAAGAAAGTTCCTGAACGAAACATTATATATTCCACTGTTACTGATTTTTCAAATGTACTCGGTGTTATATAAAATAAAATACGTGATTGATGTGTGCTACAGTCAAACATCCTCGAGAATATAAAAAGTAAATATAAATATAATTTGGATTGGTTTAAAAGCAGTGTTTCACTCTTTTTGTACGCAGAAAAATAGAAATCACTGTAAAATGCTAAGCTACGACTATAGCGTGAGCAAAAAATCATAGTTATTGTTGCACTTATTGTTGAACGTAAAGTCTTCGCCTATGCTCTTAAAAAGAAGTGATATTTTTGCATAGCATCTACGCCCTACAATAATTTAAGTAACAGTAGAAGTATGCATTCTGTTTGATTTCAGTCCAGAACACTAGAAAGTCCATTGAAATTATTTTTATCATCTACTTTTAAAAGCTAATAATAATAGTTTAACATTGTGATGTTAGATGGAATTTGGTACAAATATATAGTTCTTATTGTATCTCACCCTTTTTCAAATGGTAACTGACAAACTGATGTCTTTTCTCTATCATTTTGATAGCTAAAAACTTTTGTTGGTTTAGTCAATATCAAGCTAGTAATATTTTTCTGCCTATTTTGTTTAAATCTTTCATACTCATAGATTTCTTGAATGTCTTTTTTAGATACTCGTTTTATAATACAAGAATAGAAAACAGTAATACTACATTTGTTTTATTTTGTCAACATGTCATTTGGAAACATGAAATTTGTGCTTTAAACTATAGATATGTGCATATCAACCTATTTACATTATCAGAATTTTTTTTTGTCTTTTAAATTGTATGGTAATAAATGTATGCTAAAATTGTCCTATTTGCATTAAAATCGCTATTCATGACATCAAGTTTGAAGAAAAACGAATGTGGTTGAGAATGCATCATCGATATTTGTACTAAATTTCGTGTTAGTTTCACAACTTGATCGATCACTTTGAGCAATGGATTAGAACCATTGAGTTACTTCTTACGGGAGAAGAGATGTCTTTTACTATAGATGAATCAAGCAATCAAAAATGTAATACAATCAACATATAAGCGTTTGACTGTAAATTTTTTATGAAATAATACTTTTTTTGGTTATTCGTGAGGTCTCCTCTAAGATAGTTACTCAGTGATTGGTAAAGTAATAAAGTTTTGGATTTAATAAAATAATTGAATGTTTACTTTTAATGGCTTATTCTACAGCTTTGTATGTATGTGTTCATAATTTCCTTTGTATTATTTACCATTTTATGAGATTCTTATATATTAGTAGAATCGTCGATATGCATTAAATGAAGTGATCAGTTCTCGTCAAACGTGGACATTTTTAACACCGTTCAATAGCAATCAATGCGGTCGAGCGGTCTTTGGCCTCCGGGTGACTGATTCGATGGTAGCTTTTGTACGTTTTTTATAATATCCACCTGCCTTACTTATTCTGGTACGCTAATTTTTATATTAATTAAATTATATGTCTGGCATTTTTATTATAATTAAATATATAGTGTATACATTGTTTTAATAATTTTAAATGAATATTTTATATATTTGTAATTTTAAAACCTATGGCAGCCATCAAATTTGTTTTACAATGATTAAAATAATGCTACTTTTTTCAAATGTTTCTTTTTTTTTTTACATGTAAGTAGTGTTAATTTAAAGAATACGTTTTTTACACAAAGTCTATAATTATTATAGTTAGAAGTTATCGATAATCAACCATCCAACGGAAGTGATAAATATATACATTTTTGCGATATCCTTTTTTATTTTATAATTAATATCACAATAAGTAATGCCAACTCTTTTATACCTACAATTAAAATTAGAAAGTAAAATATTAATCAACTCACCATATAAATTTTGTGTAGTGTTGTAGCCATATTGTGTTTCAATAATCATTTAAAATGTGTAAAAAATAATTCAAATTCACATGTCAAATAAAACTATATTATTTTTATCAAATTTTAAATCGTTGCATTATGTACAGTCAATCAGAATTTAATCAATACACTTTTAATCATTTTTGTAACATGTTTTTTTTTTTAATTATAAATCAATTCGCTAATAATATTATAGTGTTAAATAAAATTATATGGATTCCTTTTCATCAGTAAATAATTTACAGTAAGAAGCTGCAGTTTTTTGATTGTAGTGATTTCACATAATAATTATTTTGCAATCAAAATCTTCAATATGATTTGCTGATTTGCATGTAAAATTGAAAAATACCCCTGCAAAATAACAATACCGAAGATTATGTGCTGAAGACATCTATGAATGAAAAATATAGTAATTAAAATTACAAAAATATTAGTCTTACAAAATTAAATACAGGATGTCGTTATATCGAAAACATTGCAGTTTATAGATATTACTCATAATACTGTATTAGTCAGATAGGGTACCAGTGGCGCTCTTAAATAGTGACTTATTATTTTTATCTAGAAACTTTATCAAAAAGTAAAAATAGCTTATATTTTTTACACTAATATTTGCGCAAATTGAAGGATATGAAATCCTACAAAAAAATGACTAAAAAATTCATAATAACGTTCAAACCTTATTGTATTAGATTATACTCCTTCATTATTATATTATTCGGCTTTGTATTTGTGAGTTATTTGTTATGTTGTATTAAAAGAAGCAATGGTTTTGGACATATCATGTTATGCCATTATGCTATCTCTTTCTACAATACAAAAAAATAATATTTTTTAAAATCTAGTAGTATTTGTTTATTCTTAGTGGAAATATTTATTTTCTAATTCCGTAAGCTATTAATTTAATTTTGCATTTTACTATTATTGCTTTTTAAATTTGCAATCATTGAAAGTAATGAATCAGGTTTTTTTGGAACCGAATAATTTACATTCTGCTAAAAAAAGCTTTGGAATAAAATTTTATTCCTGTGTAATTAAATTTCTAAATTTCATGCTGAAGATTTAATGGTTTCATGATATCTTTTTCAATTTTCCGATTTAATCTCTGATCTCTAATAAAAATTAGATGTGTTTTAAACAATATTTTACAAGCTGTAGATGATTAATCTTAGAAACAGTTAAAATAAGAATACCTGAAATTTTTTCAATCATATTTAAAATTATCTTCCGAGTTTCGGCATATACGCCAATATATTTTTGTACGTACTAAGTTTTTCTATCTTTATATTAATTTAATTATCACATTCCTTTTCAATGCTATTGTTTGAATGATTTTTTAACACATTTAATATATTGATATATGTACAGTCAGTCACTATGATAACATTTTCATTTTTAATCACTGCAATTGAATAAATATTACCACTATCGAATTATTCTACATATAACGAAAACGGCAATTTTTTTCTTATGACGGTTTTGTTATTTGAATTTTCAATCCACATGTCATATTCGACTGGAAATAGTTTAAAAAGTTATCGCCCCTCTAAGTAAGTATTTTTTATTGTTTGATATATTTATAAGCGAATTTTTATTGAAATGTAACGCAATGTAAGTTTTTATCATGACATTGTTGAGAAAAAAATGAAAAACCACAATTATTGTATTGTTTTTATATTAACATTGTCACAATAAAATAAAAGTCTATTTCTGACACGTGTTTCTTTTATTTCATTTACTGAATGAAAATATACCACCAGAATTACATCACTGTTTCATGTCACTGTCCTATAAATATTTTCAAATCATTTATGTCAATATCACATGATGTTGACATATTGATTTGATAATGATGATTAACGGTGATTTTTTTAAGAAGTTTTTACCATTGTTGGGCTCAGATGGTTCAGATGTCTGTGGAATCAACAAATAAAGAGTAAAATCATAATATGAAATAATGTATATTTTATATTCAGAGCAGAGCTCAACAGTTTTTTTATAGGTGCAATAAAATTAAGAAACCTACTTGGGCAATATGAAATGCTGCTACCTGTGAATTTTGATTTTTTTTGGGGAAATAAATATGTATTCGTCATAAAAATATACCATTTACAAGAGTAGTTGTCATGTGCAGCCACCAACCAGCAGCTTTATAATGGTAAATATCTATATTTGTAAAAAAATCTGTAAAATTATTGATATTTTCAAATTGATTGAATACAACGGACTTGTCCTTTTCTTTTGCATATATTTATATTTACGAACAAGAAAATCATGAAAAAATTGAGTATTGGGATTATCTTAAATATTCCTTTCAAATTGTATCAATGCAACGGCGTCACAATTCTACGCAGCAATCTATCATTCTTGCATTCATTTATCTATCCAAGAATGTTGAATAATTTTAGATTCATCATTCCTCAATATCAGTCACAATAATTACCTGACTGATCATTTTTATCAATTTTATTTCAATTCTAAATTACATATGATACTATTCAGTCAGTACCGCTTTACCATTCCAAATAATGCTTTCATTGTTTTTGCCGAACGATTGTCATCCTACTTGGGAGTGTGCACAGCATCTGCTTTTACATTGTTGCTGTCTTATTAAAGTTTTTACTCTGATCTCTTGTTTTTGATCATTTATCATCCTGCACATAAACACACATGTGATCTCATCCACTTCTATTATTATAAAAATTAAGAATGCAAATCTGCAAGCATTTTCTTAGTATACCAGTTTATTTTTTTGAATTTTTGCCTCGAAGAAAATGGATAGAGCTCAGTCATCATCTCCCCAAGACATGGGAGTTCATTTTTACATTGTGAATTATACTAACTTGCAACTAAAATGTTTTCTATAAAGAAAGTTTCGATCATCACATTTATTGTTATTTCCACATTCGCTCTGCAGAACAGGAGTTCCAATATCAAATAATTTAAATTAAACATAGCAAACAGTGAATTGTCTAGTGATAGTTTCTATCTCAAACTTAAATCATGCTACTACAGAAAAATAATTCTATTTTATTCCAGATTCATTACATTATATGTATATATATCACACCCCCTAGTGAAAAAAGCAGTTACTAACCTTGGGTCATTTTTCAGGACTGCACATGTACAGCCATCTCGGAGGACTTATAAACAAAAAACATCTCTTTAATATAACTATTCTCTACATAATCTTTTTTATTTTGCAAAGGATCAACGATAAAATTTATAATCACTTACATAAACACATTCAATACATATAAAAATATATCGTAAAGTCTCACTTATAATAAATAAATTCTAATATTTTATAATCTTCTATTTTAATTTGTCTTCGTGTGCTGTTTTTTGATGTCGATTTCTGTGGTCGGTGCGTCCAAACATGATACCGCAGTATTTGCAGGGATGTTTCTTTTCCTTTGTGTGTGACAGCATATGACTTCTAAGTCCTCTGAAAAAATTGATTATTCTTCAATGTGAAAAGTTTGAAACAATTCACATTATAACAGAAATGAGGTTTATCAATTATAAGAATGTATACACCACAGGTCCTCCAAGTAGGGCGCTTTTTAAAAATAAAGTTGATATATAATAAGTAAATAATGTTTTAGCATTTACATGATTTCAAGTCAAATTCTGACATGTTCATTTAGGGGTTTATGTTAAGACGATTTATTGACTTACACACAAATCATAACATCAAATAAAATTGCCAAATCAATTTACAGTGCTGAAAAGAATAAAATATGTTACATAAATATATATTTATAAATTATTGACACAATGTTAGCGGTCTAATGTTATTAAATCTAGTATTATCTCCACAGAAAAAAGGACCCGTCCCCAGGACTTAAAATCTATTTCACATATAATGTACCTGAAGGGCATGAAGTGGGTCAACAAATCTAAAAAAAAAAAAAAAACAACGAAAATTGACAAATATATTTACTGTCTTTTAGTTCAAATGTTTGGTTCTGCAATACTCAGAATGGATAATTTTCACAAATATTGGAAGTGCTACAATGAGCAAGTGTCTTATTGTACACCAAGCCGGAATATTATATATCCAGTTATCTCCTGGTGAGATGGTTGAAATGTGTGCTAAGAAATCTGTATCAGGAAGAATCAATTATGTAGTGAATATGAAAAGAAAAAGAAACGAAAGCAATGACCTGTAGTATGACTAAGGTCAGTAGCCGACCACAAGAAAAAGTAAAGGACTTCAAGTTAGAAAAACATGGAGAAATTTGTTTATGATGAAAAGTAATTTTGTAGAAACAATTGCAGAATATTCAACAATTAAGTTAACTCAGAATTTTTTAATTTGTGTTTATGATGTCTCGATTGTCTCCAACATGTTTAATCCTAAAAATAAGGGTTCAGTGAGTGCAACAAGTTAATCACAATTTCTGCCCATACCCCATCCTTCTATCCTTACTTTTGAAGAAATCAGTTGAGCGACTGAGTGGCAAGCAGTTCTCATAGAAAAACTTCTATCAAGATAAGTTCGATTGGCTGTTCATATGTAATCGGCATTGGGAGGAGACATGTTTATTAAAATAAATATAAAACTAAAATTTTTTCCAATTAACTTACCCAGTGTTATAAAAAACACTATCGCAGAGTTTACATTTAATATTTTTGACGCCAATGTGAAGTTTTTTATGTCCTTTAAGTGTCATTGGAGTTCGAAACATTTTACCACAATCTTCACATTTATAGTTACTCTCCTTTGTGTGGGTTCTGTAAATTAAAGTAAACATTTTCAACACAAAATAAATTTGTTTATAAATAAATATCAATAATACAGTTCTTATTCTATGCACAATTAAAAATTCAGCAATTTTTCTAGTTGGGAAAATTATTTCTTATACACTTAAAGTTATACTGAAAAGAAATAATTACGTTAAATGAAATTTCAGGCGAGTTCGGAGGAAAAAAGCTTTCGAACAGTAATGGCACACATGTTCTTTAACACCTTCATGGATTTCTTTCCTAAAACAGAAAATATATTATTTATTTTATGCCATTAGAACAAACTTCATCTCATTTGCTCAACCTTTCCCATTCAACATTGAATATATTTTAGTATACCCAAAAATGAATACACCCAATGAACGACCAATTATTTCAAACTGTAGCTGAAGCCTATGGATACAAATTACTAATACTTATGGCCAAACTTACCGATGAGAATTGCATGAAGTTTTGGTCTTGAAGAACTTGTCGCAGAGATCACACTTAAAAGCCTTCTCTTGAGTGTGTGATGTCATATGAATTGCCAGGTGAGTCTTGACTCCAAATCGTCTATCACACAATGTGCATGCAAAACGCTTTTCCAAAACAACACCCGAGTGGTACCTCTTCTGATGACTTTTACCAGCCTTATAATCTGAAATATACATTTAAAATGATTCATAAATATTTAACTGAAAACATATTAACAGTATTAATGTAAAGGTAGGACAATTGGCAAAAGCAATCTTTTAAGCTATGAATGTCATTGGAAGCAAAACAAAACCGTGTCTTAACCTCATATGACATGCGAATCCCGAAGACTATATTGTATTACTTAACCAGGATAGTTTTTCAGCCATATAATAAGCACATCATAGAGAAAGTCACGTTAGAGCGGACAAACGATACTTACATTTTTGGCAAATTTCACAAAAATAAACACGGTTCAAATGATAATTTTTTCTGTGCCTAGACCGTGCACCATAAGAAAAAAATGCTTTTGGGCAATCACCGCATGCGATTGTCTTTCGTACGGTATCGTGTTTCTTGGAATGCTCAACTAAATTGACCACAAGTTTCCCGCAGACATCGCAAATTTTGAGTCCTTTTTTCCTACTATCGATCGACTTTTGTTTTAGACAAATATTCTTCTTTTTTCTGGCTCTTAATCCAACTGAAAAAAAAAGATTTAAGTTGTTTTTTATTTCTTTTTATATTGAAAAAAATTATTGATTGGGAACTGTCTTTGTTACGCCCCATTGTCACTATTGCGCACACGTAGCTTTTCACCTACTGTAAATTTCAACACTTCAAACCGTTTTTCTAGCTTCTCAGTGCAAAAAGACAAAGACAAAAATTTAAATTGGAATAAATCATTATTTATGTGTTAAGAACCATTTTTGGCAAATCTAATGTATTAATTTATACTACATCAAGCAAATTATACTTGAAATTTCTGATGCAAGGTATAAAAATTTGATGTTATGTTTTAGAGGACCTGCATGTAAGAAGTCCTACTAATATTTTTTTCTTCAAAGTTCAGATGTCACTAATAGTAACATAATTAGAGGTAACATATATCTGAAATGTGGCAAGCTTCAGATTAGTTTTAAAGTTTGAAAATTAAATTTGATGTTCTAGTATACATGTACACAATTTGTTTTTTAGATTTCCTTACATAGATTGTATATATATAAAAAATGGGCATTTTGGTAGTTCCTTTCAATTCAATTTATTGAAATTGATGAATCTGACTAAAGGTAAAATAAATCTACAGCAATTAAAAATAACTTGATAATTGAACGCATTATCCTTTAATTACCGCACATCTGTTCACTAGGAACCCTTTTGTGGCAGTTAAATTTATTTTTATTCATTTCATTGTAAAAATATGGTGACCTATCATAAAAATGTTAACACTCAGAATATGTTAAAAAAACTGATTTTTTAGGGAAATTTGAAATGTGATTAATCCAAGGGTAGTTTTGAATATTCTTTTAAAAAAAGTGACATAAAATGTTTCTAAAAACCTAAAACTTACCTGATTTCTTTTTCATTGGAGCTTTTTTTCCAACTATGTCTGTTGCTTTATGAAAATTGTCCACAGTAGCGGGGGTGTCATCCTCTTCACGATCATTGTTAAAATCAGCAAGATCATTCAACTCATACTTATCTTCAAAATCGACTTTCTCTGATTCAACTGAACACTTGTTGAAATCTTTTAATGGTATGTTATAGTCACAATCCGCTTCAAGTTTCCAAGTAGATGTATCATCGTTATTTATGGAATCATTGCTTTCACTGATGACCTCGTCTTTGATACTCTCAGATTTGAATTCTATATCTACCTCATATTTTTCTCCAATGTTCTTTATATCGCATACAGAAAAATGTTCCAGCAATGTTTTATTGGAGTCCTCTGCAAGATTTCTAAATTTGTAATTCGAAAAGATCCTCGTGTAACATTTGCGGCACACTTTTTGAGGTAGGCCGTCTTTGTGGTTTCCCTAGATAAATAAAAAAAAAAATTTGAACATCTGAATTTAAGAATTGTAGGTAGAAAAAATTATGGCAGGCTGTTACCAAGTGCACATCCTATAGAAAGAATTAGTTCAACCAGAATTAGCAATCACTTTGTAGAACTCCATTTTATAATGGCTCCGTGTTATCACGGTGAAAAAAATAGCAATGTATTTTAGTTCTACAAAATTATTTTTTTAAATATAGCTGATAGCTATTTCGGCTCACGCCATCGTCAAAACTATGCTTAAACGAACATTTGATTATCTATATATAGCTGTGTAGAAAAGGTACACAATACATAAAACTAAATTTTTCAAAAATTGTAAATGAAACTAAAAAGGCGGCTATGACAATAAGTTTACATGTGGCACGGAAATGGTCTATTACGGAAGCAAATCAGACAAGCGGGGAGGGTTGGGGGAAACAATATATTAGTTTGTTTGTTAAGAATCCTTTGTGATAATTGATGTCTATTGATTTCCAGCTGTTCCAAAGCCGTCATCCTGCAACCCTCACTACAAAGATGCAAGCACTCAAGCGCTGAGTTTGAATCTATATTAGGTGTAGTAAAAATTCCTGACGCTTTTTTCGAACGCGTGTCTTAAAATCGGTCGGCTTTGGGCCTTTGGTTAAATAATATGTCATATTTTTTTTTCGTGTTGTAACATCTCAAGTTACGTTCCGTATAGAAAAAAAAAATGTTCATTCGCCCCAAACAGAATGAACGACCTTTGCCCTTCTAGAACATCTACGTGGTTGCATGCTTTTTCAATATAACGTCCATAACAGTGCAGTCGTCGCCACAAAAAACATTTACGACGTTTATAGAGACGTGTTAAAGGTTCGTAAATGGTTTACATAATTTAAAACTGGCAATTTAAGCATTGAAAATTACCTTCAAAGTGGACCTCAAACAGTGGATGAAGTCGCCCTGAAAGCTGATATCGAAAAAAATCCTATGCTAACAAAAAAGGAATTGTCCAATATAGTCGGTACTAAATGGTCCGTAACACAAAAATACCTGAAAAGGCTGGGAGAAATTAGAAAAGTAGGAATTTGGGTGCCATACGCATTGAGCGATCGGAACAAGGCGCAGCGACTAAGCACGTGCCAATTGCTGCAAAAAAAAACACACTTTACGACCATTTTTTCTAAACCTGATTATTGGAGATTAAAAGTGGGTGTTATATACGAATATATCGAAGAAAAAACAATATCTAAATCGTGGACAACAACCAATTCCGACCCCTCGAACTGGTTTACACCCAAAAAAACTCTTACTTTGTGTTTGGAGGAATTTCAAAGGAATAATTCATTATGAAGTGTTAAAATATGGTGAAACTATGACGGCACGAGTATACTGTTATTGTGTATACCAATTAAACAAATTAAGTGCAGCTTTGACAAGAAAGAGGCCGGGCAGGATGAATAGACGCAACAATATCCCTGCGACACGATAACGCGCGACCGCATGTGGCGAATATGACCCGGGAAATATCCAGGAGTTGGGTAGGACAACTTTATTGCATCCACCTTATTTACCAGATCTAGCACAATCGGGATTTTCATTTATTCCGTTTAATATAAAAAAAATTTAGGGATAAAATATTTCAAACAAAAAATGAAGTGAAAAACGCTATTTCCGACTATTTTAATTCCAAATCAGTAGAGTTTTTTACTAAAGGGATTTTAGACTTGTCTAATAGGTAGCAGAAGGTTATAGATAGACAGGGAGATTCCTTTTTATAAATAAAAATAAAAAAAAATACAAAAAAAAAACACTTTGAGTTTCATTTAAAAAAAACGTCAGGACTTTTTACTACACCTAATATTATGTGATTCCTTTATAACGTGATTAGCGAATTGTGATTCTGTTTTTTTACTGTTGAATGATCTTACATGTTCCTTAGCTCGATTAGATATACTTCTACCTGTCTGTCCGATATAAACAGATAAACATGAGCCACAGGACATTTTATATATACCGCTTCTGTCAGGTTTATCCATATTGAACCCTACGTCCATACACAGTACACAATGAAATCTCTAATTAAATATTCAAATATATTCAACCCTACTCAAACTATTTGATTCTCAAATATTTGGGAAACTATTCAAATAGTATTTTGATAATAACATTGATGAATATCCAAGGCAGCATTTGCTTTGGAATACACTAATCACCCTTATGTGGGAAGTTATTTATTCAAATGCAGGTTACACTCTAGCCACATTCACAACTAATAGATGATCTGTCAAACTTGAACAAGAAATACCATATCAATCACTTTAATACCAATGTGAGCAGACAGGATTGATAATTCATAAAAAAACTTGAAAGAGTAATTATAATGTCAAGATTAACCAATAAGAATCATCGATTACCAACATTGCTGAAGTCTAACAAATCATGTATGTATGATTATTGGGGATTCAAGTATAATACTTCACTAATTATTGTAACATAAAAAGGAACAGCACCGAAAGACATAAAAGGACAGCAAGCTAAAAATCATTAAATTTCTGATAATATAATAGAGTAAATGAAAGCACATGAGTATTTCACTGACAAAAAAAATCATTACAAGCAAGAGTCTAAACAATTAGATGTAAGACTGGATATCGAAATAACACATTCTTTGTTCATACATGTCAATTTGAATTTTTATATTAAGTACAAGTTTAGTCACTTGGCAAACTGATTTCAAGAAGTATAATACTTCCGAAACGAATTCCACGAATGTATGGCTTATTCGTGGGAGATATCCGTTAAATGTAAAAAATAAAGACATGTGTATTGATCTAAAATATATTAACCCAAAACACTAATCTTTCGAACTAAGCCCACTTTTGGACAGTTGATGATCAACAGGCCAAAAACTCAAGACATTGATTAAGCCGAATATCAATATTAAATAACGAAACGAAAACATGGTAAATCAGAAAAGGCTATTAGTCCCACATACTATATTTGTATTTGTAAGCTTTAATTTCTAAACATTTTTTTATAGTTACATTGATTGCGATGTTTTGGTATTAAAGGTTGAACTCAGGAAAAGCAATTTCAGTTGAATATTTTCAATTTTAGTTACACTAAAAAAAATGGGAATTCGATTGCAAAAAACCTAGGTCCAATGTTATTCTCACCGAGATACCAAACATGACATTTATCATTTCATAGCAAGACACTTTTTTGCTATTGAGAGTCCGTTTTGACATAAATATGTCGTGCATTGCAGAATTATTTAAACAAATACGGCACGTATTCTCTAAATTTAAATCCATGACCTGGTGTATATTTGTTTTTCTATCTGTCACAACGCTACATAGATAATACAGGAATTTTGTCTATGCAAAAAAAGTACTGTTGGCGATAAGACGAATAATGTATGTATACACTAAGTATTCATGTCCATAGACTAGTATTTTTTAGTAAGCGGATGTGTTATTAGAAACGAATAAAAGACTCGTCTTTTGTTTTCATTTTTTTGTGGCTAAAATAGCATTTTTATTCCTTGGCAAATAAAGGGTCAAAAGTAAATAACTTCTAATCTGAAAAAATTCTCTACTTTTTATCTAGCGATAAACAGTAAATTGTCTATGATAAAAACAGGTTGACAAACTTTCAAAAATGACTATTTATCGTACACGTCATAAACTTGATAGTTGATTGACTATCAAGTTTATATAGTTTATGATAACTTCGAAAGACTTAACATCATTCACTTTGAAATGATTAAAAAAATTCTGATTCAATATCATCAGCAGTGATTGTATACAAGGGTGTTTTTTTAGAGGTATAGAACTTTAAGTTGGCAACACTTTTAACTGGCGGCCATTTTGTCAGCTGTCAATTGATTTATGGTTAGTTTGGTTTGGCTATCACGATCTATGTAATAATTTCATGCAGGGAAACATCAAGACCATAGATGACAATTTAAGCATCATTCTGTGTTTATTTGTTATAATTATGCTTTTTTTTATTATTAAATTTTACAATTGTATGTTAAATAGTAAATTGATTAAATAACCTTTGCCAAATTGATTCTTTAACAATAATATTGAAAAAAAAATTATATTTCACTCAGCAATAAAAATATATATCTCATTAACAATTAAATTAAAAAAAGAAATTAGATAGAAAAGCATTATTAAAAAATAAAATTGTATGTTAAATATTAAATTGATTAAATTTGGTTTGCCAAACTGATTGTAATTATATTTGAAATGAAATTTGTATGTTTCTAAATTAAAACCGATATTCAAAACATAGTTATATAGTTAAAAATTGTATGGAAAATATTATTTTTCACGGTTATTTGATTAAATTTATTGTGTCAACTTGGATGAAATTTGTATGTATCTAAATTAAAAAGGTGTTTGAAACGTTGGTATCTAGTTAAAAATAAAAATGCTAGTTGTATGGTGATTTTATGTAATTAATTTTGTCAAATTGATTGTTATTGTATTTCCTAAACTAAAAATGTAATCAAAACTTTTCTATCTAGTTGATAATTAAATTGAAAATTTTATATTATAACCAGTGATGTAATTAAATTAAAAAAAACAATGTTGAACAGTGTGTGTGTGTACAAGCCCATATCAGTGCCGGAGTTGTCCTGACAATTTCCATAAGATTGTTCAACACCAACATCATTTACAGGGTTTTTGAGGTTCTCGGTGTTGGAATATCTTTTACACAGGTCAGCAGGAGCGGGTTAAAATTTTACTCTACCGGAATAAACCCAAAACAAAAGAAAACTTCAAATATTTCTACCGTTTTTCATTTATTACAAATTATCCTTTCCTTATATTGTATAATATATGTGGGTGTTTCATTTTTGCACCAAATTCAGTAACCAATTGATCCTAAAAAGTTTTCTTTTTCGAGAATAACACCGGAATTCAAATTCGGCGAAGAGGAGTATTTCCATAGGCGGATAGTTTCATCGATTGATATTTTTAAAAAATACATTCGATTAATTAAATATCTTACTCGAAGATTATGCGAGAGAATCTAGTTTGAGGTTTGAAGCCATTGTGTCTATTATAGAAAGCATATACACATGTTTATTTTGTTTATATATAACACTACAATATAGATAGATACATGTTACAAAATTACATTGCATTGGTATCGATTTGTTTCACTCATTATCACACCCCGAATGGCATCAAATTTCTTCAGTCATCGTCATCATTCTACTCGTAGTTCATCCCTGGGTGAAGCGATAAATAAAAATTATGGCATCGTCCATCTTAGGGACGATGCTGTTGAAGCAATTTCAGAGTCATTCGAAGAAGATTCTGCGGATGCATAGCTTCAATACTCGTTTCTGTATTGTAATCTGAACGGCTCAAAAACATAACAATTGTGATAAATATACTATTAACCTTTAACCGCCCAAGCATTTTTTCGTGAAATATTCGCGCGGCCCGCAGTTGTTCTAAAAATAATTATATCTCTAAATCTATTCATTATATTTGGGTATAATAAGAAACATTATCAAAATAAAAGATTGTTTATAATTTACAAAAAGCTTTATACGTAATTTTTCACATTTTATATAATTACGCGTTAAAGTTAAAGAATAAAAACTTCTCTGAGGGGTTCGCGCACTCAGATTGCGAGCCACTGCCTCAAAGAAAAATATTCTATGTATCGTATGAAAAAAATCTGTTTCCCCATCAAAATGTATTGAATAGTGTAGATTAAGCTGATTTATTATGGTTCGCCTAATATAACAACGCATATACCAAGAGCCAATATTGTAACACAGATGTTTATATTATTCATCACGATAAAAATATTTTTTGGAACCGAAAATAAAATTATTAAACGTTATATCAAAGACATTATTTATATAAGCTAATATTCATATTTTGAATACTATTTTCATAAATCAGTGTAACTCTATAGCGAAATGCATCATACCATAATCACCGGTCCCGTACGGGACCGCTGGGCGTTTAAAGGTTATTAAAGGTATTAAATTGTGATATAAAAAAAAATTCAAACGAAGAATATACGATAGCTGCCAATGTAATTCCTGCTGCTTATGAATACAATTTCAGAATGAATTGGGGTTTCGGAATTTCAACATTCGGTCATCTGAACAGTCACTTGACCGTTGAATATGAAATACTTACATTTTTTATCGGATATCATTTGAAAGACTACACGAGTGTGCTAAACTTTAGGAAATTATTGAATTTATTTGAAGAAAATAGGTATTTTCTTACCCGATGACGCTGTAAATAGAGCGAAAGTATATACTTACTTATTGCTTGGACGAGTACACTCGAATTTCGTGGCATCAAAATGAACTCAGTGAAATTCCTAATCAATTTTTGAAACTATCGATATGGGTCGTACATAATGTTACGTGCGTTTTTGTTAGGATCCAGGTTTGGGATTTCAACATGAATAGACTGTAGCCTGAACAACGCTTCCAAATTATGAAAATTAATTTCGAAAATCATGGTTCTGTTTGAAATACGTATCGTGCACTACGTCCATTTTACTGTTAACATAATTGTCCATCAGAGCAATTAATTAGATTAACTATGGAACTTTTTTACCACGCTTACTCTAAATGATAATACGCATCAACAGAGACCTTGTACAGTGCATACAGAAAAAGTCATTACCGCTGTAGAGCGTAGCTTAGAGGAAAACCCGAATCAATTTATCTGCCATCGTGCACAGGAATTGTATGTGTCCATCCACTTTATGGAAGATTTTGCGGAAAAATCTTGGTTTGCGTGCTTACAAAATCCAAATCGTGCAACAATTGAAGCCACACGATCACCTAGTTCGGCGTATATTCGGTGAATGGGCCCAAAACAAGATTGCCGATGATCCCGATTTTCATAAGCGAATTTTGTTGAGATGAAGCTCAGTTTTGGTTGAATGGATATGTCAATAAACAAAACTGCCAGAAAAACTGACTGTTTGGTGTGCTTTATTGGGCTGGTGGAATCATTGGTCCGTACTTCTTTAAAAACTATGCCGGCCAGAACATTACAGTCAGTGGTGACCACTATAGAGCCATGATTACTGACCTTTTTATTCATCAATTGAACAACTATAACATGCAGAAGCTGTGGTTTCAACAAGACGACGCAACATGTCACACAGCTCGTGCCACAATTGATTTATTGAAGGAAACGTTTGGTAACCACATAGTTTCACGTTTCGGACCCGTGAATCGGCCTCTAAGATGCTAAAAACGTCGCTAGACTATTTTCTGTGGGGATAAGTCACTAGTCTACGCCGATAAGCCCGAAACGATTGACCACTTGGAGGACAACATTTGTCGTGTTATTGCCAATATACGGCCACAAATGTTGGAAAAAGTCATCGAAAATTGGACCTCCAGATCAGACTACGTCCGAACTAGCTGTTGCGGTCATATGCCAGAAGATTATCTTTCGAATAAAGTAAATTTTATGTCTATTTAAAGAAATCATATTTGTTTCATTCCATTTCAAAGTTCTATACATCTAAAAAAAACACCTTTAGTTGCAATCAGCTGCAATAAAAACCACACTTAAAGAAAGCACTACCAACATAAAAAAAGATGAACCAGGCAGTTAATATGTACAAAAATAAACCTAGTGATATTTTGTATGTCTGGTTAAGTGTCTAGCCATTAATAAACACGAGATGGTTGGTTGGGTTGAATAACAATAACACAAAAAAAAAACAAAATGAAGGCAAATGAAATATTTATTTTCATTCCAATAAGTAATATAATAATAACCATTATGTTTTCAAAAGCGGTTTTCTAAGGTTTAACATGGGTTTTTTGTATTCTAGTTTCCTCAAAGGTATTTCTAATAATATATAAACATGTTAGTATTTCAAAAGCAATCCGATCAATCATGCTTGGAGATTTGTCCCATTCAAGATTTGGGTGGATAAGATTATAAATGCTATGCAGATGTTCTATCTATTCACGCCGGTATTTTGAATAAAACATTATACAATGAACACTTCTCAGTACATTAATCTTTGCCTGGCGTATCAAAACTGAAATACTCGCACACGAGCATCGCTTGCGCCTTTATATATTTTATACAATAATCAATTTTGAGACATTGCACACCATTTATTCCTAAAATGCCTAACTTTTATTATGTTACACGAAAAATATATATGTATACCGCAATGAATTAAATTTTTTGGGCTTCGAACACCTCACATTTATTTTTACAAATAATTACAGTAGAATAAAGCATCCAATGTCAATTCGACTAAATATATATCGCTGCCGATGACAGGTTAGTACGACTCATCGTTCAGAAAAAGTATCTTTTGCGGAACAATACCATGCGTCAGAATAGACAAACTTATTTTGCATTTTCTCAATTAAATAAAACAATAAAAAAAGTACACTTTAAATGTGATACTTTTTTATGACGAGTAGTACGAAGAATTCCATCGGCAGGAGTACAATGAGGTCAGCTAAGTGTTCAAAATATTTTTTTTTAACAGTCGAATATTTTACTTTAATACTTTTATGTATATTTTATCCACTGGCAGGTTTTATAATGACAGTTGCGAATTACTATGTTACTTTTCAAGGCATTTTAACATTGGTGAAAAGTATTTATAAAAGTAAACACTTTTTCAATAAGTCAAAAATAATCATGTACAATTTCACTGAAGTTCGAATAATTTAATTCAGACGAAAATTTATTTTGCAACACACAAAACAAAAATACTTTTTCATATACTAATGCATGAATTGAAAACATTTTTTAAATACAATACTAAAAAAAGCATTAAATATATCAATATGTATTGATGTGATATAATTTTTACCACCTAACAATGCGTGTAAAAGTATTGACAACTTCTATCTAGGGGAAAATAGTTTTGTTGGCATTATTTAAGAACGCCTTTTGTCAATATATACAATAAACAGAAGTTTGAACTAGTACACTAGACATTTGAAATAATAAATCAAGAATAATTCTTGATTCATAAATAATTTGTTACTTTGTTGTACAATAAAAAAAAAAGCGGTGCTTAAAATTGTAAACATATGGACAAAAATGCAAACATCGTAGTTGTTTTAACAAAATGATAATGAAATTTTATTATTAAAAAAGCAACACTACTGATGGTTAAGTTTATTTAAAAATTACCTTCATAAGGCAGAAGTTAATAATTTTTGAACTTGCAAGGTTTTGAATAAATTATAGTTTTATTTTGAAGAAAATATAATTACTTTTAGAGTTGACTTTTGTGGTGGTTAATTAACGATTGGTGACATCTATTCGAATGATTGCAGCGTAAAACTTGAATGAAATGAAAGCTAGGTGAATAAATTTTCAGATAAAAAAATTCTTCAATGACTAAGCTACTCAATCCTATAACTTCTATGTTCAATAATACAACATTAATTTAAATGAATGAAGGATTTTAAAAATCACAAAATATGTCTATGAACACCGTAGGTTTGTCCTCGATTCGCAGACTGTTTATTTCCGTACAATGTCACCGGAACGAGATTTTATAAATTTATATTTAAATATATTATACGATAAATGGTATTTAATTCTTTTCTGCGTACCAAATATATCTTGAATTAAAAATTAACAACATCCAAAGAATATAATATATTCAAATGATTGCGTCAATACGACGCAAAAATAGTTTAAGAGATTTTATTTGTTCGTTAATAATTGATTTATCATAAATATTATTTCTTTATTTTTGTCAGTTACAGCTATACTCGTGTTATTTTTAAGAAATATTTCTAGTATTACATATAATCAACAAGAGATGGCATTACGACTTATGGAATATCTGCGGATGTAAAATATCTCTATTACCTACTATTGCAGATGTTGAACCGACGTCTGGTAAATTTGGATAGCTAATACTATATTATATTATTATCATTAGTTTAACACCGGAAGGTGTATAACTTACGAAAAATTAACTGAATCATATTCACTCAATACCATTTTAATTTTTAAGGGTAGGTATGACAGAGCATGGTCAATTTTTATATATTTTTCCCTAACCAATTCACATCAACCGCTTACATACTAAAAACTTACATTTACATAGGTAGCTTAAATGATCAAATTTTATTGATTATGTATACATTATTATACTGAATAACTAACTACAAGTACAATTTTACAGATTTATTCCCCTATTTATACACATTTTAAATAAAATAATAACGCAAAGTGAAAAAGTGTCACTTTTAATTTTAAATCAACGAAGATCACCGAGTTTTCAATTTGTTAATCTTTGTCAAATTTCATTATTGGTGGACATCATTGAGACTAATAATTCGCTATCATATCAATTGTGTGTATAACATTTAAGCAATGAATCCCTAACCAAAAAAACGCTGGATAAAACAATATACACCATAATTTTCACAGAGCAAGCCATTACTTTGTTTAAAACCTTTAAATATGTTGATTATTATTTGATATGCTTTGACAGTTTGATTTATTACCATTTATGAATCTGGAAGTCACCTCTCAAGTTTATTAGATGAGGCGTATACTCTCAAACATTTTTTTTTAAAAACCAATAAGTTATGAATATAATTTTTTTCATGAACAATTAAGGAGAAATGAATAGGTTATAAGTTTAACAACTAGCCTTGAGATTGTTTATTTTCATCTTTTGATTTGAATGTTGGTAAGGTAAGTTCAAATGGTTTTGAATAGTGTTATGATTGAACAAGGATAAGATGCTCATTAAACTCAAGCGAAGAGACATTGCCTTACATCCCACACCCTCACCCTCGACCATACTGTGGTAACAAACCCAACAGAAAAATTCAAAACGAAAACATAACAACTTGGTCTAAATAAACACTTGGAAAGATTTCATTAACATGTCTTCCATTTTGTTGTTTTTACTATATAAACAATGACTTTAGAGGAAATTTCAAATATAAAATTAATTTAATGTTGGATGTCATGAATTTCAAAAATTCATTATATTCCAATCATTCCATATTTGTAGTACTTTTTTATAGTACAAATGAAGAATAAAATGGCTTATTTCCATTGAATATTATTTTGAAGCATAATTTGTTGAGACAGAAGTTTTCTAATGCTCGGGTGAAGTAAATATACGTCTCATACATAGGTAACTTGTAAAATTTATTTTAATATCTTTAGTATGCAAGTTTATGTCAGCCATTGCAAATGGTCGAAGTACACATTAGGTATTTAAATTTTAATAGTTCATAAAAGTAAAGCAGCAAAAAGGTTAACACATATGTTCTCCTATTATAAATGTTATTCCTTATTTGAAAAGTAAAAAAAAAAAGATTCATTATTATGTACAAATGCAATGTACAAAATGGCATATTTTCGAACAATCTAACTCTAAAACTTTTTAAAAAACAAATAAAAGAAAATTATTTTTCACAGTAAATTTAAGAGCTGTAAAGGCGGTATTTGCATTTAATACTAAATGTAAAAGTAAAAATATTCATGAAAATTTATTTAAAAAATATCTTTTCATTTATTTTTTTATTTTATTTTAACTTTACTGATGAAACAATAATATTGTATCGTTATATTTTGCTTATCGAATATGTACAAACGACTGGTCATAATATACATAAAAGTGGATTTAAGGTTTTGTACGTCAAAGTATAGTTCATTCATTAGCGATAAATCGTCATACGCTACAACATTTTTTTCTATAAATTCTATAACAATCTACAACAATTTCATGTTTTAATAGTTAATTTTATCGATTTTTGCACTAAATCTTAATTCTACTTCAATATATTAACTGCACGTTACCAATGAACCGTCATCAATTGAAATATATTCTGCGAAATATATCAAATAAAAAAAATCATCATAGAAAGAGCACTTTTGGCAATGAAAGTAAATTATCTAGTAAAGAGTGGAGGCCCGATCTATCTTAATCATATTCATTATTTTTCCTATAACATCCCTGCAAATAAGAACATTGTTAAAAGTCCTTCATTCATAATTGATAGTTCTTTAAAATCCGGCAAATCGGGATTCCACTGAATTCAAAAGGTAAAAATGTATTCGATATTCGCTTCTTCCCAATCGCACATGTGAATACGCGCGAAAGAAAGGTGTACCCATTCAAAGAATAAATCAATCCATGGTTATTCATACAAATCTGTGTGCTAATTGAAAGTTGCAATGTAAAATATGCGAATGCACGTATTATCAGCTAAGTCAACATTGCTGTTTCATTAAATAATTTACAATTTTGAACTTGACTCAACACTTGTCGTGGCGCTGACACAAATATTTTCTATAAAAAAAGCTTATAGGGAAATATGCAATTGAATATATAAGAAATAAATAAGCTATAACTTGACAAAAAATGTGTTTTTTTTAATCCTTAAATACATAAACTAATGACTTCTTCAAAATATAATATTGAAAAGAAAACAATTGGGAAGCGTTTAACGACCTTTACTGGATATATCTGTGTATTAATTTAATGTTATAAAATTATAATTCCTCTGTACATTACATTGTAAAAAAAGAGGAAATAAAGAATACAATAATGCTATTCATTCCTTATTTCTTTATTTAATATTCCTAGTGAGATTAACAAATTTGGTAACAAATTTATCGATATAAATGACTTTATTGACAACCTGACAGTTGTTTCAGCATTTGAGTGAAAACATAATGTTCATAGATTAAGAACAGCCATCAAAAATGACCTAACTTTTTAACAAATTCATATATTACCAGTTTCAATTTACAAGAATAATATTATTGAAAAATTCACAATATGACAATTTTCATTGTGTCCAGACTAAAATTGATGAATTTGATTCGATTTTTTTTTTTTATATAATGATAAATTTGAAATGTCTCTTAGCAGATAAAGAAAAATTTCAGTGATAAAACCATAAACACCACAATGAAATGATGTCACTTAAAAGTAATAAATAAACCTTGGCATAGATAAACAATAATGATCACTATTTTTAATTTTCTCCATGGCTCGCGATACCATTTTTGTGTAAAAACAAATAACTTAAATAAAAAAGCACAAATACTAACATTAAAAACAAACCATGTAATGTAGATTATACACAACATGCTTTTATTAAAATCATGTACCCAGTAAAGATGCAATTACACATCTATCAAACTGTATCGCTGAAAGACCGCACATTTTCAGCCATCGGTAAAGATGATAGTGATTAACAGTTCAGGGACCAAATATAACAAAAATTTTAATTGAATAAAAATGAAATGCCTCGACTATTCACAGAAAAAAGCAGGAGTCTCCATCTCTATTATTTTCCTTTAAACTTAGTAGTCCATGACCAGATAAACGTCATGGACGGTCAATAATTGCACATCATGCTATTTTTGGAACCTTGCAAATAATTTAAATTATAATATTCAATAATTTAATTTCACCTAAACAGCGACAGAGCTAAAATGCCATCAATTATTGGAGAAAACATTTACTGGACACTACTGAACACAAATATCTATAAATATGCTCAGAGGTAACTATTGTAGGTGTGTGGGAAATGCAGTTAGGCTTTGACAAACAGAATGGAAACTTTCATATCAAACACTTTAATATTGACAAGTTGTAACAAACATTTGCTATTCTTTATTGCGGCGAAAAAAACCGTTTAAAGGATTCTATAATTACAGAAGAGTGAGAAGTTTCAAAAATATTTTCATAAAATTGTTATATTCAAATATATATGACGGCGGTTAGGAATAGAAAAATTATGATACGGCTGTCGATGTTAGGATTTTTCAATCGACAGACTTGTATTATCCAATCATTCTACCAACCATCTTCTTTGTGTCAATGTTTGTTTGAATTATTGATAAAGGAAAATGTATGACTGATAGATCGAGATCCTATTGCAGTTGTAGTATGCCTATTAAGGATGGTGAACATATTATACATTATCAAATGTCATTTTTTGAATGTAGTAAAATCTGTCAAGATCCTATGTATAGACAAGAGATTACCAATTTCAAATGGCTGCAGTGAATGCAATCGGAGTACGTTTTCCACCGCAAATGTCTATGGTTTAGTGATCGTAGAGCGGCGCCGTATCGAGTTTCAGTAGTCGTTCCTGTCGTCATGACGATGGTAACGGACTCGTTTATTGTTAAGGGGAGGCGAGGACGGAGGCACTTCGATGATCAGATCCCCCCCTCCGCCATCCTCGCCGCAGCTGTCCTCACCGCCCGAGTAAGAGCGTTTCATCACTCCACTGTCTGTTGTCACGTATGTTCCACTGCAAGATGACCGGTTGGCAGAAAGAAATGTAACAATTAAATTATGATCATGTGATTTTTCAAAAAATGTTATTGATTTTCATAAATTATAAATTTCTTAGATCTACAAGAGTTATATGTTAAGTCACATTATTTAAAATTTGATAACACACATATAGATGAAAACTTTTGCCACCAAAAATAAATGAAACTTCTCTTTAGAAATCATGGATTTATTTTGTTATACTGTGGCTATTTGATTGTGACAAAAGGGGTCTTCTATAAACTCACATAAATGTTTTAAATGCATTCAAAAACTGCATTTCTTCCAAAATAAATGTTTTTACCATTCAATCTTGTATAAAAGCCTTATTAGAAATATTTTTTTACTACAAATATGTTATTGTTTATACCCGTATCCATATGGGGAATGCGGCGCTTGTATGATAACATTAGTGGGCGGTGACATGGAATGCTCTTCTTGGATCGAAACCAAACTGCTTCCTCCTGAGCCTACCACGTATTTTTCTGTAATAAAAACACAAAAATAAGGCATTGTTTTTTGCAGTTCAACTCTTTTGCCCTGACACTACTGATCTTTTTACATTAAATTCAAATGCAAAATTTAAATTCTAATCCTGTAAATTGTGTGGATGCATCTAAAAGAAAGTTGTTAGCAAAAAAAATAACCAGTGTCTTTAAAATTCTACAATAGGGTTATCCATACATATTAACCTAGCTGTGATACTTACCACTACTTGACTATATAAATGTAGTCATTTGTTCAGTCAAAAATTTGCTTCCAATTTGCCTTTGCGATGAGGAATTCGGCTAGATAAGAGATAAGGATGAACAAAGTATTTTTGTTGTTTTGTGGACATATATGACTAATAATTTATGGATACTGAGTGTTTCAACAAGAAAATAAGCCAGTAAAACATCACGACTCATATATCTTATGAAAGACTTGCCATAAATTTTGAAATTTTTGTTTCATTATTGCCGGACAATACACAAGCACAGCTCATTGCCGTATTGTTAGTGAGGCTGCAGAATAAATATGTACTACGACACACAAAGCATAATATATCAGTGGATATAACAAAAATATACTCAGAATATTGAAGCTTCCAATGGGTGTAATAATTATTGACATTTTCAATACATAAATAAACTTAAATGAATACAATTGTTACCTTCTCGTTCACCTCCTGCTCCATTAGTGACAACTGTAATATGTTGTCCGGGCAACATGAGATGACGCTGGCCATCAACCAGGGCAGACATCTGCTGCTGTCCGATTATGTTGCTGGAGCTCATATACGAGAGTCCTCCGTGACCTGAAATGAGAATCAGACATTGTAAGAAAGGTGTTAATACGTTAACACAATTCTGTAAAATCCAGCACAATCACTTCTCTCGCTGATAAATTTCAATAGTCAGCGATGGAAATATATTTTAATTAAATATGGACAAACTGACAATTTGTCTCCTTTCAAACGGGCACGAAAAAGTCAAGTTATTGATTGAATTGGCATTTACTTGGTAGAACTAAAATACACTGCTACTTTTTTACAGTGTTAAATCAAGTTACATTTGGGATTACACGGTATTCTTTTTTAAAAAATATAAAATAAATTATGCAAGTCGAGTAGTGGTAGATCATCGCCCTATTGTCAATGAATATGTAAGTGACTGTAACCATATATTGTTTATTATAATACCATTCTTGTACGGATTTTATTCACCATTTACAGATATTTAAATAATATTACCTGGTGACCCAGGTGCACTCTGTGAGGGTGCATGATGCGAAGAATGTCTCACTCTGGGCGGTGATGAAGACGAAGGCTGAGGAGCGTCAGGGGGGAAAGGTTCGGGAGACGCTTCCCGCGATAACTCTTCGGGTGTGACTAATCCTGACATGCCAACATGGGACGGTGATGCAGGTGCACTCCTGGAAATAATATGCAAATACAATAATTGCGATTGAGGTATACACCCAGTCCTCTTTTTACGCGAATTTGATTATACGCGATTATTTGGACGGCACCGTTACATTTTTTTACGCGCTTCACTCGTTTTTACGCGATTTTTTCCCCAAATTTGTTTTACAGAAGAAATTTATATATGATGCTAGACATGTAGAGTTCATTATTTTTTTAAATAAAAAAAAAATATATGTATTTTTACAACTTAATTTTGTAAAGTATTCCATTTTTTTAAATACACATACAATTGCCAAATGTTGACAAGTGTATCGGATATTATGCGAATTTTTGTTTTAGGGTGTGTAAAGAAATATAATGGAATTGCGTAAAATCATGGGATGTATGTAAACTTGTTTAAACACAATTCATTTATTAAATTCGTTGAATAGCACCTTTCTCGGCCTCTAATAATTCATATAAGTGTATATAAGATCATAAAACATATAATTTTTTTTTTTGCACAAATTTCAAAGAGCAAATATTGGTTTTTCATACGTGTCTGGTACTTTTTTACGCGATACTTTAATTTTTGGAACCAATTTATCAAATTATATGAAAGTTATGATTTTTTTATGCGATTTTTTTTACGCGCCTTTTTCTGGAACCAATGTATCGCGTAAAAAAAGGACTGGGTGTACATATATATAGGTATAGTTACAATATACACGAGTTGGAGTTTGATCGTGTGAACTAAAACATCTATTAATCACAAGTAATGTCAATTGAAGACTCTTTTGTTCTAGAGCATAGAATTTTTTGTAAGAGTTCCACAAACAAATGATATGAGTCTTATTTAGTTATTACAATTTAGAGATTTTACAAATTACTATGGAGTGCCTGATAGGTAGATACGAATAACGTTGTATTATTATAACTAACAAGCGAATAAATACAGGCATATCTAAAAATGTGGGGCATAAAATGTACTATGAATAGAAATTACTTACTATTATTCAAACTATAAGAAAACAAAATGAATATAAAGGTAACCTCCGTTTACTATGACTCTAACGAGTGCGGATTTGTTATAGTATGATCTTTTTGACAAAAATTATGCATCTGCATCTATTTAACCCCAGACACATTCATTTTATTGTTCTTAAAGTAAAGCATTCCTAGATATATTACAGTTTTTTTAATCACATGCATTTGTTGATTGGTGAAATATTGGGGTAAACTGTTTTAGTGGATTTTCTCTGTATTTTCGTAACGTTTAGTCACAATTGACTTTTGAAAGATTACTTGAATATTATCCCAAGATCAATAGTTTTCAAAATGGTGTAGATTTATATTTTTTATAAAAATCAACCTTGAACTGAGTCCAAAAGGTGCTCTGAAGCAGGGAACTCCTCGCTGTCTCCGTCTGCGGAAAGCTTGTTCGATGAGTTTGGCTTCGCTTTGCGGGTCAATCCTCCAGAAACTTCCTTTACCGGGTTCCTCTTGACTCCGAGGCACCTTTATAAAGTACCTGAAAAAGGTTCATGTACTTTTAGAAGTGTTTCTTAGAGATAAAATTATTTATGTTTATTTTGATTAAGTAGATGACAAATAGTTATCGTCTCAAGCTGCAGTATTTCTGCGTGAATTGTAATTGTGTGAGTATTGTTCGATAAATTCAAGAGATGTAAAATTTTATATTGAAATAAGAAATAATTTGAACATTCTTTTACGTAGCTTGTAATAGAAAAAGAAATATCAAACATTTAAGGCTCTGAGCAGTTTTTGCATGGAAATTCTTTTTGTGTATAAATTTGTGTAACATATGTTCCACATCTCTTATGCCTATCACAAGAACTTACAATTATTTGATTCATTCAGGATACATACATTTGAATTGATTCATGTGATACTTTAATTCAATTATATTTTTTAATGCGTTTATATGTTTACCTATTGAGACTAAGATTGTGTCGGATAGAATTCTGCCAGCCCTTGTCGGCGGTTCTATAGTAAGGATAATTTTTGGTGATATACGAATAGATGCCACTGAGGGTGAGCTGCTTGTCGGGGGCAGAGGCGATCGCTTGAACGATAAGCTGAGCGTAACTGTACGGAGGTTTCGCTTCGTCGCGACTTCCGGTACTGCCCACTCCAGAATCACTACCCACAGGGGCAGCCTGAAAATAGAAGAAAAATAGTTGCATGGCATTGGTGACATATTCTGCTTTGGATTTTGGAAGGAATAAATTTAATTACACCATTATTAAGCGATGAATTAGATTTTAATGACTGCAAATTAGACACGCCTTCAATTATTGGACATTGTTTGAGTTTGAGAGGATAAAGATGATTTAAACGACACTAATGGAAGTCATCTTCCTAAATTATTCAACTGATTTTTTACTTTGTTGTGAGAAAACACTTCTACTGAGCATACATCCATCAAACCAAAGCAACACCAATGATATTAGTGCAGCATCACGGTAATTTCTTTAAATAACAGATTATTACCGTGGTTCCATTAGAAGTCGGCCTGACATAGTTATCCCGGTCTCTGGTGAGGGCATAAGAGGCTGCAAGTCCAAGATCGGGGTGGACACCTCTCCGGTGCCCGCCACCTCGTGGACTTGTCGGACAGCTGTTTGCTGCACTTATCGTTCCTAGAAGAGAAAATAATATTACAATTAGTAGTAATCCTTAAAAAAGATTAATAATTGATAATTTATATGTCTATTGTGGCTTAAAATATCGACATTGCAATAGAATAAAAAATATTATTTTACAAATTAAAAATATGTGACTATTATATACATTGTCATATATACTAGCATCGATAGAGATTTGAGAAAATTACATTTGAAGCATTTTTAATGTTAAAAAAATGATATGAAAGTGGTTAAATGAAATCGAGTGAAAGTAACGATATTCAGGTAGAAAAAGTGATAAATAGCAGGATAGTTAAGACGATCCTGTTACCATATGGTCTCACTTCCAATTTTTTTGAAGTACATTTTTCTTTTTCAGATTTTTAAATCGAGATTTAATAGACCATAATAAATACATTGAAATACAATATTCCCAACTGTTTAAAAATGATATTCAGAAAAATTTACTCGGTCCAGCCTAATATTGAGTACTGTATGTAACTTAGTACAAAAGCAGAATGGATGTCTTAAGATCAGTTATAAATAAAATAAATGTATTTTTTTTTTCAAACAGTTATATCAATTTACTTATTCATACATTGGTATTAATTTCAATTACCAATCACTTCAATGGGTTTGCGTCACTGCAAGTGTGGAAAAAAATGTTAAATGATAGTTACCACAATGTAAAAAAAATATTATTTCTTACTAGTGGGTGAAGGGAACGGACTCTGCGCCGAATCTGCTTCCTCTTGCGGTATGTTGATTCGAAGGGGTGGTAGAGCTCGGGCCTCGTTGCCTCCACCGCCACCTCCTATGCCAACTCCTGAGCCATCTACCAGAGACTGGAACACTAGACGTATGTTGGTCGAGGGAAATCGGAGAGTACATCTGAAAGAAAAATATATTGAATAAACAAAATGCCAAATATGTAAAACAGTATATTTTAATATATAACCAGAACACAAATTGTTAGAAAAATATCTATGAACATCAAAATACCAGAAAATATTCGAGAAGACATGTTTTAGTTATTTTGGGGTAAGCTTGGACTTGCTTGCCTCACTGGTGGGATTCTGATATTATAAATAATGCTTAGATTGAATAAAGCTATTTAAAAGTAATTCACATCTAGCATATCTTCTTTTATTATTCCGTGCAGTGCCTCAAGAATTTTCTACCTCTTGCAAATTACTTTATTTATTTCTGTGGTATGGCTAGCATCTGTCAAATTCTCTGAGTACATTCTATGGACAGTACACAATGATAATTTTGGATGCCAGAATCTCACCGATCAAAAGAAAAGGCAACTAGAATTATAACTTTTAGAAGTCATAAAGCAGGATGTGGCAAATTTTTTAATTTTTTTTTTTAAGATAACAGGGAACTGCCTCGTCCAAGCCCCAGGTCCCGGGTATCTCACCATCTAAAATCCTATGCAAGAATATATTCTAAAATCCCAATATGCAGATTTATCCTTGGTAGAATGCAAGTGTTCAACAAAATCAAGTTCAAATAATAATGAACCATTTAAAAAAAAAATTGTGTTATCATTATTAGGTATTCAGATAAGAAAAATATGGAAAATAATATTACAGGTTACCATACACATAAATTATTTATTTACAACACAATGAAAACACATTCAAATACAATATTGACCTCTTTTCATGTTACAAATATCAAGAGGTCGCAGTGTCATATTATCAAACAATATAATATGCACAGTTCGTCAATTGCAAAAATAAACAAGAAGAAAACAATATGCAGAGCGACATAATGGCCAGATGGAGACAGTTCATGTCTGACGACTATAGCATATACTCGCATTTACTACAACAGTTAGTAAGAGGTTTCCTAACAAGTTTATATAAAATCTACCTTTTTGATTGTGTGATAACATTGACACTGGGGCATCCAATTCCGGACCCTTTATGATCCCACATTTTTTTAACTCGGCATTGCTCCTTAAGCGAATTTTAGAAGAGTTATAAAATTTATATTACGTTAAATATACATTCTGTGTATTACAGCACAAAAAAAAAAGAATGTACGATTTTACATATTTTTGTGAATGTCCTGATATATTAAAATAAGTAGAACAATCTCTATTACGTAGTAGGAAAATATATAAAAAGCTAACTGTGTATCTGTCACAAGAACTTCCAAATAATATCAATTGTGAGAAGGAATCAATCTTTTTAATATTAGTGAATTTATAAAATTGAATTTAATTACTACTATTATGCATAGCACTGACATGAAACACACATAATTTTTCGGCCCTTTTGGGGGGAGTTCTTTTACAAGTAAAAAAAGTTAATAATTATTGAGATTTAGATGAGAGTTGACCTCTATTTATAATTTATGTTGAACACAAATTATTAGACATCATATTTTTTTCATGCCCAGCATTTCAAAATGCACCCTCATAAAAAAAAGCACGAATTTTGTAAAGCTGTAGGGTTATTGATTGAATTGGCATTCACTTGGTAGAACTCCATTATAACACGGTGAAAAAAATAGCAATGTATTTTAGTTTTACAAAATTATTTAAAAAAATATAGTTGATAGCTATTTCGGCTCACGCCATCGTCAGAACTATTGAGTATTTGTCTATTAAATCTATTGAGTTTTCTAAACATAAAAAAAAGCGTGTAGGCTTGAATTTAGTTTTATCTTTAAATATTTTATTCATCAAAAAGGCCAGTTTAGCTGTCGGAGTATTCGTAAAGGATACCACTGGTCTAATAGGGGTGCCAACCTTATGAATTTTAGGCTGTCCGTAGAGTAACGGTGCTGATGGATTCATGATATGATTGACGACCCTCTTCTTCAGTCATTTACTTTATCGATATAGTATTTTTTATTTAATATAACTATTGAGTTGCCTTTGTCTGCTTTAATTACAATGAGATTATTAGTGTTAACCTTGGTTTTAATATTCTTGAGGGTTTTAATTTCTTTATTCTGCAGTGTAAGCTTAATTGAGTTTACTGAGATTGATATTAGCTGTAGGGTTACTCTAATAATTAATAAGTTTTATTTTTGTAATTTTTATTCATTTTTATGAATAAAATCTTTTTATGAAAATCTTTCTACATATAAATATGTGCTTTTTGTGGGCTGTAGATATAATATGAAACTAAATGTGATTGCCTCTCAAATTAAAATAATATATTGTCACATTATAATTTCAATTGATGAGGAACTATTGTATTTTTTAGATTTTAAAATTTTTACATTGAATCCTTAAATCCTGGATCAAAAATTAAATAATCCTTAGATTGAGAAATTGACCGGGATCCTGTATCCTGAACCGGAAGTCTGAATTGACAGTGATAAGAAAAATATTCGAAAGCAGAAAACAAAAGCTTTTCACTTCAACACAACGTGAAATTAAAAAAAAAAAGAAAAAAGTCTCAACTTTCATATGTCTCCTCGATACGATGGTACTATATTTAAATGAATAGTTTGTGTCGATTAAGATACTGATTTCATATTTTACATTCTTTTTTTTTAAATTATAGTATGTAGAATTAGAACTAATGGCTCATCCCCAAAACTGAAAAATGCGTTGCCATTAAATAAGGAATATATAGATTTAAAGAATATTCATATGAATAAATATTTGTATTTCTACACAAATCAATAAATAAATATTTGAGGCGTTAAATTATCTTAAGAAAACAGGATAACAGAGATAGGTCAAATAAAAATAAAATTTTTATCCTCTTTGTAAATGGCTTTATAAATGTTAAAATT
Source organism: Himalopsyche japonica (assembly GCA_028555115.1). NCBI lineage: Eukaryota > Metazoa > Arthropoda > Insecta > Trichoptera > Rhyacophilidae > Himalopsyche > Himalopsyche japonica. The sequence goes on along the minus strand of JAHFWJ010000446.1, from coordinate 2,094,164 downwards.
CCACAATTTTTTCGTAAATATATTTTTTTATTGTTACTACTGGGTGTGGCAAGGATAATGTATATTTTTTTTATTAATTTGTGGTCGACGCAGTTTTGTGCCGATGACAAATTTTCCACGCTTTTTTAATAAGAATACATACATACTACCATCATTAATGTAAAGTTTGAGGCAATGTTTAGATTTTATTAGTTATCGTTGATTTCTTTATATATAAAATCAACCCACTCACAGCGTAAATATATGGACCAAGCTATAGGAGATTTCCATTTAAGAGTTTAGGCACGCATGCAAAATTTGAGGTTAGGTTTTTTTATCAATTATATATTACGAATTGAACGAAATCACCAAATAAAACATTTTTTTTTAAATACTATGACCTTGAACTTATATTTAGTTTGTTAACAAGCGCGTGTGTTCAAAGCGTTGACTTTTTTTCTTGTATATGTATAACATAAAATATTCACGAAAATGATAATTTGACCTTGAATATTTAGCGCCTTTTAGAATAATTGTTATAGGAGGGACCGCTATATGAAAAACTGCTGCCTTTCGCTGTAGTAAATTCTCTATTAGAGAGGATGCTCAAGGATGGTTGACTATACTTTATCTTTAGAAATATTTTAAACAAATATATTATAATATATTTGTATTTGAAGTAGATATCAGTCCGGTCTTATAAAGGGCAGTAGTATAATGAGCTGTTATGATTTACTTGATTATATTTTGGCTGTGTAGTTTTGGAAAAGGGACCTCAGAATTATTTATTTTTACATGAATACGAATTGGGGACGAATCACCCAGCTCGAGGTTATTGGTGAAATTTTCATATTACTACCAAAGAATTCCGATGACGGGAAGAAGATAATGACATTTGAACAATTTACGCAGCAGTCCACTCTGAGTTAATGACTCACTCCCGAGTAATAAATCTAAAAGATTTCGAGATTGCACAACATGCCCCATGAAAAAAAAACAATTTCGCATCCGAAAAGGAAAATAAAAATGAGTAAAAAGCAGGAATACAAGTGTTATGTGAAAAATAGAAGTATACCATTACCGAAGTGGAAAAAAACACGAATTCCACAAGATAATGAATCACCCACAATATTTTTCGAAATATTTGATGGTGAAATTTTTCTTCTTAGTAACACTTCTTAGTAAATGGTAGTATATACCGTTTATAACACGGTGAAAAAATAGCAATGTATTTTAGTTCTACAAAATTATTTTTAACAAATATAGTTGATAGCTATCAACTATATTGGTTAAAAATAATTTTGTAGAACTAAAATACATTGCTATTTTTTCACCGTGTTATAATGGAGTTCTACCAAGTGAATGCCAATTCAATCAATATACCGTTTATCCTTAAGATATGAAGTATGAACCGATATCTAAAAAGCAACAATAAATTTACATGGCTATTCCAGATGACAACATCGATATTAGGTTGCCTACGTGAGAATAAAACCCATACATAAATTACGCCATAAAAATGACAATTTGTCAATGTGAGATATACGGATTCGTTCTGCACCCTAAAACACTGTTAGTAATCACAATAAGAATGTGTTCTTCTTGTTTTTTTATTTAATTTTTAGATATTTTTATGAAACTTGTAAAAAAATATATCAATGGCAAAAAAGCTTCAGTCGTGCCAGATTCAGAAAAAAATTATAAAAAAATAAATAAATGATGTTTGTTTGATTTTAATTCCCATCTATAATAATTAAATTGCAACGTGACCTAAAATTGGTGGCGATAATTTTTTTTGATCATATAATTTTTCAATGTAAGGAAAGACAGAGTAGACAAAAAAATGTGTGAAATAAACATTACATAATTGTAACGGGACATATTAGGCAAGTTTCTAATATAAACAATAAATATTTCACGTCTTCACATTATTATTAGTAGAAAAACTAGTATGCATTATTTTCTGTAAAACGTAATAATCTTTTGATATGCACGTACATATTTGCATATTTGGAATGAAATAAAGTGTGCATATTAAATTATCACTATCAAATTATATGCAGCTCTCACTTCTACTTGGTCAGATAAGATTGCTAACACGGGAATCATAATATTTGTCTTTTCAGTTTTAAAATTGAGGTTTTATTTACTCTATCGTTAACGTGTTGCTCTACATTTTGCGTTATCGGGTAATGTACTGACAATAACGAAGCCGGGCTGAAATCTGTATAGAATTGGCAATTTACGTATTGACGCAGTATTTTGAGGTTTTGTGCATTCCGACAATAAGTAGCGAGACCTTTTTGTTAAACAAGTCATTGGCAAGGTTATTTTTGCAAAATATTGCCTCCTATTGTCTCTAGTATTTATTTTAATGTGAATCAAAAGTTGTCAGTTTGTTATTTTTCAACTTATCTATATGTGCAAGTCAATGCAAGCAGGAGATAAAATGTATGTTTCTTCAAACTCAGAGGCCACAATGACGTCCCTGGTGACGTACCAGTAGACACAGTTGTTTTCACATTACGGTCCGCGGACGCCACGTTGGCGTCATTTTTGAGACAAACGTTACGATCCGGGAACGCACAATGTGGCGTCTTCGGATACGCGCAGCTATACTACCAAAAAATAGTTAATTAAATTTATCAATAGATGGATGAATAATATACACGAAGTCTAAAATCAAAATAGGAAAAAACTATTTCGGTGTAGTTATTTAGCGAAAATGTGCGGACCGTAAAGTGCTTAAAATATTTTAAGCTTCTGATTTAATGATTCAATCTAAATCATAACCTATATATATATATATATATATATACAAACTTCTGAGCATAATTTCAATGTCTCAATTGTAAAAATATCTGGATGCAATGAAAATTTTTTGTTAAGTGACCTAGACAGTTTTAACGTCTATTGTACAATTGAATCAATTCACATTTTGGTTCACATTCACATCGGTTGGAAATTCTCCCTTGCTGATTGAAACCGGCTCAGTTCGTTTCATTGGGTAAACGGCGCAGTATTTTTTACGACGAGTTTATATTTCACTTGGATTAAGCTGTTACACTAAACCTAAAAGAACTATTAAAAAAATAAATACCTTACTCAATCTATCGACTAGTCTCGAAATCAATGAATGGAGGCGGCGGGAAAAAATGAAACGGCAATTATATTTGTTTGAAGTTCCTAATACCGATTTCATTACATGTAACTTTTATTCGTGTTCCCATTTCCTGGCCCTAGAGCCATGGAGTAACACCATTGCAGGGAAACTTACCTATTTCGTCCGAATATGAAATGACATATGGATATAATCAAAGTCCTCGTTCCAAAGCACTGGACAGCTAGTGGACAGGCCATGATGCAAATATGGCGATTTTAAATTATAATGCTTAACACATCATATGGAACTGTAATGACATTTAAAATTTCGGTAAAATTAACCGACGTTCATGGTAGATTATTTAAATAACAAATAACCCAACAGTTTATATTTTATGTGCGAAATCAAAATATTAAATAACATTAAATAAGATAGATTTTTAAATGCAAGATAATGATTAAATTCGCCTTCCTTCGGCATCAATTTTCAAAAGTACTGTACGGCGCAGCCATCATGTTAAACGTAACGGACGTTATTCCTTAAACACAATTGCTTAATTTAAAAAATGTAATAAATTAATTTCTTCAAATGAGTGTGTCAAATAAAATAATATGAATACTTCTCGAGTTTATTAGGAGTTGCGAAATGGTCACGTTAATTAACGTTGCGTAATATTCGAGATTCACCTTTAGCAGGCTTTACACTAAAAGGTGTTCGAATGTATATATTTAATACTTTATATTTTATATTTAAATATGTTACACGGTGAAAAAATAGCAATGTATTTTAGTTCTACAAAATTTTGTAGAACTAAAATACATTGCTACTTTTTCACCGTGTTATAATGGAGTTCTACCAAGTGAATGCCAATTCAATCAATAAATACGTTACGGTGCAAAAGCAATGAATTGATAATTTGTAAGTTTTGTACCTTGTAGATATAAATAAATAAATAAATGTCCGAAGTGTATTTTTTTAAAATATAGATGTAAACAATTTGGTGTAGGTTTTATGTATTATATTTACGAATACAATACGTATACCATATAATATTCTCTATTTTGTCTAGTACTCGAACAGTTTCATACTATTTCGTCGCATTATTTATGAAATATTCGAAAAACGTGAAAAAGTGATTCAAATTTGTCAGCATTGCTTCAAATTTTTTTTACAATGTCCTACCTGTAATCTAAAAATACAAACTATTTTTAAATGCTGTGAACATATCTAAAGAGAATTTGAATTGTTACAACTTTGTACGATTCCATATGTCTTATCACAAACGACCCGGGTTTCGCCCTTCGGCATCTTCAGGTATTCCATCGCACGGATGCAACAGAACTGACGTAAAACAAACAGTTAGCATCGTATATATAATATATTAAAACTATTATTAACAGGAATCTACTTACCAATAGTCCGGTATTTATAAATTACAATGTTTGGATTGCCAACATTTTTATGTAGGTAAAACCACGCGCATCATAAAAATTAGAGTTTCAGAACACTTAGTTGCTTATAGATTGAAGAAGGATACTTCTACGTTTGCAAACCATTTGTTGTCGGAGGTACATTCGTTTGACGCGGATGAGGGAGTTCAATTGTTACATCATAACACGGGGGACCATAAATTGTTTTATCAGGAGATTTTAGAAATTAATAGAGGCCAGTTATTAAATTCAAACTTCATTCTTAACGATCAACTCAATCTTCCCAACTCCCCTTGTTGTACCCTTTACGTGAGATCGGTTCAATGAATCGACAATCTCACGAAGATAATTCTTATGTCTCATCACTAGATGTTTGATATTGGGTATCCTTTAAATAAAAGAAGACACATTTATAATTTGATTACTTGATTTAAATTTGTTGAAAACCCCATTTCAATAACGACAACTCATTAGCAAGATCGTTAATGAAAGTTGTCATAGCTAATTATTATTGGATTAATATTATTACTTTCTTTTCAGCTGCAGTCTTTTGCTTGCCTATTGGTAAGTAGATTCCTGTTAATAATAATTTTAATATATTATATATACGATGCTAACTGTTTGTTTTACGTCGGTTCTGTTGCATCCGTGCGATGGAATACCTGAAGATGCCGAAGGGCGAAACCCGGGTCGTTTGTGATAAGACATATGGAATCGTGCAAAGTTGTAACAATTCAAATTTAATATTGAAGTTCCATCAAGCACCTTCAGTCGATATCATAAATTATATCTAGAGGTTTTTTTAACTACCGGAAAACAAATATATTAACGAATTATAATCTATAGCGTTATCGCGTTGCCATGGAAACAAAAAAAATATTTTCTATTCATTATAGTCATACAAAATGAATATTATACTTGGCCCATTCAATTTTTAATACCCAGTAATTATTAACTAAAATTTGGTATAAATAGCCTTAATTCAATTATTACTGTATCTGTTGATAATGCTCACGATAAGCGAAACCAGTCCTGATCTTATATAATAAAATTGTGGAAGTAGTACTGAGCATTTAGTTTTATTTATTTAAATATAATTCTATTATGGAATGACTGGAATCGACAACACGGAAAAGATACTACCGGTCGATGATATAATTTGCTAAAAATAATATTTAAAAGCAAGGATATAAAATTTATTAATTCGATTTCCGAACTTTAGTTGGTCTATTGACTTTAATAGCGTGAAATAAAAAAAGGCTAATATTACATTATTTAGTACGTGATTGATCATTCCTCGAAGCCAATTTCGAGAAATAACGAAGGTTGTTATTAGATTAAAAAAGAAATACATTTCTAAGAATAATTATGTCATTGACGTTAGATTTATTTCTGGATTTTTATGGTACTAATCATTTATTTAATACATTTATCGCGCTAACAAACCCTTCCCGTTTTGCAGCCAGAATTTTTTGACAGCATATTAATATATTATTTGAAACACTACGAACGTGTGTATCTGCAGTTTCATTCTCAAGATTAAAACGGGCTAGAAACTAATAGAACCCAGACAGTAAATGCTTAATTCCTATCTTTTTTACGTTGAGTTTTTTTAAATTCAATTGTTGTATTTACGTTGCCTACGTCCACTGCTATACGACGATTTGTCAATAATGTCATGAAGTATTACAGCGATCACTCACAAGTTATACAGTGAGAACACAGGATAAATACTACATAATACATCTTGAAAGAATAGTACATACAATAAGTATTTGTTAAATCCGTGCACTTAAATCATGCAATGAACATTTGCCACAAGTAACGACTGTTGCCAATGTAGGTTTGTATAATATCTGCTTTATACTTGAAGAATACGATCACAATATGGTGTTTTTAAGACCCTCGCATCCTCCTAGGTCACCCTAACGTACCAAATTAAAATAAAATCGTCTCCACCGAATACCTACTAAGGACGGTCTCAGCGACCTCTCGATGAGTTCGGAATCCATCTGGTTAGATTTAGGATGCCCTGGGTATAATCTGCAGAACTAAGCAGTTAATAAGGCTCTGATCTTTTAATTTCTGAGTTTCTGCCATAACCAAACCACCGCACCCATAGTATTTGCTGCGAACATCTATCGTTGAAGGAAGCCATGTTCAAGTGATATGACATGACTTGGAAAAAGCTCAAAAATACAGTAGTTGACCGTGGATAACATTTTTATTTCGATTCAACAGGTATGCGTCATCAATATGCGCTAATCCATGTGTACATATTCGCCTCTATACAAATTATTGATAGTACAGCAACAAAATATTTTTTGTCGTGTTGAGGCCTGGAAAGAACCACATAAATCAATACATGCACACATAAGTAGTAAAATTTATCGAAGTATACGTTGGTGTATGTGAAGTGTTCATTTCTACATGCCTTGCACTACTGTGCACTGGGCAGTAGTCAGTTTAAATCCATTTTGATGTGACCGAGTCGTGAAAGACTGGAATATTTCAGGCATTTAAAAATTGATAAATAAATGAACGATTAAAACGGGGACATACTGGCAAGTTTCTTTTAAAACCAGAAGAAGAATTACACTTGTATTTTGACGGTAAAAATGTCAAAGGTTATTGAAAGTAAACAAAATATATTTTTATTGAAAGAAAAATGTATTTATCCTGGCTCTTCCAAATATAATATTTAACTAAATATTTAAAAAAAGCATATAAGACCACATTGGTAAAAAACGTCGATTCAGTATATCTACATAACATATTGTTCCGAACAGTTGAACTACACGTCTAATATATATTATAAAACACAAATAATTTTAATTCTAATAACTTTTAAGAAGATAACTGTCATTTCTTGATGAAAAGTCATTCGAACCAAATTATCATTATTCGTGACATATTAGTAGATATTTTATTATAAGAGAGCGATAATATTTTATTTGTAAACTATTCAACTTCTTTTCATAATTTTTGTATGATTACCTGTAAATTATTTTTCTTAGTTCTTGATCCGTGTTTTTTGTATATCTGATATTTATTAGCCTTATTTAACGTTTATTTAAACAGATAGATTTGCTTTAAATAGCAATGAGTCAGTTAAAAAGCTAGCGATGAGCGAAACCAGTGCTGATATTGTAAAATTGTGAAGATAGTTCTTAGCATTGTGTATTATTTATTTGAATATAAAATAAGTTAACTACTAATACATATTATCGCAAAAAAAGTGTATATATTTGATGAAAAAAATACTTTGATCGGATAAAACCATTTTCGTCTAGAAAGATTTCGGATCCCTGCATTTTCAACAGAATGTAGCAGAGCTGTGTAATACGGTATTGTGTAGTAATCAGAGCCATGATGACCACGTCGTTTAAGTCCTCCGCGTAAGTGTGGTGTTATGAATGAAGCCGTGATGATACACGGGAGATAGCTGGGACTGGCCGGTTGTGACCTTTTAACACTAATTGATTCAAAATAGAGATTGTAACGTCAGGACTTGCCGACGCACCACTGTCAATATGTTTCCTTTTTTCATCACCGGACATCGGTTTTGAAAATGAAGTGTCAATAAAGAAAATTTTGGATAAACATAACATAATTTATAGTTAACGTAAAGATTTCAACGAGGGCACTGTTTTCGAGTCGTAAAGCGGCAATTTATTGATTTAGGCGATCACACGATTCGATATCATGTTTATTGATAGACAGATATTTTGATTTCCTATGCATTGCTCGAGTCATAACTCAGAACTTAAAAAAGGGATAAAAATTGTTATTTTCAATCAATCCCTAGTTTAAAAACGTCAAAAACCACTTTCACTGTATTATGGCCAAATTTATTTTGTCAGTATTTGTTCAGAAAAACATACTTCATTTTGTGAGAAAATTAGACATATATGTACTGTATTTGAGATGCAGTGTTGAACGACTTCTGAGAAAGATTTTTTGAAATCATTAATTTACCGATTCTAGCGGTGCCGAAAAAATGTAAAATTTTAGTTCTAGACGTTTTGGACAATATAACGAACATGACATTTTCGAAAGTAATTCAAAGAACTACATGTAAATATGGTGACCATACTATGTTAAGTAAAATAGATAACAAAGAAAACAACTTTGACCAAACAGTCGATATCTATTTATTGATTGAATTTGTGTTATTAATAAGGTCAACATATAACAGCATTTATTCAAATTTCTGCAATAGACATGTTGAGTAAATCTTATAGTTCAACATTTTCACGTACATATATTGGTTAACAGTATTGAAGAAATCAACTCATTATTTCCTTGTTTTACAGTACATAAATATTCAAATAGGTATATCAAATATGCACATGACCATATGCACTGACTGTGCGCCATTAGCTAGGATCGGTAAAATGACAAACACACGTCAGCGGGACTAAATAATGACATATCATACATTCTTTATGATACCTTTAGGTACCCGTAATTTTACAAGTAATGCAGTATGAGCATTATATATAGTATAGAGTATTTCCACTGATTCATTATTTTACGAGCAATAAAATAAAAGTTGCGCTTGAATAAGGGAAGTATGGTCACCGTAATTATACAGAATAGGTATGAAAGATTGTCGGACGCTACGTCATCGATACAATGACGTAATGCTTACAATTAAATCGACGTGACACATCACCTGCAACACGTAGCTAGCTTTAGTTGTCGTACGATTTACGAATGTCGTCAAAAACGTTAAAAAATAGAAATTAATAATTATTATATCTAGCGTGCAATGCGCCACACGTCTGTATACAAACAATGTTCGTATTCGATAATAATAATACGCGTATGCAAATAATGAATGGAAATTTATATGGAGAGAATTTCGCAGTCGATGAAGCATTTCTGACGTTATCACTAACCGGCTGACCGAATAAATATTATTATTTCTGCGATATCATCACGCCATAGTTTTTACTTATCTTTGAGAAATACTCGTAATATAATATATGCCAATGATAATATCCACGTCATTCGACGGCAAAAGAAGTTATTTCGGAAAAGTTTAACTGTCATTAAAATGTTTCCAAGCCTCAAAGAATATATTTATTAAATAATATATTAAGAATATATTTTTTAATTAATTAAAATGATAAGCGAATAAAATTCTTTTCATACTCCGGCATACTGACGAAATTGAGTTACACTTTTCTTCGTATGGTTATCAATTTGTGTTGAAATATTATAATTTATAAATCACATAGATAACAAAAACGAACCAAAAATTCATATTTGATCACATTTGGCGTGAGCTTTTACTGACAATATTAAATTAACCATCAGGATATATATATATATATATACATTTTAAATTAAAAAAACTTTTTTTTCTGTGGAAGTTAAATTTTAATATGTTCCGATATAACCTTTACCAGAATATATAGTTGTAGGTTATTCTGTTTATAATATTCACATTTTATTAGTGTGCGAACAAGTTTTATTTCGCTTGACATATATCACGACTTCTGATAATAAGCCATATATAGTGGCTATCGAGCTAAGTATCTAGATAAGAGATATTTAATTAGTATCGCACACTGTGGGAAATCATATATTTATGGGTCTTACTTAAGGAAACAAAATGTTTTAATCTCATCGTAAACATGTATCATTAAAATAATTTTTTGTGTAAAACTATATTAAATGTATCGACAGCTATATGAAACATATTTCCTGATATATTCCATGTATTAATAAGGTATGAAATAATTTAGTTTGTTTACAGAAGACAAGCCAATGAATGATGATATAGTAAACGGAATTTGCAGAGACGACGAAAGAAATATTAAATATCTTTCCAAAATTTATGTATAATTCGATTTACGATATAAAAGATACAAAATAAACAAAGGCTGATAACGAATTAGTCAGTTACTTTACGTTATACTATAAATAAGTTGCCTCATAATCCTTAGTGGGTAAAAATGTTTGTAAACATTACGAAACCAAACAAAGATGGCGCTGTTCGCGAACATAAACATTCCCGCGGTGGAAATGATAATTTATTTGCTAACTTGCGAAATATTAATAATATTATTATTTTTATAAATAGACACATAGGTGTGTAATGCGATATGAAAAATAATTACGAATGTGCTCAGTCGGCCGCAATGGCGGTATCAGCTGCCGCTTGCCGACATATTGTAGCGAGATAGTGGCACGGGTTTATTAGTATGCCATATACGCTACAATCAATTCTACACGGTGGGTTTATTGCACAGAATATTTACACATGTTATTAAAAAAATGGGATATGTTAATCAATCCAACATTTCAAAATCAAAGCACATATTTTTTACCATTCAATAAAATTAATTCACTGTCCTATTTTCTTCACCGTGTTATCCCAAAATCACGCAAATGGTGCGGTAATAGTGCATGATTTATTCAATCTTAAAGCTCGCTGCACCATAACTTGGTGTTTGGCTAAAAAGCTCGTGTTTGAGAAAGACGACAACATAGTAGACACTACAGAAACTACAAAGTTACAAACAGCGCAAATTATTATACTATATTATATATATTAACATACTTATGTGATTACAGGACGAAATCGTAACAGATTCGTATATGTACCAGAGTTCTGTATACAACCATGATTAAAAAAATGTGAACCTCTATATGAAATATATATTTTATATCCAATATTAAACAGATAGTTTTTATGGTTTAAAGATTGGTTAAGGTTACGATACGATTGAATCTAGATAAAAAGTAAGTTTAAAACAAGTTGAGAATACACCCAGTCCTGTTTTTACGCGAATTCGATTATACGCGATTTTTTTGGACGGCACCGTTACATTTTTTTACGCGCTTCACTCGTTTTTACGCGATTTTTTCCCCAAATTTGTTTTAAAGAAGAAATTTATATATGATACTAGGCATGTGTACGTTTCATTATTTTTTTAAATAAAAAAAATATGTGTTTTTTTAAAACTTAATTCATATAAGTGAAAAAATTATATTTTACAAGCAATAAAGACATGAAATATATATTTTTTGCACGAATTTTAGAGAGCTTTAAAGTTTTAGTTTTTCATACGTTTCTGGTACTTTTTCACGCGATATTTTAATTTTCGGAACCAATTTATCAAATTATATGAAAGTTGCGATTTTTTTTACGCGCCGTTTTCTGGAACCAATGTATCGCGTAAAAAAAGAACTGGGTGTACGTTTATAATATAGGCCAGGCACGAGTAAACCGCGATCCGCAGCAATATTATATTTAGAAAAATTTGCCTTGTAATTCCATCGTCTCCGGTCTAGTACAAACTAAGTAAGAATTAAAATTTGTGCGATGCAGAAAAGTGTGCAGCCCCTGAACTAAGCAGTCATGTAAAGACAACAAATCAAAGCGGACTCCGCTGACGTAGGGATGATTACTTATTTTAGAACACTGAACATGTGTCCCGCTTTATCGAAGGAATCGTCTATGTTTACCAGGTGAAAATACGATTTTATTGGTATACGAAAAACTCTCACTAGTTATCTATGAGCTTTAAATATTACAATATATATACGTAGAGTCCGAAAACACCTATACAGTAATTCTAGACTTAAAAGCTGTTATTTATTTTCTTGAAAGGCGAATATATTGTATAATATTTTGAAATCGATTTTATTAATACAAATTATGTTTTACAAATTATTGCAGACAGATACATTGTCGCGAAAACGCGAGCGTAATCTGCTTATCTTATCAGAATTCACATTAATTTTGCAAAAAAATATTTAAAATAAACACTAGTGAGATGGCAACACGAAAAGAGAACGATGAATCTATTTTTAGATTAAATGAATAAAAAATACAATAAAATGCGTCAGCGTTTAAGATTCAAGAATCGTCAATGCGTAATTCTATGCTTCACTGCCGGATGTAAACTTTCCTCCTTCATTGTAATAAGCTTATCGTGTCACCCGTTTTATTTCGTCACAAGTAGTCAGTACTAAACACTATCGCATTAATCTGCAGTACATATTTTTAGCTTTTAAAATAAAATTTATACCAAATGAAAGGTCTTTTAAATATTATTATACATAATTAGCTATTCACATTTAGTTTCAATATGTGTTAAATTTAAAATCGATTTGGATCAATTCTCAAATAGTATTGGACATTTATCAAATTCAACACTTTAAATCAGTACTCGTAAAAATTTCAAATTCGCTCACCACAAAACAAGTACAAGATAATCCGACGATCAGTTGTCATCAAATATTTATTTAGTTATAAAATATTTTTAGAAACATTACCTAACTATGAAATATTCCCATAACATATTCCTGAATTGCCTATTCGTCGATTGTAGAAATGCTAAATCAAACACGCTCACTGTGTATGAGGCCGGCTAGCGAGCGAATAAGTCCAAAGTATCACACAACATACTATCCTGCCGCTTCGGCTTCTCTGCCTATCATTTTGCCGATTAGAAGCGTGTCGACGTCGTTATAAGAATAAATGGGCATATCAACTTTACATTTATCCGGCGATATTTTATCATGTATCCGCAAAACTAATTAATTACGATACAAACATTTGCATGTCGAATGTTTATATTGAAATCTAATCTTATCGGAACGCATTATGGTAAGAGCTAAAGACCACAAAAATGGCAAAAGCGGTTTGCAATGGGATCAAGAAAGAAAATAAAAAATGTTTTCCACGATCGACATCCGGTTGAGAGACTTATTCCATGCAAATGGTAACCACCACTTAAATTCACATGGCGTACATTTTTAAAAGATGAACAGCGTAAAAATTTCAATTTAAGTTATGGAATTTAGGAGAAAATGCACATTTAAATATCTTGTTGCGAGTTAAATCATGTATTTGGAAATACAAAACGAAATGGTCTATGATTTTCTTCTATGCCAAAAAGACAGCCATATAACTTCGAAGCAGCATGTTGTGAACCGACTCGAAATGATTCGTTCGCGAGCAAATGAAATTGTTCCTATACAACATAGGTTCCCAACCTGGGGGGTCGCCAACTTATACGGTAAACAATTTTTTTTTTTGTATGCTTTTGGATTGTGTAGGGGGTCGCAGGTCACATGGATTTTATGAAAAGGGGTCGCCACCCAAAAAAGGTCGGGAGCCTATGCTATACAATAATTATCGCGAATCGCTTGCTTCTCCATTCCATCATCGAGTTTTCAAGTGGTGAAAAACGTGTCACGGTTAGTAATATAACACAGAAAAGATATTAATTTTTATGTTTTCCAACAAAGTTAACGCCGAATCAATAAAAGAATTGCATTGATATTTCGCCATTTCGATATACGAATCTACATGAAAACCACATTTGAGATATTTGTTTCATTTGGACGGAATTGATTTGTCATATCTTAGAATGACCCATCACCGAATATCATACGAAAACTAGGATAATATCTACACATATGTCAGTATGGTTTTTAAAGAAGTTATGATTCTTCAAATCATACGCTGTTGAGTGAAAGTGGCGAGTTTTCGTTGTCATTTCTAAATGTGAACAAATTAAATGAAATAAACTAATAAGAAAATCTCTAGGTTTTCATAGTAGAGCGCATGCTCGTGTATGCAAACATACACACGTAAACATTCGCAGATCGACGATCTCATAGGGTCAAGGCCACCGGCACGGGGTCATCAAATAATATGGATCGGACCTCAACAGGAGAGACGCGGGATTGGCGGGGAGAAGGAAATGAGTTAGCTACGATCACAACGTTGATTTCGTTATCTAATCTTCACGTCATGCAATAACGTTTTGTTAGGACCATGTAGGGAGCTTTTATATTAAACACTTGTGATTTGTACACAGATAACACAAATTCAAATCAGCCAATAAATAAATTTAATTTTTGCGTAATTTTTTTAAGCATTCCTATCAATTCCATGATTTTCTACTAGGGAAAATTGTAGTTTAAAGTGAAGTAAATAATGCTGTTTATGGACAGCGCAGTTAAAATGTAAATTTCGATTGAAGGGAGTGAAAATATCGATTAAACTATAAAAACGATAACCCTCACAACAGCCCACAAAAATCAATGTACTTCTGTAGTTACAGAAATAATGCATTAAATTATTGGATAATTAAAGATATTCATAATAAACTTACTGAGATGATATGAGACATCGACGTGAAATTTCATAATTTAACGTTACATAAAAAAAACTCCAACCGAATAAGCTTAACACGATTTACTGGTATGTATATTAATTTTTTATCGCTTTAAATCAACAGCATTTACTCGCCAAATCCGACACGGATATATAAAAAAAGCGAGTTGCTATTTTTTTTATAATATGGAATATAGAATTGTTATATATGTAGTAAATTTTACTATATCTTCATCCATTTTTCTCAGTGTTTCAATATTGTAACAATTAGTTTTTTGTTTCCATTCCAGTATTGATTATCCAACATAAGTTAATCTTGATTGAATCAGACAACAGTTTGGCGCAGTATTCTTCCAGATTTGAGCATATAAATAAAAAGTATTATTTTTAGTATTTATACGATCTAAGCCATATTTTTTTCGATATAAATGTATATTGTACAATATGAAATAATTATCTATAATCAAAATGCCTAGTCTTGTGTGTTGTTATTAATAATAAACGGAGATTTAAAGTGACCTTAGGAATAAAACTCGACCTCAGCGCGGATTCTGTCATATTGGCGGACGAGCCGCAAGCGAAACGATGTGACATTAGACAACCGGCAAAGCACAAAGCACCTCTGCTTGGCTTGTTTTCAAAACACAGTCGGTAGGCGCCGGCGCTTACTTCTGCTGCTTGTGTTTACGTTTACGAACAACAACATAAACATTTAAGTAGTGCAAAAGCAGCGAGATGATAAACACTGCATGTGCAAAAGTAGAGGCGTAACCGAAAACAATTGCCGCAAGCCGCGCCAAGAATTTTCAAATCACTGCAGCGCGAGTATCAGAACCCTAGTCTCGAAAATATTACTAGTCCGGTATAATAAAAATGGTAAAAATATAACCTTCACCCTCATTCACTAAAACTGTAATCCAAAATTCAACAAACAATTTTTGTTATGAACCAAAGAAAAACTTCGGGCAAAGATTCATAATAATTCAGTGGATATTTATTAGTCGGATTAATCAAATAACTTAATTAAATGTGTAAAATAAAATGCATAAGCAAACCAATAATTAACAAATACAAGAAATTCCAATTATTGTGTATTATATTTAGCTAATTCACCGACTGTACACAGTGGCGACAAATAGGATTTAGCTCCCACAGGCCGTGGTTTCTTTTCTATTAAGGCTGAACAGAAGCAAATACTTCAGTCTATTTAAATCCTTTTTGATACCGCGGGCCGTGGTCTCTTTTCTAAAGCCGGTAATAAAAACAAGTGGTGAAGAAAAACACAAAAAAAGATCAAATTTTGTTTTAATAATACACTAAAAAGATATTTACGTATTTGGGTACATATGTAAGAACGTAAATATAAAATAGCCGAACTTTGACATAAAAGACAACTGCGATCAAACTAAAAGCATTCGTTTTTAGAAACTGTTCCGAAGCACTAACTGTAAATCAACGATTTCCTTTAGCGCCCGCCATTCATCTAAGCACTACTGCTAAGGATGTACAAATCAAATGTAAATACGGTGTTTCATCACAACATATCAAGAGTCGACTTGTATGAACCTTCTTTTGTTGACTAATATTAATAATATCAGTGGAGTTATCGTAGCAAAGACCACTTCATTGTTAAATAAAATACTTGTACACCGTCTCCCCACCAAACCTCTAAGAAGAGTCAGTGATTGATGTTGTTTTTATATAAAATAAAAACAAATAAAATAGTGCGGCGAATAGAGAAAATATGCGTTACCAACTCCGCTGAAAAATGGAACAATATTGAAAAAAGATTTCAATATAAATCAAATCGAAATTTTCGATGGCGAGGCTATTTTAAATTATAATTATAAAGAGAAAAATATTTTTCAAATACTAGATAAATTACCCGAGTTCTCTCGGAAATAATAGCCCGATTTTATTTCACATCATCTCTTATCAACAGATGTAGCAATTTGAAAATAGTAAAATTGATACAAAGTTATTTTTTCATATTTAGAGAATCTACAAAGTACTAATATTTTGGTTTATTAATGTTTTATTTATATTTAAAAACAAATTTATAACAATTATTTATACAAAAATATAATCACGAAATATTATATTAATTAAAGAATACGATTGTGAAATATAAGATAAAAAGAGGATTTAATAAAAACACATTTTTTTGTAATTATTTCCACAATATATTTTCTGATTTAATGTTCGCGATGAGCGACACCGGTCCTGATCAAAAAATATATTGTGGAAATAAATCCTAAAAATGTGTTTTATCATTTAAAATAAAAGTTGTTCATTGACGTCATATCATCATCACGTTGGCATATTTGGAGTCAAATATGCCAACTCGATATCATTGACAAATGTATGTTAACATTTTATATTACCAACTTAATGAAAAAAATATATATAAAGTAATGAGATGATTCTCCAAATCCGACAAAGAGCACCAACTAAGAAGGCATTTATATTGATATCTAGAATAAATTTCCATAAGGCATAAATCGGCGAACTTTGGCCCATAGAAAATAATGCATAATTATTAATACTTTTTTGCAGCTTTGAATGCGGCAGGCAATTCAGGCAGGTATAACAAACAACAAAACAGGTCGAATGCTACCTTTGCCTCACAGTACCGTAGCTTTAATTAATATACAAATATAAGTATCACTTTTCATTCCAGGTATCACTATGAAAACTGTACGTTTCATTATTATAATATGTTGTTTGTTCTAGCAATAATTACAAATATAAACATTATTTGTAGTCAATGATAAGCATTTCAATAACATATGAAGACTACAAGCATACAAGCAAAAATGACTTATTCAAGTATCAAGAGAAGATTATTCATAAGAAAACCTTCGTTATATAATAAATCAAATATAATTAACACAAAAAAATATTCAAATCTTATTGCTTGTATATATATGTATATTCATTTTTGTATTTCGGTATGGCGTTTTAACATTTTTTACAATCGTTGTTTTAAAGTAGTCTTTTGTTTTTCAGTGGGTCACCGGTTCAAGTGAGTTTTCGGTGGGATAAAAAAGAAGAAAGCCGGTCAAGAAACTGAGTGCTCAACACCCTTGAGGGCACATTACATTCGTTCGCGGCAGCCACGTGTTCGTATCTTCGAAGGGACGCTATAGAACACTCATTTGAAAATATTGTTGGGTAAAAGACTGGCTAAAATCTGGGAAACAGACAGGAGAATGATTATTATGTTCATACTGTTTCAATGAAGAATACATTATAAAGGATTCCATTATAAATACATTCATGCCATAAAGCACACATTAACAAAAATACGGAGTGTTTTTTTTTAACCATAACTTAATCTTGAAATCTCCACATGAAAATACTTTGATAAAATCAAAAAGTAACGAAATATCTCATATACTAAACATTCATTATTTCCAAAGTCTTTTTTAGGGAATGAAAAATCTGAAAATTTGAGCTGGGATTTGCGAGACCATACAAAGGATGGTGGTGTATGTATTTCGAGATTAAGATTGGTAACTATGGATTATAAATTTCACAAAATTGTTCCTAAAAATATTTTGGATGGAATATTTATTCATTACATTCAGATAAGACAACGAATAATATATTATGTATATCACATTAGAATCAAATAAGAACAAAATAAGTCCCGCATGTATAAATCTTCCTGTAAATTGTTGTCTTAGTTATTGAACCTTCGGTTTTGTACACCTGGTTAATATCAACTCAAAAAATGTATAAATAGGTTTTTTCGTAATTTGTGGTCCTATCAGTTGACAGTACTCCCGATGAACGAAACGGTCCTGATCATATGAAAATATATTCTGAAAATAGTACTAAAATGTTTTTTTATTTTTTAAAATAGTGTATTTTAATTTCTTCTGGAGATAAATTATCCTTTATATTTTTGGTTAAAATTTGATAAAAATGAGTGAATAGTTCGAACCATTCCCCTTTACCCATTCGAACCGAAACGATATGAAGGTCATTTAAAATAATAAATATACGGGTAGTAGGAATGGTCGGGAGTGAGCGCGATGTGGAAAACAGGGGGAAAGATTCGCCTTTGTTATCAGCAATCGGTGACGATATCACTGTAACCATGTCTGGGAAGAGTTGAAAATTCGCCAGTCTGGCTGCGGAACCGGCTTGACAACATTACGGACAAACTCATTACAGAATGGACCGACAGGCGCAGCATAGCAACGCGAAAGGGGGCGAATTCCCGAGACGAGACTGGGGTGGTTCGACTACGGTTGCAAACCTTAGTGAAAATAGCACATTGACTTGTGCGGCGGGCAATGTTGTAGCTATTTCTTCAACAAGAACATTCAAAAACGTTTACAAGTTTTAATAAAAAATACCAAATCGGAAAATAAAATTCAAATGAAAACTAGCTGTCATAAAAAAAAAATACTGACGACTAGAAATATCATTTGAGAAATTTTTATTGTTGGTTTGGCTTATGTCATAAATTTATATTATATATAAAAAATGCAGTATAGAACACGCACAGTTTGTATAATATTATGTATATGAATTCTTTCGTCAGTCGCCAGTTACGCAACTAAACGAAAACTATGAGGACGTAACCCGTTCATATAAAACTATTATTTATAATTTGTAAAATAAATTTTTCTGTTAATATTCCAAAAAATGTTATGGGTCCATATTTTTATTCACCGCGTCTAGCATTTTATCACTGATTTGCATTCTTGTACATATATCCAATTACGTTAATAAGAAAATTTGTGAATATGTAAATACTTCCAGATTTTGGTCTCTTTAAAAAAATACGGCAAAATTCTCGTGCGCACGCGGTATGGGTTTTAGACGGTTAGAATGAATTCTTTATCACTGTCCGCCCTTTCATGCATGTACCTAATATCAATGAAAACATCAGCTTAAATGATTCGTTGAGGATAAATTTGATACATGTTAAGTTCTACAAAACATCTATCAGTGATCATTTATTGTGTCTAATTAATCTGTGTTAAAAATATGTTGTTGAACTCTCCATTTAATACAAAAATGATAGCGTAGAAAGAAAGAAAAACATATGGACGATTATTTTGTAGTATGATGGAAAGAATGTAAAGGATAGAATATTCGGTAGACAAAGTATAGCATAATATGTCAAATAGAGGGTATAAAAATATATTGATTGAATGGGCATTCACTTGGTAGAACTCCATCATAACACGGTGAAAAAATAGCAATGTATTTTAGTTCTAGAAAACTATTTAAAAAAAATATATTTGATAGCTATTTCGGCTCACGCCATCGTCAGAACTATGCTTAAACTAACATTCGCTTATCTATATATAGCTGTGCAGAAAAGAGTGCTGATGACATTTGTGTCATCTCTAAATGACAGAGATGAACGACAGAATTTTGTATATAGATATGCGGTAGACCAACGGATCATGAAGAGAACAAAAGAGATAGAAACAGTAAAAATATGAAAATGTGGCGAGATTTTTAAGATTATTATTATATGTTAATCCTCGACGGACTTTCGGCCTATTTAGTACTTTTTGTGTTTTAACAATGTTTTGCTTACAATCAGCTACATTAGTTTTAGCGTGAGGCAGCCTACGATTTGCAGTATACGAATCAACTACCCTACCTGTAAAATGTGGACAAGACCAAAAATTATTAGTCACAATAAACACCAGAAATTACATCGAGTGCGTCAGCAATAAATTGTCAAAATCAACTCAATAAAAATTATTATAATCGATATAACGCCGATGTTTAAATAATGTAAACGATTGTTAATTGCATATTGTAAACATAGTTAAGAAGTAAGTATACTGTGTATTGGCGAATCACATCAAAGATTTTAAAAGGGCATGAGGAAAGAAAGAATGATAACTGCGAATTATTTACATGATTAATGAATTATTTCTGGGGGCAGCAATACGTAGTAAGGCTCCAAGGCGGAAGTAGCGCAACACTGTAAGTATAAGATACGTAGTGAGAGGGGCGCAGGCGGACGGGGGGCGGCGAGCGGATGAGTGAGTGGGCGGTGTGGATCGATAGCGCTTCTGGGGGGTTCGAACGCCCCCACCGCGCCCATCCCTCGTGTTAAAGCGACAAACAACAACGTGGCGTCATGCCAATGCAGGCAGACTCACATCGAGTTACAAATAAGTGATACAGTTTTAAACGCAACACAGTATTCGGAAGTACAACCAATTAATTGCCAATGCGCCAGATTTGTTTGAATTTAAAATCACTTAAAACATAATAAAGTAAATACACCCAATATCCACTCTATGAGAAAACCATTTAAAAACTCGATGATAAATCTCAACTGTAAAATTTGAATTGTCACAACTTTCTACGATTGCATGTTTTGTGACCAACGACTCGAGATACAAACGTACGTTGTACGTCAGTTCTAATGCATCCGTGTAATAGAATGCCTGAAGATGCCGAAAGGCGACACCCGGGTCGTTGGTGACAAAACATGTAGAATCGTACAAAGTTGTAACAATTCAAATTTGATATTGAAGTTCCATCAGGCACCTTAAGCCGATATGATAAAAAACTGTTAAAAAAAAAAAACAAAGAGCTTTTAGAAATTTGTTTCAGGAATTGAGCCTAGCAGCCGATATTGTATTATAACTAATTGGCCAATCAACATAGAAACACACCAAAACCTAAAACCTCTTAAATACTAACCAACGGATCGTATCTGACCTAACTATTATTTTCTAATTTGCGATAGATGATCCTTAATTGGAGGTTATAACGGCGACAGAAAATTCTAATGTTGAGTAAAAACTATTAGATTTTGCCAACTTCAGCAAATAGTGAAGCGAATGCATTGTACAGATAGTTATAGAATTAAATGGCACGTTTCAACTGCAACCCTTAACATGTTTCGACCCGTGAAAAATAAGACGGATTGTGAAACTGGAGCAAAATGGTATTTGACTAATGTAATTTTTCACGGTTCGATAGTTGAAAAATAATAATAAAAAAGCTCAGAATAACACCAATTCAGTGAAATTAAATCAAAACGGAGTCGAGTATACGGTGATTCAATAAAACTCCAAAATAGAAATTTACAATTACGCGTAAATTGTCAATTTTATTCAATATTCAAAGGAACTTTTAATCTCTTGATAGATCACTTAAATTGATGTGATTTTCATGGAAAACTGGTACGTTGATTGAGATAGGTTTCTGAAGATTGTCATACATGCATAATTTATTGGTTTCATATCTTAAATGCTATTGACGATAAGCGAAAACACAGATTGTTGTTATCGGCTACGATTGGACGAAAATTTTTAATTCAATAATATGTCACATAAGAATCGAAATATTGAATGAATTAAAAAAAGGTATTTAAATTTTTATAGATATAGTGCCAAATTAGTGTTTTGACGACTAGGACCATAAAGTTTAATTAATGATAAAGATATTGTAATTATTTTCTATGAAATAAGTCTGCATAGCTTTGGTTTACTTACGGGAAAATATCTCATCTGTACTGTATTTCATTCCGTTCTTTCTCGGTATGATGGTTGTACATATCACATAGTATTGGCAAATCACTTTATGTTATTAACAGTCGATATATACTTCAATATATTTTAATATTTTTGAGCGTAATCTGATATTACGAAATAGGTATATATTGGTGAATAAATTTTAATCAGTAATCGTTATTTTTTAAATAGTCACACATACAGATCTAAATGATAATATTGATAATGTAACTTTAAACAGAGATTACTAAAATGTTTTATAGATTTTTCATTCAAAATTATCACTCACGTTTACGACGTGGGAATAATGATCCCTAAATGTAATAACACATACAAAAATGTCAGTATCAAATAAAGTATAATTCCATGCCCTTCTTAAGAAGTAATCTTTACCTACTTTAAATATTTCTTCTGTAACCTTAGCTTCTGTGTAGATATGAGAAATCTCCGCTTTATATTTAAGCACTATTAACAAATGGCAACCCTCTTGAATAATTTTCTGTATTCACCAGTGTCTGCATACTTACCTAAAAACAAATAAAAAAAAATGTTACAAAATATTTCTTGCGAGGAACTTATTTCTTAAACATAAATTGTTTAATAATAATAAGACAAATCATATAATAATTATATATATTTATTATTCCCAAAGAAACCCGCACCAAGATTGTTTCTATTGGCTAACAAAATTTTAAACATTAAACTAACTAAACTTTTCAAAATTCACCGATACTTATAGACAAAAAGACGGACAGGCGGATAAAGAAATCAAATAAATATGCAGTGCATTATTTCCATGGATTTCGCACCGCAGCTCTGGAATAATCACCTACGCCCTTGACATGCTGCAAAAACAAAATCCTCATCGCAAAAAATGCTTTCGTAGCGCGGGTTCTTTTTTCCGTACGTCATATGTATATATCGTGCTAGTATTTTTCGCGTCACACGCCGACCTGGCGACACATTCGCTTCACTTCATAATTACAAAAACAACGTATGTATTTAAAAATCGCAATCCGTAGTGTATAAAAATAAAAATCATTCACGTTTAATCGCACTTTCGACGTGACAAAAAAATTTGCTGTGTATTTTCAAACGCTTTCGACGTATTTTTTACATTACGAGATTAAAATAAAATTTCGGTTAATGTATGACTTTTCTTCCATTACAATACGGTCATTTTTATAG
The DNA here is from genome assembly GCA_028555115.1 of Himalopsyche japonica. Classification (NCBI taxonomy): domain Eukaryota; kingdom Metazoa; phylum Arthropoda; class Insecta; order Trichoptera; family Rhyacophilidae; genus Himalopsyche; species Himalopsyche japonica. Next base: position 2,070,809 of record JAHFWJ010000446.1, on the reverse strand, counting down.
GCCAGTGCTTCTCAACCTTAGGGCTGCATTTTTTTTCATTTTCAGCATTTTTTTCAGGGGGGGTGGCGATATAAACCTGTTATAGACGATACAAATAAGGGGGAGATTTTATTTATTATTTAAGTGCATGTTAAGATTAAATGAATATAAAAATATATCTAATTTCTTTCGATACTTGTTTTTGTATCTTATCTACTGGACATGAGTAGTGAATTATAAAAACAGGCAGCAGCAAGTGGCAGCCTTGGGATGCGATAACCGTTTAATTATATCTTAATGAATTTTATTTATTATTCTAACATAAAAATATAATTTAAAAGCAAAGAAATCAACCTAGTCAAATATATTGTTTTCACTTTTCCTTGCATCAGTATTTATTTTCTCATTTAAAATGGTTATGTTTATCGGTTACGGAACCGATATGTCCACATTACAATACATACGTAACCAACGTTTTTGTGTTTGACGCAAAATAAAAATAGTTTGAACGGTAGTTTAAGTTTTCATCATTTAGGATTACATATTAGTAAAATTGGATGGTTGGTATTTGATTGTTTATATCAATCTTATTGGATGTTGTCATAAAAAATAAATATGACAAAAAAAGTTTTTTCGTATGCTTTTGTCGAGGAGTTTTGCAAAAAACGTATTTCGGTTCAATTTTCACATAATGTGGATATATCAGTCATTGTTTCCCAACGAGCCATTTATCAGATCCTACTGGCGATTTTAAGAAGGCATCTCATATTTGATAAAATTTATATAAACATACCAATAATAAAACACTTATACAAAAAGCTTTACTGTACAGCTTCAATAAAACAGTAATCACTAATACCAAGTGATTATAACTGTTTTACGTGTTCTTCATTTCTTCTTTATATAAACAAAAGGACCGCGCATGCCGCTATGTACACACCTTCAAACCAGCTATGTCCAACACGCCACCCATTTTAAGATTTTCTGCAACTATTTGTGTTCAAAATTTGAATATTGAACATGTGATATTAGTTTTCTTTGCGGTAGTGCGAACTCTTAATAATTATTCATTAAGGAATCGTCAAAATCAAAAATATTTTCGCTAGCGCAGAAGATCAGGCTGGTTATAAATATTTTGGAAACTAAAGGAGATTCTCAGTTTATGAATGTATTATGTATCTGAATTTTACAATGATTACTCACTTCTAGATTTATGTCAATAGCAGATACAGCCATGGAATCAAATGGATCAAATCGGAACCTCCAAGATTTAACCAGGGAGGGAGTGATGTCAAAATGTATCAGCATTTGTAAAAAAACAAAATTTTATGAAAATAGAGTATCAAAAATGATATCAACAAATTTCAATTATTAACCAACATAAAAAAAATATTTCAAGCACTCGATAGATTTTCAGATTTTTGACGAACAATAGTTTTAGCTCGGTTTGACATAGAGGTGAAATCTAACACTTAAAATTTATTAGTAGAGCTGAAATCAAGTACCAGCTGTATGTTTGAAACGTATATCGCTGCAAGTTCATTTATAAATTAAAAATAGTAACAAGTAATATTGCAACAGGTTGGCATATGAAAACTAGATTAATCGATATTAAAAAGACCAGCAGATGAAAAGAGTACAACAAATCACTTCGAAAAAGTTTCAAATTAATAATTATTAAATAGTGCAATATTTTATGCGAGGACCAGGAAAATCGCTGCTTTAGTCAATGACCCCATTTCCCGAGTAACCTATAACCTATCGAGCGAGACCCGAATGTCTTATCCGAAATTCTCTGTGCCTTGGATGGTATTTAATTATTAATTAGGATTAAGCGAAAATTTACTATTTAAGTTCATGATTTATTTATCAACCCCTGCAAAGCAAACGCAAAGTCACAAGGGAAATAAATTCAACAAAACAGGACTGTGGAAACTTAAAGATATTAATAATAAAACAATTGAATTGGTGGCGTACAAGCATCTTCAGATAATAAAGGTTAAAGTAATCCAAATGAACGAGTCCGAGGAAAATGGGTTTCAAATTATCAGATCAAATGTTTTTCCGAAAAAGGTAACAATTAAGCAATCTTTCCCAAGAGGTGCAGCAAAGAATGTTGTTAAAATAATCTCTAGGGTTTACATCTAAAATTTTAGGCACGTGGCTAAATATAGGGCCGAATAAAATGATTCTAGCGAAGTAGTCAATGAAGATTTTCTTATTATATACAAGGTTTTTTTCTATCAGAATCAATGATTTTATGATTAATGCAATCTACAGTATACGAGACAAATATTTCCCAATCAATCAAAAGTGAAAGATAATCATCTTTTTATATACTTATAAATATCGAAAAACTGAATGTTGTGTTCACGGAGAAAAAAATATGACAAAGCCTAAAATTAACTTCCATTAAAAAATAAATATATTTGAATTTAAGTTGTTATATTGTATATTCTTAGCGTTTATGTATTACATTATTCTATTCCGCGTTAAAATATAAACGAGAAATGCTAGAATTGTAAGAAGGAATTTTGGAGACAGACATTTTTTAAGATCAGGTAGTGAGGTTGTAACTGAAAAATCAGGAAATTGTTATCACTCGACGTATGTGTCGAGACCTGCTGCTTGCTCTGTTATGGTGTTTGAGGCGGGTTGTTTAAAAAAAATGCGGCCGTTGAGACCACTCCGTGGTATGTAAAACAATATTCATACTTGCAACGAAGCATTAAAAAAGACTATTTAATAGATATCTAACTTAAGTATCAACTGAAAATAAATAGTTAATATTAAATTTATTTCTCAGTTCTATTTTACATTAAATCATATAAAAAGAAAAACAAAAACTTCAGCACGTATTGGATTAAGAAGTTAAGGTAAACAAGAAAAATTGTTTAGAAAAAACAATGTTCAAGGTTTTCGGCAAGAAGTAAATCGCTCTGAAATGCTTACAAATAAAACCAATGACGTGTGAACGGTTCGAAAATAATTTTACTGTTTTGGCTTCTATTTTTAAGTGTCGATTGTTCTTGAGTAATCAGTTATAATTATCATAATAGCGGCCAACAAAGACCACCATTATCTAATGCTGCGTTTTATAAACACTTCCTCTCGTGGTCAGATCACACATCTTGTGAACGATTAATTTTGTATAAAGGAACTGTATTATTATTACAATAAAAAAGACACATGATTCATATTTCATAATTTAAAACTATCTAACTTTACAGCAACGCCAGTTCCTAATGCGGAGCATATGGACCGCAAGTGAAGTGTTTCTAAACAGAAGTTTCCCGACTTTATTTTTCTTTAAGGGTAATAATTTGAAGCTAAAGCTGGATCAAGGTTAGTGTTAAGTTAAGCGCTCTCTCTGCGTCATGTTATGACGAATGGGTAGGTTGAGTTAATATTTTTACACAATAGATTACAGACATTGGTACATTCGAATAAAGTTTCATAAATCAATGAAAGAATCAATTTACGAAACAGTCCATAACTGGGACTAGAATCTTCCAGTTAGTTACTAGAATTATATTTGTGAAAACAATGTAATACTCGTGTATTTAAATATTTTTAGGTAACACCGAATATATCTTTCGTGGTCCGGTGGCGGTTCACGATCCACCACTTGCGACTCAAAAATTCTTCAGTGATTTCTTATCGGAAATGTTCAAATTATTTAAGCCCATGAAACAGAACGGGTTAATCTAATATTTATTACCATATATTCAACTTCAACAACTATTGAGAAAATGTTCACACCCAGTCGGTGACGTTATAGGAAAGTGTTGATTATATCCCACTGAATCAGTGACGTCACAGCGGAGGTTTAACCTTTTGCACTCGAGCACTTTTTCGTATGTGCCTACCAGCAACTCGACGCGTTTTTTTTTTGCGAAAATTGCATTCGCTACATGAATCAAACTAATAAAAAAATATGTATAAAATTTAAAAAATACATTTTTTTAATTTTTTTCTGTAAAATAGACATATAGTGAATATAATGTACATATTTTTGTTTTATTTGTAATTCTTCATTTTATGGTATTTCACAAAGCCTGTAATCCTGGCTTATTTACGCAGGTCTCGCAAAATAGCTGTGTTTCCGATCTCACGCCAGAAATTTTTATATTTGAACATACTGCACAATCCTTCTTTGGCCCTTAACGTAATATATGTAATTTATCTGCAAGACGGTCTTCTGTAGGAACAGTTGAAGTACGCACTCGGAATCCACCATGCATTTCGATGACAACACTTATTGATATTACGAGAGCCGTCTGTCTATCTTTGGCTATGATTTTTTTATTAGAAAATGACTCCCCAATGATCTATTATTGTGATCTAGTTGAAAACCACCAATAAAAAATGTTAAAAGTATACAAAAAATGATTTTATAAACCTGCCGCCACTGCGGCGGCACCCGAGTAATACGATAAACTTACAATGCCGCCTCTATGGCGGCATTCGAGTGCAAAGGGTTAAAACTTCCGAGTATTTTTTCTCACGGGGCGTTGTAGGTTCACCAGTTGATCGGTGGGAAGGGCTAGGGAGCGTGACAGCACAGCGGCAGGTGGTTTCGGGGTAACCCGCCCGGGAACAGTTTCGTAGCGGGTGGTTCGCGCGTGGGGAGTTGAGTTTCCCAAGGTCGTACCGCCTCAATCCGACCTTGTTGCTATGCTGATAGGCAGGGTCATCCCGAAATAAGCGCTCTGTGTTTTGCGTGAAGGCTTATTTGTCAGTCGACGGAAGGTTATCTTTTTTGGTGATGTATTAATACTGTCTATTTGAGCTAAACGAATCTCGTGAAATTAGATATTCATTTCTAATGTTTTACATGCGTATACCTATTTATAAGTATTCCGTAGCTTACATAAAATTGAAAACTTAATTTTTATGAAAAAGCACGCATCAACTCTATGCCATCTGAGTATTTGATTTACCTTTCGCAACATTAAATTAATCATATGGAACATATGACATGATCAAGAAATAATGATTGATCTTCAAAAAAAAACAAGAGTTTCTCAATAGTTGGTTTCATTTTTAAAAATGTCTTCAGACAAGCTTTTATAGAATGAGTAATAAATTCACACAGTGTACAAATTTTTATAATACAAAGTAAACTCGATATTTCAGTATTGAATGTATATTTTATAAAATTTACGTTATTTTTTGTTAAATTCAATATGATTTTACAACGAATCTCGTCCCTTACTTGGATCGTACAAATATTAGACCAGATTATTATCATAAAATAAATTTAAAAAAAAATAAATAATGAACGGTTAAAAAGTCCAATCTATTGTGAAGGACAAGGCCATATTTACAGCATACTGTAATAGTGGCAAAACATAGAATGTTTAATGTAAACGAAAGTGTTTGTGGTTACGCCCTAATGCGTAATTTTCGCAGGTCAAGCGAAGACGGTTACTGACCTCGCTTACTAGCACAAGTTCTCGAAAGTGAATACTCCAACGGTATGTCATATATGTTTACACGGGATGAGTTGCCAAAAGATAAAGTAAATATATAAGTCAACCCTATATAGTAAATTATTAGTAGTATAAATATTATTGTATTTAACTATCGCAGGAGTCGCATTGAGAAATTGTATAAGTTATATACACGGATGTTAGTATAAGAACATGTTTAATAATTCAACCACTATTTTCACTCACCCTTTAATAAAAGAGTGTGTCTCATTTTATATAAGAGCGAGAGATTTCTTTGCCGTTCCAGCGTAAGCAGCGAGGAACGAGGGAGGCTGTCTGCAAACGGAGATCGCAATGCAATTTCGCAACTGAAAATTACCAACGCAATAATGCTGATCAGTAGTTACCAACCAGACTGGACTAGGATATGTGCGAAGAATTAAGAGTGGTGAACGCCTCCGCAGAAATAAAGTATTGCATTGTTTAATAACGCAGAAGTTAAATGCTATTCACATATATGCCATCAATGTCGGCGTCAAATATTATATCATTATTAATGAAAATGATTGTATTTTTTATTGAATTATAATAATTTCATGAAATATTGGTGCTACACATAACGTCATTAATTTTTGTCAGTCGCAATTTTTTTATGAATTTGTTTCAAATTAATAAAAAAAGAGATCTATTATCATGCATCATGGGTCGTAAAATTTACTGTCAGTTCAGCAACTTCCCTTCATGAAATGATCGCCAATAATATCGCGCTCACAATGCAATCGTCATTGAGGCTCAATATTCCTCCTCCCGGATTGACTATGTTTGTATAATTTTATGTGAAGTTATAATAAACGTATTCGAAATAATAAAAAAAAAACTTGTTTCTCAGATGATTGATAGATTGCACTTAATAACTTTCTACATTTCTATAGCACCAATATTATACTTAAGTTGCAATAAACCTAGATTTTTCACGTCATATTTATATCGGTATCATACATTTAAGACGATAAGAATATACGTTAGGAAAATAATATGATTATATTGGATATATTGTGTAGAAAACCTCTAACGTTACGTAGATACGTTCATTATTTAGATACTGTGTGAATCTTTTATAGGACACCTGAAACGAAAGTGGAATTTGAAAGTTTGTGAATATAATATTGTTGTAATATTCTCAGAACCCACCGGCGAAAAAAATTACATATTAAGGGTTAAAATGTATGGCTATAATCATCACAAAACGAAGGTTTGCAATCAATTAATGAGATAATTATAACAAATAACGAACGCAATGAAACTGGAATTGTCCGTGAATAGGTGTGCTAGGTTAATTAATTCTCAAATCACACATTGAAAATTGTACAAAGCATAGTAATAGCCACATAATTATTACAATTATATAAAATTGATTAATTTGTCAGTATACAGGGACAGGACATTGAGTTCTAATTAAATAAGTGTCCGTTTTTAACAAATTGAATTATTTCAGACATTATATAATTGACAACTAGAATAATGTTTTTGCGTCATATTTATGTTCTTATAAACTTCCACCGGCAGGGTCACGATACCTGATTCAATTTAGCGCGTCGAAATCTACCAGAATAACTTGAAATTCAATTTTTCGTCGAGATAGAACATATTCTTGTATATTTCGAAAGACATGAGCTCATCACACGCGGTATCGAATGTGATTATTGATAGTAAGTACCTAGCGGAGTTTTGATTGTTATATTGACTGGATCACCTTCCGTAAGTCGCCGCTACTATTGGCGACTCGAATATTCTGAAATGCCGGCGGACCACGTTGCAGTTGCTATGCGGGAAGGCGTCGACCGTCGCCACGGGGCCCGCTTTTGGTCCACGTCAGTTCGCTTTTTCAAAGTAGCCTGTCTACGATTGGAATAACACTTTCGATATTATCAATAGGTTATATGAAAAACGAGGAATGCATGGAAGTGTCGTTAAGGAAAACAAAAACAAAAAAAAACGCAGTTATTCTAACACCTCTGAAAGGATTCGATGAAGAGCTTAATTAAAAAATGGAAATTTAACACATTACGGTCCGCAAATTTTCGCAAAATAACTACCGAAATAGTTTTTTTTTTTCCTATTTTGATTTTAGACCTCGTGTATATTCTTCATCTATCTATCCATAAATTTTGAAAATAACAATTATAATTCATGTTAATTTTTGGTAGTATAGCTGCGCGTATCCGAAGACGCCACATTGTGTGTTCCCGGACCGTAAAGTGTTAATGATGCATTTTGGGATTAAAATGAAGATTTTTACGTCGATTGTAACACATTATATAAAATCGATAACAGGGGGGAAAATAACGAAACAAGCAAAATTTTACAGTAGCGAACAATAATTACATATATCATGTTAGAGCGGTTCAGAGAAATACTAAGAATCCAATTGCACTCAGCGTCACGTAGGCTTCTGCAGCATAGCGGTAAAAAAATCTGCTTAGCGACCGAAAGTACTGCGAGCGATGTCAGGGCAAATAAATTGTTTTTAAAAATAAGAATGCTGAAGGTAAACGAGATTACATACTGTTTATATCTTCTTAAACAGCATATAAAATGAGTTTCAAATTGGTACTGGTGATGAAAACCGAAATACACATATCCTTCGATTTACACGGATTTAAAAAGAATTTGAACCAGTTACATTTACAGCTAAAATCATCCACGAATGACTTGAATTGGGAAGAAAGTTAGGTAATCATTCTGTACAAAATGACTCAAATGTTGAACGGGCCCTTCGATTCCAACGTGACATTAATCAATGCTTGGCTCAATATGATGAGGTCCATAAAGATCGAACAAGAAATTCGAAGCAAATGTAAATAACGGATTTTATTAAAATGTTATTATGAAAAAGACTTTGAAACAGTCACGAAGAAGAGAACGACAGTGATTTGTGAATGATAAAAACTCCACCAACCGTTGCAATATTTTATTTATGAATCTTGGATTTAATTTTTTTGTTCCTCTATATATGCTTTGTGTATTTAATTAATAAAACAACATGTATATTTATACTTTATAATAATTTTGTTTTATTTATGTATTTTAGAAAACAACCAAATTATGTGTTTTTTTATTTACTTTTCGATTTACACGGTTTTTTTTACATTAGAAAATATACAATTTCGATTTACGCGTTTTTCTCAGGAATCTATCTACAGTGTAAATCTAGAGATAGGTGTACCAACAACTTTCCAAATTCTTGCAGCTATCCGAATGAGGTATTAAAAAACACGTATTATGAGTGTCTTTTATTCACCATGGAAAAAACGGAGTGATGGGACCGTATGACGCGCTTCTGTCGCGCAATGCGGTCGGCGTGTCCGGCACGCGCAGCGAGCCGTCGGCTGGCTAACTCTGCAAATAGATACGAGAGATGCTTATATTCGAAATAAGTCATCGACGTCTATATTGTCTTTCGCTGCACGCGTACGATACGATAAATATTTACAAATAGATTAACCATCAATGCTACTTAGTGACCAATATACAATTTATTGTATACTCAGATTCCAAAATACTATTTGAAAATAAAATGCAGGGGAACTCAGTGAATATAATAATTAAAGAAAAAAATATCGTAATGTAATGAATAATCAATAATTATAAAGATAGTTAACTGTGATAAATTGAATCTTTCAGGTATGAAATCTGACACGTAATAGGCATGTGAGATCTGAAAACGATTAAAAGTTTAATTACTTTTATGGTGTTAACTGTCACTTCTTGATGGAAAGGCATGATATTTTAAATAATAAAAACACATTTTTTTAGTACTTATTTCCACAATATATTTTTTGATCAGGACCGGTTTCGCTCATCGCGAGCATTATCAACTGATAGAATACAATTAAAAAACAAGTCTATTTATACAAAACAAAAAATTAAGTTGAGTTAAAGGTAGCAGGTGTACAAAACCATGGGTACAAGAACTAGGAAAAAATTTACATAAAATCATACAATATTGATACAATAATTTACTTTATTTGTATCATTTTTTCTTATCGTTCCTGTTGTGTACTTATTTATTTTTATTTATTTACAGGCAATGCCTAATAATTTATTTATTTATAGCTACACGGTACAAAACTTACAAATTATCAATTGCTTTTGCACCGTAACATATTTAAATATAAAGTATTGGAAATTCAACAATAACACAGTAAAAAAAAATCAATAATTTACGATTTCACAAATATAAATATATTTATATAAAATTATATAAAAAATTTTAGAATATTTACATAAACAAGATTTTTAAATTACATAATCTACATACAATCTATAAATTTATTTACATATATATATTTTTTTATTACGCGTACGCATTGTGTATGTATACGTGTATGTTAGGCATACGCATTATTTTATCATTTATATATCACATTTGGCGACCACTTCAAGAATATCCTGACTGTGCTAGTAATAAAAATAATTCGAGCTCGACGGGGACGAAATATTCGGCAAAACGGTGTTTCATTGTATATTGCTCCAGGAGTTCATAACATTTTTTTAACTATATATATTTCCATAAACCCAAAAGAATCTTGGTTGCCAGCATCATGATCTAAAGATATTTCAGAAAAATCTTCCTCGAAATCATGTTCTAATGTATCAAAATGCTCTTTTTCAGAACTATCACTCTCACTAATGAGTCTTTAACTTCTCTGTCGGGGTCGTATCAAATCACTTTCATCCGAGTCCGTATCTAAATCATTATGACTAGTATCCGTTTCACTCTCGTGATTCATTTTGAAGAGTTAGAATTTTTATGATCAAGATTTTCTATTGTAAATGGGCGTAAAGTTTTTCTAAAATTATATATTCTATTTCTATAGATATGCGTTTTCTTATTTTATTTCCGTTATTATCCAAGGCTAAAATAGTAGTTTGTAAGGGTAAGATTTTAAAGTAAGCTAATGTTATATGTAAAGTAAAACATTATGTTATATTCTTGAAAATGCCAAAGATTGACTATACCACAAAACTGTCGAACAACACATAAAACTGTCAAACTAAAAAAACAACTGACGACTGATTGCATCTGGTGCAGTGCATATTATTTGGAACGCAAATTTTTGTCAAAACAATGGTACACACTGTTTAAAAATTATAGAACACATTTTATGATGTTAATTTTTATCTCATAATCGTGGCATTTCTGGCACATTCGGCCAAAAAGTCGTGGCATCCAAAGGGTTAAATAATAATAAAAAAATAACTAGTAATAATAACTTTTATTTTTTATATGTATTATTGTTACGAAATTCTAGAATGACTCGAAAAAACCAACCAGTTATGAATTCGTTTGATCTTCAAGACTAAAGTTAAAAAACGTGCAAATTCAAGCTTTACCTGAAAAAATGTTAAAAGAAAAATAAGCCAATGTGTTGTTTAAATCACAAGAACAATACGAAGTCGTGCACGGACTGTCGCAGTTCATTGGAAGGTTATATTTGATATAAGGGTAAAATTTAATATTCTTTGAGGACACATTTTCCGAAAAATACGACAGGTTTGAAAGATATTCAATACATACCCTGAAAAGTCAGCTATTTTTGTTTGCGAAAAAAAAACAAGTTCCGGAAATTCGATAAAAGTACAGCGGAATGGGGAATTTTCCAATTTCCTCAGCAATTTCAATCGAAGAAAATTCAAAGGAAACTGCTGTTCGGTAAACAAAATAATATCGATAGGGAAGGCTTTGTACATTCTGATACGAAATATTTTAATGAATAAATAATAATATTCCATAGAAAATTACTACTAATATAATACAACTTTCTTCAATGTATCATACATTCTATATAAACTATCGAAAGCTCAAACCACGCGAACAGTGAAATTGCGTTGGGTCATTGATTGCAGCCATATATATGTTTAGAATGTTTTATTGACGAAATAAATCATTTTATTATCTATCGACTAACCAAATTGGTGAACCTTTGATTGACACCGTGATCTTTTACCAACAATTTGGATGCACTAGGAATAAGAAACTATTCATTTTGGAAGATCGTATCCATTTATCCGCAATGGAATAGTTATCTTCAACAAAATGTAGTAAAATATATTTACATTATTTGGTGTATTAACGAAATAAGTAAAGTCAAACAATTTGTTTCAGTCATAAAGCGGTATTTAATGATCCAGGAGCATGGAGTACACGATTTGGAGTTGTTTTCCACTGCAATATGCGATGCATTGACCATTTCCCACACTTGGCATAATCTAGGCGAAAATTCTCGCTGTTTTCCTGTGCGTTTTCATGGATCTGTTCGGTCACGCGCTTGTGATCAAAATAAAAGCGGAACTTTTCCTAGCACCCACGTGCCAATAATAATTGGGTGACCTAAAAAAATCTCCGGATCTCTTACGTGCAAGACATAGGAAAAAAATAATATACACAGAAAAAAAACACGAGGTCGGGTGTAGGTATTGTATGTATATTTTTCAAACATAAAAGCGGGGGTGGGGGGACTGAGTTAGTCGGTCAATGCTGGGTGTTTGTTTATGTTTGAGAATGCTCGCCTTCGATGTAAGTATTAACCTTTAACCGCCCAAGCATTTTTTTGTGAAATATTCGCGCGACCCGCAGTTGTTCTAAAAATAATTATATCTCTAAATCTATTCATTATATTTGGGTATAATAAGAAACATTATCAAAACAAAAGATTGTTTATAATTTACTAAAGCTTTATACGTAATTTTTCACATTTTATATAATTACGCGTTAAAGTTAAAGAATAAAAACTTCTCTGAGGGGTTCGCGCACTCAGATTGGGAGTCAAACTCACTGCCTCAAAGAAAAAATATTCTATGTATCGTATGAAAAAATCTGTTTCCCCATCAAAATGTAGTGAATAGTGTAGTTTATTATGGTTCGCCTAAAATAACAACGCACATACCAAGAGCCAATATTGTAACACAGATGTTTATATTATTCATCACGATAAAAATATTTTTTGGAACTGAAAATAAAATTATTGAACGGTATCTCAAAGACATTATTTATACAAGCTAATATTCATATTTTGAATACTATTTTCATAAACCAGTGTAACTCGATAGCGAAATGCACCATAATCACCGGTCCCGTACGGGACCGCTGGGCGTTTAAAGGTTAACGACTATTTTTTCGATTTTACCCAGGTGTCTGGAATGAGTAAATAACTTATTTATAATTTTAAAGAAAACAATAATTCCTGCCGATGGACGCCGCATTCCGTTTCAGATTTTAATAGGTTTGTTTAAAATTCAACTATGAATTGGTAGTAAACATTCGAGATGCAAGTGTTTAATAAAAGTAACTGCAATAAACCAACGACGAATCGACTCGCTGCGGTTCCGGAGACAATTATTATTATGCAATTATGTCGAGTGTGTGTGAGACACAGAGAGAGAGAGAGAAAGAGATTCAAGCTAGGTGAAAATTATACGCGAACTTTTTGAATTGACAAGAGGTGCTATCAAATAGTTTGCTGTTTGAAATGTGTGATCTTTAGGGTAAAACAAAATAAAAGATTATAAAACTGAGTCGGTCAATTTTTGACTGTAGTAGATATCCCACATTCAACTTCATATCTTGGATAATTTTGCGGGACATGAGCTGAATCATCGCACTACAAAACTAAAATTAAATAAACCTTTATAAAAATAATTTCATTTAATTTTACTATCTGGTTTACTATCACGCACTGACAAAACAAGGAACCGTTTTGGAATACATTTTTTGTAATATTCTGACAATAATGATAAGCAACTCATAATTTATTTTCAGGTAAGTCTTAAAAGCGCTTCATATTACCGTCCTTTTTAAAAGATTCTCTCCGTGTGTTGATGTATGAATTTACGCTGTCCTACAATTTTCCGGCAATTTACACAACAATAAATAAATAAGAAAATTCAATGAATTTTGCTTCCAATTATATCTTCTATCGAGTCAAAAATACACGTTAAAATGACGCACAATGATAGCGCTGTATAAATCATAAATATATTAAAATATTTTGTGACTGATCACCGGACGCTTAAACATCAATATACCATATAGATAGTAAAAGATTTTATCAGTCCACATTCCAGTTATTCGTTTTATGAATGTTGTGTGTTATATTAATAGCACACTAATTTTTGCTGATATAAGATGTAATAAAAAATCTTCAATATTAATTATCACGGTCTTCCATAATTGAAAAAAAAATAGCTGAAAGCACAAAAAGCGTAGTAACATTAAATTATTAAGTGTTCAATTTGGGTTATGAGTATATGCAGAGCGAATTATTAATTATTTTAATTCACTTTTAGGTTGTCAACTTTCATTTCTTGATGTCATATTAAAAAAAAGTTTTTTATACTTGATAATTATAACTATTTTTTTTGTATAGTCTTGTTTGTAATAAGTATTATATCTATATAAAATTTGAATTGTTACAACTTTGTGCGTTTCCACATGTTTTGTCACTAACGATCCGGGTTTCGCCTTTCGGCATCTTCAGGCACTCTATCACACGGATGCAACAGAACTGTCAGTCAGTTCATGACAAACATGTGGAATCGTACAAAGTTTCAACATTTGAAATTTGTATTGTATCAGTTGATAATGTTTGGGATGCGCGAAGCGTAGAAATAGTAGTAAAAAATTTATTTCACAATTTTATTCGTAATTATCTCAAGTATACACAGTTTGAGCTAAGCACTTTTGATCAGCATTGCTACAATAATGAAGATGGTGTTGAAATGTTTCGGTATATTTATGGGCATGCCTCTGCCTATTTGGACGCGAAATCGCAACGTGATTCATCACTAATAACCGCGTTTAGATGCATTCACCTCCGACGGGCAATGTAAACATTGCGATTTTAGAGCAGGCTAGCTTTGCCGGGCAGATATTTTCGAAACCGAACGCGCGACATTCGGAGACGATCTGCTAACAGACGTGCGCCTATTATTATCAGACAGAATAATAATACGAAGCCCAGGCTTGTATACCGAGGATGCTCGTCATCAAGGAGAGACAAAGCGATGTACATTCCAAACACACGTCAGTTTCACTTCTCGTCTCGTCAACTAAATAAAACTGGTCTAAAGATGTATTGGCGTGCCAGCAAAACAACGCCACAATATACGTATGCCCAGTAAAGTATAATCAATCACGGCTATAGGAGGGCTCCATATAGAAGGTTAGGCTGAAATGCAAAATTTGAAGTTAGGTTATTTAAATTCATATATTTATACATTTGCACTCCAAAGATTTTTCAAAAATGTTTGTAACAGCTCCAAGCCTTTTTTTAGCTAATTTTCTCAAAAAAAGATATTGTTGTTAAAAGTGAAAAACAAGCGATTAAAAAAACAAAAAAGGATTTATTGCCAGATATTTATTTATTGAATCAATTTTTAAAATTCGTTACGGTATGATAAATCTTGAAACATTCTCCAGGGTGAAAAACAAGCGATTAAAAAAACAAAAAAGGATTTATTGCCATATATTTATTTATTGAATCAATTTTTAAAATTCGTTACGGTATGATAAATCTTGAAACATTCTCCAGGGTGAAGGGATGATTATCGCTCGCACGTATTACATAAAAACTTGTTCTTGTTCGTTTTCCTCGAGTATTGCAATCAGAACACACCAAACAATCTTTGTACTTTGTGTCATCAAATATATAAATCGGAGCATAATCTTATTTCTGTTTCTGATCAGTTGTTGATGCATCACTATGAATCTGCATGACACGCCCTCTTCTAACTCTCGGGCTAACATCTTCCTCTGAATTAGATTCAGTCGCAATAGGTGTAGTAGATATCGATACGGCGGCTGTTGAATCTGATCCGATGAAATGTTATTTGTAAATAGGGGCGCGATTAAAGAGCAAATATTTACGAAACTTTTAATTTAACCTTAAAAATTTATCGTAATGTTGAAAATTCGCAATAAGACAGACCGCTATAAAAAAAACAGTTGCATTCGCTATTGGAGAGTACGCTATAAGAGTATCGACTGTAATGAACTGGTTTGTTTACCATTGAAACAGCTACAATGACTAGGAATGGGATTGATATGGAAAAACAAAATTTATTTGCTGAAAAAATTTATTAATTTTATAATTGCAAGCGCACAGATCTCATAGAACATATTTGAATTATACAAGTTCTAGTGGGTTTCAAAAAGCATGTATCAAAATATTTTGCGTAATTTCATTAATATCAATAAAAAAAATCTTGCGATCAGCCGCAGGAAATAAATGTGTATACAAGAAATTTATTACTGTACATGTGCTACAGTATTACAGTAACTAGTTTATACATAAGTATGTTTGTCATACAAAATAATACATTTAGCTTAGATTTAAAAAAAAATTACATTATAATTAGGTAATGATCTAGATCCAGTGCCAACAGTAAAAGCAGTAAGATACAGATTTATGTGCAATTTCATAGTTTTGGCGCAAATAAACAATGGCATTAGCCGACTGGCGAACGTTTGACGGACAAGACTATGCTGGACGGTCGTGTACAAACTTTGCAGAAATTTTTATCATTATTTACACAAGACAAACTAAGGAAAATAGTTTAACATTGATATAATTTTCAGAAATTTACGCTATATTATATATTAAGCGAGCAACTCGTCAAGTGATGAAATGGACATCAGAAACAATTTTCATACAACATGACGTCCCGTCCCGCTCATTATGAAAGTTCCTTGTCTGTAGTGAGTACAAGTGTTTTATACAAAGCATAGGATAGCTTAGATACGACTCCGAATCCAACATTGACTAATACTATTCCATTAAATTAAATATCAACCAAACAATCCGGTAAATTATACATTGAGACATTTTTTTAAATCATGTAATCGAAAAATTAGTCGGGGTCACTCGTTTTTCACGAAAAAAAAATGTAAGGAGGAATGAGACTTTTACGGCAGTATAATCAAAACAAATATGTACGTTTACAAGTAAGAATTTTTTATTCATTACTAGGCTATATACATGTAATATTTTGTTTCGTCATATCTAAAACTGGGAATCGCATTATGCGTCTGGAACGCAAATTCGATCTTTGGTACCGGATTAAGCTAGTTCTCACAGAGTAACATCGCAAAATAAAAGATGCGCAACACATATCAAGCTAGCTAGACATGGTAAATGAATTTTAAAAAAGTCAAGTATAACTGAGATAAACCATCATTGTTATTTATAGGATTGTATACGTAATAGATTTTTCAATGTCAAAGATGTCCGCTCCGAGTGTGAATCGTGTGGGCATTTACTTCCCTTTGCATTGAAAGCCAAATAGGTACAAATTTAAATGTGTGCAATAATGGGTGAATAATAATAATACAATGACGCAAGTGCAAGGAGGGTAAAAATAAAAACATTTCAATATTACATACTTTTTAAAAATACATTGTACATTACATTGCAATAAATGTCGCCAGAGTAGCGGTATTCGAGTTGTGAGAGAAGAATCAATGCCACTTCTAGTCATTCGAAAATTAATATTAAAAGACGTAAAGATTAACTCAGATAGGGTTAATAAGACGAATAAGTGATAAGAGAAATACGAAATACATTTCTCGATTCTCTGTTAATGACTTCTTACAGCCGTGCAAAGATATAATGAAGATAAAAAAAAGTCCTCAAATGAATGCCACTCTTCTAAAAATATCGATTCCAAACAAAATATAGCCCTTTTACCATCATCTGAAAGAAATGTGTTTTGTGATATTTACAGTTTTTGTGTCAAGGTATTCATTCAACATGTAAAACAATGTGGGAGCATCCATACGGCGATACCAACCCTTAGTTGCGTAGATCAGCAAGATAGTTATTGCATCTAAGAATATTAGAGTACTCGAGCCGGCTAGATTCAGTCGGTTTTATACCAGGGCTGTAGAGTCGGAGTCGTGAAAACGAGCGAGTCCGACTATTTTTTTGATTAGACGATTTTGAAAAATATTTCAAAAAACAATATGCTGGATTGGTTGGTTGATATCGTTAATTTAATGCATATAAACAGGGAAGATAGAAAAACACCTGAAGAAATTTACTTTTTTTAGTCGAAGTCGTGTTGTTGGCCAATGTTAGTCGTTTTTTCCATAATGACTCCATAATAGCCCTGGGTTTACACATAAATTCAATTCAATTTGAAAATTTCATTTTAAAGTATGCCTTAAATCTTAACCTTGTTAAGTAAATGACGCCCTCAATACTGTTGCGGATATCAAAGAGCATCGACATTTTCAAATATAAAATATTTGGATTACAATAATATTAAATCTGTATTTATGTTTTTTTTATAATTCTAGAAAGACTACTGAATATATGGTTGAAATTAAATAAAAACTTTGTTAGTATTTAATAAGTCTAGCCCTACTTACCACATAATATAATTAAACTGTGACTTGGGTTTCAGGATTCCTTCAAGAAATTATCATAATGTAACACTTGAAAAATAATACGGGTAAATTGATCTAATAACATCGTAAACAAATACGATACCAAAACATATTACACAGAGTTGTCACATCCCGGTTGGTAAATAAACGACGTAAGCGTTGACAATAATACATTCACACAAGGCATAGATGGACGAGATATTGTATCCCACAAATTAGTTGCAGGAACTGTTACCAGGAAGTGAAACAATGGCTATTTCCTTATGATCACGGCGCAGACTCAAAGCCGGATTAACCGTGCATGATTATTTTCATAGCATTATAACAATTAAGCAACAAGCGAATATAACCAATCATACTAAGCTTTTAAGATGCGCGAAATATATTCCATATTTTTTTTTGTATTATGGCGATGTTTATTTTTTAAGTTGCAATGGGTTTTTTTATCACTATACAGTATCGGTATGATATTTAAAAATAGATAAGTAGAGATTGCATCGACACATTGATTAATTAATTGATCAATGGATCCGAAGCGGACACCGGCGCCCAAGAAATTTCAAAATTAAATAATATTCGGTATTCTAATGGAATATACGAAATATTTTGACGAAAATGTGTAGCTCCATCTAAACTGAGTCAAAATAGTTATATGTCTATATATATTTAAATCGAGCGTATATAAGGCATTCATATTTGCTTTTCTCAAACGTACCACACGAACTCGTTAAGGGTTGCCACATTTACACACTATCACTCGTAATTTATTTCAATACAATCAAATTCCAATGTACGTTTGAAGATATAAGAAAAATTTGTGTGCTCTGGCAATCCTTTTTTTTAAAACATTTTTTACTAATTTTGACAATTTTCAATTAAAAACTGGTAATAAACATAATGAAATAAATGCTAAGTAAATAAAAAAAAACAGAGCTAAATTTATCATAACGGTGTGTTTTAGCAAAACCAAATGGCAATGTAATAAAAAAATGATATCAATAAAGCTTATGAATCACCATTCATTCACGCGTGATTCGCAAAGGTCCGTTAGCCAAATGAATCAAGAATCTGCACATGTATAGGAAAAGAATGCACTTCCGACTTACATACGGCAACAATAGTTACGAGTGCCAGCAATAAGGAAGGACCAAATATGATCGATATTGAACAAATGTAAGCGCGAATAAATGATATGATTAATCGGATTCGATCGACTTCTAGATAACTTCGTGAATGAATCTCGATAGACTGCACGATTGTATGAGGTCGAAATTTCGTGCGGTAGTTGAGAAAAATCTCGTTTTATTGCGCCACATCAAAACTGCTTCCAGTTCTACGAATGAGCCATAAAATTATTGCCGTCCAAGATCTTCATTTTTTCCTATAGAATTAGATACGAAATATGCTTTTGAGAAAAGCTCACTTTTGACTAGGCTGACTTCACGATTGTATGTATATTTAATCGTCAACGAACAAAAAAAGTACCGCTCAGCCCAGAAAAAGCGAGCATTTATAGCCTAGATTGTATGAGTGCCTGGTTATAAATAAACATTGAAGTATATAGGACTTGCTCGTAGTAGTTCTCGAATAGCATTTAATATTTCTACTTATACTTCCCATCGGGAAAGAGTAGCTTAACTCGAGAGCATTGCGGCTTCTTTATTACATCCCAATGAATAAGGACATTTACATACATCGGCTCACGCGCTTCCCTTGTCTTGATTAAGTCCGATCCATTTTTATAAGATTTTTATAGTCCGTAAAATTATATTTTACGCTATTAAATTTCAATGTTATAAGCTTCTCTAATTTGTCAATGATACTTATATTCAATAAAAAAAAACATTCTCCATTTCTGACCACAGTGCGTGGTCGTTGCCACATTGCCGATTCGAGGTGACCCACCCTTTCTACGCATTACATTACAGAATAGAAAGTCGATAAATATCCCTCCTGATCAATGGACATATCATCAATAGTAATAACTTGGGGAATAGATAGAATAAATGATAGTAATTGGGTTCATGATAAGAGTCTTTGCAGTGAGATAAAGAAAACGGAAACAACTGTCAACAACATCCCTTTGCAAAACTGAGGAGCAATCAACAATGCCAGTTTTATTCTATAATACTTCACGATCACCCATTGAACATTCACCGAAAGAAACCGCTCTGGAAGCGCATCCGGTCCGGATTGGTATACAAATCCAATGAAAATAAACAATATATACCTCTCAGAAATTGGCGAAAAAACACATCAGCACGAAGAAGTGCTTATCAAGTAATGACGAATTAATTCTTATCAAAAATTTTATGCGAAACATGTGAAGGCGGCCACTGCAAGGAAACGGTTAAGAGTTACGTATGCGCAGTGATCCAAACTCACAATACATCACGCGATCCATAACACCAGAGCTTCTTAATCTTTTATGACACAATTAATATGCGTTACGTATCAAAGTAAAGGTATACATATAATACATCAGTCGAAACGTTGTGTTCGTATAAAACAAAAAACGAATGCTGTGCTCGTATAAAACAAAACTTTTCACAGATATCGCCTTAAGCGCCTGTCATTTCATTTTAATTAATTCCGTCTGAATGTCGACTTTTCATTTATTACAGAAAACGATTATAAACGGTAAGTTTGATATTTTTTTCAATAAATTGTATTGATATTGATAAGCATGCTCATAGACGCAGATAAAGCGAAGTCGGTAAGAAAAACTTATGAAATATTCGAAAAATATTGCAATTTGAATAACACTGACCGTATTGCCTCATTACGCAAATTTTTAGACAGCCGCTAGCAAACGTGCACATCTTGTTTTGTTATTGATTGTGAAATGATAGGAACAGATTCGTACTGTATTTTTTTAAAGTAAAATGTAGATTGAAATTTATTGTGGCACTAAAATAATGGATAAATCACATTTAAAGTAGGTGATTCATGTTGGAATTTAAATCCACAAAGATACCGCATACGAATTGATGATTGAAATTGAGGAGTGGGACCCGCCGAAACTTTTTATTAAAATGAACTGTCAAAATATCAGCCCGACGATTTTACGATAACATTAGTCGTTTTATACTTGTGCTTTGGAAGTAACGCAAATAATTTCATTGGCCTCATTCATTTATCGGATCGCACATGTGAAAGCGGAGCCAACACTGGTCAAAAAGTTTGACAGTTCGTTATTAAGTACGTCACTGTTTTAATAGCGAAGTCAATTCAAATACAGTGAATGAATCAGTAGTGCATGGTATACGCATGCGGGCACACCTTTTAATCAACTATTAATTGAATTTTGTCTATTTGGCAGAAATATGAGAATGCACAATTTAAAAAGATTGGCATTGCTACAAAGAATGAAGTAGGTATTGAGTAATACGAAAGAAATGTTAGGGATTTGAAAAAATGGATTGAAAGTTTGGGGAGCACCCCTTTAATTCACGAGACAAAATCGACGTGCCATAAGTTACTTGATTAATTCTATACAAAACGTCATTTAACGAAATGTTTCTATTTCCTAAATTCAAGTCTGTTGAGTTTGCCTAGATTATTTTCCTCTTATTTGAAAAGATCAAGTGACCAGTCCCGTCTTTGAACATATCTACAATTTAATCAGATGTTTTCTTACACCTAGAAATCATTTTTTTGGCCTTGTAGCGTGAAAACGGATGCTGCTGAACAATACTGTAAGTAGGCACTTACATGCCGCAGGTTATACGGCTTCAGTTTAGTAGGCTCTCAATCCAATTTTACAAGGTGTTAATTCTATTTCCGCTAACTTCTGGTGGCGTTTGAATAATAATATCCGGGCCGGACGCCGGAGACTCGACCTATGCATCTGAATAATTCATGGACGTATCTCGACTCCTGTCGGACGACGAGCACGACCCGTTTGATATTTGCAATTCAGCATATTATTGATATACAGGCAGCCCATACAATTGGCCCGTGAATAACGTCTATAGGCACTAGTTAGGGAATTCGAATGACTTGTGCGCATTTTGTGCCATGCTGATTTCATCCGCGATCTACGTGCGGATCGTAGGTAGTGCGGAGTCCGCACGCGACGACATTTCAATGCGGTTACGTAGTGTTTAGTGTTGCCATTCGCATTATGGTTGGCGTTGATGTGGATAAAGATATAACGGCAAAGTATCCACACAGTTATCATTGGTAACGTACTAATTACGATTGCATTGATACGCAGCAGCATTGCATTTCTTCAAAATCTCCCCCGCATGCTTGTGTCCGCTCAAAACAAAATGTTATATGGAAAACTGATGTGCGGACGATCCGCACATGAAATCCGCATGACATAAAAAGCGCACTTACTCAGAGTCGGTTGTAAAACACATATCAAACAAACAAAAAGAATTAAATTTGATTCAAAACCGAACACGTCACAACTATCTATTAACTGTAGAGCAACGAAGTTTTCATTTTATATTGGAAGTGAACTTCCACATTAAAAATCGATTCAAATTAATTAATGGCAAATATTGATGTCTGAGGCTGACCCATCGTGTCGTATGCACGCTACGGTTACGAGGCTATTTACTCCTCTATTCACGTTGTCAAAAGCTCCGCACGTAACCGAGTCTTGTTTACGCGGGAGAGCAAGGTTCCGGTGAAAATTTCATTAATCGGGTGAGTTTCTTGCGAGTGGGCGTCCGGCAACAAGATTCTCCCCGCTGCACCCTGCCACCGCCCGACCGACATATCGACGAAGAAAGTTCGGTGTTCGCAAAATGTGCGCATAGCAACAGTGTGTACACAGGTAGCCGAATAAATGATTATGTAGGTGCATACCTCGCTCACCTCACGCAGTATCCACGAGGTATGTACTGGTGGTGTCTCATTTTGGCGGAGAAAATAAGTCCAGGTGTTTCTCAAAGTTTTAGGAGATCGTGGTCATACAAAGTATTATTTTGTACCAATGTGCGAAGTCTTCTGAGAAATACATTTTACTCAGTCCTTCAAACGCATTTTTTTATGTGAAGAAGGATAGCAGGACAGGATTAGGAGAGAACTAAAATTTATCTATGCAAAATTTACATAATGGGATTCGCATACGTGACCACACCAAGCCAATGGTGTGGAACACTGAGGTAAAAGGCTGTTGGAATATTGAAGCTATCAATTTTAATTTAATGTAAGTGATGGTTATTGCGTAACGTATTGCACTGGGAAAATTTAAGTCAATACTTCACACCGGGTTGTAAACGTGATTGACGGAACTAAATGAAAACGTTCAGAAATTACATGATAAATTCAAATTGAAGATAAATAATGCTTACCATCGTGGTGAATATGAAATCAATTAAGCTTCATAAATAAGAGCGCTAACTTTAATTATTTGATACTAATAAATATGTATGGTGAGAAATAATTTTATTGCGAATCGATTTATAATTTAAATACAACAGGTTTGGCGATAGAGATTGAAATGAAAATAAAACGGCAAACATAATTTAAGCGAACTGATGTAATAAAGTGGTTTTGTGACATATGGCAGCAAGTCTTATTTTTATTTATTTACTGAATTTAAGGCCTATATTTTCGCTTTTCAATCGGAAACATTCAAATTATAATCGTGACTTTCAATATAATTTTCAAATTAATTCGATGAAAAGCGGTTATACAATGTCGTCATTGTGTATATAAAATATTTAGATTGAATTGTTACAGTATATTACAAAAAAATGATAGAAATCGCTCGCACGATCTTGTCGATTTAAACATTCCCAGTTGATTTATCAATTTAATAGCCGAACCTGTAATCGAGTGGTAGTAGTCCAGGGCTTACTTGTCGATGGTTAAAAGATTTACAGAGCCTCAAATGGATTACATCATACGTTGATATTCAAATCGGTTTATAGATTCGTATCTGACGACATTTCCGATTATAAAAAAAAGCTCTTTGGTTACGATACGAGAAAGTTAAATGTTTTCAATCGCTCAACAAGGGGTATATGTACGCAAAACATTGCAAATGAAACACGACAAAAAATGTATTTAGATTGAGTTATTTATTATTAAGATGAGGAAGAGGAACAACCATCCAAATTAATGAAAGGTTTTCAAGATATAGTTGTTTCTAACTTGTCAGCTCTTAACTGTATGAATTTGAATAAGACAAAGAAAATTGACAGAAAAAAACTATTTGAAAACCGAAAGTGAAAGCAATAAATAACTTGATATATCACGGTGAAAAAATAGCTATGTATTTTAGTTCTACAAACTATCATGAACATCAGAACTATCAGAACGGCGTGAGCCGAAATAGCTATCAACTATATTTGTTAAAAATAATTTTGTAGAACTAAAACACATTGCTATTTTTTTACCGTGTTATAATGGAGTTCTACCAAGTGAATGCCAATTCAATCAATAACTTGATATATGTTAATTGTTCACCCTAGTCACCGATATAACTGAAGACAGGTTGAAGTGTAAGACGCACAAAAGCTTTGCAAAGCAGCGTGAAGTAGAGCCGTCATACAGGCTGGCACGGCTGTGCAGAAAAAGTGGGCCGAATAGCCCGCGGTGATCAAGTAATATTACCAAGAGGCATCGGTTAGCAAGGCAGTATGCTATTCGCCTTCGTAAAAGATCGATTTAGGTGATTAAGAGCTTACGATCGATTCAAAGTCGGTTTTTTGACGATCGAACGTGATTCATTGCGCAATCAAATTTATTCTAGAATCGAGTCTGTGGATCGGAATATATCGACGCGCTGTAAGCGTCTTGTCGTACGTGAATGTAATTCTCGTACATATTTGAATCGTCGGGGTCGTCTGTATACTAACGCCACGCTCTATTGGGTGAAGGGGTGAGAAATTGACTAAAATCCCATGACGTCATTTGTGACCGGTATTAGAATGGTTAGGATGTATCACTTATACTATATAAAAAAAAATCAATGGGAGCCATATGATGAATCTCAAAATATGTCGAGTTTAACCACAAATCAGTGGTTAAACTTAAAAAACCTTATTTTTCTTCGGATATCCATATAGGACCGCATATGATATGAGTACATAATGAATTTATACATCGCATATAAATAAATCCAAAACAGTTTTATTTTAAGTTTAAGATATTTTAAGATTAAGATACGAACAGATGATCGGAAATTGAGCTGAAGAAGACTGGATAAAAATTGACTCAATAGAATTTGAAAAAACGATAGATTTCAGTCGTTATTACCACCGCCTTACTAAAATTAGCGAAATCACATGATTAGCAATATCTGCAGAAAGCTAAGCGTTAAGAATCGTCATCGAATATTGTAATAGAAACTAACTTATTATTCATCTCACAAAAACAATGCCGTGTTTATTCGACATAAAAAGATCATTAACTAGCACGGTGAAAAAATAGCAATGTATTTTAGTTCTACAAAATTATTTAAAAAAATATAGTTGATAGCTATTTCGGCTCACGCCATCATCAGAACTATGCTTAAACTAACATTCGCTTATCTATGTATAGCTGTGTAGAAAAGGCACACAATACATCCTCTCTCTTGTTTTAACGGCCTAGCTTGTTACTTTCACACAATAAATCTAAATTTTCAAAAATTCTAAACTAAATTCTAAATGAAACAAAAGGCGGCTATGACAATAAATTTACACGTGGGACGGAAGCGGTCATTAAGGAAGCAAATCATAAAGTGAAATAGCATGAAATAGCTATCAACTATATTTTTTAAAAATAATGTTGTAGAACTAAAATACATTGCTATTTTTTTCACCGTGTTATAATGGAGTTCTACCAAGTGAATGCCAATTCAATCAATACTATTAACTAGGTTTAAGGGAATTCAATCTTAGCACGACATCTCCAGGGGTACAACATATTGAAGCATACGTGAAGCTTATTCTACAGAGAGTGATTAAAAAATGTATATTTTATATGAACTTACTCTACAAATTCTATTACTTATCCATCAGAGTGCAATCGTAATTGAAAAATCTGAACATATATTGCACGTAAATGAATTAATGCTTTTTTTTATTGTGTCAATTGTTGTTGATATATTGGACATTTTAATTCAGCCTCGGACTGCAACATGAAAGCTCACAGCGTTATCAACTGCGCTACGGCAGCCGGCGAACAACAAAAATATAGATTTCATTTATTCAATTATACACCAAATTAAAACGTGAGGGCTTCTTCTGCAATACGTTTAGTGCTCAATTTGATATAATTGTAGTAGTGATAATAGCTAATATAAATGTTTGATATGTATTAACAACGAATGAGAGTAATCAGGAAATTCCGTAAAAGGGTAGTTATTGTACACTGTGTGCAAAAAAAATTTTTCATGCGTCGTTATCTTCTCGATAAATGTTATGAGGCATAGCTTGTCTCTGGGTAAAACCGAACGATGAAACCACGCGGTGAGACTCAACTCAGATTGACACAGGGTCGGTCGGTCTGGTGAGAGGTAGGCAACCTTGGTTTCTAGAATAATCATGTTTGCAAAATTTTCTCCGTAAATGTATAGAAACAGTAGTTTAGTATTATTTAATTTAGACGATGTATGTAGATATGCTCTGTTTTTCGAGTAACACATAAAAGCTGAAACATTTAAATCGGAATCTCTTTTTGTAATCAATCTTATCAGAAATACCTTATAATTAATTTAGAAGAGGGTTCATTAAGCGTGTTAATGAATAAAAATGAATCAAAAATTTTCCGTTAATATTCGGAATTTCAAAATCCTAGATAGCACATGAAAAACGACTGAGATGTCACTAGACAAAAAAACAATAACATTTTACCGTCAATTGTCACTTCTTGGTCGAAAGACAATATCTTCAAATAAATAAAACTCATTTCACTATTACAAATTAATAATTTGAAGGTAACCACTGGTTTCGCTCATCGCGAGCATTATCAACTGATATTGTACGGATAAAAAGTTACATTTGAAAATATTAAGAGTTAATAGTTAACAGGTATATGAAACAAATGGTTCAAGAATTAAGAATGAAATAAAAAGGTTTTAATATATCATGTCAAGGACCCCTTAAACATAAATATCAACTAATTTGTAGCCGAGAATAAATCCAAATTAAAACTATGTTTGGAAAAAAATGTTCAAAAAACATTCTTGTGTTAATTTACATACCGAATTCTTACACTTAAAAAATAAAACTTTAAAAAATATCCATATAGTTAACATACGATTGTCGATTAGTACTTCATTGTAAATGGTAGTCGATTTAATAAAATAAGACGTTAATATATCCTACATTCATTTACATCTGGAATTCCCAACCCCTTGCCTGCGGGCATCATGGCGCCCGCGGAACAATACGTGTGTGCCCGCCACTATTTGAACGTAACAGATTTTTTCATAAACACTAATTAAAAATGTAAATTATTTTTATAAATTTGATAGTTTTATTTTTTTTGAATAGCTAGGTTTATTATATAGTGACAATAAACGTAGAGATCTTTTTTTATTTATTAATAATGTCTAGTTATAAATACCCGTAGAAAAAAATGGGTGGTGCCCGCCAACCTACCGATATTTTGGAATGCGCTGTGAAGTATAAAAAGGTTGGGAATCCCTGATTTTCATAATATTTACTAACGGATCGCAACTCACTGGTGTATAACCGAAAAAATAAAGAATCAATCACACATACTATTGGTATATGAAAATATACTGTTGGCAACAGTTTAATTGACAATGTAATTAATTCATCATAATATTTATAATATTATCAATGCTTAATTAAAATCAATTCCTTGGACTAATTAATTTCAGTGGCAACAATAATAATTCACTAAATAACGTATATACAAAATAAATATAACAGCATCATGTATTTAATTTATTTTGTTTGATTGACAATTAAAATTATGTATACTTAATATTTTATAGCCATGTGTTATGAAAAAAATGATAAGAGAAATTAATATGAATATCTTGCTAGAACCAGATTGTCAAATCTCTTATGAAGTCATTGAATGATTCATTCGATATTTGAAACTAAATATTGAGTGGCGTGCGAGAATTGTGCAATTTAAAGCTGTTCATTTTCAATATTTACCGTCTTAACAATAATAGACAAGACAAACATTATCAGTGTTCATAAGCAGGGTAACTGAGTTTTTTTACAGTCATTAGCGAATGGGAAACTCAATAAACGATTAATGTAGGACTATTCCACAAATTCAAATGTGTGCTTAATGTCATAGAGTAAACTTAATTTACCCTATTTCTGTGATATTTGTATGGTAGTATTGGAAAACGGAAGCAATTGTTTTCCAACGAAAATTGAGAAACTTCGTGTACAGCGCACGTGGACTCGTAATGAATACGTTTGAAGAGTTTTTCTGTGAGAACTACTATTAAACGTAAATGACTAAGACAGGGTAGTGGTTTTTCGGAGATAAATCTATGAATAGATTGTAAAATCAAATTAAGAAACTATCAATGCTGGGATTCAAATCAATGAGCACCGTAGTCGAAGCTGACGTTTACTACTCAGCCATGGTCCCGACTAGAAATATATAGAACAAATGAGCAGCTAACCGCGTGGTATAGCATTTAGCCACATAACCCTTAGTTGTCATGAAAAAATGGTCTATATATATGTGTGTGTACTGTTTATATTCGATTAGTGCCTACGTCTAAAATGCACACATCGGCGGCTCATTGTGCTATCTCTATATTAATCTATACGAGTACAGGAATGTAGGATTATCAAATTAGCCAAATGACCAAAGAATAAATGAAAAATTCCAAATCATTGGGAAATGCCGCAGTACTCTTAAATGAGTCATTGGAGTCAATCAACATCAACCAGATGTGGATTGACGACAATAAAATTGTTGATAAAGCAACTTGCATATAATAAAAGAACACTGAGCTCACAACAAATATGAACGAAATAATTGTATCAAGTATATAAAAAAATAAGTGCACAGGCTTATCACGTTTAAAACGAAACATTTAATTGAATTTCAAAAAACCCTTAAGTCCATCAACTCTAAATAAGCGCCACCCCAATATGCTTTTTGAATGCCAACGATTAAAATTATGATTTTTCTTAAGAATATACGAATAAAATAAAATTTATTGATATGGCTTGTATCTAGGGTTGACAGCTATTTTTGAGAATATTCCGAGACATGACCGATAGCTGAAATATATTTATACATTTGTGGTTAATTTTAAAATACTCTATCGAAATACCACTTTACTTGATATACCAAGTTTTCAAGCTTTTTTTATGTACAAAAAAATAATTGTATGAAAACATATTAGAATTTATATGACTATTAAAGCCTGTTGGTGTTCTTACATATTTTGGAGTTATATGTGGTGGAATGGGAATTTATTATTAATATCAACAAATTAACTTATAATGCGGTGTAATATAAATAGCAATTCGCTTATTTGTTACAATTAAGTGTAAGATGTATACTGTGCGAAGCACGTGTCCTACTGAGTAAAGCAGCAATGAAATAATACGGAAATATCGTAAGTATCTATGATTTTTTTCAAAAAGGGAAAAACAATCTTTATTGCCGAAAAAGGCCTTATTCTACAACAAGGAACTAGTTTTTTTTTTGCGATATTTATAATTTCATAATCGACGAGAAGGAATAAATTGCAGCGCGCAATCTGTGGGTACGGTAATGATATTCATTTACAGATTTCGAATATTGCCGACCGTTTTCGGGCTTGCCTTTGCATATTGTGATACGCTGACACCAAGATATTTTCCTTATCTGCGGCTGCATTCAAATTAGTATTCCTGACAACATCACTAGCGTAGGTACTGCAATGAAAAAATTGTTTACAATTGAATGATGTAATAGTTATAGAAACTACTTCCACGGGTGTGTAATACCTACCGAATGACAACACTAAACTAGAACGTATATTATTTACGAATACTGTTTTGATTACTTTAACCTAAAATAGCGTCAGAGATCACGTGATTACCAAGAGTACACTACAATATGAACGATCAATAGGTCGTACAAGCGCAACCAAGCTCACAATAAATATGAAGAATGCATCGAATTAAATACATGGCGACAAATAAATAAACATGCGAGAACAAAACACACAGAGCAGTGTAAACATGATTACTAGCATACCGATTGCCCGCGCGTTGATAATAAATATGCAATTATTTTCCAAACTGATGAGACGTTTTTAGATCCGTGAATGTTTACCAATATTCATTCCTTATCATTTGTTTATATTATTTTGACAATGTACTTACGTTTCGGGCAGCTGTAGCGACGGAGCTCCTTTTCTTTGAAAGACACCGTCAACAAAAACGCCATTTTTTCCATTACATGTCATGAAAAATGCCGGATGATCAAAGAAAACCTCGAGATGCTTCCTCGATATGAAACTGGAGTGACCCATGTTGACGTCCACATCTCCCCTGCTGGAGTTCCGACCGATCGTTATGTGCTTCTGGCGCACTAGATATTCGAAATCACGACCCTCGAGGCGCGCCAGAGCAGTCCCCGAGACCTCGGGGGTCCACTGCACTGCGGAGGGACTAGCGGGCGCCGATTTGAGGGCTAGGAGGGCCCAAGCATCGCTTTCGGCGGTCCTGGAGTATTGGGACATCACTGATCACGACACTTCACAAATCAGGGGTCACACTTCACGACACCGCACCGTGTTTACCCACAGCAAAAACGTGGGTGGCACAACATCAATGAACACTTTGCATCAAGAGACACGACATTTCGAATGAGAGGCTGTAATTTGAGTAAATTTCGGTTTAAATGAAAATCAAATTGATCGAATACATCTTCCCATAAATATCCACAGTTTTAAGTATAGTTACTGTTATATCCTTCGACCCGACCGAAATGATTCTACGTTGAGGTTACTAACATGACGCACATGCGCAGTTTCTACTTTCTGCCAGTAAACAAGAATTATATAAACAACCACGTGATACTGGTGCCTAAAATTCGAAATATCACACAAAATACCCTGTGGATTTGGGTAAAATGTAGTCGGATGCTTATCTGGACGGTTTTTAATAGTTATTTGTTGTATCTGTTATATCTATCAAGATATTTACAGTAAAAATATTCCACAAATCTTACATGAGGCACTGAACAACTTAACCCAAAATGTCAAGTCGGTCGAATAACGCAATACACATGCAATATTTGCCAATCGGATTATCGTCCATTTACTGACATCTACATTGTACAATACGCATTAGTTGCGCACTTAAATATCTTTAATCAAACGCGGGAAACTTTAAATATTGTATTAGTAATGCTGAAGCATATAATAAAGGTTTTATTTTATTTCTGTGGTTTTTAGTTTTTCTAGTTAGTCTCAATGCTTGTCAAATATGACGTTTCAGAAAAAAAATTCAACAGAGATCAGATATAATTCCAATAAATTTATTTTTATAAGTAATACTGCATTACTATGTCATTATAAATATATAATATCAATTCTCAACATTCAACACAGAAATAATATAAATTTATCAGGCATATAATATTTATGATTTAAATTGATTTCTATAGGAATGGTTGTGACACATTTATATAATTATGGTTAAAATAAATCATCTATTACGATTAAAAATGACCAACTACAAGAGTATTATTTTATAGAAGTCATTTTTGTGTTTGTTTAGAACGTTAGTTGAATGGATTCAAAATGCACAATCATGCATAGTGGCATTAAATTCTAATATATTACCAATGCTGATAAAACCATTAGATTGTCATTTTTAACGATACAATGTAATATTATATTATCTTGAAGAGGAAAATCGTATTGAGTCAATTGTTGAATTTTTTCCACACAGTTGTCAAAGAATTAAAAGTGATCAACCGTAAGCAAGATTTTTAGATATATTCAGGGCGCAAAATTTTAGATCTTTTCATTGTATTTTTGTAATATGTGTTTCAGATTCCCAACAATGATGTGCTGACCAGTATTGGAAAAACTAGTGTTAAGAGTCTGACAGGGAAGCATTTTTGTTTATTATAATCTTCTATGTCATACCTAGTACGATCAATCCTGTCTAGTCGAGGTATAGCTATTTCTTCTCATATGTGGCTTCGAATAAGTCAACTATTCTGTCTCATTGAAATAAATATGTTTAGGGCATCAAGGAGAATATGGACTAGCTAAGAACTAATAAAAAATATACAAGAGTAAGACCAGTGTGGTGTGCAGCCCAATCTGAGATAATTTTGATAGGACATTGTTTTTTTTTTTTTTTAATAATAAAAACACATTTTTAGTACTTATTTCCACAATATATTTTTTTGAGGACATTGTTTATCAGGAATGTCAACAGAAGTGTCTTCCTAAAGCTATCTGTTCTTGGTGAGGACACTCAGGAAGCGATAAAACAAAAAAGGGCTTGATTTTGTCTTATGAATTGCAGGAATCACATTTAATTCAATGTAAACAGTCTAGAACATGTATTAGTACACAGTTAAAACCAAATGCCATTAGCTCATCCTTTGCAATCTAGCAGTAGTACTGCTGCTCTGAGACCAGTATATTGCACCTATTGAAGACTTAAAACCTATACACTAAGATTTGAGAATATATACTTGAATTTGATAATTCAAATATTGTAAATTGACCCATGTTTTGTCATTCAGTATTTTCATGAATTCTAGTATATGGGTACACTCAAACTAGAAGTAATTAGATTTTATAAGACAAATCAAGGAAATATATAGCTATATTAGTTTACATGTATGTGTACATATAACAAGCCTGTACATCTTGTTTTCCCTTTAATGCAAATAATTTCATTCTTCATTCTTAGACAGCTAAAATTTTGATATTTTTCTGTACCATGAAATTGTCTATCGTCAAGATACATGTGCGTAAAATTGAATATTCTTCACTCGCTCCATCTTTTCTTCTCAAATCAATAAATATAATTTTACTGATGGGGGAAAGTTATTATCCATTAAGTGTTGGATAATTGAACAGAAACTTTGTGCGTGGTTTATTCCCTACCCAGATATTTTGTGACAACCTTGCTTGTTTCATATTTTTGAAGATAAAAAATCTTAATGTGTTTTTTGTGACATTCTGCAATGACTTTTAATTCAAATTATTATTTTCAATTTCAAATTATTATTTTTCCATTGATTTTAAGTTTTTTGTGATATTAAAGTGTTTCAAAATTATCAATTTCTTTTTCTATATAGGGCACCTATCAAGCTAAAAGAAATAAATCTGGCCTTCAGATGGCAAGTGTTTAATTTACATACAGCCTGGGGCCTAAAGATATCAAGCTTGGACAAGGTAATTTTATTGAATTTCGGCTTGTGTAAACCTTTAGTATGGAAATTATGTTTTGATCCAAAACAACAACAGTTGACACAATTCTTTCATTCTAGATGTTTTCAGGGATGCCACATGGAGATTTAGAAGGAGGCATTTTTCCCTCCACCCCTGAATTTGAAAAAACACATTTTCACACTAGCTTGCCCATATAGATGAAATGAAAAATCATCATTTACCGACCTCTGTAAGTTAATAAAACTGAAATGATATCCCTGAATGTCCTTGACAATATCCATGTCAATAACAATTGCAGCATTGAAAAATACCTTTGTTATTTTAACTAAATATCATTAAAATATTCAAACCTGCTAGGAATTTGCTTTTCATTTTCAAGCTAGGATCACCCAGTCAAACTTGGGCGTAAGCAGTGTTTTCAAAATGAACCATTCAAAATTTTCAAAACAAAAGCCAATAAGTGAATTTTTATTGCCTTTTGATAATACCTGCAGTCGGCAGATCAATGATTATAACTGCATCTTTTGTAATTCTTTGTCAATTGCGAAGGAGCATTGCAAATATAAAACTGTTTTAGTAGAACTTACCATTACTTCAGAGTTAAGCTATGTTTTTGCTCTTATGTATAATCTTCTTGGACTTCTACTCTAGTAGTCTGCCCATCAAACATATGTAAAATGAAGTATTGCTTAGCCCCAGACTTCCAAATTCCATCCATTTCTATGAAAAATGAATATTATTGTTTTAGTTTTTAGTTCTGATGATGGCGTGAGCCAAAATGGCTATCAACTATATCTTGAAAAAATAATTTTGTAGAACTAAAATATTTTGCTATTTTTTTCACCGTGTTACTATTGTTTTTTTACGAGAAATATTAAAGTTCTCACTGATAGATTGACTCCCAATTTGCCATGACAGGACTAGCAGAGTTTCTGAAATAAGTAATTATTTAAAAGGAAGCCTTTTTAGGACTCCCCGGTAACCACGTGGAAATCCAATCATGATATAAATTAAAAACATTCTTATTCCAATTGGTGTTACTAAATGTGACATAGCTGAATGTCAAAATTATCAATTTTGAAATTTTGAAACATTGTACAATTCCACATGTTTGTCATGAACTGACTGGCGAGTTCTGTTGCATCTGTGTATAGAAGGCCTGATGATGCTGAAAGGCGAAACCCGAATCATTGGTGACAAAACGTGTGGTATCATACAGTTTTAAAAATTCAGATTTGATATTGAAATTCCATCAGGCACTTTCAGTTGATATCATAAATAATAAGTACCTATTTTTGGCCGAAGAATATCATTGTTATTCTAAATTTTTTATGTAAAGAATGGCATGACTGCCAAATATTGTAATATGGAACCCCAAATTGTAAGATGAGTAAGTATTTTTGCTGTGATTTTTCATCATTGTGTTTGAGCTTTACCATAAAACAGAAAATAACAATGTTTTCAATTTCTGTAGAATATGTGCGGTACCACCAGGTCTCTTCTTCATGTTGTCGTGATTCCACATGGTTATATATCACCCTTGTCCTGGAGCAACAAAACTGTGCTTAAAAGCATCACAGAGCTGATCTACTCACAGAAATTAGCTATAATACCTTGGATTATTGTTATATGGTACAGACTTGTAATATAAGAAAAAAACAATCCATATAACTCAATACTCATACACATTCTAGCTGCCTGTAACATTGTGCTGCGCATTAGACCGATTGATAAATCAAGACAAATCTATATTGTAATACAATACTAGACCAAATTTTGCATTAATAAATCAGATATGTGGTCCGTTCTAGTACAGTTTTGGCACCCCAAAAATGAGACCATTTCAATATAAACTATAACCTCAATATTTAGATTCAATATTATAGATTTTTCAATATAAACAATGACTTGTCAGTTTGAAACAATAATAACGGGACTCACTCCCCATGCTTGCAGATGCAGATTGACGCAGTCTAAATTGATGTTCAATAGTATCATATAAAAATAAGATCTTCCAGAATTGGATCACTAAGCAAAATGGGCCAGTTATGAGTACCACATGGAATACTTGGTAGTGCATTAAAAAATTATCTTTTCTGTGTTATAATTGCAATGGGAGTTTTGGGAGAAGGTTTTTTCAATAGGGTTGTTTTTAAGTAAAATTTTAGAAATAAACTTTGAGTTTATTAAAATGTAGAGTAAAATAATTTATAAAGCAGCAGTGTAAAGAATAACAGGCTATATGCAAGGCTCACTGATTATGTGTATAAAAAAAACAAACACACATTCATTTTAAATATATGAAAAACATAAAAACAGTCTTCTGTCATAATACAAATATTCCAAAAATTGGATACAAATTAGCGCTTTGCAAAAACATAGTTTATTTTAAAGATAAGAGAACACGTCCACATGGAATGACTACAGATTATATTTTAGAAAATATGTTTTTCATCATTTATCACTAATCACAATGTATATAATGAGAAAATAGAAAGTAATGTTTTGAATAATGAAACTTTTTTTTGTGAGCTTTGCATATAATCTAATAAAAAGCATCACAACAGCGTCTTCAGGAATGGATAATGAGTTGACATAATTTATCAATTATAAAAAATAGGTCAGGAATAATGGCAAAAAAGCAACCAATTTGAAAATTGAAAATTTATTAAAACCTACCTACCTATAATATTTTATTCTTTCATTATCATCATTGTAATTTGGGTTATTTCCATATTATTTTAATATCATAGTAAAATAGTGTCATCTATTAAAATAACCTTTGAATCGTTTTCCAGTATGGTGCAAAAGAAAAACCGATGACAATCTCATCCGAGAGCTCTGTCGCACGTTTACTAGAAGTTCTTTTTAAAATAATATAATATATAAAAAATGAAATAGTCCATCAGGTTTCAGATTTCAGCTTGTGACACTTAGGCCAACTACTTTACAATTATTTTCTAAATCCTAAAATTTAACGACAATAATTATTTGAAAATTTGTTGGGTCTACCTATCTAACTAATGATCTGTTTAATTATAATAATAATATATCTTAAATGATTATGTATTATGTTTCCATTCAGAAATGGAATAAGAAATATATGCAGTTAATTTGAACAACGCAATACAACGTCGCTCAATTAGTTGCAAGAAATATAAAGTAAACAGTGAATTCAGAATTTTGCGTCTCCGAAGAAACCCATTAGATACAATAGTCATTGCGTTCAATATAATGTTAAGTTTCTCAAATTTGAAAACATTACATTGAATGTATAAAAAAATAGCATTTCATTTTAGAATGCATTTTTATCATAGAAGTAGTACACATAAAAAATCCTTATATTATAAAATGACGTCAAATTTTACACTTTTATGTCACTTACTTACAGTAATAATGTGAAAATGAGAAGAGAAAATGATTAAATTTAATTCAGTTATTATGAGTGAATTTTGACTAGATATATCTGTCACATTGATATTACATACATGTATATTCTTTAAGGATGAAAGTACAGTAGTCAGCGATGATGAAACAATTATGAGTGGAAACTCGATAAATCATAAATTGATTGATTGATGAAAAAATAAATGAAATAAGTATTAACCACATTAATAGAACAATCGATTATGTTAGTTATTATTAGGGTTAGTATTATGTTGGGTTAGATAATAAGCAATAGTGAAATGTGTAGCACATAGCAACTTATTCAGGTCCCACATAAATCAATATAAGAACATTCAAATTGATTAAAACATAAAAATTATACGAGCAAGGAAAAAATACTTTTTTTTTTAATTGCACCGGAGAAAGGTGATAGATAAGTTTTCCAAAAATTAAATTTTTTTGAACTTATTTTTTGCATGTTTACATGGCCATTGAAAAATTAAATAAATTTTCACATCACTGTGTTCCATTTGATCGTGTGCAAAGGGAATGATATATCAAGTTTCCACAAAAGTTCAATCAATAATAACATAGGACATAATTCCACATTACATGTGACATCGGTCACACACGGCCATCTTAAGATCAAGGGGAATTTTATACCAGAACAAACATTATTATTAAGTATGATAAGGAGCGAATGTCATGGGGTTCGCCTATCACCTACTCTAAAGACATGTCTTTCCTTACACGAATACATAAATATTTCAGAGGCAAAAACACTTTACCCTTCTTTCAATCCTTAAATAACATGTAAAACAAATGAAGAGCATTATTTATAATATTATGCATTGTGACGCTAACAATTTTCTCATTTTAAATAATTCAACCTAGTTTTCTCAGAAGAGATATATAGCTTTATTTTTGATTTATAAATAGAGAAAAACCATCAGAGTTCAAAAGATAGTATTTAAATAAATAACTATGCACTATCAATTTGCTAAATAAAAATTAAGTCAATGCTGCAAAATATTTGATGGAATGCAACCGGAGTGTGAGCGACCGGTTTAATTAGATCCAAATACATTGGACAACATAATATGAGCTGCGTTACCATAAATAATAATTTCTGAATGAGGTTATCTTTGGCAAATGAAATGTTAAAATGTTTTCATCTATTCTCTTTTATGCATTTAGATTTTTATTTATAGTGCATGAAAAAAAATTGAGAGCGATACACCAATAGGTTTTCAACAAAGATGCTATATTTGAATAGTAGTCAGCATAAAATACTCTTGAAGATTCCATTCTTGCACGTGTGTTAACTATGACATTTCAAGCACTATCAAAGCACCAAAAAGATTATAAAAACCAATTATCATTTTTTACCCACATATTATACTTATCCAATATAGTTGGCAACAATGCCCTATACACATAGTTTGATATATGGATCAAGAAAAATAAAGTCATTATTTTTTTGAACGAGATACTTTAAGCAAATTTACTCAACCATTGTGCCCAAATGATTAATTTACAGGACAACAAAATCTGAAAATTATTTAAATTTTATAAAAATATAAAAACGATTCAATTTAAAAGAAAATATTGATGGCCCAGTGAGTTGAGTAAATTCCCTTAAGTCAACATTTTGGTTGAAAATTAGGTGCTCACTTGTAAAGAAATAATGATTTCATGATAAGATTTTTTTTTATATAAAAAACTGTATAAACAAATAACTCGAAATAACTGAATCAATTTTCAAGAAATAAAATGAATGTTACGGTATTATAATTGAAATAAAAATGCAAATCAATGATATAGAAATTAAAATTCTCCATAAGTAAAAAGCAGTATAATAAATGCAATTACACCAAAACCACTGCTGTGATACAATGGCCCGGCGACAACTTATTTAAACATGATTTTAAAGTTACAATAAATATTACAATGATTTTACCACCGACAATACAAAAATATCTTTTATGTAATTAAGCCACTCGTCGCTGCCGTTTCATATTTTTCAAAAATACTTTGTCATTTGTATGCGTCACAATAATGATAAATCGAGTCCGCAGTCAGTTGAAAACATATTACAGTAGAAAAATTGTCAAGCGATCTAATGGGCGAAGAGATCCGACAGGGATCGCAAAGTCCTACGAGTCAATCGGTAATGTATAATTTATAAATTTGAAAAAAATCTACTTAAAACTAAGTCTGTAAGATAGATACCTAATCCTATTTATATAATAATACACTTAAAAAAAATATTGTGGAAAACTATTTGACATACAATGTAACAAATGGTTACCTTAGTACAATCCCAAATGCCTCGACACCAAAATAAATGTTTTGCGTTTCAATCGAAATCAAAAACTGCTTTTTGTACCCTCACATAAAAGAATAAAACATTGAATTGATTTTTATCAGATAAAACACAGGAATCAGTATTCTTGCTCCATGGAGTGCAATCAGAAATGTCTATTGAAAATACATTTCATCATTACCCCCCAAATGAAGATGCATCACTGACACTCCTTCATTAGTGATGCAACAAATAAAAGCATTGAATCTCTACAAAAGGTGAATATCATAAAATAAGTAAATACATTTATATTGATACTATTTGTCTCTATGTACAATAATTGTCTATAGTCAATTTACATGATAGAGAAATATTTTGCCTTTAATGAGTAAAAGAAAAAAATATCCAATAAAACATAATGCCACTAATTTAAAACCATGATTTTCTGACTTCAAAAGTTCTTGAGATTTTTTATCCAAAATACATGTGCGGTACCAAATAATACAAATGCAGTTTTTTTTCTTCGTGAATGTGGTGGTGTGAACTATTTTTCTTGAACATTATAATATGGAATTTTATGGTTTATTCCCAAATTGTCGAGTATTAATTTATGTGGCACAGTTTTATACCAATTTTGTAATTTCACATCGGGAACAAACCTAAAATTAGCACAAATCAATTTTCACTTTGAGTTAGTGGAACGTGTAATCTGGACAATGTTAGGTATCTGGTAGATAAATATATGTTTTTATACAACACATCCATTTAATAAAACAAGAAGTTAAAACAAACATAAAATCATTGTTTCACTAACCCTGAGATTTTTCACTGACTGATTATTAGAGTACACGTACTACACTTCGGGTTTTCAATTTGACGATAGAATGAAATGCGTAAATACAGCCTTGAAGGCATTATAAATAATAATATGTAAGGGAATATTAGATTTATTCACTATATTTATGTAGATATAATTGGTCCTTAAGTGACTATACTTTCTCAATAATAATTAATTAAATGTATGTATAAATATGCCAAAATATACTTATATATGTATAATTTATAAAATTGTCTCATATTACACAGAATAAATAACAGATGGATAAGGGTGAAGGCGAGTTTGGCACAGAAATATTTTGCGGGCAGCAAACGCCGCGCGGTGACATGGGTCAAAAGATAGTCGCGCCCGTCTCGTCATTCACTCTGCAAAGTCTACGGTTGAAACACCCAAAGCATGTAGGTTATATCGAGTTATTTTTAATTCGCAGAAGTGAAAAAATGATCAAAAGATGGCTGAAAGCAGCGCCCGGCAACCTATGTTCCACCAGATGGCACGTGAAAGGATTTTTGGTAATATACCTGCATGTGCATAAATTAAAAATTTCAAACTATAAACCAAATATTGAGCTTCCAAAGTCGAGCCTCAAGGGAGTCCGTCACTAATGTTTAAATATTATATTTCTTAACGCTTTTTTTAAGTAGCATGTATTAATTATAATCAAATAAAATTCTCTCATACGATAGTTTCATTTTAGTGGCACGCTGATTATCCAGTGCTCTGAATTACTTGTTGTGTGGCATGCCAATGCATTTGGGTTGCCGACCGCTAGCTTATAGGATTGACGTGTACAAATGGTCAAAAATTTTGGAAACACAAGATACACTCTTACAAATTACATGTGAACCGTTTTTCATTTTGTTACATAAAGAGTTTGGAGTCACAACAATCAAATATTTTTGCGACAGTGAACAGAATATAAAGTCAAAATATAGACGTCCGTGCACGGATTCACAGTGAGAAAACGTTCACACATGAAATTTTACACATACAACATCGAAAGTTTAAACTTCTGAACGTGGACAATATCCCACATAGCCCGCAGCAAGATGAGCCAAACTCCCCCCCTGCTTGAATATCGCCATCTCGCCTAACACACCCCCGTCCAATTGAAAAAAGAGTCCTCGCGAGACGGCGGCGGGGGGGCCCCTCATGGCTGAGAACCGACAGGCGTCTGGCAGTACGGGCACTCTTTCTGTGTGGAGGCACACGACTCGCACATGACATAATGATTGCACGGCCCCAGTGTGACGGAACGATTTTGCTCCTCGCACACCATACACTTGGTGGCCGTTTCTAAGTAGAGTACTTTCTCGATTTCTTCTAGATCAGTGCGCAATTGGGCTTGTAATGCTTTAAGCACCGGCAGTGACAGACCGCGTAGAGATGTCACACTGCGAAGTTTGTGTAAGAATGGGCTACCTTGCAGCTGTTCTAATTCTTGACGTAGACCGGCAGCGCGAGCGAGCGCCTCTTCACGCTGTTGCTCGGCGAGTGCAACTTTCCTTGACGCTTCCTCGCTCTCTCTCTGCCAAGCTTCGCAGGCCCCGCGCGCCTGAGCGATACGTTCATCCCAACACACCTGCTGCGCCCGAGAGGTTTGCAGTTCTTCTCTTAGACGGTTCAGCTCTGAGATGTTAGAACCCACAGATGGACTGATTGAAAAGTTACCTATGCTATTGTGATTACGCCCACCGGGAGAGACATTCTGAAAATCAAACAGAGTGCCCCCGGTGCCGAAGCCGCCACCTAACTTGTTGGACGATCCCAACTGCATGTGAGAGTTGAAAAGGGGCTCCATTGAATGGTCTTGGTGAGAGTATCTAGCGGAGAGGTACCCGGATTGCAGCTGCTGAAGGGGCGAACCTCGGGATGGGCTGAAGTTGTGCAGAGCGGACCTCTCGGCTAGAGTGGAACCGGGGATGTTGACGGGGGCTGATCCTCCTAGCAGAGAATTATTTGCACCGTGGTGGTCATTATCTGTTAAATCACGGTTGAGGGATGCCATCAAATTCATCGAGTCATCTAAGTGCAAGTCATCTAAAGCGTTACCTAAAGGTGACAAAATTGCAAAGATGTATCAGCTTAAAATATAA
Source organism: Himalopsyche japonica (assembly GCA_028555115.1). NCBI lineage: Eukaryota > Metazoa > Arthropoda > Insecta > Trichoptera > Rhyacophilidae > Himalopsyche > Himalopsyche japonica. The sequence goes on along the minus strand of JAHFWJ010000446.1, from coordinate 2,029,008 downwards.
CATTATTCAATTATTTTAAATAGATACAAATTTATATCTGATGAATTTCATAATTTAAGTCATATGGAAGCTTAATTTTATAATATTTTCCTTACCGACAACTTCGGTGAGTAGAGCCGAATCAAAGTTGGGCAGTGAGTTTTCGGAGGGTCCGGCGCGTCGGGCATGCTGTTGTGTTTGATGGTGATGCCACACGGCACATATATTTTGTTTGCGAACATTGCGCTCCTGCATCGAAAGGGATGCCTCTGAATCTATTGCTAAAATTTGGGCCTTCAACTCAGAACAGAAATCTGAAAACCAAGATCAAATGACAAAATTAATTGATATATTAATAACCAATTTCGTGACAACAGCAGTGTGTGAATTTGCTTCTCATTTAATATGCTAATCATATAGTATAATTTTTGTACTCTCTACATTTAAAATGATTGCATATAGTCGACTGTTCTATTGCACACACAGTAAACATCATTATATCAAAAACCTTTTATAATAAAACGAAACTAAATATGTCTTGCTGTTGCACTGTGAAGTTTGTTGGCTTGGCAGAGACAAGGTTTTGACTACATTTTTACTTTTAGAAGAAATCAAAATGTTCTTTGTCAAAAAAGGAAAGTCATTTCAGCAAAGGCAGATTTCAGGCTGATGCAACCTCCCAGGAAAAATTCAAATTGTTTTATTTAAAGTTGAAAGAAAATAAATTGTTTCATTTCCCACACTGCACTGTTTCCTTCACATGGCATTGATTCCAGTCAAAAGTATGCTAGCCACATCATCCAAATTCAGGAATCTTTTGAAGGATTTTAATTGTGACCAATACTTAAAATATCAACCTCTTCTCAGCATTCATGAATAACATTGATTCATCTTCACAACTAGAGTTGATCGATTTGGAGAACAATGATCAATTGAGATCAAAATATCACGAATTTGATCTCCAGAATCAAAAGTTTTCAAATGTATTCCTGAAAAACAGTTATCTTCTTCTGTCTTCTTATGTAGGGTAGGAAACAAACTGGTGCAGGTCTTTTCGGAAATATTTCATTTGAAGGAAATTTGATTTCAACAAACAAGTCTCAATGCTTTACCAATGATAACAATCACAAACATTAAACCAGACATCAAAATAAATACTATCAGTATCTGCATACCAGAAAAAAAAATGTGAAAAACTATAAAATGGATAAATTGGCCGTTCTTTCAAATAGATTGTGCAAACCTCTGGTTTAGGTATGATTAAAAAAAAAAAAAACTAAAGATATGATTCGTCGAAATTTTTCTTTGAAAATCACAATAGATGGAAAAGATTTCAGTCAATTATCCTGCGAGTGGACAGTGAATGGTTTACCAGGCATTGTATTATTTTGTTGTGTCGCCATCTGTCCATAAGAATTGGAGAGTAATCCATGAGACTGCTGAGGAGCCATCAGCTTGTGCTGGAGTTGTGCCCCAGGAGCTTTACTATGTGAACTGTTTGAACCTAAACTACTCGTAGAAGCTGATTCTGAAACTTCACCGCTTCCGTTCTGTAAAAAAAAAAACAATTTTAAATGATTATTAAACATTACCTAAGCTTTTATCTCATTTTTTTTTATTGCTAATGTTATTTTGCAATACATAGCTTAATTAAATACAACCAACACCTTTGGAAGAATTAATTGAAATGACTGGAATATATATTTTTTTATATTTCATCAGATATTAGCTAAATGTAACAAAAAAAAATGTTAGTGAATGTGTTACTTAATATAATATATATAGATCTAAGACCAGCCATACTCTAAAAGCGTCTTATATTTTGCAACCGTACAATATGAAGGAGTTTGGCTTTACATAAAAATTCCCACTTATCTAATTATAACCAATTATGTTTTGAGTTTTAATTTTATGAATGTCCTGGATGATTTTGATTACCTAGAGATAACTAGTATCAAAACAACAAACTCACACTAGAATCAGAGCTTTTCTTGTCTGGGGGCATGGATGATGACAGTATATCGGCGATGCTGGTGCCACACTCTAAAGGAACAGCCAACTCTCGGGCCAGAGACATCTCTTCTGCTTCAAGTGGAAAAAGATTGTATTAGGTTATTTATGGGTGTGAGTCGGCGAGTGCCGATTTTATTTCACATTATATTACTATAATTACGAGTATTAAATATTTGGTCAGTTTAGTAACAGTACAAAAAAAATATTTCAAACAAAACAACGCTTCGGTGGGACTAACAGGTACATGTTGCAGATGTCCTACAAAGAATATATAATAAATTTATCAGTCTACTAGAAGAACTTTGGACAAAATTAAGGCTAGTTTATATTCACACTACATAGTTTCTCCAAGAAACAACACATCAAACCAGAATGAAATAATACAATCAGGGATTTGATCCCTCAATCACAACAGATTTGCATGGAAAGCAGGAAAAATCTTTATGATTGATACAATTATTTTAATTTAGAATTCTATAAAACATATTTTGATCATTATGAAGAGATACAAAGCCAGAATAAAACTTATTTAATACAAAATATTTAAAGATACATGTTCATATTAATGTAAAAAAATAAATAAAATAATTTTTAGTCATAAATATATACTAATATCAGAGAAAAAAAGAACAGGACTTACGTTCGACATGTGCGAAGGCGCAGAAAACACCGCGAGGGCAGTATCCTGCCTGTTGGACATCATTACATTTGGTGCTTTTGTATATTTCAGGATGGAACTGCTGCTCAGTCCTAGTGTGGCAATAAGTGCAGGCATCGCCGTTGTCACAGTTACCGGGCTCCCCCCACTCCTCGCCGTGTTTCACATTAGGACAGGGAGTGCTGCGATATTTGCATTTGCGCGGTGAGCGCCGTTTGTCTTTACTATTGTGATATTGCGGACACGCATAGCCCTGGCGGCAGAGACGCGGCGGTCTCTTGCATGCTTCAGTTTTATATGAAGATAGTACATAATTTGTGTCTGTATAATGAAAGAAAAGAGTCATTTAAATCAAATTTAATGGTAAACCTCTTTGGTCACTGAACCCAATGTCATCTCCTGATGCCCAAAGTCAAGCAATGTTTTCAATTCCATAGACGAAATACTTACATATTACATGGTAAAATATTACAATGAAAACTTCACCTCATTTTTTTAGTACGCAATAAAAATTTATTGATATACTGGATCAAGCCAAGAAGGCCATTTTAAACTAATTAATTATTACAATTAAGACAATTTGCATTATATATTTGACATTGAAATTTGTGTAAAAATAAATCTATTGACAAAATTTGTTTTCTTCATTGGAAAATATGATTCCTTTCTTGGTATTTTAAAAATTGACACAAAAACACCTGGTGGTCCTCTAAAAATTAAATCCCTTGATATATTTTTTTTCCTGCCAGACATAACAATAGGAATATATAAAACATTAAGTCAGCAGGAAAATTGCTGCCAACTATTCCAAGGAAATTCTATTCACAACTAAGAATACATTTGTTATTCAACAAACTGGTATATTATGTTCATTATTCATTTGTAGACAGCAGTATTTGTAAAATAAAGAAAACTTTCAATTGCGTTCAGATCTTTATTAGTAGTGAACAAGGCAAAACAATATTACTGCCGCATGATTTAAAAAATATCAAATTATCTTAATTTCTCACAACAAGCATGTTTTTGTATTTGATTTTAATATTTATCTTTCCAAAATACTGATTAAGAGATTAAAGTGTTAGTTTATTGTTCAGTGACAAACAGATATCAACATAAAACAATGATCTGTTGACACGGTTGACTACAAAAATTATAAATGCAATCGTGCAATGAAACTAATTTAAGCGACAGAATCAAGAAATACTCAGAGTGGTATATCAAGTATTGTCAGGTAAAACACTAAGTAAAGTTAGTCAAAATTAAAACTATGGAATGACCTTGAAAATATATTCAGAGCCAATGAATACTTATTTGATATGAATATTGACAAATTCATTGATGAGTATGTTAAAAAAAAATATATTTTCACTAGTGAAAGTATATTTTTAGATTTCATTGAAACACTAATGAAAATATATCTTCTGCTGAAGAATACTATCACTGTTACAAATACAAAATAATATATCTTATTTCAAATTGTTCCTGATCATATTTAATTTCATTGTAATCGTTTTTTGTTCATTTTAAGAATAAAAATGTTTGCAAACTAGTGAAACCATGTCACATAAGCATGGCGAGAAACAAGAGTGTGGCGTTCCGGACAGCTTACCTTGCCATTTTGGATCCTCATTCATAAGATTCCTTTCTTTGTCTAAAACATTCGGCCCATTTGCAGCAGCCCTGTTTGGTTCTAAATCAGGGTTTTCTAAAGCTTGAATTTCTTTAATGTCATAAACAGGTGGTCTAAGGTCGTTGTTTCCGTGCGCAAATGCGCAATGCGGTCCATTTTTGACACAAAATCCCCTAGCGTCAGTATCATTGACGCACATACAAGTTTTATAATAGCGTAAATGGTAACGCCTCTCTGTGTCGCCTGCTGTGCGGTGGAGGAATGGGCACCTGCAAGAGACACGATAACGTAAACTCATTCTTTCAATATCTTAAAAACCAACAAATGAATACACAATGAAAAAGCTTTAAATACAATGCTTTTAATCAACACAAATAACACTGATCGCAGTGACAGTACTGGTATAATTTTGAAATTTTTGGGTGAGGAAAAACTCCTGATCAAGCAAGGTAGTGTAACATCTTACATATGTTGTTTAAAAAGGATAGATTTTGAATATAATTTCGTTAAGAAGCTCCTAGGTTCTAGCTGGTAAGTTATTCCTTTAGTACCATATGAATATTCTTATTTAGGATTACATTTGAAAGAAAAACATGTTTTATAAGAAATTCTTTTATTTTAATTTGTTTATTAAAATTAGGATAGTTTGCTATTTTTTGTATTGTTATCGAGTTTTAGTGTTGCAGCTTTATAAAACAATCAGAGAGCGGTAAAAACATGGAGATATAGAGAAAAAAGATTTTTTTTCATTCTTTCTATTTTTAAACCAATATTTTTTATTTTAGGAATTCACTAACCACTTGCATTATATTTTATATGAGCATTCATAAATACAAATAATGAAAATATATCCGACTTTTTGTTATAAATTCAAATAATTTTTTCAAAGTAAATAGGATTTTTAACAGTAATGACTGAAAGCATTCTCTATATACTTGATGCGACAAGTCAAAACACAAACTAAATAAGAAACAAATGAATGCTTTTACCAAATGTTTATTTCAAGAATATTTTAGCCTAGCATTGAAACTTATTTTATAGTCAAAATATATTTGAAAATTCTCAATAAATAAAAAAAATTACATAAAGCTGATATATTGGATATTATTCGAGATTCTGTAAAAGACAATATTTCAGCTTATGGGTATTATAAGAGTTAAACTATTGGTCAAAATAATATTTGAAAAAATAAATAAACGTAGATCTTCTGTACATTTATCCCATCCTAAATAAAAAGATAACCAAAAGTTAAAGGCATATTTCGAGTGATGAGATACGAACTATGATATATTTCAACTATAGTATTACTATTTTCACAAAACTTAATTGATGGCTACAATTCAGTACAATGTTGTTAACCAAAGAAGCGGATAAATCATAAAAAAAACTGGTGTTAGGATTCAATGCTCAAAACGACATTAACTGATTTTTTTTTCTTGTAGAGTTGGTCATTTATTTAGGACTTTACTGAAGTATTGTAACATAAATCTAAAGAGCAAATTTGAAATCTCCACATAATAAAGCTTTACAGGAAAATCTAAAAATGTAATTGTTATTTAATAAACAAATAGCTCACCACATAGAGTAAAATGCAAGCATACCTACACTTTTTTTTTTGATAGGTCAAGTGAAAGGTTTCGATTTCAATAAATGTATTTATAGATAAAAATATCTCAGGTGCTACATATCTAAGTGTAAAGTGATATTTTAGTATTTGTTTTTAAATATTAATCATCATTTGTTAGTCAAATATTTTAAAAAACAAACTAATTGTTGATGCAGTCATATATAAAATGGGATTTCAAATAGAAAGATTGATAAAGTAAATTCATTTGCAACTCAAATATTTTTTCATAAACTCATTTTATAAAATTTGGCTAATAATTAGTTATTAGAGATATAGAGAGCACTTATTTCAAAAAATAAAATAACAATAAATCTCAATGAATTATGAGGTTCTGTGTTAATTTGGTGTAAGAGTTTATTGAAAATTATCTTTACATTTAATAAATAGTTTGATTTAATTTAAAAGCGGATGATTAAATATGCTACTTCAAATTCATTGAGTATTAAATAAATTCACTTCAAAGAAAAAAGTACCTACCCATAAATAATTACTACAATTACACTATTACACTTACCTACTCTAGGTAGTTAATAATGTCACTTGAATTTTATAGCCTATGGTACATTATAGTTAAAATTTAGAACTCAGCAATTCCTATTAGAAAACATAATCCTATAGAATTTGTGTAGGCTGTAATAACTTAAAAGCTTTACTATAATCATATCTAATCAAAATCTAAGTAATATTTGGTTTTTATTTAAAAACTTTCAGATAGTATTCAGTATGCAATGCAACATAAAATCGATGCATGAATAATAGAAATTTTGAAGGAAAACCCTTTCTTTGACACACTTCCCTATTGGCCATTTCTTAATAATAACATAAAATAAAAACGCTTAGAAACACGAATTATTCTCTTGCACTATGACGGTCACTGAGATTTAGTACTACAATATGTGTTAAATTGCACAATTTTCAACGTTCACAGGTAAACGCCTACAAAACATTGCGAAAATTGACAGCTAAGCTCCCTTTCTACATAACAAAGCAATGGCATATGTACTCACTCATCTCCATCTTCACAAACGCCAGAAGTTTCATTATATTTAGTGCAATAATTATCAGCGCTATAATTGAAAGATCCGTCTCTCTTCCTGACGGGTCTCCGCCGTCTTTGGTTGTTAAAATGCCAGTGAAAACAAGTAAATGGTCTATGTTGAGTGCATTTGTGTTGCAAAAACGACGGACACTGTTCAACTCGGAACTCTTTTAAATATCTGGAAAACGAAACGTCACAACAGTTTACGAGACGTATTAAATCATAAGATATCATAGGAAAAAAATAAGATGACGTGTAAAAGGAGTCAGTGAATGGGCTTACTTGTAATGATTTGGTTTTTCTGTTTGAGCTGTCAACAAAGGCTTCGACTCAGACGGCATTTTGTAAAAACTATTGCGTCTCTCGCGTTGCGCAGGGCACGCTACTGGCCGCCAATTAAAATTCAATACTTGATCACGTGACGTACGAACAAGAGAAAGATCTGTAAATCAAAATAATAACATACAGGTTACCGAAGGTGTTGCTTCGAGTAAAGTATTAGTCGAAAGAAAAGTATAGATTTTCATAATCTAACTCTTTTACTTACGAAACTATTAAAAATATATTAGTAGCTATACATCACAAAACAACAGTCTTGTGTATATATCTGTTTCATGCATATCAATAAAAAGAAAGAGAACGAGAATGTTCAACAATAATGTTTAACATTTTTATGGCCGGCATCATTTGATGAATATCTGATATTACAGCAGAACCTTATATGAATTTGGTCCGAATTATGAAAAAATATACATAATTGACAGGGAAAGAAATGTGCGTTTTTTTAAGAATATTTTTTTAAATATTTGTAAGTAATTATATATAAAAGAAATTATGTCATACATACATACATACATTATATATATGTACATATATAATCAATATAGTTTTAATGAAAGATCGTTTTTAGCAAGAAATTCCGTCCAAAAAGCTGTTTTTTTAAGAAGCCAAATTACTATTAATACAAATTAAGTGTCTCGAGAAAAAATCTTGGCACTCAAGTTATCTCATAGCAAGTTTAATGGCTTCAAAATTCGTAATAAGCAGTATAAGTATGTAGAGTTAAGGTAATACTAAAATTCATCCCTTTGAGAGTATACTCTGTCTTCACATATATTCATGTTTTTAGAAATTAAAACTGTTGCTACTGCTAAAGTGATATTTTCTTTATCACTATCTGCTATATTTCTATAAATTATAAATCTCTTCAAAAACGTTGCTATTTACCTTTATGTGCCTTGGTGTAATATTTTCAAATATCATGACAGGAATTTTTAAATACTCAAAACTCATCAGTAATCTCATAAGCATCTCAGAAGCATCTCATAAGTATTGTATATGAATTCTTAAAATAATCTATGTTGTTCACAAATATACATTTCTTTAATAATGCCACCTAAGTGATAAATCTTCCCCGTGAATTTATAGTTAGTTAAACAATGTGGGCGTATCAGTCTATACCAGTGGTTCTCACTTAAAATTTTACTGCGAGAGCCATTGGACTACTATTTGGTTAATATGACTGTGACACGGATAATCGAAAGGTTCGAGGAATTCGGTGTGTATTATATAAAATTTTATTGTGTATAGATTTGATCATATTAAAAATATGTAACTGCAAAATTTTTATATTTTCACATCAATAAATTTTTATATGTTTGTAACAATATTAATACATATAAAATGAACGTAACTTAAAAATGTTCAACATCAGATCTAATTTACTGTTGAGTTTATTGTAATCCACGAAGACAAACAACATGTTTTATGTTTGTTATGAAAAAAAATCTGCATTTTTGTTTTTTTACATAAGATATTCTATTACATTAACTACAATTATTATGTTTTTGATTCTTATCAATACAATAAAAGAGATTTTGGAAAACAATTCCATTTGCTACGGTTTGTAGACCTGGAATTGCATAATAGCTTACCATGATGACCAACTTTGATTAAATTAACTCAATCATCCATTTGACATTTGTACGAGTAAAAAATAAGGTTATTGTGGTTTCACGTAAAGCTATAATTCATCGAAAATGAATCGAACAATATTTCGAATGAGTAAACTTCTCAACAGTCATCTCCGAAATGCCGTTCACACTACTCTTTTTAATAGAACATATGCTTTTAAAAGTGCACTTTCATTGGATAAATTGTACCCATCTAGTTCTCTAAAATTGACAACTCCGAGTTTTGTAAGTTAAATCACAATCGGAAGATGAAAATAATTATTTTCGATTGAATATATTTCACGTATGGAACTATTAAATCGATATGTAACCGCAACGATTACATTTTTTGCAGGTGCCAGAGGATCCAAAACAATTTTTTTCTGGTTTTATTCCTCTCGACAAATTAACAATAACGTACAGCTGCAGTTCTGGGCCGGGAGGACAGAATGTAAATAAAGTGCACACCAAAGTCGATCTTAGATTTATTGTTCAAGAAGCGGAATGGCTGGATCCTGTTATAAGACAAAAGTTGATAGAAGAGGTAACAATTTATTATTATTGCCTAAAGCTTATTGAAATTAGACCGAAAACTAGAATATGGAGTTATTTTTCTTATTTGATGATTGTATCTGATGTACATTTATAAACTAAGCATTTTTTTAGGTTTATCCATTGATTGTATATGTTTTCAGCAAAAAAATAAAATCACAAAAGAAGGGTTCTTGGTGATAAAATCAGATGTGACAAGATACCAGCAACTTAACTTAGCTGATTGTTTGAAGAAGCTCCGCGAAATGATACATCAAGCCGCAGAACCAGAAAAGCAGATCACTCCAGAAACAGCAGAGAAATTAAGAAAAAGGTATATATAATTTACGATATTGACTGAGGGTGCTTGATGAGATTTCAAAATTAAATTTGAATCATTGAGACTGTACAATTTCACATGTTTTGCCACTCACAACCTAGAATTTGTCTTTTAAGATCTTCACGCATTCTATGCAAGAAATTAACACCATCATTCACGCTGAACCAGTGATTTTCCGATAAATTGATGAGAGTCGTTATTTGTCAACCATTACAACATAACAGAGGAATGGGTGAAATATGTTAATTAAATTTCTTTTAATTATCAACTAGCAAAATAAAGTTTATAAAAAAAATATACAATGTGTTATAGCGTTTTTATAGCTTTTTTTTGTTTAGGTGTTGTAGAAAGTGAACGAATTTATTTTTAACAAATTAATTAGCTTAAAAATTATATTAAAATCCTTATAAATTTTGGTAGGCTGCATACATGTACAATTCATATATGGTTACATTAACATCAACTATTAGCATAGTTTCATTTTATCATGGATTCATAATGTTGTAAAATCTGAATATAGCATTATAAAATGTTAATGATACACAATTTTTAACTGTTTTTTAGTGAAAATTTTTCTTATTTTTATTACAGAAAAGAAAAAGCAACTCGCGAGAGACTACTAATTAAGAGGACAGAGTCCTTACGGCGTGCTGAGAGACAAGCACCAACCATTAATGATTTATGATACTTCTATTAAATTGGAACCATAAAAAATTGTTGTAATTTCATTACAATATATTGGCCAATATGGTTTCCAATTTGAATTAATTAATCTTCGAACAAATAACTTTGTAATCACATTAGAAACACTATTATATATCTCAAATGAATATTTCGTAATGATAACACAATCACTTTTATGGTGTTAACTCTGACTTCTTGATTGAAAGGCATGAGATTTTAAATAATAAAATAACATTTTTAGCACTATTTCCAAAATATATTTAAATATCAGCACTAGTTTTGCTTATTGCACTAATATATATATATATATATTAGTACAATTTCCACTATTTCATGGTATTAAGATCAAGACTGATTTCACCCATCGCGAGTATTATCAATTTGTGCAATACAAATTGAAACAAGGCTATTTATACAAATTTAGAGTTGATATTTATTGATTTATTAACTGATCAGTGTGTGATTAATGGTTATGATAAGCGAAACTGGTCCTGATCTTAATAATATAAAATTATGGAAATTATAGTAAACATTGTGTTTTATTATTTACGTATATATAATGCCTTTTTACCAAGAAGTAATGGTTAACACCTTAAAAGTGATTTGTAAAAATATTCTTAATATTTAACGTTAATCTGTAGTTTTGGCTTTAGAGAAAAGCTTATAGAAAATTTCTTAATAATAGTTGTCGACTTGTTATAGTCAGTGCAGCAAGGGGTACATATTATATCTTCTTTCAAATTCGTTGGGGTGGGGAAGGTGAGGGTCAGAGAAAATGAATCCCAATGACATCCCTTGTTCTAATTACCAATTTGGTGATAAAAATCAACTATTAATCCATATTAGTAACAAGTCTCATCGCAAAATAGGCACATATCCTTTAATTAGAAAAAATTTCAAATGTTAAATATGAATGTTCGTAGAGTAATTTTTATTATTTTGGAGGCTTCTTGTATCACGTGTTGTGCTTAAATATAATATAAATATTAGTATGTATAAAATAAAATGATATTTTTTTTGTTTTATTCACCTTTCTTATCCACTAAATTAACATGATTCAATTTTTATCAACAATTCAATATTCCTATTAATCCCTATATCAATGGCCAAGAGTCTAGAGTTTAGGATGCAAGTCAGTGGTGTAGATCCTAGACCGGCAACCTTTTAGAATTTAAAATTTGAAATAATTATTTGGTTAGTGAATAAAAGTTTTAAACAATTTTTTATTTTTTGAAAAAAAAAAATATATATTTTTATGCCTATGCATCTATAAATATAATATAAATTTACTAAATGCAATATTTTTATTAGCATCCTTGGTTTAGTTATATATAATATATATATATAGTTGAATTAAAGGCAATTCTAACATAGGTAGATTGAAAATAGATCTTTTTGATTTTACCAAAGCCATAAATGTTTTCAGCCGTGATATTTTTCAGAATTCCTATCTATAAATAAAAAAAAAAATCCGTTTTATAGATGTACAATTTTGCAATGGAAAAGACATTATATGATGATGGATCCAAGATTTTTTGGTGTTTGTGTATTTCTTAAAGTAGTTTGGACACATGCCGGTATTTCTATTTGATGTTCACTAATAACAAAAAAAAAATTCCTTCACTTAGTTACATAAAATTACTAAGTGATTTAAAAACATTATATCTCATTTAACAATTTTTAATGGTTGGTCAACAAATAAACAGCTTGATAAAAAAAATTCTTGCCTGGTAATTCAAAATGTTGTGGAGGGTAGGTATTTCAACTATCAATGGATAGTAGGTTTCTGACCACTGGCCCTGTCACAGCTGTCTTATCGCACATATATTACCAAGCTGTATTTTAATAGTAAGTGGACATCATAGAAGAGGTTTATTAATATTGTTATTCACATAAATATAACGGCCTGCGTGGTGGAGGTATTTTATTATCTTTATTATCCAATTGGCTGCCTATAAACATGATATATGGTGAGCCTCACAAATTCATCCATCTAAGGCTATTTAAGAAAGAAGGTGAGAGATTAGCATATAACATACATAAAAAAAAACACTGATAGTTGTATACTTGGTAACAACTTTATTTGATATTTATTTTACCATTTGCTAAATTTGATTTGTACAAATATATGTTAAAATTTTAAAATAAAATTTAACATGTCCATGGATGTGCATATTTTTTTTTATGGAAGTAGAAAATATTAAATAAAAAAGTGAAAGGTTTTATGAAAATATGGTACCTACAATAAATGAGATATTTAAATTTTGTTAAAAATTTAAATGACTATGCAATTACACTTGTGCCTCGTATAACACGGGTATATGGTTCCACAAAAACCTCGTGTAATAGAAATCTGTGTTATGCAAGGTTTAAAGTTCATACAAAATTAGGGGATGCGTTCCAAAAAAAAATAACGAAGATAATTTATATACTTTATTTTTATAAATAAAAAAATATATCTTTACATATTCGTGAAAAAAACTTTAATAACATAAAATGGTAATCATTCATCATCACTATCACTTATAATTCTATATGTTTCACTCTTTTTCGAAATCGGTTGTACGTTTTCATCATCGGAGGACTCTGGATTTCTTGTGGTTTTAGTATTCAAAAATTCGGTAATAATTGATTGCCTGCTTTTAGCGTATAAATCCTTACGTATTTCCTTATAAGGTTCCAAAATCTGTTGAAATTCCCTCTTAAATTTCCAACTTCTTTCCATTATAGGATCATTTTCAATTAAAAAGTTTTCTAATTTTGTAGCCAATTCCAAGCCGTCATTTATCAGGATGCAGAAACAATTTCGACACAATTTCGAATAGAAAATTTTTTCCAAGCCTGTGGAAGTGCTAAATTTTCACCTTGATTAATGTCTTCTAATATTTTTTCAAATGTTCGACGAATGTAATAGGCTTTAAATGTTGAAATTATACCTTGGTCTAAGGGCTGGATTAAAGACGTAGTATTTGGTGGTAAAAATAATAATTCAACATTAGGATATTTTAAATCGAGAGGATGTCCTAGTGCATTGTCCAATATCAATAATATTTAAAAATCAAGATTGTTTTTTCTCGTATAATCTCTTGCATCAGGTATAAAACAATTGTAAAACCAATCTTTAAAAAGAATACTTGTGGTCCAAGCCTTTTTATTGGCTCTCCAATAAACAGGTAAATTCTTTTTATCATAACCTTTTAGTGCTCGGGGGCTTAAGGCTCGATTAATAAATAATGGCTTCATTATGGAATCTCCTGAAGAATTGGAGCACAATAGTAAAGATATTCTTTCTTTCGCCACCTTGAATCCTTTCGCGTGTTTTTAATTTTTTGATATGTAGGTTCGTTGCGGCATCTTTTTCCAATACAATCTGGTCTGGTGTGTAGCCCTTATTTTTTATAATATCTGCGAATTCTGGAACAAACTTTTTAGCAGATTCAAAATCAGCTGACCCAATTTCTCCTCGAATTTTTATATTATGTAGTGAGAATCGCTTCTTAAAATTTTCAAACCATCCTCTACTAGCAGAAAAATTGTGAGATGAGTTTTGATCTTCCGATGACGATTGTTCAGTTCTTTTTAAATTATCATAAATTTCTTGTGCCCTCTTTTGTGTAATGCTTCTGTCCACAGGAATGTTTTTGTCATTGCAATCTTCTAGCCATATCATAAAAGCTCTTTCCATTTTTTCTATTATTACTGAGCGTATGCGGGCAATCTTTGTCGTACTGATAGACGATCCTGCTAAAGCTATAGGTCTAATTTTGATTACATTTTTTTGTATCGTCCTAATTGTTGCTTCATTTAAATTGAAAATTTTAGCAAGGGATGATGGTCTCTCCCCCCTTTTAAGACAATCTAGAATATTGATTTTTTTTTCAATGGAAATAAAGTCTCTCTTTTTTTTAATTTTACCCGTAACTGTCGACATTTTGGGGTCTAAATATTTTTCATCTACAAATAAATAATACATTCATACGATTACATCTATAAAATTGGTATAAATTATCAAGCGTATTACGTATGTACATATATTTAACCCTTTGCACTCCAATTATTTTAAAGAAAAAATGGGTACACGAGACCATTTTAGAATAAAACTGGTTAATAATTGTTAAAAAGAATTGTTATTATTTTTTGCATGGTACATATTTTTTTGAGTTATCTCTCATATGATGACGTTATTTTTCCAAATAAGTAAATGTATTGCATCAATAAAATTATTTTCACCAATCACACACGTGCATATTAAATCTCGAATGCAGATATTTTTATAACTTGATACACTCAAACCTTTTTTTCTGCGATAGATGCGTTCCGGGGAAAATCGCACAAAAACAGCTATGGCTTACATAGAAAAAATGGGGATGCGTTCCATGGGTTTTAAGAACCGCATAACTTTGAAACAGCCATACAAAATATACCCAAAAATCGCACAAAAAAATTAAACAAAAATAAAATACATATTACACACTACATATTTCATTTAGAATTTGATTTTGAGTACACAATTTTAAATATTTTTCAAATAACCAAGGATTTAGCAAGGCAAGTGGAATCTAGTAGGGAATGTACGTCATGCTTCTGAACTGCCAAGGGTTATTATGTACATGTATGTACATACGTTATGATAAAATGAAATTTGTAAAGTGTATACATACAAAAAATAAGCCAGAATAATCCACGGATTACAAAGAAATATGCACTGCACCATTGACTGCCAGAGTGCAACTGAAATGTATCGAAACAAACAAAATTGACAGGTCTCGACACGCTCAGGAAGATTTGTCATGTGCGCATTACATTGGCGTACAAATTAAACATGTAAATTATTTAATTTTTTTTTGAAACCGTGTTATATAAAGCGTGTTGTATAAAAATATACCACGATATTTGCCACCGTGTTGTATAAATCCGTGTTGTGTAAAACCGTGTTATACGAGGCCCAAGTGTATTAAAGTTAATAATACATAATAAAAGCAAGGATCATACTTTATCAAAAGTAATGTTGTGTAATAAAACATACTATCAAAAATTTATTTATGGAATGGGCACATGGGAAATTAGCTTTGGGATTTCTAGATTAGTTATTCTCTATTTTTTCTTGATGTTTAAAATGTGCAGAGAGCAATCAAGGGGCAAGTGTACAGATGTGCAACTTGACAAACATTGAAAAATGTTGTTGCCATGGTAACTAGAGTACAACATATGAATAAAAACAGTGACAAAGTTACTTATGAAATAATTCGTCAAAGAGTGATGGTTATAATCATAAAGAGAGATAACATTCATCAATAGTTCTGTAATTCAACTATTTAAAGATGTCATATCGTGATTTGAGAAGTAAAGCATTTTGAAAATTGATTAGTATGGTAATTATGTCAGTTATTTGAAGTATACTGACCTGAACATAATATACATGGTTCTAGGTTTTACAGAACACCTAAGAGCTCTCAATTATCCAGAAAACATTTCATTAGAGAGCTTTCGACAGCCTAACTTTCCACTTGTTGCTAGTTTATTGAAATGGTTGGCGGAGAGATTTGATCCTGATGTACAATTAGATGGTGGCACCAATTCTATGGATGAAAGAATTATGATCATTCGATCTTCAGCTCAATTTATGGTACCATTAAATTTACTAATTTCCTTTTGAACATCTTTTATAACAGAAAAATCTTATCATGCAGGAAAATGTGTAAAATGCTGATTTTTTATGAGAATTGAATAATTTTTGTAATCAATCTAAAAAAATTCCACATTCCCTCAAAAGATGTGGTAGTATTTTGACGTTTGTGGGTGGAGGTTTGTTGTGCTGAACAATTTTTAAAAACGAATATTATATTTTCAGTAAAATTTCAAATAATTCTTCAAAAAATTGTCATGAAAAATGCATTCTGCCAATTTTTTTTTTGTGTGTTGATTTTTTTAAAAAATATTTTAAATAATTGTAATGTATATTGTATGAGTTTTTGTAAATTGTTTTCTTAGATCTTAAACCTTTGGTTTTGTTTACTTGCTATGAACTCTTTTTCGAATTTTGTATAAATAGGATTGTTTGTAATTTGTGTCCTATCAGTTGATAATACTCGCGATGCTCAAAATGTGATTTTATGATTTCATTATCTTAACTTTTCCCATTTTTTTGTCAGGCTACTAAAGCAAATATCAAGCTGAACACTAAGAGGCTCTATGGTTCCGATGGATATGCTGTGAGGGAGTTATTAAAAATTACAGCAGTACTGTATGAAGCTCTCAATATTGCCAAACTAGAAAACGAAGACAAAGAAGACGCAGAAGATCCAACATTCCAGTTCGACATATCATCCAAGGTAGTTTCAATAACTTGTATGATAGCCACACAAGAGTAATTGACCGAGTGCATTTTTCATGGATTACAGTATTTGATGTTTTTCAAACATAATCATCTGTATAGTGCCTTAATCTTTTTGTTCGGTAGTCCTGTGGAACGTATTTCCAGTGCAAAAAGAGCATTGAGCGTAAATATTATTTACAAACAAATGGCTTTGTAATAAAAAACTTAATGGCTGAAAAGAACAAAAACTTTTTTGCTCCAGAGATGAGGAATGATTGCACTATCAGAATTCACTGGAGAATTTTTTCCAACTGTGGGTTGTAAGAAGCTTGGAAGGACATGAATTTGACTCCTCTGCTTAAATTGCTTCTCCTTATTTTTATTAATCAAATATACTATCAAATGGTTAACTTTTGTTTGTAATCAATATCTATCTTTGATTATAGATAGATGATCTCAAGAGAGCTCGACAACTGGCAACTGAAATAACAGCAAATGGAGCTGTGCTTTACGACTTGTTAGGAAAAGAAGTTGATTACAAGGTGAAAATGCAATGTAATTAAATTATCACAACAAAATGTTCCTAAATTTTTATGACAATAATGTGGTAATAGGAATCAAAAAAATCTTTCTCCACATATCTAGTTTGAATGTTATACTTGCTTATTGGAACCATCTTGTTTTTTACCATGTTTGGTCAGACAGTAGCGATATAAATATATAGGTAGCACATGAATAATGCTTAGCTAATTGATCTTGCTATACCCTGGTTTTAGGATGGTATGGATGATCAGAAATTTTAGATATCTCAGACATTCATAAATTTGAACAGAAATTTATAAATCAATTTATTGAATTGTTAGTACTGTGACTTGAACCCATGGGTACCTTAATCAAAACTGAGGATGTTGACCACGAACCTGATTAATTAGGTAACTGCTTGCCACATCCTTTCATCTTTACTGTAAATGGAAAGGTTGAACAACTAAGTAAGTAACTAGTCAATATTAAATGAAATCTGATAACTTTGTTATATTACTTGGCTTGTTCTAGTGGAAAAACATGTTATGAATTTATATTTTATATTAAAAATGAACTTCTTCATAGTTAATGCTGAATCCATTAATAATAGTAAGGAGTTCTTGTAGACATATTTGAGTCCAAATCTACATTAGGAGCAGAGTGGAAAATTTACTGAAACCTGCTGTGACTTAGCAATATTAAATTATGAATACACTCAAGAAATGTATTTGATAAATGAAGGAGATATGTACAACAATTCTTCACGTCATTATCTTTGCCATGCTAATGTTTTTGTTTATTGCAATTAGGAAATACGCGAGCAATCTATTAGTAGACCCTTAGACATGGCATCTGTGGAGGCTTCTGTAGAACGAGCTTGTTCAGTGCTACAAAAAGAACTATCGTCAATTCAAGAGCAGATAGAAAATGTTGCTTCTAGTGAAGTGTCTCTTGATTCAAAAATAGAAAAGAAAAGGGCAGAATTAGAAAGATCCGAGAAAAGATTGCAGGCCATGCAGAAAATAAAGTGAGCATGTTCATAATAAAAATTAATATTATAAACAAGCATAATATGTTAAATTAAATAGGCTGAGATTGACCCTTCACAGATAAATGGACATGATATATCATTTTTGACTCCGAAACCTGATTTCTTCAGGTTTGTAACTGAAATAACTGTTTAACGATGGAAACATTGCACAGTCAACCCTGTGCCACATTTATAAAATTAAAATATAACTATGTTGTCAAAGAGAGTATTATTAAATTTTGAATTGTTACAACTTTGTACGATTCCAAATATTACAAGGTATTATTATTCAATCGTGATGCGTGAGTATTATCTTCCATAACGCAATATCAATGAGTTGAAATTCAAGCTGGAATAAGCAATGCATAAAATGTCAAAGATGTTGAACAACAATTATTAATACCTGCGCTATTCACCTTTTCCAGGTTTGAAGGGTCATCGGTCAACAAAAATTAATATTTTAATATTTTGAATGGATTCAGCAGAAAAATTGTGAAGTTTGTTAATGTATGTATTGCAGGCCTGCATATCAAGCAGAATTTAAAAATCTTGAATGTGAATTGGAGAAACTGTATGATGATTATGTTCTAAAATTGCGATGTATAGAAGCACTGAAGCAGCAGCTGAGTACATTAGAGGCTGCAGAAGCTGAAGTAAGATTTTATCATTTTTAATGAAGTCGTCGCTATGCATAAGTGTTAATATAACTATTATATTGATGGATAATAAATTATAACAGGCTGCTGAGGAACGGCACAATGCAGCATTGAAGCTGATCCAGAAGTATGAAACAGAAGATGTGTTGGTGAATATTAGTGATGCAGGTATAATTGAAATTAAATGATACCAAATTCTGTTGATATTTTATTTGTGTAATCACAGACCAAAGCTAAATATAAAATTGTTCCAACTGTAAACAAGCCTAAATCACAGGTATTCTTTATAAAAAAAGTATAAATGCTGGCAAAGTTAATGACCTGCTGTAGAAAGGTATTTAAGCATTTGAAAAAAAAATTTTTGGTTTATCCGGAGTAAGTAGTTTTTCATTCCATCACTATATAATTGCTCCAAATTGATTGACAAAACTAATATCAGGATAATTTATGAAAAACATGTATGCCTCTATTTCTTAACTTTTTCTATTAAGATTCTTTTTATAAATTTTTTAACTACTTTGATAATCAAGTTTTAACTGTTATGCTTGATTCGCCTTAAAACATTTTTCAGAAGATTTAGAGTATGATGAGAGTCCTCGAAAAGAGCTGAAAGAAATTGAAAAACGACCTGCTACAAGGCCCAGAACAAGGCTCAGAGTGAGAACTGCAGGTGAATGCTTGAGTCAGATAACTTATTATGTTTTATCTGACTGAAAATTTTTATTATGAAAGTATTTTGTACTATACATTCACAAATATAAATAACACTTATTTTTGTGCATCAAAAATGAAAACGGCTCTTTATTTGATTATAGCCAAGGAAGTCATAAAACGAGATTTAAAATGATTTAAAGTAGGTATAGAATGCACTTTTTTCTGGAGTACTTACCTATTTATTATAATCAGAGTTTGACAGTTCTTCATTGTTACTTGTATAAGGATAAAATAAAAAAACGTACTACTTCCAAAGTTTCGCTGATTCTAAATATTTTCAACTAATTGTCATCATATTCAATCAAATTTCGAATCTAAGTTGTCATTCTAGCATTTAGAATTCACTTCTAAATAGCTGATATCGAAGAAAAACAGTTAAAGCAAAGAAAAATTCTTTGAAAGTAATTTTTCTAGTTGCTAATAGAACTTATCTCAACGTAAGTGCTTCATACTCTGTCACCCTATGTCACTTTTTATGGAGAGAGTAAGAAGAGGATAAGGTTAAGGCTGGATCAGTAGAATATGAGTTCGCTAGCAATATTTTTTTTTGGATCAAGTAATTCCCAGTGGATTCTCTACATTTTTTCAGCTGGTGGTGGAAGGGGAGAACAGCCAAAGGTGTTTGGAAGTATGGCAGGAAACAAAGACGATGACTTATCAATTGACGGATCCTTGGATGATGATGATGATTTATTAGGTGATGATCTTGATGAAGAAGATTTGAAAGCTCTAGATATGGGTGGGTAAAGATAGAAGTCACCATGTTGTGAATAATTTAAGGAATACACTCATTCTGATATCACTTTATAATTGTTACCGGAAGTCTATAATTTAATAGAACGGTATTTATTATAGCAGAATTATCTTTTCTGTTATTTTCTTTATGTTTTCCTGCAGAGAAAGTCTCCAATTTGATTATTTTGATGGCTGCCTGGAATTTAAAAATTGAGTGTCGCTTCAACTCATTATTAGTGAAAGTATGAATGAGATATGGCCGTTAACTTAAGGTTAAGAAAATAGTTTTACAGGAATTTGAGAGGAGTGAATAAACTGTCAACTTGGAATGTAACAAGTTTAAATGACAGTTCTTAAAGCAGTGTTCATCTGCATTAATGCCAGGATAATATTGTAATTTATGTTGGTACAATGGGTTTTATGTGAAATATTTCTTTTTTTATATAAAATAATTAAAATTGTGTATTTGGTATAAGGTGGATCAGACGACCTAGGATCTCTGGGTAGCTCTGACGAGAGCGACTTTCAATTGGATACGCGGAATGGGAAAGCCCCCGGTGCTCGAGTTGGCAGTAGAGGAGTCGGCGGCAGTCAAACGATCACTGGATCAAATCACTCTCTAAATAAGAGGGCCCCCTCCGCTAAGCCTAATGCAGGCTTGCAAGATATACCGAGTGATGATGACTTTTAGAATGAAGATTCATTTCGCATGATTTTAGTCTTATAAAATTATCGTAGAAGATAGGGATGTTTATATTGCTGGATAAGATAATGTAGGAGTAGTATCTTTCATAATAAACTTACCATATATTACCCCTTCATAAATTCATATCAAACACAGTATAATTAAAAAGATTTTGTAAGAATTTACAATTTTTAATACAAATAAACACTTCCATACAATATACAATCCAATATACACACATTAAACTAATTGTTCTTATTATAATAATACTAACTAGTTAATTTTCTTATACATTATAGAATAAAATATTTATTTGCACATACTATTGTAAAAAAATATAAGGTACCTTCTCTGTAAATTTATTACATATTATAAGTAATTACAGGTGTTATAAGAAACCTTATAATTATTTCTATGACTAAAGTCTAAATTATATTATATTTACAATATTGTTATAATTATGATGTATAAACCCGAATATAAGGCAAATTTTATTTCCATGACCATGAGGCTATTACAAGAAAATGTTTTCATGTTTGTTATTTGTTCAAAAACAATATTTCAAGGGCTTAATTTGAATATGAAAATACTAGTCCTTTGTGAAACTATAGATAATCTAGAATTGAGGATTCACAATTGAAATGTGAAAGTACCATGCACGTCAATTTTAAATTCAGGTATATTACAAGCAAACTGAATATCTAGTTAACTTCAACTTCACCCAAAGGACAATACTTTATCAGTTTGTTGTGTATGTAATCTATAAATATTTTTTTTTTTTTTTACGTTTTAATATCGGGAATATTATGAGCTCGTATCATAATAACGAGACAATACTTGCGGCATCAGTCATTTATGACATTGTTTGAATGGGATCGCACAAACTTCATGTAGTAGATTCGGATAAAAAGGGAATGCAAAAGAAGATGAAGAGTTGGGGTAATATTTTTGTGACGGGACAGCTATAGTCAGTCAATCAAGTTCCTTTTGATCAAGTTGACAAATGTTTCAACAAGAACAACCTATCTGGTCAAAATTTGTGATGTGACTATAATATTAAACTGATGCATAAGGGTCTTTTGCCGAAACTTTACAAAATGGATGATATTTATGAGAAACAATGAATGATAGAATGATTTATTATCTGAGTTTCATTGTACACAAATTTGTAAGCTAATGTTTTCATTCAGAACCGTTTTTTACCATAACATCATCTTTTATTCATTTTAATAATTAAGTTGTTTGAGATGAACGATAAAATGGGTGACAATTTTTTTTTTACAGATAAAACCATTGCCTGATATATTTGGGTTTATAGATGTTACATATACACTGTGATTTGAAAAAAAATGTAATCATAATATAAAGGAAAGCAAAAAAAAAAAACATTGTTTGAGATTGTGAACTAATATAAATCTTATTGAGCTTTGATTTTTTTTATTTCATAAGTTTTTTCTGACTTTATTATTTAAAAAATTATAATTAATACATAAAGTGAAAGTTACATTCATTCGATGATTTTTTTATTTTTTAATAGTTGGAATAAAATGTAATTCAAATTCCTGAAGCTATTCCACAAGTGTTGTGACCTTTATGACTGCACTTCTAATAAAGCTCTTAATCCTTTGTATATTCAGTATGTGTGGAATTATGAAAGCCTTTGGTAGATGAATCTTTGTATTATTTTCTTGTTTGGTTAGCACTCGGTTAATAAGAAGGAAATCAATACACTCTATAACGATATTTGTTTTTGGATATAAATCATATTTTCAAGACAGTAGAATCAAACATATTATTTCTTATGAGTGAAACAAAAATCTTAACAATAGATAACATGTTTGAAAAAATACAGTTTGAATATTTTATGAAACAATAGAACATTATTGAATTGTCTCTTCTTTGAACATATAACTGCTATTTAACATCCACACTTTTTATAGACAAAATCTACAGTTAATTTACAGATGTACGAGCTGTATTGCTCGATGAAACTAGCCATGGCGTAATTACTGGCTGATATGCATACAATGAAGAAACAGCACATAATTTGTAACAACAATGTCAACTTGATAGAACTTCAATATAAAATTTAAATCATTTAAACTCTGTCTACTTCCACACGTCAAGTCGTTTAAGACCCGTGATTTGCTTTTTAACATCTTCAGTTTTCTTATTCACGGATGCAATAGAACTGACGGTCAGTAAACAATTTGCAGTGCTTGACTATTGTTCTAAGAATTAAACTGTTCAGATTGTTGACTGATTGAACAAATCCCCAATTATATTGCATTTGTGTAATATAATGCATGAAGATACCGAAAGGCGTAACCCGGATCGCAAGTGACTGAATATGTGGAAGTGTTCATAGTTTGAATAATTCAATACAGCATATGCTCCAAAATAAGATATATCCATATCTTAAAATGTTAGCAATAAAACTTTATAACAACTTCTTAATAATAAACAAGGTCATAAATGATAATAAAAACCATTTGAAGTAATTGTATCATACACACCAGTCTCCTGGTGATGTGATGCATCTAAGCAAAAGTCACAAAAGGTGTTTGCGAAATCATTTCTTATTGAGTGAATAAAACTCTGAATAGACTTTTCGACCATTTTCTATCTAACTGTCAATTTTTGAATATTAATGATGCAAAAATTTATCAACTACCAGAAAACTTCTTTGTATGCATAGCAGTCTTTGTTATTTTGTTTTAAGTCTATATTATCAGTATTTATTACTATGGCCTCCACTGCTGGCAGTGTCGAATCCCGAAGAGTCAGACTTATCTCCGATGGCACCGTTTCTTTTGACCGCAGCCGGGTCCGGACTACCCGCATGACTGTGTCTGCTTTCATCGCACGCCACGATGAACTGCTCTGCTATGGTTCTGTATTCAATCGCAAGAAATAATATCAAACACACAATTTGAAATAAGAAATATAAATATTATGGCACTGAAATTTTATAATTGTGAGCGTATTCTTTTAAACTATTACAATAATGAATTCAGATGTCTTTACAAATATTAGGAGGAGATTGTTAAAGCAATATAAGGAAAAAAAATTATGAAATTAAAATGTAAGATTCAACTTTACTGTGATTTTAAGATAATTGATTTATTGTTTATTTTCTGATGTTTTGTTGTAGCGTGTACTACAGTCATGAAATTGTCTACATATACAAAAGATTTACTAATGACAAATCAGTGGCATGACACTGCTATGACAAGTGTCCAGTACTTTGAATTACCTGTATTATGACACAATATGTGTAAAATAAAACAAATTATTACCTATCCAAGCCGGTGTAAGTTCTGATAACATCAGCCTCCGTCAAATTTTTTGTCTTCTTTTTATTCTTCTTCACCTTTTGTGGAGGATTCATTGGGAGCTGTTGTTGTATTATTTGAATATTTCTGTGCTCCATCGGCATCTGCCGTTGTCTGTAGATTCTCTCGAGAGATCTTGTCAGTTGATCTGTGCGCCTTCGTCCCTGGCTGCTCGGTGAAGAGCCAGCGTAACGTTTGCGCTTAATGCGGACCTGGAAAATTAATAAATATTTGATTTGAAAAATGTTTTTTTAACTTTTATATATATTTAACCAAGCTTGTTCGCAATGTATGACAGATGGAATACTAAAGACCATGATATTACATTGTTTTCAGTTAAAGGATATAGAAAGTAGAATGACTGATGCATCACAGACTTCCATGCATTTAGATACAGTAGTTTCTGTTCCAGCATTTGATTCTGTGGTTCACAAACGGGTGGATAAAAGCATAATAGTGTTAACCATTCGACATTAAGATAAATAAATGCCATAAAAATGATCATTCATTCAACTCAAGTGAATTTTTTGAAACAAAGATAATAGAATATTATTAATAATAATATAAGCTTGTACTTTCATTTTTCCATTGAATTTTTTTCAAAAAAAATCAGTTTTGGCTTAACCCAAAATATTACATTTATTTTTTAACAATACTTTCTTTTTTCGAAAATTATTTATATTTCAAATCTAACTGATTTTTTTTATACATTAAAATTTATATATTATTTATATATTATTGAAAATATGAGCTTCATCTACATGATGCACTGATGATCACCTTGATATTGTGGCAGCCCTAGCCGAGTCTAAGCGACACGTTTTGACATATCGTTTTTTATGTGATACAGTAGTGAATTTGATTTTTTAATAGTTTATACTAGCTCTACATAGATGTCACTATGCATATTAACCAAAATACAACTAAAGTAATATTGGAATATTACAGAAACTATTTTTGAAATTTAATCGATACCGGTGTCCGGTTGGGACTCGAGTGGCTTAATAAAATGACCGATTTCGACTCGTAGGAATATAATGTATACAAAATCAATTGGTAAAAAATTCCAGTAATTGTAAAACATTAATTTAGTTAAGAAGCACGAAATAAGTCTCGTGTAAATGGCACCCTATTTAGGTTAAATCACATGTCGACCCGACTTTGGTACCCCAGTGCCACTGATAAATTACATTAATTCATACATAGGTTATATGTGATCGTGTGTGATTATTGTTTGGTATATGATTTTCTTTAGCGATGAAAGATTATTTATCGGCCATTTAATATAAAAGTAATTAATTAAATATAAGCATAACAATAAATCGCGAACGTGAGTCCGCGATTAAGTAATAGCCAGCCTTTCTCTGATAAATACATAAATAATTTTATTCAACGTTAATAAATGATCTGTACCAACCGTTTGTTTGCACGAACTTATAATGCTATTAAATACATACTTAATATGTGAACAATTGACTTTGTGAAATATTAAATAAAATGGACGACAATGAAAGGTTTAAATTAATATTGCTGAAAACGAATGATTTGAACCGTAAAATGTTTGAATTTGTAAAGGAATAAATCTTGATCATTTTAGCAAAAAAATAGTAATGCATTAAGTGGACTCAGTACGGTCCCGTACTTTCATAAGAATAACCTTAAACAAAAGTGTAATTCTTCAATTGTTATTTTTTATAGGTTGGATTCTTTTTAGAATATTTTACTAAAAATATTATTTCATTGGAATTAATCAACCATGCCTATTGCAATATCATGAGAATCTCATAAGATTTTTAATAGAATTTCCGAAGTGCAAATTCAAATAAACATCGGGTACTTTCAACATAAATAGGCTACAAATCCAATAAGTAGAGACTTTTGTTAAAATACAGGATAAACTTTTTAAGGCCTCGCACAATTTTGGAACCTATTCCCAAAAAAACCAAGTAGGCCCTGCACGTTGTCTAGTGTTCAGTTAATTGTGTTGGGCTTAATTTCCGGCAATGTCAATATAAATTAAGATTTTTTAAATTAAAATTTGTAGCCTTGGACAAGGGTGTTCTGATGTCTTGCTGATCTCTATTTACTTATTAAAACTCACTTAAATTCTGTCTCGTACAATTATCCAGATTCAAAATATTTTATTATTTTAGATGTTAAATTAAAAAAAATATGTTAAAATCGTTTTTTTTTATATTTCTGTATGATTTGATTTTTTTTTCAGATCATATATAAACGATACCTATAAACTATTAACTGTCAGTCCGAGTTCATCTGTGTATGTACTTGAAATTTGAGTCGTTCGTGACAAAACTTATTTTTAGTAAACACTGAAAGTGTACCAAAATAGGTTTTAAAATTCTATCAAGAATTAAATTCTAATCGATTCCCAAAATTATAAGTATAACAAATTTTCAATACGTCAATAAATTCAGGTTTTTGTATTATTGCTGACTATTAGTCGAATGAATTCCGTACATTCATTTATCACAAATTCGTCAAATACTGTTTAGAAAGAATTAAATATAAAAAAAAGTATTGTCCCGAAAGATGGCTACCTCGTAAAAGCGGGGTAAACAAACATGTATAATATGTCTTCAACCTATGTGACTATAATAAACGTTAACAACTACACGATTTTTGTTGTCATTAACGGTTAACAACGATATTATTTATAAAACAAGTTAATTACGTAAATATGTTGCTGCAACAACGACTAATCTTGTAAAATTTTACTTACATAAATTCTAAATAATAAAAAAACATTTCTTAGTACTTATTTCCACAATATTTTTTTTGATCAGGACCGGTTGTGCTCATTGCGAGCATTATCAACTGATCAGTTGATCAGAAACCGTTAATGATCAAAAAATATATTGTGGAAATAAGTACTAAAATGTGTTTTCTATTATTTAAAATATCATGCCTTTCCATCAAGAAGTGACAGTTAACACCTTAAAAATGTCTACATATATATATATGCACTTAGGGTAAAAAAATATCGCATGCCAAAGATTTACATTTAGAAAGTGTACAAGGAAAAAGCATACGTATAAAATTAAAAACATGACCGTGTTATTGACATTCTGCCAATGAATTAATTGATTTTCAGCTATTTTTTTAAAAAGATTTTTACGTACTTGTGACCAGTAATGAGACACAATTATATTTAATGAAAATAAAGATATATTCATTCAACCTTCCTCCAAATTTTCTTACACTCGTACGCTCCTTAGAATGCGTTGCAAAACCTGCCCATCTTTGCTTTCTAATTGAATCTGTCACTGGTAGATGAGACCTGAAACAACGTTACGAAATTCTCCTTTCTAGTCATCAATATAAGGCACCGTTAATAGAATTCATTGGTCGATTGCAACCGGAATATGAAATGGCAGTATCTCGCGTTATCCGCTTGATTTGTTTATACGTTAGACCCTCAATTGTTTGCATGCTTGCATAATTTGTGACTGTCGAATGCAAAATGCGAAAGAGACGTTACAATGCATTGCAGAACGAGATGGATTGCTCGTTTCGATGCTTTTGTAGTGTGATTGATGACAGACAGTCAAAGGTAACAGTTTCTTTACTCCGTGATAGCAGAATTACAGCCAGGAATTGAGAATACATTAGAAGTGGTGACATCATTTTTAGAAAATGTAACATTTAATGAATACATCATTTATCTGTTTAGATTTTTCGCATGTTGAATGTTGTCACCGTCGGACATATTACGCTTATTTCAAACGTGTTATGTATAAGTTCTATAATTTAAGACCGGACTGTCCAAATGGATAGCATTGTAAAATTAGGATAAATTATATCAATTAAATGAAAACACAAACTGAAATTCAATTCATTGTTCATCAACTCATTTAACTGTTCAGTTTAAAACTGGGAGGCAAACGACAGAATATTCTATAGAAATGTTGCCAGTTTAAACAGTAATTTGAATGGCTTACAAAATAAGTTGATCATTTTTAAATGGGGATTGGCTATTGGGATATAGTTTTTTCCCGAATCGTAAAATCTAACTCACACAGAAATACGATAAAACGAAATTTTAACACATTTAAAATATGCAGTTTTAACGGATGCGGTGGCCTACAGATGTATTTTCATTTTCAATATGGCACTAACGACTCGAGTTTCGTCTTTTGACATTATTTGCATTGATGATCTCGAACTAACAGCAAATACATAGTTTATATCGTTAAGATATAAGAAGTATTAAGGAGAATATTATGAAAACGTCTCGGATTTCTAGTGATAGTGATATGGTAGTTTATTCGCAAATTCGTGAAATTATCATAGCACTTATAGTTTTATTTACGTATTTTGTAAGGTATTAAGTACCCTAACTGATATAAATGCAGATTGTAAAACCAATATATTCAATTGTATTTAGTACGATAAACCGTTTTTACAAAACAAATATTGCCGGGTCTCTCCATAACTACTCTCAAGTCTTTAAACCACCGTCCGATACCGGGATTTCATAATATCATAATAAAATCATTCCCGACAAAAAAAAATAAACACAAATTCCGGCTAAGAATGCAGTCGGAACTTTTATAATCTTCTCATGTAAATCATTATATTGTAAAGGAAATTTAATACCATGTCATTAGTGGCGTATGCTGGGTACATCTGTGGATGGTGAGAATAAACGAGCTGGTGATGAGAAGGCGGAGGCAGCGCATGAGGTCCAGCTGGCATCATCGGAAGAGTGGCGTATCCAAGGCGTGAGGTGGACACTGGTACCATTGGAATTGGTATAGGGCGTCCCAACTGGAAAATCAAAAGCAATAAATTACTATGATGTAATCGTTGAAATTGGTGTGCGGTAGTCTTCGCGAAAGAAGTAAGATAAATACTGTTTCAATTCAGTTGTATTTTATCAGTAATTTGAAATACAAGGTAAATAAATCGAATAGTTTATTTTTGATAATATTGAGATTATAAGTATTTTAAGAAGACACCGTGCAAAGAAAAGTATTAAAACACCATTCAATGTATTTTCAGATATCGTTCTTTACATACGGCGTTTCGGTTTATGGCAGCTAATTTTACGCAAATTCGTAATGGAAGTAAAATACACTCTTGACAAAAGAATTCATTTTCAATTTATGATATTGAATGAATGTGCTTGATGCCATTTCATTATTAAATTTGGATTCATTTTAAAAAATAAATCTTTAGTAGGCTACCCACATCTTCAAGGTAAATATTTTGTTGTTTTTTTCAAATGAATTTGCACTGGTGCGGCCACAGCACGAGAGATTTACACAGGACCGCTTATGTTTATAATGCGGCCACGGTAAAAATGTGAGTGATAGCCACTACTATATTAATACAGAATATATAACATACAGGGATAAGTATTCGTGTATTGTGTTTTACAGTATACGTTAGACTTTAGTTGAAGATTGTAAATTACTGTGGGATTTTGAAATTATTAAGTTTTTTTATTCCGAGCCAATGCGTTAGTATAATTAGACAATTCTCAGATCAAGCAGTCAATAAAACGATATGTGTAGAAAAATATAGTTAAGCTCACACTAAAAAAAAAAAAAAAAAACAATTTCGAAAGAAAACAACACAATAAGTAGGTTCGGACAGGGTTAAAAAGGTGAAGATATTAAGCTATTATGTATAGTACCTGTACTGTCATACACAGACAAGCGACCCCTAAGTACGCTCCAGTTCATCGTTTGAATTGAATTTACCGCGTCTACGCCACTAATAATTGAGACACGAAGCATATTTAAGCTGCAATAATTTAACAAAATACCTTCTTCTTATATGACCATTATATCATTCTAGAACATTGACCAAGCGAACCTACAAAACAAAGCCAGTTCGACATCTAAAATAACAATTTCCTCATTTCATGAGCAAGCAACTGTCCATGAAGTAAAACAGGCAGTTGCGTGGATTCTACATCAACTCGCACACGGAGCACGTACATATCGTGATTTCTATCAATTGCAAACGGATAGTAATTATTATGGCTTTACTGGAACACCACAACTTCCATAACGCCTGGCGAATGAGTAAGCAATTTTATACATTATCTGATCTGAAATTGTTTATTGGTTATACTCTAACAATTCATACATAGAACCATCCCTAGTTTAACACGGTTTCAGTTTCGGTGGAAAAAAAATATGTTTCAATGTTTCGTAGATGTGCACACAGCTGTGCGAAATTCTAAGAATAACGGAACTGCGCATTTCAAACAAAAAATCGTTCCTGAAATACATAGACAATACATCAGACATTTAGTCTCTCGTTGCCCACCGTGTTTATCACTCGCTGAATCCTGACAGCTGATAAAATAATTACTGATTATAATTTCACAACTATTCAATTGGATCAAAATATGTCAATATTAATATCCTCTAGTGATAGTGACACTGAAAAATATATGTTATCCGTATCATTATATTTCAACAATTTTTTTCTTAATATATCTAAAAAAACCGATCCCCTCTATTCCATACATTTGTTAGTGTCGCTTAGCACAATTTCGCTTGGCACGGCGATCTAGCAGAACCTATCTTCCGTGTTAAGCGAGGGATGGGTATACTCAGTATAGACATGTAAAATAAAGCATAATAGTGCATAGTGATAAAATATTATATGTACTATCAAAAACGCATATACGAATAGCCATATAATAATGTAAATCAAAACTCTAAAAATATGTCGTTACAAGAGAATATAACAACGTAACCAAATTAAACTGACAAAATACAGGGGCGTATATTCGAGGTGTGTAAGGTGTGCGAAGCACGCGCACACGCAAAATAAAGACGATGAAATTTTATAACATAGTGACATGACAAAATTTGTAACATGAATATTTAAAGTGCATTTTAAGCGACAGTACATCGTATATGTATGTACTCTCAGTTTATTTTTTGCACGATTTTTTGGACAGCATTGTTACTTTTTTTACGCGATTTAATCGTAGATTTACTACTTTTTTTCGAAAGTTTTAGAGTAAACAGAGTAAACACATGCAATTGTATACGTCGCCTGTATAAGTGTAGTGTCTGATTGAATGGACCCAATGAATTTGTAAAAGCGAAAGAAAATCTTTGTATTCTAAAATATTCACTGTTTTTGTTTGTGTCTTGGTGGAATGGCATTGAAGTTTATATAATAAATTACATTTATACATTTTTTCTAGTATTAATACACTATATTTATGATCAGTATCTGTTTCGCTCATTGTGAGCTTTATTAACTGATATAATACAAATTACAAACAAGGTTAAACGTACAAAAATTTTAATTAAACATTTACAGGTATACAAAACCTTTAAGGATTAAGCACTGAGGAAATAATTTATAGGTAAACACAAAATATTTAAGTGAAGTATAATAGTTTACAATTAAAATGATTAGGCCTCTTAAGTAATAATTTGTAATCAAAATAAGCTAAAATCCAAAATGATAGGTTTGTCATTCCACTGCTTGTATAAAAATGAAATGATAAGTTCCCAATAAATATTCTATGTATATATATTTTTAGAAATAGTCGGAAAATATTGTAGCGATATAGGTAAATATAGGTTGCGAGATCTTATATATTTTGAATTAATTTCGATACTGTCGATTGAAATAAACGGTTTATACATTAATATCATATAAATATCATAAAACCTCCTACTGCCAGTGTATACAGTGAGCGAATATTTACAAGACGTACTACAACGTAAAAACTGTCAAACCACTAAATAATTCAAAGCAAAGAGAAGGGGGAGGTTTTGATTAATTCCATATTAACCGTCAAATTCTTTATGCCTTTAAGATTTTTCGCTCAATCAATAAAATCGTGGATACAAAATTATTATGATGAGAAGTATAGAAGAAATGCATTTGCTTAAATATTATTTTATATATACACGGAGCATAACCTCGCATCCTTCAACTCCTGATAGTCCAATCACGACGGACTCTCGCAATTTAATCACACCTTAACGTAATTCAAAACCAACGGGCGGTAGAGATCAATTCAGTGATTGTAAACTGCAAGTATGTTAACTTTCTTGATGCAGTCTTATTAACTGCTTGTCTTAACAGACGAAAATTGGTTATGTGATAGTTAAAAATAAAAACATGCAATTCAAGCATAACTTTGAGTGTCAAAAATGTTGATTTTTCTTAGATGAAACATAAAACAACTTAAAAAATTGTTGATATATACTAAAGTTCAAAGCATTAGACAGAATGTAAAAAAATAATGAAATCATTTTTAGTGTGTTGAGAATAAACTATTAATTTTAAAGCAAACAGTGTAATGAAAAAATATTATCATTGCTATATAAATTTATGTTTATTTATTTAAACAAAAATCGTTTTTTCACTCTCAGATAAAAAAGAAATTTGGTATTTTAATATCAAACGAATACAACTATTTCTGGTTTATGATTTCAAGTCACTTTCAAATATATTACAGATAAAATTTGAATCACATAAAACAATAGAATGTTAGCCTAAGAATTTTTTGCGCATGCTTAAAAGTAACCAGTTTTTTTGATTGATTTAATTATGTACCAACTATATGTCTGGCTATTTTATTAGACAATAAAAAGATATTTTATTAGAAAATAGTAGGTATTAGTTAAATTAATATTTATAATGAGTGGCTCAATTAATGTAACAAATAAAACGTTTAAATTTCATTACTCGGTCGGTTTATTAATGCCTATTTGAAGGAATGGATATTTGTGATCTGATCTCAAAAAGATGTAGCGAGAATGATTATATACTTACAATAAACTAAAAAGAACTTTTAAGTTACTGAGTAACAAGAAATTTTACGTTACTTACGTTAATTTTAGTTAATCAAAGAGGGGGTAATTATATATTTGAGACGAAATGTGATAATACGAAAATATTTTGATTCTATTGAATGCCACTTTCAGTTCCTAATTAATAAATAAGCAAAAAAAATCTATGTATATGAGATTATTGTGTCTTTGAGAGGTGGACTTTTTAACACATTCAAGTCACACACAGTCCTAATTATAATGTGTTAACTTATTTATATTATCGATTGAAGGTGCCTGATAAAATTTAAACATAAAATTCAAATTTTTTAAACTTTATTCGATTCCACATGTTTTGTCACTAACGACCTGGATTTCGCTTTTAGATATCTTCAGGAATTCTATCACACGGATGCAGCAGAACTGACAAATTTTGCATCAAAAAGCATTACATTTCGAAAAGTAAAACAGACTTTCATATTTTTTTATAATGGCGATACCTGATATTTATAAAAAAATATGAGTGTAAGAAAAATCAAATTGTTGTTATTTTTTATTTATTTGAATGATCAATTAGGATTCGATATGCTAATCCAAGACCGAAGATAATTAAATGAAATAATGAAGCATTCGCGTCGTTCGATATTATAAATCAGATAGAAATATTCCACATTGTTGTTTAGTTGAATTATCATAAAAATCGCCTTCTTGCCGCTATTATGTCATTAGTTCCGTGAAATTAAATCATGGTTTTACAGCGCAGCGAAATAAACGCACCTGATATTAAAAAGTGTAATAATCGACCTTTCGCATAATACAGCCATACATTTCATTCACCTGACAGCCAATCAAAGCCTTAGCTCTTACGAAGCAGTAATCTAACATTAGACACGATAGCATTAATATAGCATATAGATATGGTTACCACACGGCGTAAGAAGTATAGGTGAGCTCGATGAAAAATGACAGTCGCCATGTTGGTATTTGTGAGGTCATCTCGTGTTGATTTAATTACGGTTACAATAGAGTTTTCGTGATGGTGAAAATTTGATTTTTCAAAGTGACTGCGCGAAATAAAAAATAGAAACAACGATGCATATTACTTATACTTCTTTTGCCATGGGGCTACCAACTATCTTTTTCTACACAACGTTCGCCAATTCGCAACTTTTGTTGTAATGTGTCATTTTGCCCCATATACCCCATATGGGGTAAAATGACACAGGGAAAAATGATTTTTGTATCACATGCATATGAATAATCATTTTTAAGCATGGATCATACAAAGAGTACAATCAGAAGCCAAATAGCCCGATCAGAAGTTTGAGAAATATAATTGCATCGTTATATATTTACTTTTCGTTATGATATATAAACATTTATTCTAAAAAGCAGTGAAGAATTAAGTTTGAGAAAGGGAACCCTTTCTTGATTAATAAATGTATGTACATAATGTGTAACAAATTAACTTCAACTGACCCAAATAATTTTTTTTTTTTTTTAATTCTTTTAAACTCTTAATGTTGTATTTTGTGAACAGAAAACATAAAAAATCTAGCAAAAAGGCAGTCGCTATTGTTTTAAATAATAAATAATTAAATGACTGTATATTTCTAGTTCTATCCAATGTATCATTATTAATGAAACATGATCAGGTCACCACCTTGTCGTTTCACTTTCGATTGTGCTATAAACTCCATAGTCGAGAACGTTTCTTTTTTATATTGCTGAATCCTTATAAAGTAGCTAGTAATAAAATATGTGTCAAGAATATGAGCCATTAATAAAGACACAGTCATTTCACGTATTTGCTTTAATAAATTGATAAAAAAATATTTTATAGGACCCCGTTATAAAAATATTGCGTTAATTATAACAATATGTGAAACAGTACTGCAAATATTTTATGTATTTTAGAAGGCAGTGTTCATTATTATTATTTTTATCTATAATTAACATTAACTATTGTAGTAAAAAAATAGATTTTTTTTTCTTTGAATTTTCCTTGCACGTGGTCAAATTGTCTGTAGCCAAATGGTAAAAAATCTTGTACATCTTACTGCAATACATTATTAGGGGTTTCAATCTACGAACGAAAAATTTCGTACATATTAATCGATCGATTTATGAGTATATATATTTTAAAAAGATATTTATGAAGTACACGTTTGAGGCCTGAAAATATCTTGAATTAAATATAAATGATATATTTTGAATGTTTTTTTTATAATAAATTCTCCAGGATTTTATGTAATGTGAAAAAACTGGGCGTGCAAATTTTATTACGCCTTTCTCTTTGCTATTTTCATTTCTTTCAACTAACCCATCAATTTGATCTAAATAAATGGCACACTAAAAAAGCGAACAGCATCTTTAAAACACGTTTTTGAGTAATTAATTATTAATTAAAGTAACGAATTACAACCGTTTTTCGACTCAATAGTAATATGAGTCGCCAAAATGTTTGAGATTGTGAGAGAGAATATCGCAAAAACAAAATGCAGAAGATAATCGCAAAAAATCGCCTTGTCTATGTTTGGATACCCACGATAATTTCGCGTGATATGCACTTCTTAATTGCATCGTGCATACTTGAAAGCAAAATACTTAATTTAATCCGATGTTGCAAGTATTCAGGTTTATTATAGACATATTTAAAAAGATTAACGTATCTATTTCGTCAGTTTGATATGTTGTTATGGCATCTTCAATTATTATTCTGATAAAATAACTATGCGGCACGAGATATATCATAATTTTAACATATAATTTGCGTTGATCTTTTAATGTTTTGATTCAGACATACAGGTGCAATAGTCGGACATTTGCTGTTACTTTATGCGATATACGTTTGAATATTGTATTCAGAAATTGTCTATTATTTTTTTGCAGCAGGTTAGTTATGGAAAATTATCAATTCAAATATTAAGCAGAAATGTGTATGATATACCAGTATCAAAAGATTGAATATCGAATAGATTCAAAGAAATCAACCGGTCGAAAAATATATGTGCAAAAAATTCTACTGGTAGATAAAAGTTCTTGATCTCGTAACTAAATAGGATAAAAGCTCAGACGAATTGAATTTTTAGTTACGGGACTGACACATGCAAATTGATGTGATAGTGTGGAAAAACTATGTATTTAATATGGCTCAGTTAGGCAGATTTAAGGATATAATTTTTGTTAAAAATATTTTACTAAACTGATATATTATTTTGATTAATACACAAAACAGAAAGGTAGAATTATATTATTGTAACACTTCTAACTGTTATATATATCGCAAAAATTTATTTCATAATTAAAATGAAAAAAAAAAGAAATAATACACGAATTAAATAAATTACGTTTTAGAAACATGATGATTCAGAGGTTTAACCCTCTGACTGCTAACGTCTCAACTGATGACACGGGTGACTTTTCTGTGTTCATAGTTGATACCGGAAAATATATGAATTAATAGTGTTTAAAACCTTCTTGTACTTGCTAATTATTGAGTTAATGCATTGCTTGATTTGTCCTGACAAACTCAATAAGATTGTTTCTAACCAATATTGTTGAATACATTTTTAATATCTAGGAACTCTCTTAGAATATCCTTTAAAATGCTCAATAGAGAACGAGTTAATGAAAGAAGCTCTTGAATGGTTAAAAATCAACGATAATCCAGAAGAAACTCGAGCGATTCCTCGCATGGCCGGGAAGATAAGACCGGCTTTATCAAAAAACATATAGAGTAACTTGAAGCGAGATAATATCGTGCTCAGAAAAACATATGATTATCATCGAGAAATTGCAATGTATTGAGTTTTGTCGAAAAAGTGTGGCAGAGCTATATAGCAGGTTATATTAAGGCTAAATACTTAATCATATATAAAACATCGTTGTTTAATAAAACAATATCAAATAATGTTTTTCCAACTTGATAACAATTATGTTAAGGCAAACAATTTATACTGTTAATGTAGGTTTGAAGTTTAATGATTATCATTTATATCTGAATTTTTATTGTATTGAATTGTGCGTATTATATAATGATACAATTACGGGGGCTTACAGTTATAATAAACTTTAATGATGGTTGTACTATTAATTATTCTTCAATGACATGTATCTCTGCGTATTACATTATTTAATTTTAGGTTTCGTATGATTAATGCTATTTTTTATACATCTGATTTTTATTAATAAAACGTGGTCTCCGCCTAACGTTATGAAACTAATTTTTCAACACGAAATATTTCACAATTAATGGTGCTCGAATGAAAGACTTATTTGATTTCTTCGCAAAGAAATTATTACAGCATTTTATCATTTATGACGTTTGAGCATTTTTTTGTTGTTTATAACGAACCAATTTTTTGCATCGGATGAGCAGGTAAACTAAGAAACATTTCAATATTTATTATTGTTATGTGAATTATATGAACGAGTATTTCTCAATTTATGTTTTTGGAAATAAACCTAAAGAATTGTATCGAATGTAATGTAATCGAATCATGTTTAGAAGTCTTCTGTAAAAAATTAAATTGCTGATCTTAATACAATATTTGATAAATACCTCAGTTATTTTCTTCTAAAAAGCAATAAACTGTCAGGTTATATTTTGTTGTGTTTATTATTATTCGATGTACACTATGTATATTTCAGGCTATAATAACCATTTAAGGTTCAAGTCTCATTCTTATTAGAGTTCCTTATCAAAGGCATGATGCATGACTTCTAAATCAATCGAATGTTTTTAAAAACATCTTTGCAAATGATGTTCCAATTGTTTTTTCAATATCATCCAATACTCATAAAGAATGTGATTTTCGGCCGAATAAGTGTTATTGAATCATATTCTCTTTAATGTACGATGATTTTGAGTGATTGGAAATCTTATTCAAAGCCTTTATTATAACTCCGTTTATTCCACTTCGACGGAAAAAATTGAATTAAAAAGCTTTCATGACGCTAATTCTCAAACTGATAATCGATAAATTGTATTCGACTTGTTAGTAATGTACTTGGATGTGAAATGTGTCGGGACAGATTAAAAGTCAAATTTTAAATTATAATTTGAGATTAAAATTAAATTTCCGTAAAGTCTTTTGAAATGATTATATTTAATCTGAAATTCAGCGTATCAGATGTCATGTCAGAAATAATTGATCTGTGTTAGCGAAAGTACTGCTAGTAAGATATTGGTCGATAATGTAGTGAAACGATCCTACGGAATATTTGTTTTATTTTTTTCGAATGCAAAAAAAAAAACTTACTAATAATTACACTTTCATGTCTATATCAAAATTTGAATCAAAATTGACACGAAAAAATTTAGGACATATTATAAACAAACACTCTTTTAATAATATTAAATATAGATAAATCAAGTAATAAATCGCTAACATTTTATAATTTTTATGTTAAAAGAGCATGGAAATCTGAAAAAATTAACGAAGCTTTAGTTTTTCAATCTTAGAAATATATTAATTAGACTGTAAACTAAGTCTCGATTCGAGTCATATTTTAAAAGAACCAATAAAAAATATTGAACGAAAGAGATATATTGTCATTAATTAAAAACTTCAAATTGATTTAATGGTAGGTAAAAATTACGAAAATAATAGATGACAATTATAAGGATATCCACCAGTGGTGTAGTAAAACCACTTGGAGTTTTATTACAATTTTGATTACCAAAAAATGATAAAAAAAAACCAAAAACCATGTAGTTTGTGACTAAAATAATAAAACGGCAAGTATTCATAACACACGATTTTAGACTAAAAACAAATAAAAATAAAATTGGTATAATTTATGCAGTATCGAGTAGGTTTTTGGTCAACAGACAATCAATCTTAAAACATTGTCGAATAATAGCATTGCAAGTGAGAGTGATGAAGAATAAACGAAGAAAGTGTTTACTGTTGTATTGAGCGCGCGATTTTTTTTACTTTCTGTATTGTCTATTAAAAAAATATGGCTATGTGATTGATCTTTAATAAATCACGTTTTTTGGTATCGATTATCACTTCTTGGTGGAAAGGTGTTATGATTAAATAATAGGAAACAATGCCTAGTACTACATCCACAGTTTTATATTGTTAAGACCAGGACCGGTTTCGCTCAACGTGAGCATTATCTGTAATAGTTATAAAAAATTGAGTTAATAATTAGCAGGTGAACAAAAATATTTTTTAAGGATCTTAGAAATAGTCTACAGATAAATATACAAAATATATCTCGATGAAGAAAAATAGTTGAAGACTTCTAAAAGTTAAATATCTACTAATTTGTATTCAAAAATAATGATAAATTGAATGTTTATTATGAGTTAAGGAAATCGGATTTTTTTTAACAAGAATAACATTTTTTTTGAAATATACCGATGATGAGAAATTTCATTGCATGTCTCATTGCTTAATATTAAAAACATCCACACTGGGCTGAAATAAATTAGCTGATATAGCCCGTTTTGCTAACTTTCTTTGTGCCCCTTGGTTGATTCTATTACAATACTTTTTAAGTACAGATAATGAAACAGTTTGCATCTTTAATATCTAAGCAATAAATCTTCGTTTCGCTTTTCGTAAACGACCATGTTGTTTTTAAGACAAGTGTGTTGCGTATAAGAAAATAAAACTTAGTAATTAAAATACACGTTGGTTGCTCATCCAACCGATATCATTAAACATCCGATTCGGAAGAAAGCACACAATGGCTGACATCCTAAGAGACTTTATGCTAGCGTTATGGAGCGTGTTATAGGGAAATTATCAAATTAATAGATGTGCGTAGAAAAAAACTATTGTGTGTCCGAACGGAAATTCATCCTATTCAAGTGTACGTTGACCTCGGGCTTGAACTCCTCGAAAAACATTTATATTGTTACATTTGATAGTATTCGGTAATGAAAATATGAAAACAGATTTTTAAAAAAATAATCTAAATTAACAAACACTATCAATCATAAAAACTTTCAATTGTGATCGCAGTAAAGTAGAAATTAACCCGGTGAAAAAATAACAATGTATTTTAGTTCTACAATTTTTTTTATAAGATATAGTTGATAGCTATTTCGGCTCACGCCATCGTCAGAACTATTGATCGAAAAAATTTTGTAGAATTAAAATACATTGCAATTTTTTCACCGTGTTATAATGGAGCTCTACCAAGTAAATGTCAATTCAATCAATATAAAGTACGAATTAATCAATACTGATATTTTGATGTCATATGGAAACCATCATTGAAATAAAATATTATGAAAATTTGATTATAGCAACATTAAAGTTTTTTTGAATTAAAATATTACCTTAGTTTAACATAGCTTGAATCTGATAATAGTTATAATTCTTGAAGACTTCTGACAGACAGAATATTTTTATGAAGAAAATTCATTAAATAATAAAGGAACTACGTGTGTATTTATTTTTATAGTAAAATACCGTAATTTTTCTTTTTCATAAATAATATTTTAGTATTGAAAAAAACGCTTGTATTAAAATTCCTTATCTTGAGAGTATTATCTAGTGTTTCCGGTAGACGTGACTGTTCATGATGAAGAATATTCTGGATCATGAATTTAAGAGTGTCCCATCCAGGTTGGAAGCAGACAAGTTGCTGGTATCTTTTGAATAATATTAAATATATTTACCAGCCTATATATAAATTTATTTTAGCTATATAAAAGTATTGTAAGTATGTATTTTCCTTGAATTATCTGTTTAACTATGTCGCAGCACCCACACACTATCTATGTGAACGCATGCGCAGTATTATAAAGTATGTGTGTGTGTGTGTGATGTGCGTACATGTTTCGTATTTTTTTTACAGATTGGTGAATTTTTAAATTACAGTATAAACACACAGCTTATCTCTGCTTGTACTGCCACTCATAATAACTTATACATATTATTTTTGCCAACGACCATACTACGTTGAAAGCACCGGCTCTCGTGCGATCACCGAAGTTAAGCAGCATTGGACGCGGATAGTGCATGGATGGGTGACCGCTTGGGGACACCGCGTGCCGTGTTCTTTTGGCTATGGGAAAGAAAACCCAGACAGAAAACCGAACACCAACCCGCCTGGGCAGCGTGGTGTTGCTATGTCCAAAAAAAAAACAACCCCCCTGGGGAAAAAAAGTGCAGGGGGAGGCAGGCCTTCATCCAGCAGTGGATCGACCCCGGCTGATGATGATGATGACATATTATTTATTAATTTAATTACTTGCCCTATAATAGTTAGAAAAATATATGAATTTTCAGTAAAAATCAAAATCAATCGCGAGGGAAAGGGTAAATCAAGACGAATACAAAGTTCTATAAAAAAAAAAACTAACCTGATTTATTATTATACTGTACTATAATAGAAATCGGTATGGAAAACGATTTTTCTTTTGTTTATTATATTATATTATGATTGTATTATATTTTAAAAAGTAACTATTTATGGTTTTAATTGGGCAAAATATATATTTTAAGTAGGCTAATATGCGGATATTTATTTTCAAAGTGAAGTGGAGAGTAGTTGCGGCAGTAAAAATAATTCTGTCTTAAATTGCACTGGCATTCTCCAGAAAACTGCTAAATTATATACAATTAATAAATTAGATTCTGCCGTTCGTTGCTGAGGCAGTAGAAATTAGATCTCGAAAAATCTCTCAAAGATGTGCGTGATTTTAGAAAATTTATGCTTGATCTACTATAGTTATTTTGGTGCGGATAATTTGAGAATGAAAACAAAAGTGTATCGCGATATAATATATATTGATTTAATTGTTTTGAATTATTTTAGAGATCTATATTATCATCAAAAGCCAAAGAATACATTCACTTCCTGATAATGGTTGAAAGTTTAAAAAATAATTGTGCTGTTCCACGTATGTTTTCTTACATTTTTAATGGATGGATTTTTAGTGGCGCAGACTCATTACTAATAAATTTAACAGAATGTGTGATTAAAACTAGTAATTAGGGCTACCGATACCAGGTTCTCAGGCAATTAATCAATTATGTAGTATCGAGAAAGACTTGATATTAATTACGGGATTCACTGTAAATGTAAAAATTATTGATTAAGCTCAAAGTTTAGTTCACTATGTTTGTGTACATGATTTTTCCAATACTTACATAATTACAGAAATTTTAGTCATACCCATATTTTGTAACTGTAATAGAAATTATGAATAAATTTTATCATAGTTTTTATTGTGTCATTAATACAATAAAAAATGAAGGAATTTATTTATGTTTATTGATAATTGCATCTTATATATGTGAAAGAAATATTTTTTTTGTACAGTACACTAAAAATACGTATGTATGCAAATGGGGAAATAGCAACATTAATTAAAAATAAATAAAAATATATTCACTCCCTCTCAATAAATAAATAAAAAGTATTTGGATTCCCAATAAAAAAATTGTCATTCAATATTCATTCTTATTGAACAATGGACGCAATTTTAAATGCATAATTCAAAAAATGATGTTACTTTTCTCGACCAATTACGAGATCTGAGAATTGCATTATATAAAGCGTCCGTGATTGGGTGCCCTACTAAAAAAGTATGTCAGTTATGAAGTTAACTTCTACTTTTAGTGATGCTAATGATGGAAAGATATGGTAAATATGGTATGTAAACACAGTGAAAAAATAGCAATGTATTTTAGTTCTACAAAATTATTTTTAACAAATATAGTTGATAGCTATTTCGGCTCACGCCATCGTCAGAACTATCAATGGTGGAATCAATCAATGGTATGTAAACCTTATAAACTAATTGCTATTCGTCAAGATAATAAAATATATTTGAAATGATTTCACAATGTTGTTTAAAACATTTAATATACTTTTTAAATACGAAAAAATTAAAAAGCCAGTCTTTTAGATTCTCGTCAGAAAAAAAGATGAAGTTGGCAAAATATATTTATTTTAAATAATTATAATGATTTTCTACCAAGAATTGAAAACAGCGATATGATACTTAGTAACTTACACGTAAACAATGATAATAAAAATGATCTCAATAGGTATGTTTTCGTGATATCAAAAACAACAACATTCCTTCTTACAAAATGCGTGCGTTACGAGAACAAAGAATGATTGCAATACTTGATACGTATGGGAAAAGTTGAATCGTTTTGAAGGTCAAGAACACATGATCGATGCGTTCCAGTTAGCCTTTATTGTCTACCCATAAGCTAGTATTTATAATGTACCAGGGGTAGTCAATGTCACTGATAATAGTAACGTATTAAATCACTGACATTGCATTTAAAAATAATGTTAAACAACTATCTCGCTTGATTTTAAACAGAGCATTCTGGACGATAAAGTGTAGAGTATAATTTCAACTTCAGTATTTTGTTTAACTGACCGATGAGTTCTGATTATTTCCGTTCTTTTTGTGAAGTATGTTCGGTCGTAATCAGTAATAACAATAAGATACATGCTAAAAGAAAGCTCTACGAAATAGGCAAGGTAACAATCAAGTTAGATGGAAGATATCCGTGCAATCCAGAATTATTCGAACGCTAGTTAGATTAAGTATAAAATATAAAAAATAGTCCAATAGTAAAACAAGTTCGTTCAGTGAGCCAAGATCTCAATATTTTGACTATAAACATCTGGTACTATACTGATACCGAAATAGTGGTAATAAAAATGTGAAATACAGGTATTTTGGTATAACAATATATGCCATCATAATTATTTAGAAGAAAATTGATTTTCATGCTCATAAAAAAATATTTTTTAACTAATTATATGCCACAAGTTTGTTAACGCGCTTTATAATCCATTCCATGGTAGGTCGTATTTGCGTTACACTTTAACACTTAATATAAAACCAAGTTTGAATGTTTTAAATAATTAAATATTTTAAACGTACAATCAAATCTCTTATCATCGTGTTGAAATTTTAAAACTCGGCAAATTGTCAAGAATTACTGATCAAAATAGTATATTAAATAGGTTTAGATTTTTCAAGGAAATTGCCGGCCTTCCGTAGGAATGCCTCCCGGCATTTAATGCAGTAAAACCGCTATTTAATATCAAATATCGTAATAGAGGCATTGGCTTTTTCGTGTGGTTCTATGATCCATGTTTGATCGCTATAATCAATTATTGTATGATATTTTTGAAATTGGTATTGATGAAATATCCATCTGTTATTGCGGTCAAAAGTGGTGAAATGAATGCTTAAGTCTCATTTTAGTATTTTTTTAAACTGATGTTTGGTGACCATAAAAAA
This sequence comes from Himalopsyche japonica, assembly GCA_028555115.1. Taxonomy (NCBI): domain Eukaryota; kingdom Metazoa; phylum Arthropoda; class Insecta; order Trichoptera; family Rhyacophilidae; genus Himalopsyche; species Himalopsyche japonica. The sequence goes on along the minus strand of JAHFWJ010000446.1, from coordinate 1,984,534 downwards.
AAACATTTTTTTAGTTATTATATGTGAGCATTGTCAACTTATCATGAGCGATGAGCAAAACTGGTCCTAAAATATGTTGTGGAAATAAGTACTAAAGGTGTTTTTATTAATTAAAATCTCATGCTTTTCCATCAAGAAGTAACATTTGACACTTTGAAAGTGTACCTTTATATTTATTATATTTTTAGTTCCCGTTTCATTTCTTAAGTCACAGGAAAAATATTCTGTCACAAGTGTATTAAAAAAAAAAAAAAAACTGTTCGTTTCGATATTCTATATTGCAGAACAACCCCACGTTACAATCATTATATTGAATCCCTGACCTCAATTAGGCGTGAGGTCATATTGTGTCATATTGAGAAAATTATATGCATATTTTAACAGTGAAAAAAAAACATGCGAAGAAAATTATTTGTTAGTTTTCTGAGGAGAGCATTGAAAAACAGATGAATTATTACTTTTAAATCGATAATTGAAGAATTGTTTATAATTTAATTAATTTTATTTTTTAATAATTAAGTTTTTATTCACATGCACGTAAAATATTCTTTCATATCGATATAAATATTTTTACTAATTTTCGTATAGATATTTCATCTTGTAATACTTACTTAAAACAAACACATTTTTGTCCTCATAAATTAAAAGTTAGTTTGAAAGTATTCTAGTTAATTATTTTCAATTGTGATTTTATACGGCATTTCCCGTTAAATCTAAATGTTGTTATGACCATCATGTAAATAAAAAAAAGCATAATCGTAAACCAAGCCGCCAAAATGCCATAAGTGTCCTTTTGCCTTTGAAACGATAATATGCGGGTGACTCCTTCGTATATTTTATTTAATGCAGAAATAAATCTATATTTGTGAAACTGAACTGAAAAAGCAATATTCGATTCTCAGTTAGCCTAATTCCAAACAATTAAATTGTCATCTACGTATTTATGATGCATGAATGACTCGAAAAAAATACCCCACCTTTCTTCCAGTAAATCATTTTTGAATATTTAATATTTTAGAATTCTACTTCACGATAAAAAAAACAAGCAATACGTTTCCACGTAATCACCTCAATGTGGGAGTGACTAATTACTTCGGTCGCATTTGTACAGTTCACTGGGGAGAAGTTACGGGTTGTGTCGACTAAAGACGTTACAGAGTTTACAATACGAGCTGCGATCGCAGAGCCAACCAGGACCAACAATGAAATGAATTCGTTCGCCTTTTACAGGTAAATTAATGCATTATTTAATATTTTATTTGTGTATAAAACAACATTTTAAATTAATTTTTGTTATGTTTTTTTCCTTTCATGATGATAACAATCATGTAGCAACAAAAAACAGCGTTAAAATCACATATGACATAAACATTCAATATACAGTGCACTCTCGATTATCCGGGCTAAAGCTGGGGAGGATGGTCACGGATAGTTGAAAAACACGGATAATCCGAATCATTAATTTTTAATTTTATTTTCGAATATAATATTATATACACAATACAATTTTTTAACACACTATTTATTTATTCATTATTTATCAGGAAAACACAAAAAATACGTAAAAATATAATATTTTATCATAATAACAAACGTTGTCCCGAGATCTGACAAAAATAGGCAATAAATATCGAAATTAACAAATTTACTGCGGGCACTTGCACCGGTTTATGCACTTCACTGGAAATGTAAATAGAAACGCATGTGGAGTACAAAGGATTTCAATTCTTGACTCGTTCTAGTCCCATAAATTGTTTATTGTGGTATATGCGAACATTCACACATTCAAAACAAACAAATGGCTTAAAAAAATTCACTGATTAGTTACGTAAACACAAACACATTTCTAAATTCATCTTTTTTTTCAAGCAACGCGCATATTTAAGATCGCAATTCATTAATGCGTCTCATAATCGTTATAGAAAAAAAAGATCATATTATATTTGAATAAAAAAATATTTATTTTCAGGCACGAATAATCCGCAAACCGGATAATCCATACACAGATAATCGAGAATACACTATACTTCAATTAATATTTTTTCAAAGAAAAAAAAATATTTAGAAATATGGTGTGCGATGCATTTTATGTTTCTCTCCATAATCATGGAAAATTGACTTTATTTTACTTTTTAAATGCTGTTTTATAGGTTATTGACCAATTAGCGAACGTTATTTTTATGGTATCCAAGTGTTTAAATCATAAAAAATGACATTTATATAAATTGGGTTCTTAATTAGTTCATAGACTTGTTTTCAAAAGTAGCGATGTATATATATAAATACTCTTTTTTTATTTATTTGATTGATCTGATAAAAGCGATTATTTTATTTTCTCTCTGAAAAGAAAGGTCGTGGAACTGAATTGAACCTAGATCTTGTAAAACGACTTTTATCAGAAATAAATGAGAAGTCTATAAAACTAAACATTTTTTTTCGCCAGTGTAATGATGCTATTAATTGATAACATACTCGCGATGAACGAAGACAGACTGGATAATTAAAAAATGTTATATAAAAAAAAGTTTCAAAATCTATTTGCTATTTGTTAACATAATGCCTTTCCGCGGAGAAGTGACAGTTGAAAAATTTAAAGTAATTTTGACTGTATCTTTTTACTGAAAATTATGGTGATGTTTCATATAGACTACTATCTCGAGAGCCACAAACGAACTTATAGTATTTTTTAACCCGTTCCTTGTAAAATAGTAGTTAATACTACATGAATATCTTCAAAAACAATAATGTCAAATTAGTGTTATTCAAACCGTTGGAGATTATTAAGAAAAATCAGGTTATATTTTCATATAAAATGTTAGATTTTCACGAAAGTTTTGACACTGTTAACTCGCTTATATTTTGAAGTATCTTGTATATAAACAACAAAATCTGCTGTTTCAAAAGTGATGTAATATTTGATTAAATCATAAAATAAATTGAACAGATTATTTTAGTTAATTATCTGAGTCTTCGATAGATTAATTTCACTTGCCGCGCTAAGAACATCACGTTTTAGAATTGAGGCCATTCTCAAATAGAGATGACACAATTTCTCTATAAAAAATCTCCATATCGCATCGTGAACAATGGATAAAATAATTATATAATACCTGTGTTATTATCATTTCATCCCTCACTGCGCTCACTAACAAGTTCAGCGCTTAATGACTGACGCAATAGGTATAATAAGTAACAAGTTGTCATGATGAAAGAGCTGCACGTAACTAAATAATGAATATGAATTCATTTCAATATTATTATTAGATGGGTGATTGCACAGTATATAATTCTTAGAAAGATCTGCAATGAGGAAACATTAAACAATTTTTGATATCGGAGGTTTACTATATATCGAACACTTTACTTATGCGCGTGGAAACGTAGCGATGTGTGCATTTCCGATCTGACACAAACGTTTCTAGAGTTTCTAGAGAAAATTTTCAATTCCCTACTCTTTCATAAATACTTTATATAAAAATATTTATCTACAATATGTTTTAATGTTCATAAATACCGTGACTTCTTAATTGTCATTTTTGCGGTCTGTTCATTTGTTTTATCCAAGAGTTTCAAATTTAGTTTTATCATCTGTCGTATTTTTGGGCGCATTGTTATAGCGGTCGGTCAATATACCATTTAGAGTGAATCCCTTATTATATGTACAACGTTTTGATTGCTTATGTTGAAAATCCAACTTTACGTTATAACTTTCTGTAATTATTATGCAGAAAATTATATTTAAAAAAATGTCCCAATTAAATGCATTACAATCATTAGTATGCATAAACATTTATCAAATTAAGAGTATTCTGGGAGAGAAGAATTTAGCTCAACTTATTTGAATTGAATTGTTGATGTCTTGTCACTGACGACTCGGGTTTTGCCTTTTGACATCTTTAAGCACTATATTCCACGGATGCAATAGAAACACACAATAAACAATTTGAGTCAGCTATATACAAGAGGAATAAATTATAAAGAAGATTAAAGACCCCTACGATTGGGGTCAAATATAAACCCAAAATATTTTTTTTAGAATGCCTGAAGATTCTGAAAGGCGAAACCCGAGTCGTTAGTGAGAGAGCATATGGAATTATACAAAGTTTAAGCAATTTAGATTTTATATTGAAATTCCTTCGTGCAACCTTAGTCGATATCATAATTTACGTCAATCTAACTGATTCAACAAAATTCACTAAACTAAAGACATTAATAGAGATAGATGAATGCTTTAAGTTTTAGTTTAATTAAAATCACCCAAAAATATGTACTAAAACAATTACTGAGTTTTATTATTATAATATAAAAAACTAATACCTCAATTCAGTTAATCATTGCGTTAAACATCTGAAATTGTTGTTTTATTCTATGTTTTTATATCGTAAGCCCAGTGAAATTTTCGGCTATCAAATAAAAATAATGTTTATAGGAAAAACATCTTCGTTCTACTTTAAAGCCACCACAAATAATAGACAATGCGATGAATTTATAACATAAAAAATACACTCTAACAATTCGTAATAAATTGAGATAAATAAAAACCGTCAAATATTAACAACACAATTGTTTCCACGATATGATCCAAACGTTTACTATTGATTCTAATTTCCAAAACATTTAGTTTGTATACTAAATAGTGTTCTGTTTTAGATTATATCTGCTCTCATAGGCAGCAAACCCGGTCAGCTGTCTAACGATTAAAATTGAAACCAACGTTATATCACTTTTTGTATTAGCAAATGCCACACGTGCTTCGCTTCTTAAATAAGGTTATTCAAAAAATAGTACGTACACATATATGACAGATATATAAATTTTATCAAAGATAATAGAAATGAAATGTGTAGCATTTTAATTTTAAGCTGACGTAAACAAAAGACAACAAGTATTGATAATTGTCGGCTATCAAATTACAACCTCAAATATAAATAGATAAAGACTCTTTAGTAGTGGCAGAAAAACGTTATTGAATTTTGCTTTCTACATCTTAAATTCCATGAAAAACTAATCAAAATATATGAGTTAGTTAGTTAGTTGAATTTGAGGTCCTCAAGCACAAGGTAATCCATTACTGCTTGAAATATAATGATTTTTAATTATTACAGAACAGGGTGAACATTGCTGTGGAGATGCTAGTCAATTTGTTCAACATAAAATAAAATAAATATTTCGAATGGTTTCATTTCGTTACTGAATAGTGAAAAATATGTACTACGATATTCACCTTAAGATTATCGGAGTAAATCTGTTATGCACGCTTAGCTAAGTGCGCCCGTGTTTTGTACGAATCAAATTATGATAATATTTTTTGTGTTATTTAAGCCAACAGATAGCATTATTTTTAATCGAATCCAACGGCACCTATGCAAAACAAAAACAAGCGAAAATATAAATAAATTTAACTGCTTTTGAATAACTGTTCTTAATTTTGAATTAATTTGGGTTTTCTGACAAAAAACATAGTATTGATGAAATAAACTGTAAGTAAAATAAAACCGACTCCGTTATGCAGTTAATATTCATTCATAGCTTACGCGGTAAGAAGGTTTAGAGTTATAGTCTCCGTGAAGAATGAGTATTTATTTTTAACTATGTTTGGGTATTTATAGCTAAAAGTTCAACGTACATTAAAACAAATGTGTACTGTTATTTCAATCATCGTAACTTCATTTGTAAAAAAAATCATTGATTTTGTTATTGAGTCAAGTTTATCAATCATAGTTCATTTTTCATTCAGAATTTTTGCCGTTAGCTGTCTTTTTGGTAACGTTTGAGGTTTTTACTATGTTTGATGAAAATCAATTTAGGAAAAAAACGAAAATGTTCAATAATGTATCGCAGAATTTAATTTATGAACAGCTGAGTTTTGTAACCGTACAAAGAGCTTAATGATTTATTAACTAAAAATTCCCGCGAGCTGTCTTTAAAAACAAAACATAATTTAAGCTCCGCTCTGATTAACACGTTTTCAGTCGGTTTGTTTTCTGATAATATGCCAACGTTACCAGCTTGCTTTATTTAACATTTAATTTTGGGTGACAGAATTCATTTTTTATTTTACACAAAATGCCAAATAATATAAATATAATGGAACCACTTAACAACAACATTTTTTTTTTTGAAACGGAGTCGTGATTTCTCTAAACTGAAAGCGTACTGTATTTTATTACTGACGACATTAAGAAATAAGGTACTTATATATATTTGAAAAGAAACGTTTCATATATGACAAAAAAAATCATTGGCTTGGCTATAGCATTTGTATACATAATCGTCTTTTGGAATTAATTTCTTAAATACAAATAACTCAACCGTGAGATTTTTTTAAAATATTATTTGATTCATATGATAACAAAAATAGACAATTATTAAGCTCATTAATTTACAAAAAGGGATGATAGAAATACCTTGTTGATAATTGAATGCACAAACTACTGAAGTAAAACACAAAAAAATACACATGCTTTTTCAGAATGTATCTGAAATCCCTCTTATTTGATGGCAGAAATATTAATATATGTAGATCTTTAAATCGTATTGTAAATGAATTAATGAATATTTGTTCTTATTTTTCGCGTAAATTGACATGATTTTTAGCCTGTAAATAGTATAAAACAAAAACCGTGTCTCATTTATTGTCTCACATCAAAAAGTCTAATATGAAACAGTGAAAAATTGATATGCCCACCGCTAAAAGATATTGTTGGGTAGTGTTTTAATTTTGGACGATTTATTGTGAAAATCATAAAAGTGTCAAGAAGCAGATAATGGCGGGAAAATTGGTTGAGTTTGTCTCAAGATTGTCACCCGTTTTGTTGAATTTCATGGTATATATGGTAATATTTTTTAAGTTAAATCAAACTTTTGAGCATACGAACTTCCAATGTTTCTCAACAGGAGTTTTTTTTAATGAACTGCTCGTTATCCAGTCCCTTACTTTTCTTTTTATGAAAGAGTATGGATAAAATTGTTAGATTACAACATAAATATGTGTAAAATAATCACTATCGGTGCTACCCGTTTTCAGGCTACGATTTTGTAGATGGGAAAGAAAAAGAGTATTAACGACCAAAGAAGTATGACTTTGAACACACACCGATAAATCCAACAGTGGAACGCTACACGCCCGGCGATTTTTACAGAAAATACTTATACAAACACATATGATTTAATCAACATTATTTTCATTTGATTAAAATATATATACAAAATACCTTCCATCATTATTTCATTGGAGATATTTCCGGAAAATTTACAAATAATCTCAATTAGAAATGCACGGCCTGCGATTTGATATAGTTTGTTCCAAGCCATTGTGACGTTTTTTGTGCCGAAATACCAATGCTAGTGTCCGTGGAATTTCATTTTACTCACAAAAACCGACAAGCACTCGCTTGAAGCCCAGAACCGCATCGTTATAGTTTATTTTTTACAATTATATTTATTTTTCAATATGCATTGGACTTATAGAGAACTAGGTGTGTTTTTTGGTCAATATGATTTCCTGCTGCTGAAACGTTTTTGAATTTAATATAACTTTTTGATAAAACCGTTGAAAAATTGTAAACTTTGTAGAGCGTATACATAACTGTTTTTCCTACATAATACATACTTTACAAAACTCATTCTTCTTTTTCATTGAATTTCTATATACCCTATTCGTAACATTTAGTCGGTGATTATTCCAATATTCTGTCATCGAACGAATGTTTTGTATTAGGTATTATGATATGTATATAAATAAAAAATGTAAAAAAAACCATAACAATAATTTGGGCTAGTTGGGATCGCAATACAAGTGAAAAAATAAAATACAGTCCGTTAGCCGATATCAGTGATTACTTTTTAACGATGACTGTTTGTGAGTTTATGTACGTGCGTTAATAATGAAAACAGCCGATCTGTAGAAAATATGGTGTTCATAATATAGAGAAATGAAAACAATATCCTTAAATACAAATTGAAAGGAATGTTTTTTCGAAAGACACGATTAATATTTATTAACATACTTTCAGGCATACTAAATTATTTTCGTTCATAAATTTCAACTATAAAATTTCAATAATGAAAAATTGCTGCTGTATTCACAGATAATTTTTAGCATTCCTCCCCTTTGCCATTAAATCTGTTATTCTTTGAATTTTACTTTTTTGTAATATCGTTGACCTTTTATTCTTTGAATTTACTTTAGTATTCATTCATTCTTGTTAATTTATTTTATACTATTACAAATCACTTCACAGAAGTTAAACAATCTTATATGTGATGTATAAAGTATTTAATTATAGAGGAAACAGATACTAAAATAAAAATACGTATTTCAAATCCATCTCTGAAATTATCCATTGATGAAACTATTCATTCAATGGTTTTGGAATGTATTTCGGGTTCTAATCCTTTTAAAATGTAATGTTTAGTTAGGCTGGAGTGTTAAATCTCTAAACGACCCTCGCATGAATTGCTTTAGAAAACGAAGGCATTTAAAAAAAACGTGTCGTCATGTTGAAGTTTGTTTGTTTGTTTGTTTAAGTCTTATATGGGTTTCCAACATTTAATTGCTCTATTGACTTTATATGAAACTGAAACTAAAATTTTTTTTTATTACTTCATAATTATTTCTTTACTTAATTTCATAGGTGAATTTTTAATTAAGTTCAAGTTGACTGTATCGTAGAAATCCGCACTGATGTCTTATGCAATGTACTAGATAATCCCTTATCAAATAAAAATATATTAGAAAGATCATACTAGACGTGATTTTACCAGTGGAGATAAGATAGCTATAATTAAATGATGTACAACTTTGATGGATTCAGTGGTACTTTGTAAATATTTAATTTAAATTGATAGCTTTGTTGTTTCACTATTTTTTTCACTAACTGTTACATGTCTAGTATATTTGAAATAACTATCAAAGAGTTTTTTTTTTATTTATAAAGTAAGCAATAATTCCAATTCTTTACTGAAAAAATATTAATTAGCAGACTTTTCATTTGTGAAAAAACATTATATTTTTTAAGTTTACATTGAAATAATTAAATATTTACATATTATGGGTGTTTTTAATGTTATACGGTTGTTTTGGATCTTTGGAAATTCCCATAGGGTATAACTTAAGATGAATTGTAATGCACTATAAATGAAATAATACATCGTGTTGTATGCTACTGAGCCCACACGAAAAGTTCTACTGACAAACAATAGCAAGCTGTTGATAGTAGTAACGATAAACGTGAAATAAGTAAATCAAAAAGTCGAGCCTCTTTCTATAGATGGACAAAAACTACCTTATAACATTAAGAATTTTATAAAGAATTTCTTCATGAATATATCTGTTGATTTGTAATTCAGATAGTAATCAAAACGTTGCAGTTGTTATAGTGAATTGACTTCCATGCTCCAAAAGTTATTGGTACTCGATTTGGCCTTAAACGTGACTTAAAAATAGCCTGAGCTTATCTTTTCACATAATAATTACATTCTGTAAGAAAGTGGATTGAGTTTGACTTAGATTTATCGAATTGTAAGCTGTATTAGAATTTTGTATATTGTGTAATGTAATAACGTGATTTCAATTAAAAAGTATATGAATAAATTATATTGAAATTTTGGGTAAATGTCATAGGAATTTTATGTGACGGCTAAGCTAAAACGTCGAAGTAAAATTTTTGAATAAATATGAATTCAACATATTTTTGTATAATGGGGCATTATGGATAATTTTATCTTAAAAGCTAACCAACACCAATATAGCAAATAAAAAATCAAGTCAAAAAAAAAAGTTTTTTGCATTAGACCGCAATGAAAAATTAGACTATGTTCCAACAGTCTTTACATTTTGTTATTATTAAGAAATAAACAAATTTTAAATTTTATAGATTTGAATTGTCATTCTTCAATATTTAAACATATGCTTTCATCGAGATTAAAGATCAGTGTTGTTATCAGTAGAGGCAAAGAAAGATAAAATGTAACATTTATGTCATTTTGTCTCTGAGAAATAACGAACGATAAGACATAATATTTTGTGTAGCACATATATTTCTTATTTCCCGTAATTATTTGATAAAATTATGCGAGTCTGACAGAAGATCGCATTTAAAATCTTAACAAACACCTGAAGCAAAATAGAAATCTAAATCCTTTGTGATGGCTTATAAACAACTTTCTTATGGAATATCTTTTGTTGTAACTCGGCAGTTATTTACATCAGAAAGTGCACAAAAGCACGAAGTCATAATATTGCATAAGTTGGCAAAAGCGTGTTCGACTTTACCTGTAACTCTTGTGAGATTGCAGGGACGTGCCAAAATTATTTCAGCCGCAGAATTATACGGTTTTAATGTTGATAATTAATCCAATATATTCTAATCTAAGCATATGATCCATTACCATCTTTTTTTGTTAATTGACAATAAAAGAATTCACAGTCTCTCATAACTACATTCGTGTCAATAAATATATCTTAAAAAAAGCTCGAATAAAATAAACTAGTGTATTATTTATGAGAACAATTTTTTGTCAGTTAAAAATCAGCGTTTTTTTACAGTCATACGCAAATCATTAAATATTTTATGATGCGAATATTTTTCAGTATCATAGTCCGATGTGAAAAGTTTTTGTGTATTTCGATTTGCTTATTATACTTTAGTGAAATTTTCATTCCTCTTTTTAACTCATTCGCATTCCTATTTTTAATATTAGGTGTATATACAATGATAAACTTAGAAGCAATATTTTCTTATTAATTAACCACCCTTCTTAACTATTTTTGAAGATATAAATTAAATTAATCATCTTTAGTTCAGACCCAAAATCAATTACGGCATTACTAACGTCTGAAAAGTATAAAATGTTTCATATTCTAATAAATATGGTTAAAATTAAAATGATTATACAAGAACAATGTTTCAATGTATATTATTATTTATCATACACTTAGAATATTCTTAAGAAGCGTAAATCTTAGAATGGAATTATAATAACTACGAATGTAAACTTTGTCTAAAAACTTACAACAAAGGTAAAAAAAAAAAAATTTATAATCATCACATGTATAAATTTTCTTGTATACGTCTTATTAAGTGCGCCACTGACATTCGTAATTGCATTAATATTATTTTTGCTCCTTCGTATTACAACAAGTAATACTTTTGCAAGAATAAATAGCCGACTGCTATAATTATATATTTGTTCAAATATTTCCAATATTTGATATTTCAAATCACTATTCCATTGACATTTTAAATATTTAAAACTTCTAGAAACCTGCGAAAATATCGGGTTTCGTATTTTACCATGCGTAGACATAATCGTGTTATGTATGCATAATTATAGCATACTGACATGCGAACAAATTTAATAAGCTTTAACTTGTAAGACAAAGGCGATCTATTAATTAAAGATAAAGAATGTGATTAACTTTAATTTATTTAAGGAACGTGCGGAAATGGTCGGGAAGGTAATATTTTAATTGTGGAAAGCACTGGATTTCAACTACTCGTTGTTTGGTTTTGGTTTGTTAAGGTGTATTAACAGTTCAAACAATGTCATCGTTGGTCGTAAAATTTCATTATAATTTTTTAAAATTTCGTAGAGTAAATAGTCATTTTACAAGACGACATAGTTTCTGATTTTTCTACTGATTGTGATAAAAGATAATAGTTTATATAAGACATTTTAATTCCTGATAATCTCATAGTTGACAACACCACTAACGGTATGTTCTTCTAGTGTATGTTATTCTTAACTATTCTATATATGCAAAATAAAATCAAATTTTTTGTTGATATAATTTTCAAACTTTCTCTCGACAGAATATTATAGTTAAAATTCTGGAAAACAACATTTGAAATACATAATAATACCAACACTTGTTTTTACACTCGTGAATTTTATTTATTATATTTAATGTAATATAATGAAATGAAAATAAAAAAAATAGCACAAGTTAAAATAAAGCAAGAAATTGAGCGCAACCTCGACATGCCAAATATTTTTTCTTTTTTTTTCGACCTGCCATCATCTTAGATTTTGAGGCAATGTTACGCCGTGCCCAAGATAAGCTATAAATAAAACAATAGACACTACATGTATATTTTTTTTATAAAAGAGTCACTTAATCTTATCTAACACTAGAAGTTGGCATGCAATGTAGAAAGCGATGTTTATAAAATAGTTACAATCGGAATATAATGAAACAAATAAGCCACAAAAATCCCTCGCGGATCTCCGGTCGGTACGTAGCTTATACTCAAACCCGGAAAATCTTACTTCACTGGCTTGAACATATAGACAAAAAATAGGTTAGAAAATTTTGTCCCTGCCAGAAAAAATCTTAAATAACATCCTTGCCTAAAAATGTTCAAACACTTTTCAGTGTGGAGAACATATAGTTTAATTCGCTGTTCAACTGTTTTGCTTGCCAGATGATATGTGCTATAATATTTTTGATTTTAATTTAAATTGTAGAACCTTTGAACGATTCCACGTGTTTTGTCACTAATGAAACGTGTTTCACCTTTTGGCGTCGTCAGGCATTCTATTACACGATTGCAATAATGCTTTTAGTGACAAAGTATATAGAATCGCACAATGTATTAACAGTTCAAATTTGATATTGAAATTCCATCCAGCAACTGCAGTCAATATCATAAATTTTTGATTTAGTTTATCAAAATAAAAACAAATGAAAAGTTATGCACAGATTGTATTTGTTTGCCAATATTTGCAAAAAATGAGGAAGATCATGTCATACATAATTTATTTTCGGAGATAGTTGTTTTTAAAAGTGGTTAACCTGCAAATTATGCAACGTTTATTGGATTATATAAAAACACACTCACGCTTATATTATCAAACTGTAATACGTATCGTTAACGTATAAATTTATAATTAACACAATCATATAAAGCAGAATCCAATACAAATCTACTATATCAATTAATTAATCGATACATGTGTGCATTCTAATATTGTATTTATGTAACGTATAATACTTAAGATCATTTATTAGAATGAGGAGTCCATAAGCAAGCCGTGGCAGCTTGAAATAACTGATAAAGAATTCACAACCAAAAAATACACGTATAACAAAAAATCATTTCTACCTATTTTTCTATATATTTGATCAATTTTGAAAAATCAAAAAAAACTAATTTGATGGTTATTTTTATACATTTAAAACGATAAAATTAAACGAAATTCAGTTTCACAACATATTGACAAATGACAATTGAAAATTGACAAATGGATTGTCTCTTTAAGGTCACTTCTTGATAGAAAAGCATGATATTTTATATAATAAAAACATATTTTTTAGTACTTTTATCTTTTGATCAGGACCGGTTGTGCTCATCTCGAGCATTATCAACTGGTAGAATAAAATTTACAAACAAGTATATTTATACAAAATCATGAGTTCAAGAACTAAGAAACAATTTATAGGAAATCATACAATATTATGTACAAACAAAATAATGTAAATTAAATTAAAAATTAAATGTTAACAATCATTTATTTATAATTTTCAAATCAAATTAAGATAAATTAATAATCCATTAAGAACTCTGAACAATCATGGATTATCAAATATAAATATTTGAGTTTGTTACTTCACGTGCTATGTAATTTATTCTATAGCAATTTCTTACAGTCATTTGATAATCCATTAAAAAATATTGATTATAAGAATATGTGAATATAAGAAGAATATATTTTTGGGCAGTTTTTAGGCTTAAATTATGTATAATTCAAATTCAGTCATCTATAATGGAATTTTGTATAAGCACTAAATTATGAAGCAACATTTACAACGATAATATAAAAAAAAACTTTTTTTCTATCGTAGCCTAATTTTAGTGTAACAAAATTTTAGCCTCCATATAAAAACACTACAACATTAAGTTTGTATTTGAAAAACCATTGACTTTTAGCTCATCAAATTTGTATTTAAATAATTCATTTATGTTGCTTCAATAAAAATAACTTGAATCATGTGATAAGAAAACCCGTTTATCTGACACAATTACCTATAGCAGGTTTTGAAAAATTTTGCATGTTTTAAAAAAAAATATTGTTATGCAAACCAGATTGATCAAATAGCTCTATGCGACCTTTGCAATTCAAGCATGCTAATTATATAAAAAAGGAGATATAACGCGAGCGAATATTTATCTTAAAAAAGTGTTAAACACTGAGTCGACATTAAAGTTCCGAGGATAATTTTGCTATGATAAAACACTTGTGAAATACAGGAGTGGGCCATGTGAAAGCATCTTCTACGCATGCTATTTTGGCGTCATATACTTTAAGTTAACATACTCTTTTTATTACTACAATGCAATTTTGCTGTTTTATATGAATGCAATGATTTTTATACAACTACCGTTTTGTTTTGAGAGATTACACACTATAGTATTCAGTAATTAATGATATTGGCTGAAGGTTTTTGATGAAATTTTAAAATTAAATCTGAATTGTTGAAATTTTGTATTCGAGTTTCGGCAACTTCAAGCGAGACCCGGGTCATTAATGACAAAACATTTGGAATCGTACAAGGTTTCAACAATCCAAGTTTCATATTGTAATTCTATCAAGCACCTTCAATCGATATAATAAATTATTCCAACTATATTTCTTTACAAGATCGAGATCAGTAATTCGCTGTGAACGGTTTTTACTGCATATTAAAACGTATTTAGGTATTAAAATTATTACTATGCGATATGTGTTCAATCGCAATTGAGACGCGGAAAGCTAAGTAATTTGTTAAATAATCCTTTAATGATTTTATTCAATTAAATTGTGACTTTATTATTTTTACAATTATCCAGTTAAAAAAGCTTCTATTTGAAGAAAACACGCCTGTATTGATAGTGCATAGTATTAGAAATAATATAATTGTAAAAACTCTTTGCCATGCGAATGAAATCAAAAGTAACGAGGCAGAAACAATACTGTAATGTTGTTTTACTTGATCCAAAGCTGTTGTGACCTTTTCAAAGTAGGACGTTTGCTACATAACTCTTAAACTAATCAAATAAACATGTTGAACAAATAGTATATTCGGACCTAAAAACCTTAATGATGTAAATTTGTTTCGAGTGTTAGGTAAAGAGTTAGATTATTCATGTAAGAAGTTAAGACGAGAGCTAGTTACTTTTGTTTGTAATGTGAAAAAAAAAGATATTTTGTTTTAATTTATGAAGCGATTTTTTTTAGCAAGAATGTGTTTTCATTAGAAACTAGATTTACTCTGCATGCGTTGCAATGTCATTTAAAGAAAGAAAGTGTTTGAATTCTGTTAACTGAAATACTTTTGGATACACAATATATTTGTTTTTTCCGTCTGTTGGGTACACGAATAAATCAGACATTTTTACGTCACGTGAGCAGGCCACATAGAGCTATCAACGTGAAAAAGATATCCAGCAGTCCAATGTATCAGTTGATAGTGTTCACGATGAGCGAAACCGGTCCTTACCTGGTAGTTATACTAATTCAGAAACCTTCGTAAGCATGTGCAAAACAATTCACTTTTTATCGCAATCGATTGAGAAAGTAATCTTTCATGATGAGTGAAAAAGGTCCTGATTTAATAGTTGTAGTAATTTAAAAACTTTTGTGAGTGTATCCAAAACAATCCGCTAAAATTTTAGCTCAATCGGATGAATGCTATATGAACGCATGCGGGACATACAAATAATCAAACATTCATTTAAATAAATTATTATATACAAGATTTTATTTCGCATCATTTCAATGTGTAATTAAATTAAATTATAATGAGAGAATTGTCGCTGATATTTTTGTGGCTTGAGATTATCACCAAGAGATGTCAGATATTTCAGTGCTCATCTCAAATATTGCTTTTTTTAATTACGCACCTCACCATAGAGGCCAGACATATTGAGGTTATTACTAATTATAAATAATACTGAATGTAAGTTTTCAGTTATAAATAGTTTGCAATATACAGAAAAATAAATATTTTTAATGTGATTTTAGAGTAGATTTTTTTTTGTTATGACAACATTTTTCTCGCAATATACCGTTGCGTACCCTACTGACCAAGTCGTTGTAAAAATAGCATTAACACATGTTTTATGTTATTGCTTTTAATAAAACTAAAAAAACAGCGTGATAGAGTTTCATAACAGAAATAACGCGCCATATGAACATTTAAATTTAGGCATTAATTCACAAAAGAATAATTTAATTAACCTTGAGGTTATCCGGTCTCCGTGAACTACAAACAAGAATGTTTAAAAAATATGAGCTCGAGGAAGTGATTCTTGCTATCTCATCATCTACGAGTAGATTTATACGAGTATGAAAAATTTACGAAAATATATTTGACGTAAAGAATACTTCCTAGTGAGTATTTATTGTATCATGCTTTACAAAAAAAAATAATGCTTAATTTGACAACATTATTAATTGTGTGGATTTTGAATGAAGCGTATAAATAGATAGTGTATATGAATAGTTGATTATTTGCGAACTCATCGTAATATTACTGAATGACACATCTCCTATTGTAGTATATCAAAGATTATCTAACTCACCTACGTCGTTTTTTAAATGTAATTATATAACATAAGTGCTTCTAATTTAATGAATAAAATAATGATTTATATTTAATAGTGATTGTATTTTTTTGCGGCACACAACTTGTCCAAAACGTAGGCTAAGGCCTTTCAGTTATTTGTTTTGCAACATTTTAGATAGTTCAATTAACGTACGCTGGATATTTTTTACTCTTTAAATCTTATCTCCGTTTAATATTATGATTTTCCCTAACGCCTGCCGCCTGTCAATCAAATAAATGAAATATTGTAAAGAGAGCTTAAATTATGATAGACAAATTAAACATATGTATAGAATGAAATATCAAACTAAAATATTGATATAATAATGCATAGTATTACAATTCTGTTCCAATTCCTGTTCCAACCATTTCATCGTAAATTTCAATAAGAGTTATTAAAATTATTTCGTTGGTTAAAGTTAAATTTTAAAAATATTAAAGTCTGAATTAGAGCACCACCCACGTCAGTTATCGATTACACGATTAAGCCACAATGATTAAATGGGTTTGGTCGTGGATTTTATCCCGTGATTTGTTGTTGGCTTCGCTTAAGAATCTTATGGGGTCGAATCTAGGTAAAAACAATTTTTATAAACGAAACTTCCTATCATTACTCTATTTGGAAAAGAAAAGTTCGAGCAAATGAGAAAAAAACAGTTCTTGTTGGTCCATTACGAGGTCTTATACCTCACATTGGAAGTATAATAAAAAAGTAAAAGTTTCATTCAAGCTGTCGGGCGCGTCTGAGCTTAAAATCTATGCAATGTTAATTAATTAATATGTTTTAGATAAATTTGAGATTGCAGATATGGGTGTACATGATATTACTTCTCCTCTAGTTGATCTAGAGCAGTGATTCTCACGTGCGACCACCAGAAGATTTTGCTGTGGCCACCAACAGTTTTATGGAAAATATTGATATTTAAAAAAAAATGTGTTTTTACAAATGAATCTGTAAAATTATAGTGATTTAAAAATTGATTGAATAAACCTGAATTATCCAGCATTTAGTCAAGTTTAAGTCAAGGACCGTTTTAATAATAAAACTGTTCAAAAAATTTTTTGATGTTATCTGTGGACCATGAATCAAGTCAATATAAAGAATGAGCAACAATTGCTCTATTAATTTTGTCGATTTTACCTACAAATTTATTTTATGAAAGATCATTCAATGTAATTCACTATGTAAAAAATAAAAATCAAAAATGTTTTTACCACATTTGGTGCGGCCACGAGATATTTCCATAAGGTATCTGATGTTTATAATGCGGCTACAGTGAAATTTTACGTGGGAACCGCTGATCTAGAGTGATTTAAAGTAATCAAAGCTTTTGGGTGTATTTCATTTTTCAATATTTGGCACATATGTTATTTAAATGGTTTGATAATTGATAAGTATAAAATCTGTTTCAATGATTGGGAATATAAATAATCACACAACTGACTGATAAATAAGTATGAAAAAAATATACAATAAAATTCAGCGGATCATATTCTCATAAGTAAACCAGCAATGTAACATAAAAGCAGAGGTTGTAATGTATTGTAAGATACGCTTCATTTATTATGATATGTCGAGTTCAACGAATGCTCCAGTTATATTTACTTTCCATTTTTTACACTTGAGCAAGTTCACAAAAGGATATTGAGACATTTAAAATTAAGTTTGTTTGATATCATATCATTTATCACTAACAATATTAATCGTTTGATATTTCAGTTTTTTCATGTTAACACCAATGCTTAAGAGTCGAATTATCCAAACTTGACGTCATTTATGGACGGTCTGTAATAAACTTATAATGAAAACTTATATAACTATTTAGTGCATGAAGAATTGGCATTATATCGCAATTGTCTTCTCAAGCATTTTATATCTGATTAAGAAATCTGAATACAGTAAGAGCAATCTGTTTATACCTACTAAAATTTAAATCACTCTAAGTCTGAGAGGTTGAGTGGCCATGTTTCCGCCAATTTATTGAATCCTTTCTATTGAAATGGATAAAACTCCATTAATTCACAAACGGTAAGCTGTATTTTGATTGTATTGGCATTTGCTTGGTGGAACTCCATTATAACACGGTGAAAAAATAGCAATGTATTTTAGTTCTACGAAAATTCGCCCTCTTTGGAACTATAAGAGAGAATAGGCCGAAATTATTCTACATATGTGACTTGCTTTAGAGGTAACTGTGGTCCTTAAATTGTAATAAAATACATATTTACACTTATTGTCCAAGACAAAGGGTGGGGAACCTTTTCATTTCAAAAAGTCACATTCACTTGTTTGATTCAACATAAGGCCGCAATAAAGAAAACGCTTTAAACTAAATATTTTAATTTATAATATCAATTCATCAAAACGCATTCAAAAAAGTCTTTTAAGGAAAAATACACATTTAAAAATCTAATTTGTTATATTGTATATTATTAAATTAATGTTATACCTCTGTATGTATTTAAAGGAATCATATTTTATTATATATAATTTTTGTTGAGATCCATAATTATTGCCGTCTCAATTTTTTTGGTAATTATCAATCACCAAGCTGCGTATCTATAAGAAACATAAGCATTTGAATATTTGGTTCAATTTGACTTTATTTGCGTTTTATAAGTCTAAACGCCGCAAGTGCCTTACGTCTGTCCAAGACATTTATACATTTCTTAATAAGTTCACTACTATTATACAGAAATTAGTCGTTTAAATCTTCTGGTTGAAATATCTTATTGATACTACTGTACTTATTCATTGGAAAAGGGAAATGTTTGCTAACAGCAATTAACGTTTACTTTAATTTGAATTCCATTAGATTTAAAAATTTAAACGTTTTACTAAATTAATTACCAGAAACTTATCTCAAAATCATATACAATTTCATTTTAACAGTTGCCTGTTTCAAATCGGAGCGTCATTTGTCAATGACTTTCGTTTATATTACCTGTCAACGGTCACAACAATTGTTAATGATTCGCTATTTATTTCTATTGTACAATAGCCGATGCACAATTCGCATTGAATAAGCGCATGCAAAAGCTTTCTATGGTGATTAATGAAACTACTTAAAGAATAAAACATCCCACAAGCCTTCTCATAATTATTTATTGTCAGTCAATTATTACCAACTTTCAAATATGGTTATGTTATATATTGGCATATAAAACAAGTTATGGCGACGTTATTTGTAAAATTATTAATTATTTATGCTTCAAAAATGAGGGGATTAATTAATATAATTTGAATATATATATAATCGTCCAATACATGCCCTTAATTTATATGATATTGTTATAATTTATATTATATTGACATCTATGACACAGCCAGTATAAATTCAAGTTGTTTTTGGTAACCAGAACCAGATAGAAACTAGAAATCAACATTTTATATTTAATATCTCAAATAATAAAAAAATAGTTAACATTCTTCAGTTGTAATATAATTACTCGAATCAAAACAAAAAGCCGAAAATAAATAAATATAAATAAACTCATGAAAATAAAATTAATAATATAAATAAAATGCAATCACTAATATCGTTCAATTTACAGTCATTTATTTTGAAAAATTATTAGTAATGCCTGCTTCAGAAAAAGCTTAGAAAACTTTATTCTACAAAAAAAGTTTAAGGTAATAAATTTGGAGAAAGTATGATGAGCGACTGAAAATTTTCCGATTTTTGATGCTTCACATATAGGGTAACACTTATAGTCATTAGCCATTCATAAATTTGTTTAAAACATTGTGGCTATCCTGTATTTTCTGAATTATCTGCTGTATTTTTGGCACATTACTTTATTTATCTCAACGGTGAGCTCAGTGAAAAATTTTGTAGATATTGTGATATTTAATCATTTAATTTAGTATTATATAAAGAATAAACCATAGTTGTATAATTGATACAGGTAGAGACGGATAGCTAATTGTTGTTTCAAAAGATCACTGCAAACTTATTTTGATTGTTAAAATTATTTTTGGCATAATAAAATATGTGTACCAAAACAAAGTAAAGCATTCACATTGATATCTTTTCGTAGTAAAATCATCAATAAGATACTCTACGTGGGACGTGATGAATAGTAGAAATACAATCGTAGTATGAATTATTGATTTAAGTTTAAGGTCAGTCGCCAAACACAGTTGTACCTTACGTTCTTCAATGTGAGTTTATTTGAGAGTCGTATTTGTTTATGGTCACCTGATCAAAACCTGAATGTTGACTTTCATATGCTGTTGGCTGGACACAAAATCTTGTATACACACACCAATAAAGAAACGAGAGCGATATCACACAATATCCATATATCTTAGGAATACTTACGCAAATCAGATTTTTTATTCAAACAACATCCGCTCCCAGTGTGAAGCACAATACGGACTCCTAATGGAGCTTATTTTAACGTGTTTATTCATGAAAACCAGAACTGTAGAGTTGGAGTTATGAAAAATGAGCGACTTCGACTACTTTATCGATTAGATGATTTTGAGAAATATTTCGATGAAAAATATGCTTTATTATGTGGTTCATCTTTAGTTTAAAGGACGTAAATAAGAAGGGGTAAGAAAAAACCTGACAAAATAAAAGTTTTTTTAGTCGAACTCCTGTTTTTAGTCTAGAATTGATCACTAATAAGTTGTTCAAACTGTCGTTTTTCGAAGAGAGTATAAATGTGTTTATGCCAGGTAAGTAATTAGTTAATCGTTTCCGCTATATCCAATTTTTTAAAATTGTATGAATAAGAACTTCAGACACTACAACCAACAATATCAACAACAAATCTATAAATTCATACTGAGGTTCGACCCTGTGAACACTGATAGAAGCATACAAGTTGATTTATAGCTAGCAGATTTTAGTCGTACAAATTAAAAATTTACTGCTTCTAAAATGTGTTATATATAAAAATAATAAAAAATATACTATGAAGGACATCAATTTAAAATTTAATTATGACGTTCTTTCAGATACGTATTTATATAAATTTTTGGAGTAAAGTAATAATGGTGATTTACTCCAATATCACGAATGATAGAATTCTCATTTTGAACGCAAATAAGTCAAAATACACGTAAAAGAAAAAATTGTAAAAAAAACCTTATTGGTGTAAGAAACAAAATATCAAATATATTGGTGTATTTTCATACAATACATATAATTCATAAATATATCGGAATTTATTATATGTTGTATGATAATGCCTGTGACAAATAAGGCATCTAACAAAAAATATTGTAATAAAAAAATCTGCTATCAACTTTCATCGCGAAAGCTTTGAATACACATATCTCACACTATTAAATAAAGCATGTATTTAGGTTCAAAAATTGTAAACAAATTACGTATTCATTGCAAACTACGATTCAGTATGCACACGTTAAGATATTAATTATTTCGCAATACATATACATTTACAGCCCAGTTTTATTTGCGCGCAATTCATTAGATTCGACTTGAGGGAACATTTTAAGTCGAAATATTACGACTGTGTTTTGACGGTAAATTTCTCGGACATTCGTTTTGACGAAATACGTTGTCTTTGTTGATGCAATTGCATTATTCATTTTTTCGATATTGAAAGTAATAATTTATTTTACAACAAAAAACGACACATTTGAATAAATCAATCAGAAAGTGAATTTGACATTGAAATATGGATTTTTTTGCTTGGTGTAATATCGCGTAGGTCTCGGAATATTATAAACTCACTGGAAATGTATATTTAAAAAAACATTTCTTGACAAATAAAAACTTTTATAAACGATACATTTCATAAATATAAAGCAAATACATATTGTTCTTAATAATGGATCTATATAGCAGCTACAACTTATCTCTGTGCCCATACCTTGAGATTCATTTAAACTAACATAAGATTCATTAAATTCAATTGAAATCAACTCGAAGTAAATGTCACTACAAATATTAATTTTTAATTTATGATTGCGACTGAAGGTGCTAGATAGAATTTCAATATAAAATTTCAATTGTTGAAACTTTGTACGATTCCACATATTTTGTAATCAACGACCTTGGTTTCGCCATTAGGAATCTTCAGGCATTCTATAACATGGATGCAACAGAACCAACTTCTGTCAGAGCAGAGCTGAGAGAACAGAAGTCAGTTCTGTTGTATCCGTGTGACATTATATAATACCTAAATATGCCGATAAGCTACACCCCGTTTCAATAATTCAAATTTGGAAGAAGACTTGTAATTTCAATTTTCAATTTAACGAAATTTACAGGACTTATATCTAGACCTATTAGATTGCTAGGGCAAAATTCTTTCTAATGCCAACATGACTTGTTAAAAGAATTTTGAATAAAAGTTTTCTTATTGTTTATTTGGCTTATTAATATATTCTTTATATGTCACATGTTTTTAATATAAACCAAAAACAATATAAGGAAGATACTTGTTTTATTTTCTCATTCAATATTATTAAAGATCGAAACGCGAGGTGTGGTATCACAGATTGTCGGTTCCCCACTAAGGCGGCCAGGTCTCACCTAAGGCTGTACGGCCACAATATTATAATGACGACCTAATGTAAATATTTGCTGTATAAGATTAATTATCCAAAATATTTAAATGTATTAATTACGTACTGTGTAAAATTATTAATTTACGCTTATGGCCTTCGACGGGGAAAGCGAGTAGGCAGTAATACTACATGTCTAAATGGTCTACAGGTCATTCAACGCAAAATAAGAGCATTTAATCAAGAATAAATTATTGTTGACAAACATGCGGTCACTACACGTCTAGAAGAAAGCAGTTTCTCTTAAGAAATGCATTAAAACGATTATTGTGAGAGATTTGTTGACTATAAACTATAGAAGTTTTTATGCCACAATAAAAAGAAAATTAAAACATTACTACTAGTTAGGTGAAAAATGTTATTTATACACAGTGAAGAAAGTGTATTTTTTATGATAAAAGTGATTAATAAAGATATTTTTTTAACTTATAATATTGTTTGGTTACAATAAAATTAATCAAGTAATCGTACGCTCATCGATTTATATATTATATGTTACATTTTGAAATGATGTTAAATATGATCGATCTGTTTTTTTTATTATTTAAAATAAAATGAAGTTTTTGTAAAAAAAACATTCAATACAAAGATATATTTGGTGTTTTGTTTTCACAATACATATAATAAAATTCTCAGGCTCGGTTTTCAACTAGTATCAACTTGTAAATATTTTAAAATTTTCCGATAATTTGGTGTAATTGTGGATTTAGTAAAATAATGTAAAAAAGAATTATCGGTTAACGATGAATCTATTAGACCCACTAGAGCGATAAAATTATCGGTTAGTATAGGGCTAAAATATTGGTTACATTTTGTTCCACATACATGATTCGTATGAAAAATCAATTCATAAAAATGTTTTCACTGGAGATTTAATTTTATGGATACCGGAACCTAAATAGTGATGATCAATTGACCATGGACTGGTAAGTTTGTTTCAATAAATTACTTAAAGTTTATAATTAAATAATTAATTTTATTACAGAATTACTGAAAAGTATTGCAAAAATAGTTAATGATATGAAAGCGTATTGTTTTACAAAGCAAGGTGCAAAATACACGTGCTCAATCTTATGTTGAATTTAAATAGATAAAAAAATTAAAATAACTTGTAATCGGATGTGAGATCTGATGTGAGCGGATTTCCTGTGCGGAGATGTGACCAGAATAAAACGATTAGTCATTCATAATTGTGCGCCAATTTTGCACAAGCTGTACTCATTGTATAAAGATTGCAAAAAATATATGCGTTAAAACATCTGTGTATTATAAGTATGTACATAAACATTGACAATGCTTATATTCATACGAGTATGTTCAGCTAAAAATTTCGTTCATTTGATAACATTTTGTAAAGAATATGGCTTTACATTATATTAAGGTAATATTCGTCAATACTTTAAAAATCGGGAGTGTTCGAATGATATGAAAAAGTTTTTTAAAAATGTGATTAGATAAATATTGACGTAGAAATTTAATGAAAGAATATAATAGATATTATATTAACGAAAATTGAACATTAACATTAAGTTTGTTAAATTTTTGACCAGAGTTTTAACAATTTAGTGACAGGTTTAAGAATATCATTGATTGAATTGGCATTAAGTTGGTAGAGCTCCATTATAACACGGTGAAAAAATAGCAATGTATTTTAATTTTATAAAATTTATAAAATATTAAGTTGATAGCTATTTTGGCTTATATATCGCTATCAGCTTTATATCGTATAAATTTTGTAGAAATAAAATACATTACTGTTTTTTCATAGTCCAGACATAAATATTTTGATAGTATTCAATATTTTCGTTGAAAAATTGGAAAAATATAACTTAAAAAAAAACAAATATTTCGGAGCCTAGAGATTTTCTAAAATTACATTTGTCTTCACATTCGTGACATTTGTTAAACATGTTTAAAAATAATTCAATTCAGAAGTATTAAAAAACTATCTTTGTTAATAATGCATACAAAACAATATACTACAGAACATTGAAGGCATTACATATGGCAATGGTATTAAATTCGTATAATTTTATCTAAGTATATTCCTTTTGCACTGTACCTGTCATATAATTATTTATCTGGAGTGTAAAATGATTAAATTATATACTGATGAACATATCCTTGACATTTAAATAATAAAAAAATGCATCGAAATAAAATAAATGCTCCATATTTATACGCAACATATTTTAATGAAATGTACATATTTTGATTGTTGAAATACATTAAGTCTAGGCTCATGAAATATATATAAAATATGTAGTTATCTACGAGTCATGAAAATAATAGTGTATTGCTTGTCTCTGTATAAAGATCATTGTCATTATTTTAAAACGTAGATCATTTCATTAATATGATTTGTTATTTCACATTGGATATCAATGGTAAAAATATATGT
The DNA here is from genome assembly GCA_028555115.1 of Himalopsyche japonica. Lineage (NCBI taxonomy): Eukaryota > Metazoa > Arthropoda > Insecta > Trichoptera > Rhyacophilidae > Himalopsyche > Himalopsyche japonica. The sequence goes on along the minus strand of JAHFWJ010000446.1, from coordinate 1,958,995 downwards.
TATACTACTAACAGGTATTTTAATGCTTTTGAAAAATGTTGGGGTAATAAAATAATAGCTAACGGCCTTACAAGAAGTTTTTTTTAAAATGTAATTCTCTTTTAATTTAATCGTGTGTTCGTCTGAATATATGTGGTTGTTAGATAATTTATTCCAATTTTTATAGTGATCTTTTAACATCGTAAATTTTGACCAATTGTACTTGGTAATAAACTGAGATAAAAAAAAAATAATGAAATTTCGAAATATTTTTTTGGGAAAGATGGTTTTACATTACATAATAAATTCTTAAGATAATATTAAAATTGAAAATTTGTTTTATTCTGATTGGTGTGGTGAATTGGGGTATTAAATATTACACGTATTTCGAATCTTTCTCGAGAGACATGTCAAATAATTTATTTCTAATGTACGCAATGATTCATATTGTTAACTTGAAAATGAAAAATGGGGAGTTTTTATTTTTTTCTGGACGTGGAATGGAAGTAAATAACAAATGAAATAATTATAGCCCCAGCACCAAATAATATAATATAAATATTAACTCGTTTTTGGAGAGAAAAACTCCGAAAGGTTTTCATTTTACTATGGTGGATCACCTGTTCAATTTGAAATGTTATTCACCAATAATTAATAACCATCTATGCTCTGTCTAGTCCTTATTCTCACTACGGAGCATTTCCAGATAATAATATTTGTTGAGAGCATGGTCGTTTTCAATACAATGGTATACAAATTTTCAATTCAAATTTTTCATTGAAAAGTTAACTTCTACAAACTGCTGTCGGGTCCATCGCGAGCTCGTTCTTGTTACTACAGTCGGCTAAAATGATCAAAAATTTTCTGTTGACCTAAAACGTTATCATTGAAGTTAAACACATTATAAATCAATATCACCACAGTCTGACATTGTTGCGTATTTTATTAATTTTATTGTGTAGATTCTTTCACGAGATCAATAGATCATTTGCTAAGATATAATTTTAAACGGCTTTACTGAGTTAATAATTATGTTCTTTACGTGCGGTAAAATTTCGACACCACAACTGAAAATCGAAAGGTATTCGATATCGGCTTTAATCAAAATCTTACAACATTTTCATATGATTGGCTTGCCCAAGATATGTTTTTTAGAAGGGCTTAAAAAGTTTAGACGTTACACGATTGAATATAAACACCCAACATATATTATTTAATTATTTACATATATTAATTAATGTCTAATTATTATTATGGGAAAGAAGAAACTTTTTTTTCTTTGCTCAGCGCCATCTAGTAAAATGGAAAATATAGATACTATATTCAATCAAATTAATTAAAAATTAATCAAATGAAAACAATTAAATATTTTTTTATTGATTGAATTGGTATTCACTTGGTAGAACTTCATTATAACACGGTGAAAAAAATAGCAATGTATTTTAGTTCTACAAAATTATTTAAAAAAAATATAGTTGATAGCTATTTCGGCTCACGCCATCGTCAGAACTATCCGTTCTGTAGTTCTGACGATGGCGTGAGCCGAAATAGCTATAAACTATCCAAAAAAAAATGCTATTTTTTTCACTGTGTAATATTTTTTAGATTTTCTGTGGCCATTTGTTTTTTAAGTATTTGAATAAAATACAGATAATTTATGACGATTGCTACATTTATCGTATATTATTAGATTATAGTAGTCACTTGGATTCACTACGAAATGTAGATTTTGCGACTTTTCTGTTTGTTTTACTAATGTAGCAGTCATCGTTTGCTGAAAATGTTGTGTGATTTTTAGTAAAATATTGTATTTTGTGAGACTGTATGCCATTATAAATCATTGTGTAGAATAAAATATATCTTTGCAATCTTTGAAAGTATTATGTATTTATGTGTGAATTTATTGGCGTATAAGGATAAATAAACACCTGCTGAAAATAGCATTGAAAATAAGAGTATAGTAAACTTAAAACAACTGCGTATTATGCCGTTGAAAAACTATTTTATATGTTTGAATTCTTTAGTCTCAAAAATGTGACCGTGAATTGGTGAAAGTATGTCATGCAAAATATTAAATTTATACTTAGCCGTATATCGTCAAACAAATCTAGACATATTCACAGACATTTATTTTTTATTTTGATCTATCGTGAATAACAAGTCAATAAAATAACGTATGCGGTCGGTCAAACATTATGGTTTTCGCTTTTTGTTTTCTTATGTGTGGATATTTGAATTGTATTCCTATTTTTAAAATATAGATACGCATGCAGCACAAGGCTATTTTTAATTATTGAGCGTAGAAAAAAAAAACATGTTGAAATATAACGCTACTGTTGCAAGTAATTAAACTGTGGTTTTTGGACGATAAATAACTTTTAATTTTCAAAGATAATATTCTGAAATATTTCGTATTGAATATGCTGAACACGAGTGGTTTTATCCATTAAAAATATTAAATTTTTTAAGTATTTCGGAAATCGTTAATATCAAGGAAAAAAAGCACAGGCGCGGAAGATATCAAAACTTTAGCGAGCAGTTTCAGATTGTATGTGCAGTTATTCAGTCATATATTTTTTTTTAATTAAATAGTTACACTTGATTATTAATATGCAATTATGTCAAACACATATTGTAATTAAATTTTCTATACTAAATAAACTGGTACTGAAAACGAAAAAGAAAGATGGAGACAAATATTCAAATGATAAATTTTTCCTATATTAGGAATGCCTTACTTTGTATGTGCTTTCTGCTTTATAAAATCCTTACCATTGAGTATTATATACGTAAGAAATCTATACACTCCACCTTAGGACTGTTGACATTGGAAATTTTACAACAAAAAATCTTTTACATTTTTCCTTTCCACTAGATTTAAAATCATATTTTTTTTTATTTTTAAAATTCGTGTACTCTTAAAAAAATGCTTTATAGCAGAGCTTCAAGACAACAATAAGCTTAATTTTTAAGCTTGCAAATAGCAAGAAAGTGTTGACTATTAAATACTCAGAAGAAATATTTTTTTTTAAATGAAACGTTAATGAATGAGAAGCGTCAGTTTGGACTTTTTTTAAGTATATTTATTATTTTTTTTCTAATATTGAATTATTCTTTTATCGAATTATCTTATCAATCATTGATTGTAGAAAAATGTATGTAATTAATTAACCATGCTGTTTTCCGTTCACTCTCACCTTCGCTTAGCAAACCAACAACGGAAGATATTTAATGAATGCATACTGTGTCTAGCTTAGTAGTCGTGATTGCTCTCCAAGTTTCGTCTGACCACTTTCTCCAACTGGGCTGTTAAAGAACGCTGATTACTTTCTTGACGCAAGGTCCACGATGTTGATGCCCACGGCTGAATCAGCCAACCGGATGGACCAGTAAAAAATCCGACTCCCAAAGCCAAAATGGTGTATGTAACAATTCGCTTCTATTCAGAAAAACGACATGAAAAATAATATTTCGTTTCACACATGCTGTTTGATTGTATCTTCACTTCTTATTTTGTCATTTAATTTCAGGAGGAGAAAGAGTATGTTGACGAGTCTTAAAAAATTAATAATATCACGTTAAAGGGTTTATCTGTCACTTGGCGGAAAGGCATTGCATGTAAATAAGACAAAAATTTCTAACTATTTTTAGATCAGGGCCAGTTTCGCTCATCACAAGCATTATCAGCAATACAAATAAGAAAATATTTTGAAAATTTTGTGCTCAAATTATGAGGAAATTTAAATCTTAAGTAAAGTAAAACTTAAAGGCAAGCTCAAAGGCTTCGGAAGTGAGAAAATTATTTACGGGTAACAATATATAATATATCAAAATGTTTCATAATTATTCAAGACTTCATGCACTTTGAATTGGATTTTATTTAATAGGAAATTAGTACTTCGTTGAAATTATATATTTTTTTTATTTTAGATATATATTGTGTGATACCCTGTAAATTATTTTCTCAGGTCTTAAACCAGTGGTTTTGTATATCTGGTAATTTTAAACTCAATTTTTTATTAAATCTTCGTTTTTGATTTATATAATATCAGTTGATGATGCTCGTGGCAAGAGAAACTGGCTCTGATATAAAAAATATATGCAATTGGGTTTTTATTATTTAAAAATTTAAATGAGACAAGTGGCTTAATAATCATTCTTGATACTTTCTGTTTTTAAAATCGGGCAGGTTTAAGGGATTTTTGATCTGCAACGTTGGGCACTGCACCACGAACTTGACACAACAGGCTACATAAACGCTTCTTTAAAATCACTCGATAGTCAAATCGAGATTTTACAGAAGAATTAATATTCATGAGGTGAGAATATTCATTTACACTTCACATGCTTCTTTCAGCTGAATGACTATTGTTATTTAATCGACTTTTAAACGCTGTTATGTTTTTATCACATCACCTACGATTAAAAAGATGTAAACAATTGCTTCTGCTATATTAAAAGTTCAATGGTAACATTCAATTCGGTTTTTACTTTATTATAATACTTAGTGATAAGTGAATGTATTTATCTGAATTATAGAGATCGGTAGAAAATTATATTTGAAAACAATTGATTGATGTTAAAAATTTATCAGTTACCACAATTACTTCATAATACAAAAGACCTAACTATTAATTATCAATTTCGCTAAATTTAATGTTGATCTTATTCAATGATTTTTTTGAATCATTGAAATCGAGAGTAATCTATTATATATAAGGGTTAGCAAAGCTAACGCAAGCGTGCTGGAGATATCACGTAAACGATTACGGAATATTTTTTCAATGTAATTCACCAAAAAAGATGTCTGTTAAAAAAGTTGAGATGTGCAGTAGATATAAAGCAAAATTTGTCATTAAATGTACAGCAGCTAATATCATATACATAAATTAATGATAGTTTTTTTCATTGGCACTCCGGATAGTTGAAAAATAATATTTTAAAAAATTTGGTACTCATACATAAAAGGTTTACCAGCACTTATTTATTCCATTGGAAATATTTATGCTGCATTATTATTTAACATGCTGTAGTAATATAATAACATACACTCAAAATTAGTATGTGCTATAATTTGATATATATGGCATTATTGTGATTTGTGATAAATACATATCATTTGATTTGTATCTATCTTATATTAAATAGGTAAAACCATTAAATGTTGAAATTTTAAAAATCGAACAGCATTAAAAATATTTTATGCACGCGTAGACTCCATATTTGAAATTATTTATTTACGTGTTTTTTTTTTTTGATTGGTATCATTGCTTTCCACTTTCTCGCAATAATTTCTATGGAATGACTCAACACATTAGCTAAAATACCTCTGGTTAGTTCAAATAAAAACCACTAGAGTTTACAGATGGTTCAATCATAAATCAAAAGAGAATGACTTGCATTTTCTATGGCAAGAAGACATTTCAAGAAAGCGGTTCTTTGTGATTAAATTAATAATATACTATACTATGTATAAACGAATAAGTTTATTAACAATAGCTATGGATAAAAATGTCATTTTGTTACCTACAATATTGATGTAATGCTTAATTTATTTTATAGTTATATTCACCACTGCAAAGTCAAAAATATATCAAGATTGATTGTAATATTTCAAAAAAATGAATTTTTTCTTTTTTTATATATGCGTAATATTGACACATGTATAGAACGTCGTAATTTCACTAGCCACGTATTGCAGGCCGTCAGAAAACGACTAAAAAACGCTTGTCTTGGAAATTTTAAGTGACATTAAATGAATACCACAACTCAATGACTTAGTAGCCTTGGTATATTAATTTTCGCATCAAGAAATATTTTCATTAAAATTTTATAATTTCTTTTTACAATGAATAAATTTGAAATGGTCTTATCATCAATCTTTAAATACGCATTTTTCATAAAAAGCAAGTGACAAGGATAATGCTTCTATTTTTAAATCGATATCTGGATGGAAAATTCCTTGAAATTACATTAAATATAATTCACAGTGTTTTACAAATTTATATCCAAAATATTTTTTTTTTGTAATTTCATGTATCACAAAATAAATATCTTGACATTGGTTGGATATTGTAACATTCCGGACATCAAAATCTTTGGATATTTTGGTACTGTGATAACAAATGCTGCTTTAATAATTATTCAGAACAGCAAAAACAAATTTTTGAAATCAGTCTGACCTTCTAAGATTTTTAATATCTTTAAAATACTTTATGACTAATAAAGTTACATCTCTTATATTTTACCACATTAAAAATTATTATTAAAGATTAAAAAAGTGAAAAAAACAGCATTCATTATCAGCATTATCTTTTGCTATTACAGTTTGGATTTATCCATACATGGATTGAAAACCAATGCATGATTTTTTTCCATCTGGAAACTTGAATTTTATCAACGTAGTATAGAAATGAAATATTGTTATTAGTCAATTACGGGAAAAAACATTTACTATTTATTTATTGTAAAAAATTATAGTATTCAATTAGTGAGCACTTTCAATTCATTAGTCTCAATAAAACAGTAATGATGTAATTAAAATGTGAATTATGTGCTATTAAGATATACACCTGCCTACCGTGAAATATCAATCTCTTTTTATTGAAATATTGCAGTAAATTTAAGTAAGATTAACGACATAAATTGAAATCTGCGAGAATAAAAATTTATCGTCATAAAATATAGTACCAGATAATTTTCTATTGTATTTAATTTGATATTCATCAAATTAAAACATTTATCAATATATCTTATATGTGATTTAAATTGAAACAGTTTCCCCATTCAGGAATTTTGATATCTTACAGTGCCACCTGGTTATTTCATTCAGGAATTTTGATATCTTACAGTGCCACCTGGTTATTTCAAGTATATGATAGTACTTACATGACATCTTTGAATGAAAATTGAAAATAAAAAAAAAGTTCATATGATACAGTTACTTGGTCTCATTAACCGTGGCAAGTTTCATCCATTTAATAGAAGTGGGTCTAAAAAGTTGTATTTTTTTAGTAATAAGCGAGTACGAAGCAAGTTTGTGGATAGTTTACTTTCTCATACAACATTTCAGAGCAAGTAGTAAGTGCGCGTCGTTTTCAGGGGCGTTTCGATAAAATCGAAAGTTAGCAGATAATTCCAGTTGCTGTGAACTCACTTTCTTTCAACCGGGCTTTATTTTAAGCCGCATTTATGTAAACATGTCTCTGGCGAACACAAGATTGCCATCGATTGATCGGTTATGTTTTATTCACGGTCAGTAATGTTGAAAGCATCTATAAAATTAAATGTAATATGGAATGGAAATAACATTAAATGTTGCAGTAATTTCATAACTGCCAAGATCTTGTGTTGAAAGCGATAACAAATACGTCAGTAACGAAAGAGGTTTGAATGGCATTATATTAATAATTAACAGAGAGCCCATTTTGTATTTTATTAACTTGTTACCTGCTGAGCCGTTTAAAAGATATTCCAACACCTAGACTTCAAAAATTTATTGAATAATAATGGTTTGAAACAATCTTGTTGAGTTTGTCAGGACAAATCAAGCAATGCATTTACTCAAAAATTAGCGAGTACAGTAAGGTTTAACCACTGTTAATTCATATATTTTTGGGTATCAACTATCAACACAGAAAATTAGCTTTTTACACAGTTGAGACGTTAGGAGTCTGAGGGTTAAGGAAATTAAATACGATAAGAATATTAACTCATGGACATATCCCAAAGAGGATATATATGTATTATTTTATTATACTCGAATTATTACCAGAAAGTCCTATCCTCCTGTGTCTCATCTATCAAAATTATTTTTTAATTGTGGCAACTAAAAAATGGAGTGGAATTCAGTTATTTAAGCAGTGTAGTGAATTAATGAAAATATATAAAAAATGACGATGGCGTGAGCCGAAAAAGCTATCAACTATATTTGTTAAAAATAATTTTGTAGAATTAAAATACATTGCTATTTTTTCACCGTGTTATATAAAAAATATTTACTATACGACTATGTTGTTATTTGTTCACAATATTGAATTATTAAGTTTTGAGTAATCAGCGGAGTTGATGGCATCAAATTGATAACTGCTTTGTTTTTAGATAGCTAATTCATTTTATATAATATTTGAAATAAAATTACTGATTTCGCTTACATGAAGTGTATAGTATAAATACGAGAGAGTTATTTATTGACTCTTTCTGCACATCAATCATTAAGATGTTCTTTGAAGAAGATGTTGAACAGTCGTAATTTATTTTATCTAGAATCATATATTGTTAACCCGCTCCCTGCTTAGCCATGGAAATAATATTCCATCCCTGAATGTGTCAAAATATTTGTTCAAAAGTAGGTGTTAATCAAGTTTATGACGATTATTAGGCCAGGCTTTATTTCAATAAACAAATTAGATCTTAGAAATTTTACATTGTTAATTCATTTATATTATTAAGTGTTTTTATAAAGACACTGAGAACAGTTGAGTTGTTAGCAGTAAGAGAATAAATTAGGAGAAAGTGATCGGATGTTTTGAGAAGTGACATTGTGAGTGTGAAATTGATATGAAAAATTTTATGGACACTAATGAGACAGAATTTAATAAGCTATTATAGTTTAAGTATTCAATGAAAAAACCTAACACTGTAGAACAAAATTAGGGCATTGAAACATGAGAGGACAGTTCAATGTGACCATAACATTTTTTTTATATAGAAACTTATTCCGTTCAAACAATTTAGAAATTCTCAAATTGGTCAATTCTATTCTGCAAGCTGAATGTGAACGTATAATTGAATCGCTATATCGCAAAAAGTGTACTTGAAAAAGGTAGAAAAATGCCGATAAAAAACCAAATTCACTGCGCTTTTTTCAACTTCAATAGAAATAATAGTTAACGATCGTTAATAAATGAAATTGATTAATATTTCCTGTATTTTCAGTCAGAGAAAAATAAGAATATTATATACTATCTTCAATATTACGTTTCAATTCAAAGTGATTAATCGATTTTGGACACATATCGAGTGGTTCTGTTTGCTAAACATTTTGCGTTACAATTAAACATTACCAAAGTAAATGAAAAATTATAATATTGACTTTTTAATAAAATTGCCGCATTTTGGTAATTGTTTTAAATACAGTGGCAGCTTGTTGATTGGAAAAGAAAAGAAGATCTTTTTATTTTAAATACTTTATTTAAAATAATACAAGTTTGTTCATATTTTAAAAAAATCATCGAGTTGATCTCATGTGATTTGAAGATTTTATAATATCTGCCGTATTTGCGAAGTCGGATATTAAAAAAAAAAAGGTAAGTATGTATATATATGACATAAAAAGCACAATGGGAATGAATACACAATATTTTATCATTTCAAGAACCGTTTGTATGTGTTTTTAAAATTCGAAAGTTGCGTACAGGAAATTAAATATTTTATTTCAATGAATTATTAAGTCACATCCAACTGAAATTGACTTACGAATACGTTTTGGATATCTATTATATGCAGCTATAATTTTCAGAAGGCGTTTGATTATGTCAGCGTTTCCTCAGATGCAAAACACAAAAATATAGAGTAATTACCTAATTACTGTCGTAGCCGTATGTGTGTAACAAAAACGTGGGTTTTAATCTGGCAAAGTACAAAGAATTTTTTTCAAAGAACAGTGGAGTAAATAGAACATTGTTTGATTTGGCAATGCAATACTGTTTGAGTAGTATTAATTAAAAACTATATTAGATAAAAATATGAACCTTTTAAGTTCTACAATACATGAATAGAACAATGACTAATTCGATAGTTCTGTTAACGCGCCCCGTTATTAGGATCGGATGCAAAGTAGGTTGGAAGAAATAAAACTTTGTAGAATGAACGCACTTTGAATGACAAAAATAAATTTACAAGTCGATAAAAAAAATAATTTATTAATAATTTATTCATAGATTTAACGCCATATAGCAGTGCTCGGGAAATTATGCCGAAAGAACTTTTGATGGCAGGTCATGAAAACTACTTCTATGAACTAGAAAATTTGTTTCAAAAATCAATCCGATTGAGATGAAATTTTAGTGGGTTGTTTCGAACACACCCGTAATTTTTTTAAATTAGAAAAATCAGTTGATTAGGACCGGTTTCGCTTATTGTGATAATTTTCTTTTCCATCTGACTGCGATAAAAAAAACAATTGTTTTGAACATGCTTGGCAAGGTTTCTGAATTAGTACAAGCATGAGATCGGGACCGGTTTTGCTTATCGCGAACACTGTCAACTGATACACGGGACTGTGTGGATATGTTTTTCACGTGGAAAGCTTTATGCGGCCTGCTCACGCGTCGTAAGAACGCCTGATTTATTAGTATACGTAACAGACGGAAAAAAACAAATATATTGTTTATCCAAAAGCTCTTAAGTGAACAGAATTAAAACACATACACTTTCTTTCTTTAAATGACACTGCAACGCATGCCAATAACATTGTTTTAATATGAAATAAATTTACTAGTTTTTTTTCAGATGCACGTTAAGAGTCTAGTACTTTCAATTACCTATTTTGCTGCAAATCAATGTCGGCCGCTGTTCTATGAGTATTAACTACGAAGCTACATAATACAATATTGTTTTTGTTACCCTAAAGATTAATAACATTACATCGTCCATAAATTATTGTCTAACATCAATTATCTATTATTTAAATCATATTATACTAAATCTAATCAATAAAATAATGAATCTACCGTAGTTATTTTTTATCGCCGGAAGAATGTATCTATCGCTATCAGTAGTAGGTAGAACACCTATGTAGTTTTAAATTATACTACGTATTTTATGATCGATTTTATCGTCCATTACACGAAGCACCATACAATAATTCACGCATTAATCTTTTAAGATGCAAATAAAAACATTAGATAAAAATATCTCAAAATTTGATGACTAATAAAATAGATGATTTCATTCATGAAAGGTTAGTAGGTAAACTGCAGAAAAACATTTTTTTCCAATAAACAAGCTGTTGTCAAAATAAACCTTTTGTGTTTTGTGCGAGACGTGTAAATTTGTAGTTTCTATTCCAACTTTCACCCGAACATGGACGTTTACTTCCATAAGCAATTAATATGTTGGTAAAATAAGTTACATATTCATTTGTAATTCGGTGATAATTATTCTTGATATATTTGTCGATGACAAGTATTTACATATATTAAGTTTTTTATGAATAGCATTTTAAATTCACAAAGATATAAACTAGAAGAATAGAAGAGTTATAATAAAACCAATACAGTTATTTATTTATTTTCAAATAATAAATAACTACTTATCGATATTATTGCAAAAATAAAAATATACAATATATTACGGCGTTAAAATATTTAAGTTAAAAGAAATTGTGAAATATGAAATAGAGAAAGAATTTAAAACACAATTCTGTTTTGTTGTCTCCACTGAAGTAAGTTTATTTAATTTTTTTATTTTAAGTAGCTATGATAATATTGAACGCCGTAGCCGATTAGTTATATAATACTGTACGATTTAAAGCTTATGTTATATTTCTCATTATTATTTTTTTCTCTTGAAAGTTTTTAGTTATAGCCAGCGGTAAGAATATCCGGAATACATTCTTATTGACTTTGCCATCGCGTCTGATTTTCAAAAACACTTCTTAGAGAAAGTGTCTAGTCATTTTCTAGTCTTCTTCTATCCATTCTATCATCTTTAAGGCTTCTTTATAATAAGGTGTGAAGCCACCAATTTTCTTCTAGTTTACTTTCAACACTAATCTTATCTATTAAAATCCTATACTTAATAAATTGAGAGCAGACACAGGTACACAAAAAAGTTATTTTCTATTTAGAAAATAATAAAAGAAAAGCGAATAGAAATCTTGTAAAATACTTATCTGCTTCATTCGTATACATGCAACATTTTGCTAAAATTAAAAAAAAATGTGGGGTTTTTACAGCGACCATGCTTCGATCTTTAGCACAGTTCGTTTTCAATAATTGAAAAAGAACAAACTTCATTGAAATTCTCTCAATATGGTAATAGCGAGTATAAGCAATACGAATATTTTATTAACAAATATACGAAAACAATGCCATCGAACTTTGGACTTGACCCATTTTATTGAAGATTGACATTCTATACAGAATGTACAATATTCCATACTGTCCGAACGAATTGAAACGAATTGTCCTTAAGTTTTTTTTACTATATTTCCTTTCTAAAAATACTAAAAACAAGTGGCTGCAAATTAGTCGAAACTCAGAAAACCAAAATTTTTGTGATAGAAATTGTGTTACGTTCATGACAATTACTAGGTAAATTATTTTTTTTAAACAAAAGACGCAAATTAATCAACCTTTTCCCTAGCTCTTTTGCTTCCAAGTTTTTATAATATATTTTAATATAACTAAGAATTTACTACTATCCTTCTACTAACTCTGTAGCTGTAGTATACAGAATTTGTTGCAATAATTAAACACAATACTTAGATACTATTTCCACAATTTTATAGTTTTAAAATCAGGACTAATGTCACTTATCGCGAGTATTATTAACTGAATTATTATCAATGATCAGCTGTTAATACTTAACTATTCCTAATTTTAAAAATATTAAATCGTGGAAATAGTACAAAAAAAAATATGTTTTATTATTTATTATAATGCCTTTCCAGCAAGAAATGACAGAATGACTTAAATTAAATATTTATGCTAAAATAAAGAAAAATGTATGGTATTTTAGATGGTGTCAATTATATGATAATATTAAAATAAACAATGTTTTTGTTTTAATTTTAATCCTGAGTATGTTTTGTTTAACGACGATGAATTACGATTTTATTTAAATACTGTATGAAACAACAACTGTTGTATTTACAAGCCGACTGACGTCATCTGGAAATTTCAATCGAAAATGTTGTGTTGAGACTAATTGCGAAAAAAGCGTTATTAAATTCAGCAGATGGTCGTAGCAATACGTTTTTATTGAGTCCTGAAAATTTTGCCGTACTGCAAGATATCCCGTATACATGCTTTGCAGTCGATATGCAGTTTGTACATACACAGTTGGCAGTAAGAGTCTTCCTACGGTCTAGCGTGATTGACGCCCGGATTTTAAAATAATTAGAAATCCAATATTCTTGATCTCAAATCTTTATACAACAAATCTGAATTCGTGCAGAATGATAGTATTAATTCCATTTTTTATAAGTTTATATTATTTTTTACTAAAGCTGATATGATTTATTTGAATCATTGTATTTTTTCAAATAATTATTCTTTGTGCAAACATTTTGATGTTTCAATGGTATTTGTAAAATAATTTCATGTCTATAATGTAATATTCAATCTCGTGGCGATCTAGTATACATCTTTTGTGTGCGGCGTTACACGTTTGTGGACATGCTGTCCATATCAACTTGACGTCTCTTTACAGAACTCATCTCCGATACAAATGGCATTAGAAAGTTTCGCAGTTGTTTTAACATAATCACGGAGTGCTTTATACTTTATACCATCTTGTACTCATCTGATGGCCTCCATTTGTAAATACCACACTGGACGTTGAACGCTCATCGTAGTATCACATAGATTTTTTCAACATTTAGTGTGCGACGGGGTTAATTGAAAAAGTATATGATCGGCTCACTATTTGTATGACAATTTGATTCATGGTCAACACATCTGTGTATAAGAATTTGTATGCTTCTGTTTATTGGCTTTATCGTTATGACTTATGGAAATTTTGTTCTTTTATTTATCATACACTTCATATTGGACTTACCATATATTGGATAAAAAAAAATAGATTCACAATTTTCAAATCACTTTATAAAATAATCGTATAATATAAATTTATACTCAGCGCCTACGTGTTTACATCTTTGAAATAAATATCGCAAGATGACGGCTTTGGAACAGACGGAAAACAAAAGATATAAATCATCACACAAAATTTTAAATGAGCAAGCAAATATAAGTCGGTGGCCGCTCCTCAGATCATTGCAAGGGGCTATTGCCTACCAGTAATAAACCATAACAACAATCCCGTCCAATATTTAAGCTCATTGAAATTGCCGCCTGTTTAGTTTCATTTACATTATCAAAATTTTTAGTTTATTGCTAGCAGGAAATAAGCTAGGTCGTTAAAACAGAAGAAAAGATGTATTGTGTACCTTTTCTACACAGCTATATATAGATAAGCAAATGTACGCTTAAACATAGTTCCGACGTTGGCGTGAGCCGAAATAGCTATCAAATTTATCTTATATAAAAAAAAATGTGGAACTAAAATACATTGCTATTTTTTTACCGTGTTAAAAAAACAGTATGAAGTCGTTAACAATATTTTGTTATTATGCTCAATTATACGATTAGACATTTGGGAATGACATGTTTTTTTTAAATAAATATTTTTTTCAATTCACGTGTGCTTCTAATGCGAATCTTACAGCCTCTTAAAGGAGGTTATTTCAACGGATATTTCCTATGAGAACTGTCTTTCTTGCTAATCTTTTATTATTGTATACTCTACTTGTCTTCGATCAGAGCTCCATACGTCGATTGAAAAAAAAATACTTGACGGCTTAAGCGAGAATTACATCGGAAGCAAATTACGTTGACTGTCACAGCATGCGTCCGCCTTATACAAATATATAATGTTGACAGTTTTAAATGAACAAAAATTCAAAATACAATATTGAATAATCCATTTTTTACGAAGCAGAGAGTAAATATTTCTTCATGTTGGGCACAACAATAAAAATATTCAAATATAGTTCGTCCAGAAAAATAACATTTACAGTCAAAATAGACGAAAAAACTATGAATTATGAATGAAATTGGCCAGACAACACAATAGACAAAGAATAGAAGAGCTATTTCAGTTTAAAATTTTACATATTCTCTCCTATTACATATTGATCTGCACATTTGCTGTTAAATTATGGGCCATAAAGGTGAAGAAAGTTGAACTAGATATTTTTATAGACCACGTTTTATGCCACAGTAATAATATAATTATTCTGAGAAATTGGGATCGATTAGGGTGAAACTTAATTATAGAAGACGGACATGACAGATTTAAAACCAGAAGAAAACAAGCCGCAGAATTTATTTGAGAAAACTTTGTTTATTTTTAATCTACCAAAAGACAAACTTCAACGACCAATTAAAACTTTTTAAAATAGAACACAATAAAAAAGTTTTTTGTCTATGATTGCTTGCTATAATTTTTTTTAAGCACATATTTATATTTATATTTATTAATTATTTTTCATCGGTTCTGATTGTAAATAAAAATTGTTAATTATTAATAATTATTATTAATTTCACTACAAACTTGACTCGAGTCTTAAAAGAGTTTTTTCTCCAATTGATTCATGTTTTGAAAATAGTCAGTTTGGCTTATTTTTTAACCAATTAATATTAATCTTATTTAGACAAAATATTATCGTCATTTTTCGAACGAGTCTTAATTGGAAATAAATAATCGATTTTGTAAATCAAATGTTTTCTATTTAATGGATAAATACAATAGCTAGTTTCGTATAAGGTAATTTGTTTTTAAAATACCAGATTGAATTCTACTTAAAACGAAGGCCGGCCGGCTGTATCATAATTATCGATCGATAGAAAATAATATTTATTGACAGAGCAATTATATTGTTATAATTTTTCCTATACTCATATTCGAATTTTAAAAAAAAGCGTTGACAATTTCGTAACGCTGGGCGTAAAAAATAGATCAATTTTACTCTTCAAAATGTGTCAGCAGATTTTACATCCATTATGCTTCACAATTGGAAAATTGGCAACGCTGTATTCAAAATAATTGAATGGATTTATCGCCAAATGAAGTGTGTTATTTCTTATATTATAGTCGGTAGAGGAAAAACTTGCCGGTGAATGACTTGGATATTGAATCCATTACTGTGTATCTAAGGGTTATTACTATTGTTGCGTTGTAAGATGGTTAAAATAAATAAATTTTCGGCAACAGGAAATGACTCTCGTCTAATTTACTATGGAGCTTATAACAAATGCTCTGTTTACTCTATAGTTCTGTTTTTTGACGCAAAAGAAATCATCTAGAAGACCGCTGGAAATAAATATTGACAACTGTACTATTTTATGTTATTAAATTTTGTTACTTATTATTGACTGTCTAAAAATTATCGAGAATTTTATCTGCACTCCCGTCATTCATTTAAATGTGCTTTATGCTGCTTACTAACTGGATACGCCTGGTGAGAGACCTAAATGCGCATCGCGTGATGATGTGAACAACGTTGCGTATACATCATATTAGATTCATGTCCGGTGATTTTTAGCCAGTTTTGATTTTTTATATTTTTTAAATTTGATAGCTATTTCCGGTGAAATATCGTTGCATCTTCGTAAATAAATTTAGAATCAGAATTAAAAATGATCAATTATCGAACATCATTAGTTGAATGGGTTCATTATATGTGAATTTCATAAATATCAAAATATTGATTCTTTAATTTTGTAATCTTACGATATTTTTGGTCAAAGCTGTTTTTTTTAATAAAGTTTAATCAACCGTTAAATATAATTAGTAATTAATATCACAAAAAATATTGTTAATAAGCTTCAAATGAGGTAAACGAATGCCTGCTATGGTTATTGCTTAATACATGAGTTTGTATGAAAATTAACAGTACGTGACGTCGATTAGTCGACGCGTGTGTTGCACGATTACCATTTATTATTTACGTGAAAATACTTTATGTATAATAATAAAATGTTCGCAAAGGTATTTTCAAAATAAAAGAACTGTATATCGTGATCAAAAATTCTACCAGAAAATTCAAAGAATTTCATCGCATACTAGTTATTTATAAAAACTCTGTAGAAAAACCTTAAGGTACTTATATATATAGTGCATTCAATATCACTGAATATAGACGACAAAAAAAAACAATTTATAATACTGTAAAAATACGCTTTTAATGCCAATCTTTCACTTGTTTGACCGTTTTTAAAAACACCGTTTTATTTCCATTAATTCAAACGCCAAAAGAACTTTCCAGATAAAACTTTAACGATAAAATGTCCATCTTTGTTTGACAGCTGGCGTTTTAAGATATAAAGTAGGCCATTTTTTTGAAAACCTTTAATGAAACAATTATTTTATTTTTCTCAGCCTAAATTTGCTGGTCATTTGCATTGCTTTTGTACTAATTATGTATACTTTTGAAGACGTCATTAATTTCTCTTTCTTCTCATCTCGATATTATGATTGTTGTGTCAGTTTTCGTTTGGAATGTTTGTAGGTTACCTTTGTTATAAAAATCAGGACAGAGCTTTTGTTCTTAATTTTTGGACATATTCAAACACGAACACCACAACCCGCCTGGGCAGCGTGGTGTTGCTATGTCCAAACAACCCCCCTGGAAAAAAAACACAGGGGGATGCCTTCATCCAGCAGTGGATCGACCCCGGCTGATTATGATGATATTCAATGTATGTATGAAAAGCATTTTAAATAAAATGTGCATTTTTTTCAGCATCCTCGTATGATTATCATAAATATTTTTTTGAAAGTAGAACCACAGCATTATTTTTAATCATTATTTAACATTAAAACAAACTATAGATTTCAATCTGCAGAACAAGTGTGATATATTTATTAAAAAATACCGGTCTATTTCAGAAATGGTCAAGTTGGCATATAGAATAATCAAAAAATGATTCGGTTAAAATGTGAAAACGTTTAACTAAAAATATTACAAAATAATGAAACAGATACAAATGATTCGTACACGATTTCGAGGAATAGTGTTTATAAATACTATGTAATGTTTTGTCACTACTTGGTGTTAACTGTCACACGTCTTGACGGGAAAGCATGATAATTTAAATAATAAAAACAACTTTTTGTATCAAAAAGTTTGATGACGACAAATATATATATCATGAAAAAATTATTAAAAATTATTTAAAAATGTTATTTTGCTATCGCAATCTTCAGCCTAAGTCTTTGTATGCAAACCGATTCCATTTAAATGTAAGCTATATCTTCTTCTTTAAGCATATATGATATTCCGGAAAGAATCTTGAACGTGTTGTAAAAATATATTAATTTTTATTAAAAAGAAAGCCCTCAGAGATGTGTATTACAAAATCATGTCCTTATTCATCAACAATATCATGATATGATAACCCTATGATAAATTGGTTTCGTAATATGACATGTAAATGTGTCATAAACTATTTTGAATTATCAATAATTGAACTTTTGTGCGCCAAAATGACAATCCTACCTTTCTTGTTAATGTAAAACTTTATTTTAAATAATTAAAACACATTTTTTTTTTGATCAGTAACGTATGGCTTTCCATTAAGAAGTGACAGTTAATACCTTAAAAGTGAAACTATATGCTCTTGATATTTTTTTAAAAGAATCGTCGATATGAGTTCAATACTTCTTAACGCGGTGAAAAAAAAGCAATATATTTTAGTTCTACAATTTTTTTATAAGATTTAGTTGATAGCTATTGCGGCTCATGCCATCGTCAGAACTATCCATTCAAATTATATATAATCCAATATTTTTTGTTTAAAAGTGTCAAACACCTTGTCATCTGATCTGTATTGAATCTGACAGGACGTTTAATAATGCTTAACGGTATTGTTTTAAAATTTGACATATTCCACGTGAACTAGCAATATTTTTCATGCATTAAAGAAGATTTTATTAAAACTAATTCAGTTGTTCTGTTTACCATTCTTTTCATAAGTTTTTCTTTATATATATATATACATATAAATTGAAAGGTCTATTGAATTCTATACAACATAAATCATCAAAAAGTTCTTCAACAATATTGAGCATAAGTAACAGATCTGATGATCATTGAAGGATTTTTTATATGCTAATGCTAGCGATAGAGAATTCTCATTCAAATTTATTGCATTATATTTTTGTATTCATTATAATATTTAAACAAAAAACGAAGATCATCGAACCTCGCGCAACAAATGTAAATTTTAAATCACGATTGCCATATGTTTCAAGATCCTGAATTTGATTTATACCTTATTTTTTTAAATATATAAAAAACCAATATTCACAATGAAGTATATATCTTTGTTACTTAACCTATTAATCGTTGAGATATTTATTTTGAAAGTATTATATATAAGTTATTCTGCAATGGGAGAAATTATTCGCACAATAAAATTGAAATTTGGAAGGTTTGCATCTTTTTCCTATCTATGAAGTCTGGAGTCTCAAAATATCTACGCACTACTGATGAAAAATCTTGGATGTAACCTGTATCCACATGATTCTCATACGGAGCGGATATGTTCTAATAAAAGAAAGGAAACAAAAAGAAATTTGAATTATTTAATGTTAAATTTGTAATAAATAATAATTTATTTTGTAGATTTTACATTACTGCTTAATGCTCATGCGTTAAATATGCTATATATTGTTTGCAAGTTCTAAAGTATTTAATTTCCAGTGAGGGTGACTGGTGGAATTTCAATAAAAAATTTAAATTATTGAAACTGTGTCAGCACAGAAAAATCTTTACTTTAGTAAAGAAGTTTCGTGAGAAATATTTCAGATGTCTATACTAGGGTAAATTTCTATTAAGTGGGTAGTTTTTTCCATTTAAATCTTTTAATCTAAGCACACAATTAGTTAATTTAAGATATCAACTGAAAGTGTATGATGGAATTTAAATATCACAATTGAATTGCTGAACTGTGTACAGTCCCACATTTTTCATCCCTCTCGATCCATATTTCGGCGTTCGGCATCATCGTGATTCCTATCACATTCACGTAATAGAACTGACAAACAAAGCACTGTTTACGTCGCTTATATGCAAGAGGAATTGCACGGAAAAATATAGTCCCTAAGGCAAGGAGCTAAAAATATATTTGAAGTAATTTTAATGAGTTGCGATTCGATTATAATGATATTTAATTTTGGAAAAAATAATCTTATGAACAATACAGCCTAATGACTTTGTGATGAGGGGTTTTCACAGTAATAAACTACTACTCAAATGTAATTGTGTAATTTGATACTCATAAAAAGAAAATTCCAACATAAATAGTTAATCTAAAAAACATCATCTGATATTGATTTAGCCTAATCTTCTAAAAACTTTCCCACTGCAGAGCAAGCTGTCACCGTCATAAATTCAGTGCAATAGTTGAAGGGTCAACATTCTTAGATGACCATTTCGTTTTGTTGTTGATCACGGGTCTTATTTTAGAATGAATATTTGAAGGCGTTGGCATTGCAGAAATTCCACCAAGCACCTTTAGTCAATATCATAAATTATATAATAGTTTTTAGATAGTCCATTTTTCTTTTTACTTTGCGAAAATAAACGTATATTGACATTAACAATCTAAATTCGAATTGTTATAATTTTGTACGACTCCACATGTTTTGTCACTAACGACCCGGGTTTCGCCTTTCAGCATCTTCAGGCATTCTATCACACGGATGCAACAGAACTGACGCATTAAAATAAACAGTTAGCATCGTTTATATAAAGTTGTAACAAATCAAATTTGATATTGAAATTCCATCAAGCACCTTCAGTCGATATCATAAATTATTTATTTTTTTCTATAATAATTTCCGTAAAAACAAGTTCTGTATAAATACTATATTATGAGTAAAATTTCTAAGCATCGAGAGCGGATGTGACATATTTTGATTTTGATAGTATCCAACTATATAATTATTTTTTTTTTACAAATACTTTACTTTCGAAAAACACTAAAACACAAAAAACAATAATTCAAGCGGACCGATACAGCAAAATTATACAAAAAATGTAGTATCCATCTTTCCGAGGCCATACACTTTGAGGCCGAAATTTCCATATATCTGTAAAATCTACTCGAAGCAATTATGCGGGCATAATAAATAAATGTGTAATGTGAGCGAAACACCTCAACCGAATATCTGAACGATCTGGACACTCAAACCCACTTAACAAGTGAACTGCTGAGGTTGAATATCTAATAGGACAGTTGTAGCGTCCCGTAGAGTTATTCGTATCAAGACTTATGCGCACAATACGAAATGCACACATATAAACATGGCGGCATGAAATGACTGATTTCAATGATTCACAATGTCATATATTATTTTCTAATAAGAATAAATATTTTTTTGGCGATTTTTACACATTTTAAAATATTTTCTATAAGTTATTGTCTCTTCCTTCTTGCGTTACTATTTCCTTATGTTAACAATTGTGCATTTTAAATTATTTGTTATGCGCATCTAGATATTATATTATATCGTGCTAAGCACAATAAAGGATCTTTTTTAAAATTTTCAGAATATATCTCAAAAAAAGGTAAAAGGAATATTCATTATAATTCTTTTGGCACCTTAAGGTGTTAACTGACGCATTTTTTTAGTGATTTTAACACATTTAATAAATTTTCTACAAGGAATGGTCTCTTCCTCATTGCATTACTATTTCCTTATGTTAAGAATTATGAATTTAAAATTATTCGTTAAGCGCAACAAAATATTATACTAAATCGTGTTAAGCAGAATAAAGAATCTTTTTTTAAAATTTTCTGTATTATATCTAAAAAAAAAACTCGAAAATACATTTGAATTTAAAACGTTTCCATGGAGTAAGGCGATGGGTTTTATTATTCGTATAATAATTTAACGAATCAATCTTTTACGGAACACGCAAAGCAAATACCATCATGTCCCCAACCTCAATTAAAGGTAACAATATTATTTTACAGTTGCCTCGATCCAACCACAATAAATCATTGAGACATAGACACATTTTCAGTAAAATCCAAACATACAGATTTTCTACAAAAATTTACCTTATACTATTACGTCTGATATCATTTTGAAGAGGTCACGGACACACCTGTACGGTTTCGAGATCTTAAAACAACCTGTGTGAATCGTACCGTATCAAATTATTGAAGAAAATAATTAGTAAAATTATCATTCTTCTGACCCCGATTTTGAGGTTACGAATGTAAAATTTGT
Source organism: Himalopsyche japonica (assembly GCA_028555115.1). NCBI lineage: Eukaryota > Metazoa > Arthropoda > Insecta > Trichoptera > Rhyacophilidae > Himalopsyche > Himalopsyche japonica. The sequence goes on along the minus strand of JAHFWJ010000446.1, from coordinate 1,936,984 downwards.
CATAATTTTTAATTCAAATCTTGTATCGTATTTAAATTATTCGAATATGGCAATACACGTATCGTATTAAAATTGGTCATATCTATTACTTTTATATTTCGTTTGCTGCTGTAGTTTGATTTAATAATAAAATACAAAAAAAATACTCAAACCAATCACATAGGCAAAATATAAATTTATACGTACTATTGTTAATCAGAAAACAATATTTTGTTTTATTGACTCAAATATAATCTTTCATGAATTATTTTGTTTTATACTTTGATAAGAAATTATTCATCCACGGTTCATTAGACAATCAGCAAGAATAAAACAATTCTGACGCGTCCGCGTGCATTTTTACAAGGTTGTCCAAACAATCAAATATATGCATGGTTCAAAGTTTCAGGTGTAAAAACTACCTATCGAATGTTTTACCCAAATATAGACAACCCAAACATTTATTACGAAGCTTTTAGAAATAAAAAAATTAAAAATTAGCTTCAAACTTTTAGAAAAATAGGAAATGAAACATAACATTTCTTAGGAAACACGGTGCCTTACTGTCAAATAAAAAAAAATAGGTTAGATTGCTACGAAACCGTATAATAATTTGAATAATTTATGCTCTAAGACGAGCTGTTACTGAATTTAAAGTATATTGATATACCGTTGTAGAATTAATTATATATATTTTATCAGCCAAGTAGTATCACCTGAATAATTGAATTGCTTTGAATGAATGATATTTTATTGAAGGATGATCAAAATGATCAAGAGAATGCCGATTTTTTTAAAGAAGCAATCTTCTCGAAAATTTGACGAGCAGTAATGCTTTGGTGAAAAGATAGAATTCTTTAAAATGACCTTAGCAGTTTTCAGATATCATTATTTGTAAAGCAATTTATGAAAAATTGGATTGAGATCAGTTAATATTAAAGTTATTCTGTTAATCGATTTTTTTTTAAATATTTAATAAATGAGTTAAGAGAGGCTTTATCAATATTATAACAGAGAGTGACAATGATGCCATGTAATTTTTTTAATTCGGTTATTAGTTGTTAAAAACTCGCGTAAATCAGGCAACAAACCTTGCTTAGTAATTTACTATATTTATCAGCTCAAGGTTTCAATGCGGTAAGCAATTATGGAAAATTAAGAGGTTTTTCGTTGAGACGATTACCAATTGTGTGTGTAAACAAATCTAGTCAACTATTCTATTCTATTGAACAGAAATTTTCACTCTAGACAGTCTCATGTGCGGCCACCAAAGGATTTTGCTGCGGCCACCAACAGTTTTATAATAAATTTTGATATTAAAAAAAAAGGTGTTTCTACAAATGAATTTTTAAAATTATTATTTTGAAATTGATTGAATATACCTGACTTATCCAACATTTAGTCGAGTTTAAGTAAAGGACCGTTTTAATAATAAAACTGTTCCAAAATTTTAGTCGAAGTTATAGGTTGACCATGAATCACGTCAATAAAAAGAATTAACAACAATTGCTTTATTAATTTTGTCGATTTTATCTACAACTGTATATTGTGAAAGATCGATCATTCAGTGTAATGCACTGTATAAAAAATTAATATCGAAACTATTTTTATCACATTTTTTGCGGCCACAAGACATTTCCATAAGACAGCTGATGTTTATAATGCGGTCATAGTGAAATTTCATGTGAGAACCAATGGTCTAGACTAATTCAGATATAGTCGCAAGGATTTTTTGGCAGAATGGTGCGAGGAAAATTTATTCTTGAATTTATTTTGAATAGTATAAACTTACCGTATTCCCAGCTCCAGCGGGCATGAGAAGCATTGGTGGCTGTTTCATCTTCTTCTTCTTGATACCACTCTTTGACACTTTTTGAACTCTCACAGGTATGGCGGGCTGGCCACCTAGCCAGCTGCAAACGAGCTTATCCTTGCTATTAGCACTTCCAAAGTACGATCCCACTCCGTGAGGGTCGCGTCCGTTATCGTTTAGTGACGTTTTCATCGATTGTATAACATGTGTTCGTTGACCGTTATCTTGATTCATGAAGTTTCGATTTACGCCGTCCACTTGGTCGACGTCGCTTTCCGGGTTTGTCAGCTTCCCTTCCAATATCTTGCTTAATTCTTTGCGGTTGTCTGTGATGCTCGTTGGACTTTCTATGGAATATTTTTGACTTTTTTCGTTGGGTTTTTCGGATAAACTGACAACGGAATATGGCGGTTGTAGATTAGAATATGATGGATCGAATTGATTGTGATTGAATGGCTCCCTGGGCCTAAAGCATGCGCAAACTCTCTTTGCCGTGTGATACACGCTTACCAAAGCTATTAAGCAGTGTACAACTGATGAGAGGAGCAAACCAACGTTAGAAAGTATCGGGGGCCAAAATTTTCCTCTGGGATCATCCTGTAACAAAAGAAATTGAACTCAAGTATTTGTCACATAAGAAGAGAAAAAATGATCTATTTTGATATGAAACAATTTCACGGCGTATTTGTAGATATTTTTATACAATAATAAAATTCAGTTTATTTTTACTCTTTTTCTGAAAATTTAAATATTTATTTCTGAGTTCTCAGTTTATTTATGTTTATAAAAAAATATTCCAACAGTTTTCGCACAAGTGTTTCGCTACTTTGCGAAGCATTTTAAAATTAACTCTACCACTCGATTATTCGTAAAATAGTGTCTAATTCTATTAAATGAAAAGTTTTCTCTGAACCAATCAAAAATATTATGTTAGCTAATCTATTAGTGTTTGAATATATAAAAAAAAAGATTATTTCAAAGTATGATGCGATTCTGAATGACATGTTTTGATAACCCAGTTGTTTCATTTACGTTAATACTATGAACGAGAAGTGTTCAAAGAATTTAAATATTTGAATATTACAATATTAAAAAAATCTAATCTATTCGATTGAAAAATAAGTTTTATTAACATATTATACACACACCAAAAACACGAATAAGGAAATGTGAATATTCATTCTATAAATTATTTTTGAACATGTTACAGTCTGTTAATTTATTCTAATGACTTTACGCATAAACAGTCGAAAATTTTCATGATTGAATGGTTTTAAATTAAATGAAATTTAAAATGATAATATTGTAACTCAAAAATATGGATTGTGAAATTGCAAAATTGCAATACGAGACTATCACAGCGGCCTTGAATTATATCAGCGACTCCCAACACGCGGTTCCGTGCTCTATCAGTTTGCTGTTTTCTAGATGGTTTTGTTATTCATGAAAAAGTAGTGCACATGTCATCTTCACATTAACTGTAATGTAATACAGTATATGTATGATGAAAATGGAGCAAAATGGTGAAGTGCTGAACAGAATAATACAATTTTATTATAAAAATATTGTGGTTGTTTTTGTTCAATTCTTTTAAAATTGATATGATTACAGATTAATTTTATTAACATTCAATATCACTACATGTGTGTACTACAAGTATTTATTCAATAATATATTTAATACATTTTTTAACTTTTGAACGTATAATGTATAACAAATATCATTCAGAATAACAAATTTTCACATTTTCGCATATAACTATTGATTTGCTTCTGAAATCGTTTGGTAAGAGCTTTACCCTAACGGTTAGCCGCATCTTAGTTCAAGTCCTGAAAAATTTGATAAAATATATTTTCAATTTCAATTGAAGATCTTGGATGTGAATGATCATTTTATCGTTTCTCCTCAAGTTGTCATTGAGTAATTGAAGTCTAATTAAATTTATGTTTGATATCCTTTAGAACATTGATAATTTATATGACGCAAGAGTGTGAATATTTGAAAAATGGGAAAATAATGTATTTTCTTGTATTATGTAGCACTTATGGATAATATTTTTTTTCAGTGAAATTGCGGATCTTTTGTGCTTTTAACTGTTATGTAATTACGTTTTTAGGTTACGTTGTCAAATTTACTGTTATAAGTTTAGTGAACCAATTTATAAAATGATTTAAAAATACAAAAGTTCTCACAAAAATTGTCGCATTCATTGTTTGGCAGTTATTGTATTAAGCGGTTCCATAGAATATTCTGTTATTTGAGCAAATAGCCTTGCATTATTGCTAATAATAATGGCGGAAGAATAAAAAACAAAAATATGACATGACAGTTTCATAAAAATACATCACTATTGAGCAAGTCCCGTTTTGTCGACAAACCAAACGTTTGATATACGTTGAAAATAATATTTTTTTTATAAAAAAATATTTTGAATATTTTCTCAGAATTGACGCATTTGTTTACCCATTCAAGAATAGTAAAAAAAATTGTTTTCTGTACAGTAATGATAATAAATAAATTTTACTAGCGGTGGCGTACAAGATTATACATTAAAATCAATTTTTATTATTGGATCCAAAGAGTTTGAAAGTATTAAACAAAACGTAATGAATAATTTAATTAAGTATTTTTCCCTTTTTAACTTTTTTCGATACAATCAAAGATATTTACGCGAGCTTTTTTTCCATGAATTTCAGGCTGATTGCTGAATTCACGTAATTGATTTTATGAATGATATTTAAAATCTTTGTTAGTATAATATAATATACTTCTCATTTGAAATTAAGCCAAGAATTACCACCCCAAAAACAACAGGGTTTTTTAAATCACAAAAAAACAAATTTTGTGCTTAAATGAATGAAAACATTTTTTTTATCAAGAATTACTCGGAGTGAAGTTATATACATGCAGATATTATCAGATTTTGAGACTAACCGATTTGTAAATTAGTGTAAGTTATACTAATGGATTTATTTGGAAACCTGTCAGTGTTATTGAAAAACAATCGAGTTCATGTAGTAAAGCCTTTTGGTGGGGTTTAACACTTGAAAGAAATGTTACGTTTTCTGAAAATACTATCGTAAATGTGAGAAAAAAATTATTGTTTTTCTACCCCTCTGTTTATAGATAAAAGAATTTGAATCTTTATCTTTAGTTTCAGTTTATTTTCCGTCTTTAGTTAACGATAAGGTAAAATACAATACAATAATATTGTGTAGCGTATAAATATTTGGTACTTATATGATGTCCCAGTAAAAAGGGCGCGTTATCATATGATACAATATATTCGCAGCGAAATTTACGATTACAGCACTGTCAATACAGAGGAATTAACACGAGTGGCAGATGTAAAAACTAAAACAAAATTAAAAATTGAAATGCAAACTTATACGCATTGTTAGTTAATGCTTAGTGAATAAAACGTGCAGTGGATAAATAAAAGCATATATTGTATTATAATAAATGTGATCGGAAACGTTAGAGGTACAGTTCCTTACTAAAAACAAGTAAAAATCTCTAGATCTATGGTCACAGTGACACAATTTCAACCGCAGAACACGGAATACGAAAAAAGTTAAAAATATTTCTCTGTGCTTATTTGAATACAATAATAATTATGACTGAATCTATTTGCAATATCTTTGAACTTTTTTGTCGCATTGTCGGCTCGGTCATTCAAATAATAAAATAATACAAATGGATAATTGAACATAAAAACAATTGATTGAGGTGAAAAATTGGAGAACAAGGAAAAACTCAAATTTCCCACTGTGCTCGCATGAGAGTTATATTAGGTTCTAGTTAATTATGTAAGAACTTTTTATTCTCAATAATTATCATACATTTATTTTATTGTTCAATTTGAATAGGTGTGTTGTGATTTCAAAATAATACAATCAAAATAAACAAACAAACGGAATATGCCAATTTGTATTTCAGCTGAGAATACTTGCTTAGCTGATTAATTTGATGACGGTTTAGCGCACGTTTGTAACTTATTTCAAGAAAAATAATTATTTCTGATAATTCTGAAAATTAATTCCAAACATTTAACGCTATTGTGCGCCGAAAAGACAGCGCATTTAGCTTTAAGACAACTGGGAAACATTTATTATTAGTTATATAAAAAACTACAGAAACATTATCGTATAAATAGATTCAAGTAAATGTCTATACGAATTTGATGAGTTTGATTGGTGAATGAAAGAAGAGATGCCAACATTAAATAAAAAAATATGTATCGAAAAATAAATTTCTGCATATTCGTGTATTCGAGATGTTGATCGAGAAATTTAAATTGAGAGCAATACTGCTCAAACGCGTTATATGATTGTAAAAATATTGCTTGATAAAATAACTACTTTTTCGTTAATTAATTACTGCCATTATCTGTTCAACGTGCGAAGCTAGAAATTATTTCAAGTTCTATAAAATGCATTTTATTTTTATCGACAAATTATTTAATTGCTTTTGCGAGAACATAAATTACAAATTGATCTTATTACCTACTTTTGTTTTCTAATATGAACGTTAACTGATAAATTCACAGAACTATTGAGATCACTGAATTAGATAAGCTAATTGAAGTGAAGATGCTATTAAAATAGTTTCTCCAAGAAGAAAATTTCTTTGATTTCGATTAATTTGGAGCTATAAATTTGTGAAACTTTACAGAATATTTTTTTCAATATAAGACTTTGTCAGATATTGATTGGATAGTGGTGATAGACTTTGTTATGAGCTAAGAGATTATAAGACGTAACAGGTGGTTTCTTGAATGTTGAAAGAGATACTGCATTTGACTGAAACTAGTGATATGGTGTAACAAGTGTAGATGAGTTGGATCGTTGTTTTTGAAAAATACGTGACTTCGTTTGGAACAGTAAAACCGTTATTGGTTAACAACAGTCACAACAGTTGTAAGCATACTATTGTAATTTAATAAACATGCGATGACGTTTACAAATACAAAAATAGCGACTGTGTGGAATAGGGATTTCAATCTTATTTAATATCACTACAACAATCTCGGCGTTTTGGGGCTGTAACTTTATCATTATTATTTAGTAAATGGCCACATTACAAGCTTTGAATCTGAAAGATTTATTTCTCCACCCTCATTCACTAAGATTGCTTGATTGCACCAATAATGTATCTGCCCTTTTGTATTTATATCCGCATATCAATTATGAAAATCAGAACATTGCTTATTACTCAGAATATGAATTTAAGATAATTTTAATATTGTTTAGCAATAATATTTAATAATTGATATAACAAAAACGATCGATATGTTTCAATTTTATATATTCAATTAGTCTTCTTATTTTTAACAGAAGTTTATTTATAAATTGCAAAATCAATGGCTACTGGACCTGTTATATAATAATACTTATTTTAATTTTTAAAATCAGTTTTCTAGATGGAAATAACAAAGACATAATTGCATTTTAATTAGCCAAATTAAGCGGTATTTATTATAGACTTGCATTATGTGCGTGTCATTAGAATGTAACTGATTTTACTGCGTGCAATAATTGTTACGAAAGTGCACGGAGCGTGCAACACTTTTAATTTACTACAGCAAAGATGCGCCTCACTGACGTCTCGATACAATGACGCATTTGACCTCTTCGTGTCGCATCCAAATAGCTTACATTACCACTTCCTGTTCTGAGTACAGTTTTGTTCATTTATTTTTCAATAAAAGTACTCACCTGAAAAAATATATTTTATTATTAGTCAAAACTTTTTATGTGTTAAATGTCAGTCCTTGGTGGAAAGGCATTATACCGAAGCGATAAAAATAGTGTTTGCTATAATTTCAAAATATTTATATTATTACGATTAGAGTCGTTTTGGCTCATTGCGAGCGTTATCAAATGACGATCAATTTATATAATAATGGCATAAATTATTTTTTCCAAAAAAAGTATTCACTCGTAGTTTTGATTCGTTCATTACAACCTTTATATAAAAGCAGTGTCAACATTTATCTTTAATCAAATTTGAATTGTTGAAGCTTTGTACGATTCCATGTGTATACGACACCTTCAGGCATTCTATCACACGGATTCAACAGAATAGCCATTCATATAAATTAAAAAGGTAATTAAATTCCATCAAGCGCCTTCTGTCGATCACAATTTTCATTATATTTTAAAATATACATACAGTAGTAGACAAATAATGTTTTAATATTTAATACTTGAAAATAAAATTTTAGCAAATATTATATTAACCCACTTGTTGATAATCAGTGTTATCATAATAATAAAATTGTGAATAACGTTCGTCTTCGAAATATGTTTTATTCTTGATCGCTGCTTAGTATGGACAATCTTCATTTCAACTTTGCTTAATAACAGCATATGTTTTTTTTTTAATATTCAGTTTTTTGAAATCCTTTACGTGGCTCAGAAGGGAAAGTATATATTTTTTTTGATTATTCCATTAATATTGTTGTGATATTTGAACGGAAATAATTCTTCAGAAATTAAAAATTTCAAAAATAGCTATTTTAAATAATAAAAACACGTTTCCACAATTTTATTTATGATCGTTAGAGTTGAAATCATATTGTATGACTTCCTGTAAATTGTTTTCTTTGCCATCTTACCATCAACCAATTCTATTTTGTAAAAACAGGCTTGTTTGTAATTTGTATTTCATCAGTTGACAATGTTCGCAATGAGCGAAACCGATCTTGACCATAAAGCATATTGTGGAGATAATTACTAAAAATGCTATTTTATTATTTATAACAGAAAAACTTTTTGATCAAAGATAATTGTGTTCTTTTATACGAAAACAATCATTTCCCTATTACATTTGAATACACCAAAAAACGTCTTCAATTCAACAGGTTCAATTCATAATGAATGAATAAAATATGAACTCATCACAGATAGGTGGTTTTGTTATTTAAAAAAAAAACATGCCTTTCCATCAAGAAGTGACAATTAGCACTTTAACACGCTGGTTGTTAAAAACGCGCCTAGCCCGTAATCCAATATATTGACGAAACGCTGATCAAGCGCCTATCGCATCAAGAGTTACTCTACGTTTGATTGATGCCAAATATTTCAAAGTGATTGCTACAAATCATCTTATATAAATGGAGCATATCGTAATATAATGTGTTACGTGTGTAAAAGTGTTTCCAAAATACGCGGTAATTTTATCCGGTCAACGTGTTAAAATCGAAAAAAATCGGATGTCAATATTTCAGTCTTTATTTAAAATTAAATGAAAACGATCATAACTGAGCTGACACCTGTTAATCTACATATTATATATACGCATAGAAAGGTTAACGCTCAACTATAACGACTGTAGATAGCAATGAGATATCTCAAAAGCGAATAGCGCCGCCACTTTTAATGCCGCAATGAGCCAAGACTTACGTAAGAGTAATTGGATTGCGTTAAATCTGCGGGCGTTTTGTTATTGTGAGTCGGAATTTTTCATATCTGCCTAATGACATCTTGCTTCATGGAATCGCTAAATACTTTAAAATATTACTTACTTATTTCATTTGTCGTAAAATTACTACTGCCGAGGAATTCGCAACGCTTCAGTAAGTTTTCGTTATCAATTTTATAATGATGACAGCTGTAGGAAACTTTCCTCGCAGTATGCAATATCTGTTAATTTTACATTTATTATTACATCGAAGTCTAACGTAACTTGTCAACTAGGTGCGTTATAAATTTCTATCCTAAACGCTTTCTTTCAATGATATTATTAAACCATTTTTGATATAACACAGTAATATATTGTACAGAGAATATAGAAGTCAGTATGAGTATGCAAGTCTTCCTTATCGTTTGGTTATAAAAAAAATAATATATATTTTAACGATAAAATATAATATTTAGCCCTATTTCCACAATTATATATTATAAAAACATACACTGAACGCGAATAGCGAAACAGTTGCTGATGATCTGAACAATATACAGTGGTTTTTTAAATAATAAAAGCACATTTTTTAGTACTTATTGTAGTACTTATCAGTTGATAATGCTCGCCATGAGCTAAACCGGTCCTGATCAAAAAATATATTGTGGAAATAGGTAATAAAAAAATGTGTTTATATTATTTGAAATATCACGCCTTTCCATCAAGAAGTGACTGTTAACACTTAGTAGTAAACATTGTAACACGGTGAAAAAATAGCAATGTATTTTAGTTCTACAAAATTATTTTTAACAAATATAGTTGATAGCTATTTCGGCTCACGCCATCGTCAGAACTATACGATAGCGTGAGCCGAAATAGCTATCAACTATATTTGTTAAAAATAATTTTGTAGAACTAAAATACATTGCTATTTTTTCACCGTGTTATAATGGAGTTCTACCAAGTGAATGCCAATTCAATCAATAAAGTAAACATTGTGTTTTGTTATTGAAGAAATATACACCCAGTCCTTTTTTTACGCGATACATTGGTTTCAGAAAAAGGCGGGTAAAAAAAATCGCGTAAAAAAATGATTTCACGCAATTGCACTATATTTCTTTACACACCCTAAAACATAAATTCGCATAATATCCGATACACTTGTCAACATTTGGCAATTGTATGTGTATTTAAGAAAATGGAATGCTTTACAAAATCAAGTTTTAAAAATACACATTTTTTTATTTAAAAAAATAATGAAACGTAAATGCCTAGCATCGTATATAAATGTCTTCTTTACAACAAATTTGGGGAAAAAATTTGCGTAAAACGAGTGAAGCGCGTAAAAAAATGTAGCGCTGCCGTCCAAAAAAATCGCGTATAATCGAATTCGCGTAAAAAAAGGACTGGGTGTATAATGCTTTTCCATCAACAAATGACAGCATCGTAAAAGTAAAATTATTTTCATTATAAAATTATGATTGGATACTTGGAGACTTTATATGTTTATACATTGACAAGAAAAGAAAGGAAGGAGGTAATGAGGAACTTGTATATACAAAAGATCAGGCGTCAGTACAGACAGCTTCATAAATTGAGATCTCTTCACATATGTTCAAATTCACGGGTGTCTGTTATATACAGATATATCCCCACTGTTATAAAAAAAAATAGTGCAGCTAGAGAGATTATCCCGCCTAGTTTGGTCTTCAAGTATTGACTTATTCCTGTCAACCATATCTTTTCGAAAAGAAAGATTGAACCAACGAGTGATAAACAGTACAACTAGAAATATTTCTGTTGAATAATATTTGTATAAGAATCTATATTCTCCATATTGGTTATTACAAAGATTAGAAAATTCGCTAATCGCGTTATAAAGGAATCACATAATATAAAATCAAACTCATCGTCTTAGTGTTTGCATCTTTGTAGTAAGGGTCGCAGGATGACGGCTTTGAAACATCTGGAAATCAGATTCTTAACGAACAAACTAATGTGTCGGTCACCATTATTGAATCCTCTGACTGGTGTCTCTTTGTATCTGTCATGGACCATTTCCGTGCCATATGTAAACTTATTGATATAGCCGCATTTTTAGTTTCATTTACAATTGTTAGTTTTATTGCGAACAGGAAACAAGCTAGGTCGTTAAAACAGGAGAGATATATAGATATAAAATGTTAATTTAAGCATAGTTCTGACGATGGCGTGAGCCGAAATATCTATCAACTATATTTAAAAAAAATAATTTTGTAGTACTAAAATACATTGCTATTTTTTTCACCGTGTTATCTGTTTTTCATTCATCCATTGTTAATTGTTTTTCAATTACTCTTCGTGACATTGTTTACCAGTTTTTAAATAGCTGTAAACTAAGGAAAAAATGAAAATGTTTACGATATTTTATTCACACATGTATTGTGTTAGTTGTGGTGATTTATTTACCTCTGTTGCAAGATCCGATTCTGGTCTTCGGACGTCTCTTAGGATACCAGTACCGGCAAGCACTGCAGCCAAATTTCCTGCTGCCAGAGACATCAAGCTGAACGCCAGGAACATAGTCAGAAAGAGGTTTCCCATGCGGCTGTAAAAAGAAATATTTAATAATATCGCGTACAAGATTTAGTTAAATTTATTGATATGCATAATTTTGTTAGTTGAAGGCTTTATTTAGGGGAAACGCTGCGTCCTCTATTTTTATTTTTCCTTTAATCATAGTTGGAACACTTTTGGTAAGTCACTGCTAGTTAATATTGACCAATGATATATAATGATTTTTTTGTTATAATTGATATAAATTATTTATTGGAAGAATCTTTAAATAAAACTACTTGCAGGTTGACGTCTAATAAGCATTTTTGTATAGTAATTTATTTAAAAATTTATGCAAATGAGCTCTAATATTAATCTCATTTTAGTGCAAAAGTTGTCAAAAACGCTAACTATAAAATATATCCATTCTTCAAACATCGATCGGTAGAGATTGTCAATTGGTTTATTGTAATACGCAACATATCAACTCAACCAGCGTCCTTCACATGTTTTTAATATAAAACGCCCTTGCTTAGAAAAACTGAGTGTGTAGTTTTATGCAACATTGATTGAGATGGATGAATAATTTTAACTTAATGTTCACCTTGGGGATAACTTTACCAGATCAATTTATAAAACAATAGATTTTATTTCTGTTGAAATGAAATATTCAAGAAATATATAATATGAGTGGAATTTTAAATTTTCTTCCGGTTTCAGTTATTAAAACGCGTTGCCGACAAATACGTTTTCCGGTTTTCACGAAATGTGTTTTCGACAGAGATTCACGCGTGCTCAAATATATGATTTCTTTTAGTCATAAATTATTCTATTGCTTTATACATGAAATGAAATACTTCAGACGAGAGTAAAAAAGCGAACAGGTAAAGTAGACAAGAAAGATTTCTACAAAGATAATATTGAAACCGTTTCTCAAAGTTGCGTTTCGAGAATAATATTAACATTTCTGTACATATTTTTTAAGCAATTTCCACTCCCAGTGCGAGCTCGTAATATAGCATCGTAACAATTTTGATTTTTGATTAAACACAATAAAGCAAAAATAAAAATGATTTTAGTTGGAAAAGCTCTGTTTAACTACGCTGTGACGAAAAAACATAACAATTTTATCGTATAGCAATATAATAATAAGATAATATTCAAATGGTAAATTGAACCATATATTATAATAAGCTATAGTAATTTTGAAGAGTATCATTAGATCGTCAAAAGTAGCTGTTAATAGTAGAATCCAGAAAATAAAGTAAAGAAACTGTGCTTGTAAGCAATATTATTTCATTTAGGCATTGGCTATTGTATAATATTAGTAATTTATGATATCGACTGAAGGTGCTTGATAAAATTTCGATATCAAATTTGAATTTTTATAGCTTTGTACGATTCCACATGTTTTGTAACTAGCGAACTGTCAGTTCTGTTGCATCCGTATGATAGAATGCCCGAAGATTCGTGACAAAACATGTGGAATCATACAAAGAAGTAACAATTCAAATTTATTATATTAGTATTTATACTCAACACATTAAAGTGGACAAGTAAACTATCTTGAAGCAAGTTTGTCTTTAAATTTCACACAAATTTTGAACCCTCTGGAATTGCTTTGGAATTGGTATTAAATTTCGAACTATTAAATTTAAAAATTAGAATCGAATATGGAGATTAATAAAATCAGCCTCAGTATTATTTTTGAAGACAAATAGAGTTGCCAGAAATAGATGTAACCGTAACTATGATATACATAAACTAGTTTGAGAAACGCAATCGACTAGATACTAGTCACTAGATGTGAATGACTTCGCATGAGAGTAGTTGAATTATGATTTCCAGTCCATTGTTTTAGCTCAATCGCTAATTTATTTATATGCGATTGATTGTTCTGATCTACTTACTTCCCTGTGTAAAGTAATTCATCAACAATTGCCTTTTTTGTTTTTATTTTTGCAATTTAAATATTTATTGTGAGTAATCTCGAACACCAATCAGAGAAGTTTCGGTCGGCGGAACATTATTTATAAGAAAGTCTTATCTATATCGATTTTTCAGATCATTTGAGATAATGCAGATATTAAAAAAATTCTTGTCAAATATTGCTAGAAAATGCCAGTTCTATTTTATGGGATTCTTATATGAATTATTTAAATTTCTAATCAGGTTCATAGACAATTTGTTTTTCTTTGAGAGATGCGTTTTACTCCGTTGGTTGTGGTTAGCTACTTTGCGCTACGTTAGGATGATGGGAGTGTGGGTTTCAACTGAAAACGTTTATGCTTTTAAAATTTAATCCAAAAATATGTTATAAAATCAATTCATGATAAATTGTTTCATCAAATTCAAATAGAGCAACCCAAGTTAACGTATTTGAACATTTGACGATTTTAGCTCAGAAGCCATTTAATTTTAGAGCCAACTTCCTCACGTATTCGTGTCAAAATTTGGATTATTTGTGTAACAACGTTGTGTACATATGTAAAAACAAATATTTGTTTGTATGCATGTCCTGTATGCATTCCTATACCATACATCCACCAGCAAAAACAAAATTATAGAACTTTTTCAAAAAAATAAAACAACCATGAGATCAGGAACGGTTTTGCTCATCGCGAGCATTTATTTTTTCATTCGATCGCGATAAAAACATAAGTTATTTTGCATATGCGTGCGAAGATTTCTGATCACATTAGATCACGGCCAGTTTCGCTTATCACGGACACCATCAACTGATACACAAGACTATATGGATATGCTTCTAACATGGATAGCTTTATGTGGCCTGCTCACGTGTCATAAAAATGTCTGATTTTTTTGTGTATGCAACAGACGGAAAAAATATATTGTGTATCCAAAAGCACTTTAACACTTTTCCTTAGTGGCATTGCAACGTATGCCAGGTAATTGTTAGTATTCAATAAAATATAATTGTTCTGTAAAAGTCTTTCGCACTTTTTAGAGCGATCATATCATCATTATCAATATACCAATAGGTTATTATAATATTGTGGAAGTAATATAAAACAAACTGTTTTACTATGAAATAACTATATTACATCTAATATATAGAGATAGAGGCTCTAAGGATATTTTTGATAATAGCTTAGAGTCCAGCAATGTTGTTGATGAATGAATAAAGATAATATTTTTCTGTTTGTGTACGGTTAAAAACGTGCGTCAAAACGCCGTGAAGTATGACGACATTTATTAAGTAACAGGAAATGCGTAAAATAACAAGATAGGGGAAGACAGTCGGTGAGCCTTATAGACACCTGTTGGGCAGTGGTGTAGTTATAAATATCACGGGATTGTTTAATTTGTATTTTTAAATATTCGAGCCTTTACATATTTTTACGAAATGTTCGTAAAATTCTTCAAGGTTTTCCTTCGTCGTTTTAAATGTTATAAAGTCTAATATTTTCGATGATACAAAATTGATAATTAAGTTGTTATAAGACAGTCGACATCGTCTTAACTATATCTTGGTAACGGTGGTATTATACTGGTTTTCAAATGTGTTATGTTTGAAAATGCATGTGAAAATAAAAATTTAGCTATTTAATCTATTATATAACTTTTCCATATATTTTTCATTAGGGCAAATCATCAAATCAAATATGCCTGATGATAACATTGTCAATAGTTATAATTTCTCGCAATCATATAAAATGTTTAATTCTTCGTATATTTTTTTATTCTACCTACTACTACTATAACGATTCCACATTACGTGTCGACCAATCGGTTATAGGAATGGCATTTCTTATGTGATCATAATTAGTATGAACATATCACGAATTCGTATAAATGATTTCGCTGTTGTGACAGTTTTTAAAAATGACATTATGTCAACAGAACAATTTTAAAGCAATCTCAGTTATTACATTATAATCTAAGAGCTGTTGCTCTATATTTTTTGCGTGAGCAAAACTAATTGAATCACGTTTTACATTCATAACTTAACTGTCAAAATAATATTCCTACAAACATTCTAATTCTTAATACAATCTTATGTTACATGTGAATTATGAAAAAGATTTTTTCACACACACAGTATTAGTGCTGTAAAATATACGATTTGCGAGGGAAATCATTTTTGTTTATTCCATATATAATGTGGATGTTAGTTATTTTCGGCTTTGTAATATATATGCATATAAAAGAAGATATTTCCTCGTTACTGACATATTTTACAAATGATAATTAAATGAATTTAAACCCAGTCCTTTTATTACGCGAATTCGATTATACGCGATTTTTTTGGACGGCAGCGCTACATTTTTTTACGCGCTTCACTCGTTTTTACGCAATTTTTTCCTCAAATTTGTTTTAAAGAAGAAATTTATATATGATGCTAGGCTCGACGTTTCATGATTTTTTTAAATAAAAAAAAATGTGTAATTTTAAAACTTAATTTTGTAAAGCATTCCATTTTTTTAAATACACATACAATTGCCAAATGTTGACAAGTGTATCGGATATTATGCGAATTTATGTTTTAGGGTGTGTAAAGAAATATAGTGCAATTGCGTGAAATCATTTTTTTTATGCGCCTTTTTCTGGAACCAATGTATCGCGTAAAAAAAGGATTGGATGTATAAATCGTCTGCATTTTTTAATAAACGCAGTCATGTGAAAAATTATAAACGGTCAATGGGTTTTCTAGTATGGTTACGTTAGATGATATGTTTTTTTTAATCATTTCTTATGCTGGTCTACGTAGTAAGCCACAACTCTTTCTAAGGCACGTTTTCAGTATAAGATGGGATAATGTTTGGGTTTCCATCTCTTTCAGTTGCAGTATAGACATGTTTGACCTATCCCCCCATATGAGCATTTCAAACATCGTTTTTCCATTTGATTGATGGATTTGTGTTCAAAGTCTTAATGTTCATGTTTAATGTTACGCCCTTTCTCACTCTAATTACATAAACTGCCCAGTTAATATTTATAAGTGGATACTGTTTAATTCAGCGATTAGGGAGTTTTAATCGCTTTAATGATATGCATTCCAACAAAAAGATTTATTATTCTATGAATAAATAGACGTACTCAATCGTGTATTATAAATATGTATAATCTAAAAAAGATTGCCCATCTTTACTCTCAAAAAAGAGTGGTCAACTTTTTTGAGATAAGTTAATTTAATTTGAATTTTTATAGTGATCGACTTCCAGTCAGAATCGTGTTAGAAATTTTATTATCCATGCCTTTTTAAGAGTTTTAAAAAATAAAAATTCTTTAATTAAAATTTCAAAGTATCGTTTATTATTTTTAAAATAATATAATTTGATATGTATTCGTATAAGCGTAACACAATTGCAAAAGTTAAAAACTAAATCCAATCGTAATTGTGATCGACAAAACTTTCCTTCGTGGTTGACAGGTTACGCACCCTTGGCTTACAGATTATGCATAGGAATATTAATTAGTTATTCTCTGGTTAGAATTCAAATAAACCGCATTTGTAATTTTTAAATTACATATATTTTCAAAATGACACTTACACCGCTGACCTATATTACGTATAATAATAATATAAAAGGAACATAATAAATGTTTTATTAGTAATCGATATTACCTCGTTTGTCTGTCGTACAATCCATAGCAATCGTTGATACCGGCGAGCACTCCTAGAACACCAGTCGCAATAGCAAAGCATCCTGACCAGAGTCCAGCGCCAGATTTTCCTAAAGCAGCTCCGTGGACCATAACAAGACCTCCTGTCACCACCATGCAAACTCCTATCAACAACTGAAATATTCCCAAGTAGAGAATAAGCTTGGATTGTTGGCCTTCGGACTGGTCTCTTATTGAAATGTCACTCTGCAGAGACGTCAGCATTGATTTCGAGCATATCGTTTCAGGACTGTTTCTAGACTTATCGATTCCGTCAGAGAAACCTCTTTCGACGACGGCCGACTGCATGTCGATTGTTTGCTTCTGTCGACCTTTAGATACTTGCGGAGACTTGCATATTAGCTGCTCTGTTGAATCTTCAGACTTAACAGAAGACAATGTGGTACTCGGAGCGATGTCGCTGAAAGTTTCAGCGATTATCGTGACGTTCCCCGAAGAATTTTCCGACTCCGTGCCGGAAGATGTCGCGTTATCGTCCACCATTATAAAAAATATGCGTCGATTTTTAAACTATCATAATGATTTATCTATTCAGTTACTTTCAAAGTCAAGGTTATAATCTTATGATAAAATGCTATGCGCAGGTTTTTTTATATTTACCACAAACACAAAATACTTTGATGATGGGATGCGAAATAAACAAAAACAAACAAAACCAACCGTGCGTTCAAATCACCACTTAATGTACAAAATACTTCAAATTTCTTTCAATTGATAAGAAATATCAACGAAAAAATACACGATAAATTAAAATGTATTGTGACACGGTATAATCTATTGATTATTTTGACACTTGGAAGTAAATTGAAATCAAAACATCAACGCGGTAAAACACCGCGGTCTCGTAAATACACGTTATACGATTCTGTCTTCGCGTGTAGAGCTCGCGCCGGGTTTCTACTGACTGCTCGTAGTTGTAAATAAATAAAGAAGCCGATTACACTGGGGGGAATAAAGATGCGATAGTGGGAGATAGATCGCTCTGATGATGGTACTTTAACTACGAGCACAGGTGAAAGCTCGCAGTAAGCGGACCGGCGTTAGCGATAATATCCGTCGGCTTTCAATGTCATACTTATCATGTATAATATACAATATTACTTACAACAAAGTCGATAAGGTTTTATTAAATCGATAACATTTTAGTCGCTATTAATTTAACCAGTGATTTCTATGTCTTTATAAAGTTATTAACAGTCGAAAATTAATTTTTAATTTTCTATCAGCCCCCGTCTATCGAAAATATATTTCATTGTAGAATAAAAAAAAATATTATATAGTACTATTTTCATTATTTTATATTACTAAGATCAATACAAATTTCCTGTATCGCGACAATTATCAACTGATCAGCGGGACCGGTCCTGATCTTAGAAATATAAAATTATGGAAATAATATTTATATATAATACCTTTCCACTAAAAAATTACAATTAATACCTCAAAAGTAATACTTAAGTTTGAATATTCAATTTGTATATACTCCTAATGCTCCATCGCAACTGAGGTGTTTTACTAGGACTAGCTATTATTCACTCGATATTAGTAGAAATGATTACCTTATAACTCGACACACGTCCCATTTAATGTCGAATGAATGGGACATCACAGTCATCTAATAGGTAAAGTCAAAAGAAATGTCATTTTTTTATTGCATGCTTTTGCAGGGTTGCTGTCGAGTGAGCACGTCAAGGTTGGTGTCATTTTGAAGCTCTGTTGTTTGTCTTGCTTTTTCACACGTTTTCATATTTTTTTTAACCCATAGTGAGAATGTCCAAGCAAGAAATTGACGAGGTACACTTGCGATCGTGTTTGTTGTTTTTATTCGACAAATGCTTAAAAGCAAAAGAAGCCACCCAGAGCATTTGTGATACATATGGCAACATACTGAATAGTCATAAATGCCATAGATGGTTTAAAGAATTCAAAAGTGGCGACAGAGATTTAAAAAATACCTGTTTCTACCCCTCGACCGTCATTAATCTTGAAAAAGGTCCTTCTTTGTGTTTGGTGGGATTTTTTGGGTGTAATTAATTCACTACGAATTATTGAAACCGGGCCAAACTGTCACAGCAGAGCTATACTGTGCACTGTTAGATAGATTAAAAGCGGAAATGCTAAAAAAGCGATCAGTATTAGTCAACAACCAAAGACGCATATTGCAGCATGATAATGCAAGACTACATGCAGCGAGGATCATGCAGGAAAAAAAAAAGACTTGGATAAGGAAGTTTTACAACATCCACCATATTCTCCTGATATTGCACCTTCAGACTACTACCTTGTCAAATCATTGGAACATTCGCTTAAGGATAAAAAAATTACTTCTGTGGAAGAAGTAAAAAATCATTTGGACTCGTATTTTGATGAAAAACCAGCTGAATTTTATGAAAGAGGCATTAAAAAGCTACCTGACCTGTGGAGGGGGATAATAAACAACAATGAAAATTATTTAATCGATTAAAATTGTACAGCTTCTGTTAAAATAATTTTTTATCCAAATAAAAAAAAAAATACATTTCTTTTGACTTTACATAATATAATTTTGAACTTACTTTTTTGTTACGTAAATTGATTGACAAATTAATTTACAATGATATCTGTTTGTTGAGTAGCAGTAGCAGTAGTAGTAGAGTATATTTTAATGATTTGAATGTGAAACCAAAAGACGAATGAAGAAAAAAATTGATTCGGGAATTTTTATAAATATTGCATTTAAAATGACTTAACATGTTATGTTCACAAATAACTAATACGAACCTCACGCCCATTTATGATTTAAATGTTTTATGTTTTTATAATATAAATACAACATATAGTTATTCTGTAATAAACAATGTAAATTGGCTTACATTTTTGCCATTAACAATTCTTACACGTTTTTTACTTTTAGTATAAATAAATGTTCAAATAATTTCAGTATTCATAAAAAAACTTTATAATTACATATGTAGAATGCGTGTTAGTAACCATAAAATTATCTATAATACGTCTATAACCTTGAAAGTTTATTTCCGTATTTTTAAAAATAGTTGCTAATTGAGATTAATTCATCGTTCAATAATTTGAAACCCCTTACTGTCACAATAAATGCAAGTAGCAAGATAATGTATTATTTTATATGAATCAACACTAAGAAAATATTAAATTAAAGTTAATAACTACATATGTTTTTCAACCGCTTGTACAATCTGAAACTGTTTTATTGAAAAGAAATTTTCCACAAAATTAACTCTGAATCTATCGAAAGAATTAGTATGCTGTATAATGAATTTACTGCATATAATAAAATATTGATTGTAGTAGAGTTAAAGATATTTTTTTAAGATAAAAATATTATTTTGAGTTCAAAAATAAGTTGATTACTTGTCTATATGTAATATATAAGTGCTCGTTGTAAATATTAAAAATATGCAAGAAAATCGACATTAAATGGAAAAATTGTACCGTTAAACATTGTTAAACGTCATAAGAAGGCTGATTCTACGCTTACGAATTCATAAGAACAATATCACTGAAACTTATTATAATTTAATCGTTAGAGTTTAATTATATTATAGTTTAGTTACGTTTGTTGTTTCGGTACATTTTTCGGTTTGTTCACTCAATATAGGTGGGTTTTAAAGGGGGCGTAGTATTTTTTGAAGTTTTGAAAATACAACGCGAGGCTAAACTACTTTGGGAACCTCTCAATAAAATGATCGATGACGTATACATGTGCGTGAATCGTTCTTTTTGTGAAAAATCAACTTATTGTTTATTAACCACATCAATTAATTTGAGAACGTTTTTCGTACGATTGATTAAGCGCGAATACGAATAGGTATTTCAACTGGTTGGACCAGTTAATAATTGTATCTACGCATAATACTTCGATTTCAATATGTATCAATATCGTTTGCCTTCACTTTTCGCTCATTATAGAGAAATAGTAATTTATTGTGTACATAATACCAAGGTAACAATGTACCTAGAACAGTGACACTTAAATATTGCCGATGTTTTGTAATAACTTCATTAATGTAATTGCAATATATGTCCGTAAAAAGGATACGTTTTCCGGCTTTTTAAAAAACCGTGCCTTATGTAGAGAATTTGGAGGTACGATAGAACAACTTATCAACAAGTTAATTCGACAAACTTTGGTTGTAGGTCAGTCAGTCTCAAGTTATCTTTTAAGGGAGACTAGGCAATGAGCGATGGAATTCACAATATGCTGGAAGCTACCCAATTGCCATATGGCTACATTTCGTTTTTACTATCTACGTAATTAAATTAATTTTAATGTATTTCACGATATCGACCGTGGGTGATTGATGGAATTTTAATACCAAAATAAATTTTTTGAAATTGTGTAAATTTCTTTTGTATGTAAGCGTAACTAAGCGTAAACTGTTTGTTAGGTTCAGTTCTATTTCATCCTTATGATATAATGCCTGAAGATGCCGAAAGGCGAAACTTACGTTGTGAATGATAAAAAAGATGAATGTGTACTCGGTTTCAACAATTCAAATTTGGCATTGAAATTCCATCAATCACCCTCAGCCTATTTCATATATTGTAAAAAATGTTTTCATTCCGTTATTTGAACCCATAACCGCACAACCATGTGTACAATCCTACAACAGCGCTTACTACTCGGTCACAAAACTGACGTACGAAATGCTCAACTGGAAAATTTATCAATTCAATTCGCTCTCAATTTAAATAGTTTGTTAGCCATTCGATTTCGAACAGAAGAAATGAATATTAGAAACAATAGTGTGACTGAGTATTTTTCATTTGAGGACTTAAAAAAGTGAAGGTAAAACTGCATAGAAAAGCACACTCGACTAAGTTTACCAAATAAATAATCTTACAGTTAAATGTTTCAATAGAAAAATTCTTAACAATTTTTTTTTACCTTTTGTCACTTTTCCGTGCAATTCCCCTGTTCCATTTTATACTAACAATTCATAATTGGGAAAGAAGAGTTACTTTTGGCAATATTTAAAATAAATGGTATTTAATTTCTTAAATTTTAACACTGCATGAGTGATTTTTTATATAGGCATGTCATGTCTCTTGTCATGAACGGACTCGCATTCCGAGAAACGTTTTTTCTCGTCACGATTACGTCAAAATAATGACAGATGGTGAAGTGCTTATGATTTCTTTGTAACCAAATAATAGGCAATATTTTCACCAGCTCTGGCTTGGACCAATGACTGCACTTGTTTGCTCGACCTGGCATTGATATGTTTTGTAATAACGAAAGATGACTGATAATACGAATTATTCTCTTGTGTTTTAAAATAACATCGTTTAAAAATGATCAATTATTATTTAAAATAATAAAAACACATTTATTAGTACTTAGTTCCACAATATATTTTTTATCAGGACCGGTGTCACAAATCGCGAGAATTTATATGATTATCAGTTGATAATGCTCGCGATTTGCGAAACTGGTTCTGATCAAAAAACATATTGTGGAAATAATTAATAAAAAAATGTGTTTTTATTATTTAAAATATCATGCCTTTCCATCAAAATTGACAGTTAGCACCTTTAAAAAAATTATGTCATTGATTCTTTTGGTGGTTAGAAAAACAAATATTTTATAAATCTATTAGCAGGTGTGTTGTAATGTACACCCAGTGATTCGATTATACGCGATTTTTTGGACGGTACCGTTACATTTGTTTACGCGCTTCACTCGTTTTTACGCGATTTTTTCCCCAAATTTGTTTTATAGAAGAAATTTATATATAATATGATGCTAGGCATGTACGTTTCATTATTTTTTTAAATAAAAAAAATATGTGTATTTTTAAAGCTTAATTTTGTAAAGCATGCCATTTTTTTAAATACTCATAAAATTGCCAAATGTTGACAAGTGTATCGGATATTATGCGAATTTATGTTTTAGGGTGTGTAAAGAAATATAATGCAATTGCGTAAAATCATGGGATGTATGTTCGCTCGTAAACTTGTTTAAACACAATGCATATATTAAATTCGTTGAAAAGCATTTTCTCGGCCATAAATTTTACGATTTTCAATTATTATGTCAAATAAATGCCCTCCAATGACGTCAAAATATTTTAAATGTTAAATAATAAATGCGAACCGAAGATAAAAATATTACTCTTGAAGTAAAAAGCATTTAAAAATATAATAATTTATACTTGCATGAGTATCTAAAAAAGACAGTTTTACGATTACATTTCGCAACCGAAAGTGACAGCAGAGAATAATTCATACATGTGACTGGGTGTACAGTATTTTTTTTTCACGATAGTCGACTGTCTGTAAACTTGATGTTAAAAGAAAATCATATATATTATATATCGTCTCTATAATGCTTAAAATGAACAAATAATATGTTTTATGACACGGTGACAAAAAAACCAATGTATTTTAGTTCTACAAAATTTTATATAAGATATAGCTGATAGCCATTTCGGCTCACGCCATCTTCAGAACTATGCTTAAACGGCTGGTAGAAATAAAATACATTGCTATTTTTTCACCGTATTATAATGGAGTTCTACCAAGTAAATGCCAATTCAATCATAAATATGTTTTGTCGATGAAAAAGTAAATTTAATTACTATATAATTAAAAAAATACAATAATTTTTCAATATTCGATTTTTGAATAGTTATTTTATACGAATATTAGAAGTCTGTGGTGGTGGACAGCAAAGAAATCGTTCGTCAGTAAATCAACTCACCTCAGTTATGCTTTAAATGAGAAAATCGACCCATTAGAATGCAGTTCGCCTTGGAGTTCGGGGTTCGACTCCGATTCTCATTACAATATACTTACATACTTAAAATTAACCTACCTATCTGCATACCTATTTATCTAAATAAAAAAATATCTCACGATGCCATGATATAGGTGATTACTTTTTGCACAATAAAAAGCAAATATTTGTTGTTATATGCACTGTTTACTATTTATTCTTAATGGCAAAGTCGAGAGACTTTTTTTATGAAACAAGTTTTAATTCCACTAGTTTACTTCTATTTTTATAGAGTAACTCCAAAATTACTGGAAAATTTTGAATGAATCCAGGATATGTAAATTATACCGTAAATATTGAATTTTCCGTCTTGTGTTCCTTTATTGCGAATATCTATGTATGAAAGATAATCATCGGCGAAACAATAAGAATCCATTCGGCTGACCAGGATCGCAATACTGCATGGCTAAATTATGCCTTTTGTTTTGATATTCAATATAAAAAAGCGGTAAAAAGAAGTTTATTAGTAATGTATAATTAAATTTAGCATTAAAGAAAAGATTATAATAAACAATTATACATTTATATTACTTTACGATATCGACTGAAGGTTCATCATGAAACTCCAATATCAATTGTGAATTGTTACAACTTTGTACGATTCCACATGTTTTGTCACTAACAACCCGGGTTTCGTCTTTCGGCATCTTCAGGCATTCTATCACACGGATGCAACAGAACTGACGCACAATAAACAGTTAGCATTGTCTATATACCAAAGGTATTAATTAATTGAAGGAAAACACAGACCCCTGACAACTAAAATAAATTCAATAATATTCACAGCCGGGTGACTGCCAATGTATTGGATTTTGCAAGCACTAAGTATATTATCACCCAAAAATTAAATATTTCATCCATATACATATATTGGAAAACTTTGAAAAATAATAGTTTTGCATATTTCCCCCAATTACACTACTCCACATTTCACTCCCGACCTTACTATGAATGGGGATTTTACTGTACCGGTATTTCAATCAATGAATGAATTAAAACATAAAACAATATCACTAAAATACACTTATTCTCTGTTGATCTATTGTTTTTCTGTAATTATTGCACCGATGACAATAACCTACTTAAATAATGAACACTCTCTCAAGTAAAGATGTCTCAATATCGCGTTTATGCGGCGGCGATACGGTTTGATAAAACGATGTCGATTATGCAGCAAAAGACCTCCAAAACAGACTGGCTAATCGAGGAGGAGCGAACAGAAATTAAATAACAAAACAACATTGTTCACCTTAACTGTGAGGCTGAGATTACGACGATCCCATTTCGAAAAAATGTTTCAATGAAACGCTCACATAATTATTGCATTTCGAAATATATTGTCTTATCGTGCATAACAAAATAAATGAATTGCCACTGCAAAAAAACACCGTTGCAGTGTTTTTTTAATTATTCCGAGAAAAACAGGAAAAACTGAAGATATTTTTATATCACGGTAAATAAAATAGCAATGTATCTTAGCTCTACATTTTTTTAACATATAGTTTATAGCTATTTCGGCTCACGCCATCGTCAGAACTATGTTTAAACGTAAAAAAAACAGGAGGCATTTTCAATAAACTAGCCGGAAAAGACTTATTACAGAAATGCATTACCCCCTCGCAATCGTCTGAGGAGCGGCGAAAGACTTATATTTGTCTTTCGCCGCTCCTCAGACCATATAAAATTAACTTTAGGTTTTTTTTTGCCAGCACGATATAAGCTAGGTTGTTAAAACAGAAGAGAAGATGTATTGTGTACCTTTTCTAAACAGCTATATATAGATAAGCAAACGTACGGTTAAGCTTAGTTCTGATGATGGCGTGAACCGAAATAGCTATCAACTATATCTTATAAAAAAAAATGTAGAACTAAGATACATTGCTATTTTTTTCACCATATTATAATGGAGTTCTACCAAGCAAATGCCAATTTAATCAATATTTTTTTATATGTTTTAAATCTACACATAATCACATTTTGAAAACACTGTCAGATAGAGAACTGCAGAAAAATTGTAATTTGATACAAAAAAAGGAGAACACAGTTTTATATAATATTTATATTGATATGTTGGTGTCTAGGTACAATAATATCTGTTAATATGATCGTTAAACACATCTTAAAAGCAATGTAATCTCTCTGTACTATGAATTGTATTTCAAAATTCATTACACAATCTTGATAAGCTTGAAATACGATATTTAGTTATCTGTCTGCAATTCAGCACCCACATACACACTCTCTATTTCTCTCTCTCTCTAAGTATGTCACTGCGGTGAAAGGGTTGTGTGTTATAATCTAACTGTTTTTTTACGCTCACTTATACAAATGTTCCTTCACTTTCATTGTACACGGATTAAGTGTTTTGAGTAAAAGCTAAGCACATAAATAGTTTGCAGTATAAATATATTTATAGACATTTGCATCGGATAACAAAACATCATTCGATGATTGGAAAATTTCAAAATGTGGCTGAACCGTCCTGTAATGATTTCATGACTCGATCATATCAGCAACGATGAGCTTTAATGTGGAGGCAATAAATTAAGCGGTTTTATATTAACTGCCCAAAAAAAAGTTTCACAATTAATGTACAGTCAAAGTTGATGCAATTACATGTATGGGTTATTACTTTAGTTATACTGAATCAAAATTAGTAGATAGAAACATAATTGTAGGAAGAATGAGATTCTCTGGACTTTGCAGAGATTTTAAGAAAATTTTGTTACCCGTGGCAAGGTTGTATATTCGCTCTCGTTATGAAATGTCACCTTGAGCATAGGTACCCAAACTCACCCCCCTGTGAACCTATTTCCGGATTTTATATTTTCTGTAGACCCCCGGGATAACTAATGTATTTTTATATACATATTAGGTTCAAATATAACCACAATGCTGCTCAATGTGAAAGTTTTTATTGAAGAGAGAACAATCGTAAAGAAAGAGAAAAGTGTAAAAAAATATGTTCATATCTTTACTGATAAATAAAAATTAAAAGTAAGTATACATTTTGATTTGGAACGAATGTTTAAAAGGGGTAAATTTGACGCTCCGATATTAATCAGACAATATGTGCTTTCAATCTCGCAGACCCTTGGGAGTCTGTATGGATCACTTTGGGAACCTATGACCTAGAGTCTTTAAATATTGTTTTGAATTTGCCTCCGCATAGCAACGGCAACGATTGGCGAGCGAATACCAGATTTCTTAAGCCGTACAATTAACTGAAATTGTATCACCGATATCTAATAGGAAACGGTTACAAAAGAAGAAGAATATATTGCAATCAAGTATTGCAGAGTATGAGCTATTTTACCAATAAAAATTAACTATTAACTTTATGACGTATAGAAAATACGATTGTAATGGCCGATTTTTCCAGTAGCGTAGAAATTGATGATGCTCTGTTCACTGTCATACGGTATGGTATATCGGCATTAGAATACAAACAACTTGATGCAATAATTCCAACGGAGATCTTGTGACCTATCAGGTACTTGCTCGCACATTCATGCATACAAGTCCCTGTAATACTGTTGTGTTGAGAATCCTTTCACTTGTTTCTCGATGTTTGCAGAAGTAGTAAAGTTATTAGTCCAAGATAACCTGTTGTAGTTAGCGATGGTCTAACATTGACAACTCGTATCGTTTTATTTAAATTTATCAGCAAGCTTCAGATATGTTAAAATGTAACTCTCATTCGTTTAAAAATACGATTCCTATCGTATATATATAAATAATCATTTAAAAAATAAATAATTTTGCTTGAAATGTTAAATTACTCCTTGGTAGAATAAGTCAAAGGTCTGTTTGGTGTATTGCATTTAGTAAATATACTATGTTTTTTTTATAGGACTATTTTTTAAATTGCTTTGGTTATTCAACGTTGAACCCTACAGCATCCACCACTAATTTACACTCATAAAATTCAGTAGAGTAGAAAAAATAAGTGGACTTAAATTTACCAAAAGAAGGTTATATGAGAAAATTGTCCGTACCTCTATACAATAAAGAGTGCACGATTTTGAAATAAATAATAATATTAACAATGATAAAAAAATATTTCGGAAGAGCTTTTGCAAAATTGAGCTTAATTCACTTTGCACAGGTTGTCGTGAGCTCTTTGGAAGCTTTGTAAGTTTTCAGAAATACTTGTTTGTCTACATGACTGAGTATGATGACAGAACAGGACTTGTTATTGTTTCTATCAATCCCTATTTTTCGAAGGAAGACATAAAGATAAGTCTTGGATAAGGATATTAGTAAGTTAATCGCTTCCACTACGTCCTATTTTTGTGATTTAAATGTGGAAGGACATTGCACATAACATAGACATCCATGTCTTCGAACATAAATACTGAAATCAAATACAAGATCAATTTATGATTCCGCACTAAGATTTCTTGAATTGCTTTCTTGCTGTCAGTCCTAGGTCAATCGTGCGATTTTAAACATTCAACTTTGAATATTACTATTATTTGATCGAATTCATTTTGTGTGTACATTAAGTACGTTCTACGATTATATTTTCAACTTTCATTCGCAACATTAGCTTGCACTTTATAAGACAAACGTCTAAATGTTAGTATATTCCAAGTAAATTGGGGTATAAAGTACTAGAATAATATTTGGAATAAAGCGTAGAAGAAAAGAAAATCGAAAGAAATATAAAAACATATTTAAACACAGATAAATTGAAACTGTCATCAAAAACTAGATTGAAACAGTAAAACTGATAATATATACCAATTAATTTATTTTATTTTTGCGTGACTGGTATGTAGAATACGTGTTTTTAATCAATGACATGAGTAGTAAAATAATTACATTTTAATTCTCTAAAAAACTTTTTTTTGTCCCACTTAAAAATGCATATTATGTAATTGTAAAATAATTACCGCTTATAAAGATCTCTTTAACAAAATTATTTCGTAACAATCTAACTCTTCCGAACATCCTGTTGTGATTTTCCGTTCTGCTAATTTTGTCTTTTCTTCAAATATAATTTTAGTGTTTGATTTCAAAAGCGATTGTATATGAAATACATTGAATATTGTAAAAATTAAATCCTTGACTCACTTGACACTGGACCGTTATATGGATATCAATCATTTGATATAATATATTATTTAAAATTCATTTTTTATAAAAATATATCACGATAAAAATAATTTGCAGCTGTGAATCTTTATTCAAGAAAAATTTACAGTGACCAGATTGTTACAAGCATAGGAACACGTATATGAACGCTACGCAAATGACATAGGCATAGAATACTTTTTTGATTGTACTGAATGAAGAGTAAATATTATGTAAATTTAAGATGATTTTGGTTCGTATGCATGTATAGTGTACATGCAGAGTTCCACATGTGGATAATCTTTACTATCAGCAACTGTTGATTGACGAAAAATAATTTATGTATATATAATGTGTTCAAAAATCGTAAAGTCATTAGTATCTCGAAATTTCAAGCCATTTTTGTATAAATTCACCACTATAGGTTTTTATTCACGAGTAACGATTTGTCTGTGCGCATTTATCGCATATGCTTTAATCACCGACTCATCTGAAATTATAATAAACGAGTAAAATTGTTTCTTCAGATATCGGCTATAATTAATATTACATGCTTTATTTGATTCAGCCAGTCACTATTTTACCCAAATAAAATATTAGCTGTTTATAACTAGTAATTATTTGTAAGAAATTAAAAAATCACGGGCGTTCTGGGCTAGTTATAATTAACTGTAATTGTTTTACGTTTATGCGAAATGACCATGAGAGTTTTCGAAAAAGAATTTGTTCGAAGATATAATCACGAATTTATGTGCAAGGTCGTGAGCGGGAGATTTTAAATGCAGTGATAAAAAATCGATGCTGAATAAATGTCGCTCGTGGAATGGATTAATGTATCTTTTGCATATTCAAAATTTTATAAGAGCCGGCGAGGTAAATATTATTTTACTAAAAAAATTCTCTCAAATATTTAATAATTTAAAATCTTATTTCTCTCAGTATTTTATCATTATATTCAAGTTTAAATGCTTAATTGTTCAATTCCTTCCCATAGATTTAAGTCATATCTTGTAAACCTTCATTTTGGAAACCCTTTTAGTAAAATATGAAAAGAAAAAAATACAATTCAAAAAGTGTGTTAACATTACATATGAAGTCTTTAATCTATATAATAATAATAAAGTCTTTTTTCTATGTGTTTCGTCACTGACGACTCAGGTTGCGCCTTTCGATAATATGCCGAAAAGCGAACCCGAGGACTTTGATGACCAAAAACTCTTTCATTATAACAAATTTGGTATTGAAATTCTACTAAGCAGTCTCAGTTGACATCTTAAATGATAATCTGAGATATTGAATATTTTTTAACCATTAGTATTTTGATCTTGGTTCAGAAATATTGTATGTCCAAATAATGTGAGAATTATTAAAAAAAAAAAAAACAAGAAAAGTAAATTGTTTTTAGTAAAAAAAGAGCATCAATATAATTTTGATAAAAAGTAATTAGAATAATAAGTTCAAAACCCCTGAAATCACGACTGATTCTCACAGGTAATTTATCACACCAAAAACTTGATTGTATTCAAATTCATTTAAATCAATGTTTATGATGGAAACAATTATTGTTTATAAGATTCTGGGTTACCTTGAAATTTCATATAGATATTGTTAAAATTTAAAGATTAGTTGGGTTTTTTATTATTTTTTATTTTTATGTCTGACATTAAATGAGGAAACTTATTTCTTTACCATTAATCATCGGTGAAATTATTCAACAATGTCCATGGTCGAATGGTAAACATTGTTGGCGATAGGTGCGGTGCTAACGCATTCGAATCCCGGTACACATGGTTTCATAAATCGTTTTATGGATTTACATTTAAAGGCGTAAATGCCTAAAATTTCATCTTCATCACTCACCCTATTCTAGTACTATAGTGTAAGAGATCGGCTTGCCACTGTTATGGTCCTAGTGATATTATTCTATTCCAATTCCTCGAAATAGACAGTTTGAACGATTTAGCTAACTAGCTGTTCATATTATATTATATAAATAAGAAACGAATATTATTTTAGTTTTAGATCATAAATAACAGGAATCAATATTGTTTATACAAATTAATTTAAATAATTTAGGCTTGATTGTCTATGTAATATCAACTTTGTGACACCTATTTTTAATATACATTTTAACAGATAAATTTCTTATTTGACTTGGTGTGTGACATGTGTTTCGCCTCTTTGAGAAGCATCTTCAGATTCCTTGCAAATTTATGGATTTTAATTTATATTTAGATGTTATTTGAAAGTTGAAATGTATTTTCATTAAATGTATGAATATTTGAAGTCTCGCCACACTGCAAAATATGTTCGATCATAATGAATTATTTCAGCAGAAAGCTTTTTACAAGAATATTTTAAACATCCACTGTTTATTGATTATAAGGTTTATACCATTACAGATAAAAAGGATGAATAATAAACTAACAAATTGTCGGCCGCTAAATTTTAAAGTCCCTTTTCAGTATGATATTGTAAAATAGGTGGGGAGGGTTTTAATTAATTTAATATTTTAAAAAATCTAAATATTTATAAAGGTATAAAGGTATGAATTTACCATATTATATCCACGAAAACATTTATAAAATATGATCGATTTCCTCATTGACAACAACAAATCAATACGACAATCTTTTCGTTAGACTTTAGGGAAAAGTATACAAAGAAAAAAGAAAATTCAATTGAAAAACGTTTATTTTTTTTTTCAATCAACCATGTATTCAATTTGAGGATAGAATTGTCTTTGCGAACATGTAAAGAAAATAAATTACTTCCAAATAAAACAAAGGAGTGTGAAATTTTTCAGCTGTAGTATGCTACGCCATTTTAGGTGCAGTATTAAACGTGGTCGTAATAATCAATAATTATTATTTTAAAATGGAAAAGTGCTCAGCACCATATTTGAAAAATCGAAACACATTCGCTTTAAGCGATTGCTTGTACTTACAGGAAGAACATCGTATGATATTCAAAAAAATATATTATTTATTATCATTAAATCTTCTTGCGTGATTTATTTTAGAATTTAATATCAATATTATTATGCTTGTTGAAATATTTCCCTGCAAAAAAATCGACAAACTTAATTTAACTAAACTAAATTTTTTTTTACCGATTGACGAATTTATTATCTAAGAACTAGTTGTATGTGTTTGTCCAATATGAAAATGAAAAAATGATTCACCAAGAGTGCGATTGACTAGCCATATACTAGTAACTTCCTAGCCCAATCATTATATATTTACCCGAACGTGTTCTTTATTAGTATAGATACTTCACATAGAATGAATATAATATTAAAAACATAGCTATCACCTTAACACATTTCCATATAATTAGTTTTTCAACGATGTTTTGGTGGTACTGTAATGTTTCTTCATTTTCAAATTGCACTCGGAAGTTTCGTTTGCAAGAGGTGAGTGATAAATCCACTGATAATAATGATTTAGAGCTTGATAGATTTCTTATTCGAGTTTTTTTTATTTTCTCGATATACTATAGCATATCACTTTTAATATTTTGAAAGCATCATTTCGCATATTTCTTTCTACTTATACTAGGTCAAAATGAGAATTCTGCCATCTTTGATAATGTGATATTTTATTTTTCTTATATTATTTTGAAAAGTCATGGGCATGAATTGTTTGGTGTAAAGAATAGAATCAGCTTGCTAATGATGATGACACTGGTAAGAGCATTAACAAATTTCAGCAGTATTGCTTTGAATGTCGACACATTCCACGTGGAGGAGAGTGAGCTTGGGCGAATATTATTTTTTAATAAACATTTGAAGTAGATATTGCCTGAGCTTTCTCAGTTGAGATTTGTTATTTTTTTTTTAATTTCATATTTTAAAAATCTCTTCTACGTTGTAAAAACAAAAACAAAAAAAATATTTTTGTGAGGTAAAATTCATGTACCGAACAAATAAATACACAAAAAGGCTTTAAAAGCAATAGGCAGGGTATTTCGTCAGAAGGAGAAATATTATATTGGATGATTTCTTTAATAATTTTGTGATTCCTTTGGGAAATTAAAGTCCTTATTCAATTGCTGTTAGATGGGTTGGTGTAGAACTATGGGTAGTGTATAGCAAAAATATCGTTCATGCATTCTTATTTGCAGTAATTCGTTAAAACATAAAACTCGCCATGGTGCAATATCACTTTCACTCGTGCGATATAGTTATACAAATACGTTTTGCGTTGCAACGGATATTAATAAATTAATAAAAAATACGTGCACGTTTTTTCAATAACCATTATTATGAAGATTTCTTTACTTCCGTTGATTGACGTAAGATTCAAAATGGCCACTCATAATAATACCATCCATGACAAAATTTTATGATTTGATTATATTTCCCACACTTACTTGACTATGTTTTTTTTTAAATTTATGTGATTGTAAACGTTTTTGTTGTTATTGGTTCTGTTACCATTTGATCATCTTTATGTGGATTTGTGCTATATGATTGCGCGATCAAGGATTAAACACCCATATTGGACATATTCATAAAATGATTTATTAATCTATTTACAGATTCGTACTCGAAATCTATCTCTAACGGAAGTTATTTTATGAGAACTCTGTGTTATTAAGTCGCTTAATCACCTATTTTAAAAAGGGTTTGTCGATTGAATCATAGGATTAGGACAGTTAGTGGTTAACTAATCATTTTCGTTAAGTCCTTTAGTATTTTAGAATCAAATGAGTGGGTGGAAATTTAGATATGACAGACATTTATATATTCAATCAAAAAAACCATGACATGAATGAATTTCCATTTATGGAATTGTCTGTAATAGGGTTTGAGCCTGAAAACAACGCATCCAAAATCGACAAAATTAAACACTCGACTACAAACTGAATATAGTTAACTGTTCTCATAATTTCAACATAATTTTCTGTACCGGAAAAAATGTAGTTTCAGTTATGTTTTTAGGTCATGCAAATTGTTTAAAAAAGGAATAAAAACATTTTAAAAAACCCTTGAAAGAAGTTATATTTAATAGATATAATCACATTTTGAATCGAAAACTAAATCAAATGAATTTTTTGATTGAATTGGCATTCACTTGGTAGAACTCCATTATAATACGGTGAAAAAATAGCAATGTATTTTAGTTCTACAAAATTTTGCAGAACTAAAATACATTGCTATTTTTTCACCGTGTTAAATGAATTTTAAACATTTTCCGGGTTATCTATCACATATTTAATTATATGAGGTTTGCAAGGCAAATTGTATTGTACAATCTATCGGAAATGTCGGCCGCTAAATGATTTTGAAATAACTGCACATGCACAAAACTTGATCAGCCCCGATCTATTGCTAAATCCATTATAATAATAACACGGACAACTCTCGAATCTAGTCCACGGCAGGTGTTTTGTTTGTATTGTGGCACATTCCATGAAGTTTATGAATTGTAAGGCCCACGACACTCTCTGTTATCCATTGATACTTTGTCTTGAAATGGGTGTATACTTTCGGTTTCTCGAAACTTTATGAATGGATAATGTTTTAAAGTTGGTTAAACTGTAAAAGCCTACACTCAGCATTAATATGACATATTTTATTTGTAACATGATTAATATTTGGAAACCTTAATGTCATTTTCTGGTCATAGTATTTACTTGTAATACATTATTTAATTTAACTAAAATGATTGACGTTGAGCTGTATTCATTTATATATTAATAATTGACGCCATCTTTTAGTTAATTCGATGAATAGACGAGAGATAAAAAAGATCGACTGTTTTGCAGTCAGGGTTATTTGATGATCCGATTTTTTTAGAACGTCCCGCTTTGAATACATTGACAGCTAATTTAGCGGTTATTTCGAAATCAGAATTATTTGTAAAATTCAAAATAATGTACTCGAGTGAATTTTTTTAAAATATGTAATAGAAATAGACGTTTTGATATACCTGTTTTTAGATTATTTTAATTGTTTCATTTCACATGCTTACAATTCCAATTTCATAAATATTAATCTGGCAGTGCTGTTTATAACCTTTTTCTTAGATAGTCGTTATGTTTGTATCTGTTCAATTAAGAGTAAAATTATGCTTAATGTTTGGAGCGCTCATTTAGCTATTTTTCTAAGAAATCATTTTGGTTGGGTTTGTTGGTTGGATTTGAATGAACTTTCAATTTTATTCAATTAGAAGACGCGCATTTCTATCTACAACTATACGAATATATCAATGGCAAAATGAACACCATATCATATTTTTAATGACACTTCTACAGCATGCTGGCAGATTGATGCTAGAGCATAGGTCAACGGTTGTATCTCGTCCAGTGAAAAATAAATGTTTACATACACTATTTTTCTATTCTTAGATTCGTACTTCAGGGCCATTTGATATTCTGAAATACTATCGAAAACAATATTATAAAACGAAAATATAATAATGTTCTTTTTTTTACAATAACTCCGACCCATTTCTATCCTATCATTAAAACGGAACACAGAGAGAGAGTGATAAGTCTACAACTCTACAGCTCATTCCTTTTATTCTTAAACTCCCATAAATTAAAATTTCTGTTGAAAATTCCATTCGGTGATGTTTTCACTTAATCACTGAATTTCAGACAAGAAGTGTTAGTAATTGAATAGATTAAGCTTTAGCGCCACTGTAGATTCTCAATATACGGATACACAGGATACTTGGTATCACTAAATACTAAGTGGCTGAGCAAGTCGTATTTTTTTAACTTCATTTTTTCTATATTTTAAGTGCAATAATGAACGAATCAAAGATCGTTCACGCACAGCTTTTTGTCGGGACAAAAAAATATGAATAAATTCATATGTTTTTCGTTAGTATTTATGCGTCATGGAAGTTGGCCGTTAAATAGCGGCTGTATGCATATAACCACTGTAAATGGGACAACCAATTTATCATGCCAGAATCAATGTATATATATATATATATATCGAATTAAACCAGAAATGTTTATCAATACTTGTAAGCATTGACAAATTAATGCCTTAATATTTTAAACTGTCTATCTGCAGTCACTAGACTATAAATATTAAGGCCATTTTTTCGTAATAATTGGCATATTTAACTCATAATCAACGCCAGGAGGCACACTGAGAGTGAACTACTCGTGCAGGCATTTTTTGCTGAAACCGCATGCCAAATTTTACACATTATAATTTGGCCATTCTGTTGATTGATTTTTAAAGAAATCTGGACCATATTAAACTTATGGAATTTAAATAGATAACTATCAATTTGGGAAATACCATTTGCTTCACATCTGACAAACGGTAATCGAAAACAAAGAGCTTTGATAAAACAGAATTAGAGAAAAATTAATGAACATATTGCGCAATTGAACAAATATTGTATTGCATATTATTTCACAAGTGCCTCTGATCTGTTTGTTTACTGTGGTATTTTGTCACCCCAACCCCAATAGACAACAGAAGACTTCATCCAAATAACGATTTACGGAAAATTTTGGTGATCTTATTAGAACGAAGAAAAATCATTTCACTTTATATTTTTGTTGTATCATATTACGTATTGTTACATAACATGCCGCAGCTCTGTCAGGTGGTAAAATTTTTAATCACCGATTAAACTAAAATGTGCGTAAAGTGACGTAACTAAAATATTGACACGACCAAAAATGTGCCTTATGGCATTGTTTGGTTCCGCCTTTAATTGGTGACAAAATCCTGCCTCTAATGTAATTCTTTTTAACAACTACCGGCGATAAATATAAGCTCAATAAACGATCTCACAATTTATAAGGCTGGATCTGATGTGATTAACACATTCAACGAACAAGTTCCTTTCTTTTCACTATAGAGTCAAAATGTATGATGTCGGCAATGGTCGAAAACATTTCCTTATTGATTATTGATATTGGAGATGCCATAGATAAATCGAGGATTTAAAGTAAATTTAAAACGTCTCATTTGGAAAATTTTAAAATAGATATTTCCTCTACTACTTAATGTTAAATTGTGACCTAACAATTTTGTACATTACCATAATTTACTAGCACCAGAATAACACCGTATTTTTCCATGAATTAAAACAAGCCAACGTTTTCATTTCAACAAAAACTGCTGAAATTGTTATGAAAGTTTTTACTACTCTGGCTTCCTCAGTTACTACTATAATTTCATGAGAGTGAGGATCGTCAGCTATTGTGTGTTACCTCTACAAAGAGTATAACACTTGCTATGACAATTTGACGATTTTCACAGGGTGTAATTTCATAGATTGAGTAACATATCCGTCTTTTTATCAGCTATCCTCGTTGTGGAATACATTTGGCGGAAAACGATGGCACGATTAAATAAGTTTTTCAAATAATAAAAACACATATTTTAGTATTTATTTCCACAATATATTTCATGGGCGAAACAGGTACTAATCATAAAATATATTGTGGAAATATCATAAAATATCATTGACTTTCCATCAAGAAGTGACAGTTGACACCTTGAAAGTGATTAAATACGTTACCAAAAAAGTCATGCCATTACTGTATCGCAAAAGAAACAAACATAATGTTGAGTATTATTTTTATTCATCAAAGTATTATAATTGTAAAGATTGAAATAACAAACATATGTCATTTGAATTTTTTTCGTAATAAATATTGTATTATATATTATAGTAAGATAAGATGTAAGGTTTATTATACACATATCAAACTTTGTATTATTAACAAGTGATTTTCATTTTACTTTTTTAGTAAATTTCAATAAAACAGTAATGTGATTAATCTCATTATTGTTTCGCAGTACGAAAAATGTTGAATATATAAAGTGATACATAATGCAGCGCATTAAATTGCTTCAAATTATATTACTAACTGATCATCATTTAAATATTATTTTTGTAGGAAAGTACCAAAAGTTAGTAACATAAT
This sequence comes from Himalopsyche japonica, assembly GCA_028555115.1. Lineage (NCBI taxonomy): Eukaryota > Metazoa > Arthropoda > Insecta > Trichoptera > Rhyacophilidae > Himalopsyche > Himalopsyche japonica. The sequence goes on along the minus strand of JAHFWJ010000446.1, from coordinate 1,898,819 downwards.
TTTTCTAGAAATCCGCAATGGTAACGATGAAAATATGTAATTTTTTCTATTCTACACACAATTTTGTTAACTATCCAAAATGAAGAAATGTTTAAAAATCAACGACATCTTTAGCAATTCCTAAGCCGCCCAGCAACATTCTTCCTGTTTTATTCTGAAGTTTACAGCTGATTTCCAATATAGAGCAATTTGGATATTCTAATGAAAAGTATCTGAAAATAAAACAAGCAAGATTAATATTAAAATTATCATAAAATAAAAACATGTGAAACATTACATACGCATCAACATCATTGTCGATATTATATTTAGAATTCAAATCTTCGGCAATGACTCTCCATCTATCCCTATTCAGCAAAATGGAGTTTCAGTCTGAAAACTGACAGCTCTGTCCAATTAGTAAGCCTATTGGATGCTGGAAAAAGTTTTCTTCTTTGAGAAACATAAACTGCGCTGATATTAAAACACATTAAATACGTCCATTGATTCAGTCAATAATTTTTCCTTTGAAAATAAATATTAAACATTCATTTCATAAGATGTATTGGATGTAAGAGAAAGTATATGGAAAGTAAAATAAATAATTATTACCTTACGTCCCAATCACAATCATTTTCCACAGGTATATAAAAACCAAGATGATTCTTGAGGAGATTTTCTTGTAGCATTTGAAAAGATTTCAAGTTGATATTGATTGGTTTCAAAAATACTTTAGTATCGTCACCTATTGATGGTATCGGTTTGTAATGATCACCTACCAATGAAACATTCAATATTTCCCTTGTTCGATTATTTCTCAGTGAAAGCACTAAATGAAGATCTTGGTTTTGCCCAGGATCCAATTTTTTGACAGCATAATAAACTGTGAAGTTATGATCGCATAGGAATTCGCACACAAATAAGCGGGAGATTTCAGGTTCACGGGTATTTATGTCTACCGGAGAGACTTTGATACAGCTGCCGCCTTCTAAACTATCTTCTTGATAGAAATCAATGCAACTATTTTTGTCGGTGTTCAGCTTTACTCTGAACTTCTTGATGGGTGGCTTGTATTGTTTTGCTTCCACATCAGTTGATTCACTTTTTATAATTTGTTCTTCTTGTGCATTCAATTCTCTATCATCTCCAGGTACATCATTTACAGGTGGACAGACAATACAGAGAGTATTATTAACTGGCAAAAAGTCTAAAGGTTCAGGGTAGTCAATTGAATTGTCATCATTTCTTTTTTTTTCTGAATCTCTCGGTGCGATCTTTGAATCATCCTCTTTATTCTCTGTTGAATCACAACTTCTCTTTCTTTTTTTAACTGTACTTAGAGTTTCAGGAATTGGATCTTTTGGTTGGGGAACGGTTTGAGGTTCAGGTTTTTCAGGAAGTTCTAATTCGAGCCGATGATTATTGGTACATATGGGTGATGATAATTGGAAATCTTGTTTTTGAAGATCAAACCATGTATTATTTTCAATAACCTAGAAATAAAACAAGGTGGTTATAAACATCTATCACAGTAAGAAAGACAAAACATAAAAGCCTGATTGTAAAGATAAGCATTCAGATGTTCTTTTTAACCCCTTTCTGTTGAAATGCATTAGTACATTCCAAAACTAAATATTTAAAAAGCAATTTAGTATTGTTAAGCAGTTGTGTCAATGAGAACAAGATGTTATGAAGAGGGCTGAACAATATTGACAGTGATAAAAAAATGCTTTAAAAATAATTTAGTAATATACTACACCTCTCCATTTATTCGCTTATTCTCGCCGGATCCCAAACAAAAGAATGTTTGAAACGGCAACTCCGTAGGACCCCTTGTGTTTAAGTATGGCCACAAAGTATTCCAAAACGCATTTTCCCGCAAAATAAAATGTTCTCTGAGAGCACATTTCCTAAAGTGCTTACTGCGAGATTCACTTTTTCTTGCCTCATCTGTCTCATCAAGAGCTTTAGAAGTGCATGATTGTGGGTTGTCTGGGTCACTCTGGTTAAACTGTTGATCTAATACTTGAAATGATTGAATACCTTCGTGGGTCCAGGCTGGTGCAAATATGGCCAAAGATAATCCAACTTTATGTACTTCTTTCACTGCCTGTAAATGTAATAATTTAATAAAGGACTGGTTGCTATAATTAGAGCTTTACATAACTCAGAAGCCAGAAAATATTTTAATCGGTGAACAGACCAAACAATTCAAAATAAATGGGTACAGTGTTGTACAGAGATAAAAGCAAACAGAAACAAAACCGTACCGGAATCAAACTGTCTATAGATAAAACCAAAAACAGATAAAACCAGACATAGAAAAACCTATTTACATTTAAAATACTTTTCATGAGTTCTACAGTTGTAAAAAATGTTAAAGATTATATTTTTCAATTTTTAATAAACACGGGCTTAATAAAATTAGTGAAATCAATGATATTTATGAATACCGTAATTCAGAATGCAATCAAGTTTCCACAATATGGCGGTTATTACAAATTCCACCAAATAATGACATTTTTTCCAAAACTTATAATTATAATAAATAAATTGTTTAGGAAATCAACAGTTAAAAGTCCCAATGAAGAGCAACAGTAAATATGAAATCTTTCAAATAAGTCACCATTTAGGTATATATTTACCCATAACAAAGGTATTGAATTTTTATATATGAAAAATTCTTGATATTCCAACCTTAAAACTGATGTAGATCTGCATTACATACAGGCAATATTAGTTTGTGATATGTTTACTTTTATCATCTTACCTCAGCAGTGTTAAATAACCCTCCACCCCAAAAGTTTCTTCCCCATACATCCACACCGACATATACATCATGTTTTCGGGATCCCGCTTCTCTGACACACTCCTTCAAATGAGATCTTCCCCAGCAGTAGTTGGTGAAGAGCCCATCACATACATTAAAGAAGTTTCTGAAAATTAAAATGATGAAAAGTTAAATCAGTTTTAATTTTGATTTAATGTTTATTTGTTGGTTTTCCAACACCACATTTTTTACAATTTCCCCTATCCACATTGTTACAAATCATCAGATTGTATAAGAACTGGTTGTATGTAAAGTAAATGCTTTGGGTCAGTGATATATCAACCAGGAGAATCAGGAATATATAAATATGTTGCCTTAGAATGCATCGCAAACCGATCTAAATATATTTTTCAAAAGCTCTATGGAATAGATAAAATATTTTTCATGAAAAATATCATACTTGCTTCATTGTGTATCAATAGAACTTTAACATTTTGAGAACCAGAAGGCCAATATTGTCTCACTCAGTATATGCGAAATATACCAGGAGCCGATATTTCAGACTTCTCTACATTGTCTATATATTTAAAAAATATGAACTGAAATATTGTACTGTGGAACTATATATAAAGTATATATAAAGTGGGCCAATATTGGATACATACCTAATCAAACAGTTCACACAGGTTTTTAAAGTGAAGGGTAAAACAAATACAAAAATAATTCATTTATATGGGATCTAATGATGTGTAAACGAAGTTTTAATCAAAGATATCACTTTATGTTGCCAAGATAAAATTTGTATAAAAATTTTGGTTAAAATTGTAATATAAATATTTGGAAACAGTAATTTGTAATTCTAAGCAAAACAAATGTCAAAATAATAAAATTACTAGGCAAATTAAAAATGTTGCTAAAGTAGCAAAAAATGTGACACATGTGCTGTCTGCGATTAGATGCAACATACCAAATCCATGTATATTATGAATGTTCTTGTTTTAGCATCAAAACTTTAAATTTTTGAACATTTATTTTTATTACTATTTCTATAGATTTGAAAGTCAGAGTACCATTCATAATCTTATACTTCTCATAATTATGAAAAATTCTTACATGTTCTTATTATTGAGACAATTTTGCCAAGATAATGAACCATCATTAGTGACACTGTCATACCATATGACAACAGAACCAGGTATTTCTTCGTGCATTGTCTTGGTCAAATATTCTACAAACTTCAACAGCATGTCAACTTTGTCAATTTTGTTTTCAATATTTATTAACCATCCATCCATCTTGAGATATTTTGCAATAGTAACAAGCTGGTCGGCAAATTTTTCCATTTTCTCTTGAGTATCCAAGAATTGTTTGCAAATCTCCATTCCATCTTTCCATTCGGTTATGATAGTACCTAGCGAACAGTAAAAAAATAAGATATTCGATAATAAAAACAGGTGACTTTCGTAAAACAATAATTTAACAAGACAAATGTAATATGTTGATTGTTGAAAATCAAAATATAAGATAGTCAGCAGTGTTAAAATATTCGTGTAAGAGCTATTTTTGCAACAAAATATAGCCTGATAATCTCCATTGATCAGTTCAATACCAAAATTATTGATATCATTGTTGAAATATTTAGTGTTGGAATATCTTCTAAGCAGCCCAGTAGGAAATGGGTTAAAACAATAATTTGGTTAAAAATGAGAATGATAAGCTTACTCTTTGTCATTTTAAGGCACAGAAACCTCCTGATGGGTTATGGAACTTCAGAGTATAAAACCAGTTAATTATTGGCAAAAATTTTGACATTAAGGTCCCCGTACAAAATTACTATGAAATTTTTGACATAATTGTGTTTTTATTGTTAAAATATTAATTTATATAATTTATAATATCAACTGAAGGTAGTTGATGGAATTTCCATTGTGGGGCCATGTGATAGAATGCCTGAAGATGCAGAAATGCAAAACTCAGGTTGTAAATGACAAAACACATGAAATCGTACAAAGTACCAACAATTCCAATTTATTTTATATAAATAAAGTTGTCAAGCAAAGCGACAATAAATATAGTGAAATACTATTCAACTGTTTACATAAAATAATGAATACCTAAGATTTGTACTCCATTCTTGTGAGCAGCATTTATCCATCCTAATGGTGGAATAGTAATAAAATGGTGGCTGAAGTAAATGAAAATATCAATAGCCGCCCAATGGTAAAAACAGTAGGCTGCATTGTTGTCGGTTCCTTTAGTATACCTTAAAAATAAATTCATCACTAATTATCATATAGTATTATAAGATGAGTAATCTTATATCAGAGAGACCAGATGAAATAGAGGTTTGAAACGGAACTTAGATTCCTAGATGTGGCAAATAATTCTGAGTGAGTTTTCCATCCCTTATCACAACTATATTTTATATTAATGATATATTATTCAAAGGAAATAATTGGATTCAATTTAAAGTTATTATTTATTGCATTTGAAAGTCATCCATCAATATAATTGACAATAATGATATCAGATATCTTTCAATTATTACACAGTGAAAAATCATGAATGGGAATTAATAATGGAATATAAAGTTTTTATAATAATAATAATAATAATAATATGATATAACAAAAAAAATGCAACTAAAAAAAGGTTTTTCTTTAACTTCACTATGACCAGGAGTAGTTGGTTTTAATAATTCATAAAATGCATTTATATTATAGTAAAAAAAAATATTATTAGGATAATGTGTTAACTGACCATAAAAATGTCTGTTGAAAATTTCTTAAGCAAAAAAGAGGGATAATATTTTGACTATGGCGTCACCGTTATGAATTACGAGACATATTTAATTTTAGTAAATATTTTTAAACTTACCTATCGTCATGATACCCATTAGCCATATCATGACAGAGCAATGTCTTGGGAAGACTTCCATATTCAAATCTCGCGGGTGTCTGTGCTAACCTGTCAAAGTGACAGATATTTCCGTTGTTGTACAAATCGCTGTTCTTAATAACTTTACACCTTTTGATCAATTTTATCGTATTTTCTCCCCACGAAGGAGGATGTTGAATAAAATCATTTATCTCGGACAAAGAATCGATCGGTTTGCAAATGCTGTCAAATCCACTGTCGGTCATATTAAATCAGTTTGAAGCGATGGTTTAAAATTACTTTTAGCTGAGAATATTATGTAATATTTATGTATTTAATGAATATTTTCAGTAAGCTTCAATGTCACAGTAACATTACATTATTGTATGAAATTAGCATTACACTGAGCGCTGACTTCAGCTGTAAACTGATTAATATAAAATGGGAAAACCACGTAACCTCAAATTCGCGCCCATTCGCTAACGATATATGATAACGATTACAAAAAATTAATTCTTCTTAGATAAAACTAGGAAAATGGGATACGGCATTTCGGGGCGAACAAAATATTCACTACTATGATATGAATTAGTATGTATTTTCAACACAAAATCGCATAGAAATTTTTCGGTTTTCTTTTATTGAAATGCATTTTCAAACAGTCATTAGTGAAGAGGGACCTAGTTACATTGCACGAAATCAAGAATTTTTTTAAATTCTTTTAACAAAATTTCGGTTAATATACAAATTTTTAGATTGAAATCCTCATTTCTGTCTTTTGTTTTACTATTAAAATTATTAAAATATATTTAAAAAATATATATATAACAATATTAAGCACCTGGGCCTCGTATAACACGGTCATATGGTTCCACAAAAACCTCATATAATACAAATCCGTGTTATACAAGGTTTGAAGTTCATACAAAATTAAGGTTTGCGTTCCAAAAAAAAAAAAACGAAGGTAGTTTATATGAAAAAAAAATTAAATAAACAAATATACGTTTACATATTAACGAAAGGAAATTTAATAACATAATATGCCATTCATTCATCATCTCTATCACTTAGAATTCTATATTTTTTACTCTTTCTCGACATCGGTTGTGGGTTTCTATCATTGGAGGACTCTAATTTTATTGTGGTTTTAACCTTAAAAAAATTGTTAAAAGCTATTGTCTGCTTTTAGCGTATTTCCTTATAAGGTTCCAAAATATTTTGTTATTCCCTCCTGAGTTCCGAACTCCTTTCTATTATAGGATCATTATCAATAAAACAAAAATCTAATTTATTAGTCAATTTCAAGCCATCAATTATTGTTTTCAATTTGAAACACATGTGATTGGTTCATTCAAAATTTCATTTTAATTTACTTCTTCCCCTTAAAACGTGTTAAATAAAGCATGTTGTATAAAAATATGTCACAATTTATATACCTAGTTGTGTAAAACCGTGTTATATGAGGCCTAGGTGTAGTGAATATTTTTTTGATTGTTTTTTCTTTATGAAAATATTTGCTTTCAGTATATTTTTTTTTTGAATATATATTCAATTACTTAAATAGAGACCAATATCTTATGTTTCCTAAAAAAAACATTACTCCTTTTGCACATGTTTTAAGTAGGGCTGTGGAGTCATAGAGTGGCAGTCGAAGAATATTTCAATCAGCAATTTTCCAGATTGATTGGTTAATCCTTTATTTAGTGCACATACATAAGAAAGGTAGGAAAAAAACCTGACAAAAATAAACTTTTTTTAGTCGGTGTTGGTCAATGCCAGAGTCAGTCATGTTTTTTTTTTGACTCCACAGCCCAGATTATAAGGTTGCATTTTTTCCATAAAGCTTAAATTTATTTTAGAAAAACCATATTTATTGTTGATATATATATATATTTTTTGTTCTACATTATACATATTATTATCAATCTGCGATGTTTTGTTAAGAAAATGTAGGTGATATTATTATTCTAAAAAGTCCTTGACCCTTCTGACTTTTTTGATGTTATTTTTCTGCAAAAAAAAAACATCATTCAAATGAAAGTTATCGATAATGTCTCTCAAAAAATATCTTAAAAGAATCATTACATTGAAAAAACCTTGTATGTAGTATTCAATGTATGATACTGTATTATATATACTTATTACCGGTTGTGTTTCCATATTTCATTGCAACTTCCATTGTCCATAGAAACAGGCCATGTTGCAATCTAAATAAAATTACCACATTTTCATATGTAGGCCAAGATTGAAAAAAGGTACAGATTTAGGGCATACCACTTAAACCACAGTCAATGAGATTCAAATTAAAATAATAGAAGTTGAGTATTGATTTAGTTTTTTGAGGTTTCTATGATTATTGTAAATAAAATAATACCAACATTCATACACATAAAAGATGGACTAATTTCGGAAATAAACATGTGGGGCCTAAGCCTCCAAGAGAAATATAGGAAAATCAGCCGGGAAACATATTTAATTTTTTACCACTACTTATGTTGATGAAACAAAGAGATGACAAGTTTCACAAAAAAATATTACTGCATAAAAATACTGTTTATATTGTATTTATATTAATGAAAAATATTGTTTTTTTTTTTTTTATTCATTCAAACTTACAATGAAGTCTTGTATTGAAATGATTTTTTTTTAAATAATTTGAGCCAAGGTTGCAGGAAACATGTCTACGTTTTGAAATTGTTATAAATTTTCAAGTAAAAAAAGAAAATAAACGTGTTGTTTATGAGATTATCACTTTTTTTTTAATACATCCTTATTTCATTAAATGTCAGGTTTTTGGCTTAAAGGCATATTTTAAACAATAAAAACACAATTTTTAGTACTATTTTAATAATTAAATATATTAAAACTATGTGTTTTTTTTATTTAAACCTTAGTATGCCAAAATATGAAGTTAACAAAATTTACCTAGTATTTAACTACAATTACTACCAATGGCACTGAGTTAAGTAACATTCATACATCTTAGCCAAGCTCAAAAACTTCTAAATTTTATTGTATAATTTTTAAGTATTAGTTAAAGACTAGCAACAGTCTTGTAGTTAATGAGGTAAATAAAAAAAGTGACGATTAAAATTTCATTTATTTTCCTAGAACAAGTTACAAAGATATAAACATTATTCTACAATTGTATTGAAACCCAATTACATGAATGCATTATCTTCCATTAACATACATTTCCAAGTATCAGAGCTACAATTAATTTTGACTTGGTTATACTTTATGGTGGATTAATTCCATTAAAATAAAAAATAGTTGAAACTAACAACATACATAGATATAAGTCGCTCCTTTACTTTAGAAAAGACAGATTCATGGCAAGTAATGCAATAACAAATCAATTGTCTTCATGGTTAAATTTTACATAAATGATTAAAATATTCTTCAGTCTCACATTGATATTAAATGCATTGTCACCGGTTCTGTATTCCCACTATACCCACCAACGAAGTCATTAATTATTGTACAATAATAACACGCACATTTCAATCAATTGAATGGTATAATTAATTATTTGAAGTCCCATAATAATACTTCAGCCCAGCATGCCTCAAAAGCGATGATCTACTGATGCATTCTTTGATTTATCATAAACATAAAACATAGAATTCAAGATATTCACTGCACTATAGAAATTTAGGAGATACAAGAACATTTGTGCCAATTGAAAATATTTGACAAAATTTTAAATAATGTAATTATCAATAAATCAATAACACCATCCTTTGAAATTTGATATTTACTAATGACAGTCAAATTGTTGAGTAGGCATGGTCAACAAAATTTTTTCAAAAGCAGTTTCAACAGAAAATCAAAATAGCAAGGAAATGCATTCCTTTTAAAACAAAAAACCATGTTACAATATATCATGATCTTCATTTCGCCCGAGCTAAGTGAATATAAAACCTTAATAGCTTTAATAAAATTATCTTAGAATAACAAGTGAATACAAAAAAAAAAACATTCAATTTTATAACATAAAAACTTTATTAACTCAATGAAAAACCCACAAATCTAAGAAAAATTACATTTTAGAACATCTTTTAGCATAAGGCTGGCATCATTTAAAAATACCTGACCCTGAGTATAAAATCTAGATAGCAATAACATATTAGTGACAAGTTATATTTGTTTTGAACTGTGTACTGCAGTAACTTTGTTGTAGAAAAATGGTAACAGCAAGCTTGAGTTTGCACATAATAGCAAGTGCAGTTAGGCTTATTGTAAAATAAATGTGGAAACATTGGATTTTACTTTAGAGACCATTAAGTAGTCCATTTAACTCCATTTAAATCCAGTAATTACATTATTTTACAATAAGATACATCACTGAAATGTGCAGCAATATTACTTTGAGCCTTGCTCATGAGGAAATAAAATGTCAAGTGCAATAACAAATGTATGTCATAATATATTATACTATCCAAACAGAACGAAAAAATCTCTTTTCCATTGCACAATAGGCGGAAGTCTTTTTTAGCGCATGTGATGTTTTAACTTGAGCTGGATTGTAAAAATTATAATCTTACAGGAAAATGTTAATGTATCAATCAAAGAAACACTTGAGAAATTTTTGCCGTTCATTGGAATGATTTAAATACAGATTCATTTTAGAATATCACAAAAAAACAGTAAGTATATATAGGAATTCAGAAATGTAACTGTTCACAAACCATTACTACTGAAGTGTAATTGGGTATTTATTATATGTACAGCATTTATATTAAGTTGTTTAAAGATAACTTAATATTTTAAGTAGATTAACCAATAATTGAACCGTTGCATGAAAATCTGTGGTCTTTTAGTTAAAAAATTTCCTTGCAACGATTTGATTTCTTTCATTAAAAATTAAATAAATACTTAACTACACAACTAATTGGCAAGTTAGCCATCTAACAATAAAAAATACATATTTCATTGAAAATATATAATTTTTAGAACAAAATAATATAGGTGCTAACATTATACATATGATAAAATATTAAATACAAATAAATTTAATCTTAGTAATCAGTGGAGGATGGTAAAAAGAATATCTGTACTCTAAAGGAATTTGCCCTGGCAAGCATGCTTATCTGTTTATATCTGTGTTTATAAGTGTTTTTTGTTTTTCAATAGGTATCTTTTATTTTTTATAGTCCCACCCAAGTCAACAAATAACTTCTACTCTTTGCACTGCAAATAAATTCTTCAGCAAAAAAATATTTTTTTACTGTTTAATCATGTATTTTTTATCAATTGATAATGCTCGCGATGAGCGAAACTGGTCCTGATCATAAAATATACTGTGGGAATAGTACTAAAAATGTGTTATTATTTAAAATATTTAATTATATAGTTATACTGAATAAACTAATTAAAAATTCCTGCTGCTAAAAACGTATACTACTTTCGGTGCAAGCGGTCGAGTAAATATCAGCACGAGAGTTAATAACTCAATTAAGATTTCTACTAAATGCTTTTGATTGTTTCATTGTATATTTGATAGTCCTGTAGCCAAAAGGTTAATGTTCTTGACTGTTTGTTCTGTTTTTGGTGCTCACACAGGTTAGAATCTCGGCTAAAAGTGATGTAAACACACATACACATGTCAAGGTAGTGTGGTTGTACAATCGACTTATTTAAATCGACGAAAACTAAACTTTTTTGAGATTCCGAGAGTTAAAAAAACATGGTTGAAAATATTTAGTTAACAGACTTGTATTCATGTAACAAAATGAATAATTATTGATTGCTTTGAAAGTTTGTTATGAAAATCAAAAACAGGTTCACTGCTCTGGTGAGTCTGAGAGTAGGAAATGCTGATTTCATTCTAGAATGCTGAATGCACATTTGGTTTAGGATGCATACTTAGCCTGTCATGATGATTCACTAACAGAATATTGACAAGTAGACGTATGACGTAAGCAAGCGCGCGGCCAGCACCATACCCACTCTTATTATGCACAAATGCATGATTATGAGTAAACCTGAATAGTCTCTGGTTAAAAAAAAAAACATTTACTAGACTGAATCTCATACAATATAAAAATATAATATATCAGTCAGTCACTTCCAGGTATGGACATAAGCATGCAACAGGGTTATCCGAGTTTAGCAATATTTATAAAATAGACGCTGGATTTAAATATTTTGGAATGAGTATTTTTTTCTAGAAAAGAAAAATATTTGTATCAGACATGATAGTCACACATTACTACAATTGATCGTAGGCATTGTGACCTTCTAAAGTTAATACTTATCGAAAGCGTAAACAGTCTATCCTAAATATTCAATTATTATAATCTTCTGTGGGCATCATTGAGAATCTCGGGGGCGTCTTCCAAACGGCACTGGATGTTCTCACGAGTTTCTTACGATCAATTTTTGGGAAAATATCAGCCAAGTCTGGGGTGAACACTGTTGTGGAATACAACTTCTCAATAATGGAGGGTTTGACAAAAGCTTGAATCTTGCATAGATTTCTTCGATATTGCCCTGAAATGGATAATAAAACAGTGATTACATACACAAAAACAAATGAAAGAGCTTGATACTTGATATTGCATATAAGTTGTAAGTTTGAGTTAGTGCAAAAAATTTAATTCATTCATGTGATACCAACTCTAGTTGTTATTTTTTTAATAATAACATTTTTTTGTATTTATTTCTGCAATATATTTTATGATTTTATTATTTAAAATATTACTTTTTTTTGTTGTGGATGTACATTCTTGAATGGGCCACAATCTTTTAAATTAAATTCCTATATTAGGTTATATGATGTTTAATCCCACTGTTATCCACCAATTTGAAATGAGTCTAAAATTAGCCGATTGCATTTTAATGATAGTTGATTATTATTAGTCGTAGAATCCTTTCATCAGATTCATTGAGAGTATTTAACTTATCACAGGCGATTGCTTTTCATTATTATTAAATCAATAGCATTTAAAGTTATTTCAGTTATTTTAAGATGTATGTTTGGATCTCAGCCTTAAGGTATCTGTTTTTCCATTGCAATTTATGTCTCTTGTATACAATCGATGCTAACTGTTTGAGTCAGAAGCCTAAAGATACTGATAGGCACAACTCAGGTTGTCAGTGACGAAATATGTAGAACTGTACAAAGTTTCAACAATTCAAATTCAATATTGAAATTCCATCAAGCAATCGACACATTCTTTTTCTTTATTTTATATAATAGAAACACTGAGCGAAACTGGCAAACCTGAGTAAACCGGATGAAGCTAATGTAACTAAACTGCCAAAAAAATTAGAAGAGCCCCTTCCTTTTGAGATGAAAATATGTATTTTTTTTTAAATAGTAATGTAGAGTTAAAAAAAATGATGACTCACTTCGACTCCATGGTGGAATGCTTCTCTTGGCCTGGCTTTCACTTTCTGATTCATCATCTGTGCCAAGTTCATCAAACGTCTTATAAGTTGTCTTTTGGCTGTGTCCACTGGAAGATGACGCTGTAAAAGAAGAGTACAATTTTTCCTAAAAAATTTTCTAGGAAACAACAGCATCTTTGATATAAGACAATGACATACATTATATCTAACAACAATAAAGTCTATTCATTATTTCCATTGTTATAAGGAATGTAACTGCTTTTATAGACACTTGGTATTTTTGTATGGAATTACAATTAATTAACTCTATCAGTCCCGGCCCATTTTTGAACAAACGGCATTTTTCTTGTTTACTAAAAGTGTGATAACTATAATAATATTAGATAAAATCAAATGAAACTTTCTGAGATTGTTAACAGCATTATTAAAAATAGTCCTAGATTGATAAAATTGTCAACACTTCCTCATGTGTAGAGCCACACTTTAATGCTTACACATGTACCGAGTCTCACTTATTTTTTTGGTTTGCACACACTTCGCAAGCCCAATAGCTATTTTTTTATATCCCCAAAACAATCTGTTTTATGAATCTTGCAAAAGTTTTCCTCGGAGTGGACTCGGTGCCATTTTTATTTCATCTCCAGGAGGGGGAATCTTGGTGTAGTGTATCGCACGCGAAACGATTGTGTTTTTAGATCGTGTAAACCAATACTTTCATGGGTGATAAGACTAATTGAATGACTGTTTTGAAATGGTTTAAGTCTTGGCAATAAGAAAAAATTTTAATTCAATGTCAAATACTTAATTTAATGAATCTAATTTGTCTTTTTCCAAAGGGCCGGTCGATCACGTTAAAACACGTTTCCGGGATCCAATGTGTTTATGGATGTTATGAAAAAATCATCTGAGAAGAGTTCACATGCATTGCATATTTTTCATTTTTGAGAACAGTATGTATCAGTTGTCATTAAATCAAATCATGATAAACTTCTCAAAAGTCAATATTGAAATATCCCTTGAATTGAGTTTGAGGATTGCAAATAATGATATTTAAGGCAGCTGCAGATCAAAACATAATTATTGTTACACATTTTAGGAGTGTGTAAAAATAATTCAACTCCTCATTAGCGACAGGAACTTTTGTAATAAATAGATTATTGAGTTGAATATATTTGAGTAATGATGAAGAACTGACCTGTTTTTTTGGAACCCAATACTTTCGCTGCAGCCGCTGGATTCTTTTGTTCCTGAAGTTTACGTGCAGCATAAAGCTCTCTTTCCTCCGCCAAGTTCTTTTTGCGTAATCTGTAATTAATGAATCGATATATGTTAATAATCTCTGTTTGAAGTCGGTTATTTAATCAATAGAAAATTTCAAAGCACTTATCATAGCACATCAACGTTTTATGTTGTAAAAACATTTTACCATAGTCAATCATTGTAATGATTAGAAAGAAGTCTTTGAAACAAAATCCATCAACTTTACTTTGACATTGTGCATAAAACATTGGACAACAACTTAGCGGAAAATAAATATATAGTTATTTGAGTTTGTTTCCATTTGAAATTCAATCGACACAAGAGCTTCTTCCACAAGATCATTAGCAACACCATAAAATTGCCAATAAGAAGTTACAAACTTTCTTCATGTTAATAAATTTTCATAAAAAAATCATAATTAGTGACGAAGCCCATTTCCATTTTAATCAATATATTAATTGATTAAATAATCAGTTTTGGGCAATATACAATTCTCAAATTATTCATCACCTTTGCATTCATTAAGTGACAGAATTTTTAAATAAGGCTATTGGATAGAAAGAAACATCGACCACTTGCCATTCTAAGAAATATTAAATGTAATTAACTATCGAAATGTAAGTATTCATAATATTACATTTACATGAATAAAATAAATGTGTTAAATGTAATAGTGAATATACAAAAACTGACAATTTTATTTAATTTAAGAAAATACGGCATTGTAATATTGGAATTTTAAGACAACATCATATTTACGCTTTCTCTCTTTATTCAGTAATTCGCGAATTCTGGAAAAGACAAGCTAAGATTGTATATATTTTAAGTAAATGATGGACGATAATTACTTTTCGTTTTCCAGTTGTTGTTTTAGTCGCTGTGCTTGCTGTCGCTTCGCTTCTTCTTCTTGCTCTTTGAATCGGACTTGTCGAATGGCTTCCTCTAGTTTCCGTCTTTCTTCTGTTTCAGCTGCCTTCTTTTCTAGAGCTAGTCTCTTCTAAAAACGTAACAAATTCTCAAAGTATAATAAACGCAAAGCTTTCAACATTGTCGAACAAAATGATCCTGTAAATTAAAATTGACCCAATATTGTAGTTTTTTGAAAATTCATTGAATAATTTGAAGTAACCACAAGGCACCAGTGAAATCAATGCCATTGATATAGTAAATTTCACGTTGAAATAATTTTTATGTAGGTCTCTACATTATAATATTTTTTTTAAACTGTTGGACAATTTTATCGGTTATTTTTTTCAATCCGTTAATGGAATTGTTATTTTTTTCAGATATCGAATGGATGTCTGAAGTCCCTCACATCTATTCAATTTTAAGAGAAAGTAGTCAAAGTAATAATGTAAACACAAGTCTCATTCTAATCCTACCCCTTCTTCCTAAATTTCTTCTAAAATGAGAGTTTGTACAATATATTAAACAGTTCTCATATAAAAATGTCCGTTAAGGTAAGATACATTAGTAGTCCCTATGCTCCAAATCGAGAGCAGACATGGTAAAAGAAAATGATTTTGCATAGTTGGAAATTTGGAAAATTAAATAATTTTACCTTTTCGGTTTCTTCTCTTAAGCGCTCCTCTCTTTCTAATTGCAAGAGACGTGATTTTTCCTCCTTCTCCCTTTCTAGTCTTTCCATTTGAGTCTGTTTAAGTTTTTCTTGAGCCTCTCTGGCCAATGCGGCAGCACGACATTTTTCTTCACGTTTTCTGAAAACATAGGGAAGACATTTATCCATCAGTGAAAGGAAAACATTAGGAATAAATCTTCAAAGTTCATGTGAAAATGGCACATTGTGAGATAAATACAATTATCAGCAAGGAGGAAGTTGAAGTTATCACATCACAATATTAACTGTGGAATAGAGATTTGTTTTCAACAAGGGTGTGAATTATATTACATTCATTATGTTAAGATATAAGTTTTGGAAGACCAACTATCAAGAGAAACAGCATCCCTGAAACTGAGGGACGATAAGGTGCAGCCTGTAGGGTAGGCTCACAATAGTTTGTGATGATTAAAAAAAAAATCATTTAATATAAATGACATTTAGTAAGTGTCAGGCGCATTATAGTTTTAGGCGCTTGCTGATCAACCATCCACGTGCCTAAGTTTCAATGCGGTGATGAAAGTAGTGTTTTTAATGGCACATACCGCCTTTGCTCTTCGCTTCTGGCTATCAACATCTGATCCCTTTTCCGGATGGCATCTTCAGGATCAGCCCGTTGTATGTGCACAGTTGCCTGTGAATTAAATCAATAAAAATAATAGCGATTAATTCATTCCATTGAAATGAATACTGACAATAACTTTTATACAAAACGCGTGTCAAATAAAATAAAAGAATGGGCCATTTGACACATTGTATCACATCCAACTCTTTCAACCTCATTTTTTATTATGAAACTATCTCCAGAATAAATAGTAACGATAAAATGTAAATTAGAAACGATGAGATTCAAACATATCGATAGTGGACTGAAAAGTCAGCATACTCTTGTGACAATTGATTTATGTGCTCGACAGGAAGATTAAGTTGAGTTATAAAATACACTTAAAGATATAGAGGTTTTCTACAAGGAGAAAATACTGCCAAAATCATATTCTAAAATGTCACTTAAAAGACAATGTTTCTTAACTCTCAATATACCACGATAGCAAATAAATGAAATATAAATGATTTAATTTCAATTGACTGAGTTGAGTGAATTATTAAGCAATGTACTGTGTACGAACATATGAAAATCGTGTCAATTTGAATGCAGAATTTATAAATGAAAACGTCATTATTCTGTATATTAATGTGATGGTTGGAACATATCAGGCATGTATTCCTGGAATGCATTTTCATTTATGAAAATATATAAATTATAATAGAAAACTCTACATTTCCAAATTAGTTAACCTTTAAAAGAGTATGGTCGTATATGTACGACGGCGCGATTTGTATTTGAAGGAGTATGATCGTACATATACGACAGTACATTTCTATGGGTGATATATGTATTTATCCTTACAGTATTTCAAATTACAATATCATCTATGGACAACCAGGTGTATTATTTTATCATTTCAGAACAGAGTAATATTTTTTTTATTATTTGCTTATTCTCATATTATGATTTGCTAACAAATAATGTATTTATTTTCCATGTAAATAAAACTCACTCACAATCGCTTTTACCATATTAATTGTTCTACTCCCGGAAAGGCTAATTAAAAAAAGCGATAACTTTAACATTTAACGGTAATGATGCTATACAACTATAAACTTCAGGTGTGAGTAACCATAATAAAAATCAATAACTGACATTTACTGCAGCTTCGTAATAAATAGAAATGTATAATAAGTAATGTAAGCTCGATGGCTTGCATCATACTCATATATGCAATCAAAGGTTCAAATCTCACAATATCCTGCTACCCATACAGTAAAACTAAAACCTAAAAACAAAGGTTAAGTTCCTTACCGGTTTTATTTGAATGGATGATTGTAGATTGTGTTTGGTGATTAATTTTGAGCTGATAGGTGTTGCGATTTTGCTTCGTGATTTGTTATCTGCGACCTGTTTCGGACATGGCACAACGGGAACCGCTTGTTGCGGTTGTTCAATGTTCTCTTTGCCATCATCCTGTAATTAAAAAGAATGAACACAGACGTTATTTTAATGTTTAAAATATAACAAAACATTTCTCCAAATAAAGCTTATTGCAATAAAACGTTACATTGATTTAAATGTATTAAAAATAACAAGTTTGTTAATGTGAAATCAACAAGGAGTACACCATACGTATTAAAGGCAAAGAGACATTTATTACAAGAGGTATTACAGTAAGAAAAGATGCAATGTGATTATATATATTAATTATGACACACTATGTAATTTATGATATTGACTGAAGGTGCTTGATGGAATTTCAATATCAAATTTGAATTGTTACAACTTTGTAGGATTCCACATGTTTTGTCACTTACAACCCGGATTTTGCCTTTCGGCATCGTCAGGCATTCTATCACATGGATGCAACAGAACTGGCTATGACATGTATTTATATGGTAAATAATGTAATTTCAAAAGCTATTTAATTTCAACAATAGATGGCAAAACACATAAATATTAATCACTTCAGTGTTGCCATAAAAATATTAAATGTTTTTATTATATTATTGAGGCGTTCACCTTAAGGTCTTGTTAATGTAGCACACAAGTAAACATTGAGTGAAAATATTTTCTTTTCCCGTATGGAGCAACCGAAGTGACGCGCAATAAACAGTTAGCATCATGTATATACCAAAGGTATTAATTACAGGAAAACACAGACCCTAAGGCAAGAACTAAACAGGTCTGTCTTTAGTGTGTAATATCGCTCATTCATTCTTAACAACATTATAGAGTGTCAAATTTGAATCGTTACAACTTTATACGATTCCATGTGTTTTTTCTGCGTCAGTTCGATAGATAGAATGCCTGAAGATGCAGAAAAGCGAAACGGTTGTTAGTGACAAAACATGTGAAATCGCACAAAGTTGTAACAATTCAAATTTGACACTCTATAATGTTAAGAGTGAATGAGCGATATACCACACTTAAGACAAACCTCCCTTTTTCTATTAAATAAAACACTGCTATCCAAACATGCAACGCCATTTATCCGATACATGAATAATACACACTGTAAAATGTACATAGGCTAGTTCCTATCAGTTATAAGATCGATTCTCCCTATAGCAGTTGTGTTTCCTCGCAACCAGCCCGACAATTAAGCAATGAAGCTGAATCAAATTCTCCTACATAACCCATTATTTTATAAATGAATAATAGTGAAATGTTATAGTGACCTCTTTGGCTGCCATTGCTCTGGTCTTTGTGCGCGTGACTCTTGTCGGTGCATCGAGATTATCCGGAGCGCCGGCTGCGCGCTCTGCTAAACGTTCAAAATGCTGAACATGGTTTTTCACAGGGCTCCTGCAAAAAAAGTGAGTAATATTGTCAAAATATATATGGCAGGTAATTAACACATTATTTGAGGGTGAGATTCGCACTAGTTAGTGCGGGCATAAAATCAATGTCATTTACATAAAATATCCAACATATTTAAGTGTTTTTTTTCAATATGGTACTCACCAAGTATAGCACCACCAGTTTATTAAATAAATATTCATGTTTCCGCAAAGAATACTTCTTTCAGATATAAAACATTTCAATATATATGATAAAATAAAGGACCTTTACTAATCAAAATTTAGACGTCATGCATTTATTTTTAACTGTCATAAAAGTTTGTTTTATGGGCAACTTGTCACAGCAATAAGTTAAAAAAAACAATTGGTAATATCGAAAAACATAATTTATGACCTACAGATGTTCTTTTGAGTAGAGGCACAAGGCTTTCCAGAACACAGCCCCTAGAATAATGTGTATTTTGTAATTTTAATTTAAATTATATGTTGATATTTCACATTTAAAAAATAAAATATTTTTCATATTGTATAATCATTAAAGCTATATTTTTACACATTTATTTTTATGAAAATACTAATTTAATTAAATATACTTTTATCAGATTATAGTGCAGTTACATGAAATTAAAATTTATATTCTCACTGAAAGTGGTTCACAACATGAAGCAGAATTAACATGGAAGAGTTTTTATATCCAAAAATGAAACATAGTTTGTGGTCACCCTGTTTCATAAATATGGTTCATTTATGTAAACCTAGTCATATTAAGCCTCCTAAGCAAGATAAACTAAAATGCTTGTGAAAAAAAAACAGGTATTAATACCTTTCCCGACGTTTACAACCAGACGATGTAAAAGGCATTAATACCCTTCCCGCAGTTAACCAGCAGTCGGCATAACAGTATTAATACCTTTCCAGCATTGAATGTGTTAATAAAATAATGTTGCATTTGAAATAAAAGAAAAAATTTTCCTTAAGAATCATATTTATTAAATATTAATACTTTATTGCTTTTTAATAGATCTTTCCTAAAAATTACTCAGGTTTGGATCAAAATATTCAACGAGTCCGTATTGTAAGTCTTCTATAATTATGAAATTCTTCCATCAAACAATTTTTACATTAATCACAAAATTGTAATAATCTGACGGCAGAAGATCTTTATAATAAAACCGATGACTTGATTTTGAATACATTATCATACAGCAAGAACATGCATAATTCACTCAATGTGAATTAATCTTGTTTCCACATCTTGCGGATTTATTCATGAGTTCAAAAAATCTTGAGTGAGAGTATACTAAACTGGTGAATATAATTTAGTATATCAATATTACTCAAGGTGCTCGATGGAATTTCAATATCAAATTTGTTAAAACTTTGTATGATTGCTCATGTTTGGTCACTAAATGACCAAAATTGTGGGATCGTACAACGTTTCAACAATTCATGTTTTGTAAGAATTTAGTAGAAGAGCTGTAGTTGAATTTGTTTAACTTCTGCTGTTAAATGTATTCATGCAAAATTGTTGGTCTTCCACTTCTAGTACTATTTTTAGGGTCTAAGTTTATCAATTAAAACTTTTCAAACTACTTCTGACAAGTTCAAAAGCTTTCAAAACATCACCCATTAGACGGCAGTTTTCTTTTAAATTGCGACAGTTGCATTTTCTTTCAAGAATAAATGCACGACTCCAAAAAAAGTTAAAATGTTTAAACCTTCCATAACCAATGAAATGAGTAGTAAACAAACATCCATTGATTGACGGTTGAAAATGAACAACGTAAATACAGCACTACTTACGGGATTACCTTTTATATGGCAAAGCAAATCTGTACAAAGTGTACAACTGAAATCAAGAAAAATATATAACGTAACTGATCTAGCAATGCAATTTATATCGACATAAGGTTTTTAAGAACTATGAATAGTCAATTCTACTATACTTACTCAAAAATCTCTTTGATTTTCTTGAAAGCCTTGAAGGTTTTGGTGAGGACACTGCGAGGTGGAGTCTCCTCCACTTCACTTTCATCATCGGTCAAAAGAGAGCAGTTTGGATCATATTGAATTAATGCGCCTATAGAAACAAAAAAGTAACGAATGATAGAAATTACACATAAATTCTTTTTACATTTTAAAAATATCATGAATCTCATTGCTGATGATAAATAAATAAAACTATAAGATTGCCAAAAAATGTTGATGAATATGTGTAGTATCTACATCTGAAGAAATAATGTTTATTGAAAGAAATATTACAATGGCAATTGATAAGCACAATACTAGGACGATCATGTGGGACCAAATGGTTAATCATACAACATTAAAAATATCCGTATAATATCGCTAATCAAAATATTTTCATTGCTTAACAAGTCCTATGCGTAGAACTGGTGCCCTGTGTCCATTCCATTTATTTGCGTTCATTAGTTTACATACATACCTATTGGATGAGGAAATGTTTTGGTTTCATCCCCTTTATAAAGGAAAACAGCATTGCTACGACTGGTGATATTATATCTTTTAAGGAAATTAACCTTTATTTTTTGATAGAATTACATGTGATGAAATATTGTTTTAAAAAAGGTGCTTTGCTATATATGACATGATTTATTAATATTTATTTACTTTTGGTTCTACACTGATATGTAGATTCATCTCAAAATTGATATTGCATGAACATTGGCAACATTTTGTTGTTCGACCATTGATGAGTGAGTGATTTTTAATTAAGTAGATTTTTTAAGCTATTTATTTTCTCAAGAGGTGAGTATTTGTTTTCAATTATAAAATGCATGCTTAAAAAATACAAAAAAAATTGATCATTGTTTTGCCTATTATTCCAATATAAAACAATAAGCTTTACCAAGAAATGAATCATGACACTACACGAATATGGCTATAGATTTTCCGCTTAATATATACATTTTTATAAAATAATTTTATTAATTTGAAATAAATAATAAAAATAATATGACTACATAAAAATCAATATGAGATATGCATGGAAACCATTTCAGAAAAAATGATAGTTAAAAAAAAAAAACAAGAATAGTGTGGCCACACTTCTCAAAGATTAATTTATTGATGCTAATTCCTGAGTGTGTACTCTCTTTAAACTCCACTACCAATAAAAAAATAATAATGCGATAAATATTTGTGGTTTTGTAAATGTTGATGTATGCAAAATAAATCATATATTTTCATTATATGCAAAGAAATAATCATTATCAATTGCCTAGTGAGTGGGAGGTATATGTTGAAAATTCGTGTTTCATTAAGTTGACCCGTGATTGCCCTCAGATGATTCTAAACATAAATGTTGTAAGCATAAGTTGACTGTCCATAAAAATGGACATAATGTTTGACATTGATTGATTTATTTTAATGAAATGCGAATAACATGAATATTATTGTTTTTAAGCATACCTGGTACAAGCGTGACAGTCTGGTCGAGAGGGGCTGATTCAGCTGCAGCTGGTTTTCCATTGTTAATTGGAAGATTCTCAGCGAAGGCTTGCCGCTGTGTACTATCTGTTTGCGGTGCAGATCCAAGGGGTTGTGCAATGTTCTTATGTTTCCCTTCATCAGACTTATCAATGACCACAGTTTCATTGAGTATCTTAAGAGAAAAATAATACAACTAAGATGAATAGACGGAAGAAGTTAAAATAGGGTTCTTATAAATAAATTATCAACATTTAATTGCAAAAATGCCTTCATAAATTTCCCGCATTGTATTAAAAAATTGTGTATGTATTGGTACAAGGATTTTGGAGAAAACTGCATAATCATTAGGGATCTGTTTTGTCCATAAACTGGCACATGTGTTTAGTGCTCGTCATTGGTTAATAATGTACCAAAAAACGATTTTTCATTCATCAAAGGTGAAGAAAATAATTATAATAATAATACTTTTTATAAACATGGCTCACTAAATAAAAAATGTTTGGGAGCCACTGGTTTAACAAAAAATGTGTGGATACCGGACAACATTCGAGATATTAATTATGCAATACAAAAAATTACATAATACGGTTTGACACAGCTGTCAGTAATATCTTAACCCTCTTTTATTATTCAAAATGAGTATAACTTAGTCCTCATAAGTCGTAATGAATTCATAGTTGATACGATGCAAGCTGTTTTCAAAAATCTGCTAATCTTTATAACTAATGGTCATTATGAAATATGCTAATAATTTAATGGACATTTTCAGGACAAATTTAAAGAAAAGGTAAATTTATACTTTTAAATAAAAACATAAAAAGTAATATACTAACATAAAAAAATATATTTTATGTATTTCAATCTGTAGCGGGTAAAAATATACATTTATAAACTTCAGTCGGGCAGGTGTTTTACGGAAATGAGCGCACTCTAGTGGTAAAAAATATTATGCCGAAACAGAAGATCGCAATCAATATACAAGACCGGCGATCTAACCAAGTCAGTGCTGCCAACAAACAAGACGGTGCCCAATGACGTTTGTGAGAGAAGGGCAAGGAAGAATAGATGATTTTTCGATTAAAATTACCCCAGTGAAATGCATATAATAAATTATAGTGAATATATTTTCATCGACAGTTGATTGTCACTCAATTTCTGGCGAAAGAGTAAAGAGAAGTTACCCGACGCTGTAATATATGGTGCATAATTTATTATACGAACCGTCAAATTTTGAGTGATTATCATGATCATGTTAACAAACCTGAAGATGAAATTTACATGGCGCGTAAATTTCAATTTATATACAGGTAGCGGTTACCGTTTGTATTGTTGAAAAGTGCTTCGATGAATCATCGCCAAAATTATTTTCATCAGAACAAAAAAGCTATCAGTGATACAAAAAGGTAAACGAATGAAATTCTAAATTTATTATTGTTAATACTTGGTAATTTACCAATATAATTAATTAACTTTATTAATTTACCTGACCAATATAATTAAAATACATTAATATTCAAATCACGTTATTAACAAAATTGCTTTGTTGTATATATCTATATATATATATTGCAATATTCCAAACTCAAATAATGAGCCTGTGTTATTCTTTTGTTTTTATATTATATATTGTTTTCGAATAAAAACAAAAGAACATCGATAAGAAAGTATGATCTAGGTTGTTGTTGGTTAAATAAAAGGAATATTTTAAGTTCCCGATTAACGCAGGAGGATTGTCTGACATTATTTTTATTTAATCCGGGTATGTGATTATTCACATTATTTGACTGCTATAAAAATATATGTATTCCGACATTTCATAATATGGTATTTCATATTGTAGTTACGTGTACGCAAATGATATGGTCTACTTTTTCTTAAAAACAGCTGTGAATATCTGATTTGTTTCCCATAAATAAATGTACACACCTAACTACACTACATCGTATGACAACGCTGAGCATTGAAAAAAAATTACTATTATGAGCATATAATGTCGAAAACAGTAAAAAAAAAAAAATATATTTCAATACACCCGTCCTTTTTTTTACGCGATACATGGTTCCAGAAAACGGCGCGTAAAAAAATCACAACTTTCATATAATTTGGCAATTTAGTTCCAAAAATTGAAATATCGCGTGAAAAAGTCCCAGAAACGTATGAAAAACTGCCGTCCAAAAAATCGCTGGGTGTATATTGATTTTTTCCACCGAAAATAGTTATCTTTCAGCAATTGAACACTGTACGGACATATTTAGTGGACTGAAGGTGCTAATGGAATTTCAATATCAAATTTGAATTGTTGAAATTATTTAGGATTCCACATGTTTTGTCATTTACGATACGGGTCCGTCTTTGGGTGTCTTCAAGTATTCTATCAGATGGATACAACAGAACTGACCGTCATTTGAAGATGTTGAAAGGAGAAACCCGGCTTCACTAGTGACAAAACATGTGAAATCGTACAAAGTTTCAACAATTCAAATATAAAATTTTTTATTTTTATACGTATACAATGACATTTTTAAGCAAACCCTGACATAATGGATTTTAGCTAAACTGTTTTTTTTTGCTTAGAAACAATGAATTATATATATTTTTTTCTATAAAGCATTATAATTAAAAAAGTTGAAAATAAATTTAAAATTCTTACTATCTCAAAACGGAACTGTCGAAGTTTCCTTTGAGCGTATGAGGGCGGTACAAAAAAATGCTGAAAACTGCTATGCTATCGTCAATAAAGATTTTAAAAAATATGTGCGGACAAGTATCTCTCGAAACAAAAAAGGTGGCAATGCTTTTGAAAAGCCTTGATTCGGAAGACACATTGTGCAATCGACCCATATTAATATTTCACCCGCTTTTACTGTAGTAAGTTGTAGTAAGTAGTTTTAGTTCACACCAGTCTTTTAATCAATAGAAATCAAAAATATTTATTTATTTATTCAGTTGTCCATTTCGATTCGACAAGCACCAATATTAAACCGTCGATTTGCGTGAGGGTCGAGGATAATACGGTTAAAAATAATATTAATATCTAAGTAAAAACTGTAAATAATATTATTGAGTTGGTTGCTAATATATATGTATTTTAAAGTATTTTTTTTCCACAACATAAATAACGTGTTCCAATTTTATTCGTTATCTTTTGACTGCAAAATATGTGCAAATATTGCTTTTTCCAATAGGTATACATACGAATATTTATTTTGTATCTAGTAAAAAAAAAACTCCCCATACATATGACAGTGACTCGGCTCGGTGCGTGGGAGCCGAGACATTGTCGCCATGTGGCGTCTATTGCAAAAAGGGTTATCTGAAAATAGATTTTTATATCTTTGTTCATTTTAATACCGATGAAAATTTGAATAAAGTCTTTTAATTGAATCGATCATCTTTTCGGGAAAGACCCGAAACGTGTTAAAATAACAAATCAATGCTGCGAATTAACGAGGGTCAAGAACAACACTGCAGTTGTGCACATATTTTTTAAAATCTTTTTTACGAATAATAATTATGCTGTATTCAAAAACAAACATCTAGATGTTGGCGTTCGGAATATTAATTTTATTCTTAAGTTACGGTGATGTTTGCGAACATGCGATTCGCTAAAAATATTATATTTACGATTCTTTGCGACCTCAATCCGATACTCGTCGCGCGTATAGTTTCCCGCATCGAGAAAGTATTATACATGCTATTTACCGTCGTATCGTCTATTAATGATTGTTATACAATAAATATGTTTTAGTCAATTCACTGCAGGTAAATAATCTTGTGTCGCGGACCATCTCAAAATACAAATTATTCTTTGTGTTTTTCTCTTCCCGTATTTAAGATTTTCAATTGTGCATCCTTTATTTTCGAAATCGACTTCGAAAACGATATATCGTGAATAATAAGTTGACAACGGAGTAAGTGTTTAAACTTTCTGATAAATCCCGAGATACACATCAACAAAAAAATATCGATAGCTTGGAGCCGATAATGTTTGTAGATTAAGATATATTTTTTGTTAGACAGGCATTCGATATACGTACTAACCTAAATGCTTAGTTATTAATTCCTAACGTCGTTTTAATCAATATTATAAACTAAACAATGTATGGATTATTGAATATAATGTATTTTATACTTTAATAGTTAAAAAATCTGTTATTTGATTTACTAGCAATAGTAATCGGTAACTTAATCATTTTAGTTTATTTGGGGTATGTCAGGTTTGATTGTTATATACTTAATAATCATTATATATAATAATTAAATAAAATATTCTACAACGTATTTAATATCATACGTCTGATCAAGCAGTTTCAATAAAGCAAACAACAAATTGAAATTGATAATAACTGTATAAAACAAAATAAAAGAAAATTCGAAATAGTCGAGGAATTCTTCAAGTAAATGAATGTAGCTAGTTTGAGATAATATTTAATGGTTCGGTGACAAATCAACAAGTGAAAAAATATATTAAAGCTATGTATTTATCACTTTTAAGGTGTTAACTGTCACTTCTTGATGGAAAGGCATGATATTTTAAATAATAAAAACACATTGTTTCAACTTCAGTTGATAATGCTCGCGATGAGCGAAACCGGTCCTGATCAAAAAATATATTGTGGAAATAAGTACTAAAAAAATGTGTTTTTATTATTTAAAATGTTATGTATTTAGTTCATACATACTATATCGCGAAGAAAGTACGTGTTTTGTTTTTTCCCCTTGTTTTGTCAATGCTGGAATAACAGCGCAAATGTCTCCCATAACTAGTAAAGATACAATAAAAACTATTATTCATGTAATATTCAGTTCATTATTGTCATCTTATATACAAACAAAAGAGCGATCAGTAAATTAATTGTTATTGAAAAAAGCAATAGCTAGAATAAGATAAACGTGGCTTCAGTGTTGTTAATTGTTTCATCGACACATTCAATGGGTTTTTATTTTAAGCATGGCCGAAAACATCTTCTCGCATGAATAGTCGTAAATGCGGACAATAATCGAATGTTTCTGAAGGGTAAGATTTTGTTCTTCCATCGGTATCCAAAACTTAGACTTCATATTTGTCAGAGTGGCATCAGAAGACATTTCGATAAAAAAATGTTCTTCTCGAGTTCTTTAGTTGCGCATGAAGAGATAATAGTGATTTAGCGATTGCGATTATTTAAATTCATGATAATTTTCGGTTAATGATCTCAGCCAATATTTTGTTTCCCAAAACTGGAATCATTTATGTTTTCAGCTTGTGTGCGGCTACACCGGAGAAACACTTTTTTTGAATTTAAAAATGGGCGGTAACCATTCACGCGGCCTGTTCAAGTCACTGTGTAGATTACTCATTGTTCTGATTTGCCGGGACATCATTTAAAGTACCTCCTTAAACTTTTAACAGCTATGACTATAAAATAACATATTTTGTTCCTGTGCGCTAGCAGATTTCTAGAAACTAAAAATGGGCAACACGTTGAAATAAAATATGTGACTTATGGCTATGGGTAGACTATGCGCAGCGAATGCTAGATTTACGCCAACTGCACATTATTAGAAGCGCGAATTCTCGTTGCGCGTGGATGGCGCACACGCGGCATCCACGGGACACCGCCGATGTAGACAATTGATATACCAACAGTGTATTATATATCAACCGTAATATTTTCGTGGAGAACTTTAGAATTCCACCTGGCTTTTATAGTAACGGTGTATATTATGCACAGTAGATGAAAAAAATATTTAAAAAATAATTTATAATCTTTACGCGTACGCTGATGGAGGGTTACTCGATCTGTTCTTGGCGCTTCTTGCGACTTATTTACTAATAAAGGCGCAGGATAGAACGAAAAGTTAATTAAAATCTGCAAATATAGAATTCACACCAACAACTAACACACAGTGTGGTGTTCTAACCACTAGACGATCATGGCCAAACAACTAACAAATAGAAAATGAATATCACACATTCGCGAAAAGGTGACCAAGTGTGTCTGATGCAAAATATTTAAAAAAAATCATTTTTATTCCCAGCTAGACCCGGTTTGAGGAACGGGCGAGGTGTGGGCCTAAGACCGATTCGGGTCTGTGTACCTTTAATTGTGAGGTAAGAATTTGGCATAGGGCGCTATTTATATCCGTCCGTCTGTCGTTCGCCGCGCGAGGTAATTCGCAACCGCTCGTTTCTTATCTTACCAATATGTATCGTGGATATAAATATAAAAAAAAAAAAAAACAATTTGTAGACGAGAGCTGCAACGCCAGAATACTTGTTTGTTATTTATTGCCTATGTTAGTTTTTTTTATCTGCTTTAGTGATTGCGATGTAACATTTGCAATATTTGTAAAGCTCGATCTACGCTTAGACCGTACACATAGATAACTAATAAATTTATGTTGCAATAAAAATAAAGTTTCCCGCCATCATTAGAACTAACTAGTTAGTGAGCCGCAAAAACTATCAACTATATATCTTATAAATGTTGCAGAACTATTTATTTAACTTATTTTTACATGAACGCATGATTGTGAAAAAAAGCCGAAATGATTGATATTCTAATGTAACTCAATTAAATTATATTTGTGTCTTTAAAATAACTATGAATAGCTGTTTTATGAGCTGTCTTATATTCCGAGATCAATCATATATAGATAGGTACCTAACTAGATAATGGATTCACTAATAACAAAGGCATAATTGAAATAGAAAGCACTTAAAAATATTAAAATGACAATATCGAGTATAGATGACTGGTATCCGATATACAGAGGCGGGCGACCTTTTTTCAATGTATTAAACTTCGTCACAGTGCGTAAAAAATAACCGGTTTGTTCAGCCGAAGAACACAAAACTAGACATATCGTTTACGAGTCCCGCAAAAAGATGGATTCCGAAGAAACCGTATCACATAATTTAATGTTTGATGTGTCTTTAAAAATCATTTATCCTTGTATATTAATATAATCATTAAGTCGCTGAATAATTACTAAAATCCAGTTGTGTATTTTAACGAGTTCGTTCTAAGAGGACATCGATTCAAACATGGGTAATAAAGGAATCTTCCGCACTTTTCCTGCTAAATTCAATTGCCACGAATGACGATAGGGTTGACTATCGACGCACTTATAATATAACACTACTCGCTACGTCAACGACGGCCATGATGGTTATTTTTATGCTAGTGGATTATTCTGTTTTCAATACTCAACAGGAATACACAATTATCATATTTACTGCAATAGGTCCCGCTCTTGTAATCTGCCGAACCGGCAGTCTTCATCTGTGGTGATCGGATCACTACAATCTCGATAGAGAGAGCATGATTTTCAAGAAAGACAGAGTTCCGAACGGAAAGAAGTTGGCTTGCACGTGGACCAAGGTTCTACTGGCGGTCTTTTTCGTCCTACTGCTGGCTCGATGGCACTTCTCCTGGCACTACGAGTACCTGAGGAGGGGCGAGATCCGCGAAGAGCTGATGAAGGGAATCAGCACTCTAGACATAGACTTCGCGCTAGAACCCTGCGACTATAGCGAAATACTGGCGAACGACACCGTTCTGGATATCCCGAGTCCGTTGGATCTGATCCCTCAGTGCGACAGTCTAGGACTCGAGTCCGGGCAGTACGTCCCGCCTGCGTGCAGACCGCTTTACAGCACGGCTATTTTGGTGCCTTATAGAAACAGACAGTCGCAGCTGGATTTGTTTTTGCCGTACATACACAACTTTCTGAGGCAGCAGAACATACATTACAGGTAACTGATATATTTTACAGCCGCACGACGCTTTTATTAAAAATAATTAACAATTTTGTATTATAATATCGGAATATATATACATACATACAAAAAAAAATTAAAAACGAAAACTCTGAACTTAGATAACAAATAAAATGGTTTTGAATATGTCGTTCCATCACTAATCGCATGAGGGTTATGATCATTTTAACTGATGGAATGTAGGTTTTTCAGAACGACACCGCAAAGTTTTTAAGGTTATACTAAATTTGTCTCAGTAGCTACAAAATATCGACGGCTCCGTGTGTCTAACACAACGAGATGTGTTTTTTTTTTTCATTTAATTGATCATCTCAAATAATTTTGACGTGGTTATCATTTGGTAAAACATCGCTTAATAAGTTCGTAGTATGACATATAGATGGTGCCACTATTGACAAATTTATGCAACTTTTAGATAGTGCCAATTTCATGTGTCGATAAAGTATCGCTTTTTAATGAGAAAAATAGCGTTCAAGTAAAGCAATGGCTCGACAAGTGTAATTCGGACTATGCTGGTTCCGTTTTGCTGATTTTAAGCGCGGCCATACAAACACCGGTGATGCTGAATACTCTGGTCGCCCAAATTCGGCAGTGGTTCCAGAAAACGTAAAAAACCCACAAAATCGCTTTGGAAGACCGTAAAGTAAAGTTGCGTGATATAGCCTAAAGAACATATCAAAACGTGTTAGTTTCGGGTTCGATAAATCATTCTATAAGAGGGCATAGAAACGTTAGAGAAGCGTCGGAATGAATATGAATGTATTACTCTTGAAGGAAATGATGTTGACGAATAAAGTCGAGTTGTGCCTAAAAGTTATTTGATTAGTCATCCTACGAATTAATTAAGTGGTGTGTTATTTTATTTGTACATTTATATATTGTGATTGTTTCGTTTATTAGTCAATATATAGCTAATAACTACATATCATAATTGTGTACTTTTTATTAATTGTAATAGCAGTCCGATTAAGATTAAAAAAATACATTTAATTTATATTCATTACATTTGATTCCAGAGTTTTTATAGTGGAACAGGGCGGTGATAGGCCATGGAATAAAGGGAAACTATTCAACGCGGGAGCAAAAGTCGCAATGGAACTAGGTTTTCCGTGCTTGGTTCTGCACGATGTCGACATGCTTCCTCTTAACCCCTCAAACTTGTATGCCTGCACGAGACACCCTCGGCATATGAGCGCTAGTGTTGACAAGTTCAGGTAAATTTTCAAAAAAATAAATGCAATCTTTTAAATTTCATCCCCAATTTTTCTTATGCAAGGAAGAAATAATATGAGTCTTGATTGTTAAAAACTGAAATCGAATTTATTGAATAAATATTGCTCAGCATGTATAGGCATAATTATAGAAATGAGATATAATATACACTGCTGAATAGGGTTGTCGTTTGGATTGAAACTGAATTTTCCGAACCGAATCGAGGGTTTGATTGTCTATGGCTTTACTGTGCATCAGAGTGTACCTGGCATTATTTATCTACGTAATAAATGTGCAGGTGACTTCATAAATGTAATAATTTTCTTGAAAATTCGAAAAATAATAACACCTTCGATTGCAGGTATCATTTGCCATATGAATCTCTTATCGGAGGCGCCTTAGCTATGTTGTCCATCCATTACAAAAAGATAAATGGATTTTCTAACAAATTTGAAATGTGGGGAGGAGAGGACGACGACTTGTACAATAGAATTATCAATGAGAACCTTATGGTCCAAAGGTGAGAGTGGCAAATATATTTTATGAAATTCATTATTGCAAATTAGTCTGGTAACACATCTGTACAGAATTATACTATCGTTAAGATTGCTTACTACAAAATATATAAAATACTATAAAATTGAATGAGCTTGCACTAATCTAAGCAAATTATCGGGTGTAGAAAGAGAGAAGAGAAGAGCAAAGTTTCATGACCGTTGCATTTGAAATCTCTTGAATCAAATTAATAAACTGAGAATATGCATTGATGCAAACAGAACAAACATTGTAATAAAAAGTTCAATAATCAATTACAGCATTTCCTAAATTCTATTCCAGATTTCCTCCGGAGATGTCTATGTACACAATGATGAAGCACAAACATGAGCCTTTTAATAAAAACCGGCATGCAATACTCGATGAAAACTTCGGCATGCACAAAAAGGACGGTCTGAGTACGCTCTCGTACAAACACATGATGCTGTCGCAGCATCCACTCTACACAAATATCACTGTTGAGATATAAAATGGTGCCAAAAGCTTTTCTATATGATAAATACAAATATATTGTGTTACAATCTTAAAAATGACTTAGTGTTAAATAAATGCATATCTAAATTTCAATTCAATTATAACCATAACGTGTTAGAACATCTTTGTCAATATAATCTACCAGTTTAAAAAAAATAAGCGTTCAGTTGAACTTGTGTTTTGATTATAAATTTTTTTATAAAAAATAATATCTCTTACTATCACTCTCTGTGTGT
The DNA here is from genome assembly GCA_028555115.1 of Himalopsyche japonica. Taxonomy (NCBI): domain Eukaryota; kingdom Metazoa; phylum Arthropoda; class Insecta; order Trichoptera; family Rhyacophilidae; genus Himalopsyche; species Himalopsyche japonica. Next base: position 1,865,910 of record JAHFWJ010000446.1, on the reverse strand, counting down.
CTGAAACTCTTATATTACATTAAGTCATCCGTAAAAATGTCAAAAGAATATTTTTATAATCATGACCGATAATATGTATAATCTTATTAAATGAAGATGTGTGATTCATGAATCGCATATTTCAGACCATCGAGCAATTTGCTGGATGGAAGTGTGACTTAAAAAAAACCACATTAATCATTTCTTTACTCGAGCAATTCCTTATTTATAATTTCAGATTTTATGCTATTCAAATGTACAGGGTGTCAATATAGTTTATAGACAGATAGCTGTAAATGAATATATTTTCTGTGAGCCGACAAAAGTATAATTCACTCATAAATGAAGGGTGCACTGTGATAGACGGCTAGGGATTATGTATTTTTCAAGTTAATATAGGTTTTACAGATTCATGAATAAAATAAATGATGCCCTAAATTTTGAAATACTTAACAATTTTTTAAATGTGAAACGTATCCATCACATAACATTAAAAAAAACTGTGGCCTTAATTTTTCTAAAACATTAGTTTAGTGTTACCTATTATCTAACTATGAATTCAGTCAAAATACTAACTATTTTCCAAGATTTTTAAGTTTTGTCAACAAATGATTATGAATCTTCAGAATCTCTAAAATAAGTAGATGTTACGGTTAAATAACAGAATTGTTTCTTTTGGGAATTATAGTGAGCGGAAACTGAATTTGCTGAACTATTGAAATGAACTGATTTTTTATGTGAACTAATAGTAAAAGTGAAATTTTTCATGAAATGTGCAATCGGTAAAGTAAGTGTTGCATAGTATTAAAAATGATATTAGAATGATTCCTGTCTTTTAGCAAATTAAGTTTTTGTTTAATATGGAATGTTGTGGCCTTAATTTTTACTCTTTTATAACTAATTCAAAATTATTAAAATATTTAAGATTTAAATAATAAAAGTATTTTTTTTTGTTTTTGCCAAATAATATTTCAACTAACAAACTATAATAAAAGTTATCAATATGATATAACAAAATGCTCTATGAGGCGAAAATATACAAATCATCAAAAAAATATATTGATTATTATTGACAAATTACCTAAATGTATTATTTTATGTTAACAGCTTAACGACCGGGGACTCGTATTTGAGTCCTTGAAGAACTTCCGTTGCGGGCCGCGGACTCATATATGCGTCCTACGTCATCCATTCCATTCCATTGAAAAATCATCTGATTGGAATCGGGTTTGATTTCAAATGTTAATGGGGTGTGGTAGTATACACATCAACGTATTATTTAACAAAGATTAAATTATTATTTTCCTAAACAATTTCGTAAAAATACCCCTAAAAAATTCATGTATATTTTTTTCTTATGTGATCTTTTATAACACAATTTTACATTTTGGTTAAAGATTTTATTTTTAAATCGAGTCTGGTTTGTTTCTCTACTTAGCAAGGATATTCATCAGTCCAGTGTACACTGATTCGCATGCCAAGAAACATTTCTGGGCCATTTACAAATCGTAGTATTGGTGTTACACATTACCTTTGATTTATCGACTGAGCCACATGGAATTTTTATGATGGTTACGAAATATTTAAGCGAAACCATTTTTGACATTTTTAATGCTAATTTGATTTAATTATGACATATTCAAAATCAGTGGCAGGGGTTCTCAACTTATGTTGACGAATTAAATAAAAACATATTTTTCTGGAATATATTATTTTATGTTACATTATTATTGTGAATAGGGGATATCATTCTGACGTCCCTTTTCTTATTTTTTTTCAAAACTTGGACGAGTGTGTCACCTTTTCTGGAATGCTTGGTTTTTTGAGGCTTTAATTTCATATTTTTTAAAGATTCCGGCAAACCTGCATTTTCCAAATTGTTCCACAAAATCCCGTTTTACGTAAAAATAAACCTTTAGCGAGCGATACACATATAATGTTATAAAAATTATCTGCATAAATCCTGTGCCACTTGTCCATATATGGATTCAACACGCTCATTACAGTATGTATTGTATGTACACTCGAATCAGATTCACTATCGTCCGCGTCATCTTGTTCACTATCACTGGGAACCTCCGACAATGCATCCTCAAAATTTTCTAAATATGTTTCATCTCTCCCCTCAATTATGAGGTGATTAAAAATAAAAATATAAAATTATAATCATAAATGATTAGCAAGAGAAAAGCAAATTTCGCGACGTTTTCACCGATAGTTCAGAGAAGACTGAATACAATTTACTTATATAGAAACACTTACAAGACACTATCCAGATATATGATATTTACAAGACACTACCCTGATTTCTCAGAATGGCTGTAAAAATAATACAAAACAAACTAATGGGGGTGGCAAAATCTGCAACGGGGATGACATGAGAACCAGGGCTTTTTAAACAGCGGGAATTTATAATATTGTATTATCTTGAATATATGTAGCATGATTTTATCTTCGTTCTTATATTTTACTTAGATATTATTGTGGGTATATAAGGGCAGGCAATATAACAATGAGGATCAATATGAATTATTTGTATATATTAATTTTTATATGTACAAAAGGTACAGCTACTTCTTCAGCAAAACAAATATGGTTTCAAGTAAAATAATTTATTTACAGCAAAGTTCTTGAGAACATTGTACTTACTTTTCCATGGTTCACATTGTTCTAATTATCCGGCTTTCACCTTTCGCCATCTTCAGATTCGATATAAATCTATCGATGGGGTAAACACGAATTGAAATTGTATATTTCCCATCAACTCATAATGAAAGGTATTTATACAAAATTAATTATTATCCATGAACGTTTTTTTTTTTATATAGTTACTTATACAATATATATATAGAGAGAGACGTATAGAGTTTATCTAATGAGTTCTAATATATATGAACATAAAATCAAAAAAAACAAAGTGAAAAAGTAAATTTTACATATAAAAAAAAAATAATTTGTAGTAAATTTAAGTTTTTTTCACTATACCACATGAGTACACAACCCACAGGTGTAGAACCACTGCTCAAATGGCATTGATTTATGGGGCAAAGTATCTAGAAGCCAGCAAATCAAATTTGGTTAAGATATCTCTATCTTTCACAAATTATAGTGAATCTAGTAAAAGGACAGTTTTCGGCGAATTAACATTGTACTTCACATGCAACTTTCAGGTCCCCTTTGAATACAAATTATTATTTTCTGAAACAGTTTGAGGAGAGTTTGTTTTGCAATAGAATTCAAAATGAAAGTTTTAAATATCGGTTATTGATAATTATTTTCACATCATAAGAAATTGTTCAAAATTACTCATTTGTATGAATATGATAAAAAGTCATACCATTAGTTTTTTAAACGTTTTTTTTGTTATAATTCAATGACTATACACTAAAATTAATGATCCCACGTAGAAAGGCATGAAAGGTCTTAGTTCTCTATCAATATACATACTAGATTTAATCTGCCTTAAATACAAAATTATAGAAAATTCTTTTAAAAATGTCTTCACCCCAATTGTCTTTATCGAAGTAGTCTCTTTCTCAAAGTCTAGGTATTTGAGATTTTCTGAATGTTGGTTTTTATGGATAACGAAAAGAAGATAACTACTTTTGTGCATTTTCATTGATGCGTTGATGGTAGATATAAATACAATATATACAATTTAGTTAGAAATAAAGCAAACCATTCAGTATTTTTAACCGAAGTTCGCCTGCTTGTTCTTTGTTTGAATGTTTTTCATGCAAAATCGTCGGCCAACACGCAAAATCCGATAGAAAACATGCGGTCGCTAAGCTGTTAATCATATTTATTTTAACCTTTGAGTTACTCAATTGACTGTCACCAAGCTACCTGCAGGAATTTAAAATGGAACCATGTAATGAAAAACAATGATAATAAAACAAGCTTGTCAATATTACCATGTCTCTAATCCGTTAATATCATTGTCTGTTGAATGTTGTATCCCATATTACAAGTTGTTCTATATACAGTATCAAATTACAAAATTAAATGTCGAAATACACATACTTTAAAAAATACCAGAATATTATTTCAACAAGATTCAGTGGATTAAAATGACCAAAAATTTTCAATTCTCTTACAAAAATTATTCAAAAATATAAATGGATATCGTATTTTGAGATCAGTTGAACCGCCCATCAGTGTATTGGATATTTTAGTCCACTAGAAACAAAACTATAAAAGAGCACTGCACTTACCTTTGTTTCTTTCGAAGGAATAATATTGTTGTCCACGATGAATGTTTGGTCTCCCAATGGCACAGTTTCCTGATGCATGATTTTCGGTGGTGTAATTGTTTTTTTTTTACCGACGGATGATCTATTTCTGGATGATAGTGTTTCCCCAAATGATTCAGTCAGGTCGATAGCATTAGACATCTGACAGTCGGCGACTTCTAGTACACAGTTGTTTGATTTCGAGGCATTTGCTTTTATGTTTGTATCTGTATTATTCTGTTCCTCATCAGGCCTTTTAAAAAGATAAAAAGAAAGCATAATTTATATAAAGAATTTAACAAAATATATATAGACAAAAATAATTTATTACAATGTCATTGTTTATGATGAAAACTCAAGCAAGAAGAATGTGATCAAGAAATGAATAAAAACATCCACGCACTAAATAGATTCCAGTTGAAATAAACAAAATCTATCAAAATTAGCAGATTACTCACAATGTCATAGGTGAATTTAGAGTTGATTTGTTATCGGGTCCTTCAGTATCTTGCTTAACTTTTTTGGTGCGCTTGGCTCTTGCTTGTGGTTTCTTGGTTTCTAGACAAAAATCAAATATTCAAATATTTTATTTGCTCATCTAAACAATCAAATTGAACTATTTTGAAATAGTTAAATTTACAATAATAACCTGTTTCAGTATCGGACTCTGTTCTGCATCTTTTAGATCTTTGGTTCAAGTCTTCATCATCTTCCGTTTGGGTTTCTTCTACTTTGGGCTAAAAATTCAAGAGTTAAAACATTCTGTTAAGACCCCTTCTCGATAGCATATATGAAATAATAATTTTTTTAATCTCTTCCACGCTAACGCCCCAATGTATGGGACGGCAATATGCAAGGCCTGTACGCGAGCGCCCCAGACGTTGGGACGCAAACATTCAAACGTCGGTAACGCAGGCAATCTTTTGCCCATAGGACTGATTCCGGTTTTAAAATATCGCCCAATTCATCCTGATACTACCACCTCCATAAAATTGTCAAAAGTATTAGGTTTAAATGCTTAAAACATTGATTTTTCGAACACTTCAAATTTATTCCGATCCCGCCAAACCAGTTTGAAACTGCGTGCTAAACTTCGCACTGAACTTTGCACCAATCGCGCGGCATTGCAATATGACACTCCATGGCACGTGACAGTAATGGCCTTGTTCATTTGAGTTTGGTTAGTTGCCCCGTTACATCACGGTAATGGCGATTTACGAGTTAGTTATTTGTTAGGGATATATTTGTTAAGGTGATTGTGACAACATAGGACATTTCTTTGCATTTTTTAATGTTGTGAAACATTCCTAATCCATCTAGCTTCCATAAAAGCCAAACCAATTATTTTTTATTGGTGTATTTATAGCTCTATGTGGAAAGAGAACATTTTGAAAAATAACAACGCGGACAGATTTTATTTGTATGAAAAACTGTCGCGCCGATCGGGTTAAAAAGGATAACCTAATTATACATCAGCGGTATGTGTTAAAAAATATTCTCAATGTGTACTTATGATGTTTATAATAATGAAAATCCTCATAGAAGTAAATACATGGCTATCTTTTATTTACTGAATTGGAATTATCTTGGTGAAACTCCATTATAATAATAAAGTTTATAATAAGCTCTCCGATTGTTAGCTGAATGCAGTGTGTTGATTGTTGAAAATTTAAAATATAAGAGATTTAAAAGGATCAAAACTTCCTGGCTAGAGCAAATTTTTGATTTGAAATATAGTTCGATTTGTTCTGAAAATCTCTATAAGTTGGGTTAGCACCGGAACTATTTTTAGAAATATTCCGTGACGGAATATCCATTGCGTGGTTCAGCAGGAAGGGAGTTGAAGATTTTTGGGTAAGTATGCGCTTAATATAAAAAATGTAAATCACCTTCTTCCCTCGAGTTTTTCTTGTCGGTGGCGCCGATGGCAAAGAGTCATTAGGTCTCTCACTATTGCGGGTGGATCTTGTTCTTCGTGGTGCACTCACGTCTACCGAAGAAGAATAAAACATGAGTCAGAATATGTGACTATTATCAAAATAGCAAAATATTATTTTAATACTGAATTCAATCATAATACATACATGACACATTACTATATATAAATAAATTTTGATCCATCAGAACGGGCTTCTGTGATGTTCTCAATTTTTTTAATTTAGTTACAAATAAAACTAAACATGAAGAAATTTTACAATGCTTAATGAAATTTTTCAAAACTAACCAAGCCAAAGCTGGAGTTCTTGTCACTCAAAGAAATTTGTAGAAAAATCAGTATACCCCTGAAAAGGACAACCTGGCTTCCATATATTGCTAATTCATATATACATGTATTCATTATCAGAGAATTGTTGAGCGGTTTAGAAAAAAACTTATTAACAAAAAATGCGATAATTGTTCACACACCTTCAATAATATTGGAAACATCAACTTTCCGGTTTCTGAGACTGCGGACTGAGGAATTATTGCATTGGACACTGGTATTAGACTCGTCTTCAGTATCTGAACCATTGGTAACTTCCATTCTTTGTTTCTTCGAACGAGTGTTCCTAGCTTTGACGGTTTTCTTTTCTAAAAAAATTTTAAGGTTTTCAATGAGACAGTAATCTAGGTTGTAAGAACGAAACTTCAATTTCATATTCAAATTTTGAAAAATATCTTTATATGTTGTATCACTTTTTGACTAGTTTAGTTTTTGCTTTGTATCTTTAGATCTAACATAGTAATAGTCTTAGTAATGAACATGAATTAGAATGTCCACATTATATTGAAGTAAGTTGGAGATAACCAGTGCTCTTAGTTACAAAAAAAATTATTCCAATTATAAATATTTGTGTTAATATAGCAGATTTGTTTTAAAAACTAAATTAATTATGCCAAAGGAATTCTGAAGACTATGGCGTGTAAAAATGATCTATTTTATATAAAAAAAAATTTAAACTGTCAGTCTGTCAAGTAATCGATTACTGCATAGCAATTACTTAGTTAGGCCCACTGAATGTGTAATTATACCCCAATTAACCTTTCAAGCGGGTATAATAGAAATAGATTCCCAGTCCCGAGACAGATGAATTATTCATGGGGTCAGTGATAGAGTTGATGATAGTATAAGATACAGTGGAACCACGATCAACCGTTCTCGCATAATTTGTTTTCCCAGATGGACCATTCATTTTTTATAATCCCGTCAAAAACCCATAAGGATAATGTTAAATAATCTTGCATTAACCGTTCCTCAATTTATTGAGATAACCAATCAGCTGTGTAGACAAAAACAAAATGCAAAGATAGTAAATACAAATTTATTTTATGAAAAAAAAGTTTCTTACTGGCAATTTTTATGGGCATCGCCGGTGGGGGCATGATTATGCCATCCGATTCTGGTCCTTTGGGAAGTTCCTGTTGAGCAATTTCAACAGTTACGTCAGTGATTGTTGCGTTTGTATTCCTCACACTAGGTTCCCTTTCTTCAGTCGGCATTATTTCTGGAAAAAAATATTATTTGGCTGGGTTAGACACCTTAGAAGCAGCGCTGATAGAATTCATGTATTGAATAAGTGAATGCTTCTTCGAATACAACTCAAGAGTTCCCAACTTCTTTGGCTTTTGGAATTGTTCTAGCTATTTCTTAACAAATAATGAACTCTTCATATAAATTACCATTTCTTGTGACATAAAACCAGAGTAACTGAAACAGTCCTCATCAGAGAATGGTATGGGGTCCAGATAAGTATTATTCGAGAAGACATTGATTCATCCGAGTTGATTAATGCGACAATATATAATACGACTTTTAAAAATTGCTAACCAAAAATTGTACAATGCAATAACAGGATCATAATATTATTATAATACTCTTTACAGGTCTGAAGTAAGGGTAAAAATAAAATTATAATTTCGAACATTTATTAAAATAAAAAAGTGACTATTTTATAGCTGACATTTAATAAAGTTGCTATTACCTTGTTTTATGTCTCTCTCGTTCTGGATAGTTGGACCGTTAATGGTTTGGTGATCCCGTGCTTCTAGCTGGACAGTGGGATCAGGTGTTGTAACTAAAGTGATGGTCTTGTCTGCCGGTTCTGACTGAGTATCAGGTCTTCTCATTTTTAAATTGAGTTTGTCCTTCATCTGTTATAAAAATGTGTGTTATATTGGAGTGAATTGAACATAAAAAAACTACAATGTTGTCCCTGCTGTTAAAACATTATTTAATAATAGTTTTATTTATTTATATGTAAAAAAATTACAAATTCATTGCTTTTGCAACATCAAAATATTTGAACATTTAATGTTGGAAATTCAACAAATGGAAGAAATTAAAAAACAAAAAAATAAACAATTAGGATTGCAAGAAAGTCAACCAGGCAAGTAATAATGACTATAATAGAATATTAATTTTGACATCAGCTACTGATGCATTAAGAATATGGTTTCTGTTGGCTCATAACAATATACAAATATCCCAAGTACAACTTTGATGAATATCTCTCGCATTTTGGAGCATTTGGACTACATAACCTTTACAGACAAGCTTGTAACAAAAAAAAATCTTTTTGTAGAGTAAAGTTGAAGGATATGTATGGCACATGATTTTACATCAAAATCTATGATGGTAACACAAGTCGGATAACAGTTATCATTTTTTTATTTTATATTTAACAAAATATATTTAAAAACAATTTTGCAGAAGAGAAAAATTTTACTGTTTAAAAATAAAAATATAATTGAGTGAAAAGCAAACCAATGGGAAGCCATTTTGGTATAATATTTATATAACAAAACAAAGAAAGATTAAAATTTTCATATATTATACTAACGAGTTTGCTGTTCATGGCAGCAGCAGCTTTAGAGGCAGTCCTCTTTTCTCGCACATGAGTTGTTTCCAACACAAATGTGTCATCCTTCTGTGAGGATAATGGCAGTTGATTAATACCATTTGGAGGAGATGTTAACAAGTCTTTGGGAGTAGAGCTACCAACCAAATTACTAAGTCGGAAAGTTTCATTCGGAGCTGGAATTCCTCCTGTTGAGAGCACCTTCAAACGATTATCTGCAAATCAAATACCGAATGAACTATTGCTGTCGGGGATAAGTAACTGTATTAAACCTATTAAAAAATGTTTCACATTAAAAGCCTACAGTTTTCAATGGTTTAAAAAAAATCTGACATATGATATCTAATAATGAAAATGTCAGCAAACATGTAGCAATCTAGAAAAAGAAATATTATACCAATCGATATTAAGAAATATATTATATTATATATTTGTATATAAGTATATATATATACACCCAGTCCTTTTTTTACGCGATACATTGGTTCCAGAAAAAGGGGCCTAAAAAAATCATAACTTTCATATAATTTGATAAATTGGTTCCAAAAATTAAAGTAACGCGTAAAAAAGTACCAGAATCGTATGAAAAACCAAAATTTGCTCTTTGAAATTCGTGCAAAAAAAAAATGATATGTTTTATGATCTTATATACACTTATATGAATTATTAGAGGTCGAGAAAGGTGCTATTCAACGAATTTAATAAATGAATTGTGTTTAAACAAGTTTACATACATCCCATGATTTTACGCAATTCCATTATATTTCTTAACACACCCTAAAACAAAAATTCGCATAATATCCGATACACTTGTCAACATTTGGCAATTGTATGTGTATTTAAAAAAATGGAATACTTTACAAAATTAAGTTGTAAAAATACATATATTTTTTTTATTTAAAAAAATAATGAAATGTACATGCCTAGCATCATATGTAAATTTCTTCTGTAAAACAAATTTGGGGAAAAAATCGCGTAAAAACGAGTGAAGCGCGTAAAAAATGTAACGGTGCCGTCCAAATAATCGCGTATAATCGAATTCGCGTAAAAAAAATCGCGTAAAAAGAGGACTGGGTGTATTAGTAAACATTCTACAGTTTCTATAAAGTCAATTAGTTGTACTACAAAAAGAATTGCCCATTATTATTAGTACAAGAAGCTATATGCGATTTATAAGTTAAATGAATGACACTTAGCACAGTCAACGATAAATTTAGTAACTGACAATTTGAAAAACATTCAGTTATTTAATGGCAACCATATTTACATAATATTATGTCAATTTAGCTCATGTATTAAATGATTTTCATATTTTTTTCTTACCTGCATCTTCAAACTCAGATATAGTGTTCAATTTTCGTTTTTTGAATGGAGTCTTAGATACCACTGGACTAGCTGAAGATTGCGTTGAAATCTTTGAGAGCATAGATTCGACTATATCAGAGAGGGCAGAAAGCTCGGCCTAAAACAAAAATATGGCTGTATTTTAGCATATAGATTCGCACATTTTAGTAATTAAATCAACGAATAATGCACAAAAAAAATAAAGTAACCTGCAAAACTTTATCAAGTTTGGCAATGGCATCATTAGCCGTTTTATTCAAACCGTTAACAGCCGCTTCAACCAAATCTGGCATTTTGTACATTTATTAGCTATTTCACCTGGTAAACTTTTACTGCCAAGCGTATTCAATAATCTAGTTCATTGAAATGCTGCAAAAAAGAAATTCAACACTCTATAACTTTAGATTACACTACACTTCAAACTTCAAACGACCAGTATTTGATGTCCAATCAAATTTTGAATTTCTTTGTTTCTAGAGTTGCCAGTAAAAATATTTTTTTTTATAAAAATCATTCGACTTTTAGTGTATTGTAAAATATTCTATTGTAAGACTGAGTCTACACATCCTAAAAAAGTTTCCTCGATCGAACAAAACTATTTAAAAAATCCAATAGACGATATTAAAAATAAATGTATTGAGCTATATAATTTTAAACCAAATTTTGTCAAATATATAAGTCGCCCATAGGCAAATATTATTAACAATTAAAACAATTAAAATAAAACTACAGAAAAAATATTGTTTATCAAATAGTCTTCGTTATAAGTTGAGAACTGATTGTGTAAATGTATAGTGAAACCTCGATCAACTGTTCTCGGATAATACGTTTTCCCGGATGGATTGTTATTTTTTTTTAGTCCTATCGAATACTCATAAGAACAATGTTAAATAATTTTGTTTTGACCGTTCCCCGATTTATTAATTTCCTCTATCTATGGTCTAAATATTATCCCAATTGATCAATTTTGGTAGATTAATCTTTATATCCGATACCATTAGAGAGTTTGAGTAGATAAAATTTTATATAATAAACAAAGAAATTAATGTTGAAATATCTACTTCGCTCATATGTATTGAGGCTTAATTTAATAAAGGATTTCACAAGAAGTTTAAAACACTATTCGATTATTTCAATAGATAAGATTTAATTAACTTAAATTTTACAAATTCCTCTCATATTTATCAATTTTTGTAAAACCCCATTTTCGGAAATGAAATTAAAAAATGACTGTTTTTTTTAAATTTTACTTTTTTATTATTTTGATGATTCCTGCATTTGTCACTTTTTAGGTTCCCTTGAAAAATATGGCATCGAGGTTTCATTGTACATATGCAGATCTGGTTGATGATGGTTTGCGAAATATTTTTCCGATTTTCAAATTTAAAAAAGTTGTTAAATGATAAAGATTCTTTAGGTGTGCTTGGTTGAGCTAAAGGATGCTGGCATATCATGGGAGGAAGCAGACAGAGAATCTTGGATAGGCTGAGTGGTGGTTATTTACTTAAACCCTTTGCACTCCAAAGATTTTTTTTAAAAGTTGTCAACAGCTCCAAGCCTTTTTTAGCTAATTTTCTCAAAAAAAGATATTGTTGTTAAAAGTCATAAAAAAAGCGTTTAAAAAAAATAAAAAAAGGATTTATTGCCAACATATTTATTTATTGAATCAATTTTTAAACTTTTTTACGTTATGATAAATCTTGAAACATTCTCCAGGGTGAAGGGATGGTTTTCGCTTGCACGTATCACAATAAAAACATGTTTTTTTTCCTAGAGTATTGCAATCAGAACATACCAAACAATCATTGTATTTTGTGCCATCAAACATAAAATGCGGAGCATAATCTAATCTCTGTTTTTGATCAGTTGTTGATGCATCACAATGAATCCGCATAACACGCCCTCTTGTAACTCTTGGGCTAACATCTTCCTCTGAATTAGATTCAGTTGCAATAGGTGTAGTAGATATCGATACGGCGACTGTTGAATCTGATCCGATGAAATATTCTTCGTCAGATAAATCCAATCGTTCTAATATCCCATCCAAGTTATTCATGTATTCATCATCACTGTTTTCAAATTCATTGACAGGCGAGATCATCCTAGCTCGAGACATTATAGGGCTATAAATGATTAAAAAAAACTATTCACGACGATATATAATTATCTATAAACACACAATGTGTAAAAACTTAGTTGCAATCCAAAACATTACAACTCTTCATAAATATAATGTTGACAGTGACACAGTTCTGTGGTGCTCGAATACCCGAACCCCAACATATTTTTTCCCACATTCCAGGAAACACTTGAATGAAAGTTAACACCAGGTTAAAAAAATATCAGAGAAGCTAAAAACAATTTGTAAAATAAATTAAGAAGAAATTGTCCATTGGACATTGGAGCTGCCAGTGAAAAATAAATGTCCACAACGTGGACATTTATTATTATGTTGACATTGGAGTACAAAGAGTTAAGTAGCGAGCAAGCATGGTCAAGGAGGAATAAGGATATGGTTTTTCCTTTGTCAATGAATAAAACGAGAATTGATAGGTATAGTATGAAATTTCTATTTTCACAATATTCAGTCTATTACGACTACATCACTTTTAATTGTACTAGAGGTTTTTACAGTAATTCTTCTTTTCTTACCAACTACATCTGGTGAAGAGTGATCAACATGGGAAGATTCTCTGCTACTAGATTTTTTTTTTAATTTGTTTGCAGATAGTTTTGATCCATCTGACTTTAAACCATTATTTGAGATTTTCTCTGATTTTTTTTCTAAATCAGAATCATCGTGTATTTTAGAATTTTTTGTTGTATTGTGTTTGATATCAAGAAGTTTATATTTTTTGAATAGCATTTTTATTTTATAAGAATTGTCTAGTAGTAAAGACGACAGAGAACCACACTTGAGATAACTAATTGTACTGTAAGCAGTAAAATGAAAGTCTTCTTTTAAATATCCTTGAACAAGTAAATAGGCAATAATATCTTCAGCTCGTGTTCGAGATATTCCAGCAGTTTTAACAGTTTTTACCCTTAAATTGACAGGGCCTTTAGAAAACCAAGAGTCTAGAACTTTTTGGGCAGTAAGTTTGGTATCTAACTGTGCTGCATGTTGTATTATTTTATAAATATCTCTACAATGACTTTCTATTGATATTTCTGTCGGTTGATAAGTGCTTTGCGAGCATCTGTCACACATTTTATGGCACTCAGCTGATTCCCATTCTTCGTCAAAATGGCGGGCAATTATTTTCCTTCTGCAATCAGTAGGATCCAGACAATATTTGATCATTCCATAGAGATGATCTAAGCTGCCGGCAGATGAAAAGACCATAGTGCTCAGTTTAAAGATATCTTGCATTCTGTACATCATGATGCAGTCGGCTTTGTCTCCATCTCTACCTGCACGGCCACTCTCTTGATAGTAACTTTCCATCGATTTACTGAGAGAATGATGAAGAACAAATCTTACATCCGGACGATCGATACCTAGCCCAAAAGCAACTGTGGCGATTATAGCTTGATAATGCTTATTTATCCATTTGATGTGTATAGCTGATCTTCGTTCTGGCTCTAAACTAGCATGGTAGCATGCGACTTTAACGCCCCTTTTTCGTAATCCTTCGGTTAGATCATCACAGTCTTTGATACTAGTAGCATATATAATGCCAGATTGATTGTTGTACTTATATTTCAGTAAATTTTCAAATATATCAACACATTCTACAGCAGAAGAAGGTTTTTCAATAATTTGATAGAATAAATTCGGTCTGTTAAATGAAGACTTAATGACAAGACAACCGCTTATATCTAACATTTTTTGGACATCGATTAATACCCGAGACGTTGCAGTTGCAGTCAATCCTAGAATAGGTATATCAGGAAACATTGATGATAATATTCCAAGAAATTTATAATCCGGACGAAAATCATGACCCCACTGTGAACAGCAGTGCACTTCATCAATTGCAATTCTTTGAAGTCTTCCTTCGGTAAAAGACTTTTGCAGCTTTGCCATGAACCGCTTACTCTTGGCTAACCTCTCCGGAGTCACGTATAATAGTTTGACTGGTGAATTTTTGTCAGTAAGGGATTGAAGTGCCGCATTAGTTTTTTCTTTTGAACTTGTGCTAGTCATTAATTCAGCAGAGATATGTCTCTTAGTGAGGCCCATAACTTGATCTTCCATTAATGAAATGAGAGGAGACACAACAACTGTAATTCCATCATTAATGAGTGCTGGTAATTGGAAGCATAAACTCTTTCCGGCGCCGGTTGGCATCACGACAATTGTGTGTTTTTTGCTCAATGTTGCATTCATAGCACCGAGTTGCTGTGGCCTAAAAGAGTCTATATTAAATATATTTTTTAACGCATCGGCGAGTCTTTCAGACCATTCGAAATTGGAGTGTTCCCAATTTTCATCACCAAGCTCTTTAGATTTTTGTAAGTCTCTCTTGTCTTTTAATTGATCTCGTTTTTCAGTCAATTCTTGTTGTCGTTTTCTTAATACACGTAATTTATATTCAACTTCAGCTAATTCTCGATCTATCGTTGCTAATTCAGAATCATAATTAGCTATTGCTGCCATGGCTATAGTGGTATTGTTTATATTTTAATACTAGTTTACTTAGGTCATGCATACAGACTTGAATTGTTTCGATATTTTGAAGTATACAATTTGTGATTTTGAACGGCCTAAGTCACAGACAATCTGACAGGGAATATGAAATAGACAATTGATACATCAAATACTTTTGCCACCGAGCATAACTGGACCAAATGAAAATAAGAAAAGAAGATCTCAAAAATTATATTTATTTTTCAACCGATGTCTCGTATTATATTTTTAAAGTATTATCTTAACGCTTATTTTTTTTTCATATTAATTTCTACCGGAGCAAGAATTGGTACTTGTGACTTAACAGTCACTATAAAATATACGATGTGACTACTCAATGAGTAATAAAATATGCCAACGAATTTCATAAATTTTGTTCAACGATGTCTGTCATTATACTTTTATAAACATTTTTTTAAATATATTGCTGAAGCATTGGTGAATGAAATGATCATTTCAATTTCGTCTGCATACAACCTTATATCCTTAATATAATGTTAATATTTTGCAAAAAATAGCAATGGCTTTATCGCAAGACACTTATGGACAAAAGACAAAATAAGCTTTTGAAATTCATGGTGATAAACCAGAACTAAAAATATTTGAATACAAAGCTTGTATGTCTAATTATTTAAAATAAGCGTAAAACGTGAATCATTTGCGCTTAGAGACAATTTAATCTCGAATATAACAGCCAAACAATCCAACTACATAATAATCTAATATCAACAATAATAACATTGGCTTTTATTTCAATATTTTTTTACATTTAAAAACAAACCTTCAAAATCTTTAGCTGGATATATTAAATATTGTTCAAAAATTTCAATCCAAATTGACGAATTGAACCGAAAACGTGACTGTATAAAAATGTGGTCTTCATAAAAATAGTTTGCTGACAGACTTAAAATAATGTTTAACTGATAAGGTTTTGGGACCTTTTAAATGAAGTGTGTTTACTTTTCTGTCTAAATTCAGTGCAGCGCGCATACACATATTATCAGAAAGAAAAGAGCGCAATAACTTATATGATAGAGCAAAGTATGTATTGTAAATTTGAAGGGCATAAAATTCATATTCATTGTCAAATGAATATGAATTCATCAAATGTATCAAGTGAGACCAGACAGATAATAGACAATTCGTACTTTTTCTATTATATAACAATGTACATCACGCATTTTTATATAGTTTGGTCATTGTTTGAATATTTTCTATTCGAGTCAGGATAAATTATATTTTTGACTGGCAGCATTGCAAATACTTACGCGGTGGCGCTCAATTTGGAAAGTTTACAGTTCTTGAGAAATAGTTTACCTGTTTGGCCGGTGCAGTGGTCGACTAGTGCCGTGTCTGTGTGAATGTTGTAAAGGTGTTTTTCACATATTTCAAAATAAAGAATCCAACGTGCTGTGATAGTGAATTGACTATAGTTGCTGGATTGGTGTAATTTGTTTCTAAGATATTGTGACTAGTTTCATAATGCCTTGTTCCGCGGTTACTTTATCTTTAGCCACTATTACGGCCATTGTTGCCGTTGCCCTTATGGCAATTGCCTTCTCAACAGATAATTGGCTCTACATTGAAGTGAAACGGACCAACATCCAGGTAAATAAAGAAGTGATTTTTAAAACACCCCACCTTCCAAGTTATAAGGGATCCGCTGCAAAAATGATATCCTTACATCAGATATTTATTTGATGTCTCTCTAACCTTTTAAAGGTTTAAAAAGAGTTTCCTACATTTTTTCTTATCAATACATATATTAAAAGCATTTTTTTAAATTATTTATAACAATATACACCAAATGTTAGATTAATATTCGATAAAATAGAATACAAAATTTGCAAAGTAACATTAATTACATTCGCAGTATCAATCGAACAAGATGTGAAATTTAATTTCATCGAACACTTCCAGTCTAAATAAAATATAAAATCATTAATTTTATATTAAACACCGCATCATTAATATCAACTTATACCAATCAAATACAAAACCAGAAAATAATTAATATTCTGTTAAAATATCATATGATTATTCCAACGCCCGTAATTTTGATTATTTTTTTTAAGAAATAACGTTACTTTCTTTGGTCTTTGGTATTTATTTTAATCTCTTAGATGCTTACGTTGAAGAGTTATATTGAAAGTTGGCAACCTGATTGGATGATATACATCTTCACGTTGCATAGCTTTGTAAAGGAATCAAAAATTAAGACTTGACATTGTTTTATTTCACTGCAATAATAATTTTAATGCAATAAGGCTCTTCGGGGAAAATACGGTGCCCACTGCGATTTTTTTAACCCTTTCCTGCTGAACTAAGTTAGATCTATTTCAACACCAAATACTTTAAAATTGATTTAGTAGTGGCTAATCAAAATTACAGACATTATCTGAAAAAATCAGGCTATATTTTAATATGATAAAAAAATACATCGTACACAAAAGCTTTACCGCTGTTAACTCTCTCACACACTTGACGGTAAACTATGAATTAATATATTGCAATAAGCCGTCTCAATATTTGAGATATTGGCAGTCAAAGGGTAAATGTGCATCACTTTTATTTAGTCTACAAGAAGAAATTTGCCGAGGAACAAAAAAAGTTCCAATTTAAAAATAAAGCATTCAGTTTCTTTTATCCTATATAAAAATAATTTTGCTATCATAGAAATATTTAAGTTTTTTGTTTAACAAATCGGGTGCAACGAAATATTTTATTTTACATTACAACTCCAATCAAACAAAAAAGAGCTGAAAATTTTCGATGATAAAAAGACAAGTTAATGGCGAAAAGTTTTCTTCTAACAAAGAAACATATGCTGTAATTTGTAACATTAAAGATATATACTTGACGATTGTCAACCGCAGCCGTCTTTTAATTATGACGTCAGTGTAGAAAAGTGCATTACAATATGTGTGTCAAGCTTGGCTTTAAACTGGATTCAAGATGAAGAAATAGCGAACTGTCTACCACCCGTATCTATGTTTAATAAACTTCATATGTATATGAAATTTAATAATTCAGGAAGTGTTAAAAATATCACGACAGGAGTGGTACCGCAGCGAGAATGTTGACTTTTCAAAGTCAGACTCAAAACCACTTTTTTCTAGCATATTCTAGAGCCCAAAAATGTATGAAATTAATTATCGAATGATACAAACGTTTCGATAAACAAAGTTTGGCGGACTATAGAAATATGTTGATATTTTATACAATAAAAATCAGTATTCATTTGTAATTATCTACAATACATATGTACTACGATTCTTGTATAACAAAATGTGATAGCATGTGTTTTTAATATGAAATTTTGCATTATTAAATAATTACTACACCAAAGGCTTGGATTCTTAATTAAGAGATCAGCACTGATTCACAGGATATTTTTTTGTGTTTAAAATTAGCAAACCATAGGTAGGGTGCAGGTACAATCCAAAGCTCGTCATTGTTTCTTGGTTTACCGTCATTTCTTGGTGGAAAGGTATTATACTTTATTGATAGAAACACAATGTTTTGTATTATTTCCACAAGCTTATATTAAAAAAATCAGGACTCTGTTTATCCTGTTAATATAAAATTGTGAAAATATTACTTAGTGTTGTATTAGCTAAATGTTTCGTTGGATTGTTTGGTTAGATATTATCATGAAATAATACGAGTCATTCGTTGTCACATACAATGTAGAGATTGTTTGACAGGACTTATTTCTCATGACATTTTCCTGAAAAAAACTATCAAAGCCACTATAATGTGAAAAATTCATACTGCAAACAACTGCTGTTTCACTTATTTTATGAACTAAAAAAACTACATTTTCGGGTATCAAAAACATGTCGCAAAAGTTATGCGAGATTTTCATATAATGTTATCTGTTAATTCCATTCAATCTCACATATTTCATTATCGAAGGCGTCCCAATGAACGTATAAATTGAAAAGAATACATCAATTATTTCATTGCACAAAAGAAAATGTAATGGTATTGTTAGAATTTTATGTAAAACTAGTATTAAATAAAAACAATTAAAAATATATGGGTCATATATGATGATTTTGAACACCTTACGGTTCGAAGTTCTCGTCAGTAGAAGCATTTAGTTTGTTTAATATTATACATTCATGACCAAAATGTTGAAACTCAATGAAATAACTAACACAGGTCAATCAACGCATATTAATTATTGTAAATCGTTATCTTCGTGAAATTGTTGGGCCTATGTATAAATGTGTGGTACACTTTCTATCTCCGAAAAATAATTTCATGTCCCATGTTGATAACACAGATATTCGTGATGTTATTTGAAATGTAGACATGTCTACTAGGTAAGACATCGAATGCCTTTTACGATCGACTATACATTTTTCTTATGTATATTTTATGATTTATTCTTGCTTTTGTATCACAATCAATGATTTTCAACATCATTTCGGTGGGAAGAGATATTATTCATGCGATATTAAATTTTATTTTAATCATTTGACGTTCAAATATCACTTGTTTTTTTATATATCCACGATAGACTCCTTGATAAAGCGGTAGATAGGGGTTGCGTTATCTGAAGGAAAAAAAACGTTATAGAATACGTCCTTTTCTTCGGACATGTTTACTATAAAAACGCGAGTCTACCGTGTGCTTCATTTGATATATTATACAAAATTATTTTCTATGAAAATATTCATAGGCTATATTAAAATTACAATATACCGAGGGGGCTTGATGGAATTTGAATATTAAATTTGAATTATTCAAACATTGTACATTTCTATATGTTTTTCTCTTACGATCCAGGTTTCACATTTCGGCATTTTCAAGCATTCTATCAATTACACATATTTATGTAATGAAATGCCGAAAGGCAAAATCCGGGATGTGAGTGAAAAAACATGGAAACGTACAACTTTTCAACAATTTAAATTTGTAGCTTTTATTTGATGTTTACGTTGACATTACAATGATATATTAATTGAACTAACTAACTAACTAATGAATTAGAAATGCCTGTTTACCTTACACATAATAAAATTTGGTTTACCGAAAGTATGTTTTATATTATACATTTGAAGAAATGAAAAGGTTAATTGTTAACCAATGCATTTGATAATACCTATAAAATTCATTCTCTTACTGCCCACTAACACATACCGACACTTCCGGTTTCCTTGGTCGCCAGGAGAGTTGTCAAAAAGCATACTCATTTACGTATCTGCCGCACCTGTGCATTGGCATTAATTCATACTTTGAATACCAGCGGCACGCGGGCCTGATATACTAATAATATTATGTCAAATCGATGTTTTGGTTAATATGAATAAGTGTAATTGCAGACGATTTTGAGTTTGAAATTTTATTTTACTGATTGGTATTATTAAAATAAAAATTTCATTATTATAAGGTTTATTTGAAATATAAGAATTTGAGGTAGATGCTTCATTTATAGTAATATTAAAACAATATTAATTATTGCATGTATTCTTAAATTTTTTTTCATAAGCTTATTTAGGAACGTTTGCCAAAATATAGCGTCAAATTTAGAATCATATCAATATCCGTGATAGCTTGGCATTGAAATAGTTTCATTTAAGTTTTGGTGTTCAATTTGCTATTGCATGAATGTTTTCTTATTTGTTACCGTATTATATATTGATGCGGAATATTTACTTACTTTTATATTTATAATGTGAAAATCATAACTAATCTGTTACTATAAATGCATCAAGTATTATAAATACCCCGTAAATATATCAAGTATGACCTAAATTAAATAAATAATTTTATCCTTGAATTAGTCCCAATTCGAATAATTTCGTCACTGGTAACTTTTGAAAAATCAATCGAATCGTCATTTCGAATTTGGATCGATATAAAATGGCGACAATATTGAATGGTTGGCGGTTACTTGCAATGGTACAGGCATTGTAAAGAAATCGGGGTCGACTGGCATATTACTATCGCACGGAAATGTTGCATCGATAGCTGGCAGCTGGTGTATAAATGCAAGCGGATAAATATCGCTTTGTGCCTGTAGTACAGCTAAGAAATAAAAATAATCGCATGCAAAAGACTGCCTTCAAGCAACGGTATATACTGTACTGCGTTGAATTGAGGTCCATATCACCAGACTCTGCTGTTTTGTTCACTGTTGGTTCAAAATTGAATTATTATCAAGTCATTCTACCATGGTATTGAAATCACAAAAATAGGACATCACGTAGGTTACTCATAAACAACTAGCTATTCTATTTATTAGTTTAACTAGCAAACGAGCTCGAGAATATTTTCAAGGACACTTAATAAGTTATCCGGAAATCCATGTATCATAAATAATTGACTACTTGTTGCAGGTCTGGCAACATTTCTATGTTACTTTGTCAACGCGGGAGATGATCGTCTTATAATGGTGTAATATTTTTGATCCGTATTCAATACGGTCAATAAGTGTTACAGTATGAGACAAATATATCATTAGATCTTCGATTTGTTTGGATAGCTTCACATTTTTGAAATCTTAAAATTCTCTGAATTAAGACGAAGAAGAAGGCAACGATTTTTATTCATATTTATTGCTGTCGTGTTTTGCGTATTTGAAAAGCGTTCTTTATTTCGCATATTTAAATTTTATCGATCTGCTTTTGAATTTACATTCATTTTATGTGAAATTTATGTAATTATAAGTTTACAATTTTAATGAAGTCGATTAAAAGTGTCTCAATTACTTTACATAATAAATAAGTAGGGTTTTTGGAGACAGCATCAAATCTATAGACACGTAAATTAAGAATTGTAGTATTTTATGAATTCAGATGTATTTGTATACTATTAAGTATATTTGCAATTTGTATGTCAAGGTATCTTTTTAGTGTCAAATCAATAACCAAAAGAATATGCTAAATTTTCTATGTTGATAGATAGATTGTCAAATGTATTGTTTATTGTCAACAATTATGGACGGCTATAATGAAACATAATCATTAGAGCAACAATCAAATAAGCGTTAAAATTACAAATTGAATGTTAATTTAATCACGTATAAATGTGAATAACTACTTACCAAATAAGTGTGAGGAATTTATAAAATACTACATGATTTCATTTGAATGCGAGGTCGCAACACTGCAGTTTTAAATTTATTATAAAACGGTGACGTGAATATTGGACGAGATGAACGATTGCAATGTTAGCTATCGAATATGCGATCAAATTTGCAATCGAAATTTGAAATACGGGCTTCATCGAAATCTCACGGCGTTAACTCATTTGCAATGAAATAATTTCTTTCCATTCGCTCGCATAGTCACTTGTTTGTTATTTTATCTTTTGTCAAAGCATGGGAATTGGGTTCAATATTATATTGCGGCTGATTTTCTAGTTCGGGCCTCGTATTATTTTTTCGAACATGACTGACAACAAATAACCAACTCTATGATGTGTTTCCATGTAACGAAGCCATTTCTCTTCGTGAGAAATTCACCTGTCACTTAACTGCCTGTATCAATGTTATTTTTTGTTACAATTGATGTTGTCATAATTGAGAATTTTTATAGTGATTACCTTTTAATTTTTGTTTAGTGGTTTATTTCATGTCGAATATAATTATTTCATGTGATGTTTTAATTATTATAGTAAATATTTTGTATTCGAGTAAAAGAAAGAGGAATACTTCGTTTGGCAATACAAGCATATTATATTTTTGGCTGCTGGGACCATAGATAATTCGTCGGATGTAATTCAAAATTTTATTCTCATAAAGAAATCATATTGGGTTATGCGTATTATCTTGGTTTATTTTTTTTGTGAAGTTGTTTAAACTGAATTACTCTGAAAATAAGAAGTAATTTTCAATACATATTACATATAGAAAAATTCAAAATTTATCGTAATTCACGTCTCATGATCTACTCGCAATAATTATTGTTGGCAGAATATCAATAATATCACACATATTTTTCAGATTTATTAGTGATCTCTATTTCCGTTTTGAAAATAAAAATTATTGATCATAAAATATTTTCGATATTATTTGAGCCACGCATTTAATAATTTTATCAGGTGATAAACATGCCGTCGAACATTACAAGAAATGAAGAGGTATTTATTATATGAAATAAAATTAGGAAACGGCTAAATATTTAACACATTTATAATGTTTTCTTTAAATAAAATAAATTTTGAGTCAGTTTTCCTAATTATAACCAAATCGCCAACTGATAATAGATACGAAAATGTGTTTAATTTATTTAAAAAAAATCTTCTCATCAAGAATTGATGATAATTAATATTACAAAGTGATTTCAAATGTGCCCCTTTTGATCGAATACAGGGGGGTAACTATCGATATTATGTTATGAAGAAAGTTTATATTTTATGGCTCACTCCACGTTTTTATATTTTGAGCAAATTTTGACAATAGCCTGTTTAAATAATTTCCGACCCCACTGTTCGCCAATTTTCGGAGACTCGATTTGAATCTTTAGTATTCCATTCTTTTTTTAAACTATAAAGATTTTTTCAAATCAAGAATCGTCATTAAAAATAGTCGACGGATACTTTGTAGGTATTTATTATTGATTGTATGTTTTATGCACAGCTGACCAGGTGAAATAATTGGTCAATAATGATAATTATATTATACTCATTGAGATTTAACCAGGTTGCATATATTGGCCACTGGACTCGATAGCTATATCGGGAATATTTGTCGCCGCGAGTTTGAAAGTCTCGGCACACGTTGCGAAGAGTGTATATTTGGTAAAACCTACATTCTTCGATAATTTTAGTAGCACGTGAAAGTTTTGTCAAACACTAATTGCAACCGATGGACGACCTCAATGCGTCCATGTTGAACACCATCGCTGTTCGATCGCCGCAATTTATTTTGTTTCTTTATAAAACAATGGATATTTTTACAACATCAATAAAGTGGTATTCTGTTTTTAATTAAGAAAGACAATTTGGAATAACTTTTCTCCCTCATACCTTACGTTGGTAACATCTGCGATCTAATTCTTAATGTTGAATACTAACGATTTACGACAAAAAATATTTTCACTCATTGAAAAATATACAACATGAATTGAGAATTATTTTTATTACTTGTATATCTATCCACAGTCTCCATTAGACAGTTAGCGCTATTCAAGCGATTAGCTTGCATAATCTTCCTTATTTCCGGTTAAGGTGAATTCGTTAATAAAAAATCTTTCGTAATTTCCAATAGCTTTACCGAATCAAAAGACAAATTTCAATGTTATATGAGAATTTATCATCAACGGAAATATGAAAATCTCACATGTAATTTCATGATATACTTTTATGGTTTTTGAGGTAATTCTACGAAGCTCATTAAAAAAAAATATAATAAACAACATAAAATTCTGCAACGAAAACCATTTTTTATATTCACTATCAACGAAGACTCTACGAGTAACTTTGAATAAAGAACACATGTTGCGAATGAATTAATGACAGGCTGACAAAAATAAGAATTAAACAAAGATGGCTGAATTCCCTTATTGAGAATATATAAAGAAAGTTTTACTTTTTTTCGAAATTTGAACGATTACTTGGGTAATAATTAAAGTAATTCAGGTATACATAAGTGTGTACATATTTAGAGTCAATAGTGCGTTTCTCGATTATTTAAATGACTTATTATATGACATCCATTGTACATATATATTTAAATACCAAAGAGAAAGTGTCGCGCAATTTACTTTCACAGCATTATGATCATTAGGTTAGAATAATATCATTACATTTTTGGAAGACGTCAATCAGTGAATTGCGTGCGTATAATTATTTCCTACTTAGGTCGCTTTGAAGCTCGACCCAAAATAATGGAATAGTGAAAAATATCCAACTATCAGTAAAAAAGTCTGATAGTCGATTTTCGCTTTATTTATTTAATATCTTGTATAGTGAGACCTCTGTCGCTCGCTTATATTCGGGCGAAGGTTGGTTACAATGATTCTGCCATCTTTTCAGATTTTATCGGTTTTTCCAATCGACATCTATTGTTTTATGTTAAAAATTCTCATCTTAAGAAAGGTAAGACATTTAAATGCACTGCTGTCATTGAAATAGAATTGCTTGAAGTGAATTATTTGAACAAAGATTTTTCAAATCGGCTAATTCCTAATTTGAATTCGATTTCCATAATAATAATAAAAAAACTGTTGTGTTTATGTTTATTTTATAACGAGAAAAACATGGCCACATTGAATAACAATATCCTGTTAATAAATTAGTATAATTTTATGTCAAACATTTAGATACAATGGAAAATGCCAATTTTGATCGGAACTTCAAATCTATGAGTCTCACTGAAGAAAAGCTCTCAACAATTTGATATAACTATTCAACATTTATACCGGTATTATATATTGTTTAATCTGGTATTTCTGTTTTAAAAAAACAGCCAAAATACCGGAATCCAGAATTTAATAATACATATTACAATCCCTAGTCAAACGAATATAAAATTACAATCGGGATCAAAATATGCTTCAAGGATATAAATACAAATTAGATTATTTGAAAAATTACCCATCATTTGTGAAAATATATATTTACCTCCAGACGTATCAAAGATTCGTCATTATTCGGAAAGAAAAAAATGTTCCACTTCAATAAAACTATCTAATATATTTAAATTAGAAATTCTTATTCTAATAAATATTTATAAGTAAAAATATTAAAAAAAAACTGCAACATAATTGCATATTCAATATAACCATCATAACCATATATTTATTGTATATTAACAATAAATTCTAAATACCCTAAAGTCATTTGCAAACTACTCCACGAACGTAATTGTTTATTTCCATAAACTTTCACTGGCGTAATCAAATACTTATTTTGAATAAATATTCTCAGTGACCGTCATCTTGGACTCTTTAATCGTTCGGAGTCATTTGGCAGTGATATTTTCATATGAAAGTTGATCAAATTTCACTTTCCGATTTAATTGACACTTCATTAATTCTCATTATTAACACTCATAACTATTTTTTTTTATTGATTTGTATTTCAGAGCATAATTAATAATATACTACCTTTAGCGATTAACATTGATTTCTCAAAATATTTATGCACGTTGCATGTCGAAATTACTTATTATTCAAATACCAGATATGAGCATTTTATTTAGTATTTCTCAAACGATTGTGACAAATATAATTGTACTATACACACATAAGGAAATTGAGGGTTTCTTTGAATATCATTATATAAATTTTCGAATGTACGCCTTTGGGTGGTATTGATTTTGAATGGAAATGCTAATGTGAAAATAAACCTTTTGCAATAAAATATCTTTTAAGAATAATTCAAATACATTTAAATTTTGCACGTTCTTACAAGTGTTGAATGAATCAAATGAATCATAAATCAAAACAATCTTATTTGTTTGTGAGTGTTCTTATCGAATCAGCTCAAGAAATTGGGTATATTTAAATAATCATTTAAAATTAAAAAATATGAATTGTCATTTACATGGTAGAACTCCATTATAGCACACTGAAAAAACAGCAATTTATTCTGGTTATACAAAACTTAAAAGATATATAGTTGATAGCTATTTCGGCTTACGCTCTCATTAACAAATCAGAACTAAAGTTCCATATCAATTTAATTTGTCATAAATGTAGTACAAACAAAATCAATAAGAATAAACAAAATCCATGAGGGATTTAATGATTTCAACTTTTATTTGTTAAGTCGGAAGAAACATGTAAAAGTTAATGGCCATAAACAATGAAGATAAAAAATGTTGTGTGTGTAATAAATGAAATAATCAATTCAATATAAAATAAGAGACACAACTGAAAACTTTATCATTGCATGTTTATGAAATGTTGTTTATTTTTTGAAGTACGGCTGAATATTTAAATACATTCTTAACCTACATTTTACATTGTAAAATAATAAAAGTACTTTAAAATTTTTTTACTTTGTTTTCAATTTTATGGAAGATTGTTTTATTTCGCTTATATTTTTATTATTTACCAGCTCGACGGCTACAATCGTCTGATTTTTTTAACACTTTCAAATGAAAATTGTTCAATAGAAAGTGTAAGTTAATTCGAGATCATCAATCTAATAATCGTGGCTTATTGGTAGCTGTAACATGCGATCTTTCGTGTTTGTCAAAATCTCTTATCGAAAATGAACAATTATTGATACTTAAACCTATTATGTGTTACCATAATTAAATAATTTAAGCCTTATGCAATACCTACGCGACCATTCGCTGTCGATAACTCTTCGCGTGTGAGTATATCACATTATGAGAATATAAGGCAATATCGTACGTCGCAGATTGCAATATTGATGTGCACTATTATGAAAAAACTATCAGCAGTTCGTATGCTCTGAGTAGCTAGTAGATAATTTTTTTTTTTTGATTAGTAAAATTTTGATGAGGGATGCTATTTTCTTCATAAAGATGACCTGATTCTTGTTTTTGGGAATCGTGTTCTTTCGATAAGAGCAAATCATTCCACGAAGAAATTAATATTTTTCTCATAATATATTATATATTTATTAACAAAGATAACTTTTGAAGTTTAGAGGTTATGAACGAAGATGCTGTTGTATAGTTAATATCAGATTACGAAAGGTGATGCGTCAGTAATTTAAATGAACCATCGTCACTTTTTCCAAAAAAATGTGGATTCTTCTGTGTTGAAACGTTAGTTTTTTTTTATCTTGGGCCTTAAACGATGTTTTCATATGAATTCTTTGACATTATTTTCGTGTATTTCATCAATGCGATTTATTAAGAACGGTATCTACCGCGTAAATTGTGGGACGTGTTTTTTTTTTAAGAACAATTGCTTTCTTTTTAATCGTTAGATTAATTAGTATACATCTAGATAATTGAATCACATTATTAAAACACATTTTTATATTCGATCCGTTTGAAAGTGTAGAAAGAATCTTTTACCCTGGCCTACTTTCTTCCCATTTTTTAGATGACTGGTAAAATGTATTCAACCATTTATTGTTTTTTTTTTTTTAAATATCTACAGATAAACAGAAAATAATGATCGTTCTTCGGTGTTTGTAACTATGGCTGCGAGGTCTCGGAGGCTGTTTCCTCTACAAT
Organism: Himalopsyche japonica; assembly: GCA_028555115.1. Taxonomy (NCBI): domain Eukaryota; kingdom Metazoa; phylum Arthropoda; class Insecta; order Trichoptera; family Rhyacophilidae; genus Himalopsyche; species Himalopsyche japonica. The sequence continues at coordinate 1,837,767 of JAHFWJ010000446.1, read as the reverse complement.
GAGTGATGGATGACTTTATTAGAAAATATAATAGTTAGTCCGCCTCTAGCTTGAATTTACTTCTTGGAATTACACTCATCACAATAAATGGTTAAATATTATTTAAATCACATATATTGATCAATAAATGAAGCTTGTCAACAAAATTATAGACATTCTTTAACCCTCAACGAACGACACCATGAAACATACGGTAAAATGAAAAATTATGTCGAATTCAATATTCAACTAAAACCTTGTCACAGACTGCTTAAACAGAAGTTTTTCGTAGAATTGATTAATATAAACGTTAAGATCAGAATTGCATTGATTATCACATGTGTTTAACTGTCACGTAACCGCTATAAGTGTTACGTGAAAACGTCTTTACAATATACAAACGTATGGATTTTTTACAAAATATTTTTCAATATAACATTGCCATTTTTTAAAATTTAAACGTGTGTATTCTATACAATCTTATCACGCTATTCACTCCAAATCCAACAGTATAAATATCATTTTAATGCGTTTATAACTACGGTCATATTTAAACTATTATTTGATACACAAAACTTTCTACATAACAAAAGTGAGGTTAAGTTTGACCCGCAGCTACGATCGTGAGCTATTTCGATAAAAGTTATAAATGGTAATAAAAGCAGTCCGATAGATGCTCGTTTTACGGTCCACTGACCACTGATTATGGACCTCCGAGACTACATCTTAGGTATGTTACGTCTCTAAGTTGGATGTAAATCATCACTTTACAATCTTAAGCTTTCTTGATAATTTTAATGCTGATTGCTGACATTTTATTCTCTAATTTTGGCAAATCATTATATATTAAAGTTATTTTAGTGTAATTCCTCGGTGGAGTTAATTCTTTTCTACGTGAAGCAATTTCTCCACATATTCTGATTAAAATGATCGGTTAAGTTTTATCATATTGAATCGTTTTAATTATATTAAGTTGTAAAAACAATCCAATGATTGGTGTTACGAGAATTATTAACTGATGGAATCTCGATTGAAAAACATAGGCTGAGACACATAGCATCATTACAATTCAAACTTTATTTTCCAATACGTAAAAATGCTTTTATTATTCATTAAAATCTATATCCGTTATTGTTTCATAGAAATTTTCCATTTCGATTTATTTAAGCTTTTATTATGAGAATTATCGTGGCCTGTATTGGGATATAAAATATAAATATTTTTTTGCTATAAGTGTGTATAATTGAATGGCCATAGTGCTTATCTACTTACCAGCTGTAGGTCATAATCGATACCATTAAAACAATTACTTTGATGACTTCAGTTGTCTGTAAAAATCTACTGAAAGAGTTTTGCTCTGTAATATTAGACAATTTTTCGTCAAATATCACACAATATTCAATGCTACGTGATAAAATTAGATAAAAGAGGTTCGATGTAAAATACGCGTTTTTAGTGGAAGTAAAGAAATGAAACATACACTGAGATACCCAAAATGGCTTAAGTCTATTTGAAAAATACATACGGTATGCACGTTTTCTCAGTTATTTAACCTTTGGTTTTGTATACTTGCTAATTTTCAACTCAAAATTATTTATTAATAGTCTTGTTGGTGATTTGTATCCTATCAGTTAATAATGCTCACGATGAGCGAAACTGGTCTGATGATGAAATATATTGTAGAAATAATACTAAAAATGTGTTTTTAGTATGTAAAATACTATGCCTTTCAAGAAGTGACAGTTGTCACATTAGAAGTCTAATTTATTTGATGTTATTCGATAGTTTAATATGTAATATTGATGATCCATTGAATTTGAAGGAGAGCGTAATCTAGCAAGCGTGTTATGGTGCCATAGTGTTAGTTATATTCCTTATCACAGCTTTTCTATATACATCGACGAACAATTGCGACCACGCAAATTATAATAACCTGGCAATAATCTGATTTCTTTTAGTTTCGCTTGGCCAGAGAACCAGGCTTTGCGAAAATTATAGCAATGAAATGAATCAGTCAGTGCAACTGGTTTACGTACAATTATTGGATGATGTTTTGATATCGAATGGTTTTTTTTTAAATTTGTTAAGGACTTACGCGCATCAATAGGCAATGAATTCGATTTCCATTTTGTCACGCGATATACATAATGATTTAACACGATATAATTTTCCTTTACATCTTTTATAGTACGAAAAACGTATATTTTATTCTATAACACATGAAATACACACAATATAAATTTAGTTAGACCATATTGTCGATCTTTTGCGTAAGCTCTTTAAAACAGTCTTTTGGAGTAAATCAAACCATTTTTTCACAGAGGGATCCATCATATGCTTAAGCTACATAAATTCATTGTTGATTTTCAATTATAACAAAGGTTTCACTTGTAAAGCATCAATCCATTTTCGATTGACTAAAAAAAAATATTTTTTATGTTTACAATCACTTAAATGTGAATAATCTTCCAATTACAATATACATATATATGAACAAAAAGTTACGAAAATAATTAGAAGACAAAATGATTAAGATACAGACGGTGAAATTATTCAGCAGAAAGCGATAACAATACACAGGAAATTACGAAATTTAATTACAATTATATAGTAAGCATTATTTCATTGATTGCTCTTGTGACTGGAAAGTTTTAAGTTTTTGATGTACACACCGAAGAAGCTATTTTGTCAAACTGTATTTTAAAATGTACGCCTTTGACTTTAAATATATTATATAGCTATGCAAACAATCTTTTAATTTGATATTTTTTTTAGAATTACACTTCATATGTTTCAATGAGTTCCACGTTGACATATCTTTAACCCTTTAATATATAAGCTAGAAATGAGTAAACAAGAAGAAAAGTGACACGCCGATGAGTCGTTTGCTTTAGACAGGTTAACAATTAAATAAATAAACATTAAACTATGAAATTTTGTGACAGGGCCGTTATTTGGAAGGCCAAAAGCATTTGCTCCTTCTGAATCAGACACAAAATACTTTTATCTTTTTTTTTATAAATTGGTTTGCTTCTATAGATGACAAAAAAACATTACGAGGCGACAACATTTAACATCTTGAAAAACAATTAAAAGAGGGCTCTGTTTTACGATTGAATGTAAAAACGCAATAACGTCTATAAAATTTGAGAAAATGAAGTCAAATATCACTAATATTCTAATCAATAGACAAGTGAAAAATCATTTCATATGAATGTATTATGTGCGTTATATATATTTAATTCATGAATAAAGGAATTTAAATAACGATTTTCATATTCAGATATTGGATTTATGATATCTGTATTGAATTTATTTGTTCCGTCATTGATACAAAACATAAATTTATCTCAAACATTTGTCAACTTGAGAAATTAGGTGCGGTTTTTAGCTCACGTTTTATTCGACAAAAATAAAAAACGTTCACTTTTTGTTATGATCAAGTATGACGGTCCAAATATTATTTTTCATTTGTCGATTCTTCTACTTATTTCTATTTATGGTGAGGCAACACTTTTTGTTTACGCGAAAGATGTATTATTAACACGCTTAAAGCTTTTGTAGATGGAAAGTTTTCCCTGGCATTGAATGATGCTTAACTGTAGTACGAGACATAATTTTCAAAACTGCTTTAATTGATACGATAATTTTAATTTCTTTCTATTTCAAGAATCGAAGGAATAGATTGTATTATAAGAACTTAAATAAAAATATATACATTGCTTTTCATGATTACACCAATTATCTATGAAGTTTTAGTCGAATGCATTCTGTTTCTAAACTAAAATACACGCAGCTGTCTTTTTATATGAATGACATGATTAATTCTTTTGATTTAACTTGAGTAGTTAAATTATTTATGGTTAGATCATTTTAAATGCAGTAACACGAAGAATTATTTAGAAAATATGCATTTTAATTGTGATACACAACAAATCTTAAGTATACAAGGCAAGCTTTTGGTGATTAATCATTCTTTATAATAATATTATAAAATACTGATGAATGAAAAAAAAAAGATGACATACCTAACTTTTTCACTATGTAAATTGCACCCTAAAAATTACTTTCGTCGGTATTCTTATTTATATAAAAGTATGAAAATATGTCACTTCTTGATGGAAAGGCATGATATTTTAAATAATAAAAACACATTTTTTTGTATTTATTTCCACGATATATTTTTTGATAGTACGAAAAAGTGTAGTTTTATTAATTAAAATATCATGCCTTTCTATCAAGAAGTGTCAGTAAACATCTTAAAAGTGAAATATAATTCAATTTGGAAGTGGAAGCTTTTATATGAATAGTTGATGCTTTCTCGTAATACATTACAATAAAATAAAATATCGTCTTTCATTAAAATATATTCAACTCTATTCATGATCATTGCCACGAGTAACACTATATCAATAAACCAATGATTACTTGAAATTCGATATCGTATTGTAAAAGCTCACTAACTTGTGAAGTTTTTATGTCAATCAATGTGTACTTTAACATATTCATAAGTTGCAAAAAATAAATACTGTGGCGACTGAATTCAGCAATATTCTACTGCTATTTCATATAAGGGGAAATATGTATTATAAAGCGAACGGCACAACTTACAAACCTAAGTACACGGGTTCATTGCCTGTTTCAAATTATTCCGCGCAGACGTGAGCAGACTTGGAACTTACGTCGATGATGAACATACTTTGATTAACAATAGAGTATCTAACAGTCAACGAAGCAATAATCGATAAGAAGACAACTAAGCACCTTCACAGATTATATTACAGAGTCTCATTATTTTTTACCCAAATTTTATAATCAACTTTTACGTTGACACTGACTATCATAAGAAGTAAAAAAACTATTTTGCCATCGCAAAATCGTGAAAATTACAGCTTTAAAAGCTATTATCGCTAAAAAGCAATTCCCGTAGTAGTAAATATTTTGATAAGTTTGGCATTTACTTGGTAGAACTCCATTGTAACACAGTGAAAAAATAGCAATGTATATTAGTTCTACAAAATTAATAATATATATAGTTAATATCTATTTCGGCTATCGCCCCCATCAGAACTATTTGTATGCTATATATAAAAAAATAGCTTTTTGTAGATTTATAAATATAAATATTTTATAAAAGAGGCGTCGAAAAGTGACCCAAACTGCAATAGAAACAAATTAGCAATAATAGAAATTATTTAGTAAAATAAAATATTTGTAATTTGTGTAAATATTTTTTTTATTTCAACTGAATAAAACGGTAATTTCTTTTCACTTTACCTAATAGTATTGATTTTTTTACCGTGTAACTTTCATATATATGAATCTGCAAAATTAATACTAGACGTTTCATTTATGCACGCACTCAATTTTTTCACCTAAACCATACTATTGTATAATATTATACTATTTAGGTGAGTTAAGGGCATTTTCGTTTTAAATAGACATAAATGATAAAGAATTGAATCATTAAAATTTTGTATATTGTCACAAGTTTTGTCACTCAAATTATTTCAAATGTCATGAGCCATCCATCAAATAACTTTACATCTCTTAACATCTAATTTTTACAGTAGACAGAGTCTTGAAGTTGAATTGATTATAAGAATAATTTTTCCAAGCTTGAATGTCACCATAATTAAATGAGTAGTTAAAACTATTTCGGATATACATTTGGCTCCTATGTGAGATCTATTGTATTAATACGATAGAATAAATAAAGATTCCGGAAGGAGAAATCTGAAACGTGAGTGGCAGGACATGTGAAAATGTACATAGATGGTCAATTTCAAATTGATATTCATATTCCATTAAACACCGTCAGTTGATATACTGTATTATAAATGGTATAGTTTTTATTGTATGTGTTAATTGATACTTTTTGGTGAAACGGTGTTAAATTTAAATAATGAAACACAGTGTACAATTAATAATGCTCGCGGTTACGTAACCGGTCATAATCTTATTAATATAAATTGTGCTATTTTATTTAAATAGTGGTAAACTTAAATTAAATACCTCAATACGACAGTAATTGTGTATGCGTTTAGCAGTGCAGTAAGGAAATGTAATACTGTCTTGTTTCCTAATATATGTCAGAATACTCTAGAATGTGATTTGCAATCCATTAATAATGATTTTCGTCTTGTATTGAGGCTTAATTGGATAAAAGGTTTGGAATATAGCCAACTGGGTGAAATCCGTTGACAATAACAGTATATTTCAAATGTATTCCACACTTTTGCATGTTATGTAAATCGAACGATATTTAAATTAACCTATAATTGTTAGGTTTGTATTCATGACTCATTTTTGTTGCCACTATTCAATTCAATCATAAATAACAATGTATTATACAATGACAAATAATAATATGGTCTAGTCTATGATGACAAGTTTTTTGAGCGTTAAAAACTTGCATGGTTGCTGTTAAATAAATATAAAATCTGTAATATTTTTCAGGCGATATTAAAATCTAGTCAATGTACAAATAAATTCAAATGATCTGATTCAATATAATTACATTGGTTCAGAGAATTTGTGATAGCAATTGAATTAAGACTTTTTGATATATACGGTACACACTATTTGTAAACCTTCAGTTTGAGTCTACTTTTGAGAACATGAATGATCGAATTTCCCGAAAAGTCTGTTCCCAATATGTGTATGAAATTTAAGCGATTTAAAAATGAATAATTTACGATTTTAACTGAGGCTTCATGAATTTTCATTCATTGCAACTGTGTACACTTCCGGAAGTTTTTTTAAGCTTTTGATTCAGGTTTCACCTTTAGACATCTTCATACATGCAATTACACGGATGCAATAGAACTGATGTAGTCTAAAGGTTTATCCCGCAAGATGAAAGACAATATTTGTGGATGTGTACAGAGTTTAAAAGATAACCGTTCAAAAGTTTTTTATGCATTAAATTACTGAATAAATTAATTGTCAGTAAAGTAAAAAATAATTTAAGAAGTATTTATAAATCTCTTTGTAGTCAGAAAGCATATCTAAGGAAATTAAACCCGTTCTTAACAGCATATTGTTATTTAACTGAGAACTTATTAATGTAAAAATCCTGTAAAACCTGTGATTTTAAATAAAGTGGGAAATTTTTAAAAGATTTGTTTTCCAGAGTATTCTGCATTCTGTCAGTGAAACTCAATGAAAATGATATTATTTTGTTACCGGTTACTCTAGATTTCACCTCCATATTGAATCGATTTCAAAGCGGCTGCTAAATGTTCACGTGGAAAGTTTTTTTCATTTTATTACTTACTTGTAGAAAGAATCAAATAATTTATTGATATTTCTTTTCACAATTCGCCAGTTTTGTTTTTGCTTTAATATTGCGGTTAGCAAAATATTTTACGCTATTAATTTAGTGTTGAAATTATATTTCTTTATAAGTACGATTGTCACATTTCTTATTTATTACTCTGGCAGAGAGATTTTTCTTTTCTTTTCATACAATATGAAGTTTGTATTGTAATTTTTACTATGTGCGTTATTTAAATACGTCAGTACATTTTCATGATTGCTGTTTTATACAGATCCATCAAATGATATTTGAAAATATACTTGAATTTTTTACTGCTTAATAAAAACCTTTGGCGCTGAATTGCTTAAAAAACTAGCCTTATTAACCTCTTTCATAACGGTTTCCGATCTTTATCGTTTCATTTATTTTTTAATAAATTACTTTTTTAAATAATCTTAGTTTTATTCTAAATTTGCACTGCAGATAGTATGCATATAATTTGTTAAATTGTATAAATAATCCACTATTATGTAGGCAGACAAATTATTAGCTAAGCTAATATCAAATACTTCCGGAAATCAATAAAGATTGCGATAATTGGCGCGGGAATTTCTTTCCGGAAACAGCAAAGGCACGTTTCACAATTCCAATAAGGTTCCTACGAGCGATAACGATTGAAGCTATTTTGATGAAGCAATATCACTGTTTTTAGTAAACGATGTCATATTTTTTGTACAATTGATTGCATAGTCGGAAAATTTGATAGGAAATGATGTTTTGACAATTTTTTTTTATTCAAACAACTAAAATCATTTGCAACGGCCAGCATTTTATGACCGCACGATTTTTAATGTCACCAATTACATACTTCACAAAAGTAATCATGCTTAACATAAAATAGTGTCTATTTTTGTTTTAAAAAGATGAAACGTTTTTATTATTTCTCCATATTGGGAGCAGATTTGAGAAAATATTTGCAAGGGCTGCAAATATATCAAGGCAAGTGGGATTTTCGTTTTGCATATTTTCATACATACATATAATTTTGAGAAGGTTCAGAAGTTTTCAAATTTACTGTTCTTAATGGTATTAGTTTCTGATGCAGCCTTACAATTCTAAAAACTTAATGTTGAGACATTGTTTTAACAGCGAAAACAATTTTCTCAACTTCAAAAATTCGTAACGTCGATCGTCTTTTACTTCTATCAAATTTTCTGAATTTTTTTTTCGACTAAAACATGTTTATATCAGTAATGAATACATTATTATTATTCAAAAATTTATTTCACAATAAAAACTTGAACGCGGGGAAATAATTAATAGGCGTTCAATTCGTGGATTGATATATTGCATGTATATCTTATTAAAAAAATAATCGTTAAATTATTAGCCGTTAAAAAGTATTAGTATTTGCATATGTTTTCAAAGGTTACTATATAATGTTGATTTTTCTACTACTGTATTGTAGTGTATTAACATATTTTCTTAATGTTTTTTAAACAATTTTAAGACTTATAAAATGATGGCATGAAATTAAATTTTAAAGACTTTTTTCATTGGAAATAACTATTTATTTTAAATAATTAACCAATCCTAAATTGGTATAATAAATTCGCCGTCATTGGTTCGATAGTGGTTCGTGGATGCTGAATTGAATTTCGAGTTACTTTGCTAGTATGAACAAGGCATCCTAAGTGAAGCGTATCTTTTAGGCGTGGCCGTTGTCCTGGTTGAACGCTCGCCAATTCACCAACCAGCTGCCGCTACGCGTCGACTGTAAATTTCAAAATCAATCTGAGAAGTAAAGTGAAATCCTCTTCACCTAAAAAGCTGTTCATTTTCGAAACTAAAATTTAAATGAAATCAATACGCACACAGTTTTTTCGGCAGTATGTTAGTACATTAGGAATTTCAAATAACACGATGAAAAAATAATAATGTATTTTAGTTCTAAAAAAAATCTTAGAACATAAATGCATTGCTATTTTTTCATCGTATTATAATGGAGTTCTACCAAGTAAATATTAATTCAATTAATGAATATCTAATAATTCCACGAAACAAATATTTTATGTTTCGTAGTAAATATGCTATCAATCCAATGTAATGCCAAATTAACTTTATTTAAGGGCCTCTTAAAACTATGACCAATTAACCCTGAGAGTTTTGTATCACAAATGGTGTTTGACAGGGACATTTATTTTTTCTTTTAAAGTTCTTTTAAAAACTTGCAGGTACGAAAGACATATGTCATGCCACTGTCTGATATTTTACCGTGTTTTTCTGCAACAATTTGTCAGTCGTTTCTATTGTACGAAGAGAAGGTTGTCGAGCTTTATATGGAAAATTTCTTTAATTGATTGATTTTAAGGGAAAAAAATTATCATTTCTTGCTTGGCAAGAAGAGTTTTCGCTGCAAAGAATCAACAATAAATGATATCTTTACTAAAACTTTCTCCAAACAACTTTTATTATAAAGTATCATAATTGCTAATTTGTTTCTTTACTCAAAGATGTCATTGATTTGGTAGAAGTATATTTTAATAATTCATGAGCCTCAATAATTAAATTATGGCAATATTAAAACGTATTCAAATGGTGGCTCTCCACCAATCTTATGTGTACTAAATGTACCTTTCTCTTAGGTATGTAAAAGACTTCAATCAAAAATATTTTTTTTAGAAATAATGCATTGGCACACTAACATCTCGCTCCAGCATTAATTGTTTCCCTTTTTCAATCGGCTCAATATAGTTTCATTCAGAAGTTCTATTGGTTTTCATAAAAGATATTAATTTATCAAAATTTTTCGTCAAACTTCTCTTATCACGTTCATAAACACTTGCAATAATAAGCAACTATACTGCTAAGAATACCTAGACTACAAAGCTGCAACCGTTGTATTTTATTATAATACCTTCCCATAAGGTTTCCACTGATCAGTCACCAGCTGAGCACGTACGTCTTTAATTATCATTTCGCAAAGTGAATCATTCTAATTTAAAACTAAATTCCGCCTATGAAAAAGGGTAGTACTCAAGTTAGGTGATTGAAATCTTGAGATGTTCCAGCATTCTTTTTATGGGTCACTTGAAAAACGATAAGTCTAAGTACCACTAAATTCACAACAATGCATCTCAGTAGAAGCTTTACATAAATAAGATGTTAAAGGTACAAAATATTTTTGATAAGATTTTCATTCACTAGTATTAAACTCTAAAAGAACAATAATTTAATTTTGACCACCGGAAAGCTTTCAGGCCTGAATTATAGGGGCGATATTAAGTTACACAGTTACGCTTCTTAGTGAGGCTTAAAATAGAATTATGAGAAATAGACAAATTGCTAGTTTATCTACCTTCATATAGTCCGATTTAACACCAAGCGGATACGAGGGAATGTCTACTCCATATAAATTTATTCCTTTTAATACATTTCCATAGATTGCTTAAAAATTCGATACATTTCGATGGAGTGTGCGTTCAGAGATTTGAATTTGTGGACACCGCGCCATCAAATGTAACGCCTATGGATGTAGAGTAGATCAGTGGTTCTCACGTGAAATTTCATTGTGGCCGCATTATAAGCATCGGCGGTCCTATAGAAATGTCTCGTGGCCGCACCAAATGTGATAACAATAGCAGTTGCATTTACTTAAAAAAATGGATTAATTTATATTCAATAAAATACATTATTTAAAGATATTGGTATTTATTTATTTAAAAGCAATTCGAATGGAAATTGTTCAACAGTTCTCTCTTCCAATGCAAGCCGCATCGCCGCTTCTAAGTTTGCATCTATCAGCTGGTTTCGATATATATTTTTTATAAAGTGCATTACACTGAATGATTTTTCACAGTATACAGTTGTAGGAAAAATCGACAAAATTAATAAAGCAATTGTTGCTAATTCTTTACATTGACTTGATTCATGGTCAACGTATAACTCCGACTAGAATTTTTGAACAGTATTATTATTAAAACGATCCTTAAGTATTTAATAAATAATTATTTCTAACAATGCATATTCAACATTAGCCCTGTTAATTGATTTGAATATTGAAAATGATATTAGTCTTTTTTGTAGTATTATAAAATTGTCATTTTTCATCACTTGAAAAGGGGAAGATATAAAGGTAACAATTTAAAAAAATTTCAATTCTTCGAACCTTTTATCAAGTTCCAGATTTTATGATTGAAGACACTTTATTATTGTATGATTTAATTTAAATTTAGAATTAGTGCCTGCCAATTTATCTAAGAAATCACTAAGTGAAGATAGAATCGAAAAATTGTCATTTTCAATTTCTGTCAAAAGGCTTTTCGCGGTGTTTTTTAATTTATTTATGATGAACACGGTTGGTGGCCGCTGCAAAATCCTCTGGAGGCCGCACATGAGAACCACTGGAGTAGATGCATGCAAGATATAACTTATACGTTTATAATGGCCGATTCATATAATGTAAGATCTTGAGTTCTAAACTTGAAAGACGAGTCCATAATAATTAGCCTTGTGAGTTGTGAGTGACATTCTTCTTCAACATAAAGAAAACACGCCCTTCACGGTGCATCTATGTAATTCTATGCAAGTATTCTCTTTTTCGTTGAGGTGACTATTGTTTCGCTAAGAAATTCGCTCAGCTTGTTTTTTATGATATGCAAGAAATATTACGTCAGTTCACTTTTTGTAAATACCATATCTACATTAAAAATATATTTAGATATACAAATTATCAATCATTAAATGCAATATTGACCAGGATATGTATTGTCTTGCGAAAGGTTTTAAAATAAATCATCGGTTTATTTTAAATCATCGGTCAACCTACTAACCGCGGGTAATTGAATTACCCACTATGACATTTTGAATTACCCACCAATAAATTATGATGATGTTTTATTTTTTATATTTTTATAAAATTATTTATTCATTGATATGTTTTTTATGTATGTTTGTTTTATAAGATAAATTTGTATTTACACATACATGCATGTATATATTTCATTTTATGTTATTTTTTTTAAAATTGTAATTTTTTTTAACTTTTACCCACTTATCAATTTTAAACTTTTTAACCCAGTCTCCCAAAAAGTTGTCGACCACTGGTTTTAAGCATAAATTTTTTTGTCAGATGACCTACACTAGGAGATTTTATATATATGCAAACTAACGTGTAAAAAAGACTAATTAGGAAAGTTTAAATTCTTATGAAGTTATTTTGTATTATGATGTCACAAACCATGAAGGGATTGATGATTGGGTGACCATACTAAAACGTCGGATGAATTAAGTTTTTTTTTTTTAATAAATAAATGAAAATAAAGAATCTATATTTGAAAAAAATATTGTTGAAAGTATCGTAATAGACAATAATCTGAATCATTGTGTTAACAGTGCCAACTTTGCAAGCCGTTTGAAGTCACAATATTTGTCGTAGAACGTAAAAGAATTAAGATTAAAAAAATACATTTATTTCGCCGTAACAAATTTGACGATATTAATGTGTTAGATTAATATTATGGCAGCATGGCAAGCAACTCTTCGATCAAAATGATTGCAAAGTGGGCGTAATCATATATAAACCATCAATATTCGCGATAAATTTATTGTCAATTCAACAATAAAATTTACATATTGTATTATCATAACTTATTTATTATTATTATTTAAATATATTTATATTATTAGAATATTGTTTTATATATATAAATGACGGGGAGTACAAAAGTTTGTGTAATTTTTTTTCTTCCAATATTTTCGGCAGCGGTTTAGTAATATTATAATGGCGGTTAAATCTACTCATTTGTTTAGTAATATTATAATGGTGACATAATGAAAACATTTCGTGATATTCAAGACGCCTCCCGCATTACCGGATGTCGGGTCAAGAGGACGGATCGGTGCAAGTTGATAGTACCCGGTTAGCTGCCGACCAATCATGCGCGCTTCCTCGCATTGTTTTAATACGATCTTCGTTTGTTTTTTAACTCTTTTTAAGCACACCAACAATTACGCGAAAAACCAATTATCGTAATCCGCCTTTTAATGAACTCTCGTGTTTTTCCTCACAAGGTTGTCGAGATGTTTTTTATTGTTTGCAAGTATAATAAATTGTGATTCGGTTTCTAAGACTTTTTTATAAACCTCGTCCCACACTATGTTCAACCATTTACCACAATATTATGACGTATAACAATAAAAAATATTTTACTCATTCCATGCTGAACTACACACACCGAATATTTCAAGAAGTAATTTTGCAGTATTGGTGTTAACCAAGCTTATGGTGGTCGAGAAAAAAATAGATTGTAACTGAATACAATAATTAGCGTTAACACAAAAATATTACAACTGTCAATTATTATTAATTTTAAAATCCTTGCTTCTACTACACCTTGTAAATAATTCTTAAGTTTGATTGTTGTGTTAAGTTTTTTTATATTAATAGGAACATGTAAAATGTATTATAATAAACAATAATTTCAAAACATAGAACAACTCCATTCTATTCTCTAGCCATGAACAAGTAAATTTAAAATCCGTTGTGTATTCATTTCGAAAATGGAATGGAATAGTAATATATTCTATTTTTAAATGTAAACTTTTCAATAATTTCAAGTAAGTCTTGTTCATAAAAAATGGTCAGCTGTATAACAAAATTGAGTTATCAAGTATCCTCAATAATTTTCTCAGACCGCGAATTGGTGTTGCACCATTTAATTTGCATTGCAGATTATTTGTCACGCGGTCTATTGAGTGAATATTTACTGCATGCAAGTCTCACGCTGAAACAACAATAAAATCATATCTATGTATTATCTTCATCGTCGCATCCATTGTTGTTTGTTATGTGGCTTCTTTCTGGTTATGTTTCTTTTAAATTGTTATAATTGCAATTGCATCGGAGCATCTTTTGTGATCTCTTCCACACGCCATATTTATTTATTATATTTTACCGTGTGATGCTAATAGATTAACCTGGATATATTTCTTAACACATTTCACAATATAATGCAAAGTATTTTTTTTACATATTATATGTATTCTGTCAAAAATGGAGTTTGTCAGATAATACATTTTTTTCATCGGAACGTAATGATAGATTTAAGAAAATATGTCAATAAAAAACACATTTATTTTATCATAAAATTGCTTCAACATATAGTATCATTTTGACGTGAAGTCTCTTATTGATGCCGTTAAAAGTGTAGTTGTAAAATTTTCTTCATTACCTTAAACACGTATTTCATAATCATCTCATTGCTTTGTATTAATTTGAGTATACGCATATGTATAAACTATCCGTGAATATGTTGGACAAGCATCAACGAAAACTCTGGAGATGTGCTCGGTTCTATAAATTATCCATCAAAATTAAATATAACTCATATTTGAATTGTAAAAACTTTGAACGATTCCACAGTAAACATGAGGTACAATATTTTAACAATTAAATTTTGATATTTAAATTCCATCAAGCACTTTCAGGCGATATCATAAATTATTAAACATATTTCAGTTTGACAATCTTGTATTTGTCGTGGTATTGTTTGTAGTTAAGTTTTTTTATTTGATTATTATGAACAAGGTATAACACAAGGAGAATGGATTAGAATCGGTTTTTAGGAATTGGATGAGATTCGCGTAACAAATTGACGTCTCTATGATAAAAAATGTTAATAAATATTTTTAACGTTGTTGTGAAAAAACGTTGTACGAAATTTTAATTTAATATTGAAAAAATTGTGCTCGCCAGCCTTTTTGGAGCTTCGAGCGACATTATCTCGCGGCAAACATGGCAGGTAGTAAACGTGCGGTCACACAAAAGCCATTCAGGTAAAAACCTCTTTTATCCAAGAATCACAGACAGTAAAAGCACCTTCAATAAAATTTCTTAAGCCTACTCACATTTTTACTGGGAATTCAACTCGGGGAAATTGCGTAGCTCTAAAATCCTTTGTGACGAAATAATATTTATACTTATACACCTGTAATATACTTATATTTTCGTGGAAATGAATATAATGCCATAATGAATTATTTCATTACTGCTTACTTCCGTTTCTTTCTTTGATTAAATTCTGAAATAAGTCGAAATAGGCAGGTAAGTATTATAGGAAAAAATCAGCTGCATTTTCATAGTATTTAATCTCAGAAGAATATTCTTTATATAGAGCAAACATTTTTGCAAAATTATTTATTATCAAAATACATTGGCAAATTGGGTTCGTTGTAATAAATTGTACTTTAGCTGTGCACTTGTTGAATAATCTGATAACAATTAATAATGCTATAGAATAAAATACACAGTGTGAAAATTTTCATTATATTGTTTTATTTATACGTCAAAATTATATGTTTTATCTTGATTTCATTACAGTACCAATTAAATTAATTTGATTTAGAAAATGACATTGAATAAATAACGCCCGCAGAATAAATACATCATTTGATTTGGTTACTTCACATATACTTCTATTATTCTATTGGATTAGTGGCGTTTTCGTCGCATTCAGCGTAGCATTAATGAAAAGCAACCGTTTTGACACGACAGAAACATGTCACGGCTATCCGAGCTGTCATTGAAAACTCTTTTGTAATTTGTCAAATTTTGCATTTACGGAATTTCTCTTCTCACGCTTTAGAAATTCATGCAATTTAGATTTTAAAAAAAGAAACAAAATTAATATACCCAAAACACGAAAACTATTTTACGTATTTCTGTAGAAATTTTCTTAAATTTAGATACTTCACGCACTACGGCACAATTTGTCAGCTGTAATTGCGAGAGCAATGTTATTATCATAACCCGTCATTTATTATGGTTGATATTGAATTCAAACATTTTTTGACCGTTGCGATTTTTGTAGGCTTACCCAAAACCTACTTCTAAGTACCATCCAATTTTAACAATATTTACCGCTGTTTTTATAGCATTCAATCTTTTGGTAATACAGAATTGACATAAGATAAATTATATTATACAAAATACAAATCACGATTTTATTTATTAATAATTCTGATTATTATCTATTACTGATTACTCGATTCCATATCACAGAGCTTCTACGGTACGTTTCATAAACATAGGAAACGATCGCATTGTTCTTTTTATCATACCAATTTAAATATCACATAACATAACTGTACAGTAAAATCAATTAAATAATCTTAACGTTACATTTTGATCTTGTACATTACCGCTAAAATTTTTCTAATTCACAATAAGGTAATACGTAAATCGTATTAATTTTTACCTTGAATGTCAACCTACACAAAACGCATACGATTTCACTATCCAATGTTTTAATCTGTGAAATTTCAATATGAATAGATTAAAATATGTCATGGGTCTATGATCTTTCTCCCACACGGAAATATAATTCGACCGTCATTAATTATGTCGTAAGGTACGACGGTGATTGTAGCTATTATATGAAGAATTATTTATTCAACATTCAAGCACAGATTTTATTACTATCGTCTAAATTGAATTTTTAATCGTTAGACTGAAATACCGACAGAGAATTGAGTTTGTATTAGAATAAAAAAAAACAACAACAACGAGCAATAAAAAATATATTTTGTAGCCGTCTATACACAAACACGTTTGCGTATAAAAATATCGCTTGTTTCATAGTTATTATAATATTTTATTGTATTTAAAAACATATGTTGTATCACTGTTGCATCGTAGTGGCAAAGATACCTAACGTTTGTCTTAATTAATGACACATACTTTATGTACTGTATTGCATCATGCTAACTGTCACAAAGAAATAATCCTGAATTAATATATACGCTAAGATCCAGTAGTTGAAGATACAATAAATTAAATTGAATAACAGTTTTCTTTCTATTCCAAGTTTCTACGCCACTGTTAAGTAATCTGGATTTTGTCCCTTATACTTGTCGTAACATGTTTGGGTCGGAAACTTTTAGACCTTTCTACATACAATATTGTTCCATTCATCTATAAGTAATGTATTATAGTGCAAGGGTGGAATTTAGACCATCCTTTTAGTGCGGCGGTAATCTATTGTATTAATATGGTGGCGAAAGTCTTAGTGAAAGGTTTCTTTGTGACATGCGCACGGCTGTTAGATATAATATGTACAATGTAGGAGTAAACTTGCATTCGTCGCCGACGCATTTAATAACGCACTGCACAGCCTGCGATATGTATTAGATAACTGTATGTAAAAGACATCAAGGTGTGTTTATAATGTCTATATCACAATATGACAAAGCATTGAAACAATGGCTATAATTTGTCAGCTGTGGTTACGAAACCGTATGATAAAATTAAATTTTTATTTATTCCGCTGATTAAAATATTTGAACGATGTTATCCTTCAGTGTTATTTATTTCCAATGGGCTTGGCGGGGAATGTAAAAAATATTTTTTTTTCTATTCACTTTTCTCCACCGCTTTTGTGTATCAAATTCGTTGAATAATAAAGAATACATATCTAATGATTTGACACCAAATTGTTGATACTCAAATATTCTCAATGGATTCAGTAGTAACTCTGTAGCAATAAATTTTAATTAATATGGTATGTACTTTATAATGTTGATTGACTAATTTTCAGTGAATTTCGAGATGAATCGATGGTATATGTAAGTTGATTTTCCTAATTCGGATAATGTTTTTACTTTCACTTGGCGATCATAAAATTCTCTTCAAATTTGGCATAGCTTACTGTAAAAAAAGGCATAATGTAGTCTTACGAATAATTAATATTATTTACTATCGTCGACTTATCGCGTTATTTCAACGTCCGGTGAAGACGGAAACCCGACATAGACTGCAGCTGGGATAGTATTATTAATTTTAGTGTAATGCTTTTCAATTTTTTCGCCAGCATTTCCGTTGACCTCTCACGAGTTTCACTTTTTTCGATTGAAGACCTTCAGTGGCTTTTGAAGAACCGGTAGACCGCGTAAAAACGATATGAAATTGATACGACAACGATGCGATACGTTTTCAACCTCATCAACGCAGGCATTTCTTTTTTAACAATATATTGAATGAAACCGACCAACTGTCGCCTGGTTCAAGGCGTTTTACGGTATTGTCTATTGTTTACAATTTTCACGTGCTTGATCACAATCATATCGCTATTTTGCATTATCGCCTTGATGCCGCGTCAGGGCTATAAATCTTATTTGGTCCCACTTTGTAACATTTTATTGGGTTCAATTCAACTCCAGACTATTTGTATAAAACAGATGATGCATTATACGACAAATAAACTACCATACGTAGAAAAAAAATACAATGGCTCCACGCTTCCATTATATATATATATATATATATATATATACCATTATTAAATCGAAACATCTAATCTTATTAAGAGTTCTTTTGAATAAATATGTTGTATATAATTGCTGTCTGACAATAAAAAAATACGATAATTGTAATTAAATTTGAGTTTTGTTTTGTAAACAAACGATGTGATTTGTACGACAAAAGAGTCAAGTGTCTTTCAATAAATTTGATCCATATACAATTTCACTAGATAGGCTAAATGATCTTACCATAAAGCTTCTGTTTCATTAATAACAATAAAGAAGATGTTTAACAGTTACATCACTGATTGTCATTGCTGGGAATTAATAATAACGAAATAAGTAGAGATTTTCTAAATCCACGAATTTTATATTATTTTAATAGAGCTTATCTATTGACCAAGCTTAATCTATAAATTGTAAATCTTAACAAAGCTAAAAAAATATATACTTCCTTAAAATATCTCGCACATCGATTTTTCGCATACATTTAGTTTGTTTCCAGTGTAGTAATGTATCTGGTCTCATTTTTTTGACCATATCACTTTCTATTTATATTATCTTAATATATGTAGTTCTTTATTCAGTTAAAAGATCTTATTTACATATCAGCTGAGACACATCCGGTGGATTGAGTTTTTTCTTTATATAAAAATTTACTATATTGTTTTTTTCGTCAATTGGCACTTCACTTTTATTATAAGAGTGAAAGTTGAATCCGTATTTTTAAAAAATGAGAAATCGTTCCAAGTAAAAAAAAAAGTTTTTTTTACCAGTATTATGCAATATTTAAAACATTTAATTAAATTTAAGAAACAAACAGAACTAAATTAAATTCAATGTTTATCCTCAATGATCAACTTGACCTTTTTTTAATTATCACTTGATATATCCTATGTGTGAGGTAAGTTCAATGAATAGACAATTAAAAAAATATCCTACACTAGATCACAGTTTTAAATAAGTTTGTATCACAACATCAGGTAATTTTCAAATAACTCAATAATATAATATATTCGTATTTTTTTTTTTACTGTTTATTATAAAAACCTTTCATCATAAGCTCATTAGCTATACATGTTTTTTTTTTTAAATAATAAAAACACATTTTTTTAGTACTTATTTCCACAATATATTTTTTGATCAGGACCGGTTTCGCTCATCGCGAGCATTATCAACAGCTATACATGTTATTGATAAAATTATCATAAACACAATGGAACGTTATTGTAATAAAATAAATATTTATTAAAGTTGTTTTGGATATATATTCGGTTTCCGTCTTAAATTCTATATTTTTCCTTTTTAATTTCGTTTTTTTGTAACCGATGCAAGCTGTTTACTGTTTCAGTTCTATTGTTTCCGTGTGAAAGAATATCTGAAGATACCCAAAGGTGAAACCCGAATCGTGAGTGACAAAACACGTGGGAATCTAAATAATTAAAATTTGAAATATTCTGGTAGTGATGATTAACTGGCATGTAAATGTGTAACAGAATCTTAATGCAGTCTTTGTATTTAATTATCAACTTAAATTTACTAACACCTGAAATTTGAATAGCTATTTTTATGTTCAATACAATGTTATAAGTATAAATAAAAAGCGAGCTTAGTTAAGAAATACTAATTCTTAAAAAAGTCAATGATTACGAGAATTACAAGAAAACGTGAGTAATCCGAGAAGTATTGCTGATTTTAAACTTCATTAAAAATCACAATTGTTTCAAATTCGTGAAATGTATTGATTTTTAGTAAAATAAAAAACGTTTCTGCTAATTTTATTCTAATTAGAGAAATGACATATGTGAATTAAGTGTATTCTTGTAAAAAAATAAGTTTAAATTATACACCTTAAAGAATGGTACATATATTATATTATATAATAGTATGACTGGTTTAAGGAATAGTTGGCTTAATATTTTTTTTTTAATATATTGTCGCAAATAAATATGCATAAAAAATATGCTTATAGCAACCACTTTGTTGACATATCAGGTTAAATATAATTTTTCTCCATTAATGGATGTTATATATTTGCTTTTTTTAGAGTTGTAAATTTAGTTTTTTTTTCTGCTGGTAACAATGTTTAGTTTTATCAAAACAAGGAATTTCAGAATATCAGTTTAGATTAATTGCACAAACTTTCACCTTAAGTTGTGATCAACTATCAATATTGTTGTGTATGTATAAATTAAATATTTTTATATGATTTAAAAATTAGCTATGTGAATTGCTATTCATTACAGTAATTATGTACATCCATTGTTAGTATTTAATTGATTCTTTGTTAATTGTACGTAGTTGGTAATTAACCTTTGATTCAAATTGTATATAAAATGATGAACAAGCATTTTTATTTTTAAAAAATCATTAATAAAACTTTGTTCGTCAACTTTGGAAAGATAATGGTTCACGGTTTCTCATGACAATTGATGTTAACAATAAACTATTTGGGATTGATAAGTCAAAAGATAAAAAACAATGTCGAACGATTAATTGATTGTCTTGACATAAGATTGAATAAATTGTCTATATTAACCACTGGCTCGAGAGAATATAGGTTACTTATCGTAACAATGAAATCACATTTGATTGTTTTGCTCATTAACAGTCACATTAAATATATAAATACGTTGTGATCCTTTTATGCTCTGATTATATTTGTTTTGTTTTTTTATCTTTTATAAAAAGCTTCAATGCCATATTTTATTTAGCAATCTTTTAACTCGTTATTTTACGTTTTACATTATTTTAACGTTTAAAAATTGGAACAGTGTATTGCCACGAAAATTAAAAATAAAATTAACGGAAAAATATATATTTTAAGTAACTTGTAATTAATTGTGGTTTCATTTCCTTGTACCATTTATTAAAATTCATTTTAGAAGAGTATAAAGTTGACACCGTATTTATCCAACTAAAATTAATTCACTCGTGATGTGTTTTGCTATTAATTACATTTATACATCGCCGTTAATTTTCTAATTGATTCTAAGAAATTCATTTAGTAGGATAATATAAGTAGAATTTCCTTTCAAATCGTTTTATACTGAGTAAAGTTGAAAAAATATAAACTCAAATGGTAAATTTACACCTGTAAGACTATTTATCTAAGATCGTTTTCAAGTATTTTTTTCTTACAATATTATTTTTGACTGGTATAATGAAAGAATGAAATTCCAAAACGTATGTTTCAAACGGTCATTTAACGATATTTAATTGTGTCATTCCATTTTTATTTTAAAATATAAAGATGATAATAAACTATTAGTCTTTATTAATGTTGCCATTAAGTAATTAAATAATATATAATTTGCTTTAAATTTGATAAACAAACATTCAAGTAATGACCATTAGGTCTAAATACACTTCCTAATGGTCGAAACGAAGTAGTCGGAACTTTTAGCAATTTCCTTTGCAGCCATTTAAAGATGAGAATTATGAAGCTGGTGCAATAGAATCGTCGTAGAAATAAAGTACAACACTGACACCCGGATGTATTGTGCTTAAATCCGCGACGGATCCGCGTGAGATATTTCGTCGTTTCCACTGTATTCACTGGACAGTTTAGTTTCACTGGTTTTGAGTTATTATTTTTCTCATAAATAAAATACAAATGATTTTTTTTAGCTATGGAATGAGTTTAGACAGCGCTTAGTAAACTATGATTAGGGATTGTAATTTACCGTCGAAAAAAAATAAATATTTTCACAAACTACCGGTTTACCGGTAAATGAAAAAAATAGACGTGGATTATATCATACATCAAGTACATTTCAGGTGAATAGTAATCTCATAAAATATACTTTAAATATGTTTCAGGTGAATATATTTATGTTTTAAATGTACTTTTTTAAGTAAATCAGATAATTTATTATTTGCCACACAAAGATTGATTAATTTAAATTACGACTGTGTAATATTTGGTTTACCTGCCTGTAAGAAGTTCATACGCTAAACTATCAGTTTATCCATTAACTTATTTCTGTAGTATATATATAATATTTTATATATGTAGGTATAATTTGTATCTATTAATATAAATTCATAATTAAAATAAAATAAAAAACAATGTTTTGGATTATAGAGTTTATTAATAAATGGTTATTTTCTTTGTTATAATAGCTCAAATATTTGCCACGACTTTTTCGAGTTCAAAATATGACATTTCACACTGTAAAAAACTTTTTATCAATTTTGCCGAAGTTGAAAAAAACTTCTCACTCCCTCATGCATACATCATAATAAAAATTCGTTATAAAATGCCTGTATCTGGTATTAATTTGCGATAAAAATATTTTCGGTAAAATCCGGTAAATTTTTCAATTTACCAGTAGTTACCGCTAGTGAATTTTGGGCCATTTACCGGTTAACCGGTAAACAAGTAATGCAATCCCTAAATATGACCCAGAGGCCAGATCCAGCGTACGAAGTATTTTACCTACATCCTGATATTTTGTTTGTTTACAAAACACCTTTGAGTCTTACATTTTTGACTAAATAAATTCAAATATTTTTTATATAAATGTGTTCGTATTGAACCTCATCTATACTTTGTGGTGTTGTGTGCAAAACGCTCAAAAATTGAATGCGTCAAATGCGTATGAAAACAATTATATTGTGTTTTTGACGTGATGGGAAAATAAACTTAATGATAATATAACCGAGTATCTCAGTACGGCCAGTTAGTTCGTCTCTTTGCCCCAGTTTTGTGGTAGAAATTAAAAGTGACCGACATACGTTCGCATTACATTTTGCCTCGCCTGCTAGGCACTCCTTTACTTGTTAAAAGGCTGATCTCAATAATGGAAAACGAAATAAATACTATACATATGTTCTAAATAAAGAAGATTAAAATAATCAAATCAACAGTAAAATCTTTGTTGCACTTCAAACCAAAAAGAAAATATTTCGACAATGTAAAAAGAATTTCGAATTAGATACTTAGGTTTGAAATATTTTATTAATAAGTTATATTCAGTTAACCCAAAGTCACAACTGTTGAGATGAATCGTTTCAGTGATATTTTTAATATTCAAAGATAAGCGAGTGTAAATAGTGTTAAAGGTTTCATGTCCATTATTGATTTCAAATATAAAGTAATTCGTCCTTGAATTTCATATAATAATATTTTACAGTGACACTGTTGAATGGTTATTTGAAGTATTACTGGTTAGAATATCATTTACGCAGATAAGCAGAGAAAAGGTTAAAAGTGATTGAAAATGATCACTCAGCGATTGTTGTTTTTTTTAAGTACTCCAGTTGTTATCCTGGAGTTACTTTGTGTTTTGAATTCACTCTAAAAATGAAACTGGTTTATAAGAAATATTATATGACGTGTTGTTCTAAAATATGTTTTTAAAAAATTAACAAATCATTGATTATGGTATTTTCTGTTACAGAACTTCGCAGCTAAAAACAATGATGGCAGTTCACAGAAATTATTAGATCACTTAAATACAAAATATTTCTACTTCACACGGACAAGAGGATTGTTCAGGATATGTTATCCTAAGGAGAAACCGCCAACCGGTAAGCAGTTATTTCATTACTTATGGGTATCGTTATTAAATAATATAATATAGTCACGGAAATTTATAAAAAACTACTGATGTTAACAAACGTATAATATAACGCAGGTTAGATTTATCGGATGACAGTAAACCACGCGCGCATAGTATTGTAGAGTAGCTGGCAACACTATCAGTGCATGATTTATTATTTATAGGTTTGTAAACAATTTAACCGAGTAGTGCTCACTAGAGTATATACACATAGAGGTAAGCTAAAATAGCTATCGAGAGCCCTGGGAAATTTTTAGAAAATTAAAACCATTTTTCCCAAACTTTTTTCATTTTCAACATATATTTATTGGTGGCACGAAAAAGTTTGGGAAGCACTCAACTAAATTATTTAATCACTCTTGCTACGATTCGATTTTAGTATTGCATGTTTGCGAAGAAATTTTAAACATCATAGATATCCATTTCTCAAAAAGAAATTCATAAAGGGATCGAAAAAATAGCTTTAAGAGACATTGTGAGATTCGAACATATAAACAGCTGATGTGTGCATGTTTAGAAAAACATTATTTATTGTCTGTCATAGCTCATAATAAAACTGATGATCATAGAAATCGATAATGACGTTAACCTAGTTTGGTATTTTTGGAAAATATTATAACGCAGTTTTCAATGTTCATCACTGTGTTGTCGACCTCTACTTTTAGTGTGTTATATTATAATCTAAACACAAACATACAGTGTACTCTCGATTATCCGTGTATGGATTATCCGGTTTGCGGATTATTCGTGCCTGAAAATAAATATTTTTCAATTCGAATGTAATCTGATTGATTTTTTTCTAAAACGATTATGAGACGCATTAATGAATTGCGATCTTGAATATGCGCGTTGTTTGAAATAAATTATAAATTTAGCGATGTTTTTGTGTTAACGTAACTAATCGGTGATTTTTTTAACCACTTGTGTGTTTTGAATGTATGAATGTTCGCATATAACGCAATAAACATCACAATTTATGGGACTAGAATGAGTCAAGAATTGAAATCCTTTGTGCTCCACATGCGTTTCTATTTACATTTCAAGTAAAGTGCATAAACCGGCGCGAGTGCCCGCAGTAAATTTTCTAATTTTAAAATGTATTGCCTATATTTGTCAGCTCTCGGGACTACGTTTGTTATTATGATAAAATATTATATTTTTACGTTTTTTTTGTGTTTTCTTGATAAATAATGTGCTAAAAAATTGTATTGTGTATATGATATTATATTCGAAAATTAAATAAAAATTGATGATTCGGATTATCCGTGTTTTTCAATTATCCGTGATCATCCTCCCCAGCACTAGCCCGGATAATCGAGAGTGCACTGTATATTATTATTATTATTATTATTGATGAATACGATGGTAAAAGATTCATCTCTTCTTTTCACTGAAAAGACGCTATCGAAAAAGACAAAATACGTGTCAAGTTTAGCAATATTAAGCAGAATAAAGCGACTATCAATTTTAATTGCATATCAATATTTATTGTATTTGATAAAGACGCTTCCACGAAAAAATACGCTTGTGGAATAATAGCTGTGTTACTTCTTTTCCTCGCTAGTGTACTGTGTACCCATCTTTGGGCGTATTTTTTGTGTAAGGTCGTCGACATTTTGGGAGTGCTTGCTTGTAAAATTATTTTTGTTATTAAGTCTTCTTACATGGCATATCAATGCTATCAGATTCGCGTTTAGGATCACTGTTGTATCACGACTTGGACAGCGTGTTGCTAGAGTTCTTTGTTCGGGTAACTGAATATACGAGCAACTTGTCGAGGTATTGATAAGTATGCAGGTGGTGTTCAAGAAAAAATAGTACCCACTTTCGAAAGCTTAAGTATTATCAATTGTTTGATATAAAGAGGGTACCAGTATGTATATTTTAAAAGATATCTTTACGTTAGTAAACTTTTATTGTAAATCTGAAAAAAGTGACATATTTTGGTGTGAAGCTGTTATATACTATTTATGATTCAATTTATGGTATAATTAAACGTTGTATCACTTTATTCATACGTTAACGACTAAGATTGTTCTTTCAATTTTGTGTGTTATCGTTGTGTTGGTAAGTTATCTGAATTCTACAAAAAAAGAAATGATGATATATATCAGTATAAGCAAATTAGATGCGTGGGGGGTCTGGTTTGCTTCCGTAATAGACCATTACCGTGCCACATGTAAACTTATTGTCATAGCCGCCTTTTTAGTTTCATTTACAATTTTTGAAAAGTTTAGTTTTATTGCGAGCAAGAAACAAGCTAGGTCGTTAAAACAAGGGAGAAGATGTATTGTGTACCTTTTCTACACAGCTATATATAGATAAACAAATCTTCGTTTAAGCATAGTTCTGACGATGACGTGAGCTGAAATAGCTATCAACTATATTTAAAAAAAAAATTGTACAACTAAAATACATTGCTATTTTTTTCACCGTATTACAATGGAGTTCTACCAAGTGAATGCCAATTCGATCAATAAATTAAATGCAATTTATTTCATGTTCTTACTTCAAGTTTTAATTAGGGAAATATTCTGGAGTTCAGTGTAGGGTATTTTAGAGTAATAAATGATCAAATTTGAATTTTTACAACTTTGTACGATTCCACATGTTTTGTCACTAACGACCCGGGTTTCGCCTTTCGGCATTTTCAGGCATTCTATCACAGTCGATATCATAAATTAATAAATGATCGAAGTGATTTTATAAAGAAATTCGTAATATGTCTTTAAAACCATTTTTTTTAAAGATTTCCTAATACCAAAAAAAATGATGGATATAAATTTTGCGTCAGAAATTAGCGAAGTCAGTCTTGATCTGAAATGTGAAATTTCCATGAATTTAATGCATCTTAGTCTAGGCCATAGATTTTCATAGATAAAAGTTCATATTTTTGAAGTCAAGTGAAGTAAAAGTAGGTAAATATTTGAATGAAGTGACTTATGAAGGTTACGCTTGCATTCATTTGAGATCAAGTGGGATTATAAATATCAGTGCAAAAATAGCAATCAAGAATTAATTGATTGTTTTCATTAATAAAATTATTGATTGACTATCAGTATTGTTTGCCCACATTTTATAATATGTTCATGCATATATTTTATTTGAATGATAATTGAATATGGTTTGAATCATAGAATGAAAATCATATGTACAACTCGCTTTTCAAAAGCGGTGGCCAACTTATCAAAGTATTTTTAAACGTTTTGAATATCAAAAATCTTTAATGAAAACAAATCGTATGAAATATTTTGAACGCTTTAAATTAACAATGCATACTTCGTCGTAGAGACGAAATTAAAACAATCGATGTAATGAGCGTTTGGAAGAATGGTTTTGATTCATTTGGAGGTCGCCCAGTTTTCGTTGCGCGAGTTATTCCTTCTCGGAATCGAACCTATGCCTTTCTTGATCTGAAGGCGACGTGACAGCCTACTTACCCACACACTTACGCGGCTTTGATTCACATGCTTACTTGCAGCCTACTTACACGTTCATAGTTTCCACTGGGCATGTATTTTATGCATTGTAGGCCGTCACTTAACTAGAGGCAAAAATGTTTCCGGTATTTTCAAATAGATTGCAGCAGTTTATTGATCGTTATAATTACAAAGACTATCAATTATTTCAGTAAATTGTGTATGTATTTTGCGTTATATTGTTAAATGTTTATTTTTTTGAGATTTTTCAATTATCTTGAACTAGATTGTTTTTTAATACAGTGAAACCTCGATTTTACATTTTCCAAGGGACCCTGAAAAAATAACGGTAAATGCGGGAAACGGTGAATGCGGGAAAGCTTCATATAATAATAAACAAGTTAAATCGTTAAAAATATTTATTTATCAGTTACTTGTACATAATGTATATAAAATTTATTTTTTAAAAAAGTCCTTTATGTTAGTTTGCTTCTTTGTTATTTGGCACTTTAATCGGAACAAAAACTTGTTACTAAACTTGTGACTAAAAGTTTGTATGTACAGGAATCATTATTACCATGAATTTTAAACAACTCTACATTTGTATCATAAACAATAATACGCGTGTGATGGATTTCAACCCAAAAAATAGCACATGCGTCCAATGCGTTACGTCTAACATGTAAAGCGGATTCCAACTTGTCCAGACATAACACCTGCACTCGGCTGTGTCAAACTTGCTTGCCGAGATACGGAGAAATATGCAATAAAAACGGCAATCGGGATAATATTTGTGACGGGACCAAAATATTTAGACGGTTTATCGAGGAAATCGGGGAATCGGAGAATCGGAGAGTCGGGAAACGGTCAACGGTTAATGCGGGACTATTTAACATTGTTCTTAGGGAGTTTGACTATAAAAAATAAGAGTTCCATCCGGGAAAACGTATTATGCGAGAACGGTTGATCGAGGTTCCACTGTATATTAGATAAAGGTAGAATTGTAATTGTAGGGAATATATATACTAATAGTTTGTCTTCTTAAGAGCAAAACATTTTTTTTTGAAATTTTCTCATTATTTTGAAATGAAGAGCTTTTGAGTCAAAATTTTCAACAAATTTTTTATGTTGATTTAATTTTTCAATTGGTTTCAAGTTGTATTAATGTAAAAGTTATATTGTCAAGCTGGTTAAGTTTTATTACTTAAAAAAGAAATTAAATAAACTTGAATTAAAAGTTTTTGACTCGCAATATTTAAACTTAATCAATATTGTTTGTATTATATGAATCGAAAATACAAAATTGGTTTTTCTTTTCTATATTCAATTACACCTTCAAATGTGTAAATAATCTTTTACCTTTATGATCTAAAGCAGTGATTTTCAGGCAAAATTTTACCGTGGCCGCGTTATAAATATCAGTGGTCATATGTTAATGTCTTGTGACCGCATACAAACACAGTTTTTAAATATCTAAATTTATAATAACTCTGTTGGAGGTCGTACATAAAAATCGTTGATCTAATGAATATATTTCAACATGATTAAAAGCTGGAAAAAATTGAAAAATAAATCCTCTTTCCTTTAGTCAGACAAAATAATACTGTCACCATGATTCGAAGTCTTAAATGCATAGAAGTTTAATTCTAAACAATTCAAGTAAAACCTCCTGTATCATTACACGACTCTGCTATTTATTTACTGTCTTCGTTAAACGAGAAAGCAGATATTGCTATTCGTTCAGAAATAAAAAAAGTAATTATTCCGAGCGAATAATAAAACAATGCGCGATTTTCTGTTTGAGTAAATTACGTAATAACTAATTCACACAGTATGCAGCACACAAAATAATTAACTCAAACGATGCTATAATACAAGAACCTATTCTTTGAAGTTGTATTACATATAGTTGTGAGTATTATCCGGCTTAATTTAAAGGTAATTATAGTCAGTAACAATTGGTTTCAAAATACGAATGGGTATAGTCACTCAACTGTAGCTTGACAAATATAATCATAGTAAAATCGAAAAATTCATTCTTTTAAATGTATGTCCGAGAAGCGGCCAATTGAGAAATCACTGTCAATCGCTATTTGCTCTTTTTCTTCTCAAATTATGATTTATCGTCGTTAAGTTGGCACAAGACAGTCATGTTTATATGAAATATATTTATGTGTTCACAGTTCTTTTTTCAAATCGCATGACACCATGTTAGATTATGTCATTGTGTATTTGTTTTCGAATATCATTTTAAACATCGATATATATTTTCTCCTTACAGCAATTTGATATAAATCACAAATCGAGCACTTATCAGACTAATTAAAACAAAAAAAGAACACATTTATAAGTTCTATTTTCGTATTTTCATAATATACTAATAGAATTTAAAATGTGTTTTTATTATTTACAATATGATACCTTTACACCTATGTTATTTCCACAATTAACACGTTGAAAGTAATTATCATAAGATTTGATGACTTTGGAGCATTTGAGATAATGTCATAAGTTGAATATAATTTATTTTTAATATGATATTTAAATGCACAATTTATATGTAAGTATAATTTAAAAAATATATACAATATGTTCGTCGCAAACATTATCGGAACAGTCGAGATCTAAATAATAAAATAATGTGGAAATAACCCAATACCAATAATTGTATTTCTCTAAGTTAAATATAATGTTTTTCCCCGAGAAGTGACAGTTAACACATTAAATGTCTTTAATATAATAATTTTATAGTGAGTTTTTTTTCTAAATTATTGTGATAAAGATCACAGTTTGAAGAAATAAAGCAGTAAACTGGTTATCATAAACAAAACTAAAGTATGGTTTGTACATTTCATGGATTTTTTCATATAATCTTTGGCAAAATGTGTTTTCATATATAATTATCAATTTTATTTACATAATTTGAAAATTTATATATATATATAAAATATTTTGTTAATACTTCCAAATGTGTTTACATTTTTTTAATATGAAGAATTTCCACAAATAAGTTACTACATGATTTACAAATAGCTGTATTTATTCATAGGATGGCAATATATCATTCAATTCATACAGTATAGTAGTTATAATACAAAAATATCAAACTAAGAGAAAAATAAGAAATCGAAATGAAGTATGTCTTTTGTAATGGATAATTATATAATTTCACTGTAAGCGAACACGTTTATAGATACGTCCATTACTCATTCAAAACCGTGTTTGATAAAGAAATATTTTATAGAGAATACTTATTTGTAATCATGTATATAGTATTTGGCGGTTTTCGTTTTCCTCGTAGTCAAACCACTCCAATGGAACAACCTTTAGTGGCATTACCGTTAAACTAATAACCAGCAAGTTCATATTAAATATTGTAAATTTATTGCATTTTATTTACCATGTGCACAAGAAATATTCACTTAGTTGATGATGAAAAACTTACTCGTCATGAATTGCAGGTTATTAGATTGTATCCGCATGTAACTATTTATTATAGTTTTATATAAACTCGCTATCATCGTTTAATATTATATTATTATTGCAGTGTCAACGTAACTCATCAATTATAAAAAGCAATGATGAATCTCTTATGACCTTCTCTTCCCTCTTTGGAGAGGTCGTGCGAAAGACAATGTCATCGCAATACGATGATGTTATTATAATTATTAGTTACGATATAAGTAAATTCTAACACGATTTAATAATAAAAAGAGTCTCAAGCAATTAACTCATTTATTAAATATCCAGGATGTTAAACAGATAGCTTTTATAGTTATGCGAAACACTGCTATGTCAACCATCGATAGTATCTGCCATTTTTAAGGACTGTCAGTTTAGTTGGAAATGTTTTATAGTTTTAAAATTACGTTCCATCACTCATCAGGAGTGTTATAAAATTTACACGTCTGGTTACGGTAAGCACAAACGATTTTTCTCTGAGATATATATATGCTCACGTTTAACAGTTCCAAAATGTACCAGGGCATATTTTTCAGAATAGGTCTGTTTATTTATAGCGAAAGATATTTTATCTTTTCCCAAAGCGAAGAATTATCCTTCATTGATTGAATTGGCTTTTACTTGGTAGAACTCCATTATAACACAGTGAAAAAATAGTAATGTATTTTAGTTCTACAAAATTTATAAGATATATAGTTAATATCTATTTCGGCTTTCGCATTCATCAGAACTATTGATATTCAATATATAAAAAAAAACCTTTTTTTAGATTTATAAATATATAGAACTTACATATAATATATTTGACATTGCTATTTTTTTACCGTCTAATTATTCTTCAAATGTTTAAAAGCTTTAACATGACATTTTTTTACCGATATTGGTAAGGACGCTGTCGTTATTACATAGATCTGAACGATTTCTAAAAAATTGTATTTTCTATAGTTAAGAGTAAATATTATTTTTCGAAGCATGTTCAGAAAAAATCTACAACAATTTGACGTTTAAAACATTCATATCAAATCGTATATCGCATTGAAAAATCAATAGTAAGTATTTTACATTAAATGGTTGAAGAACCGAAACACGTGTCGAAGCAAGTGACACGACAAGTGGCATAACAAAGTTATCAAATTTAATTCAACTTGATGTCTTTGTTTAAATATACGCATAGTTATTTGAGCGGAATACTGCTTTGATATTTGGCTGTATGATGCTTAGTTTTGAGATGTTATTGACCGGTTTGTTTAATCAGATTCTGAGTCGCTATAGAATATTCACAAAAGACTTGTTCACCTTGTGGGCCGAGTTTAAATGGAATGCTCATAATATTTAAACAGGCAACGAGAATATTTTGCAATTAAAATACCTTTCCATCCGCGTGTTTTTTACCATATGCGAACTCACTGTTTATTAATAATATTGATTTATTTTCAATATTTATTTTTATGTTTTACTCTAAAATATAATATTGGATCATGTTAAAACAATTCATACAAACGAGGCTGAAATTCAATTCACTTTTTTTTTGTAAATGAAATGAATCATACATAATACATTAACAGTGAAACCTCGATTTTACGTTTTCCAAGGGACCCTGAAAAAATAACGGTAAATGCGGTAAACGGTGAATGCGGGAAAGCTTCAAATAATAATAAACAAGTAAAAAAATATTTATTTATTAGTTACTTGTACATACTGTATATAAAATTTATTAAAAAAAAGTTCTTTATGTTAGTTTGCTTCTTCGTTATTTGGCACTTTAATCGGAACAAAAACTTGTTACTACACTTGTGACTAAATGTTTGTATGTACAGGAATCATTATTACCATGAATTTTAAACAACTTTACATTTGCATCATAAACAATAATACGCGTGTGGTGGATTTCAACACAAAAAATAGCACATGCGTCCAATGCGTTACGTCTAACATGTACAGCGGATTCCAACTTGTCCAGACATAACACCTGCACTCGGCTGTGTCAAACTTGCTTGCCGAGATACGGAGAAATATGCAATAAAAACGGTCAATCGGGATAATATTTGTGACGGGACCAAAATATTTAGACGGTTTATCGAGGAAATCGGGGAATCGGGAAACGGTCAATGCGGGATTATTTAACATTGTTCTAAGGGGAGTTTGACGGGACTATAAAAAATAAGAGTTCCATCCGGGAAAACGTATTATGCGAGAACTGTTGATCGAGGTTCCACTGTATTATATAATAAGTGAAATGGATTAGCTTAAAGCATCTTACCTGTAAATTGCAAGTATTTGAAATTACAGCAAAAGTAATATTTTTAATTGTATTATGCGTTTTATCGATGTAATTATTATTATAGTCAGTTTTTTACCGGAATTAATGCAATCCGTATTAATGGTCGGCAACAAAATTAATCTTTATGATAATTAACTTTTTTTAGAATTTGTTAATCATTACATTATTATGCATTACTTGCCAATCAAATATTGAATGAATTGACCAGTTAAAAAATATGAATAATTATTGCCATATGTTTCCTGGTTGCTATGATGCAATTATGACACCGAAAAGCCTTTATTTAGATATTTTTAATGAAGATTGTAGTTAATGAAACTGCGATCAATATCGAAGATGTCAGAATGATTATTTTATCCCGTTTGAATTGTTAAAACTTTGTACGATTCCACATATTTTGTTACAAACTGTCCGGGGTCGCTTTTAGGTATCTTCAGGCATTCTTTCACACGAATGCAACAGAACTGACACAGTAAACAGTTAGCATCGGTTATGTCAAGAAGAACTATTACACTGTTTATTTTTCTGTTACTATTTCCATATTTTTTTTTTAAATATCAAAATCGGTTTCGCATATAGGAAGTATTATCAACTGGTCGTGAATAATTATATTATAAAATTGTGGAAAAGTAAGAAACGTTCTTTTTTATTATTTAAATATTATATCTTTCCGCTAAGAAGTGAAAGTTGACACCTCAAAAAAGTTTAATATTATATGATAAATGAATTAGTTTTTTTTGGTTTATTACCGTATCAAAGATTACAGTTCTAAATAGATAAAATTCGAGATGAACGTAACTGGTTCTCAATATAAATTTATTGTGGAAATAGTACTAAAAATGTGTTTTTATCATTTAATACTTGTGGACGTTTTATAAAATTTAATTTATTCTTTTTTTTGTTGTAACATATTTATGAGGGGGTATTAATTAAAAATATGATTAAATCAATAAAATATATAGTAGCTACATTATCTATAAATTTGATTGCCTGTTACTTTGTGATTTACAGTTAAAAATGTTATTTTTAATTTTGTAAAGTTTCATGAAATAACTTATTAATGACAAAAAACATTCCCTCATTATTATTGATCAACTATAAATCTTTTTATTTTAATGATTTATTTAATAAGCTTCAATCAAAAAAAAAAATACACCTTGAAAAATACACCTTGAAAAATACACAAAATTGAATTAAAAAAATAATCTATTTCTTATTGGTATCCATCAATAAATAAAGTTTGACAAGGTAAGTATTATATAAAGAGTGCATAAAATTTTCAGACATTTTTTGCTTCTTGTACTATCTCGCCCACAATAATGCAACGATAAATAACCGATTAAATTTTAATGAAGTCGAAATCGCGGTTGAGGCCATAAAATTATGTTTGTGGGAATCTTACGATTATCATTTAGGCTAATCTATAAAAATATAGATTTAAATCAAGAATTTATTCAATGTTGAATATTATATTTTACCAACTAAATTGTTTACCATGTCGGTATTGGAAAAAATTGTTTTGTATGTATGAAGTTAGTTCTAAGCTTTCGAATTTTTACCATTAAAATGATACATTTTTTAAATAATGTTTTTTTTTAAATATGTTTTTGAATTGTCTTACTTTGAATTGTGTTAACCATCTCGATTCTTGCAGAGAGATATAATATAATAATAATATAAAAAAATATGGCACAATTTTTATTAAATGTAACACAATAGTAGATAATAATAGCCCAGTTATGTATGTCTGGGCTAGAATTAGAAAAAAATTAGATGAATATGTTATCGGGGGGGCTACAATATTTTGGTGAAAGCTTTGGTGTAAAGTTGTGTAGTGTAGGATATCGACTGAATGTGCTTGATTGAATTTCAATTATAAATTGTTGAAACTTTGTTCGATTCCATATCTTTTGCCTCTAACGAACCCGGTTTCGCCTTTCGGCATCCTCAGGCATTCAATCACACGGATGCAACAAAACTGATTCGACAGTTCTAAAAATTCAAATTTAAAGTTATATGTTTAAGCTTGAAAATATCACTCGCAAAATTTAATCGATCTTAAAAATGATTGTGAATAGGCGCTTCTGTTTACTGTTTAAGAGGGTTTCTTGTAACAGGCAGAAAGATTGATAAATATATTACGATAACAATTTTGCAGACTTTTCATTATGCAAACTGAAAAATAGGGTATAAATAAAATGATGGGAAAACTAACAAATATTTACAGGCAATCTTCTTTTTAAACATATGTAAGTAACCGTAAAATAATGTTGTTTTTTATTAAATAACATAATCATAGACGATGGAAATGTTTCAAATAATTTTCTTTTTTATTATGATATGCAAGATATTTTGTATGGAAGAACGCTTTACGTAATGAAAGTGATAATAAAAATGAATTTAATGTCTTATCATGCAAAGAGATTTATACAATTATGAAAGGCAGTTAAATAAATGTGATGAATTGAGAGTGACAAAATTTATTATTACTCGCTTAAAAGCAATAATTAATTAAAAATATGGAGAAAAGTGAATGTGATTCTTCTCAATTAATTATGACACATTTCGTTTTTTGCCGCAATTTTATTTGAATTATTGATTTTTTACATGTTTGTAAAATTGTTTTATGTAACAGTGAATATTTTATTTTATATTTTGTATCGATTCTACGCGATGAGTAGCTGTAGCTTGACGATTTGATCATTTTTAAAACATAATTTGAATATTTAATATATATAAAGCTATATGTGTAAAAAATAAAAAAAAAATTCTTAGAATACCTACCTTTTGTGATACCACAATTCACGCAAAGTCCCTCCACTCATGGAATCATAAGCTTGCGGCTTATAACTCCATGGTCCATAGGCTAGTAACTGTACCTATGAGTCAGGCAGATTACGACAAAGAACTGCAGAATATAAAATGCATAGCCCGTAATAATGGTTATGAGATAACGACGATAAATAATTTATTATATAAAAAACAATTAAATCTAGCTAGAAAACTCATTTACCCGAACCCAATACAAGATAACCGCTTCTATAAATCAATAAACTACCTAGGTATCATTAGCGAAAAAATTCATCGGGAGATTAAAAACTCAATAAACGTCGCTTTCAAGGTCAACAATAACTTAGGCAGGCATCTTAAAAATAGTAAAGATAAAATCAATAAACTGGACAGAAGCGGTATTTATAAAATGTCCTGTGGCTCATGTTTATCCGTTTATATGGGACAGACAGGTAGAAGTATATCTAC
Source organism: Himalopsyche japonica (assembly GCA_028555115.1). Classification (NCBI taxonomy): domain Eukaryota; kingdom Metazoa; phylum Arthropoda; class Insecta; order Trichoptera; family Rhyacophilidae; genus Himalopsyche; species Himalopsyche japonica. The sequence continues at coordinate 1,801,242 of JAHFWJ010000446.1, read as the reverse complement.
TCGAGCTAAGGAACATGTAAGATCATTCAACAGTAAAAAAACAGATTCACAATTCGCTAATCACGTTATTAATGAATCACATAATATAAATTAAAACTCAGCCCCTAAATGTTTGCATCTTTATAGTAAGGGTCGGAGAATGACGGCTTTGGAACAGCTGGAAATAGACACCAATTATCACAAAGGATTCTTAACGAACAAACTAACATAATAGTATCGCCATTTGTCCAGCCGTTGTACAAAGGGGTGGTCTGATTTGATTCCATAAGGACCACTTCCGTCACACATATAATCTTATTGTCATAGACACCTATTGTTTCATTTAGAATTTTGAAAATTTAGTGTCATTGTGTTAAAGTAACAAGCTAGGCCGTTGGAGCAGGAGAGAGGATGTGTTGTGTGCCTTTTCTGCACAGCTATATATAGATAAGCGAATGTTAGTTTAAGCATAGTTCTGACGATGGCGTGAGCCGAAATAGCTATCAACTATATTTGTTAAAAATAATTTTGTAGAACTGAAATACCTTTCTATTTTTTCACCGTGTTATATGTGTAAAATTTATCAGATTGTATAGTGAGACTAAGTTATTGTATGTTATTTGTGAAAAGCACGTTCTGGGTTTAATTCCTAGCAGGGTTTATTACTAACATTATTTAACATTTTATGTTTTAAGAGTGAATGCTCGTGAAATATTTTTTTTGTCTGTCTTTATTCAAGTTTTCCCAGATTTAATTTGATCATTTTTAAAACCTAATTTTAATATTTAAAATGTATATACAAATATATACATGTATAATATATCAAATTGTAAGTTATTGTATGGTATTTGTGATAAGCAAGTTCTGGGTTTAATTCCTAGCAGGGTTAATTACTAACATAATTTAACATTTTTTGTTTTAAGCTTGAGTGTTTGTAAAATATTTTTTTTGTATCTTTATTCAAATTACCCCGGAAGTTTTTTTAAGTGGTTGAAAATATCCGGTGCCTTTGTAATCAGTTGTTAGATGATTCAAATCACTAGACATGCAATAGACAGTCAGCTGAGGTCAACGCATGGTGAAAAAACACAAATTTGTAAATATACAGTTTGTGTATTAGAGAATATAAGGAAGCTTATCCAAATTATGATTTGATCTTTAAGAAATTATATACGAGGTCTTATAATCGCTTACAGGAGAATCTGATCTTACTGCTAGGCTAAAGGCGCTTTTTCTTGTATATAATCTATGTACATTTACAAGTTACGTAGATGGACTCTATATCTGCGTAACTTGTTATTATTATCGAGTGGTGGTCATTTTATGTCTCTCTTTTCTATCCGAACCTGTTTCTTACTATGTGTACATATCAAAGACAGAGATCAGCAAGCTTTTCATGTTAAGGGCAAGTTTTTTTTTTATATTTCGGCAGGACCAGAGAACAAATCATAAAACTTTATTTTATATAAGTGATTTTTCTCGTATATTAAAAATGTGATAAGTTTTCTACTACGCTGGTGATATTTTTTTATGTACACTTTTGAAATATTTACAACAGTAGTAAAGTATTATAACACATTGACAGATATTTTATAACCGAAATACAAATGTAACTTTCAAATTAAAGCAAATTTTGGTCAAAGTTCATTTATCATTTATATATTTAAAAAAAAAATGCTGAATTGTGTTGCAATTGTAAGTACGTATTTATTTTTTGATTATTTTACATGAGTTTAACGAACATCAGATCATCGATTTGATTCGATCAATTCTGAGTGAAAGCGAAGGCAAAGTTCTCAATATAAAAATGGATTCAACACAATGGAAATGTTTCCTGAACTTGTTAGAACCAAGAACATGAAAACATCGTGAGATCAAAAAATATCTATCAAGAATTTCTGTAGAAACAGAGATCTTAGTCAGTTTTCATATTGTGAAAGCATGAAAAAGACAGAAAGAAAGAGAAAAAAAATGACTCAATTTGGACAAGATAGGTCACAGAAAAGTCATTTGGCTGAATATAACAAAATGTGTCGTAGTTTGCGATGCCTGAGCAAAGAGATTGTGACGTTCAAAAATATCTCATCGAATTTACAGTACTTCTTCTTCCTCTTTAGTTACCTTTCTTCACTAAGCCTGTATGACTTAATTGACCATTAATGTATTGTAAATCAAGAGGTAACGGATTTTTTTATTAACGGCTAAACAGCTCATGTAATTAAAGATCAAATGTGTGATAGAAAAAACCCTGATTTATTTTAATTATCGAAACTGTATGAAATTATACTCATTACGACTTGATTGAACTCATAAATTTCTTTACATTCAAGTCCAGTGTATACAAAACGATTGATGTTTCTATAATTTTTGCTCTTATTCATTGCATTATAATTAAAGAATAATAACACTAAAGAAATTTTTGGTGTTAAAATAAATGTAATATTAATTTCAATTAGATATACTTCGTTTAATTATTCGTTTAATCTTTACTTACATTCAAGAAGAAGATAACTTGATATAAATAACCTTATAATGGTTTGTATTGTATCACCTCAAAAAATATATTAATTCTTATACCTTAAGTTGGGCTTGTATTTAAATCTTGTATTTTTTAGCTCTATTTTTTTCAAATGTGCATCGCTCCAACGAGTGTCTTTTTACGAGAGCAGTTAGTTCTTCAGTTGCTTAATCTCTCGGCTGGCGTCAATCCGAAGATTTGTGGTTAGGAAAACGCTCTCTTGGGTAGGAAGGAATTTTAAGCCTTCTCAAATATTCTTGCATGCAAAAAAAAAACACAAACTAATTGAAATAATATTAAAAAAATTAAATATCCCATACTAAGGCTCGACCTTGCGAAGCTAGTAACCGAATCCAACGATGTTGCATTGGCCACTTCATTACGGACCCGACCTATATTGTACCTATACTTTGTTACAATATATTAAAGAGTAGTGTTAATTTTTGTCAAATTAGGTAGGTACCTTCTTTCTTCTTTGTTGGCGAAATTAGCTTGGATCAAATCTGTTATTTACTTTCAATCAAATTAAGATTGATTATGGCCAGTGATGTATATGTGAAAATTACATTGGTTCACAAAAAAAATGACGATAAAAACTATCAAAAGATTTTCGTTTTATGTGCTGAATTTTTTAAAAGAGCTATGCATTTTGTTGTTATTCGTCATCGCTTTATTTCGGAGACAATACTCCGTTCTCAAATATGTGGTAAATCCAGGCCGACTTTAATGAATTTGCAAAAAAAAACATAGTAGTTGTAAGTATGACTAATTGAATTTAAATACTTACTTAGACCACCGCCTCGAATATTGAATTATTGCATCTAGAAAACAACACAAGAATGATATCACGGTATTGTTTCATTGATATTCTAGTCGTATACAAATTATAGCTAACGTTTCAACATCAATATTCCTGTCATGTTATTTTATTTCACGAGGAGAATCGGAAGTATATATCGCTTGTGATAGGCAAACAATGCGGTCATAGGATAATCCGACCACAAGTAGGGTATTACCATTAATAATAATTAAATTGATAGTACTGTAATTATCGTAATATCTTTTTACGTATAATGTATGCATAGCATGGTGATAAAGGTAAGGAAAAAACGAAAAGCATATTAACGTTAGACGGTTTGTTTATTGTAGAAATTCCATTACGCTTTTCGTTTGTATGTATGGTAGCTTTGTTAAGGTAACCATTGATGATCCATCCAAATCGCTAACTTGAGTTTGAAATATCAAGTGGATTTTTCGGAAATCTATTGCTTTGCTCCGAAATTACATCTCTTCAAGTAACCGTGAATGGGAAAAACCGGTGTGTAGTGGTGCGATTGAGGGTTCTTGAACGCTGAAACCTTCTAAATGTTTGGACCAATGTGCTACCAATAGCCGTAGAAAAATAAATTATTCTACCAATACGTAAGCGTTATTAGAAATAATTATGATAGTCTGATATGAAGGTTGCGATTGAACTGTCAAATAGTGGTAAAATATTTTGCAAAATTTATTGTTTCTTCTAGCTACTTTTCTTAGTATTATAAAACTAGTTCTAAGCACTGTGTTTTATTTATTAAAATTTAATGCCAATCCACCAAGAAGTGACAGTCAATTAATACATTAACCCGTTCCTTGTGGACTCACACATTTTATTTTATTTCTTAAAAAAATATCCGGAACATACAATTTGATATTATTACGGATGGCAGAATTCTCATTTTGGCCTCGAATAAGTGGAAAGAAATATGTGGCAAATACATTTACCTTCGAGTTTTCAGGCTATTAATAAGAACGAGATATTAATTACATATATATATATATATATATATTACACGAGAATTTCATCAAGAGATCAGGACCGGTTTCGCTCATCGCGAATACACTATCAACACATTGTAATGAGCCGCCTCAAGAGTTGACATCTTAGCAGTGAGAGTGTTGAAAAAAGTACTACGTAATGAATCTGTTAAAAATAAGCATACAGTGAGTGATCGGTTAACGAACAGTTCGGAATGCGAATAAATCGGGCTATGAAAACTATCAAGAAAGGGTTTTGTGTTCTGAAAACGAGCGCATATTCGGATAACGAACTAAAGTGATCTTTCTAATCCACTTATTCTATCCGTAGAACTCGGTTCATCGGTTAATGAAAAATTCGGATAGCGAACATAGTCTTGGAACAGATTATGTTCCGATCATACACTGCATTTTTATTTTCATCAAAGTCAATTCAGCAATAATACTGTTGATATCGTAATGTATGTTTTTATCGTGTTTATAGACTGTGTTGGTCTACTGAATTCAAGATTGTGTATAATGTTCCATTAGGCTCGTAAGGTTGACGACCGTTGCTTGGTCGGTGGTAAATTAGAAAATATTTTGTAACACGTGTTTCTTTTGAGCTACATATTAACGCTTAGATATATAAAACTGTATTAGTAAGCGAACTAACAATTGTGACATTATTCACATAAAAGAAAATATCGTGTTTTGCGGTTTTATACAATATCAAATGTATCAATTGAGTACTTACATCTCGTAAGCAAGCTTTTTTATTCGTTCACAATTTTACACAAATATAAAAACGTAAAAGTCAACGAATTGAAAATTATAACAACGTTTTAATGAAAAATATTTTTATATACAAAAAACAGTATCGTATTTATGATAGTTCTTTTGTCTACTAACTTTTCCGTGTGAGTAAACTAACCAAAAATAATTAAAATATTTTAATAAAATAGAGAATCAGGCATCATGGTTTTATAAACATGAGATTACTTTATGGCGTTATGAAATAGAGATGATTGACTACAGTTTTTGCTTGTTTCGGTTGAAGATTCATAAAATGACGCGTTCGTTTAGATTTCTTTGCGGTTCATATCAAATCAAATGTGGTGTGGCTTTCGGCTCAATAACGGTCAACTCCAGTCTCTATACAATATAATTATATCTGACTGCTCTTTGAAACATGCATACATAAAAACGTGTTACAAATCATTCTTAAATTAGCGTTACCTGGGCTGGAACAAGTCAATAGTTTGCCTGAGTGGTTTTCATAATAAAAACAGCTACAAAAAACACCAATTTGTGATAGTAACATTTCTTATTCAAAAATAAAGTATATTTCATAACAAAACTTCTTCAGAGTTTCAATGTAAAATATTTGTGTAATAATCGCGCCAAGGATGAATCTATTACGTTACTCGGTCACCAAAAAATGTGATTGAAAAAGTTTCATTCGGTTGTAAAAAAGTTTGCAATTAATGTAATATCACTTTCAGAAATACACTTAATATTTTACTAACATGGATGACATATGTTAACAACTGTTAATGTGTTAACTGTCACTTCTTGATGGAAAGGCATGATATTTTAAATAATAAAAAAAACACTATTTAGTACCATTTCCTATATTTTATAATCGGGAACAGTTTTGTCCATAAATATGTTGGGGAAATGTACTAAAAATGCGTTAATGATACATTCATAAATAGTGGAAATGAGCTGATATTTAAGCTTTTAAAGTAGTAGGCAATCAAAGTTTTGCCTTCTTATATTTATCATAATTTAAGAAGTAAATTTTACGTGACAATTATCGGATCTAAGTAAACATGTTTTTTTTCATATAGACATTGAAAAAAAACGAATATAATTTTCAATTTAAGTCATTATGGAGATACATGAAAGAGCATCTTTCTTATTTTCTATTCGAAAAAGTGCCAAAGTATCAGAAGCTGTTAGATTTTTCATATATAATAAAAAAGTGTTCTACAAAAAAAATATTTTTTTAAATCAATTAAAGACAAATTGATTTCTCAGACGATTTAGACCGGCTAAACTTCTTGCGAGTATTATCAACATACTGTGAATCCATTCATCAATTTTTAAGATTAGTACAATTGTAAGATCTTCATTAAATATAATACTTGTAGACATTAGCCGAAAAAAAAACTCATATTTTTATTTAAATCTTTATGTAGCATATAATGATATGTGAAATGTGAAACGATTATCAGATAAAATTTGCCAATTAACATTACTGATAATAATACACCAATCAATCACGATAATGATAGGGTTCTTATGTATATTCCATGTAGCATATTTTATTACCAATGAAATAGATAATTTTTCGTTTTATCACAGTTACCACATCATTGAGTTTGGTTATTTAAATGCAATTATTTTACACCGCCTTCTTGGTGTATCGGAAAAATAAATTGCGCAAATTATGCTGCCCATACTTATGTATTATCATCTGATATCGTATTATTATATAAAAAAAAAATACATATTTATACCTAGATGCGATTCTGTACTAAATTATTCTGTTCTTGTTTTTATTTTTTCTACTGCTTTCTAAATTCATCAGTCGTTTTAATGGCACTTAGATAGTAAAAATACATCAAACATAACCTTCCTATAGCATGCCAGTTAGTATACATAAAATGTTACTTCATAGTTGTTGTAACTAATTCTTTTTTAATCTAATGTAGTGTAGATTTCATTTATTATTCACTACAAATTATTGCGATACACGGAGACCACCCAGTAGAAGAAAAATGTACACCGATTTAGTTGGTACTAGTTAGTTACAGAGGTTTCACATTAAATTCATTCATACTGCTTATTTTCGGAAGCAAATGCTTGTGCGGGTTAACTGGCTTGATTTTATTCGTAGCATTTTGATATAGGTTTTAGTATTTTTTGTTTATCCGAAGCTTATAATGGACACGCTATAACTAAAAGATACAGAATGAACATACATGTTTCCTCTAAAACCATAAAGCAACAAAAAACACGTTTTAATTAATTCGTATAATAAAATCGTAATAACACGTTGTTCTAATGTTTCTCAGTAAAATGTTAAGACAACTTCCAATAAAACTTACTTTGTAAGTACATACGTAAATAAGTTGTAATAACAGTGTTTTATATTCAACTAATAAGTGAGTACTGATGTGAAATCGACCGGCTATTAATTTCATTGTTATATTATATATTTCGTGGTCGCCTCCCATTTTCGAGTTTTCAACTCGCTGGTGTGCAAAATTTTTATTTAGAATAAATATACCGTTCCCAAAAACTGTGCGTATAAAAAAACTTTTCAGTATTCAAAAGATGTGTATGATTATTTCCAAAACAGGTTTTGTTACGGGCTGTTTGTACAAGTTTCAATTTAACCGTTTGACTCTTCGATAACTGGTCTTTAAATTTCTATAAAACCAAAAACGATGTTAAATTTACTGTTATCGAAACATCATCGCAGTATAAATGCATTTATTTTTAGAATATCTATTCTATTGTACGAAAGAAGTCGATCTTTAATTTGTGAAGCCATCTTAACAATACAATACTACAATATATAAAACATTTTATTTTGCTCTAAATGGTAGAAGATTATTCTTCTATTATCGACAAAATGTCATAATCCACTTACACAGTGGCATACAAAATGTTGCAACATAGCTTTTTGATTTGAATTATATGCCAATTTCGGTAACCGAAAAAATATAACATTACTGTAATCGAAAAAACACGTGTTGTTTCAAAGTTGTTCGCTTTTTAATGTTGCCTAAGTTTTCATAACAAGGCTGCTGAATTATTGCAGAAAGTTAAATATTTGGACACCGTGAAAAAATAGCAATGTATTTTAGTTCTACAAAATTATTTTTAACAAATATAGTTGATAGCTATTTCGGCTCACGCCATCGTCAGAACTATAGTTAAGTTTAGTAAGGATAGTTCTGACGATGGCGTGAGCCGAAATAGCTATCAACTATATTTGTTAAAAATAATTTTGTAGAACTAAAATACATTGCTATTTTTTCACCGTGTTATAATGGAGTTCTACCAAGTGAATGCCAATTCAATCAATTAAATATTTGGTTTATTTAAATCCGGAAAACTTATGATTATTCCATAAAAATATCAATTACACGCGAATTCGCAAGTATAAGTAGCCTTAATAGAGCCGTTAAAAAAATATTACTTAACCGTTCCTTATCATTTTTTTTAACCAAACATTTTCAATTACCGAAACTATCGTCGATGACATCAATTATTTGAAATTAAATTTTATCCTTATTGGAAGATTAAAATATTTTGTTGGTGTTATGACATCATGTTTTATACAACTCGTTCTCTTTCCTCCTCTGATAATCATCAGGTTATATTAAACCCCCTCCATCAACTTAAGGTGTGACGACTTAAATATGGATGGCTTTTTTCTAATATAAATATTTCAGATTTTAAGTGTTTACGAGAAACAAATCTCATATCATTTTATTATACCATTTGTTGCATTTTGCAGGAGCATGTTACTTCCTCCTTGGCTTCCAACTAGTATAATATTTACTTTCAAAGATAGCACCGTGTTTATTACACTATCCAGATTTACAGGTCACGTTTGAGATATTTTTTCTGGATTAGCTATCCAATTGTTTTCTTCACTGAAAGACTAATATAGTATAGCTCAAAAGGAGTATTTTTTTCGAAGGGTGTAAGGGTAAAAAAGAAGGGCAAGGGCAGATGTTAGTTAATCGCTCTCGCTACGTTATTTTGAGGTGTTAACTGTCACTTCTTGATGGAAAGGCATGATATTTTAAATAATAAAAACACATTTTTTAGTACTTTCCGGTTTCGCTCATCGCGTGCATTATCAACTGATGAGCGAAACCGGTCCTGATCAAAAATATATATTGTGGAAATAAGTACTAAACATGTGTTTTTATTATTTAAAATATCGCTACGTTCTGTTGGTTGGATCGGATGGAACTGGAAGAGAGTTTTGAAAATCTAAAATATTCATGCTTTCAAATGGGAATATACGAATTATTTGAAACATCAATTTAAGGAATCGTCTGTACTGAGAATCGAGCCCGTGAGCACAGAAACAAAAGTCAACGATCGTATTCACTAGACCGCGGACCCGGCGGTCGTCTATTGCTGTATGAAGTATTATTTGACCTGTGACACGTCATTGCATTGTGGACTATAATTTAAAATTTAACTAATTTCAAAGAATATTCGACACTGAAAAACATCCGCTCAAGGTTTGGTCTACGCGGATGTTCTCGGAGTTGTTGCTCCACCTCAATCATCGTCTGCGCTGACTGTACATCTAGCCGCAAGGTGAATTTGTTGATGAGTAACACTCACTTATAATACGCAGTTCATGGATAGTCAAGAGGCAGATATTATGGGTATTGAATTGAGAAAATATTTAGGATTTAGTTTACCGGCTATTTTCTGGAATGTTAAAATGTATCTCAATTTGTAGCATTATGTTGTCTTTTAACGGAAAATATCAACATGATTTTGTTGATCAGGGCTGATTTTAAGTAAGTTGGTCATTTAATCTTTAACTCCGAAAATTTCTTTAAATGTATAGTTAATAATTTTCTCAGCATTTTGTTTTCAATGAAATTTATCTGAAAATTCAAAATGGTGTTTTTTGTGCTGTTGAATAATCACTTTTGAGTTGTTAGCTTATTCTTCTTGATGGAAAGGCATAATATTGAAATAGTTAAAACACAATGTTAACATCTATTTCCACAATAATAATATAAGGTTAATAAACGTGATAAGCGAAACCGGTCATGATGTTAATACTTTACGATCCGGGAACGCCAATGGTGGCTTCTTTAGATACGCGCAGCTATACTATCAAAAATTTATATGAATTTTAATTTTTCCTTTCAAAATTTATCGATAGACGGATGAAGAATGTACACGAGGTCTAAAATTAAAATAGGAAAAAAACTATTTCGGTGTAGTTATTTAACGAAAATGAGTGTTAATATTATTATATAGTTATGTAAGTATGTACCAATAAATTAATTTTATTTATTTAAATACAAAAGAATGTTTTAGTCTCTTTGTTATATGAATGATATTTGGATAATTTTTTTTAATTTGATAGTAAAACTAAAAACCAAATGAATTTGAATCTAAACTAATATATATTAATAAAAGCGTTTTCCTGTTTAGTTTAATCAGCAATTACTTATTTAGTAACGACTTATCATTTGTATTGCGTTGTTTTAAAACTGTTTTAGTTTCACATTTATAATAATAAAAAAAATGAATTATTCTTGAGATATCAAATTATCATAAAAAAGTTTTCAGACTTACAAAAAAAATTTTCACCGTGGGAGTCTTGAGCTTTTCTGACTTATGTTAAGTAATGACTTATCGAAAGAGTAAGCAATATAATTAGCAGATTGACACCGCAAATAGAGGGAACTACTTCGATGAAATTGCTGAACCAGTGGAATCATTTTTTTATCGGCCTCGTTAGAAACGTATAAACCACATTTATTTCACAGTTAACATGTGAGAAAATTTCACTGTATCTAACTTTTGCGTACTCACCTCCTTTTCCGTTATGAATTTACTCAAGGTCGAAGATATTTTTAAAAATTGAGTTCACGAAACGAATGACTTTATTGCCAGACATATAATATTAATTGAATTGAAATTTACCAGATATTATTTCAATGTATTTGGTATACCGAGAAATCTATATATAAACGTCATCCGCCAACTTCTGTTTATATCACTCGTATATTTGTAACAACTTTTTTCGTTATAACACGGTGAAAAAATTGCAATGTATTTTAGTTCTACAAATTTATTGCTATAGATACATTGCTATTTTTTCACCGTGTTATAATGGAGTTTTACCAAGTAAATGCCAATTCAATCAATATATTTACGTTATATTATAATAAGTCATGTGAAACTTAATATAGAAAACAAATTTTATCTAGATATGACCCTTGTTATTATATAGTGCAAAACCCGAACAACTAATTCCGAGACGAGATCTTTATTTCTTTGTGCTTGTATGTCCAAGTTCTTCTGCATTATATTCGTAAAAATATTGTACGTTTGAAATTTTGCTTAAAGTTGGGGAGGCGATAAATTTTATTACTATTTTAAATGACTTTGAAACTGTTTTACTCGATTTCTGCTGTGTCGTATTAGCGTTATTCAAACACTAAACATCAAAAAATTATTGTGATTTGTTGGTGTAAAGCAAACTTATGCAAATAATCAAGACGAATCTGGTTATAGTTCATTAAAAATATGCTAATACATGCAAGTTTTGATACTGAAAATATTTTTATATTCATGAGTATCAGCTCTCAGTATATAATACAAATTTACCGTCTCAACAGTACTACATTAGCAGCCAGTGAGTTAATACTTGCAAAGAAGAACATGATGTACTATGACAAGCACATGCATGAATAGTGAAAATACGTTGACAAATGAACTTAAAATATATATATTAATTACTTGGTTAATTACCTCAAGGCAATAAAAACAACTAACTATTATGATTCATTTCGCTTGATTTAATTTTCCGGTTAAATAAAACCTCATACATAAACTGGTTTCAAACGAAATCTTCCTCGAATGAACACATCATTTCGCTGTGGGCATATTACGATTTCACATAGCTGAATGATAGCGAACATTGGCCAAAAGTCACGAGTCTGTGGGTCACACCTGTTGAGGAAATAATAAAACAAAAACACAGCTAAAGTTGAATGCATTATATCTGTACCTGTTTTGATATTGAAAAGGATAAGACAATGTAGTTAATCTGTTTATCTTGTGATATGTTAACATTTGAGAGTATTTTTTGGAACTAAATGAAAGTTGAACGAGATTGATGTTATTACGATATGTATAACAAAATGTATAGTTAAACAAACAGGTAGTATAATAACAGCCAAAACAGCGATAGAAAATATATCCTATATATTTTTATTGAACTAAAAGTTGATATCAATTTTAAAGTGTTAACCGTCACTTCTTGATGGAAAGGCATGATATTTTAAATAATATAAACACATTTTTTAGTACTTATTTCCACAATATATTTTTTGATCAGGACCGGTTTCGCTCATCGATCGCATTAAATATTTAAGATATGGTCAATCAGGGGCGTTCCAATATTTTCTGCAAAAAATAAAGTAAAAGGAGGCAAAGTGATTGTGAACATTTAATTTTTATACTGATTTACTTTATTTGTATCAATATTGTATGATTTTCTGTAACTTGTTTCCCAGTTCTTGAACCCATGGTTTTGTACACCTGCTACATTTAACTCAAATTATTTTTTTGTTTTGTATAAATAGGCTTGTTTGTAAATTGTATTCTATCAGTTGATAATGCTCGCAATGAGCGAAACCGGTCCTGATCAAAAAATATATTGTGGAAATAAGTACTAAAAAATGTGTTTTAGTTATTTAATATTAAAGTTGATACATTTATTTTATTAAAGCGGAGTTGCATACATGAATCAAATTGCAATCAAACTAAAAAATATACAGCTTGCTTAACTTTACGGATGCCACCTTTTTCTAGTTTTATTTATTTAAAAAAAATCAACAATTAATACACGGAAAATTATTTATTACATTGTTTTTGACAAAGTTAATTTTTTCATAACTTTCGCGCCATAAACAGCATTGATGAACGTTGTCTCTTTTGAACATATCGCTCAAAATATCGATTTGATATGTAAACGCTTGGGAGATTATCAATAAAGAACATAGTGACAGCTCTTTCAATAGAATGGGAATACCATGGTGATAGTTCAACATTTGAAATTTATGGAAATCAATTGAAATTATTTAGATCTATCTGGTATATATTTAATAAAAAAATCCACGACGTTATGATGTTCGCGTACTTGCACATCATTAGTGTGTAATTGGTAAAGAGGACGAGAATGACCGAAGCTTTTTAGTTAGCGACTAAGCTAGTTGTCTAAATTCGAATCTGTAGATTATGTGAAACGTCTCAATGATTTTGCTAAATATTAATATTATTCTCTAATCAAATTCCTTACTGTTACCCATACATTTTGACTATGCAAAATTATCAGATATTAGCGACATACTAATAGTGATTAATTTATATGTTTTACTTAAAATAGTACCATTTTTGTATTTGTTTATAGATTTTTCGATTCCTTGATCTTTCTATTATTGGTGAATATTAGTTTACTGAAATAGGCGTCTTTGAATATCTGTAAGAGTAAAATTATTTTTTCAGCAAATTACTTCTTAATAAATCGAACTACTCGCGATAGTTTTGAGATAAAATAGTGATTGGACACAATGTTGATACGGTCATTTTGCTTAGCCCGGCTACATTAGAGTGCGTGTTGTGGTTCCGTTTTGCGAAACTGCGAAATCCAACTATGCCCGCCTTTCCTGTCCTACATATAGATTGCCGGTTCCTGACCCGTGATAATGTGTTATTAAATGGCGCGAAATGTTCTGCAAAATGCAAAAACAATGTGGCTCGTGCGATTTCGTCAGTTCGTGAGAAGTCATTTCTCGGTGTTGGCTGATTTTATGAAAGTGGGCGAAGGAATGCAGTTGCAGAGGTCTTGGCTATGCGAGAGGCCACCGCGCTGCTCGTTATTTTGTCAAAAATACTCAGAATGTTCACTACATTACAGTTATGCAGCATGTGTTGAAAGTATAAAAATTCTTCACAATTTTTTAAATATTTTCCTGCTAAGACCAATTTACCTATGCTCAAAATTTCAAGAATTTATTCAGCGGTGTCAATATTGAACAAATGTGAGATGGCAAAAGCAAAATAAATCATGGTAATGTTTTGATGAATCAAAAACCTTTTTGAATTAAGTAACTATTGAATAATAGTATTGCAGAATATTATACGTGGTATGATTGAAGGCAAGTTGAAAAATGAGGAATGTCACTAAGTCAAAGTTTTGAGTGTATGTATTGTATTACATAATTATATAATATTAATAAAGATTTTTTCTGTATTTTTTAGCTGAAAACTTAATTAACTTAATATGTTTTAAAGAATGAAACTTAAGATGTTACATATTTTTTCGCAATCATAAGATATATATTTTAATGTTTTTGAATTGCCAATTATTTATTAAAAAATATAATATTACTTTCAATTTGTTAATTGTCACTTCTCGATGGAAAGGCATGTTATTTTAAATTATAAAAACATCAATTGATAATGCTCGCGATGAGCGAAAACGGTCCATATCATAAAATATATTGTGTTGAATTGAATGGAATCAATCGAAAATAACACAATTGAATCTAGTAAATACGTTCCATTGTTTTTAGTTTTAGAAGATTTGTTTTCAATATCTGCATTTAATAGCCATACTAGGCACAAAATATGGCAGCTTTTTCTGAAATTAAGATTTTAAAACGCATTTCAACCTTACTCAGATAGCTTTAATTTAAAAAAAGTGACATGAACTAACACTTAAAAAATGTTCGAGATTTTAATTGTTACGGCATCCTATTAATACATTCTGATTATCCACCAGATTTATAATATATACTCAATCGGACACTGACATCTTTACGTCATTCAGACCAACCATTAGACACAAATGCAGTCTATTGATGTGGTTACAATGATTTGTTTTTTATAACCTAGTGTAATAGATCACCCCCTGTCAGCTTTCTCTATAATTGACACTTGGTTTTCTAGAGATAAAGGTATCTCAATGCCGTAACTATTTTGTGTAAGTTTATCAGTGAATTATTACCGGCGCTGTTCTGACGATCAAAACCATCTCATCGCTAATGACTTTTAACAATGTTACGGTGTACGTATATTAAAAGAAATCATATACAAGGAGGGAAGCGGTCAAACAACGGTAAATCATTACATCAGTATTAGTTGTTACGTGTAAATTGTCCATTGTACTCGCATTACTGGTACATTCATGAGAGCGCGTGCGTCGGCTTATAATTGATGCAAATTGGAAATTCCTCATCAGCGTTGTATGTTAAATGGATTCTTTACGATACTAGTTATATTAATCATATCGAAGATACTTTTTTATTACACGTGGTAACATAGGCCACCATAATCTTTGCAGTTCCAATACGGGCCACACGAATCTCAAACATTTCCTGGCGTTGTAGACAATCTAAAACAATGCATCAAATCATATATAAATTATAACTTAGCTTATCGTTGATAACGTCCTGAATCTATCAAAGAAACTCTACAGCTCATTAACCGATCGATGATCACAGCATAATAATCATAGATTTACTTTATAAAGCCTCAATATGTGATGCTCCTCAAATCTATAGAAATCCATCATGCACGACCACTGATGGCTAAAAGAGTTGACCGTTCTATTGTTAGAATAAGACATCAAGTAGAAGACAATACGAATGAAAATGTGGATACACTGTATACTTTAGATTCAAATACACCCATCCCTCGCTTAACACGATACTCGCTTATCACAGTTTCGGTGGGAAAAAAATGTTTCGACGTATCGTAGATGTGCACACAGCTGTGCGAAACTCTAAGAATAACGGTAAGGGTATACTGGGAACAGAACTGTAGTACCTGAAATATATAAACAATACATCAGACATTTAGTCTTTCGTTGTCCACTGTGTTTATCACTCGTTTAATCCGGCTGATAAAATAATTATTGCTTATAATTTTACAACTACTGAAGGTGTAATTTTCTTATTTCTAACACATATTTTTATTATTTGTATAATGGAGTTTAAATAATATAAAGACATATAAAATTTTAGACCCGTAATGTCAAAACCGAAATTTAATAGAAAAATAATTTCTCTGGAGGCAAAAATACAAATTTTGGGTCAAAAAATGTCAATATTAATATCCTGTAGGGATAGTGATACTGAATAATATATTTTATCATTATATATTAATAAATTTTCGTAAGTTCTACCTACCTGTTTTTTCTTAATATATCTAAAAAAACCTATCCCCTCTATTACATACATGTGTTAGTCTCGCTTACAACGGTTTCGCTTAGCACGGCGATCTAGCAGAACCTATCTTCCGTGTTAAGCGAGGGACGGGTGTATATATATATATGTATTAAGTCACGTCAATGATTACCATAAAATTCAATCTTGTCAAGAGATGGAAGTGATCCACCGAGTGCATTAGATGAACTCTCAGACGATGCAAAGTGCTGATCATGTAAATTGAGTAGGGAAGAAGAAATGATATTAAAAAATACTACGTTCTTTTCGTGTCATATTTGAAGCAAACTTATTCCATTGTCCTAATCGCTTAAAACATATTTATGACGGCAACAATGTAGAAAAAATCTCGTTTTGTCGTACAGATTACTGAAAGAATTGAATAAGTAATAGATTACTATAAAAAAATGAAATAAACTGAATCTAATGATACAACAAATACAAAATTACAACGAATACGGTTATTACATGAACATATTTCTTACTACATCTTGATGCTTGCTATTCTAAATTTAAAATAAAACAATAGCCATCTTTTGTAAGATGCGTGCGCGTTTAAATATTAGGAAACATGCAAAACGTTGTTTAATATATTTAAATTTCTAACACAGGAATTACTAAAGCAACGAATGTTTTTTTTTTATTGTTTTCGTCAGGGTCACCTGTGTAATTTCCCAATTACCGCTCATAAGCAAATAATTATTTCTTTTTCGATTTTTCAACATAATTATGGTGCCAGCATAGAGTAACTGTTCATTCAGTTATGGTCAAATGTTTTTTCTCCATTCAATATAATTAACTTTAAGGTCTTATATTGCACGACGATTATATACGTGTGTGTACGCTTGTTGCTTGACGAAATGGATAGAGTTAATTCTTTAATTATTTTTTGATAACATCTCACAGAAAAAATATGGAAGCATCGTAATGTTTCAATGATATTCGCCAGGGAGGACGATATTTCATGTATTTAATGAATATAAACAAGAATTTGATTAGAAAACTGCGATAGATATAAATTTAGTTAATGCTAATCGCAACCGGCTTCAAATGAAACATGTCCATTGTCTAATAAATAGTTCAAAATATAAAATCTAGCTATAGGATACGTATTTATGCACTCGTCTTAATACGTGTTATTACTGGTACTAACTTCTAACATAATAACTGTCACACGGTGAAAAAATAGCAATGTATTTTAGTTCTACAAAATTTTGTAGAACTAAAATACATTGCTATTTTTTCACCGTGTTATAATGGAGTTCTACCAAGTGAATGCCAATTCAATCAATAATAACTGTCTCTTCTTAGTGAAACTGCATTTTTTTAAAAACAGCAATTTAAAAAAAAAATGATATGTTGAATTGATAGTTATCAGGTATAAAAAACAGATGGTTCAAGGAAAAAGAAATATTTTACAGATTGTCATACAAAATATATTTAATCCAAGTAAAATTGTTTACAAATAAACCGTTACAGATCTGTTAAAATTAAACATTTACTAATCCACAATTTAAAAATAAACCAAATTAAAAATTAGATTACAACAGTGAAAAAATAACAATGTATTTTAATTCTACAATTTTTTTTATAAAATATATTTGATAGCTATTTCGGCACACGCCATCTTCAGAACTAGTCGGAACATTCTAAAAAAAATACCTTTTAAAATTTGTAGACCTAAAATACATTGCTATTTTTTCACCGTATTATGATGGAGCTCCACTAAGTAAATGTCAATTCAATCAATACACATTGAAAACACTTAAATAATTTTAGATTTTTTAAAAACATATTGTACGACAAATAATCTACAAATGTGAAGCTTGATAACAAACCATATTTTGTATTATAAAAAACAACATTTTTGTATTATTACCGTAATTCAATTAAAATTTACAGTGTTTGTATTCAGCCTTATGAAATTAATTTTCGATATGGATATTTCATATTGAAAAATATCCAAATTTATTAAAATCAATAATTCAAAAGCAAAAAAATGCATGACGGCAAATTTTGTATTTTTTATCAATTATAAGTGTTGTACAAATAATTTATTAAATTTGTCTTTTTTCTTTTCTTTCTAGGTAAGTGAACACCTTCGGTTGCCGATGACACAAAACTTATCAGCCTTAATTTTTATTTAATATATAAATCGAAAGGTATAGTAAGTATACTAAAATATTACAAGGAATATTGAAATCTGGACTGGGTTTACGATGTAGTCTCTAAATGTATGAATATTGTACTAAAACAATTTGCTGATAGCGTACGTGTTAAACGTATGGCTATTATAAATGGAAACTTAAATTGGCCTCTATTTCGTATATAAATATTATGTTTGTTTACAAAATCATCACGCTGTTGAAAGAAAAACACGCTATGACCCGATGAAAATATATCCTAAATGAAATTTTTGTTGTCATGAATAATACATATCATATATTTGATAGCACCTAGAGTTTAATTGTAAAATAATATTTATTGATGCAAATTTTCATTATACATAGGGATTGTTTCACGTGATTTCAAATATGTCTATAGGGACGACACCATGTCCATTTTTACCAAAACATAGCTATTAAATACATAAATAATGATTTAAATGAAACAGAATATTATTTTATTATCTTTATACGAGTCACCGATAAAATGAATAAAATAAAATGTTAATCAGACATGTTACTTTTAACATTTTAAAATTTCCAAAAAAAGAAGATTCCGTGCTTCTGAATATATATATATATAAATTGAATAAACAATGATTTATACTTATTGGCGTTGCATATTGCTGTGAATTTAAAGGTTTAGATCCCCGATTACGAAAAATGGTAGTTCAAATATGTTAATATATTCGAATGAGTGTGAAATTTATCATTTAATACACAATTAACAGTTTACGAATATTAACCACCAAAAAGTCAAAAGAATGTAGCGATTTGGATCATGGATAATTTTCAAAACATCACGTTAATTTTTCGACATATTTTTTCAGGCTGTATGTTTAATGTAATGCATTAAAAATGTCAGATTTTTATAAAATCTTTATACTCAGTTGTTAAGAGATTCTTAATTGCATCGTATGGTATCCTGTTAATAATTTCTTTGTACTAATTCATTTAACCGATCCGTACTAAAGGTGTGTGTACCCAATCGGTTAACATAACACACCTGTGACATTTCTGGCCAAACCTATTATTGATTCAAACAGCTGTTTCAATAACACTATTCAAACTCTCGCCACTGAGGCGTCATTTCTTAATATAAACTTCCTGCGTAGATTTCCTGATTAAAATATTAAAATTATATAATATTTACTAACAAATCAGAAATTGCACATTGCTGAAAAATATACAATATTGTATCGATTGAATTGAAATTTACTTGGTAGAACTTCATTTTAACACGGTGAAAAACTGCAATGTATTTTAGTTCTACAAAATTTATAAGGTATACGTCCGACTTACGTAGTTTTGATAAGGGTAAGCCGAAATTGCTATTAACTATAAATTTTTGTAGAACTAAAATACATTGCTATTTATACATCTTGTTATATAATGTTGAAGAATCAATAAAAAAATTATAGCATTTAATGCTGTAAAACAATGCTGTGAACTGTCAATTCGTTACGGAAAGGTAATAAAGTAAACAATAGCGCCGAACCTAATATTAAATCCATATGATATAGCTTATATTGTTAACTAATTCATCATTTAGAGAGTTCTTGACATATTATAATAGTACCGACGATAGAGCGATAACAAAAAAAACTATTACGATGTTATTTTTTGTTATAATAGCTAATATCTTCTCATTTTCACTTTTCAAAGTAGAAATTTTTCAGTTTGGCAATTTTTTTAAATTGTGAATATGGTGCGATTATGTCAAATTGGGAGACCGATACGGAAAGGCCGATTGGATCGCGGCCTTGACCGCCCCCGCCATTGTGAACACCATAGTGAAACGTCACCGTAACGCATCGTGGGTTTTTGCAGCATGCGAGGAATTTCAATCGAATTAATGATATATTACACAAAAAAACAAACTACAAATTTTGGCAAAATTTCGACCTTCAACTATTTCCATGCATCTCATTCACAAAGACAATCAATGTTAATACACTTTTTCGATGAATTGTTACGGTTGGCATTTTTGAAATTGACACACTGTGGCGTGTTGTTCGAATAATATAAACAAACATATTTGATTTGAAAACTAACAATCTTTTCCGGTCTTTATGAAGAAGAGTTAGTTAATAAATCGGTCATTGATATTCAATGCTGCAATAGAGGTCGTGTGTGGAGATACATATGTACTGTATGCAATGTAACTTGTCTAAATTACTGATAAAGTAAAAAAAAAAGAAATGTGTCACTTAGTAGCTGCTTCTCATGACGGCGTAATTCGTGTACACTTAGTTACATAATAATGTATTCCATTAAATGTTTATTGAAAGTGAATCTCCACAAATTAACTGATCCTGTTCGCTTATCTTTTAAGCATCACGAACTACTAAATTCAGTTTTGAATTTCGTGGACCATAAATAGTATTTATTTTTAACATACAAAAAATAATGTCCGTAGCGTTGCGACAGGTATTCCGTGGACTTTTAGTTGGGAATGATTGCCGTAGCTGACTAGTCAACATTCTTAGGAGATTTTAATATCAGTTTATAATGTAATTTGACTTGAAACCCCATTCGTTTTAAATGATTTGTTTCCCAAAAAATGGACGTGAGCGAGGTCTACATTACTCTGTATAATTGTATAAACAAGGGGCATCGAGAACGAGCAGCAAACTGCTAGATATTTTATTTTATCAGCCTTCTTCAAAAAATAATCTTGAATAAAAAATAATTATTCACATTACCAGTTTATCTTGAGGTATTCGCCAATCGGCGGCGGGCGTGTTAAAAAAACTGTTGAATCCATCAAAAATATTTAATTTTATGAATATTACTTGCGGTTATTATCACTATGAAACTTTGGCGATGCTATGATTTTCATATCATTCTCGCTAGAAAATCTTACATACTATTTGCCACGTCTTTGTTAAACCGCTGGCAGTCGATAATTCGCCATCATTGCTTGTAATAGCGTATTGAATAAGATAGATTCTTTGGCTCGAATCACTCGCCTGCGCCTAGTTTCATTTGATTTTGTTTCTAGCTTACGCGATGTGAATCGTGGACCACTTGCGAACCGGTTTTTCTGTGAACCGGTAGCGACAAGTGACTCGCTACGCCAAAGACTGTCAACCCTCATACCGCGGCCATCTTCCTTTTTGCGAATTCAGCTAAAGTTTCATAGACAAAATTTGCCGCATTCCCGTTGTTTTGACAGTTCGAGAATTCAAATTTTGAATTGTTAGTGGGTGTATAGATGTTTAATACTTTGTGTGCCCAATAACATCAAATTGAACAGTGAATTCGCTGTTTGATTTTTTAAAATTGTATACATGTGTTATTATCGTGATTTATTTTTGACAAATATCTTTGTACATATACTTGAACTTAGATGGATTTTCTCGCCGATTGCTTTTGCTACTGTAAATGGTTTTTAATTTAATTTATTTTCAATGATCTTTTTAAAATATTATTGAATCTATTGATTGAATTGGCATTTACTTGGCAGAACTGCATTATAACACGATGAAAAAATAGCAATGTATTTTAGTTCTACAAATTTTTTATGAGATATAGTTGATATAGCTATTTCGGCTCACGTGTTATTATTAAATCTTTTGATTGATGAAATTTTAATCAGCAGCGCAACTGAATAAAACATACACCTGCAAACTCATGAATGCAATATTTTGGTTTTTCTCTTTAATACTATGATGAATAATGATGAAATGTTTTTTTCTCGCCATATGTCGCCAAGACGTCTTTCGTATCATCATTTTTATTTTATTGAATGTCTTGTGATGTTCAGAATTTATTGCAGTTACACCACAGATATTCGTATTTTTTCATGGATTATCAATATATTATTATCCACTCCACATTGTCAGATACGTAATGGTTTTACGTTCATCATTGCGAGGTGACTTATACTATCGTTGCGGAAAAGAAGGGAGGTGGGGGGGGGAGGTTATTTTATCCCACTGAAGCAACCGATTGGTTGGATAAATTATTTATTATTTGCAAGCGGCATTCCGATCAACTGAAAATACCACGAGAGCCTATTCGCCTTTGCAGTCTAGAATGATAAAATTAATTTCCACGGACACTGTTCTTATTTCAGCAATATTCAACATTCTAAATTTGAACGATATTTATCTCATTGTGTCTATTAAATTGTTTTGGTATTCAGCATTATTCTTTTTATAATTTTTTACCGCGGTTGGATACATTTGCACGGCCGTTCGATTAATTTCACTAGCATTTCTTTTGTTTTCGTTCGCGGTAAAATTGTTTTGAAAAATGAACTTTCTTTTCGAATTTTCCCACGTTTTTGTAATTTAAAAGTCTGGACCTCTCGCACTTTTGACGCCTCATAAAACATTGAAAATATTTTTTTCAAAAGTTCTTGGAATAAATTATCGCTATAACTGTACATAAATTGTAGTTAATTTTAGGTTGATAATATAAATAAAGCATATTTTGGTATTAAATAAAAATCTTCTAATAGAAGAACTGCAGTCGAAGATCTAATGTATATCTGGTAAAGGGCGCCACAAAATTATCATAGACAAAAACCCATGTTGTCCGCGCATGTGCAATAATGAGCGGTTTAAAATCCTATCGGTCAGGTTGTAGTATGTGAATTTTGAATCAACAAAAATTAGTATTAGAAAGAATAAAATATTTAGATCTGACATAAATCAACAGCACATATTCAAGATGAAAATGAAATAGTATATGTCATTGAGATTTTTGATCTATTATATAATCAAGTCGTGATAATTAGATTTCAATTTAAAAACAACAAATAAAGGTATAAAAATGAAGGCTAACGTATAATTTCGATGCTTTTACAAATTTTATAGCTCGATACAAAGGTACTTGCCTAGTTCCATAATTTATAAATCAATTGAAAACTTTTCTTATTTTCAATATATGTACAATATCTTATAAAATCTGTGCTATTTCGTATATTTATTCAAATGTTTTTTTCGTTTGCATGAAATTTGAATAATAAACATATCACTCGCTTTCTTATGTTAATCTATGGTTAATCACAAATTCAAATTTAGAACTATCAGGTATTTTTTAGTAACGCCGGATATAAGACAGGCGTTCAAATAAAATGTTGGCAAAACGAATCTCTTCAGATCGACTTAATTATTTAACGAACATTCACAATAAAATTAGAATCTTAGAAGGATTTAGTTTTTTTATAGTTTTATCCGTATTTGTTCCTAATAAACAATGTCATTAACCTCATTTTGTGGCGTAATAAATTGGCCTCAATCAAAACGTCGGAATGCTTCTCGATGCATTCATTACTTTGGATACCTAAGATTCTATAAAGGTTAGTAATATATAATAACACATATAATCCATAATTAATTTTGTGTTCGTGTAAAGCAGGATTTCTTCTTGCGAGTTTGTAAGACGTTAACTGGTACTTCTAGGTGGAAAGGCATGATATTTAAAACCATAAAGACACATTTTTTTAGTATTATTTCCGCAATTTATTTTATGATGAGGATTTGTTACGCTCATGGCGAATAGTATCAACAGATGAAGTTATAAAAAACTTTGTTTGTAATGCTTGCGATAAGCAAATTCGGCCCTGATCATAATATATAATACATTGCGGTAATAGTACTAAAAATATGTTTTATTATTCAAAAAAGGAGTTGGTTATCACAACAAATAATTAAAACTATTGTTTAAAATTTGTGATTTTTTGAATTATCAATTACTTAAATTGTAGTTATCTCATACATGCGACATAGAAAATTATCTAGTTTTAATATCAAATTTATTTCAATTTTATCGACTACACCCTATGGTAGAGAAAACTTTTGATAATTTTTTGGCAATACTAATATGAATAATATTATATTTATAAATTAAGTTACAGAGCACATATATGTTGTACTCAAATCTGTACCGGTAATTCAAACTAAAAAGATTATCTATTTAAATTGTATATTCAACTAACCTTACAAAATTCTGTTTTTATATTCAATTCACAAAAGAAGAGTGAAAGGTAGTAGCGAGTTTAGAATAGTTACTTATGACCAGATTTATCGAGCATAGCAAAACGTGTAAAAATTACGACCCGCCGTTTGAGAGTTTTTTGAGTGAAGTACTTATACGAGTATGTATTCTTTTGAAGGAAAGATTTATTATACTGTAAAAATTTATTATGATTTTAATTTCTAATATTATGGTTATTTTTGCAAGCTTTTAGAGTTATTTTAGATTAAAATTATCGATATGCATGAACGGGTTACATAACGATTTCGTGCAAGAAAATTTAAATTGATTTTTTTTTTTTTTGTAATATTCATTCGTCGGTCATTCTTCGTTCATTTTTACACTTCCTTGATTACATTTGTATTTGCATTTTGAACTCGACTAACTGCATTCACGTACGCTCGTGTCTAAGTATTTATTATTTATTAGATACTGGATGATAACCAGTGGCGTTCTTATACCGCATTCTGGAGATATAATTAAATAATGCAGTAGCGTAGACATTTAGCGAGCATTTATAAACAAACATAAAACATATTTGGTATTACAACTAATACTTATTCAATATGCCAAATATATCAAATATTAGACTTTTGAAAAAGACTAATCGTCATTTCAGGTTGTTTTTTACCGCTATGGTACAGATATCACTATTTTTTATTTGTTTCAATAAAATATCTTACCACCAAGGAGTGGTAGTTAACCCCCATAAAAACTTACCAATAAAACACAGACAACTATAGTTTACGTTATTCACAGTAAACTGGTATTGTGCTTTTATTTTTATACTGGTCTCATGAATCACTTTATTTGGAAATAAAAACTCAATACAATATTATATTGATTGTCTTACATTGATATATTGTAATATATTTTTGTTTCATTTGATGAACTTCTTTTAGAGGGGCATGGAAGAAATAAGTAAAATGTTTTTTACAGGGTGATAATTTTAGACCATCGATTTGTTATTCCTTTGTATAACGAAAGAGTTATCATAAAAAAAACGATTTTAAGTAGCTGTAAAGCTTTCAGTGCGTGCCAACCGATGATTTTTCGCACGTATGCTATGCACACACTATATATACATTGCAATAATACGAATTTATTCATGAAAGTTTGGCTAGCTTAGCAGAAAATGTGCTGTCATGGAAAAAATATTTTAGAATTTGGCTGTAAATAAATAAATGAGTAATAACGAAATTGAACCCGTTTCCTGCTTAGCTTTGTGCTGTAGTTACATGCCAAGACAAAATTAATGCATCGGTATAAAATATTATGCTAAAATAAACTTGCACATGCATATATTATATCAGGACTAACCGGGCTATATTTCAACAAAAACATTAGCTTATACACGAAAGTATTGTACACCGTTACATTTAGATATATTTGAGTATCATTTAATAACACGTTGGAATCAACCCTCTTAAGTAGGTATGTAAGCAGTCAGCGAATTAAGGTTTTCTGATAATGTATGCATTCTTTCTTGGATTGGCTAATTTTTACTTACTACATTAAATATACCTAGAGGAGTAATACACACTTGAATTAATTACCTATATCGCTTCGTGGTAAAATTATATTTTTCCTTCGAGAATAATTGACGAAATAAATATAACTTGCTTTCCACAGCATATACGCCACCGGTTTTGAACGACCGCTTTCCGCAGAGCTTAGTTTTTGGTTTTTTTAAGATTCAACTGTTATAATATATTTACAATACCCTCCTTTCCGATACGTCACTGTAAGTCATTAAATACGTTATTTTTTTTTAAATCGCACGCTAACTGCACTTTCCATCAATTAAACTTTTATCACTATCCTCTCGATCAAGTGCGAAACTTGTTCTACAAAGTAACTTGACTATGATTTTACATGATAATCAAGTACTTCACCATGTACCTACTTGTAATTACTTAGGAAAGTGTCATTTAAAAATGCACTCATTTTAAGATTAATCAAAATGAGACTGGTTAGTGAGCGTCTATATTTTGTTTTCCTCGTACTACCTGTATTTAACTTTTAAAGATGTTTATGGTTAACAGATAGTGAATAAAACTTTCTCCATAGTTAAAATGTAATAGCGAATAGTTAAAATTCTTTTTTGTTATGGATTATTATAACGTTTTATATATACTTTAAACAATTAAAGCATATTTTAAGAACTACTTCCAAAATATATTTTACGATCAGGATTGGTTTCGCTCATCGCGTGCATTATCAACTAATGAATGATAATAGTATTAAAATGTGTATTTATAATTAAAATATCATGCTTTTCCTCCAAGAAGTTATAGCTATTAAAACATAAAAAAGTCAATATAATCTCGATCAAATTAGCGATGATTCATATATACATATATGTACATTTTTAATATTATATAAAAGTGTTAATTACCATTATGTTTTTTTTTTATGTAGAAAAAACAAGTTTTTACTGTAAGGTTTTATTTTCCATTGTAAATTGGATATAATGTGTTATTATTACGATGGTAACATCATATATTGTACAATTACAATATTTCTTAATAGAAAACTAAGTAATTTAAATGTACTTTTTTACTTAAATAATTATCGTTGTAAATTTTGTCAGATATAAAACATTCGTGTGAAATAATGCTTAAAGATTCCGAAAGGCGAGACCTGGGTCCACGTGGAAATGTGCTAAGTAAAAATTTGATACTGGAATTCTTATCAAGCTCAGTCGATATCGTAAATAATACTATGTTTTTTGATTTGTTTTTTTATCTTCATGGATAAAATTGTACTTCCGAAAAAATGCATAGATAATAAAATACATCCAATTTATGGCAATACCAAATATTTTCAAATTAAGCGTGAACTATCACTTTTATCTAGTGTTGCCAAATTAAATTTAAATACGTTCTGTAGTAAAACTATGCGAAATTTCAGAATTTCGATAGGTCGTATTTCTGTCTGATATTATCTATTTCTTATATACAGTGGAACCTCGATCAACCGTTCTCGCATAATACGTTTTCCCGGATGGAACGCTTATTTTTTATAGTCCCGTCAAACTCCCATAAGAACAATGTTAAATAATCCCGCATTGACCGTTTCCCGATTCCCCGATTTCCTCGATAAACCGTCTAAATATTTTGGTCCCGTCACAAATATTATCCCGATTGACCGTTTTTATTGCATATTTCTGCGTATCTCGGCAAGCAAGTTTGACACAGCAGAGTGCAGGTGTTATGTGTAGAGACACGTTGGAATGCGCTGTACATGTTAGACGTAACGCAATGGACGCATGTGCTATTTTTTGGGTTGAAATCCACCACACGCGTATTATTGTTTATGATGCAAATGTAGAGTTGTTTAAAATTCATGGTAATGATGATTCCTGTACATACAAACTTTTAGCCACAAGTTTAGTAACAAGTCTGCTCCGATTAAAGTGCCAAATAACAAAGAAGCAAACGAACATAAAGGATTTTTTTAAAAAAAAAATTTATATACAGTATGTACAAGTAACTAATAAATAAATATTTTTTTACTTGTTTATTATTATTTGAAGCTTTCCCGCTTTCACCGTTTCCCGCAATTACCATTATTTTTTCAGGGTCCCTTGGAAAACGTAAAATCGAAGTTTCACTGTATTTAATATTTATTTGAAACTGGTTTGACGCTTGAACATGCTAATTCATCGATAGGAAGTGTTTGAAACATTAAAATTATTTTAAACACATGACTTTAGGCCTGTTGCGATTTTAATTAGATATTTTTAAGCAATTGTACGCTTTCCTTTTCAATCGACCACATAATAAATACTATAATCGTTTTAACGTAGCTTTTCGCATCGCGTCGTGCATGATAATGTATCCATACATCACAGTGTTATTCAATAATCTTACATTCCGCGTAGTGCCGCTACACCTTTGCGAATTTCGCGACTTATTATGTTATATACAAACTGTGACTGCATAATTAAAAAAGCAATCATAGTGGAGCTTTGCGTGTAGCCTTAGCGATATGGAAGTGAATCATTATCGCATGATTTTACATGGCTAAATACTCAATCATGTAGTAAATTATTGTGCAAAAGATATTTTTTCATTCAAAAATACAAACACATTTGAAACTTTCAAACTGTGTATAATTCCATAAGTTCGTTTACGACGATTAAATCTTAGATGACCTATTGTTAGATTTTTGTTTTCAGATTGTTGATTAATTTAACTAGTTGTACGTAACTTTCACGTTAAAATTTATTCGGCTGCTTATTTCTAAAATTTCTTTATAAAATAATTTATAATCCTTAGTTTTTATGCAATAATTTAAAACATTCAATCGCGTTTAACGAATGGTTTTTCGATAGTAAATGGTTGGCAAATGTTGATCCATCTTTTTTCAATCTAAAAGTGTTTTGATTCAATAATGTGTGAAACAAAATCAGTAATCTAAATAGATATTTTGGTATTTTCATTTCGTTACATTGAAGTCTTGTGAATTAGTGAAAATTCAATCACAATGCGAACTGGTTATATTTATAAAACAAAGAGTTAGTCACATTTTTGATCGATCTGCATTTGATCTTTTGAGTATACTCTAAAGCAATTCCGATATACTGTAAAAAGTGCTTATAAACTTACGTTAGTATATTTCCGAAATTTAGTAGTCAAAAATATACTTCCTATGAAACTTTTACTGACATGAACATAATCGTATTGTATAATGTTTATTTCTAATGTCTATTCTTCAATGTTGGTGCTTATCTTACGCTATCTTGTTTTTAGCTATGAATATTTAGGCGTCTGTGCAAAGAAAACGGTTAAATCAGATATTTGATATCTCTCAATATATTATATAATGGAAAAAAAAACTATTTCCGTCATAGTATGCATATAAATGTCTTCATTGTGCCTGTATTATAATGTTTCGTTCCCTAAGAACAAACTTAAACAAGGATCATTGTATTTATAGCAGGGCTGTGGAGTCGAAGTTGTGGAGTTGCGATATCTTGGCCAGAGTCGGAGTCGTGAAAAACGAGATAATTTTCGATTTTTAAAATATCTCAATGAACAAATTTCCGGATTGGTTGGTTGATCTTTAATTTAATGCACATACATAGGAAAGGCCGGAAAAGAACCTGAATATAAGTCGTATTTTTGGTCAATGTCGGATTCGGATTCGTGTTTAATGACTTCAAATTCCTGATTTATATATCCATTACATTCAAGAGATATTAAGATATTTTGGTATCTCAGGCATACATATTTCACCGCCCCACAACTGGTTTTCTTGTCGCTAATTGTCCGCTCTGATACCTTTGATCGACTGTGTTTTCATACCATGCATGATATATTGTGCTTTGTATAATTATTTGTGCAACGTGATTGCGCTTTGGTTCTAAATATTTATTTAAGCGCTCTCGCTTGTATGTTTATAAAATACATTATTTTTCAATACGTCTTAATGTATACATAAACATCAATTTTTATTTATATTTGCGATGCATTTTGTGTGTTATTTTATACTAGTTTACACATGCAGATGTTTTCACACGAAACCGAATATTCAAATGATCTTAAACTTTTAATAAGTGTGTCAATGAGTTTTTGCTATTTTGTCACGTTCAGAATGTCAATAAATGAATATGGTTACACATAGCACCAGAATTTTAAATCAATCGATATTTCGACAGTCTGGATAATAAATGAGCAACAATTTGTAATAGCACAATTCGAATAGCCACACTTTCGCAGTCGTGACAAAAAGAAAAAGTATATATTCAAATATAATATATAATATTATTTTTGATCACTTTTAATGTGTAAAACTGTCACATCTTGACGGAAAGGCTTGATGTGTAAAAAATCAAAAACACATTTTTAGTACTTATTTCCACAATATATATTTTATGATCAGGACCGGTTTCGCTCATTGCGAGCATTGTCAACTGAGCAAAACCGGTTCTGATTAAAATATATATTGTGGAAATAAGTACAATCTTTTTTTTATTAATTATAATATCATAGTCATCATCATCAGCCGGGGTCGATCCACTGCTGGATGAAGGCCTCCCCCTGCTTTTTTTTTCAGGGGGGTTGTTTGGACACAGCAACACCACGCTGCCCAGGCGGGTTGGTGTTCGGTTTTCTGTCTGGGTTTTTCCTTCCCATAGCTAAGAGAACACGGCACGCGGTGTTCCCGGTCACCCATCCAAGCACTATCCGCGTCCAATGCTGCTTAACTTCGGTGATCGCACGAGAGCCGGTGCTTTCAACGTGGTATGGTCGTTGGCCATCAAAAATAATATCATAGTATTTTTGAGTAAATTAATATTGAATAATATTTATACGTTAAATTGATAACTAGATATTCAATGTATGTTTTAATTATTTTTATTTCACGTAAGACGTTTTAGTTTATTAAATTTATACATTCTTATACAAGCCCAATTTTAAAGACGGGTAGTGCAGCGCACACGAGCGGCCGATTTTAGGGAGTGGCCAAATCCAGTATCATTATTTTTACGTAAAATTATAAGAAATATTATATTCTTTCAAAATTTGAGCTAATCGTTTTTCTTTTGGCTTTTTAAATATATATGATGAAGTACGGACTAAGTATTAAAAAAATAGTTGTAGGTGATGCGTATTGGGCAACAAAAATAAAAAATAAAACAGTTTATTTACGTTATGAAATAGATTAATAAAATACGAGTCATATTTAGTCTGTCGTATTGCTTTGTATATTTGCTGATGATCTGGGTGAATTATTTCAGACTTTGAAATGATTTTTCTGTGATTTATTATTTTAAACTACCTATGAGGAAGTCGTACTGTTTAATTAAATATTTTTCTATAGCAAACTTTAACGACAGCCTATGTCAGTTTGTTACGTAAAATACGTTTAACACAGAATTATGTTCGAATGTGCAACTCGATATGCATTTGTAAGTTGTTTCCATTAATTTATCAGCATGCATTTTATATTGTCAAGTAAGTTAGTGAATAGTTTATTCGTCTGGTAACAAAATTATTCATACAAGTAAAAAAGGGTTAAGAAACACTGCAATCCTATCAATCAAAATGTTGTAAATCACAATTATAATGTATGCCGAACTGCATCAATGATTATTTCATTGAATCAGGCACGTTATTAAATTTGTTGGCAAGCGGAAATGCATTTTCCGTCATCGATAACGCAAGAATAATAGCAAAATTCTTTCGCAAACCACATGGGAATACGTAATAGTCATCGAAGCATTTATATGTACTCGTAGGCATTTAAAGAAAGTGGATTCAACATGTCCGGCATAATAAGGTAAAAAATTATGCACACTTTTCATATGCGGCTATCATTATTGTGGGTAGATGTTGATAACTTATTATATCGACATATGGATGAAGCAAATTGTGATAGGCGTTGCCGACTAATGTTCCTTAAAAGAATTTTTATTTTCTACTGATTCAATGTTTCCGACTTCCGTTTACATGCATCATTATGGATAATAGTTTTGCAAGAACTACTGTAGGTATGTGACCAAGAAATCTGTTGGAACTTTGAATTAAATCCTCGACAGTGTTTATATGTGTCCTACTTAAAGTTTATAATAATTATAAACAGTAAATGATTTGAAATCAAAAATTATCAGAATGCTTGATAGTTATTTCAACATTCGAAATTTTCCGTTGGGAAGAGTCATGACGATGTCAAAATTTCAGCTTCAATAGCTTACCATATAATTATTTTACAATTGCGGTTATTAACGTAACTTTCCCTTTTTATAACCTTATAGCAATGGAGTTCTATCAAGCAAATGTCAGTTGAAACGATAAGGTAAAACCATTTAATGTTGAGTGATATAACTAGATTCACAGACATTCAATAGTCAGAGGCTTACGATATTTGATTTAAACTATACTATAAAAAAATATGATTGTCAGATCAACGTCGATACTGAAAACTTTTTTAAATATTTTCTTTAAAAAAAATAAGCATTCATGAGTTATAAAAGTATTTTTTCTAATCCAGCCTTTTGTAATTTTATGGTAAATATAATGGGTTCTCACGAGTTGGTATCTGTTATTTTATTTCTCAAATAACCACTTCAGTATGTTATTGAAATAATGGCGAACTACGTAAGACGCTACGCGCAAATTCTTTGTTACAACATATTTTAACGTCAATGATTTGAATGCAAAACATGGCGGACAAGCAGCGAATACTGCCTGCCCAATCTACTGTTAAAAATCTCTTTGTTTCGCCGAATTAAATCCGCGTTTGTTTTATGAATACAAATAATAGGTTTTCTACAACGCGATGAAATGTTTCCTAATATTATTGGAGTAACAGCGCTTGCAACACTTTGGAATATATTAAAGAATTAATGAGATAATTCAAGGCCTACGCAGGAAAGTGATCGTGTAATTCGAGCATGCTGTTCGTTTTACGATTCCATTTAATTTACATCATATATATTATATGTATATCAATACGCTATAATAGTACTTTAATAAAAACTTAAGAGCAAGGCATAGATTTGGAGTGGAATTTGAAGTAAAAACCGGAGCAGTGTATCAATAGGGTTAGCACGGAGTGTATATTGTTCCATTGAATCTGAATTTTTATTTTACTTTTGAAATTTCATTCTAATATCTAGTTAATGATTTCGTAACTCTAGAATTATTTGATAATAGCAACATTGTCGTCAAGTGTTCCCAACACTAGGGAGTTTGAAGGAATTGTTTGCTATCATGCAAGTAATTTTGAACGGGAATAGGCAAACAATGAAGTATGCATGATAATTCCTGTCGGCCATTTTATTTTATAGGATTAAATATCAACGACAATAAATACAGCTTTGCATGTTACAAATGGAAAATATCTAATAAATAAAATCTTTATAATGCTTTTCTGGAAATCTAGATTAAACTAATCAAAAAATGGGTCGCTTGTATCACAAGAAGTTTTAATTTTTATTGAAATACATAATGTAAATGTTTTTATTAAAAGTTGACAGCTATTATTTTGAATAGACGTTGTTTTGAGGAGTAGCAGTTTCAAAACCATTGCCTTTTTAATTTACGAAGGTTGCAGATTATGAATGTATGATATTATATGCCATTATTTTATAAAACTTAAGCACATTTAGGTACTATAACATTAGTGATAATTGCTAATCAAAATATTGTTACATCTCAAAATAATATTAATAAAATAATCTATACATAAAACATGTAAAATTTGTTAAGATTATAAAGTTTGAAATAGTGTATAGCTTGCAGGGATGGTTTTTTTTTATGACGAATTAAATGTTGACAATGTAGTGTAGTTTGAAAATTTATCTAGTTGGGAGTAAGCCTATCTTTCTGTATTTCAAGTTTGTCCAAAATTTTTGCATTCCCACCCTCAGAAAACGGGATAGTAAAACATCCCGGCGCCGGATGAACTAGTTGCTGAAAATGACACAATTTTTATCCAGAAACTTATAAACAATATAAATTAATGTTCCAGTACAGATGTCATTAAATTTGACATCCCTAGACGGACGCCAACTTCTGTTTTTTGCAAACCGTTGGAATGTTATATTGAACGTTTTCGGTAGAAGGACAGACCTGTTATACAATAATATTTATTAAATAGCACAAGTGGGTGTCAATCTATTCGCTCGTATAGATCTGAGTATTTTCAGTAAAGGTCGGTTGTCAACCTCTGTCGAGCTTATCTGTCAGTCTGACGTAACAGCAGTTCCCATAGTTTCTAACATCCATCATGGCGTCGGTTGTTTTCTAATCTGACACATTCCAATCGCACGCGACAACTTGATTACGACGCCTCCCGCGATCAGACTGGTACCGCCATCTGATTATCAAATGTCTGGCGCATACATGTCGATAATGTGCGCAGACTTTTTGAAGGGCTTGTTACATCGGATATGCACTATTGAAATGCATGATATAATTGAGTTGAATTTAAAAAAAAGTAATCAAACTTTTACTGAAGTAAAAAAACAAGCGGACTAGATTGAATATTTGTTTGTTGCTTAATTCATAATGCATCAAAAGCAAGTAATTGTATGGTTTATTCGCTAGTTATCGTGGCTAACTAGTAAAAAATCAGTTTTTTCAACCAATTCGGATTCGTGGACAACGTTTCGAATTTCATAATTTATTCTTTCGAATGTGAGTGTGAGGTTTGTGTTCATCCTTTTCCCATTCCTATTGACAGTTTATGATACTTATACATAGGCTTTTTTCTTTAATATTTGCTCCCAATATAAATATATCAACAAACGTTTATATTAAAGATCTATTTACTACTCATTTGTTCGGCCCATTTTGTTTCTGCTATGTTATGGGGCTTGGACAAAACTAGTGAAGAATTCATCCGCACACTTATCTAAAACTACACCGTTACTGTTCGTTGACATAGCAACATGAGATAAAAAATAGTATAAATGCTACAGCTAATATAATACAATATCATATGATCAGAAAACCACTTTTATAGTTTTTTAATTCAAAAGGTAGAGCGAACAATTATCAGTTACGATCTAAAACAAATTAGCGGTTAAAATCCTCACACAAGAGTCACTCAAAAAGCTTGTGTGACGTTACATATACCACGTATTTTTTTGTACATGATTGAAATGTTGCAGTCATGAGAATGCTGAAATACATTTTACATTTAAAATAAAACTGGTATTTTGTCTCTGGCTTCTTTATATTGTCGACTATTATGTAATAAGAATAGCTATCTGCCTTAAATACTAATCAATAAAATCGATACTTATATTGCCTATCTATCTAATTAAAATTATGAAACAAATGATTAATAATGTTTTTTAACTGGCGCCTTTTTTCATTCCATTGGCATTGTTTTATTAATTCTTTAAATGTCAGGTATTGAAGCATACCGGGTCGAATAGAATGCTAACTGCATGTTGGGCAAGAAACTGATTTATTAACCGTACTAACTTGTGAATGCCAGAAGCAACAAATGCGGTTAAATTTTCAATATTATTTTGATTGTATAGCTCAAAAGTGCCGGAATGATTTTTTTTTGTTCGAAATTTGCAAATAATTGAACTTAATTGATGAGAGATTGTATATGGAACACGTAAAATTATTATTTTATAAATTAACTGGAAAAATGAAATTATAAGTGCACAACCTTACTTAGTCAAAAGTAACCGCGAAAATTGTGTTAAAACAATAATTAAAAACTGTAAACAAATAGTCAATTTTAATTATAAGTACACTTGCCATCAGCAATCTAAATTTCGACTAATTCAGCGCTCTATTTCTCAATCTATCTTAAATACCTCCATTTCAAACAATTTGACTGGTGACTAGAGGAGAGAGAAAATAATCGCGATCTAAGGTCGTGATTAATCTAAGGAAATATTTTATCTCTAAAATTCGTCTAATTTCTAGATAATTAATTAATTACTAATATAATACACCAAGTGACAGTCCTTCTACTCAATATTCGCTAGTACTTCACTTAAGATAACACTCACGCTCTCTCTCTGCGCTCACTCATCGTGTGAAAGCACGTCAGCCTTCAAAAAATTTCTAGTTTTCATATAATCTCGTTATCGATATCCACATCCTTTGATTATTCAGTGATAATGATAAGGATTCATGAATAACATTATACCAGAGAAAACTAAATAATTTTATAGCTGTAATAAAATTTCGTATTCCATAAAAACGTATTTGAATTTTATATCAATATCAAATTTTGATATTATGATCGCCATCTTGTAATCAAAATTCGAACACTTGTATTTTGCTTTCGTAATGTAAATAAAATCATTTTAACGTAAAAAATACTTTTCACACCAAATTTGAAAAATAGAACACCGAATAGATTATTCATAGATACGAAATCGTTTTATTTTGTCTATTGATAACCTTCATCGTTCATCTTCAGTTGAATTACTACCGTAACTTTAATTGCATTATTTAATTTTTAAACGTCGCTGAAAGTATTCGATTTGTAGTTTTTACTTTACTACGTAAAATATAAATGAATGGAAGCAAATTAGTTTAGGTAGATAAATATGTTTTTTAAACGTTGTAATTGTTAATTTATTCTTAATTTAATTTTCAGCTGTTTAATTTGTTTGCAATGTCATTGGAATGTTAAAATAGGCATTTGAATTTGAAAGTATGCAAATTAGTTTATAAACACTTCACCTTGAAAGCGTGCGACAATGATCGATGTTTTTGCTTTTGAATGCAGATTTCACTTCGATTGTATATTTTCCTCATTCAATATGGAAATAGTACCCATTGGAACTACTTATGAATTAATAATTGAATCACATTTATTACATATATTCATTTATAGATTATGGATTTTTTTTTATATATCTCTCATAAATAAACATAGAAGAAATGACAGGTGGTACTGACAATTGTTGTAAAATATAATTATTTTCGATTGGATAAAGCTTATAATTTATAATATACTTAATGAAATAGTCTTATAGGATTTATATAAAAATAAAAAGTAATTAAATTTAGTTGCTTAACAACTATATAAATTGATTATTAACGGTTTCCCTCATTGGGTGATTTTTTTGCTTATTTTTAATTTTAAATAAAATGTAGATGAAATTGAATTATTTATTGGATTGGCATTTACTTGGTAGAACTCCATTATATCACGGTAAAAAAATGGCAATGTATTTTTTTTCTACAAAATTTACAAAATATTTAGTTGATAGCTATTTTGGCTTATGCCTTCCTCAGAACTAGCTGTCTTGTAGAACTTAAATCCACTGCTATTTTTTCAGTGTTGAAATTGCATTGCTTAGAAATCTTAGAAATTGTTCCAATTATAATTGACGGTGATGGAAAACTATTTTGAGTAGAGAATATGCATCTTCTTGTAGATTATTTTTATGTGTTTTTTTCTTTTGCTTTCAGTTGAAACTTATCTCTCGCCTGTCGAAACGCACTGCAATAATGTGGACTACTTCATTCCCGATGAAAATAATATCACAAAAGGACTGTCTGAAGACGCCATGGCAAGGTAATTGTCGCCTATATCTTAATCTTATTGTCCACTGAAGATTGAAAATGACCCACATATTAAAAAAACTATTGCTGTGTTTAATGAATGCAAAACTTCCAATATTTTAAATGTCAACCTTTATTTCACAGTTTTGTTGTCCTAGGATACACTTTATTTTTATAAACTATCATTAAAAAAACATCTTAAATGCACTGTTTTCATTAATAATAAAAAAAAAAATAGAAAAGACATTTTGTACGAATTGAGATTTCTGGGAGTTCCTGTTACATCAAAACCAGCCCCTTCAAGGCTCTTGATTTATAGCATGGTGAAAAAATATTAATGTAGAACTAGTTCTGATGAGGGCATAAGCCGAAATATCTATATACCATCAACTAATCAACTGTATACCTTAGAAATTATGAACAACTAAAATGCATTGCTATTTTTTCACCGTGTTTGAATGGAGTTCTACCAAGTAAATGCCAATTCAATCAATAATCTTTTGATTTATATAGAGAAATAATAAAAATTATAACACACTAGCATTTAGACCAAATAAAGAGTTTTGAAGTAAAATTTTTACAGAATGTATGATTACTTTTGTTTTCAATTCATTTTTGCTTTTAATGTGGAATGTATTGCCTTGTAATGGAGGTATCTCAACAGAAGTTCTTCTATGAGAACTGCCTGTTACTCAGTTGATTAACTCTCTTCCTGCAAAGAGAGTAGGGACAGAGGGGAAAGGGTTAGGACAGGACTATTCTAGCTATCCGCTTTTGCCATGCAGGATGAAATTTTTAGACACCACAAGCACTCATGTCTTAGAACAGAATTGATAAATGGATTTAAAAAACGCTAATCGTAATGGAATGGACTTTTTTTAAAGTGTTGCTTTATAAAGTGAGATTTTTGCACAAAACAAAAACAAAGGTTTATTACTTTCTTAACCAATTTATTCTTAACTGGACATGGTGATTTCACTTCCAAGCTTTAGGTCGGCAAGTAGAGAGTCTCAATTCAAAAAGACATGAATAATAATTATAATGGATCTGTTAATCCCATTGGACATACCCATATACTTTCAGAAGCAATTTAGTTTTAATTGAAAATTTGCTTTGAAAACTAGACCGATATGTGCTGTGCAATGATTGGTAAATACTAACTTGATTAATAATTTCAGATTGCATATGGCCCGATCAACAGTGGCTCTTTTCATCGTCGCATTCTTCTCGGTGTTTGTCGCTTTCTGGACTGGAGTTGTTGGATGCTGGAAGAGAAGTCCTGGAAATGTCACCGCAACTGCGATTCTCATGCTGGTGACTTGTAAGTAACCAATCAAGTATATCACATCAATCAAAGCGGAATATTGCATCAAAAGTATGTTACTGTATACCATGTGAAAAGTTAATGACTGAATTTTTGTTAATTATTTCAACAAATCTCAGAAATTATTAAAAATATTTGTTTTCTGTAAAACTTGATTTATTCTTAAAATATATTATTAACAAATAGTTGTTTATCTCAGTTTTCCATATTTATGATCTTATGGAGCTATATTTTTATAAATTTTTGGTAACCTTTTACAGCCATGTTCTCTCTTCTAATATGTATATGGACTCCAAATGGAACTAGTTCAACACTCAATCTTTCATTTTCGGAGAGACTGAGGACCACATTCAAATGCTAGGACAGAATTTGTAGTAAAATAGTTGCAATTGCTATAAATCATTTTTAAGGATGTGTAGTTTGGTTAACTTTGTATTTAAATCTATATATATATATGTATATATAAATATTTTGTGTGTCGAAAATTGGGATTTAAGCCCATGGACGACACTGACCACTCAGCTACAGGCCAGTTTTACTGATATTTACAGAAACTTCATTTCCTTATGATTCTGTTAAATTAGAACAGTTATATTTCTATATCCATAAAGTTAATTAAAAGAGAAATTATTACAGGTTTGTGGAGCAGTGGTCAACATAGATGGCTTTGTTCAAAAAAGACACTGGGTCAAGTTCCTGTATGGACAGCTTCCTACACAATCAATATTAAAAAGCTACTAGTCTACATACTAGTTCTGTTTGTCCTTTCTAGTCCTGTTCTTTTTGAAAAAAGAGAGATTGAACAGCTACATAGTTCTTGTAGATAATCTCATACTTTTCATTGAAGGAGTAAGATAATTATGTGTCCCTACATTTACTCATGGCGTTGTCATATATTTCAGGCTTATTAGCAGCTGGTGCAATGGCTCTATGGCACGGAGTCGAATATTATGAAAAGGACAAGATTGTCGGAGAAGAATATTACCAACAGTGGAACAATGTAAGTGATTGATCTATTGTGAAATTAAATAACTAATATTATTACAACAACATCAAATGAAATTATAGTGAAAGTCAATCAATCTCAGTTTATACATAAAGCTGTCAAAAAGAAAGTGCTGAACAAAAGTGCAGTCATCTTCATCATTTAGAAGTTTATAGAAAACCTTTTGGGTAGCTTCCGTGTTTTCTTTGTTTTTGTAATGATTTATTTCAAAATCATTTGAGTCTTGAGACAATAATGTAATGATAATTTCATGCATATTTCATGTCGAGACTGTTTTTATTCTTAATTATTTTAGATATGTCTCAACTGATTAAAGTTATGTTGGCTGTTAATAAATATTTGTTACAATGATCACTGATATACTATTTTTAATTTGAAGCTTACTTTAAAAAGATTTTAATGACAGCATGTGATCTGTTATCATGAAATGGTTCTAATATCAAATAAAAAAAATATTGATTCATTTTAACCCGAAATTTGATGGAATGAAGGTTTTATGTATAATAAAAAAATTGATGCCCATAACTTGTATTACACCTTTCACTAATGCTATGTTTTCAAAAACACAATTGAACTGAATTTAAGGAAAAGTAAAACTGCAAATGCATAAATTGAAATTCAAAAAGTTGATTATTACATATTTATATATCACTTATCTGATTGTAATAATTAAATATTAGGAATAGTTTTTATTTATCAAAAACATTTATGAATTCTGATAAATTCATAAATTTGTGTGATTCATAAAAAAATGTTTTACATCGTCATAAATATTAATGTCTTTCCAGCAAGAATTTACATCTACAAAGCGGTCAAATTATAGAAAAAAGAAAATTGATAATAATGTTTAATATGTCGAAACCCCTGAATACATTTAGGTCCTTCAAGATAACGCATCAATATGGTATGATTGGTCATTCATTTTGGCGTGGTTGAGCGTAGCCGTATCGTTCATCAGCTCGATAATGTTTTTCTGTGCGGCGGCTTGTCTGAGCAAAGAGAAGCGCAAAGAGCAGGCCAGCAACGTGCAGTACATCATGCCAGGTTAGGCGACAACAGGCGGCTGGGATAAATTAGCGAGGGCGCAAATCTAACCTTAAACTGTCAACTCTCTATTATGAGAGTGATGTACATTTTTTTCTGTAGTCGGCTGCTTCTGATTGTCGCCAAGATTGGGTGGAGTCAAGCTGTAATATATATGCTGTTGTTCATCATTATGAATCATTTCCCATTTTGCAAATTATTCACATAACGGTGCTTGATAAAATGCTAGAATACCAAAGAAGAGAATATCTTGCATATTCGTTCACCTACTGCTTTATTATTATTGTGCTAGGTAAATTGTATATCGTTTTATTTTATGCTTTTATTCATTCATTTTTTTTAGCACCATCTCTGTTATCAATGATACAACCAGGCTTTTTCATATTCATTCCAAATGCTTTTTAATTCCTCTCATTACTTAGAAGTATTAATATTCATTACCAAATTTATTCCATGAAAAATAAATGCAACACATGCAATGGATAAACTCTCTTACCAAACATACAAATTTGTCATACGGATAATTCAGTATGCAAAAGCCTGGTAAGTGATGTGGTTCATTAAAAAGATAGACAGTCAGTACTCTTTTCTCAAAAGACTTATCTAATTTAAATTCAAAATGAAAATACTTTAATATACCTTTTATATTAAGTTTCTCGTTTATGGTATAGTAAATACCTTAAAAAATGTCTATCTTTATTTCTGCAACTACACATTTATTATTTTTAGTAAAATATAATGTTGAATAACAATCGTTGAAAATAAAGACTAACAAATGCTTTTTTTCTCTTTCTTTTCATGTAATCTCTATTTGTTCTGCATACTCTTCACTCACTTGACACCGAAAATGGATATGCCACGAAAAAAATACTTATTGCGTATAAAATATGCGCATTGTACATTATTATTCCGCTTTTAATTATAAAATAACTAAACAATTATAATGGTTGAAATTCAAAATGATTTTAACATATTAAAAACTAACATAACACCGTAATAATTGAACAACAATGTTGATCAAAATTTACATTTGATTTATCGAATCATATTTGAATTAAATAAATATCGCGCATGATATATTAAATGAAAAAAAAATAGCTTCTGCGTAATAACTGCCGCATTTGGTACGACTGGTCTTATGTGGTGGCATGGTGCGGTGTGGGGCTGAGTCTCATCTCTGCCATTTTGTTTTCGTCGGCAGCCATTTGCCTGCGCGGGGAACGGGAGCGCGAGGAAGCACTCAACATGCAATACCTCATGCCCGGTATGTCAGAAATAAAGTATTCCAATTAAATTCCTAAATAAATTTTTAAAGAAAAGCACAGGTGTGATATGATGAAAGACCTACAAGAAGTTTCAGTATCCAAAATCCTTGTAGACAGTTTTCATTTTATGATATCGACTGAAGGTGCTTGATGGAACTTCAATATTAAATTTGAATTGTTACAACTTTGTACGATTCCATATGTCTTATCATATGGAATGGTGATTCAAATTTAGTTATCATTTTATTACTTAATACATATACTAATTCTTGCAATTGTTTCTAGTCCAGAAAAACCTGATTAAAATATATATTTATATTTAAAAGTTGTTTTAAATTCATATATATATTTCATATTATAACTCAAAGAGTTGAAGCAAGTCAAATGACACGAATCAGCATTTTTCCCAGATAAATAAATGAGAAACATTAGTATAATTTCATTTGTATATACATAATATAAATTCAAATGAAAGAAGACATCCAGAGTCGATTTAAAAAATGGCTGTAAAATTTAAATCAAATATTATTTTTAGAGAGGCAATACCAAAACACTTCCGCTTTTCATTTTAAAAAATAATTTAGGAACATAGAATATACAAAAAATATTTTTTAAATTTGCTCAGGTAAGTAATTATAGACTGAAAGATAATCTTTAATTTATTGGTATATTAATTAGTTCATTAAATATTATGATATTAGTTTACATATAATATTATTTATCAATGAATAAGTTAAACACACACAAAGGCATTGAGATCGATTGCAGGTTGACTACAATGAAAGTTTATGTACACACACATATATTGGTTATGGATAGTCTATGCAGTATCTTTGAATGTAGAAATTTTCGACACTTCTAGAAAAATCTTGATTTTGGTAAACCTTCCCTAGATTGTCGCACACCCCTTTCTCTACAAAATGATACGATTTATTCACTGAAAAAGGAAACTAATTTTCCCTAAATGTGAAGGCCAAATAATTATATATGATAGCCAATCGCAGCATTATATAACAAAATAAAATATTTAAAAAATGCTTCGATTACAGGAGATTAATATTGTATTCTCTTTGACAGAGATATTCTAATATCTATGACCCATATATTATGTAACATGATGAAATGGAATTCATTCATTAATTAAACATCTGGAGCTTCACATTATTATTATGAATTCCTAGAGAATAATATAACATTTCATCGTGTTTTAAAGATCTTTCAAATTAATGTAATTATTAATTA
The DNA here is from genome assembly GCA_028555115.1 of Himalopsyche japonica. Taxonomy (NCBI): domain Eukaryota; kingdom Metazoa; phylum Arthropoda; class Insecta; order Trichoptera; family Rhyacophilidae; genus Himalopsyche; species Himalopsyche japonica. The sequence goes on along the minus strand of JAHFWJ010000446.1, from coordinate 1,757,911 downwards.
TTGATTACAATGTATAATTATTTGTCCCTCCCATTAGTAAACTTTGATATCCATTACAAATTGCATTCTTTGTTAGGGATATTGAATATTTTTAATTTCGGCATTGGAAAGGTTTATCTTGATCTTTTGTACAAAGTGATTTGTTAAATTTATTTTGCATGATATTTTATGATTTAAAAATACAGTAGTCTCCAGTGTAAATTAGCCAGCGCAAGTGCCATTCTTTTTATGTAATTCGTGACTGTCTTATGGAGCGAGATCTTGAGTTTTGTGTTTCTCTAATTTGAAAAATGGTTAAATATAACCGATATTTTTCTTAACTATCTTACTCGATTATGCTGGAGTCTACTGTATGACGGAAAGCATGACATATTTGTGAATGATTATTTCAAAAAAAAATCCACCCAGGCAAAGTACTTGTATATAATTAAGCTGCCCATTATTTTTTTTACGTGATAGTCATTTTGTTCTTGTTTTTGGTATTTTTCCGAATACTTTGCCCTGTGTTTGAAAATAAGGCAGCTCCCATTTAGAACCGAAAGCTCTGATTGGTTAGTATAGCAGGTATTTGACCAATGGTAGAAATATAATATGTCACTTCCATCAGAAGTTCTATTTATTAGAAAAAAATGAGATCTTGAGTTAAATTAAACATAAAACATTGTATTTAAGCTGTATAGTTTTTTCCCTCACCAGAATAATGGAAAATATTCCAAAAAGTAATTTGACCCTGGTGCTAGTGGTTAACATTCAATTCAACAGGGTCAATATTTGAGAGTGTTTTCAATGTTTTGCATCATTTGAACTGTCTTAGTTATATATAAAATAAATGTAGAGAAGAATATAGTTCATAGTTTTTCTTAACATAATTTTTGACAGTAAATTTGGTCTCATTGTTTTATATTATGATTTCTCTCCAATATCAACATCTAAAGTGGTATTAAAAAAAAAGTGTCCTACACATAAAATTTAATTCACTACATAGACTGTTCTTTATAGATTATTAAAATTTATTTAATTTCGGGGTATACCAAATTAAAAAAATATGAATAGATTTTTTTTATATTCCCGGTACTAATATGTCTTTATGTCCAAATATAGTGTACCCTCAGAAGCAGCAATATGCGTATGCTGGATACCCACCGCAGCACTATCCCCCAGGTCCATATTACCATGGATCTCAATATGGACCATACAACTACTGAGGACGGGCGCAACTCGATACCACCATCCCTCGCCAACAAATTCCACCATATCAAAAGAGAGGAGCCAATTCAGACTTCCAGAATATAATGCATTCAGAATCATCAAATTCCTCATGTTCGAACTCCATAGCCAGTTTTCGTTCGATAAACGAAAATCGAAACACTATGAAAAATAAACCTTTGTACTCTTATGGAGTTCCGCAATCTAAGACCTTCCGCGACAGCTTGAATCGATACCCTAAAAATTTTAATTCGTCTAGATATTCATCTGCTTCTGATTCACTGCAACGGCCGCCTCGCAAACGGCTCTCTGTTGCCAGAAGCACCCTTTCAATGATCGAAGAGAACCCCTCCATGTTTAATTATTATAGGCCGAGAAGTTTCATTATGAAATCTCAAAGCGATCCGTCCATTTTGAGTAAATTAGATATGAATAATCATAGACTTAACGATCTAAGACGTGATAAAACATACTTTTCCGCGACATTAAACAGCAGTAGAACTGAAAATGACTACGAAACACCGAATCGAAACAATCTCGCTCGTAACATAAACGATTTTCGAAGGCATTCATTAGAGAATATGTCATATTATACACTACAACCAGAAACTATTGCCGCTAACAAGTCTGACCCTAAGACATATCATGATGATTATTTATTGAGGCAACAGATGCAGGGAATCAGAGTCCAGAGTAGGTCATATTATCCGCCAGATTTTAGAGCTATCAATCCCGGTGTTGCCGAAGGTTATTTATGGAATGGTCGTCCGATTGTGGCTTACAATAATCTTTACCTAGCATTTTTGTATTGATATTTTACTTTGAAATATTAACTGTCACATCCTTAAGATTGATAATAATGGATAGAATTTTACGCTACTTAAATTATATATATATACACTGTACAATCCGGTTCAATCGTGAACTTCAACGCACAACATCAATTTTAAAGAAATGGGATTGTTAGATCAATTTTTATACATGTGTACTTTATTTGACAGCAATTTACTTTGTAGTAAGACATTAAATTTTATATCTTTCAAATTATAATTGGATGTATTCTGCTATCACATCATGTTTGAAGATATTTAAATTTAGCCTACCTATGATATTTATTATTATCTATGGGCTATAACTGTCAAATGGCTTACTGCTTTAGAAAAGAGATGGCGTTGAAGTAATACTCATGGTTAATATCCCCTTTTCTGTTTTATAGGTTTTGTAATGTTGAATTTGATGATTCTTTTGGTGGTATTTTTTACTTGTAAATATGAGTGCATAAAAGGAGGTTCTCAAATATTTTTTCGATAAAATTATAGTTGCGCCATACATAAAGGTTGTTCCAAAATGTTCAAAATTTCCGTAATATTTTTTCCGTCTTAAATGTTTGTATTGTTCTATCTATGTCTTATCTTGTAGCTATTTTATATTGACAAAGACTGCAGTTCAACGACTGTGAGATTAAAATGATATTAAATCTTTTGGGTCTGTTACTCGATAAATGAATTTTTTAATTGTATTAGAAGACTTTGATATTTTTTTTCAACACTTACAGTTATGATTACTTTTAGTTGTTTCGTTTTCAAAAGCAAGTATTATTAAAGTGGAACATGTGGAATGAATTCGTGGGTTTTTTTTATTTATGAAGTTGGTGTTTTTATTTAAAAAAATATCATTACTGTGATAACAGAAAAAGCTTGATGAATTCAATCCACCTAAAAGGTATAATTACACTTTGTGTCAAGAAGGTAGATATATATATATGTACGCAAATGTTTGCTGGCTATATCAATGTGAAACATGTTTTTCTGCATTCTATACATGACAAGAATTATCCAAATTTTCAATTGTATTTCTTTATATTATAATCAAATTGTTCTGTCTAGCATCAGACACTAATGTCGCAGATGCTTACAATAAAATTAAAAACTCTCTAAGGCGTCCAGACGAATGCATAAAAATAATATCAATATATTAGATTATGTGAACTTCTTCTGTTCTCTCGCATATTCACTGACTTGGCACAAAGTATTGGCACCTTTATACTGTTAGATAAACGTTTTTTTAATAAAATATTTGTATTTGAAATTTTTACCTCTATATAGGTTAGAAAAATCATCTTATAATTGTGCCTTTTTATATAATATAATATATCTTTAAAATTTTATGATTTTTAGTTTAAATTACTTAATCGTCGATCAATGAAGCGTTTATTTAAGAAATGCTGAATTGATTAAATATTTTTTGAGCCGAATGTGTATTGAGAGTTGTTGGGAGAGTTCATTCAAGCATTTAAATCTAAACGCGAATATTGGAAAAATGTGTATTTTCACAAATTATTAATTTTAAGACAATTATTGTTTGAGTGCTAAGTAAAAGTAAGATTTTATTGTATCTGCCAAACCTGCTGATTTCAGGCTGAAAATGAATGAATGGTTGATATGTTATTAAATGAATTATGTATTTAATTTAAGTATATATCTTTAAACGCAGAAATTAACACGAAAGAGTTTTTCTTTGTTCTTCTTTCGAAATTATTATAAACAGCACACAAGAGTTACGCACATTATTCACATTTAGTGTACAGGATAGTGTTACCATAAAAAAATCCTTATTTATTTAAATGCTTTCGTTTTTTTATGTTGTAATCCCTTCTGTACATTTCTTCCAATATGGTTATATTAGACGTGTTTTTATTTTTATTATAGTATACGTAAATAATTTATGCAAATCAGATGAAAATATTTTTTCACCGTGTTATAATGGAGTTCTACCAAGTGAAAGCCAATTCAATCAAGAAAATATTTTTATCGAAGAAAACTTCTAAAATGTAATCCATTCAAATATCATTTTATTAGCTAGCCATATATTTGAAAATAAAGAAAATATATAATCAACACTGACTGAATTTTAAAGAAATGTTAAAATCACATGGTAATTTTGTTGTTTTAAGAATTATAAGGTGCTTCGAAGGATTTTGTATTCTCAAAATAGTTTATTTCATAACTAAATTCAAAACGAAATCATAAGAATATACTGTGTTCTTTAATAGTATCAAATTAGTTGACTAAGAATATAATGTTTTGTAATGTATCTATAAATAACAAATAAATATAATTTTATATGAAACATATAAAATAGAAAAAAAATTGTTTATTATTGCTTATATTAGTTCTATTACCTCTTTATAATCATATATTAGACTAGATATTATAAATTTAATCAATTTAACCCTTTGCACTCGAATGCCGCCATAGAGGCGGCATTGTAAGTTTATTGTATACTTTTAACATTTTTTATAAGTCGATTTCAACTAGATTACAATAACAAATCATTAGGGATTTATTTTTGATAAAAAACATAGCCAAAGATAGTCGGCTTGCGTAATATCAATAAATGCTGTCATCGAAATGCATGGTGAATCCTGAGTGCGTACTTCAACTGTTCCTACAGAAGACCGTCTTGCAGATAAATTACATATATTACATTCAGGGACTAAGAAAGACTGTGCAGTATCTTCAAATAGAAAAATTTCTGGCGGGAGATCGGAAACACGGCTGTTTTGCGAGACCTGTGTAACTAAGCCAGGATTACATGTTGGCGATTGCTTTGTGAAATACCATAAAATGAAGAATTACAAATAAAATAAAAATATGTACATTATATTCATTATATATCTATTTAACAGAAAATATAAAAAAATATATATTTTCTTAATTTTACATACATTTTTTTTTATTACTTTGATTCATGTAGCGAATACGATTTTTGCAAAAAAACGCGTCGAGTTGCTGATAGGCAAATACGAAAAAGTGCTCGAGTGCAAAAGGTTAAAGTGCACTTGCAAGCATTGATTAATTTTTTAAATATAATTATAAGCAAATCAAAGAGTTCAGAAGTAAATATTTTATGATGGTATTCAAAAAATCTGGATAGGTCTGGCTGGTATTTGGTGAGGGTTAGGTTCGGATAGGTAAGCATTATTGAGATTTAGGACTGGGTTATGAAAATATTTCAAACTATGTTCAGAAGTCTTGTGGCATTACTACTCATGACAAAAAATAACCTTAATAATTGATTTACAAGATGCTAAACCAAAGGTACACAAATTGTATTAGTTTAAGCACCATCGTTGATCTTAATGCGTTCAGAGAGCATGAGACTAAGTATCAGAGGTTGGAATTCACACAGCATTATGACAATGATTTTATGTGTTTATTTGAGCATTTATAAATAAAATCAAGACGAATTTGAAGGATATCTCAATGTACAATTGTCGCATTGGCTGGTTATTTTTTAATTTAATGGTCATAAATAGGAAAAGTAAGAAAAAAACCTGACAAAAAAATACTTTATATATACCTGAAAATATACTTTTTTTAGTTGTATCCGTGTTGTTGGTTAATGTCAAAGTTGGAGTGATGTTTTTTTAATGACTCCAAAGCCCTGGTAAAAATTATATTAGTTTCCAAGCAAAGACATGTTTTTTTTCTCTTGAGATGTTTCAAATAATGATATTTAATCTGCTTTCTGAATTGGCGCTTCACAATGTGTAATATATTATTTTAGGGTAGTTTACTACAGGTTAGTATTGCAGCCAAAGTTGTGAGAATTTCATCAGAATCAGAGAAACCACATTATTTTATAAATTTACTTTACATTTTATTATTTAAAATTCATTACAGAATATTTCAATACACAATAAATTACATGGACAGCATAAAGTTCACAGTAAAATTGATTATGATTATTGTATAATATTTATCTTTGTACTTTATAAAAGTATATTATATAGACTTACAGAGTGATAAAATATGTTTCTTCAAAATGGAATCCTATAGAGGAGATGAAAATTAAAGGCACTCAACATAAATTCTTTTGATTTTTAGTATTGTCACACAATTAACTCAATGTCACTCAAATATTAGTTAGTAAAAGAAATAATAAATACCCACAAGAAAAATGACTGGATATTTTAATAATATAAACTCAAAATTTTTATTATTAGCAAAATAACGAACTTGTTAAATATTATTAGTTTTTGTTTTGCACACAAGTGAAGATCACAACTTTAATAAAATATTGTTGTAACAATTACATGATTCAGTGTGTTATTGTTTATTATTGACTGCAACTAATAGTGTTTGTTTATGCAACCTACAATTTGAGCAATAGTCACTTGATTCGGTTTGGGCATTGATTAATAGATAATCATCAAAAACTTTATGATAAAATACACTTCATCACAAATGGTACTTCAAAAATTAAAAATTAGAAAAGTGACCATTCACTGTGAGCACCTCTAGTATACAACATCTACTTTGCGTACATAAAGAAAGAACGTAAATTGTCTATGTGAAATGATTGAAAAAAGCATAGAGTATGAATTCATGCAAAGGTAATTAATTTGTTAACATTGGCAATGTTCAAAACTTATAATAGTTAATAAAAGATAGCACTGGATTTTCTAATAATTGTAGCAAAATATTTCGTTATCAATTAGATTCGTAAACAATAAACATCAATTTAAAAATTACAATTTTTTTGTATTGTATAAAATACAGCAATCCCTTTGAGACCATAAAAATTAACTCTATGATGAATCTCTGACATTTTGGCGGTATTGAGTTGTGAATCAAGTGTTGTTTGTGAATTATTCTTTATATCAGGGATATTTATTTTCCATATATATTTTTCCCTTGATTGGGATACAAGTGATATTCTTTGGACAACAAAGACTCAATAAACATTGGGAAAGGAAGAATTTTTATTTTAGGGAAAAATATGAGGGAACACATTACATATGATGTGAATACGTAAGAGTAAAAGTTTCGCTATTAAGCTGTGGAAGGATTGCATTGTTGTCTTTATTGTATGGAAGTACAGCCATATAGGTCGGCATAGGCTCTCAGAATTTTACATATGGAGTCAAAAAATTTGTGCCTAAACTAATAACCTTTTTTTTTAATAAATTTGCAAACTAGAATTATCCGATGTTAGGAATTTAAAAACATGACAGAAATCAATTGAAACCCAATGCCTCGTTTTTCATGTTAATAATTTCCCTAAAACCTAAGATGTAAACATTTTTGTATAAATCCTTTTGTTTTATAGTTGGAATGAATTGATTTCATACTTTTTTATTATCAAAATGGTATTCTGATCTTTTTAGCATATTTAACTGTGAGAAAAATTGACTGGATATTTTGTTTGCTATGTCCAATATTGTGGTTATACTGTCGTATCATGGGCAAAAGGTCATCCATTTGGTTGCTGTAAAAATCTATCTTTAAAATAGATTCATATTTATTTATTTTAAAATAAATCAAACTACAATACTGAAGAGATTATGTTGTCACATAAAAATAAAATATTCCTTCAGTTTCATTTGTATTTGAAAAACTTCAAATAAACCTCATACATAACTATGGTTGTATTTTTACTTGAGGCATGAATTATGATATGCAATGAGGATGAATTGATATGCTCTCCTTGCTCAAAATATTATTGAAATTAATGGAGGTGAGAATTGTTGATAAAAATGCATCATATGTGAAAAATGAAGATCCCATTGTTTTAAGAGTTAAGTAATCCTTGCTATAGGGAGAAATAAAATTTACAGAACTTAAATGAATAGCAAAGGGAAAACTGTATACTAAATAATATTATTACAGTGGACTGTCAACCATAGGTCCTGGATTAGCCAATGCATTCTTTCTTTCTTGGATGGCATTGACCAGTTTTCGATGTGGACCAATCGGAAGTCCTAATGAATTAATATCAGATTCTGTAAGCAGCATAAGAGAGTCGAGGTCTATCTGTTCTTGTATGAACTTGGGAGCGAATTGAGAGAGTCCCCAAGCAGTGAGGAATCTTTGCAATGCTGCAGAACCCGATTCTTCTTCGTCTTCGTCTGATGATGCCGATGAGCTCTCTGAAAGTTTATATTGTACATTAGTGCTAAATTGTAGAAAACAATTACTCAATAATAAATAGACAAACACCGTATTGGCACTAATATATTGCAATGTTTTGCAGATACTTTGATTTAAGGTGTTTTTGATTGCAGGTGTTTGCTTTCTTTCCTGGATCTGGTAAAAGTAATAATACATAGAATTAAAATGTGCGTGCTGTGTTTCTTTATCACATTACTTCCATTCAACACCTGTCCGGGATGTTTGTGTTAAGTAATTGCTACACATGGATTTCTCGAGGTCATTTGGATTTACCGCTATTCCACACCCCTCTAATGTTTCTATATATAATAATATAGAAATACAATAAAAATAACCTTCTACAAAGAAATTATTGAATTAATTCAATCATATTGTAACCTGTAAGCCTATCGTCATTCCACCGAGGCTTGATAGTGCGCTGCCTGGCAGCTAAGGATCCTGCAGACCCAATGGATAATTCTTCTCCGTGATTACCAGTTCCTGCTGGGCCGGTTGTTACGTGACTTGGATTCATTGAGTTTAGAGTCGCAGTTATTGAGCGTCTGAAAAATATTTCATTTGAAAATCCCTTATTAAAAACATTGTTTTTTGACTAAGAAAGCTCTCATTTTGAAGAACTAGATGTTGAGAAGCAGAATAATAATTAGTTCATGTAGCTTCTGTAGAGATAAATTTGTTTAGAGGTTCATATTTTCCACATTGCGAACAAACATAGTATAAAAAAAAACAGTTTATATAATATATTATACCACACTTATTGCTTTGTAGACATGTGATGATTTTGTGCATTAAAAGTTAATATCATTAATAATAAATATACCACACCTTTTACTATAAGGATTGACATTTTTAATATGTGTAATAAAATCAACACTCATTTGAAAATTTTAAATGATAATCCTAATAAAAAAGTCAAGCATCAAGCGTCAAGAGTCTATTTTATTTTAAAAATTTGGAGCAAAACATAATAGTCAATATTGGATACATGATTGTAAGCATATTATAGGTTTGATGAGCGTCTGTCAATTACCTGAATGCAACACTTCCAAAACCCGGTCTGTCGAAAATACTTGCTGGTTCCTGCAGCATAACTTCTTGGCCTAAGCCACTGTCATCCGCTGCCAAGAAATCAGGGTGACTGATTGATCTAGAAAGTGTAAAATGATCAATTATACTACATCAATTTTTTCTGTGATAGTATTTCTAGCTAAGTCTTTCGAGAGTAGTTTTTCAAGTTGCTCAAATGTGTAGTATACCTTTCACGTTGGTACAGATTCATCATTAGTAAAATATGGAAACTTATTTTCTTTTCACATTTGGTAATTTTCAGGAGAGTAAAATAAATGTTTTGATTAAATTACATTGCTATAATTAATTCCTTTTTAAGATTTTTCAAACTAGTATTTTTTTTCCTCAAATGATCAAAAGTGAATGACTATTTATTTTTTGTGGCCGTCTTCTTGATATGGTAAAAATTTGGTTCCATAAAAATTGTAAGAATTGGATAAATGTTTTCGTTTGTCAGAGGTTTAATTCTAGCAATGGGGTAATAATTCATTTGAAGTAAATACTTCAATACTTTTATTACTAATGACTACAGAGTGCAGCGGTAAATGTAATTGGCTTCTGTGACATATCTCATAAGATCGAGTCTCAGTGTGATTGGAATGTCTAAAAAATCACTTCCACCAATTCGATTCCATAAACAGCGGCATATTGAGAGCAGTTAGTTAAGACTAGTCCTGTCATAGCTCTAAGTCTTTTATCTCTACTCGTTTTGTAAAGAGAGACATTGAGCAACTGAATAACAATCAGATCTCATAGGAAAACTTCTGTTAAGGAAGGTATCTTTTTTAAGAAGCAAAATGCTTCACATTAAAAGTGGAAATGTATTCAAAATAAATTATAATAAAGTTCTGCCAAGTAAATACCAAGATGTGGTTGAATAATATTACTTTTACGTGGATATGGTCTATTGTTTGGGCCCCAGGAGATTTGAAATATGCCCTTATGGTGGAAAAGGTTCAGAAGAAATTTTTGAGACTTCTTTACTTGAGAGCATACGGATACTATCCGTGGCTTTATCCAACTGACTTTATTTTGGGTATGCTCACTTTTAATAGTTTGAAAAATCGAAGAGAAATATATCTAGCCACATATTTCTTTCGACTAATTCGAGGCCAAAATGAGAATTCTGCCATCCTTAATAATGTAAATTTGTATGTTCGGATAGTTTTTTAAGAAATCGTGTACATAATTTGTTTGTTCTTCCAAAGTGTAGAACCAGTCTGCCAATGGGGATGCCAATGGTAAGAGCATTAACAATGTTCAACGGTATTGCCTCGGATGTTGACATATTTCATGTGGACGAAAGTGAGCTCAGACGAATGCTATTTTTTCACTTAAAGTAGACATTTCATGAGCTTACTTGGTTGACTTTCTTTTTTGCAATCATTATGATTGTTTTATATTATTTGTTGAATTTTTATATTTTGTATTTATATATGTTAATATGTTACGGTGCAAAAGCATTGCATTAATAATTTGTAAGTTTTGTACCGTATAGTTGTAATAAATAAATAAATAAATATTTATCGATGACGTACCTAGTAAGTCCAGATTTCCTCGGCACATCGAGCCCGTCTTGGGCATCTTCATCATCATCCACGGAGAAGACATCAGCTATTTTTCCTCGTTGATGCGGTCCGTTCTGAGCAAACGTACCCACGTACATCACTTCAGAGTCTCGCCTCAGTCCTGTTAGCGAACGGATAGATCTATGTCCGTCCATTTCTATTTCTCCAATCTGAATTGCAAAAACAAATATATTCACATATACGTTAATAAAATATGGTATAAGCATAATAGTGTGGGGTAGCACAGTCAAAAGGGTGTCCATTTAGGCTGCAAGCCTTTAACACTCGTATATTTTTGAGTAACCACTATCAAAATATATACTTATTTGCATTCTGTTGAGAAGTTAGCAGTCAGTGGGTTAAGCTTATGTTTCAATGACAGTATGTTTTAACGATTCCAATATTTATCGGTAAAAGTCTGTAGTGTTAAGGTTTTTTTTACCAGTTATTATGACACTCATAAAAATGATTTGTTTTAATTGATTTATTTGCGTAAATATGTTTAAAAATTAGCAGTAAAAATATTTTTTAAATAATTCTGAACCTTGAAATCATCATTATTTTTGTTGACCGTCCCATTCTTCATTTTGCTGGCCAGTGCCCGCTTTTCCACAGCGCTTTTGCCGCGGTGGCCTGCGGAAACTGTTCCAGTCAGAGTGCTGAATGTAGGTGGAGCATTATCACTGATAGCCGTTAGGTTACCTGAAAAATTATTCATCAGTTATTGTGATAGCAAGTAATTATTTGTTGAAACAAATAGTACACAAGTTCTTGGATCATTTTGAGTCCTATCATTTACATTTAGATTTTTTTTGCATCATTTTATTTGAAAGATATCATGTTCGGTGTGAAGCGTATGACTTCCTGAAAACTGCATGTAATTCAACCTCTCAGAAATAAGATGGAGTAGGAGGACTTTTGGTTAACTAATCACTCATGCTATACCCCATTTTTAGGATAACGTGGGAAAGAGTTTTGACATCAATGAATTAATGAAATCATCCACACTGAAATGCGAATCTGTGTAATTTGTAATTGCCGCAATCAAAAACCACTGCAAAATAGACTTGGCCCAAATATTACCAATAAAATAATGAATATATGAATCCTATATTATTAACAATATCCATTCAAACCTTGACTAGATGATCTGGTAATTTTTTGTTTAAGTGCCATCAAAACAGTGCTCGGTCTGTGCGGCATAGTCTTCAGGGTTTCGTCTGTTGATCCTGCATATAATCCACCGCCTTCCCACTCTTTATTCCATTTCCTCAATTCTTTCTCGGCCATTATTTCTGCTTTGGATTGCCGTTTGTTATACTGCTTAAGTGTCTCTTTACTTTCTTTTTTTGCTTTTTCTTTCATTGCTTTTGCTTTTTTTCTGGAAAATATTAAATATTATAATAGATGAGACAATTAAAACTGCATTTACCTGGTATTGGGATAAAAAATTATATGCATTATTATAAATGGAAGTAAGACCACCTTGGCGTGTAATTAAGCCTGTTATGTCTCTGACCAGAGCAGGATAGTTAAGGTGGTAGGTTGAAAGCTTCTGAGTGGATATTTATCGCATAAGATGTACCACAAACAAACAGCTTAGTATTTTCTTGGGAATAATTGGAGCTACAGTACTGTATGAACTATTTGGAACACACAGCTGTACATACTAAAAACCAATTACCGTCGCTTGAGATTTGCAAGCTGGTTAACTGTATTGAATTATAACTGCATTTTGAAAATGGATGTGTAATATATCAGGCGTGAGATGCTTTGTAACTGGCTGGGTCATGCGCTGCAGATGGTTCTGGAGATCTTTAACAATGTTAGCCTCTTTTTTAATCGGTAAGAAATCAGATCTAGATAGAGGATCTATAGGATATGTTCAGAGGAACTGAAAGATGTCGACCTTTCCTAATATGATTGGCTGGTCAAAAGCAATCTTGGAGATGCAGTGGCATATGCTCCACATAATTGGTAGTTATAGTAAATGAAAACAGACAAAAATATAATCCGTTGCAAAACCCAGATATAATATTCGTTTTTTCAGTTTTAAATCGATGAGTTGCGTTGTAATGTTTTTAACATAATATTCATTTAATCAACGTAGTTATAAATAAAGCATCATGATTTTAAACAAAAATCCAATTGGAATTCGGTATCAATAAGAATGGTTAATCAAGGAAAAACTAATCTCTTTATTTATAACTAAATAATGCCAAAAACAAATTTTTTGATAAGAATAATCTCCAATATTCGTGAAAAAATTCTATAAAGTTCATGTGACTCAAATTAGCCAAGTTTTAATGGACAAATGGCATTGATTGGTGCTTTCCAAATTGTGCTGTACGGCTTTTAGGGAAGGAATGCGAAATATTTCCAGTAGAATTGATTATAAGAACAGCTGTCTATTGCAAAAGCAGCATTGGTAACAATCTTTCTTTTTGTAACAACTTACTATCATTACTTATAATAAGAAATTATGCACATATCATGCCTTCAATAAAGATTCCCAGAGAATAACCTTTTCTAATACCAAACCCGATATTGATCTGTTATGTCAAAATATTCAACTGGTTCGCTCTCTTTAATTTTTTTGTAAACTTTATGTTATGATTAGTTTATTTTATTGCAATTTGTAGTAATTTTATTTTGAAAAATGACTCATAAGCAAGTTATTCCATCAAAGTAACTATAATATTTTATTTAATGTATATGTATTAATGCTGAGTGTTTTACAATATTTGTGAACTCATTCAAGTTAAAGAATTAAATGCTTTTATTTCATTAGCCGTCAAATAGTAGAAGATAAAATGAATTACTGATTGATGTTTTCCATTCTAGCGGCGACTGAATCGAGGTATTGAAGAATATCTTCTCTATTGTTTATAGCCGCCAGCTCTTGCGCCATGTGATTATCAATGTCCACAGCGTACAGGTTTGCACCGAAGTTCACCAGGAATGTGACGCATCCCTTATGACCTCTCGCTGCAGCGAGATGTAATGCCGTATTTCCAAAATGATCAGCTTTGTCAGGGTCACCTCTGAAAACATAAATGCATTATCGTTTTAGTATCACAGCATCAAGAGGAAAAAACTATGATCTGTATTATTAATTATTAATTATCAATAGGGTACGTTTTGATTTAGGTATTTCTTAACCTTTCCAGGAGTATGGGCGTACTAATAAGTTGGCGCGATTTTTTCGTAAAGGAGTATGGACGTACTTGTCGTTTATGTCAACAATTATTATGATAATATATTCAAGTGCTATGTGTCAATGGTTTGTATCCCTGGATTATGCAACTGGTTTTATTATGATAAAACTCTAAAAACGTGAGTTGTATTGTTTTTACAATGATTTGATTAAAAAAAACGGTATGTAAAAAAAACTCACTCCTCACAGCACAGTTAAAATAAATTAGTTACTCCTAATCAGGATCTTTATTAGTAAACTATTTAGTTCCTGTTTCGTATAATGTCACAAGTCTCTGATGAAGATATTTAAAGGTATCTGTGAATAGTATATCCTCTCCAATCATAATGCTAAAAATTGATTTATTAAGCAAATCATTAATCAGCGGCTTTATCCTAAGTTCAATCATTTTTCCCTACTCATTTTTTAATTGAGTAATTGAATAACAAGTGATCCTTCTAGAACTCTATTACGAGTTCAAATGTTCAGTATTGGGTGCAAACATGGTCACAGCAAATAAAGTTATCATTTTCTAATGAAAATTTTTAAGACTCAAGGCAAGGTTGAATTTAAAGAACTATACTGTCATAAATTTATGATAAAAATGTATCGAATGATAAGATATTTACATAATAATTGTTTGGCATAAAAATTATCATTTCATTAGTGTGTTGTAACAGCTTCTTTGCTGTCGCTCATAACTGATTTTGGTTGAACATTTTAATCCAGCCATTACAAAATCTTTTTGATCGGACCAAAAACATATGTTTGCTGTTAGGCTGGGACATTTTTAAACTATGGCAAAAATATATATGAGGCATTAAAATTGGCAGGTAAATTTGGCTTATATCTTGGTAGGTCATGGTCGATTTGATCTAAGAAATATTAATTCTATAAATACAGTAATAAGAAAAGAAATTCAGAGCTCAGCTTTGATTTAAAATGTTTAATTTATGATATCGACTGAATGTGCTTGATGGAATTTCAATATCAAATTTGAATTGTTGCAATTTTGTACGATTCCACATGTTTTATCACTAACGACCAGGATTTCGCCTTTTGGCATCTTCAGGCATTCTATCACACGGTTACTGATAATATATAAACCAGATGATTGAAAATATTGTGCAATATAATTAGTAAAGCTTGTAACCTTTAAATTATGAGATGAGATTTGAATGACGCTATTATTTTGAGGCATATTTTTTGCAATATACTGATGGTAGATTTTTACGAAGTTATGATAGTATGCAAATAAAATCATAGAGGACATCGCTTACCATTTGATGCCATCGAGAGTGAAATAATTTACCTTCTATATTTGCTCAACCCAAAACAAAAAAGTCGGGTAACTGAATAACAATTATTGTTTTTAAAAATAATTACTGCTAAGATAAGCTCTGTCACAGGTCACTACACCACACGTCATGTTTCAGGATGGTGCTCATAGGTTCAAATCCTAGTAAAGACAACTTTACGTTGATTTATAAATTTAGGTACAAAAACATGAATGTCTATGATTCCTCGAATTCTTTTCCACTCATTCGATTAACTTACAAGGAGTCCTGAACCGGTTCTATACTTTTATTCTTAATCTCAACTAAAAAAAGATATTGAATAATTGGCTAACAATAGTTGTTGTACAAAAACTTCTGTTAAGATGAACTTTGGTAGGTGTGTATATGCTTTAAGACTTGGTTAAGAAAAAATATGACTCACAATGGAAAAATAATAAATTTAGGTCCTGCAAATATACAGGAAGAATTCCAAAGGCCCGGGTATTTCAAACATGTTTAAACAACTTATATTCTTTAATTACTATCAGTAAAAAATTTTTTTTTTGCTTTTTATACTTATTTTCACATATTGAACATTTAGAGATAGCCAAATATTTTTTCAGAGAATTTGGTTGTATGTCTGAGATGCATATGGCAGTAATTTGTTACTCATAAAGTGAGCCCGATATGCATATTTTGCTTGCAGTATAATTGAAAGCAGGTATACAAAACATGTATGTACTTATAATATTTTCTTTCCTGCTTTTGCCAAGTTGTACCTTATATTTACAAATATTATTTTGTGTTATATCAGCATCTTTTTCTCGCAGCCGTAATAGTATAATCGGACTAGAGTTACATACTATGTGCATTATTCAAAAAAAAAGAACTATTTCTTCAACATAACATATGAATTCCATTATTAAATATATTTGTGATAAATTATTTAAAATTATTCAAAGTCTAAAATTATTATTTTGAAAAATATTTTTTCAATTCAATGTTTTTTTTGTTTATATGGTTTTACAACCTATATAAAAGATTTTTTTTTTATTATACTATACATTATAATGATGAAATTCCAAAAAAAAATAACACTGATAAGCTAAAATTAGCTGAAATAAATAATCTAATATAAAAAATACCTTGGTATTTTATCATGGGCATTTCCCAAAAGGGTCTGGGATTAAACAGATTAATATTGTCAGAAGCATCATAATTTCCCTTGAAATACTTTAGTTATTGGAAAAAGTGATATTTAATATTATTGGAAAACAATCATATGAAAAATTATCACGAAACAAGGTATAGAAACAGCAGAAAAAATGTATTGTCCTCGAAATTGCCATAGATAAATAATATCTGAGTAATAAATTATTACCATGATAATGATTTATCGATTGTCTGTTATCATTTAGAAGGAATAATTTGTGTGAAAATAAAACAGATAATCATTATCAGTTTTTTTAAATAGATAATATCATTATTGCCTGATAATGTCTAATACAATAAATGTTTGCTTTTGAATTATTAAAAAAATGTACAATGTATATGCATTGAGTTTGAGTGCCATGAAAATGAATCATATCTGTTGCTGTGCGTACACCATAAATGACTATAACTCGGGTCAATATTGCTTGTTTCCCTCTTCGAACATTTCACTGAACACCACATTAACCTGTTCCTTGCTGGGTCTTTTAATGGATATTCCATCATCGATCATTCAAAAATGAAATCGAGTTATATTTTAATATAATGACTAGCATATACATGACAGTGTTAACACTGTTATCGCAATTATGACATTTTTGATAATTAACCGCCAATCAACTGTCTCAGGAGTTTAAAAATTAGCAGTCAAAAGATTAACATCAGGTTGGAGCATGGATACCTAAATGTTTCACTTGTTGAATTCACATTGATCGAAGAAGACATGCATAATATACTTAATACAGAAAATGTAAACATTCATGACCAGGTACATTTCTTTTTGGTCTGAAAAAGCAATTATGTGTGGTCATACTGAAGGAAAAGTGAATTTGATAAAGTCATGAGTAGTATTAATCTCATGTAGAGTATTTCTTCTGAATCTTTTCCATCATAAGTGTATAAGTATTTCAAATTCTTTGGGCCTTTTGATGTGCTTATTGATGCTACAACTCCGTATTATATAGTTCAACAAATCTCCGCAAACAAGTCTGGCTAAGCAAATAAAAATACACCATAAAACATTGTTTGCATGATTATGTCCAATTGATAACTGGGTTTTGCTTATCGTATAATTTAAGATATTTGGCAGTAAATAAGATGAAATAATGATATTTAAATTGTTGTCTTACCCTCTCCCGCACAGTATTCGAAGAGCATCCAGGTGTCCTTCAAAAGCTGCCCATAAAGTGGGAGTCATCCCGGCTTCGTCACGGCCATTGCATTCCTTCCGGGTCGCTTGCTTCAGAATTTCCAAGAGATTATCTTTGGCAGCTCTAGAAAACAGAGAAAAATCATTTTTATTATCTATTATTAGATTTTAACATATCTAAAGTAGAAACTTCCTAAAAATACGAGTATTTAGGCTTTTACGATTCTTAAATGTAGTATTATGGGCATGTAGATAAGTCGTCTCCGGTTGGTAAGAGAGCTCAGGGTCGGTGTGAACTTTTGCCCAAAGTATGTTTTATTCGTATACTATGGCAAAAGCTTCCAACCTTTTAAAGTTGAAACAACATGCTATTTATTAAATTTGAATTGCTACAACTTTGTACGGCTCCACATGCTTTGTCACTAACGACCAGAGTTTCGCCTTTCGGCACCTTCAGGCATTCTATCACACGGATGCAACGGAACTGACATAAAATAAACAGTTAGCAACTGAAGTAAATTCTGTTACATCCATGTGATAGAATGTACGAAGATGTCGAAAGGCGAAACCCGGGTTGTTAGTGACAAAACATGGGGAATCATACAAAATTGTAACAATTCAAATTTGATATTGAAATTCCATCAAGCACCTTCAGTCGATATCATAAATTATATGCTATTTGTTGTTTATTTCAATTTTTATTTTAGTGAAATCAGATAAGAATCATACAAAAGCATTTCTTTGGAAAAAATATCTGGTCTCCAGTCCTGGAACCCAGTAGAAAGAAGATTATTTATATATATTTTTTTTATGCCCAGAATCTTTTAAAGAGTGAGTATTGTATAGCATACTGAAACCGCCTAGTACCTACCCTGGCTTTGCTAAACACTAGTCCTGCATTAGCTCTAACTGTCAATCCTTAAATTATTCAAAAAATAGAGGTGGAGCAATTGAATAACATAAAATTATACAACAGCTTCTTTTGAGATAAAATCAATCAAAATTCTTTACTAGTAATTAACATAATTCATACCGATCGAATCATGAGCAAAACAGTGTCTGATTATTTGATAAAAAAGTGAAACTATGAACTAAAAATTTAATTTTATTATTCCACCAAGAATTGACTTAAGGTGATTCTAAATTCAGAGTTCAACTATAAACAACGCCGTATGATTTAATATATTATATGTTACGACCCCCCTCTTCTCATAGGTACGTTTCGTCACAATTTTTTTCTTTTTTATCTTTATAACAATGTATTAGTGACAGGGCGTCTTTTGGGGGTCTAGAAGGAGGGGCACTTTCCATTTTTTTCCTTTTTGTGCTGAATTGCATGCGAAAGAAAAAATCACCAAATTGGATACTTTTGCCCACCCCCCTGGAAAAATAGAAAAAAGAAACACGTCTTTGATTTTTTAGCCTTAAAAAACCTTCAATGTAGTTTTTACGACCCCAGGACTCTTCGCAAATCATTTAATATAATACAATCTGAAGGAAGTGTTTCAGTTAGTAAACCGGAAAGAAGTTGCATTCAAAATGTCGCTGACAGCAGAGCTGCCGTGGCACCAATAGATAGGAAATGTCGTCCAAATGACCATGCACCATGCATTGTTTTTCAAATAAGGAAATGAACTGCTCAAATCCCAGTGGAGTACCAAAATATTTAACAATTTTAAAACTGTGATCTTTATCTATAATAAATAACTTTACTTTACCAATCATGTTCGTCTTAGAGATGTTACAACATTAAATGAATTTATATTTTTTTTACTTAACTTTGAAACACTAGAAATATTTTATAGCTGTACTTTATTTTTTTCTCTGTACGGTAGTTATAAACACAGGTGAATATTATTCTGATATAAAAGGCGTAAATTATTTCTTAAATACACGTTTCAAAAAATATTTGTTTCAGAATAACACGAAAAGGTATCATAAAGTAATTTTAACAAAAGGTGGGTAGTTAATCTTTTTTGTCAACATTGCCGCACGTTAGGGTTGCCAATACAATTAATTATTCAATTTAGCTTATCTACGAATATATTTTATGAAAAAAAAGTATACATCAAATACCAATATTAAATATTGATGAATTCATCTATCTAAGGTTTCGTTATATTTATTTTTGTCCGAAATGGTTGGAAAAGATCGTTGCTAGACTATAGAAATTATCACAGAAATAATATATCTTATAATTGAATCAGATACGAAAAAAAACGAGAAACAACTTTACACGGAGCTAAAATAAAAATACCTATCATGCATACAAAAAATAAATAATTTAAAAGCAATTATAAAAATGACAACCCTGCAGTTGCATGACCTGTTGTATGAAAAATGCAAGTAACATCTAAGCAAATTTTCCTCAGTAGTTACTCTCTCATAATAATTCTTGTGATATTGCTGAATAATATAATATATAATATTGTTAAGATTGATGATGTTATTTAAAATGGATTTTTGAAGTGTGCGTTTAATTAGTGATATCATGTTATCAAAAGCTACTAGAGGGTTTTGTCAGATGGTACCCATCCTATGTTCAATGTCTTATAACGTATAATTTAAAGCGCATTATTTTGCATGGCTGTAGACACAATTTCGGAAATTACACAAATAATTTCTATTATTTCAAAGAGATGCACTTATGTTTAATTGATATACGAGAGAATTTATAAATTTAACGAGGATAAAGTCCTGCCAAAATTTCCGCGGTAAAAATTAGCTGTAGTCCTAAGTAAATTAGAAAATTGAAACTATTCGAGAAACTACGATTAACGAAAACGAAAAAAAAAAACCTCACGATCAAATGGTACAACAAATTTGTGTAAGCGTGGTTTGTGAAAGTGTAAGCGTGGGTGAAATACAACCCCAAAAATTAATGTTGTTGGAAAAATACCATTAATTTTTATAATAAGGGTTCATGATTCAGTTAACTTACAGCAGATTTGAAAATTATCAATTTATTACGAATGTTATGAATATTATGAAAGCCGATAAATCAATGAAGACTTGGGGCCCAATTCATGTCAAGCTTTTGAGAATCGCACTACGTTAGATATGCAAAGCTTAAGTTTCTAAAAGAAAATTTGTTGTAGACAAAAGTGAAAATTTTCTCTGAATTAATTTCTGGAATATTTTTAAAGAAAACTGTGAAATCCTTTAGCAGTATTCCACATTCTTTGATGGGACTAGTTACTGAACTTAGATATATTTTCATTTCCGTAAACAAAAGTATAGCATCACATTTACAATTTTGGGATAATTAATAGAGCATCGAAAAAAACATTTATATTGAAATTTTGTTCCACTTCACATGTTTTTTCACCAGCGACTTTGTGGCTTTGTCAATTGTGTTGCATCTGTGTGATAGATGCCGAAAGGCGAAACCCGAGTCGACATGACAAAACATGTGAAATCGTCACAATTTTAACAATTCAAATTTAACATTGAAATTCCATCAAACTGATGTCATAAATTAAATATTTATGAGCAGTCGTGTAATAATATCGTGTACTCCACTGTTAGAAGGGCGTCACGCATGAGTTGTCTGTCATTTTATCTGGGTGTTATAGAAAATAAAAACAAAGCATAGATCACAATTGAGCAGGTCAACGGACAGTACATTACGGAAGTTAGCTGGCGAAAGGTAATCGAGATTGATCATTTTCGAGCAATAGTTTTTATGTGTGCCATCCATTTGAGCACATCGATTATCAATTTTACAATGCTTTTATCAATATTTTGCAATAAAGTAGTAGTTGTAGCTAGAATTGTGCAATTTCTTTATTTTATTATTTCTACAATTTTAATTAACCACTAACTCTTGTAAATGAGTTATGATATCGACTGAAGTTACTTGATGGTATTTCAATATCAAATTTGAATTATTGCAATATTGTACAATTCCACATATTTTGTCAATAACAACCCGGTATTCACCTTTTAGCATATTCATATCTTGTCATTTCCGTTGCAACCGTGTGATAAAATTCCTGAAGATCCCGAAAAACTATACCAGGATATCTAGTAACAATATATAGTGACGATATTTTTTAAATGATAATCATTAACTCTCGGTTTGCGAGTTTAAAAACCCTCATATGAAGAAATTGTATTAGATTTTAACAAAAGATATGTTATCGATAATTAAGTATTGTGTTCTTATTGTTTATAAGTCTTATCAACTATAAAAGAAAAGAATGTGATGAGACAACGTGAATAAAATATTCATTATCGATGTCATAGAGATAATTTAGCATCGATATGTGACTCGGGTAAAGTTTACTTTGAAAACAATAAATAATATTTTTTTGGGAAGGATTTCATTTAAAAGGTTTTTATAAGCATGCGAGAACTAACTTTCGATCTTATTTAGATGAAAATTCAAGAAAATACAAGATTCTTGTGAATTTCTCGTATGTGACGGTAGTTAATATTTACGCGGCAAGCACATTATTTTCTCGTAAAAGAAATCAGAAAATCTACACTCTTTATCAAGCAGATACAATCAGTTTTCGCTTTTAAAACAGCATAAAGATACATAAAAATGGCAGCATACTTATTTAATGAAATAAGAAGTAATTTTTCAAAAAACAACTACTTAACTATATGAAAAATGTGATTTTTTAAGCTAGGGATGATTATATTTATAAAACAAATTGGATTCTCATTAGAACTAGATATATCTATAAAATAACAAATAACTTAATTATGTTTGTTAAAACCACAATGCCAATAAATGTTATTATTACTCAGTCGTATAAAACAAAGTTTTTAATTAATGTCTATGTACTTACTTTAATAAAGTAAGACTAGAATATTTCAAGTATATGTTCAATTCTTGAAAACAATACTCATGTTGTGTGAAATGAATGTAACGAATATGAAAGTGATATATATTGCTTTAAGTATTGATTAGCAGACAAACTGATCGGTATCAAATTTACGAGGTGTATCGTGTAAAGAGCGTTTTAGGTACTACGTGTATCTACTGTGTCCGCGTTTTGACAGCTTAAAGTTAGAAACAAACAATAATAAAGTGACCAAAAACTTACTTGTGGAATCTGTCTGTACTCATTTTGAAATCCAATTTATAATAGGCCACTCATAAAAACACGCTTAGAAGTGTATCATTGCGCCAAATGTTCACTCGGTCATACATAAACAATGCGATTTCACGCAAAACTGATCTTGTACACTCAGAAAGTTATCAAAGATGCGTTCACTTCAAAAATATACTGGTCATTAGGGAGAAAATAAACGGTCGATTATAATTCGAATGTCGATGAAACTTTTCTATTGTTTAGATGTCACGATAATCGGCAAACTCTTGATACACTCTCACTGCTTATCTAGGTAGTATGCATAAAAATAACTGTTACACCTGCGAGTATGCTCAGGTGAACGCGCTCCCTACTTTACGCCGTCTTCATACTGATTGAGGAAATATAAAAAAATGCGATAAAGAATGTGCTTGCGTTCATCTCTCTCTAAAAACCGTTGTTTTGCCAGGTGTAATAAAAAGTATTCTGACATCTACTAAAAAAATAAAGCAGCTATAGTACTGACATCTGTGCTTTTATTCACACATTTCAGTCACAAATTAGACCAACTATGAATTGCTGCCATTAAATATTTTTTGTAAAATATATTAAGTTTTGACTACTAAACGCTAGATGTCAAGTAACAAATATTCAGCTTTCATTACCAAATAGAATTACATATATATATATATATATTATAGAAATATCAACTGACGCAACAATAATTATTCTTAAGCGAAGTAGATATTTTTTACTGAGAATGATTAATACTTACTCTACATATTTTAAAAATATTATTCCCGGTTTTTTAAAATAACAGCCTTCTTCACAGAACGAAAACAGCAAATTAATTAGATAATTAAAACGAAAAAAAATGACAAACACACATTATTCCAGTAAACAATAGCTTAAAAATATTTAAAATATTAAAACATTTAATGAAACATGAAAAAGATAACTAATAATCTCAAGAGATTACGTTTGATAAGAATTTAACATATACATTACTATCTTTCAAAAACCAAATCGGAAGTAAATATAATTAATCATCTACCAAATGAATATCTTGAGACTGACATATTCTTATACTTACACTTACAAGAAAGAATAAATAATTATAAAATTTAAATTATAAATTATTACTTTCTGCGTCAGCGTTTTGGAGGAGGTTACTTTATTTTAATTGCTTCATTTTTACTCTTATTTCTTTTTTTTTTGTAAGAAGTTATGTATCATTATACCTTCATTTAAAGTAAGATGTTAAAAAAGATATATAAGCAATTGCTTTTAGTAAGATTATCTTTTATGCCTCAATTAAAAGATATTTTTTTCAAACGTAGTTATTTATCGTTTATTTTTATGTAAGTAATGACAGTTTCTAATTTTAGGAAAATACTATTAAATTTAACAATTTTTCTTCAGTATTACAAAATACACTTCACATTATGACTATGGTTTTGCTTCCGTAATTAAAAAAAACTTAAGCCCGTCTTACAACGACCTAAAGAGTTAACGTGACATTTGATTAATTTATTATATTTGTGAAAGGGCATTCTGATAGTTTCCATCACCTATAAACAAAGCATTAGTTTTGAAATGTTGAAACTTTATTCAAATATTTTGTCACTAACGACCCGGGTTTCATCTTTTGGCATCTTCATGCATTCTATCACGCGGATGAAACAGTCAGCTATCTTTAAGTTTCAACAATTCAAATTTGGTATTGAAATTTCATCAAGCACCTTCAGTCGATATCATTAATTAAAGCATTAGTGGTTTTAGATATAAATTTGGATTTATTGATTTCCAATTACGGAATTAAAAAGTTATTTAGCATACAAATATTTTTAATTTATAAAAAATATATTTTCTCTTCTTAATCATTGATCTCATTAATTTTCTTAAGTTTATTTATTCCATTTGTTTCTTCTCCCAATAATCGTAACAATATGAATTATTAATAAAGCTTGTGTCTATAGATAGAAGACTTTTTTATGTGAAGGGAACGTAAAAAGTAGCGATCGAAAAAATTTAAGTATTTAAACTTAAATACAAAAATCGATTGAGAAATTAATGTCCTCGTGAAAATTTTTGCTCCAGAATTTTGACTGAAAGAATTATGGAGTAATTTTAAAATCAAATAGTTATCATGCTACGTTTTTGGCTTGTGTCCTAAAACACCGAAAAAAGTATTTACCGAATGTTTTCAAAGTGATTGTAGTTAAAACAAATTACGCTATAAAGGGTCAAAGGGACGATGCTACATAACTTTCTGTAGGATAAACATTATAATAGATAAAACCACGGTATCAGCATCCTTATTATCACGTTTATAATAAGGTAACAATAAAATATCAACGAGTTATTATGGCTGTTTGTTCTCCAGATTTATTGGTTGTAAAAATATATTTCCCCGTGTCGGTGTCGTGCGTTCTGTTGCCAACTTCACTATGATGTTAGCCGCGGCGAGTTCCATTTTCAAATTTTTAATTTAATTTTTATTCCAGCCTGTCATGGCTGTCATAAATCTAATAACGAATTAACGGCCAGGTATAATAATTCAGTGGTGTAAACGATAGGGGATATTATAATGAAAATTTTCTTTTTAAAATTTAAGTAAACGATGTATTTTTTGATATTGTGGCAACGAAGGACGCCAACAGTGGGAAGAAAAAAAAATATATATATTTATTTCAACTTGTCAAATATATCAACAACTATTGTGTCAATGGCTTGTTATTCCTGGATTATGCAACTGGCTTTATTACAATAAACTATTTTTTATATCATTCTATTACAATGATTTAATTAAAAAAAATATTTATAAATTTTTATGTAAAAAAACTCACTCCTCACAGCACGGTAAAAATTAATTAGTTACTCCTGGAAAGGTTAATTAGAACGCATATGAACTTTTCATATACGATTTCTAATGATTTATTTGTTTCAATTAACGGTTATTAACCGCTTCTCTGTAAGAATTGATTAATTTTTAAGACGCGTTGCCAATCGATGTATTAAAAAGATTATTATTTATTGGAAATATTCAGAGATCGACAGTGAATTAGAAAAACTGAAGTCAATTCTAATTATGGCGGTACTCAAAATATGTTTAAAAACTTTGTATAAGCTTATGGAGAGTGAGTAAGGGAAAACTGTGCAAAATAATTCATAAGGTAAAAATGCTCCCTACCGATTTGAAGTGTAATAGCAGTCACGTCTAACTATAATCACGCATTTTTTTACCGTTCCATATGATAGCATTACAGTTAAACAATATCAATTAACACGTGCTTTAAATGTTCTTACGAATAATTGAAAATTCACTGATCTAGCCTAAACGAAACAATTGAAATATGAGTAAAATATTGTATTTCATCACCAATTAAGTTCACGTTTTTATAACGCCTGTTTAATTTGAGTTCCTTGCATTTATTGTACACATATAGCCAATGCAACGAAAAGTCGTTTTGAATAAAATGATTTTCGAATCATTTCACCCGATAGACAAAAATTTGTCTAACAGTCCACCAAAACTGTGGCCAATGATATTACTTGTGTTACATGCTTATTCTACAGAAGTATGTTTTATTACGATAAAAAGGAGAAGAATGAGTTAAGTTTTACGAGATTTTTTTCCATCGTGGAGTAGTTTAAAAATAGATAATTACTTATAAATCAGTATTTTTGACAAATATAGACTTATCTGTGATTTATTACTATAAATATTGTAAGTTATACTCTTTATTATCAAACAATCAACAACGGTCGTGCAAAATATAATCATATAAATTTCGGTTTATGATATATTTAATCTGTTTTTCATATGATATATTAATTGTAAGATATTGGTACGCCACTGATCCGTTAGGTGCCTAAAGCTCTGTTTCACCCATCACAATAGACGATTTAACCAAATTGAATTTCAGGTAATTTTATTGAACCTCGTTTTGGGCATTTTTTAACCGCATTATTAGATGATTTATTGCCTAGTTATTATTAATATTTTTATTATTACACAAAGGTTCATAATGTTTTCAAATCACCCGCCATGAGATGTATACGCCAATTAAAAAACATATTAATTTTCTATTCACCGCGAGTCGCTAGATCATTGATTTTTTTTAGCTTTATAATAAACATATTAATTTCAACGCCTCGCTATAAATATAAGCAGACTGAATATTTTAATAATAAATTCGTGAAACTATGAATAAGGCTTTAATTAACGGTGCAATAATTGTTATCACATTAACTTGAAGTAGCTATTATTATGTTTATGTTCAACTTCAAACAAACAATTTCCAATCGCTAAATAAATATCATTTATTTACATATTATTTTTAAAAATATCTCACATTTTGATAAGAAAAAATATAATATACATGGCGCACGGTAAACCGTTTGTCGTTACTTAAGGACAATATTAGCATTTTTATTTTATTTACGTTTAACCGGACTGCCTGAGACGAGATATCTCGTCAATATCTTTAAACGTAATTTCCTCCAAAAATATTCCTTCTATTAAAATTATTCTTTGACACACTGATATTGATAAGAAATTTAGAAGAAAAAGAAGGATTTCTACATCGATTTTTAGAGATTTCTTCGGGTGTTCGAACTGTCACTTGACATATGTCAGTAGTTTCAGAGTTACTAAAATCAATTTTCTTCAAAATTCTTTAAGAAATAATAAAAGAATTAGTAGCTAATGGAATCTATTTAATTTGGTTCAATTACTCTAGACTCAAATTTGAAAGAAGTGAGTATGCAAAGAATAGATAGAAAATAAATAACAAATACCGCATCTCGTTACACCGCAAGTGGAATAATATAGTTATGAATTTTTGTATTAATTATATTAAATATTAATTAATTAAGTGCTCAATCACGCAATGCGCTTAAACAAGGCACGAGAGATTGAGGCTAGAAAGATGTACTATGCCAGAACACGATCTCTATGCATATGTGAAACGAAAATCAACTCTCATCCATAATACATAGGTACTCAACTATTGAATCCATAAAACTAAAAATTTTATAAATAAATTAGTTAAGTTCTTAATCGTAATAGCTGGAAAGATAGTGCTAAAAAGGCATAGTAATTAACTAATCGATAGATAATGTAATATTATATATATTCTACAATTGGATTTATAATATTTTTCAGTTTAGTTTAGTGATTACGTACGTTTGTGTTTAAGCTAGACACGAGAGATTGTGAATAGAAAGATAATGAATGCTAAGCCATAACAATTCATTTACTAATTTGTCTCTCTGCGTCTATAAAACGAGAAAAACATTAAAAAATGAACTTTCACAAAGCTACCAAAAAGTGTTTATCGTAAATATCTTCATTTACAATATATTCGTTTATCAATTAACTATTATCAATTAATTAACTAATTGCACAATCATTTAGGTTGCGATGGGGAATTAATTCGTTCCGTGTAATGCAATTGCTGCGTCGGTCCATTCATAATAGCCATACGAACATAGCATAATTTGATTTGAATTTTTTTCGTCTCCATATCAGCTCTGCATGTCTAAAATTGCTAACAACTATTATTTGAATATTTCAATATACATATAAATAGTATACATATAATTCTTTTGGTACGATTTTGAAATTTTGCAGTCAAGTGTAATGCAATGATTTTTTTTTGCACGACTGTTTTGCACGAGACGTATGTATCAAAAAGCAAAAATTACGTGCGAAAATAAAAAAGTGTTAGTAAATATTTTTTATCCATTTTAATTCAATTGCACGCATTAATTTTTAACATAAAATTAAAACTATTAGTTGAAATAATCAGGACATAATTGTGATAATAATATTGTTTCATAAATAAAAAAATGGAATCGGTAGGATACAAAATATACGACTTTTTAAAAATTTACGTAAAATAAAATTATATAATATATAATGAAAAATAATTAAGTATTGGCTCGGTTAAATATCGATCTACGTCACTGATATTTTTGAGTTTGGAATTCCGTCTTCATTGTTTTTGGTTCTGTATTATAGGAATTTAAAAGGAGAATAATAACTTGAGTGTTGCCGCCCTCTGTAAGATGTTTATTAATATACAATAATAATGATTATGTATGCGGGTTCTAACCGCATGTTTGTGATGTTTGACGTCTCTATTCACACTTCTTGTACAATATAACGAGCGTAAGAGCGAGATGCAAAGAGGAGACTGGGGATAATTTTGTTCAATTGATTGTACATTCAATCTGAACATTTTTATGTTGTTTGTAGAGTAAAAAAAATGATAATTACGATTAAAGTTAAGTGAAAATGAATGGTTTAAGGGTACATATAACAAGTCATTATATGTAATATCTTGGATAATGATTTTCTAAGTACATCATTCATTTTTAATCTTCAGCCAAATTTTCAGTTGAAATCACTGAAAGTTATAAATTGCTGAGCGAACTGGCTATCGAATTTTGTAAATTTAAATATGGTTTATAACGCGCGATCAGAGTTTTATCTTTTGGCACCGCCCTATTCGTACTGTCCGAAGATATCGAAAGGCGAAACCTGGGTCGTATGTGACACAATATATAAGATTTGAAATTTAAATTAAGTTGATATCTTATATTATAGCCAGGAATGGTACCGTGAATATTTTTTTTTATTATTTATACCTCATATAATTCGGTGATTTCTTTTTTATGAGAATCGGTTTTAAATTAGTTTTCCAAACAGCTTTCCCCATTTTTTGAAAGCTTAAGATTGCAATGTCGACGTAAGCAACGTTAAAACAAAATTTTAACGTTAGATTTCATATTATTTTCAATTCCACGTATATCTTACCTTTAATGTGTTAACTGTCACTTCTTGACGGAAAGGCATATATTTAATAATAAATGAACGATAAAGATAATGTTCGCGATGAGTGAAACCGTTCCTAATCATAAAATATTTCGTATAAATAGTATTGAAAATGTGTTTCTTATTTTAGAAAAAAAGATATTTTACCACCAAGAATCGACTAAGCAATATTAATAGTGTATGCCATTTATTTGGTTAAGAACATTAATCTCACAAAAGAACAAAATTTTAAATCACTTCTAAAAAAAGGAGTAAAAACCCCATTAGCATTCTTATTATAATTGATATTATTTAAAAGTGATTTATTTGGTTTCAAAATCCAATTGAATCCACCTTCCCTTACTAATTACAGGTTGTAAGAGATAATGCAGCGCGAGACAGAGACGGGTATATGATTTAGGATTCTAATGTAATGTGGGCGAAGGAGATGGAGTAATTTAGTGAAGGCCCCAGGTAGACAGAGATGCACATCGGATGTTCGGAGGCGTTCATAAAGGTGTGCTTAAAAGAGTGGCCCAAAAAGACTGATACATTTTTATAATATTTATTATTATTATAAAATGGCGCTAGAGGCCGTTCAGGTCCATGGCCGGCTGCACAACCTCTCTCCAGGCATCTCTGTCGAGCGCTCTTTCTCTCCAGTTGACTATCCTCAACCTCTCAAAATCCTTTTGAATGTTATCCGCCCATCTCCATCGAGGGTGACCGAGAGGTCGGGTGCTAGCTGGTGTTCCTTCATAAGTCTTATGGAGAGCTCTAGAATTGCAAAAAATATTTTTTAATTATCCGGTATCAAAATTGTACATTACTGTATTTTTAGGCCACTTTGAAGTGCTTCGTCATGTGGATTTGTTTGTATTATACAACTTGTTATTATTTATGATTACCTGTAAAATCGAATTATATTTTCCTTTTTTTGGAATGTAAAATTATCTGGGCAAATAAATGTATATATGGGAAGTTGTTTATGAAGATAGTTGCTGTTATATAATGTTAATATTAAATATATTCAACGGTTATTTCAATTTGGAAATGAAGCCTAATATATTTCAAGACATAGAAAATAGTTTAAGTGAAATTATTATGACATATGGATATAATATGAATTCTTTTTATTATTTTAGAAGATCATTGTAAAAGCCTAAAATCATGGAATATTAAAGATCAATACATTGAACACGTCAGTTACCAATTTTGCAAAGTAATATAGTTTATATTAATTTGAAAAGATTCTTTTTAGAAGATAAAAACAATATAAAGTTTTTTACACATCTTATTTTTCAATGTTTAGCATGTGAAGTCCTGATTGTGGCTAAATCAAGATAAATTATGCTTTGGTTATACTATAACTATGCTTTCCACGAGCCAGTTGCTTTCACCACACGATTTGTTTTGATGATTGGATTGAGAGACAATTATATTTAATATTCATAATATATATATATATGATGTGGCTTCACCGTATCTAGTAATAAATATGAATTTCTCAATAAACACAATATTCGATGTTTGTTTTAACGAAATCTATTATTTTTTATTTATTTATCGAAGTTTATTAATTCTATATTGAGTGTTTATTTTTATAAATATATAGCTGCGAATAACCATCCCACGTCGGAATAAATTACTTCAATACATTAATTTGAATAAGTTATGCGAATAAAAATGCAAATAATATTTTTCACGGTTTTTATTTATAGTGAGTATTTCACGATCCATCCTGTACAGATCCATCTCAATTATCTGCTGTCTCGTACATTTGACAGGGCTGAGGGGTGAGCGCGAGGGAGACGGCGCTAGTTTATTAGACGTCTCGTCAATTGAAGAACGTATTGGTTTTAATGTGCCATTCTTTCGTTTGGGGTGCGAAATAAATTAGTTTATTTTGTTGGCGGTGTTCTTTTGCTTATTTATACATCACAGTCAAGGTTGCCACAAGTTTATTAACATTTAATGAAGTAAAAATAATAAAATTTAATAGTTGAATTAATTTTTACCATGTTTTTAGAAATTGATATATACATAATAGTTATGTAGACTTCTATAAAAAATAGTTTTCAATTAGGTTTTAATTCCGATAAGGTGATGTATAACCGGTAAAGCAGTAAATGATTCGAATCATCGTTTACCATTCGTTATAAAATTTATTGTAGCTAACCCCCTCGACACATTTTCCCTATGGAGAGTCCAGGTTATTTGTATGAATATATGTAGAGAGACCGATTAGGATACCGTTAGTTTTTTTTTTTTTACTAACCTATAGTTAACAAATTCCATTATGACTCTATTAGTCAGATTGGCTAGTGTGAGACGTGCAAAAAATAGATACGTTCATTAACATCATATTATCGGCCTTAAAAATTACGTTTTCAAATAATTGATCACCCAGGAAATTTATTTATGGTTTTAATGATACCGAGCTTATTTATAAAACGATGGGTTACTTATTATCACGCTACGTACGAACATTTTAGGAAAATGGACTTGAACATGTATTAATTATTAGTTTAGAATACGTAGGTAATTGTTAACGTTCTATTTTTCATATAAATCAAAATCAAACAGTTATCTTTGTTAAAAAGCCGTTTTTAATTTATATAATCGAAAAAAATGTAAATATTTTTTTTTAATTATTTATAAAATTGATTTATAATTAAATAAATAAAATATAAGAAACGATTGTCTTTATTTTTATATGGCTAAAATATGCTTACCTCAGCATTAACAATTTTGTCATACTCAGTTTCATTGGCATGTATTTAAATTCACAATACACTGTCTTATAAATTGATATGTGAATCTATGCTCTATGGCAGTTATGGGCAAACCACGGCTCATCGCGTATTTTTCTGTGATATGCGAGCGTAAAAATGTGAAAAGATTTACATTTTTATCTTTTAACGCTTAAAAAAATGAAAACAAATATTATAACTTAATATAATGTAATTTCTCTTAATTATCTCGTAATTAATCTTGTAATTTCATCATCTCGGGTCCTGTTGAAACCATAATTATAATAAATAATTGTATACATATTAAAAATTGTATTTTATTTGCGGCCCGCCGTTCATTTTGAATTCTTGATTTTGGCCCTTGATGATGTACCAACAATATCTGAAAAAAGTCAAGCGCTTGAGTGACCATCAGCTTTCGTTAAAAAAAATCTTTTGAAATTCTTCTTTAAATATAATAATAAGATTCGAAATAAAAATGGAAATTATTTTTGGCAACCCTGATATAATTTATATAGTTAGGTGTCTGCTCCGTGGCATACTGGAAGTGTTATTGGCCATTGTTAAGCGAGAGGCAGTTCTTTATTAAGCGCTTAAAGGAAATGACATAAACTATTATATTATTTTTACGCGTTAGTATTTCAATGGTTAAGATGTTCACGTTTTTGTTGCGGCGAATTTATTAGCGTGGCAACTTAAGTCTGCGGGTTTCAACAAATTATTGTATGATTGTCTTCACAAATGGACCTATAGAAAGTAGGCGCTAAAACGATACTTTTACACCAGAGGCTTGCGAAAATTATTGCATACGGATTATTTAATACATGCGATATAATTTATCTCGCAGGTTCTTTATCATATGAACTTTGTTTGGAAAAAAGTATTTTTGCTTTGTTTTTTTTTGTTTAGTATTAAAGTACGAACATTATCAACTGATGAACTGACGAAACTAGTTCTGATCACAAAATATATAGTACTAAAAATGTGTTTTTATTATTTAAAATATAACGCATTTCCACCAAGAAATAGAAGTTAGACCCTTAAAGGCAAATTTATCTAATTAATATTTTGTATAGTAACTATACTTAGTATATACTTAAAAAGGTTAAGCACGGTGAAAAAATAGCAATGTATTTTAGTTCTACTATTTTTTTTTGTAAGATATAGTTGATGATGATGAGCTATTTCGGCTTACGCATTGTCGGAACTATGGCGTAAGCCGAAATAGCTATCAACTATATCTTATAAAAAAAAATTGTAGAACTAAAATACATTGCTATTTTTTCACCGTGTTATAATGGAATTCTCCCAAGTAAATGCCAATTCAATCAATAAAAAGGTTAAACACTTTTAAGGTGTTAACTGTCACTTCTTGATGGAAAGGCATGATATTTTAAATAATAAAAACACATTTTTTGTCATCAGTTTTTTATCAGTTGATAATGCTCGCGATGAGCGAAACCGGTCGTGATCAAAAAATATATTGTGGAAATAAGTACTAAAAAAATGTGTTTTTATTATTTAAAATAAAAAGGTTAAAGCCTAAGACATCAAAATCATAGGAACCTTCAGTCTATATTTTTACCCAGTCGATTTTATATATAAATATTTTTTGAACAAGAAACTTTTGTAAATATTAATAAATTCATAGACAATTTTGGAGCGGTATATAATAAAAGAAAATACTTACAATAATGCACAAATAAATTTTATATTCAATTTGAATTGTTGCAACTTTGTAAAAACTTTGTCAGTTCTGTTGCATCCGTGTGATGGAATACCTGAAGATGCCGAAGGGCGAAACCCGGGTCGTTTGTGACAAGACATGTGGAATCGTACAAATTTGCAACAATTCAAATTTGATATTGAAGTTCCATCAAGCACCTTCAGTCGATATCATAAATTTTATATTGTTTACTGTTTTTTTTTTTTTTTAATTATTACCACTTATGTTATTATTATATAATTTTATGAGTTTTTTGTATTGTTTATTTAACACTTCCATTTTGTAATCCACCAATTCTAACTGTTGGGATTTTAGGACTGTTAGAGATGTGAAATATTGAAGTATATTCCAGGGCTATAAAGTCATTAAAAAAACACGTCTCCGACTTAAAAATATTTAATTTTATCAGCTTTTTCCCTTCTTTTTCTCTTTATGTGCATTACGTTTAAGATCAACCAACCAATCCGCCGTACTGTTCATTGAGATATTCTTCAAAATCGTCATATCGAAAAAGAAGTCTAGAGCCACTCATTTTTCACAACTCCACAGTCCTGGTATATTCTAATCAAACGGCATCAGCAAATTCCTAGTCAACGAATTCATATTTCACCATCGAAAATCATCACGGTTTGTTTGCTTAGAAGTAATCCAGCACATCTAAATTTCACTCGTCGGAAGAACAACTAATGGTATATATTCACTAAAAAGTCGATATTGATTGTTTGTACAATATTTCAAGCATATTCAATATTGAATGATTTTTTTATCTAGTGATAATTGTCAAGAAATTTTGTATTGTAGTCGGTATGCGAAACTAAATTAAACGTATAAAAAATCCTTGATATTACTCGTATTGAAAATGAAAGTATAAAATAATTTGTTAAGCCTAAAAAATAAAGAATGCATCGTAAATTGACGTAAATATGTAATCATTTGTAAAGGAAATTTGTAATATATGAAAAGTATTTCATGCATATTTCAATGTGTTTTTTTTTCTTTGTTGCTTTACCGCATCCAATTTCAGCATTGATAATTTTAAATTGCTGCGGCGATGGGACGAAAAATGCAAATATTTTGAAAATGATAAATGGGCTTTTTATCCTAAGTAAAATAGTATGACACAATAAAATAAGAAATATTTACCTATAATTAACTATAAATTATTATCACAATGTTTCATTTTGTATTCTTGCGTTTACACATAAATAATACAATATTATATAACATTTTTTCGTTGTCGTTCGTTCAAGTTGTGTAAAAATAGCGATGAATTTTTTCAAGAAGGTACAAAAATTTTATGTACCTAGTTTTTAAACGTTTTAAAGCTGTAAAAAAATGTTTGTTGAAAGATGTTTCTCAAACACGCGAAACAAGTAAAGTTATCACTGAATCCATCGGAAGTGTGCAAGTTTAAATTTATTTCAAATTTCTTTAGCCCGAGTGCGTTGTAATTATACTCTTGGTATTATGGTTATTTTTATACGAAAACTGCTTGTTAGTCAAACCAATGTCAGACCATGGGGTTAGAAAGGTCTGCAGTTCATTAATCGCTTTTCCTGTGTCACTCATTCAGGACAGGATGCACGGAAAGAAAATTTTTAAATTATACCTATACATGCACTATAAAACCAATTCCATTAATTGAATAAATAGAAAAATATTGCCTATTTGGAGATATAGACTCATGTTGAACGGGTTATCGAAATAAGTGGTTTAAATGACTGTATTACCAGGTGATAGTTGTATGCATAAAATGCATATACTATATTTTTAGTGAGAGAGGGTGAGTGTGTATGTGTTGTGATGTGCAGACGTTTGACATTATAGATATAAGAATAATTAAAACATATGTTATATAAATTGCAAAAAAAATAAATAAATTGTGGCACTAAGTATCTCCCCTCCGTCCATATTGTTTTTACCATAATGTATGTAAAGTATTATTGAATTTACAAGTTTTGCTAGGACGACGACAAATTATATGAACATGGTCTGATTTAAAAAGAGACAGTTATTTTGTGAACAGTGTGCCGCAAAGGAGTTAGATGAGTTAGCTAATCTAATTACGGTATCTTTTTTCATTCTTTCGCCATGGAGAAAAGCGTTTTGGCACCTGCCTGAAGCGAATTCGTACAAAGCACTTCCTCATTACATAATGTGCAACACACCCAATTAGCAAATGACAGCCATTCTCTTAAAAATGATTAATTTTCCTTAATGACTTAATTCTTGGAAAGCAATTTAGTTCCAGAGAGTTAGCTCTGTATAGACGAAACGCCAAGTCGCGGCAGTTGACTAGGGATGGCACATGTCTTTTTGTAGTGTACATTACGTTTTAAATAGCATCGATTTATTTTTACTTTGATGCTTTCATTTAAAGATGTCACCATATTAAATTCTGAAAATCTTAGCATTACATTTGTATGTCATGGGAAATTCATTATCTACTCTCTAAGAATGAACAATAATTGCCGAATCCGAGTGCAAGTGTACGTAGAATATAATTTAGCAATGAAGTATTAAAATAAGTGAAATATTTTTTTAAATATTGTTTATAAAATCTTTTTATTAGTTGGACAGACCAAATATTTTTTTCCGCATTGAAACACTTTTTATAATTTTAATTGAATTTTTTTGACAAATCATTTTTTTTCTCGCTTAGTTTGCTATTGACACAGTGTAAGAGAGAGAAAAAATAATTCAATTATAATGATCTTCGCGAGTCATTTCAGTTTTACGGCTATTGAAAAATCGATGTTAAAGTGGGATAGCGAGAAAAAATTCTTTATGAATCATATAAGATTAATATAATAAGATAGAGCAAAATAAGTCTCTCTCGTTTTTCTGGAAGATTCAAATTTTACATCAAAAAATAAAACTTGATGAGTTGAAGTATAATGCGTTTTACTTTTTTGTGCTACAAAACGACAATGTCTGGTCTATGAATTTTTTAATTAAATTAATTAAGGTGTTCTTTAATTTGCAAACATATCAACATTTCCGCTCAACCAATAAAGTGTAATTCGTTTAAAAATAACGCATATCGATATTATTTATCTGGCTTTAATTATGACGAATATAAAGAAAGGGTGGAAACGAAGTGTTTCGCATTTATTTTCAGACGTTTATGATTAATTTCTTTTATTGGTAAATCGTTCTGCAATAACCGTAAACTTAATGAATGGCGGAAAAAAATTGCTGCTATTATAATCCACTTTTAAATGTATATCTTGGGCGTGGGATATTTGGATAAAATATTGCTTTAATTTTACATAATATTATATTATGTATACATGCTACTTTATATTGGCAAGCGATTTATAATATATGTAGTTATTCGATTTTGTTTATATTTTTGACAAATAATAAATGACACATTCTTTATCAGTACTATACGGAGACATTTCAAATATTCATATTAATCAAAAATAACAACAGTGTACAAATGCACCTTGACTAATAAATACAACTTGAATATAAACAAGATTATAAAATATATTTAATTTGAGCTACTAATGATATTTTACTCAAGGGTTTCACCTTTCGGCATCTTCATACATTCATTCTATCACACGTGTGAAACATAGTTAGTAAAAAGCTCCCACCAAATTTGCATATTGCGTCGATTATAATT
Source organism: Himalopsyche japonica (assembly GCA_028555115.1). Taxonomy (NCBI): domain Eukaryota; kingdom Metazoa; phylum Arthropoda; class Insecta; order Trichoptera; family Rhyacophilidae; genus Himalopsyche; species Himalopsyche japonica. The sequence goes on along the minus strand of JAHFWJ010000446.1, from coordinate 1,720,300 downwards.
AGATTAAAATTTGGAAAAGGTAGTTTTATGTAATGCTTGGAGATGTTAAAAGGCGAAACAAAAAGACTGACTGACAAAATATGTAGAATTGAACACAGTTTCAACAATAATTTGTTATTGAAATTCCATCAAGCACACCCAGTTGATGTCATCAAAAAAAAAATACTATATACGTCAAATTGTAAGTGATATGATTTGGCTTTTTTTCTGATATAATTGATTTAACAAAATCAAAGCTTTCTCAAATCTACGTTTTGAATAGGAATCTTTGCATATCTATAAACCTAGGTCTCGTAGAACACGGTTTTACACAAAACAGATGTTTAAATTGAGACATATTTTTATACAGCATGCTTTGTTTAACACGGTTTAAGGGAAAAAAATTAAAATAAAATGTTGAATGAATCCACCACAATTAATGACTCGGAAAGCAGTTGCAGCCAAGTAGCTACACGTTTCACATTAAAAACAATAAATGACGTTTTGGAATTGGCTAATAAACTAGATTTTATTTATTGATAATATATTCCTATAATGGAAAGGAGTTCGAAATTCAAGATGGAATTACCAAATGTTTTGGAATCTTATAAGGAAATACGTTAAGATTATACCAATGATGAAAACTCACAACTGACCTCAAAAAAAAGTAAAAAATATAGAATTTTAAGTTATAGCGATGATGAATGAATGGTATATTATGTTATTAAAGTTTTTTTCAATTAATATGTAAATGCATAATTGTTTATTTAAAAAAATAAAGTACAAATTTATATAAAACGTCTTTGATTTTTCTTTTTTTGGAACGCATACCTTAATTTTGTATGAAATTCAAACCTTGTATAACACGGATTTGTATTACACGAGGATTTTGTGGAACCATATAACCGTGTTAAACGAGGCCCAGATGTGTATAATATATTAATGAGAATACATAAAAATATCACCCGTCTGCCTTTTTGCTCCCCCTAAAAGACGTCACTGCTTTTAGCAATAGCAACTGCAGTTTTAGCTTATCCCTTTCTGCGGGATGATTCAAGGTTTAATGACATAATATAATTAAAATGAATTATTTCCGCAGATAAAACTATTTTACTACAAGAATGTTCTTGGATTCAAAATAATTGTACTTGTGATTAACCGTCATAATTGCACGGGTAAAATTGAATTTCGAATTGCCGTGTTTAGTTATAACAACATTAGGCTTGGTGTCGCAGGTATGTTTATTATTAAATGGCTGTAATTAATTTAGTATCCACCAATGTTAATGTACCGTATTGCAATATTATGAATGGTATTGTTAGAATCGTTATAAACATAAACAAATACAACGGGGGTTAATGTCTTTTGTCTAAACAAAAAGTTCCCGCTCGATCTGAGAGAGTTGTTACTTATATTCCCGCCAAAATGTGATAATAATAGCGTTGTTATCTGTCAAGAGGATTTGTAACGCGCGTTCTTATTTCAAAATTGACTATGCAATATGCGTATTGAAACACAACGCAACCCGCAATTAAAAATCATACAAAATTGAGCCGTATAAATATAATTTTTATGTTCTATTATTGCATGCGGATGAATGTGTTGGTAAGTCTTTTTGATGTGGTATGGCGAGACTCTTCACAATAATATAGTTGTACCGAAACGAGCCATTTTTCATTTTTTAATATGCACCTTTTCCAAGCGGGATACTAACTTATGTATTAGGCAGTAATGCGGCTGAGGTGCTTACGGTTTGTCACTTGTGATTTGGCAGTCATAAAATAATTCATATAAAAGTTAAAAATTATTTTAAATGAATATCTGGATCAATCGGAAAATCGTTGGTCAACAAAAGTCATTAAATAATATGACGTAGTTTTGATATGATATGAAATAAATATTTTTGTTAGCAAATTAATGGAATTTCGTAATCAACCTGTGCTGGAATGATTAATTGGTAATTTTAGATATATTATACTTAAATTTAACTTATCTAAAGCTAGCGACCTACCGGTGTGTCGCAAGCTTACTACTGTATTTATTTATAGCTGTTAACAGGTTAAAAGATTAAATATAATTCATGATGCTTAACACGTTATCTTATCACATATTAGTCTCGTGCAGCTCTGCTCATCTACGAATTAAAGAAAAAATCCACTATTAGTGATTAATCCGTTTACTGGTTTGTCACATTATGGTATTCCAATATTAAGTATTTCAACAATATATAGTTAAATAAACCTATTAACAAGGAAAATTAAGCTATACATAAACACAAAAATAGATTATAAATGCATTTTTTTGACACTGGTAACACTCTTATATTTTTCAGTATCACATATCAACACATTGCTTGTGCACATGTGCGGCATCAGCCATCACAGTTTAGACGTTATCAGTCAGTGGGTTAATATTGTGACACTATATAAATAATAAGATGGTTTTGACGACGTGATGGATGAGGTTAAGTGCTGGGTTGAGGACTAAAGCCATATTGAAGATATATCTCTTTGTTTTTCTCGTGAGATAGCCATCACCAACATGATTCAATTTAGTAGTTAAAATTCTTTGTGTAATTTTTTGTCATTTATGGTATCGACTGAAGGTGCTTGATGGAATTTCAGTATCAAATTTGAATTGTCACGACTTTGTACGATTCCACATGATTAATCATATCATGTATGTATAATCATTAAACATGTGGAATCGTACAAAGTTGTAACAATTCAAATTATTTTTTTATAATTAATTATTTTATAATTAATTAATTATCATTATTTTTTTAATAATTAATGTAAATTAATAATGATACAATTGATTTGCATAGGAATAAAGATATCATCATATATACCTTTTGAAAACAGTCCTAAAGTATATTGTATAAATATCCATAGGGTGAAAAATAAAGAAATACAGTTGAGAGATATTTTGGATGAGGATAGAGGATAGAGGGCGTAAGCCGAAATAGTATATATCTTATAAATTTTGTAGAACTAAAATTCATTGCAATTTTTTCTCCGTCTTATAATGGAGATCTACCAAGTAAATTCTAATTCAAATAATAGTCTAAATATCCATTTGATTTGGGGATTTCGACACCAAGAGAATCTACAGTTCAGTCACATCACCGACATGGATACTAAATGCCCGATTTCATATGTGCAAAGCCCCCGCGGTATCAGTTGTTACGGTACATAAAGAAGAAAGAACGATTTTCGAAAAAAGAAAAATAAAATTATAATAAAAAAAGTCTCTCACACACGGTCAGCGACTGCGCACACTCGAAAAGAAAATAAAGAAATAATAACAATTTTAATAATAATAATAAAAAAATCAAAAAGGCGTCCGAGAAATTTATAAAAGAAGAAAAAAACGAACCAAGTCGAAATGAAATGGAATAAAAAGGAGAAAAAAACACAGGGTGATAATGGTTATGATTTATGAAGCAAAATGTGTCGCCCCCTGCGGTTGGAGAAGGAACCTCGCGCGTTCGATAATTTCGTTTCTGTATTAAGTGTAGCCGCTAGTCATCATCATGTATGTACGTCAACCGCTCGATCCCGCGAGGTCCAGTCAATAGTTTGATGGCCATTTTTTCGTTAACCACTTCAATACCTCGAAATTTTAAGTAAGGTGACATTCATATACTGCGATTTTTTTTTATTTAGAAAAAAACCTTATCGTATTTATGAATACTACAAATTTTTTATTTATAAATTGACGATTTAAATTATTTGAATTTTTAATATCAAAGAGTCGAACTTTCAACTTTTTGAAGGGTTGTCACTAGCATTAATAATATATTATTAAAAGTAAATATTAGTTTGAATAATTAAAATTGAATAATAGGGACAGGATATTGACTACTGAAATAATTGAATGTGAAAAAGGAAAAATTCAGGGCTGTCACAACCTGGCACAAGCAAGAGTTCAGGTATAAACTCAAAACAAAATACCCAAATAGAGAAAGTTAGCCAAGAGATACATTTAGACTTACATTATTTCGCTTCACAATTATTTACGCTTTATAATTATTCACGCTTCAATTATATGGATTACATTATTTTTTCACCGTGTTATAATGGAGTTCTACCAAGTAAATGCCAATTCAAGCAATACTTTATATACCACATCGCCGAATCTATTGTAAGCGATAGTAAAGTTTGTTTGAACAAAAAATGACAATTTTATATTACGATACAAAAAAGATTCACTGACTGCAATTCAATATTAAAAACTATATTTTCTAGTAGCTTGAAATAAAATAAAATTATTTACGTTCTTTAATATATATAATATATCGAGAGATTCTAATTTTTGTTTGTATAGTTATCATGTTATATATCATACACTAGAGAAAATGATCAAAATTTACTTTCCCAAAATGTATCAAATTACTATATATCATGTCTTATAAGCAATTGTACATACCCTATGTAACAAACAAGTTGTATGGAAAAATTGTCTAACATCAGAAATAGATATACTCGCAAATGTGAAAATAATAAAAAAAAAACTTTACCAGAAACGCAAATTAAATATGACGTGTTTATACGACCCTAATCAGTTATCTTAAACATTTTATAATTTCAAACTTAATCACCTTCTTTTGCATGACCTAAAATGGTTATGTTTAGAGCAGTGGTTCTCATTTGCGGCCACTAGAGGATTTTGCTACGGCCACCATCAGTTTTGTAGTAAATATTGATATTAAAAAAAAAAGTGTTTTTACAAACGAATTTGTAAAATTATTATTATTTTAAACTTGATTGAATAAACCTGACTTATCCAGCATTTAGTCGAGTTTAAGTAAAGTACCGTTTTAATAATAAAACTGTTCAACAATTATGGTCGAAGTCATACGTTGACCATGAATCAAGTCAATATAAAGAATTAACAACAATCGATTTTTTGATTTTGTCGATTTTACCTACAACTTTGTATTGAGTAAGATCATTCAGTGTAATGCAGTATATAAAAAATAAATATCGAAACTATTTTTATCACATTTGGTGCGGCCACGAGACATTCCCATAGGACAGCTGATGTTTATAATGCGGCCGCAGTGAAATTTCACGTGAGGACCACTGATTAGAGACATATTTTTTAATGAAACTCATAATAAATAAATGTTGAAGCCAGATTTTGTAATCAAATACCTTCCATTATGAGTCCATTTAGAAGAGGACGTTTTTACAATTGCATTGATTATTGTAAAATGACTTTCATTTACTTAAAATAAACAAATAAAAGTGTTCGTCTGACCGAATAAGCTCACTAAATAAATTTTAAAAATATTTAAAAATGCTCCTATTAAGAACTATATTTAAACTGTTGTAACTAACTTATTAAAATATATATGTTGACTGCACTCTGATGGTTAAAAACAAGATATTACTTACGTTATTACTTGGATCTTCGCCACCTTTTTGACGGCAATGGTAACTCGTCTTCATGCCGTTGGATAGCGCTGGCGTGAATCGCTCTACCACCGGACATCTCAATTCGAATATTAAAAGATCACACTCGAGCCAATGTTCATTTTATGACATATTAATTTCTTTTCGGTAGATATTTGAAATTGGAATTTGTGTTGAGACAAATGGGTTAAGTGTACGAAAAAATTGACTTTAAAGAAAGTGACCATAGCTATAAACATTATGTTTTTTTTTTTTTATACAAACTTGAGATTAACTTATATTATAACGAGAACTCTAACGTTATTGAAACACGAAAACTACAGGTAAACAATTCAAACATACGTTTTTGAGCTGACGGTAACATAAACAGTAAAACAAACTTCCTTTCAAAAATTGAAAAAAGATAAACGATGCAATTATTGAAGGTGTATTAATCATAATTCAAAATATACTAACATGGTGAAAAAATAGCAATGTATGTATTTTATAACTAGTTCTGACGATGGCATGAGCCGCAATAGCTGTCAATTATATCTCATAAAATTTTGTAGAACTAAAATACATATTTCTTTCTTTGCTATTTTTTCACCGTGTTATAATGGAGTTCTACCAAGTGAATTCCAATTCAATAGATCCATATATACTATATGCAACTAATAGTTTTATTTTTTAAATATTCAGTATTCGTAAGGGGTTTATCTTACTTTTTCCCCTCATACAAACCCTCCTGTGGAAAAAGTCTTCATTAAGATAGTAATACAAAATATTTCAACAACAAATATTTTAAGAATCAATTTAATTCTGATGTCAATCACACTTGTATAAATTAAGAAATTGTATAAACAAATTAATGATCGCACGAGGAATCATTTGTACGTAAATCCTTGCTATTAATAACTCGGGCCGCCAGATATATAGCACTGGATAATATGTTATATGTATTTTTTAATTTAATGTGATAAGAAATTTTACTGAAATCAATATGAGGATCACGAAAATGGCATTTGGGCTACAAAAGCTCCACTCCCTTAGATATGTCGTGTTATTACGCAGTCGATAATTGTTACCACACTTTATTGGTAAATGACAAGTAATATTTCGGTAGCAGTATCCATACTTTTTATAGGGCAATCCGAAGTAAATGATTGATTAAATTATTATTTTATTCGTATTACAATTATTTTAATTGAGTAGTAGTATGATAAAGGCGAGTGCAGACGGTCTACAACAGGTGGTGTATTATATATACATTGACGGATTAGTCTTTTAAAGACCCTGAATACAGAAAAGGTTTTAGTGTCGTTAAAAAAACTGCACATATTCTCTAGCTTTTAAAATATTCATGTATTGATTTTCTATAAATTTATTACAAAAATAAATTAAAAATAATCTTTCGTTGTGTAAAAGAACGAAGAATAAATATGTAATGAAAAATATTATAGTAAACATATAAAATTGATAAATCAACAACATACGATAAGGCAAAATCTACATTGAAATATTATAAAATAATAACCGTCTGACTCGCTCTCGTTCATATGGAATACGTGTACATCTAAACCAATGTCTTGTTTTAGTTGGAAGAAATATGTGGTCAAGATTTTTCTCTCTGGGCGTTCAATACATAAAAAAAACTAAATGAAATACACTTTAAACATTAAAAAAAAATGTGTACAATGTTATATGAAATAATAAATAAAGCAATTAAAAGAGTTATGGCTCATCAGATCATCAAAAATAAATAATACAACACTTGCTATACATATCAATCATTTTGTATTACAAATACAAAAAAAATAAAATATAGTGAAAACGTATATTGTTTGTAACAATCTATAAATTTATCCGGAAAAGACAATATTTGATCTCATCGCAAAAAAAAAACGCTTGGAACATCTACTTTTGTTATTGTTTGCGGAAATTATTGCGCTAGTAGATAACTATACAGTTCGTCAGCTGTACTTACAGATGTTAGTAGTATTTCTTACATATTCGGCTGCATATTTAGATAAGGTAATAGTGTCCCACGTCCATTGGTGTCCTAAGCGCGTGCTTACGTAATTCAACCCTGTACATACCAAACTAGACTTTTGTACAATGAAATAATGTTTATCGATTTACAGATACCTTAGTTGGACGCTGAGTTAATCGTTAACCCTTATGCGACGTAATAGAAAAATTAAGATGGAAACATACGGCAATAAAAATATATACAAATATGGTTGCCATTACTTTTATTCACGGATAAGCGATATTAAATATTTACTTTCAAAGTGAAACTAATTCAGACCCGGTGGGTAGATGTGATTTCGATCGAGTAGTGTAACGAAAAGCGTGACATAAGTTGTTTGGTTTGCACTGCCATCTATGACTTCGTAGACGTAGGTGTAGAAGATAAATTTTTTGTAAATTTAATTATTATTAAAAATTCTACGTTACGAATAGATCGGAGCTTTTTCATTAATTAATTTCATATTATTATCATCTGGTCGATGTACAAAGATCTACAAGTGTCGCATGGATATTTTTCGCTTTAAATTTAAATCATTTAATATACACACATACAGATATTAAAATATATAATAACATAAAAAAGAAATTTTGTTCGAATACATTGCTATTTTTTTCACCGTGTTAATGGTATATGCCTTAAATACATAAAATCACTTATTGCTAAATGAATACTGACCTATTGTATCATCAGCTATCGCTCTGTAGATAAGTGTTGATGTTATATATTGCAAATTAATATTCATTAAAGAAATAAACAAAATCCACCCTCACTTTTCTTATTAGGAAAGAGACATTTTTATAGGTGTCATCGGGACATTTTTTATACGCGTAATAAAACCTCCATTCATTCGAATACCTTAAATGATAATCCTATTAAAAAAGTAAAACCATCCGTGAACGAAGAGTTAAATGAATAATAGTTGGCCACGTCCTTTCAGTTACGAAATACCTCATAAATTACCAGTTGTTATATTCAATTCTTGAATCCGTCCTGAGATAGGTGTTAAATAAATTAAATGCCCGAGACCTCAAATGTAAACCCAAGGGTTTCGAAAACTTCACACAGGTGTTGTTAAGACGCTATATCTTGTTATAAAAGTTCTAAGCACGATATCTGATATACGGCTTGAAAAAGTTTTGATAAATTTGTTAAATAGATTTGGCATTTATTTTATGAATATTTAATTTTTATGCATGAAATAAGAATTATTAGACCTTTTGAAATGACGACATTTTTATTTATCAAAATTATAGTAGATTAATGTTATATTTGAAATTAACCCTTCGATTCTCAATCTCCTTACTGCCAGTTTTTTTATGATTTCTACAAAAATATACCGCGATTCATTATTATTAATATTCATAATTTTATTATTTGCTAAATTTATTTTCCCGTTAGATAGTTCTGACGATGGCGTGAGCCGAAATAGCTATCAACTATATTTGTTAAAAATAATTTTGTAGAACTAAAATACATTTCTATTTTTTCACCGTGTTTATTTTCATGACTATGTTTATTGTAACTTTTTTAAAACCATCTCTGAAATTACAGAAAAAATACTTAATTGATTGAATTGGCATTTACTTGGTAGAACTACATTATAACACGGTGAAAAAATAGCAATGTATTTTAGTTCTACAATAGTGAGCCAAAATAGCTATCAACTATATCTTATAAGAAAAATTTGTAGAGCTAAAATACATTGCTATTTTTTCACCGTGTTAAAATACTCAATTCTTAATATTCCTACAGTGAACTATGAGTAAAGAAATATTTAAAAAAAAATGAGCCATTAGAAGATAGTGACTCACTTACTAATAGTTTGTTTCTCATCCCATTATTCTATCCTCAATCCAAAGAGAAGATTTATCAACTAATTAACAACCGATTGTCTCAAAAACAATTCTTATCGAGACTCTCTTCGTTGGAAGTGAATATGACTTAAAAAAGATCGAATAGCCACCACAAATTATATATTGTATATACCGTCGCTTGCAGTATCATATTCCAGATGCTAATAACTCGCTCTAGTAAAACTGCGAAATTAGATTTTGGATTCAGTGTTTTGAAATAGCTTACTCATCATGAGTCTTGCTTGAAAATTTCATAACTACTTTCTTACTTCCAGGTTGTACCTACAAATTGTTATATTTGTGTGTAGCTATAAGCGATAACAAAATATCTGACCCGAAATTCAATTTTTTTTCCCCCACATAAAGTGTATCGTTTTTGAAAATGTGAAATTAGCCATTACTTTCTCGTATGTTTTGTATATACGCTGATTTAAAAGCCGCTTTCAAAAACTTAATTAATATCATGACAAAAAGATCTTTTTTTTTAAATTAAAAAATATCCAAATAATTATTCAGATAAAATAAATTGAGCATAGAAATTCAATGAAAGTCAGTATTTTCTTTTGCCACGATGGAAATGTATACATGAGTGCGACACGGGTACATGAGAAAACATTTATTAAATCCACGGTGTCCTATGCGAAATATACGAAAGCGAGGTGACCTCAACATTAGAAGCTCCCGCAATTTTATTATTTATATTATTTCCGGTATAAACACATAATAGATACGATTGTGTTAAATAACAATTAAAGCTTTTATATTTTAAATTAAAAATTTATCGAAGGACCGAAAATTCGACTAAAGGTAATTTTGTCAATTTTATTCTGTAAGAAGAGAAAAATTCATGATAAAAATACATATTGAAAATTAAAGTTTTAAGTCTTCGTTAATTATTGTTAATTATAATATTTGGTTTCTTGAAGTATATTTTTCTTTAATTACATATATCGTTTTCAAGGTAAATTATAATAAACTCGCTTAATTTATTGATTTAGATCAACAAAAAAAAAAACTGTATTTGGTTATTGATTTTGAAAGAAAAAAACGATGTATATGTATGGTAATTTTACATAAGAAATTGGCAAGGAAATCAAAAGTATACTCAAATAAATACATTTTAAATTTTATTTTTCTGTACTCAAACTCACTCTCGTCCTAGTGAAATATGTCGGCATACGAAATATTACTTTTAATGATTTTTAAGGCTCTTTCTAGTATACTACTATCGGTAGACTGGCTTTATTATTTAGAAAAACAAACAGTTCATTCCGTCGATTTCTCAAAAAATTACCAGGAATGAAAAAATTTTCATATAACATTACAATTAATACGTTATATAATATAAATAAATTAAAAAGCTACACAACTTTTGTTCACGCTTTATTTTAAAGTATGTTTTAAATGTAGTATTATGAAGATATTATAATTTAACATGTTAAGCATGTTAGTTATCGTTCGATTTATTTTCCAACAAAGTTGAACGTCCACGGGTCCTTGATTTGTGTATATTTGGTGTTAACAAGCTCAAGTTGACTGTATACTGTTATCGGAGAAATGTATTATTGCAACAAATAATATTCAATACAGAAAAAAATGGCATTGAAAAAACGGAAGTCGCAACGCATCTGTTGTTAATCTTAATTTAATTCGATAGTGTATAATAAGGTATTGAAATATGTAATACCGGTTATTCGGTTTTTGTTAAATATACAATGCCGGTTTTCTGAATATCGTTAACAAAATAAAAAAGTGTCGTAAATATTTCGCATCTAATAATACACACTTAAATACAATTTAAAATAAAAAAATAGGTTAAGCTAATATGTAATAAAAGAACGAAAAAAACTTTTTTTAACTATTATTGTCTCTTATTTTATTAAAATTATAATGCGATTAACTATTAGCGATTAATTTATGATATCGACTGAAGGTGCTTGATGGAATTTCAAAATGAAATTTGAACTGTTAAAGCTTTGTACGATTGCACGTGTTTTGTCATTAACGACCTGTGATTCACCTTTCGGCATCTAAAGGCATTCTATCACACTGATGCAACAGAAGCGACGGAACGCCTGAAAATGACGGGTCGTTAGTCACAAAACATATGGAATCGTACAAAGTTGTAGCAATTCATATTACCGATTAATTGTTGCGTGCAATAATTTTTTTATGCATACATTTTAAAGCTTAAATAATGTAAAAAAATATGTACAGGCACAAAAATATGCTAAGCAATCTATCCTAATTAGTTAAATTAATATTTAAAATATTTAATATGGTAAGCCTACTCCATTTCAAGCTGTTATAGCTGAAATTGTATAATATTATAAAGTATTTAAGGCAGATTTATTTACCCTTTTTTTAAATTGCTGGTAATCGTGATGTAAGAAAAAAAAACAGCAAATTGATTTAAGAATACAAAAGAATGGCCGCAGAAATTAAGAAAAACTGGTTATTATCAATTTGCAAAATCAGACGGCGACTATTATTCTAATAATATTAAGAATTTATTTCTATATAAATGTGGACTGCGGCACACTGGCTTCTAATTAAATTTTACTCTATTATTTATGATTAAATCATTTTAAAGATAGTAGGTATATTGCTAACTCTTGGAATTGAATTTTTTATCGTCTTTATTGAAATAATTGGCGAATTAATTCGCCTTAAGTTTTAATAAATTTAAAACTGTTTGCTATTAATTTATTGATTAAATTCCCGACAAGTTGAATACCTCCACTATTAACGGGTAAACAATATTTTATTGTGAAAGAATTATCAAATATTTTTGATAAAAAGGATGCGATATTCAATATATCGTGATTCACACAAAATTCTTTATATTCTCACGATTTCGATCCAACAATGATTAGAGATCAATAATAATTAACTTATTATGATTAATGGCATTGAATGAAAATTCTTATGCACAAAACATTTAATCATTTAATAAAAAAAAACCGGTCCGTAGCCGAGTGGTAAACGGTCATAGATGTGTATCCTATTTGACAGTTGTTCTTGAGGTTAAATCACCAAATTGAAACTTCAATTAATGGTTTTACCACTTCTTGATGGAAATGCATTATATTTTGAATAATAAAAACACATTTTTTACTCAGCATTATTTTTGTATAAATAGTTTTGTATTCAATCAATAGATAATACTCACAATGAGCGAAACCAGCATTGATTATAAAATATATTGTGTAAATAGTGCTAAAATGTGTTTTTATTATTAATAAAAAAAAAACGGTTTCGTATTTATGTTCTTAAAATTTAGTTGTACTTTTCTAGTTTCATTTTATATTGTTTACTCATTCCGAAAAAAATGAGTTAGTACACCTAATTAACAACCGGCTGTCGTAAAACAACTTCTGTTGGAAGTCTTCATGTTGTAATCAGTCATTATAGTGAAAAAGCAAAGAAAATTTGTGAACAGTTCCAATTATTTCATTCAAATAATTAAGTAGAAATCGCTTTCCTTTTTGAATATTTTTTAGTACAATCGATTTAATAAATATAAATTAATACATCCAATAACGCGGTTGATATATTTTGTTTTATTCGTACACGTTTACTCGGAAATCGTCTGATATTGTATAAGACAATTCATTGATGAAGGTTCAAATCGACACTAACTTGTCAAGAAGTCTTCAATATTCGTTCTAGTATTCATTGAATAATTCAAAGGTGCACTACGATTATTGTCCGTAGAATAAGCATTTTAATTATCGAAACGTTTATTGCTTAATACAGTTCTCGTTGAGCTTTACGTAGCTTATTTTCTCACAGGTATAATTAGCAAAGATATTATTGAACTAAAATGAATGTTTTTTATTATTGTAGTTTTACCAATGAACGATATAAAAGTACTAAGAAGGAAAGATTAAGCTTAATTTGTTCTAACTGTTTCACCCGTGTTAAAAAATATCTATTACTTATATTAATTCCCGTGTTACCTTTATAAAAAGCATTAGCGGAACTTTTGTAGGGGCTTTATTTGGTTTTTTTTTACAGATGATTTTGGATGTCAAAAAATATGTCACAATGGCCCGTCATTGTTTATTTTGATTCCATTGTTAAAACTCATATAAAAATTTGCACGAAATTCAAAACAACAGTGTGTTGATACGATGAACTAACTATGTATTGGCACGTGGGACTTGGTGGAAAATAAGTCAGTGTGACTCATAGGCTAGAAATTTCGGAGACCTATGTGTTAAGGAAAAAAACGCTGAAAGGCGAAACCCGGATGGTTAGTGTCAAAATAAGTGTAATATTACAAGATTTCAACAATTAAAATTTTACATATATATGTAGTTCAAAAATTCTGTGTATTATTTTATTGAATATATATATTATTTTTCCATATTCTGGCCAAACTCATTATGGAGTTTTTTACGCCAAACTTTTCAGCATATGGTATTAATATACCCCTCTTAGAAATACAATGTATGAACACCTCTGTGTTGCATTTCATACTATAACCGTCTTCGTTTCGTTTTTTAGAGTTTAATTTGACAAGCGGACATTTATGCTGCGCTCCGGATTACATGATAATTTATATTATTAATTCAATAAAAATGAGTGTAGGTATGTGTGCTGTTAAGTGAGACCTAACATTAAAAAGTGTGAAATACGACAAGCTCATTTGAATATCATGACATGTCGTGCGATATCAGACACTGCCACTACCACTTTTTATAAGAGTGTTTTTTGAGCTATATTTGCTCGGAACGTTTATTATAAATTGCACTTATAATGAAACATTTAATCAACGTTATAATATATATTGACTGTAAATCATTTTTCTAACATTTCTTATTGGAGAGGCATAAGAAATATGAATGTAAAAAGGTATTAAGATATCAAATTTTTCGATTAGAGATAAAATAATCAATCGATTCAAAAATCAATGTTTTATAATTGAAATTAATTTCTAGAAATCAAGGATAGAATAGCCCAACATTGTTGACCACTCATTTATTATGATCCAAAAATAATCATCAAACTTTGGTTTCATTTATTTATTTATTTATAATTATACGCTACAATTTTATTTGATTCTGAATAATGTGGAAGCTTAAATATCTTTTTTTCCCCTTATACTCTCGTTTTCTCTTCAATCACTTTGATGATGCTTTATTAATTGGCTGTACTCTTGAAATTGGTTTTGATTTAAAATTATATTACATACTAAAGATGAAAAAACAGTTTATTGTGAAAAAATGGCGTATTCCTTTAGTAAGAAATATTATTATATACACGTGATGCACGTGTTCCTTCTTTTTGCGAAAGGTTTTCAGACTCACGGCAATGTAAAGCTATTTTCATATACAGTAAACATTGATTCTCAATGAACAAAATGAAGGATGGGTCTATTCCTTACTACATGCTGTGTGCTATTGAAGATGATTTTGAGGTAGCCAAAAAACATGTTATAATTATTAAAACATAAAGAATTTTTTGATAAACTTTTGATTAAAATATCAAAACAATATTATTTAGTTCAATTAATAGGTCTATTTTTTTCCTCAGTAGATAGATAATTCCAGCAAGAACAAATTGTCTATACGCTATAATGTATTGTATAGTAGATTTTACAATGCTTGATACGAAACACTTAAATCCTCGTGTTACTAAAATGTTAGCTATTTTCCGTACAAATCACTTTTGAGTCTTTCTGTAGCCCTGAGCATTCTCTACGAAACAATTTTTAAGTTTTATTAAAAATTACCATCACGCCTCTAAATTATATAGTTTTTTTTCTATTAAAAAACAAAAGGTCAACTATAATATAATCTAAGCCGTGTACAGAATCTATCACATTTTTTTGTTGAAATTCTATTACTTAAAATATCGAATTATCGCGTATAAGGATTTCGACAAATTCGCATCATTAGATATATTCTACATCTGATATTTTGAATTAAAAAACTCTCTAACTCCAATCAGCTGAATTACGTATATTACAAAATTATAAAAGCTTTTACGAGTAACGCAAATCAAACAGTTAATATTAAGAACAAAATGTTATAGAAGAAAGACATAAAGAAATATTCTTCTGGTGTCTAACAGTCCATATATAATATTTTGTATGAACGAAAAAAAGTGTATTTATTTAAACATTTTTAAATTGATGGCAAGGCATTTGTTTATATACTAAAATCTAACATTTACACCAAATTATTAATTTAATTGTAATAACTCATTCAAAATAAATTAGAATATATATGGCAGTCGGTATACTTTATTATATGGTACAATGGTGGTATAAGTCATGCATAATTCAGTCAAGCTTTGTATTTCGATCCAATTGGTCATTATTGAAGAAAAAAATCTTCCAACGTTGACTCCCAAATCAAGTTTCTTAACGAGAACTGGTCGTAAACCAGTCTCTCAACCTTCCACTCTAGTGAGGGTTAGGAACGAAGAATGTAATTAGGAAAAGAATAGTTACTGTCTCCGTGACCTATTTTTCTTTGATTGGATGCAAAAAACATATCATATATTTTTATCTTCAAATACGAATCTAAAAATCAAATTCACATTTTTCATCGTATGCTTGATATCTGTAACCATGCAGTCAAGGATTTGACATCCAACAGTGTTGACTATTTGGTTACAAGATCCATAAAAATGCTTTTTTTTTTGTATTTTAATTTACAAAATATTAAAAAATGTGCCAGCCTTTTTCCAAAGATGGAAGTTTTACAATTAAGATGTTATAAAAATAAATATAGGTGTACGGAATATTCTAAATTGATTATGCTAACACAAAAAATAACGTATGTAGGTATACCAACCCATGATTGCCCATTTAAATGCAAATATCTTTATAATAAACGACTATTTTTATGACTACTAGAACCTGTGTAATTGAGCTGCTTTGAGATGAAAACGATGCGGTTCTTAAAGTATTTACCAATTCATTAATATATATTTGATTGTTCAATAACTGATCATTCGTGTAAGTTTTATTATTAACTGTACGAAATTGTTTTTCCGGTTTCCATTTTAAGGCAACATAGTGCATTGACGAGCTCAAATTAACACACTATCCTTGTAATTTTTTATAAGTAAATATACAATCAAAATTGTTTACTTTCGAGATGTTAATTGTTGCTTTTGGGGTTGAAGGGGTTGATATTATAATGAACAATTTCTTTATTAATCACTTTTAAGGTGTTAACTGTTACTTCTTGATGGAAAAGAATGATATTTTCAATAATAAAAACACATTTTTTAGTATTTATTCCCAAAATATATTTTTTGATCAGGACCGGTTTCACTCATCGCGAGCATTATCAACTAATGAGCGATGAGCGAAACCGGTTCTTATCAAAATATGTATTGTCGAAATAAGTACAAAAAGTGTGTTTTTATTATTAAAAATATTTAAAAAAATATATTAATCTTTCTACTGTTATTATAATTATCAGGGCCGATTTTACTTATTATCTCATATATGTTGATAACTATAAAAAATTGTAAGTAGTACAATTGGATTTTTTTAAGTAATATTATAGCTATGTAAATTTACTACACGTTTTATATGAAATGAGAAAATATTATTAAAAAATGATTTTTTATTCATTTTAACACTTTGACTGCTAAGCCGAGTAAATGATATTGAAAAACTGAAATTTAAAAAAATACTTTAGGTTTTGGTGTGAACAAACTTATGAAAATCATCTGGAATAATCATATTATATTTTAATACAAAAATCAGCTTTAACACGATGATTTAAAATTTGTCAACACTATTATATTTTTGAGCGGCAACTATTGTATTAACATACTGTAATCTGCCGTCTTAATAATTTAGAAGATAACAATCAGTAAGTTTAGCATATACAATACGCTCATAGTAAAATATGACTAGCCACATATTTCTTTCGACTTACATGAGATCAAAATGAGAATTATACCATCCATGATAATACCAAATTGTATCATATGTTACAGATAACTCGTGAACATCGATTTTTTATTCTATTAAAATGTAAAACCAATTTGCCAATGAAATAATCTAGGTTCGAGCATTAAAATGTTCATGAGTGTAACTTCGGATATTGAAATATTCCACGTTGACGAAAGTGACTTCTTAAAGTAGATTTCGTCTGAGCTTATTTGGTTGACTTCTTTTATAATTTTTATAAACATTTTTTTTTATGTTGCAAAAGCAATCAATTTTTAGTTAAATTTTTTATAAAACAATATGCACAAGTAAAATTGTGTGCCGTCTGCTATGGTGATGAAAAGCGCCCCAATTGCAAGACTTAAAAAATACAATGACGAACTTAAATTCTCGCAAGGGATGGTGAGGAGATATTTCCCATTTTTAGTTCCTGCTGAATTTCAAATTAAACATATACAGTTTTAAAAATATTGTGCAATCACTGCTGTCATTAGCCACGGAATAAAATTTTCGCGCAGTTATGATTACATACAAGTCAACCTATCAATTACATCACCATGTTAATAGAATCAATCTTTTATGCCAGGGACCAAAATGGTCCGGCATATCAAATGATAGTTGTGATTAATTCCTAATATGGATTAATCTGTGAATATTATTAATGTTGACGGCTTTGATTTGCTAAGCAAATGACTTCTTTACAAAACATATTCAATATAATAAGCAAGATAGCTCAACTTTATTACCAATACATAATAACTATTTAATGATAAAATCAAATAGTGCAATATTGTGAATTTATAAGCTAAAATATAATTCATTATAATTTCTACTTTCAATTTATGATTCATTGGAATTTTAATGTCAAATTTTATTTGTTAAAACTGTGTACAATTTCATAAGTTTTGTCATACACGACCCAGGTTCCACTCTTCACACACCAGACACTCCTATGGATGCAATAGAAATGATATAGTACTGTGAGTACAGTCAGTTCTAATGCATTCGTGTGATAGAATGTCTGTAAATGACGAAAATTGAAACTTGGGGAGTAACAAGCCATTATTATTAGTAGTCCAAGCTTATTAGTATTAATAGTCCAAGCTTTTTACTCAGCTTAGAAAAAAATCAAAGATCAAATGTTTATTTATTACAGGTGAATCTTTTGTATTGTAACACTTTTTTAATTAGTATTTTTTTTGCATATCATAAAGTGATCCGCTTTGCAAAAAATACATTTAGAGCACTGATTGTTGTTGTATTCGATGTATTAATACATTGCTTATATCTCACGACGAACAGTTGAAATAAAAACATTTGAAGTTACAATCTTCGCAACTTCTATATTGCTTGCTTTCTTTTAGGCGTATGTGGTTTCCACGACTGTATGATACAAAAAAATAAATAGTAGTTGTGATTATTTGTCTATTTGTAGTGCAAATCTCAACATTACACTTGAGTCTCAATACAAATAATGATATAGTGTATGTTATGTGTGGGTAGTTGAAAAAAACAGAACAGAAGAAAATATAATCACATCATGTTTTTGTCTTTTTAAATCACTAATTATTAACGTCCTTTACGAAGCGATTTTTAATAATTAATTGTTATAATTTTCTCTGTTACGTCACAGTTTTTTGTCAACGAGCTGTGAGTGTTGTATTAGGTATTGCTTCGGATGTTGACATATTTCATGTGGACGAAAGTGAGCTCAGACGAATGCTATTTTTTCAGATAAAGTAGACATTTCATGAGCTTACTTGGTTGACTTTCTTTTTTTGCAATCCTTATTGATTGTTTTATAGTGTATTTGTTGAATTTTTATATTCTTATATTTAAATATGTTAATATATTACGGTGCAAAAGCATTGAATTGATAATTTGTAAGTTTTGTACCGTATAGTTGTAATAAATAAATAAATAAATCAGATCGAACAAGTGCCTGTGTGATTAATGAATAAATAGCTGGATTTAGTTTCAGGCGTTGTTGTTTACGCGCGATTGAGTGGTTTGTATTCTTTAAAACAATATATCGTGTGAAAATAAGTACGTTATACTCACACTTCCTCGTTTTACAGCATAAAAACATCAAAGAGCGTATAAAGACAGCTATTTTTGTTAAATAACACTGTCACTTGGTGTTATATTTATGTCTTTATGTAAATATTCATATATGGCTACCAAATGATAATTATAATGTAAATGTACTGGAAGTAAAAAAATGTTGTGTTATTAATAGATCTGACATAAAATTTTTCATCGTGAGTTGAATGCTTTAGTAAAGAGGTTTGGAGCGCCAGTGGCAAGTAACACGGTTGTATTTTAAATCCAGTTTCCTTTAGGGCAAACAAACGATGTGTTATAAACACATTCATTGACCTGTCGTTATTAATTTGTTTTGTAAAATTTTAGAGGTGTCGATTTTGAGTCACTGAATAAAGGTATCTAACAGCAGTAACCATGCCTGGTTAGTTATGATTAGAAGAGTGCAGGGCTATCTTACACAAATTCCAGTTGTCGCCAAATTGCGACTCTAGAATAACTTTGAAAGTAATAATGAGTTAGTTACTTTCTATTTTTTTGTTTTGTTTATTGACATGCAACACGCACCGCAAGCGAATTATATAAACGAAATTGATACATTAATTTATTGAGACAAATAAAAATACAGAATAATGTTACATAGCATTTAAAATTCAAATTCTGAATATAATTTTAATCGCTTAGAAGAAAATTAGGTATATTAAATGGATATGAAAAAACAAATTTTATTTAGTGAATATCTATGTATTGTGAACGAATTGAGAAGTGTTCAGAAGTGTAAATAAAATTCAGTAATCAAGAATTAAAATTTCAAGCATAAATCGTATCATCATCATCATCAGCCGGGGTCGATCCACTGCTGGATGAAGGCCTCCCCCTGCTTTTTTTTCTAGGGGGGTTGTTTGGACATAGCAAAACCACGCTGCCCAGGCGGGTTGGTGTTCGGTTCTCTGTCTGGGTTTTCCTTCCCATAGCCAAGAGAACACGGCACGCGGTGTTCCCGAGCGGTCACCCATCCAAGCACTATCGGCGTCCAATGCTGCTTAACTTCGATGATCGCACGAGAGCCGGTGCTTTCAACGTGGTATGGTCGTTGGCTAATCGTAAATAAAGTATTCATATTGTGAAGCCAAAGGTAGAAAAGTATTTGATGTTGTGTATAATTTATATTTAATAAAAACACAATATTTAGTACTGCTTTCATAATATAATTTTTTTTAAATCACGATTGCTTTCGTCCATCGTTAGCGTTATCAACTAATAAAACATAAATTAAAACCAAGGTAATTAATTATAAAAATGCCAGATTTACAAAACAAAGGTTTGAACTAAGAAACTAATATACAGGACATATATGGCAGGACAATATGTATCTAAATAAAGTAAAATAGTTAATAAATAAAATGTCAAAATCCTCTTCTTAATAATTTGTAATCAAATTAAATATCGATTAAGATTTCCCCATATCTGAAATAGTCATTAGCAAGAATAACGTGTGGAAAACTTTAACATTTAAACGACTAAAAATTATGTCTTCTTACATTATTTCAATATAAAGTCTTTTTACAAAGAACTGAAGTTAACACCTTCACAGTAGTATTTTTCAATTTAAAAAATGAGACATTTTGTATTACATTTATTTTATATAAACATAAAATTATATATGATACTGCTTAGTCAAGAGTAGTGTGCACTTACTACCACAAGCTTTTTAAACGATGTCTCTGGGTCACGGCATCGAATATCGAATTAAAAACCCATAAATTATTATACATATTACACCAAGTCCTTTTTTTACGCGAATTCGATTATACGCGATTTTTTGGTCGACACCGCTACATTTTTTTACGCGCTTCACTCGTTCTTACGCAAATTTTCCGCAAATTTGTTTTAAAAAAGACATTTATATATGATACTAGGCATGTACGTATCATTATTTTTTTAAATAAAAAAAATATGTGTATTTTTAAAACTTAATTTTGTAGAGCATTTCATTTTTTTAAATACACATACGATTGCCAAATGTTGACAAGTGTATCGGATTTTATGCTAATTTATGTTCTAGGGAAGAAGGGAGAAATATAATGCAATTGCGTGAAATCATTTTTTTACGCGATTTTTTTTACGCGCCTTTTTCTGGAACCAATGTATCGCGTAAAAAAAGGACTGGGTGTATATTTATAAATAAGTATTCAAAGGGATATGTGTATGAAATTTTGTTTCCAGTCTTCTCACCACTGATGTGATTATGAAAACAGAACGTAGATTGAATATCTAGCATATTGATCCCTTGGTGAAATTTTTTTTTATAACTGTACTTTTAGAAAATGTTAATAGGGATCCAAATAAGTCAAATTAATTATAAAATAATTAGAGAAAAATTAATAAATGTATAATTTTTTAGTTTGGCAAACTATTGAAATCACCTTGCACATAAATTAATGTCGATATTTTAAAGTAGGCAGGTCGATTTTTTTATTTAAAAATCAAAAGGCAGATTTGTATTAATTATTTCCGTGAAAATATATTTGTTTGTATACGCTTATAAACATAGTACTGTAGGTGTTACATAAATTGTAAAATTAAAAGTACAAAATGCAGTTTAATAAATATGGCACATTGTTTGTCATTTATTTGATTTTTATCGTTGTATTTGTGTATACATAATTGTGATGCATATTGCACATCGTAATTTTTGTTATACTAACATATTGCTAAAAATACAATTTGTTTGTGAATAATATATTATTTGATGAATTTTAATGAGTGTAAGAAACAAGTAAAAACGTTGTTTCCTTTATTTTTTGCGATAAGAACGGTTATTTTTAATAACATTGAAAGGAATGGAAATCCACTAATAACGGGATAGATGTATCGATCGCATTGATTTGTTAATAGTGCCAACTCGACGAGAAAAATTGGTTGTGATAAATAGTCATACAAATGATGACAGGTAAAACGTGTTATTAAACAATACAGATATGTTGGTTACCTTTCACAAACAATTATCATCAAAAAGTATTGTTTAATATTGTTTGTTAGCTGTATCATTTTGCTTCCTTTTGGTATTAAATGTGGACAGTATTGAATAAATATTTTATATACATGTTTAAATATCACCGTTTCTAATTTCAAATTATTTCGAATTTTTGATATTCAATTGTTTTAATTTAATTCGCTCATTATTTCGAGAATATATGTCATACGTTTACAGACTAAAAAAAATATTTTTTTATACATACATATAAATCACAGCTTTTAGACGATATTAATACCAACTTCTTTCGGTGAATGACAAAATTCGTATTACTGATTTCATCACACAATTGGCGAGCAAATCTTTTTATAATATAAATATTTTGAATTAAAAAAAAATATCTTACGGAATCACAAAAAACTGTCTTCAATTGAATTTCTGAATTTGATTGAAATCTGTTAATTCTAACTATTGCAGTGTTATTTATTTTTCAAACTATAAAAAAACCTTTTGTACGAAATTGGATACACAGCATGTCTTATATTAAATGTACAATATTATAAAAGAAAGAATGGTCGTCACATTTCAGAAGACATGAGTTATTTCTAGTGATCATTCTCAACCAAAACATTCTTTCAACTTTCCATAGATGTAAGAATTTTATAGAAAAACTGGGTCTTTTGTTGGTGGGTAAATATTTTTGGTCGGCTGTTTCGCTTTTATTGAATTAAATAATTTATAATATATATTATTGTACGTCCATAAAAGAGTTTCTTTCCACATTTATGTTATGGAATAAAACATATGATATAATCAAAGTTAATATTAAAAGCTTTGGGCTAAATGACGATTACAGCGAATAAATTTTGAATTAAAAAAACTGTATATTTTAATTCAAAATAACAGTAACGTACTAAATATACATAACGGATATAAAAAGGAAATTTTCTGATACTGAACAGCTTGAAACTAGTCTTCCATAAATATTTTATGTTTGATCAATTCTTTAGGCATTAATTTTCAATTAATTGGGAGCGTATTTCGTGAAATTAATTTTTAAAGTAAATGTTACCTATGCTGTGGTGGGCTTAGACTAAAGTTTGAGATATTAGGCAAGAGTGTGTGTGTCCCATGCTTCTACTCCTCGAGTTAATCACGAGTGAATTTATAAAAATATGATTTCATTTGGTCTCGAATGATTTAAAAATGTAAAAATATCTGACACATAGATGGCTACTTGCAATGTTTACTATATTTAATATTTTTTTAAAATACTATTTTCTATTAATACAATAATAGGTTAATTTTCTTAGAAATATAACAGTAATATAGACAAACATAATTTACTGCAAGTTAATTTGCTCATTTTCCGGCAGAATGTAAAATGGCCGCGTTGCTCTTTTTTCTCTTTCACAAAATGGCGCCACCCGCCCTTTTTTCGCGCCTCCGGTTTTTCCAATGCAATTACGAACGCACACTCATACACATGCACCGGGTATTATATGTATTTTTATGCACACACTTCTGCAAATAGATAACGGAATTATTTTGTAGGCGGTGTCAAAATAGGTGAGCGGCAGCTTATTTTATCACCATACCAATACATTGTATAATATTTTTTTATTTGAAACATCATACAAGCTGACATATTTTATTATTTAATATTATAATAATTTTATTCCATCCATTAATGTAATAATTAATTATTGCTCGAAAAAATAAACATCTTCACTTAAGTTAAGATGTTACAAATATTAATGGGAGTATTATTTTAGAAGTTCTATTTCAGAGAAACAAGATTTAAAACTGCTATAAAAATAATTTCCTTACAAATAATATGACGTTTTTTACGTGCTGAATAAATTGGTTAGATCAAAAATATTAACATTATTTCATTAATAAAATATTAAAATATCAACACATATGTGAAGTTTTATAATGAATAATTTAAATGTATTACCGAAATTGTAACTATAGTTACAAAACAAAGTATAACGATGTTTTAATCATTTATGTACATAATGTTTTTTTTATTTGATATGCAATAGAATATAATTTGCGGCCATCAATAACATTTTCAATTCAAACAATCTCTACTTCGTTTTAAAAAGCAATAGCTCTTCCTTTTATAAATTATTATAATAATATTCTGTTGAAAGTGATACATCGACACTTGTTTATTTTTTAACGCGTACTATATTATTTTGAAAATTACAACCGATTCTTTTTTTAAATAAAGAATCGTAGTTCCTGACAATTTAAGTAGCGCGTTTATCGTATTAAAAATATTTCTTCACAAAGTCACCATTGACAATAAATATCTTAAATTTTTATCCAGCAAAATTGTCTTTTAGATGATATTTATAGTGCTGTTATCATGCGTCAGCCATTTAATTTTTTCTCATTTTCATGTATGGTAGCGGTGCAGTGTTACCATATGAATAATGTTCAAATAATTTAACCCTTGTTTTCCCGGGTGTGTATTTAATTGACCGCAGGCAAGTGCGCGACACGGGAACCAAAATGAGCACGATAAGCGGCTGATAAGGGGTTAATGTGATAATTTGTGATAAAGTAAATCTGACTGTTTAGGCCGTACGTTAAACGTGTTAAATTGTACATATTAAATATAATTATCGCTTATTATAATACACACATATATATAGACGATAAGCTCGCTAATAAAATAAAAAATATATATTTAACTGTAAGTGTTGATTTTTTATGCGAAAAAATATCCATTATTCAAGAAAAAATATTTTGACTTCGATAGACGTTATAAAAATTAGGGACTACATTTTTTTGCTTTTGCAACGTCAAAAATATTTAAAAATTCAAAATTGAAAATAATAGCAATAAATAACAAAGAAAAAATTAAAAATGACAAGAGAGTCAACCAATCAAGCTCATGTAATATCTACTGTAATATATTAAAAAAATAGTATTCGTCTGAACTCACTCTCGTCCACGTGGAACATGTCGGCATCCGAAGCAATACTGTTTAAGATTGTTAATGCTATAACTATTGGCATACTGGTTCTACACTTTGGAAGAACAAGCAATTCATGTCCATGACTTCTCAAAAAAATATCTGAAACATATAATTTGATATTAATCACGAATGACAGAATTCTCATTTTGACCTTGTATACGACGAAAGAAATATGTAGTGAGGTACATTTCTCTTTGAGTTTTCAAACTATTAAAAGTGAGCATTCCTTAAAGAAAGTTAATTGGATAAAGTAATTTCATACAACCATTCATCAGATACAAACATTATTTTTGGTAAACCACTCTACCGTGAAAATCTAAGGTTTAATTGTATATTATTTTAATTAGTTAATATTTTATTTAATTATACAATAAAGAAGGATCATTAACTAAATAGTTTTAATGATGCCCCTTAAATTTATATTGTTTTTAAATAAAAAATCTTTAACAAAGCTTTTTTTATATAGAGAACAATTAATATAATACCATGAGGCGGTTATTTTTTGTTAACATATAGGTGGCCAAATTTTTGGCCGCGGACCTGAAAGTTTTGAACCCAAATAAGTACCCAAAAGATTATAAATAACTAAAAAATTAAATTATTATATGATTTAAATAATAAAACAAAAAAAAAACAATATGCGTTTATGTAACCAACATAACATTTTATACGTAGATGTTAGTGGTCAATACGTGGTTGGATTATCTGATATCAATGTAAAATTTGGAGTCAATCCACGATGTAAGCCGAAGGAAAGATGTAATAATGTTAAAGTGCTGTGTAACTTATTTAAGTAAGTATAAAATGACTGAATTTTTACTGTTAGAATATTATCGAAGTAATTTGTGATTAGATCTGTAATAAATAAAAAAATTATAATAACAATGGAAAGCAAAATGACACAAAGCGGCCATCAATGTCGCTCATTTATAATAAATATTTTTGTTTATTATAGGTTACGTGTGATAATAAAATGGAAAATAAATAAAAATAAGAGAAATCGAATGTCTCGCTTCATAATTTATCGACATTGAAATCGGTTTGAAGCGTTTAAAGGCACACATACAGAGCAGCGTAATTTATTTAACTAAAAACACAAAACATACTTATTTATTTTTATTTAGTACTGACTCGTTGCGCGTTGCTGCGATCTTACAGTAAGGAAACTCAAGGAAACTGAATATGATAACAATTTAAAAGTTTTAATAGTTTCGTTTTAATTCTATTTATTTATTTGAGTGGTTGTGAAAACATGATTTTTTTGTTTTTCCGTGTATTGTGTCCACGTATAAATTTGAAAGTTTTTCGACGCGTGAGCTGGCCACATAGATTTGTTCACGAGAGAAGCATGGATTATCCAAATCTAGTCTGCATTATTCTTGACAATACGTTGTTATTGATAAATAGTTTGAAGTATAAAACCGTCTGTATATAACCAATGAAAAACGTTTTAGTATATGGATAAATAATCATCTCAATTGGTATTTTCAAAAGATATTAGGTATAAAATATTTTAGATGGTGGTTGGATACACCAGACAATGTATTATAATAACATATAATATTGTAAATATTTTATTTAAATTACCACACTATGCCTGTGAACTTTGAAACGAATAGAGACATCAAGTATAATCCGTGGCAAGCCATTTTCGAGGCAATATTTTTTTAAAAAAAGACCGAGAAGAATGGATCATAAAATATAAAACTATTCGCTCGCATCAAAATTTTCAGTGAATATCAATATTGGTTGCAGGAGAGTTAAAGTTTTTAAAGTGCTTAACGTGTTTTGTATATTATTTACGATAGTCAGCAAATATTTATTGCATAAGTGTAGGATTTTGCCATCCCAAAAAAATAATTCAACTGTAATCATATTTATTTTATCCATGTCCATTTTCATTGAGTAGCATTTGAATTATTTTTTTAAGCCAATATCAAATCGATATCACATGACTTTTAAATTTTTCAATTAAATGAATGTTGCTGTTTATTAATGACTACCATTTATTAATTCGTTGGTTCGATCAAATCAATCTAAGTGAGTCGTTTTTTTGGTGGAAAGGCATAATATTTAAATTCAAAAATATTATAATGACCGCGATGACAAAAACTGGTCTTAATCATTGATTTATAAAATAGCATTCAATATTTTATTTCCTTTATTCAATCCGTTACGTGCTAAGCTTTCTAAATAATATTAAAAAAAAAATCAGCAATATTTATTAACGCTAAATAAGCTTATGAAGATTATCTGAACATATCAGGCTATATTTCAGTATAAATATTTGTGTGCACACGAAAGTTTTAACAATCTTATATTTTTTAGTATCAGCCGTCACAACAGTTGAGACGCTAGCAGTCAGAATGTTTAACAAATACCATATAGTGTTGACTATTTCACTATTGGATTCGTAATGATGTATCTGTCTGTCTAATTTTCACACCAGTAAACTACATATCTGCACGATTCATATATGTTGAATAACGGTGTAAATATTGGGTGTAAAATACTTTATATATTGTGACCGCAGAAAAGAGTAGTGATCTAATTTAAGCAATCAACAAAATGTTGAAGTTCAATACAAATATTTTTAGTCAAAGTGAGTAAATCACGTATTTTGGTATCGAAAAATATGTTTGAGAAACGCCCAGTTATAAAATCGAAGTGTGCAATATTAAGTGTATAAGATATTTGTTTTTATGGGAATGCATCGAGTAAGTGACTGACTGCTAACCAACAAACACAATTCAAATTTATTACAAATCTAGCGTTGAAATGATTTATTTGCCCACATCACCGCGAATAATAATCATTGTTTTGATTTGAAAATAAATTGACCTGCATCAAAGCTAAAATAAATTTAATACGTATTTTGTTTGCCATTATATTGTGGGCAACGGAGACATTTGGAACAAATTATATGTAAGAGAGATAGCGCAATACAGCTTGTATGGATGGTGATTGAAAGAGCAATATGCGATATGATGATTTAGCGCCGCTTTTCAACTATCAAACGCTTTAATCACTGCGAAATCTTAACTTGAAAGCGAGTTGGCAATTTAATTTTGTATCTTTGCAATACATCACATTATTGCAATTTAATCTAGATAATTTATTATTTTCTATGATGTAATCATTTCATATTACAAAATTTCGTATACATTGATTATTGTTGAAGATTTTTTATATGGCACGTGCTTCGTTCAAAAATAATATTTAGACTGAAATACTACGTTAAAATACAAAACAACTCATTTGTATAGTAACTATATTATGAAATTATCATTGGTCTAGCTATAACGTGTATAAATCTTTTAAAACGATCTTAGAAATGAATATATCTTAAAAATATATCTACCTAGTGTGTGAAACACTCGTTTTCGTAATGAACCATATTGCAGATGTTATTGTACAAAGATAAAACGTGTATTTGGAATTGTGGTGTTTTAGTTGTAAGTGTGAGAATTATGCTGAAAAAAATCCGAAAATGAGCCGTAAGAATTAGTAATAAAATAACAATGTTATTCACGATTCGATTCCTGTTTATGGATTACAAATTGGTGTTGATTATCGATTCAATTAACTTTTTTATTGATGTATCACTCTCACACCCATAGTTGAAGCGCAATTAAACTGGTCTTTACAAATTGGTTGAGAGGTATTCATAGGAATGTATAAATATATTATAATATAATAGGCATCCACCGACAGACATCGAAATATACCTAATTGAAATACAGTGTGCTCAATAATATTATTTAAATACTTTTAATTCAACATGTCCTAATTCTTGGAAGGGGCTAAGTTATATAAGTAAAAAAGCGCACGCAAATATACTTTATAAAAAAATTCTGCAATTTTTTCAGACACCAAATCTACACAAATTACAAGTAACTCTGAGGAAGTCAGTGCGCAACGTAATCAAAATCTATCTAGTAAAACCAGATTCAAGTCTTTGATGAAGAAACTTTTACTTTTTCCATGGGATAAATACAGTTCTGTGAACAAATAGTATTACAATACAATTATAACATTAAAATCGACTGTTTATGATATTGATGCGACTTAAAACTATTTTCATAACAAATTTCGATAAGCAGGAAAAATCTATAAAAAAACCTTCATGCGACTGTATTATGTAATGTACTTAAAATGTATGCCATTATTATTTAAATTTGATTTTACAATAGAAAATACGTTTATAACATTCACTCAAATTGAAGTAAAAGACTTTTAAGTGCAGAAATATATTAATGAAATTTATATTTATGGTTTTGTATTTAAAATCTATATATATAAAAATGAATGTCTGTCTGTCTGTCCTTAATAAACTCCTACACCATTAATCCAATTGCGATAAAACTTTGTCGAATTATTGCTTAGACTACCGGGCAAAAGATAGGATACTCAGACTTTGATTTGATTACAAATAATAATTGAATATTTACGAAAAACATGTTTTCATACAAGACTATTGTAATACAGAATGGCCATTTATGACACATTGTATCCATACTCACCGGTAGGTACTTACGTAAGGCACTGAATATTTTGAAACAAAGTTCGATTTTCGAAAAAAGTATTTCAATGTTCTATTTTTTACCGACTTTTTTGTTTTGGTTTTATGTCGCATGACAGAACGAATTGAAATAAATATTACGTATAAATCGTGTGTGATAAAGAAAGAATTTATTCAATATATCTATTATTTTTTTTATTTATTTTTCAAAAGTGAATTTCCAAACGTAACATTCACTGTGAAATCAATTATGCCACCTAAACGAAAAGGAATAGGTCAGAGTACAACTCAAGCACGAAAGAAAAGGGTGAAAAAATGAGGTTGAAGTTGATAATCGTTGGATTGTACCGTATTCACAGCTTCTCTTGAAAACATACAAAGCACACATCAACATCGAGTATTGTAATTCAGTGAAATCTATCAAATATATTTGTAAATATGTCATCAAAGGAAGCGATATGGCAGTTTTTGGAGTGGGAAATTCAACTGCATCTATCGATGAAATCAACCAATATCAACTGAGACGTTACATCAGTAGAAATAAAGCAATATGGTGCATTTTATCATTTCCAATTCATGAACGGCATCCACCAGTTACTCATTTGGCAGTTCACCTTGAAAATGGACAGCGAGTGTACTTCATAACAGAAAATGCACGTGTAAGAGCATTGTCACCACAGCCAACAACGTTAACTGCATTTTTCTTATTGTGTAGGGATGATATGTTTGGAAAGACGCTACCTTACTCTGAAGTGCCAACATCCTATAGATGGAATGCATCAGAAAAAAATTCAACGTCGCAAACAAGGTAAAGCAGTTGAAGGACATTACAATGTATATTCAACCGACACATTAGGCCGTCTGTACACTGTTCAACCAAATAATGCAGAATGCATTTAATTGCGATTATTGTTAATCAACATACGTGGACCGACATCCTTCCAAGAATTGAGAACAGTAAACGGTCGAATATGTTTCATTTATCGTGAAGCTTGC
This sequence comes from Himalopsyche japonica, assembly GCA_028555115.1. NCBI lineage: Eukaryota > Metazoa > Arthropoda > Insecta > Trichoptera > Rhyacophilidae > Himalopsyche > Himalopsyche japonica. The sequence goes on along the minus strand of JAHFWJ010000446.1, from coordinate 1,689,580 downwards.
CTCAAATTAAATCTTCTAGAAAACGATGCACATCTGGACACTTCACTCGCTGATTCATCGAATACTGCTGACCCACAAAAAATACATGCGTTATTTGCAGTAATATTAACAATTTGTTTTCCATCCAATCCAAAAGATCTTTGGAAAAAATACAAAGGCTACATGAGTGAAGATATTTTACATAGTTTGCGTGAAACAATTCAAAATCCACACGTTCAATTCACACCAAACGTGTGTAATGAGGCATTGCTATTGATTGAGGACATATGTTTAGTAATCCTAACAAATCATTGGTACAATGGGAATGGCTGCGCTGAATTGATATGAAAACGACTGACGTGATCGTGATTTCCAACGAGAAACACGCTTTGATGTGGATGAATTGGGTAAATTTGTTCAAACGAATCTTCCGAAATTGGTTCCAGATCAACGTATAGTGTATGACACAATTATGGATGCAATTACAAGTCAAAGTAGTAGATTTTATTTCATAGATGCACCCGGAGGCACAGGTAAAACCTTCCTTATTTCACTCATTTTGGCAGCCACACGATCACGAAAAAACATTGCACTAGCAATCGCATCATCTGGAATTGCAGCAACTCTTTTGGAAAGGGCCGAACGGCGCATTCAGCACTGAAACTGCCATTGAATATGCAAATAATTGAGGACACCAACATGCAATATCAACAAAAATTCTTAAGCAGGCAAACTACTCACATCATGTAAAATCATTGTATGCGATGAATGTACTATGGCACACAAAAAATCATTGGAAGCACTTCATTGCACACTAAAAGATTTGAGAGGAAATGAGCAACTTTTCGGTGGCGCACTTATTTTATTGTCTGGTGATTTTCGACAAACTCTACCTGTTATATCACGTTCAACAATGGCCGATGAACTTAATACATGTCTCAAATCATCCGTTTTATGACAATACGTACATAGATTCACTTTGAAGACCAATATGCGTGTACAACTACAACATGATGTATCCATTGAACGTTTCGTAAAACAATTGTTGGATATAGGAAATGGGAAAATGGCAATAGAGAAATCTACACAATGTATCACATTGCCAGCGAATTTCTGTAAAATAACCGCAACCATAGACGAATTGATTCACAAAGTTTTTCCTAATATTGCACACAATCATAAAAGTCATCAATGGCTCAGTACATATGCTATATTAGCAGCCAAAAACAAAGATATCAATGCAATCAATTTCAGCATACTAAATGAAATACCAGGAGAAGCGATAACGTATAAGTCCATCGATACTATAACGGATGAAGACAAAGCCGTCAATTATCCAACAGAATTCTTGAATTCACTTGATTTGTCAGGCATGCCGCCGCATGTTTTAGCATTGAAAATTGGCGTCCTTATCATTCTTCTCCGAAACACAAATTATTCACGACTTTGCAACGGTACCAGGCTTTCAGTAAGAAAAATGATGAATTATTGAAGCTACATTTTTAAATGGAAAATTCAAAGGAGTAGATGTAATGTTGCCACGCATCCCAAATGATTCCGACAAATATGCCATTTGAATTTAAACGTCTGTAGTTTTAAACAGTGCGAGTCGCCTTTGCAATGACCATCAATAAGGCACAAGAACAGTCGTTACAAGTGTGTGGACTAAATTTAGAAAATCCATGCTTCTCACATGGACGACTGTATGTGGCCTGCTCATGTATTGGAAAACCTTCTGATTTATTTGTGTAAGCACCAGATAGAAAAACAAAAAAACATTGTGTATCCAAAAGCACTCCAATAAATAAAAACACATACGGCCGCCACTGTCAAATTTCGATAAGAAAAACATAACCTAAGCTTATCGTTTCTAATTGGCTCCGGCCTCACCTCAAGTCTGACTTATCCAATCGGAAAGCGAGAGGCTCCCGACGAGGCGATTCCATAAAGTCGCGGTTTCTTGTTTTTGAGTGTCATTGCAACGCATGCAGGGTACACGCTAGTATTATATAAATGTATTGAACGAAAGACAGATAAGCCAAGATGAAAGAAGCTTTTACTTGAAATTTTCTTTGTAACAAATTATTAATTTATATCCAAATATATGGGCGTTTTAATTTTTTGAAATGTTATATGTAATCTTTGTCTAATCCTAAAATCGAGACGATACATTGAATAAAAACTATTTTTTATTATTATTAAGTACTATTGAAATGATTCATAGCGAGTCAGTTCGCTCGATATGGAAAACGGAAATGATTCTTATAAAAGGAGTAGAAAGTGCGAGATTTCCTTTGGGTACGATAGTGACTTAGTTTTGAAAGGATTTGTGATAATTTGATTGGTTTAAATAGAAATTCGTACTGCAATCGAAAGAAGTGATATCGTAGAAGATTTTGTTATCGATGTAAAACATATACACATATCTATTAGTAAAATGGTATGTAAATCAATGATCACCCTATAGGTACGACCTAATAATATATTATTATAAATATCAGACTTAGAGGTGTATGAGGATATAAGTAACGTATTCTAGTCTTAACAAATAATCCAAATGATTGTTGTTGCCATAATAGATTTACTTATCAAACGTCCCTAGCACCAGAGATTCTTAAATTGTAAAAATGATTTATAAAATGTATAAATAAAATACGTTTATACTAAATTACCCATTTTATAATATAAATTACATATATTCGATTTCAAAAATACTTTTTTTTTAAATTAGTTATAAATAAATAAGATTTTAAAAACGAAAGATAAAGTGAAATCATTTACTGTTAATACTACGTGAAGCTTTTTCGTTTGGTGACATTCTTTGTAATTGCTTCAAATTATTTTCTTTATAAAAGAAATACAACACTAATATTTAATAATCTGATAAATTAGCTGTTCCGTAAAATCTTAAATATTTCAAACATGAAATTAATATTTTAATATATACTGCCATTTATGATCAGTATAGTTCACGGAGTAACACTTCTATCGATATCTTAATAAAGCGTCAGTGCTGTTAGATGTTTATGAAAATTGATTCATGTACTTGAATGGACTTTGGCTATATTTAATTTTGAATTTATGTTAGGTTCACAGATGTCTACGATCTCCGTGTTCTACATGAACTAATATATGAAACTGTCATAAAACGTCGTACATAAAATATGCATTTATCAAAAAAATGATTTAGGTTTTTAAACATACTCATAATATAATTTTATATCCATGGAAATGATATAGAATTTAGGGAAAATGACAATTTATTTAGATGTAATCCTAATGTGCCAAATATTTGTCATGATTTTTCGTCACACAAAAAATATGGCATAAGATCACTTTGAGAAAAAATGGCATCACAAAACCTAATGAAGAAGATTGATAAATTTATAATTTTCAATTCACCGACACTCGAAACCACAACTTTCTAGTCGTTAGGATAATACTATTGTCACAAGACTTCTGTGGCGGATATTTAAGTATTTAAAAAAATAATCAATATATCATTTGACGGATCTGCTTTTAATTTTGACGTTGATGCAGAAGCCCTGTGTTGTGTACACCTGTTTACACAGGTGAATATAGACATCAGAGTAATTTGAATAGACATATAAACATATATAGAGTTGTAAATCTATCTGTCTGTCCGTCTGTCTGTATCTCCGATCAAATTGTTGACCCCAAATTCTTTTCAGTGTGAAGCGATTGTTCCGCTTCGGAACATTACACTCTTACGGGTCTAGGCGTGCGGGTGGATCAGATTAGCAAACGATTTATTTTAATGATAAAAATTATAACTATAACTTATTATATTTAGAAAACTAGATTTCAAAAAAGACTGTTGTAGCGTGGACTTATGCGTGAGAGTAAAACGGCATTTCGGTTAAGCCATTTATTTCACAGAATTAAATTCAATAGAGATCCATATGCTTTTATAAATATACATAAATGCAATAAAGATTTAAGACTGAATCGGAAATAAAAACTTCTGAATAATAATTTGAAGGGAAAAAAGAATTTTTTAATGGATGATAAATAATTTTCTTTCCAAGTTGACACACGACAAATAAAATATTTTTATACCATTTATGTAGTAATGGTAAGCATTATCAAAATAAAAAAGAAAGTTCATTTGTAAGAGAATTAAACTGATTAGATATTATCTTTAACGATTAAATAATGGATATATTTGGAGAGATTTTATTTATGAGTTTTTACTATATTTTCGTCGCCGATGGTACATATTTTTGAAATAAAACTATAATTTATACCGAGAGAAATATTATATAATAATAAAATATATAAGTTATCAAATGACAGAGAATTAAGCTGATTCCATACTATCTTTAACGATAAATTAATGATTTATGATATTGACTGAAGGTGCTTGATGGAATTGCAATATCAAATCTGAATTATTAAAATTTTGTACGATTCCACATGTTTTGTCACTGACGACCCGGGTTTCGCCTTTTGGCATCTTCAGGCATTCTATCACACGGATGATATAATGCCTGAAGATGCCGAAAGGCGAAACCCGGGTCGTTCAAATTTGATAAATTAATGAATATATCTGGAGAGAAATATTATAAAATAATAAAATATATGAGTTGGATTTTTGTAGTTTTTAGTTGATCCACTCCGTCGCAAGCGCTGGTTGCCGCACAAAGGATTCCCTTTTGTAATAGAATAGCGTCTTAATAAACAGCCCCCCCGCGGCTTTTTGGAGGCCCCCCTCCACGGGCCCCTTGCCCCCTCCCCTTTCGATTCGTTTAATAATCATCGCGCCTTTGACGGGGTATGACAAGCCGAAATACATCATCTCGGACTCTCATAGACTCGCCAATGCAACAAACAATCGCCTCCAGTTAGAAGAATAGATAATATCTCGAATTCCACATATTTAATCAATAAAACCTACGACCGGTTACACTTCGCAAGAAAGCGATACACGATAACTGCTATAAACAGTCGTGACACTTTACTTGAAAAGCGTTAAGGTAACCATTGTTTTTCAGTGGCGTGCAAAACTACCAATTTGAATACATTTTTTTGCCAACACCTTTCTCAGTAATTGATCATATTGATTTCTAATAGAACTTCCGGCACGAAAACTATTTGTTATTTATTCATATAATTTATGATATCAAGGTGGTTGATGGAATTTCAATATCAAATTTGAATTGCTACAACTTTGTACGATTCCACGTGTTTTGTCACTAACGAACCGGGTTTCGGCTTTCGGCATCTTCAGGCATTATATCACACGGATGCAACAGAACTGACGTAAAATAAACAGTCAGCATCGTCTATATAGCATTAATTACAGGAAAACACACACCCCAAGGCAAGAAGTGAATAGCAGCTAAAACAAATTTATTAATATTAATCTAGTAATAATTAACACATGCCTGTGATAATTTTCATTGACGATATAACGTGTGATATAATGCCTGTAGATGTCGAAAGGCGAGACCCGGGTCGTAAGTGACAAAACGTGTGGAATCGTATAAAGTTGTTACAATTCAAATTTGTTATTTCTATATTCAACCTCTACTTTCCAATGTGTAATGATGGAAATATATGGTTATGAAGGACTAGTTTTTAGTCAATTATTTTCTCGTTTTGAGATAGAATGCACGGGAAGAAATATTTATCGGAAAATTTTGACCATTTTTGTTCTCATTGATAAATGTCTCTGCAATAAGACAAAACAAATGACATAATGAAATATGAAGTAAAGTATTTCTTTGATTGAATTGGCGTTCACTTGGTAGAACTCCATTATAACACGGTGTTACCGTGTTAAAGTATTTCAGTTTTACGTCATCTCGCTTCGTCAGAACTATGATTGACTATTAAATCAAAGAGACCGCTTGAATTCAAAAAAGAAAAACAAGATCATCGATTCGCTGAAAAGAAAAATTCTCAACTCTATTCTTCAAATTATATTCTACAAGTTTTTACCAATTGGTTTCTCTCGAATATATTATGATTCATTCTTAAATCATTTAGAATATCAAAGTCCAACAAAAATCGTTTCGCAGGCCAAATAAATCTTGCTGACAATTTGTGGGCTGCACATATAGGGAACGAAAAATATAGTTTGTTACTTGATGATTACCATTTTTCCTCGACTGTGTAGATGAGTTAATTAATGAACATATTTTTGTATTTTTAGAATGACGCACAGCGACATCTGTTGCCAAATTCAGCTGTTATGCACCTTGTCAGTTAACATCACCTCAATCTAAATGAAAATTGAAAATACTAAAACCTCTAATAAGGCCACAAAAAACTACAATCGGGCCGCATGCGACGCTTTGGTGTATATTAAAAAAAACTGGATTATAGTTAAAAACTTGAACTAGGTTATACGAAGTTGAAAAATATAAAATCTCACCGTGGAACATACCTTATGAATAACTAATAAAATATTGTCTATTAAGTATGATTTATAATGTTAAAAGCTTTCAAACTAATTACGTGCGAATTTCACATCGTTTCTGTTAAATGTTAGGGAGAACTTATACAGAAAAACAGACAGACATACACATCTCGTTTCTGTTTTATTTTATATATCATAAAAATTTCATAGATAAATAAATAGATGTATGTTTCATATACAACCCAAAATGCTCTTTTCTTTGATGTAACCTTCAGTAAGCTTAATAGATTGCTTAGTTGTTCTAGCAGCATTATTGGATGTATGTATTAATAATTTAACTACGATCAATTGGAACCATATTAATTATGGACGCATTAATTAAACCTGTATACTCTGGTGGAGCGGTCTTAATATTGCCTCCCATTCGAAAGGGTATAATTGAAAGTGTTAATATTAATAACTCATTCGCTAGCATATTCCTCACACCTAATCTCGTATAGATAAATACTTTATTGTGTCCAGTTTTATAGGGCTATTCAATCACGAATCAATAAAAAAACATCTGGATCGTATATTTGATATCAGAATTTTAAATAATGTATGTAGTTAATGATGGAGTTGTGCAAATTTTGATATCAAACGTGAATGCCCATATTCGTGCAAAAAACAAAGAAATTTGCAGAATTTTTTGAGACTTAATTTTAAAGAAACGTGCTGCTGAAAAAAACGTTTAATTTAAAAAAACGTATGATCTAATTTAAGATACTTGTAAAGGTTAGTGTAAATGCATTATAACGATAATGTCAATGTGAAAGACAGGGAACGTCCAACAAAAATGTTTAAAAACCATGTTGCTTGACAATCAAATTACGATCTCATAAAACAATGGACAGGATTCTAAAGGAAAGAAGTTTGCTGAAACATAAAAATATATTCATTTTAACCGGTACACTTTTTAGAGTCATTTGTAGTATTACAAGGCATATTAGAAAAACAAACGTTAGAATGATTGATTTATCTTGCTCACGTCCTCTAAGTTTTATATATTTTTGATTTACAGATCAAGTAAGGTTTATAATTAATTCGAACTATTATAATTAAGAGTTGTAACTAAAGACTGAGACATTTTTTATCGATCATATCGACTTTGTTTTGGCGGAAATATAACAATATATATATTTTTTCATAAGAATAACTATTTCGGAAACACGTCATCGTCAGGACTATGACGTTTTAGTAGTCGGGACAAAAATGTGAAGCAGAATTATTTATGACCTATAAAAACAATCTTTGAGAGAATAAATACGTTTCTATTTTTTGAGAAATAATCTTGATAATTAAACCAGTGCGATTTCATTAAATTAAAAAAAGCTCCAATTTCATTAATTGTAAATTCTACTTAATTAATTGTAATTAATTGTATCTGGTTTATTTTCGTGCACATTAATTATGATTCGATTAATAGTTTTTGTTGAATCATCTCTTAATTGTAGCTTCAAAATAAGTATTAGATTTCATTTTTATGTGATTTGTAAAATTTATTTTATTTGTATTAATATTACAAATACACACAAACACTATTTTAAGCGACTCAAATAAAAATTAAGCACTTACATAAATCCATAAGTATTTAATAAAAATTTTATTGTACACAAAACTAAGTCTAACAAAATATATTATTATGTGCTTATGTATTTATAGATTTCCGATACTCGCCCTTGTGGTGAAGTATACCCTTATCGTATTCAAATGTAACGTTTCACTTTGATTGACCTAATTTTAATGGTTTAATTATTAGTGGCGCAGACCGAGCATTTAGCACCCCTTATAAACGAGCCTTAACACCTCATGCGTTCGTTCGGTATTAATTAAAAAGCGCTATCGTTGGATGGAAATCAAATTTGTTAATTTCCCATTCTTCTTTAGGGTCGTGACCGGCTTCGTATAATGCATAACCCTCATATCGCTCGTGTACATTTAAATATATTACAAAATAACGAATACTTTTTCGATTTTGTTAAGAAAACTTTGCAAAAATGGTAACCAATGAATAATATTACACAAACAACATACAAAAGTAAATAATTAGCTACAAAATTCAAGACAAAAAAAATATTAACGTTGATCGCTACTGCCTTTAAATGTACGACGTTACATGACATACGGCAGCCCACAAACTCGTAGAATAGTTATTGAGAAGATCTATTTTTGAGTCTTAGGAACTATTATTGCTTTAAAAAAATGTAGAATCAGGACTTCAACAGATGAATTCAAATTGATTTATATAAAAAAAAATCTAATCATAAGAAATGCAACATATGTATTATCTACAACCATGTTTCATTGTAAATGCTTTTTTGGTTAGATTAGAAGTATTTTTCGTAACAAAACCTATTTCAAAAGTGTGTACATACTATATTAGATAAGTGCTCAAAATTTTGGAAGTTGTAAGCGTACTGTAATTTCTTTTACAAAGCTTTTCATAATAATGCGATTTTAAAATAGTATTAACTATCGTTGAGGCTTAAAGATAACATTCTATCACGGTGAAAAAATAGCAATGTATTTAAGTTGTACAAAATTATTTTTTAAAATAAAGTTTAAAGCTATTTCTAGAGTTATGACGATGGCGCGAGCCGAAACAGCTATATATATAAAAATAATTTTGTAGAACTAAAATACATTGCTATTTTTTTCACCGTGTTATAATGGAGTTTTACCAAGTGAATGCTAATTCAATCAACAATAATCTATGATTACATCAAGATTTTTGCTTTTTTTTAAATTTTGCTCTAGGGCAATATTTAATCTTTATTAGTATAATATTTAGCGTATAAAATCTTGAGGATTGGTTATTCAAACATATTCTCTGACTAAATGTTTTGGTACGGTGTCTAGAAAAAATATTCTACAATCATCGTCAAATGGGACCTAATATTATGTACTAAAAATTGAGTTGTATAAATAAAAAAAAATGTTCTACTTGTGTGAACTGTTTTATTGAACACTTAACGATAATTTCAATGAACATTTTTAACGATAAGAACCGACGCTTAATGGGTCAAACCGACGCTCATTTGAAGACGCCCGTTATTCGCAACGAAATACGGCGCAAGGCTTCGGAGGCGAGTAAAAGCCTTTGATTCTGTTGGTTCGCTCATTCGAGGATATAAATTATCCTTTAATAACCCCTAATCACTGGTTATCAACGTTTATATTTTTGTAAGTTTTTATTCGTCATTGATTTAATAGTCCGCTGTAACAAACACAGGTGTTAAAAAATCAAAATGGCCTTTTCAATAAATTAAACAATTTAACAATTATTTATTAAGCAAATCTTTCGACATGCTATCACAACATTTTTTATGTAACGTTACATCAATAAAAAGATTGCATGCATAGTTATTATAATTTCACATTTACTTATTTCGCCAGAAGTATTTTTTTACACAGGACTTTTAAGTATTTTTTGTATAAATGGTGGCTATGTCACAATGTATGTGCTTAAAGCTCTCTATGGTAGGTCACACATAAATTTTGTCAACCTAAATGAGAGGTAGTGCTCGAAATATCTCATTTTCTACTCTTTAAATAATACGAGGTTGGGCGTTAGAATACAATACTATGACTTCTCTAAATGGACGTTTTGAACACCAAAAGAGTGCTTGGTGCTAGCGATTTAAGAAGGAAGATACTGAAACGAAAGAATATGAGAGAATTGACTGAAGCAGTTGAGATTCTGCCAGACTATAGCGCAAAATAAGAAGAAGAAAATAATGCAAATTACAATAAAGATTTTTTTTATGGATTTGTTGCTTCTAAAATTTCTAAATAAAGAAAGTACATGGATTTTGCGACTATTATTTCAAAAAGTCATTATGCAATTACAACATGATACACATATCAATAGTTAAGGTAATATAAGATATCAGATAACTTTGTAATAAATAGGTAATTGCAGTAATTCACTTTCAACAATCGGATTGGTCGTTTTACCCGCTATACCATTTTCATAAGTTCACCAATCTTTCACAAATGTCTTCAAATTCTTCAATAAAATATACATTTTCTCTTAAATAGTAAATGTTATTATAATTTATTCAAACTAATGAAATAGCCAGCTTTATTGATGGGTTTAACGGTAAATTTGTGGGAAATCATCGATAATATGTGATAAAATTGATACTTTTGCTCTTTCGTTTGGTAAACGTAGAACCAACGCTTGCATCTGACTTAATATTATTTTTTGTGAATGATAGACACGAACAAATTACTACATAAAAGAAGCGTTAAAATTAACGTCATTATATTTGACATGCAACGTTCACGATAGACCGAATCTGGAAAAATCTTTAAGATGGATGAAAGCCATTAATTTGTGAATCATCGTTCAAATGAACGAAATATGTTACATATGTTCGCCACTACTTTACTTGCTTTTTATGTCTACAAAAAACGATTAAACGTTTCCTTCAAAAATATCCATGTATTGTTTCGAGCTATTGAACAGTATAGCTTAAAAAAATCCGAAAACTTTACCTACTCGCTATAGAACTGGTAAAATTATAATCGAATTTTTCAAACACATATATACAATTATTTATACACATAATTGAGAATAATTGTGGCGCAGAAACCAGAAAAATTTGTATTGTCTACATTGAACGTATAAGCGGTTGTTTGCTTGGTGCCGGGTATACCGTGGTCTGCAATGTGTGCCTGACTGTGTTTCATAAAAAAATGCTAATACATATTACAAAGTAAACAAGACATCGGATTGAATAAATTTGACTTTCGAGGCTTTGCCCCATCAACAAATCCGCGGTATGCACAATTCAGATATACATAAAGAAACAATGTCGAAAAAAAAATATATATTACCTTCTTCATTTTGCGGTTTCGTCTTTTGTGCTTTCGACCTAGCCCTATCGCTTACGAGAGCTCTTGTCAAATTTTCGCAAACGATGAACCATCGCTAAGATAATAAAAATTCAACTGATGTGTTTCGACATTAAAACATTAGTATTTTACTTTTGTTCATAACTAATATGAACAAAACCATAATTAAAAAAGCAAAAATATAATTAATAAACCAAACAAATTCAGTGATGATGTAGACTCATTCTCATAATTAATTATAAAAATACAACAAAGTTTTTAAGTTTAAGTATTAAATAATAACTTATTATTTTTTTAATCGCAGCGCTTCGAAAATATAGCTTACATGAATGTTAACGTTTTTTATCATATATTGCCAATATGAGATTTTATATTGAATTTTTATTGTTTCTTGAGATATAAATTCTATCAGTGATTTTTGACTCACTTTACGATTATTATTTGTTTCAAATAAACAATAAATTTTCTGAAAATATTTATATTAAAAATGAATATAATGCCATATGTAATTGAGCATAACAAATTATTTCAATCAAGCTTTTTGGTAGATTTGTAGACAGGTGAATGAATAAGAAGGTTTAGCGCTTAATCGAAAGTCAACGCCTTTAGTTTTTGTTTCGGAATTAAAAAAAAGTATATACTCCTTCAAATAGTAATATAATTTTCCAAATTAACGCATAACATTTTTTTTAATAATTACAATCAATTTATCTACAAAATCTTAGTAAGAAAACAAAAGCTCACTAATCGAAGGGTTAATGAATACTTGCTTATATGATACAGTAAAAAATCAGGTCGACGGTCGACATAACGTCTGGAATATGTACGTTGAATATCTGCGGCCAATATAATAACAGGTACGTTTGATGGAGATGTATTACAAGAGATTAAGTAAACTTACTGGCCCTTTATGGCTGACTGCTAAAATAACACTTGTAAACGTGTATTAAATTAATAATACCATAACGTGAATATAAGAGAGATGTTAAACCAAACTACTCTATACTTACACATATCATATAAAATTAATACGTTTCTTGTTAAAGGCGAAGTGCTCAGCTGAAGTTGTTGTTGGATTATTGTTTAAAAGGTTTTTTTGATTATCGTTCTGTGGCGCAGTTATCAATGACGACGGCTTTGTTTATAGATTTCACGGGGCTACATTTCAATATGGTAGGTATCAAATGATTTTCCAATCGATTCCTTGAATTTTTGGACACTTTTATAATGGAAATTTCTATCCTAGAAATGGATCGCAGCGAGAGGTGTCAGCAAACCACTAGTACCATCTTTGTGCTATTATTCTGCTCAGAAATTCTTCGAAAAAAGTGATTCTTAACAACTGAGAAATTTGATGGAAAATTTAATACAATTACGTTTAAGTTTTTTCTGCACATACCAAATAATGAATGGTTTTTTGCAATGTCAACTCTAAATTAAGTTTTAATGTAATAAATTTCACTTCTTGGTGGAATGACAATGTATTTTAATGAATAAAAACACTTTTTTTAGTGCTATTTCCTGAATACATTTATGATCATCACTGGTTTCGCTCATTGCAATTGCATGTGAATTTTGTTTAAATATCTTCATTAATGTTTTTTATTTTATAGGATGGTAATACTCGCGATGAGTAAAACCGGTTCGCAGTACAGTGGCAGGACTAATGGCTAGCTAATCATTCTCGCTACACCCCATTCTTAGTGTTAGAAGTTTTCGTTATAAAAACCTACTAATTTAACTAAGCTGTAAATAAAAGTAAAACTTAAATAAATCACACAATAATATTTAATTATTATTTTTTATTTTTGAATCGGCGATTACTTGGTAGAACTCCATTATAACACTATTTTGGCTCACGCCGTCGTCAGAGCTATCGTGAGCCGAAATAGCTATCAACTATATCTTTTGTTTAACTCAGATACATTGCTAATTTTTCACCGTCAAATAAGACCTCTGACATTTTTGTGTTGGTTTTAGCAAATTATGAATGTAGTTATATTCTATAAGTGATAAATAAAAATACATTTATGTAAAACACACGAAAAAAGAAAGACTTACGTGAAATTCGACATGGCTTAAATGCAAAATAAAAAGATAATAATAAAAATCTTTCAAGCAATTTTCTTTAGGAAACTTTAATCAAATATCTAAACACTTATTTTTTCATTCAAAAAGTTTTTTTATCTAGACTTTTGCTCAAAACATTTTGACTTTGGGACGATCTAATGCTTTTGTAGTTTTCTTTAATTTGATTCTAATTAACTAGCTCAATCTATCTTCTTGTTGTATGTACGAATAAAATGACTAAATCAAATGATTTGCATGAAACTCTTTTCGTAATCTACATAGTTTCTCAGAAATACATCAGAGGTGGATGGGACAAAGTAAATTTTATTACCAACGAAAAATTGTCCATTTGTATAATATTTGGTCACTGATTCAATATCCGATAGGAAAATCAATGAGCCTAGTTTCCGTATTCGAAATTTAACGCTTGGTCATTATTTTTGAAATAAACAAAATCTCAATCATTCTGCCAGAGGACTGGCAACTAATAATATTGATATTTTAATACGTGAGTAGGCGTGTCATATAAGAGGGCGTATGTTTTTGTGATTGAAAAAAATAAACGGTAAATTTTTAATAGAAGCACGACCGCATAAAAGAATTATTTGATTCTCCTGTTTCGTCAAAGCATAAATTTGCAGACACGATTTTTCATTGTAGAGTAAATCATTTTTGATGTAAGTCTAACATTCGAGAATGCATTTTTATTTTTATTATGCTCTTATTTATAAATTAAAGTTAGCCATGTGATAGCCGTGGTAGAAATAGCCAGAGAGGTATTAAGACGACAATAATTTTCGATAACTGTGTCTATACTAGACTATTGAAAGTTTTGATTGGCATAAAACATTATCCATTTTTATTTGCATTAACAGTGATTCACTTCTATTAAAACTCTGATTTTACAGAATATTTTATACAAAATATATAAATTCTGCTTTGTATAAAAAAAATGTTTACTTTTAGATAAATGTCAAAAATGATAAATGTAAAAAATAATTTTCAATTTGTTTTTGGTAAGAAGGCCGCGGCATAAAAGAGATGGAGGTGCACTGCATATAAATATATTTCGGTCAAAAGAATAATGTTCACAGAATCTAAAAAAGTTGTTCTTATCACAACCTTAGTCAATCCTGTAGCCGAGCTATAAACGCTTTTAACGATAATTCTATATTGTAGCAAACTCTACAAATGCACACTTGAACACTTGTGTTTAATGAGTTTTCAATAGTTTTTTCAAATGTATTCTTAGGTATGATGGTAAATTTAGCTCTTATTGTCTATCATGCAAATGACAAAAGGAAAGAATGCTTAACTAACTAAAAATCTAAGAATACACTGACTGACTTATTGGAGGGTTTTCTTTTAAATTGTCTGATAATCATATTTAATGTGTTAACTATAATATTATTTTTTGGTGGAAGAGCATGATATTTAAAATTTATTAAGTTGATTAGTTTCTCATGCTCGCAATGAGCGAAACCAGTCCTGATCATAAAATATATCGTGGATATATATATAATCAATTTTTTTTTTTATTATTTATAATATTATATAATAATAGTCAATTTATTCGTAATAACCTTAAAATAAACATAAACTTAATAATTGTGAAAATAGGACCTAAAATTATGCTTAATATGTATTTAATTTTTATGATTTTCTAACTATAAGTATCAGTTTACACATTAAAAGGACATGATTCATTTTCTTGACAGAATAAAAACTGAAGAAATTATTGTATTATAGGAAATCATTGCCAATTCATTTAGTATTTTTTTTAAATTTTGACGATGGCGTGAGCCGAAATAGCTGTCAACTATATTTTTTAAAAATAGTTTTGTAGAACTAAAATACATTGCTATTTTTTTCACCGTGTTTTTTTTTTGTTCAATTTTATCTCTTTTGCCAAATATATACTTAGTGGGGTATATTGCGATCATTAAATAAAAACAATATTTAAATAGAGAGGTTAAATACTACTGGTAGGTATATCTTTGTTTCGTATACGAAGCGATTTTAAGTGGTATAGCCGTGAATAATTAAGCCGTCAAAAAGCGCATTGCTTCACAATCCGTGTAAAATACCCTTAATATTCACTGATATTACTGTTATTAGCCAACAAAGTTGGGAAAATAAACAATCTCCATTTGTTATTGGTTTATTACCATTGCCAGTGCCCGAAATGGGCATGCCCTCGCATTACACCGCGATGCAGACAATCAATAATAAAGTTTGATGTATGGGTACTATTTACGCAAAGGTATGCATCAGATACAATCGAGTATAATAATATTTGAGAGGCAGGGATCTTAAACTTTTTAAGCATTGGAAGAATACCGCAGAAAACAAATTTGTTTTACGTAAATTATTTCGAGTATGAAATGCGACTGCTGCGTTGGTCTGTTCATTGGTGACATGGGTAAAAGTCATGTCTTATATCTATACATTTGACAAAGCTTTTGCATTAAAAATATGCGATGTATCTTCGATTGGAGTTTTTATTGCATAATATTTAAATTGGTTTTGGTTGGAAATTCGCTTCATACTGAAAATTAAAAAAAGAAATAATATTATTTATCAGCTAGGGTTTTAATTCAGTTTTGTTCACTTGCTTTTTTTTATTGTGTAATGCTATCACTCTGTGTATAAAATAAAATAAAGATTAATACAGGATAAAAAATATATTTAAGGACGATGAAGTTATTTCTTTCCATGATTTTGTTCACGATAATTAAAAAGCATTATATCCAACATATTTTACCCCCAATTGCTTCCATTTATACGTAAACATTAGTTTTTTTTCCCTTTTTTTCTACTTGAAAATTTAACTCATTTAAAATATTGTTATTTATTGAGAAATTTTATTCGTGAATAGGGTAATACCATAAAATGAACGATTGTATTAGAGTAACCCATTAACTGTATGCGACTTAGAAATATTATCATGGAAGTATCCTGTCTTATTTCAATTTCATTGAACGTTCAAATAACACTTTATATCGATTTTGTCATATTGATATTGAATAATTTCTTTAGATTGAATAATATAACAGCTGATTTTTATCTTTGATTATTTGATATTTTCCATTCATAATTATATTTGAATAAGCTTTTGCCGAACTATTAAATCAATCAGAACCTTAACTAACCAATCATTGTACCTACCATATTGTAAGTATTTTTGATTGTAAGTATATCCGATTGATTTAATTTTGAAAGAAATGACCACACTAGATTCGATAAATACATTTATGTAGTAAATTACTCAATTATGATGTAAAATAATGTCCTTAGATGGACGTAGAATAGATGCTAAGATAGTTGCTATTTGCAAAGTTTTACATAGAGTATAATAAATTATTTCATTTATAAATATTTATATTTCAATTTAAATAAAAACAAACAAGTCCATGTTTCAGTAGTATCTAAGTATCTCTTGTCCAATATGTAAAAAATACTCTACTAACCATGTAAAACAAAATATAATTTAGCGTTAAAATTGTTATAAAAATATTGAATGATTTATTTTTCCATATGGCATAAATCTTGAAATTGAGAACACATCCATGAGTCACTAAATTGTTATATCTCACATGTTTTATGAAGGTTGTTATGGCAGCTCGGAGAATCGAACCTTAACACTTTGATCGTTTACCTGGAACTGCAGAGCAAACCATTACGTGGGTAATACACTTCGTAATTATTTATAATAAATTCTGAGTAATTTTATTGAGGAGATGCTAAACATTACACTTATGGATCTATATATATTTGATTCTATTAATTATGGATGAAATAAAATAAACGGATAAATAATATATAAAAATATTGCATTTTTATTTTTAGAAAACAAAAAAAATATATTTATGATATCTGAAGATGGAATTTACATATCAACTTTGAATTGTTGAAACTTTGTACGATACCAGATGTTTTGCCTCTAACGAAACGAGATTCGCTTTTCGACATCTTGAGGCATTTTGTCCGTTGCATTACTCATATAATTATATCGTCGATAAAGTTTGATAGATCTTCTAATCACAGAAGTGAGGTATTTAAATAAAGAACTACCAACATAACAATAGCCATAGAGGTAAAAAATTACGCTCGACATAAAGGTCAGTTGAGAATTGAACCGCTCTTGTCGTATCCTTCAACATATGTCTTTAAATTCTTTCTTACTGTGTTAGATATTAAATATAAACGCTCATAACTAAAAAAACACATGTTTCATAGTGAGTTTTGTGATTGGATAAATGTAGAAAAGAGAATGAATAAGAAATCACATATACATTGCGATAGAAACTAATCGATATATCAATCAAAAACCAATAAATGCAAGTTTCCGTGAGGAAATTTCGGACAGTAAAAACCTTTTTCCACTCGGCTAGGTATCGTTTTATTAGACAACGAGCTTTTTTTTCAACCCCTAGCCTTATGACAAAGCGATGTAAATATCTTACAAATATATCTAACATTCATTTTTTGACTTACAAAATTCAAGCTTACGACGCCCACTTTTAAATTGGTTTTTTTTGATATATTATGTACGATTATGACGTTATAAAAGGGGGTTAATTTTTTTAGTGGTACAATTAATTAAGTGAACGTGTTTTCGACTACAGTCAATTTGGCTTTCAACGCATTTATACTTAACAGTTCGTCGAAATACGTACATTATAAATATAATTTACAATTACATTAAAAAGTACATTTTTATACTTTTGCATCGAATTTGTGATATTGACTGAATGTGCTTAATGGAATATCAATATAAAATTTGAATACTTTCGATGGTTTCGGCGGTAACTTTATGGAAGTTCATTTTAATACAAAATTTGAATGGTTAAAACTTTGTTTTTGTTCATGTTTTGTCACCAATAACCCAGATTTCACCAATCGAAATCTTAAGGGATTATATCAAGCAACGAAACCCGAGTCGTTAGTGAAAAAAACATGTGGAATCGTTCAAAATCTCACAATTCAAATTTAATAAATTATTTATTTTCTAAACGTTCTACTTTAATGTAGATAGTAATTTTCAATATCTTTATAGTTCTACAAAAATCACTAAGCAAGAAAAAAATTTAATAAATCGATATTAAATATTGTTTATGTGTTATGATATGAAATTATTGAATGAATGCAAAGAATGCGTGAGATCTAGTAAAGGTATCATTAAAGCTATTGAATTAGCCTCATAGAGTTAGCTATTTTTTGCCAGGTATCGTATATAAATAAAATTGATTATCCGTGTAATAAACTGTAATAAAAAAAGCTGTTTTTGTAAGTCAAATTCATTGACGGTATTATTATCATTTTATACAGGGATATTCAAAAGTAAATATCAGTGCATTTATGCATGAGGATGACGAATTACCTGTAATTTATATTAAATTTACGCAAGTAAATATAAAGGAATGCGCCACAATGACTAAGACGGCGAAGGAGAAAACAGATTTTTATTTGTATCTTCGTGCTGAAGTGTCATGCAAAATGCAATGAAAGTGACATGATTTATCATTCTTCATTCAATTCACTTGTTCGTGAATAACATACGTCCAGTATAAAGAGATTTGTTTGAACGAATTTGACCATGTAGTGGGTATTTAATATTACGAGTATCATACAACATCCAGGAACAACAAAATATATGTGCAGCGTAGCGTCCTCAATCAAATAACGGTATAATCTTAATTGTCATCTAGCCGTGCGTCATTTCAGAATAAATTATAAAGGAAATTAATTTCCTCACCGGGGAATGCCCCTTACTGAAAAAAATATGCAACGGTATTGAGAATTGCTTTGCCAAAGCTGAGCGACAATCTCAAAAAAAACCAGTAGATATATTTTTTTGCGTAAGATAATCTAAGCTACATCAATTTAAGCTACTACTCCATCTTTATATAGATACATTTGCTCCTAATATGAAACATGCGAACTTCTCATGCTATATCTCTATCAAAAGACGTAGTTTTACTACGATTACTTTCCAATTAAAATCAAAATTGTTTTCACTACCACTTCTTGCAGATATAAATTATTGAGTGTATTTTCCAGAGCTATCATTAAAAATAAATATTTTCAAGACTATTGAAGTTTACTTTGGGTTATAGTCTTAAATAAGCAAAGCATTCTTGCCCCCTTTAATTTGTGTTTACCAATATTTTCAGACTCAGACTGCCACTGCTGAGTCCACAAATCGGCTAAACTGAACCATAGAATTAGAATTGAAAATACAGTTATATAATAACTTTCACTACATCGGGTTTTTAAGTAATTAAAGATTCCAAATATCCATGTTTTAATCTCGAAATCAAATCGTGAAACTGTTCGTCATGGGATTCGAGCCAGTAAAGACCTTCACTGAAATCAACAACTCTGACCATTGTGCCAAAGGCTTGTGTTTTCCGTAATAAATATTATTTAATATGAATTACCTCCTGTGGGTGCTGGTGGAAATGCAATATCATATTTAATAGTACAGGGTACAGCAAATTAGCTCAACTTTAAGTAGATCGAATTTTAATGGCGTAGTCTAATAAAGCTTATAGTATATTCATATTGGTAATAAACAACATTTTATTTAAATTAACTTCTGTAGGTTCTATTGTAAATTCAATATCAAATTAAATCGTTGGACGAGTTTGAGTTAATATTTTTATTGATCGAATTGGCATTTACTTGGTAAAACTCCAATATAACACGGTGAAAAAATAGCGATGTATTTTAGTTTTACATTGCTATATTTTCACCGTGTCAATATTTTTAATCGTATAAAATTTTAATGTTTCAAAAATCATTCAAGTCTAATAAAACTTTTTGTAAAAAGCTCAGGAGTTGTTAGTCGTACTACAGGTTTTCGATTATGTTTTATAGCCCGGAAAGGTATCAGCGGAAGTGCAGTGGGGCAAATGATGCGAAAAATAGTAACCGCCAAGTGTCCACACAATTATAATTGTATTTTGTTATACAGACAGCAAATATCGTCAGCTAATAATTGTTATGGAGGGTCAAATGCAATTTGACGATTGTCGTTCATTCAGCATTAGGGTTTTACCAAAAGCTTTCGCAAGTATGTAAGAAAGTTTTCCCTGCTTGTCTACTGTGACATTGAATTGCTAGCTAGCTCGTATTTATATAATATTATTTATTATTATATTTACGCTATACTCTACAATGCTACTTAAAGAAAAAAAATGTTTGTATTTTAATTCTTTTCGCTGCAACGATTTTGGATACAATTTTTTTAGTTTTTTTTATCTGTTGCGTACACAAATAAATCAGACGTTTTTACGACGAGTGAGCAGGCCACATAAAACTTTCTATGGATGAAGCATATCAAAACTGTCTATTGGATCAGTTGATAGTGCTCACGGTAAGTGAAGCTCGTCATGATATAATGGTTGTAATAATTCAGAATCCTTCGTGAGCATGTGAAAAACACTGTAATTGCTCCTGATAACCAAAACAGGTCCTGATCTAATGGTTGTCCTAATTTAAAAAAATGTGGGCGTATTCACAATAACCCACTAAAGTTTCATCTCAATCAGATGAATGGCTTAGGAACCCATACAGGACATACACACAAAAATACAAACAAAGAAACATTAATTTTTATATATATATAGATAGATGACATATTGTTTGCTCAGTTTGAATAACTTCACTTAGCCAAAGTTTGAAAGATATTATTGATTAAAAAATATAGCAATTGGATTGGAACATAAAGAGCAACGTACTAATTACATTGAGATAGTTTTTTATTTACTAATTAAATTAAGCGTCTTTTTGTGTCCTATCAAAATTGCCAGCGATAGTATGCCAGTTAGCATATTAAACAGACGATACACTAAAAGTGTAGTTGGAATTGATTTTTGAAAATCATCAAATATATTATATAATAAAATATATCGGTAACGTACATCTTGTTCCAGACGTACAGCCAAAAAATTCGTGCGTACATCATTACAGCTTTTTTATCAGGATGTTCGATCACTGGACGATTCAAGAGGGACTCGGATGCTTCTACGGATTTATTGTGGTCTAAGGAAGGTATTTTATATGGATGAACACCGCACAGTTTTGGTTTACACCTTTCGTGTTAACCAGAACGCCCATTTAAATTGGGCAGGTGTTAGAAAGATTGCGCCCCGGGCGACTTTCGAGTAAGAGACTATTCTTCAATTATTCAGTGATGCAGCAGCAATATTTCTGTGAACAAAACCAACATTTAGCTCCAGACAAACACGATAATCCGTAGCATGAATATGGTAAAGAGTTTTGTACAGCCTTTGGAGTGGTGAGTAATGCTCTAATAAATTGAATTTTTCGTATTTATTAATAAGTTTGCTATTGCTGATTTTAGTTTTGTTGTATTTTAATGAGAAATTATTTTATATAATAGTAAGTTATATACTCGTAATTATTAATAACCCATTCCCTGCTGAACTCGGTAAAAAACATTCCAACATCAAATCGTTCAAACATTAATTCAGTAATATTGGTTTTCGACAATCTTATTGAATTATTATTGGTTTACGATTAAAACACTTTTACCATAAAGCCATATGCGATAATAAAAAAACAGGTGCAATAATAAATTCATTCTTCTAGATATAGGCATCTACGCCGTAGCAGAATCTGGATACATCAGCTACGCCGCTTAGGACTTCATGACATCATACGAGTCTATGCTATATCTCTTCCAATTATGACATTCGTATTATTTTTGGTTTTAAGTTGATTATATAACAAACGATCATTATTTTTTTTTATGAATATTACAAAATCGTAGTGAATAGTTTATTGAAATTGTGTATAACGTCATGTTTTTTTAAATGATTATCATAAATCAGTTTCATGTATGCAAAAGCCCAGGAATGGAAGTGATTTAGTATAGTTGTATGAAGAATGATTATTTAAACATTATACCAAAAGTATGAGAAATTTTGTATTTTTCATTGTAAAAATTTTTATAGATGTCGGTTAACATCAAAAAAAAAATCAAATATATACGGATCGTTGTAAATGTTATTAAAAAATCAAAAAAAGTGCCGCGTGTGGATATTGTTTATTTAGATCTTCGTCAGCGATCGTGAGGTTAAAACACTCTCTCTCAATACTTAGATATTTTCATAATTGTAAAAAAAAGTCGATAACGTTTCTGATCTTAGCCTTGGTGATTTTTTGGCAAATAATATATTTTAAAAGAGAAATTGAACTGTAAATACCCTAGAAACTATTTGGAAATATACTACAATAAATATATAATACATAAAAAATCTTTTCAAAAATTATGGTATGACAGTTGGTAATTAGCATGTTTTTAATTGGTCCAATAACAATCAGAGTCGAAGTCGAAGAAAAATGTATTTTTTTCCCAATTGAATGTTCAAAAAGACCCGTTTTATATAAATAAATTATTTTAAATATTTAAAGAAACGTTATTAAAATTTTGCAGGAGACGAATACGAACTTGAAGCATGAAATCTGTTTCTTATGTCGGAGTGGTAGAGAAGTTGCCATATGCGAGGACCACAGATCGATTCCCACCAGGTACAACGAGGCAATAGCTCAGGCGCCTATCTCATGTGGCGGATCTGTTATTGTTTCCGAATTAATCTTCATAACGCCCGTGGACTGAGTTCAAACCCCTCCTTTGCATTCTTATGCTCCGATGGTATTTTAGTAATTGGGCAGATTAATAAAACATTAAGAATACTACATAGTCTCTTAGTTATTCAACTATTTAATTAAGCATGGGTGATTAAAACTAGTAAAATTTTAGCATCATATATAATATGAATTGAAAATTAAATCCCAATGTTTTGTTTTACTCACAGCATTGAGATTTAATTTTCACAAAAAAAAAAATCATGTAGGTTTGAATTATGATTTTCATTTTTGCTGTAATTCTAAATTCAAATAAAATAATTTAAATTTTCAACTTTTAAAATAAAATTTGAGTTATAACAAAAAAAAAAAAATGTAACACATGCTGGGAAGATTGGATTAAATAAATTTCTTTATTCATATGTGTTTCATTGGCTCGATTCCAAAAGAATAATTATTCCTATCGCGTACAGAAATAAATCTGTAACTTTTAGCCGTCAAAATGTCACCCATGCAAAAAAATCTCAGAAGCCTGAATCGACTGGAATTGAAATTTAAACTCCCAAATCGTGGGTGGGTGATTTTAGTAAGCATTAAAGGCAAACGAAATTAGTAAAATGATATCACGAAGAGAAAAAAACTGAATATTGAGTATGGTTATTTAAGCCAAACTGAATTAATATTGACTAAGGTCAACACGAGGCATTCGATAAACATATGTGAAACGAGATATCCTCGATTCCTCTTTAGCTTCGACGTGGAGTAGATTTAACTCGTCCGCCACTGGATTTCAGTACACAGAATCACGGGATACTTAATATCATTTAAGCTAAGTGGCTGAGCAAATAACATTTTCTTTTTTCCTCTCTACTTTTTTCTTTTAATTTCAATAGTGTATCAAATTTGAATTGTTACAATTTTGTACGATTCCACATGTTTTTTCACTAACGACCCGGGTTTCGCCTTTCGGCATCTTCAGGCATTCTATCACACGGATGCAAGAGAACTAGTGACAAAACATGTGGAATCGTACAAAATTGTAACAATTCAAATTTCATTTTGAAATTCCATCAAGCACCTTCATTCGATATCATAAATTATTAATAAATAAAAAAATATTTTTGGCTGATAATTAGCTATAAACTTTCAATTTGCATGATTATCAAACGAAACATTTTTTGGAGGAGTTTAATGTATCTAAGGATTGATAATGATATTTTTCGATGAGGGCACTCGATCCATGTTTGCAGATGAGTGGCTAAACTCTTCGGTGTAGCCCTGTTTCTGTAATACTTTAAGGTTTGGAGTTGGCTTTACTTTTATATCCCTGCAATGGGGAAGATCTTTAGGCATGGCGATGTTTTTGAGATCGTGCAACCTGTAGAAACATTATTGAAAACGTGTCCGTCTTATCTCACTCGGGAGATTAATAATATTCTCTTTAAATACCAAAAGGGGGCGGCAAGCTAAATGATATTTCTCACACTAACAATGAGCGGAGAAGCGGGCCCCAATATAGACGCTGCGTATACAAAGATTTACAAGGCAATACGATGTATTTAAATATGAATTATGTGTCTGGGGCAAGCGTAAGGTACTTAGTAACAAATTGTTTGATACAAATAAAATACACTCGAATAAAAATAATAAATAAAATTGACTTAATTTATTTGTATTTAAAAAATATATATATATTTTTCACTTTAACCGTCACCTCTTGATGGAAAGGCATGACATTTTAAATAACAAAAATACATTTTTTTAGTACTTATTTCCACAATAAATTTTTGATATATGACCAGTTTCGCTCATCGCGAGCATTATCAACTGCTCGCGATTTGTGAATTGCGAGAGCAATTGTAGAAATAAGTACTAAAAATATGTTTCTATTATTTCAAATATATGTTTAGTATTATTTCCTCAATATATATTATAATCAAGACCGGTTTCGCTCATCGCAATAATTATGAACTGATGCAATACAAATAATAAACAAGGCAATTTTTACATTCACAGTAGCGGAGCATAACGAGAGCGATTAACTCACCACTAGTCCTGTCTTGACCTTTTCATTTTTACCCTTATTCTCATCGAAATAAGAGCAGTTGAGCTATTGAGAATCAAAGACTTTTCACAGAAAAGCTTTTGTTGAGATACATTTATTAGGTGATACATATTGCGAGAGGACATTGCATTTTTTTAAATTGAATCAACATGTTGCGGTCTATACAACGTTAAAAATCACTTATGTAATCAAAAGAAAAAAAGTTAAGCAACTCTGATTTATAATATGACGTAATATCCTAAAATGTAAATCGTGCAATAAAATAAGCTTATGTTTGAAGTCATTTTTTTGCTAAAGTAAATAAAGTGTTTCTACTAAATTATCAAACAATATTTCATAATTGCATCAATGGTGACCACAGAAGATGAATTCGGGGACCGTTTAATATGTAACACTCCGTGTTAGTTCCGAATATGGTACATATATATAGTTTATTACATTTTGGTAAATCGAGGGTTAACAAGATATGAAAACCATTTGATGTCATTACTAAAAGTCTCTACAATCTCACGAACGAAGAGTTTATCATTATACATAGTGTGATATAAACATACTCTGAAAAATATCGTAGAATACCTTTATCTTGGTGGCAGTGGCGTTTACGCGAAGGTGTACATGTAATTGTCTATCAATTTTTACATAAATTCATATACATGAGCAAAAGTAAGTAAGAATCGAATTAAATTGATCATATCGCGGATGAATTCAACATAAAAATTGGCAACAGTTAAGTAAGACTTGGCGTTGTAATAAATAATGTTAATTTTGCCTTTTCATCTCGAACTGATTCCGAATATATTCTAATCAAGTTTATTTCATGTGATTTAATAATTGAATAAAATTTCCTATATCAAAATATATTTGTAAAAAAAACCGTGAATACCTTTGATAAAAAACAACCTTAATAATATTTTTGTTTTTCTTATGTACATATAATATGTCATTATTTTTTTATATCCTGAGGATTAATATATATCAGTACCGGTTTCGCTTATCGCGAACGCTATCAACTGAAATATTATATGTGGATATGCTTCTCACATGTACAGTTTTATGTGGCCTGCTCGCGTGTCATAAAACCTTCCAATTGATTGCTGTACGCAACAGATAGATAAGTAAAAAATATTTTGTATCCAAAGGGACTTTGACGAACAGAATTGTATCACAATCAAATTCAATGAAAACTCCTCCAAATCTAAGAGTAGTGTTATCGTGTTCATTTTTAAGTTTATTTGCTTAAGCCATTACCAGTAAACTCGTCAACATTATTTGAAATTAAGTGTTATGAATTTAAAGAAAAAATACGTTTTTTTAATTTGTGCTTATCGAGTAATCACTCATGTATTATATATTATCAACATGTGAGAAAAAGAGGGGTTGTAACCAAAATAATCTGTGGTAAATCGATCGATATGACCAATTTTTTTTTATTCCCGATTCCATAATTAAAAAAAATTGTTCTCATTTTTTTATAAAAGATAAATAGCCAATATCAAATAAATCTTTTTATTTTTTCTAAATAGCTTAAAAGTGTTTTTTTTTTATTTAAACTGTAACCACGTCACTGCGTATCTATCAGACAGCGTTTACCAAACAGACATGTTTTTGTTGCTAAGTTATCTACGTGTTGTAGCTAGCACCGTATTAATTTATAGTTTAATAATTAATTTCTATAGCGTGCTTAACCCATTAGTGCTTCATATTTTTTTGTAAATTATATGCTTTACCGCTGCGCAGTAATACAATTTTATATTTATATAAATTGAAATTTAATCAAATCACGAGATTATACCAGTTTAATTTATTTTACAAATTATCATTTAGAGTGTTTCGTTCAAGTTTATTAATTCATAAGTTGCATGTTGCGATAATATAACAAATTGATTAAATGTTTTATTATGATTTAATCAAAATTTAAAATGTTAAATAAAAGTATCGGAATATGGGATGTGCAGACAGTCACTTCATTTTTTATATTTAAATTCCATCAAGCACCTTTAGTCGATATCATAAAAAGAGTAAATGTAAATGTAAAAAAACAAAACAATAAAAAAGTAATATATCTATTATAGAGATTTTTTTTTCACTAAGCAATGACGTTTCATTTACAGTGAAATTTTTGATTGAGAAACATTGGAAAGCGATTTTTTTAGCCAAATTAATATCAAAAGGATAGCCCCGGTTGGAATTTTATAACCAATGCCGATGAATAATCAAGCATTATTACTCTTTACCTTAATTTTATGCTGTATAACATAATACATACAATAAATAATGCGGTGGTAAAAATACTAGAAATTTTTACAACTTTGAGCTTTCTTGAAAATTTTGAGGAAATGGCTGCAAAAAAAAAGTTTAAGGAAATGTTTGCCATTTTGTTTTCAACAACTGTACATAGTTATACAGTGTATGCATGTTAAAGACAAATGCGAAAGAAACTTAAAAAATATTTCAGTGACAGGCAAATATTGTATATTGCAAGTAACTGGACTTGAGATTTATTAAGTTATTTCAAATATCTAAGATCATTTGATTTTAAAATCACATGCGATAAACTCTTGGAGAAAAGATATTATAAGCCTAATGTGTATGAAATAATCTCGATTTAATGTCGATTTTGTGGAAATTAAAACCATATCGAGCACTAAGGTAAAAGTTCTACATCTAAACCATTTTGAGAAGTTAAAAATATATCAAACGCAATATATATAATTTGATTCGTGTTTTTCATGAAATATTGACGTAATAAAAATATAAATTATTAATGATGCTATGATTAATTGTGGATATTTCTACGTATCGAATTAAGAAATCAACTTTTTTAACAGTTAGTATTCCTCAAGATGTTCTGGCATATCATGAGAATTCTCTATTCACTGTACCACGGAGTAATTACTGTATTGAATAATATTACGCACTTACAATTTCCAAGTAGTTTTTTTACATCTCTATTAATAACCAATTTCCTATCAATTACTCGTACATGATGTGATAACGAGTTTTATATGAAGTGTTCCGTATAGAATCAGACATTCAGAATTACACTTTTTCGAATAGTATATAATATTGATAAAATAATTGAGTAGAATAAAGAAGGCATAAAAACTAAAAATATAACTTTCATTTATATTGTGCTTTACTACTATGTTTGCTCTTAATTTGGAAACGTATGAAGTTGATTACTCTCAGGCAGAAAATATTTTGATTAGACCAGATAAGTAATTTAGTAGTGGAGAATGTTAGTACTAGAGTGAGGAATATATCTTCGACGCTCTTATATTTAAATACAGTAAATGATCGATTGACGAACATAATCTGTTCCAAGATTATGTTAGCCATCCGAATTGTTTGTTAAGCGATCAACCGAGTTTTATAGATAGAAAAAGTGTACTAGAAAGATTGTTTTTTGTTGTTAGATTTGTTCGTAATCCAAACTGTTTGTTAACCAATCGCCCACTGTCTAAATATTTATTGAAATACATTAAAAAAAACTTAACTTTATCTAAAGTAAAAAAAGGATATAGGTTTCTAAAATAAAACATATTCTTAATTATATATTTTGGATATCTACTGAGAGTGATGTACAATTTTTTTAAGCCAATATATCATACTTTATCTGTACATGACGTAAATATACGTCGAAACAAATTAAACCATTCAATTTATTCATTGAATAGTCGAAAGGTAAGTTGTAATATTTTAAGTAAAAATTTGATATTTAAAAATGAAAAATTATTTAGAATAACTTTAGGATAAATAGTTACCAAGATGTGTACTTAAATAATTTTAAATGGATGGGACAATGTATTTACTATGTTCTATAAAGATTCATATGATATAATACTGACAACTGACCTAACCTCAACTAAGGTATTTTATTGGATTGTTTTCCTAGTTACTGTGTATAGTATATGTTAGACGTTCGCTCTTTGGTGAAACATTTTCAGAACATGTATACGCAACCATAAATTATTTTAATAAACAAGTTATCACAAGCAGTGTATGCATGAAACTTAAAACAAGCAAAAAAATATACTCTATATATAATATTAATGTGTAGTTTTTACAAGAAAAGTGTATGTTTTAATATCTGACAATATATTGAAAAAAACACCTTTATCAGAATTTATTTCGACATATATCAAAGTTTAATTATTATTAGACTCTAATTATATTTGTCGAAATGTATATTTGAGAAAAAATCGATTGCGAGAAGATATTTAGAATTTTTCGATTAATACTTTATACTAGTTACGGTAATAACTAATAACTTTTATCGTATGATAACTATATCTGATGAAAAAATGCGTAATTATTGTATCATGCAATAAATATAAATATTTATTTATTAAAAAAATAATGAGGTTGGTGGGGAGGCTAATGGGTTTTGGTGTTGTAGCATTTGTCTCGTAATGATGTGTTTATTTAGTGTTCAACTATTTGCGTAAGACGTATTGTCAATTTCATGATAACTTAACACTTTGAAGACCGAATTTTTCAAAGGGGTGATAACTCTTGTATTCACTACCGTTAATTAAAAATGTAATGTTAGTTATCGTGAGCTTTTAAATGTTGGCCATATAAGTCTAAGGAGCAATTAACCAATGTCGGGTTGCTATACAATAAAACAAAAATGCCAAAAAAATGTTGTTATTTCTTAAACATTATTTAATTCTACGGTGAAAAAATAGCAATGTATTTTTATAAGTATAGCTATTTCGGCTCACCCATCGTCGGAAATATTTTTAAACATACATTTGCTTATCTATATACAGCTGTGTAGAAAAGGTACACAATACACCTTCTCTTCTGCTCTAACGACCTAGCTTATTTCCTGCTAGCAATAAAACTAAAAATTTTGAAAATGTAATTGAAACTCAACATGCGGCAATTTCAATAAGCTTTATTATTTAATTGAAAAACTACAAACACTTCAATATTTTGTATCCTACAATATTATAAAAATAAATAAAAAGTAGAAAACACTTGTGATGCTTTTTCGTGTATATTACATTCATCTTCGACTTTTTGATTTGAATTTGTTTGTTGATCGATCCTGAATGTTAAGTCATATTATTTTTAAATAAATTTATCACAAAATCCTCTATAATATTGTGGTTTTGAGACATACAATTAACACGGAAAAGGTTGCTTGAAAAATGTAAACGCAAGAAAATAATATATTGTCGGCTCTTAATATATATTTTCTAGACCAACTAAATCTTTGGTAAATAAATTGAGTCAAATAGTGAATCTGATCACTTACAGCCGAGAAATAAAATCGAATGCAAATATGTTTTCTTATTCAATCTCAATTGGTGACAAATTAGTTAATAAATATTTTCACATCAAACAGTATCAAAATCCATTATTTTACATATGTTTTAATATACGGTTTGGTCAGGTAACTAGATTGAAATACTGGACTAAATATCGTAATTTTTATTATTCCTAACAGGATATGAGGGATCAAAACGTGCGTAATTATTAATATAAAAATAAAATATATTATTTTATGATAGGATATTGATATCCTGTATGAAATATGATTATTTCCTTCCATAAATGAATTATAACAAAGCCAATTATAAATGGTGCAATAAATTGTTATAATTTTCTCAATAATATTGTACTCTTTATACAATAAAATACGTGTTTGAATACAATTAATTCGACAAAATGCCAAGATTCAATATTGCTGCAATTTTGATACAATCATAACTGCGACATTGACTTTAGAAATCACAATTTGACATTTGAATGAAATTAATTTAATTAAGTATACGTTAAATAATTGAAATGTACTAATTTTCACCGATCAAGTAGAATAAAGTTAAAATTATGATCATAATAAACACAGCAGGTGTAATATTGCTACTAATTAAATCTATTTTAAAATTTCTGAATTAACAGTAACCTCATTACTTTTGAGAAGTGACCAATTTAATATATACTAGAAAATAGAAAAAAAATCTGTCTGTTTAAATCCCTCTTCATAATGGCGTTATTTTGGCTGTCATTTATCGGTCAATCGTCGTCTGCTTTTATCCAAGATTATATAATATAAAGTTTTTAAAGATATAATTTATTTCAAAGCAATGCCGAGAAAAAATGTTTGAAAGAAATTAAAAAAAAATAATCATCAATATATTTTCTTTCTAAGCCACGTCCGCTTGTAATCATATGTAAGTGAGCTTATCTTAGCTAAAGTTTCTCTATATTTCTCATATAAAGATAAGAAACATAAAATGCTAGAAAAATGTTAGTGTTTATCAAATACCTCTTACTTCTACGTGTTTTTTATGGTCGGCGGGAGGGTACTTCAAAAATAATCCATAACCCAAATTATCGATTTTAAAATATTTATAGCTGGATTTGAACATGTGGATACCGGAAGAAAATAAAACAACGTTGATCGCTTGACTATAAGCTCAGCTGTTTGTTTCGAAAAATATTTTTCTTTATTTTTATTATCATTTTAGTTTCCGGTAATATAACATAAACTTTTTATAGCTCGTTGACATTTTTATATCAGGGTTGCTTCTGTTACATTAATATAATCAAAGTTTAAGACCCGTACCAATAATGACAATGGGAAACAGTAGTAGTTACACTTTTCGTCGTTTGGGAGAACACCATTATTTCCCAATCGAATGTACGGTATATGACGTCCAAGATTTTCTTACTCATATACGATCCTAAAAACGGGACGTAGTGGGATTGATTAGACAACGACACGTCCTGTACTAACATTATTTTTCTATTATCTCTCTCTTGGTAAAAGTATAGGTACAGTAACAAAAGAATGATAAATTCTCATCGAAAATTTCAATACAAACGAACGTCAAATAAGTATGGAAGGAATATTTCCAAATAAAGATTTTTTTAAATAATAAAAACACATTTTTTTAGTACTTATTTCCACAATATATTTTTTGATCAGGACCGGTTTCGCTCATCGCGAGCATTATCAACTGATTGATAATGCTCGCGATGAGCGAAACCGGTCCTGATCAAAAAATATATTGTGGAAATAAGTACTAAAAAAATGTGTTTTTATTATTTAAAATATAATGCCTTTCCATCAAGAAGTGACAGTTAACACCTTAAAAGTGAAATAAAGATTTGCAAAAAGATTGTGTTTTATTTTTATATAAATTAAAATATAATTATTAAACAAGCTGATATCCCTGTTTTCATTTCGAATTAAGAGTCGATAAGTATTTCCTGATAGATATTAAAAACTTAATAACATTTTTTAAAGTCTGACATATGTCGAATGAATTTTCGGGCACACTCAAAGGTAAGTATAATGCTTCTAATTTGCTACTTCCTTCGGCGGCGTCGATCTAAATTGGATCAACTCTTTAACGGCTCGAGCTAAGTACTTACCTACTTGGACACATTACAAATGACGGCTAATAAAACTGAGTATAACAAGCCAATATCATAAGAATGATAAATAATACAGGGATGTGACCGAAAGTTTGAAATCATTTTGTGCTTAACTAACGGCCTCTATATTTTCTGTTAATTTATTTCAAAGGTAGCAAAACATAGACGGTAGAAAAACATACCGTTTTAAATTGTTGCTCATTTATGACTACCTTTCTTGTAAATAATAAGAACTATTTGCGAATACTGCTAGCAAATTGTCTTAAAAAAATGTTCTTTTTTTTTAGAAATTGCGAATACATATATTGTTCGCATTGTACGAGTTTTAGATTGGGCACATTGTTTGAGCGCCAAGGAATTTGAAATAAGCCTTCGAGTACAAAGGTTTAGAAGACACTATAGAGGCTTTTTCCCTTGAGAGTATATATAGATAATACCCATGGCTTTATCCAACTGATTTTATATTAGGTCTGCTCGCTTTAAGTAATGTGAAAATTTAAAGAGCACCACATATTTCTTTTGACTTCTACCTGGCCAAAATGAGAATTCTGTCATCCTTGATAATGCCATATTGTATGTTACTTATAATAATTATGGATATATAATAAATTGCTTGTTCTTTTAAAGAATACAACAATCAGGGCTATAGAGTCGTTAACACAAAAAAAAACACGGCTACGAATAAAAAAGTTTATTTTGTCAGATTATTTCTTACTTTTCCTATTTATGTGCATTTAATTAAAAATCAACCATGCAATCCGGCAAATTTTTCATTGAGATATTCTTCAAAATCGTCCAATCAAAAAAGTAGCCGCTCGTTTTTCACTACTCCGACTCCGAAATTGACCAAAAACACGACTCCACGAGTCCAACTTTGACTCCGACTCCCACTCCACGGCTCTGATAATAAGCCTGCCATTTGGGCACGTCACTGGTTAGAGTATTAACAATATACAACAACTTTTCTTCAGTGTCGACATATTCCACGTAGACGAGAGTAAGTAAGTTCAGACGAGCATTATTTTTTAAGTATAATATTAAGTAAATTTTGCATGAGCTCGCTCGGTTGAATTCTTTGTTATTCTTATTTAACTTTTTTAGAATTATATAAATCTTTTATTAAAGATTTCTACATTAAAAAAGCATTTGAGTAATAATTTATTATATTCTTTTTGGTGATGTTACATACACGTTTGTATCAAATAAATATATAAATTATCGAGATTTTATACTGTGTATTTTAAATTAAATCATGTCTTTTTACAACGTGAATAATATGAATTTCTAATACAACTTTTAAGCATTACTACTAAAAAACGTTGTCTTATTCTGTTTTCTAACGATTTATTGTCTAATATATGATTGATTTTGTCTACTCACGCTGGATTTGAAATACACGTGACGTGTTAGTCGGGCTTAATGCCAGCACGTTTCTCGTATAGATATGTGTATTATCAACATTAAAAAGGGCGTGGAATGAAATCAAAATATAATTAACAATTATCCATAACCGATTCGGCAGTCACGAGGAAATTATTTTGAGAACTCAATTAGGGTCGAAACAAGATCATTTTCGACAAACGTCGGTTGGGTTTTTTTGTATGATTATTTATTCTATATTATTTATATAATAAGTAGTCAGCAATCTACCAAGATAGACGACGTAAAAAGCTTCATTATGATAAAATTGCGTTAATTTTACTGGTGTTATTTTTCGATAGATACGGCGGCTTTTTTGTGAAATTTTATTTTTATAATAAATTAAAATTGAATGAATAGTCCTGACGATGGCGTGAGCCGAAATAGCTATCAACTATATCGTGTAAAAAAATTATAGAGCTTAAATAGATTGCTATTTTTACCGTGTTACAATAGAGTTTTACCAAGTAAATGCCAATTCAATAAATACAATTGAATGTTTTGTTATTTCTCTTGGTGTGTGTCGCTAAATGTGACATGTGTTTCGCTTATTTACGATTCATCTTCAGATTCACTGGACATAGAAAAATAAACAATATTATTTTATGTTCTTCAGTGTAGTTGGGCGTTGAGAGCTTTCTGCGTAATCATAAAGCGTCAAAGCGAAATTAAAATTCATCCACAAACTTTCATGAATGCAATTATTGCTCAATTTAAACAAGTGACGAATAGCGAAATCAATATTTATAATATTATAGTTGCCTATATATAATTATATATGTATCACAAATTATAAAGAATGAAATTTTAATAAACATCACGTGATACTGAAAAAGGGTACTAGAACCCTGGGTTGCTATACAATTTTCTATCATACTTAAATCGTTACGTTTCTTTATTGGTAAATTGAATCGGTATTTGCGACAGTTGGCCCAGTTTAAACAAAAACAGTGTCTAGCCAGAAATAAAAGATTTATATCCTATTTTGTTCCACAAAATATTAACATGGGGTGTTCATGATTGTCGACGAACGGCTGTCGATCTGCGCTTTGAGTCTATTATTAAAAACCGATCCGATGATTTCAATTATACTTTTTATCAAACAAAAAAAAGTTTGTTTTTGTCAAATTTCGTGTCTGTTTTGTGCACATCTCGTCATGAATATATTGCAATAAATTTGAATTTATTTTTTATCAAACTATTTTGCAAATAAAATATCAATGCAGTACAGTGTTTCTCATGTTTGATCACGAACAGTATCTTAATACATATCGATACTTAAAAAAAGCTTTTTTTTTCAAATTAATTTGTAAAATTGATAATATTTTCATATTGATTGAATACACTTGACTTACAATATCCATTTTTTTCATATCTTATATTAAAAATTTAGTGCGGCCACGAGACATTTCCACAAGGCCACTATTGTTTATAATGTGGCCACAGTAAAATTTTATGTGAGAGTCACTAGACTCTCACATAAAATTTCTCTCTCTAGTACAACCAATTATACAGCACTCTATAAACATTCGGATGAAAACAATTTTAATGTTATTTTTTTTTAAGTATTTGTTTATTCTCTTCTAACTTTTTAACCAGATAGTTTTAACTTGTTTGTCTGTATAATCTATGTATTACAATAAAGATATATATATATATATATAGTCTGCAACCAAAATGATATTATGGATTACTTAGAAAATTAATTGCTCATGGTCAGATTTCACATCTTCAGTAAATTGTGTTTTTAAGCAGCCAAAAGATGTGCGTGTATATATATTTTTTATGGACACTTTCGTGTAGAAATGCATCAAATCAAAGAAATAGCGTCGAATTTATTGATTTTCATTTTTTAAAAAGCCTCCGTGAAATCAGAGGCTGTTAACATGTAACAAGTGGCAATCAGACAACCTTCTTGTAATCACATTTTTTTCGCACTTATTAATTTCTTGCACTTTAAAAATTACACATAATCTTTCAATAGATAATATAGAAGACTCTTTTGTAGACCTAAAAAAACGATTCAAAAGTGTAATTAAATAACAAAACACAATGTTTAGTACTGTACACACACTTTTATACAGTATTTTTAATGTCAGGACTGGTTTCGTTTAGTGGAATTTGATGGTTTTATCTTTGATTACAAGCGAGTATCAGTAAGAGGTACATAACTTCTTAAAATTTATTTTATTTCATTTATGTATATATACAAAATTATTAGTTAATTATTTTATCAGTTCTTGGACCTTTGGTTTGTATACTAGGTTATAATATATATATATATATATATAAAATTGTGATTTGTTTTGGTTTGGATTGAATTGGTTGATAATGTTTGTAATGAATGAAATAATGAAATTGTGGAAATAGTACTAAAAATTGTGTGTTATTATTTAAACATAATTCCTTTCATCAAGAAGTGACAGTTAGTAGCTTAAAAGTGGTCATATAAACCATACAAAAATGGAATCGGTAAAAAACGTGTATAAAAATCATCATCAAATAGGAAGATGTATTCAAAAATATATATTGTATGTAAAAATGACAAAACATTTCATTTAAATTAATGAAAAGATAATATTCTTATAAACAAATATTGTTTATTGCTTAAAACTGAAATTACATTCATTAATCGTTATTGTCAATCTTTCTTCTAAAATTACAAATTATTCTTGTTTAAAATTGTTTTCATCATCATCAAAAACATAAGAATATATTATTCTATAGATATATAATAATCAATTCGTTAAAAGAAAAAAAACCTCGTGCGGTTATTAAGATGCAAAAAGTATTTAAAAAAATAAGTTTTGGTAAATCGCGTAAATCTGACGATTGGTGTATGTAGAAATTAGTGGTTAATATACAAAAAAAATCTCGTAACCGTCAGTTCTGAACAAATGGACAAGTAGAATATTTTGGGGTAAAAAAGATACGAGTCGGTAAAATTAGTAGCTTTAGGGGCGTTTTTGACGTCGTAATTTCGGAAAACAAAAAAAATACGAATTCTCTTCTTCGACCCTAATTTTAATGAAACGTAACAGGTTATTATTTCGGGATATAATACAATAATAACAACATCAAAAAGAATTAATTTACAAGTGATTTTTTGTTTCGGGTAAATTGAATGGCATGTCCTTTTTCTAATGACTTCTTATTTCATTTTTAAGATGGCGGTTTGTATTTTAATTAACAATTAAAATTGTTTTATTCTAAGTGACCTGCGGAATCTCTGCATGTTTTTGACGGACCATTACTGTTTAAAGTGATTTGTATGCAAGTCACGTAACTACAAGATAATATGTAAATATTTAAATATCTAATTGATTTTATAATATACATTGTTCAGGCCTGGTTAATGAAATTTTTTGGATAGGTAAAATCGGCACTCGGGTATTGAATCGTTGGTTATTTAATAACACTTGTTAAACCTAACACCAATAAGGTGATTTTCAATGTTATTACTGTTTGCTTAAAAATCATGACAAATATTATCGTAGAAATAAAACGTCTGGTATTGCTATAGCTGAATGCTGAATAGATGATGAAGGCTTAAGCCGAAATAGTTTTCAACTATATATCTTATAAATTTTCTAGTACTAAAATACATTGCTATTTTTTTAACATGAAATCTAAACGGTTTATTTTTTTTATATTTATTTATTTATAACACGGCACAAAACTAGCAAATTATCAATTCATTGCTTTTGCAACGTTAAGCAATACTGTTGAACATTGTTAATGCTCTTACCATTGGCATCCACATTGGCAGACTGGTTCTACACTTTGGAAGAACAAACAAATTATTTACACGATTTCTTAAAAAACTATTCGAAACATACAAATTGATATTATGAAGGATTGCAGAATTCTTATTTTGGCCTCGAATTAGTCGAAAGAAATACGTGGCTAGATACATTTCTCTTCAACTGTAAACAAGTCATATGAGAGACAAGATATTCTTTAAGCCACTTTGGCATCAACGTTGTGTTGATCAAACTAATGAAGATTATCGAGTTAAGAGCTTAACAGTTAAAGAGTAAATTAAGTAATCGAGCAAGTAACTAATTAAATATTTTTTTGTTTTTTTCAGTAAAATACTGCATCGCTTAAAGATCAGTTCGGTACAGTTTATAGTCGGGACGAGGAGATAATTCGATTTTTTAACTAATAGCGTTATAAAAGGTAGCAGTGAAACAGTGGCTGCATATGCAAACAATTGAAGTTGGGTCAACCAGTTTGCCCACGCCACAACAGCAGTTGCCACCCCTAATCGGTTTAAACGTACATAAGTACCAAATAAGTAACGTCGAGGTTGTTTGTATGCCGCAAGTAGCATTTAGTCGATCTAAAAGGTGTCATTAAATATATTACTCAAGTGAAATAAAGTGTTTTGCAGTAAACCGGCCGGTATATTTTTTTTGGTTTTAATGTTATGCAAATCTTGGAATACATCGTACCTGCCATTCCTCAAATTGCTATTTATAGTAAAACCTCGATTATCCGGACTAATTCGGGATGAAGATAGTCCGGATAAGGACAAACCCGGATAATCGAAAAAATCATATTTGAATTGTTACAACTAACAACTACAATCACACGGATGCAACAGAACTGGCTGGAATCGTACAAAGTTGCAACAATTCAAATTTGATATTGAAATTCCATCAAGCACCATCAGTCGATATCATAAATTAGAAAAAATCATAATTGACACGAAAAGATTCAGTATAATTCATTTCTATTTCCTTAGATTATTTAAAAGCTTTTATATAAAATTATTTTTTATAGAAAAAAATATCCTTTCGATGCTGCCAAATCGCGAATACTTCTAAGGAATATAAGTTGTCCTGAATTGCATTCTTCTTGACTCTCAATCACACTACGGCAGTATATTAACACTTATAGATTTTTGTTTAATTTTACCTTCATAATTCAAATTTTGGAATCCAGGATCACTTGCAATTCGTTGTATTTTTGTTTATTTTGACCAATCCGGATAATAGAGGTTTTATTGTACATCATTTATATTTTGTAATGTTCAATCAAGTCCATAAAACGACGAGTCGGTATCAGGTTTCCAAAAGGAAGATTCTTCAATGCTATCAACTTTTGCGTCTTATTAAAATGTTTTATTATATATATATATATATATTGATCAGTGGTTTTTAATTAAAATCTTTTCCATTTTTCAGACTCATTAAGATTTACTTAAAATAAAACTTACATTTAGTATATTATATTGAGAAACATTTTGAAATAAATTCACAAAAAAACAATGGTGAATATTAAATTTACATAATTTATTAAAGCTACATATTATATATGAATATGGCGTCATTGATGAAGTACTTCGGCAGAAATTGTTTTAAAAAACTCCTCGATTCACAATTACTGAATTGCAATATGAATACTGATGAGACACGACATTTATCTAATCACTTTAGCTACCCATTATTTCAAATGTAAAATGAAAGGGCTAAACTTTTAAACAGCCTTTATAAATTTATCTTCAAAATTCATTTATTCAGAAATTCAGAAATTGATTTATCAATATATTATATAGTCCACGCAAGGATTCGAACATGTGAGATGCGTAACTAAAGCCAAAGACGATAACAACTGCACTATGGACCTAGCAAAAATAATATTGAATCTTTTTTGCTATATATCTGATAATCGGGTATGGGTGAGTAAAAAATATAATTATCAATTACCTAACCCAAGTTTAAAACACGAATCTCTTGCGAGGGTAGGCATGAATATAAATTATGGTTTAGTGGTAAAAATAATTTATATGAAGAAAAAAAATAATCACTTTGCCAGGGGAGTGAAAGAAAGAGAATTAGGTACTCGCAGTCTTAGCAAACGATCAGGGGATTTCAATTATGTCCTCTGAATAGTTAAAAGTTAAATAATTATCATGTTTTATTTGGAATTTAACGGCACTAATACACAATAAGAAGTTTGGTGTCTGTGTGCAAATATACTATAATAAATACTTTTCTTATAACAATGTATTTTTATAACCATTCAAATCAAAGCTTTGTCACTCGACATTAACAAAATAATATGTTGCGATAAGGAAGATACAACTGTTAACATTAATTGTCTCTCTATATTCATCAGAAAATTCAAAAGTAGGTTTAAAAATTTAGTCTTCAACTTTGAACTGTTATATATTATCGACATACTATTTTTTCCTATCGGACTTGGCTGCTGGTCTTAAATTCACCGCCCACGTGCGCTACACAGCTTACACATAAACCAAGATTGGGTTTGGCATTACTATATATTATTATTTATAATATATTGTTATCTGTCGTATACGTATGTATATAAAAGCAGTATTTATGCTATACGTAGTAAATCTTTTGATTATTTTTTTTGAGTTCTTAAAACGATTAATCAAACAAAAAAATGTAATTAAACGTACAACTGTCAATCATTCATATAAACATGTTTTTTGAACTTATTCTATAATATTATCAAATGATAACGGCAAATCTTGCTGCCAATTTACTCAATTGCGAAAGAAATCAACTGTAATTATTTATAAAAATAATTCAAAAAGTTTAATATATTTTTTAAAAATATAGTTACAACACTTCATAGCATAATAATGATGTAAATTTGGTGTCAAAACAATACCAAAATAAGCCTGCACACTTCCATCTACCGTTTTTGCTTTGTAGTAATTAAATAATGATTTTAAGTTACATTAGATATTGTTTATTAAGGTACAGTATAATTAACAGTTGGAATCCCCTGGGTAGCGTGCGCCAGTGTTTATAACATAACAAAATTAGACTTAAGAACAAAACAGAGTTGTTTTGCTTTATTTTTACTTTTAGATATACCTCACTAATTTCTTGTCCATATCCAATTCGCATCTTCTGGATTACAGTCGAATATTGCTTTTAAAATTAAAACTATTCAAAAGCATAACCAATCGCCGATTTGTTTTACTTTAAATCTTTTTTTAAGTATTTAACGTTGCGTTCGTTACAAATTGCTCCGTTTTTACAGATTGGTCTCAGCTGCGAAACAATATAAATTATTGATTGAATTGGCATTTACTTGGTAGAACTCCATTATGACATGGTGAAAAAATAGCAATGTATGTAGAACTGTTTTTGACGATGGTGAGCCTAAATAGCTATCAACTATATCTTTAAAATTTTGTAGAACTAAAATAAATTGTTATTTTTTCACCGTGTCAATTTAAATTATGTCAGAAATTTCACGGGGAAATTTCTCAATTCTCGTTTATGTGCAATATAGTAATATAGAAATAAGGTCGTTTACAAAAAATATTAAAAGATTTGGATAGGGAAAAAGTTTTTGTAAGCTAATACATTTATAGCCAAATCTCAAATCAATCAAAATACACGCAAATAAATGTTTATATCTCACTTAATATACTGTATGTTTCAATTGAGTCCCGAACTCTCGCATCATACGTTTTCCAGCATAACTTGTCTATTTTATATAGTCCCGGTTCTGTATCCTTGCGAACAATTTTAAACATAATACTAGCACATTTATTGTTCTCCTCGACATAATGTCTAAATACATTTTCTTGTTCCGTTATTTACAGAGGCGTTACAGCCTTAAAAAAGCTTTTTTTATTTATTTCAAGGATATAGATTAATCTTTTGTTGGAATAGCAAACTAGTTTAGGGATTCTTTGATTAAATTAGATGTACTAAGCTGTAAAATAGAAAGCTCATGGCGATCATTGTCAACTGAATAAAAATTGAGCTTTATTTGATTTAAATATGTCAGAAAAAAATGTCAGTTAATATCTTAAAAATGAAACATTTCAAATTCGAATTGTTACAATTTTGTACGATTCCTCGTGTTTTGTCACTAGCGACCCGGGTTTCGCCTTTCGGCATCTTCAGGCATTATATCACACGGATGCAACGGAACTGACGTAAAATAAACAGTATGCATCGTTTCATCAAGAAGTGAATTGCAGCTAAATCAAATTTAATAATATTAATCTAATAACAATTAACACAATTGCCTGTGATAACTTTCATTAACGATCTTGTTAATGAGTCATTATTGAAAGGGCTTTACAACAAATATCAATCAACTAACATTAAAAAACATGTAGAATCGTACAAAGTTGTAACAATTTAAATTTGATATTGAATTTCCATCAAGCGCCTTCAGTCGATTTCATAAATTGTAATGAAACATTTGAGTACACATGAAAACATTTTGCGCAATAAGTGGTTCCCGCGTTTTTTCAAGCGTAAAATCGAAGTTTCACTGAACTTACATGATACAATATATTATATCGAGCCATGTGTATGCATACAGATTATACAGCATCCGCATTCAGGCAACAAGAGCCTAATCACGAATGACGGTGTGGAAACAAAAGACGGCCGCCGCTCGCCTTCCTATTGGACGTTTCTCGCCTCGGAAATTATCTTTTAATTGAAATGTTTAAAGAAACGAGAAAATATTTACGGCCGACGAGTCGTCGTCAAAGGAAATGTGGACGCAAGCTTAATAGATGACGTGTGATGCCAGCGAGGAGAACATTATTCCTACAATTTTTTTTCATCATATGAATGTAACACTTTGAAACTAAACAGCCAAATAATTTGTGAATATTTATCTCAACTCACATACTCAATTTGATACCGTTAATATGACCTACATTTTTTAGAAATTTCTTAATACGAGACTATTATTAGATGAATGAAAAACTAATCCCTTAGCCACGGGTTAACAATAGTTCGGCAATTTTTAAATTTATTTGAAGTAAATAAATAAATGTCTCATGTATTTTACTTCTCCAAAAAATATTTTCCTACTATCTCTATCGTGATATTTTGTATTAATTTATATTGGTTAAATATTGTTATTTTAAATACACTTTCTCAACAGGTAAACAAATTGTCTTCAGTGAGATAAACAGATCTAAAAAAACCATTATTAAAACTAAATATATAGTGTAGATCAGTTGTTATCATGTGCGGCCACCAGAGGATTTTGCTGCGGCCACCAACAGTTTTACAGTATATATTGATATTTAGAAAAAGCATTTTTTTCAAATTAATTTGTAAAATTATTATGATTTTTAAATTCATTGAATAATCCTGACTTATCCAGCATTTAAAGGGCCGTTTTAATAATGAAACTGTTCAAAAATTTTGGTCGAAGCTATACGTAGCCGATTTGGTGCGGCCATGAGATATTGCCGTAGGACAGCTGATGTTTATAATGCGGCCACAGTGAAATTTCACGTGAGAAATAATGCTATAGATTCATATTTTTTGACTCAAAATATTTTTAGAATCGTTCACTTATGATCTTTATAGCAATCTATAGCTGGGAACAGAGTATCTCGAATTTATATCACGGAAAGAAAAATGTTAATTATATTTAACATATATTTCAATTTGACACTTTTGATTTCAATTTTTTCAATCTTATTTAGTTACAAAGCTACGAATTTTATTATTCAAAGATTTATCGAATTTTTACTTCCATCGGAATGTTAAAAAATAGATGGAGTTATGAAAGAATTTGTAGTTTACTAGTTACTATCTCTATTCCTCTTTTTTTGGATTAAATATGTTTGAGGGAATATAAAGATCACAAACATCACACCACGAATTCTAAATAAATCTAAAAACCGATTGAAATCATTGTCCACTGCTGAATTAGACGAATATACCAATTGTAATCAACCATAAAACCTAGATTCATTATTACATATTCTGTACAGTAACTAGTACCTTTCGATTGTGATGCTGATAATATTGTTTATTTGAAATATTCACAAAGTTTTCCGGAACCGAAGTGTTACGTTAAGACATCCATCTCTCGGAATCATGTGCGCTACAGTGTTGGTATACCTATAATTACCTCCATTGAAAAATGTACTCAAATTATTACAAGCGATTACGTTTACACTTTTTAATTAAGTACCACTTTTTATTTACAGTTGTTGTTAGACATAAGTATTAATTACAAATACGTTACATAGAAATTTATTAATCTTAAGGCAGTATCTCAGTCTGCTAATGTTTGTAATACACAAATGAATATCATTGGCTTAGTTTTGCTCAAAAATACTTTCATCGTAATGATTGTTGATTGCATTTTGTTTCACGGATGTCTATGAGATGATTTTTTAGATCGAATAATAATAAGGCTTTCTGTGTTGTCGACTTGTAAGCGTTATAGTTTACAGACTCCGTTTGACCTAATGTGAAAAAGAGTCATAATGAAATATATAATAGATTATCTTTCACTGCAATCGAGTAAGAAAGGACTGGAATAAATATTATTTTTTCTCGATCAAAATTCGTCTCTAGAAACATCTAAAGAGCGAGATTAAAGCAATGTTGCACATATATAAATAAATACTTTTTTTGACCACATTCACTACCTTTTCATACTATAAAGTAACTAAATCACTCACTAGTTTCGTTACTTTCTCCCATGTCGTGTC
Source organism: Himalopsyche japonica (assembly GCA_028555115.1). Lineage (NCBI taxonomy): Eukaryota > Metazoa > Arthropoda > Insecta > Trichoptera > Rhyacophilidae > Himalopsyche > Himalopsyche japonica. Next base: position 1,645,270 of record JAHFWJ010000446.1, on the reverse strand, counting down.
ATAAGTCTTCAGCTGCATCAAGTACGTCTTGAAGATAGCACCCGGTGTTTGTACAAGACGCTGGAGATTAAGCGATTGTAAGAAGATGCAAGCGGAGTTGAGAGTGCCTAAAGATATCTACAGGCAGTTCCAATGACTCTCTATGATGATTGGCCTTACATTACAGTGGTTTGTATGCTGCCTTATCTAACTTTCTTCCGGAGTCAAGATACCTCAGCATTAATATCCGACAAAATCTTTTGTTAAAAAGAAGCTTATATAATATAACTGTTTGTTATAATTGTATCCAATTGCATTCTCCATGCGGTTTCCTTTAAGCTAAGTGGCTCCATCTTTTGCTAGCAAACTAAGAACTTTCATATGAGTTTACGTCTTCTTAGATGTGTACGACAAAGAACGATGATATGGGATGCTTAATTACATATAATATCATCATTCTTCCAAGGTATATTGCAATGGATTACAGCGTTATTCGTGTTCCATTATTTGCTTATAATATCTGAGGATTAATGCATTAAAACTTGGTTGTAAGTGATTCTGATGCAATTTTTCTGAATTAAAATCAACTATCTTATAAGCTGACATGAACATTTTGAATACCTCGTAATTTGCCATAAATGCAACCAAGTCAGCATGATAAAAAAGAGGGTAGATCCACTTGAAGTCTAATATATGTTATGTTCCTCGACCACCATGTATGCCTGCACATTTTTATAATTTTAATTTACATTTTAAGTTATATACAGTGATCAGTTTCCTTAATCATTATGACGTTTTTTTTTAAATATTTTATGTTCGACTATCCTCTAACTGATTAAGCAGGATGGATGGATGACGGAAATGGTCTTAATATCGTGGATGGATTGATAACTGACGATGCGGGATTGTGAAATGACTTTGTAATCATCTAGTGGCGTGATCATTAAAGGCCGCAATATTTCGGAGGTGTAAATTACAGCTGCCTCAAACAGATTATTTTTTTCGCAATTTTTTTGCTGTCAGCTAATTTTCTCCGTTGAATTAATTATTATTTACCTCGAGAGGTGAGCTTAACGTTGATTTCTTTACCTGAGATTATTTTAAAAAAAAAACATAATTGGGGGGTTCTTCGTATGTAATTAAAAAATTTACTCCTACAGGAAACGTGTTTCAATTTTATGGAGGCATTTATTATTTCTATTAAAAAAAATTTTAAAATTTAAATAAAATGGTTTTTGTTCAAAAGTGAAAGAAACAAATTTAATTACTTAATTTTTGTTGGACGAGGAAATATAGCATGCACATATATTTTTTAATTATATTACGTATTTTTTTCATGTTCATTTACAAAGTGGACCAAACAAAATAATCTATCAATTAAAAATGAAAGTACTCGTAACGTTTTCTTACGAAAACTGCTTGTTACTAAGTCGTTCAACGTCTCTTGTTTCGAAGAGAGTGTTAATAAAAGGAACAGTAATTAGTTAATCGTTTTCACTGTACACCATTTTAGAATTAGAGACAAAACAGAAATCCATAAATCGATTGAACAATCAATTTATGAAACTGTCTCTATTGGGATTTGAGTTTGTAAGTTTTGTAACCGAAGCCAACGAAATTCGCCAGTACGCTACGAACATAGATTTTATTTTATGTGTTTAGTTTTATTTACTGTGGTAGAGTAACGATTGATTATGTTTTTTATCCTTTCATTTTTAAGCGATTACTGCTACTGATGTGTAGTATATGGTCACGTTATTAAGATGTATTCAAACTAATGGAAAATGCATTGGATTATAATTTTTTCAAAAATATGGTCACAAGCAAAATTGAATAGATTGAACTTTGAAATTCGCGGTAATAAGAAATAATGCAGTAATATCGTACATATGTCTAAAAAATAATACGTATATAAAAATGTCGATTCCTACAATATTGTGTAATATCCGATTTACACAAAATGAATTGGTTTTTATTCATTTTATAAAACACCTGATCATATTAAACGGCATTTTATTCATATTAATGTAACGACTTTTTTGTTTAATATAGCCACACATTTTTAGTACTATATAACTAACACTGTATATTTTTTGATTAGGACTTGTTTCGCGTATCGCGAGCATTATCGATGTATATTGTAGAAATAGAATTATTATTTATTTTATTTTTTAAAATATTATGCTTTTCCACCTTAAAGAGACGGGTAACACATTAAATGTGATGTATCATTTTTTCCAATGAAATTGCAGCTTATATTTGGTCTCGAATGAATACTTGTTTTCTCATTCGTCGTCGTTTTGATTCTGCTAACAGTACCTACCACAATATTGCAATCATACTCCGTTATGATGATCAGCATAATTAAAGAAATAATTGTCCTTTTCTATCTTAATCTTAAATGCTTAAAAATTTAAATAAACAATTCCGAGTATTCGCTATAGTGTATGTTCGTACAGACAATCCAATGGAAAACTTTGGCCCAGCTTTACTGTATATAGTAATTATAATATGAAATACTGTTGTAGTAGATGAGTGCCGGGGAAATTGAAATTTTTGAACACGCCAACTCAAAGTTATCTCACTTCTTGTAGAGACAATTATCTCACATACAGTGTGATTAAAAGCAATGTTTAAATCGCTGTTTATTATTTGTTATTCAACCTAGATGATTCTAATTGTCGATTTGAAATGATCATTAACTAAAGTAAGCGATGTAGCAATTTTTGTATTATTACTGTAGCCACATTATGAATATAAGACATGATATTTGAAAATTGTTTTCCAACAAGTAAATCATGCCTGTAGTGTGCTAACTGTCAATATTTGATCGATAGGCACTATGTTCTGAAAAAATAATATGCATTTTAGAGTTTTTTTTATTATGCAAAAATTCTATATATTTATCAATGTTTTTTTTTAATTGAGCATTATGAATTAATAATCCTTTTAAAGTGTTAACTGTCACTTCTCGATGGAAAGGCATGATATTTTAAATAATAAAAACACATTTTTTTAGTACTTATTTCCACAATATATTTTTTGATCAGGACCGGTTTCGCTCATCAGCTATGCTATCAGTTGATAATGGTCGCGATGAGCGAAACCGGTCCTGATCAAAAAATATATTGTGGAAATAAGTATTAAAAAAATGTGTTCTTATTATTTAAAAAAATTAATAATCCATTGACCGGACGTGAAAAAATATTTTTAATAAATACCTCTAAATTGAAAACTTTAGCTGCATTAATTAATTTAAAATGTGTAAAAAAAATAACTAATATTTCCATCAAAAATGATGTTTCAATCGTATTTGACAGACAAGTGTATGGTCAGGGAACGGATTTTCAAATTGTTTTGCATCTCATTTGCAATTCGTGACAAAATAAAATTGCCGATACTAGAAGTGTCACCAGAAAGTTAATTCGTAGACTAATAATTCAGTAAAAAATAATAGTATATTATTCATATAAATTTTCATTTGGGAAACAGAAAACCTTTGAACACTACCGCTCGCCAGCAATATCTATTAATTGAATTCATTTATGTATTTCTAAAATTTTATACAATGGAAATAATGTTTGTTACGTTATCTTTCTCCTAAATTGAAAACGAAACAAAAAAACGAGTCAGTAATAAGCTAACATCTACTTACCTCTTTCTTCTATCTTAATCATATGACAAGAGAGAGTGTTCAACGTTCACTCTACGCTTTAAAAATATAACGTTATATACCTGAATAAAGTATTTATTGATCTTTTTTTATGATTTTACATGAATTTTTAATTCGTGGTAATTGATTGAACATTATTAATGTTTCATAATAACAGAATAACAGAACACTAACAAGTGAAAAAATATTTCAATCGATAGATAAAAGAAACCATTTACGTCAATCACTGTGTCAATATATTAATGTATGTGTACTTGTCAACTTGTATTGAACATAATTTCACTTGATTATTCAAATATTATCAAAGTCAGATGGTACTTATCTGAATGTAAAGACATTAAGGTTATTTAATGTGTATATTCCGGATTGTCTGAGTTGGTACTTCAGTAATAAATTATAATTTGCCAGAGCAAAGCACCTTAGACAGATCCTAATGTTCCTAACTCAATATAAATAATTAATTTTGATCATATAAACTTCACAAAAACAACTACAAAAAACGGAACGTATAATTTATACGATACCAGAAACGCTTGTTGGTACTATTCGTCAAATAATACGGCAAACATTTAATTAGGGCTGGCAAAACGGATGTATTTAATCAATGATAAATTTATTTAATTAATATAGATGTATATTAAAACTTATTTTCAAGGGCCGTGCAGAGCTTAGAAAATTCGTGTAATATCGCTTCTTTGTGGTAAGATATAATAATTACCAGGAAAATATATATTTAACACGGTGAAAAAATTGCAATGTATTTTAGTTCTAGAAAATTTTTGTAAGATATAGTTGATAGCTAATTTGACTCACGCCATCGTCAGAACTATGATGGCGTGAGTCGAAATAGCTATCAACTAAATCTTTAAAAAAGATTGTAGAACTAAAATATATTGCTATTTTTTCACAGTGTTATAATGGAGTTCTACCAAGTAAATGTCAATTCAATCAATAAACATATATTTAATTTGAAACACTTTAATACTTATCACTCTCGCTATGTATCTATCATAGTTGTAGGAGGATATTGACAGTAAGGAGCCATATTATGATATTATACGAAACGTGTTTCCAAAAAAATCATCGTGGCTTTTTTCTCTTTTAAGAGATTTTTTGATAAAAATTTGCCGTGAAACTTTAAAATATTCGGCGGTTTTAAAATTTGTAAAATGCTGTAACCCACAGTACTACGCGCAGTAAATAATGACAAGACTTAATAAGTGAGTTTATATGAGAGAGGACATAAATGTCGATATAAAAATCGATAGGTAGCACTTCAAACTGTTAAATAATATTTATAGCGATATAAAACGATCAAAGCCAGTGTTTTTCATCACGTGGAATTTTTCAACGAATTGAAATGAAACATAAATTATACTCTCTGAAGTCATTAATAAAGTTTCACTATTACACAAAAAAAAAATCTACAGTATTTTAAATTAAAAAAAAATACTCTCTTCCTTGTAGCTATTATTTTTATTCATATAGTTTAAAAATATGTTTTTCATTTTTTTCTTCTTGGCAATCGTCTGAAACTTTTGATAATTACGATACCATCCGTGAAAAATACACGATCAGACACTTTTACGGTAACGTCAAATTAGACTATTTTATATGAGTAATCATAAGATCAAATATGTTTTTGGTTTTGCGTAATCAAAAGAACTGGAACGAATATATTATAATAAACATAATCTGTCTATTTTTTTTCACAACCCTGATTATTACTCATAAAACATTCGCCTATCAAAATAAGACACCTTACCAATTGTTTATGTTTATAGCGCAATCGAGCAATACTGAGTGCCATAAATTGTTGTTATGTTCATTCTTAAATCATCCCAATTAAATCCTTTACACATAAACGAAAAAATGTATGAAAATTTAATAATATAAACATTGGAAAATCAATATTGTTGCGACACTATTTTGATATATAGTGTTTTTAATTATATTATATTTATTGACAAATGCTAACATGAAATTTATTTTACGTAGTCTCCTTTTAACTTAAAGAATTTAATGAATAAAAACTTTCAAATTATTTTTCTGAATAATCAGTGAATTTAGTTTTTCTTTACCAAAAATATAGTTACAATAAAAAGCAGTTAATAATATGAACATGGGGAAAATAGTACACATGATTTCTTCTGTATTACCCTGCTAACTGAAGTAATTATCAAAAAAATGATTTGTTGCATTGTATTAAAATATTCTCTCCATGAAATATGAATAACAATTCATTAATATACGATTTTTTTCAATTACATTTTGATTGCTGATTAGTTTTAACTATATGTGTCTTCAAACTTTTACTATTAATATGAAATATTTTAGTAAAGAAACGATAAAATCATTTACAAATCCGTAGATCGATGTAAATATTAATGTACGCAAGAGTCCGTTCGGAGAAACTCGTGTCCACCGCAACTGCTGAAAAATGGCGAACAATTACAAAGTTCTAACAATTAAAATTTTTAAATAATATTGTTTTTATCTTGAATAAATACAATCTTATAAAATATGTCATTTATAGGAAACCCCAAGCTTGTTATTGTTTATATCTAAGTTATTAATTACCGCAAAACACTTACCCCAAGCCAAGCAGTAAATTGCAGCTAAAACAAATTTAATAATATAAATCTAATCATAATTAACATAATTGCACGGGTCGTTAGTGACAAAATATGTGGAATCATACAAAGTTGTAACAACTCAAATGTGATATTGAAATTCCATCAAACAACTTCAGTCGATATCATAAATTAAGTTTATTTTTTTTATTTATTTATTTACTACGAAACAAGAATATTGGATGAAAAAAAGTATTTAGTATAATTATATCGATTTTTCGACAATTATATTCAATGATAACTTCATCATTGGGTCGGTCATCGAAAATATCCAATAATTTGCGTGTTCGACTGATAAGACGATCAACTTTCGCGGATTGCAACATACACGATATTAAAAGCCGTGAAGTCCGCATAGTTAGATGGATAGATGGACTCATACTATCTACCAGACATTGTTTTGTATTAGGCCGCCCCGGGCTCTATGACGGAGCGAGCGGGACGCGCCCATCCGTCCGACGCGAGATCGAGCGAGAGGGAGGAAAACAGACCGGCAGAAATAATTTAGATGTTTTGTAATTTAGTGTAATTTAGCTGTCAGGTCGAGTTATTAAGATATCACGTTCGGTGCTTTCGTATTGCCGACCGAAAGGTGTTTTGCTCTCGGCTCCAACCATTGGGAACACTGTAAACGGGTACAATACATCGAATGGAAGGTGCAATATTTTTTATACCAATAAAAAGTATCAGGCCAATTGATTTAGCCTTAATTTTAATTGAATATGTATTCAGACATTTTGAATAGAATTATTTTTGAATAGAATTACATTTTATTACAGCGTAAATCACTTTTAAGTAGTTAGTTATATTATTCACTTTAAGGTGTTTACTGTCACTTCTTGATGGAAAGGCATGATATTTTAAATAATAAAAATACCAAATTTGAATTGTAACAATTTTCATTACTTATTATTAGCTAACTGTTTATTTTACGTCAGTTCTGTTGCATCCATGTAATAGAATGCCTGAAGATGCCGAAATGCGAATGCCCGGTCGTTAGTGACAAAACATGTGGAATCGTACAAAGTTGTAACAATTCAAATTTGATATTGAAATTCCATCAAGCACCTTCAGTCGATATCATAAAATATTAATAAAAAAACATTTATTAGTACTAATTTCCACAATAAAATAAGTACTAAAAATGTGTTTTTATTATTTAAAAATATATATATAATATTTAAAAAAAAATGATTTATTGAAACCCCGTCCCACTGGAGGAGCTTAAAAAAAATATATAAGGTAAAATTCAGAGCTTGCATATCATTTAATTTATAACAATAATATGGCTTGTTTGTTTTAATAAATATCGTTTTTAGCCAATTGTTCAAATTGTCATTTCTTGAATGATTAGAATCAATTATTTTAACAATGTCTCGTTGATACGATCAGATTGAGGTGGAGAGAACAGAAAACATACACTTCAAACATTTTTTTTGTTTTATTAAAACTGATTGGCAAATCAATTATTAAATTTCCATTTAGGGATGCAAACCCGTAACCGACTAATATAGCCTGTCAACGTAACGTGCCCGACCGATCTTCCGTAGCCACTGTATTTTTGTGTCGAGGATTTGTGCAGAATAGTTATTCTTCAAAAATGTATTCAATAACTGAAAAATAATCGTATGATAATGATTCCCGTTTTACTTTAATTGTGAATATTGTATTTTAGGTTTAATATTATCTATTTTGTCAACTTTTATGGTGGTAACTGTATCTTCTTGATGGAAAATCATTATATTTTAAATGATGTTATGAAAATATAATACATTTTTTATCAATTTTTAAACAATAACCTTCGTTTTTTTTCTTTCATTATAAGCCTTGTAAATATCTTTTATATCAATCCATAATGCTTGCGTTGAGAAAAATAACTCCAAACGATAAAATATAATATATTGAACATAGTGCTAAATAATTGTATTTATTTTTTAAGATTATCTAATTTTGACAATTATAATGACATGATGATTTTAAATGCTCAAATAAAAACTAAACTAAATTCTCATATTTGGAATTTTTTAAGCTTCTATAATTCGTCTGTTTTTAGCTTATAACTTATAAAACAATTACTGTAGACTACAATTATAATTATAAAAAGTGTGAATATTTATGTTTATCAATGTCATCTCGTGATTAATTCCGTAAAATTTTCAATTATTATATAATAATATGATTATTCTAAGATTCTTCCACCATTTTAAAAAAACCTCTGCAAAAAAATCTTACAATGATTTAAAAACGATGTATTATTGCTATCAGCGGCCGCGCAGCAGTTTTGGAACCACGCTTACTGCAATAAAAAAAATAAAACTTAAGTTCCGATCGATAACATATAAAAATATAATGTGTTTTTTACAAAAAGTAAATTGTATAGAAATATGGAATAATTGCGATTCAGTACACGAATATCCTTCGGTTTGACGAAAAAACATAACATATTGATGTTTGAAAATCGATTTATTAATAAAGTTTGTTTAACTATTTGAGTCTCCGCACCTCTCATCTATGATGGAGTTTTTATTACAACTTATCATCACAAGCAGTCTCGGTCTAGTTAAAGAATATATTGATTTAAGAATTGAAAATATTTTCAATGTTTATTTAATCGTTATATACACTTGGTTAATACATTATATATTATAAAATTTGATTTTTTTTGAGTTGATTTTTTATAACATTTAAAATCATCCCCAAGTTGAACAGCCACTGAAAGGCTATAAATAATAATTTACAACATTTTTATTCTTTCATGTAAAAACCAAAACAAAGCGTCGGCCATTATTTAGCTTCAATTATGTCATTTAAAGGCGACTCGCTTAGGGTCGCGCATATACTGTGGCCACAGTGGCCCTTAGTTTAGATTCTTCTCTATTTTTGTGGTTTACTAAAACAAATTAATTACTACGATTTTCCTGTAAAAGTAATTTCCTGAGTAACCCTGTACGAGTATTCGTGCGAAGCCTTAAGTAAAACTATTATAAGAAAAAATAGTTTTAATCATGTATCATATAAACAGAAAAATGAAAAAATCGAAGCCAATTATTTTACGCAATTTCAACCCATACAAATAATTGTATTAAGATGATTTACCATAGATGTCGGAAAAAATAATTCATACGAAAATGTAAATGAAGATGATTATTTTTTTGTATTTGTAATAGAATGGATGTATATTTTATTATGAATAATAATAAAAAAAAACAAAACCTAATATATACTTTTATTTTAAATTTCACTATAATAAGATTTTAACTAAAATAGACAGTTAAATCATTAATCTAGATCAGTGATGTGCAACTGGTGTGTCGCGAGACGATCCTAAGTGTTCCACTATGTATTTTTATAACAGAATAAACAAGAAAAATAATTCATGTACAATATAAAATAGCTGGTGAATAAGTAATTGCAGGGAAGCAGAAATAATTGTTTCGTCATTAAAATAATATGACATATATATAAATAAATATTATGCAGATAATCTAGAATGTAAAAAATACATATAAATGAAGTAGACAATACAGAACGAGAGAATAATTATTGAACGCGTCGGTAGTGAATTAATCATTTTTTTGAAAAACAACATTATGAAAAAACGTTGGTGTGCCGTGGAGGACAAAAGGTTGCGGGCAGCTAATCTAAGTAGGTGTGGGTTTTGCGCTTATAATATACATGTCAAAGAACAAAAGAGAGAATGCAGTTGTAATCTTAATTAAAAAATAATATTGGCAATATTTTAAAGTTTGAAAGTAATTCCCATTGAGGCCCTAACTCGTTCACCCCCGAAAATAACGAAAAAACCGTCGTGGTCCTGGCCCAACTTCGTGTCGCCGGGTACTTAATTTGTTATTATTAAACAGGGCTATTATTAATATTTAAAATGGCTCTATTGAAGGAAAGTGTCGCAAATTCTATTAGGGTCGTTGGCTGTGTGGTGGAGCATGCCATGGAATTACCGAGCACGTACCCTTAGTGGCGCACTTCAAAGGGTTGAAGAGTGTAAATTATTTTCGTGTTTATCACGACCATTTTTTTATAGCACTCTCAGATATTCTTTTTTTGAAGACTCGTAACTGCAAGTTTGACTCATATAAATTTGTCAAACGAGATAAATAAAGTGTTTCGCTGAAATTCGTTTCCGATTCAACATAAACGTTGCTTGCAAGATTCGCAATCGATAACTAGATATACTCTTTGGACTAAATTACATGTTATAAATCAGCGTTGTCCAACAGAAATCGTTTGGTGGGCCAAATAAAATATTACCAGTAAATGGTGAGCCGCATAAGAAAAACAAACGTAATTAAAACAATTTATTAATTAATAATTATAATGACACTTTTTTATTTCAAAACAACCAAAAATCTTATCAAAACATTTTATTTACTTTATAATTAATTAATTCAATTGGGCCGCTGAGAATCTTAAGTTGGGCTGCATTCTAATTATAATAGTACAAAATATGGCCTTATACTCTTAATAGCTTGAAATATTGTATTTTCAATAGATAAGGATATTTCAACACGGTGGTTTCATCTGTTTTGCAAATTATTTGTTTCATTTTTTGAATTTATTTACAAAATAATTTATTTGAAATTGTATTTGTGATGAATGTAAGTAAACCTTCTCCTGTCCGATTCTAACGTTATTTGATATAATATATAGTTGTAAATTTCATATCATACAAACTTAAAGAGGATACGACTATCGGTGGGAAACATGCTTAAAAACATTTTTTACTTACAACATGTGTCTGACGCCAAAATTTTTTTTTTCGTAATATATCAAACAACCATTTCAACTTATAGTTTTGATAGCTTTGACAAGGCTTGAATTAGAGTTTTTTTCGATGTATTTAATTTTTTCTTGGTTAGGAATTCCTGAACAGTATTTGAAGAAATAAATAGTGAATATCATAAGTTTTTCAATTTACCTACTTCTGATATTTTTAGCATACGCCACTGTGTCCCATTGCATGACGCTGGTGTTATGTTGGCGTGCTTTTTGCCAGGAAAAACACGATTTTACTTACATGTCGTTGTTCACATTCGAAAGATTCGAGCATTTATTGCACATTTGTTTTTTTTCTTTTTTTTAGTCATTCATAAAATTGGACATGCCCGTCAAACAAACAATCAATCAATGCCATAATTAAATAATTAAAACTAATTATAAATTTTAAAGTTTAAAATTTGAAACGTCGGCCATTATAATATAATACTTCTCACAAAATTTTTCTTGTGTGATTTATAACTATAATATATATAACTTGTCTATTGTTGTTTATAACGTCAAATATTTTTTTTATTGTTTCAAAGTATATTGATTTTTTACACATCTTATCACAGTTAGAGCTTTATAAAAGTTAAAGATCTAAGCCTCTAAATAAACGCCTTAAAACGTGGCTAAATTTTTCAATATCTTTTTTACCGAAAAGAGTACGGATATATAAAAATTAATAGGATAAGACTTGTGGATAGCTAATCACTATCAATGCGCCATATCTTTAGAGTCGAAGGAGGAAATCTTTACACTTATTATGAATTTAGTTTATAAAAATAGTAAGTTAGGTTTTTGAAGAGACCTGCGAATTTTGTAACTCCGGCTCATTTAAGCGTTTGATAAATTATCTACCCTCAAAAATAGTTCAAATCTTTCCTTACAATTTTAATCCCCGTAGTAGACGACGTACGGGTCAAAGCAAATTCGTACACCCCCTGCCGTAGACCGGGGGTGAAAAATTTCATGCTAATACATAATTCTATTCGCTACCAAAATAATAGAGTCATTTCACTTGTAAATAAGGCCAAATTGTAGAGTAATGTTGTTGGAGTGGAGCGAAGCGGATGTAAAACAATTATTTATTCAGCCTGCCGCCCGTTATTATTGTAGTTAGACCATGTTTTCGTGTCGATCATTTAAAATGCCCTGTTTGTGAATTTAGAGTGAAAAAATGGCAAAATTGAAAATATGTTATTGTGATTTTTTAACAATGGTTTAATATACCAAAAAAACATTTTTAACGATTCTTTAATGAATTATTCTTTTTTCTTGCAACGTGTACGAAATAAAATTGATTTAATGAAAAAAATTTTTCGTCAATGTACTGAAAACTTCTCTCAGAAACAGATTCTAGAAAAAAGACTAAATTACATGATGAGATTCACTTGATCAGAAAAAAATATCTGAGAAATAATATTTATTAAAATAATTTGATAAAATACATGGTAATATATAATATTAATGCATATTTATTCTAAGACAATAGTCCGTTTTTAATATTCTATAGCCTATAAAATTGGCATAAATCCATGCGTACATTTGTAAGCCATGTTCAGTCTCAATTTTAAGGATATGTACTCCTAGTGAAATGCATCTCAACAGAATGTTTTCTACTAGAAATACTTTTTGCTCAATTACTGAACCTCTCTTTTTTGAAGATAACAGAAATTGAATAGCCTTGCATAGATTTTTAACTTCGATTCAACGTATTTTTTGTGCTATGTTACACATGCCAAAAGATTGTAAACTATGTCATGATGAATGTAATTATGTTCAAATAGAAATCAAAGTATACGTGTTTAAAACTTTGATGAAATAATGAAGAGCAATCAGGATTATAGTTTATTGTTACAGGTATAAAATCTTGGTGGGCTACGATTGACCCATAAGCTACAGGTTGGAAGGAATGGGTTAATATAAAACTTGGCTTAATAGCTAGACAATTACTTTCATTTCATCCAGTTATAAAGGTTGAACGGGTAAGATAGACAAATAGAAAACATCTATGAACAAAAACCTATGATTTGATTTATAAATCAATACACAAAGGTCTGCAACTTGTCGATGGACCCGATTTAATTTTTTGTGTGTAATATATAATATCTTTGCAAGAGCTTTTAAAATCTCCAAAAATCTTAAATTTTCCTTTAATGTTTACTTATAACTATTAATCGGTTCCCTATTAAAAATTGATAATTTGGTGACGCTACAAGAAGGGTAAAAAATATTCCGGTTCAAACACGTGGAACCAATCAGTTTTAACTTTTTGTCAGCGTCAAAAAAATAAAGCGAACATTCTCTGTACGCGGCAACTTTTTTGCTGATCTGTCAATTGACTATAAATATATGGATAGTAATGTTTTATCAAATAATCTTTAAAATTATTTATGAAATACAATATATTTATATATTTCCTGATTAATTTACAAAAAATATTCTTTATACAAGAACGTCGTAGTGGCAATACCAATGACCGCTATACGCGCCGTACGCGCTGAATACATGTAAGCTATGACGCGCTTAGACGCCTTAGACGCCATACGTGTACGAAGTGTTAAGGAAGATAAATTTGTGGGTATTTGAAGTGAAATATTGGAAAAAGCAGCAATCACGAATTTTAAAAATTAGTTTGTATATTTATCTGTAAATCGCAAGCTTCTGTAATTTATTCGATAACATGGTAATTAGTGTAAAAATTTTGACGAGCAACATTGAATGAACATTTTTTAATTATTTGTAACGTAACAAGTAATTTATAAATATAATCAATATAAATATTTGAACGTTTTTCTGTAGTATGTACGTGACTTGGAACAACTTATTATATTTCAAATAGAAAGTGTTTTTATTTTTTAACAACATTTCGATAGAATAAGCTACATAAAAAAAGCAATGGTAATTATCATTAGGCTCGTCAAGTATAAACTTGTTCTGACACAAGTGGAGCTTTTTGGTTATGATTAATGTGATATTAATTTGAAAAGGAGTCCAAACCATTAATAATACAAAGTTAACTCGCATTTTTATATCATTTTTGGGGTAATTAAGTGTTTTGAGTCAAATAGTTTAATGTACCCACAAAATGTATATATTTTAGGTTGATCGATAAATATTATGTCAGCGGTAACAGATTTGTCCATTGGTCAGAAGGTTCTCGATACAGAAAATTATATTTTATAAATTCTCAATTCACATGATGTAACAAAGCATGTCTTTTTCTGCAAAAGGGAGATTTAAATTTTTTAAATTCCGTTCGAAAATCAAATGCTTGCAAATCGCTTGGTTTAAATATATTGTTTATTTTGCAGCAGTGGAATGTTTTAGTCTAACTTATGACAACACTAAAATTGAGTAAATCAAAAAATTAGAGCGATATTCAAACGCTATTTTTGTAAGCTGAAATAAATATTAATATAATTTAGAATATTGACTGAAGGTGCTTGATGGAATTTCAATATCGAATTTGAATTGTTACAACTTTGTACGATTCCACATATTTTGTCACTAACGACCCGGGTTTCGCCTTTCGGCATCTTCAGGCATTCTATCACACGGATGCAACAGAACTCAGACGAAACCCGAGTCGTTAGTGACAAAATATGTGGAATCGTACAAAGCTGCAACAATTCAAAAATGAAATATTAATATGATTTAAATGTTAAAAATTCTTAAGCTATGAAAAATATTTTCGACTTAATTATTTGTAGGAATCGATAAACAATAAAAAGAACCAAAAAAATTATTCAATATTTCTTTAACGTGAAACTTACGCTGCTAGGAGTCGAAATTTGATTTTTTGCGCGAAACTTTAACAGTGAAACTGTGAGATCAAAAAATGATTTGTTCCAATCTTCTGGAATCTTCTGAGAGATCACATTGATAAAAAAAATCAATTAATAGCTCAGAATAATAACCGTACACCTTAATCACGAACCTTCGTGTTACCCTCTTTTATTTTAAAAATAATTTCACAGTCAAAATTGAAAGTAAACTTGAGTAATTTGATTTAAATGAAGTATTCAAAACGTGAAGTCTCCAAATGTGAAAATAATTCAGCGTTTAAAATCAGTGAAATAAATTACATGTTTAACAATATCCGTAATAATATTTTACTCGGGGCCCCCCTTCGAACGCCCCCCCCCCCACCGCGCAAACGATTTCGTAAATTATTTCTCGAATTTGGGGAAAATAAATTGAAGTTTTGCGACAAAACAACTGCTCCCGCATCGGCCCACTGCGCCACGCCGCTTGTTTATTATTCATAGGCAATATTAAAATTGCCCCGAGTTGGTATGGGGCACATACGCGAACCACTTTAACAATGCACAAAAGGGGTTCAAAATAATCGTCAATTTTACCTTCACAAAAATATGTATTTATATATTAACAATTTTCCTTCATAATGTGAAACATTCGACATCATAATGTAGCTCAAACTATTTTTTTTATATAAGAAAACTGTTGTTATATATTGCTCAATCTCTTTTTTTTGGAAATAGGAGATATAAAAAAAGATAAAGACAGAACTCATGATAAGCTAATCGATCTCACTGCGTTATGCTATAACTATGTACCCTGCTGTGCTAGATAAAATATATTTAAGTGCTTCAAAATGTTATTCAATAGCCTTGTTGTTAAAAAAATACGGTGCCACCCATTATCACTTTTTTGTGCTACTTTAGGTAATACAAAAAAATATTTTTAAAAATATTAATGATCGGGACCAGTTTCGCTAATCGCCAGCATAACCAACTGATGGTTTTTTTTTGCATGTCCTTGTGCATGTATATTAAGGATAGGAAATGTTTGAAACTTTTAAAATATTTTTTTTCAATCCATGCGAAGGTTTCTGGATTATTACAACTATAATATAAGACATTGCGTCTGAATTTTTTTAACCATTACAAAAACTTTTACTAAACTGTCAACCGCGTCACACTTTGAGATTGACATTTTACCTTCTGTCAATTGTTCATAAATTAAATTGGATTTTGGAGAACTAAAACTACTCACCCAATTCAATAAGTTTAAGTTTAATCATGAAAAATTACTATTTTAGTACCAACCACCTTTGCAAAACTGTCATTCTTCCAGGTTATGAATTTTTAATGACATTTTGCAAGCCATCGATTTTTCTTACACTATATTCAAATTTCGAATAATCTCTTCGTAGTACAGTTTTAGTAGTTCACTTTGTTTGAGTGGAAATACTACGTATGCTGGGTAATTGCTAGTTTATTATAAAACAACACTAAATCTGCGTTCTTTTGACAACGATTTAAATGAATAGTGGATTAAAATGATCACAATATAGTCGGTTAGCCATTTCCAAAAATGTTTCATTCGTTTTTCGCGCTTTTCTAAAATATACTATCTGTACTGAACATGCGTTAGACTTTATAGGAAATTCTTAGACTGGGTCTAGTATAAACCCCCCTCAACGGTAATATTTGTGCTTTTATTATTAAGGGTAGTTAATTATATATTTGCAACGCATTCAAAATAACATTTCAAGTTGGTTTTGATCCAAGAGTTCG
The DNA here is from genome assembly GCA_028555115.1 of Himalopsyche japonica. Classification (NCBI taxonomy): domain Eukaryota; kingdom Metazoa; phylum Arthropoda; class Insecta; order Trichoptera; family Rhyacophilidae; genus Himalopsyche; species Himalopsyche japonica. The sequence goes on along the minus strand of JAHFWJ010000446.1, from coordinate 1,628,663 downwards.
ATAAGAGGCCGAGATTTTAGTTATACGCCGCCACTGTTGGTAAACTTTCAACTAAGCTTACGTATGCAGACACGAATTGGGGAGAATTTTTGACCATATTAGTCGATCGTTTTCTAAAAATAAAACTATGTTAATTCATAAAATTAAAATAAATGCAGCATGTTAATTCTATATTTTTAATTCGATCCACATTTTAACGACGCGACGTACTTCTTTTTTTTCACTAAAAAATTGATAAAATAAATCGATATATTTTCTTACAACGATTTCAAGTCAATTTTCAATTTAATGTTAATATTTTATCAAATCTACATGGATCACTTTAAAAACAACAAAAAAAATAAAAAACGATGTATTTCATGTATGGCGGTGGAACGATCACACAAATCAATACAGGAATATTTTCTCTTTAATCACTTTTTTTTATTTTTCACACAAAATTAACAAGAGTGAATAATTAGAAACAGACATATGTCAATTTCTAAATCTGTCTTTTTAAAAGTCTGACTTTTGTGACTATTCCTCCATTTATTTGAAAAATATTATTTAAAATTTTAACAGCAATTTCCTATTGGGATTTGAAGAATTGCTTTAAAATGATTGTAAAAAATCAAAGAAATTGATTTATGTCCACCTTATGTTCATCTCATCTGACAATATTAGGATTAGGACAATAAATAAACAATTCTCTTTTTCTATACGGTCATGTGGAACGTTAATGAAGCTGTTATTTTTATAATGCATTTCCATTAAGAAGTGACGGTTTACTCATTAAAAGTGATGAATGTGCGCCGTTGAATCTGCAGTCTTATTCTCAAATATAACATACTTGTATCTACACTAGTAGTCTACTTGGTAACGTTTTACATCTTTACGAAGAATGTGATGATTATTGTATAAAATGTACACTTAATCATTTATGGCTATTATGTTAAACGATGAAATATTAAATTTGAATTGTAACAACTTTGTACGATTCCGTGTGATTTATTATTAACGACCCGGGTTTCGCCTTTCGGCATCTTTAGGCATTCTGTCACACGGATGCAACAGAACTGACGTAAAATAAACAGTGAGCATCGTCTATATACCAAAGTTATTTATTACAGGAAAACACTTACCCCAAGGCAAGTAGTAAATAGCAGCTAAAACAAATTTTATAATATTAATCTAATCATAATTAACACAATTGCCCGGGTCGTTAGTGACAAAACATGTGGAATCGTACAAAGTTGTAACAAATCACACGGTGAAAAAATAGCAATGTATTTTTGTTCTACAATTTTTTTATAAGATATAGTTGATAGCTATTTCAGCTCACGCCATCGTCTAGATATAGTTGTGACGATGGCTTGAGTCGAAATAGCTATCAACCATATCTTATAAAAAAAAATGTTGAATTAAAATACATTGTTATTTTGTCACCGTGTTATAATTGAGTTCTACCAAGTAAATGCCAATTCAATCAATAAAATCTAACAATTCAAATTTGATATTGAAATTCCATCAAGCACTTTCAGTCGAAATCATAGATAAAATATTATTTTTGATTTGTAACCATCATGATAAACATAATAAAATCATTAAACATTACTGATTGGATTCGAATATATTTGAGAATAGAACCATAGATGATGATGAGGTGATTTTTTTATATTTTATTTATTGTATATTCCGATTTGGGCCTGACCATGGTGATTAGCGGTGAAAAGTCAGCCGTTAATGTCTTTCTCTCCTTGCCGGGCAATATTACGACGTCAAGTTTGACAGCGGCCTCAGAAGGGCAGAGCAGGAGCACGCGATCCGACACTTTCGTTTGTCAAATTACCCTCTAAACTGTCGTGCCTTTATTTTAATATGGGAATATTTTTTTCTACTCACCTATACTTGTATCTTATACGGAAAATATAGAGTACTGTGATAATATATTTTCTTCGACGTGTTTGCTCCCGTCTTGGAGCGGACATGGCCGTACAGAAATAATATAAAGATCGACCACGTTACATATGCGCGTGGAAACGTAGCGCTGTGTACATTTCCGGTCTGACACTAAAGTTGCTAGCGTTCGAAAATTTTTGATTCCTTACTATTCCATAAATATATTTTACATAAAAATATTGATCTACAATCTCTCTCAATGCTTTTAAATACCGTGGCTTCTTACTTGTCATTTTTGCGGTTTGTTCATTCGTTTTATCCAGGGGTTAGGGGTTTCAAATTTAGTTTCACCATCCGCCACATTTCCGGGCGCATTGTTATAGCGGTCGTTCAATATTTATGTAGCTTTTACGGTAAAGTTAGTTAATTAAATACATTTATAGGTAACATATTCTTCAAATGTCCTTACGTCTGGCCTTTTGACTAATTGGTTATTTCACTGGTAGTGTATCAAGCTACGAAACATATTTTGCTCCTTTGATAATCATTTTCAGTGTTACTCTATAGCATAGTTTCCCAAAGTGGGCCACCTGGCTCTCCAAGAAGATCCTGGAGGTAAGGGACCACGATATGCTAATATTTATAACATTGTAAAAAAATCTTTGATGAAATTTTATTCCAAATAAAGATCTGCAAAATATTAAAATATTAGTGACACATATCAGATTGTTTTTTCTCGTAAGGATAATTTGATAAATATTAATTAATCAACAATTAAAGTATCGGCGTATCTATAATATAATACCAGAAATAAGTTAATTAAAAAATAAAATCATTACATTTTTCTGTTTTGTTTATTTAAAAAAAAGGTAATTTTTCTGTAGGGACCTTGTGTAATTTTGGGTTAGAACCGGGGCAATGTGTCAAAAAGCTTGGGAATCTATGCTCTATGTTTGAAGACACAGCTATTGAAATGACAATGTTTTAAATTTTCAATTATAAAACATTATCATTTAAGTTAAGGATGGAAATGCATGATATTTAAAATAATAAAAACACATTTTTGAATACTCATTTCCACAATGTATTTTTTGATCAGGACCGGTTTCGCTCATCGCGAGCATTATTAACGGATAGAATACAATTTACAAGTGTTTTTATTTTTTAAAATTCAAATCACCGCCCAATTTATCATTGATTTGAAAAAAACTATAGGCACTTATATATATCTCTCTGAAATAAATAATGCAACTTTATTTCAGTATTAACTTACAACGTGAGTACAACATGGTTGCATTTACTGTGTTGTTTTTAATTGAAAGAATAATATAGGATTTAACTGGATGCCGATTTCTTGGACTTTAATTGCGGTAAAATTATTATGTATTAAGCCAACAGGATCATATTTTGCAATGTTCAAGCAAAGCTCTAATTATTTTAAAAGGGAAACACTTGGGTGTTGCGAATGGCAACATTTCGCCCGAGAGGTGAAACAATAAAATACCAATGAAACTTAACGGTTGGCAAATCGCCAGCGACTAATTATTTTCAAAATAAAAACGTATTTTCGTGCATGACTGAAAGGTTTGACGAAAAATATTTTTACTCACAATGAAGGATAAGATATTGAGTATAAATGTGGTATAAGAAAGTTATTAAGTTGTTTTTTATATATTATAGAATGATGAGTGCATTAAATGATGGTAAATTATGAAAATATTGTAGTATACAACGAATGGTATCAATGACATAACTTTGATACTTCTGGATACGTAACATTCGTAGTAATTGTACGTAAATTTTGAGTTCAATTCTTCGAAAACTCTCGCAATAGTCATCTTTATTAATATGACTGAAAAATAAATGTAATACATTATTGATTGAATTTAAAAAAAAACACTTACATCTAATGATTGAATTGGTATTTACTTGGTTACATTATAATACGATGTATTATAGTTTTACAAAATTTGTAAGTGTATAATAAATAGCATTTTAGAACACGGTGAAAAAATAGCAATGTATTTTAGTTCTACAAAAATTTTGTAGAACTAAAATACATTGCTATTTTTTCACCGTGTTATAATGGAGTTCTACCAAGTGAATGCCAATTCAATCAATATATAGCATTTTAGACTTTATTAGCACAATATGATGCTAGGGTATCAAAACAGAAGAGAAGAGGTATCGTGTACTTTTTCTACACAGTTATATATGATCTGAGTTATGAGCAAAAAATCGTGATTTTAATGCATTAAAAATGGTGCAACAAAAGTTTTCCCAACAACCTGAAATAAATGACTCGTTTCTGCATCTGGTCTACACAAAGCTTAATTTAAAAAGTAAATTATCTCTTGAGCATTCCATGGCGCTTTTTCCTTTTCTTTTTAATTTCTTTTATAAGTGCATGAGTCTACCTCCCGATTGACACGATAGTATGAAATATTTTTTAAAATACTTGAATAAATGAAAGCTATTCTTCAGTGTTTACGTAAAATAAAAAAACTTTTTTTTACTTTGTTGATTTGGATCATGAATTTTCTAGCCAGTGTGTGTATCGTTTTTAAATTGAAAAGTATTATTTCCTTACAATGTGCATATTATACATAAATCTACTATTTGTTTTAAATATTCACCAAAAATCCATATTTTTTGCAAATAATTGTTGTATAATAATCACAATATGTCGTTTTTTAATAACTATAACCACTCTTTGCAAGCCCAATGTGCATTATTGTGAGCAAAATTCCTGCAAGACTTGACAGTGAAAAATTAGCAACGTATTTTCGTTCTATAAAAACAAAAAAGGATTTTGTATAACTTAAACACGTTGTTATTTTTTTCTAAATGTTATAATGGAGTTCTACCAAGTAGATGCCAATTAAATCAATCAATTGCTGCAATATTTTCATAAAAAATAAGTAACATATTTATACAGAAAATGTACATATTTTTTAACACAATATGAAGCTATGGTGTTAAATATAATATAAATTAATATAAAATAATATGAATAAAAAAGAATTTCTTACGACAATCAAATCTATTTTTTTCATTGTCGACGTCGTTCCAATGAAGTCATTCATCCATGGTAAAAAAAATCATTTATGATCTATTCTGCACAACTTTTGAGATATTTTAATAGTTCAATGGTTTATAAATTTAAATAAAAAACCAAAACAAGTTTATTCTTGAGGTCCTCGACATTCAAGGAACCAAGCCTTTACCTCTTAGATCTATTAAAGAATCTGTGGCTGACTTTATCACTTATTTTATCATATTTGAAGGCATTTTTATGAAATAATTAAATATAATAAACATTCTTCCATTCATCATTTTTCTAACAGTAAACAAAATAAAATGGCTTCAAATAGCGGCTTAGTCTTGAATTCAGTACATTTGCAATTAATGATAATATCGTCGCTTCATTATCACAGTCGGACTTCCGATAATAATTTTGCGATGTCTTAGAAATACGCTTTTCTTTTATAATAAATAGAGAAGCTGAATTGTGTTTTTTTCCGTCAACTTCTTACCATACAAATTAACAATTACAAAAACAATAAAAATGAATCAAGCTATCAGTCAATTTTCAGTCACTTAATCTCTAAATCTGCCATTTCATTTTGGTTTTATTGCATGATAAATTAACTGATCAAAAATATTGGAATATTTGCTTTTGTCGAAACATTTTTAAAACTGACAACTAGAAGTTAATGCAGTTTAATTCCATGTTCTCAGACTATACTTCAAATAGTTCTGATGAGGGCGTAAGCCGAAATTGCTATCAACTAATATACTTTATAATTTTTCTAGAACTAAAATACATTGATATTTTTTCACGATGTTATAATGGAGTTCTACCAAGGAAATGCCAATTCAATCCATCGATTATATCATGATTGTTACTTTTATTATTTTAAATGAGTGTATTTTGTTTAAACGTTAAGTCTCATATTTATATTTTTTACATATTATTATTAAGGTCTGTTTTACATTCATAAGCATTTTTTTATGTCACGTGGATTTTTTAAATTATCTCGATGAGAAATTTTAAAAATTTTGTTTATCTCATTTCTGTTATATTTTGGGCCACGCTACAAAATAATAATACACAAATATAATAAATAAATAAATTTAAGTACAATAGCTTCGATCGGGTAAGAAATTCAATTAAATTATCTAATTTATTTATTAACATATTAATTTAAATTTGATTTTTTCCACGATAAATAAATTTTCAAAAAGCATCAGGTTTAGTTCTTTCCGTCGATATTTTGAAAAAAATCGATCATCATTGCGAACAATTCATGATTTAATTTGAGATTAACAAATTAATCAATATTAAAACTAAAAAAATTGACCGTCAAAGTAAATAATATTGTATTTTTTAATTATCATCGTTAAGTGTTGTCCTAACAAACAAGTACATGTACATATAATACATGCAGAGTGAGATTTTAAATATGTCGAAGGGGTATGTTTAATATAATATATAAAAATTATATTTCTTTCGGTTCAAGTCCGTTAGAATTAAAATCGTATCATCAGATCAATAATAGATATATATATTTATAGAACGTTATACAAAAGATTTTAGCACTGAATATTTTGTGTGTGTTTTTTTTTAATTTTTAAACAAAAATTGAATTGCTTAATATTGTACATATGTTTGTTATCTACCACAGCCTGGTTTTACCTTTCGAAATCATCGGGTATTATGCAATATTACCGACACATGACACGTGTTCTAGAATGCCTGTAGATGCCGACAACATGTGGAAATGTTTTATTGAAAGTTTAAAAGAGTAAACTATTTATATTTGATGTTGAAATTTCATGAAGCACTCTCGTTCGATATGAATATTGTCGTTAAATTAATTATAACTACAAATATATTCTCGATATACATTTATGACAATACTTTTTGAATATCTATCAACTGTTGCTAGCAAAGTTAAAAAATAAGGCATATTTAGTTGTAGCAATTTTATATACGATGCCATATCACAAAACCATTTCAAGCGATTTAAAAAATAGTAAACATATTCCTTTGAGAATAGTTATTGCAAGGGCGTTTTACGATTTTATGATAATGAATGCTAATAATTACAATTTATAATTGAGGCATCGGATATTCACAATCAAGACCAATGCTATAATGGGCTTAACGCACTCAACTTTACAGCTTCAAACATTTACAATCTCTCTTCGGTACGCCCAGCTGTTTCTTTCATATCCTTCAACCTGCAGGGCTTTCTTCTTGAGGTCCCGAGGCGCTGCGAAGGTACTAGCAGGCGCGAGGTTTTATGAGTCGCGACGAATCTCAATGTTCTTTGTTACCACGCGCCACCTTTCTTGAGCTTTATGTCTCAATCCGGGAAAATATAATTATTGTTATTAGTGCAGCAAGACAAAACAATCGTAAAAATGTGATTTTAACCATGATATGGACGACTGAATTGAGCAGTTGACCAATTACTTATTTATCTTAAAAGTAACATATGCAATATTTTTTTTTCGTAAATCGTTTTCTATTAAAAGTGAGATCAGAAATACATTATGAATTTGAAATAACATATGCATATATATATATATATTCAAATTAGAAACTACAATCAAAACACATGGAAAAAGTCTTTTAAGATATTAGCTGACATTTATTGATTGAATTGGCATTTACTCGGCAGAACTCCATTATAACACGCTGAAAAAATAGCAATGTATTTTAGTTCTAAAATTTTTTTTTTAAGTATTGTTGATATCGAACAGACAGCTAGAAGTATATCCGCTCGAACTAAAAGACGTGTAAGATCGTTCAACAGTAAAAAAAAAACAGATTCACAATTTGCTAATCGCGTTATAAAGGAATCGCATAATATAAATTCAAACTCAGCGCCTACATGTTTACATCTTTGTAATAAAGGTCGCAAGATGACGGCCTTAGAACAGCTGGAAATCAATAGATATCAACTACCACAAAAAATTCCTAATGAACAAACTAATATATGTCGGTCGCCACTGCTCTCATTACAGGGGGCTATTTCGTTTCCGTAATAAACCATTTTCGTGCAATATATAAGGTTATGTGTTGAAAAATGCCTAAAGATGCCGAAAGTCGAAACCCTGGTGTTTAGTGACAATATATGAGGAATCGTACATAGTTTCAATAATTTAATTTAAATTTGATATTGAAATCCCATCAAATACCTTCATTCATATCATAAATTATGTATTTATATTCAATTAAGTTTAATGCGATAACAAAAGGATTCACAAAACCAGCGGGAATGGTTTTAAAATTAATGTCGACTTTACAGTGACTAATACCCGAGCCGTTTTGGTCCATAAAGAAAAACTTGCTCTTTTATTATATAAATATATATATATATATATATTGTGTAACTTTCAGAGAAAATTTATTCAAGCCAATTTCATTTTACTTACATCTTTGACATTGTATAATCTATCATGGTTATTGATCAAGTAACCGTTCATCTACGAGTTATTAATCAGTTGAGAATAAATAAAACGTGTGGATAAACCGAATAATTCTTCGTCGCACCATTTTGTTTCATTACAAGTTTTCACTTCACAATTCGCTCTCCTTCTTATCATATAACCAATATCATGAACACAAACCCTGTTTAAAAAGTTGCGTGTTGTACAAAATTTCAATCTATACTTTTTACATTTTATATTTTGTTTAAGTAGTTCGTGTTTCTCATGAAAAAAAAGTTACAGGTATTTACTTACAAAAATTCACTTCGTTCTTTTGTTCATCTTCAGTGTGAATTTCAATCAATTGAAAATATACCCCAAAGCTTGTTTTTTCGGTTATGAATGGGTTGAAAGCTCAGAAGTAAGTTTTCTTTTTGAAAAAAGGCGGCGTAGTCCTTTGATGTTTCGACATGCAACCACCACAACCGTATAAGTTAAATAATAATAAGCATTGTATTACTCTCAATACCAGTAAAGGAAATATTTATATAGTTCTCTGAATTAATAAATATCAAAACGTACCCGTTTTTCGCACTCTTCCCAATTCTTTGGCTTTAAGTACGCTTGAAAATAATCTTTTATTTTTATTTTGTACGAGAATTTATACACGTTGCAATTTCAACGAGTGAATTAGAAATTCATAGAAAATTTTAATTGAAAAAATATCATTTGGTTTCTTGTCTAAAAATTTTCTATCCAAAAAATCTTCCTTTAGAAAAAATAGGTATTTCAAAACCCTTTTTGAAGCTTAAACTTCTTTTTATTCTTCGGAGCCGAATTTGTTAAAATGTTTTATTTTAAATAATAAAAACACATTTTTACTACTTATTTCCACAATATATTTTTTTATCAGGACCGGTTTCGCTCATCGCGACCATTATCAACTGTTTAAAAAATGTGTTTTTATGATTTAAAACATTTAATAAATCGTCTCCGAGATAAATTTTCGTTGCAATATGTTTCCAAAGAAACATGTTTTCGGAGTAATTTATTTTTGATAATACTTTTTTCTTATGAACTATTTCTGTATGGTGAATTCTATACAATAAATTTATCAAAAACCCCAACTCCACAGCCCTGATTTAAAATATTCCAATATTTTCTTATTTAAGATTCAGGACCGGTTTCGCTCATCGTGAGCATTATCAGCTGAACACCTTAAAGAAAAAGATTAAAAGTTTGATGATATGTGTGATTGCCTTTAAATTGTTTTCTTAATTCTTGAGCCACTGATTTTGTATATCTGCTAATTATAAACTGAAAATTTTGTGGAAATGGTATTAAAAATTTGTTGAAAAAAAAATTATATTCTTACTCAATACATAACTTTATACTGCTGTAAAAGTAAAAATGTTTGTTTCAAAGTATGCATTAAGTGAAACCAGAGAAAAGCTTTCGTTTGTTTAAAGTTTTATAAAAAAATTTGAATATTTACTTTTGACAAAAGCAGTGTTTCATTTGAATTCATAATTAACTGTCACTTGCGATTGTTTCCATTAACGATCAAAAAATTTGTTCATTTTGATCGTTTATGAAAGCAATGAGCAAAACATATATTAGACTAGAATACTTACAAACGTCACTCAAAAAAAAAATTGGCGTTTGTCCATTGTTCGACCAAAGCGTGATACCCATTTTGAGCCAGATAGATATAATATAAGAAGGCCTCCCCTGAAAGAGAAAACAGGGGGAGGCCTTCATCCAGCAGTGGATCGACTCTGGCTGATGATGATGATGATATATAATATGTCATCCATGAAAACCTCGAAGCTAGTGCCAGTGGCTAGTGTTGGTGTTGAAAGTTAAGACTTGTAAAATAACCGAGGGAAGTGTAGAGGTTAATTGAGGTGTATAAGATTCATTTCGTACAATAGTAACACAGAGATAAAACGAAAAATTCCAATTGTAAGATCATGTCTGAGTTGGTAGAATTGTCAAAACTCTACAGTCCTGAATCATTTTTTAATTTTCTAACAATATTCTATATTGCAGTGAATTACTAGTGGTTTAAGTGTATATACAAAGTAACTCTTTTAAATTATTTTTGTGTTACGAAACTGCCTTAGTAATAGATGTCTTCAAAGGTGCCAACTTTCACTTCTTGATGTAAAAGCATGATATTTCAAATAATAAACACACATTTTTAGTACTTATTTACACAATATATTTTATGAGGACCGGATCGCCCAGTGCGAGCGTTATCAACTGATGATTAATAACTTCTACATTGTGGAAATAAATACTAAAAATGTGTTTTAATTGTTGAAAATAGTTGTCTTCTTTTATCAATATTGGAAAATTTAAATTACATTTTACGAACTTGTTCGAAAAATTTCTTGACCATTTGTGTTTTTTGTATTACATTTATGTAACACCGAATCCGTGAAATTGCTTATTACATGAAGTGGGTAAAATACCTAGTTCATGAGTGTTCAAGTGTAAGACCGTTACTTCTTTCATGTAAACTATCTATATCAAATTTATCTTGGTTTATGTATGTATATTACATATATACTAATATATATATATATATAAATATTATATAGATATATATTAGTATATGAATCGGGTCAGTTGCGAATGTATAATAAGGCTTTGTTGAAGACCTGGTTTTTGGATATCCTTCTATATATATATCTGGATATATTATGCCTTCAAAATTTCATGGATACATTAAAAAAAAACAATTCATATGTTCTGAACCCTCTTTTACCAAATTTCTTCCTTACGTATTCTTCTTTTAATAATTTTTCTTTTATTTAAACACTTCTTACGTTCTTTTTTAAATGGTTGACATGTGGGTGTGGGTACAGAATGTGTAAATGTATTGGTAAAAATAAAATAAGTAAAACAACATTATTTCTCAAATATTCTCATTTAATAAATAGTGTTAAGTAATGTTCTATGAATTCAACTATCTCTAATATTGTTTTTTTATAATTTATTGTATGTAATCAATGAATATTGAAACAACTGTTCTTTTCTCGTAGAGGAAAGTTCATTTCTATTTCATTTTCTTAGCTGGCATTTTACTTATATCGTAATTATATATTATTTTAATACACTAGTTATTAAATATACCTTAAACATTAAAACGTTCTTAATCATATTTTATACAGTGATATTTTCGTTTAAGTACTAAAATTAATAAAGTTTCTAAATGATTCTATTTTATATGTATGATATCAAATAAATGTACAATTTTGAAACCAGGCTCAACAATGACCTAAATGAAAATTAGTAACAAAAATATATGATTTATTAAAAGATGAAATTGATTTATAGTATTTTATGGCATTATTTAGTAATCTACAGTAAAAACTAATGAAACGAAGAACTAACATCACTTAGGTCATTATGACAGCAAGGCATTGTGCTGGAATAATATGTGATTTTATTTTATTCATAAATATAATGAATGAATTATATATGGTGGGAAATATTACATTGCTGTCGTTTTTTTATTACTTTCGTACGACAATTTTAATCGACAAATCAAATAATTTATATATAACTATTGGGAAATATAAATATGTTGAAATTCCACTATTTTAGAGCGAAATGAAAATTATAATAATGAATTGTTTCAAGTGTCAATTATACTGAATTTCTATATTTATTTTGTCATTGCTATATTTAATGTCTCTCGCTTTTTCTTGTATAAATATGGAGTAAAAAAAAATCAACTTCTTATTAAGTTATTTTTTCAAATATCTCTGTCGGCAAATTTTAATTTACAATGCATTAATGAGTTGAATATATTAGCTTTAAGTAATTGAAATGCATATTGAAATGATATGAACTAAAATTCATTTGACATAGTACATAAATGTTCTGTCTATAATTGTATGGACAAGCAGTCAAATAGTCTTTTGTGACGTGTAAAATTAATTCCACAATAATGTATAATATTAAACATATGATGTTGTATCTTTTCAACAATGAAATGAATTAAATTGATGTTCGTTTTATTTTTTGTTTTAGATCATAAAGTCCATGAATACAAAAAAAAAAAAATTTCCAAATCTTTCGAATAGAACTTTGGTAGTAATAGAATAGTGTCATATCATTAAATTTACGAGAAAAAATCAAAGTAAAAGTCATTCATTAACTACTAAGCAAGAATTTACGATTGATATAATTATGCAACTATTTGTAGACAAATCTGTATGAAGTGATTATATCAGGAAATGTTTCTTCAAAAAAGTGAAAACGTTTGTTTAAAAAATATTCACTATTTAAAACTAGCATCAATCCGATCCAAAAATTCATAATAATTGTTATATTCAATGTTATAATGGAGAAAAGAAATTATTTTTGTAGATTTTATAACACCATAATAATTTATAAGTTTTTGATATGTTTATTCATAGTTATATGGCCGATTATGCATAAATAAATTGCTTCTTGTGTTAATGAATCAAGCATAATACGTGAACATAACTTACCGGATAAAATTTGTAATCATTTAATTACGAAGAAATAATAATATTCGTAGTAATGTCAGAGAGTTCTGAGTGATAATGACTGACAAAAGACAAAGGAGCCAAGTTGTAAAAAATCAAACGTATAAAACATTTTTTTTTCAAATTATTGTTCCCATTATTTAACAGTTCCTGTTATCCGTCCACCATAATGGTGTATTTTAAACAATTTGATTCGATTGTTTTAAAGCACAAAGGATTAAAATAATTGTGTTGTTAATTAAGAAAAAAATATTGTTTGCGTGTTATTAAACACCACATTATTCTTATAAAGTTATTAAAATATATTCGGTATTATTTAAAATCAAGTCAATTTGCATTGAAATAAGATTTCATTTGGAATAAAAGGTATTTTTTTGCAGATAATCCATTTGATTGTTTTAATCAATGTTTACAATATTATAGGTGTTGTGATACAATATTTAATTTAATACATAAGCTAATATGTCAAGTTATTTTGTCAAATATAAAATAAAATAAACAATATTGCACGTGGAACAGTCACATTGTTATTTAATATTTATTCTCAAAAATTGTTATTTTTATTAATGATGTCAATCACATTTCTTTTGTTTATTTTATATTAAATTAATATAAGTACATGAGATGGTATTTTCTAACAATTGCATCATTATAAATACATTCACATGTCACACACAACTTGTCAAAAATAATTTACAATCACAATGATAATATAATTAACTCTAATTATTATATTATTAATTTACACGATTTATGTACTTATAGTTTTTTGCCAGTGCACCTACGAACTTATACATCGATGGATTAAAGCACAAATGTATCAGCTATGTCCATTTTTTCAAGAAAAAAAAAGTATTTGATCAAATAAATCGGAAGTATGTCACTGTGATTTCAAATTTGAGAAGTTCTACTGAAGTAAAATATGTAGATTATATTTATAGTTTTCCGAAATATGATTCTAAAAACACTTTTGAAAAATCCATTGCATAATCATCATATATTAAGCCTTAAATTTAAAATGTGTTATTCTCACTTTTGTCAGCATTTGCTAGAGATATTTAAATATTTTTGACATGCCCCAGCTTTTTTAAATTCTTTCGCTAACGGGTTTTACTGACACGATGATCCATTTATTCATTAAAAAATCATATCCGAAACTAAAATGACCGTTAGACGACAGTTAAATCAAAGAACTTGATGTGGAAAAATTTATTTTAATTTATCAACCGATTGCGGTAGTTGTTCTTAATTATCCTTTTTTGTTCATTTACGATGTATGAAATGTTCACAAAGAATCCAAATTAAGCTTTGGCGAGAATAAAACTGTGTTCTGTTTCAGTTCTGAAAAAAACATTTTATGACTTCAATAGAACCCTCGTGAAAATCGTTTCAAATTTATTCGTCTGCGGAAGATTCTGTTCATCGTTACATCTATGCTTTGAGCCGATCGAATTTTTCAAAAGACGAGATGCTGGAAATTTTCATTGTTATCCGGAATACATTTTTGTAAAATCCCTATAATAAGAATAGGTTTGGTATTTTAGAAATTAATGAATGATATTTAATACAAAAAAGTTGATCTTATATGACACTATTTCGTTTATAAAAAATTGTCTTCAGATTTATAAATACTACATATGTATATAACCACGACCGTTCCTACAAAAAAAAAACATTTGGATCATCTCAAAAAAAGTTTTTTGACGGGTAATAATGATGCAAAAATGGTATTAGGCAATAATCCTCGCTTAGATAACCCTAATTAGGGTGTGCACTACCGGAATACCGAAATCACGATTCGGGCTTTTTTTTACCATTTTTCAACTATGAATAACCGGATTTTAAAATGCATAAACTGTAGCAAGAATTTGCGTAGACAATTGAAATAAACATTTAAGGATGGTGAGATTTGGTATTAATAAAAAATTGTACCACTTATCGAATTCACCGAAACACAATGTAAATTTTATATTAAATTTAGAAATTTTGCTTGTGATTTTGATTTTTGATCCCAATTGGCCAATATTATCATGATTTTTGATCATTTTTATTTTTTAATCTATGACCGTTATTTAATATGAAATATCGGTATTCATATATTTATTCGGTATTGCAATCCCTAGTTATACTTGCAACATAGGATACGTGGGAAGAGAATGTATATATTTTTTTACTTGCAGTTCTCCTTTAAATAAAGATTTGTTAGTGTGGATTGAGAAATGTACTCCCGAAAAAAATTTATAAAAAAATCCGAACTTATTTCTTTTTATATACACAAAGAGATCTTTAGTCGCTCTAAAATTGTCAAGTCTAATTAAAAACTATATATATATACACAATAAATTTCACAAAATTCATGGATTAAGTAAAGATTCTATACTGAACGGGTTCCGTTTCCTGTTACCTACACTAGACTTGCTTACGTCACTAATCCCGGTCGCCATGGAAACACCCCCTCCACTTAAGTCCAAGGAAACACCCCTCTGCATGCCGAAGTCGAATCTTCCAGATGCTGCAGCAGTCACGAAAGGGTTCGAGAGAAAGCTTGCAGCCGGGTGACTCTGATGATGAAGATGGTGGTGGTGATTTGTATGATTGTTGTTCGGGTTAGTTTTCCCCGGTGACGGAGTGAAATGCCGCGAAGTTTGTATGTCAGACGTTGAACTGTCGGAGTTGTGACTCGAGTTGAGGTTTTCAGCTCGCAGTCGGCTGCCTACGGAGAAATCTTCAGGGCCGGAGTCGTCGTCGGAGTCTCCGCCTACGACGTCGATGGTGCAATCCTCGTCGCCGTCTGAGTCAGAAGCCACGCCGGCGTTTCGATGCTGGGCGATGTATTCCTGGCGGAGAGCTTCTAAGTCCACAGCGATACCTTTCGCTCGCAGCTTTCTGGCTTGCCGGTCCAGAGCTTTGGCGAGCTTTTTTCTTCTCCTCGCTCTAAAGTGAAGAAATAACAAAAACAAAACAAATATTAATTTTATTCCATCCATAATTCTAAGATGTTTTCTCTAAAATTCAATTTTTAATGATTCTATAAATTATCAAATTACTATGTATTGGCAACAAACACAAACATCGATTTTAATCAAGAATTCCGCATTCATTCCAACGACCCGGGTTTCGTCTTTCGGCATCTTCAGTAATTCTATCACACGGATGCAACATAACTGACTGTACAATAAACATTTAGCATAATCTACATCATAGGCTCCCAACCTGGGGGTCTCGAAGGGATTTTTGGCGGGTCGTCAACTTATAGGGTCAACTAAAAAAATATTATTTTTTGTACACTTTTGGATCGCATGAGAGATTACGGTTCACATGGATTTTATGATAAGGGGTCGCCACCCGAAAAGGTTGGGAGCCTACGGTGTACATAGTCTGTGTTTTCCTGTAATTAATACCATTGGTATATAGACGATGCTAACTGTTTATTGTATGTCAGTTATGTTGCAGCCGTATGATAGAATGCCTGAAGAATCCGAAAGGCGAAACCCGGGTCGTTAGTGATGTGGAATCCTGCAAAGTCGTAGCAATTCAAATTTGATATTTAAATTCCATCAAATTGTAAGTCAAAAATTTGGCGGGACCTAAAGACGCTGGTGTTCATTTAAATAGTAAATATGGTATCGATGTGATGATTACCTTTCTCTAGCCTTTAGTTCGCTGGGAGGTATCGGTTCACCAGAGCAAGATTGAGGATGGGCGTTATGTGCAGGCCGTCCTGGGCCTTTCTTTGTATGTTCCTTTTTACGCCATTTTGCTCTTCTATTCTGGAACCAGACCTGTTAAAATACACAAAGTAATTAATCAAAAAGTTTATGTAAAATAATTCAACATGGTTATGAAACACGATCGATTAGACTACCGTTTTAACGGAATGCAAGGTTTGGGGTGAATTGTAGATAATCGACCATTTACTATAGTTTTAATCTGATTCTTTTATGAAGTTATTTTATAGACTAAAATCTTCGTTAATTGATTATTTGTTTCTCAATTAAAAGCAAATTTGATTTATAAAACCGCTTCCATTTTCAAAATAATCTGGCGATAAATTATCAACACGTTAAATTTAATAGCAGTATATTTTCTCCATTACCAGCTGTTTTTAATCAGATTTCTGTGTAAAAGAGAGCAATTAGAATAACACGGTGAAAAATAGCAATGTATTTCAGTTCTACAATTTTTTTAAGATATAGCTATTTCGGCACAAGCCATCGTCGGAACTAACTGGCGTGAGCTGAAATAGCTATTAACTATAAAAACTTTGTAGAACTAAAATAAATTGCAATTTTTTTAACCGTGTTATAATGGAATTCTACCAAGTAAATGCCAATTCAATCAAGCAATTAGAATCTTTGAAATATTTTAAAGTATTTTTAAGAAATCTAAAACGTATTTACTTTTTAATATTATCTGTAATAAGAAGTCACTTATATGTCAAAAATTGAAGATTAATTAATATTTTCTTTGCTTATTTAAATCTACACGTGATTTTTGAATATAATAAAAATAACCTTAGATATTGAATAAATATTATTCGATAACTAAAAAAACCTTTTAAAACCAAATATTATGAAAAATAAAATAATTCACATATCATTTACATAAAAAAAACACACAATGTACTATTTTTGAATGTTTTAAAGCAAAGTTCAATGCTTACGTAAGAAAACAGCCCGAAAAACGCGTATTTTTTCCTACGCAAGTCACGCTGTTTTCACATTTGATGCAAAGACATTCGCACATCTTTTCCTTACACTTAAATGCACAAAGCATCGCAGAAGGTACATGAAATATTATTTTTAATATATTATATATGAAGTTGCATAATAAATGTATAAAGACTTAATCTTTCACTTAAAAGTTTAAGGCAATACTTGCCTAGCATTCAGTAATCTTTTTGACGAAATGCTAACTTATCTATTAAGTGCGAAATATCGTAAAAAAATATTAACATCATATAATATAAATGTATATATATATATAATATTTTGATGAACATTCGGTCAACTTTTATTCATAAACACCTTACAAAATAGCCCAAAATGGCTGCAAAATGAATAATTGATAGAGCCAAATACAATCGAAATTGGGGTGTACAAACATTCCTGAGAATGTAAAAAAAAAACAAACTGTTGTAGTCGTCCATATTAAAAATAAATGAAAAAGCAATTCTTTTTACTATTTCCACAGTTTTATATTCTTGAGTTTGAAACCTGTTTCAATGATCACAAGCATTATCAACAGATGAATCAGTCTTGATCATCGAAACCGGTTCTGATATAAAAAATATAAAATTGTGGAAATACTACTAAAAGTTGTCTTTCAACCAATTGTCATTTAATAACACGATGAAAAAAATGTGATTTTGTTTTACATTTTTTTAAAAATATATATAGAACTATGCTTAAGCTAACATTTGCTTATCTATTATATATAAATATATATATATATATCAATGTACACAATACATTGATTGAATTGGAATTCACTTGGTATAACTCCATTATAACATGGTGAAAAAATAACAATGTATTTTAGTTCTACAAAATTATTTTTAACAAATATAGTTGATAGTTATTTCGGCTCACGCCGATGGATCGATTCGATGGCGTGAGCCGAAATAACTATCAACTATATTTGTTAAAAATAATTTTGTAGAACTAAAATACATTGCTATTTTTTCACCGTGTCACACAATACATCTTCTCTTCTGTTTTAACGACCTAGCTTTATTTCTTGCTAGCAATTAAACTAAAAAAATTCAAAAATTGTAAATGAAGCTAAAATGTTGGCTACATTGTGACATTGTGTTTGATCCAATAATTGTCAGTTAATACATTAAAAGATGCTTTCCATATGTTTTTATTGTTATGAATATTATGTTATACCTTTTCAAAACTATTTTTTAATAAATAATACTTCAAAAATTACTTTTTTATTATTCAATAGCGTTGGGCGTAAGGTACAATATAAAAACGACACTCACTTCTTCATATAATTTTCTGAAGTATTTTAAAGAAAATTCTTTGGCTATTTAAGTGTTTTTTTATGATAACAAGCTTACTTCTACAATTCTTTGTTTTATAGCAAAATCTAGTCTAGCTGAATTTTTGAAGTCATTCTGTATTTTTCTTTGTTGTATCAGTACCTAAGAAAAGATCCTCTTTCCCGCGTAAGACATTTAAGTCATCCCCAAAGTGAGTAAGAAACATCCCTCCGATCACGTCGCAGAGTGAAGTGACGCGTGCCACCCCTAGCAATAAAAAAGCGTCTTGCTAAACCGACTCCATTTTTCTTCAAAAGCCTGTATAAACTGCGAATAAGGAAACCACAGAGGCAAATCGGAGGAAAAACACTTTAACAATTATGATAAATAATTGTCTTATTACTGTTATTGTTTCTGTCAGCTTATACAATAGTATATTTTCAAACTAGATCTAGTACTTAATATATGTTAAGTCTACGTGCATTTAAGTATGAACATTGACATAGGCTTAGTTGAATAATTATTTGGATCTTAGTAAGATTTTAATATTACAATTATATACAAAATGTATATAAAAGTATGAGTTTAATTGCCATTTCGATGACCTGCCACTCTAAATAAAATATTAAATGCTAATGAGTACTCGGCATACGTTGCTATATCACTCAAACAAAGAAAGTGACTGTATTACAATTCTGTTCATGGAAGTGCTTTTGGATATATAATATTTCTTTTTTGTATGTTTGTACGTATAGGAATAAATCGGAATGTTTTATGACACGCGAGCAGGCCACATGAAGCTGTACATGTGAGAAACATATCCATATATCTTAATGTATCAGTTGATAGTGCTCGTAATAAGCGAAACCGGTACTGATCTAATAGTTGTACTAATACAGTAATCCTTGAAGAAGTGTGCATAATAACATAGAAAAGTTTGATTGCAATCGGATAAAAGGTATAAGAACGCATACGAAACAAACATCCATTTTTATATATTATATTAGTTTGTTGATAATTTCAATATCGATTATTGAATAATCATTTTTTATCTAGAATTGTTTGTGAACAAATTTCTCCGTACTGCAACTCAATCCTGTCTTGTAATATCAAAAAAAACAAAATTAACCGTCAAAAATCAGTGCAATTTCGCCCCTGAATTACGGGCCTGTTTACGTATCGATATACGTAAATGTAGCGCCATCTCGTATCAGACAGATAAAATTCGATAATGCGGGAGTGTTAGTGTTGAGCGTTCGCTTGTAAGTCAATAAGGGCGGCTTTCCTTCTTTTGTGTGGAGGGAAATTGGGGGAAAATTACGTACGCCTATTGGTCAAAGCGCTAATGAAAAACGTTTTAACCAATCATAAGCAATTTGGTTTTGATAAAAGAGCGCCTTAATTTCATGAATAGTATTTTTCGACGCGTTCTCTGACGAATTTTAACGTTACGCATAATTCGATATTCAAAACGATAACGACCCTCTTTTTGAGATTTGAAAATTAAAGATTAATATTTTTTTGTATAAGGTTATTAAATTCAACTTTTATTCACAGTGTAGACATTACTTATTCACTAATATAATGACTTTTAACGTAGTAAAAAATGAATGTCTATTGTTCAATATCATTTCCGCTCCTAATGTGGAGCACGAGGATTCATAATGAAATTCTTATCTCAACGGTGGTTTGAACTTAACAACTCATTCTTTTAAATGAGAGATTAATGCTAGAAAAATCGTGCTAAAGATAGGCTGGTATCTATAACATATTAAATATATAATACATCAAGTATTAATTCTCAAGCGATGATGTGTGACCAAGTATTTTAGGCACTCTTGACTACCAACTCAAAGTATAATTAAGACTTAAAAAAAAATATTTTTTTAAATTATCATTACGGGGTTTAAGCCGGTAAGCATGATAACGGAAGTCAGTGACGTTGACCACTCAGCTAAAGTCTCGACAAAGCCGGTATAAATTTCTAACATTTTTATTAAATAATCAAATAAAAACGATATTCAAAGAATATTAACAATTTTATATCATACAATACAATGAATAAATGTTTGGCATTTTTCCTCGATACCGCAAAAAATCGACCGTATTACTACTTTTTAAAAATGTTAGTTGCGCCACTGATTCAATAACTATACAAAAGCCGAAATATTATTCCTTGATAAATAATCGTATGTTTATTTATTAGAAAATTACAGCGCTCAACCAGCGAAATTTTCACAGTAGACTAGTTTGTCCCTAAATTTTCTTATTTTCGTTCAGTTCAGTTATTCGAAAACAGTTAAGCTGTCAATGTGAAATAGATATATTCTGTCCGCGCATCCCTCTCGAGTGAATCATATGAATTTAAATGCGCTAGATAAGGACAGACGACTGTCTCCGCTTCGATCGCTTTCAAATACTTTGTCACTGGGGAAGCATATAATATTGGTTTTGACTTCTAACTAAAATACTGAGCTAGGATTTACTTAAATTCACAAGGTTCCATTACAAATTTTCTGTTTCCAATTTAATTTTAGCTTAAGCATAATATTCTCGCAATGAATAATATAAAGATTAATTAAAGGTTTTTTTTAAATTAAAGTGTTTAATTATTGAAATGGAACACAATTCTTACTGATAATTAAACATTATTATAAATCGATACAGAATCAATACCAATACTATCATATATTAACAAAACAAATTATATTTTTAATCAATAATTAACAGAATGTTAGTAAATATATGAATTTCTGATGCATGAAATTAATATATTTCAACGATTTTGTGGGGTACTTCAGGTATAAAATAATTTAAACATTAATGTACAAAATCTTCCATTCCATTATTCGACATTAAAAATCCTAACCGAGTAGACTAAATCACACATTTGTTGACTACTCGTACTCTGAACATACAGTGGGTGATCGGTTAACGAATAGTTCGGACTGCGAATATCTCGGACAGCGAACACCATCAGGAAAGATTTTTGTGTTCGGAAAACGAACAAATATTTGGATAACGAACTAAACGATCTTTATAATCCACTTATTCTATCTGTTAAATTCGGTTGATCAGTTAACGAACAATTCGGATAGCGATCATATTCTAGGAACCGGTTATTTTCGTTAACCAATTACCCATTGCATTTATTTAAACTTGCTTTCATAATCATAAAAAGATTGTTGGTTAATTCTTACTCTAGCAATAAATATTGTTTATTTATTACTTTACGAGACCACATGTTGTATGATAACATATTTGGCCACTAGGTGGCAGTAGCGCTTATCATAAAACACGATCATACAATGTGTACTTTAATTTATAAAGCCCCAGGATTTCTGAGTAGACGTTACTCTGGTTTCCCTTCAATACGTATAAATCTTTCGCCTTTTACTAAAGATTTCCGTGGAGGGGAGCACTTAAATGAGTCTATAACCAATTTTTCGAATCCTGCCCCCCGGCAGGAACCAAACTCAATTCTTACTACCAAAATTATTCACTTAGAACACAGGGCGAATTTCTCGCGCGTATTAGTGAATATGAAATTAGGATGATCAAATCTGGTAAAGGTAACTTCAGCGTGAATTCGTTGTAGATTAACGTTTAGTGACTAAGTAATTAAATTAAAACAAAACAATGTACGCTGAACTATCCGTTATTGGATACACGGTAAATCGTTGCCACGGAGAAGCATGTAATTTCAGTTGAAATGTACATGAAAATTACACGGAATCGAAAATTGTGTTAACTTCTCTGATGTCATTCATATATCATCTAAAAAGTAAATATTCAAATTTTGATATAAGCATATGTTCTTAAAGATCACGCGGGTGTAATGATAAAATTAAATCTTTGTGAATTTAAGTTGTGAGGTAGTATGATGGACTGCCATTTTCCTTTCAAGTACATTAGTACATCGCTGTATAATAAATACATCCTTGATCTTAAATAAAGTGAAGAACGCCCCCCTCTCTATCTCGCTTCTCTTGCATCTTTAAAGATGGCTTGCCAACCTTATCGCAACTAAACAGGGGGGTGTAAAGCACATACAACGAGATGCAATCACAGTCTATCGAAGGGTTGTTTTTCGGTATTGAAGTAAATTTAGCTCGTCATCACGGTGAAACGTGATAAGAATGTAAATGTTGCATTCTATTTCACCACACTCATATGATGTTAATTATTGTAAATGTATAATATCGACTTAAATAGACAAGAAAATATTCACTTCAAATGAAAATAATATATTTTACTAGCCAATTCAGAAGTATTAATTTTTCAGCATTTTACTACAAAATCGGATATACAAAAGCATTATCTCTGTGGTTAAATACATCTAGGTTGAAATACTTGCCAAAGTCACTATATTAAAATTTTGATCCTTGATATCTGTAATAATTCTCAGGTGTAATTTTGTTTTACTATTAAACATTGTCTATTAAACATTGACTGTGGTCTCTATTGTATATTGTATTGAATTTCAATGAAATGTAAATCAAAATTGTTGGCGACAATATTTTGTTCTTATTTGAAATAAAAGCACCATAAGATGTAGTGAAAGCAACGATTTCGAACGTATTATAAATACAAAAAATGTATTCCGTCGAAAACATTACTGAAAATGATTAAAAACTGAAAGAATTTTGTTTAATTAAGTAGGCTATATTCATAGACTGATATGATTCTTTGATAATCTTTAATAAATTTAGGTCATATTGAAAAAGAAGTCTATAGTTTGGTACCTTTCCACACACCTTCTTTTATTTTTTTTTGTTTTATCACTATAAAAGAAGCTTTGAAGAAAATATGGTTTTGATAATTTTTAATACTAAAATGGTAAAAATTGTATATTTAGAACGATACTATATTTATTACAATACAACGAGATTTATATGCTTTTAATTTTAGTTATACGATCAGAATGTATTTTGTTTGATGGACGAGGATTTTTAAGTTACACTCATTATTTATTAACCATTTTTGTAATGTACGGTTATCCAGTATTTAAGATAGCATCTTTTCTCAACGTATAGAGTTAAATTATTAAGTACCGTATCAAATAAGGTCACATATTGGCCAAGTTGAAAACGTCTTATTTTCTATTCGAAGTGAAATCGTTTTTCCATCTGACCCTATAAATTTTTCTGTGGCTAGAACGTATCCAAGATCATTTTCTTTGAAGTAAATTTTCCTTTGAAATTTTCCAGAAGGATTCACTTTCATTCACTTCAGCTGACTTGGCATAAATTATGTGAAGCCTTTGACCTGAAAAAGGGTTTCCTTGGAGGATTTGAAATACCCTTTATCAGATATATTGAGTCAATGATAATTTGAAGATTCCAAGAAAAACTGTTTTGTAAAGATGCAGCAAGTTGTTCCTGTAAAATATTTTTTATATAAAGCATTTTGAAATGGTATTACAGCTGGTAAGACGACGTGCCATATATTCCACAAAAATGCCTAAAAGAGAAGCAATATATTACTAAAATAATAAAATATCACAAAATACTGTTTCAAAAATCGATATTTTATAGTTATATCGTATATAACAAAATTAATTTTTAAAGCCAAATGCGATCGCTGTTGGACTGTTGTCTACTCGGTTGTTTGGTCACTCGTTCAAATACTGAAGGCAAAACTTTCTTACATATATTTTTCAATCAATTACTGTAATGTCGTCAATCAACAATTTACTTTTAATTATTTTCCTATTTATGTGTCATTATTATCCTCTTTCTTTGGAGAGGTTGAGAAATTAACTTAGGTATATATTTATATATATGCATCACATTTGGAATGGGCATGACTTGAAAAGTAAAGTAAATTGATTTATCAACGCTCTATATGAAACGATATATATACACGATGGCGTGAGCCGAAATAGCTATCAACTATATCTTGTAATTTTTTTTAGAACTAAAATACATTGCTATTTTTTCACCGTGTAGTAAATATACACATCTGGTATACCTTTTTAACTGTGTAATCACATTTAATTAAAAACATTTAATGGCGAAATATAGACATTTTGCAATAATTGAAACATTAAAGTGTAGCAAATGAGCTCAAAAAAATGATTTTATATCATTTTGTTGTATTATGCATCATCAGAGAACATCAAAAACAATATGCTTTCATATAATAAACAAACAACCCTTCAAAAGCACACATGAACATATCGTTGCAATTTCACACAAGATTATCACGTCGTGGGGATTCCTATTTTCCGGGAAAATGGAAAAGAGAAATAAGATGGCCGTTGCTGCGCCCTTTTAAGGCTGCGGTCCGTCCGCAACCCCCACGGTAAACAGCCTCGGGGGACGAGGTCATCTCACACAGATGCGCGCTATCCGATTGTGTGGTTTTTCTTTTTGTTTCGCCCTCAATGTAAACACGGTTCGTTTGTCCTTATAAGCGCTATTTACCCTGCTTCGTGAAGGAAAAGGGATAAAGGATATGTTTTACAATAAGGATTTTAAAGTTATATTCTATTTACTACAACCATCTTGAAATATTTATACCGACATATAATGAATAATTTTGAAAGAATTACTTAGCAGTGGTCAGTTTAATTGAACCACATTCTATACTTTTTAAGGGAAAGTAATAACGTAAAAATATAGTAAAGAGGCAAATAATCATTCTCCTTATCAATGAAATCACTCATTCTCGATGTTTAAATACGGTAAAAATTAATGAAAACTTTAAAGATCCATTCGTTCACACATTTTTAAAATTTTTACCACAAGCTACAATTATAGTTGAATTATATAATGAACCTTATGCCACGCCATAGATAATAATCAACATTTATTTTGTAGTACTTGTTCTTTATTTAAATTCAAGTTTAAACAACTCATATTTTTCGATAGTAAAAGAATCAAACATAATAGTTTGTTCGGTGAACTTTAACTAGTATTTGTTTTTTATAACATGGTGAATTGGAATCAGTTGTGATGATGGCATCACACATATTTAAAAATAAATCTAATTCTTCTGTGTAAACGGTTTTTTATGAAATTTCACCTAAATCCGCCATAAATAACAAACGGTTATGAAAATCATGCAGAAAAGTATTCAATCCTTGGACAATATCACGTTTCGAGTAATTTAAACCAAAATAATCTTATTGATTGAATTTGAATTCACTTGGTAGAACTCCATTATATCACGGTGAAAAATAATTTTAACTTAAAAAGCGTTTTAAACGAAATACTTAATATTTTTCGACATTTCCATAATTACAAAAATCATTTCAAGTATGAAGTCGCGTTCGATCTTCAAAAATTAGTGATGGAATTTCGTCTTAATATTTTTTGATGATTTTGAAATTGGAATGGAAATTTTGATTTATAAAAAAAAAACTTTTTTTAAATTTTATACTTAAAACATAACGAATACATAACGTTATTATTTGTTTAATGCATAAAACTCACCAAAAATTTACCAAAAGCTTGCAACATATTTCTTACCCTACGTTTTTATACTAAAACGTCGACGAGACATTCAATATGAATAATCAATACAAAAAATACATTATGAAGATGTCAATAGTCAAAATTCTTAGGCTTAAAAAATGTGTATTTATTAATAGAGTGGGCGTCAACAATGGCGCTGTTTTATTAAAAAACTCTCGCATAATAAAGTCGTTACATAATTCAACATTTCTATAATTCACGTTAAGTTTTATTATTTTTATGAACATTTCTGACGCGTTGCTAATTGATAGAGGTATTCATAAATAATTCTTAATTGTTTTAATGACGTGTAATTATAAATACGATCCGCACTGCAGGTTGGCTATGAGAACGCGAGTATTCTCGATGTGGGAATAATTAACAATTATTCAATTATGATGTGATTCATGTCAGGGTATAAAGGAATAATTCCGTCCAAAATTTGTCTGAAAAGAAATTTTATCATCAAACATGTTTTTTTTTCCACGAATAACAATTGTTCAATTTTGCGAGAGTGCGATTGAGCAATTACATTCAAACCATCTTTTGTCGACTTTTTAATGAAACAAAATTCTTGTCATTTGTTCGGCCTATAAAAAAATATTTAAAATTACATTTTTAGTACTATTTCTACAAGATATTTTGTGATCAAGACCGTTTACCGCTCATTTAGAGCATGATCAACTAATGATAATGCTGGCGATTAACGAAACCGGTCCTGATTATAAAATAAATTGTGGAGTAATACTACAAAATGTGTTTTTATTATTTAAAATATCATACCTTTCAGCATTTTACACATTCAAAGTAAAAACTGTGATCCTAAATGCAAACGAAGTCTATTTCATCTTGAATTATGCAAATGTATAGCATGATAGGTTTTTTTATAGATAAACGTATTGAAAATTAAAAAAAATCCACGGTTTTTATACAATGATTAATTGACAATTTTTTTCCAAGGAAGTCACGGCGGAGAGTTTTTTTAGATACGTGTCAACTCTTCGCTACATAGGGGAGAATTTAATAATATATATATATATATAGAATATTAATGCATTAGTTTGAACCATGGGTAGTTAACCTTTTCATACTTACTTTTGTAAATACGCTGTTAGTAAAGTATTCAAATCACTAACCAGTTCTAAAGTAGTGGTGTTTTATAAAATAGTATATTACGTTTACTTCATGTTTTTAAAACCCCTACCTCCAACCATAGTAACGTGTTTATATGTGTAAGCAAATACTCTACCAATCTGATCTAAAAAAGTCGACAATTCTCAAAACCTGCCCAACATTAAATAAGAAACGAAGTGAAAATATATATATAAATAACTAACAAACATGTTTATTATTTTTAGATACTTACATCTTTACAATAATAAATTATAAAAATAAAGGAGTCAATTTAAATGTTTTTGAAGAATCAATAATGCGTACAAATTGTATGTATTATATGGAGATAAAAGCATAAAAATACAATTAATAAAGTTATCGTGAAAGATTATTTAAAAGTTTCCCCAACCCGTTTGATCTTTTGTTACGACGACAATGTTTTCGTAAGTAAATATATATCGAAAACGAATAGCTAAGTTCCTGGGGGAGCTTTTACACCTCCAACTTGTATTGAATCCATATTGGAAAAGTTTAGCAAGATCGGCAAAGTTATCCCGAATGACTTCGCATGTGTTTTTAGAAGCGGCTTCAAACATACTAGACAAATCTTTTATAACATTTGAAAGACATATTTTTGATGGAAAATATATACCATAATTTTTAACTATAGCCATACTGTTATTCAAAGCTAGTAAAAATCTAAAAATAAGAAACACGATAGAACTTTCAATATATGTTAGTTTAATTTAGTTTAAAGTGAGTTTAAATTCTATATTTATTGTATTTAAAACGAATCTTATTAAAATCGATTAAACTCTAAAAAAATCCAAATATTCTGTCACTCATGGAACCGGGCTTTACCTTTCGCCATCTTCAGACATTCTATTACTCAAACTGAAACCCGGGAAATGAGCGACAAAATTTACGATATCGAATAAAAAAATGATTTACGATATCGACTGATAGTGCTTGAACTGTTTGACATTTTAACGTTTTTTGTTAAGCATGGCCTGGGTTCCCTCTTTCGGCATCTTCGGTTTTTCCATCATACGGATGAAATTAATTAAAACAAATGGTTGTGTAATTCCTTTTGCAAACAATCGATGGAAATATTTTGCTGTCTGTTAATTATATTGCGTAATAGCCTGTAAATGCCTGAAAATGCCCATATGCGAAACCCAGGCTATGCTTGGAAATACATGGTTTGTGAAAAGTGGTATTAATGTGTGATGTTTATTAAAATTTTTAACACTTTACGGTCCGCTGACATAATATTGGCGTCATTTTTTAGACAAACGGTACGATCCGGGAACGCACAATTTAGCGTCTTTGGATACGCGCAGCTATACTACCGAAAATTAATATGAATTTTAATCCTTACTTTCAAAATTTATCGATAGATGGATGAAAAATACACACGAGGTCTAAAATCAAAATAGGAAAAAACAATTTCCATGTTAGCGGTATTTAGCGAAAATGTGCGGACCGTAAAGTGTTAATTTAACAATAATATAAACTTATTTAAATAGGTAAAAAGTAATTTGAATTGTTGTTTGTAATGCTGATGATGAGCGAAAGCGTTCTTGTATTAAAAAATTCCAAAGTTTTAAAATTTAACTTCACTTTATTTTTATTGAACATAATGCCAAGAATTTACAGTTAAAATTTTAAAAGATTTTAACGATCAATAATAGGTTTTGATTTGAACATCAGACTTACCTTCAAGCTGCCTAATTTAGGTCGCAGTGATAATGACTAAACTAATTACAGATAAGTTTAAAGTAATTCCAATTACGAAAGAATAAAATGATCCCTTGATTCTATCTTTAGTGTTGTTAATTTATTTAATTAAAAATTACGTTTCTGATTTATTTTATTGTCTGACTGTACATGGCAAACGCACCTTGCAACGTTGATTAAGCCATTATAGTTTCAAGTCACGTGAGACAGACGATACGATTGTCTAGCGAGAGCGAAAGGGATGACGCGTGAATTTAAAGAGTGGAAAAGAAACAAAAAATTGCGCCAGAGGGAAACACACTGCTAGGAAATTACAGCGAAAGAACGAGAGGGGCTATTAATAAAAATGCTGCCAGAAAAAGACAACAGATTGCTCTGTGGAGCGGGAAAATTTCAGGGGCGATCAAACAGAATGTTTTTTTTTATCTCACATAAATAACAGAATTTCACTAAAATATTGGTAAGCCGGATAAAAATGACGATTTTCATTTTTGTATTCTGATCGTAAATTATTGAAACCGTGTAGACATTTGACTTTTTTATCAAAAAAATATAATAATTCAAGTAGTTTGGACGATGGCGTGAGTCGAAATAGCTATCAACTATATCTTATAAAAAATGTAGAACTAAAATGCTTCACCGTGTTAATTTAAGCAAAATATTTGTTGAATGGATTGTTTGTTAACAAACAATAATAATGTATTTTTTTCATATTTTTAAATTATTAAGTGTTTTATCTCTTCATATAAGATGCTTGCTTATTAATTAAAAAAAACAATAAGAGTTGTTTATATTGGAGGCCAACAATTTGTTGACCTAATCACAAATTTATTGAATTACAATTTACTATGTATACGAGTGTTTTGTAGCCAATATAAATGGTCGTCGTTATAATAACAATTAAAAAATTTAATTTGTTATGACAGTATTAACTGAATTTTTGATTATTTTTTTTATCCTGTAAACTGCTTTTGCAAACACACACATATTGGATACTTGCGAAATAAAAAAAGTAATATATATTTATTTTATTACAACACGGTACAAAACTTACAAATTATTAATTCAATGCTTTTGCAGCGTAACATATTAACATATTTATATTTAAAAATATAAAAATTCAACAAATACACAGTAAAACAATCAATAAGGATTGCAAAAAAAAGAAAGTCAACCAAGAAATGTCTACTTTAACTAAAAAAATAGCATTCGTCTGAGCTCACTTTCGTCCACATGAAATAAAATATTAAATAACAACATCTTCAAAAATATTCTTCACAGTTGTGATGTAATCGCAATGCTAAAAAATTACTCAAGGTAAACTAATACAAAGAAAATAAACACTTGCAATTGTTGTTTACTCGAATACTTCTTAAGAAAAAAAAACTTTTTTACGGCTGCAGTTGAGATGTTTATAGACACACATATACAGTACAAACAGTTTTATAAACTATTTTTAATTGATTTATAAATTTATATTCGAAATACACAACGAGAGCGATTAATTAACTACTAGTTATTCTATTCTTACAATTTCTAAAAATGACAGATTGATCGTCCAAATAAACTATTCGTAGAGCCATTTCGTTTAATATTTGATCAATATATATTAGATTCCAAAAAGTCCACATAATGAACAGGTGTAGCAACAAAAAGATGAAAGAATATATTTTGCATCCACCGTCCGGGAAGTTGAGCGCCCCTTTTCCAACCAAAAGAGCGCTTGTGAGGGGGGAAAGGAAGTGTCGCGAAGGGTCGATGTGAGCTTTTATGGCGTATTTAACGCGCCGCAACTCAATTACTTGTCCACCTTTATTATGATAATTTCAATACCAAAAAGGCAAACGGAGCCGCTTGACCTCGTGCGGCCCTTAACGGGTTAATCAAGAAATCTCAACGTTTGCTATTTAAAAAAAATACATATAAATATACATACATAATCATTTGTCAAATTCAGAAATCACATTTTTTTAGCAAATATTATATTTTCATTTATACGAAGATTTTTGAGGGTGCTTCATTTTGATTTGACAGACAGAAACATCAGTTCATACACATCGATTGTATGTTCATTATTTCGTTATTACATTAAAATAATTTTTGCTTAATAATTGCACAAACTCAAACACATTCACAATTCCGGTATACTGTTACCGCTGTATGTATTAAGAGCGTCAGTTTAATAATCCTTGTAGAATTAATTTTATTTTTACGATATATTGTAGTAAATGAATTCCATTAAGTGATTCCAATTGAAATATAATAAAATAATCACCAAAGATGTAGTTAATATTAAATGCTTAATAAAACCGATTCACTTTTGACTCCGTCGGCTTTCATCTCAGAAATAACCGTCAATAAACCAACAAACATTGACAATAATAGCTAATTTCGTCACACTTACGCGCACAGAATACAAGCATATAATACGCATAATATGTCTGTGCTTGCTGCCTATTTTTTATGACAGTTTACTGCCATTCGACTTACTTTAATGTCAGCTTTATGACATTAGAGTACTTTTGTAACGCATAAATTATATTGTCACCAATGCCACACAAGCGTGTTAATTGCTATGTTTATGACAATGTGTAACTATATGTTGATTACTGGATTTAAAAAAAATTCTATTAGCCTAGCTACGTGCGATATGGTGATTTATTTTTTGGACAAATTAAAACAGTTGGACAAAAAATCTTATTAGAAGCCGTGTATGTCACTTTCTTCGGTTTTAAATGGAATAATACAATAAAGACACATAAAAAAATTTATATGAACACTGCATGAAATATTTGGCCCAATATCAAAAAATTAGGCATTTCTTTGTATTGTTGAAACTTTGTAAATTTCCTCAAATTTTTTCATTCGCGACCCGGGTGTCCCCTTTCGGGATCTTCAAGCATTCTATCACACGGATGCGATACAACAGACAGAGTAAATAACTCGCATAGTTTTACGGCTGAAGTGGTTTCGCCTTTCGGTATCTTCAGGCATTCTATCATACGAATATAATAGAACTGATAAGAGTAAATAATACGATTGATTTATGGCAGTAGTAAGCAGCCTTATTTAAAAAAAAACTTTCTTTTATTCCTGTGAATATTTTTTTGTTTTTAAAAAATGAGCTTTCAAACTCAAATTGTTAGTTTTGATAACAGTTGGAATTTAGTTATTTAGTGCTTTATCATTGCATTTTGATTTACGTTATTTACACCAGGAACATGTGTGTTATTAAAACAACTCTTATTATTATTTCAATGTAGAAAAAATCACTTTCTAGGCAGAAATTGGCTTATCTGCTAATATAGAAATGTGTCTATTCAATTTAGCTTATAAAATCAGCAGTAAAACTAACAATTATTTTTTCGACTTGTGTCCTCGTATACCTTTCAAAAATACAAAATATAAAATTTTAAACTGAAATGGGACTAACAAGTAAATAAAAAAAAATCTTAGTAGCTTTAATACAATATCATCGAAGTAGGTTTCCGTTAGATCTTTTATTTATAATATATATATATATATGTAATTAAAAATTATAATGATCTTTTGGCATTGATTTCATCAAAGCGGATGCTAATCGAAACAATTTGCGGCTTTAATATAAGTAAAAAATAATGTATTTTTATTGTGACCTTAAATTGAATCGGATTTAAAAGATTTGAGGCTTTAATTTCCAGATAATATCAATCTTCGAATTGCGACCTTTAGTTGCAAATAATTATTCGATTATCCGTCACAATTTTCGAGAGATTTATTTGTTTTTCGTAATGGCATTTAATAGCACGGTGTGGACGATTTAACACCCGCAGCGCCAGCAGCGCAACACGAACTTGATATGCAATTATGTTCGTATGCTCGTTTCATGAGATTAGATTCCTTTCACCGATCATTTGAAATTCCTTATAAACGACATCGATTTGTCACTATAGAAATGGAGTAGTCAACAGAGCTGGACTTTCAACCATTTGGTTTTCGAAGTTGAATTGATTTTTCACTCGATCTTAAATTTATATCTATATATAATACTTTAATCCATCCTCTCCAATCTTGTAGTCAATCGATCAAATTAGGCTTAGAAATAGTGACTAGCTATATTTGGTATAATATATTTGTGTATTATGCCAAATATCGAGTGCTATGTCAATAAAACCAAATTAAAATAAATCTCGGTTTGTTTCTCACTATTTGTTTGCTGTCGACATTTACACCAGCACTATCAAAGTTGAACGTAAAACATTTTTTTCACAATCGCTCACAATGTACCATGTGAAAAGTCTACAAAGTGTCAGAAGACTATAAGCATATTAAGATTCAATAACAATCGATAAATGAATTCATTATCGTAAATACCAAAAAAGTCGTCTTTAGCAATTGTTAACATTTGAACTATTCTTTATTCATACCATACAACATCTTCCAATTACAAAAATATCAAAAATAATTGGTTACAGTTCGCCTTGTATAGATTTTCCTATATTTCGCAACCGTTTTTAAAAACTCTTGGTGTAATTTCAACCCAATAAATTTGACGTTAATAGAGTCTTCCCACGACAGTTTTCGAACGTGTTGCTTCTGCGTAGCAACATTGTAATAATAATTGTTCTTAACATTTACGCATTAAAGCATATGGCAAGCAAAAAAAAAAAATATTGTTCTCTAATATGTTTTTATTTTATCGACATCTTTATACCGAACGGAAAAACTCTTTGTTTTGCTAAAATTATTTGCTAACGTCTGACTGCTATTTATACTCACATCATTCGTATATTAAGGCTTAATTCTAACTTCTAGTGGGAAGATAAACATTTTGTTAGAGAAATTTTGAAATGGTCCACGTACCGATCAAACATAATCAGTGTTATCTAATAATTTTAATACAAGGTGATACAAAATATTTTTTTACTACACCTTCTATGTTCATAACAAAGAGTACGGTTCAACTATTACTATGACATTATTCAAAGCAATGCACATTTATGTTCATCTTACGCCCACAAGTGTTCGAAACAATAGATTACAAATTGTTTATTGTAATGATAGTATTAACAAAATAAGGACCAGTTCACATCTATTTTCTCAAAGTCCCAATGAGTATTGTAAAGTAATATGGTGCTCAAAATTTGTATTGAAACATTTATACCTCTGACTAACAATTAGAATTTACTTTAAATTAAAAAGACACTTTTTAGGACTTAAAGTTTGCAAACTGTCCTTAAAACAATATTTTAATGTTTAATTCGATAGAAATTAATTACATTAATCTTCTAAGTAGCATAAAAGACATTGGTTTTAAACAAATTTATAGATGTTATTGATTGAATTGGCATTCACTTGGTAGAACTCCATTATAACACGGTAAAAAAATATCAATGTATTTTAGTTCTACAATTTTTTTATTATGTATAGTTGATAACTATTTCGGCTAACCCATCGTCAGAACTATGTTTGAACGAACATTTGCTTATCTATATATAGCTGTGTAGAAAAGGTACACAATACACCTACACAGCTATATATAGATAAGCAAATGTTCGTTTGAACATAGTTCTGACGCTGGCGTGAGCCGCAATAGCTATCAACTATACCTTATAAAAAATTCGTAAAACTATAATACACTGCTATTTTTTCACCGTGTTATAATGTGAGGATGATTTCTACCAAGTATACTGTGAGGTCATAATATATAAATAAAATATTTAAGTTACCCTTACCGCAACTCTGCTCTCCTTGAGGTCCAGTCTCATGGCGAGGGCCTCTCTCATGAAAACATCAGGATAGTGTGATGCGAGGAATGCTCTCTCCAACTCTTCCAGCTGCCAGGAGTTGAAGTTGGTCCGCGACCTTCGACGCTTTCCACCGTCAGCATCGTCGCAGTCTTGGTTACCTGGGGATAATAAATTGGAAATTAAAAATTGGAATTAATTTTTTCATTTTTATTTCTAGTATTCAATCAAGCCTATTAGTTTGTAAATTTATACAACATAAATAGTTTTTTAAAACAATCTTGATTTTGAAACGTAAAAAATGGTATAACGTATTTTAACGCATAAACAAAACAATCAGATATATTCAAAGTGCAACCAACATGTAAAAGTGGTTATAATTTACACATTCTGTAATAATCTACTTGGATCGTTACAATATTTTTTCGCATCTTTAAATAGACAATTTCTTATTTAATTGATCAATAAATGGTTTTTAATTATAAGTTAGTCAAATTAGTTCCACGAGAAAGGAATCATTGACCAAAAAAGATGTAAAATATCATAGAAAAGTTTAGTGAGAAAATAATTTGGCGGTGAATCATCCTCGCGGCGAATTTGCAAGTGATCAGTTATCCGCGTATTCTAACTCACATGAGACCTGTTTTTTTCACGAGCAATTTTTAATATTATAAATTAGATTAACAAAACATAATTGTATCATTATTTTTTATACGACTTAATACGGATAATTATCATAATCTTAAGTACTGTCTTCAATCATGAGAAACATTTTTTGGGCAAGTTTTTTTTATTTAACAATGAACAAAAAGGGCTTACAATAATCAGAAAAATCTTTATGCTCTATAAAGACGTAAAATAAAATTTATTCTGAAAACATTGATATCAAAATCAGTAAACATCTAATTAATGTCGTTAAACATTGGCCACGGAAGTAATTTTATATTTCAATTAATCGAAAGTGATAAACTTATTTTTTCTAGCTTTATAATTTAGTTAACTGGTCTTACAAGACACCATAAAATGGCTATCAGGCATGGCAATAAATATATGGCACAATAAGCAAACTTTAAAAGCTACCCTAGCTGAGCTTTTTTAAGGGGAAGTGAGATAGTTTTTGAAGATTTACTGCCGTTTTTACAACGCAAATTGCTAAGTGAAAACTGAACGGAACATTTCTTTCTCTTCCCATAGCGGCTGTATAAGTATAAATCTATTTTACAAATTATTATAAATGCTTTCAGTGTTTGGCTAGCCTCTAAAAAAGACCATAATATTAATTGCATAAAAATGTTCTTATAACAATAATTTACTGAAAATATCGAGTGAGGACAACAAATCATGCTATCAGAGCACTTGTAAATAATTCAAACATAAAACAACAACTTTTGTTATCTGTGCATATATATTGAATCAATATACTTGATATTAATAGATTAGAAAGATTATTTATACATAATTTCTAAGAACTGTGATGCATCTAGAAATAAATATAAACCTTTAATTTACGATATTGACTAAAAGTGCTTAATGAAATTTAATTTTAAATGTTAAATTTTTGAATATTTCTGCTTTTCCACATGTTTCTGTAGAGCATACGGAAATGTACAAAATATACAATGATCATTATAATATTATAATGGTACATTTATTAGATGAAATAAACACTTATCAAAGTGTTGTGCGAATTAAAAATCTAGCTTTTCTTTGAATACAAATGACTTGGGAAATCGGTTTTCTTATTGCTTTAACAGAAGAATTTTAATTAAGTAATATTATTCCTCCAAGAAATGGAAAATGAATAAGGACGATAAAGTTATAATACGGGATAGAATTAAAGCGAGTTTAGGTAGGCAATTCCTTTTATTTCACTTTGAAATAATACCACTGGAAATCCCCAATAAACTTGCCCGCAATAAACCAGTTGCTTATAATTAAAACGAACTCCCTACCGGCCGCCCGTCTTCGTCGGTGCGCGCAAGAAAGCAGGGGCGGCCGGAATCAAAATCACCCCCCGGGGGCGGGCGCGAGACGGCGCGATCGTGCCGCCCCGGGCGACAGAGAGAGACGACGATATTGTTTGAATTA
This sequence comes from Himalopsyche japonica, assembly GCA_028555115.1. NCBI lineage: Eukaryota > Metazoa > Arthropoda > Insecta > Trichoptera > Rhyacophilidae > Himalopsyche > Himalopsyche japonica. The sequence continues at coordinate 1,591,702 of JAHFWJ010000446.1, read as the reverse complement.
AAACAAACGACACCCCTCACGGCACTTTGGGGCATTGCTTAATTCACTCACTTCATTCCGTGAAGAGAGACACTCTTGAGCGCCTCTCCTATACTCGATGTACATAATCTCGAATAATGCATACACAGGATGTTTGCATATTCGTATGTATTTAAAATCATTACCGGATACTCAATATGTCATCAAAAATACGACGAGCAGATATGTCAAAAGAATTAAAAGTTTCATTTGCGTCATTATGTAACATAATTTTAACCACGCTAACTCCCAATATCCAGAACATGGAATTCTAATCAAACGTGGCATAACATATAACACAATCTAACGTTAGGCTAACTAATCTCTGACCATATTCAAAAAACGTTTAGTCCATCCAAATATTTCGTATTCAGCTAAATTTCTTTAAAATCATTGTACATAAAATTTTGAGACGTTTTTACAGTATCAGAAAAACTCTTCCTTTAAATTTCATTACGCCTTGGACCTTATGAATCACTGCTTATGAAAATATCACATTATTTAATTTAAAAATATATAATTATAAAACTAGTTCGATAAATGACTTGCTCGTAACATTCGCCTTATATTAGGGTTGAAATAAAATATGTTTAGAAGAATCCAAATATTTTTTTTTAATTTCTTCAAAATTATAGGGCTTTATTGTTAATATATCATCTCAATTATGTTAATTTACTCAATTTTTTTAACTTTGATCTGTATTAGAAAAATAAAGCTAACCTTGCTTTTGCAATCGGTTAATTAAGACTGTGTATAAATAGTTTTACAGACATCCATGTCTTCAAATTTATAAATCGGTCGTTTAAAAAGGAGAGATTGAATGGTTGAGGAACAAGCATTTTTCATAGAGCGAAATTTTAAGTGTCAGCTTCGATTTCAAATATTTTTAGTTCTTTATATTACTTATATAAAAAGGCTTATTCATCAGTGAGTTTTACTATAAAATTAGTTACATAATGAATAATAAGTAGAAAAATCTTTTTAAAATATAGTAACTTAACATTAACTTTGTTTTTCATGGTTCATTGTACTCTATCATTTGATAATGCTCGCGATGAGCGCAACCGGTCCTGATCAAAAAATATACTGTGGAAAGAAGTCCTAAAAAATGTGTTTTTATTATTTAAAATATCATGCCTTTCCATCAAGAAGTGATAGTTAATATCTTAAAAGTGACAAAATTTTACTGTTACCTCTCTTTTTATTTAACATGGTCAAGTTGTGAGTCCAGAATTCTACTTTTTACGCATAGTCAATTGGAAAAATAAAACTGAAATTGAAATATAACGTAAGATAACGTTTAACGTTTCGAATAAATTTTGTAATTAAAATAGTGAGGTTCGTGAATAATGTAGCGATATCTATGTAGGCTGCAGGTCTTTTCGAGAAGTATTCATTTAGATAGCAATCGTTTAAAATAATTAATATTTCGGAAGCATAATGTAAGCTTTCGTGTATTTCGGCTTTGCGCGGCATCCTCGTTATATCGTTATTAAAATAATAATAATGATTAAGGAGTATAAGAGAGAAAGATGTTATCTTACAGCTCTGTCCGTATTCTGAATGGCAAACTGAATCTGAGCGACTCACTTGCCATGTTTGTGCGGAAGATAACAGCATATTATTTTATTGGTTTTGTTATAAGATTAAAACGTTGCAAGCTTATTTTACAACGATAGTATTTGTTTAGTGCGGTGCCGAAATAAATGAATACGTTATTAAACATTGAAAAAATAGCAATGTATTTAAGTTTTACAATTTTTTTATAAAATATAGTTGATAGGTATTTCGGCTCACGGCATCGTCAGAGCTATTGAACTGTAGAAGTAAAATACATTGCTATTTTTTACCGTGTTTTAATGGAGTTCTACCAAGTAAATGCCAATTCAATCAATCAATAGACTGTATTATTCTTTTTGAAAGTTGTGTCTTCATCACTCATATTATTAATATGTTGGATAGTCGATAAAATACCATGATTATTTTTATAATTCCATAAAATATACAGAATATGTATAGAATTCAATGAAATAATAACAAAACTAATTCCTCGCATTCAATTCAAGAATATCGATTCATTTTGAGTTAGGGAAAAATGATGCGCAATGAATCAGCGAGTCTTTTGCTTTTTTTACGCAGTTTTACGAATCCAATAACGAGTCGTGTAGTGTTCAAAGGAGAAATTCCCCTCTATCCCCGACGGAATTTGTCAGTATGTGATATTAGGAAAAGAGTACGTTAAAATAAATTAAAATGATTAAAATTATTTTTGAAAGTAGAGCGGATAAAATTATTTCCTTTATAAAATTTGTATTGAATGATACACGACTGTATAATTTTTTATTGGTTGGATTATCTGTTCATAAAATTTAATTGTCAGCCCATTAATTCGTTGAAGCAAAATACGGACGCGGTTCATTGACATAAATAAATAAAAAAGCTCTTCGTTTTATAAAATTTCTGGATAGCCTGAGCTAGTGAGTTGTAATCTTTGATATTTAGCTTAGGGCGTTATGGGACGTTAAATTATATAACGCAAGAAAGTACAGGCTGTTGTTTTTATTAACTATATATTATTAATAAAATATACTCTTGAATTCACAAAGAATCCAACAGAAAGATTTTCAGTTACGATACTAAATGACTAAATTTATTTATTGAAAATCACTGTTTGCCCAAATTTACTTGCTACGAATTTTTTGAGATTTTTTTATAAGGTTCTAATTTTTTCGAACAATTTTGCAAGATTATCCCTACCCAGCTGTACGAAGTTAAATTTAAGTAACATGAGAAAATAATCACATCGATTATTATCAATATTAAGAAAACATCAATATAAATACAATTGCAAATAAATATGTCGTCAAATAAATCGTTTCAAATATTATAAAAAGTGAATTGAAAGTATCAGAAGAATCAAACGTTATAAGGGAATTATGTTCAGTAGAATGGCAGAAATGGGATGGTAAAACTTTCAATAAAACTGATATATAACCGGGCGAAAAACAATAGTTAATATTGCTAGCTTGACTATACCAAAAGGTCTAAACAAGTTAAGGCAATTTAAGCGAGAAATCAGGCAAGTTATCTACGATTTTTACATGCAGAACATAGTCATAATGATATTAAAATCATTAGTGATGATGAAATTAAGTATATAATAAAAAAGGTGGAAAAATTGTTTGCTTCTAGTTTGGACAATAATGAAAAATATTTTTATGTATAATATATTTTAAATTACATGTTTATTTGTTTAAATGTATCATTTCAATTACGTCGACTATTTCACTACTTGATTATAAGTATATCATTGGCATTCGCTGCTCTAATAAATATATTCAGAATAAATTGGTAGAAATCCATTAAAACACGGTGAAAGATGGCAATGTATGTTAGTTCTAAAAAAGTTATAATATATATAGTTGATAGCTATTTTGGCTTTCGCTATCAACTGTAGAACTAAAATGCTTTGCTAATTTTCCATCGTTTTATATTCAGAATGTTTTAATTAATAAAAACATTATTATCATTATCTTTTTTATCTTTTAATCATAAAAATATTATATGTTTTTATGTAATTGCTTTATTGCCTATTCAGCAACAAGTGACAGTTAACATTAAAAGTTATATATAGTTTGATTTTTTAGTACTAGTATGGTTTTACTAATTTATAAATGACATTTTTGACAATGAATTTACATTAATGGATAAAATTTGATAATAATTTAAAATTTGAGTTATAAAATCTAAAAAGTTAATATTATGTTTTCAATGAAGAAAAACTTTGGGGTAAATTTGTAACATTATATTAGACGCTCGGTCTTTAAAGCGGGATCTTACAAGCCAAGATGTCTGCAAGAACAAAAGATTACACAACTTCATAAATTGTATTCGCTAAGTGAATCATTTCCGAGTTTCATTCAACTTTGAAAATTATCATTTAACTTGTGAAAAGCGCGTAAGTTTTGAATCCCCGAGAGTGAACAGCGATAAGTCTTCATATAACAATGGTAAATGGGAGATTCCTCTGTAGTCGTTATTATTCGCTACCTATTACAAAACAACCGAGTCAAATGAGGACTCGGTTTTCAGTACTAGCTGTATACTAATTGTTACTTATCTATGTGCATAGCCAAATTAGCATTTAGACATACTGAATACGTGCTTAGACCAGAAAGAAAGAGTTCGCCGAAAAATTTATTCTTTTAATTACAAAGAACCATATATAATACATATATGTATTGCAAAGTGTAGAGTCAAATGTGTAACAAATACTTATTTATATATAATTCCAACAAAAAAACTATTTAGTAACCTGACACCGTATTAAATCCCACAAACAATAACAAATTAGTTTAAATATTAATATTTTTCAATATTATTTCTACAATATGTTTGATAATCAGGAGCAGTTTCGCTTATCACAAGCATTATAAAAGGATACAAATTATAAATCAAGCTTTTAAATACAAAAAAAAAATATTTAACTATTGGCAGTATACTTATTAACTCATAGTATAGTCGAACATAGTTTTATGGACTAATAACAAAACTCAATTTTAATAAATAGTGTAATTGAGATATTTGTGATTTCTCTAAAAATATATTACAATATCACGTTAAATATTTTATGAAATATATTTTTTGCCGGTTTTTGACGGTTTTATTTTATGAAGAGATTACGTATTCAGATATATATATAAAATTTCCTTCCAAAATATTTAAATTAGCAGTGTAATACTTAAGACGAATTGATAAAAAAATAATTTGTTTTTCAAAAAAACTTCAGACGAGAAAAATTTACATAAATACGACAAATCATTTTATTGAATGTGACGAAGTTTTAATCTTGATGACTTACAAAATGCCCCCCGTTTCGCTTTGAAACGGGAGCGAGACGAATGCACGACTGTGATAGGAAAACGCAGTAACCGAGCGTTGAAAAACAATAAAATAAATTTAAATGTAACTTACATTTCCACACGAATAATAATTTTACTGCCCACCATTTCAAGGTGGCTTGTGTTTCGTTTGACGAATTTCACGCCAGCACCGGATGCGATGTATTTGTTAAATAACTTGTGTTTGCGCAACTTCTCGGAAAACTTTACTCAACAGAGCGTCGTACATTAACAGAAAGACAGCTTAAAAATAGTATTATTAAAGCTAAAAATATTTTATTTATATCGTACAAACTGTTTTCACCTCTTGTTATAGTCTAATGATTAAAACTGTATATACTCTGGACTTGGATTCAAGTTTCTGCATTAAATAAGCATTTTAAAATTAACGTTTGAAATCTTGGCTACTTGATTAAGTTTGAAATAACCGTCTTCATTGTGTTGATCATGTCTCTATAAAGTATTTTTACTTAGGTTTTTCTGTAAATATTTAAAAATATCTGACGTTTTAACTTTCATTTGTATTCATAAATATTTGCATTTTAAACAATTACATAAATAAAAATTCTAAATCCACGAATTGCTAACGTAGCTTCAAGGAATTACAACGAAAAATGATATTTACAAGTATGATAGAAGGAGTAATGCTTTTCCGCTTATATGTAGCATTGTCTAGTTTGCTTATGAACAGTTCAATCATATATATTTTTTTTTCAATTACATATGCAAATAATAATGAATGTTCAACACCAGTAATGCGCTTTGGTCTTAAAAAATCACTGAAACTTACTTCTGACCATCTAGTTTTTAAAAATAAATAATATTAAGGGATAAAAACGTTTACCTAATTGTCAAAGTTTCTAACCAGCTACTTTTTTGCCTTTTATAAATATAAATAAACAGGATTCAATAATTGTGATTTGTTTAAAATAAAATTATTCAAAGCTCTCTTCAAGCCAAAAGCCTAAACTTAATGTCACACGCTTTTATTGACGTATTATAATTATTTATTAACACTAAAAATCCGTCAACTCATGTATAATAAATATAGCCTGTGTAAGTGTGTATGCATAAAAAATTAATCACTGAAGTATACAAGACCAAAAAGCTCTCCAAACAAACTTTAGCGTGAGTGAGAATATTTTTAATGCGAACAAAACAGGTCCGCCAACTTCCTCAAAAACAAGACTGTCTTTTCTTGAAAATGCGGTTGCAAGTATTTAACGAATGGATGTTATGACGTTCAGCGCAAGTGGATTTTTCAATCCCGATTCAATTCCGGTCGCAATTTCCCGTGTAGTGTATATTCATAAAGGAAAATTTATTTTTCAATGTTGGCGATATAGCAACGTGAAGTGGTCGCCGCTTGTAGCCAATTTTAAATTTTAAATTGCCTGATAAAACCAATGGGGGAATTTCTGAATGAAGAAACGTTATCATTTCCCTGCGATGGTTTTTGAATTGTTTTACAGTCGTTTTCGTAAAGCATAAATTATTTTATCTTTACAATTTATCCGCATGAAGTATGTATTATACAAAACATAAAGTACGTAAACAAGGCATTTATTTCAACTTTATTTATTAATTTACCTATTTGGTTTACGGTCACGCCAAATTAAATGATGTTATTTTACAATTTCAAATAAACTAATAAATGAAATAAAAGAGAATCAAGAAATGTTTGAAACGAGATCTTATTTTCAATTTGAAGAAATACATTAAAGTCACAAAACAATCTACCATTCATTTAAAATTAAAAATTAAATATTTGATATTGGCGTAGTTATAATATGAACGTGAAACAGTCACAATATTTAATTAGAGCTTTTATAGCAAAGCTACAACAGATCAATGAGCTTTATTGTACATTATTCAATAAATCAGTGTTTGAAACAGTTGAGTCTTAGTTATAAAAGAAGTATTTTTGATATAATTTAATAACTAATATTATATTTATAAAACGGAACATTAATTAAATTTTTAATTACAGCCTCATTTACTTTAACCACAGTTTGTTGGCAACTAAAGTAGATAAATAAATAATAGACTAAATACCGCATTGTTTACGGTGAATTTATTCTTTTTTCACGATTTTTTACCGTTATTATCTCGCTCGATTGCCATAATATATGAATCACTTTTTCGTAGGAAAAATCCAAAATTCATTTTTTATTAATATACTTTATATAATATTTCACGTCAATATATTTAATACACTGTGACCTTTCATTACTTGATAATTTAAATCAATTATAGTATCCGTAACGAAATAAATATAGAACATTTTTTTTTGAAACGTATTGTTCATAAAATAAACAATTTTATAGCAGTTGCAATCTGGCGGTAAAATTATTAATTATTACTGCAACGACTAAGCAACGCAGTGGCATTATATATAAGTGTAGTAAATTAATTAGAAAAGCTTCTAGTTTCCTACAACTTTTGTATTTTTAAGCAGTGGCTTACATGCGTGGAGGGTATAGTTAGTTATTGGGAAATGAATATTAAATTGCTTTAGTATTAGTAAAAATAATATTGAATAAATATTATTTGTACATCTGTATGTGGTAAGCTCAAACCAAAATTTAAGTGCTTCACACTTCTGAATATAAATGTAAAAATTCGTTCTATAAATGGAGTAATTTATAACATCATGTTTTGTCTATATTTGATTACAATAAACATGACTTATTTTAATTTGTAACGTGGATGACATACTAGGCTTAAAGAAGTTTTTTATGTTAAAACAATACTATCCTGATGTCACCTTTTTAAAACAAAAGAACATATTAAACAAATTCATAAGTATGGAATTTGAATTATTCATTTTATTACATTTCTACATGTTTAGTCACTCATGAACTAAAGTCAAAGTCCGGACCGTGAATGACAAAACATGCAACACCCTCGTTCGATATTGCTTGTTAACAAGTACGGATTAAATCTGCTATTACCGAGTGTTTGACATCCTTTAAAGCAATGCAACATTATACTTCTGCTAGTTCATTTTATCTTAAACAATGAACAATATTCGTGAGTTTAAAAAAATCATTATATATTGTAATAAAAAAAAAGAAAACATATATTAATATTTTTATGAAAGGTATGCTCAAAATAGTAAATATTTTTGTATTTGCGATTAATCGTAAGCACGAGGAGTATTTACATTAATATACTTCTTTATCACCCTGACTTGTTAATTTACAGTATTGATTTGTAACATTATTGTAACAAAAGATTTATTATTAAACACTCAAATTTTGGATTGAGAATAATCGAGGAAGATTAAAATTTTGACGAATGTTGTTGTTGATGTATGTTGCTTTTAGTTTTAACAATTTTTAGCGTCTTGTCACTGAAAAATCCTTAGTTGTAATGCTTGTCACATTTTTTGTAAGCTTTTGGTTTTTGTTTAAAACATATACACTATTTAATTTCGATATTAATTGTCGTTATTACAAGACCTGTCAAGATTCAACCATATTGAATTATGTAAGAAATTATTTTGAGTCATTCATAGTTTTATACAATTAAAAGTGATTGCTATGTTGTCAGCATTGATCTTCTTCTTGTAGGACGATGCTGACTATGTGAAGTACTAACTTTATAAAGTTGTATATAAGAGCTTAGCCTGTAAAAAACATGATAATATGACCGACATATATAAGGTTTCAATAATTGGAAAAAAACTAATAACTTACAAAAAAAATAACATATTTTATATGACTGCAAAGAATCTTTATAGTTTAATTAATAGAACATCGTGCGTGAACAACGACTCCGTTTTAAAATTCTTCCGCCATTACAATACTTTATCATATAGTATAATGAGTGGGTTCAATAAAAAAATTTAAACGTCAAATTATTTAATCGAGCACTGCACTGTGCTGGTGTACTCTCAGAGCGTATTGTAGCAGTTCTGTTATTGTTATTTGCGGAGAGCGTAGTAAAGTGATTTGTCATCGGTTTGACAGAGTTAGTGCGTCGCGTCGATAAGGCGGGAAACTGCATTTTATTGCCGCCATTACACGCGACTTTTCGAACGGCCATTACATTTTGCTCCTTTTCAAGTCTCGATTGTTTTACAGGACACATATGAAAATAAAATACACGATAAATTTATAGTTAAATGTATATTTTTAAGTACAATTATCAATTATTTTAAGTTATCGAAAGTCGAACAACAGTTCTATTTCATATTTTTATAAATAAAACACATCGTTTAAAATACACGTCCTCATTTAACAATATTGTGTAATTATCATTGGCTTGAGTCTAACAAATCTGCCTTATATTTGGATGCTTTCTAACTCGTCTTGGAAAAATCCTGAAGTAAACAAATAATTTTTATTTTCATTAGAATATGCAATAAAATTATTACTTAAAATTCCCCATAAAAAATCATATCCGAAAATCATATATTTTTTTAACAGATACATAGCAACCAAATTTTAAATAGTTGCTCTTAAGACACTTGCTTACCTTGCTTACATGATACACTATTCAATCAGTAGATTGAAATATATAGAGTGATAAGAACAAATAAAGTTATACGCGAGCTCCGACTACTTTAGGTGTACGTTGTGCAGCGCACACAGACAGCCCATTATATTTTTTTAAATTCATATTTAAAGATATTAAATTATTGAAAAAAAAAAATTATCAATACCCTGCAATTTATTGATTGATTTGGCATTTACTTAGTAGAACTCCATTATAACTCGGTGAAAAAATAGCATATTTTAGTTTTACAAATTTTTCGGCAGAAATAGTTCTGACGATGGTGTGAGCCGAAATAGCTAACCATGTTTTATAAAAACAATTGTAGGGCTAAAATACATTGCTATATTTGATACTATGCAATGTTACGAGATTTCAATTTTCATGGTGATGAAACATAGCTTTTATATTGTTACGTATATATGGAAAAATGTAACATGATTTTCAAGAATAATATATAAGCTTACGGGGGCGTAAAGTATTTGTTTACACAAAGGCGGCTAAACTCCTACGGGCGACACTGACTGATAAATATTTATAACTTACCAAAATAATTTTGACAAGTACGCCAAAAATATAGTAGAAACATATTTTAAATATCTGTTACGATTTAATAAAAATGTGTTCAAATATTTTTATTGCTGATCTAAATAATATGTTAAAATAATTTTAAATTATGTAAATACGATGCCAAATTTTATATGACCCTTGTGGCGAAAAGAGTAAGTCCACACTTGTCAGTTTCGGGTTATTATTTTATTGACAGTGCAGAGTAAGCATTGTACAATGGTATTGTAATATATGGAAGTTAGTCAGAGGAAAGGTTGTTTTCGGGGCAGATATAATGCATCATCAGATTCGTATCTAGAAGCAATAAAAGCGAAGATAAATAAACAATAAAATGAAAATTCTGTTATACGAAAAAGTACCCCACGGAATATGTTTAGAGCGTGCGTCTGTGGAGTGAGCAGTAACGGCGAGACGTCAAAAATTTTTTGAAAATTTATTTATTGATTTGTTTCAATGCAATGCATAAAAATCTGATTTTTTATATATATATCATTAAAATTTTATTGTAACAGACGTGACATGTGTTTCGCTTTTTAAAAAAAGCTCTTTCAGTGCAACTCTGTCACAATATTTTTTCTTAAACGACTCTTCAATTGAAATCTTAAAATATAATTGGTCTGCAAATATTAATTAAAGGATTGACATGTATTTTATCTAGTAAAATAACCATTTTAAATTAAAATATATTCTGATTTATGCAAATATTTTAACCCTTTATAGGAAGGAGCTATAGTGACCTTTATTAAAGTGTTAAGTATATTTACTACTATCCTATAAAGGGTTAAATTGTTATACTTTATTTATATGTACAGAAGTTCTGGAAATGTACATAAAATAAATATAAAAATTCATTTTTTTTTCTTTTTAATTTCACCAAGACCCACTCCCGCCTATGTATTTTTTTTAATGAGGTGAACACTTTAACACCTTGTGACACAACCAGTGGAATTAAAAAATGTTTTCTGGACTTTTCTTAACTGTTTAATGTATGATATCGACTGAAGGTGCTCGATGGAATTTCAATATCAAATTTAAACTGTTGTTAAACTTGTACTTTGTACGATTCCACATATTTTGTCACTAACGACTCGTGTCTCGCCTTTCGGCATCTTCAGGTATTTCGACAGTTCTGTTGCATCCGTGCGATAGAATGCCTGAAGGTTTCGAAAGGCGAAACCCGGGTCGTTAGTGATAAAACATGTGGAGTCGTACAAATTTTTAACAATTAAAATTTTATTAACTGTTTGATACATTTATATATAGCGTGATTGACAAGACACGTAAAATTGTAAAAAAAAGTATCATTCAAATTTCATCATGCCTCAGTATAAAATATAAAATTAAATGTTTAGTGTTAATTTAGTTTGCAATGTCTAATTGAAGATATTTATTTTGTCAACATTTGCCGCCCATGGTTATTATGAGTAAAATTCCCCCAAAAATATTTCTCAGCAAACCATTGCTATCTATGAAGCAAGGCGACCTTTTTCGGTACATCGGTCCGTGAATAGGAATTCCTCTTCTCAGTATTCGCCAAACTTTAAATTTATAACACACGAAAAAGTGGCCGTCAACATAACGTCAATACATTGAGTTAACGAGTCTAAAACGCATTTTAATTCTCAATGTGTTACATTGTTGTAAATGGCGCACGATTCCAAATAGATATAACAAGCAATTAAAAGCGTATAAACCCCAGAAGTTATAATGTTAACATTTTTGATAGCATTAACGCTCTTTTTGTTAACGTCTTATCTGTTGAAACCGCAAATTGCAGTAGTTTAATAGTCAATAATACAAGTATGCTAGCAGAGCTAAAACTTTTGTTTACGAGTTAACAATTTACCTTGATAATCTTCAGAAGTTATATATAGAACAATAATCTTAAATTATATTTTAGAATAATTAATATTGGGATATTCTTAAGACGACTCAGTAGGGGATAGGTTAAAGAAGTTTTTCTCACATCGAGAAATCTTCATTCAATAGCTCACGACTAAGTTATTTTTGTGTTTAACCGTAAAATTTACCGTCCGACATTCATAGATTTATCATTCTACTAGAGAGTATCCGGCAAACGTTGAAATATCACTTAAAGAAAAAAAAGTATTTGTTTTATTTCTGTTCACTGAAGTGCTTTTCAATATACTATATATATATATATTGTCCGTATGTTGCGTACAGAAATAAATCAGATATTTTTACGACGCGTGAGCAGGCCACATTAAGTCGTCTATGTGAGAATCATATCCATTCAGTCCAGTGTATTAGTTGATAGTGTTCGCAACAAGTGAAACCAATCCAGATCTAATAGTTTTATTAATTCAAAAGAAAAATTTCGAGCGTGTTCACATAAACTTACTGTAGTTTATATAATAGTAAAAAAAACAACGACTTTTTTGCTATCATCGTACAGCACATAAAACTCGATAAAAAGGCGTTATTTTGATATTATTTGTATATTTATCGTATGATAACTGACATTTATATATATCCAGTCGATTTCTAATATTCAATAACGATCAACAATGCAAGTTAATTTACTGCTAAAGCTTTTGGCTTAATGCAGAACTGGGTATTTAGATGATTACTTATAATACAGATGAACGATTCGGTACCTATGTGCATAATTTAAATGACATATGAACTGAGAATCGACTATACACAGTGATGCCGTGTCGTGGTTGATATTAAATTATGACATCATTGATCTACATTATCAAATGAGATGGTACAGAAAACTGTGTAATTATTTTATTTTTCAATATCGGGATAAATTAATCTGAAGTTTTTTTAAATCCAAATACCCAAACGGTTATCCGACAAAAAACCAGCAAGACTTGAAATGCTCCGAGAATAGAAAGTAAACCTAATACGTTGGTACGATTCCGTTTTTAGAATTTAATTATGTAGAACGAAATGTGATAAATTATTTAATTGCAAGCGTGAAATTTATTAACACCAAATTTGTTTTTATTTTTCAAAACTAATTTGCGAAGTAATTGATTGCCTATAAATAATTTCATTCGACGACCAAAAAGCATTAATATATATTCATCAGTCGACCGTGATCTACTCGTAAAATCAAATTGTTTAATATACGGTTGCTACGCATTTGTTTTTTTTTAACGCACAGTTTATTTGCATATTTTAAAACGGGTTCAATTTTTGTCGACACAAAATGATTAATTGTTTAATCAGATGGAATCGTTTTTTAAGATGCTTTTATAACATTCTTTCGTTACTGAATGAGATGTTTAGAACGGAAATTTTATGGTCGTCTATAATTATTATGAATTTATTATATACACCTGTGCATTGTAAGTAGCGTGACCATGCAAAAACTAGCGTAAGGTGTATTTAAGAATATTTGATTTTCAAACAAGAATCTGTGCAAGTAGTAGTTAGCAAAAAAATAAATAATCTATAATACAAACTTCGAGTAGATTTAATTATAAATTTGAAGTCTTGCAACCTGAATTTCTGGACTTCAGTGATTTGGAAAGAATTCGGTAACATGTTTTTGATAGGGATATCCCTAGACAAAATGAACTATCATAAATAAAATGACACATTATTTTGAAAAGTTTTGACTTCTAAAGAGATCCATTTGTAGTTTCGTAAAGCATTTTGTTAAATGTTCGTTATCAATAAATGTATATCGCTCTATTTAGTTAAAACGGGTTGAGTAACTGGCGTACGATATGTCGATAAAAAATCTATTGGTAACATAGCCTCTATAATTGACTCAGGTTCAAGGATGAGGTAGGCTTTTCAAATATGACTTTTTCGGTGTACATTTTTTAATATAAATAATGCGACCGTTATTTGAAACACAACAAAAATGCGAATTCTCTCAATTAGTAATATAACGCATGAAATAGTAGAGGGAAATTAAAGTCGGTGTCAGAACGAATTCATTTAACTGTAATTATAAAAGGTTCAAAAGTCAATACGATTTTTTAAGACTATTCAAAATTGTTTGTCTTATCGTGTAGATATTACAAAAACGTATATAACGTACAGTTTTCACTTCTAGACTACAGGGTTGATTTTTTTATTGATACGACTGGTCCAGCATAAAGAGACTTATCATTTATTGTATGTAAGTCACCAATATTTGATATAAGACCACACCAAAGAGTCGAGATATAAAATAAATATTTTCGCTGAAATCGTGTTAGTCGATCTCTGCCGCTCATCAAATGGCAACAAAAAATAATATTCGAAAACATTTATCTTGTATAGTTTTGCACGAAAAGCACAACAGTAGCATATTTTTATATATACAGTAAGTACACATTGTCTCGTGAATAGGGTACTTTTTTGGTCTAACATTGAATGAAATAAATATATTTTTTAAAAATAGTATTAATTCTAATATATTAAACGTTCTCTTGCTTTACAAAGTGAAGCTAATAAATTTTTTAACAGAAAAACATGTTGGTGGAATTTACTTATTGTTTGTACCTTTCTATATTCTTGACAATGTCTTATACTACCGTGAAACTTATCTTAGCAGAACTTCTTTGTTTTCTGGTTATTTGGTTACTCAATCTCTCTTAAAAAGAATATATTAGAATAGTAATAATGATTAGATTACAGCTCGCATTGCCTCAAATTCATAGAATGAGATCAAGGTAATTGCTGCGGTTATAGCATTTTTTTTTCAATAATCCCTACTTGTTTTAGAGTACGTCGACATCACAAACGAAAACATTAACTACTCGGCTATATCTCACTGTAAAGACATACAAATAGGCTTAGTGTTAATTTATGTATAAATTTCTCAATATAAAATTATAAGAAAATACTATCGTGTAACAAAAACTATTTCAGGTATATTTTCTTCTTCGTAATCTCAATAAAATTCTGCAAATAAGTTATCAACAAGCATATTTAAATAAATATTAAATAAAAAACTTCTTTTAATTGCCGTGCGTAACAAATATTGAAAAAAAATAACATTTTAATACAGCTGTTGACTTCCAAAAAAAAACATTGCTATGACGTATTTCAAATTGAAATAGTTATGTAAAAACTAAAAATGAATGGAAAAAAAGCGTTCATAACTAACATGTTGTTTGAATAATAATGTGTTTAAAATGCTATATAATATAATAACTTGAGGTTCATTTCAATTAGCTCGATAATTGGAAATATTAAATACAGTAATGTATTTAGAGTAACAATATTATATAAGTTGTAATAGCATTGAAGGATAGAAAAAACGTGGAATAAAACTAATTCTCTAACTTGGAATAAAACCGACTACATAATTATGATTTTTTCGGCGCTTATAAAAACTAAATTCTACAAGCTTAAAAATAAAATTATATAATTGAGTTATTTAAAAAATCACTGACTGAATTATTCACGGCCTTATTTTTTATAACTTCAAAGCAACATTTTATTTGTAAAAAAATCAAGTTACTAAATTTAACCGGTATATACGTACGTATTATGCCTTGTTAAATACACACGGTAATTTTTTTTAATTAAGGATAAGGTTGTTATTTATTGTCAATGCCAGGATATCTGATTGAAATGCAGAAAAAGTTTCAATTATTTTACAAGGAAGTCGAAACAATTAACACAGTTTTTTACGTGTATTTTTCGCAATTTATGGTACTTAAGAGTTTTTTTTATGAAAACGTATCTAATTTAAAGAATTATTTCGTTTCCGTCGTTAACAGGATATCAATACAGCTGTAAACACCAATAGTGCCAGAAAACAAACAATGTTTAAAAAAACAACTAATTAATATTTGTCAAAAGTATGCAAAAAAAAACGTCAGGTAGAACTGAAAATCATTTCTTTATTTTAATAATCCCTCATGATGAACAATTGTCCATTTAAAATGCTACGTGAAACTTTTTGACAATTTTTTTCTTAATATATTATATTTAAAGCACAAATGCTATTATTTTGGCGACCTTATTTGATAAATAGTCTGTTATATGAAGTCACTTCATTATTATACTTTTTGAAGTTTATACAGTTTCATATTATCAATGATAATAATTTTTTAATACAATTTAATCAAAAATTTTACAAAGTTGTTTTTTTTTAATTGAATTGCGTAAAAGGATCATCAATTATGAGATTTTTTAAATCGAAAAATTGCTGACCGCTAGATGGTATATCTTTTAAGTTTTTATATTTTAAATAAACCAAATGGTCCCACATCGAAATTAGCATTTGCTTTTATGTGTTGCAAAGTTGGACAAATAATAGTTAACAAACCTTTAATGTTATAATATTTCAGAGTTCTTTTAATTCTTAGTAAGAAAAACAATTTGTTTTTATAATAACGAAATTAAATATATTACAAATTACCTTTTTGGCTTTGACTTGTTTCAATCACTTACATGTATACCCTTTATAAAATGTAGTAAGTCTAAAAGGAATATCCTTTGTTTAAATTTAAATATTGTTAATTTTGTTGTTATAATTTCGGGACGGCCTGTACGAACATCGCTACTCAGTTCCGTGTAGCGAGGGGGGTGGAAGAAGATAAGGGACGATTTGTTGTGGATGGTTATTCTATTAACTTTTACTACTCTTGCCATACGTCAAGAAATTGATTTTTATTTTTATTTATTCAAAGCCCGAGTTCGCAATCTTCCATCTGCATACAATTTATTCTTAGGGATACTCATATCATAATAATATCAGAAGAAAGAAATTGTTTTTGATATCAAGAGAGGAAATAAATTATACTTTTCCATGACGTATACATAAAAAGTACATATACAGATTCTTTTATGGTATATTTTATTTTTATAAATTCTACATATTGAATCAAAGATAGATAAAAAAAAAATTGAGTATTTTTTTAGATTGTTTTATTTTCTGTTTTTTTTTTAATAAGCTATATCCGATCTCCATGTGGTGTGAAACATATTTTTCTCCATAAACATCTAGAAATAAATTCATTTTTAAGATAACTGGTTGTCATCACTAATGGAAAAAAAAACATTGTTTCTAATTTTGATTCATATTTTCAGCAGTAAAAGATTATCAGGAATATTGACAAACAGCGTTTCCGATTTTTTTTCTTGATTGTTCTGTTCTTAATCTCTCACTTCGGAAGAGACAAAATAAATTAAAAATTGTTACTTTCTACATTTTTTTTTGTAGTTTTTTATTTTTTTCACTTGACATTACGAAGTATTAAAAAAATAAACGAGTTTTGAATCGATTAAAAGAACATATCCAAGGAAAAATATATGATACTAGTGTTCATATAACAAACAAATTGTTTATGAAAGGTGAATATGCTTTAAGCTCTCGAGGTAAAGAAAACGTGTTATATATATTATTTTGTTCTTTTACAATGTAGCAAATTGGCCCTTACTACCATTTCACTGAACACTTGCAGTATTTACTTAACAATTTCCATAATAATATGGAACAAAATATTTATTTAAAAAAAGAACTCTTTTCATAACTGATGTATAAATGCTATAAAATTTAATAGTAGAAGCCATCTCTCATGATTCAAGTAACCTTAAGCAGTGATACTATACTCGTCCCTTTTTATCTCACAATACTTGAACGGGTCTGTCTCACTCATTTGATCTTGAAGACAATCTTATTTCGCGAAGATTGGATAATAATATGGCAACGGTCGATCGTTTTGATTCTCGAACGAATTTAAAACAGTCATTAACCCCTCGAGGACATCGCATCAAAATTATTATTTAGTACCAAAATAACTTGTGCTTTTAATTGTAAGATACTGTCCATATATAATTTCATGAATCTGAATAGGGAGAGGTTCAGATTTAGGGAGCTGTGGCATGATTTTTTTTTAGGAAGCACTGGCCTAAAATAATGTTATTTGTTATGTATAATATCGGTAACGTATCACGTTCTTAAACAAACAATATTTTGCTACAATAAAAAAAAACACTTATTATATTAAAATTAGTTATGATCTATAAAGCAATAAAAATAAATCGATTAATTAATATTGATAAAGGGAGTACATATAATCATTAGGGAATATTTTAACTGGTTAATACAATGTATAAAGTATAACATATAATTTTCATTATCACCCACCACAGTCAAACGCAATGGTACTAACAGATTGATTTACAGTGGTTTAAACAACTTGGACCGAATTTGCTAAATTT
Organism: Himalopsyche japonica; assembly: GCA_028555115.1. NCBI lineage: Eukaryota > Metazoa > Arthropoda > Insecta > Trichoptera > Rhyacophilidae > Himalopsyche > Himalopsyche japonica. The sequence goes on along the minus strand of JAHFWJ010000446.1, from coordinate 1,573,568 downwards.
TCTTAATGAGATTGTCTCAGGAGCAGCTTTTTAACGACCCACGACTTGCATTTTAGTACGCTGAATAGCTTTGTATTATGGATTTAAAATAAAATCGCGTTCTTCATAATATAAAGACACATTCATTATAACCTAGCACTCTAGTGAAAATAATAATAAAATAATTAAAAAGCTAAATTAGGTTGTTATTATAGGATATTTGAATTTGAAAAATTGGTAAAATACATAAGTAGATTTATAAAATACAGCGGTATAAGTGCAGTGTTTAAAATTTATTATCAGTAAAAATTGTCATTCATTAAATTTATTTCAATTGGGTTGTATACTGTATATTTTATTCTATGAATTGATTTTTTTCATATTTGCGTTCATGACCATAAATTTATTAAAATTTGGAAATAGTACTATAAAATAAAATGTGTTAAATATTGACAATAGAATGTCTTTCCATCAAAAAGGGCAGCTATCATCTTTAAAGTGAAGTGATTTTCTATTAAAATGTCACTATCAAAATTGACGAGGAGTATCATCTCTACGTCTCTACGCCGTAGACTCATTATGCTATACAATCAAATAATCTTAATGAATGTTATTCATAATGCCACGTAGTTAGAGATTTTATATGAATAGAATTGCAATTGCATTTTTGATGGTCTTGAATACTTTTACGAGAAATCTCACCTATCAAATAAATATTTTTTACATTACATGAATTTATAATATATATTTTTACTACCTCTTAATATTCTTACCGATACGACTTCAATGTTAAAAATTACCTTACATTATTTTCGAATGTTTTAGAAATATACGTTTTTAGAATAACTGTTTTTGTTCTCAAAACATTTAACCTTTTTTTTCGGACCGAGTTTTGAAGTTGAATAAAGGATAGTTTTACAACAAGATTTGTTATTATTAATCATTGTGATCACTCATGATCACTCTTGCAGTGTTTTTTTTTTGTTACTAAATGAATGAGCTGATAGTCAGAAATTACAAACGTCATTTCCTATGAATAAAAATCCATTAAAAATATGTTCACAATGAGTTTTATATCTGTGAGATGCATAACCGATGACGTTGATATTTTGGCTCATAAATATTTTTGAGTGATTGAATTAGTTAATTATCGTATAAAATATTCCCCGATACGCGTTCATATGATCCACGCAATAACTTTCAATATTGTTTGGATCTTGATTTTATTCGTGTTGAAAAAAAACTAAAATCGGTTCTAAAAATAATTCCATACTAATTATAATTAATTCATTTCGTAGACCTTCAAAAGACTTTTTTTAATTCTATTTTTAAAAGGTCGCCAATCGAATTATGTATGTTATTGAAATTCATTTTTTTTTTATATTTAGAAAAACATTAAAATGAAAGCAGCAGGTATCGTATTTTTCTTCTTAATAAAAATTCCACATGGCCGATAAACATAGTCAACAAATGGTCTAGCATATTAAATAACCGTATTGGAAAATAAGCTTTATTGAGTATAAGCATTAAATACTTAAATATAAAAAAGACGGCTTATTGAAAGTAATAAATATGAAAAGGAACTAAAACTAAAATATATTGAATTTCATTGAATCTTTAGTTTTATTATAATGAAATGTTTTTATTCTTATCAATTAATGTTGTGACATACACACACTTTTAGTGCGAAACAAAAAAAACGACTTATTGAGCATTTGAGCTAAAAATGCTTTTATTAGAACTAAGTGTAAATTATGCATTCAAGTTTTCATTTTATTCTAGTGTAAGGATAAAACAATTGGCCAGAAAATAATAAAAACACATTTTTAATACTTATTTCCACAATATATTTTTTGATCAGGACCGGTTTCGATCATCGCTAGCATTATTAACTGATGAAGCATTATACTCGCGATTTTTTATTATCTAAAATATCATGCCTTTCCATCAAGGAGTGACAGTTAACACCTTAAAAGTTAAGTTGTTGATTATAATATTGGTTACAATCAGCTGCATATAAAAAAACCGTAAATTGATGTCCCAGAGTGACTGTGACCACTGGCGATTAGTTTATATTATATTGCCTTTTTTGTATGAAAGCGGCACAAATCGAAAAAGTTTTTTTTTTCATAAAAATACACTTCCACCAAAAATATTATAAGTAAAATTAAATAATTTGTAATTATAGTGGTGATAATGAAATACAGTGAAAAACTGTATCAATAGTTCCAACGTAAAAAATGATACCAGGTTATACATCTTTTAATCAATTTTAATCAGTCACGTAGTGAACACGAGTACTAGTTTATTCACCATCGACTTTGCATCGTGTGCTAAAAAGCAATAAAAATCAAAATTGTATATCTCAATCAGAGAGCAACCTAAAAACCAATCATAAAGATTCACTTTCTAAGACGATTCCACGATATATTAAGTGAATAATGAAATGGAATAATAAATCGCTTTGGCGCCGTATTACATGCGACGATTAACACAACGAGAAAGATTATTCAACAATCTTGTAGTAAAATATGTATTCACCGTGTATTGAACGCATAAATACATCGTTTTGTTTCAAGATATCATATTTTTAAACTACATCATGTTGAAGCGTCAAAGAATATTACGTATTTTTCCATTCGTGATTTTTATAAATGCAGTATGAATAAGAAATGGATTTTTTATGATTGTAAGTTTCACCTACTTCTATTCACTCAATACGCTTAATGTCGAAGAAAATTATTTTGTGGTCAGGTCAAACTTCAGTTAAAATTTGCAGTCACACATACGCAAGGACACAAATAAGATTTGCTGTAAGGCAGTTAGTTAACAACTTCAAATCCTTTAAGACAATAATTTAAAAAAAAATAACATATCGTCTATATATCGTCAATATATTTCCTTGTTTACAAATGCAATTAGATTAAAGAAATATGTTTATAATTTGTGTTGTAAAAGCAATGTATTATATTATATAATACATCAAATATAAGACACTTTTTTTTTATTAAGACCAGTTTTCTTTGCGGTGATAATTTACTACTTAATTTTAAATTCAATTAATTGATTGAATTGGCATTTACTTGGTAGAACTTCATTATAACACGGTGAAAAAATAGCATAATATATATTTTAGTTCTACAAACTTTTTATAAGATATATTACAGTTGATAGCTATTTCGACTCACGCCGTCGTCAGAACTGTGCTTAAACAAACATTTGCTTATCTATATATAGCCGTGTAGAAAAGTTACACAACACATCTTCTCTTCTGTTTTGACGACCTAGCTTATTTCTTAAAAAAATGTAGTTTTATTGCTAGCAGGAAATAACCTACGTCGTTTAAACATGGGAGAATATGTATTGTGAACCTTTTCTACACAGCTCTTTATATAGATAAGCAAATGTTCGTTTAAGTAGTTTGTAGTTCTGACGATGGCGTGCGCCGAAATAGCCACCAACCATATCTTATAAATTTTGTAGAACTAAAATACATTGCTATTTTTTCACCGTGATATTTATTATACACCATTGGATCGTCGAAAGACTGTCATCATACAAAAAAAAACAGTTATTATTGATATTTTCAGTAATGTGTCGATACAAAAAAAATACAATAACTTTATGTATCAAAGCGTGAGCCGAAATAGCTATCAACTATATAATAAAATAAAAAATTGCAGAACTAAAATACATTGCTATTTTTTCACCGTGTCATTTTATAATATCAAACGTAAGACACTGTTATGCTTTATTTATTCTACATTTTTTTTGTTGTTGATAAAAACCAGTTTTTTTTTGTGGTGATAATTTTCTTCTTAACTTTAAATTCAATGATATCGACAATTGAAAATATAATTTCAATGTATATCTTTTTGAACATTAATGTGATGTTAGCATTGACTCTTGTGATGTTGGCTTTTACGTTAGCCGTGGGGTAGAGGACCAAAATATATTATGATGAGAGACAGTACCCGTTATTAGCTCCATGTATATTCAATTAAGTTATTCCACAAAACAAAGGTATATCCTGAGGCACTTATTGAGTTTTTTGAGTAATTTTAAAATGCCCCAACAGCTGCGTCCCATTCCGAACTTTACGGAGATAATCACTTGTGAAATCATATTTAGATAATATTATAACATCAACGGATACTTACTATAATCGACAAAATTAACTATCGACTACTTGAAGTTGAATTCAGAAGGTTCGGAAGAAATTTTTCTTGAGACTTCTTTACTTTAAGGCGTATGGATACTTCCGGTGTCATTATCCAACTGAATTTCTAATAGACATGCCCACATTTAATACGTAGTTCTTAAATTCGAAATTACCTGGTCACACGTTTTTTTATACGACTTATACGAGAGCAAAATGAGAATTCTGCCTTCCTTGATAATATCAAATTGTAAGTATCTGATATTTTTTAAGAAGTTGTAGACATGAATAATTTATTCTTCTAAAGGGTAAAACCAGCCTGCCAATAGGGTTGCCACTGATAAAAACATTAATAATGTTCAATAATATTGCTTCGTATGTCGACATTGAGAAATTTTCTGGAGTGAGTAAATTTTCAATGTTACTTTTTGTAAATCGTTTTTACATTGTTAAATTTTTTTAACGTATGCGTGTTAAATAATTGAATATTTTTAAAATTTGAACTCCCCATTACTATCTTCAAGCACTCGTATCACACGGGTGCAACAGAACATACAAAAGATGCCAAAAGGCGAAACCTTTGACATTAGACACAAAACATGTGGAATCGTAAAATGTTTAAACAATACAAAATTTGATATTGAAATTCCATCAAGCACCTTCAGTCGATTATATTATTATATATATATTATTATAGTCAGTTATATAAACTTGATAAGTCGCAATACGATAAAAATACGAGTTAATAAACATTGTTCAATTCTGTAGATAAAACTATTGTAGCGAAGTGACGTACAAAATGATGCATCTTGTTTCTAGTGCAAAGCCACCATCGATGCGTTCTCATAAACCAAACCAACCTATCTCCTACCTGAGTAAACGAGGCGATCAAGCCCTTACTTGCTTACCTACCTGCATGACAGAACCTCAAATGGTACTCGGTTGTGGTACCAGTTCACTCACAAACCATGGGCTAATTTTCTGTTATAACTCAATCAATTTCAGAGGTTGATAAAATACAGACATTACGATCGACGTAATGGCTGCTCGTTCTATATAAGCCATGCGCAACCATCGACTTCACGGATATTCTAACCACCACGTCAAAATATCACATATACAAATCAAATTTGAATTGTTGAAACTGTGTACACCTTCAAATGTTTTATCACTCACGACCTGGGTCTCGTGTTTCAGTAGGCATTCCATCACAAGGATGCAATAGGTCTGAAGTAAACATAAAAAATTGGCTAACGCTAGGAACTAAATATATATTTGAAATAATTTTAATAACTACTGACTTGATTATAATGATATTCAATTTTTGAAACGACAATTTTGTAAGGTATCCAAACTAATGGTTATGTAATGAGATGTTTTGTGACTAAGCATGTAGAAGAGTAAACAGTTTCAATAATTAAAATTTTATATTTAAATTCCACCAAGTACCCTAAATTTGATATTGAAGACTAGATATAATCTAATTGGCACTTAAATAATTATGCATGCAGTACATAAAAATTTAGTTTTTAATATTTATTTGAAGATAAATAATATTCTTAGATTAAATTTTGAAAAACATAGTTAAATAAAAGCATATTTCACTAAAAACCACAAACTTTTCCATTTACTAACCCGTTCCTATATGAAGCATGTAAAACGTCATCCAACACTAAATATTTCAAATATTAATTCTGTAGTTGGTGTTAACTAAGCATACGAAAATTATGAATTTATTTTTATACAATTTTAGGTGTTGACTATAGGGGTTTACTATAATTTTATATTCAATGTTCCATTATGACAATCATTCTATTTTCAAAATTAAAATTTTAAGTAACATAAATATAAATGCCTCATTAAAACAGTCTTATAATTCTGACTGAGCGAGTTTATAAAAGATGATATCAGATAAATAACCAAAAATCTAACTGGCAATCATATTGAAAAGGTGTGCTACAACTATTGCAAGGCAAGTGGTGTGTGCAAGTCTCGATACACAACGCCGGTTGTTATTAATATGTTTAACACATTCAGGGATATAGTTTTATAAAATGTATTTTTTTTCATTTATTAATATATATTCACTGCGATTATATGTGGAATCGAATTTTATATATTTTTACGTTGTTTATTAATGCTACATTTATTTTTTTAGTATACAACTGTTATATTTAAAAAAAATGTTTATTTAAAATATATATACATATTTTGATATTTTCCGTGAGTTTGGTTGAACAGTTTTGATTTTCCTGTTCTATTATTGTAATCTGTAACAAAAATATACTTTAAACAAAGTGCAAGACCTGAGATCTTCAAAATAAATTGAAATATGTATAACTTATGAATCAAAATTGTTTAATGTATAACATCAGATTTTTTTTACCAGTGGCACTGTCATACACTTTGACATACAAAGATAGGTAAATTTACTTTTATTTATTTATAATTTGCAGTACAAAATTTTAAAATTATAAATTCATTGCTTTTGCAACGTTAACATATTTGAACATTAAGTGTTGGAAATTTAACAAATACACAGCAAAACAATCACAAGGATTGCAAAAAAAGTCAACCAAGTAAGCTCATGAAACATCTACTTTAACTGAAAAAATAGTATTCGCAAATAGTATTTAAACATAGTTTTAATGAAGGTTAAGCCGAAATAGCTATTAACTATATATTTTATAAATTTTGTATAACTTAAACACATTGCTATTCTTTTATCGTGTGATGGTTTTCGAAAGAAGAAAATATTGTGTGTGCGTAAAATAAAGTATTCACATAAAATAATCGACTATTAAATTCAAGATGAAGTTAAGTTTTGAATTCAATATTAAATGCGTACGACTTCCACACCATTTTTAATGTTGTATTTTTAATATATTTACTACTAATTCTCTACTTTAGCCATAGACAATTTTTAAAATATTTTTACATAGTGACATTTTAATAGTGAATATTACCCGGTTCCAAAGTGTTCAATTATTTTTTTGCTGTAGTAAATGTGTCGTAGTAATAGTAGCGTAAAACACTGTCGGTAACTAACCATCATATAATAGCTTGATAAGTCGAATGCTTCATAATGGCCGCATCACATGCTTTGCAAATGTCGCATGGCAATCTTCACTGAGAAAAATCAACACTTTTCTTCCTACTTGCGACACCAATGATAATATCCCGTTAAATTTACGTATAATGAACAGCTACACTTTGCCCGTTTTTTTCGGTTATACTTTTCATGAGTACTTAACTAAATTGCAACGTATGGATGTATTAAGGTAATTCAATGAACTTGCGACGAAATTTTGACGCTACATTGTAAACCTTTAAATTTTATTACATGAAGTAAATTCTACTGATTTAATGTGATTGTAATTACTGCATGTTACAGTGAAAAACTATTGTGTCATATGTCAAAAGGTAAATACTATATCAGGGATCGGTATACATGAGGTCTACGAGAACCACATTCTATAGTTTTAAATTGTATATTTAAAAAGGCACATCGTAATCACGTTTTTATATATTGTTAAACACACAAATTAAAACTTAATTACGTGACTACACAGGGATTAATTGCTATATACAGTATAAAAATATGTATATAAAAAATATAACGGTGAAAAAATATCAATGTATTTTAGTTCTACAAAATTATTTTTAACAAATATAGTTGATAGGTATTTCGGCTCACGCCATCGTCAGAAGTATGCTTAAACTAACATTTGCTTATCTCTATATAGCTGTGCAGAAAAGGCACACAACACATCCTCTCTCCTGTTCCAACGGCCTAGCTTGTTACTTTAACACAATGACACTAAATTTTCAAAATTCTAAATGAAACAATAGGTGTCTATGACAATAAGATTATTTGTCGACCCTTGACAAATTTTATAAATACAAAATTATACGTTTTGCCCACCTCATTAAAACTTATAAGGAATTGCAACTGACAAAAATTTTAAAACTCATGTTCTGTGTGTGCTTGTGAGTTTCAATCGCCTCGTAATCTGTTTTGCTACGAAGGCTTTGAATAATATTATTTTTTACAATGGTTTGGGTCCAAATAAATAAGTTTCTAATATGAAATATTTTTTCAATGTTTTCGTTTGATGAAAATTTTGATTAGTATTATTCAGAATTGTTTGTAGAGTAAAAAATGAGCGCAAGAAAGGATATATAAACGTAAAAATGCGTAAAATAAAAAAAAGTTTCAGTACCGGATCTAGGAAGAGCAATTATCCCTGGCGGCAGATTAATTATAATACAATCTTCGAAGACATTGACAAATTACTATAAATAATATCAAATCTAATAAAAACTGAAGATAATTTCCGGTGCATATCTCAATTCCTTTGCATCTATAATCTAACCCTGATTATGAAAAAAAAAAAACATAACCGTTGGTCACTTTTACCCAGCTTTTTGTTTTGATGTATTAATTCAAAGTTTTTCGTCAAATACATAGTTTCGGATATCTTTTTATTTAAAAAATGTACTCCGGGTAGTTTTTATGAAATTTGAAAACGATTTTCGATTTTCTGTCAGAATATCATAATAAAAAACAATTATATATTATACGGGGTAAAATATTTTTTTGCGCAGTGCTTAGAAAAAGCTAAATCCGGACCTGTGAGTTGGTTCGATTTTTTTATGTATCGAGAATGTAAAAAACACCACACAAAAATATCAAAAAACATTAAATTAATACAATCCGTTCCGAGATCGATGACTTCTTTTGACAAAGTTTAAAAAGGCGTTTTTATCACCTCCGCGTGCAGTTTGTTGAAGAACATAAAAGCTCTTCTCAGCTCTATCAAAATTGCCTTACCGATTCAATGCTTAAGAAAAAAATACTTCCTTTCCATTTCTTCCCATATTCAAAGTTTTTGGACACACATAGTGTACACTTCGATCTATATATGCAAACACTAGCAAGTGTTATTTGGCATAACCTTTAAAATTCTGTTCAGTGTTCGTTGAAGGTCTACAAATCACATAAAATGTACTAAATTTGATTATTAAAATTATTAATTAAACTCAATATCGACTTAAAGTTTTATCTAAGACTAAAAATCAATGTATTAACTTGTGAATACATAAATTGACTAGACTTTAAGCTTTAACTGTAATATATAATATAATATAACGTTTAGCTATTCGAAACAAAGCAAACGATCTTTGTTATAGATCGAATTTCATGATAATAGTTTTAGTCGTTGAGTTAATTTGGCGGGAATATATTTGACATAATTCAAGCTTAACTGATCAACCGCTAGTGTGAATCGTGGCGCTCATAAATTGTAAACTATTAAAGTGGTTCATAACCATTTTGGGTCTTTGAATTATCTTGGTCATTTTGTAAAGAGGATCTTAGCTTAATATTTTTTTGTAAACAGGAAAAAAATAGCACATTACAGATGTCAATGTATATTATATTCAATGGGAATATACGATAGTTGGTAATTTCTTTATATTATTGTATTTTTGACTCTACCTGCTCGGGAAAAATTTACTTAAATGAACAAAAATTAACCTGATTATTAACGTACATAAATATTTTACATGGACTTGGTCTCACATTACAAAAATCTAAATCTTTTTGACACTTTTGAGCTCACATTTTCAAATTTTATGTTATTCGCGTATAGAATTTAGCCTTTCGGTATTTTTAGGTAAACATAAGTTAAGCGCCATCCGTGTACTAGAATGACTGAAGATGCCTACAGACGAAACCCAGCCGTAAGTGAGAAATGGTGTGAAAATGTACGGAGCTTGAACTATTGAAATTCCATCAAGAACTTTCAGTCTATACCTCCAATTGTGTTATCGATTGCAAATGTAAAAATCGTTGATAATAAAAATATGTTTATAGAAGTTACAACAATGCAACAGTGGACATATCGATTAGTCAACAATATTTATCTTTGATTCTTACTAATGTGACAATTTATTATATAACTTCAAAGGTCGACGTGATCTGTTTCATTGTTAGAAATTGTGAACGATCCTTCATTGACGCATTGCGCAACTAACATTCAAATATTCAATTCAAAAAACTTTTTTTAATATACGAGTATACTAGTAAAGTACTAATTTCAAAAGCTTTCTCAAAAAAAATATAATAATCTTGTATCTGCGATTGCCGGTTGTCAATAACTGTATAGTTAGTTTGTCTTCTACGGCAGTGAATTTCTCTGAGATTGAATCGATTTTATCAACCACAATACAGCTCCATTATGATATAATTGGTATTCCGCCAACAATCCCGTGTTCTATTGATATATTACGAGTTAATTATAAATATGTTATCAAATTCATATACATAAATTCAAATACAGGTATGCAAGTATCATAACTTAATTAATTATGTAATATGTTGTTGGATTGTATGAAGACTATCGCAACACAAAATTTAGAAAATTTTAGAAAAAGTATTTTTAAATATACACACTGATGTTAAAAATTTATATTTAAGTCGGGGTATATAATATTAAAGGAACAAGTAATTAAGTAACACTTACAAGAATTGAAAGTCTTTTATATATAAAGTTATCATATTTTTTTTTGTATCAACATATTACTGAAAATATCAAAAATAACTGTTTTTTTTTGTATAATGCCAGTTTTTCGACGATCCAACGATGTATAATAACTATCACGTATTTTAGTTCTACAAATTTTATAAGATATAGTTGATAGCTATTTCTGCTCACGCCATCGTCAGAACTATGCTTAAACGTACATTTGCTTATCTATATATAGCTGTGTAGAAAAAGTACACAATAAATCTTCTCTTCTGTTTTAACAACGTAGCTTATGTCGTGTTAGCAATAAAATTTAAAATACACTAAACTAAACAATGGCACTTATAAGCTTAAATACTGACCGGAGATGATTTGTTACAGAAATGCATTAGCCTTTCGCAATGGTCTGAGAAGCGGCAAAAAACTTATATTTATCTGTTAGTTTAAAAATAAGATAAATATTTTCAAAATAAGTTTACAAAGCATTTAGAAACAATAGTATGTTAATTCCAAAGCGATCAAACAATCGCAAGTAGTATCTTACATGCGTATATATTTAAAATACACTGTTTGAGAACGATTGTTATTGTAAAGGCAACCGATATAAAGATCTCAAACATATTAGTCATCCGAACAGATGATAAAGTGTACGAGAAAATTTGCCCCAGGCTTAAACAATTCATCTTATTTCTCTCACAAGGAATGTAACAATAATTGAGAACGCTTTTAATCACGACTTGGAAACGTGTCAAAAATTACTTTAATACTTTTTTCAATATGCGCACTGGCTTACACTGCAATAAACTTTGAAACACCTGGTAAAACGTTATATACAAGCAATGTTCTCAAACATAATTTTTTTATGTATTTTCGTTTTTTTTTTATTATTTTTAATTTAATTGCATATCTCATTGGCTTTTTTTTTTTAAATAATAAAAAAACATTTTTTTAGTACTTATTTCCGCAATATATTTTTTGATCAGGACCGGTTTCGCTCATCGCGAGCATTATCAACTGATACCGGTCCTGATCAAAAAATATATTGTGGAAATAAGTACTAAAAAAATGTGTTTTTATTATTTAAAATATCATGCCTTTCCATCAAGAAGTGATAGTTAACACCTTAAAAGTATCTCATTGGTAATTGGTAACTTATGTAATTTCGAGCTTTTGCTTTGTGCGTCTTCGCAGCTAAAAATTCAAGCTTTGAAATAATCACATTTACCTGTCCATCCAAAAAACGCTTGCATACTAAAAAAATCAAGCATTAATTAAACTATGGTAACGTTAAAATATAAATGTTGGTATAGGTAAAAAATATAAGTCTAGGATTGAACAGATGGGAGCGAATTTCTGGACATCGCAAACACCAATGCATTCGAACACTAATTACAACGGCTATTTGTACTGAAACTCGATCTCATGAAATCCGGAACGAAAGCCAAACACATTCACCACTGCACTACTTACCCAAAAAACAACTTCAGTACAGACTTAATCTATATGTGAAAAAAAATCTCACTATTTGTACGTTTTCCTAATTAAAAAATCAAATTTGAATTATTGAACCTTTTTACGATTCCACATGTTTTGTCACTAACGACCGTGATTTCGCCTTTTGGCATCTTCAGATATTTTGTCTCACTGATGCAACAGAACTGACATTACTACACATAACTTAGCCATAGGGTCTGCGTTTTTTCTTAGCAATTTATTTCATTTGTATATAACCAATGCTAAATGTTTATTGTGTGTCAGTTCTTTTGCATACGTGTGAATGCATAGAATGCCTAAAGATGCTGAAAAAACAAAACCTGGTTGGTTAGTAACAAAACGTGTGGTATCGTATAAAGTTTCAACAATAAAAATTTAATGTTTTTCATTTAATAGTTAATATTATTCACAATCTTGAATAGTTTAAACATATCTCTAAGTACAAAAATTGATATTAAAGTGTAATTTCTTAAGCGATCAGTTTGATTTAATGCAATAGTATTATATCAAACATATGATATCGATTTTATGTATGACAGTCATATAGTACCATGAGATGACCTTAAAACAAAAGATATCAAACCTTGTTTTACTTACGTCACAATTCCATTTTTTTTTATTTTTCGTTTAAGAATATCTGATTTGCAATCAATATTACGAGTGGCGTATCAAATTATCCAAATAAATTTAATGCTATCATGAGATAAATGATAAATCACATCGTCATATTATCATAATATATCAAAAAAAATGTTGAATGTATATACACAGTATTGAGACATTATCAGTAAATGAACCGAATTTAAAAAACGATGGTATCGCCCCAGTTATTAATCATTAATAATATGATTATTTTCGGAGCGATTCGGACGCAATATGTTCTCCACGCTCCAGGGCGCTACCGATTAACTTGTTTTACCCGTGAATGGATTCTGCGCGGTACCGTTTCGCCACTTAAAACTAATAAAAATATATTTTTTTGGCGCTATTTAATATTCAGATGAAAGCATGGTAATGTTAGCCTAAAGCTCTTTAACGTTTGATCTTAATAAAGTTTTACATGTTTTTAAAATTACAATTGATTCTTTTTTGATATTAATTAATATTTATCGTAAAAAAATAGTCAAATCACATCATGGAAGATATATTTCTTTCTTTTTTATATAAATTTTCTGCTTCCGGTGGTTTTCTAAATGGCTATAACTAGTTCTTTCTTGGATACTAAAGCCGTTTTTTAAGAGAGTCTTAACTCTTATTTCTACTCTATCTTAATAGAAGAAAAACGTTTAAAAATGATTGTGTGGTTAACAAATCATCCTCTTTATGTCCCGTTAGAATACGTAAGAAAAAGTTTTGGACGTTAAAAACATTTTTTTAAATCAGTTTGGCCCTACCTTTGGTAAGTTCATTTTAATGTTAAGTTGATGACTTCGTTATTTCATTTGGTGTTTAACTACAACCGACTAGTGTCATTTTTATTATTGTCAAAGAAGCGAAATGTGCGATACTTCTAGATGTGTTATTTCTTTCTATTCTTCTAATGACTTAGTTATCAAATTTAGCTTAGAATCTAAGCTAAGTCTAAGCCTTAGATTATGTAATTGAGAATCGATATTATATTTGTCGATTCAAAATAATTTTAATGTAAATATTTGACTTGGTTATATTTTTGGTTGTATTTAAATGATGCTAGAAACAAATTAAACATTCCAAATACTTTTATATTCAAAACTTATTTCCTTATGATAAGTATCGTAAGTAATGAGTAAGTAATACTGGTGGATAAATTTTTTGAACATGAATGCAATCGGGAATAAAATGTGTTTTTTCTTAAAAAAATTGAATCAATATTGCAGCAAATCAGTTAAAACAACTACAATTATTTGTAAAAAAATCTTAATACAAACTGATTGCTTTTTACTTTTCTAAAACTTTATAACGACTTTTTTTATTTCATACAATATTTGCACCATTTCTTTGAAAACTAATTATCTTTACCACATCAAAATAAAATCACTTTATTTGCGTGAAAGCAGTTTTATAATTGAATGTGCACTAATAAACTGGTAACGAATATCGGGTCGTGATTTCAATTTGGGCGGATAATTTCGACGAAACCAATAAAGATACCCGAGCACGGCTCTAGGCCACGCTACCCTATTATTAGTGGAAGGGAACCCAATTTGGGATATTATCATTTTTTTGATTATTTTCACAGAAATTGTTTAAAAATGTTTTTAATACGCCTGGCAGTTAACAACTCTGCCGGGCATGCGGTACCGCGAGAATTTTTAATTCGGTAAAAGTCGATTATTTTTCGTCGATTTTATCAAAATTATTTCGCGAAAAGGTGACGAGACAATATTTTTATCATCCAGATAATTATTTTTAAATGTTTGTCTTTTGAGTTACATGCTTTTACATTATCTAAATTTGTGTTTAACTAAATATCTAAATATTCATATGCTCGCAAAGTTTTAAAAAAGAAATGTCGCTATCATAGTGAAACAAAAAAATATAGTAAAGAATACATACGAAAACTAAATTTTAGAAACTGAATATTTTGAGGGCGGCATTTGAATAAGATCACTGTATTCCAAATCTCACGTGCTTTGCTTATTGACCAAAAAGTTTCGAGTCAAATTAACAAACAGAATCAACATCATGAAGTAATTTTTTCTTTTGTTTGTTAGGATAACTTTATATTTTATGTGTGACGTTCTTCATTGTTCATTCAATTGATTCTATATTATGGATACTTATATCGAGTAATACATGACATCTATCTTGAAGTCTATGGTCGAAATCACAATTTAAAGCTTAAATACGTAGTATTTTATTAAATAAAACGGGCACGAGAGAGTCATGGAAATGAAATATACAATAGGTGACTAAATATATAAATTACGATAGCAAAAATTTGCGCTATAAAAAGAAAGAAAATATGTACTAATAAAAATTTTAGGACTAACAAATTTACCCTCTTAATTATCAAGTATATAATATAATCATAATGCATCATATGAAAATAAAAATCCAAAGTCATTAACTATGTTAATTATCAAATAGTATATGCGTGAAACGTCAAAATTAATTAGCGCCTAAATTCAAGATGGCGTCGGACACTAAACTCAAGTCTGTAAGTGATGCAGATATTTTTAAAAAGCTGTTCTTAATTTACTTTGGATCAACGGAGTTCTTTTTTCAATTTTCAGTGTTGCCATCGATTCGGTTCAAATATTTTGTGATGATGCGTGAAATTCTTTTAGTCTCGAATATCTATGCAAATCTATTCTGCCGAATAAAATCAATTATAAGGTTAGTCGTTATTTACGGAATGTATAATTTTCTCACGATCTTAATTGGCCTGACAGTTTTATGTAATATTTTGAATTAAAATTTTTATGGCTGTTGGGAAAAGTATTGATTTTAAGTATTCATCCATATAATAAATTTAAAAAGGTGTGTTTTGAAGAATGTGTTTTTATCTCTAATTTTATACAAGTGTACATTTTTTATTTTATAAAATATTGAATTGATAGGAAAGACATTGGGCATAATCATCATAAAAATAAGATGAAAGGTTCTCTCAACTTCGAAAATTCAATAGCTCAGTAGACCAACCGTACAAATGCGCGGCAAAATTTTTAACCTTTTCGCAGACACTATTTTACATTTTATTATTTTCATTGAAAAAATGTGTTTTATGAAATTTTGCATATTTTCTTTACTATTATTAATAAATTCATAATTATGGTTGAATATATATTTTTTTATGAAAAATTTATGGGCTTCGTATTGGTAATTAACATTATTTAAAAAATAACTTATTTGCACACCTCTTCGAAATTTTGGTTTCTAAAACAGTGAATATCAATCCGGGGCAATAACACAGTGCTTTTCAAATTGTTGTGCGGGCATGTACGTCAGATTTAAGTGAGATATTATTATTATATCTAAGAAACACAATTAATGTTTTTTTGAATTATTTTGAACATTTATCAATTAAATGTTTAACATAATCACTCAACTGAAAATTGTGAAAAAGTTTAATTAATTACATAAGTTTTGCAGTTTATTCAATCAATTTGATCAATCAATGAATCATTCATACCCTAAATATTTCATATACATTGTCATAGATTTGGTTTTCAAATTTCTGCATTTTCAGGCACGTGAGTACACCCCAGTTCCGAGTTCATTTGGTCGCTAAAATATGAAAAATTTCAAATGACAAACCCTGGAATTTGATATTGGGATTTCATCAAGCAATATCCTTAATTATTTTTACTTTAGTACTTCAGTGTGTCACAAAACACGTAAAATATTTTTAACAATAATATAAACGTATTCAATAAAAAAATCAAAATACGAAAAATCAATTTCATTCTTAAAATTGCCCCAAGAAATTATTTCGAAGAATACCTTTATATAATATTGATACAGTCAATTACCTAACTAAACACATTAGGCGAATGAAGAACAATCAAGCCAATGAATTTTTCCGACGAATTTAATTAATGAAATTATTCTATCTTCAGGCTTTGACAGTCGGCGGACAGCTTGTTGCCGTGCTAATCGGTCATTGATTTGAACGGCTTTGCTGAAATATTGCAGCTTTGTAACCGATTGACTATTGTGCTTTCGTCTTAATCAGCTACGCTCCAAAGAGTTCCACCATTCCTCCAAAATAAATTTATACTTCATCATTCAGAAAATCCAATTTTTACAAATATATGTGTATACTCATTCTCCGATGAACGCGTAAAAAGACACAAAGAAAAAGAACGTATACAAAATTAAAAAATAAACTGACTATTAAAAAAAAAAAACATATTTTAGTACTTATGTTCCACAATATATTTTTTGATCAGGACCGGTTTCGCTCATCACGAGCATTATCAACTGATAGAATAAAATTTACAAACAAGTCTATTTATACATTTTTTTGTAATAGAATACAATTTACAAAAATATATATATAAATAGAATTATTGATTGAATTGGCTTTCACTTGGTAGAACTCAATTATAACACATTATAACATAGTTCTGACGATGGCGTGAGCCGAAATAGCTATCAACTATATTTGTAAAAATAATTTTGTAGAACTAAAATACATTGCTATTTTTTCACCGTGTTATAAATAGACTTGTTTGTAAATTGTATTCTATCAGTTGACAATGCTCGCGATGAGCGAAACTGGTCCTGATCAAAAAACATATTGTGAAAAAAGTACTAAATAATGTGTTTTTATTATTTAAAATATCATGCCTTTCCATCAAAAAGTGACAGTTAACACCTTAAAAGCTACAATAAATATTTATTTGTCTATTTGACGTCACATAGTTGACAAAAATAATTACTCAGCTTAGATATACTTCTCACACCGCGGTCATAATCCATCTTAATCTATCTGAAAAAAGATAGATTGAGTGACAAGAACATTTTGTTTTCTGTTGAGTTAAGCACACTTCAAAATTTAATCACTTGATATAATAAGTTTCTATTTTTCTAAAAACTAGCTTGTAAAATATAGACTTTTTAAATTAATTTAATTTAATACAAATCAACGTGCTATGGCAGCCCTTGTTTAACGCAATGTCCTGAAAGTAAGGGGCTCAGAACTGCTGGCCCGGTTGAATAATAGGTCCCCAGGGTCTGATAATTCAAGTGGCCGCATGAGGAAGTCTTCTGGGGGAAGAGGAGTCTGTTATTTTTGAGGCAGTTGTTTTGCAGTGAAGCCAACCCCAAATTAGGGGCAGATAATGAAAGAGGGACAAGAAATTATGGATGATAACAAGTTTTTCGATAATTACTCCTTACAACTAGATGCTGGCTATATTCGTGGGGGACTTTTCGCTAATTCAGGAAAAAAGAATCCCATTTAATCAGTCTAAGTATTGAAGCCTTCCGTTTTTCTTACCATTGGACATCATTAACTTTAATTAAACTCGGGTCTATTGCCAAAGCACTACTCTAGATTCAAATTGCGAATGAAAATATATTTAATTTACTCAATTCCACCAAGGAATTAATGTTTTTCAGAAGGTGATAAATGTAAATTAATAAGTGATGTAAAAAACATTCTTACTTTAATAATAAATGTAGTCGCTTTTAAGGTGTAAACTGTCACTTCTTGGAGGAAAGCCATTATATTTTAACCCGCTGACTACTTATGTCTCAACCGTTGAAACCGCTGATTACAATGTGTTGATTCTTGATACTAGGCATTTTTTTTTTGTATTGAAATATAGTCTAATTTTAATTGACAATCTCAAAAACTTTTATTATAACCAAACACTGTTGAATAAATTTTTGAAATATTCGCTTAGTAGACCTCTTATGTATATCTACAGGGATTAGATTAAATAATAAAAATACATTTTTAGTTCTATTTCCAGAATACATTTTATGAGCAAGACCGGTTTCGCTTATTGATTTTTTTTTATTATGCTAGAATATATAATACTTCAGTACCGGTATTTTTATTAAATAAAGTGTAGTATTTGAATTTAATACAGATAGTCGATATTTTTTAAAGCTATTCAACGTACGTATAAAACATCTTAACTAATTGTGCTTTCTCCCATCTGTTTTTAAGACTTGGTACGGTAATAAACTATGCAGTTATAACGATCAAACATTTCTTTTATCCGAATAAAGATGTGTATTATACGGATAAAAATATACAAAATACATACAATATATAGTACAAACAATTTTATCTTTGTATTAATTTGGTTTTTTTATTTTGAAACAGGAAGTTTGTAAAGCATACGTATTTCTAAGTCGATGGCTCGAACACCCGAATGTTCAATGATACCAGCGTATTTTTATCCAAATGCCTATCGTTTGAAAAAAGCGTTAAGTCTCTTATCCAATCTTTAAAAACATATAATACTTTTCTCTCTCTCTCTCTCTTCCGAAGAAACCTAAATGATTTTATCAAAAACAAAATTGAGATTGATTTAAGCTGATAAAAAAAATAAAACTTTTTTTTAAATATATTTAACTGTGAATATTTTTTCATTTTTTATTGAGAACTATAAAAATAAAAAAAAAATCATTTCTCTAAAATGCATAGAACTTTCGTCAGACATGTCTTCTCATTCAATTCGAAACGAAGTAACAAATACATGACTATTTTAATAAAGACATAAAAATTTGATCTCTGCTATAAATCAGATTTCCATTAGGACGCCATTTTAAGTTTATTCCGAACGGCCCGAAATAAATTTAAAAAATAATAATTTGTTTGACAAATTCATTCGTGGCACACCCATGCAAACTTAATTTTATTAAAATCTCACCTTAAGCCAGAGGCGCGTTCACATTAAGCATTTTATTTATTTTATTTTTATGCAATTCACAATGACACTGTTTTGAATATGAAGTGAGAGATTTTAATTATTAATCAAGAATCTTGTTTATCAATATCCCGATGTCGGGCTGAGAATAAAAAAACGCATTGAATAAAAACGACCGCTTGATTTTATCAACGATTCGTGTCACAGTCGGATAAAGAATAAATAACAATAATTGCCATTTTTATTTTAGCTAGTTAACAAATATTTAAAGAGTATCCGTTTTCCTAAAATGTCAAATCTAGACATGGCAATACCGGTTAGTAAAAATCGGTATTTGTAAAATAATAATAATTACTTGAATTTTAATTTCGCCAATTTCGATTGTTTGAAGTTTTTATTTTTTAATTCAAATAAAAAAGATTATAAAACGTTAATTAATTTGTGATGAAATATAAAAATCTTGATCAAATTTTTATGCTAATAAAATACAAAACTACGCCGAACGGAAGGATTTTTGTATTACCTGTGTCCATATTTTTAAGATAAATTGTTTTTGCTCTGATTATCACTGTTATTAGACGGTTAGATAGACTTATCTTTTTTAAGAATATCGACTGAGTGTTATTGATGGCATTTCAATATCAAGTTTCACCTTTCGGTATCTTCAGGCATTTTATCACGTGGATGCACTAGAACTGACTGTCAGTAAACCGTTTGTATCGCATATGCAGTAGGAATTACGAACAATATAGAGCCTAAGGTTATAAGCTAAATATGTGTCTGAGATAATTTTATAATGCTAGATAACTGTATAAAAAGAGGTTTTCTACAATAATTAACATTAAATTGTAACTGAGAAATTTAACACAATATTTTGAATATTATAAATAGGTTATGATAGAATTAGATACAATTGTAAAAACATAATTATTCGATTTGTTAACTTATTCAATGTATCCTTTGTAAGGGATTTAGCAAGAGAGAATAAGGTTATTTTACTTGTCGGACAGATTCTTGTTGAGTTATTTACCATTATTAAATGAACAATTGTTAGTAATGAATATTTGTTAACACATAAATGTAACGTATGTGGTTATTTCCCTTTGTATTTGAGAATATAACTTTTTCATATATCTTTGAGCAATTATAGTGACCACATTTTTTTGAGAATTTTATTTTTGTCTTTAGCCACACATGTGATAATTCAAAATAAAATACTAAAAAAATTACTCATTCATTTTTGAATTTATACAATTTTTTTAATTTTGTAAAATTGTCAGTTAAGCTCTTTTGTTATTTGAAGATCACTAAATTATAAACGTCTATTTAACAATGTATTGACAAACAAACAGTTAGGATTTCTTTAAAATTTATATAAACTTCAACAAATGAATGGTTTTGATTTAATCTGCAATAATCTATAAATCAGATGTTTTTGAACACTGCTTAGAATTTACACTTTAAGTTATTTGCTTTATAACTCACTTGACAGTGTAAAATTGATTATTTTAAATTATCTATTTATAAAAAGATGGGGAACTCTTTTTAGTTATATGCCTGCTTTAAATGAATTATTTGAATGACCCCTTACAAGATGCCTAAAAAACCTTTTTTTTCATTACAGTTAAGTTTTCTTAAGATTTCATAGTTATTGATTATAAAATAAAACGGGCTCAAACGTATTAATAATATAAATTGGAAATAAGACGATTTTTAGACAAATTAATACAATATAATTAAGGAATAATATGAAATAAATTACAGTTTATGAAAAAAATAACTGTGAAAAAATGCTGTATTTTTTTTTGAGAAGAGCGGGTTTGAAAAAAATGACAACATTAATAAATATGGATTTGAATATCGAATTTATAAAATATTTGATTGTTGAATAAAAAACAGTTTTTTAAAATTTTTAGTTCAGGTATTTGTGCCTTAAGCAACTGAACTAAGAAAAGCTTATCATATATATATAACAATAAAAGGATAAGATAAAAATGTTTTTAAGAAAAGTAGTATACATCCTTGCCTTTTGACATAGTTTAAGAAAAACACAGCCTGAGACGCTGAATTTTTTTTTTCTAACTAAGCAAAAAAGCACATTATTGAATTCCATATTCAAGACTATATCAGAACTTCGTCAGAAGATGGCTTGACCTTAGCGTGATATTTTTATGTTATTTTAAAGAAACCCTGACAATTTATTGACAATTAAATATGTTTTTTTTTTATTAACTTAAAAGAAGTTTTGCTGAAATTTTAAATTTTATTTATAACTATAAAAAAACAATTTTGACAAGTCTGTATATATAGGAATGGTCAACGTCGTTTTCTTCTTTTTTTCGCAATGGATATAAGATAATTTTTTTGAAATTAATAATATTTATAAAATTGTCTTGTTATGTATTTGATCAATAAAGCAGTGCGTACTGAAAGTGAATATCTAACCAAAACTATTTTTCCTGCTCTCAAAAAAAGAGAGATTAGGAATCTGAGTGAAATTTGTTTTACGTTGAATTACTTTTTTGCGACATTTTTGTATAGAAATTAAGAACGGACATCGCTTTTAAAAATATACATAAGAATTAAAGCAAAAGAAATAGATTGTACTTTCAATTAAACTATGAGATTTTACGTAACCTTTTTACTAGTTTTTATGTCAAATTTTGTGTATTAAACTCTGTTTTTGCAAAGTGATCATACAGACTCTTAAAGTCACCTATACTATTCTCCGACGAAAGTGCATAAAAAATCAAAGATACGTTACAAACATTTCTTATAATCATAAAATCAATTAACCCTAGCAGAGAATTCAAATATTAATGGCTATGTATGCGTGACAAATACGCTTTGTTTAACGTTGTATAAATCGCAAAATAAAAAGTCCTATTCACACACTGCAGGTTTACCCCGTAGGTTGAACCCTTACCGGGTTTGTTGGCAATAAACAAAAGACAGGCGGCCCCTCGGGTTTGCCGGGGTGTAACGGTTTACGCAAACCCAATTTGACGCCATGTTAAACGACTCAAAGTGACCTTTTTGAATCACATTCGAAAAAAGAGAGCATGCACTCGATACTCCGCAATAAAATCGGAAAATATTTAAGCAATAAGCCCCCAGAAAAAATCTTTTGAATTACTTTATAATTGCTCGATAAACGCCAATTCTAAGATTTTGATTCCGTCTTTAGTTATATTAACCACAGTCAAAAACAATACTGTTAAAATATTGTAGTGAACGCATTTCAATTGTTAGATTAACTACGCTACAAATTAATTGTCAGACGGTAGTGCCACATGTCAAAAATGACTTAATCATCTTAATATAATATAAGCAATACGCATGCTTATGACGTAAGCAAAACTTTGAATGTTTTTGATGGATTCAGGGATAACTTTGTGGAAGTTAATTCGAAATGTTTTTAAAACTGCATTTATATTACTGGCTACCAAAAGCTTCATTGTAAATATTGACATTAAAAAAAATGATTTGTTTTTTTCAAATTGTCTTGTACCAATGTGACCACGAGACATTTCCATCGGACCGCCGATACTTACAACACGGCCACAGTACAATTTTACGTGAACACCACAATATGGATACCACGTTAAATACCTCAGGAAAAGAACAACAAAAACATTTTTTTTAAATCTATGATATCGGCTAAAGGTGCTTGATGGAATGTCAATATCTAATTTGGTTTGCGGTCAAATCTATTGTGATAGAATGCACGAAGATGCCGAAAGGCGAAACCCGGGTCGTAAGTGACAAAACACGTGGAATCGTATAAAGTTGTAACAATTCAAAAAACTCTTTTCTTTCGTTTTAAATAAAAATGACTAAACATCTAAAATGTTTCGCAAGCGAATAAGAAATTCTTAAATAATATTTTTTAATTCTATAATACTTTTATTTACTGTTACCGGAAGTAGACGTGAATAAAATAACTTTTTAAAGTCATATATATGCTAATGAAAATAATATTTTTCTCAGGACTAAATTAAATTATCGATTACCTAAAAAATATCTTTATTTCCCCATGAAGTACCTACCTTTTGTGCTCAAAAATTAAAACCCACATAGGCCATTTGCTTTGGTGCCAACAAATGGTAAAAAAAAAACATTAGGGGGCACGGTGGCAGCGCGTGGCACGTGTAGTGTGTTGCGTATTATTTTGTTAATTCAAAAATAAATAATGTTAATTAGCCGATCGAACTGGGGCGATCATCCCCCATTAAACTTTAAATACTTACCTCTTTAGACAGGGGTTGGCAATCGGTGCTTCTTCGAGAAACATTTTTTTTTAAATTTATCAATGATAAGTCTTTTTTGTTTGTCATAAGTTTTTAATGAAAGTTTTCAATTTATAAAATATAAATATATTTTGATACTGATATCACTTCCGTTATAAAAAACTAATCGCTCTCACCACGTTTTATTTTTGAAATGAATGAGTGAAATATATATCTAATTTGAATTGTTACAACTTTATACGATTCCAAATGTTTTGTCACTAAGGACCCGGATATCGCCTTTCGGTATCTTCGGGCATTCTATCACAAGGATGCAACATAACTAACGTAAAATAAATAGCATCGTCTATATACCAAAGCTATTAATTGCAGGAAAACATTTACCCCAAGGCAACCAGTAAAGTGCAGCTAAAATAAACTTAATAATTTTAATCTAATAATAATTTACAAAATGGCATGTGATAATTTTCATTAACGATCTTATTAATGTGACATTTTTGAAAGAGTTTTTCGGCAAATATTAATCAACTAGCATTAAAATATAAATGGTTTTTTTTATATGTAGACGTATCTATGATCAAACGTCTTCAGGCATTCCATCACACGGATGCAACAGAACTGACGAAGGGCGAAACCCGGGTCGTTTGTTTGTGACAAAACATGTGGAATCGTATAAAGTTGTAACAATTCAAATTTGATATTGAAATTCCATCAAGCACCTTCAGTCGATATCATAAATTATATCATATATCTGTATACATTACTTCCTTTGAGGGGTTCTTGTTTTTCTGATTTAAATTAAGTAAAACCGCAAATAAAGAATACGAACGGGTAAAAGCAGTATGTATTTTACTACGGAACGACAAAATATCCAACTGTATGCGATGTTTTTTTTTCTTCCCTGTTGTTTAATTTTGCAGTTCTAATCGGTTTACCTTCCCTGAAATTGAAGGGTGCTACATAATGGCCAATAAAATTGAGCTAACAATCAAAGGATGACTTGCGAGTATATACAATTCAAACTTTTCATTCTTGACTGATTTACCTTTGTATTATAATATATATATTTATAAAAAAACGTTCGACTTTCACACGATATTCTGTCAATGAAAGATGATTACTGCACACTTGTAATCCTTGATTGAAACGTCAAAATTAATGAACGTTTAACCGGAAAACTATTTTTAAATGAAAATAGTGCCAACGTGTATAATGGAATATTGATAACGAAATTTTCTATTCTTTGAAAACGTTTATAAATTTTTAGCGATTAGAGAAACTAAGACAAAATATTCAAGCGGAAGTCGAAAACGAATTTTAACTTGAATCTTCAAATTGTTTTATTGATTGATCTTCAATAGATTGATGCATCCTGTGATATTGCCAATCTTTTTTACTTAAACTAGTCAGATTCCTTTAACTAGACACAGCGAGGATTATTTTTACAGTAACACTACCTAATTTGCTGGGAAAATCTTTCATCTCTCTAAATAAGAGTTTCATCAAATACTAACAACTAGTGATTGTTATATTATATGTTATACAATGGGTGATCGGTTAATGAACATAATCTGTTCGCTATCCGAACTGTTCGTTAACCAACTATCGTACGGTGTTGCCAGGCATACCTCATTTCGTCTTGGAAATAACATCACGAACCGAGAAAAAAGCGCGCCATTTTCAAAAATTTATCGAATGTAAAACGTCGATTAATTTTATAAAAAGAATAAGTGAAATAGAAAGATCGTTTTAGTTCGTTATCCTAATATGTATTCGTTGTCCGAATATATTTTTTTTCGTGATAGTGTTCTTTGTCCGATTTGTCCGTAGTCCGAACTGTTCGTTAACCGACCATTGACGTATAGTTGATAAAATCCATTACTGTTCACAAAATTAAAAAGGGTTAATTTAACAATTGCTTCTTCTAAAGTTATTTGATGATGTGATACTGTTGACATCATGATATAAATGAAGGCAATCATTTATCCTATTTTCTTTGTATTACATGTAAATATATTAGATTTATATCGGTCATTTGATGTATAATATGAGTTTCACGTCAATACATCTTGACTAGACCTATATACCTCAGTTGTTCACAACAGACATCATTTAAGGCTTTAAGAAGGGGTATGTTCGACTGCACTGAATTTGACAAAATCACACATTTATCTGCTTTTGCACTGACTTGCTCATATAGACGATAAATACTCATTGCATAGAAATAATATAAATTTATATATATTGTATTAATTTTTGTTATAAAAGGAAAATATACTACTCAAAATAGTACAAAAAAATTTAAAATCATGAAGATTTTGTAAACTCAAAAAATCATGAATATAATAAATAATCTAATACTTTTTTATTGTATAAATAATTTAAGAATCCTTTGTATTTGAGTATTCTGTATAATTAATTATATTAGAATAAAAGTATAAACCTTCACACGGTATCCTTTTGTCTATTTAAAAATTGAAAACAGTTTTTTTACAACCCCGCATACAAGAATGTAATAAATTGCTACCCGAATACAAAAATTATAATATCCGTGAAATGACTTTTGTTTTTTTTTCTAAATCCCAATTAGTCGCAGTGTGAGGGTAGATTTAATTTTTTTTGTTCTTCAATATTGATAATTATAATTTTACCCACAAACCAATAGCAATTCGATACACATTTTGCAAAAGGGTTACCCATGTGAAATATCACGACTCAAAGATAAATAAGTGTTTCAATTTTTTTAATAAATATCCTGAAAAACGGGGTATTGCTAAAGATTTTGATCACGAAAATAATTAGATACTATAAAAAAGTAGATATAAATATATACATTTTTTTAAATTGTTAAATGTTGATTGTTTGCAACGTCTCAAATGATCACTATTTATATGATTTTTATGAGAAATAGAGTACATAATATAACAGAAGAAAAAGGTGGTAAAAAATGCACATATCAAACGAACCCATGTCTTAGACACATTAAAATTAATTTATGTTATCGACTGAAGTTCCTTGATGGAATTTCAATATTGGACTTCGTAACGACCCGTGATTAGCCTTTCGGCATCTAAAGGCATTCTGTCACACTGACGCAACAGAAGAGATGCCGAAAGACGAAACCTGGTTCGTTAGTGACAAAACATGTAGAATCGTACAAAGTCTTAACAATTCTAATTTGATATTAAAATTAGCTGAACAATAACTATATAAAGGTGTCCATCTGGAAACTCTCTTGTAAAATATAGCAATTTTACAAATGTGCTAAAAAAATAAATTAATTAAATCAAATTGAAATACCAAACTTTGTATTATTTGATTAACTTGACAACATTCGACTTTGCGCATTTTAAATACTCATTTGTGACTCAATGTGAACAATTTTATCGAATCCATCCATCACTAACTACCCCTTCGATAAAAATATCAATCAAAAATTCGCAAAAACGTCACGCCCCCGATTTTGTTTATACAGCTTATAAAAAAATCAAAGGGTTGAAAACGGGTAGGTATAAATAAAATCACTATGAGACTCATAAAAAAGATTTTTTCTCACGTTGCTTTTTCTATGTTGGTAATTAGACATACTTAAAGCATGCGCCGTGCAAGATGTGCATGTTAACCAATTGACAGTTTGATCGATTACTCAATTTCGAAAAAAATCAAATAACTACAATTATTTTTCTCAATATACATATCTGTAAGCTTTGCCAATCACTTATTTCAGAACTTTGTTTTAATTGGTAATAAATACAATTAAATATTTTTTTCTAGATTTTTCCATCAATATATTATATCCCTGTTTAAAAATATTTTTTCATGAGATGAAAAAAAAATATAGTTAATTTTATTGATCATTCGATTATGCTATTATATTAACACCTTTCTATCCATCATTCACTTGTGGTTACTACACAGATTACGTCAAAAATTAGAAAACCTAAATCGCAAATAAAATAACAATTGACATTATTATCTCAAACAAATCGCAACTGTTTGAATCCATTTCAGCTAATCAAATCCTTGTGATTTTAATGAATAATAAAAACAAACATTCGGCGTCAGACTAGTCCTTTTAAAGATGAGGGGTGTAATAACATTGTAAGGGTATGTCTAGCGGGGAATGAGCCTTGAAATGGCCTTGTTTTGGGGTTGATTCTGATTATAGCGGTGTGCTTTAACAGATGCAATACACCCCCCTCAGAGAAACAATAATAAACTCTTACATAGTAAAAAGAAATTCTGCTAAAATTGTTTTTTTTTTAGTAAATTTTGTCTTCAAAAATATTTCTTCTCCTAATGGCCTTTGGCGTATAGATTTGGGCACAGTATCGCTAGAAAGTAAGTGTCACTGAAAACCGCAATAAGCAACCGAAATTGTAATCATAATATTTGCATACGAATTACAATTATGAAATATGTTTTTTTTATTTCAAATAGTTTTAAAATTAATTTTTATCTCAATTCCTATTTACTAATGTCTTAATTAAATTGAAAAATACGATTTTATATTCAATAAAATAAAAAAAAACACTAATTAACAATAATACACTTATGTAATACACCTTCATTCGTTTAATAAAAAAATTCTTAATACCTATGTAGTGTGAACGACTCTTTTCTCTTATTATTGTATTGGAGGTTAAGCGACTATTAATTAAAAAAAACCTCTATTGCTATTTTCCTATATCTATAGACTATATGCTGCACATTGGGAGCAAGGATGTTTAAAAAAAATAACTTTAACCTAATGATTGAATTGGCATTTACTTGGTAGAATTCTAATAATGAAAAAATAGCAAATTTTTAGAACTAAAATACATTGCTATTTTTTCACTGTGTTATCATTTAGCTGTTTTAAGATATTTTTTCGTTTTAAATTTTAATTGTAAACTGTGTAAATGACTGAACGACAAAAAAAAATTTTTTTTAAAAGAAATAATACCAAAATAACATTTTCTGCGTGGTCTAGTTGTAATTTTGCTTGTATTATTTACATAGGAACTGTACGAGCAATCTTTCATCCCCCAAGTGCCCGGCGCACAAAAAGAGGGTGCAACTCTATTAACAAAATAAACGAGTCGCGTCACTTTTGTAGTTAACTCCGAGTAATAAGGGGGTGGGTGCTACAGCAAGAAAAGGTGGTTTGCCGCGATCTACCCCCGCTAATCACTATTTTCTGCGGTTCGAAAAACGTACATAAATACAATTGCGGCTTATTGATTGAATTGGCATTTACAAGGTGAAACTCCATTATAAGACGGTGAAAAAATACTTATACGAAGCATAGGTAGCATATTGGATAAGGAAATGTTCGTTTAAGCATATTTCTGACGATGGCGTGAGCCGCAATAACTATCATTTATATCTTACAAAAAAAATTGTAGAACTAATATACATTCATATATTCTATTTTTTCACCGTATTATAATTTCGAATTGCGACTCACTATGGATAATTTCTACAACATTCTTCGGCCACGCCAATAATTGAAACTTTCAATGATTTGTGTTTATGTTGGTGCAATTATTAATCTGTTTGCCTTAATTGAGGTTAAATATTATATGATGAATTATAATTTCTCCAGATAGCGTTCAATACTTTCCATTAATGACGTAATGAGATGTTGCTAATTAGTTTTATTGAATCAATTACAATCGCTTTTAAATTAAGACTGTGAACTGCACAATTGACCCCTCATTGTCGGCATCAACTCATAATAGCTTTGAGCGGTTCCGGTTCTATCTTTTTCTTGTTAGGAGATAGACGTGTTTATCAACGAGACACAGCACAGAGTGGAATCAGAATCAAAACAACGGGCGTTCTATCATTTTGAAGCTGTCGTGCTTAACACAGTCAGTGTTATCAACGATCTCTTTCGTTCTGAATAAATATAAATTGTTATATTGTGTAACTATTATAATTCATTCCATACAGAATATTACATTTCAACTAATGTTTTTAATGAAATTTCAGTATCAAATTTGAATTTTTGAGAGTTTGTACGATTCCATATGTTTTTTCACTATCAACCCGGGTTCTATCTTTCGGAATCTTCAGGCACACTGTCACACAGATGTAAAACAACTGACAAATTCGCTATTGACAAAACATGTGGATTGAATCATAACTTCATTATCCATGTTTATTCGATGCTCTAGTAATTATCCTCAGTCAGTTCTGCTGCATCCGTGTGATAGATTTCTCTGAAGATGCCGAAAGACGAAACCCGGGTCGTTAATGATATAACATGGGGAATCGCACAAATTTTTAATAATTCAAATATTTAAATTTCATTAAACACCTTCAGTCGATATCATAAATAAAAAAAAAGTATTTCTAAAAATTATATTTTTTTTATATTTAAATATACTTATAATAGTGAATGATACTGAAGGGAATCTAAAAAAATAATTCTTTCTTCACATTACAGAGCTTATTCCAATATGTTGAGCTTTCATCATATACCATTGTACAGTCAATAATACACAAATAACACACAAATTCACACAGGCATTTGCTATAACTTTCAAATCAAATTATTGGTTTTTCAATATCCTTGAAATGACGCGTTGATTAATTGATAACACGTAAATGTAAAATGTTTACTTTAACTGTTACATTTTGAACATATTGATCCTTAATACGTCTTAACATGATTTTTTGATGATAATTAATTACAATTATTCTATTAAAACTTTTCTTCACAGTTATCGAATCGATTGTTATTATATATGGTGGTAAAATTTTTGATTTTAAGACAGTCATTTCGGTTAGATACGAGAGGAAATAATTACAAATATAAAATATACACTAGGGACTAGGGATCCAAAATAATTTTAAAAACTAAAAAATAATCTGATTATAACGACTGTCAATTTGTAAATATAAAATTTGAAACTTTGGACGATTTCACATGATTTATCATTAACGACCCGGGTTCTATCTTTCGGTATCTTCAGGCATTCTATCACACGGATGCAACAGAACTGCCTGAAGATAATTAATAAAGCATAGAATAAACAATTGTACCAGCTTTGACAGTTGCGTTGCATCTGTTTGACAGAATGCCTGAAAATGCCGAAATGTGAAACCCGGGTTGATAGTGACAAAACATATGAAATCGAACAAAGTTTCAACAATTCACATTTGTTATTGAAATGCCATCAAAAATCTTTTGTCGATCTCTTAACTATATAAAGTACAAATGATCAGTTTTATAAATAATAAATACTGTTATTGAGTCTTTGATGAAAGGATTTTATAGTCTAAGTAGAGAACGATATTTTTAATTGATTAAAAAAATACCTTGATTCATCTCTGAGTATTACAGGGCAATTAATATTTATTACATTGTAATAATACAGATTCACCACTCCGAAAATAATTATAAAAACACATTTATTTTTCATGTAAACACGGTTAAGCAGATAATACAATATTGTTTTTCACGATAGCAAAAATTATTATTAAATTAAATTGGGTTTTGGGTAAAGCATTATGTGATACATTACTTTTTTAATAAACATGACCTCACAATAATTGAAATGTGTCAGAAATTGAAAACGAACAAGTGACAAGATATGATTAGTATTTTTTTTTATCATTATCGTTATTAAAAATTCAATTTATAAATGTTTTGACGGGATAATGTTTTCGTTGGAATTATTTTTAGTTGATAATAAGTTATGGAAATAGAAGGTGATATCTTTTATATATGCAGTTGTTTTCACAGATTTAGTATTATCTTCCAATAATGTTTAACTAAATGATCGCGATCTCACAATACTAAAAGGACAACAAAGCATTAACAAAGTTAATCATTTGCCTGCATTTTTACGAATATTGACAATATATTAACTAAAATAACAATAGCAAGACAAAAAACATGTTAGCTATCAAATAAACCTTTTATAAAGAACAACTTAACTTCTCATAAATCTCATTTAGACTCCATTTTCTGTATTCTTTTTTTATTATGTTTTCTAACTAAAAGCTTATTTTAATAATGCTAATATATTATTATTTCGTTTTCTATTGCTCACGTACGACATCTTGATAAAGAGATGTACATCTTTTACATATGATATTGTATAATAACATAACCTGAAGAGTAAAGGAATATGGTAACAGAAACCGTTTATTTATTCCAGAATTGCAAAATTAAGCTCTCTTAATGATTATTTTCACAACCGTATTAATACGTTATATAATGTGCATCATTATATATCTCTATGCTAATGAATATTTTAGTAATAATATCAATCTAATTATGAACCGTTGCTGAGTTATTTGATGAATACAAGAAATAATATCTGCAATTTTAATTTAAATTTCAAACACAAGATAAGACATAAGACAAGACGATTTGACACGGTAAAAGAATAGCGATGTATTTTAATGGAGCACTACCAAGTAACATCAATTCAATCAATAGATACATTTAAATTGTTTTTTTCCACATGTTTTGTCACTCACGACCAGAGCTTTACAGAGGTATTATTAAATCTTCTATTACACTACTCAGTAGTCAGTATCTAATCATACAATATAATACAAAAGTGAATGATTTAAATTTGATATTGAAATTCAATATATTTTACAATCAGGACCGGTTTCGCTCAACGCGTGCATTATCAACAAATATATTGTGAAAATAAATACTAAAAATGTTTTTTTATTATTTAAAATATTATGCCTCTCCATCAAGAAGCAAATAGTTAGCACCAGTGATTTCACAGAGCGTTAATAATCTTTTTTGTGTCGTTAAAAAATTAGTTCATACTGTTTTTAATATTGTTTTACGTTCAGTTGTATTGGACATTGTCAAGTTTGGTATGCATATTTTTTCAGGAAATTTAAACAACCTCATGGTTACATTAATAACAATTATCTTGCTCACATTTTTAATTTAATAATTCGCCTGTTAATTGATTTTCAAAAACTTGATCCAAAATATTCTGTGAACAATGTGCTTAATATCAATTTATATACGGATTTATAGAAAATTTAATTTTTAATAAATAAATGGCCAAATATATAAAAATATGTTAGAAGCACCGATCGCTCTAAAGTAGGAATAAAAAATGTAGTAACAGCACGTCGCAATATATGGGTTTAATAACTCTGTCATAACGTGACACTTTTCAAAATAATAATGCAATATGTGCATGAAGGGTTAGTGGTGATAAGATAACACTTAACTTTGATTAGTACTAACGATTTGATAAGGACCAACTGTCAGTCATTTCATGAAAAGTGATAAATCATGTCCACTTGAAGAGAATACTCAAAACATAATCGTATACTGAATCAATATCATAAGTTAATAATACTTAGGCTAGTTAATGTGGCATTATAATATAATATTATCACACGAATACATTTCGATTCATTTGATATTTAAATATATATTATTATGCATTTATTTCTTTCATAAGATGACTAACGGATGATGATAACTGACACAATTCACAACCTGTATAAATAAGTATGAACCACGCAACTTAAATTGTATATGTACTCGGTGATATAGATACAATCACGAATTTTTGTCAAAATTAGCGAAAAAATCACGAGATCTTAAAAACAAATAAAACAGAAATTTGACTTCCGCGATTACAATATAATTTTACCTCTAATTTATGTATAATATCAACTAGTAAATCTTTGAATATGACTTTTTTTGTATCGTCAGAAAATTTTACAATACACGTCACTCATTATATAAAACTTAGGAAAAATACTTTGTTTCATTTATAGATAGTTATAGTAAATAAAAAAATTGGCAACACTGTTGTTAAAATTATTTTACAATATTCAGTGAATTTAGGAATGATTTTATAAGTGAATCGAGATCATTCAATTTCACGTTCAATGTGAAAGACATCGTTAGTATATTTCGTGTAGATCTCAAATAATAATTATAAATAAAAAATGTCGTTAATCAGATTATTTATATAATTTTATTTTATTTACACCTTTAAATATCAATTCCGTTTGGTTAGTAGTGTGTTTTTTTTATAAGTTATTATACTGAACTTTAATTGAATTAATATTGAATGTAAGTACGTGCATTTTTATGACATACATTATCTATTTAATTTCTCGGCTATATTTCCTCATAACGTTCAATGAGTTGGATTCAATTTTTATACGTCATAATATTTGCCGACCTGATAAGTAAGATGATTATGTTTTATCCGACTCACTTCAGAATTGAAAGCTGCCCGTGCGTTGTACACTTTTTTATTCCAAAATCTATCTTGCTGTCTTTGTTTCTGTTAATACCCTTGTATTTACACCACACTGAATTCAAATACACAAGTAAGTACTCGATAAAAATTATATCTGTAAAACTCTAGCCTTTGCAAATATCAACTTATAAATACATGTATTAACACAGTGAAAAATAGCAATGCATTTTAGCTCTACAAAATTTATAAAGTATAAAGTTGATATTACGCCTTTATCACAACTATGTTTAAGCGCTTGTTTACTTATTTATATATAGCTGTATAGAAAATATACATAATACATCTTCTCTTCTGTTCTAGCACTCTAGTTTCATATTGTGCTAATAAATTCTATGAAATGGCAAACTGATTTTATATATTTCTCGAAGTGAAAATTCATCTGTGTTTTTATTTTAGGAAAAAAGGTAAATAGTGAATAAATATTGTACTAAGATGATTTATGAAAAAATGCATTGACCCATGGTTTGAGAAGCGGTGATAGATACATATTTGTTCGTTCATTGTTTTGGTTATAATGGAGTTCTACCAAGTAATTAGCAATTCAATCAATAATATATGTAATAATATTTTTTACAGTCCAGCTATTGTATGATATATTAAATGTTAATTTTGTTCTACGTAATTTAAATACATGACGTAAATATTATGTGTTTTATTTTCTCGAGTTTTGATCTGTTCAGCTGTCACGAACGAGATATGAAATTAGCTGTATTTTTAAAATATCATTTGATATTTAAAAATCATAACATAGGCTTTCTGATAAACGAACATCGATACAGTCAATATTCGCAAGGGGTTTCTTAATTATCTTCCTAATTCAAATTCTTCGAGCTGAGTGTTGAATTTTCGAATAAAACTTAAATTTCCATTATTCCCGCGCTTTAATAAGAATACAAATAGGAAATGGATGTAACATTTATATAAAACTGTAAGATAATGGAATGAAGTTTGGATGCACGGACCATGTAATAAAGTACATTATAGTTCTTTAAATATTGATTTAGTCATTGTAAAAATAAAAATTTTATCTATAGATTGATACAGTTTTTAATACCACATGATTCTGATAATTAGCTTATAAGCTTATTAAATTCTCGTAAGCGTTCTTTCCGGATTTCAACAGTTGAAATGGGTTTTCTTGATCTATTTCATTATCGAAAGTGTATATTATTTCCTGGCTATTTGGCCATCGAACCCATAACGACGTGTCAAGAGAGAGCCAAAAAGCGACTCCTTTGAGGAAACCGCACCATTGTGGCCTGAACGAGTGCTTGGGCCGACAATCGATCTAGTTAGTTGGATTCGTACGTGCCTGTATGTTAGGAATCTGATTCAAATTGGTCTAGCAACGACCATTGAGAAGTATGGAATCAACGTATGGGCATAACGACAAATGAGTGTTTACTGTGTCAATAAATAATTGATATACGGTATTTTACACTTCGACAAGTTCTCAAAAAGGAAAAATAAGAATTTCAATATTTATGTATGTATATATATACTATAGCATTACACAATATAATACTTGTATTTTTAAGTTTGTTTTATTCATATAATTTATGATATCGACTGAAGATGCTTGATAGAGTTTCAATAGCAAATTTGAATAGTTTCAACTTTGTATGATTCCAAATGTTTTTTTATGTTAGTTGATTGATATTTATTGTAAAACCAATTCAAAAACGACTCATTAACAAGATCGTTAATGAAAATTAGCAATTGTGTTAATTATTATTAGATAAATATTATAAAAATTGTCTTAGCTGCAATTTACTGCTTGCCTTGGGATATGTGTTTTTCTGTAATTAAAAACTTTGGTATATAAACGATGTTAACTGTTTATTTTACGTCAGTTCTGTTGCATCCGTGTAATAGAATGCCTGAAGATGCCGAAAGACGAAACCCGGATCGTTAGTGACAAAACATGTGGAATCGTACAAAGTTGTAACAAATTAAAATTATTTACTTTGTTTCATTCACAAATTGTTATCAACAGAAATATATATTCATTTTTAAGTTGTTGAATGTCACTTCAACTGTGGAAAGGCATGATATTTCTAATAATAAAGCATTATTATCCGTTGATAATATTCTAAATGAAACCGGTCATAAAATATATTTTTTAAATGTGCTTTTATTATTTAATAAAAGAAATTTGTAATGTTCTCTTGTTTAAGAAATAAATATTTTCACTCGGTAACAAATATGATAAAAGATTTATTATATTCTTATGTGTCAACGAGCGTCAACTTCATCCGAATTCATGTGGATGTAGTGAGACTAAGCCCGGGTTGTGATTGACAAAACATGTTTAAATGTACAAAGTTTCGACAATCCAATTTGCAGATAAAAATTGCAACAAGCACACGAGTCGATATCGTAAATTATGTTATTAGTTAATTTTAGATGCAGTTTCAAAACAGCATTTAGTTAGTTTATTAAACGTTTTCCACAAAAAAAAAATACAATACTTTTTTACTCACTTAAATTCAATAATCGATATTCAAAATCACGAAATGAAATATATTATGATAATGTAAAGATTTCATTACAAAAAATATTTATAACTTTATTAAAAAAACATTTTATTTAAGCTATATGAATATTATAAGAGTGCTTAAATTTTTAAATAAATATACAGTGGAACCTCGATCAACCGTTCTCGCATAATACGTTTCCCCGGCTGGAACGCTTATTTTTTATAGTACCGCCAAACTTCCATAAGGACAATGTTAAATAATCCCGCATTGACCGTTTCCCGATTCCCCGATTTCCTCGATAAACCGTCTAAATATTTTGGTCTCGTCACAAATATTAATCCGATTGACCGTTTTTATTGCATATTTCTCCGTATCTCGGCAAGCAAGTTTGACACAGCCAAGTGCAGGTGTTATGTCTAGACACGTTGGAATCCGTTGTACATGTTAGACGTAACGCATTGGACGCATGTGCTAATTTTTCGGTTGAAATCCACCACACGCGTATTATTGTTTATGATGCAAATGTAGAGTTGTTTAAAATTCATGGTAATAATGATTCCTGTACATACAAACTTTTAGTCACAAGCTTAGTAACAAGTCTTTGTTCAGATTGAAGTGCCAAATAACAAAGAAGCAAACTAACATAAAGGACTTTTTTAAAAAATAATTTTTAAAATACAGTGTGTACAAGTAACTAATAAATAAATGTTTTTTACGATTTTACTTGTTTATTATTATTTGAAGCTTTCCCGCAATTACCGTTATTTTTTCAGTGTCCCTTGGAAAACGTAAAATCGAGGTTTCTCTGTATATGTTTTGATATCAAAAAATGGAGCGAATTTTTTAGGTGAAAATTTAACTAAACGTACACCGATTATTTTTTTAATTCAAATTCACATAATGCAAATGTTACCGTAACTATATATTTATACATTAATGACAGGTATAATTTCAGCTAAATTAAGTTAAGTACCAACAAAATTTAAGAAACTTGAATTAAATATACTTGAATATGTGTATAATATTTTCAGGACAGTTTGGAAATACATATATAATATATAAATTATATACTATGTGTGGTTATTAGACAGCTTAATCTTTAAGACTCGTTATAAGATCAAAATATCAAAAATACATTAGTAAATTAGGCTTTTTTTATTTAATCTATTATCTATAAAAATGTTCTCAGTTAGATTTGCACGCGTAAGGCTTCCATGTATCATTATATAAAAACTGAATAAATCCGATTACATTTTAACTACGATGGCAACACTATGCAAAATCATAATTAAAAAGGCACCAAACAAACGGCAAAACAAGTATACTGATGATATATAAACTTTGGTTTTGACGGTATTATTACGGTTATCTATAATAGTAAAAACCTTAATCATGTTAGTATTTAACTAGCGTGTAAATTCACTTTAACGCTTCGTATGTTTTGTCAGGAGTCGTGATAAACACATTTCACATGGTGCATGGAGTTAAAAAGGCGCTTTGTAATACTAGACAATTTACGCTACGTATAATACAAAACATACTACCTTTCCTCTATTCATACACACATGTACTTTTTAAGAAACACAAAAATAAAAAGTGTTACTACTTGAACGTGTTATTATAATGAAACGAAAAATAAAACTAGTTATTTAATTGTATGCATTATTAATATAAGTACTATATCCGAATGCAATTCGTATATACATGTTAAATTAACGTATTTTACTATGACCAGTTAAGTTCGTGATTTGTAAATACAAAAAACTTTTGTTTGTAACGTCAGTATTGCTGGTAATAGATTACCACAAATAATAACACAGACATCGTCTTCGTTTTATAAATTTAATAACCCTTCGACGCTTAAAATCACTAATAAAATTTTATTTATTTTACCTTTCATATCTTTTTATCTATTTGCGTAAACTTCCATATTTTATTGATTGAATTGACATATACTATTAACTACTATTAATAATAGTAGATAATAGTATAACACGGTGACAAAATAGTAATGTATTTAAATTCTACATAATTATTTTTGAAAGCTATTTCGGCGTACGCTCTCTTTAGAAACAGTTCTGCGTTAATTGAAATAGCTATCAACTATATATCTTACAAATTTTGTAGAACTAAAACACATTGCTATTTATTTCACCGTGTTTCATATTTTACATTTTTTCTTCTCCTTTTACTTGTAATAAACTTATAACATGTATCATTCTAGATTAGTTTATTCAAATAAACATATTAAAATTTTGCCGTTTCATTATCTCTTACTGAATGGTTCAAAAGATTGAATCGTCGATTCAAATCTATTAAACATCATATCCCACGGCACGTGTGTCTGTGATTTTTCAATCCTAATCCAAATTTCTCCTATCCTAGCTTCAAAAACGTTTCAACCATTAATCTTATAGAAATCCAATTGCTTTAAGGATTAAATATAATAAAATCATCAAACAGAAAATCTATTTTGTATCGCTGAATGGAACGGCGGTATAGTTGACGAATCAGTCTGCAGCTAGAATACTACTGCAATTTATAGTCGCCTATCACTGTATATAACAATATAATGAAATAATATGTCATTCATATTTTGAGCAGTAAAATATATATTATGATTTAAATCATTCTTCTCCAACCGTTGTTCCGCGGATCGATATTTTTGCCGGTATACAAAAATAATGTTATTTAACTGTAATACTATATTAATTTGTTATATTTAAAAAACAAAAAAACCTATACATATAACTTCTGTTACGTCTTCTTACTGATTTTAAGTGCAAAATACACATTTATCAAGCAACAGTAAATATATCTTTTTTGATTTTTGAATTTATTATATTGTACGCATTAAGCTGTATTTTTAATTAAATCAGTGTAGATTTAATTACTGCTTCCAAGTCGGGAATGTCATATTCAAAAAACAAACAAAAAGATATCGGAATCAAACAAACGTTATGAAATCATATACTTACACGCTATGATTTTTTGCTAACACGACTATCCACATACTTAAAAATAGTTCAGCTCAATTAATAACTCGCTACAATTATAATTCGTTAAAATAATGACTTGGTTCGGAATTAATTAGAAATGGGCGAGCATAAACAACGAAAATCATTAAATTTCGGTATGAGAAATTTAAATCCAAATTGCTTGTTAGTTGAAAGATTAATGTTTTTATTAGCATTTGAATCTGCACTACATTTAAATTACTTGTGTATTATAATAGTAATCACCGCGCCGAGCGGAATTCGCGAATTTAAATTGATTTAAAACAGCCATTATTTTTTTTCATATTCTATATTTACGATATAAATAATAAAACTATTAAATAATAATATGGTTCTTTTCTAAACGTGTTGATTTAGCAGTGTAATAACTGCGTATATATAGCACGTAACAATTTTTTGAAGCACCGATGTGATACGTTCATTTTAGTCAATATTGTGATTAATTTTTGAATTAATTTATTCTATTAAAATTTGTTGCGCAGATTAGTTTGTGAAATGGAATAAAGGTAAAAGTTGCGTGGGCTATCAACTCCACCGGCCGGGAGAAAATGTGATTTTTCCAAGAAACACAATACAATTATCAATTTTGAAACTAGAAATAAATAATTGTTTAATATATTTATTAAACTTGTTTTTAGCACCTTATTATTATAATATATTCGACATTGCATTCATAAAAAAAGATAATGATATCACATGATTATTTATCAGCTTACTAACTAAATTCGTTAATTAAATAATATAAATGAAACAACCGTTCATATTTTTTCCTATGTACAATGAATTACATATTCCACATGACAGTTTACAAAAGCCGTTTCTAAAGTGATTATACTATATTAATTCTGTGATTCTAGAAATTTTTCTATAAAATTTTAAATTTAATTATTCTTGAGAAGTAAATAATTATTAAATTTATTAATTGAATTAGAACTCCATTATAACACGGTGAAAAAATAGCAATGTATTTTAGTTCTACAAAATTTATTAAATATATAGTAGATAACTATTTTGGTTTACTCCTTCATCAGAACTATTTCTGCTAGTTCTGATGAAGGCGTAAACCGAAAAAGCTATCAACTACATATCTTATAAATTTTGTATAACTAAAATACATTGCTATTTTTTCACCGTGTCATTATTAAATTGCTAAATTCTGTTTAAACAAAATGGAGTTCTATACGGAAAATACCAAACCAATCAATAAATATTTCATTGAATAATTAATATGCTAGAAAAACTATAATGAAGTTTATTTTATTGCAATGTTTACAAAATTTTAATTAAATTCATTCAAATAGACACATTTCAATTAATTATGATAATGCAGCATGCAATAATTTGTAATGTGTCTCGCATTGTTTAGTATGACATGCAATCACTATAGATTCAATCCAACTCATGAATATTCCACACAAGTGCAATACGCTTTTATTTTATTATCGATTATTTAGACGTCTAAAACCAAAAACCAATATGTCTAATTTGCATTGGTAGCGGTTAACGACGGTTTTTTGTTTATGGAAAAAATTATAATCGATATTTCTTCTTGATAGTATGTTTTTTCCAATGATAAACAATATGTATACAATATTTACTTGTCACTCTACCGTAATTTTTAACATAAATAAACGATGAAAATTTATATTTATCGGCGTTGAAGTTACTGTTTTTCATTTCCGTGACTGGTAGGACTTTTAGGATTTTTAGTATACTTTTGTCGGTTTTTGCAAGAAACATTAATATATAAACTGACTTATTTCTAAATATTAAAATCATATTTTTAGTACTACTTCCATAATTTAATATGTTTATTATCAGGACCGGTTTCGCATATCGCGAGCATTACCAACTGTTGATAGTAGTGCTTAGCGAAATCCGTTGTAATCATAAATATATTGATTTGTGGAAATTCAACAAAAATATATTTTATTACTAAAAATGTAATACTTTTATTT
The DNA here is from genome assembly GCA_028555115.1 of Himalopsyche japonica. Classification (NCBI taxonomy): domain Eukaryota; kingdom Metazoa; phylum Arthropoda; class Insecta; order Trichoptera; family Rhyacophilidae; genus Himalopsyche; species Himalopsyche japonica. Next base: position 1,532,135 of record JAHFWJ010000446.1, on the reverse strand, counting down.
ATCAAGCAACATTAAACACATTAAACACAATTCGCTAATCACGTTATTAATGAATCACATAATGTAAATTCAAACTCAGCTCCTAAATGTTTGCATCTTTGTAGTAAGGGTCGAAGAATGACGGCTTTGGAACAGCTGGAGATCAATAGACACCAATTATCACAAAGGATTCTTAACGATCAAACTAACATAAAAATATCGCCACTTGTCAAGCCGTTGCACAAAGGGGTGGTCTAATTTGCTTCCTGAAGGACCACTTCCGTCCCACACATAATCTTATTGTCATAGACACCTATTGTTTCATTTAGAATTTTGAAAATTTAGTGTCATTGTGTTTAAATAACAAGCTAGGCCGTTGGAAAAGGAGAGAGGAGATGTTGTGTACCTTTTCTGCACAGCTATAAGCAAATGTTAGTTTAAGCATAGGTCTGACGATGGCGTGACCCGATATAGCTATCAACTATATTTGTTAAAAATAATTTTGTAGAACTAAAATAAATTGCTATTTTTTCACCGTGTTATAATGGAGTTCTACCAAGTGAATGCCAATTCAATCAATAGACTGTTATTGTAATTGTAGACAAGTATCAATGTAAGAGATAATTTTCTATAATATCAGATTTTATCATAACCAAATATTAAATATATTCTATCATAAATATATAAGAAAACGCGTTTATAATTTAGAAGTATTAAACCTTCCTATTCTATACATAATTTCACATTTTCAACAATATATCTGGCAGCATCTAAGTAAAATGTGGACAAAAATAATTAAATGCAAGCTAAATGAAACAATGATACATACACTAGCTGAATTTACCAAAATAACTGTTTTTATTGTATTACATACATTGTTATGAATTAAAATTTTCATAACTTCAATTCAAATGTATTTATAATCTACAGAATGTTATATAAGAATGTTTTGACCGTAGAAATTGTTTTAATATTCACAATAAAAAATAAATGTGGTATCATGATTTCGATTAGGGCATAAGATCTTTGCAAAAGAAAAATAATTTGGACACTGAGTGGAAAAAACATGTTTACTATACGAAACAGTTACCTGCTTTATAAATGACTCATAATCGGGCTTATATGATAAAAGACAATACTTAAAAGATGTCTTGAAAATGGGCAATTAAACACTATCAATAATAGTCGTTTGAAAAGAATTGCCTGGGTAGCCATATCGGCTACTTTCAATTTATTGATTGAATTGGCATTCACTTGGTAGAACTCCATCATAACACGATGAAAAAAATAGTAATGTATTTTAGTTCTACAAAATTATTTTTTAAAAATATAGTTGATAGCTATTTCGGCTCACGCCACCGTCAGAACTTTTACGTTGAATATTCAAATAATTTTTGTGAATGTGTTTTCGCTCTATCGTGGCTGTAGGTTTGCTTGCCCGAATATCCGTTTAAGAATATTGATGTGTTCACTTATTTTTATTTACATAAATCATTGTGAAATTTACGTGTGCTTTGAAAATGTCTATCGGTTAAATATTCCTTTTATCTATTCTAAAATAATACATACACTGAGAATTCTTCTACACAATTGATATTTAAGAAAATCTTGCTTGAAAACTATAATAAATTCAATATTTTTTTAACATGAAAAATATAAGTAGATTTTGATGACTAATTTCAGCGACATAAATAATAGGATATTGGCATTTTAAGAAATCAATACCTATAATTTATGTCCTACGGGGTAATATAAGGGCTTACCTTTACCTTGATCGTCGTTTGAGTCAGTGGAGGGCGGCCGCCTGGGCGGCGGGGGCCTCGTTACGAACGGCGGCACGGGCAGAAAAGGCAGCAAGGGGGGCCAACACGGCGCTCTTCCGCCTCCGCCCCACAGCCTCAGCCCCCCGCCCCCCGCCCACACTCCTCCTAGATCCAGTGCGCCTAACGTCGTGATTTCGGCGAGGATCTATGGCTTCTAGACCAGACACAGCATCGGTCTTTCGAAGGGATGAAACTCTCGGCTGTTTTTCACCGAACACTTCTTCAGAATTTATTAATTGATTTTTAAATCAAATATCATTCGTTAGTCTGTCAGAAAATATCCATTTTTTTCAGTTATAAATATTAATGATCACAGTTCACAATTTTTCATATTTTTATTTTGATAAAGTTTCATATAGATCACTATAGTTATTCACTCGAAGATAAAATTAATTATTGAAAACAATAATATTTTTAAAAAGTCTTTTTCATTAAGTTTTACATATCTCATTGCATCACTTTATTATGTTATGTCTAGCAAAAAGTTTTATATATAGTTAATGGCACTCTGAAAATTTGAAATTATTAGATTTAGTGACAGGTAAAAGAAACACATCAGTGGAAACTTGATTCTTAATAACGGCTAAACTATTATTACTTATGTATGAAAAACTATTTTTTTAGTGTCAAATGTCAACTCTTGGTGAAGAAAGTTATATAAAAAAGAAACTATATTTTTTTGTTAATATTTACGTTACAACGAACAAGACCGGTTCTAATCAATTTATAAAATAAGTACTCAATAGTATTTTAAAGCTTAATTGTAATGATTTTTGTAGAAATTTTATTTTTTGTTACAATTATCCGTGTCGTATTTATTTATGTCCGTGCGAATGTCAAAAGGTTAACAATATTTATCCGTAAATCCTGTTTTGAATATAATTTTCTTTTTTTTTGATATTTAATGAGAGCGATATTACGAAGCCGGAAGGATAAACATTTTTTTACAAATGCGTTATTACCGCATCAAAATAATTTGTTACTAAAACGGTTAACAAAAGGATATGAAAAATTCTAAATAAATCTAGATGTATCTGACATAAACTTAGAAAGTTGTTATATGTATATTTAAATAAAAAAAAGGTTATTGAGGATTTTTACAACAGACATCATTATGTGAATAAATAAATACTTGCAAATTAATTAATACAAAAATAAATAGAATTTATTGCTGGCAGCTATTAAAAATAACATGAATATTTATGACATAAAATATGACAAGTTATTTGTAAATAAATATTGTCGATTTTTATTCAACAAAATAATATTTTATTAGGAATTTGATGTACGTGGGATGTTGGATATTATGTCATATTAAGCAAGACTTGACAAGCATATTTTTATTTGTATTTAATTTTTTTTTTACTGCGCAGAAAAAAGATATCTGATCTCAGAAGGTATGTTTTTAATAATCATATCGTTGTACCGGGCAAAGCTGGATTCCAGAATTTATTTTCAGTATATTTTGGAATTATTACAAACAAAAATACCGTTTTTATACTCCTGACTAAAATATTTGAGAAGCATTGAAAAATAATCAACCTACATTTTATGACAAAAGGATATTTGCGTATTATGTTGAAGTACATACTGACAAGCACAGTTTTCCTATTTAAAGAATAGCCGTTGATTTTTTTAGCATCTTATATAAAAATATGACTACTACTGTACTAAAATTGAATACATAATATTTTTATCTATAAATGGTTCATTTAAAATTAACGCATGACTTAGTTGTGGCTATAGAAATTATCTATTAAAACTTAGCGCTAATACCTAAAGTTGACAATATTTGTAATACAAGTATTTTACAACTTCTAAATCAATAACAGCTATTAAAAATTTAACATTTTTTTAATTATTGGAATTAAACTTTCTTATAAATCACAATTGAGATTCTATTTATTACCAGCATAAAAAATTCAAGGTTACCTTATAGAAAAAAATTCACAGATACTCTCAAGTTTTATTTCCTTAAGGTAGGATTTATACTTAGGCAATATGAATAATATTGTTTTGAATTTTTCTTCTGTAGAAAATGAATCAAAGTAATTTCATTACAACACACACATTTTTGTTCGTAAACTAATTTTTTAGATAAACGTCTTCAGATTCAATTCCCACCAGTATAATTGAAAATTTAAATGAAGCAAGGATCTAAATACAATAAATAAAACCAACACAATCAAATACCTTTTACTTAGTTAATCCTTCTTTTGAATACTATACATGTATATATTAGTTGCAAAAATTTGAGTGTTACTAGAAAAGGGTAGATTTGTTATCAAAACACACTACGACAGTTTCCAAGTACAAGTAAAATAAACACTGAATTTTATTGTTTTGTTTTTCAAAATATTAATGTTTTATTTTTTAAAAATGTTAAACTTTCAAAGTTGTTCATTATTATATAACCAACATCACTTCTTTAAACAGTTCTGATTTCGAAATTAGTTTTGTTTAAAAAAAAACAGTTCCGAATTCAAAATACGAACTAACGTAACTGTCAGCGAAAGACGCGCCGCGATTTTACCGGATGTGAACTTTACATTTCATATTTGGACGTGCGGAACATTTCCCGCGCAACCGCCTCCAAGTACTGACTTCCACATTCAAATTCGAAAAGCTCGGGAACGTTGTATAGCAGTGTCCCTCTCGCACACGGCATGCTCTCGTTCATTCAGCGCGCCGGCTTTGATTCGAAAAGTGGTTTACATACAATATGATGAGTTGTTTGTCTCTGTCTAACGCGAAGGCTTGGATATAGAGCTTGTGAGCTTTGCATTTTCTTTCCTGGTCACTCGTCCCCACCATCCTATAGGTTCAATGTATGTTGAGGGTGTAAACAGGGATTTTAGATGACGCTTGAACGCAATCAAAACAAAACGTATAAAGTATTTAATTTAGTTTTCGAAATTTTATGTAATATAACAAATTTATTTTTCATTATTTATAAGGATCTCAATTCACAACTTTATTCTCAAACCCAACATGACGATTTAAAAAAAACTAAACATTTTTTATGATATGCAATTAAATTTGTAAAATTTGTAAAAACCTAAGCTATCAATTGAATTTAAATATAAAATTATAAGACTGCGTGTTTTCATATTTATTATAAATATGTTGATTAAATTGTCATTTATTTGGTAGAGCTCAAATATAATGGTTTTGACGATGGCACTATGCTGAAATAACTATCAGTAAGCACTCTTTAATACTGCAAAACTAATTTTCGATTTGATTATAATATAAGTAAACCATTTTAAAGTAAGATTCAAGCCCACAATTAGTTTTGAGAGGTTTTTATTTGATACTGAAATAAATAAATTGCTTACAAAACATTATGATTTACTATGATTTTCAATTAACCACATAATGGTTAGATGTTCTTAGCTCTAACTCTAAGCCCCCTGAAAACTTTGAAGACAATTTATTATTGATTGTCATATCTCAATCTTTTCTATACTGGTTAATTAATTAGGGATGTAAAACATTAAATATAAGGGTGCCTATTATATATTGTCGAATCAACAAACAATAAGATTATATTTGAAATTAAAACTATTTTATAAGAATCAAAATTATCATTGAATCAAAATTATCATTGAATCAAAATTTAATTTTATATTTTATTAATTGACTGATTAATTTATAAAATGCAATATAGTCTCTGGTAGTCGATCTGTCCTAATATTTTTTTTTAAGAATTAGTATTTGAAATTTTAAATGTTATTTATTATTTAACATGAACGCAGTTAATCAGTCGTCAGTAAACGATTAAATATTTTACATTATTTTTTATCCTTCAAAACATATTTGGCAATTGTTCAATGAAATTCTGTAAATGGGTGGTGCATTTTAGCTAAAGACCGCTTGACACTTGCCACGCCGCTCGGTGTGAAAATGACAGCTCTATCAAAAAATCTTGACGGCGTTTTTAACTGGGCGTGGTGATGTAAGCCATCCGGTTCAGCCCACCATCATGGCGGGCCGACCCTCGCTCAAACGCCATTGGCCGCAAAACCGACCCGGCCTACGCGTGCAGCGGTAGTGGGGGTTACAATGAAATCTCGCCGAGAAGGAGAGAATGAGATCGCTCTTCGACAGACTGAGTCTGAAATTTTCAAATTTGGAATGTGCTCCGCCTCAACACTAATTGATTACTAATTGATTAAATTCCGATATGACTGAATTAATTTTGCAAATTCCAGTTTTATCGATGCAATTAAAAATATGTAAATACGTCTTTTTAAGCTGACGAATCAAACAAATAAATATATATGTAATGTATACATTTAAACACTTCCATTACAAATTAAGAACAGTAATTAATCGTGCTGTGCAAAAAAATATAAAAATCAATTTTAGCCCAACGAAAGTAATTCGGAATTTACAAGTATCAAATAAATTTAATGTTGAATTTGTATCTTACACAATTGAGCGGACCAACGCAGCAAGCGCTCTATGTACCCGTAATAAGTTAAGTCACCACATTATACAAAACTAAATAAATTGAATAATAAAATATGAGCGTTCATATAAAGCGTATTGAAATCAAGTGCCATGCTCACAATGCTGATTGCGCTCATCAGTTGATAATGCTCGCGACGAGCGAAACCGTTTCTGATCACAACATATATTGTATGAACAGTACTAAAAATATATTTTTTTCTTATTGAAAATAAAATTATAAGTTTATTGCTATTGCAGCGTAGAAACGATTTACAAAAGGTGAAATTTAAATTGTAAATTTAACTGAAACCTCGTATGATTCCTAATGTTTTGTCACTTACGACACGGGTTTCGCCTTTAAGCATATTTAAGCATTCTTTCATACGGATACAACAGAACTGACAGTTCAGTTCTTTTGTTCTATTGCTTCCGTGTGATATAATGCCTGAAATGCCGAAAGGCGAAATCCGATTCGATTATGACAAAACATATGAAATCGTACAAGGTCTCAACAATTCAAATTTGATATTGAAATTCTATCAAGCACCTTCAGTTGATATCATAAATTGTAGACGGTAACATCAAACAAAAATTTTAAAATAACAGCAAGTTCAGGCAAAATCTACTTCATTCAATACATTAAAAATTGTATTCGTATGAACTTAATCTCATCCTATTTATAGATATATTATATCTTATGATCTCGTAGAATATGTCAATATCAGAATCAATACTGTTGAAAATTATTATCGCACTTACCCTTGGCATCTCCATTGGAAGTCTGGTTCAACATTTTTAAGGAACAAACAATGGCCGCGATTTCGTAAATAATTATCAGGAACATACAATTCGTTTTAATCAAGTACAGCAGAACTATTATTTTGGCCTTGAGTAGTTCGAAAGAAATATATATCAACTTTCACAAATATATGATGGCACTCGAACTACTTTCTACACACTCTTTAATTAACTTATAATTTGTTTTACATTATATTTAAATCTTATGTTCTTTGCAACTCTTTAAGTAATTGTTTTTTATTTCTACTTTTTCTAGTATATTATTTCCCGATAATTCGAAAACAGTTTTTCACCATTACACTTGCTACTTACGACTTTGCTTAGCTTTTTGTATTATTTTCTTATTTAATTTATAAAGTATTGATTAGAAAATATATATATATATCATTAAAGATGAATATGTTGATAGCCGGACTTCAACTCCGTTAACCAGACCAAACGTGAGATAGCGAATAGGAGTACTTGATGAGTATTAGAGAATGATATATCATAGAAGAATAATTAAACTGAATCGATTATGTTGAATATGTGACGTCACTGTGTCAATCCAAAAATGATGGTTGAAATTTTTATTTCAAATTCATTCACACTTTTCACACCATTCCGCCAAGGTACCAAAACTAATTACATACAAAAATGAAAGCTCAAGCCCAACATAATACTTAGTTTCTATAACGCATTTAATGTAATCTAAATATTAATTGAATGTATGTATGATGCTATTTTTAGGTGTATACAAACATTAATTAGCAAACATAGTTCACATTCCAAATTGAGAATTGCTTGTTTATGATAATGTCATTTTTTTAACCATGCCAATTGGCAGTGTATAAATCATATGACGTCATAATAAAGGTATCTAAGTACTTGAGTGAGAGAACAGTAGCCCAATCTCTCTTTTTAGAAAAAAATGTATAGATAGATAAAGTTAGAATATGGTGATCTCATCACTTTGACTACGTTCCTAAAAATATTTTTTACAGTTACAAATTATTCAATAATTTTAAATATAATATACCAATAGATGACATTTGTGTTTGTCGACGAAAACTCGACGGTAGTAGGGCTACGAGTGTCGCTCGTAATTTTAATGAAAAGCACTGGTTATATGTAGAGAAATTTCAGGCATCAAATATTCCATAAAGTTTACTAATATTTGTAGAATAAAGTGGTAAAGAAATCACAGAGTATTATTTTTTCGAAATTATAATATTCATACTGCCGTTAGTTTTTTTTACTTACGGCAACAGAATAATATGTGAATAGTGTATTACCCATTTACCTTTACGGTGAGGTAAAGAGCAAAACGACGGTAGAAGAAGAGAAAATTGGAAAAACGACTTTAGTTGGGAAAAGGAGATAAAGGGACGCTGCTTAAAGTGGTAAAAGTGTAATGTTTAAGCCAAACTTTCTATTTGGCCGGGAATTACCGGGTGAGGTATTTTATTTTTTTTATTTTCCATTTATACATTAGCGCCTTCCGCTTGATTCGGGCTGCAACGGCGGAGAGCCTTTTTGGGAAACGGTTTAACGGTTTTCGTCGCGAATTAAGAAGGGTTTATTTTACAGATAGCTCGGTTTACCCGCCCACCCGAATACCTTTAAGGGTGGTTGGCAACCCGGCAATCAAAATGGAAAAGTGTACAACACTCAAATTTCTTTAGCGTGATGTTACTAGAATATTAAATTAATTTTGAAAATCAATCAGTGTCTTTCTTGCTATTGTATTAAAAAAGACTTCTTATAGAGCATTACACCAGACGTAGTATTTCGTGAACTGGCTGTTATTCAGGGAGACGCTGATTTTTTTTTTGTTAAATTAAATTAAAAACGGAGAAAATTTCTTCTAGTAATTCAATTCCTATTACTGAACCCCATAGCACAAGGGACTTCAAAACTAACACAAATATAACCCATAGTATACTATCGATTGTACTATTGCATCATTTGATGGAGCACCTGAAGATGCCGATAGGCGAAACTCGGATTGTTAATGAAAAAACATGTGGAATCCTATAAAATTTAAACAAATCAATTTTATATTGAAATTTCATCAAGCACCTTCAGTCAATATCGTAAATAAAATTTATATTAATAAAAGAAATTATTTCATAATGGATATTGTAGTTCATTCATTCATGTAGTTCATTCATACAGTTTATAAAATATATTTATCCAAATAAAATAAAAGTATTAAAAAAGTGATATTATAAGAAAATAACCATAAATACGTTTGATGATTATATACATTTGAACAGCACTTTTTAGCATTGGCCAATCACCTAACTAAAGTTTTGGCACCCATATAATATTAAAACGGATTGATTTTTCAATTATTTTCCGAGACCCGCCATTAAATCACGCGTTCGATAAAAAAAATTAATCTGCCCAAAATGGTGATCTTGATAACGAAGAGATCATTCGCAAAAGTGGTCACGGACTTAAAGCCATCCGCGATAATTTTATCGGCCAGAAAGTTAATGGCCGCATTTGATACGAACGCCAAAGTGAAATGGGCAGAGAATTAACGACCGCTTTCGAACGCGTTCCAAATTTGATTTGAATTAATGACTTTTTTTGTTTGTTTTTTTATTTTCAATAAATGGCGAAGTTTTTTTTTATCACAATTTGTATATGTAGATATTATGGAAGCGATGATTGCAATTAATTTCAGCCGCGCCCACTCCCCACGTGTACAATTGAATACATTCTACGACTAATGAAAATATTTATGAATCAGTTAATCAACCACTTTCTTTAGGGAACGTTAAGAGATGGCAGTTTCTGAAATAAATTAAAGTAATATATTCAACGTCTCAACCAAATCTGTGATCGACTGGTCACCGTAATTGGTTATATTACACCGTAATTAATTTATTTTTCAATCGATTTATAGAAATATTTGACATATGATATCTAAAATTACTATCCACCCATTTTTTGGTAAAAACAGGGCATTGTTGATACGATTAGCTAACAATCAACCTTTTCCTAGTCTTACCGTTGTAAACCTACATATTCTTATTGAAAAATGAAAGGTATAGGAACTGAATAACAAACAGTTCTCTTAGATCTTTTTTTGATATGCTACCATTTGGAGACCATATGCACCACATTGTGAATGGAAACAATTTATTATTTATGCAAAAATATACCAGATTTATTTCAGAAATATATTTATGTTCTAGTCTTATGGTATATATTTTTTTCTATGGTATTTCTCTTGTATATAACAGAAGTAAGCCGTGATAATTATAATGAATGCCCGAAGATATCGAAAGGCGAAATCCGAGTCCTGAGTAACAAAACACGTGGGAATGTAGCAGGTTTCAGAAATCATATTTGATATTGAAATTCAATCAAGCAAAACCCTCAGTCGACATCGTAAATTATTCCGAAAAATTTTGACTTTTAAAAATAATCAGATTTGAAATTTTTATCTAGACTACAAATAAGTATCAATGTATCATCAAAATGCAAATTTATCAGTACTTCAGTTCAAAATACTGTAGGCTTTATAACACATTATGTATGAAAACAGTTTATCGTTAGTGAATTCTCATATTTTTCTAAAATACCAAAACATCGTTCAGAAACAAAGCCTACACGGTTATGTACTTTGGTTTTGAACCACCCTTTGATTCCGCGTTTTACACGATTTATCACAAAGATAAATGTATTAAATCTATAATGTTATAAAGAAAAGAATATTTAATTTTCAGAAATAGTCATCGGTAAACACTACTTAAGCTTACACGTACACACATTTAAGCTTCCTGGCAACGTAACGAATTTATATCATACCATCTCAGTTGCTTGTTTTATATTGCATAATGTTAAGTCTTTTATTTGTCATTCAAATAATAAAATAATTTGTTACAAATTATTCCAAATAAGCTATTATTCTACTAGATCATTTCCAAATTCATTATTTTCTGTTGGTATTCAACGGCCGTATTCAGTCTTCTAGCTTTTTGTGGCCCTCCTTTCCCTTCCCGTCCATTCCACACTTTTATTTCTATCGCAACTTCCTTCTTCTTTTTTCATCTACCTACCCTTAAAAATACATTCGTCTCGCTCCTTCACGATAATTAGGGTGCACATACATTGAAAAAATACGATTCAACTAAAAATGTAAAACTTTTTTTCCTTAACTAGCATCTCGTACTGAAAGCAGCCAGTCTTAATCTTAAGCTTAATTACCCCCCCCCCCCCCCTTTAACTCACTTTTTATTTTAAATTTTTAAAAATGATTTAAATCACCGTCCTGTATTATATTGTCGTAGAGGTACTACACCCCTACGCCGTAGCAACCAAATATCTTAAACACATTTTTGAAACAACTCGTCTCAATAAATATGACTATTTCTTCTTCACTACACAATATTCACAATTTTATATACATACTAAGATAAAAGTATGAAATAGTCAATTATTATTTAGCAAATATCATTGTATATTATTTTAGCATACATGGGTAAATAAAAAATATAAAATTTTTCAATATATAGTATAATACACAAAAAACACGCGAATATCTGTAGATGTGTCACAAGAGGTTTTTCTAAGCAGTGTCATAATGGTATTTGTGAACAAACATCTAGCTGCTATTTTTCGGGAAACTGTACAAACGATTTTCAATTTTTAATACATATTCATGAATTTTATTTTGTAAGTTTACGTTACCACCCATAAACAATTATACTTACCATAGCACCGTAACAACGCCAATGCCTAAATTATCTAATATTATAAATATTTATTCTAGCAGAACCTGATTGAAAAATAAACTAGAAAATAACTAATAAATCACAATGACGACACTCTTATATGATAGATTGCCAATTAGCCGCTAGGAAGAGTTTGCGGTTTCATGAGTTTTCATTTACAACTGATTGAAATTTAGAAAGAAAACTGATAATCACTCACATTGGTTTTTAGAAAAAAATGTGTTTTACAAAATGTAGAATAAAACGACAGGCATTTAAAATTGTTTTAATCAGAAAATGTTATCGATTTTTATTTTGTCATCGTTTTTCTTCTAGCCTGTCTTCAATTGGAAGAAGTTAACTGAAAGATTATAAAAACAATATCAGTTGATGATTTGAAAATTCAACAATTCAAATTCATCTTGAAATTCCATCAAGCGCTTTAAGTCGATTTCATGAATAATGAATTTTATAATCTACCGACATAAAATATAAATCCGAAGCTATATTCAAAAAAGCATCATAATCACAGTTACACAAAATGTGGTGACAGCACACTTTTTGAGAATCGAATCACGTTTTGCCAGTTACTCCTCATTACGCCTCCTTCAAAGGATATAAGTCGCTGTGAAGTTGTGAACAAAACTTGCACCGAAACGTATCTACACCAGCCCAAGTATAACACCGCCCTCTTTCATACTCTATTTTGTTTTTTTTTTCATTCTGGTAAATAACTCACAGCTTTCCGAAACGTTATTTACTCTTCAATGGCATATTGTCCACTAACCACCGCTTGCTTAACCGTCATTTTTTATTATTTTTAGGACGTATGAGTACAACTTGTAAAATAATTTTGTTAAAATAATTTACCTAATCATCTAATGATTAGTTTTATACTAGTTTTTAGAAAGATGTTTCATTTCAAGCGACGTACCAAAATTGAAAGAAAAATGTATTTTAGTTCTGAAAAAATCTTTTATTTGAAATGTATTCTTTTAGTTCTACCAAAAAACCTAGAATTCAAATACGTCTTTATTCATCACCGTGTTATAATCGGGTTCTACCAAGACCAAGTAAATGCCAATTCATCCAATACAAAAATACGTCTAACAAAAGTCATTTGACACAGTATATAATGATAAACACTTAATAAAATGTTTTATTTTTTTATTAGATGAGAACAAGTTAGTTTATAGTTTCAATCAAATAGCGATGTGTCTACTTTAAAATTCACTTACTTGTATGCATACTTTTAGGTGACTTGCAACTAAAAGCATGCATACGAATCAGAAATGGAAATGATATACGATAGACAAAATCTACTATTGATAAAACGGTTATTTTTTGAGTTAATCACAAAAACGCCGTTAACTAAAATAATATTGTAGTGGATATGATGTGGTTTTCCTTTAAGCGACTCATGTATATGCCACGTTTTAAAAGTCTACTTTTTTGTTCAGAAGAAAATTTTTGCCAAATGTTTTTAACATATTTATGAAATTCTTAATAATTTTCTGTACACTAATTTCTTTGCTATTGAATTACTTTAACTTTTATTTTACTTGTTATTATTTAATTTGTAATTAAAAATTATTAACTTTGATTAAGAAGTGAATTAATTTATTTCGACTGAATAAATATTCATTTTTACTGTTATGTTTGCATAAAATAACAAAACAACGTGTTTCGATACTAAGCGAGACATTTTCATAAAACCTTTCCACTTAATGTTAAAAAAGCTCTATTTCACGAAACAAACTTAAACATCGAATGCAATATAAAATGTTTCGTGTATTTCATATAAACATCTCAACAGAATTATCAAATTTTTTTACTCGATTCGAAATTTTCGTTACATGTAAAAACACTATTTTAAAAACTCGAAAAGAAATAAACGTAGCCACATATTTCTTTCGACTTATACGAGGCCAAAATGGGAATTCTCCAATCCTTAAAAATATCAAAATGTATGTTCTGAATTTTTTTTTTTGAGAAATCGTGGACATGGATTTTTTTGTTCTTCCAATCTAAAGAACCTGTCTGCCAATGGTAAAATGATGGTTGGCTTTAATAATAAATTTTTCACACAAAGTAACATAAAACCTTAAGCTAATGGGTTGATCTTAGTCTTTAAAGTATTGAAGATATCGAAGCGTCATCTATAAGTTATAAATAACAAACTACAATTTTAACAATTAATAAATGTTAAAGGTGTAGCATATATATTTTTTTAAATACATTCAAGTAGCTTGAAGCCAGTTACTGGAAGGGTACTAATTAATAACGTATTAAGATTATTAAGACATCGAATGTTTTTGACGTAAAAAATATTCACTAATGACGGCATGTGAAATACTCTCCTACCTATCTATTTAAAGCAGCAATTATCTCTGCCGTTAATAAATAATAATGAAGATTAAAAAATAAACATCGGTAGGTATTTTGCTACCTCGTTAAGGTGTGATTTATCAAATATTGCAAAACCGTTTCGGCAAATAAACAACATATTTATGATATTGACTGAAGGTGTTTGATGGAATTTCAATATCGAATTTGAATTTTTACAACTTTGATGCATGTTTCGCCCTTCAACACCATCAGGCATTCTATCACATGGATGCAACAAAACTATTTTACGTCAGTTAAGAAAGTTATTATATTAAAAATGGCACGAAAAACAATATTTGATGTTTCTATGTGGTTTCAAATATAAAAATTGGAACAAATATAATTAACAAGATCGTTAATGTAAAAAACACAGGTGATTGTGCCAATTATTATTAGATTAATGTTATTAAATTTATTTTAGCTGCCATTTACTGCTCGCTTTGGGGTCTGTATTTTTCTGTAATTAATTAATGCCTTCGGTATATAGACAGACGATGCTAACCGTTTATAATACGTCAGTACTGTTGCACCCGTGGGATAGAATGCCCGAAGATGCCGAAAGGCGAAACCCGGCTCGTTAGTGACGAAACATGTGGAATCATACAAAGTTGTAACAATTTAAACAACACATCATTTTAAATTTAAATATTGATATAATTTGAATTATTTCATTTCAGTACACTTTCATCACTCAATACACGAGCTTTCCCGTTTCTTATATTCTGGCATCTTTGTACTAAAATGCCTGAAGATGACGAAAGACGAAATCTGATCGTAGTTAATAAAACTTGTACATATTGCCGAAATGTACATAGTTCAAACGATTAAAATAAAATCTAACATCCTCAGTCGATATTGTAAATTATATAAATATTAATTAGAGAAAAAAAACATCGTTGTCAGATGTACAGTGAGATGACGTGATACCAAAACAGATGTAAACCATGTTTTGAATATTATGATATTTAATTTCGTTTAAGATAATACGAAAATAATTTTATACGACCCGTACAAATACGTTTATCTATCTATATATATAAAAATGAATGTCTGTCTGTATGTCTGTCCTTTATAAACTCCTACACCATTAATCCAATTGCGATAAAACTTTGTCGAATTATTGCTTAGGCTACCGGGCAAAAGATAGGATACTCAGAATTCTTTTTCAGAATTCAGAAAAGTTTCTTTTTTTTGAGTGGAATTGCAACGCATGCAGGGTACACGCTAGTACCTTAATAAAAATGTACTACAGCGCTCTCTGCATTTTTTTTGATATCGGATTAAATTCTTATAGATTCCTTCATATACCAAAGAAGACAATTTTATACGAAAATTTCTATTGTCTATGTCACTATTTCGTATTTGAAAAACAGAACGTATACCGTACAAAAAGAAGTACCGTAAATTAATCATTTTTTTTTCTTCTCTACTATAATACTCACTACTGATTCGCTAATCAGAAATATTTAATTACTCCTTTTTACAGGATTTTTCTTTTGTAATATCTGATATGATTGACCATCAAACACTTTCCTATCTGTATACTGTGTGTAGCCGTATATATTAAAAAAAACATTAACTAACTGGCTGCGTCATCAATCAAATTTGGAATAGCGATTCCCGCCAATCGTTGGCCCCGCCCACATGTCACACCTAGTAATAAATTATAACGAAAAAAGAACAATCCAAATTAAATAGATCCAGTTCCGAAATAAACGTCGGACAGTCATTTTTCAAACGCAGTTTTGTGTCATGGGTAGATAGGTAGGTACTTTTTCTGTTAAATTGAACCGGCATCATTGTGTTGCGTAAGTGGGCATTGTGCCTACCTATGCGGTTGTAATTTAGACGAAAAAATTTCCTAAAAATTAATATTCTTAATCTTCGCCAGTGGCAACATTGGGCAACTGAAATGGAACAATAAATAATATCGTCTTAAAATGTTTGATAAATGACTATCCATCATTGAGAAAAAGAACACTTTATTGACGCATTCATATTTTTTTATTTTATTTCACTTTCAGTCGATATAATCTTTTGGCATCTAAATTTTTACATATTGATTGAATTGGCATTTACTTGGTGGAACTCCATTATAACACGATGAAAAAATAACAATGTATTTTAGTACGACAAAATTTTTAGTACAAAAAAAAAACGCCATCGTTAGTTCTGCATTATCGCACGCGATAGTTCTGACGATGGTGTGAACCGAAATAGCAATCATCTTTAGCTTATGAAAAATTTGTAGAGCTAAAATACTTTGCTGTTTTGTCACCGTGCTAAACTTTGATAATTTCACCTACCTATCTTACAATATTACTTTGCAATATTCTCACTTATTGCAACGGAACTTTCATTATAATTATCTTCAGTTTTAACATTTTGAAATTGGAAGCATTAATTATTTCAAATTTAAATCATCTTAAAATTCTTCGAAAAAATATGGTATCAATAAATGCATCTGTCATACTTATTTATTGGTATCATTTATTTTCTAGCCTTAAAACTGGATTTCATGACAGCGTACAGTATTTTTTCAACGTTTTGTCAGAATGTAACCTGGCTCTATTGAGACTAAGTCGTCCATTCGGTGAAATAAACAACTTTATGAAACATATTATACACTTCCAATTTCGTCTACAAAAAGGAATATTTTGTTTTATACATGGCGAAATACTCTTTTTGGTCGTATGTAATATCCAAATCAAGATTTTTTAATATTGTTTTCGCAACTAAAATGTTGTCTATTGTTGATTTCTCATTCTAAATCCATAAACTTCACAGTGGGAGAGCTTAAAACTAAAAAATAAACACTTGTTTACTGT
Organism: Himalopsyche japonica; assembly: GCA_028555115.1. Classification (NCBI taxonomy): domain Eukaryota; kingdom Metazoa; phylum Arthropoda; class Insecta; order Trichoptera; family Rhyacophilidae; genus Himalopsyche; species Himalopsyche japonica. Next base: position 1,515,155 of record JAHFWJ010000446.1, on the reverse strand, counting down.
TTACCCAGCTGAACCGCTATACATAATGAAATATTGTTAAAATCGTGTAAAAACCTCTTTCGTTGAGAGGTTTTTCTTCTTTTCAACTATTTTCTTGAAATTTTAAACGACACAATATTTTGAGCTGTCAACAAAATAAAATATAAAAGGGTGTGGAGGGGGTTTGATATTCTTTGCACGCGACCTCAATCAATCACTTGAGTTACGGGCTACGAACTGTTCAGTGGCGTGCTGAAAACAACAATATATCGAGATTTGCTAGTATATATTTTAAAAAGAATTAATTTGGCGTTTATTTTTATATTCAGCTTACGATATCTTTAGTGCGGCCATAATGATTCGGAACGCGTAAGCCAATCAACATCCATACTTTATTTGCTAATAAATCGTTATATAGAAGTTATTTATGCTGCACCATTTTATATACACACAAAAAAACAATTGGATTTTTAATATTTTCAGTGATTCATGCAACACTGAGGTGTTTCCAATGACTAAGCTTTTCTTTTCTTGCAATGGAATTAATATTCATGAAATTTTCAGTAGCTTTATACAATATTAACCTGGACTATCGTTTTTTTTAAACACATTTTCTTCGCATTTATGGTTTGACTATCTTGCAATTTAAAATAAAAAGTAATCAAAATTCCCCAGTCCCATTATTGATTTAAATGTTTCAGTAAATATATACATACTTAACTTGTGTTTTACTCAATTATTGTGAAGCTCCACATATACTCAATTTCATTATATAATGACGATCAGCAACTATTCCTGTTAGTTCATTGCTTAATTGGTAAACAAGTTTATTATAACACTTTTTAAAATGAATTCAAAAACTGAACTACTGTATTTAAAACTCGCCTTGAAATTTATTAACTGTAAGAGATTATTCTATTTTACATGCATAAAAGAAATCTGTTAATCCTTCACACAATTTTTCCAGACTATAGTATGTCGATATTAAAAAGAGAGTTCCAGCTTCTTCAAAATAGAGTAAAATAAAATAAAACATAGGTTACGATTTATTATTGGAAAATAAAATGTGTATATTATAATAATAGAAAAAATAATCGAGGATGAGAACAATTAATTATTGTTGAAATCGAAATTATTTAAAAATACATTTATATAAATTTTGTTTTGTTAATTAATATTTTTCAATCGCTTACTCTTAGCTTGACTGATATGCAAATATTAATTACTTTACTTTTTCCACAAACATTGCTTTTTGTTTTTTTTTTTTATCATTACGGCAATGTTATACAAATAAATATTCTGTCCCCTCTATGCGCAAGCCACTGTGTCGTCTTTCGACGACGAACGCCTCGCCAACTTGAATCCATCAAAAATATTCAAAAGTTCTCACCGGCCGCCGATTTTTTAAAGCTATGGCGTTTATTATTTTACCATTTGTCCCCCCCATGATTATGCTTCACTTTTTTGGGTGATAATTATGCATTATGGATGATGTTTTAATATTGATGGCGTTAAACGAACAAACGAGCTTTGAATACCAGTTCATCATAATAAAAATAAATAATGTTTGGTTTAATCGTAAATGAAGATAGTTATTTAGTAATCACACAGTTTATTTTAACCAGTTAGTACTATTAAGACGAAAAATCGTTTTTGCGTGCATGCAACACTGAGTTGATATTTTTCTCCTATCCATAAATTCAAGTATAGACTAAATTGAGTTTCTCAATCTATCTTATTTTAACAAAGCAGCTTTTAAGAGAGATTAACAAATGAGTCGCGCTTAATTCAAATTGGTTTTTTTCCAAACTATAATATATACTTTGACAGTCTGCCGGTATCAACAAAACAATGTTTAACATTGTATTATATTATATAACTTCCAACTAAATTTTCAGTTGATTTCTTACACTATCCGCTATTGGCATAATAGTGTTATAGTAATAAGAACAGTGATTCGCGACAACTCTCATGTTTCTTAATGAACAAAAGAGTGACTCTTGTTCATTTTCTATTTAGATTCGCTAATGCACGATTTTTAGTTAAATATCTCCCAAAACTAATCCGTACCCTGCTAACTAACCTTAAATATACAATATTTCCAAAATTGGTTCCTTAGTTATTGATGATTATTTGGACAAATCATGCTATTTTTATATAATAATTATTTTTAACAGCAAAATTTTGATAATGTTAACACAATTATGTTTTTGAATTCATTGATCACTACACTATAATTTGTTTTCTCAGTAGTTGAGACGTAAGCATCTAATCGGTTAAATGTCGAGCGTAACACGAATTGTTTTAGTATGAACCAATTTTAAATATTTGCTGATAAAGTCATTCGAGGTTCATATATTTTTTAAATTATAAATAATTGAAGGTTAATGTTTTAATAAAATAATAAAACCTTAAAAATTAAACGAGTTATACATATGTTAGGAAAAAAACATAAAGGCTAAAGTTGCACAAAACCATCTAAAAAAGACAACAACATTTCTTAGAATTTAAAACAAAAAGCTACCGGACTTAGATATTTGCAACTTACTTCAATATGAAATTGGTGACTGTTAAACATTTTAAAAATTTTCGTCACAGAATCAAGTAAATGCATTCTAATTGTTCATTATCTGTTTAAAATATTTTGTGAGAACATTACTTTTATTTTGAGCAAGAAGACGTCATTTACTCATCGATGGAGTAAAGATTTTGTGACGAAATGTGACTTGAATAGGTAATATATGACATAGGCATTCAAAAGTAGAGCATCATAGACAACCTCCCCACATGTAAACACATTTGTCTCGGCAAGAATAATCAAGCATGATTGCCACCCTGGGCATGTCGAAATTAAAAGGGCAAACACATGACCCGGCCGGCATCAAACCGCAGGTCACGGATCCGCAAACTTAAGCCAACAACACTCGGAGGGCCGCCGCTTTGGCCCAATCTGCGCTACGTGCTTTAAAATAATGTCGAGTTAAAAAGGACATAATGAAATTAGGAACAAACAATATGGCGGCCGGGAGGTGTTTTGCGCGGCAAAAAGGACCGGCGTGTCGTTACAGTAATGGCCGACAGTTACGAAGTTTTCCGTGCGCCCGCTTGCTAACCACATTTTAAACTAAGTATTATAACTATAATGTAAAATAGAAAAGACTATTATGAATATAATAATATTGTTATACATATTATCATTGACTCCATGATTCCTTCATAACCTTAGCTATCTCATTTTGTGTTGTTGAATTGGTCTTTTGTTTTAACGAACCTGTTTTTTTTTAAATATATATATATATATACAATCTTATCTCTTCAAAATATGCCAATCGCTTAATTTTCCAAACGCGGCTACGTAGCCGTGAGTACAACCACTTTTGTTTCCAATATTTCCTAAGCAGTTAAATAACATCACGAATAGGGAAGAATTAAAATCAAGTATTATGATACAAAACAACCAAAAAACTTTATTCGGCAAGGGTTTGTTTTGAAGGTTTTTTGACTCACCGTGACAATTGAAGTAAAAACTATCAAAAATCATGCTGACGTAGTTTATAAAATTATATATACATTAACTCCTAAAGTCCCAGAAGTCTTTATAAAATTGAAGCATATTAATTATATATAACCCTGCCGAGCCGCGTGAAGTATTTTCTAAGACCTATTATAAAAAAAAATCATAGATATTTTCACGAAAAATCAGGCTTATTTTAACAAATAATTACCGTCTATACGATAATTCTGACACAATTAACTCTTTTTTATTTATACTACTGTCATATATCAATACTATTCAATCAACCGTCTCAAAAGTTTAGATGTAGGCAGTCAGTGTGTTTTAACTTTCCTATTATTATCTTTTCATCACTTGAAAACAATTACTAGCCCAGCGAAATTGTTTCTGAAATCAAAATAAAACATTATATGATGTTTTACCCTTTTACCTCTACTGGTGCGTAAAAAAATATCAGAATTTCTGGCTGTGTCGTCGCTTTGGCACGACAGAGAGGATCGTTAACAGGAAACCGCTTGCTTAATTCCACCTAGCACCCAACACCCTGTGTTCTCGTCCCACTCTAGACACTTATATGTATTATACTGACACGTTGTTTACTTGAGAGGACTTTATTTATAATAACAACGTGAAATATTTTTGTCAAAACATCGTCACCAATTTTTGGTTCTTTAAACAAGTTGTAAACAAACCGTATAACGTTTTTATCAAGTCTTTTATTTAAGGGCGTTATTTAATTTTTCGACACAGTTTATTCGCAGAATTTATTACTATTACTTGGCACTTGAAATAACTCTATATAACAAAGAAAAAAATAGCCAAGTATTTCATTTAAGAATGATTGTGTAACGTTTCGGATTTCGGTAACTTAAAAAATTGTGTAATGATTAAGCAAATAAATAACATGATACCAAAGAAGCTATACCACAATGTTACATTAAACAATTCGTGTGAAACTAAATTTATCAATGCTTTTTTTGTTGAGAATCATCGTAATGTGGTCATTTACTTACATTTAAATTGTATACATACATATAAATAATTCTTATCAAGGATAAAGTCGATTTATTGATAACCAATCACGACACAATATAAGACACCACAGAATCAAATTTGAATTCGTGAAACATTGTACTATTCCACATTTTTGTCACCAACGACCCAAGTTTCGCCTTTAAGTACCTTCAAGCATTCTATAAAACAAATGCAACAAAACAGGCAGTTCACAATCTCATGATGCCGAAAAGCGAAACCCGAGTCAACAGTGACAAAATACGTATGATTTTACACAGTTCCACAATTCAAATTTAATATTAAAATTCCACCAAGCACCTTCAGTCGATATCATAAATTGATAAAAAATTCTAGACTATATTCTAACAGCTATGCACGCTAAGATGCTATATTGACGAGAGATGTATCCGCGAAATCAAAAATAACGTGCTGAAGCGAGATCGAAAAATCAACCTCGTCATTGTTGCCGAAAACAATATCGTCGCCAAATCGACGACCCGTAATCAAAGGGTTATATCGATTGATGCAGGGACATATTAATTGATCAAAAATATCTTTTCTTGGCATCTAGTGACGTAATAATTAATTAAATCGATAGGAACACGTGGCACGCAAGCAATTTTTAGCATTTTGAATCATTTGTTATGAGTGTTTAATATATAGACAGACAATAATTTTGAACTAAGTAATGCAGTACGACAAATATATTTGGTTCATCAAAAAAGTCAAATCGGCACAAAAATAATACATTACACGCATAGAAAAGATGCATTATTAATTTATAATATATTTATTTACTCGTAATTAAAAAATACGCAATCTCTTTGCGAATAAATCATTTGCCAAATAGAAAGCCATTATCTCAATTTAGTTACATTACAGCTTAACAAAAACATTCGTAATAATATTTCATCCAGGGAAGTGCTCGGGAGATAGCATCTCGCAAATTACACAGCGTACCTGTCCGAGGAGTCCTAGCTCCACCCCTGTCGGAGGCGTCGCCATAGAAACGACGCCGTGACGTCACGGCAGAGACGCGGCGGCGGGGGGCGGCGGAGACGGGCGTCGGCGCGAGTATCAGTACCGCCATTAAGCCGACCTGAAACTAATTTAAATTAAATCCTAGTGAATTACCAGCCCCTCTGCTACAGCCCTCAATCACAGAGGGCAGGGGTGGATTCGCATGATTATTTCGCGTTGATAGCAACGCGAAATAATATATAATATATAAGCCATATAGATGGCCGATTTTTATTCTTACACAGCTGTATAAAACGTATGACACAGACGTATATTTTCAGCTACTTAACCGTTCAATTAACAATAACTTTTATCAGATTGTCATTTAGGTTTGTCATATTAATATATAAATGTTCTTTTTATTCTTATATTATTTCTAATCAATATTATTAAATACGCGAAAAATACATTTTGTAAAAAATATGTGATAATGTATCAAAATATAACATCAGATTACATCAGAATAAAAACAAAATATATTGTCGTGTACCCAGTATGAATTCATGTAAACTTTGCTTTGGTTACTTCTTTTTTACGCTTTAAACGATCAATTTAAAATATTCATAATAAAGCAATTATTGGGAATATCTTACACAATATGGGATAGTTGATATGAATAAAGTTATTATTACTATTCTTTCTCAGCTTCATTTTTTGTATATTATAAGATAGTTGTAGCAATAAAAAAATCTGTGTCTTTGGGTAGAAATTCGTAAATTGTTTGAGAAATCAATTTCAATCGGAAATATGATGTGTTAAGTGAAGAAAGAAATAAGATATTGATTGAATTAGCATTTACTTGGTAGAACTCGAATTAAAACACGGTGAAAAAAATACTATTGTATTTCTGTTCTACAGTTTTTTTATAAGATATGTTATAGTTGATAGCTATTTCGGCTCACGCCATCATCAGAACTATATTAAATCGTAAATTTACCTAGCTTATATCATGCTAGCAAAGAAATAAGACATTGAATTTTTATTGAGAAATTATTTATTGTACTAATGATACATTCTTTAATCTCTGTACAAATACACTTATTCGATATCTTAAAAAATCTCAGACCCATTATGCAAATACATTTTAGAGGGAAAAGAAACCCTTAAATGTTTATGATAGGAAAAGCGATCTTACTTAACCGGATACGCCCCTCTACCGTGATAATAGGAAAATAAGAATCCCCACTTTCGTCGGAAACTTTGCCGGTTTGTCCTGGGGCATTAATTTTAACCCATTTTGAAGTTGCCAAGTAATTCCTGTGCACACCACCCCTCGCAGCGCACCGACCCCACGGAAGACCGACCCGCGGAGGCTTCTGTGCAAAGAGAGAAATGTACGGGGGAGTAAGGATGCCCACCATCTCCGACGGCTTCTCCTCTTCGTGCGGTGCGCATGGACCCCTCTTTTAGCAGAGTTGAGTTCAGTAATTAGAAGCCTATCTGAGAGTTGGGAATTTATCTTGATATGACTCGACTGTCTGGTCAGCGTTTGAATAATTTATTACAGTATTTACCTATAATTAATTTCAATTAATAGCGTCTATATATTCTTACAGTAACTATAACTATTTTTTTTTGTCTATAAAATGCGCCGTTTGCGATTCAATATAAAAATCGATATGTGCCTTGATACACTTTTGCGCATTAAACGATGTGAGAATGGAAGTGACGAAAAACATAGACATTGTTTTCAAATATTTAACAGTCATTTCTTAACATATTTTCTGGGCACATAAGTGATTTTTCAAAACTTTAGCGGTAGAATTATATTTTAATCGCTATCAACAATTCGACGAAGAATTTGCTTTACAAATAGATGTATTTAAGTTTTTAATTTGAATGTATACATAAAATGTATTTTTAAAAAGTGATTGATATTATATTATAATTTATTAATATGTTTTTATTGAACGGAAGAAAATCTTTACGTGTTTATTATTGACAGTTTTGCTAGACACCACTATTATTAATTTTTATTTTGTACAAATTGTTGACTGTCTATTTTTTTTCGTTCATTTAATGGGTATATTATCCACCTTATATATTCATATTCAGTTAACAATGATTACATCCATAAATCATCAAATATTGTTTAAAATAAAATAAGTAAAGAAAAATTGTGAGTTCAAAATAATTTAAAATAATCATTCATCGTCTCATCAAACTGGAATGCAACAAAATGAGAACAATCAAATAATATATAATACTACCAAAATAAATACAGAGTATATTCAATATGAACGTCTGATTAAGCTTAATGGACAATTCCTTTCATTTCTTAGAATTTAAGATCTTGAATATACATTTTAAATTTAAATTTATTTTGAAGATTTATTAGTTGAAAATCGAAATCCGCGATTCATGCTTTTGCATGAACGCGTTCTTTCTCATTCTTTTGAACGAATCTATTACCATATGACTGCTAACGTCCCAAGTGCTAAGGCTGTTTGCAGTGTGAGAATGCAAGAGATGACAGTGTTAAAACTGTCTAAGTTTTGTAATGAAATGTAACCATATTTGTGATTGTAAACACTACTGAATTAATTTTTATGGATTAGAATATATTTTACGTGGCCCAAGTATGGAACTGGTTATAATTCGATTACAATAATCGTTCATTTAATAATTTTAAATAATTTTGAATTTAACTATCAATCAGAATATGTCGCGTATAAAATGAATGATTACTCCGTTGTCTGTGGAAAAATATCCAAGAGTTTTGTGATGATGAAAATGAACGAATTTGAGCAGGTGTATGTAATAAAATACTAACGATTTATATGTATTTAACATGAATATATATAGAATGTAAATGTAATGATTGAATTGGCATTTACTTGGTAGAACTCCACTATAACACGATGAAAAAATAGCAATGTATTTTAGTTCTACAACATTTTAAAGATAAAGTTGATATCTCAATAGTTCCGACGATGGCGTACGCCGAAATGGCTATCAACTATATCTTATTAAAAAAATTTTAGAACGAAAATTCATTGCTATTTTTTCACCGTGCTAAAATGCAAATGCTCAAATAATCTATTTAAAATGTGAGTTAGAGTAGTTTTCCTATTGGCTGCGTGCGCATTTATGATAATTAAATTATAGTAATTCCATATAATGTAGTATACGCTATAACTATAAGAAACACAAATAGTGGCTTAGAAAACATAAACTGTTTAAATTAGTAGTAAAACCTAAGCGCCGTTTAAATGTTACAGCCCGACAAAAGAGAGATCCAAAATTTTCCCAAAACAGCCACTTACCTACCTACTTAATCCATAACGCGTCACATATTGTTGGGCGGCTCGAAATGCCGCTGCCTTTATAGGAGGGTACCTAAGCAACGTAGCAACTGAAGCGGCCTTAATTTCAAAGTAAAACTTCGCTCCGAGTAAATGTCGTAGCTCATACACCAATGGGGATTTCTTCGCAATTTTTAAGCGGTGATTTGTTTCTCGTCCATAAACACTGTCAAAAGATTTGGGGCTTTTAAGCGACTTCCTCAACCAAATTTTATTTCAAATATATTTCCCGACTTTCATTACAGACGTCGTATTTTTGTCCCACTAAATTTTAACAATTTGCAAAACCGGATTGCGGGCTTGTACTTACATTTCTCTAGATCCTAGGTTCCCGACCGTCGGTCGTGAAGGGTTTCTTTGGGGGTCACCATGTTATACGGTCATCTAAAAAAATATTTTTTTGTATGCTTTTGGATAAAAAGGGGTCGTTACCGGAAAAATGTTGGGAACCTATGATCTAGATATTTTCTAGATAACTTCTTAATAAAAGAAAAAGAATTGTCAAAAAATCAACATTTTTACTGTAATGGTTTCGTAATATAGTGCCAGAATAGCCTAAATATAAATATTTCTGTCCAACACTTTCGTCAATTAAAATAAATTTATTAAATAATTTAGTTGATCTTAATTTTGAAACAATCATTATTGTACCCTTAACTAATATTGAACAATCTTTCTCCGTCAAAATAAATAATATTTCGTTTAGGCTTTAAAATGATTTTTCGATTTAAATAAGTTATTTACGTAAATATTTTGAGATTATTTTTTTTTTGTGTACAACAATTAAGCCGGCAAGGAACTGAAAACTCAAAATATTACCATAAAGATTTCAGTGGATTTATTCATTAATAATGGGAAATTGAAATAGAAAAATATTGTGTCAAGCGACTCAAAAATAATTATTCTCGATTCTTGCAGTTATTTAAGATTTATGATTGAATTAGAGAATTACGACATATTTGTTTAATAATGCATATCTGCAAAACCAATTCAATATTAATTGCATCTTTCTAATTATGAGACAAACAGAAATTTATATTAAAATAATACATAAAAATAGTAGTGATATTTTTGCAGTGGGCCGTGCCCGAGAGCTAGAGACCGCAAGAAAGATGGAGGAAGGGGGCAAGTTGAGCAACGACAAAGTCTTTGTGAAATTGTAGCATTTTCCTTTGGTAATGATGAATATTGTGGTGTACTTTCTTCACGCTGATGGCGCTCACCTTTGTTCAAATAATAATAATACTCCCGGAAACGTTACTGGAAACCAGTGGCAGTCCCTAAATTAAAAAATTTTAATTAAGCTATAATTTACGAATAACAGAACTGTTGATAAATTATTTTGGTAGAGACTGCTGCATCTTTGTTGATTAACACGAATTTACACGAGCGATTAACGCTGAATTCGATTATGTGTACAGAAATATCTCTACTAGACATTAAAAACCCGTAATATTATATCAAACAATTATGATTAATTAATTATGATAAATGCAATATTCACGATGGTTTGAAATCGTTATACAATTCTTCCATCAAATATAGCAAATAATTTAAATCAGTGTCACTTACTCTGGTTTTAAAATGAATATCAGTTTTTTGACGAGGTTGCATAATTCATTAATAATCAGGATTGACAGTTGTCTGCAGAGACCACTTTTCCTTGAGATCTTTATTGCTTTGAAAGAATAAAACGTAACTGAATATAGTTATATATTAACCAAAACAAATTAATAGGTCTTAATATAGCCATATATTAAGACACTTTAATGCGTCTATTTGTTATAATTTATGATATCGACTGAAGGTGCTTGATGGAATTTCAATATCAAATTTGAATTGTTACAACTTTGTACGATTCCACGTGTTTTGTCACTAACGACCAGGGTTTCGCCTTTTGGCATCTTCAGGCATTCTATCACACGGATGCAACAGAACTGACACACAATAGTGTTTTCCTTCAATTAATATCTTTGGCATATGGACGATGCAAACTGTTAATGAAAATTATCACAGGCAATTGTGTTAATTATTATTGAATTTGTTATAGCTGCCATTTACTGTTCACCTTGGGGTCTGTGTTTTTCTGTAATTAATACCTTTGGTATATGGACGATGCTAACTGTTTATTGTGCGTCAGTTCTGTTGCATCCGTGTGATATAATGCCTAAAGATGCCGAAAGTCAAAACCCGGGTCTTTAAAGACATAACATGTGGAATCGCACAAAGTTGTAGCAATTCAAATTCGTCTATTTTTTTGTTTTTATTTCGTATGTGTCCTATTGAACACTTAACACGTGTTTTATTTCATACGAAAAATCTTCATACTAAAGGAACTAAATAGCATGTTTTTTTTTCTCTCGCTGAATATATTTAAATTTTCATTCATTCTGTTACATAATTTAAATTTTTATAATGTCTATAGCATTTAAATAAAATCAACGGTTGTATTCTGCAACGAGTATATTTCAAGAGATTGATGGACGATTGATTCTACATTGTTACTCAATTTAAAGGTTATAACTGTCACTTCTTGGTTTAAAGGCATGCTATTTTAAATAATAACAACACATTTTAAATACTATTTTTTCACAATAAATTTAATGATCAGGGCAAGCTAGTTGATAATGTTTGCGACGAGCGAAACCGATGATTGTAAATATTGTGTAAATAAGACAAAAAAATATTACTTTATTATTTTATATACTTGCCCAACATCCTACATATGCATGCGTTACCAATTATGGGGACATCTACACTTTTTGCGGGTGCCACTGGTCCGAACTCATTTTAATATTTAAATACAAGGAGCCCTTAAAGCGAACATCAGCATAAGTAGGCAAGCGCTTAACCCCGGGCTGACTGAGTCGTTAGCTCTAACTAAAACGCACCAGTGGCGTAGAGTAAAAGACGGGAGGGACGGGGGGTGGTTATATTTGTATTCATGAATCTTAAGCCCACAGCCAGCTGCTCGCATTATGAGATGTTAACTTTTACCTTAATCGACGATTTATTCCTTATACAAAAATTTGATTTATATAACACAAAAAAATTACGGCGTTTTGATAATAACGCTTGAGTTACTTATTGATTAATTTTCATCGAGAAGTACGGTTTTTTAACCAATACCATCTTGAGAAATATGGAGCATTGTATCTATATATTGTATATGGCTTAGTTCAGCGGTTGAAAACCTGTTTAATTAACCGTACCATAAACTATCTTCGATATATCGAAAGGCAGTTTTATACGTAAAGAAAATATTTATTATCATATTTATTATAAACAACTCAAAAAAAACATTTCTCATTAAAAAGTTATATATGTTACTATTATTAGTATAAATGTCGATCTTGACTGTCTATACCCGATTTTATTTCATCTCTTAATAATCTTGGCTCTCTCCAATGGCACGCCAGTTCTACACTTTAAAACACAATTCATGCCCGTGACTTCTCAAAAAACGTATAATGAGAATATAATTTGACACTATCAAGTGTATCATTTTGGCCTCGTATAAATCGAAAGAAATATGTGGCCAGGTACATTTATCTTTAAGTTTCTCTTCATGTATAATAGAAATTCAGTTGGATAAAGCAATTAATAAAAAACGTACAAACCATTGTATCATGTGTTATGATTCGTTAACGTAAAGTAGGACCAGTAGAATGAAATTTTGGTATAAATTTGTATCCGAGACATTCATGATCCAGTGTAAGATTTGCGACACCGGTCTTGCCTAAGCCGGAATCCCGGTATTTCGGTTTTTGTCAATACTGACATATCGGGTTTGAAAATATAAAAAAAACGGTATTTCGCAAATTATCACTGTAATGTAATTTTGTTTTCATTTGACGAATGTTGCTTTAAAAACGATTAATTAAATAACATTGTCAATTTAATATTTTAAAAGACGTTAAAAAATTCATCGATTAATAGAAAATAAGTTTTTATGATTACGAAAGCATTGTTTGAAACATATATATAATATATGTAGTTATTATTATCTATTTATTTCTGCAATATAATCATCCCGTTTGCCCATAATTGTCATTCTATATTTGTATTTTTTTATGACCAGTTTCTTAGTCTGGCAATACCAGTTTTGGCATATTTTCCCGGTATTGCAATCTACAGTCTTGATTATTATGAAGAATATTCTAGCAAAAATCTGTTCCATAGATTTAACAAAATCGCAATAAAAAAAACACCTTCTCAATCTTTCTACAGCTCGTGGCAGGAATTTATGGAATTATGAGGAGATACAAAAGCGTTTATTGGCAGAAATCAAACTCAATTTCCTCCGTTGGTAGTCGGGACTCAATCCTCAGGGGTGCAATGTGTTTTTATTTGTCCCGACGTTTGGGGGTGTGTTTCTCCTTCCAACCCTATTCAAGAAAAAAATTAGATTTTACAGAAGGTAACGCCGCATTATTGTCGACGCATCAAGTGGTAATAAAAACAAACCCCCGATTATTTACGAAGACGTTACATTTTTTTCGTCCACCATAGCCGAGTGGTGAAAGTTTTATTAACATCCTATTATCAGGGAATTGGACATCAAAATGGGATTTTTGATTGTAAGTGAATTGAGAATATTTCATTTTATTATATCAATTGTCGCCATTACTTTTTCCTCAAAACACAATTGACAATTATTTAAATAAATCTCATCCAAAAACAAAGCATTTTGTTTTTATTTATTCCACGCTTCATTAAAATAAACTAAATGTTTTTACCATCGTTATTAAATGATTACCGATAAGGTTAGTTTTATATCTAAGAAAAGAAAATTACTACTTTTTTACAATTTTCAGTATATATATATATATACATATATATACTCTAAAAAGAGAATCTGAACCAACTTTGCATGTTCTTATTTCAATTCATATTTTTGAAATAAAAACAAAAATATTCAATTCTCTCATTTTTTTAGGAATTGCATCTTAACTAGACAAATACATAGTAGCGTTGATCACTCAACTAAACGATATTTTATTTCATATTTAGTACTTGCTTTCACAACATATGTTTTGATATGGACCGGTTTCTATTTACCAAGTCTATTTATACAAAATAGCAGGTATACAAAACCATGGGTTCATGAACTAAGAAAAAAAATTAGAAGAAATCATACAGTATTTTATTTCATACAAAAATATCTTTGAAATTTTTTGTACTGCCATCATTACGTCACTATGCTTCAAATAAAAGATAAATAAACATAATAATTAAAACAACTTTTCCCTTTTTTTTAATTAACATAAATGACACCATAGTTGACAATTTTCATTTAACGTTGATGAATAATTGATTTACGTATTTCGTCGACAAACCTAACAAACAACAACGTCTTAAAATAATACTTCAAAAACTGACAAAATATATAGTATGGTGAAAAAATAGCAATGCATTTTAGTGTGTACAAAAATTTTATAAGATACAGTTGATAGCTGTTTCGACTCACGCCATCGTCAGAACTATCTATATAGTACGATGTACATATTTGAGTACAACAGTCCATATACGATGACGTTAGCCGAAATAGCTGTCGACTATATCTTATAAAAATTTTGTAGTCACTAAAATACATTGCTATTTCGTCACCGTGTTATAATGGAATTCTACCAAGTAAATACCAATTCAATCAATAAAAATATACAATCTCCATTGTTTTTGTTTCCCTGTTAATGTTAATGGAGTGTATATCATCACTCTGTTCAAAATTTAAATCACTTTACCATACAATCTTTATTCTTATTTCTGTTTTAAAAAGTCCTTGATATTTTTAAGCGAATTTTAATAGCAGTAAAATTGTTGAATCACATCTAATATTTCTGAAAAGTGTTGGTCTATCAAAATATATTAAAATCAATTTCCTTACAGCTTTTCTTAGCGTTGTATTTGTTACAATATCGCGAATACCACAGCAGGTTGAGTAGATAATCGAGATCCCCGTTTCAAATAGTATTCATTGTCTGGTTTTAATATGCTCCAGATGTCTCTAAATCAAGAGGCAATGTAAAGTACTAACATGGTGACATGTGTCTAACGGAGGACACCAAAAATAATGTATACAATTGCATTGTTCGCTTTATATTAGGGATGATCTTTGATAAACGACCGATGGACCGATGGGCGCTAACATAATAGGGTGACCGTATATATACTAAAACATAATATATACCATACAGTAAATTCTTACAGTGATTAAAGAATAAAATACAGTTCATACATCAAACATGTAATGTTATAAAATTACTTATTTTACTTTCAATTGTTTGAAAATGTATGAAAATATGTCTTTGGACACAAGTTCAAAAACCAATAAAATGTTCAGTTTTAAATTGTTACAATTTTGTGCGATTCCTCATGTTCTGTCACTAACGACCCGGGTTTCGTCTTTCGGCATCTTCAGGCATTCCATCACACGGACGCAACAGAGCTGACGTAAAAAAAAAACAGTTAGCATCGTATATATATTATATTAAAGTTATTTATTACAGGAAAACATTTACCCCCAGGCAAGCAGCAAACTACAGCTAAAACAAATTTAAAAATATCAATCTAACAATCATTGATTCATTTACATGTGATAATTTTCATTAATGATCTTGCCAATGAGTCATTCTTGAAAGTGGATTTCTGAAGGTGCCGAAAGGCGAAACCCGGGTCGTTAGTGACAAAACATGTGGAATCGTACAAAATTGTAACAACTCAAATTTGATATTGAAATTCCATCAAGCACCTTCAGTCGATATCATAAAAAAAATGTTCAGTGTAAAAGAACATTGATTTTCCGGGTTGTCAGAAATAATCATAAATTAAACAAAATCAAACTAATAAGGCAGAAAGAAAATTTTTAAATAGGGATATTGGTCCCACACATTCTGGAGATTTCCAGAAGACAGAAAGAATATAACTTTAGACAAATTATGAGTAACAAAAGTATTCATGATTTATTAATTTCGTAAATAAAACAATAATTTGTGTATTTAAATAAAAAGAGATCATTAATTCTATTAACACTTTTTTTCACAAATTGCAAAATTTTGTAGTAAAATACAATCATTTTTTTTTTTTCATTGTACATGATAAATAATTTATTTATGAATATAATACATACTTTGATTTTCCAAGCAGATAGAACATAACATCACAAATTTGAAGATTTGATCTTTAGTCATATGAGTCAGAAAAGTGTCTAGAAATAAATTAGAGTCAACATTTAAAATCACGCTGGAAGAATCTTAAGAGCATTAAAAATTCGCGAGCCATCTCCTAAAAATACTGCAATGATTGGAAACGAGATATCTCTGAAGAGCTGATCGTAAAGTTAAACTTGCATCCGTAAATTATGAATTTTAAACGAGTCGTTATATACAATAGTAATGTAGTAACGTTAATCACGACGATTGGTTTCAAAACAAGAAAACGATAAATTATGTATATTGAATATGACAATAAAATCTAACCGTTATGGTCACCGCATTTTTGTTTGTTGAATTATTTATTTCTGCATCTCCAATGGACCGCATTTAAAAGGAGGGTTACTTTCAATTATAAAAGTCTATCAAATAATAATATCGAAATGCCATATTAATCTTTATAGGTACTTCGCAACGTATTATCAACTACTCACTGTGTTGATTTATTATGGGATTTCTATGATATTCCAGTTGATTATTTATATTTTTTGAATACTTGTGTTTGTTAAAGCAATTAAATATTCTCTTAAAAAAAGTTAAAAAATCATCAAGAATCAATAGTTTTCCAATTAAAATAATGTTCCCATTCTTACATTAACTGCTTGATAAAAATATCTTTCAATATTGATGAGATTTTTATTACTTGATAACTTTCTTCCACCATGTCCAATTTCTGTTACATAAACTGTATATCTTTTACGTTATTGTGAAAAAGTAAAAAAAAAACACTGTTTATAAGCAAATCAGAGATTAATAAAAAAATATTCATGTAATTATTGTAAATTTTGTTCTGTTTTTTGATGATGATGTTATGGCGTAGAACACTACAAACATCCCACTCTTTCTTGTACAATATTATGAAAATATTTGAAATTAAATAACATACACACAAGTATCCCTTTTTAGTGTTGTCATACTATACCATATTACTTACAGATTAGGACGAAAGTCTTCAAGTATATTGTAAAAAGATATTAAACATTTGTTGTGTACAATTAATAGTTAACGCCGTCAACAATGAGATATTTATCAATGTTTTGCTAAAAGATGATTTCCTAGAATTGTCAAAATCAATTTTTAAAAAGAACATAACAAACAAATACATTTAATAATCCTATGCTGTAAAAAATCTACAAAATTCTTTATATTATATTACGTATACTTGACCGGATATTCTTGACGAATCGTGACTCTATAAAATTCACATATGGCCAAAGTACAATATTTGGCAGCACGGATTAAAGATTATTTTTCATTATGTACACAAAACGCAGTCGTTCGGATGAACTTGATCGTTTGACAAGTTCAGCATTGACTTGGGCGAGATTATCAATGTAAATAATCTCTTTGACACAATCATAACAGGAGATTTGTGCATTTTGAATTAACATGTTAATAAGATTGTAACCCTAAACGACATCTGTCGGTATAATCTGGTAGTATTTAGCGACTGCATGACATATCTTTAATATGATCTGGTCAAATTTAAATGCATGTCATAACAAAATAATGTGTATATTATTGAAAATCGACTTTATTATATATGCTATGTTATAATCTCGCTGAGAAAATTTTTGATTTATATTATTTATATAATTAAACATGTTTATTGAGTGTATATCATTGGCGCTTTAAGCTTTGTAACATAACCTAAAAAATACTATAATTTTCTGATGTATCGTATCTTGCCAGTCGATAAAATTTATTCATAGATTTATTTTAAAAATAATCGAATATTTTATTCATAACTTTTGACACAAAATTATATTATTTGTTATAATTATTTTGTGCTACTTTTGATTAATGGCAATTTGATAACGCTTGCGATGAGCGAAACCGAATTCTGATGATAAAAAATAAAATTGACAAGCTGTTAAAAAATATGTAGGGCTGTTGTTTATTGTCTATATTTTAAATAATTTCTACTAAATAAATCACAAACAATGATTAATATTGCTGTCGTATTTATAATATTGTACTTATGGATATTACGTAAGCAAAATATTTTATATAATTGAATTTGCTTCGTCACTGTGTTGATTTGTCATATATATAGTATGTAACAAAAATCATTTGGTTGATTTAGTAAGTTTTAATGGGATAAATGATTTCCAGTTCGTACCTGTAACTGCCCACCGTCAGTTTGTTGCTAACCACCGTCAGGCCCAAATCTAGGCGAATGCGGCCAATATTTTCTCCCCGCGGAGTTATACGCGTCGGCAAAAATGAAATAAATTTTAATTTATTTAACCTCTTTGCGGCGGCGGAAAGCGTTGTGGGGTGGTTGTGAAAACAGCGAGGGGACGGGAAGCGGTGGAGGTCCTGATTGGACGACGGATTGCTTTACAAGCTGTTCTCTTTGGGGACGTTTTCTACTGTTGGTTATTTAGGTAATTAAAAAAGAGAAATTGCAAAAATATTGCGGTCGCTGGGGGTATTCCAATGTAAATTATTACGCAACGAAATAAAGAACTTAGGTTTTCGTTGTACATTCGTTTATTCAGTCTCCTTCGGACAACCGCTCAAACGTAATATCTTGACAAAATGTTGTTTCGCTATACGTTAAATTCTGTTATATACAATAGTAATTATTAATTGGTTCAATTAACATACTTCTAACAACTCAATCTTTACGGATGCTATTAATTCATTGAAGTTACTAGTAAAATATTTTTTTAATCAGCTGACTGATTTTAAAAATGTGATTTCACGTATCCCGCCTACATAATGTTAAAAAATATACACACATTACGTCAAACCTTCTTTATGCAAAGAGATGTTCTCGTCTAGTAACATCATAGATGCTTACATTCAACATTATATTATAGCATAAATAGACGTCGATTATTAAATATCGTTGTAATTAAAAAAAATATATCATATAATTTATTTTACTTTTTCTAAAGAAACATGTCATATTGGTCAGGATGGGTTTCGCTTACCGCGAGTATTATCAGCGAATGCTTTACCAATTAAAATAGAGCTAACACGGTGTTATTAAATTAATTATCAACTATATCCTTTAAATTTTGTAGAACTAAAATACTTTGCTAATTTTTTACCGTGTTAAAATGGAGTTCTAATAAGTAAATGCCAATTCAATCAATATAATTCTCAATTTATACTATATAAATTGAGAGTTTATATTACTAAGTAAACTAAACAAACGATTCAAGAACTTCTAAAAGAATTTACTAGAAATAATGCAAATGAATTCAAAGAGTTTATAAATACAATTTTATGCACCTCTAAATTTTTTTATTTATTTTCTAATCTATAGCCAAAAATAAGAACAAATTAAAAGTTAATTATACAATATATATATATAACTATATTGATTATTTCTAAATAACATCTTACATGTATTAATTTTCCATCCAAGAAGACAGTACAACCCCAAAGAGTGATTGAATTCTTCGATAATAAAACACCCTCTCACCTCCATATAAAAAAGGAAAACTATCTAAGTAACCTTGTTATGGCGTATAGTAACATAAGTTATTTTAACTGGTTGTAAATCAACCGCTAAGCCTTCCTCTTTGGATATGGTAAGAATATAAATAGCGATCTAGGGAAAGACGATTAGAAGTTGTTGGTTTTTCGCCACTTTTCCAATTTCACTTGTTGGAATCACCAAAATTGACGACATATTTTCTGTGTATGAAGCTTTAATGAAATATACGGTGTCCATTTTCTAGACAAGAATTTCAATGAGAATATAATGTCGTGACAAAATTATAAAACACAATCATTTAAGTGTGATATTTTCTTCGATTAAGCCATAACTGGATATTTGATCATAAATCTGTAAAACTTACAACAACCTGGGAAAAATTCACTTCTTTCCAATGTTTATGAAATGAAAATTGTTGTCATCTCAATTTACGCCACATTACGATACACACTCTAGTCCTCGTCATTGTACAAATTAAACCGAAGAATCACTCAAGTCCAGCATATTCAGGGACCGTAAAAGGCGTGAAGTTGGGTCATAAAGCATTTTCCAAATTCGGGATTTTATTTGTGAAATACAAAATATCACTTTTATTTATTCCCGGCTACTGAAGAATGCATCAGAACGATATAAAATACACAAAGCGTGACCAAAAAACAGTGTGAACACGTTTCCAGGCAGATGAAAATTTATCACCAGGAAGGGGTGTTCAATATAAACCTTTATAAAAATAATATTAGAGTCAAGTATTTAAAAATATTGTATTCATTTAAGAACTACTTTGTGTGATATGTACTCGAAAGTGGTTTTAATTTTCCAATAATAATGTTTGAATTTAAATTAATTTAGTAAAAGTATTTCTAAGTATTTTTAGATTGATATTAAGTATATCGTTTCACAAAAAGTATGTTGTATATTTTTTCTGGCATCACACTTTTGCTTTTACGAATACTTATGTCTATATAATACTAATTTAAATATTATATATGTATATATATATATATATATATATATATATCCTATATACATATTTATGTATATATGCATATACATATATAATATGTAAATTAGTATTATATAGACATAAGTATATATATATATATATATATATATATATATATATAGGATTATCTAACCACAAATCCTTTTTTCTATGCCGTACTCGTAAAAAAAGGAGTTTGAGAAACAATGCAACAAGCCATTTTCCGCAAAAAAAACCTCTGTTATGAGATATACTCAAATAAATATCCAAATGCCCTATTTTTTGATTGGGTTACTTGTTAGCTCTATTTTAAAATAAGTACTACGTAGTATTAAACTATTTAATTATTACACGGTGAAAAAACAGCAATAAATTTCAGCTTAAGTTTGTAGAATTTTTTGCCGTGTTAAAATGAATTGCTATCAATTAATTGCCAATTCAATCAATATATTAAATTAATTCTTTTATCTTTAATTGTTTTAATGATTTGTGGGCTTAAGACTGTATATTGCGAAGCTTATTTACCCTTCAAAATATTTTATCCTCAAAACAGGGTACAACAAAAGCGATCAGCCAACTAAAAATCCTAGCCTTACTCCATTTTTTCTATCTTTCTATACTTTTTTGAAAAAGAGAAGTTAAGCAAAATAAAAAAATGAATAACAAACACTATCTGTGCAATTCTCATTAAGAAATTTACATGCTTCTTATTGAGAACGGACTTCATTGAAAAAATGATCGAATGTGTGTGTTTTTTTTAAAACATTTTCTGCAATAAATTTCTCTTCGTTAAATGTGATCCGCCCTCAACGTACATATCTGTCCTGAGTACTGAGCACCTCGCGTAAAAACGTGTATACACGCTGTTTCCGCCTAATAAAAATTGAGTTTTATAAAGAAATATAGCCCGCCTGGGAATAAATATATATAAATGGCGCGGCCCTACGGTATGAGACGTGCTTTATAATATCTGTAAGCGCCCACATACAGAAACTCACTACTCATGTAATATAATAATTCGCGAGGATTTAGTGTAGTGTGAAGCCGTCATTATTATTTATTTATTTTGCACAAAAAAAAACTGCGGTGTCCTTTCCATATGAATTTCAATTATAAATAATACAAACTTTGAATCATATCCTCCCAAATAGTTCTCTATAAAGACAGTTCACAAAAATCTAATTTGTTCGTTACTTACAAAATAATGTACTTAGAGACGACTAGATAGTAACTCTTGTGAAGTTATATCTTTTTAGATGCTACATTATTTTAGGCGTCAACATTCCTTACATCACAAAGATAGTTGTTTTGAATTCAAAAAATAGTGTTACTGAATTTGGACAACCTTTGTTTTTCAAAGAACGTAATAATATTAGGTAAATGTTAGTTAATGAATTGCAATTAGCTCAACAGTCAAATAATAGCGCTGTAGTTTTATGAAATGCAAGCATTACAAACATGTTTGCCTTTGGACACATATTTATAAATCAATTATTTCATCAATAATCAATAAATTATTTGAAACGTGAACTATTATGAAAGTTAAATTACGTTGCACATGGCTAATAGACAAGTTCGACAATTGCTTGATTTAATTGGCATTCACTTGGTAGAACTTCATTATAACATGGCTAATAAAATGCAATGTATTTTAGGTCTACAAAATTTATAAGATATATATTTAATAGCTATTTGGGATTACGCCATCATTAGAACGCATTGCAGTTGTTTCACCATGTCTCAACAATTGACTTGACTGTAATATTTTTTGCCTTCTCATTGAGATTTAATCACAAATTTTTGATGATTATTTGTATCTCTACATAAAAGCCCATTCTCCGATCGAAGTCAGCATCGCCCGTCAAATTAATGGCTGCACAAACATAACAGATGGTGGTGGAACAAATTCTTATACATATAGATTCCTGCTATCATATTTAGTATGTAACAAAAAAAAATAACGGGTCTCAATTAATATAAATATTTTGTTCGCAATAAACGTCTGATAATTAACGTATCAACTACCAACACAGTGTGAATGTAGTATAGTGATTGTTGATGATCAAAAAAAAATGGCATTCAAATTTTTCGTGTACAAACCAATTCGTATATTAAAATATTACCTAATACGTTATTATTTTATGATACATAGTATTGATTGAAAATAATAACACTCAATCAATTATTGAGATTCTTAGTGTTGGAGTGTCCTTTACTAGCAAGAAATGACTTACGAGATATTACCGATAAATGATCAAAAAAATTCTCAGAATTTTTCTGGATTCATTTTTAAATTTATCTTGTTTTTTTGAATTATTTGATATATTCCATGATTATTTCTAATTGGTAAACTTTGTTGTAGTTCAATTGTTTGAGTTTTAAGTTTGACCGGTAATGATAGCCCCAAAGCAAACTGTGCTTTTAAGTTGACCATCGCTTACCTTCCGCCGCCTACCCAAGGAGCACGGGCTACTAGAAAATAGACATAAAGCAAACAAACTGTATTGCCAATGAACCCGCCTTAGAATCCCATTCCGTAACATACACGTCACGTCACGTAGACTACCTCGCTGAGCGTTATATTCGGCTTGAAGTTTTCACTCCGAGGTTGACTTCGCTTCTCTTCGCAAATGGTGAAGATTTGCCATTGTGTCTCTCCAGTCATCAGCAACATTTTTATTTAAACATCTAGATAAGGTAGTTGAAAATTTAAGATACAATCAAGTCTCACATATAAATTAAATTACTTTCGTTACTCGGTGAGAGGATTGTACTGACATGATTCATGAGTGACCAATCCACGCATTGATCACTATACCTGTACAAAAAACACATTGATACTTGAGTTTAAGCACATATCATTATTGATTGAATGGATATAAAATCTATATTTGTTTCAATGCTTTACTAATTACTTGTCATGTATCATATTTTTTGCGATGCTTAGAAGTTTAAGTATTATATTCAAAATTTTTTCTGATGATATCGATTCCTATTTCTCCATGATATAAGCTTAATATTTGTTTTTAAAGTGTTCTTCCATATTAAGTCATACTGAAAAATAGACGTTCAGAAAAGCAGTTAAACTATTTCTTTTCAGATTTTTGATTACTAACCGATGTGAACTGTATTAGTAGGAAACATGTGATATAAACTTGGCTAACGAAACTAAAAACTAAAGGAAATCGTTTCAAGAATACATACAGTTGTTTTATGTTTAGATTTTATTTGCTCAATCTGTGAATTAATCCATTTCTTTCACAGACATCCATTGTTTATATCTAGACTAATCAAAAACTATGTATATTCTACTTGTAATATAAATGTTTTCGGAGTCTAAGAATATTAAAACTATATTTTTTTAATAAATATAAAATAACTAAGCAGAATAATGAGATTGGAATTGGGTTGAAAAAAACTATTTTGTAACCAGCTTAATCACAAAATTCGTCGAACAATGATCTGACCATGTATTATATTATATTGTTGAGAAAAATGAGATATTTCGCAATGATATCATTACATTCAAAAAAGCTCCCTACAATTTTATTTCGGTATCACTTTGAGTCGAATGTGTAAGTAGGCAAAAAAGGTACAAGCCAGTATATACAGAGATACAACACTGTGTGTAAAATCACCGTAGAAACTCCATAGCTCAGCTCTTAGGCCTCATTATATATTCTGGTGGCGTCGTAGAGATGGTTTTCACGGTACTACAGCCTCCATAAAAAGCGCTTTGCCATTTCGCATTTCCTTTTCGTGAGATCTCCCCCTTCAGCCCCTCGCCACTCGTGAGTTGACTTAACCGTTTTTTTGCGGAGACGTCTTCTCAGTTGACAGGGCGGTTTTTTACTGTCCCACGGAACGCTGATGTTCACGCTATTTTGAATAAGAGACTTATTTGATAAAGGGGAAATGGCTGCCATTTTCTTTTTCATTTATACGGCGATTACTTTCCGGTTATCGGTTTTGAATAATTAAAATAATGCATATTCTAATAGACTGCCTCACCGTCTTCGTGAAACAGTCGTATCTTTATTATTCCTTTAAGATTATCTATTCAAAAAATATTTTAATTTTAGAAGAGGTTTTTCGTCAAGGTTTTACTCTGAAAGAAATTTACAAATTATAGTATTTATTGTATAACTATATCTAATTGTTCTCAGCTAGCAAACTTTTTCAAATATACACTTACAGTACACTCTCGATTATCCGGGCTAATGCTGGGGAGGATGGTCACAGATAATTGAAAAACACGGATAATCCGAATCATCAATTTTTTATTTTATTTTCGAATATAATATCATATACACAATACAATTTTTTAACACATTATTTATATATTCATTATTTATCAAGAAAACACAAAAAAAACGTAAAAATATGTTATCATAATAACAAACGTAGTCGCGAGAGCTGACAAATTTAGGCAATAAATATCGAAATTAACAAATTTACTGCGGGCATTCGCGCCGGTTTATGCATTTCACTGGAAATTTAAATAGAAACGCATGTGGAGTACAAAGGATTAAAATTCTTGACTCATTTTAGTCCCATAAATTGTAATGTTTATTGCGGTATATGCGAACATTCATACGTTCAAAACACACAAGTGGTTAAAAAAAAATACCGATTAGTTATGTAAACATAAACACATCGCTAAATTCATCCTTTTTTTCAAACAACGCGCAGATTCAAGATCGCAATTCATTAATGCGTCTCATAATCGTTATAGAAAAAAAATCAATCAGATTATATTTGAATTAAAAAATATAAATAATCGAGAATACACTGTATTAAACAAAGCTTATTGAATGCTGATATAATAACCAGCGTTATGGAGGTGCCTCATTTTGACCAGAGTCGTGAAAAAGGAGTGAATTTCGAATAATACCTTATTGAACAATTTGTCGGATTGGTTGGTTAATCTCTAATTTATTGCACTTGAACACGAAAAACCTGACAAAATAAACTTTTCTTAGTCGAAGTTAGTCAATGTCGCAATGGGAATCGGAGACATGTTTTTTAACGAATCCAAAACCCCGGTTTTTTCAGTTGTTTATTTGGATCCTAACATTTAGCCTTGTTTTTTCTTTTATAATTAGCTCTTCATGTATATAAACAATACTAACTATTTATTGTGTCAGTCATATTGCATCCGTGTGATAGAATGCCTGAAGATACCGAAAGTCGAAAAATGTGTACCTTAGTGACAAAATATGTGGAATCGTGCATAGTTTCATTAATTCAAATAATATATTGTTATTCCATAGTGGCACTTTCAGTCGATATCATAAATTACTTTAGTATAAATACTTGATAAATAGTATAAATCGCATAGGTACATGTATAATATACTGATGGGTCCATAGTAAAATTACCAACGTTGTTGGCTTTTGCTGCGTACATCACTGGTGAAGTGGTTATACGCAGTACGAAAATTTTAATATTTTTTTTTCCACTACAGTTATGAAGTAGTGTTTGATGTATGGATCTCTATTTTATCTTTAATTTACTCCCACTCATTCAATGCAAGATAGAGGGAAAAGCAAGAGCAATTAGTTATTTCGTTACATTATTGCCCTCTCTTACTAAATATAGGTAGAGCAATTAGATAAAAAGCAATTCCCGTAGATAGCTTGTATTGAGACATCTCCGCTAAAAACTATAAGCCACATATTGAGACTTCGTTGAATCGAAAAATAAATGTGGCCGTTTTATGAAAAAAGCAAAATAAAATTAATGTATTTAACATGTATATATATAAAATGTAAATTTATTGATTGAATTGGCATTTACTTGGTAGAACTCCATTATAATACAATGAAAAAATAACAATGTATTTTAGTTCTACAAAATTTCATCACGCACCTTCAGTCGATATCATGAATTATTTGAGTATAAATACTTGATAATATTGAATGAATTTTATATAATAGAACTAAAATACATTGATTTTTTTCACCGTGTTAAAATATAATATCACAAATAAAATAAACATCTAATTGGATTGTCGTAATAAAATAAAAGCTCCATTCTTCGCCAGAAATTAATCGATTGCATGTAGCACCCACGTTACAAGATAAAGAGGATCACAAGACGTGATTTAAAGTATATTTTCGGGTTGGTACTCGGTTTGCGCGCTTGGGGGATCATGCCAAAACCACCGGGGGTGACTTACAACCGAGGGTGACTTTAATTACGTTGTTGGGCTAGGGTGACAACAAACCCTCTTCACTGATCAAGTGAAAGCGGAGCCGAAACAATTCACACAAAACACGAGAATTAATAAATAAAATAAAAAAATATGACCAATTTTACATTGAATATTAAATTAAGACTGTAGGCGTATAGAATAAATGTTTTAAAATATTAACAAAATTTTATATTGTCATTTTTGTGTTTTTAAATTCTAATGAAATATTCATCTCTTGATATAACACGTTATATCCCTTCTCAATTGGTCCATAAAAGAACAAATATTTAATATTTTGGGTGTCGTAATGCAAAAAATCATGAAAATCTTTACTTAAAAAATAAAAAAAACACAAATCAAGAGGTCAGCTTCCGTTATACTATCTGTGCATCAATTTTGAAAAAGCTAGACAATTTTTTTATAATTTATTGAAATATTATGTAAATATATGCAACTTTATTTATTAAGTTCCACATGAAAATCATAATTTCATCATTGTAACTCGATCCCATAACCGAATGATTTCATTTGATGGCCTTTTGAATTACCGAATGGAAAGTTACATAGTTATTTCAATTTACATTTAGATCTAACTCCAAAGATTTGAATTTCATCGAGCATTTTGTATGTTTTCAAGTACGATAGTTTCTTTTATTTTACTTATTTTTAAGTAAAATGATCGAATTATATATCTTTATGTGTTGTAAACGTAATCTGGTGAAATACATATGTATTATAACAATTAAAACCAAAAATCAAAAAAGAAAGTTATGATGTACAATGTTATAATTGCATTTGTCTTGCCAAAAAACCGTTGATTGTTTAAAAGAATCAAACTTACAATTTTATTTTAATTTTTCTTCCGATGACGAACTGTCTACGTTTCTATGCAAGTGAGCTTACTTCAAATGATTTTTGTACATTCTTGTACACGGTGGTATAACTAGAGAGACGATCCTAATAAATAGGTGATAAAATGTGGTAATCATAGGGATTTGAACCGGAAAAATTACTCTGGAAGCGTGTTGAATCTAGTTAAATATTAACTGCTTTTTATCCATATAACTATTGGTTGAGGGCGTCACACGTAATATTATATTTTTCATCCATAGAACCATACCTAGCTTAATGACTATAATTTTACTCATGCATTTCAATAGTATTTTAATCATAGAAACGTCAGTTTTCTTTTGTGTGAAATCTTACGGTTGTGATTAAGCGTATTGTTAATAAAAGTTAAGTATACGGTTTCGAAAAACTTATTCGAAGAATTTTTCGAATATCTTGCAGGAGTTTGACCATAATACTAAATACATACAATCTATAAGAATGGTGATTAGCGGGGGCATCACAATCAGAACTTAGTTACGTCTGCGATAGGCCAGATATTGTATGATTGAATGTTGAGAACTATGTATGAAAAATGTCTACCTCTGTCGTCTCAAAAATGCGGGCTCTTTATGTACCATTTTTCATAATATTTTTACACACCTTAACAGACTTGTCATTAATTTCATCATGAATGCTTCGTTTAAGTTATTCTAGTATTTATGGTTTATTGGCATGATCTTCGCTCTTTAAATACCCCATAAAAAGACTTATAGAGTTGTTAAATCAGTCGATAAAGTTGTCATGAAAATAAGGGTTGACATAAACAATTTATATCATCTCATTTGCATTTTGTACTACGTGGTCTTGTAGAAAAAATATCGATTGAATTATAATAGACAACAAATGTAGAACAATATATTATACATAATTTTCCATAAAACTCTGTTCTTAAGTCCAATCCTTTGAGTACGGTGTCGAATTAAACTTGATGTATTGTTTTGGTCGTTTTCTTCGACATCATCAATTCTTTCAGTTGATCGTTTTGTACGTTTCCAACCCCCAAGCCTTCGTTTATCTGTAACACAGCCATTTTCTTCAAAAACCAATACGATAAAAAACGGGTTTCGATAACACATTTTTTCATATAATTTTCTAATAGTAGCAATAATTGATGACTGACTATCATAACATGCTTTAACGAATAAAACACTATAGTTTATCGAATATTTTCCACAAAAAAATTGCCACGTCTTAACGACTATCAAATATGAACTGTGAAAATTCATATTTACAAAATGGTGGCCGAACAAAGAAGTAAACCTTCCCAGCGACCACCCTGTATTTTATAATGAAAATAAAACTATTCGGGTGTTTCGTTACTTTGTAGAATTTGCCGGATATTTGTGCAAATAAGTTCGCTGCAAAAAGTTGTCTACGACTCAATGCATATTAGATAATCATTCTTTAGTTCATTTTAAAGTATGTTATAATGCAGAAATATGAATATTTTAGACTTTTAAATCTGTGTAGTGGAATTAAAAAAAAACAGTCATATTATAGTGATGCGAAATTTGCTACTATATACGTGTAACAAAATTATTATGAAATATATTATATACCTTTTCTAACATGTATAATATAATATTTCATTAAGAACTAAACATATTTATATATTGGTTTCCAGAACACTCTGTTATAATAATATATGCAATAAACATCTTAATACGTAATAAGTTTAGTAGAATCAAATTTTCTTATTTCCGTACAATAGCGTCTGTAGTAAATACCTAATCAGGCACCCGTCAAAATCGGCTATGGGAATATGATTTGTAGCGTGCGGTTTACGATGCAATCGTCGAAGCGTTGTCAGGCGTACTAAGGTCCGTGATGCATCACTCGCTAATTTACGATTGCATAAACCGCACGCGGTTCGTCTCACGTCGCGAGCCAGTGACGTTACTGAGACATCGACGCAAAGATATAAAAATAGATACATATTGATAATCAACGACAGTAGAGAGATGAATTTAATCATATTTGAAAAAAATAATACACGATTCAAATTTTATTTTATGATAATCTGATCCAATAACATTTATGACGAATATTGTTAAGCTATCAATCTTACCATAGCGATTTTATTCCGGTGAGTGCTTATAATTACTAGATTTATAATAATTATTAATTAAGCAATCTGCTACAATTACTTGTTTTGTGTGCTTGGAAATTATTGAAATTCAATTTAAAAAAATATTATTATGACTTATATTTCATCGGTTAATAATTCTCGCAATGGGCAAAACCGGTCCATGAAAATGCTTAGCATTACAATTCAAATTTTGTTTAATTTAACATGCGCATATATTGCTATAAATATATATATATTCGTTTTGTAAGAAAGCGTACGCCAATGAATCATTTTGAGAGGATAATAATAATTGGAAATCGAATATGAGATAATATGTGTCAAGAATCAAAATTGGATAATATTATCATACTCTTATCTTTGTTTGACACAAAATGATAAATTTATTACGACAAACAAATAGCCGCTGACTATTGTAACAACGCGAGAACTATCGCGCTATTACGGTTACAATTTTCCCTCCAAAGTTTAAAAATGGTGGAATTGAAATTTGAAAGATTTTGTGAAATAGTAACATTTACCATTTATTATTTAAATATTTTTTCGGAACCTAAATCGTTCTATAAGTTATTCAATTATCCTATCGATAGAATGTTACGTGTTATTTTGAACTATGTTGAACATGTGAAATACTAATTTAATGATTGAATTGGCATTCACTTAGTAGAACTCCAATATAAAACGATGAAAAAAATAACAATGTATTTTATTTCTCCAATTTTTTTTTCTAAGATATAGTTGATAGCTATTTCAGCTCATGCCATCGTGAGAATTATGATTAAACGAAAATTTGCTTATCTATATATAGCTGTGTAGAAAAGGTACACAATACATCTTCTCTACTGTTTTGGCGACCTAACTTGTTTCTTGCTAGCAATATTACAAAATTTTTTCAAAAATTGTAAATGAAACTAAAAAGGCGGCTATATCAATAAGCTTACATATGGCACGGAAATGGTTTATTAGAGAAACGAAACAGCCCCCTGTAGTGGATTGTGTGTGAGTGTTGAAATACTAATGAAGAGAATAAATGTCATTCAGTCTCTCTGATCAAGAATAAAAGATGCAATAAAAGTTGGCTTATCACTACTACTGTCTAACTCTTTGATTATAAATGTAAGCACCAAATATGTCAAGAACACAAATCAATACATGATTCAAAAGCTATGCATTAACCATTTTGTTTTAGTGCAATTTTAAAGTATATGTTATTTTCTAGAACTTATTATACTGTAAAAATTCTGCTGAACACGTAACAGATATATGTTAGGTTAAGTCGAAACTGCAAACACCTACCGATAATACACTTCCATATTATTTGCCTCTGTCCTCTTTCCAACGGTCATTCTTTTTTCTGTTTTGTCATTTGTTTTTCTTGCGGCAATTTATCTTGATGATGCCGGAAAACCATAACAAAAAAAAAACAAAAGAAAAGTGATGGGTCAAGCTTTTTGGTATTTTTCGATTCCTCTTTTGGTTATTTGTTTAGCAATTGCTACCAATTCAGAACGTGGGTACATACCTCAGCGTCCGCACTATGAATATATGGTCAGGGCTGCAATCAGGATATTTTATGTATTTTTTTGTTCATAATTTATTTGGTTCTCTTTTTTGATAATGATGGTTGCATCGAATAAAAAAAAATATCTAATATTGATTCTTGTCTATTAATCATATTGGTCTGTTGCAAAATAAAAGGTATGGTTATTGGACCAGAAGCTGGGTAAAGAAAAAGGGAAGTCTCATCGTTTGGAATATTCGATTTAATTCTTTCTATAATTGATGAATAACGAGGTTTTTTTATTATATATGAATATAAAAATTAAATTATATGTTATAATTATTTCTTCAAAACTTGTCAAAAAAAAACACAAAATAGTTATTTTTTTTATGTACAGAAAACGCTTTGTACGATTTCAACTTTTATTTGATAAATACATTCATTGATATCGTATCTAATGAATTTTTGTTGGAGATAAATTGTTTAATTATTGGATGTGATTGACACGGAAATTCGCAAAATGAATAAACTCGAAGCAAAAGCTTCCTGTTAACTTTTTTATACCAAAATTACGTTAGTAAAAATGTCATAACTTAACAGCGAAATACATTGAGTGAAAAAGTACTAACTTTATCCTACTGTTTCCGGTATTCCATAATTGAAACATAATTTTTTTCGTTCTTATTTAAATAATCACTATCCGATAAGCAATTTGTCTAAAATTACATAAATCAATCATCCGTCTGTAATTTCTCATACAGTTTTCTGTCCTCTTAGAAGCTGTCGCGATGGGCAGATTTTTTGTAAATATTGTGTTTAAAAATAAAAAAAAAACGGTTTAAATTTCGTTCATGTGATTAAAAGTTTCATGCAAAGTGTAAAAATTTGCCTTCAAGTCACACTAGAAAGCCAGCGTATATAATGGACACATCAAGAAACTATAATATAATATATAAACATAATTCCTGTTGTTAATTGAACGCATTGTTTTACTGAGTTCTCTCGATCAGTAATTGTAAAATGTTTTCTGTTTTTTTTTCAATTGACATAATATACTATAGTAGGAGAGTATTCTTTGGAATAATACAACGAAATACAAATAAATTATATATATTGAATTGATGTTTCGTTCCGAGTGCGTCTCTGTCTTGAAATATTCGAGTAAAATACTTTTTTCTAGTATTTCGATAAGGATTCGCTGAGCTCTTTCAAGATGATCAAATTGCTGTACTTTTGTGACAACACCTATCAATTTATTTCTGATTAGCCTTCAAACAAACAATATGTCATACATTGACAAGATTTACGGCGGAGTAAAATAATGTGGATTTACTGTTTGTATTTATTTGTATTACGATTGTGAAAAAAATTAAAAATTTTATTTATCTATGATGAGTGAAAAAATACTAAAATCACAGTGTTTTCAAAAGAATTAATTAATATTCAATGCAGATGACTTTTTCATTGTCAAATATGCGTAAATCGCTATGAAATCAAAAGGAACTTGAAAACCAATTTGGAAAAGATTTATAAACATTATGAATTTTATTGCAATTGGTTAAAATCAATGTTGCATTTAAAATTATGATATCGACTGAAGGTGCGTGATGGAATTTCAATATCAAATTTTATTTTTTTAAATTTTGTACGATTCCGCTTGTAAATACTGAAAGGCGAAACCCGGGTCGTTAGTGACAAAACATGTGAAATCGTTCTACGTTGTAATAATTCAAAGTTGCATTTATTAACATGAATCGTTCAAACTGTTTATTTCCTCATGTTTTGTCACTCAAGACTTTTAACAGTTTAATATACCGACGCAATCGAACGGAAATGCAAGTATTGAATCACAAGAGATCTAAAATTTACAGAGTATTAAAGATAAAAAAAAATATTTTAAATTCAACTCTAACTTCCAGATAGAAATCGTCAAATTTATCCTAAGATAAGGTGATCGTAAGCGTTCAATTAACAAGCAGCTGTGCTATAACAATTTATTTTTTGTGCTTCTTATATGATATATCGTTTGCTAATGATAGATTTCTATATAAAATATTAATAATTGTCGTTAGAATATGTTATTTCAATTCATAAATTTATTTTATTTACCACAGTATAAAAATAGCAATGTATTTTAGTTCTACGAAATTTATAAGATATATATAACTGCTATTTCAGCTCACGCCATTAGAAGGATATATAGAAAAATGTGTTATAATGACGTTATGCCAATTCAATCAATATTTTGTTTTCATTACAACGCAGCTTAAAGAGTTTAAATAAACAATATATGAAAAACTTATAATGGCTGAAACAAGATCGAAAAAAACACAATATAAATTGAACGGAACATGTCCGCTTCATAAACTTAAGTGTCTGCCATTCCTGTATTCGATAAAAGTGTGAGACAGTTGGGAAAATCAAATCATTTTCGGATAGATTACTTTGATTCGGCAGTGTTATCAGAATTTTCTTTCTACCTATCATAATTATTAGACACGATTTTTTAACTCTTGACGTCTTGAAATGACATTTTTTTATCTGTTTCCAATAAAATCAGTTTTAGAAACATTTTTATGGTGGTAATAAACATGACGGAAAACATAAATTTATTACCGTTTACAATAAACGCCATTAAAAGCACATTTTTCATTTCAACGTCAAAGATGAAAATTTCTTGTATTAAAATTTTAACGATGCTATAATTGTGCTTCGTTAGAATAATTGTTCAAATTCTAAGTAATTTCAAAGTGTTAACTACCGCTTCTTGGTGGAAATTCATGATATTTTAAATAATAAGAACCCCTTTTTAGTACTATTTCTACGATTATTTTATGCTCAACACCAGATTTGTTTATCATCAACATT
Organism: Himalopsyche japonica; assembly: GCA_028555115.1. Classification (NCBI taxonomy): domain Eukaryota; kingdom Metazoa; phylum Arthropoda; class Insecta; order Trichoptera; family Rhyacophilidae; genus Himalopsyche; species Himalopsyche japonica. The sequence continues at coordinate 1,481,134 of JAHFWJ010000446.1, read as the reverse complement.
ATTAACTAAAGTAATAATGATATCAAAACCATTTAATCAATTCTGTTCTTTTTTAACAGAAAGCATTTTTATATTGATTGATTTATGTAAAAGTACGTGCATCGTTATGGAATATTAAATAAATCATTTGAAGATCAAGTAAGCAACTCGGCTACGTTAAATATTTTAATTGTTTATAAGAGTTATAACGTTTGAATAAGAATAACGATATATTGTATATCTCTTTTTAAATTGTAATGCAACATTGTTTTAACGATGGCGTAAATTTCAAATATTTATAATCAATTTTAAAGAATAATTAATTAAACTTAGTCAATACGCAATTAAATATAGCACATTTGTTTAATCCACGTCCGTTAATAATATGTCAATAATATATTTTTTTTTAATTTCAAAAATGAATTTTATACAAAAACAATTATTTTAATTCCGGAAGTTCACTTGAAAAACTGGAAAAACTAAGCACATATAATATTGATTATTCTCTGGTATTGTATCTATTTTTGCACAACCCTTCTTATTGTAGCAATTCAGTAAGATGCCCACCGGCTTAAGTCACCGTCATTTTTGATGACTTATAGACTTGTACTTTCTTGTAATATTAACATCCCCTTGTAACCATCCCAAATTAAAATAAAATTTTAGAGATAATAAATAATAATTAATATCCCTTCTCTACCTCCATCGTTCTACCGTTGCTCTTTCTAAAAAAGAGAGATTGAGTATCTAAGCTTCAACAAATTTACTTTAAACAACTTCTACTTGTTGATGTTCAATTAGTAGCCTATATGCAATTCATTTAAAGCAGTAATGATATGTAGATATATTTAACAAATTTATATATACTTGTAAACTTTCTTTAATAAAACTACATATTTTTTTCTTAATATAATTAATGCATAATTTTTTTTTATTTGTTGAATTTCGATATGATAGTAGCTTACTTGGTTATATTCTACGTAGGTATGCTTTATAAAGCCAAAATATTAAAGCAATCACGATTTATATAATTTATGATATCGACTGAACGTGCTTGATGGAATTTCAATATCAAATTTGAATTGTTAAAACTTTGTACGATTCCATATGTTTTGTCACTAACGACCCGGGTTTCGCCTTTCGGCATCTTCAGGCATTCTATCATACGGATGCAACAGAACTGGCTGTGACATGTATTTATATGGTAAATAATGTAATTACAAAAGCTTTTCAATTTTAACAATAGATGGCAAAACACATAAATATTAATCACTTCGGTGTTGCCATAAAAATATTAAATGCTTATACTATTGAGGCGAACGTCTTAACATCTTGTTAATGTAACACACAAGTAAACATTGAGTGAAAATATTTTCTTTTCCCGTATCGAGCTTCAATCGTCTCGAAGTCTTTTTTTATTATCGGCGTATATGCGTTTAGGTGGAAATACATATTATTGTATGGGCGATGTCGATGTGGTGTTTTGATTTGATTTGATTCGATTCGCAGCGCTCTCAATTTATACAGGATTACATTATACACACATAGCGCGTCCTTACATAGTGTACAGTCAACCGACATGTTTGTAAAATATTCTAAAGAAATCACTGTATAATTGATTTATAGCAACCGTCGTTCACAAATAATTATACGATACAACATTGTTATTATACAATGGTGACGACGCAAAAGTAGTTTGTTCATTTATAAGGTTAGAATTAGGCAAAAATTTGTATCGATTAATTTCAAGGATTTCTTGTTTATCTAATTTCTAACAAATCACTGAAACACACCATTTATACTAATTTACTTTATTTGTATCAATATTGTATGATTTTATGTAAATTGTTTCCTAGTTCTTGAACCCATGGTTTTGTACACCTGCTTCCTTTAACTCAAATTATTTTTTTGTTTTGTATAAATAGACTTGTTTTTAAATTGTATTCTATCAGTTGATAATGCTCGCGATGAGCGAAACCGGCCCTGATCAAAAAATATATTGTGGAAATAAGTACTAAAAAATGTGTTTTTATTATTTAAAATATCATGCCTTTCCATCAAGAAGTGACAGTTAACACCTTAAAAGTGAATAGCTTTGATACTATTTTATTATATTGAAAACATAAATTATCGATTTCTGCTTGAAGCTAGCTTTTTTCGATGCTGCGAATACTTTAAAGACATATACGTTGTCCTGAATTGCATTCTTCTTGACTGTCAAACCCCTTCATGGCAACATCTAAACACTGAAAAATTTCAAAATGTGTAGTGCCAATATCTTCCCCTCACAAATCTCTTTTTCGTCTTCTTGATCTGTTCATCTGAGACAGATATGTCTTTAAATAATTCCTCATCATTCAAAATTTGGAATCCAGGATCGTTTGAATAAATATTTTAGTCGTGATCATTTTCTTATAGAAACAAACGTTCAATACGTATAGAATTTCAACGATTGCTCATCCAAGACTTCTTGGAATAATTGCACAAAAGAAACAAATGCAACGATCAAAATGTTAAGATTGTACTCCATCATGTTCGTATACAGTGGACCCAATTTTCCACGTGCGTATCAACAAATTCGTAATATTTTGCTTGTTTTGACCAATCCGGATAATCGAGATCTGGATAATCGAGGTACTACTGTATATTGATACTGCAGACTCACAAACAGTCCAACATGTGCCCTATGTCGTTGTTCAGTTAACGTTTTAAAATAACTGTGACGGTTGATCATTTGTAAAGTAATATAGTCGATTTTGGTTTTGATTACAATACTAAGAATCAATCGTTTTATCGATAACTCCGATTTGGAAGTTTTCCTTTGAGTGGACTGTTCTAGTGATTTGGTGTCGGGCCCTGCACACCTCAAATGAAGCCCTCCCCCTCTTTCCACGGCTACATTTGTATGGCGAGGCAATAAAGTCGAGATCGAGTCGGAAAAAATAAACTGTGACAGGGGCGGCTGCAGGATGTGGGCAAAGCGAAACGCGGGCAGGGCGTGCTGAAGTGGCAATGTATCGGCCGATGAAAGTATTGGAATGTTCTGCAGATTTCGCAAAAAATGTAAGCAGCAACGGGAAACGAGAATAGATGGATATGATTGGTTTACTTTGACAGGACGTGAAATGAGATTACAGAGAGAATTATTTATTTCAATAATAATTCTCTCTGTATAAGAAATTCAGAAAGTTTTCATAAATGTATTTCTTTTTATTATTATATATGGATGTTTTTAAATGCCAGATTGCACTTGTGGATACAACCAGCAGAACGTTAATCACGTATTGTGCAACTGCCCCAAGATCGAACAGAGCTGTTTGTTGTAGTCTGTCCTCATACGGGTCCAATAGGCCACGCTAACTTAGTATCAACCAAACCCAACATTAAGCCGTTCAATAAATTTTCAAGATTATACGGGGAACGAGATATTTTCGATTTGTCTTTGGATTCAACGCGGAGCAAATTAAGCTCTTCAGCCACGACGAATTTTTAGTACACAGATAAACAGGATACATAATATCACATAAGCTAAGTGGCTGAGAAAGTCACATTTTCTTTTTTTTCTCTTTTAAGCACACTAGTGCATGGTTTAACGATTGGCCCGTGCAGCTCTGCTTTTTTTATCAGTGTTGCGCTATGGAAGGCGGCCGTGTAACAGTGGCTGCACACACATAATGAGTGGATGTAAGACAACCAGATTGTATTTAAATTCCCTTATACCCACTGTGTTTAAGATCTAGCTAATATTTGTCCTGTCTAATCCTAGTACTTCCCTTTCTTTCTACCATAATTGAAAAAAGAGACATTAAGCGACTGAGTAACAAACAGTCCAAATAGAATCAATTCTGTTGAAAGACCTATCTTATGAGACCGTATGCTCTACATGACGGGTATGGATTTTAAATATTCTACGCTACTAATTGTAAATTTACTGTCTATCCTGTATATTAAATATTTGCATCACACAAGAGTACTCGAACCCCTTATTTATTAGCGCATCTCGCAATATCTTTCATGCAAATGAATATTAGAGTTATGTTGTATTCTGGTTTCATGTAAAATTATATTTCAATGTAATCTTCACTATCATGTTATTTCACCATAATTTAGACTTGAAGACTTATGTCGCTTTTGAAAGATTGGCAAGAAAAAATGGTTAATAACATTTGTGACTCAAATTACCATCACAACGCATTGCAATGTTTAACATTTTCAATCCACTGCTGAATGAAAACATTCCAACTTTCATCAAAGCATTTTAGATGTCACTTTAGGAATTTATAAAATATTATCTTTGATCTTCTATTATGTTTACTAACTTCGAATAAACACTAAAAACGCTGATTCAAGATGTCAGCGTACGCAGTAATTACTTACATTGATTTGGAGAACACTTAGTTACCAATGGGGGTATATTTCCACCCCCTATCACAGCTTACGGAAGGGAGGGTCTAGTGCTCATATCTTGGCGGGCGGATCTTGCTAATTCCGCTAATATGGCCGGCAGATTGTGACACTACACGTGCCCACACGTGCCATTGCCATTAAAGCGCTCAGATATCATCCTTTGGCAACGGTTCCTGGCTTACGAAAGCATTATACTACAGTTCGATGTATCGTTTCGCAGATCTATGCAAAGGCGTTCAGTACTTATTCCAGACGCGTTTGGGTAAAGTGCAAGACAGTTGACTATTGTATAATATTATCGGGCCTGAAACCGAGCGGTCAACGTCGTAGGTTTTGTTTGCCGAATTCGCAATTTAATGCTCAAATTATAGAATAGACAGTTTCATAATTATTTCACCGGATTTTTGTTCTGAAGCATTGGTATTTGTGATATTTAAATTGCCTCTCTCTCAAGGAAATCGATTAACTAAGTATCTCTATTATCTAAGTATAACTCGCTTATATGTCATATCTTTCCGAAAAAAGAGATTGAATCTCAGAGTAACAAGCTTTTCATAAGTCATGATTTTTATTGAGATAAACTTCATCTAGACTAATATAGTAGAACAGTTATGCGGTACATTTGGGAAGCGGATATGACGACAAAAAATAATACTAGATAGATTTGGAAAACTTAATTTCATTACATATATACAATAATAATAAATAGCATACTTGGTTTATATTGTATTGATGGCAACAATTTGTGTACAAAATCCAAAACAAAATATCATATCGATACTCCCAATTAAACGAAATAGAACCACAAAAGATATGAGCTCGCAATTGAAAACTGAAATTGAATATAATGTATTCTTTTTGTCTTTTAAATTATCTAAAAATAAACCGCAAAATATTTAATAAGTTTTTCCTGTTGAGGCACATAGAAGATATTCCAACACTGAAGGTTTCAAAATTAATTACGTACAGTTGGTGATAATCAAATTAACGAAGGACACACCATGCTGTATTTCAATACAAAGTAATATCATATAAAAGTGTTGACACTGATTACTTCGTTATATTTTAAGTGGAGTATTAATACACTGAATTCATCCGTCTCAATAGTTGAGATATTAACCGTCACAGGGTTAAGAAAAAGTGACTATCGATATATCAATTGTAAAACTGGATAGATTTTTTTGTTTATTTCGGCGTTAGATAGCACCAAAACAGACAAAATTAATGTGGGGGAAAATCGTTTACTTTCTAGATAGGTATTTATTTTTTCGTTGTAGCAAAACATATACAACTTTGAATTTTAAATTCTCCAGAATAACACGTGTTTCATATTTAAACTACTAGATCAAAACAATGTTCTTAGTTGTGTGACTTAACACGTAAATATGTAACATTGATAATATTGAATCTGGTGTATAATTTGAAATAAAATATTTATTTAAAATCACGACGTGAAGTTATCGCAAGAATATTTTTCTATTACATTCAACGCCTTGCATTTTAATTATTGGAATTACGCTGAAAGAAGTGACCACAGTCGAAAGTTAAGGGTTGGTTCAATTATATAGACTAAGCTAAATAAATGGATGGATAGAACTCGATTCTCACGAGGGGTCCCCGAGGATCTTCAAACATACGCTGGCGGTCACATTATCTATGAACTATAAAATATCCCGGATTAACAGAATTACAATAATGGATTGCCTTTTTTGCCCCCTGCCTTGTTTGAATTATATTATTATTTGGTGGGTATTATCTCTATTGATGGTACAAATCAGATAAGGTTTTGATAATCTGCATTTAATACACCCTAGTATAATGGGGATTAATTTTCAAAAAAAATCGTGGGAATTGAGCGAAGGGTGCAGTTTTACACACAGTGTTATTATTTGATACACTACTTGAATTCAAAAAATCTTCTGCCTATAGTTTTTTTAGTTAACTCTGTAATATGAGCACGTTCAATAAATAAATATACATTGATCTTTTTCAAGTTACAGTGGTCACAGATTTGTATCTAATATTGTGAATTGATATTTGAGCTTATGCTAAAAACCATATACATACGTTTTTAATGTCCAAAAAATTTTCCTCTACTACTAATCACTCTATAACATTCCTCTAGCTGTTCTTATATTCATTAGTAAAAAATAATTGTTTTCTTGATTATCAAATTTACTTTGAAAAACTTCATCATAATATAATAAAAATTACTTATCTACAAATTTTAAATGTCTCCAACGAACCTTATATAGCAAACTAGTTAAGTAAAATATTTTTTTATTTTTACCCTACTATTAAATTGAGTGACTGAATAAACTTTATATTAGTTAAATGATGTGCTATGTCAATGCTTTATGAAAAGCATTGTAATTATGCATTTATAAAGTAAGATATAAATTTATGCACATACCGTCTGAATAATAAACGATTCGGTTTCAGCAAGAACATGTTTATCAGTTTATAGTTTATTATCACTTAGAATTTTTTAACTCATAAATAGTAATCAAAAATTATATGGTTGTGTTATGATAATTATTGTTAAAAATGTTTGATTTAAACTCCCTCCTCGCGTCCAGTAAAAAAGTAATATTCCCACCCCAATCTTCATAGTAAAGTTAAGTTGATAATGAATAACCTTACGATACAGTTATCCAGGAAATTATTCTCAAAGAAGTGATAACACGTCTAATATAATAGAATAGTAAAACTATCAATTTTAAATCATATTCATTATGTTATGCTTCAGATTTGTTGGAAATTAAAAAAAAATATGTTTAAGAATAAGAAAAATTATATATTTAATAAAAATATCTAGTAACGCAATAAATTAGATCAGAAAGCATTTATTGGTTGAATTGGTATTTACTTGGTATAAGTTGGTTGTGTATGCAGCTGCTGTTACACGGCCGCCTTCCATAACGCAATACTGATAAAAACGAATCGATTTTACTCCTCATACAACTCCATTATAACACGCAGAAGAAATAGCAATTTATTTTATTTCTAAAAAAATATTAGATATACAGTTCTGATGAGAGCATAAGCCGAAATAGTAATCAACTATATATCTTATAAATTTTGTTGAACTTAAACACATTACTATTTTTTCACCGCGTTAAATCAAAACCATTCTTAGATAACTTAATTGCAATAATGTTTTCTGAAATTCATTTTTTTTTATAGACTGGCGCCGGTATATTAAATCCATATTCGATGTGCACTTTGCGGAGCCTCTTTTGTGCAAGCCATCGCCCTGCACTTACTGCAATCGTATTGTTTGGGGTGACTTAATCCTCAGCTAACAAAGCATCCCTTACTCCGTCAGTAGCGGGTGATACTATTTTCAATGGAGGATAAAATATATCAAATTTATCCATATAACACTTGACTTTGTGTATGAACGTAGTATATACATTTAATCATATTAATAAGCAAACAAATTATTATATTATCAGTTTGTTTTCTTTTGCAACATACAAATTGAACACACAAAAAGATAGAGTTAAAAAATTGAACGTAAACGCATCATATATTGCAGAACATAAAATACTTTTTAAAATCATTCTATTATATTTTTTCGTAAAATATTCATTACGTCACTTTTGATGTCTTATCTGTTACATATTAGTAAAAAGCAAAATTATATTTGAGTAATAAAAAACAATTTTTAGCACAATTTTATATTATCTAGATTATGACCAGGTTCGAGCATTATATGCAACGAAAAGCCATTATCCTATTTTTATGGAATCATTTCTATATTTTAATATAGTACTATAATTACATCGGAACGATTTTCCGATTATAATTAATATTTAAATGAATTATTTTAGCATTTTTGGTAAAATATTCATAATATATTTTATGATCAGGACGAGATTCGTTCATCGCAAGCGTTATCTACCAATGTATTTAAATATTTGCTTTTTGAATATACCTGGTATTGGAATTAGGTCGTTTTTTATCACTAAGCAAAGTTAGTTGGACCGTATATAGGCAATTTATACCACGCGTGCCACTAAGTGACATGCAAAAGGATATTTGGTGGCACGCCTTGAAAATGATGACTTTTCGAAAAAATTGTCATGTTCAAAAACTTTAAATCTACCTCGAATTTCATTATTTTTTTTGTAAACGTGTAGATGGGTATCAGTCAATCATTACAATCCAACTCTCAAATAAAATTGTCTTTATATAGTTACTACTAATAAAGTTAATTGCTAGTCTTATTTCAATGACACGCTTTCTGCCCAATACTTTGAATTACCTGTTTTGTGACGCACAAACGCATTTAGGTTGCCGACCGCTGAGATGAAACTATAAATGATGTGATGTGCATTATATAATACAGTGCACTCTCGATTATCCGGGCTAATGCTGGGGAGGATGGTCACGGATAATTGAAAAACACGGATAATCCGAATCATCAATTTTTTTTTCGAATATAATATCACATGCACAATACAATTTTTTAACACATTATTTATATATTCATTATTTGTCAAGAAAACACAAAAAAATACGTAAAAATATAATATGTTATCATAACAAACGTAGTCCCGAGAGTTGAGAAATATAGGCAATGAATATCGAAATTAACAAATTTACTGCGGGTGTTTATGCACATAACTGAAAATGTAAATAGAAACGCATGTGGAGTACAAAGGATTTCAATTCTTGACTCATTCTAGTCCCATAAATTGTAATGTTTATTGCGGTATATGCGAACATTCATACGTTCAAAACACACAAGTGGTTAAAAAAAAATACCGATTAGTTACGTAAACACAAACGCATCGCTAAATTCATCCTTTTTTTCAAACAACGCGCATATTCAAGATCGCAATTCATTAATGCGTCTCATAATCGCTTTGGAAAAAAAATCAATCAGATTATATTTGAATTATAAAATATTTATTTTCAGGTATAAATAATCAGTCCGCAAACCGGATAATCCATACACGAATAATCGAGAGTACACTGTATATATAAAAAATCTGTTATTGAATAATCACCCCCTCTACGAACACGTCACTGTAAAACAGGGGTGGAATTTACGGCAATAATTTCACACTTTATAATGTAATAATGTAATGGTATCAAATTTTATTTAGTGGCACGTGACCGGCGCGTGTGTTTGCACGAGTGCGAATCCCAGGCGACTAAACATCCCAATGTAACGGAGAACCACTGAATTATGCCGGATTTTGTTTTGATTCGCTATATGTTTAGGGGCTTTTATGGATTAAGGGACTCGATGGCGTGATGGGTGTTTATTTATAATGGATGTGATATAAAACTTCTTGATCTTTTCGATTAGGGTGAAGATGCTTCAAATAAAAAGATATACTCTTCAAAGGCATACCGTAATCTATGTTATTAAACTTAAATATATTAATATAATTTATGATTTCGATTGAAGTTGCTTGCTTGATGGAATTTCCACATTAAATTTGAATTGTTACAACTTTGTGCGACCAAACATGTTTTGTTACTAACGACCCGGGTTTCGACTTTCTGCATCGTCAGTTCTGTTGCATCCGTGTGATAGAATGCCTGATGATGCCGAAAGGCGAAACCCGTTTCGCTAGTGACAAAACATGTGGAGTCGCACTAAGTTGTAGCAATTCAAATACATATATTTGGTATCAGAATATAATGCATAATTTTGTGTTTTATCGTCAGCCTAAAGAGAAAAGTTTTCAAATAACAAAACACAGAAAAAATCTTTAAAAATGATACTAATTATTTTATGCGTTGTTCAATTTATATTGTGACATTAGCAAAAATACATTTATTCCTTATGCATACCTGAAATCAGTGCTTTCCAAATAATGTGCAAAATTTACGTTTTAGCATGTTTTGTGCTTAGAAAAACCGTGGAATATTTTTTTTATATAATAAAATGATCAAAAAAAAAAGTATTTTATTGTTGAAAAGAGAATGCAGTATCGTTCTTTATCAAATAAGATTATACCGTTTTTTAATTGTCATTTTAAGCCTGAATCAAAATTATGTCAGAATGTTATTATCAAAATTACCCTGGCGGAAATGAAAAACCGCCATTTTTTGGGGATGATTACTGTTACGAAGCAAGTGTGCTACATAATGATTGAACCGCATGAAATATCAACCCTTTTGAAACAAAAAGTAACACATCAAATATTCATAGTGGAAATCGCACAAGATTATTATAAATAACGTAAGAAATCATATTCGTACGAAAATGGATATCCTGCAGTAAATTATTTTTTCGCGAAACAAAGAAACTTGAATAAACATTAAAACTTATTTCGAATCAAATAGCGCGAAGTTTTCTACTCAAAAAATGCAATAATGCGTCTCACAATTTAAAAATTCGCAAAAATTACAATTTTTTTTAATTCAACCAAACACTCTTTTCCTCTATCCATGAGTGTGAAGTTGCTTACTGAAAAACCATCTATTCTTATAGAAGACTTTCTTAATGATAATTCTAAAAACACTTTATTACGACACGGTGAGATATTGCTGTGTATTATATTTAAATTCTACAAAAATTATAAAATATATAGTTGATAGCTATTTACATTTTAAATAAAAAAAAGAAAAGGCATGATATTTTAAATAATATAAACACACTTTTATTACTTACATCCACATTACATTTAATGATCAGGACCAGTTTCGATTACTGCGGGCATTATCAACATATCGAACCGTGATAAAATAGCAATGTATTTGAGTTCTATAAAATACATTGCTATTTTTTTACCGTGTAATAATGAAATTCTACCAAGTAAATGCCGATTCAATCAATATAATCAAGCTGTCCTGATCATTAAATGCACTGTGAAATTAGTTCTAAAAATTTGTTTTTAATATTCAAAATCTTGGGAAACAGTTAAAATTTCTTGAAATTGAGCTTGATTCTTTTTTTCACGACAAAACTGTTACAAAACACATCAGCAGTGTATACGATTTTGCCTATTTCGACACTATGAGATGAATGCTTTTCCTAAGTTGATATATCGCGTAAGTCTGAAAACAATATTGGCTTTTTTTATTTATTGCCTAAAAGACGAAATGCGCGAGATTTGTTTATTTGAAAACTTATAATACAGAATTACTTTTGTTTTTATTCGTTTTCTTTTTTGAAACAAATCATAAATACATTTCCAGCCATAGGTGGCGTGGGTACTTAATGTTATTCTCGAAATGACGTCATCATCATTTGCGTTTGAATTTATGTAAAGATAAATCATCCAAAAGTTTAATCGATTTAAAGTTTAAAAAAAGCAATAAGCACTTAAAAATAGTCAAAATAATTTGTATTTACTATCATGAATACTTAATTGTTTCCACCGCCAACCTCGATCAATTCACACGTCTAATTGTATAAAAAAAATTTCATTTCAGATGGCAGTCTTCTTTTATCTGTAACCTAAGATGGCCACAAATGATAAATTTCAACGAAATATAAGTTTTTACAAAATTTGCACATTCATTGTTATTTAATTTTTGATTAATGAAATGGAAAAAATATTCAATTAAAATACTGCATAGCAACTTATTCTAAACCAGTGGTTCTCACGTGAAATTTATCTGTGGCCGCATTATAAACATCAGCTGTCCTATGGAAATGTCTCGTGGTTGCACTAAATGCGATAAAAATAGTTTTCATATTTGTTTTTTATATAGTGCATTACACTGAATAATCTTTTACAATATACAGTTGTAGGTAAAATCGACAAAATTAATAAAGCAATTGTTGTTAATTCTTTATATTGACTTGATTCATGGTCAACGTATAACTTCGACCAAAATTTTTGAACGGTTTTATTATTAAAATGGTCCTTTACTTAAACTCGACTAAATACTGGATAAGTCAGGTTTATTCAATCGATTTTAAAATAATAATAATTTTAAAAATGCATTTTTTTTAATATCAATATTTACTATAAAACTGTTGGTGGCCGCACATGAGAACCACTGTTCTAGACACACTCTTTTCAGACACTATTGACAATCGTCTGAAAGCCTTCCTAACACTGTTCTTCTACCAAAAACCATCAGTAATCTAATCACTTTTAATGTACTTACTGCCACTAGAAAGCAATATATTTTACATAATAAAAACACATTTTTAGTTATATATTAATATATTTTATAATGAAACCTGTACTGTTTTTACTGTTTAAGATGTAAGCTAATCAAACAAACGATTTATACATATTATATATTCTCAGTTTTGATTGAATATTACCTTACGTTGAAAATTTGCCAAATATTCTTTAATATTCCTCTAATTTTGTGATTAAAATAGAATATGCTAATGGTGGAACTTTGTCACAAATACTGTAATTCTAGCCATGTTGCATCAAATATCTAATACTGTTATTCATTTGTATCTCAGCGATGTTTTTCACAGGCAGAACCAAATACTACTATCCTTACTTACACTTTTCTGAAAAAAATATTACATGAATTCATAGAAAGATCGCTATCGTTGACGCACCCGTAAGCCCTATAGCCTCATTATTATTTTGAAAATACACACAGAAAGAATATAAATATAACAGAAACCTACTGTGAACCCATGCTGTGATACTTTTCAACGCAGAATTTATCCACAAATAAAATTAATTACTTTTAAATATTTCATGATTAGCAGAAAAAATACAGTCGATAGAAACGTAAGTTTCTCAATTTAAAAACGTTTGTTGAAAAATGCTCAATTAAAGATAATAATTGTATTTAATTTAATTATTAACTATATCAAATCTTCGCCTTAAAAGCAAAAGGCGTTTGAGATATGTTGGTGGCTTTAATTAATTTGTGCATTATTAAATTTAAATTGTTACACCTTTGTACGATTTCACATTTTCTGTGGCATCCGTGTGATAGAATGCCTGAAGATGTCGAAAGGCGAAACCCGGGTCCTTAGTTACAAAACATATGGAATCGCACAAAGTTTTAACAATTCAAATTTGATATTGAAATTACATCAAACACCTTCAGTCGATATCATAAATTATGTGCATTATTGTTTTACTTATTACGTTACTTACACTTAGAGATGAAAAAAACATTTATTTATTTATGAAATTATTTTTATTCTAAAAAACAAATATTTTTGGCTGCGTTATTGTAAACTAATATTTAGTTTATGTAAACATAGCAAAATATTTTTTTTAATGAAATTCTATAAGTTGAAACTATTATAGAAAAAATTTACATGCATTTTGTTTTAAGAGGGTTTTTCTATCACCAAAAAATTCAGAAATCCATTCAAAAGTGTTATTGGAATTCAATCAAGTAAGTCGATATCATAAATTATTTCAGTAGTGTTGGTGTTAAATGATACATATATCGGATTTTATTTCATTATAAACATTAGATTTACAGACGAAAGATTGACACTGTCCAACTATCAACATACTGCAATCAGCCGTCTGTTGAGATGTTTTGCTCAGAAATTTATTAATTTTTTTGAATAATATACGTTTAAGCTTAGATGAAAACATCTTTAAGTTGAATAAATGAATTTCAACCTCCGATCAATTATCATTCGTTCAATTTCCATTTCAAAATACTAATGTATATCATTCAAACGATTGTTTATTAAATAGAAATTTACACCAAGCTGCGACCGAATCCATTGAAAGTTTTAATACGATGACCTGAAGAGTATTTTCGTTCTCTTTAGGTGATAGAAATATTATAAAAACCAGGTTCGCAGAATATTTGGAAAGACTATGATAAATCGAATTTTTAATACTATTAAAAAGATTATTGTTAAATAAGCATCGTCATCGTTTTATTAAATCTGAAATATAGCAACCGCGGACGATTCTGAATCATTTAGTGATTTGCCCAACGAAGCGTCATTCGAATTAGGGATTGCAAAACCCGGTATAGAATTCCATGACACCTTTTTTCACCCAAATCCTCGGGATCGAAAACGCGAAATATACAATATGATTGTAAATATAATGCATTTTTTTTAACAGTTATTGTTATTATCGATATGTGTATACTGTAACACAGAGTAGGTGTCGACTTTTTGAGTTTGATCGGTCTGTTATAGATAGAAAAACACTGCGGAAGAACATTAACAAATCATTTACACACATGCGACTTAAGTCCGCGTTTCTGTACCTGTCAAATCAAATTTAATGTATTTTCACTGACTGAAATGATAAAATATATTTCAATCAGTGAAAGTGTTTTTTTTACTCTAAATATGCCAACGCTGTTAAATTTTATTAAAAAACATATTTAGGTGGTATAAATGTTCATTGTACTATTTAACATGTGTTTTTGGTACACTCGTTTAGATCTCATATACACATTGTATTTTTTTAATGGGTTATGAGATTTATGGAAAAATATTTTTATGTTGAAAGCAACAAATTTTTTATCCAATTTTAATGATAATCTGTAGAAAACTGAAAGTTCTTAAAGAATATTTAATAAAACGAATAGTTATTTTAAATAATACATATCACTGCTCAAATTGATACTATACATTTAACGGTTTTGAAAAAAGATAAAATCTGTATTTCGAGGCCCTAAACAATATTTTTGAAAAGTGTAAAGTTTAACGAGTGTTTGAACAAAATTTAAATTTCTAAAAAAGTTAACTATCAATCCTTGGTGGGAATACATTCTTTTAAGAGATAATGCAACATTTTTTCAAACGTTCAAGACTTGTTGAAAATGTTTGCGATAAGCATGACCAACCCTGAACATATGCTGAAAATTTATCATTAATTCATAAAAAGTATTTATTTTTTTACAATGATACTATCGTTGAACTGAAATTGTAAAGTACCGGTGCTAAAATATATACTAGAACTGCAATCCCTTGGCTTGGACAGCTAATAAAATGAACGCCGATTAAACTCGAGTGAACTTTCAGCGATACAATTGAATCAATTTGTTCAAATTGGATTGAGGTGCGAATCGAACAAATCACTGTTGATTGTCATTATGTTTTGTTGAATGACGAAAATCGTCGCCGACGTTTAATAGTAATATAAAAATGATTGCGACGTTTAACCGAAAAAAGCTTAAAGCTATTAACAGGTCTGTTTTTCTTTATAACAAATTCTTCCCAAAAATAAAATGGCGAATGGTGATTAATAAAGCACAGACTTCAAACAATGGACGAGCCAATTCATTACTGGACTGGATTAACTAACAGAATGTGGATGTGCAAAAATTCAATTATCATATTATAAAGTAAGATTATGAAGACATAACATGAAAGTGTCATTTTAGTGACATAGTGTCATAGGAGTCTTTTTTTAATGACTCCACCTGGCTTACATAAGTTAGAAGAATTAATTTTCTGTATATTTAAGTCCATGTCAACAACATTTGAACTGTTTCCCTTAGGATGCATACGGCTCAAGGAAAATCTGTAGATATATTTCATGTTTCTTACACCATATTACATAGAAAGCAGTGATGGATATCAAATTAAAAATTCCAGCCATTCTCAAGTACAATGCGGCTATAAATATCATGATTAATTATTAGTTTTTCCGTGACAAATTGCGCTGTTTTGATACCAGCTATTTCATAGCTGAACACAGTGGTTCTACCAATAAAATAATTTATATAATATAAAAAATTTCATTTTACAGTAAAAGTGCTTGTACAACAAATAAAATCACATCTTTTGAGTATATTCAAAACTACCTAAACATTGTAAGTTATTTTTTTATCTATTTGAAATGGTGATTGGATATAAGTAACTTGCATAATTTTCACACAAACAAATTCATAGCCAAGAAAAGTAGATCCAACGATGTAATTGTATTCTCTCTTTTTATGTGATACTATACCAAAAGATGTTAAAGGTAACTCAATGTAGTAACTCTAGCCTCTAGTCCGTCTGTGGATAGTGAAGTGCTTACAATTTCCAAACCGCTATTATGTGAACACAATTTACTGCATAACGACCTACTTTGAATAACCTCTGCTGAAATACTCCTGAAAATTAATTGTAAGGGCATAACTTTGTTGCATAACACATTATGCATAGATTGTAAAAAGAAAATTTACTTTTCAACATAATGACTTTATGTGTTCCGTATGAATGCATTTTGAAAACTTTTAAAAATATTCCTTATTTCACGTATTTCTAAAAAAGTTGCAATACTATGATATCATAACATGTTTCAGATTTAATTTAGTAAATAAGTAGTCGGGTAAGCTAAATACATTCATCTATTACGTTTGCCATACAAATTAAATACAGTGTAAACTGGTTTAAAAGTTCTTTCAATCGTGTTGCAAATGCAAATCCAAATTATCTCTTATAAACATCTCCACCGCCTCCTGATGATATTGCTATAAACAAAGTTTACACTTTTTACAATTACTAAGTTTTAAAAGAACGTTATATAAATAATTTTTATTCTCTGTGTAATGAACAGCAAGCCCAATTCAATATTTAATATTTTTGTTTACTCAAATCATGTTCGCTCTTAATGTAGTACGTATGACCTCCTGACGGAGGTAGCTGAGGAAAACTTTCTACGAAAACAACTTGTTATTTAGTTGGTTAATCTATATTTTTTCAAAAGAGTAAGAATAGAAGGATATACCTACGACACGATATGCATGGTAGTCGTTATTTCTAGTGTCCTTTTTTTAGAACATCTTGTTGGGAAGGAATTTTCAAATATTACACACATCCATGTTTTAGAAAATAAATCAATTTTTGTCCCATGAGTACTACAGTGTACTCTCGATTATCCGTGTATGGATTATCCGGTTTGCGGATTATTCGTGCCTGAAAATAAATATTTTTTAATTCAAATATAATCTGACGCATTTATGAATTGCGATCTTGAATATGCGCGTTGTTTGAAAAAAAGGATGAATTTAGCGATGTGTTTGTGTTTACGTAACTAATCGGTGTTTTTTTTAACCACTAGTGTGTTTTGAATGTATGAATGCTCGCATATACCGCAATAAACATCACAATTTATGGGACTAGAATGAGTCGAGAATTGAAATCATTTGTACTCCACATGCGTTTCTATTTACATTTCCAGTGAAGTGCATAAACCAGCGCGAGTGCCCGCAGTAAATTTGTTTATTTCGATATTTATTGTCTATATTTGTCAGCTCTCGGGATTGCGTTTGTTATTATGATAAAATATTATATTTGTACGTATATTTTTGTGTTTTCTTGATAAATAATGAATATATAAATAATGTGTTAAAAAATTGTATTATGTATATGATATTATATTCGAAAATAAAGTAAAAAAAATGATGATTCGGATTATCCGTGACCATCCTCCCCAGCATTGGCCCTGATAATCGAGAGTGCACTATATAACCAATGCTAACATTACTAAGCACTGCAATATGTACCTGGCATATATTAAATATATTAAACGCTTAATCTAATTTTACATGGATGTACATACATTAAAACCGCATAAAAAGTTACAGTAAACATAGATACGTAAATGAAATATAAGTTCCATACGTTTGACAGTATAATTTCGATAAAAATAAAATACATAACGTACATTAGTAAAATATTAAAGGAAAGTTGGTGAAGTATTCAATCCGTCTCCGCGAAATAGATTGAATCCAATCTTTACAAATCTCCATGCTCGCAACTCCTTCAAGCACCAAGATAGCGACAAAGCATCCAGCGAGTGTCTCGTTATCTTCCAGGGTCTCGTAGGTGTCTGCAGCCCCGCGGGGGTGCGGACCCCGACTGCTGTACGCCAGGTGTCCACCCGGCCGGCCCCCCGGGGCCCGCGCCCCGAAATTAATTGGAGGACCCCAAATGCGGTGCTCCGCGCGTTTGTTATTGAGATATTTATACCTTCGGCCGTTGCGTGTGATTTAGTGGGTGAGAATGGAATATGTGATAATTATATTAACAAGCCAACTTTACTGTTAACATAATATAGGTGTAATAAATTATTTAAAGTACAATCACATCATACAATGTATTGAATGGTTGAGTAGTCACAACGCTCAGCTATTGTGATTTATATTAACCGCTCCGACTATCCATATAATATGTATTATATTAAAATCGAAGGGATATTTTGCGTTATATTTGTATATATTATATTTTATCACATTTTGTGTATTACATCTTTTTTGGTTTCCTCAGCAATCGTAATCTCTTTCAATTGTCATATTATATCGATTAGAAAACATAGTCGTCAGAAATTCACTATATTATTGTAATAACCATTCAAAAACCCCTGAAAAAGAAAAAAAAAGCAGGGAGAGGCCTTCATCCAGCAGTGGATCGACCCCGGCTGATGATGATGATGATACCAACGTTTTAAAGCGATCAGGACTTATTTCACTCATTTTGAACATTTACATTTCTAGATTTGCTTTTTTTAGTGCATTTTATTTTATATATTTGGTTGCCTATCTCTTAAGAATAATTTTTAACAATTATCTTAATAAAACTAATGGCTTTTAAATATTTATTACAAGAACTCTTTCAAAACTGTACATATTAACAATATCCCAATTCTATGACAACAATGTTTTTTTTTGACATTTTATCAAATTGATGGACTTTTTTGGTGAAGATTACATGTTTCTGAGAAAATAGCGGCATAATAACGCCGTCATCTTAGTATTTTCGTCCTCTATCACGGGTGAAGATGAATAATATGATACGGAAAAAAAGATTCTATGGTATTCAATAAATTAATCTCTCTTTTTAGATACGCTAATAATAGATTAATCGTTTAATCTATCCGTAAGTGTTATTCATTTTTTTGATCTATCAGTGCGTAGTGTATTTATATTCAACTTTCAAATCAATACAACCAAAGTTATCGAAGAAAAATAAAATTCAGATCTTGAGACAACGTGCGTTAATGTGATTATTTTTAGTGTAAACTATAAAATTTTATTTTGACCCTATAACAGTATCAATTTTAACCTGACTATGACATATGAGTTAACCCTTTGCGTGTACTTTATCGAACTATTATATAAACCTTTGTGACGTATTAATTTCACCGAATATGTAAGTTTACTTGTTTAGTCGAGTGATAACTGTTGTTTGCTTCGGTTATCGTATCCCCCGCTTCAAATCCTAACATGAAAAGTTTCATAACATAAATCATCATTCTAATTATTGATCCTAATCGAAAAAATGGACTTATGTGAAATTTTAAGTCCCCTCTCATTAAAATGAGGTGTAGTGAGAGTTATTATCTAACTATAGTACCCAACCATCTAGTATTTTACCAGCTCTATCTTAAGAAATAGAGAGATTGAGTTATTGAGTAATAAGCGTTCCTTGAAGAAGAACTTCTATTGATGTAAAATCCGTTATCAGTCCGTTATTTTCATTTTGATAAGGAATACAGTTTCAATAATCGATAAAGGTAATGTTTTTTTTCCTCTATGCAAGATGATGATACTTATGTGGAAGTTCTGCCATTCAGTCAGCTTGAGGTTCATTCTGAAGCTTAATCTTCTTCAAATTAAAAACGATGCAATTATCTGAATCAATGAGGTGCTAACATTCCATTAGAGGAACCGTTGTCAGCGGGTGAGCAAAGAAACTTTGATCGAATTTATTTATTTCATAGATACCTAACTCCACTGGAAGTGGTTTCAAGTCTTCGATTGTCCGGCCGTCAATGGTGGATTTTTTCTGCTTGTCAATATGGTGACAGGTGTTTTCTGATGCTGAAGAAACTACCTCCAGATAAAGTCTACTTTTTACTGGCTTTTTTCAGCGATGTTCATTTACGACATTCGTCGGCAACTTTTGATAATTCTTCTCGATTAGAAATTTAACCTTCTGACTTTTAAAGTCTCAACTGTTAAGACGGCTGATTACAATGTGTTTATAGATGTTACTCACTATAATTGTTAATTTTTTTTATATATTTTCCATGACTTTTAATTATCAACAACACTACTGAATATTTTTTAAACTATTCAATGTTGAAATATTCTTAATGTAGCTCGACCCGGAACAGCTCAAAAAATATGTTACATACAACATCGTAATCACGCGATATCTGCACAAAAGTTTTTCAACGAGGACTAATTGTTGCTTAATTACTCAACCGTTCTTTTTCTAAGAGAGTAAGCACAATAAAATAGGATAAAAATATTTCACTAAACAGTTTTATAAATCGATTATAAATCAATTTATGAAACCGTTTCAGCCCTCACACAATACAACCAAATCCAACTCAATTGACCACTGCACTACAGACTACTCGATTAATACAACACAATATTTGCGAAATCCCTTCTATAACACGGATCCTATAAAATATCTGTACTAAATTTATTCCAAAAACCTTACGTAACACGAATTTGAATATGTACAGCAAATGATATTTTTATGTATCTCAATAGACTTGTTTAAAGATGAAAAATAGTATATGCTTATCATTAAATTAGTGTTTTAAATTATTGGATCGAGAAGATGATTTGAATATCTAAGCGTTTCTTTCCTCAATAGCTATGAAATATATAATAGTTAACAATTGGTTGATTGAATTGGCATTCACTTGGTAGAACTCCATTATAACATTATTGGATATACTTCTATTATCCACTCGAGTTAAGGAACATGTAAGATCATTCAGCATTAAAAAAACAGATTCACAATTCGCTAATCACGTTATGAAGGAATCACATAATATAAATTCAAACTCAGCGCCTAAGTGTTTGCATCTTTGTAGTAAGAAGGGTCGCAGGATGACGGCTTTGGAACAGCTGGAGATCAATAGATATCAACGATCACAAAGGATACCTAACGAACAAACTAATATATGTCCGTCACCTTTATTGACGCCTCTGACTGATGTATCTTTGTTTCTGTAATGGACTATTTCCGTGCCATATGTAAACTTATTGATATAGCCGCCTTTTTAGTTTCATTGACAATTGTTAGTTTTATTGCGAACAGGAAACAAGCTAGGGCGTTAAAACAGGAGAGAAGATGTATTGTGTACCTTTTCTACACAGCTATATATAGATAAGCCAAGGTTAGTTTAAGCATAGTTCTGACGATGTGTGAGCCGAAATAGCTATCAACTATATTTAAAAAAATAATTTTTTAGAACTAAAATACATTGCTATTTTTTTCACCGTGGTAACAATTGGCTCGGTAACGTTTCGTTTCACATTTTGAAGTGGTTATATGTAAATATCAATTTCAATTCGACAGAATAATGTGCTCTTAGTAAAAAATACTCAACGTCCAAATGTTGCGTCGCACTGCCTCAATTCACAAAAATCTAATGAATTACACGAAATTCGGTCGGAAAAAGTAGTTTTTCATTGAGCTGCCACGCCTGGATATGTACCCCGCGGTTTTCGTTCCCGCGGCGCGATTTATCCACTGGACTATTTATTATAATCTACAAAGGACGGGAGGACCTTACGATCAAAGATGCATTCCCGGCCCGATCGAGTATTTAATTCGAATGATTGAAACGAGAAGCGAAAGGCGATGCGCGGCTTGGATCGAATCGCACTTGATTGGTAACATCGGATATATATTGGAAAAATTTACAATTGTTAAGTGACCCGGACCGCCTTGATAAATGATTTTTATGGATAAACAATAAATCAACTCTTGCTTGATAGTTTTATATGGTAACGAATGTGCTTGGTATCGGGGCAGTGTTAATTTGTTGTCATCTCATTACATTCAATTGTAATTGAAAAACAAAAACAAGAATCTTGAATATATTAGTTGCAAGTTATCAATAAATTTTATTAACTTCATTGGCTAATGGTTTTTCAATTAATGTTTGTTTATTTTTCTATATATCACATCATAATACTACGCATTAACACGATGTGGTATGCAGATAGAGTGAGGTAGCATAAGGATTGAGAGAATATTAATAGCTGGCTATAATACCACTTTGTGTACAAAACTTAGTTTTCTGCACTAAATTTTTTTTTTTATAATAATTTCACAGTTTCATAATGACCAGTACTGGTTTCGTTCATTGCGAGATCATCAACTGAATCTTTAGTAAATCCTTTATCTAAGCGAAACCGTATATTTAATATTAAGAGCGACTGAATTTTTCGCAATTTTGTATTTAAATTCAAAATTATTTAACCTTAAGCTTAACATAAATTTACGTTTTTTAAATCACGATTGGTTTCTCTCATTGCGAGCATTATCTGCTAACATGATACGCATTGAAACAAAACTTTTAATTAAAAAATTCATGAAAAAAATGTATTGCAACGGTTGATAATGCTAGCGATGAACGTAAGCGACCCTGATTTACAATAAAATATTAATTGATTTATAATATAAAATTTTGGAAATGGTTCAAAATATTATAGTTTTATTATTTAAATATGTCTTTCCAACAAGCCTTTCAAGCATTTAAAGTGATTAGCTCACATTATTGAAAATACATGAGATAAAAACATAATAGGATTAACACGGTGAAAAAAAATAGCAATATATTTTAGTTCTACAAAATTTTTATAAAATATAGTTGATAGCTATTTCAGCTCACCTATCGTCAGAACTATGCTTAATCGTACATTTGTTTATCTTTATTATTCTCGACAAGTTGTTTTAAAATAAGTATGGTAAAAGAGTTATACATTTTATTTTGTTTCCGTTTTGGCTTTTAATGTAGTGCAGTAGTTCTGACGATGACGTGAGCCGAAATAGCTCTCAACTAAATCTTATAAAATTTTTGTAGAACTAAAATAAATTGCTATTTTTTCACCGTGTTAAGCCTATAATGTTTTTATCTTATGTATTTTAAATAATGTGAGCTAATCACTTGAAAGTTTTATTACATAAGACATATTTATATCTTTTTTTCCCCGTGTTATAATGGAGTTCTGCCAAGTAAATACCAATTCAATCAAAAAATTATAGAGTAACATGATGGTAAGTATACAATTATTAATGTTCGAAAGTTTTACAAGATTCAATTTTATTAAGTCAGACACAATATGTTTTAATCAATTGAAGTACATTTATTTTTTTAATTAATTTGTTTATTCGGTTCGCTTGATTTTTAAAAATGCTAACGGGCATCCATTTAAATTCCCGGTACGCAAATCACAAAAGAAACAAGATCATCTTTGGTATTCGGGTAGGTGATATTCGTCATTCATGAAATAACGAGCTAATCCGAATCTGTCGCGCAAAAACGACAGAACTGGCCGAGGTTGAGAAGCGTTTATAAATTGAAAAGGTAGCCCAATCAATCGAAATGGCGGTTGCGGACCAATGCGTTCATAAATGTGCGACTATCGCAGTAAGGTGATCGCGCGTAAGTGACATATTACATGATAACACGGTGAAAAATAGCAATGTATTTTAGTTCTACAAAAATTCTTTTTTTAAAGATATAGTTGATAGTTATTTCGGCTCACGCCATCGTCGGAACTATGTTTAAACGTACATTTGCTTATCTATATATAGCTGTGTAGAAAACGTACACAATACATATTCTCTTTTGTTCTAACGACCTAGTTTATTTCCTGCTAGCAATAAAACTTTTTTTTTTTTTGAAAATGTAAATGAAACTAAACAGGCGGCTATATCAGTGAGCTTAAGTATTGGCGAAATGGTTGTTATGGTTTATTACGGGTTGGCAATAAACCACGCCACCCAAAATGGTCTGAGAAGTAGTGATTGACATACATGTGTTTGCTCGTTTAAGCTACACAGCTATATATAGATAAGCAAATTTACGTTTAAACATAGTTCCGACGATAGCGTGAGCCGAAATATATCTTATAAAAAATGTTGTAGAACTAAAATACATTGCTATTTTTTCACCGTGTTATAATGGAGTTCTACCAAGTAAATGCCAATTCAATCAATATATTACATGATCATACTTACATGATAGGTCTTTCACAAAGAACCATGCAATAGTGAAATATTATTTCATTAACACGTTTAAGACATAAATAAAGTTTAATATGTTTATTAAATGATCACATTTTTTGACAGCCCTAAATATAATAATGGCTAAATATAGTTATGAGTAAATTGTATTTGAAGTTTACAATATCTTTGTTTCTTTGCGTCAACATATGATAAATAAAAATGTGGAAAGTACATAAAAAAAATTATTCTTTTCTAGTATCATATTTTTTTAACACTCTGACTTCTAACGATTCTATTGTTGTGACAGCTAATTATAGTGTGTTGTTAGTTGACAATTTTTAAATATTAGAGAGCTAGAGTGTCAAAACTTAAATGTTTGAAGTATTTTTGATATATATCTTAAACTGATGTGATAATATCCATAAAATAGGCCAACACCAACACTGTTGAATTAAGTTTTGAAATATTCGACTTTGGAATAGTTGTATGCGGCTCAGCAGTAAAAGGGTCAAAGATTTTGAAATTCTACAATAATCCGTAAAACTTTCAAATAGATCCATATAGCTTAAAATATGGCAGACTTACACTGGCATAAATACTTATTTGACCCTAGATTTTTTATTCCGAGCTAAAAACCCAGTAATATTCAGTTTTGTTGTATCTCCAATCAAATTATTATGAGATTCAAATAATTTTGCTATTAAATTATAATATTTTATTTATTTTACTTAATAATATAATAATATAAAAATACTTTTAATACTTATTTCCACAATATATTTTTTGATCAGGACCGGTTGATAATGCTCACGGTGAGCGAAACCAGTCAAAAAATATATTGTGGAAATGAGTACTAGTAAATGTGTTTTTATTATTTGAAATATCATGCCTTTCCATCAAGAAGTTACAGTTAACACCTTAAAAGTGATTAATTTAATCAGTTTTTTTTTATTAAACTTTTTCTATTCACAAATTAAATGTGAATACTAAAAACATAGTAATATAAATAGAAATAGTTCACGTTTCGAAGAGTATTCTATATTTATGGTCGAATTGGTCTTTTTTGGGTACGAGACTAGTTTTTAATTAATATATATACAGAGAGGAAATCAAAATAAAAGAAACTCAACACAGCAAACTTGGATTATTTTACATTTCATTTTTATTATGATGGAATCTCAAACTATTTTGGTACACTATGCTGGGTTGCAATAGAATACTATTTGAGTAGTATTAAACTGTATGCGAAAGAGGACAGGTTAAAAGCATCTTCTGTTGTATTACAATAAACTATCTGTTTCTGTGACATGTATTTTATTCAATTGCGTCGTCAAACCTCCTCTGATCAGGCTAACCTGTGCATTGATTCTTCAATTGAACTAATCGATGTCTGTGATTTTTGCAACCCTTCTTACAATAAGAAAAACTCTGAAGGCTTACGGACCTGTGGTCGAGCGTTTAACCTGCTTAATCATTCTTCCTTTTCGCTTACAATGCTCTCAAACTAGCATTATTTCATATTATTATACTAGTGGTCATTCTAAAAAAATATATAGAAAACGACATATTTAAAAAAAAATATAATAAATATTGTCTTTTGATTATAATAGCATTTTTTATTTAGGTTAAGAATAGAATGCGCAAACATTTGGCTGTTGGATTTATAAAAGTATTAATCTGGTGAAAGCTTATGTTGTGAGTTTAAAATAGCACTGTGAACCTTTCATATTACACTTAGACAATATATTTGATAAATTAATAGTAATGTTAACAGTTGAATTTCAAATAGCACAGTTGATTTATAAATGGCAGCTAGAATGGTGTGCAAATTACACGGCGTTACTGTACACTGTGTTGGATGAGTTTTTGTGACAGACGTACAGATTTATATTTAAATAAAAAATAAATAAAATCACTAGTTATAAGATTTGCACTCTTGACTGGCGAAATGTACTTTTTATGTGTGTTTGAGAATGAAATGGTTTCTACAATAAATACTTATTGGATTAAAAAGTTATCATAAATTGTTAGCTTTATTTCATTTAAATATATTATAATATTTTATGGCATCGCTTTACAGTGACAAATCGACTGTTAAGGTAAAATATAATCGACAAAAAAAACTATAAGTCGACCGATCGTTTAGTATAGCCCGACAATTACTACTTGAACAACGACCAAATTTAGAGCTTACATATTCAGTTACGCTTCATTCATTTTACCTGCCATTCGCTAACTAGTTATAGTCGACGGGTTGCACTGGAGTAATAATATAATATATAATATATTATTTCCATAGAGGGAGACGTGTTACGCTGTTATTTATTATTAATTATTTTTTATCGAATTTTTCGTTTTTGAATTCCACTGGTCCTCAAAGCTATGTATTATTTTACATAGTGTGTTATTACTTTACTTTTACATTTAGAACTGGTACGTTATATGAAATATTTGACTGTCGGCATTGACTTCTTCTTTCAGATTTACGACTCTCCGTAATTATTATTAGTCATTTTCATTATTTTTTGTTGATAATGTATTATCACCAAAATAAATACCAATTCAATAAATTATTTTATGCTTGTAACAATTAATGAAAAAATATATCAATTAAATCGGTATTTACTAGTTAGACCTCCACTATTACAAGCTAAATAGATCAGCGAGGTGAAAAAAATAGCAATGTATTTTAGTTCTACAAAATTATAATGGAGTTCTACCAAGTGAATGCCAATTCAATCAATAAATAGATCAGTTTATTTAGTTCCACAAAAAATGCAAAAATTGGTTAGAAACTATTTAAGTTTAACACCAGTCCTGATAATGGTGTGAAGCCGAAATAGCTATCATTTTTTTTATAATTATTTTGATTACAAAAACTTTGATATATTATATTTATTTACCATATTTTAATAAAAAAAATATAGTACACTTTTGTTAAAAATCATTTTTTTTTCATTTACTCTTTTATGGTTGCGATAGTAATATGTTCGACAGATTGAGAACCTATTAAATTGATGTTATAATTAACGTTGTATGCGCTAACAGATAATACATATGGTAAAGGCTGTCGAACGTGTATGTCTACAGCACCAAACCATTTTGCAAGCAACCTGACAAACATAATGATTCAGGATTGCACCTTGCCAATACTTATATTGCTTATTAATAACAAAGTTGTACCAACATTTCGCCAAGGTAGATCACTTTCTTTTTTTAATTAGTAAGTTTTCAAAACTGCTGTAAAAATAACTGCAATTTAAGTTAATTGAAACTCGCTAACCGAGAGGCTTAATGATAAATTAAAGCATTAAAAACCAATAACATACTGCGAGGCTATGTAAAGTTAGGCAATACCTAAGTGCGACATTTTAAAGAGATGGCAATAAAACGAAACAATATTAAAATTTTACCGTCAACAATAATAGCAATAATATTATTTTTACAATTTCTTTTTTTTAGAAAAAAGTATAAGTCGTTAAAAGAATACAAAATTGACTTCGACTCCGAAATTGACCAACAACACGAGTCCAACTAAAATGTTTATTTTCTTCAGATTTTTTCCTACTTTTCCTATTTACTTGCATTAAATTAAAAAACAATTAACCAATCCGGTATATTGTTTATGATATTTTCTTAAAATTTGTCTAATTGAAAAAATAGTCAATGTCGCTCGTTTATCACAACAAAACAACTCCGGCCAAAACTCCGTAAATCAACGAATCCGACTCAATAGCCCAATTTTTTGGATAGATTATGCTTTGCTTTTAAGCATTTGTTTATAAAACATTTGAATACTTTTCAACGCATTGGTGCGGCATAAAAGCAACGCAATATCATCATTAGCGATACTCAAATATAAAATCGAAAAATCTCTTAGAATGTTATTGATGGCAATGCAAATTTTGTGGAATCTATATATTTTGTGGAAATATAATATCAAGTAAGCAATTTTAATATCTGTTAAACGTAAGTAGTTAGCAGTATTTTATACTCGCACAGCGGGAGAAATATTGAAACACATAGACAATAAAATTCACACAATAGAATATGTAAATCAAATAGACCATAGACAATCATCTCATGAATATCATCAAACATTTAACTGTAATATTTTGACCACTGGGCCATCGAGCATTGTTAAAAAGCGTATACACACACAAATAAAGGCGTTGATGTGTTAATTACAATATGATAAATGTGCTTCCCGCTGTTTAAAATTAATACCCCATGTTATTTTGGCGGCAAAGGTGTGAAGACGACGACAAGGACGGGTGTATATAAGAGATATGCATTTACATAAGTGCGAGAGAGTCAGGTAAAGCATACTTGTATTGTATGCGCGCGCACTGGGGAAAAGAGACCGAGGCGCAAATCATGCATCGCCTTGCACTGCAAGATGAAAGAGATAGAATAAGGCATTGTTAATGCAGTAAAAAGAGATAAGATGTAATTCTTTTTTTCACATTGATGATTTCAATAGATAGGATTGTAGGTGTATAAATAATGATTTAATTTGTTAGTCAGGATATTCAGATTATTTTTAATTTATTTATTTTTTATTCTAGTTGGTTTATATCATTCCATAATTTATGTTCCTTGTATATAGGTATATGAAATAATGAAATATCTATCGTTATATATAAACTAAGCTTACCATTATATCTTACTATCCGGTGTTTATATAGTAGAAAAAAACGAAAGCGTTCAAGTATTCCCTCGTAAAAAATGTCAAATGTGAAATTATCAAAGCAGCCCTAAATATATATTATTGATTCATATCATAAACATCATCACGCTGACTCGTCAGGTCTGTTGCATCCGTGCGATAGAATGCCTGAAGATGCCAAAAGGCGAAACCTGAGTCGTTAGTGACAAAACATGTGGAATCGCACAAAGTTGTGACAATTCAAATTTGTTATTGAAATTCCCTCATGGACCTTCAGTCGATATCATAAATTATAAAAAATGTTGAAATTGATTTAGGAAATTCTAAAATGGACATAACTCTTTTTACAATCCTCAGAGGGTAGCACACCCAATATTAAATATTAAAATATTCAAAATATCATAACAATAATAATAAAATACGTGAGGATGCTTGATGAAATTCCAATATCAAATTTGAATTGCATTGTACGAATCGAAATGTTTTGTCACTAAGGACCCGGGTTTCAACTTTCGATATCTTCAGGCGTTATATCACACAAACGTAACAGAACTGACAGATTTTTGTCTAAAATATTTTTCAAGCTTACTATTAAAACACTAAAAATTGAATTTAGTAAAACTTTTCCGATGAATTCTGTGACTAAATCAAGAAAATCGTTTTCAATGCTATATTAAAATTACAAAAATTTTCAAAAAAAAATGTCGAGAGAGAGAAATATGCTTCAAAAAGAGCCAAAACGCTTAGTTACACAACAAGTGGAATAAAGATTTTGTAAGTTTACATTCTTAGATTGTTTATATGGTCATTTTTATAACCTCTAAAACTGTCAATAAAGATAAAGAACTTTTAAGAGGTCAGCATTAAAATGGTTCAAATATGCGAAGCTCGTGGTTATTAAGCGAATCTAATAAAGATATGAAGAATTATATTCGTATTTTATTATTAATCACATTATATTATTAATAAACTCCCTATGATATATTTCCATTAATTAAAACGCGATTTACACCCTTCACAGCTTGAAATTAATGAACGTTTCAAATGAACTAACTTATAATTAAAAGTGTGTATATAAAGCGACATTTTGAAGCAATAAAACCAAAAAAAAAACCATTACTTTTCAAACATCCGTGCCTTAGCGTATAAATTTCATATGTGGGATAATTTAATTAGTATTATAGACCAATAAAACATCATTCTTTGTAATAAACGTAATCACAAATCATAGTTTTAAGTGCCCAACAGAAATTATTTGTGGAACATTAAACCTTAAAAATGAACACCTACACGAACTTTGGAAGGTAGGAACTACATATCTGTTACCTGTGTGAACAAAAAATAGGTTACATTAACACATTTTTTATCGCTCAAAAAACAAATTTATGAAGTGTGATCTGGACAATTAAATTTAGAGATAAATAAACTACATGGTCCTACAGCAGGGATGTATTTAGAAATTGATTCAATAAATTCAACAAAAAGTTATTGAACTTTATTTAAATTTTTGTCGCTAGATGTCATGTCGAGTTTTAGATATTAAATCCTAAATTATTCCTTAATTTATATTTATCATTAAGGCAACATATATATTTAAACTTAACACATTGTTTACAGCTATTCCAGAATTTAACGCTATAATCAGGTTACAGCTTTGTAAATTTGTGTTATTTGTATAATTTATAATATCGACCGAAGTTGTTTGATGGAATTTCAATATCAAATTTGAATTGTTGAAATTTTTTACAATTCCTTATGTTTTGACAATTACGTACCGGGTTTCGCCTTTCGGCATTTTCATGCATTCTATCACACTGACTTGCTATTCTGTTGCATCCGTGTGATAGAATGCCTGAAAATACTGAAAGGTGAAACCCGGGTCGTTAGTGACAAAACATGTAAAATCGTACAAAGTTTCAACAGTTCAAATTTGTGGTATATGTATAAAAAGAATATTTTACCTAGGATCTAGATAAGGGTATTTAAAAAGTTTTTTCTGCATTGAAGGTTACACTGACTGGTTAGCACTGAAAAAACACGAAAAAATATATTTTCTATCCGATTTCAATTGTTTTATATATAATGTTTTATTGTGTATAAATATATATGTATATAATTTTCAATTTATTCATTCTTCAATCAAGTAGATGATAAATATATAAATTTGTCTCGTGATCACGCACCCAATTAATATGAAGTTGGTTTAATGGACATGCACATTGTAAAACGGCTGCAGACATAACCAATGATACCCTTCGTGTGACCAGGTTTTGTTTATATGAAACAGTCACAAATTTAAGTAATTTCCTAGCCAAGTTCTCAACTCGACTAAAATCAACAATACCAATTATGACGGCATAAAAATAGACATCAGTATTGGACAATTATTTTCATGTTTGTGCTTGCGGAACGTTGCACTCATTAACAGTGTGAAATCAGTAAAAGACAGTAACAGGGAACTAAAAAAATATTTTATAAAGAATAATGTTGATGTTTTGAGGGTTGATAATAAATAATGGCATTTTGAGATGGAAGGAAGGATAAGGGTGAAAAACTACTGAAATCCAAGTGAACAATTACAAGATTTAATATTGCAGCTTACAAAGCTCTTTGTCAAAATTTGTCAGTACCATTTTTTCTTTACTTCCGTTTATCCAAATTCTTCTGCATTAATAGTAGTTTTGTATTTTTTTACAAAATCTTACCAGCACTTGAAAACTTTGGTCAAATGTTCTGAGGTTAGCCCTATTGATCAAGTATTCTAAGACCTTAACTCTAGTTCAATATTCAAATATTATTTTTTTAAATGTAAATTTGTGAATTTAAAATGTGGGAGTTTACGATGTTTTTTCTTCTCGCGTCGAAAATCTCATCATATTTATCTCGTATGATTCTTTGATTTAGAAATATTTGGGGCATTTGGCTAATCATGTAATGTCATTATTTAACGAAATAGTATATTTATCGCTTAATATCACACTTTTGAATTTTTTTATCATGATTATATCGGCTATGCCTAAATTATACTGAAGTACAACAGCTTAGACAATATAACAGACCAAGTTCATCTCTGGTACTATGCAATCACTCTTTGAACGATCATCAAGATATACGTATGCGTCGGATAATATTATATTTTCACATATAAAATTATTATTATAAATATTATACGTAATGTTTGGGAGCATATGGGTACCGTGTTTGTTAGATAGCCCCTTAAGGCGCTAAGCAGAGAGTAAGTGGGACTTAACGACCACAGTGGCGTACTTAATACGCTTACAATCATAATTAACAAACATAATCTACATAAATCCAATATAATAAAGTCAAAAAATATTTCAATATAATATTCAGTTTTATTTGTCAATTATGTTAAGAGTTGATTTTTATTTCATCACCACGCGATCATTAGAACCATTTTTATGTAATATATGTTTGAATTATCAAAACTTCGTACGATTCCACATGTTTTGTCACTAACGACCCGGGTTTCGCCTTTTTATTTGACGTCAGTTCTATTGCATCCGTGTGATAGAATGAATGAAAATGCCGAAAGGCGAAACCCGGGTCGTTAGTGACAAAACATGTGGAATCGTACAAAGTTTATGCAATTCAAATTTGATATTGAGATTCCATCAAGCACTTTCAGTCGATAGCATAAATTATATAATACAAACATTTATTAGGTCCAAATGTTTCAGGTGAAAAAGTTTTAAATAGGCACTATAACAATGTTAATCACCTTTTTTGGGTGCCTTTACGTGGTATGACTGTCATATGTATATATAAGAAATTTTAAGGCCATTTTTTAATGATTACATTTTAGAGGAAGTCGTTCTATCAATGTCTTAAATGGTATAGGAGTTCTCTCTTTGTTGTCGTTACGTCATTTTCTTCTTTCTTCTATTGAGAGAAACTGCATTTACCCATTAACATATAGTACGTGTTAATAACATAAAGAGAATTCGAGAAACTAAACTATTTATTATTAAAAAGTTTATTAATTATTCTATTGTACTTCACTGCTAACCCAACACCCCCTGCTGTGTTTTTTACACCACACCTCCCCACTCTTCTCCAGAACAATCCCAGGTAAGTAAGTGAGCAGACAGATGATAATATAATACAAAATGTAGGTATGTGGATAGATGCACATGTAAATTTTTATTTATTCTTTTTCATTAGACATTCAATACGAGCGGAGTCCAACGGAGGTGTTAGTGAGATTTATATCAAACCTAATATATTTTGAAATGGACTATCCACACCACAACTACAGCCACTAATTCAAAAACAGTGGCTCTCAGTGAAAGGGCGACGAATGAAAACATTTGAAGAAACGCTTAAATCTTGATTCATTTTATTTTTCAGATTTAATCATAGTATTAAAGAAGGATTAGTATCATATTTTATCGAGAAAAATTGTCATTTTAGCATCTAGTATAATTGATTGAATTGGCATTCACTTGGTAGAACTCCATTATAACACGGTGAAAAAATAGCAATGTGTTTTAGTTCTACAAAATTATTTTTAACAAATATAGTTGATAGCTATTTCGGCTCACGCCATCGTCAGAACTATTTTTTTTGTAGAACTAAAATACATTGCTATTTTTTCACCGTGATCTAGTATAATATTTTAAAGGTTGTTAATAGGTATCTCCGGGAGAACCAAGGATTTTCTAGATATTATGTATGGAGTATCACACGGCTTACGAGTGCTTGTTGTCAACGGTTGGTGTAGAGAGCTGAATGGAGCGTAGACGAATAATTGTTGGAATTTATTAGAATCGATCGTAATGAGCTTTTTCATTTTTTTCAGGGGATCATATGGGCAAGTCAGTGTAAAAAAAGATAAATATATGATGCTTCAAAATCACTGGCATAATTAGAATCTGGATATAAACAAATTAATAATTTAGAAGAAGAAGAATGTTTTAATGACGGAATAATTATTTTTATTGAATAGTGTATGTATAAATTATTCATTAAAATTTTCGTGACTAAGAAAAATACAATAAAAATATGACGTATGTTTTTCTCCCCTTCTCTCAATTGTCATAGTTTGTGTTTTCACTGACATGTTTTTTCGAAAATCGCTTAGTAGATAAACCTACAAATTGTATAAAATTGCTATTCGCATAAAAAAATAATGCATATAATTGCTTAGTATGATTTCTCTCTTGACTATTTAATCTTTGAGCATAATTAAAAGGTTCGAACGAATATTTAATAGAATAATTTATGTTTACGAAAGGATATCGATTGTCGTAAAACATACGTTGTTTTGACGACGCAAAATCAACAAATAAATTTCTACAACCAATATTCTTATGTAATGTTATTATGATACGCTATTTTTAAAAATTATGTTGGTAAACTGGAGCGTAACTGTAGAGATGTTCTTTTGAGTATACGAACCGGTTGATAATAAATTTACAATAAAGTATTTTTAGATTCATAAATA
This sequence comes from Himalopsyche japonica, assembly GCA_028555115.1. Lineage (NCBI taxonomy): Eukaryota > Metazoa > Arthropoda > Insecta > Trichoptera > Rhyacophilidae > Himalopsyche > Himalopsyche japonica. The sequence continues at coordinate 1,446,754 of JAHFWJ010000446.1, read as the reverse complement.
TCAGCTGATTTGTACCAAAAGCCTCAATTCCTTTTTAGTCTACGAGTCAATATGTCATCCAATTTGGTGTTCAGTAAATTAAATAAGATGTCAGTAAGATTATAAAATGGTCAGTATGCATGACTTCAATCACAAAATCAAAATGTCAGTAATTATATCAAAACACCGATCAATAAATATGTACTGTCCAATTAACTGCTTATGTATAGTTTATAACCATTTATGTTAATATGTTTTATTTGTCAGTTAAAAATGGCATATTTGGTTTTACCAATGTTCTACATTTTATATATATGATCAATGTAGATATCATAATTTTCGGTGGAAATATTCGTGATCTTATCTTCATTTCTGATGACTGTAGTTTGCCCAGAACAGCACATTAAAAGGCTGTCACACTGAAGAATAGAATATATTTACCAACAGAATATACTTTATACTAATTTAATCAGTAAGAAACGCAATATCATCAATATGAACTTTTCACGATGAATGATAGATTATATCGTGTTTTTCTCTTGTTAAAAATTTAATACTTCAATTAATTACTGATTCAATTGTGTGAATAGTGATACGTTTAATACAATTGTGTGTTAAGCTAAATGAAAAATATTTATTCTCGCACATATAGCATTTTTAATATTGTCTAAATGTTGAAATTATGTTACGCATTTGTTGATTTGGTGTATTTATTCTTTTAGTTCACACAATGAAAACTTCCCGTCTTATTGGCAGTGTTGTGATGATGTCCATGTATGTAATTGACGACCCAGATCATATGCGATCAAATTCTGGATCACTAATGGCATTGCGTTGATAATTTATTGTATTATACGAGATCCCAAATCAATATTCATCTAATAAAATGATAGTGGTCAGTGATTATGACCTGACATACATCTTCTCCTTGTGTGCAGATAAATTCGTAAACAATTCTCCGAGTTTCATTCACATGTCAACAACAAACACAGCATTGTTTCTTTTGCATACATATACACTGCAAGATTGTAAACCAGTGGAACTAGATCAATAATTTCATATTCAAATAATACTCTGACAATAAAATCAATTTATCTAGCCTTATATTCAACCTTGTCAAGAATAATAATCAAAAATTATTTTGAGTAATCGATTTTATTAAAGTTTTTCGCAATTGAGTTATTTCAAATCGTACCTACACTGCAATTACAGTTGTTCTTTTATTTTTCTTACGTTCACGATGTCGCAACTTCGAGAAAAGTTGCAGTGTATAATAGATATTTATTAAAACTGTATAAACATTCATCTTATTAATAACCTAAGAGAAATACTAAATATCATGTTTGAACCTTTTATAAATTTACTATGTGTTTAAATCATATAACAAAATCGACTTCCCGCTGTAAAATGAAGGCAATAACGATATATGTCAATAAATGATTGATTAATAAAAAGGTAGGTGCTGATAAATTAAAATTTGGTTAACGTAATTCTGTATGTTTTTGGGTTAATTATAAAACAATATTAATCTTTTTGATACTTACTATAATTTTTATATCTTCCCAATATGATTGAGCACCCAATAGAAAACTATCACAGAAATGATAACTTAATAATATCTCGTTTGTAATAGCCATATTAATATTAGCAATGAGAAATGGCTTGAACTTTAAATTGACTTAATTTTTTTCATAATAATTACATTGCTTAATTCTAAACGAATAAACAAATATAAGTCTGTCGCCGCTCCTCAAACCATTGCGAGGGGCTAATTCTTTTCCGTAATAAACCATCCCCATTCAATAAACCATCTCCGTTCAATATTTAAGCTCATTTGAAAATTGCCGCCTTTTAGTGTCATTTACATTTTTTTTTATTTTATTGCTAGCAGGAAATACACTAGGTCGTTAAAACAGGAGAGAAGATGTATTATGTACCTTTTCTACACATCTATATATAGATAAGCAAATTTTCGTTTAAACATAGTTCTAACGATGGTGTGAGCCGAAATAGCTATCAACTATACCTTATAAAAAAATTGTAGAACTAAAATACATTGCTATTTTTTCATCGTGTTATAATGCAGCTCTACCAAGTAAATGCCAATTCAATCGATAATAATATCATTTCGACTTAAAGACTTTACCTGGTGAAATATTTACATGATGTCGAAACAAAGAAACTATCGATTTATAGTCATAAATCTATTACGTAAAAATGTTCAAGTTTTCATCTTATCACTAGAATTTTGAAACATGCTTTACGAATAACATCTGTTGCCAAAAAATACAAAATTGTATGGCACAGATATTTTTGTTTACAGTGAATATTGGGTTAATGAACAGTTTGGACTGCGAACAAATCAGAATCAAAATAGAATTGGAACAGATTACGTTCGTTAATCTATCACCCACCGTATTCCTCAGCGCCAAAACAATCCACCAGGAAACGACCACTGGAATGTTTTCGACGCAGTCAAGACAATTGTTGTGGCTGCACGTCCTCGGGTCACGCCGGAAGAAGGGTTATCATTATCAGAATTAAGATAATAGTTTCATTGCAGATAAACCAATGACAAACTATCATAAACACAGAGCAGTTTATTGATAAGTCTCTAAATATGTGATTAATCATTATCAACGACAGTTACAGAACACCATATTAATATTGTATAATATTCAATATATTCATCGATAGAAAGATTGCATGCTTAATGATGTATTTGTACTGTAAGTCCTTGGTAGAAGTGTATTTTATGATTCAATAAAAAAATATATTAGCGATTGGAGTGTCACGGAATTATTAATAAGCACGTTCTCTAATTCATAAAATATAATCGAAAAAAGAAAAAGAAACGTGTATGAATTAGATTTCACAGAAACTGCATATTTATAGAGTATTAACGAACTGTCACTTCTTGGTGTAAAGACATTATATTTAAGCAAATAAAACACTATTTTCAGTCATTTATGACATCGACTGATATCAAATTTAAATTGCTGAAACTTTATACGATTCCACATGCTTTATCGCTAACGACCCGGGTTTCGCCTTTCGGCTTCTTCGGGCATTCTATCACACGGATGCAACAGAACTGACGAGTTGCCAGTCAACTGACGAGAACTGTCAGGTCTGTTGCATCCGTGTGATAAAATGCCTGAAGATATCGAAAGGCGAAACCCGGGTCGTTAGTGACAAAGCATGTGGAATCGTACAAAGTTGTAACAATCCAAATTTGAGTATATAATCATACGGACACAAGAAAGCTATTAATCATGCCTAAAGATGCCAAAAATTCGAAACCCAGCTCGTTGATGTGAAATCGTACACAGTTTCATTTAATGTTCGTACTTTCACAAATTTATAATATAGTTATCAGGACAGGTTTTTCTCGACGTCAGCATTATCTCATCATTATCAACTTAGTTGATAATACTCGCAACGAGTAAAACCAGTTCTAATCATAAAATATACTGTGGAAACAGTACTACAAAATAGTTTTTTTTATTTAAAATTATCGATATTTTATTTACATGTAATTTATAACTAGCATGCAAAATAATGCAATCGGTTTTTAGGTCAGTTGAAAGCGGTCTAGAATTCACATTTCCTTTATGATTATAGTACAGTTTCTTAATAATAATAAAATAATTATCGTCTTTTCTTTTTTACTTTGTCGGTACTGATAATATATATTATTATCTGTCGTATTGGTTCTCCATTGAAGCCGTGCTATCAGTGTTATCGTTGGCAGGGCCCCATTCAGATACTGGGTCTCTGAATGAAGTGATAATTAAATAAAAAATATCCTACTCAACCAGCTGCATTGTTTCTGGATAACCCGTCGTGACCTGGCGGTGAGAGATAATTAAACAATAATTTTATATGAAAGGGCCTAAAGTAATTTATTATTAATGTTTCTCAAAAATTTATACTCTAGAAATTATCAAAACTAAAAATAAATCGCTTATTTGGTATTCAATGAAGTAGAAACTACTGCTTAAGCCGTTTCCTATTTTGTTCGTTTGACAGATTGTTAGCTTTAAGGGATTTTAAACAGAGGGCAGTATTCAAAATTTAATAGTTCCAGTAATAGTCGTAAACGTCATATTTTGCTTATTTTGACCAACAATTTGCTACATTATAAACGCTGTTATAAATTTCAAAGAATAAAATTCGATGTTTCAATGATTTCAATAATTTCATCAAGAGGACAATCAAAAGTTATGAACACTGAAACATCAAGTATTCTACCCAAAAACATATCGTTCATTTGTATACAACTTACGCTTACTTAGGGTTTGTCTGTTATATATATTCCGATATTATCAATTTGACGAGGGAATAAAAGAAACTATTAAATTGATGCAAATTTGCATGATACATTTCACAAAATTTCATAACTATAATATAACTTTTACTTAATATTACTAATAGCCTAAAAAGAAAGTATTGAGAATCACTGATATATTAATATAACTTTTTATGCATTTATATAAAAAAATAATGACCATTCATTATAATTGCTAGTGATCTATTTTACAACCGCTTCTACAGTATAATTTTGTTTACAATTTCGCCGACTTTATTGGAAATTATTTGATAACAAATAATTGATAAGAATAAAACAATCACTTATTTAATACATAATTTATTTGATCGCAAATCATGGAAAATAGAATTGTCTTTAATTATTCTTTCTCATTGAAGTATTCTCAAGTTCTAAGAATTTTAACCGCCTTCTGTAAGCTATTTTCCTCTATTTTGATTCTCTTACAGTTAAAAAATCATACAACCCTATAATTAGTAAGTAAGTACACAAACATTTGTCGTTACTGTTTAATCTACTGTCTTTTTTGTACTGATCTGACATTTATCTAAAAGATTCTTAATGGCAAGCGGTAACTTAATAATATTGAAATTTTTAGCATTATAATATATAGAGAAATCTTTATAATCATAAGCAATTTTCAAACAAGATATCATAGCATAAGTAAAAGTATATTTCTCAGAATATTCCGTTTACATTATGCTGTATTCTGATTTACAGCGACAGCAATGCGCAAGAGGAAAGACTTAATTCCTTTAATTAGCTGTTTTGGTATATAAAAAATGCTAACTGTTTATTTTGAATCAGTTCTGTTGCATCCCGGTGATATAATGCCCGAAGATGCCGAAAAGAGAAACCTGGGTGGTTAGTGGCAAAACATGCGGAATCGTACAATGTATGAAGAATTCAAATTTGAAAATCAATTTCCATCAACCACCTTCAGTCGATATCAAATCAATTATTAAAAAATATACTTAAACATTTGAGCTTTTATTTCTCTGATTGCTGACATGTCAACTGTAGAGACGTAGATGGGTAAGAACTATTTTTGAATCGATTATAGCCGATTTTTTCTGTTATACCTTAAAAGTAAGGTTGACACTAAACATTCGATTTTTTTAATACTCGGTGTTGCAATATCGCTCAACAGGAAATGCTTTAACAATGTTTTCTCGTGTCTTTGAAAATAAACTTTTTTTTTTCAATACAGAATTTAGCTGAGCACGGCCCTATGTTACACCTGAGCTAATCAATCACAATGATTTATGCATCTAGAGCTGGTTCAAGTCCTCCCTCGTGATGATGCACATATTCCGCTACATTATAACACCACTTAATTACATGTCATTCTCTGCATTTGTACGTTGGTGTTACGTATTTAATTATTAATTCAAATTATTTTTTTATGAAATAATAAGTTTTATTTACAAGAATGTGTTCTGTTGTAGTTTATATTAAGATAGAATCCTCCTAATATCAATGTTTTCAAGGCGTATATCGGACGGGAATTGTGCTAAAGCAACTAAAAAATCTTTGAATTCCGATCGAAGGAAATGTCTGTTTGTATTTAAAAAATATTGCAACACATTAATTTTTTAAAATTGCTTCCTTTTTATCTAGAAAATACAAGCTCCTGAAAAAACTTTTTACAGAATGCGTTGTAAGTAACTCGCCCCAACACTTTCTAAAATTGCCTTTGTCATTAGTAAGACACTAGGTATCCAAAAAACTCGCGTAAACTGATAAAAACTCAATCTAGACCAGTGCTTCTCGCGTGAAACTTCACTGTGGCCGCATTATAAGCATCAGCGGCTAATGGAAATGTCACATGGCCTCACCAAATGTAATAAAAATAGTTTCGATATTTATTTTTTATATAGTGCAATGTTTTTAATAAATTTTTAATAAATAAAAATTTAATAATAAGTTTTTATTCAGTGTAATGAATGATCTTTCACAATATACAATTGTAGGTAAAATCTACAAAAATTTATAAAGCAATTGTTGTTAATTCTGTATATTGACTTGATTCATGGTCAACGAATAACTTTGACCAAAATTTTTGAACAGTTTTATTTTAAAAACAGTCCTTTACTTAAACTCGAATAAATGCTGGATAAGTCAGGTTTATTCAATCAATTTTAAAATAATAATAATTTTACAAATTCATTGGTAAAATCATATTTTTTTAAAATATCAATATTTACTATAAAACTGTTGGTGGCCGCAGCAAAATCCTCTGCTGGCCGCACATGACGACCACTGGTCTAGACGTAAAATTGTTTTAAATATAAACAAAACTGCTTATGAAAAACCGTATGAAATATAGTCACAGCAAAACCTTGACTGTTTTTAATGTTTTGAAGGCCAGTAAGTAAATTGGTTGAATGGGCAAACTGGCAGCATTACAAATATCCGTGCATTTTGATATAAATCCTTTAATTCATATATATATAGAACATTTGGAGATTCGTGCAATAGAAAAGATCAAAAGATGTATTTATGTCACTAAAAACAAATATTGTTTGGAAGATTATATCGAATAAATGGTGTCAAAACAAATTCGCAGTTGTCTATTGCGTAAAAGGAAATGCGCATATTTTCGATGTTCAAATGCGAATAAGAAAATAGAGATTTCTTACAAAGTTTTCATATAAAAGTGAAATAAAATATATTCTGCTCAGAATAGTTGGTTAAGCAGTCGTGATCACATTTTTTCACGGGAATAGATTTCCTAACTGTTATTTTACATTCGTACAATAATATATAATATTATGTAGCGAGTGTTTTGTTTTATATACATCATTAAATTCTGAATCCCGCATTCCCTTTGCAGTTGGTTGCATTAAAATGACATTACAATAACAGTTTTATTATTATTTATTAAATCGCTCTCAAAAAATCATCAATATAATTCGAAATATGATTTATTGCCAAGCAAGGCCTTTGTGTTGCCAACTTCAATTTACATTACAACTATAGTTCTCTATCAGAAAATGGAGCTTTAACCGTTTTCAAATTGCATTCCCCTCAAAAAGCTAATTTTTGTTATAAATAAATGTATTGTATACATGCAGTGAATTGAGAGTAAGCACATATCAAATAATAAAAAATAGTTCTGACGATGGTGTGAGCCGAAATAGCTATCAACTATATTTTTTTTAAATAATTTTGTAGAACTAAAATACATTGCTATTTTTTTTCACCGTGTAATAAAAAAATGTTTATTTTTTATTTTGTATCCACTTCCGTATGTGACCTCCATATAACTAACTGTGTTTCAACAGATTTTTCTATGATAACTGCTTGTTATTCCATTACTCAACTCTTTTTTTGAAATGATGAAGGATAGAAATAATAGAGCAAATTTTTAGTTAATAGCGAAATTGGTCATATAATTTAGAAAATTCGATGATCACATACATCCATATATATATTCAAACATACATTCATTAATCAATTCATGAAATAGTCTCTGCTGAGATTCAAGAATAATCATATGCTTTTTCATTTTACAAGTATCATAGTTAGCTCTGTCAAAATAATAATCGATTAATGAAAATTGTATATGTTAATCGGATAATTTTCAAACAAATTCATATTTACGACAGAGTATATAAATCCAAAAACATTTTGTATGAAAATAATGCTACAATATTTTTTTTACTAATGCATATTCTTAACACCAAACTATTTGTATGCTCAATATGATTAGCAGTTTCAAATATTGAAGAAATTTCAAAAATATTTTTTTTATTTATTATAGAATACATGAGTAGGCAAAGTTCTGACTGATTGATTCTTAGATATTAACCATTTTGTAAAATACAGTAACAGCTATGAAATTTCTTATTTACGAAGAAACTATTTTTATTATTTTATATCATGTTTTTAAATGTGACACATATAAAATCGTTTTCATTTCACACGTTCAACTACACGCACCACTTCCAACATTTTCCATTATAATTTTATAGTGTTTATACATTATTTATTATCGTGTTGAAGACGTAATTAGATTATTTTGATTAATAACATTTCAAAATAATTGCGGACTACGAAAGAAAACATATTATTATTATGTGTTTTCAAATATGTCTGTCGATTAATTTCATAGGTTAACTAATTTTATTGCTTTGCTACGTTTTCACTTGATATGATAAATGAAGCACCAATCTGATTAATGTTAATAACGAAAGATAGACAGAAATAAACTTCACTTTCGAATAATCATAATAACTTCAATATAATATTATATGTTGACAATATATATGTCGTGTAATAATATGAGACATTTAAAAGTATTTAATATACGAAACTTTGAGAAACTTTTTAAACATTTACGTTGGCATTTATTGCACTATTTTTATATTCTTTTGGAACGCTTTTTAATTGAAAGCTTATTAAACCAATAAATTAATATATAAAATTTTATAAACACTAAATTCAAACGACATTTAAAAATTAAAAAAATGTAATAATAGCAGGAAAATAAATATTTTGATTGAATTGGTATTTACTTGGTAGAACTCCATTATAACAAGATTAAAAAAGCTGCGATGTATTTTAGATCTACAAAATTTATAAGATATATCTTATATATACAATATATCTTATAAATATAGTAGTACTAAAATAAATCACAAATAAATATAGTTTTTATAAAATATCCAATAAATATAGAAAGAAAAATCACTAAAATAATGCGTGTTAATCGTTTAGGTTTCAAAATCTCGTGAAATGTTTTGATAATTAATCTTTAAATAGAAGCCAAAAGGCATAATATGTATGATAGAAAGCACATTGACTAAACAACGGGATAACATAAAAATTCTTGACATGAGACACCCATTTTTTAATCTTTCATATTAAATATTTGTTGAATTAAGCTAGTAAATGTGATAAAACATACGACATATAAGAAATCATTATTGAGGCATGCTTGACGTATTTTCTAAAAAAACATTTAGTGTGACTTATACCTTCTGGATAGATATTTAAATATCATTTAGTAGATTATTGAAACACCCGCTACACGTGACAAATCATTTCGGCGTAAATTCGAGAGCAAACTAACGTTCAATAATCGCATTGAGATTACCTCCAACATAGCATTGCAAATGTTGAACTTTGCCCACCGCACAAACAGAAACATTTTGGATTTAAAAAATATTTATCAATTTTCAATGGCTGCTGAGAACGAATGAAGTTCGATTTTTTGAGCCCAGAGGAATTTTAAATATACACTTATAGTATGACGGTATATTAATCCACTAACTTTCTTTGTGTATACTTATATTAATAATTTTAATTTTCAAAGAAATGAACCACTTATTCGACCTATACAAGGCTACAATGAAAAATTCGCTATTCTTTTTAATGTCAGATTCTTTACTTGCTTTTTTTGTTTTAATAAGTCGTGGAAATGTATAGCTTTTTTTATTATTTGAAAGTATAGTGCCATTTTATCAATGTGGATGCTTCTGGAAACAGCTTTAACAACGTTGGACAGTATATATTTGGATATTGATTTTGTCTAAGTAGACAATGATTTCAGACTATAATATGTTTCAATTTATTAAATTAAATCGTGCTTGAGCTCATTTTGTTGACTTCTATATTCCAATGATTATTTAAATTTTATATTTTTTAGGTTACTGACTCATTAATCAAATATGTCGTAATTAGGAATTTGAAAGGTTAAGTTGATCGTTTAATATAAACGTTGAACTTAATTTAGCTATGTGTAGTTCTAAATTTACATGATAAAATAGTTTATGATCCCCGAATGTACACTTTCGTTTGAGTTTAATGATTAGTTTTCTGACAGTTAATAAATTGGGGAATATCGATCTAACTTAGTTGAAGTATCAACTATTATAATTCATAAACATACACTTGTTGACAACAAAAATTAGATTAAAACATCCCTGTACACGACGTAAAATACTTGTTATATACAATACTGATACAATACCGAGTATCAGGGCGTTAGTCTAGATACAGCCATTTTTGGCAGATGGGAAGTCGAGGTTGGCAACCGGTCGGAAAACGTGCATGGATTACTAACAATAAATTTACTAGTTTAAAAGTAAGTGAAGTTAATTTGAATTCGGAATAAATATTTTCATAATATTTTTTTTAATTAATGAACAAATCCGACAAAAAACACATATTCGAATAACGAACTTAAACGATGTTTCTAATCCACTCGTTCTATCCGTAAAACCAGTCAAATTTTGCATTTGACAAACTTTTGAAAACGGTGCGTTTTTAACTCGGTTCGTGATATCATATATTTTTACTTGAAAAAGACAAGTCGATAATCGGTTAACGAACATTTTGGGTAACGAATATAATCTTGGAACATATTATGTGCGTTAACCGATCAGCCACGGTATTTCTGTACAAAATGTTTTAAGCTTTGTGTGTTTTTGCATATATATATATTTTAAAAAGCGTGAGTTTCTAGATAAATTGAGCATGTGACAGAAAGTCTGAAAAATATACTACAACACTTAGCCTTTAAAAAAATTCACATAAAAAAGGTTCAATACGTTGAATAAATTCATTACTAAATTTTCGGCAATAATCCTGAATGAAAAATAATTTAAACACACGTGAATAGATTTTTTATATTTAGAAAGAATATCATTCTCTCTTAACTGAATACCAGATTAAAATATTAACTCGTTGCCTATTAATCCACGAAAAAGATATTCTAGCACAATTTAAAAAATATATGCAATGTTGATTTAGTTAATCAGATTTACATAAAAAAAAAACAACAGGTCAAATCAGGCTAGATCTCAATACAAATAATTATTTAAAAATATATATACACTATCCATACTCTTATATTTTTAACTACCGACCAGATACCGTTTCAGCAGTTAAATCGTTAGAAGTCAGATAGTTAGGACCGAAACAAAACGACTTGTTCATTGACTCATAATACAATGATTCATTGGCTGTAAGTGAAAACTCAGTTAATTCAAGAAAGTCTTAACTGTCATAACTCTAGTTATGTAAAATATAAAACACTGTTTTTATTTTTGATTTACGATGAATTGGCGAAATTATATGTGCATATTTTAACTAACTGAATTAATCATAACTATCAAAGATTTTTTAATATACAATTAGTATTCGCAATTTCTGTGATGCCATTAGTTAAAACATAACACATATTTTCTTTAAATTTAAATTGCAAACCAAAATATTTTGTCAGATAAATTAGAATAAAAATCCATTATTTAAAAATCTCTTCTCTTCTGAATTTCTTCTTGTGTAACAGATTGTTATTTAATTTCACCATACCGCAGTTATCTGTCAATTTTGCCGCCAAATCGCTACTTAAAAATGGCCGCTCGCTGCCGGAAATGGTTTTCCATTGGGGTGGCAATGGCGGAAAAATGAACTCGCTCCGTATTCGATTTGATTTAAGTTAGGATTGTTCTCGTTCACAATAAAGTGTGTAGGTAGGTATTATTTACTTCCGAGTTTTGCGGTGGGACGTGCCGCGATAAATCATCTGTGATTTACTTTTATTCAGTTGGCAATGCCTCCGGGACACAGATGCGATGCGATGCCAGCCTGTAAAAAAGGCGGCAAGTGGAATACATTATGACATTATTGAATACTTGCAACTATTTATTTGAAATAAAAATCTTGTACGATTCTAAGTTATTGATTTATTAAATTTCTTTACTGCACAATGGCATGGACATAAATTATATAAGAATAAACGGGCTGGTTTAAACGAATATCTTTCACAAACAAACTTCTATTAACGATCTTTACTTTTGAGTCAATGAGTCTTAATTGTTTATCTCAATAGAAAATTTGGACTCGCAACGAATCACTAGTACATTAACTTACTTACACTTATTCAGTATTACGGATAGCAGTCAGAGTGAAAAAACAAATGACTGAACGAAAAAACAGTTGAGATTTAACATCACTTATTTTCTTAATTTGTCACTGATTTACTACGAAAAACGGGTATGAAATTGTGAAAATAAGCTATTTTGACGATTTTTATATTTTCATAGGAAATGACAAATGATCCGGCGTCTGCAAAAATTTTATCATTTTTATTCGTTCGTTCGTTAACAATACATTTCGTATCTTTATACCACTTAAACTATTCATTAAATTATTACAAAATAATGAAAAATCGCAAAACGCCACTGCGTTAGGTCACAAATCACAGTGAACATAGCGACAAATGTAATTTAAAAATCCTCACCCACCACCCCTGCCAGAAGGAAAAACCAAACATTCACATAACCACGTACCTTTATACTATTGACCCAAACAGTCTTTTTGTTCTGATAATGGAACACACAATGTGTTTTGAATCGTGCGATATAAAGACCTTAATCTATTTTTAATATTTAATTAAAATAAGACATAGAAAAAAATATTTTACACTTTTCTATTTTACTACCGAATCGATTCTGTTGTCATTTTCACTTATGTACAAGAATTTCAATTCATCGGTGTCAAAAATATTTAATGCATACTTTCCTTTTTCAAATTACTGTATTATCAAATCGGTACAAAATTTACAAATTATCAATTCATTGCTTTTGCACCGTAACATATTTAAATATTAAGTATTGGAAATTCAACAAATACACAGTAAAACAATCACTAAGGATTGCAAAAAAAAGTCAACCAAGTAAGCTCATGAAATGTCTACTTTAACTGAAAAAATAGCATTCGTCTGAACTCACTTTCGTCCACATGAAATACGTCAACATCCGAAACAATACTGTGTACTTATATGCTTCTACAATATATATATTACTACATCTGATACCTATGACACTTCGACTGACTTGACTAGTTGATTGCTAGCTGTTGATTGGTGCAAATTTAATTAAATTGAAATATTTTAAATAATAAAAACACATTTTTTAGTACTTATTTCCACAATATTTTTTTTTGATCAGGACCGGTTTCGCTCATCGCGAGCATTATCAACTGATAGAATACAATTTACAAACAAGTCTATTTATACAAAAATCATACAATATTGATACAAATAAAGTAAATTAGGGTTTTTCAACGGAGGGAACATCAATCATCAAGCTCGAGGTTACATTTAATAAAGCTAATTTTTTAGTTTTTTTAAAGACAATTCGATCAATCAACTTTGCATCATATCCTTTGTTAAGTGCGATCTGTTTAATGGTGTTTAATTCTAAATTGAAATTTGATTCTGTCATAGGAATTGTCAACAAGCGATGAATAAAAGAATGAAAAGTTGACAACTTATGTGAAATGTGGTGTCTAGACGAACTACTTATGATATTTTCAACTTTTCATTCTTTTCTTTTCTTTCATTCTTTCATTCAAATTTTCATTCATTCTTTTCTTTCTATTCTAAAATTAGCAATCTACTCTTTTTGACGTTATATATCAGCTTAGTGCATAATTTCTCAACCTTTTTATATCCGTAGACCACCTAAAAATCCAAAAATGATTTACGAACCATCAACATTGAAATAAAATAATATTTTTTTATATAATTGATTTTTTATTCAAAACAATTAATTTTGCAGCATCATATGTTGATATAACAATATTCGATTATATATTAAATATTTGTAGATTGTTATATTAAAACAGTCAGTAACAAAAAAATATAATTTAAAAATCAATAAATACAACATAAAATTTTGTTGTTTATCGAAATAATATCACATCGCGGACCATTGTTATTTTTTAATCCCACATCCTGATCATATGTATTGATATATATAACACAAAAAGACGTTTTAAAAATGGTCAGCGCTTACTCTTAATTCATCATTTCGACAGTGTTATTAATAGATTTGAATAAAAATGTATAATTTCCCGCTTATAGTTTTTAAGAAACCTTATAATATATATTCAAAATACTTAAATCGATTCATATAAACCTAATGATAATTTTTATATAGCTCTAAATCATGCCGAGGATAAAAAATATCACACTTATACCGGATATCTAAATTATTTATTTGAAATAAAGTAAATAAAATATTTTTTTTCTCTTCGGTGTATTAAGAAATGCGACATGTGTTTCGCCTACTTGAGAAACATCTTCAGCAAAAAAACAATTTATTCTCTATCTCAAAAGCAGTTGAGAGTAAATTTGCCGAGTCCAGAGAGACTACAATACTAACATAGAATTATTTCAGTGGAATACCATCCCCGTTCACCTCGCTATCAAATATTGTGCCAAAACACACGCTTCGCCCCTTCCCAGTTATCCAATAAGCCCACACATTAGCGGCGCAGACCAGACTCCAGGGGCTTGTTGAGACAGCATGCGTTCGAGTTATGGCTCCCTCGGGACCGAATTCGGCTCGCGGGCCTCACGGGCAGTGCCCTGCCCGGACGCGGATAGAGCCGCGCGTGGATTTATAGCCTCCCAATTGTGTAAAAGCTAAAATTGACTTAATACGAGGCAAAACAATTATTTCGATTGTTAATATCTATTAGGGATGATTTGTTTTTAAATTATATCTTAAATAACTTTCTTAATCTTTCGTATTATGCATAGAAATTCATAAAATTATACCAACTTAAGTTAAACAACAAATGTTTTTATTTGCCGCGTATTTTTCAGTGTCTTCAAAAAATTGGAAGTATCCTTTAATTGCAAATTGATGGTTGGTAATGTGTTTTATTCATGTTTTCGTTTGAAAATTATAAGATTTCCAAATCGTTTATTACTTTTTTTTAAGTGTATTCCCATTTTTACTCTAGCTTAAAATGTAAAACAGAGCAACTACTAAACTACATTTCAAGATTTTTTCTTTATCTCTATAGTTGTTGACAAAGCATTGACAAGAGATCTTTTTTTTTGTTGACAAATATTCTAATTTGAAAGCATAAGCTTCGAGGTAAATTATCTACCTCACAGGAGTACAATTTTAATGTTATAATTATTAATTTCAATTTTACTAAAAATATTTTATATCAAAATTGATTACTTTATCACTGGTAATCTAGTATTGCGTGAGCCGTTCAGGGGGATGTGTCATGTTTATTTATAATATGTATGTCATTGTTTGAATTGATGAACTCTTCACCCCTTCTGTGACAGCATCATTCCTCAAAGTGTGATCAAGTCTTGTGACATGTGACTGGAAGTAATTTCCTCTTCGACCTCGCTACTCAGGAGCTGCGACATCGGGGATGTATACTACATTCAATATAATTTAACAAACCTGCACTTTAAAATAAATTATAAAAATCAATTTCATCAATCATTTATATCAAAAAAAATATCGTAAGAAATGTCTAATGATTATATACAATAAACTAGGATATTCTAAAATTAGCAATCTACTCTTTTTTAGGTTATATATCAGCTTAGTGCATAATTTCTCAACCTTTTTATATCCGTAGACCACCTAAAAATCCAAAAATGATTTGCGAACCATCGACATTGAAATAAAATAACAGTTTTTTGTTTGATTGATTTTTTATTCAAAACAATTAATTTTGCAGCACCATATGTTGATATAACAATATTTAAGTATATTAAAACAGTCAGTAACAAAAAAATATAATTTAAAAATCAATAAATACAACATAAAATTTTATTGTTTATCGAAATAATGTCACATTGCGGACCACCCGAAAATCTCCGCGGACCACCGTTTGAGTAACTTGGGCTTAGAGGACAATAATGAAATATTTTTTTCATTCATACATACCATAAATAAACATATTGATTTCTAAGCAAAAAAACACAAATTACTGTTGTGTTTACATTTTCAATACTCAAGTGATTCTAAAAACTAACTTCGTCTCTATGCTCTTCAAATAAAATAAAAAAATGATTGAATGTACAGACCAATAATAGCGGCTAAAATAAAACGACACACCTAAAAATATTATAGGAGTAAAGCCTACAGACATATTATTAAAACTTAAATAAAAACAGTTTTTCTTCAATATTTTACACATTTTAAAATTCAAAAATATCTATAAGTAGTTAATTCTGTCTATACTAGAATATGGCTAAAAATAAATTAGCTAATTTTTTATTTCAACAAAAAAAAATAGTGTGGACTTTAAATTGTCTTGAATTTTTTTTAACCAGTTTTGGATGTATTTAAAATAATTTATTTTTTTAAGAGGAAACATTAACCTACCATAAAATATAATTTTTTACATGAAAAATTTGTCTCTCTTCTGAACAACTAAAAATGTTATGACTAGTGACGTTTTCGATATACACGATTCAATTATATTAAATTAAAACTTATTAAGTGATTAAATTACTCTACGATCTCTAGGTACGATTTGTCGTTATTTTTGACTGTAAAATGTTTCATGGTGTCAATTCACCAAAGTAAATAAAAATTGTATACACGTACCGAAATAATTAAGCGAACAGACTATGTTTCAAGGGGTGTATCATGAACTTAATTCAATGTCTTTCAATCCAGTTAGAATTTCATTTCTGGAGAGACATTTTGACAGCGAGTGAAATTAAATAATGTAAAATATGATTTATTAAATGAAAATTTGATAGAAAACACCCACCATTTTTGTTTTCTATAATATTATATAATACGAAATGTCTTCATATAGACTTCAGCCATTATCAATTATTTATTATTCCATTTATTTTGAAAATCGAACATGGAATCGAATCGAACAGTCACATGGAATTTTTTGTCAGTATTATAATCTTTGAATTGGAAGTTCTATAAATTTGTGTATTTATAAATACTTGTCAATCACCGATATTCGCGATTTATAATGCCTTCGTCTTTTTACATAAACCCGCCATCCGAGAAAGTTACCAGAAAAATACAAGAATTTTTTTTAAAAATACTCGAAATAATATCACTGCATTGTTTTCTTGCTAAAAAAACGTTGTAAATGAATAAATTATTCGGCATTTATAATTTTCTTGGTCTCATCGTACTTTCCTTTAATATAGAGAAGAAGAGAGGCTGATTAACTGACTTACAACCGGTTTTCGTAAACGAATTTTCTTACTTATCTTTTTATAATACTAATCTACGAGTTGCCTACTATTAATGGTGGATATAACTTCATTAAACGGTCACTTTATTTTTTTTAATTATATCAGTTTATCTCTAGTTGATAATCCGCACGATGAACGAAACAGGTAGTGATCATAAAATATATTTTGTAAACTGTACTAAAAATGTATTTTTATTATTAAAATATCTTTGTATAAAGCAAATTTTATTTTCAACTATTTATAACATAAAATTTAATAAATTTTAAAGTTATCGCGACCACTGTATTATTAAATATACATTATAAAATATAATATATAAAAACCCTTGATTATACATTTTTTTATCTGTAATTTCATAATTTTATCACGTAATCACATTAGTATGTCATAGATATTTTTGGACAACATAATATGAAACCTCTAAAAGCAAAGGCGATATGGGCACTTTTCAATGTTAGTTATAGATAAAAGTTTCTTGCTTTATGCAGGTATGATTATTTCATTTTCTTCTACCAAATCGTATTTCTAAAGAACGTTACGCTTATTTTTGTCTGTCAATCTTTTGATGAATTAAATACAAGTGAAAAAAATGGAATACCATTATTTGATTGTAGATATTGAATTAAGAATCCCATCCCATAGTTTAATCGTAATTTCATTTGCGTAAATAATTTCAATCACGTATCATAATATTAACAGGCTTTGAGTATTTAAACGAACATAATAAATAATATGTATTTTATAATTAAATTGTAATGTACTGACAGTCTCTTCTTGGTGATTTACAGTTTAAGTTTGCAATATAAATATTGTAGTACTATTTCTACAATTCTATATATGTATAGCAAAACTTGTCCTGATCATGAAAATATGAAATCGTAGAATTAGTTTTAATAAAATTTAAACGAACAGTAAAGAGGAAACGATAGAAACTGTCGTAAGAATCTCATAAACACTTAAACATTGCACCAATTACATATTTTCCATGGAAAATATAGGTTTTCAAGTCTCCCCAGTAAAGATTTGACTGATATTGTCAACTGTTCTACGCTATGACTTTTTAGGAGTAAATTGTGTGTTACTGATATCACATTTCCAAGAAACAGAAGATTAATGAATACACATATTGTAAATACATCTTAAATCGAACGAAAAACACCATCAAATTTGAATTGTTGTAATTTTGTACAATTCCACATGTTTTGTCACAAACGACCCGGGTTTCGCCCTTCGGCATCTTCAGGTATTCTATCACACGGATGCAACAGAACTGACAATACCCGAAGATGCCGAAGGGCGAAACCCGGGTCGTTTGTGACAAAACATGTGGAATCGTACAAAATTACAACAATTCAAATTTGATATTGAAATTCCATCAAGCACCTTCAGTCGATATCATAAATTATAAAAAACACTATATTAGAAATATTTCAAATATATTTTAACAAATAAGTACAAAAGAAAAACGCTGTAATAAACATTTTATAGCAAAAAAACAAACTTTTTATACAAAGCAGCCCTCTTTTGAGGATAAGTTTTTCTTAGCTTTCATGGTTATTTGGTGCCCGTCTGTAATCCGCTTCGAATTTATTACAAGAACTAAGCAATAATTTTATGAAAAAATTACATCACACACGTTTACGTGAAAGCGAGTTTCTTAATTATTTATTAGATGCCACGCAATATAATAATTACTGAAATAATTGAATCTAATAAGATTCAATTATTTCAGAGAAAAATGCTTAAAATATGGTTTAAATATAAAACAAATGATTCAAGGATATCTGTTGATATTACAACAATTAAGATTTTTTTCACAAATTTTTGTGCAAGCTCCGTCAGTATTCTTTTTCATTTCCAACTAATTTCGATATCTTCGCCATTAAGGAACGCAGCCGGGCAAGTAATATTACATGAATACTGATAATATTTGTGAACAAAAAATTCGGTGAATTATGAATGGTGAGTACAAATGAGGCGTGATAAAATAATTTCGCAAAATGTAATAGATATTATTGATGGATGATAACAATTCTCGAAAAAATATTAATTGTATGATACGAGATAATGGTGAGTTTGACTCGAGAATATTGCGGCGTAGGTCTTTGCGATTCGTTCACGTCTCTATCAGTGCGACTGGATCAGATTCGAAGGCGTATAGTATGATATCGAAAAGTTAGCATCCAGCAATTCGAATATGTTAACATATTTTTTAAATAATTTTTCATTATTGGTGATTAAAAATTTATTGAATAGTATATATTTATCAACATTTTAGTAATACTGTATCAAAAAAAAAGATAGTTTTGGATTAAGTCATCTTCATTACTTTTGCAAACACTTTAAAGATGGCATAATGTAAAAATATTTATTAACATATATATAATATATAACTTACAAGTACTTGAAAAAGGAAGAAGAGTATGGTCCGTAATCTGTAAGAATAGGAATGGACTGTTTTTAATATTTGGCGCCCTATTTTGTTCGCAATACAGAAAAAAGCTTAATAAGAATTTTAGCAAGAAATTAAAATATATATTGACTCTCTGATGTATTGAATTGTCTTTGATATCAATAAATCACTTAAATTTAACAATTCCGCAATTTAAATAAATTTGTCAATTGAAAAAAAAATTTTTTTTTGTTAGCGAAAAACAATTCTTATTGAAGTTATTCAGGCGTTAACATAGATCAAACAGCTAAACTTGGATGTCAAATAAAACACCAGTAAATAATAATTTATTTATAATATAACATGAATTAACGTTTACTATTTAAATTATTAATTAAGACATTAAAATTTACTCTGGAAGTTATCATTTTTAATTATATGATGATATTCTTTTTTGAAATTGAGGTGAATGTAACAAAATAATCTTTCTTTATATACAAGCAGGCTTCAGGTGTCATTTGGGGTTCTGTTTTTTGATAAAAATAAACTCTTTTAATCATAGACACTCATAATTGATATTAAAGACGTATTGTATTTTGACTATTATTAAGGCTCCCAAGATTAGAACACCCAAAGCGCTCGCCTCTTGCGTCAATTGGGTAATCTGCCACTGTATACGCGAGACGTATCATTATCCAAAAAATGTCGTTTAATATGTTTTTAATGTTTCATCGGTGCTCTTTCGTGAATTAGCTTACATCGTTCCATCGGTCGTTTTCCATCACAGATAAATCGTCCGATACCATGATTTTATTATCACTACATTACATGAGCCCGTAACAATGTGTAATGCACGAAACCTATAATTTTACTTACCTACCCCGTATCCCGATATCGAATTTATATCGCTATATCGCTTGCCTATATCGGGTATCGAACGGATGGGAGATGTAGAAACGAGTATTGAGTACCAGTTACATTTGTAACGAGAAGTACCCGAATATTCTTGAATATCGATTGCGTTGGCCAAATCATGGCTAGTTCATATGAAACTTAGATTTTTTTTTTAATTCATTTTGACATCATAGGATTTCTGCATTATAAAATAAATTCAATTTAAAATATTCGGCTTAATTGGCAATTGTAAATAAGTTTAAATAATCATTTCATTTTAATTGTGTAAACAGATTAAATTCAATTATTTTCTATCTCTCGTGTGCCTTTTTCATATATAAATTCTACAGACAAATTTCATTTCCTCTAAATTTTTTATTACTGGTTAAATTAACTCATTTGATATTTTTAGATATTTTATTTACTATTTGACATGAGTAAATACTTGCATAGCCAACGACCATACCACGTTGTAAGCACCGGCTCTCGTGCGATCACCGAAGTTAAGCAACATTGGGCGCGGATAGTGCTTGGATGGGTGACAAAAAAAAAACAGGGGGAGGCTTTCATCCGGCAGTGGATCGACCCCGGCTGATAATGATGATGAATGATGATGAAATACTTGCATAACTGGTACAGGAATGGTTTTTTAAAGCTATTTTTATTATTTTTTAAAATTGGACAATTGTGAAATTTAATGTAATCAATACAAAATACAATACTATAATACTCGATTACTCAGATATCCAATAGTCGAGTACTCGTAAATTATTTTGCATCTCTAGTTGGGATATCGGCTTCGTTCGACACACCGTCTCGTAACCGATAATCTTACACTGATTTCATGGACAGTTTTTCATTATTTTCTCCCGTTTTTTTTTTCATTTTCTTTATTTATTAGTATTTTTATTGTTGTTTATGATGAAGATGTTGTGTACGCTAAGCTGGTATTAAAGGATTAACACTTTACTGTGAAGCAATCGATATTAATTTTACATTTTGACATCTTTATGGGTATCAATCACTAATTCATTCGACCCAAATTCTTCACAGTATGTTTTTCATTAACAATATATTTTTTAATGCATATTAATTGATATTTTATCATAAACAACACACATTTGTATATGGAAAAAAGCTGCACCGAAGTAAATTTAGGTGCATGAATTTGGTAATCGTTTATTTTTAACAGTGTTGCTTTTCTTAAGCAATCAATATGTTGTTTTAATTATCAGAATCAATCTTGGCATGATAATAACAAAAATCTGTCAATGAGAAAAGTATGTTTGGTAAATTATATTACCTAAAAAAGCACTCCATTGATCCCAATAATTAAGCTCGTGGCGTTTGGCGAATATGATAAAGCTTATATTGAACAAATTTTTATTGTTAAAACTTTGTGCGATCCCTGACTGACCAAACTGCCTGTCAGTTCTGTTGCATCCATGTGACAGAATGCCTGAAGATGCCGAAAGGCGAAACCCGGATCGTTAGTGAAAAAACATGTGGAATCATGCAAAGGTAAATTTGATATTGAAATTTTATCAAACAGTTCAGTCGAAATCATAAATTATATTGAACAAATCGATTATAAAAAGTAAAGTTAAACTGAGTTAAAACACTTAACAGCGCGATTGCAATATTTACACAAAATACTGTTGACACTATCAATGCGTTAATGATTGCATCGAAACTTGGCAGACATTAGATGTTTTTATTTGTGAAGCTACCACCAAAACATTTTCATAAAAAATTTAAAAAGTCCCAATAGAGTGTAACTTCTAAATTGAATGTGCATAGACTTTTTGTCTCTACGAAATGATACACTTACACATGTTTGTATTTTTTTTTATATATTTGATGCAAAATATATTTATTTTTTATTATAACTCGAGGTTTTGAAATTTTGAATGATTATTACTAACTATAATGACGTGTATTTCTAATACAATATTCATACATTTTAATTTGGCACGATTGCTAAAGGAACTGTGAATTTTGTCAAACTAAACGACAGCTAATGACCGTCCACAGGTGCGGTGCATTCCATAGAGTTTAAAATGGTTGACGGGAGCCATTTCATGGGTTATTTTATCTATTACCGTTATTAACTTGAAGCCAATCGTAGCAAAAATTCATACCATTTTTAGGAACAATATTTAATAATATAAAAACAATGACCTTTAAAGTGAATAATCGTTTCTTACGAAAAGGGCATTCTATTCTTATTTATTGAGTTACGTAATCTCATATCTCGGATCGATACATCCAATAATGGTTAAAAAATATATTAACCCCGGTATCGGAAGGGTTAGAATGGTATAATGACTCAATTATCTCTTTAGGTGGATTTTGTTTTTGTTTTTTACTCTCCGGCGTTCGCTTATCCATCTTATATAATATAATAATTCATATCTCAACTCACAGATGGAGTCGCGAGCGCTAAGCGATTGGATAGGTAGGTGCCTATCCACCTTAAGGTTATGCGGGACTGTGAGAATCAGGGGTGCAGCAACGGAAGAAAACTATTTCTCCAAGGGAAACTTTTGTATTACAGGGAAGTTTGAAGAAATAAAGGAAAACAATCAAATTGAAATTATATTGGGTAAATATTATCAGTAACAGGAAGATTTAAGGTGCTTGTCAGATATTAGACAGCTGAAGTATCTACGAGTTGAAAAAACTACTAAATGAAACTTGATCAATGTTTAGCTGCAAAATCAAGGATAATGATAGAGCGGGTTACAGCAATGCATCAACATAAAATTATTTTACATCACTTATTAAGTTGAAACAATAAAGATTAACGTAACTTTCCGGAAAACGATGTATTTACAAATAATTAAACAAGACCTCTTTCTTACGTGTTGTTTGAATCCACAACAACTTGATACAAATTTTTTAGCCTTTACGAATCTTCACAGCAGCGTTACGATAAACACTTTCAAATGAGTGCCAGGAGTACTTTAGAGGCAATAAGTAACGCAATATAGCCCTGATGATTTTAAAAATATGTTACATAACAGTTCAAAATTAAAGCCTGAATGACCATGAACTAACTAGTTTCTTTTTATATTTGTACATACGAAATGCTGTGAATATGTAAAATCAAAAAATTCAAAAACGACGACTGCTATTTTTGATTCTTGTCAAATGCACATCTTACTCTTGCACACAGCCTTGATATAACAATAACCATATTTCGTAAAATTAGCTTGTCGTGACATGCTCCATTATAATTCCATGATCTCATCTTCAAGAGAAAATATAAATGATAAAATAATATATTGATCAAATTGACATTTACTTGGTAGAACTCCATTATAATACGGTGAAAAAATAGCAATGAAATTTAAGTTCTACAATTTTTTTATTAGATATAGTTGATAGCAATTTCGGCTCACGCTATCGTCAGAACTATGTTTAAACGAACATTTGATTATCTATGTATAGCTGTGTAGAAAAGGTACACAACACATCTTCTCTTCTATTTTAACGACCTAGCTTATTTCCGGCTAGCAATAAAACGAAAAAAAAATTGTAAATGAAACTAAGCAGGCGACAATTTCAATGAGCTTACATATTGGACGGAGATGGTTTATTGGATGGGATGGCTTATTACGGAAAAGAGTTAGCCCCTCGCAATGGTCTGAGGAGCGGCGACAGACTTATATTAGTTTGTTAATTAAGAATTTCGTGTGATAATTGGTATCTATTGATTTCCAGCTTTTCCAATACAAACAAATCTTACAGAATAATTACTGACCAAATGTCCAATTAGAAATCTTTAACTTAACATTAATGATATTTGTTATTATATCTCTGAAACCAACGTTTTCGTATCAATATAGCGTTCATTCGTCTGCCCACAGGAAATTAAAAATAAACGGCCCAAAGAGGAAGGATAGAAAATAAAGACGTTATAATAATATTATCATCTTTATCTTGTACAGAGTGATCGGAATCGCACGCGCTCGTGAGAAATACTTAATAATATATTTACTATCTCTATCATTATTTTTTCAATCTGTTGCGCTTGATTTGGTTTATTCGAGAGGAATTTTAATCTCACCTACGCTGGGCTTGATCGCGATATTCACACATTTATTGCTTACAAAATGAATCGGAAAATAACTTTCACTACTCATTGATTTTTGTTTTATCGATAACACGTTTTCAACGATACATGAAAGAAATATTCTAAAGATGTCTTACTTCCTGTAAATGCACTGTAAAAGGTCATGCACTTCTTATATTCTTGTGTATCTTACAATCTGTTTGCTTTTTTTGTGAAATGTCTATAACGCAAATAACCAAGTCATATATAAAATACTATTCTTTCTTAATTACCTCACATAAAAGTGCGGGAACAATCACATAAGTCAAGATCATCGTTTATTTATTTGTCTCCGTATGTGTCCCCAAACACAAGTCAAATACTCCCAAAGTTTGAACTCAATGTCATTGCTCCTAAGCACAAAAAAAGTTTTTTCCGACCCATGGGAAATAACCGCATAAGTCAGACTTTTGTAATGAGTTAGTATTCAGGTAATGTACGGTGACTTAATTAGAGTTTGTCTTCTTAAATTTTGTCTAAAAAAATAAACGAAAATAATCCAATAGATAATTTGTCGTCTGAAAAGACATTCTTGCAATATTAGCATAAGCTATAAATCACGAAAAAATAGCTGTGTATTTTAGTTCTACAAAAATTATTAGGTATGTCGTTGATAGCTATTTCGGCTTACACCCTCGTCAAAACTACTCATTTTTATTTAAGTTCTGCCATGTAAATGCCAATTCACTCAATTAACTTTTATAACTACGTTCTCTAACATTTCATCTTTTAATAGCTCTAATATTTAATAATGAAGGGATTTTATATGTTTATAATAATGATGGGCGTTGTTATTGACAAAATATAGATACTTAAATTTTACATAATTTTTTAAAGCTTAAATCATTCCTTAAAAATAGGCTACGGCTTGTATATTTGAAATGTATACTATTACACATTCATTACCTATATATATATATATATTTTGATTAATTTTTATTTTTTTTCATTGACAGGTGACTGAGAATAACTATCAAGTCACATTGCCCTGAGATTGAAAGTTTATTGATAATTAGCATAACAGTTATGTCATCCGCACCACCACATTTATTAATATATTTATTTAAAAAATATATTAAGTAAATACATTTTTAACAGAGTTTATCTCATGAGAAACTTTTCTAAAAGCATTCCTTGCATCTTAGTTTCTCTTTTATCTTTTTCGAAAACAATTGGAATAGAAGGATAAGGCAGAACCTGTGGTAAACTAATCGCTCTCGTTACGCATTTTTTTATTATCTGGTGATTTGAAAAGAATCTATGATATGCCTTCAAACAAAAATGCATCATCCGATTTAACAATCAATTTAGGAAGCAGTTTTGCAAATCAAATCAACGGCATCACCTGACGGTAAAATTATTACTCATTGATAATTGAAACCAAGATAATTAAGTTTATATTAAACTCCATCTATAGCAAGTCTTCCAGGCGCTCAACCCGCCACATATTGAGAATATGCCTCCGGTACAACGAATGTATTTTTAATTGTCCAATATATAGTATATTCATTTGTCACGTGACATTTTACATCAATGCAAAAGTAACCGGCATTCACGTCCAGTAATTAACGATTACTTCCCATGTCCTCTACTAATTCTCTATGACATAAGTTCTATTGTCTTTGGTTCATTGGGAATTTATGATCATATATAGAGATGTGGATTCTGCCTACGTAAACTTTCCGTCTTCCATGTTCCGACACGTCCATTATATTGATTGGCAGGCGTGTCCACACGTGTATTATCTTCTCACACGCAAACATTTCCTCAAACATCACTTTTGAAACCAAACGAAAAGTAAGATACTTAAATGTTTAAGTTGATGCTTATGGATAGGTAAGAATTGTGTATGCGGTTCCTGCAGCCGTATATAATTCACTCTTTCGATCACATATACATATTTTGCTCTACACAAATTAAAACAATTTGTTTCACGATCAATTCTATGCAAATATCAAAATCGTCGTGAATCACTTGCAGAATAAGACAGAAAATGACTGATAGAAAAGCTTATTTGAATTAACTCACAATTGTTTCTTTGAAGCGTAACCACTGTTTTGTCAAAGCAGTTAAAGTGATA
Organism: Himalopsyche japonica; assembly: GCA_028555115.1. Classification (NCBI taxonomy): domain Eukaryota; kingdom Metazoa; phylum Arthropoda; class Insecta; order Trichoptera; family Rhyacophilidae; genus Himalopsyche; species Himalopsyche japonica. Next base: position 1,419,956 of record JAHFWJ010000446.1, on the reverse strand, counting down.
CAATAAACGGTTTACGAAGAATCCAACTATAAAGAACTGCCCCATTTTTAGTTTCATTTACAATTTTAAAAATATTTAGTTTTATTGCTAGCAGGAAATAAGGCTAGGTCGTTAAAACAGGAGAGAAGATATATTGTGTACCTTTTCTACACAGCAATGTATAGATAAGCAAATGCTCGTTTAAGCATAGTTGTGACGATGGCGTGAACCGAAATAGATATCAACTATAATTTATAAATAAAAATTGTAGAACTAAAATACATTGCAATTTTTTCACCGTGTTATAATGTTTCAGCCCTACATTTTAAAAACGTCAATTATTCCTAAGGAACTGAGCCAATTACTATCTGAATGCAAATTTTATCCTTTCACTTGTAAATCAGCTTTTAAAGTACACTATTTCAGACAATATCGACAAATAATCTTTTATTTTACAATACTGAAAATAAGTATCTATGGGAACAATATCCCATCATGAGCTAGCTATTTATTATTAAAACTCGATAAAGAAATTAGCCAAAGGCTTATGGTCGAGATTGATGCAAAGACCTTCCTGATGCTATCCCTTCCCGAGGCCGATCAGATAGCTTGCATTAGGAATTGAACTTAACTATTTCAAGCCAAACGCTGAACACAATTATAACACTTTGATTTCATTTACAAAAAAAGTGAAATTAATCAAAGATCGAAAGAAAAATTTAATTTACCTAGCAATTAACAGTAAAGATTTAATGGTATCTTTTTTTTCAATTTTGCGCGTCAAAGTCTTCAATGTTTCCAGCAGTACTTTTATGGGAATTTATTTTCAATATATAATATAAATTGATTACTATATTCTTCCAGATAGTGGAAATAAAAACATGAATATTTTTTTAATCATTTAAATTGAATCGATTATAATTTTGATACAAATCCTAATATCAATATAATCAATTTTGTAAGATAATGTATGATATGAACTGAAGGTGCATGATGGAATTTCGATAACATATTTGAATTGTTAAAACTTTGAACGATTCCACATGTTTTGTCACTACCAATATCTTCAGGCTCAATATCACACCCGTCAGTTCTGTTGCGTCGGTATGATAGAGTGCCTTAAGATGCCGTAAGGCGAAACCCTGGTCGTTAGTGACAAAACATGTGGAATCGTACAAAGTTTTAACAATTCAAATTGTGTAAGAACTGAAATAATTATAGTCGATAGTTTGAAGTTCTAAGAAATATATTAAACCAACTACCTTTATCAATTTTAACGTAATGAACATTTTTAATAAGATAATGGCTCACCATTATTAAATGTATTTCGGTTGGAACTTTCACTTCTAAGCCGTAATTAATTTTGTAATTCTTAGTGTAATAATTAATGATTTAATTGTATGAGTCTAATCCCCTCTCCATGTCGATAGGAAAAAATAAGCACTCTTCACTATATATGTTTGTACATGCTATACAAGTTGATATTGTTTACATTAAAAGTGAACTCTATGAAATACTTCTTCTAAGACAAGTTCATTCGAAGTCCATATGTTTCAAAGCTTGAGTCGTCATAGTTTTCAAATTATTAATCAAAATTAATTAGCAAAACAGCTCATATATAATACTCTTGACTTTAAACATTAGTAATAATTGATAATTGTAAACAAATAACAAATATGTGTCTAAAAAAATTGATCATAAAAACGAATCAAAAATTAATTTGGTTCCACAAAACAGTTAAAATAAAGTACCTCCTAATCGCTAAACCAATTGCACATGCGTTTAAATAATAAAATCAAATTTTTTAGAATTTTATTGATTGAATTGGCGTTTACTAGATGGAACTCTATTATAATACGGTGAAAAAATAGCAATATATTATATTTTCATCACTAATGAAAGTTGTAGATCTAAAATACATTGCTATTTTTTCATCGTGTTCAGAACATTGTATTTTTAAGATTATGACCGGTTCCGCTCATTGCGAATTTTATCAACAGATTAATAACCTGTACTTTAACTGAAAATTGGAGGTCAATCCAAAACACTCAAATCAGTCATTAGTCATTGACAGTAACTCTTACAGAACTTCTTTGACATTATCTTAAATTTTTTACTCCATTTTTATAACCTGGAAATATTAAAGAACTTGCAAACATAACGTTTTTTTTTCATAAATGGCAACATAAAAAAACAATCGTCGACCACAAATCACGTATTGCCGGTAATATTCCTGTGTACTGCTGGGCATAAGGAGGCATGTTGCTAGATTTAAAAAAAACGATTGTTTGATCGTCAAATTGAAAACTGATAACACAAATTATAAGCCAGAACGTGTTCTGTAACATGCGCCTTATGTGTAAAGAGTATATTCTCTACCTTAATAGGAATAGGTAATTGGGTTTTTAGATTTTACGACCAAAATAAATTACTAGTGCTCTTACACGATGATTATGCAGCGAACTTAATACCAGAAACCATGCTTAAATATATGAATTATCATACTTAAGTTTACGAGATACAAAATAGTTTAAGAAAATGCTGTGTAAACATTAAATGTTTAACCGATTTAAAATATTCATTAGTATTTTTTAACTGTAAAAACTGAAAGATATATGATAAATATTTTTCGTAAATTGTGACATTTCTTGTTTAACAATACATGCAAATCGGCATAATTATGAACACGTCTTAATTCATAAAGGTATTCATTTCTTGATATATTCGTCAACTTCTAGCGATGTCATTTTTTTTTTAACCGTAGCGTATATAATTAATCTCTGATACTATAATTCATCAAAAATTAAATTAAATTAAATACATGTAGGCAACTTTTATTTAAGGCTTAAAAAAATAATTACTGAAACTATGAACAATTTCATATTTTTTATCGCTCACGATCCGTTTCTATTGCATCTGTGTGATTGAATGACTGAAGATGCCTAAAGGCGAAAACGGAACCATGAGGGACAGAACATGTCTAAGTGTACACAGTTAAAGTTGTGCTTTGAAATTCTTTTTAGCACTCTCAGTCGGTATATTAAATTCATAAATATTGCTTTGAACAAAGGCGAAAAAGTTGCAAGATAATCAGCGTTACTGCCTCCTTATACAGAATTCAAGAATATACAATATACATGAGTTTACCATTCAACTATGTTACATAAACTAACACTTAATTTTAGACGCACGTCAACTTCTTAACATACATCTATGCATTGAAGTGTATTTACACGATAGTTACGCCTCTAATATAAATCTAATTTGCGTTTTCGACCAACGTTTTGAAGAGCATCGTATGATCGACCAGTTTCATATTTCCCCGTTAAATTTTACCCATTTTCACTTTGTCATTTTTTCATTGTTTAATAGTCATAAAATTTCTACAACAGAAAACAAACAATGCAATTTGCTATCTCTCCAGGGGGGGATCGAGTGTTCAGGACCCAAACCGGCCGCCCCCGGCGCAATAATTCACTGTTTACACAATTTAAACGGAAAAAAAATGAACTACTAATAACAACGGCATAAAACAATAAATAGCCGGGAAGCGGTGCAGATAACGCGAAAAAAATATGCCTGTGTGATATACCGTTCACATCGTTCTGGCAACATTTTTTTTCTACAAGAATATATCATACGAATATATATATTATACAGTTCTAAATAGAAAGACATTAAAAGATAAAATGGAATTACAATATACACTTAACATTCCACCATTTTTATTTTAACCCGTTCTCGGCTGATCCAAATGATATTCAAAAAAAAATTCAATAGTTTTGTTAAACAAACTAATAGTGATTATCAAGCTTTATTTAATTTATTTATTTTTATTAAAAACTAACAGTGCTCAACCATTTTGACACTGTTAAGCACTGTTGCATTTTGAGTACCACTGTAGTAAGCCTTCTCAACAATTGAAACGTTAGCAGCCAATAGGTTAAACCAGGCCGACTTTGTTCAGATTTGAAACTAAGATCACCATAAAAATTATTTATGATTTTATACAAATTTACGATAAACAATTGAAGACGTCAACTGAATAACGATGTACGAATGATTTTGTTAATTTTATAATAAGAAGATTTTTGAAGTTCAATTAATAATACTCGCGATGAGCGAAGCTAGTTCTGATCATAAAATATGTTGTGGGAAGTATTAAAAATGTGTTTTGATTTGATAAAGAAATGTTTCCAATATTTTTTGTTCGGTCCTAAAAAATGGATGACAGATTGACAGCTAAGAAAAAGTTTTTGTTGCCAAGCACCTTCTCATTATTACTAATATCTACTTCAGCATAAAACCAGACTGTATACAATATTTTATCCCCACCGTTCTTCTTCGGTTATATTAAAAATGAATATTATGGGAAGCATTTTTTTTTTTGCAAACAGTGGAGACATATCTCAAAGACCGCTCAGTAATAAATATCCATCAGGGTTTATTTATTGGTCACACCGTTGCCATGGGAAACACAATAAAGCGCGGGAGATGTCTCTGCTAAACAATATGGCGGCTGAAAATTCGCGCCATTTTTCAGGACACTGGCAGCATTGTAATGGATTATTCCAAAGATAAAATATACTTTTTTTCGCTTAGTTACATCTCAAATACATCATAAATATTTTTTGACACTTTTACTGAAAACCAGATTAACAATTAAGAAAATGTTAGTTATATTAAGTTGGATAAATTTGAAGTATGTTTAATAATGAAAAAAAATATATATTTTAAAAAAACAAAATCACTATATTTATTACATGAAAATAATAAAAAACATTTAATTCTGGGTCCAAATTGTTAATCTCCAGTGATCGGCCGAATTGAATGGAAATTGCAATGCATAATTACAGCGCTCTAAAAAAGTATCCAATACAACATAGTTTCTCAACCGGTGGTCCGCGAAGATTTTTGGGTGAGCCACAAGTACTTGATGGATTTTTAAATTACATTTTTATGCTACTGTTTGTTTTAATATACTTAAATATTGTTATATCAGCATATGGTGCTGCAAAATTGATTATTTTGAGTAAAAAATCAATTATATAAATATTTGTTATTTTTATCTAATGTTCATCAACATTTTTGTCCGTAAAACATTTTTGTATTTTTTAGTGGTCCGCGAATGTAAAAGGGTTAAGGAACTATGCAATATAACATTTCAATTGACACCAACGCACCATATACTTTAAATCTTATATAATATTTGATAGTCTTTCTCAAAGTTAAGTGGATATGAGTATTACGTTATTAAGCTTCTACCAAACTATTAGAAACTAAATAAATAAATCGAATTTATTAAAAATATAAAAAATAAATACATTATAAATTTGTTTTAGCTTGACTTACTGTTGTTAAATGCGTCATTTCTTTAAAATATTATACCATTCTTACAAAATAGCCGTAATATCAAGATTTATGGAACGTTATGTACACAGTAGTTCTGTAGGTCATCAACATTGGAGTAAAATACTACTTATTTATATACTCAGTCAAAAATATATATATATGCTGCAACACCGTATGCTGATATAACAATATTTAAGTATATTAAAACATACAGTAACAAAAAAATATAATTTCAAAATCCATAAAATACAACGTAAAATTCGATTGTTTATCGAAATAATATCACATCGCGGACCACCCAAAAATCTCCGAAGACTACCGGTTGAGAAACTATGCTGCTGTAGTCAATATTCGCTACAATTGAGAGAATTCGAAAAGTTTCTTTACTCTAAAATAAAATGTATATAAATTATTGACAGTTCAAAAAAACATTTATCGCCCACCACTTGAAATATTGTTGTATATCTGTAATCCAGTGTTTGGACAAATAAACACTGGTTTTGCATTCGAAGTTGTTTCGAAAAGGGGTAATCGAAAATGCACAATGGCAACACTCGGAACAATATATCAAGTTGAAATCAGCGATGTTAACGATATTATAATAGTGGTTATAATGCAATAAATAGTATTTAGTGGGCAATAAATCAAATTTGAAAGGTAGTCCAATAGATTATCATTCGGCGGTGATTTAAACGTAATGAGATAGCGGAGGCGTCTCTATCTGTCCAAAGATAACGGGACGGTAGGCGATGTTGTTATTGCCGCAAACAATCGGCCATTTTGGAATAACTTCATGCCATCGAACAATGGTTCGCGTCGGAAAATACCTTAAATAGATCATCGCCAAAAGGATCCAACTTACCGTATGTGCAATTTGTGCGGCACACGCGGGCCAAACACAGTTAACGTGAAAAGAACATTATTCTTGATTTAACGTAAGATTTTTTGAAAGCTTAAATTTTCTATGATATATTCAAATAATTACAAAACTTGGAGTATTAAGCCAACAAGAAATTCGATGTTCTGATCAAATCATATATTTCTGATAATTTTTGTAAAGTCGTGGAAATGAAGTGTTTGTTCTTAATATATGTGTACTGTACTCGAGAGAGTTCTTCTAAGCAGCCTGCCAATGAGGATGCCAATGGTAAGAGCATTATCAAAATTTAACACTATTATATTATATTCCTCGTGGACGAAAGTGAGTTCAGATAATTATTTAAATGAAACGAAACTAATGAAAATTATCACTGGCAATTGTGTCAATTATCATTAGATTAATATTATTAAATTTGTTTTAGCTGCCATTTACTGCTTGCCTTGGGGGTGTGTGTTTTTCTATAATTAATAACTTTGGTATATAAACGGTGCTAACTTTTTATTGTACGTCAGTTCTCTTGCAGACGTGTGATAGAATGCCTGAAAATGTCGAATGGCGAAACCGGGTCGTTAGTGACAAAACATGTGGAATCGTACAAAGTTCTACAAGTTCATATTTGATAATCAAATTCCATCATGCTCCTTCATTCATATCATAAATTAAATTTATTCAATTTCTTTTTAATTTTACCTATTATAAACCGTCTCTGCGTAGCTAAAGCAATAACTTTTATGTATACAATGTTTGTTACTTATATTTTATGAAATTAAAAGAATCATATTATGAAGTTTTATTTATCTCAATATAATTCTATATATAACAAAAGAAGTGACATATATCACAGTTTTAAAAAACTTGACAAAAATAAAAATATACTGTAAGTAAATGCTCAAAAGGCGTAGTTCCATCCAAACGAATGGCGTCAATTTAAGCGAAATACAATTTAAAAATGACGTAACAGCTTAAGTAAACGCTTACGGAACGTATTGTACGCGTCCAAATGCCGGCTGATAACAGAATAAACCAATTATAAGATAAACAATCTCCCATTTACATCCACTAATAGCGAAACTTTATCCGGGCGAAAACCATTTATTTAGAAATAGAGCTCCAAGTGCTTTTTTCCACACAAGCATTTTGTAGATGAGGTGAATCTCTTATTATTATATAATAAGAGTACCGATATGACTAAAGCATGCTTGGGCGTTTTTTTTTTGTTGCATAATATAACATAGCCGCTTTCAATTTAGAGCATATATAATAGATGCGACTAGGAACATCTCAGAAAAATTACTTTATTCAATCACTCAACTATTATTTTTCAAAAATGAATGGTATAGTACAGAGATCTCTAAGCTTTTAAGCCTAACACATAGCTATATTTTGTAAACTATGGTGGGGCGGATTGGTAGTACTCGAGGCCATAGTTTGAAGGCCTCTGGTATAGAGGACGGGAGGGTATTGGGAACCACTAACAGCTTTTTTTAATAAATACTTTTACTGCTTGTCTTATGATAACCCTGTTTTTATAATCAGGTACATAAGAATGTTTAAAATCACATTTGAAATAACTATTAACTATATAACTAGTCAAAAAATATTTTGTCTCTTTGTAGCAACATTTTTTTTTAGAATGTTTTAAAATATTTTAGTCTCAAAATAAAACTGTGTTCATATTTAGTTTGTATTATAAAGCCATAGTTTCTATCACCTGCATAAACTGTTCACAAATAATCGCATTAGGAAAAACGAAAAAAATGACGGCGAAGATTATAGTTTTAATAATGAATACAGATTCTGTCAACACGAATTTCCAATGGTTTATAATACTTTAAAAGTCTCTGGTAACCATTACAATATCCAATGATCTAACTGCATCCGTTACAATGTGCAGTGGAGGGGTTGAAGTGACGTAACAGATTGTCGGAATCGCCCCGGGGTTGTCGAGAACTCTCAAGGGCAAAGAGCAATGTAACAATGTAGTGAAATGGAATTCTACCACACGCAGATTTGATACACATCACACAAAATGATTATTTTAACGATTAATATCAAAATCCTCATAAGCCAGAACTGGTGAATTGATCAGAAGCTTTGAGGATGAGCATCGAGGATATTGCTAATGTGGAGCATACGGACTTTAAGAGGAGTTATATAAACAAAAGTTTTCCAAAGAAAACTATTCATTTCTCAGTGGCTCAACTTCTCATTTTTCAAATTAATGTGGGTAGAAGATTAGGACAATTTTACACTTAGTGGTAAGCTAAAATCTTTAGCTACTATTTTAAGAGTTTAGTTAAAATGCTAGAAGCGGATATTAAGTTCTTTCGTTTCTAAACAATCGTCAACAATAAATTATCTACAACAGATATTATGAGAACCTTAACATAATGTGATTCTGATTTTTAGAGTCAGTTGGGTAGGACAAATTTATGAAATAACTAGAAAGTCCATCAAAATTCAGACTTTAACTAGTGAGCACCGTCGTAGAAGCGAACGACATATACCACTGCGTCGTGAACCTTGCAAACAGTGACGTGTTCAAAGTTGCTATCTCCATTACAGATCTCACAGGTTCGAATCTCAGCATTTTATCGATTCTGTTCAAAAACATTGGTAATTGTTAAGTATGAAAATTCTCACTAGTCTTATAAAACATGGCGTAGCGAGAGCACTTAGTATACAAGTTTTGCCCTAGCTCTGTTCTTTCCATATATACCAGTGGTTCTCATGTGCGGCCACCAGAGGTTAATAATGCCTCCACCGAAGATTCATTGTTAATATTAATATTTAAAAAATAAAAAAAATATATAAATTTGTTTACAAGACATTTCCGTACGACCGCTGATGTTTATAATGCGGCCTCAGTAAAATTTTACATGACAGCCATTCATCAATAATATGTTTGTAAAAGAACGATTTAGCAATTGTACGATAATCCATGGGAGAGGTATGGATAAAAAAATATTTATTTATTTCATAAACTTTGCCATAACTATCTGATTTAATTAATTTGTAGTTTTTTGAAAACTATATCAGCGTGTTGCAATATTTTGTGGACAAATATCGCAGTGAAATATATAGTTAGCAGAAAATGACATAAATTGAGCGAAGCTAACAATACCTATTAGCATTTAGATAACTGCACATATTCGAAAATGCTGGGGTCGTATATCTCGCTCGCACGCTTCTTTATGATAATTCACGCGAACGAGAGAGACGGCGAACGTCTGCCCCTTAAGCTTACCACTTACTGCGGTCGTATTTTATTTTGATATCCGAATTGTTTAGGGAGGTTCAGTAAACAAAATAATCATAGCAATTTGAGGCACTCTCGCTGTATGGCAGTAACAACTACCACGTGTTTATCAATAGAGAATTCCGATAGACGGTTAATAATATATCTCGCTACGTAAGGTGTGTGATCGAGTGACCAGCATCATTCATTGGCTTTGGTTCACGCTTGGTTATAATTTTTTTTAACCGCTTCAATACCGCGAGGACATATGTGTCTTCTAGGCGGAGATGACGCGAATACCGTAGGGCTATATGTGCCCACACACTTAAAAATACGTATAAAATATTCCAATTGGAACTATCGTGTTATTTTTTCACATATTGCTAGCGACACCTATCTTTTATCATAGGCAAAAAACTGTGTCATTCCTGTTAACAATTATTACCGAAAAATCATATTCAATAGAAGTCATAGTAGAGAGGTTGCTAGGGGTGCCACTTTCGGTGTAATCCATACAACTTTCACCATTTTGGTCTTTTGTTTTGAATTTATACCCGAACTCTTGCTTGTGCCGGCTTATGACAGCCCTGATTTTTTTCTTTTTTCCCACACAATTATTTCAGCTGTCAATATCCTGTTCATATTATTTTTTAAATTGCATTACGCTGCAATATACAGGAAAAAACCAACAAACAACTCAACTAAAATTGGATATGTTTTTTAAAAAGACTACTACTGCTTCTTCTTCCGCTACTGATGATGAACCGATGGATTGTACTTATATAAGTCTGTCTATATCTGTCACCTGTCCTATGCAAATGTGTCGTGGCCGCACCAATTGTGATAAAAATAATTTCGATATTTATTTTTTATATTGTGCATTACACTGAATGATCTTTCACAATATACAGTTGTAGGTAAAATCGACAAAACTAACAAAGCAATTGTTGTCAACTCTTTATATTGACTTGATTCATGGTCAACGTATAACTTCGAACAAAATTTTTGAATAGTTTTATTATTAAAACAGTCCGTTGCTTGAACTCGACTAAATGTTGGATAAATGAGATTTATTCCATCAATTTTAAAATAGTAATAACTTTACAAATACATTTGTAAAAACACATTTTTTAATATCAATATTCACTATAAAAATGTTGCTGGCCGCACATAAGTACCACAGATCTATATTATTGGCATTTATTTGCTTGGGACTGGGGACATCATGATCAGCAACGTGTATCTGATAGTGTTATATAAAAAGATTTACTTATATGACTCTAAAAATAAATATATTTACTGCTTTTAATTTGAGAAAGCAATGACATTATGACGGTTTTATTTTAGATATTTTCTTAATCAACACTTATTTATGTGCTAACCCTTGAATGAACACAAATAATAAAATTATACGTGTTATTTTAAACTACCCTTAAATGGAGAAAGGTGAAAAGAGGGAGCAACACACATATGAAATATTTCATCAGAAAGAGATAAAATTACCTTGATTTTATTTCAAGCAGATTTTCACGGACCATCCTCTCCGAGAAAATCAATCACAAATAATCTTTCCTCTCGCTCCTTATGCGATTTCCTCACATCGGAAAGAGACGGCTGCGGGAAAACCGCTTTTCGCGGAGTATAAAGATGGAATCGCTGCTCTAGATAGATTTTAAATGGTGAAATATATTTCACTGTAAGCGAGCGGAATAGAAAATATATTTCTCGGCGTGTGAAAGAGATGTAATGAATATCGAATAGCATCGATAGATTGATTCAGCGGCTCTCCAAGTTTATCTGAGCGTATCAATATACTAATTATCATTATACAATTATTACATGCATAACTCCATGAGTCTAGATAATTGTTAAACACTCAAATTAATATTTTAGTGTTTACCGATTCTTCACCACTTACACTTATGTTAAAAGCATGAGAAAAAAAATATTTAGCAAACAATAACTGTGTGAAATTTCTTGAGGTCGTTTTATAGCTACACAAAATATTATAAGTGTTTAATTAATAAGCATCGTGTCAAACATATAGTATTATAAAAATGATCACCAGAATAATATAATCATTGTTTTGTATACATTTATTTAGAACAGATTATCTTTTATTTAGAATTTTCAAACGTTTACGTCATGTCCGATCGCAAAATAGAAAATAATGATTCCTCGTGCAGTTTTTTTTTTTTACGGAAGTTAGTTTCTATTTATAATCCAGAAGTGAATCCGAATGAAGAAAGTAAAATCGCCTTCCTTTTTATTTTGTAATATGTTGAAATCAAATCTACCATTGATTGAATTGGCATTTACTTGATAGAATTCCATTATAACATGGTTAAAAAAGTAGCAATTTATTTTAGTTTTACAAAATTTATAAAGTATATAAAAGTAGTTCTGGTGAGGGCGTAAGCCGAAATACCTATCAACTATATATCTTTTAAATTTTATAACACTAAAATACATTGATATTTTTTCATCATTGAATTTATCACCATTTACATTTTTTTTTTGATACCATTAAATAAATCTATCGTCGTTCACAAATTTATTGATTGGACATTGAAGACTTCACTTCATGACTGAAAATTAAATTTAATATTGCACTCCCACAAAAGTGTCCCAATTCAAAATCGTGACAATATACTCACAACAAAATCTATCTTTTAGCGAATCGTCATTTCTATAGATCATTAAGAAGAATGATATTAACACATTTGCGACCGGATAACTACACCCAAAGTACGAGCAGATACAGGATTGATACGCGCAACGATATTAAAATCATCACATCTTTTATTCTGTTGAAATATATCTGAGGAAAATTTGTGAAATACTGAATCTATTTATCTTTACTATATTTTTGTTTAAAAAATGCGAGAATATACATTTTTATAATTTTCTTTGAACTTTTTCGCTGTATGTAATATGATTTTGATTTTTAACAATCACTTCCAATATTCTTATATAAACAATATATATTATCGACAGACATTGTGGCTTAAGTGCTCGATTGTTTTCCATACAACTGTGATGTATTTTCAAATTATTCAGTGATTAGAATAAGCTATAAAATATCACATTACTCAAATCGACAGACATTACAAACTAGCAGTGTTTTCCACCGCCACGTAAAAAGACCAATGACGAGGATTCTACGTCGCCCGGTGTTAATATGTTAATGAAAATCGATCACAATCTTCGTGTTTTCAATAACAATTGCATCATTTAAATCTCTAATATCAGTACATTTATACAGAGCGCACCATATTTTCATCTTATTTTACCCTAGCAATTGATGTTTTTAAGCCATGAGTAAATCACGTCGGTCTAAACGCAACCCTCATATAATTGTCAAATTATACACAGTCATCGAATGCAGTTTTCCCTACAACCGGTAATGGCGATATTTTGATTTGGCGATTATCTCCGGGGCTATATAGGGGGTTACCACTTTGTAAAGTAAATTAATGAAAGAAAATACGGCACTACGTATCAACGTACCGTTATCAGTTTGGAAATTTTAATAATATTACAAATTATTTTGTATATATATATATATATATATATTACGAAGCTACATGTCACCGCAACCGTACATGAAAACAAATAATCTAGAAGCTTAACCACTAGTGTGTAATTATAGTAAAGCCCGATTAGTTATACGTAAAGAATTATAAGTAAGAAAAGAATTATACATCCCTCGATTTATATAATACTTAAGGATAGAAATATTTCGTTTGATAACCTAGCAAAAATATTTTTTTATAGAGACAATTGTTGTTTTTTTTTAAATAATCAAAAGATCTTAAACTTATCATACATTAAAATTTATTATAATTAAAAAATACGTTTATTTCTTGTCTATAGATCTTTGGATTTCAAGCATAGTCTTAATATTAAATTATTTTCTAGTTGGGTTTGGCCGCCGACGAGCACTGCACAACTTGCACATAATGTAGGATCAAGCCTTAGTAAGTCCAAATTTTGAAGTATTTACCCAAAATTGTTTTATCTTCAGAATATTTTCAGTGTCGTACGTTAGTATATATAATTTTTTTACTACTTAATAATATTATTACTTCATTTTATTTAAATATTTTATTTGCGAAACTAGTTATTTTTTGGCTGTCATATAAAGTACTTGGCGGTTTATGGTTACAAAATGGTGGAATATTTTAGCTAGAAATTTATCACTTACGGTACAAAACATTTATTTTTCGTGATGATAAATGAAAGCGAATACATAAGTGCACAGCAAGCATAGATTTTTGTTAACCGATCCAAATAAATTCCCGGCAATTATTTTAAAGCACTTAGCGCTGCTGTGGTACGAAATAATTTGACAAATGATAACTTAAAATTGGTTACTTATTCGAAAGAAATTCTTCTCATAAAATTATTTTAGCGACTAGTCCCCGAAAAATAATTTAGTTTTTTTACAAATCTTTGTTTTATGAATGCTTGAACGATAAGCGATGAATACAATAATAATAAAGTTAAAAAAATATGTCGCCAAACCGTATTAAAAATATTTAATACATAAAGATTTAAGCCCCTAAATAAAATTCACTACGCTTCACTAAAGTTTAGGGGTGATAATATTTATTTTTACATAATAATTTTATCAAGATCAATTTGACACGGATTACAATGCCATCTAGTGGGGAATAGATGAAACCGTTTGAAGCTTTGATCAGGTAGTACTAGAAGTCTGGAAGTGTAAACTTAAATGTAACCACAGCAAAAACTTCATATATTATAATAAATTATTGCAGTCGAGGGTACATATTTAAGATGTGTTGTTTTTAATCCTATACATGTTTGAAAAAAAGAAATTTGGATGATGTGATATTTCTGAACACTATCAAACGTCAACAAGTTTACAAAAAATGAAAGTGATTTTTGAAAAAACTTTTATAAGCTTATACCTACGATTATATGTACAGTAGAGCCTCAATTATCCGGATTTTCGATAAAGGACTAGATCAAAAAGATGAAGAAGTTATTTTTGAGAGGGAAACATTAGTCCTACACATTCTGAATCTTTTCAGTGTTTAAATGTCACCATGAAGTGGTTTGAGAGTCAAGAAGAGTGCAATTCAGGAAAACTTATATATTTTGAAAGTATTCTGGATTTGGCAGTATCGAATATAAAGGTAGCTTTAATCAGAAATCGATGTTTGATTATTTTTAATAAAAATTAATTTAATTTTAAAGCTACTTGTTAATCTAAGCAAATAATAATGATTAATACTTAATGCACTTGTCCTTTCTTAACAATCGTTATATTTTCGATTATCCGGACTATCTTCATCCCCGATTAGTTCTGAAAATCGAAGTTCTACTGTATATGTATATAATATATAAACGTCACTTTTAAGGTGTTAACTGTCACTTCTTGATGGAAAGGCATAATATTTTAAATAATAAAAACACATTTTTTAGTACTTATTTCCACAATATATTTTTTGATCAGGACCGGTTTCGCTCATCGCGAGCATTATCAACTGATCAGTTCATGTGAACATCTTTTGACTGGTCCGACAAATATGAAAAATATTATTATATATTATACATGAATATTGTATCTGAATATGGCCAAAGATGTGATCGTGATATTACAAATCAATTATTTTTTTCCACCGTTTTTCCAGTGATAAAATTTGCTAGCGCTTGTAGCAATTCTTGTAGCCTTCTGCGGCAACCGCGTCGTATAAATTATCATATTGTAATCTGCAATCAGAAACCACAGATGAAAGATAATGGCAGTGATTCTGTAGCAATATGTCACTATTTCATTTCATTATATTTATGAACATATTTTTTATCAAATGGGTTGCCAAATTACATTACATTCTATTATTATGTAGATTTATACATCTTCCTGCATATTTTATTAAATACATTAATATAATTGCATAGAATAACTTTTTTAGTTCGAAATAGTTTTTTTTTAATTCGAAATTGTTGTACTTGTACTGTACTGGTATTAATTATCTTTTAAAACGGGTTCTTTAGACTTTCTGAGAATCAAGTCAAACACTTTCGGGCAAGTTGTGCGGCGCACACGGGCGATTGAATTTAGGTGGTGGATAAACTCAATCAGGAAAAAATATTTTGGTAAACTGATTTCAGGTAGAGAAGAAATACTATGATAAATTTGACGTCCAAGTGAAATTTTAAGCCAACTTGATTTTTTTAATGAACATATAATAATATTTTTTGCCTTAAACATAAGAAATGTTCCTCTTAAAGGTTTTGATTTGCATGAGCGTTAATCGAAAAATCTTTATTAAAGTTAAATTAATTGAAGGAAGGTAAACATGCGGTATTGTATTTAGTTTCATACGAATTATATAAATTGGCCGATAGCTATTTTGACTTCGCAGATAAGCCGATTGCCGTTGCAATTTTTTTCGCATGGATACAACTTAACTCTTTCTAGACGATTACGTTCAAGTACTTTCAGTACCTGCGGACGAGCATGGGTGTATTATGTATACGATTTTCGCCTCAATCGAGTATGAATTTACTGTGATATTAAGGTTCAAAATTCGGTGTAACGTTGTGGCATGTATACATGACGCTCGTCTTTTTGGCACGCGATCGGTTGGCATGTCTAGATGACGCTCGTCTGTATTAGGTTAATAAACAAAATACACGGCCTATTTGAACGTTATAAAGAATCCACACTGATCGAAGCCGCGTTGAACGGGTTAAAGAGTGATTTTATCTAGTCTATAACGCAATCGAGTGGTTCTTTTATTATTGGATAAATATACAATAAAAGTTGCAATACGTAGACAAATAACCTGAGGGTACAAAGACTATCAGTCAGACAAAGGTTGCACCGGTTGCGGTGACTAACTCGTCTTATGACTCCACCGGGAATTGGGCCCTAGATATAGGAATCGAAAGGATGTTCCCCTAGATTTGGGGCTGGATTCGCGCTGTCGCTGCACATGGCAAATGCATAATTGATGAACTCTTTTTCACGCGCCTCCATAAAGCCCTTTTTTATCGGCAAGCAATGCCCGCAATGCAATATTATTTCTTCAATAAATTGCTGATTTAGTTGAAAATAAAAACGTCCTTTCTTGCGCAGTAAATTCATTTCAAAAGACAATGTTTTTTATTCAGTGATAAAATATTTATTTACGTCACATGATGAAAGCAATTACATTTCCACGTGTTTATGTGCGCTTTAAAATGCCTCACAACTACATAATATAATACATGACATAACAGAGATGAAACTTCATTTCAAAAAACATTAGCGCTAATCCTTTTATAATGGTTATTAATATTAATCTATCCTACTTTAGACAATTTTGGCGATTGATTCGATTTCCGATACAAATTAATCGAAATAAACGCTAAAGTTTATTAAAGAACAAATCACGCAACTTCAAATTATAAACTATTTTCCATCGCTCATAGTGCATTACTAGGTGTTAATTTTGTAGATTAATTTAAGGCGATGCTTGATTTTGATAATCAAAACTTAATAGTTTGGATTCTAAATATTATATATAATAGTGTGTTTATTATGTTTTTAAAATATAATTTGATAACATTTGATGCGATCTTTTCATGAATTTCAGAAGTGTGTGATTTATAATACAACAGCTTCTAACCAGCTAACCTAGCCTAACCTACCTTTACCTAGCATAACCCAATCTAAAATTTATTTCCTCTTGCTTTCTTGATTCGATACATTAAGTAACTATGTTTCTATCAAATACTAAGCTGTAAGTCTTTTATTATCGCCTTCATTAAGAAACATGTAACATTAGAAATTTTACGATATTAAATTCGATCGTTTTTAAAAACTGTACATAGTTAATTACGTAATAATAGATAAATTATGTACAACATGTTTAATATTTTCTCATTTTTAATGAAAAAGTGATTCATTTATGGCGACGTTTCTACATCAGGCGTTGTATTGAGTGAAGTAATTTCAGGCGCCATAAAATTCACTGGTTCTAAGCAATTACGGGCTGTAATTTTAATTATAAAATATCCGAGGAGGGGACAATCAGATTAAAGCCGTACTGCCCCATGGGTACACCATAATGAAAATCAGCGCACCGCTATATTTTTACCCAACCAACTCCTCGACCGACGAAATTTTAAACTAACTTCTAACCAAGAAAGCTTTGTTGATATCGTAATACATATATGTTTGTAATATTGTATATACTGAAATATTATACTGAATTCAAAAAACAAGAAGTTTTTTTTACTATGTGCTTACATCGTAATTTTATTTGTTAGTTACTGCAGAGTAGTTGAAAACCCCAGTGCTATGGAGTCGAAATCGTAAAAATCAAACGACTACTTTTACGATTAGACGATTTTGAAAAATATCTCAATTATCAATTAGAAGAAATAAGCCGTCCTCGTTTGAGTTCCAATATAGTAAACCTTTTTGTCTGATTGGTTGATTGATCAATATTTATATCCACAAAAATAAGAAAGACAGGAAAAAATCTGACAAAATTAAATTTTTTTTTAGTCGGAGTAGTACTGTTGGTTAATGTCAGAGTTGGAGTGGGAGACTTTGAGGAGGGTTTTTTTAACGTTTCGACAACTCTGGAAAAGTCTTTTGAAAACAAACAAATATAATATGTATCTATATATATATATATAAATAAAATAACCTGTCTTAACCCACTGGTTGCCAAAATCCGAAATATCAGTTTCTGTGACTTTGGTGAAATTTCCTGGATCCGTTGAATCTAAAATGATCATTGAAAGCCTACCTGTTATATATTCGATGTCTACAGAGTATATTTTCAGGTTTAAGTATTTCAACAATTAAAAAAAAACATTTTACTCAGTTGTACATTATTTCCTTAGTAATTCTAACAGACATTTCATCCAGAGAATGAAAGTAATTTAGTAATATTATATATTCCATAAAATTTTCGTCAAATAGACCTATTTTTCTACCGTGCTATGTCAATCTGGTACTCAATACCGCAGGAAATGGACCACTTCAGTACTAATGGCATGAGCACACTCCAACTAGTGATATCAAATGGTGACTTGGCACCAAAGTGTACTCCCCTTCCACCAAAATACGTTACTCAATTTTACCAGCAAACAAAGGCTAATGTTTCGATTCTTCTCTTCCCAAAGTGGATTAAGGTGGATAATGATTTTTTATAGGGTGACCAAAGCTCGGCTATTTATTTGAACCGATTTTTCCTCACCAATAATATATTTTATTATATGTATATATAGGTCGATCTAAATGTGAAAGAAGATTAATTAAAACAATCAGTATGCGAATGTTTGTTAGATTTTCAGTTATGAATCTTATTGGAGCAGATATAAAATAAAATGGGGCACCAATTAGAATACAAATTTTTAATTTATTCATTGAATTGGCATTCACTTGGTAGAACTCCATTATAACACGGTGAAAAAATTGCAATGTATTTTAGTTCTACAATTTTTTTAAAGATATAGTTGATAGCTATTTCGGCTCTCGCCATCGTCAGAACTATGCTTAAACGAACATTTGCGTATCTATATATAGCTGTGTAGAAAAGGTACACAATAAATCTTCTCTCTTGTTTCAACGACCTATCTTGTTTCTTGCTAGCAATGAAACCAAAATTTTTCAAAAATTGTAAATGAAACTAAAGGCGGCTATATCAATAAGCATACATATGGCACGGAAACAGCAATGGTGACCGACATATATTATTTTGTTCGTTAAGAATTGTTTGTGATAATTGATATCTATTGATTTCCAGCTGTTCTAAAGCCGTCATCTTGTGATGCACTACAAAGATGCAAACACGTAGGAGCTGAGTTTGAATTTATATTATGCGATTCCTTTATAACGTGATCAGCAAATTGCGAATCTGTTTTTTTACTGTTGAATGATCTTACATTTTCTTTAGCTCGAGTGGATATACTTCTACCTGTCTGTCCGATATAAACGCATAAACATTATTTTAGTAATTCATACGTTTTATGTGACGTGCCGAGAAATTTCTTTTCAATAGTGACGCGTGGTCACTGCATTAAGTGGCGACCGATACTTCACTTCCGGCAACGCCATTAGAGGCCATTTCCCGCCACTTCCGGAATCACTTAACAGTCCCGACATCTCGTGTCAACAATTGGCAACTTGTGACAAAGTATTAAATTGATCACAGACAATGCGGCGACAAAATATACTCTTACCTACTCAATAATAATGGCTCCGATTTCTAGGAATAAAATAAAAAATGTTTTGACACCTCCTTGGCGTACTTAACTGAGGTCCGCAACCCCACATACTATGAATATCATCTTTTATTATGCATTAATAGATGTCTCACAAATAATCTTTAAGTGTCACCATCAAATGGAAGAAGTGTATAACCAAAAAAATACACAAAACTAGTCCCTAAAGCTTACAAATATGATAATAATTATTGGTTTTTAGCAGGACTGTGGAATTCGAGTCGTAAAAAACGAGTGACTCTGACTAATTTACGATTAGTTTACTTTGAAGAATAACTCAACGTACAATTTCCGGATTGGTTGGTAAATATTTAATGTCATGCTAATAAATAGGAAATGTAGAAAAAAACCTGACAAAAATAAACTTTTTTAGCCTGATTCGTGTTGGTCAATGTCGGGGCTGCGTTTTTGGTCAAAGCCCTGGTTTTTATAATATTAAAAATTAAAGGTTAGCTTACTAAGTATTATATATAATAAGTATTTTTCGTTAAGGGCATTAAAAATGGCTAATAAAAGGTGACTTACATATTTATAAAGTGTTTTAATGTGGCAGCAGATTATTAGTGATGGATAATATGAACGAAAAATCGAAAGAATTTCTAATATTTGTAGTGGACCAAAAAAAATATATTTCCAAGAAAACTGTTCATGTGGCAGGGAACATTTTTTCGCTTTTTTTTTGATATCTTTAAAATTAAGTTTTAAAGTTTTCAAACTAATCATAGACGCGTCACATCGCTACATCGAGTACACCTTATAGATGGCCATTTACTGCCAACAAAAAACAAACGGTATTCAAATTCCTATCATAAGACTTATACAAACTAGGTCCAAGAATGCTTTCTAACAAGCTAGCTCCACTCTCTAAAGTCTGAATTCCTAACGAAATCCAATCACCTTACCATCAATAATAATATATCTATTTTCAACGCTCCAGATACAGTTACCTTGAGCTTTTGTAAAGTGCGATAACACACAGTCATACAGCAACACTGTCAAAATACATGCAAGTTCATATTATACATGGCTATATCTCACATTATGTCGTTGGGACTAAACTGATATATTAAATGCTCGATTATATGTAACCAGCCATGATAAAAAATGTAGAACACCCTTAACTTATGTCTTTTTATCTTGTAATTCTGCAGTTAATATATTTGTTTATGGCAGCCCTAAAAAAATAAACTTGGGTTTATGTCATTTTTATCTTTTTGATAAAAACTAATAAAGAACAATATAATAAATGATTTCATGTGTATTAATTTTTAGCGTGATGGCACCCTGCCTTGTTCCTCCCTACTTCAATCGTTTCATATCCTACGTAAATATTTGTGGAAAATAATTACTCAGTCTAAATTGTTTGTATCAGTTTTGTATTATTCGGTTATTATAATATTACAAACAGGACACAGCGGTACTGTGATGGCAAAAAGTAATAACTGCTGTTTTTTCATTCTTTTTAATTATCTTCCGTAATCTGTTCCATATTGTACATTCTTTGATGTGAATAATATTGGGTTGATGCAAAACTTATGACCGTTTTTATGATCATATTTAATTAATAGATTTTGTAGAACTAAAATAAATTGCTATTTTTTTCACTGTGTTATAATGGAGTTCTACCAAGTGAATGCCAATTCAATCAATATATTAAATAAATAATACAAATCTAAAAAAAAATGTTCAATTGTATATGTAAAAAACGGTCATAACTTTTGCATCAAGCCAATATCAAAGCTGCAACTTTATTTGTCACAGTTTTCTT
Source organism: Himalopsyche japonica (assembly GCA_028555115.1). NCBI lineage: Eukaryota > Metazoa > Arthropoda > Insecta > Trichoptera > Rhyacophilidae > Himalopsyche > Himalopsyche japonica. The sequence continues at coordinate 1,398,482 of JAHFWJ010000446.1, read as the reverse complement.
AAAAATGACACCTGTTGGCACCTAACATGTCAGACTGATACCAAAACGTTTTGGCTTTTCTGAAAAATTATGTTAACAGTAGTTATACCCATTTTGCAATCACAGTGCTGATATCTTAAAAAAAATATTTATACAACTCGTTAAGTGTAAATAATTTTATTGTTCTATTCCATTTTTTAATACACAGTAAAAATTCAAGGATTGAACATCTGTAATCATAACACGGTGTTTATCAATTTACACAATTTTGTCTATCGCATCCAAAGTTTGTTATTTAAGGTCCGATATAGTGAGGGTTTACTGTACCATCAAGAAATAAAGAATTTTCAGACTTTTAAAACTATTTCCACATAGTTCCATCTAGCAAAAGATTATGGTTAATGACCCTTGGCTACAATCACACTGTTTATTTATGTAATCCCAGTTACAAATATTTTTTTATAATTATGGTATCTTGCAGTAAAGTTACGGTGCTGATGGCACAATGCCACACTTTTTAACACCATATAGAATTTCTTGGTGCAACTGCTGCTTTCGTTTGTGGTACTTTGAGTACACCTTTTTGATGTTTTCGTTTAATTCATTGTCCCTTAGGTCTTGCACCTTGAACTCCACCGCTTTCAACAAGCCCGCTGTGCATAGTGCTTGTCCAATGTCGGTAAATTGTTCATCGTAAAGAACCACCGCTATCTGTTCTGTATTACTTGAACTGAAAAAAAATAACTTTATTTAGGCTTGAGAATGAGTATATTGTTTGAGCCCCAAGGAATTTGGAATAAGCCTTCACTGTGGAAAAGATTCAGAAGACATTTTAGAGACTTCTTCACTTAAGAATATATGGATTCTACTCCTCGTGGTTTTGTCCAACTGACTTGTTATAAGGCATGCTCACTTTTAATAGCTTGAAAACTTTAAGAAAACTGATGAAATATTTCTTTCGGCTTATACAAAGTCAAAATGAAAATCTGCCATCCTTGATAATATATAATTTCATGTTCTTGATAATTTTTTGGGTAGTCATGGATATGAATTATTTTTTTGTATCTTCAGGCATTCAAATGCACAAATAAACAGTCTGTGTTGTGTATAAATACATAGTTTTAAAAATCAAAAAAATATTTGAGCCCTGTTCATTTCTAAAATAATTGTTAATCCACCATATTTTGGTGCAGTATTTCAACTTCTTCATCTCTAATAGTGGTTTCCCATTGAATGCCTAAAATTTCAGGTAGGTTTCTTACCTTGGCATAACTTCAGATGTTTTGTTATAATTTAAAGCGACATGATGTACATGACCATTTATGTATCCTAACCAAATTGAGACAGGGAAATACCCTTCCCGCAGTAAGTTTGTAAGTACTTACACAACAAATCCTATGATGTCTTTATTGCTAGTCATGTTCATCAGTGAGGTAATACCATCACGGCACTTTCCAGACCGAATACATTCGCATTCAGCATTAGCGAGTGAAAACTCTACAGCCTGAAAAGGTACCTGGGCAAATATTCCATCTAACTTTCTCATGTGCCTCAACTGTATAATTTGCTTAATGCCATAGTCCACCAAAAATACCTAAAAATCATAATATAAATGTTAGCCCCATATAATACACGGTTGAATATGTCATGTAATTATTGTATCTTTGACAAAAGTTAAAATAGTGATTAAAGTAAACCAATGTTATATTTTAAATAATAAAAACACAATTTTTAGTACTTATTTCCACAATATATTTTTTGATCAGGACCGGTTTCGCTCATCGCGAGCATTATCAACTGATGCCTTTCCTTCAAGAAGTGACAATTAACACCTTAAAAGTGATTAATGTTATGACGATACCATACTTGTTTTTTTTTTTTGATGCAATGCCTAGCAGATGAAAATTATTAAGAAATTTTGTTAACTACATTAAATATAATATGTTTTATTATTCTGTGCTTATCACCTTTAAGTAAAAATACTAGATGGTGTTGTGTGATCTTAAAGTATTTTACTAAAGTATTGTACACAAGCTGAACCTGCAGAGTGGATAAGCCGTGACCTTTTTACACCCTATTATTTTTAAATTTCAGTAATTGGGGTCTACTTAAATTTGCTTCACGGTCAATCGATTGGGAGCCTTTGTTTAGTACAACTGTTAATTAGTATTGACTGGATAAAAATGCAAGTACCATGGCCGACAAACCCTCGATGTGGTCAATCACCATTGCTCTGTACCATTTATTTTGATCGGCAACAAAGCATAGCAGAAGCATACCGATACACGGAGGGGATGTCAGAGTGACCAGTGATTTTTTGACGGATACACTGTTTATCTGATCCATCAAATCGGTCAAATCTTTAGGTTGCTTAACCTTCGGTGACAAATTCGAATTCCCTGCAAGTGAAAGAGATCATTGAAACAAACAACAAAGGATTCGTCAAATATTCAAAAATTTAAAAACACTTAATAATCAATGCCACTCTTCCATTACTGGCAAACGATAATTTATAATCGTCATTAGTAGTAATCAAATGTGCCGTAAATAGACATCTCTGATTCCGGGTGTGATTTATTGAAAATTAATATTGTTTTACCAATCGCTGTCAAAAATAGAAGAGATGAGTATTGACTTCTCACAAAAAAAAACTTATGAGAAAAAGTTTTATACTTTTTTTAACACATTCACTGCTGAATAAGCAATGATTAAATTGCTCTTAAAGTTTTTTAAATAGGTGTGTGAAATAAATTATAATACTCTCTTGAAATTCAATTGACAGGGATATGTCAGCTTTGATTTTGTGGATTTCCATAGAAGCTATGGTAACTTTGTTTAACCCGATCGGCGCGACAGTTTTTCATACAAACAAAATCTGTCCGCGTTGCTATTTTTCAAAATGTTCTCTTTCCACATAGAGCTATAAATACACCAATAAAAATAATTAGGCTGACTTTTATAGAAGCTAGATGCATTAGAAATGTTTCACAACATTAAAAAACACAAAAAATGTCCTATGTTGTCACAATCACTTTAACAAATATATCCCTAACAAATAACTCACTCGTAAATCGCCATTACCGTGACGTAACGAAGCCACCAATCAAACTCAAATAAACAAGAGCCATTACTGTCACGTGTCATGGAGTGTCACATTGCAATGCCGCATGATTGGTGCAAAGTTCCGTGTGAAATTAGGCGCATAGTTTCAAACTGATTTGTTATCTGGCGGTGATCGCGATAAATTTAAAGGGTTCTAAAAATCAATGTTTCAAACAATTATACCTAATACTTTTGACAAGTGTATGGAGGTGGCCGTAGCATGACAAATAAGGCGATATTTTGAAACCAAAATCAGTCCTATATGCAAAAGATTGCCTGTATAATCGATATTTGAAAGCTCGCAACTCATACCTTGAGATGTTCGCGTGGAAAGTATTAAAAAATGCATGTTTCACCATAAATTGACATCTCTGAATTCCGATGTGATTTATTATAATAAATATTGCTTTACCAATCGCTGTCAAAAATGGAAGAGAAGAGTCTTGACTTCTCTCAAAAAAAACTTTGAGAAAAAGTGTTTTATTGATTGAATTTGCATTCACTTGGTAGAACTCCATTATAACACGGTGAAAAAAATAGCAATGTATTTTAGAAAACTAGGCTAGAAACTAGGCTAGAAAACTCATTTACCCAAACACAATACAAGATAACCGCTTCTTTAAATCAATTAACTACCTAGGTAGCATTAGCAAAAAAATTCATCGGGAGATTAAAAAATCAATAAATGTAGCTTTCAAGGTCAACAATAACTTAGGCAGACATCTTAAAAATAGTAAAGATAAAATTAATAAACTGGACAGAAGCGGTATTTATAAAATGTCCTGTGGCTCATGTTTATCCGTTTATATCGGACAGACAGGTAGAAGTATATCTACTCGAGCTAAGGAACATGTAAGATCATTCAACAGTAAAAAACAGATTCACAATTTGCTAATCATGTTATTAATGAATCACATAATATAAATTCAAACTCAGCCCCTAAATGTTTGCATCTTTGTAGTAAAGGTCGGAGAATGACGGCTTTGGAACAGCTGGAAATCAATAGACACCAATTTTCACAAAGGATTCTTAACGAACAAACTAACATAATAGTATCGCCACTTGTCCAGCCGTTGTACAAAGGGGTGGTCTGATTTGCTTCCATAAGGACCACTTCCGTCCCACATATAATCTTATTGTCATAGACACCTATTGTTTCATTTAGAATTTTGAAAAATTTAGTGTCATTGTGTTAAAGTAACAAGGTAGGCCATTGGAACAGGAGAGAGGATGTGTTGTGTGCCTTTTCTGCACAGCTATATATAGATAAGCGAATGTTAGTTTAAGCATAGTTCTGACGATGGGGTGAGCCGAAATAGCTATCAACTATATTTGTTAAAAATAATTTTGTAGAACTAAAATAAATTGCTATTTTTTTCACCGTGTTAAAAAGTGTTTTTTTGACACATTCACTGCTGAATAAGCAATGTGTAAATTGCTCTTACAATTTTTTAAATATGTATGTGCAATAAATTATAATACGCTCTTTAAATTCAGTTGACAGGGATATGTCAGCTTTGATTTTGTGGATTTCCATAGAACCTATGGTAACTTTGTTTAAAAATTACTATTATAAGATTTGAAAAAAAATGGCTAGTCATACTCACTGGAGGTTTTCTCTTCTTCATTGGGATATAATAAGTGTCCATAAAATGTACAACAAGACTTGATTGCTGTCACACCAATATTTATCATGGTGTCTGATGCCGGAAACGTTAGCAGATTTTGGGGAAAGTTGACCTCCGGTATCCTTTTTGATGTCCAACCATCTGCAATTAACACACCAAGTTTTTAAAAACTATATAAGACACTGATAATAATTATGAGTATGACTATGAAAACTGTCCTAATAATCACAAATTATAGACTACAATGGCAATAAGTACATATGTCTTGCGTTCTGTTTGCTCATTAAAGTATACACCCAGTCCTTTTTTTACGCGAATTCGATTATACGCGATTTTTTTGGACGGCACCGTTACATTCTTTTACGCGCTTCACTCGTTCTTAAGCGATTTTTTCTCGAAATTTGTTTTAAAGAAGAAATTTATATATGATGCTAGGCATGTACGTTTCATTATTTTTTTAAACAAAAAAAATATGTGTATTTTTAAAACTTAATTTTGTAAAGCATTCCATTTTTTTAAATACACATACAATTGCCAAATGCTGACAAGTGTATCGGATATTATGGGAATTTGTGTTTTAGGGTGTGTAAAGAAATATGATATAATGCAATTGCGTAAAATCATGGGATGTGTGTCCGCTCATAAACTTGTTTAAACACAATGCATTTTAAATAAATAATTTTAATAATATATAATATTATATATCATAAATTTTACCACTTTGAATTATTGTCAAACAAATGACATCCAATGATGTCTAAATATATATTATATATAAAGTTAAGAAATAAATGCAAACTGAAGATAAAAATATTACTCTTGAAGTAAAAAGCATTTAAAAATAAAATAATTTACACTTGCATGAGTATTTAAAAAAGACAATTTTAACTTGGCTTTCATACATATTCCGATATACAAGAGTCCTAGCAAAATTCAGATTCATACAAAATTCAATACTTTCGCTCAAAGAATCGCAAACGATTACATTTCGCAACCGAGAATGACAGCAGCGAATAATTCGTATAAGTGAAAAAAATTATATTTTTATAGTCTCATTATATTTTTATAAGCAATAAAGACATGAAAATATATAATATTTTTTGCACGAATTTTAAAGAACAAATTTTGGTTTTTCAGACGTTATTTTAATTTTTGGAACCAAATTGAGAAATTATATGAAAGTTGTGATTTTTTTTTACGCGCCGTTTTCTGGAACCTATGTATCGCGTAAAAAAAGGACTGGGTGAACTAGTTTATGGCTCATTTAATCACTCATTAATACCAATATTGCGCTAATAATTTATTAAAATGAAAATGTAGAACTAACAAGCAGGATGGCTATAATGGTAAATCTGCAATAAAAGATAAATGCGAACGACTGGAATATGAAAATATACTTACAACATAGTCAGATAGACATCTAGCTACATTACCTTTATTAGGAAGTTGGTGCAATTTTTTACATTTCGATCCCTTGAAGCACGTAGTCTTCGGAGGACCAGTATAATTTTTGCACAGTTCTAGATCGTAATGCGAGGAGAAGCCTTGAAGATTCGACACAAAGTCGCTTAATAGGTCATTTGTCGGTTCCATTTCAGGAAAATCTAAAATAAAAAAATATACAAACGTGGTAGCCTACAACTGTGATTTTTATAATTTCTCAACTGAGAACTTACTACAAGACAAAATCGAATTCCTTAATACAAGACATTCGAAATATCGTTGCTAATTCGAATCACTGCATAGCAAAGAAAACTTAAGGCTCAAATGCAATTGGATTCAAATTCTGCGTGTTATTGACAATGTAGGAAGGTTCTAGCATTTCTAGAGTCAACAAGTGATTTTCATTGAACACAAAAATTACATCACTTGGATTCATTATTGTGTTATCCTCCATTTATGAGGGAATTAATGTCATTATGTTGGCAGCACTAGATACTGCCAGCATTTCATTGGATAAAGCTGATGTCTATTTTAAGCAATTCTTGCATCCATCACCTTAGTTCATCAATTTGTTTCATAGGGTAAATTATTTAATTGTTTCCTTATTAACCACATAAAAAATAATCTGACACATTTAATTCAATAGTGTTGGGTCAGCAAATTTATGAAGATTATCAGGAAATATTAGAATATATTATATTACGCAAAAGATTAGACACTTACTAACTGTCAAAATCCTGCAATCAACAGTCTCAACAGTTGAGATGGCAATCAGAGAGTTAATATAATTTTCCTTCAGTGTTTTATTTATTTAAAACAGATGATCAATGGCTAAATTTTTAATAAAATATAATTGACTACTACTTTATTTCCACAGTTGAAGTTGGCACGATAATCCAAAAACCTAAAAAGTGATCTAATGATCTATAAAATACTTGCCTGTTGGGGAATCTGAGTGCGACTCATAGTCAACGATAGTTTGCACAGCTGCCAAATCATCTTCCACCATTTTCTGATTAAAATTCATGCCATCAAATGTCTTCAAAAATACTCCTAGAGATTGGTCACCTCTAAAACAAATTATAGAAAATGAAATAAAATGAAGTAACGCAAGCTGTTTGCAATCATTCGGTAATGGCTGACTGTTGTCATCTTTTATCTTTTGCATTTTTTAAGGCAGTCATTTGTTTATTTTAAATAATAAAAACACATTTTTTAGTACTATTTCCAGAATATATTTCATGATCAGGACCGGTTTCACTCACAGCGAATATCAGTTGATAATGATTGTCCTGACAATTTCCTAGGATATCATCTCTTAGGAAATTCAAACTAAAACTACTATCCACCATCTCTTGAGTTACGGCAATAATCAAGATGATAACAGACATAAATGCAGTCTAACCATGTCGAGAAATAGTAGATAAATGTAACTAGATTAGAATATGAAAATTTTGTATTGTGTTTGCTCGTATTCAAGTTATATTCAGTTCACACCACAGTATTCAATTGCTTATCAGTTGAATAAACATAGCCAGGTCAATCTTTTTGCCTGCTTGCTTTCGGTTCTTGATGCATGGTATACAAGTATGGAAGTGCGTAAATTGATTCAAGGATTTCCATTCGAAGACATGGGTGTTAGCGATACCCCAAACTTCCTAGGGTGTAGCAAAAGCAATCCATAAAGTCCATAAACTCTACATTGAAAGTGGACATGAAAAATGTGAATATATTTGAAACATTGGGTTAAATATGAAAATAAAATATTTCATATCTAACCGGAGAGCGATCAACTAGAAAAATATTCTTAACTAATAATTCTTACATTGTTACAATTATTATGCTGGCGACGGTATCTTGAACTTTAAGCATGTATTCCAAGGCCTTGCTAGACCAAACACCACCACTTTCAATCGGAGGTTCAAGCTGAAAATTTATTATTGAAATTGTTAACAGTTTCTACTAAAAAATTCAGATAGATATGGAAATTTAAAAACAATAAGTGGACTCGAAAACAATGCTGTTTTTTTTACCACTCTTGTATAGTCAATTATGCTTAATCGCTCAATCTTCGATCATATATTTTGAGTCATTTCGTTGACTATACATACCTTAGGTGGATTGTGATTAATTCAAAAATTTAATAACCACTTTTAGAATATTATTTTAGTGTATCAAAAATTTATTCAAAATATTATGACCACAACTAATTATGCCAAAAATAGTTGTAATATACTGGAGAATGCTTTGGATATCTCTAAATATCAGTAAATAAACTATTGGTTCTTAAAGATTGTGAGATCAGATATACGTTATCAGGGAAAAGTTCTAATAAACATACCATATACAAGTGACATGCGTAGGCCTGCGGCTCCAACTTGTAAAATATTTTGTCCAAAATCTTAACCTCTGTGAAGTGCATTCTAATCTTACTGCCAACATCTATAAGAAACATCTCAACATGTTCCGAATCAGACTGGAAATATAACAAAATATCAATCACATTGTCACATATAAAACTTTACATAGGAATCTCAAATTGTATTATTCTCTATGAACATCTAAGGAATTGTGGCCATGAATTGCACACCTCCATAAATGTAGAATAAGACTGCCAGTGTTGATGCAATTGAAAAGATCTTAATATTCCCTGCTTCAGATATCAACAAATTCTGCATGAACTGCAGTATAGTTCACACAAATTTTTGTCAGGCTTGAATTTTACTGTAGAAGAACATATTTCTATTATCTGAACATTACAATTTTTAATTGTGCTGAGAGAACACGTCATCCATATTTGAGATATATCATAGATAAAACATAAAATTTGTGATTAAATTTTTTGTCACATCACTATGTTTTCCAGTTAATTTGTTTGGTGATATGCCATTAAATATCACTCCGAGACTCAACGGTTGAAATTCTTGGCTAAAATAGTTAAGTCAAATAAAATAACAGCTTATTTGCTTTATTGAAGTTTTCAGCCCTCACACAATAAAATTATTCAATGCAATCACCACTGACTCTCCAGTTTAGACAAAAATACACTAATACACCATTCAGTATTTATATATGATATATACCTTACAATATATATTTTAATTACCAATTTATATAAATGGTTTAATGTAGAAGAAATCGGATACATTGATGAAAAAAAAAATTGAACAAGCCCTTATTATTACTCAGAGGATTGATAAGTATTGATGATTAAATTCAATGAAGCTATTGACCCCTTTGATAACTCTGTAATATGCTGTAGAAAACAATACAATGTGCTGAGAAAATATAGAACACTTAAAAGTATTTGATGAAACTTACACTGAGGCGATCAGAGATATTTCCTCGCACCCATTCTTCTTCAAAGGAACAAGCAAAGTAGCGGTCTTTGGTGTCGAGTATTTCTTTTTTTGATGAAAATGAATGACCGCCAGTGTTGCAAATATTTGTTATATTTTCCACCATTTCCAACCTAAAAAAATACTATCTGTTAATAACAGCGATACGAATTGAAAGTTTTTGATTTTTATGTTACTGAGATTACACACTTCGCTTTACTGTACATTATTGTGACAGCATTTAACCCTTTTAGTCCTATAAGGCCAAACTATCGTCTTGCAATTACTTGAAAGAAAATTACACCAGAAATATATTTTTTTTTCTGCTTTTCGACATCTTTATTATTGCATATTATTAAACACATCATAGAGATTCGACCACAAAAGATAAGAAAGGAAGTATTAATAATAATACATAATTTAAATAAAAACTATTGCTGTTAGCCATAAAATGATGGGGTTTTCGCATACATAAAATGCTTAATAAGCTAGGATTAGTTCTATCATTTAATATTTTGACTGGTCGCAATGAAACAGGGTAACTTAATGGAGGTTTAAAAATCGGTAGAAACAAAATTAGAACAAGATATAACAGTGAAGAGAAACATTTACTAACTTTTCAGAACTCTTAGAGCACTAAACTTGCAACTATGACTACTGATATTCTCGAACAATTTATTATCGGGGTAATCAATTAATCAAGGTTAATACATCAAAACATGGGGGGAAAAAAGTATTTTTTATTATTATGAAATGATAACAACCATTGTTTGATTGTGACAATTTGAATATCTTGGCTTCATTGAAGGGTCTGCAAAAAACTTAAACTTTCTTATAGACAACAAGTTGGCATAGACAATGAGCAGACATGAGTGACCGTAACGAAGTACAAATAGTCCGAGAACATTATATAGAGAAAAGTACAGACAAAACAGAAAAGCAATAATCATAAATATTCATGTCAATAAGCAAACAGGCATTTTTTTAAATATACACCAGGTCAAATAATTTTACTATACTTACATTTCATGTTGATTTTCTTGCAATATAATAAAAAACTTTGAGGGACTTTCAACACAAATAATGTAGCAGATAACTTCCTCAGCTATTTGAAATGATTTTTTAACGAGCTTGGCAGTTGAAGATTCTGCTGCAACTAAAATTATAATTGCAGTTGTTTAAAATTATTGATTGAACTCCATTGATAAATAACAAACACTGATAAATAGCTTACTAATCAACGTTGGATTTTAATAATTCTCTTGATACAACATTAATATTACTCAAATTTATTTCAGGGCAGATTGCTTTCTGGCATGAATTCAAATTGGCTTGTTTTGTGACAAATTTTCAAACGACTGAATGCAAGCAAAGGTAAATGTTAATTTTTTTTAAGCTTGTATAATTGAATATCTTTTTCAAAGGCATATGTAATACAAATTGCCTTAAGCTAATAACTGACATTCTTAACTTGAAGTCTAACCAATATTATCACAATGGGTGGTATATGAAGAAATTACAATTGAAATTTTGTCCCATAGGCCTAAGATACCAATGAAAGTAAACAAAACAAGATCTTATTGAAAAATAAAGAAAAACCAAACCATGTTAAACAAAGAATGGGTATATAAAACTTACTTAGTTTGGTCGCATAGTTAGAATCCAATGTACTTGATTCAGAATTATTTTGAATGGTGTTTTTGTATTCTTTGTCAGAAGAATCCAATAATATGGCGAGGTCTTCCTGAATCAGCTGAACATTAACAGCAATAGAATCCGTCGTCATTAAGCATACTTCAAGTGAGCCGTTTGAACTAAAATAAAAAAAATATAATATTGTATTAAGTGGTATTAAGTATTAATCATTTTTAGTATTATTATATGATCACAAAGTGTTGTACACCCAGTCCTTTTTTTACCCGATACATTGGTTCCAGTAAAAGGCGCGTAAAAAAATCGCATAAAAAAAAACAACAACTTTCATATAATTCGATAAATAGGTTCCAAAAATTTTTATATTGCGTAAAAAAGTACCAGAAACGTATGAAAAACCAAAATTTGCTCTTTAAAATTCGTGCAAAAAAAATTATATTTTTTCATGTCTTTATTGCTTATAAAAATATAATGAGACTATAAAATTTTTTTTTTTTCACTTATATGAATTATTCGTTGTTGTCACTCTCGTATTAAAAAAATGGAATGTTTTACAAAATTAAGTTTTAAAAATACACATATTTAAAAAAAAAAAAAATGAAGCGTACATGCCTAGCATCATATATAAATTTCTTCTTTAAAACAAATTTGGGGTAAAAATCGCGTAAAAACGAGTGAAGCGCGTAAAAAACGTAACGGTGCCGTCCAAAACAATCGCGTATAATCGAATTCGCGTAAAAAAAAAACACATAAAAAGGACTGGGTGTATATACACTTCTTATTACCACATGAACCCTGAACCCTAACTATGCCAAATTGACAGTGTAGGCACCTATTGATACTCTCATAATTGAAATTGTTAGTGATGATACATATTTGTTTAAAAAATAGAAAAACCACATAATGCAAACACTAAGATAGCACAGCCTTACATTTTAGAAACTTGAAAACATGTAAGAAAAATAAATATGATTTTTGCTTGGTGAAAAGTATTTTTTCAATAATGACTCATTGCTGGGTTAGAATTACTTTACATTAATTATTAAAATTTACCCCCTGGCTGCTAAAGTTTCAACTGTTGAGACAGCAGATTGCTGCATGTTAATAGTTGATACTCAAAATTAACAGGATTAAAACTATCAAGTCATTGCAATGTACCATCTCAACAGACACCAGCAGTGTGAGGGTTAACAAAAATATTTTGGAACTTACTTATTAGTAATATTTATGATGCAAGATGTACCACAAAGTTTCTTCATGTAATCAATAGCCTCTTTGGACCATTCATGATTGTCTTTTGGTAATGGCTGAACCTGGAAAAATACAAAATTTCAATATTCAGACTTGAATTCAGTAATTATTTAAATAATATTCCTGCAAGATTTTTCATTTATGCCAATGTCCACTCCTTATTAAGAGAATATAGCCTCGAAGATTCTGTTTTCAGCCAATTAGTTTTATTTCTACCTAAGTCAATGCAGTGACCTGTACATCTATAAAAACATTTGCCTATTGGGTTAATAAAAAGACAGGCCAAATTTAAGGTCATCTGAGAAATCCGAAGTCATTAGTGTTTTTTTTTTTTGTGCAATACCAAAGAATAATTCATAAATTTCTCAACTAACATCTAGCATCATATGAAGCACCACAGTCAAAATGTATAGTTGATGTAAATGGAATACTTTATAAATTTAACTAGTTGAAAATATTATCCAAAATAAAAAAATAACATTTTTTTTAAAGCTACTATGGTAAAAAATACTCTTGATTTTTCTAAAATATACTCGCCTTTGGATATTTTCTTACTGCGTATTACTTAACACGTTGATCACCGTGGCAGCCACCGGCATTCCTAACTTTAGAGTGTCATTCTATCTGTTGGGCACGTGCTCCGTATTAAACTACTATGAAGCTTGGCCGACATGGCCCTTTTCAATCTTAATACGATATACAGGTAAAGGTATCCTAAGGTTAGGATATCTTCAAAAATACCTCAAAACAATTTAAATAATTGTTTTTCGACCTGATGTTAAACGTAAAAACATCTTTTGGAAATTTTACAAAAATCCTATTGGCGATCGTGTTAAAGAAAGGTTCCTGAAATATGGATGGTAAATTATGACAATATATCCATAGTAAAATTACAACATTACCCCATTGAGATGGCAAAGGTAAGCCTGCGGTGGCAGAGTGAAGAATTTCTCAGGTAAAGGACGGACATCTCTACAGTCTATTATTTTTCCATTGTGGCCTGTATCAAGAAGAAACACTTCAATATGGGAATCATCAAACTGGAATATAAAAAAAAAAACATGTAAAGAAGTAAATAGTTCACCATTTATCTACACTGATACACATTATTTTTTTCTTTTTACACTTGTACACCGAAAATAAATTATTTGATAGAATTTCCAATTCATATCACTACAATGAGGTACTTGTAGATTAAAATTGCATCATATTCTTATTAAATATACATATCTTACATAATTATGAATAAAATAAGAAAACCTTTTATAGCGATCATTTATCTTCGTGAAGAATGCGCCGGAAATATGTAACCATAATGAGCTTTGCTATTTATCTAATGAGTTCATGAAAAAAATGCTGCGAAAGAAATAATTGTGGTTCTGACAACATTGGAAACAGGATTATCAGATTACAAATAAAAACAATAATAAGTATTATTGTGAGTGGAAAATATCATAGTGTATGTGTAGGTCAGCAGTTCAGTCGTATATCAGTATAGAAATATTTCTTGGTCAGTAGAGTTGCTGTAGTTGCATCATTGGAAAAAAGAATATGAAACTTTGTTTCAAACAACCATCAAAAAATATCGCAAATATTGATTTTGTATAGTTAATCTGCTCCCTACTGAGGTATACAAAGGATATTCAAACACCGAACGCTTCAAAAATATATTTAATAGTTTTGATATTATATAATCATTTGAACATTATCAGGCTATATTTTAATAAAACAATTAAATCGTTCACAACAGTATTTTCACTGCTATCACTCTTATATTTGAGAGTATCATTTATCAAAACCTGCAATCAGCCATCTCAATCATTGAAAAATCAGCAGTCAATGGATTAAGTGACATAATAAAAAATTGGCTTTTAGGCCTTGGTCAATCAAACCTTTAACGAATCGGTTAAAACCCCTCGCAGCCAAGCACCTTCAAGATGACACGCAAAATATCTTTGATTATTTGGCATCACATTTTCCTTGGTCATTGATGCAGATTCATTTTCTTTTTCATTGAAATGTTTTGTCATTTCTAACTGAAGTCTGAAATAAAATATTGATATTGTATATTTGATGATATCGGTTATCTATAGAATGTCATGACATTGAATGAACATTGTACAAAACATACGTTATTACCTGAAGACCATAAGGTGCTGAAAATGAAAACCCAATTTTAAATGATAAAACATCTGAAAAATCATGAATGATTTAAATGTGTTATGTAAGATCCATCAAACACCCTTAATGTATGATCTCTGTGGCAAGCACGCAGGCCAGTTGAATGTCCTGGCATTGTATTAGTTATTACATGTTTTTTTTTCAGTACAATATGATTATTTTCACATTCCATTTTTTCCTATGAAAGTATGAATAAAAAGATACGACTAAATCAATTTATTTATACTGAGGTTCGTACCAACGAGCATCGAAACTGAATCGAACAATATTTTACGTTCAATCTCTGGATGAGCTTCTCTCTCTCTCTCTTCTCTTCATATATTTGGTTTATCTTACGTTACTATCATTTTTAGGCTTCAAGAAAAGGGGATGCTCAAATTTTTCAGGAACAATAAACATAATGGGTTCACATATTGTAAAACATGTTCAGTCTTGGACTGGCTTTATAGTGTGGTTCAAAGATGTACATGAAAACCTTTTATCGCAAAACTATACACACAACCTATGGAGTGAATTTGTCATCCACCACTTACAGAAAATTGCTCATTTTCTCAATTTGCTCTTCCAATATGAAAGAAATTCATGTCTGATAAGGAGTGTCTAAGTATCTGGACATGGCCATAAAGTTTTCATGCAAGTCTTACGTAAAAAAAAATGATTTTGTTAGTCCAAGTTAACGTCTTTTGTCCAGTTTCCCCATGAGCACAGAAGATACCAAGATATCCGGTGCTTATATTCTATGTAATGAAAGAAATCTAATATACTTATTTTAAATTTCTAGCATAGAAGTACTTATTGAAAGATATTATAAAAAAAGGAAACATAATTATTAATATATCAGAATACACTCACTCATTGAATTCTGCACATTCACAGGTTACGTAAAATCGGGATGGACTTTCAATGTGGGTCACCCGAGTGTCAAAGTCTTCATTGATTTCTAAAATTGACTGGTCGGGTAGTTTGAGCATCGGAATATCTGCAAATCAAAATAACAAAGTATTATTGATGCAATAATCAAACCTCAAAGTTTTTATGAGTGAAACCAGTCCTGATCACAAATATATTATGGAAATAATATTAAAAAATGGGCTTTTATTGTTTAAAATACAACGTCTTACAGCCAAGTGACAGTTAACAGTAAATAACTAATGCTGTCAGTTTGGTTGGATACAACCACATTTATGGTTTATTCATGAGTTTAACCATTTGAACGTAGGGAAGTATTACAGTACCCAGTGAGCCAGCCACAAATTTCCTTAAAATGTAAAACTATCTATATATGTAAATATATCTTGTACGGAAATATATTGAATATTTATCATAAAGAATTACCAAATCACTCCACTCCGTCATATGTGACACCATTTATCAAAAAAAAAAAACTTAACTTTTCAAAAATCATCAGGGTTCCCTCATAAATTATCGTAAAAAATCCATTAACTTAATTATGTGTGAAAAATAATTATATACCTAATTTATGTATTAAAAATCAGATACTCCAAAATGAAACCCAATTTACAACTGAATTTAGATTTCATTGTATCTGTAAATATTACCTATTCCTAAAGCAGTGATATGTTGCACAATTCAGCACTCTTTTTAAAATCAATATTATAGTGTTTATATTTTATATTTTTAGACTTCTGTATAAAAAAAATTCACTCAATAATTATAATAACAAAAAATACCTTTTTCTAGATACAATCCATTATTCAGTTTTGCTGCTTCAACGTTACTGAATTCAAATTGATTTATTTCCAATGGTTTCATTTCATTGGCCAAGCTTAAATCGATTTCAATACACGTGTTATTTGCAGAACCATCTTCACTGCTGGTTCCAGCAATTATATCTTCTTCAATAATCGCAGCCTCTTCATCCAGGAGTGTTATAGGTTGTACGGAAACACCAGGAACTACTTCCACCAATTCAGCTGATTGTTCCTCAGCAATATCCGTGTGAGTATCATCGATTTGGGCATTTTTCTCTACTGAGAGAGCAAAACTTTTTTCTGGATTGCCGTTGTGTGTTTCTGTTTCTTTTTTGATATTCTGATCAGTATTGTGATAGTTCTGATTCAATGAACTGATGAGTTCAGATACCTGGGATACTATAACGTAAAATTTAAACTCAAATTAATTCATTCTTGAAGAATCGAATAACAAACAAATAACTACATTCCTTAACTCGTTCAACAAATAAAAACCACAATACATAAATGTAAAAATAACATCAAAGCTTTATTTAAAAAAAATCTTTTCGGACAATAATATTTAAAAAATTTAAATAGTTGTGAGAAAAATAATATTAATGCTAATGTCGTTTTCTTGCTTACTTCTTGAAATTCATTGTTCACTATTTTTTATGGCAATAACTTCAATTGATTCTCGTATAGTAACGATTTAATATTTAAATAAAAAGTAACCCAAATAAGAATGTTATTTTAACAATTCATTGGTTGCAACAAACATTCTAGAACACAGGGTCTAATTTCTGTAGACATATTTGTAAAACATTGCAGTAAAACCTTTATCTTGATCTCAACATTGCAGACTTCGGATTTAACGGGTAAAATTATGGGCCAAATGTGAAACGTTGGGTTACCTAGTGTTTCTACGCAGTAATTGAATTCAATGACAGGATATGAAAAGTTGTCAATGTGTCGTAGTATCTCCATTTGGAACTTGCAGTTAGACATAACCTCACTCGGAGAAGAACGCTCAGGCATTTTGATGCCAACCAACTTGCGCACCTGGAAATGTTTAAAAATTTTAATATAAACTTCGAGCAATAATCTGAATTAAGATGTTAAATTACATTAGACATGAGCTCATTACACAATTATTTGACAAGCAAAAAAAAAACTCAATTAATCTTACATTTTGTAAAATTAAGCATAGAGATGTATTGGCCTTGTCACACTCGGCTTTCAACTTTTCTTGACGGTAGTCTAGTTGTTGTCTAAACATTTTGCTGTCAGGCTGGTCAAATAATTTCACTGAAAGATCAATCAAACAAATACATTGTTAGCGTAACTATGGTTTCATGACCTTGATTAGTTTTCCACATAATTGTGGTAGAGAAACATTGAAAAACAAGTGTTCACAAAATTGAATTGAATACATTAATTGACAATGGAAAACGTTATTATAATATGATTGATAACTTTTGACTGCAGAATTGGATGCTTAGGGCTTGATTAACATGTGGTTTCGACAAGACAGTACAACTTCACATACAATTGCAATGAAGTTATTGATACAAAAATAAAATAGTGAATCTACCCAACAAACACCTTGTATGTTATTATTGAATTTTTTTTCAGACCTGGTAACACTGAAGCAGTAAATGTGTGTATCATATATTTTGCCATAAAAGGTTTGAACTAAGTCATTTCAACAGCTCAAAGAAAATTTAGCTTTTAGGTTGAAATATTTTAAACCAATGTTTTGATTACAGATTCAGTTGAATTGCATTGTGTAAAAAAGTGTTGGATAAAAAATGTATTTCTATGATCAAAATTATGCGAGAAAAAAATAAGTGTAATATAAATGGACATATTTTTATTGCCTAGAAGCTTTGAGGGGCATTGCCGTTGATGTGTAAGTTATATAACTATAGTAATGTTTGTAGTAAAAAAAAGTATGAAAAAAAAAACATTAAAATGTATTTGATTTGAATGTGTTGAATTGAACTTGATTAAGGTATATCCGTGTGAAGGCGAAACCCAAGTCTTTAGTAACAAAACATGTTGAGTCGTACAAAGTTTCAACAATTCAAATTTGATATTGAAACTCTACAAAGCACCTTCAGTTAATATGATAAAATATTTATCTGATTTCCAAAAATTACCTTTTACAACCAAACGTGAAAATATTTACCTCCAAAAATTCTCCATTTTCATATTTCCTTAATCTGACCCTTAAGTGTAAAAATATATTTTACAAAATTCTACTCTTACTGCTTAAAAAATTACTTGATGGCACTTATAGCAATGCCATTATCCACGAAATTGGCAAGAAACCAATAAATTGCGCGAAATATTAAATATCACAGCAAAATTTATTAACTAGATATTATAATCGTACAATCAGTTTCCCTTTTTTCCATATATGTACGTATATTTATTTGACATATTTTTGTTTGTACTTAAGCTTACTTACTTTAATATAATTTGTGTACTTAAGTTTCCGTCATAACTACATTGTTGATGGCGTCATTTTGGTAAGCATTCAAATAGAAAAATAGTAGAGTGTTAAAAGTTATAGTTACCTTTAAGTATTTTCTTTACGCCAAACCCTTTTTTTAAATAAATTATTGTTTAAAATTAATATACATAAAATGACAACACAAATATTTAAGGGTTACAAAGGTTTCAAGTGATTGGTTATTTTGAGGTTTATATATACGTAGACTTAAATTGTGTTATTTCTAATAGCATAACAAATATTTTATCTTTAGATGATTTAAACGATATTAACATGCCAATCAGAAATAGATTTGTATTATTGAAAAATTCAGAGCAACCCAAAGAATTCACGTTTGTATATAATACCTACACTGGCCTACACAACCCGGCTGTTTAAACCACAGACTTCACACTGCTATACATTATAATTTAAACGTCACAATCAAAGACTTTCGTCTATGACTTAAATAAATGTACTTGATAATACAGCCTATTAATTTATTACCTACAAAAATTTTCAGTAGCTTTAGAAGTATAAGATGATTGAATAGTAATTATCACTAAAAAACTAGATGTTTTACTTTATTTCCTTGTTAAAAAGGGCATAAAAAGTTTTCATTTAAAATTGAAAACACCATGAATTTTTTTAGAAAAATATAATTTAATATTTTCGTATATATTTTATTGACTAATTTACTTTGCAACAAACAGTAGATGTCACGATACTTATTACTTATTATTCACCATTTATTAGCTTCATTTCATGCATAATAAAAGACGCTGTATTTAATTCAACGAACGCATATATGTACGATAAAATTGAAAAAATATAATTACTCCCCACTAATTTACTTTGATCACGTTCCATCGCAATCTCTAACTGACTCTCGACCGAACGAACATTTCCTAATAATACTGATACGACTCGAAACTTTCCCCAGTGTTGTGATTTTAAGAGCGACGATATTTACTTTGTAGATTCTGTGATATTTGAAAGTTTGTACGAATTTGTAGCTGTGTTAACACGCTATGCCCGAATACTCTGAAGCTGTTGCAGAGAAACGTGCGCCAGTCAAAAATCAATCACACAGGTATTTAGAACCCTTTGTATTTGTCATTTCTGCTATTAACTGCATTAAGACCTTATTTCCAAATTTTATATAAACAACCCAGAGGTACACGCATAAATCAAATTAGCCCTGTGCTGCCGCTAAACTTTAACTATACTAACTACTTTCTGAAAGCAGGCAACATGAAATGTTGGTAGCAGATTTCTGAACGTCAAAATTTTGTTTACTTCAGAGTTTTCGTGTGCTGTTAAATACGTTATTTTTTCAAATTAATTATACGATATTTCAGTGAACCCTCCGATACTCCACTAGATAGGCTGTTATAGAATGTCGGCTACGCACAATTTTAGCTTCGATCAAATTCGGTCTATACTTTGCGAAATAATACAAACACTAGGCGATACCGAAAATACTATAAAATTGTCTGAAGCCAAACAAACTGCTGGGAATGAGATGTTGAAAATGATGCAAATAATATTTCCGATGGTTGTAAAGGTCGAGATGGATGTTATATCAAACTACGGTTTCCCGAGTGGCCGAGAAGGAATAGTACAATTTACTCAGATCGTCAGAGTGATGGCAAAAAGTGACCCCGAAATTGCAAGTCTTCACAATGCAATAAGATGTCATTTTTTACCGCCTGTAGCAATCACGTCACAATTTGATAATTCTCTATAATAATTAATACTAATTGTAACTATCTATTTATTTAACAAATATATTATATATGTATATCTACTTTTGTTATGTATTTTATTTACACAAATTAAGCTAAAATTTGTATACAACATACAAATGTAAAGATGCTATTCTTTTTTATACCTTCCCATAGACCAGTGGTCGGCAAAGTGCGGCTCCAGAGCCGCATGTGGCTCTTTTTTTCTCCTTTTGAAATTGACATAGGTAACTTTGAAATACAATTGCTGGATTTAAAAAACAAGGAGATAGGCGCTCTAAGTTCGAACGTCTTTGTGTTGAATTGGAAATATTGGAGAAGAAAAAATGTGATCTTAGTTCACAACACAAGTGGTCTGCTTCGAATGACCTGGAGAAGGAAGACATGATCATTTTCAACGCTTGGAATAGTATTCCTGACTCTTACGATCAGCTGAAAAAGCTTGCGTTTACTGTTCTTTCCCTTTTCGGTTCTACATATATATGTGAACAATCTTTTTCAAGCATGAACATCATCAAGAATAAACTGAGAAGTCGTCTTATTGATGAGAACTTGGAATCATGCCTAAAATTAAAAACAACAACATACAAACCTGACTTACTCAAACTTTCCAAGGAAATGCAAGCACATTATTCGCATTAATAAATATTAATTAAGTATTAAATTTAGTTTTATTTAGTGTAATAAAAGTTTACGAAACAAGCAGATTTGGCTCCCATTTTTTCTTTGTTAATTGTTGTAATGTTCATATTTGGCTCTTTGGCTAATAAGTTTGCCGACCACTGCCATAGACAATTAAAGTACCAACAGGATTCAAATCATAGCATGTCAAAGTGTATTCAATCCTATTTAGTCCAATTGACGCCTCGGAGAAAACTATCATTTAATGCCTGATATGCAATGGTTTTATGATTTTTTTTTGTCTGAAATACACATTTTGGTTCATTTAGACATCACATACTAATATAATTTCTAATTAAAGCAATATACTAACTAATTTTTTTTACAACTTCTAAATGTTTCCCTGTATACAAGTGTGTATGATGGTGGATCGTATAATTTTTAAGCATCGAAAGGAAGTGAGTATAATATTTTATTATCAATCAATGAAGTATTTTGAGAACTAAAAATAATATACCAGTCTTCTTCCCACAAGAAAATTTCAGTACAATATGGCCACCCACCCCATTGAGCTTAATATGCACACATTTTATTATCCCTGTAATTGAATCACACCTCAGTATTCAAATAATCAAATTTCAATAATTTGACTATTCATTTTCAAATCACATCAATGAATATCATTTCTGAAATATTTTCATCAGCAATAAAATTTTGTATAATAGCAAATATGATATTTACTCGCTACATTTTTTTCTCAGTTTTTGTTTATTTCCTATAAAAATTTATAAAAAAAACTAGTTAGATTTACTTGCCAAAATCTGATGAGCCTAAGAACTAATTTCTCTGTTTTCTGCTTTATATGTTTTAATATGTTGATAAAAACTGTATAATACTATTGATTTAGGGGTTTAAAACAAAATATTAGTGAAACTAATATTTTATATCTAACTGAGAAATATGAAAAATGTTTTTATAGTAACGAAAGATTTGTTTTATATTTCAAAAATATTTTTAAAGGTTGGCGTAGAATATTGATTAGGTAAATTAAAATGTATCTTTCCTTTAGTTTCATTTTCTTGTGAAAATAATGACATAAATTAAAAAAAAAGATGTTAGTTCTTTTCTATTGTATACCTACAATGTACCTGTGTACATTTGGGTATCATCTTTTTTGCCTTAAAAATCTACATTTATTGACAAAAATGGTAGATTTAATCTAAAGTAAACACCTTATGAGTTTCACTTTAGAGTCTTTAAGCACCCAAATTGAATTCTATTGAAATATAAAGGAAGTTTGGAGTAACAAGTCAATGTATATTGTTATAGATTTTATTATACCATACAAATATATATCAAATCTTAGAGCGTAAATATCTAAGCTTAAAACCTACACAATATAGTAAATTCATACCCGATATATATGTACAATTCCATTTAGAATTTAGTAATACCATAAAACAAATTCTGATAAAATTCTTAACTATGTTAATAGGACAAATTATTTACGTTGCAAGAAATTTAAATGCATTCTAAATTATAAGAAAATGCTTAGAAATATGAAGTAATTGAATATTTATTTATTTATTTACAAGCTGTTTAAAAAAGTTATTTCATTTCTATTCTTTGTATTATTTACATTGGTAATTTTAGTTATCGGAAAGATTGGAGCATTAATCAAAGATTTTTATTAAATATGTTATATAGAAAGTATTCTATTATTCATTAGATTAGAAAGAAGATGTGTCTCGTGAATAAAGTGGCATTTTTTTTGACAGAGCAGATTGCAGGAATTATAGACAGCCAGTCAAGTAAGATTTCTTCTTCTTTACCACATTGGAAATAAATATTTAACTATGGTTATAAACAGGTATTACGTTTTTCTGAAATTTTATTTAACTTTTTACTTGAAAGGATTATAACAGCAGTTTTATAATCATTAAAACATTGTCTCTGGAATTTACTCACCAAAAAAGAAATAGGACTATCGAAATATCTTCATTATATCAAAAATATCCAAATTATACATCTGAAATAAAATAACATTATAATTGGTAGCTACAAAAAAAAAAGTTGGTGCATGTTTAGTGGAATCGTTTTTCTATTACACCAAGATGTTTAGCACCTGAAGAACAAAGTTATTGACAATGTGTAATTTCTATCTAATAAGAGGAATAATAAAAATGTATTTAATGTATGTATAAAAGAATCATTTGTCTTTTTGTTAAGTGCTTTGAGTTGTTGATAATTCGTAAAACATGGATAATTTATGCAGTATAATTTAAATATTGATTTGAAGTAAGGGCAATAGATGTAATGAAAATCAAAAAAATACTGTTTATTTTCTTTATACATTGCGTAAATTAGTAGAAGGTAAAACTCAGCTTCCGAGTTGATGATAACTGGGATTGAAAATATAGCATCCACGAATATACGCCGACCTTCAAATCGCTACTGTATAGTGATAATTTTTTTTTTTTATATAAATATTATATCAGTAAGAACTTATCTTTGTATATATGAAAAATCCCTTGAATTTCAAGTGTTTTGCAAAACCTTGTTGATGATTTAGTTATTTCAGCTGATTTATGCCACAAAATTGATTCATTTAATTTCCATTTAAATAATTGACAAATGTAATAAGATCTGAATTGAATTAGATTTGAAATTATCTATATTATATTTTTCTTTATCAATTTATTGAAAGTGCCAGTGTTACATAGATCAATCAACATTTGTTTCAAAGATTTAAAGCTTGCAATTCCTTAAAAAAATGCTCAACTAAAATTTATAAAGGCCTAAAGTAGTGCAAATATATTTGATATTTAGTTAAACATTATAAGTGAGAAGTAGGTTTACTACGTTTCTAAATTGCCTAGGTATTATTTAAAAAGGTTGTAAACACACTAGTGAAGTAGGGTTTGTTCAATCATATTATTCAGTCCGTTAAATTCATCAGATAAAGAGTATATTGTGTAATTTAACATGAATTTCCACAGTGCAAGAAAAATTCTTTGCACTGTACATAAGTTTATAATTAATTGATTGTTGCAAAATAGTCAATTCAGGCTACCAATAGAAAAAATACTTAAGTCTTTGAGATGGACGTAACGATTGTATACTATATAAAATTCTGCAGGCATCAAAGTCAACATAAATACCCTTAAAAGCTTACTCATAATGAATACATAATAACTAGTACAATAGCTTTAGATAACACTTTCCAGATCACTTTTAGACAATTCAGTGAACGTAATTATGTTCAGAAAATATTGTTCTCATAAATCTAATCCTTGCACCAAAATTTGCTTAAACCTTTTTATTATTATCCTACGAGAGGGACATTTCGATAAGTCTTCTTAAGCTTATAAAATTTTTTAAGACATTTTCCATTTTGCCTTAATTGTTTTGCTGATCATTTTAATTTTGTCACTATACATTTGAAGTAACATATAAGTCCAGATATAACACCTTATCTTTTATCTGAACTATTAGTTTGCAAAAAAGCATTCAAATTGGTTCAGAGTCTAGAAATGTATGCATGTGTTTATCCGCCTATATATCATACGCTAGTCATAAGATGGCCTGTCTAGCACAGTTTCGTAAAGTAACAGCCTAAAGTTGCCTTCAATATCATCATTTGGATTTACTGTATTTGTCAGCTTTAATGATCTAGTGGTGAGAGCTTAGGGATCATGTGGGTGTAAGTTCAATTTCTAGCAGGTTCAATATAAAATTTAATTATTATTTCAATTGAACTCAAACAAAAAAAAACAATACAAATTTGATTTTCCTCTTGTGATTTATAAAATTCATGTTTTTCTGAAACCTGTTTAATTATAGAAAAATGCACATCTATAAATAAGAAAATTTCAACTCTGCTCTGGCTAAATAGGTTGTGCTTATATTTGGGCCAATACAGAATTTATTTTTACAACCAAAATTGCTATTTAATCATGCAACGAATTCTTTAAATATTTAAAATAGAACAAAAATGTGGAAGAGAAGAGTTTTGCCATGATATTTATAAATGTTTGACATTGGACTTTCCTCACAATAAACATTAATAGTTTGTAAATAGCGGAAGATTCGTGTTATTGCAGTAAAAGCTCGCAGACAAATAAGATACTTGGTGAATGGTTAAATTAATAACCATTCCAGAATGTGCACACGTAAACTCAGTTTAACTTAAAAGATTACTGTATATTTGAATGCTACTGTTTTAGAGACGTAATCAAATGTAAAATTTTAATTTAACTGTATTCAAAATATAATATTGAATCAGTTCTGATGGGAAAATTTTAAACATGTTATTTTTTTCACTAATTTTAAAAAATAATGAAGATTTTTTGAAAACGATGAGGATGCTTGATGAAATTTGATGAAAGATTTATTGATTTAGTACTGTAAGAACTTGATCAAATAAGCTGTGTTACTTAAGATTTGAAAGATTTTTTAAAATCCTAAGTTCTTTTAAAATGTTAAAATTATTATAATCATCTAGTTAATGTTGAAGTCCAATCATAAAAATGTCTACACATAAAATTTAAAGCATGAATGTATGCACGGGCAAAGCCTGCTTCGTTAATAAAATCAAGGTTTTACGGAATAATATTTGTTCCATCATAGGTTATATTAAACAAAAACATAACTTTGATGAGAAATTTTTTGCACAAAATCCCACGAAAACATTATAATTAATAAGGCTATGTGTTTATTTAATGCTGTAAGTTTTGACGCCTCACTTTCATTTTTATCGAGTTTCAAACCTGAAAACAAATAGATCAATTTAATATCTAATACTATATTACAAAACCTAACTCAATTAATAAATTTGGTATTAATAATTACTAACGAGTTAAATGAAGCAATTTCAAGTAGGTTATTAGAGTTTTTAGCAAAAATATAGCATTTACTAACATTTTTTATAGTGGTAATCTTAAAAAAAGAAATTTCTTTCCTTATATTGTTTTTATCTAAATTTGACCACAATTACAACACGAGGAATAAAAAAGAATCGACTACAAGATAAACAAAGAATTGTTCATATGTATTTACAAGATTTATTTCACTCGACTGCATAAATATAAAAATATTTTTTAATAATTTGGAATCGATGATATAGTTTTTAATAGATTTTATAAGCTGTATGCATAAGAGAAAGTAGCCAATATAATCACAAAAAAGAAAAATATATTAAATGCATAAAAGGTACATACAAATAAATCATAAGAAATTAAATTAAAACGTAAAACAACCATGAACGATGTAATATTAAAAATAGTCTTTGATTTATATTAATAACATCTTTTACAATAATTTTATTAAATTAAAAAACATAATAAAAAAAAATGATAATATCGATAAACAATATTCCTTGCAATAGATTGCTCTTGATTTGGAAGGACAAAGGTTTAATAAATAAAAAATAATAATTTAGCCAAGATAATTACTAAATATCTTCTTTTGTTTAGTAATTTTCATCTTTATGTTTTGACTTGATCCTGCATTCCTGTTTATTGATCGAATTACTTTTAAAAATACTCAAATTTGTCATATAGAAGAAAGATTTCTATACCCACTTATATAGCTTCTAGCTTCAAATAAGAATTCTGTTACAATTCTATCGTAATTGCTGTCGACTTTTATCAAAGTGAACAAAAATCTTCAATTGAATATGAATATTTGGCATCACATTTCAATAAATATTCATAATATTTCAGAATATAAACAAGTATGTCAAGCATAATTGAATAGGATAGTTCAAAACTTCCAGAATACCAACTGATCAAAAAATAACTCTACCTAAGTTGAGATAATCAGTGTTACCTCGAGTACTAGTGAAAAATACTTTAATCTTATAAGATTTTTAAAGGTGGGAAGAAATAGCAATAATTGAACGTGTAGTTTTCGTAGCATATTTGAACAAGTAAATATGTCCAATGATACAAATTGTGTAACCAAATCGCTCTAGAATAATAATATTAATTGTGATATAATTTTAAATTTCCTGGGTTTATCTTTTTTTCACATACTTTTATCAGAATTTTGCTACCAATATGTTCCGGTAACACTTGCATGTTATCTTAATAGTGTGTGTATATATATATATTATCTTACACTTTGGTTAACATTTTAATATCAATGTGTTATATTTATATCTGGTGTTGAGAAGTAGAATTCTGGTAGTCACAATTGTGAAATAAATGTTGGAGGTAATGTTAAATATTAGGAGGTCTGTAATGTATGATAAATGACACAAATAGTGATTTTTTTAGTTCATTTCAACGAATTCAACATTCTGCATTGTGCAGACAATAGCATTAGAAAAATTGGCAGGAAAGCATTATCTTTGGAAAAATGTGGACTTACCGCATTCTGTTTCTCAGAATCAGATATATTGTATTAAAAAAGATATAATAACACAAAGCACAGTGTACACGATCATGGTGATATTTGAAATCTGTTTATTTTGCATGAAAGATTCAAATTGGGCTAGCCTAATTTTTGTGTTAGAAAGGTTAATACAATGTCAACAAAGAAAACAATTGAATGCATTTGTTATGAAAGTATATAATAATGTATAATATATATATAATTTACTATAAATACCCATATACGCATACCCTTTTATCCTCTCATGTACAAATAATTACGCCATCTCTTTACAACCGCCATCCAATGTGAAGTTTCTTTTACTAGTTAGCGACCTCAGATAAAATGTCTTCTCATTAATAATATTACAAATTCATACCTCTGAATCGATGAAAGATATTATACTGAGGCATGTACAATTTAGTAAGGCACTATTCACATCAATTTTTTAAAATATAAAAACATCAAGTATACAACAAAATCTACGAATTGGGAAATATATATCAAAGCTCTAATGCCAAGATGACTGAATTTTTAAAAAGCAAATAATATTAGTAATTTCAACAGATTTTTATCTTATACAGCTAAGAGGTGGTTCCAAGCAAAATTTAAAACAAGATTGCGATTCATTGCATTCCCATTTATATTATGATTTAATGAAAAGTTTTGAATTGACGGCTCTTTATAATTAGAACATTCAGCACACTGACGATTCGGCGATGATAAAAAATTATAACTATTAATTTTGAATATTTTTTCATTTACTAAACACCACTTGTGTTAGTCTTTAAAATTAATTTATATGCCAAATTTGATTAAGAAAAAAATGTTAATACTGAATAATAACTTTTGATAATGTGATACATGTACAACATCAAACATCATTTCTGTAGATAAAGTAAGTCAGCAGCCGTAAAAATAGTTGATAATTCAATTCTACTGAATAAAATATTTCATAAGATAATTTTTTCATAACTGCTTCTGCATTTTCGGATCCCAGAGGCTCCAATATACTGCCGATAAAAAAAAATATTGAGAGTAATAAAACAATTTGAGATTTTACGATGACACTGTTTTTTCTTGTGACGACAATATACTCCCAATGTTCTTGGTTCTTGAACATATAATTGGACTGAAGGAATTTCCCACATTCATAAAGTGAAGGTATATACTTTGACTGGAGATAGAAAAATGCCACTGTGTAATCGGGTAATAGAATTCATTTTCCAACTGGACGATATCAAGATATCTTTATAAATAATGGCATGTGTGGTAACATTGTGTAATGTTTAATTACTTAAATTCGGATAACGGCTGCCCGCATAGCACTCCAGTGACCACTATCGGTAGCATCCAGCAAAGGGAGAAGTCTCAAATGCTGATGAATATGCACAAAACGATCTCATCTCCCAATTTAAACAACTCGTACAGCCAGTGAATGTTCCGATGGATAGCTCGCGTTGAACTGACTAAAGCAAATAATAAAAACGTGAACAGTTGTTTGCGAATATATTTTGATGCATGACAAGCAAGTTTTGGCATTCATTATTTGAAAAATCTAATAAATACTTAAACCTAAATTTTAATAAATGATTTTTGATTAAAAAATATTTCTTTCGACGGACAAATGACAGGATTGGAAGTTACCAAATTTATAACTTGATACGTGTTAAATTAAATGGTCAATGATTTTATAATAATAATTGATCATGTGACATTTTAGAAATAAAAGAGACCTTTTCCTTATTGAATCGTGGAGATTCACATTTTTGCAAAATTATGTAAATTTCATCTGCATGATTATACACAGCTCAAAATAAAATATACATAAAATATATATTTAATTTTGAAAAATCAAATTGCATATGTTAACTTCTCGTCTGGAAGAAATCTATTATGAAAACACTGGATTGTTTAAATTGAGAAAATGCTCGGTTTCAGTTTGATCCACTGAAGTTAATGAGGTTATGACAAGAAAGGATTTGGGGTGGTAGATTTTGGGTTGGACGAGACTGGCGCCCAAGGGGAGTTAGCGGCGGGAGCTGGAGCCCACGGGTCTTGATCGACCGACACCGTAGCAAAGGGTTGCTGTTTTATTTCATTCATCGTTAGCCGGGGCTGAAACAAAGTATTTTAAGTATCGATAATAATTAAACTTTTCAAAATAATCTTATTGAATAAATGAAGTTATTTTGATAATATTATAACCTTCAATTATTTATTTTTTTAATGAAGAAAAGAAATCTTGCATGCCATTGAATAAAAGATGCGGATTAAACCATACATTGAGCCATAATTAAACATTTGACTTCAAAGAAAACAATCAATTATTCAACAAATATTTTAAATTTAAAAAAAATCTATCAAACCTGGCAAAAATATGTGATGCAAATGTAAATAAATTAACTAAAATTACCTGAGCTTGATTTTGAAACAAATTCGGCCTCGACTGTTGCACTTCTGGAGTGAAAGGGTTAGCCGGCAGATGTGCCAAAGAGCTAACAGTGCTGACACCGAAAAGGGGTTCGTTTCCAGTCCCGTTGGTCGGCTTTATCAGGTTATCAAGATTGACAAGGGCACTGTTCTCTCCCAGGAATGATTGAGGCGTCTTCTTCGGAGGAAAACCTGTACTGTTGGCGTTCGGGGCGCTCATGTGGTCTCCCAGGAGGGTGAGGTCGAATGGATCCGGCGACAGGGTGCCACCGTTGGAGTGATTGTTATTTATGTTGTAGGAGGAGCCGTTCTGTTGCGCCGATCGCGATCTGTTTGTGATTATGTCAAATTCTAGATCCGATGACGGGCTGGACAGGATGTTTTGCAGAGGAGACTGGCTCATTGTCTGTAAACCAAATATTTTGATATCAATAAATATGAAACGTAAAGAAAAGATTTTAACAAAAATCGACTTAAAAGAAATAGTCACTGGGGGATCACGGAACTGAATAGTAATAAAATAATTGCATTGAGGTAACTCATACAGATTGAGTAATACTGAATTTATAATAAATTTACATATTTGCTTTACATTTACTAATGCTATTATTTATCTATGTAATGATATTTTTCAAGCCGTTTATAATACGACTTTCTGAGAGTTGATCAAATGGTTAATAAAGAGGCGGGAAAATCTTTTGATCATCTTTTATTAATTTATATTTCCGTGTTTTATTTGATGAATTTTTTAATGGTAGTATAAAATTAAAGAGGGTTAATAATTATCAATTATTGATGCAAGTATACTAGGATAAATAATATAAACACATTTAAAAATGGAAAAAATCAATGTTTTAGTTTTGTTTACAATAAATTGCAAATAAAGATATTTATATATGTTGAACTAATTCCTTCGACAGTAAATTAGACTATCACAAAAAAATCCAACATAAGATCAACCACAAAAAAACAACACATAACAATCTTACAATGAACATGGTAGTGCAGCATAACAATTTGCAATGAAAATAGCAATAAATTATTGATGAATCATTAATTACATGAAAGACATGGGTGTTTTTATTGAATGACATGATGAGAAAACCAAAGACGATTGTTAATTATTAACAGAATCTCACCAATGGATAATCGAGAATGACAAAGTCCTCCGTCTGCCATTTTGCAAAAATATAAACAAACAACATTATAGCAACTATCATACAGTAGATAAAATGGGCATATATATAATTCTGGTGAAATATCACTAGGAATGCCTAATAAATATCTATCCTCGACCAACAAATACATATTACAATGTTTGAATTTATATTGGTATATTTCCAATTAAAAAATATGCAGAATATAGCATGGGATGCCAATTTGAGCACTGCTTTGGATGAATCTTCTATTCGAAAAGTGACACCAACTCGTAATTTACTGCATCAGATGTGAGTTTAACCAATTTAGACTTAGAGAACCCCAATCAGTGTATCGAAACAAATCTGAAAAGCCTATCAGGGTTGAGCTATCAATGCAAAAAAAATTACAATAAAGTTGAATTTTATAACTTATACACAAAAATTTGTGACAATACATTATGGATACCGGGTCTGATGGACTTTTATGGGCAGTGTCACAGAACTGATTTATATGGTTGCTTTGAAGTTAAAAGTGTAAAAGGGCTGACATTTTTAAATTCTTATGTTTATCTTGACATAGAGATAAAATACGATTACTTTATTATATATATATATTATAAATTTCGTATCAACTATACTTGCTTTCCTGGTTTACGGTATGCCATGAACGAAGAAAGTGTACCACCAGCCATTTTTTATCATTCCTTAATGATAATAATTAGTGATATTTCGTGTCATTTAAACATCATATATATTCTTTAACCAAGTAAATATTACAGCATTCAAAAAACCGTATATATTTTATATTTTCATTTTTAGTGCATCCCTTTCCAGTGTTTATACATATTCAATAATTAACATTTTAAAAAAACATAGTGAAAAATACTTTCCTTTAACCCTGCAATATAAAATAACCCAAAGATTCTTTTGATTTGACAAGTGTAATTAAAAACATGTTATACTAACAGAAAAGCGATACTACCATAGACTTGAAATAGATTCTGTCTAGCTCTCACTTTTTTGTGCTCACACAAGTGCCATATATTTCATACTTTTGAAACATTTTCAGCAAGAAAGATTTTCAGATTTACTTAATCATAGAAATTATTTCATAATGAAAATTCTTATATCATTTCATTTAGAGTATTTTGTGAAAATAATTAAAATAATTATGTTTTAACTCATTGATTACGGGATGCACATTTTTGTGCGTTTCGGTACATCCAACTTCATATATAAAAAACAAATGTTTAAGCTTCATATTTCTTGTCGATTTTTTTTTTGCTGTGTCGCGGGAAGATGTCACTAAAAGCCCACAGTTGTTATCGATCCTTCACTGGACCAAAACACGACTAAAAATCGTCCTGTTTCGTAGGTAGCATTTCAATATTCTTTTCTAAGAAGTCATACAAATCAGTCTTAAACAAAAATGACAGATGGTGATGTTTTTTTTTATATAGAATAATACAGTATTCCCCTTTGTTCAAAAATGACATAAAATACTAATTTCATGGCCTTCGATATTAGTCCTTTGACATCAATGAAGACATCATGTCAAGTGCGGGCCCGATACATATCATTTTTCATGTGCCGCGTATTTTGTTCTCCAGCGATTATTAAACCATGTTACATTCGACTTTATTGTAATATATTATATCCAGTTTATTTTGGTTTTTTTTGATACGCGCTCTACAGTTTGATGTTTGCTGACGTTCTAAAGTTGAGTAATTAATTGCGCAATGCGTGGCAATCTCGTCCGCCGCAACTCATAGTTTTTGAACAAACATACCCGTAATCAATGAGTTAAGATAATCTAAATAAAACAATATTTGTTCATCGCTACCATGTAATGAGTGAACAAAATATTCAGAAAAACGAGTGACAACTGAAGGTTGTCGATAGACACAATGGGTAGTCAGAATCGGGCAGACCTGTGGCAAGGGGGCCCAGGGGTCTTTGTTTGCAAGAGCGGGTGCGGGCGCAGGCGGCAGCGGAGGTTGCGTGGGCGCCCAGGGGTCAGGTCTCGCAGGAGGGCTTCCCGCTCCGGGGGGCGACGCAGTGCTGCTGCTCCACGGGTCCACAGACTGTTGCTGCAAAAACACAACAACCCCACATGGAAAACGAGGACAAGCAGTGGACCAACCGACAGCACAGATATTGAAAAATGCACGTACACAAAAACAAACACTCCCTCAAAATAAACCGTGCAAATCATATCGATTCTATTATTTGCATGAAATTTCAAGAAGCCATAGAAATTACAATCTAGATAATGGGAAAAGACATGCTTATTTTACATAATCGATGTTCTTCTACAATTACTAATTAAATTTGAATAATGCGAACACTGAGTCCTTTTTTACGAAAATTCTTATATACAATAATTTCTTATTGCACTCAAATTTAGTGAAACGGAACCAGACCAAGGATTTTACAGTAATTTATATCGTTTTAACAGGAGAGTATAATACCATAACACATTAATTAAGTTTACAAAAAAATATTAGTGTTGTGAATAAAAATATAACAAAATAAGCTAAAAAGGCAATTTATCATATTGTGATCCATATTATCTAAGATTTGCCATTGTAAAATTTCACGAGATTTATTAGAAATACGGTGGAAACTTTTCATTGTGTTTTCAGTATTATCTGTGATGGCACAACTACAGAGTGAGAAATTTCTTTGATATCTGGATATTAAACTGACAAACCGAAACACATAGGAGCTGACACTTGAGGAACTATTATTATAGAGTAGTTTTAATTTTTATACAATTTACAAACAAATTTTTCAAAACATAATGGGAAATAAAAAAATACTGTTGCAGATTAAGCTGACTGGTAAATACACAAATAATTTCATCTACACTACTATATTTGCTTGTGACTATTAATTTTTTAATTAAAACAATTAAAACTCACTTGATGAACATATTGTATAATCTTTAATGGTGTTTAATTAGATATTATTTTATTTAATTAGATTTTAACTGTAGTCAAATGATGCTGCACCAGCTGTGCCTGTGGCCAACCGGGAGCCATTAGCATATTTTACTGCGTATTCATTTCAATTTCAGCTGGCAGTTCTTATAGCAATCAGTTTAAAAAGGATCTGTTTCACCAACAAAATGTACATTAAAAAGCAAATAGTTTATCGGATAGTGCACACAAAAAAAAAACACATTTACGTCTTAGAAAAAGTCAACCATTTACTTACCATAGGCTCAAAATAAACTTCAAAGCCAACGTCCAATGTCTTGTTAAGCAGAAATAAACAAAGAAATGCAAAAACATATTAAAGCAAAGCATGCAATATAAACAAACATTGAAAATATAAAATATTACCAACATGGTAAATATAAATTTCCCTACTGTAAAAAAATTACATGCACACAAATGGCTTTCTTTACCGTGAACAATAAATGAACCAAAATAAAATATTTGTTTCTTTTTACAAGAGACCAAAAAGCAGTTCATGCAGTAATGTTTACCTATTACTATGAAAACAAAATCAGTTGTGGTTTAGAATTAACAATACATCAACCAGATAGCATAAGGAAACTTAATATATGACAATTCAAAAATATATCAATGAATAAGAGAAGAAATAAAACTTTGAGTTGCTGTGACAGTTTTGAATAGTGGATAAATAATTGAAGAAAACTTTGAACTGATCATAACATCATGTATGAGTTAAACAGTTTGCATCACTTGGCACGGTGTAAAAGGTACCAATTTAACATATGTTTTTTAACAAATAGATTATCATTTAAAAATAGCATTTAATGAAGGCAAAGCCATTCCGAAAGTACAATGTGTACTGCCAATTCAATTTAAATAATATTTACATTGGTAGTGGTATACGGTAAGTACTGTGATTAAAACAATATCAAAATATTGTAAAAATCGAACTCAAAATTTTTTTGCCGCAGTAAATACTCGATTGCAAAATCTTTAGTAACTGTCTGAATTAGTTCCACTTAAAAAATGTTCACAGTGAGAGAAAACTGATTGTGATGTTTATATGAACTTGGAATTACTACAAAAGATGTGTTTGATTTTGATAAAAAAAAATTGCTCTTAATTAGTATTTAACAACATGAGAATCTCAATAAAAGTTTGACAAATTTTAATTACAATGTACAAAGAATATATATTAATATATATAGTGCAATATAATTCTGAAAAAAGCTTTCTTCCACCAGATGATAACATCAATTACACCTTTATTATATCCATTAAATAGTTGCCTGGATGAAAATATACCATATAATGGATAGTTAGTTAATATATTTGCGTAATGATTTAGTAAATGCTATCATATAAAAGTAAAACACAAACTTGAGGTCTCTGCGGAGGAGTCGGTGGCGCCCCCCATGGATCGAGAGGACCTGATGCAGTGGCGTTATCGTGCACTACCGGATTGCCAACATTTACATCCAGAAGATCAAGGAGATGACTCTGTTGTGGAGTGTCTGCTTTCGATCGAGACTCGCCGGGGGCTCTGAAATCATCAGTGCTACACATTACGTTAAGTATGTGTTCCTCTCCAATTGTTACCGAGCGAATAAATACATTTATAATTTGTACAATACAGGGTCTCGATCTTTCTTCTTGCTTCCACTACATTCATTTCTGTTGTGAATCAGTAATGAAGCACTTTAATCTCTTCCATGCTAACGCTCCAACGTATGGGACGGCAATGTGCACGGCTGTATGC
Organism: Himalopsyche japonica; assembly: GCA_028555115.1. Taxonomy (NCBI): domain Eukaryota; kingdom Metazoa; phylum Arthropoda; class Insecta; order Trichoptera; family Rhyacophilidae; genus Himalopsyche; species Himalopsyche japonica. The sequence goes on along the minus strand of JAHFWJ010000446.1, from coordinate 1,362,681 downwards.
GAGCTCCCCAGACGTTGGGATGTGAACATTCAAACGTCGGTAACGCAGGCAATCTTTTGCATATAGGACTGATTTTGGTTTTAAAATATCGCCCAATTCGTCTTGATACTACCACCTCCATAAAATTGTCAAAAGTATTAGGTTTAAATGCTTAAAACATCGATTTTTCGAACCCTTCAAATTTATTCCGATCCCGCCAAATCAGTTTGAAACTGCGAGCTAAACTCACGTCTAACTTCGCACTGAACTTTGCACCAATCTCGCTGCATTGCAATGTGACACCTCATGACACACGTGACTGTAATAGCGCTTGTTTATTTCAGTATTTCAGTTTGTCACAGCAATGGCGATTTACGAGTTAGTTATTTGTTAGGGATATATTTGTTAAGGTGATTGTGACAACATAGGACATTTCTTTGTGTTTTTTAATGTTGTGAAACATTCCTAATGCATCTAGCTTCCATAAAAGCCAACCCAATTATTTTTTATTGGTGTATTTATAGCTCTATGTGGAAAGAGAACATTTTTAAAAATAGCAAAGCGGACAGATTTTGTTTGTATGAAAAACTGTTGCGCCGATTGGGTTAAGCATTCCCACAAGAGATTCATAACATTATTTCATAGATGGTAATGAATAATAATTAAAGATGTAAAATTACGATTTACGAATACAATAAGCAAGTATAAAATTATACAGTAATTACTTTAGTCTATCAGAAATGCCTGTAAATATTGTGTCAATCATATTTATTTTTGCTACCCAATCGGCAACACTGAATGTACATTGCCTTTATAAGATATTAACAAAAGAAGCAATTTATATTCAGTTTAGAGGAACAGATAGTAAGAATTGATATAATTATTACAGTTAAAATTTGTATATTGTTAATAGAATAATGTCGCAGTTGGATCACAGTGAGATTTTTAATTTCCCATGGGGACGCAGGGTAATAGAAATTGAAGCTCGTTGCTTGAAGAAGGAAGAAGAAAATAGTTATTGAAACACCCTCTCTCTGTAGTATTTTAAGATTAAAATATGAGTCGTCCATGCCTTTGAACAGAGTGTCAAATAGAGAAAACTAGATTTAATAAATATTAAACAACACAGACAAGGGCAGACAGAATGCAATAGTTTAACAGTTTTAATAATGTCAAGTTCTATCTATTACAGAAATTGAGAAATTCGGTGAGGATTCGACACTCACTTTGAGAATTCATTGGTTATGGGAAATGGAAAGGTGCCTCGAAGAAATGTGAAAACTGGGACATCATTGTGTTGAGTATGTTTCTTACTTAAAGTGGCAGAGTTACATATGTTATTCTTCAATTGAAGATTAATTTCAAAGAAGTTCTTGTTTCCATCAAATAATAGTGAGTCTTCCAGATATTCTTTGGTTTCAATGACAGATTGCACATTGTGGAATTTTGGAGGGAATGTGGAAACTGGACACCTGAACAAGGAATTTGATTATTAATAGGATATTAAAAACATTTTTTATATGAAATTAAAGCACTACATTCAGCAACATCTCTGAATGATTTTTTTTTTGTTAGTGATAAAGGCACTCCTATAATTCATGTTAATTAAGGCACCCATTAAAATACCAATACACTACACAACTTTAAGTTCAGGGATGGATAGGTTGCAAGCGGCGTGCTCAACCCCTTTAGCTCCAAGAGGGCTTATATATCAGCGCACTGTAACTGTACTGAAAAATCTCATAAGCCTGATATTACAATCTCTGATGTATCATAAAAAAGGCACTATTAAAAGTTTTTCATGTCTGTTTTATAATTGTCTTTCTACGTGTGATAATTGAGGGTTTGAGCCAACAAACCAGCTCAGTGAGACTTTTTAAGACCTGTCCATACTGTGTAAGGTGAAAATGTCTCTGTGAAATGTGTCTGTAGTACATATGGGCTCAATGTCTTACGTGTGACCCATTATAGAACAAAACTCGAAAACAATCTATGTAGTGACCGCCAGCTTTAACAGCTATAAATTATAAACTGCTTATAGAAACGACAGTCTTAATACATAAAAACAATACTGTAAGATTTCATCATTCTCCTATCAAGCCAGAAGTCAATAACTTCAAATAATATTTGAAATAAGCAACTTCAAATTGTTTTAAAACATAGGTCAAAGGTTGTTAGGTGTACATTTTTGTATTAAATTTCGAATACGTTCTTATGTCATAACAGTTGTAATGTTTTATTTACATAAAAAAATTGGAATAAGAAAATTCTTGCACTTGAGGTTGCTGCACAGTTGATTGTGGTCAAACATGGTGTGGTTATCAAACAAAAAGAATTGGTATATGTAGTTCTAAATAAATGTTGCAGTGCAACAAGCTTGAGAACCACCAGCATAAAGAATATTGAGTGCTAATCAACTGTGAAGAAATATTCGTTAAAATTATGTAATGAGGATCAAACAGAGACACTGGTACTAACTTAAAGTCTTGCTCACTCTGACTGAGGGCAAGCTGCAATCGAACATTATCGGACCGTCGCCTTCTCTCGTCTCTCTCGGCTTCTTCTCGACTGACGGCGAGGGCCAATTGAAGCTGAAGCTCTTCCTCTCCGGCTGTTTGCGGTCTGGCCGTTTCTAATTCTCCTAAAGCTACAGCGCTAGCGACGCTTCCGCTGCCCGAGCCACACCATGCGCCGTCTCTGTCCCTGCTGCTGCCACCCATCTAAAAAAAAACACAATAATAGAACGATTACCCCTGCCAAAGATTCAAACACTGTGAACATTTGAATAAATTTGTTTATGATTTGTACCATTAAGTGTGAACAACTTGCCAGCTAAATGTAGAGCTAGGTTTAGTTTCATTTAATGAATTGTGAAGGACAGCCATACAGATGTTTGATTATTTAACCCTTTGAGGAGTATGGCCGTACATGTACGCCCAAATATTGTAATGTCTTTTATCAATTGCAAGTTCCGTATTTTTTGTTCAATAATTATAATTTCTTCAGATATTCATGCTGCACATATCTGTCAATAATTTTAGCAGTCCGAATTACATTTTTTTTTTGTTTCAAATTAATAAAAGAATTTTACGAAAAAAGAAAATTCAAAGAAATTACACTTTTAATCATGTATCATAAAATGTACTGCCTGTTCAACCGCTTTCTTTCTCGGAATCAGTGTCAATATCGAACTATGTTTACTCAGACTGCAATTATTTTTTTAGGCTCAAACTAAAGTAATTGTTTCTAGAAAATTCATAGTGAATAAATTTATTTACATTTATTACTATGCATTTCTCAATTGTACAACTTTATTTACTACGTGATATAATAATAAATATTCTTTCAATCTAGAAAGAAGCCACAAAAAAACCGCATAATTTTATATGAAGTTTAAAAAATAATACTTAAAATAAACCAAATTATTAAAAAAACTTATTTCGTAAAAAAATAATAATACCTTTTTTTCACTTCTCACTAGTTTACATAAAGGTGTATCGTATTTTCTTAGAAATGAAACATTTGCAAGCGGAAAAATCTTAAGTGAATGTTATCACTGGGCTACAGAATCAGCTACTAACGTTTCAAATAATTTTGAAAAAATATAATTCCTGTTTCCATAATAGGTTACATTTCACATTATTGCAATTCACTCTCTGAATAAAAACATATTTTATTTAACGATCAATAGTCCATTATTAATTCACTAAGTGTCATTTTGAATACATTGAAGAAACAAATAGCAACAATTGAAATTTAATATTATTGCTGTTTAAAAATAAATTACTTAACACTCACACTTATTGATAATACATTTTATAGATACTTACCAATCAGGGACTACGTAATATTGCCAAATCAATATTCGAGATTAATCCCCTCAGAGGTCAAAAGACTTGCACTTTTAAAGTTTCGCATTACATCACAACACACTGTCACTAAAATTACACTAAACGTGATAAAGTGAGAATTCGATTTCCTATTATTTTTCGTTTAAATTAAACAATATTTATGCAGCGTTGATATGTTGCAATTTCTTGACAGTTGTGACAAAAATTGGTATGGAAATATAGAATAAATAGTATCGGTTAACATATAAATGGTTCAAGTGATGCGTTTGCAGGCATATTGTATTCAAAACCCTTTTTTTTAATTCATTAACCCTTCTACCCTTGTCTTACAATATCAATTATGGCAAACATAACACGTGTATATTTTCAAATTACAAAATATGAGTCTTGAAAAAAAGCTTATATGCTTGCATGCGTTTTTATTATGCATTTTAAATTGTGCAACACATCACAAATCCGATGAGGTCAATTCTGAATATCTAATTTCTATAGAAGAGGTTACAATCAAAACCTAATTTTTGAATTCCTTGTCGGAAGTTTAATTTTACTTTATATGTGTGTTTCTGTTTTCAGAAAATATATGCTTACAAATAAAATGAGAAATAGAATATGTCTGAGAAGAATTTGATAGTCTTATAAATGCTGTTCAATGTATGATTTTATAATAATAAAAACTGAATGTTAATTAAAGCAATACATGGAACACATATGGGAACAAAAGGGCGATAAACATTAAATCTGTACTTGCCCTATAGCTAAATTAGCAAGAATAATGCAAGCTCGATTTTCAGACCCAATAGTTTTAGCAGTTAATAATTTTAACTGTAAACAGAAATTTAATTGTTTGTTATTATAAGCATGACCACAATCAATTTATGCTCATTCAAGGGAGTATAAACTAATGTACTAGTTGCCAATTCAATATAATTTATATAGAAAAATGTCTATTGAGATGTGAAAGATTCTAATAAAATCTGTTATAACTTTTTTATCCTATGGCAATACACACATGCACTTGTTTGATATTAATATTACCGTGGGGAAAGCGGGGCTGGATGGTGTTTCCAAAGCACCATCGCTCCCGAAGGCGCTGGCGGACTGCGCGAACCGCTCTTTAGCTTTTAAGGCACGTGCTCGTTCATTCTTCAGTCTCTCGTCGTCCTTCAGTAGGATAAAGAGCTGCTTCGCTTTCTCTCGGACATTTAAACCTGAAAATATTTCACAACAAACGTCATCAATTGATCTCCATTATACTTATCTAATATCCAACCGACTTACCTTTTATTGCGCTGCATGAGGGATTGGTTTCGGTAAGTGTGTGGTCCTTTCAATCGTCGTTTCATATTTGATTACCGTAAAATTAAAACAATCATTTTAACGGAAATGCTTTTCAAACTCACATGGTATATCAATATGAAACAAAGAATAAATTTTTTTTTTCACTGAATTCATCTTATACATATTGCAGTTATATTTTATAAGTAATAATCGGTGGTCATCCGAAAATAGTCGAGAGATGTGATGTATTAAGTTGGTAGTCTACAAAATTTGAATGTTGTTTTTTGGTTTATAGGAAAGTCATCTTAACCTGATGATTGAGACGTAGATGATAATGGTCACTTAATTCGTGAAAAAATATTACAAAAATTGTGGAAAGAGCACTATTTTATATTTAGTGCTATCTTCACAATTTTAATATAATTTATCTTAAAAAAAATGTATGCATACATATACATATAGTAACAAGTTGGCCTAGAAATGGTAGCCAGAATGACATTTTCACATGTCATTCTGGCTACTTCTAGGTCAACTGCGCTATTTCCAACATTAGCATGATTATTAGTCAATGAAGTATATTTATGATTGTAACATCAAGTGAGGTCTAGTGATATTTTCAATACTCAAAATACGCTTGCGCCAAAACAAAAACATAATAACTCTAATGTCCAAAATATTATTGAGTCAAAAACGGTAAACCAAAAAAAAACAATTATTTAGGTCAATCAAGTTAAGCTTTGATATCCTAGCTATTATTTTGTATACTACTGATTTTTTACACCACATCCCGAGTATGAGAATTTTGTATAGCTTACCTAACCCACACACCAACGACATAAGCCACAACAACACATGACCACGGTCTCTATTTTGAACGGCTCTATATGTGTACGATGGAATCTCAATCTATAATTCATTGGAGATTTGTTCATATTAAAAAAACATTTACAGATTAGATTGCTATACAACCGTTGTTCGCTTATCACTCAAGCTTTATACAAAAGAATTTTCATGATCATGATTGTGAACAAATTGAAACTAGCATTTACATATGCATAAGATGTGTAACAATTGAAAATGCAATTTCAAAAAGATTTACAATACATGTGGGTAGAAAGAGTGGACAGCTTTTATACAATGTCCCCCACCCTCGTTACCAACTTCTAAATCAATTTTGATTCAAGAGTCATTATTTTGTTTCTTAGGCAATTCATATTAATCGTTCACCCCATATGTATATCCTTTTAAAAACAATAGGTCGTGAATCCGTTGCATACAAATACTTTCGATAAGTTGAATTGAGCAGCACTTAATAAAAATTAATGTAGATCCAATTTCATATGTATACAGTTTTTATGAACGCAACTCGGGTTTCACACTTAAGTGTTTGTAAATGCCCGAGTGTTTATTAATAAAAACGCATAGAATGACTGCACTGCTGAGTTCAAATTACATTTATGAGAGAACACCTCACATTCCATCTATTAGGAAGCTATGAAGGTTTCAACTTTGAAGGGCAGAAACAATGAGAAAATGTCATGAGGATCGTCACACATGATAGAGGGCAAACTGTTTTCCCAGTGTGGGTCGTGTGTGGATTGTGGCCTGTGGCGTTGGTGCAGGGCTCTGCTTTGTTAAGGAATTAGTGTTCTAAGTAAAGGCGCCAATATACAAAAGATATCAGAGTCAAATCTTACCTTGATCTCTGCCATCTTCCGAATATTGAAAGTCTTTTAAAGTGTGTATTGCAAATATGTTCTCCTTGCATTGCAGGGCAACCTTTTCCGTTCCTGTCTTGATGAGATACTCCATCAGAACGAGGGCTTTGTACACGTGCCGCCAGTTCTTGCCGTGGTCGTTGAGCCTCTTCCATATCATCTGCATGATCTCGGTGTAGGCCATCACGTTGTAGGTGAGGTCGGCTATCTCGGCCATGAGGGTGCTGGACGGGCCCCATGGGTCGTTCGAGGTGGCTTCTCTCACTTTGATCTGACACAGATTAACAAAATTCGTAAATCATCAAAGATGAGGCATCGTCGCATCGGCTTCGTTGAACAATATTTTGATTCAGTGTAATGCTACAATAAGTATATATAAGTATATATACATGACCTTGTCTAAGAGCCATATTTATTTTCTTCTTATTTAAGTATTCACTAGTAAATTTTCCGTGTTTTAAGAACTTACAAAATTTATACGCTTTCTGTGCAATTGTTAAATTATAATTGATCACCCAATAATGCTTCTAAACAAAAACATTCATCTAACAACTGACGAAGATTTGGAAACTGATAAAAGTTTTGATGAATGAGTTTTCAAAAAGCAACTAACTCAAGGTGTATATGCGACTGAAAAACTTTAATACACTATTTTAGACACAATTTAACAGTAGTTAATACCTGAGCATCGGAATAGTTGTGAGCCAGATTTTTGATGTTCCTACGTAGCCCCGCCACATTCACCTGCATGTCGTCTTTTGTACCTCGCGGCATCTGGTGGAAAATAATTCAATAGTATATTTAATGAATTGTGCAATAATTTTTATTTCAATAGGTAAGGGCCAGGGCTGCTGAGTCGAGTCCGAGTTATGGAGTTGTGGTGTTTTAACCTTATATTAAATATTAACCTTCTCTCTCTTACTTTTATCTTTGTTTTTCATAATATATTGTTGAAGAAGCATTTTAAATGTATTTCGGTCTTGAGACATTTTCAAAACTATTAAAGACTAATCCTTTTCCAGCCCTTGATGCAACACCCACATTTTTTCATGACCAACAGCGTATTTTCTTTTAAAACTATCCCAAATGAAGATTAACAAGATGCATCATTGAATTTCCAAAGTATTGTAGATGCGTTTCTTGCGATTAATTAAGACTAAGTGAAATGTTTATTTATTCCCACGAATAGAATAGACGTCGGTCAACACATAGATGTATGGATAAGACACTGGTAAGTGAATTTTTTATTAGATCTTCAATGCAACGCACCTAAAATGGATTCGACCAGACAATGTCAACTCACAAAGGAGATTAGCAATAATAAGGTCAGCATAAATATTCATGTAAACTGATATACACTCTAACTGTATTAATGTGAAGACATCGTTTTTCAATAGTGCTGTTAACACTTTATTGCAGACTGTCGGTAGAAAGTGGGACCCAGCAAATGCAGTTTTTTGACAGACAGTCGGTTATTTGCAGGATACGACATATCACAGGTTTGTTTGTCGGCATGAAATAACTGCGGCCATAGCACAGGACTCTTTTTTGACAAGAAGCAAAATAATTCATGAATCATTATGCATTAAATGTTCATATTGATTATTTTAAAAAGCGCAACATATGTTTATTGAATATTTACATCATAAGATCTCATACTCCCAGTGATTGTAAAATTGCAGGAATGAGAAGTATATATTAATATTAATTCAAAATTATATGATATGAATAAATATGCTATATTTTACATATAATGTTAAACATATTTCATATTGATAAAGTGTGTAGTGCCATCAAGTAAATTTATAACAGGTTTCTATATTCAGCTTAGAAATATAGTTAAATTATGATGTAGTCAAACTGTTTTTATTTTATTGTTAATTATCAAATGTCACATATGATTTCATTTCAAATTTCAATCAAAAATATTGTTTGGTTTACAAGTTGTGTTGATTTTAAGAAAGTAATATATTTTGCGCTTATCACTAAAAATCATCTGCTGCAGGCTTAGAGTCTAATGTTTAAGGCACGCCAAGACCAAGCGTTAACATTAGCATTCATATTAGAAATGGAACCTAATGATAGTCAGTCTGAAGATGCTTCGGAAAGAAGCGAAACACGTGTCACATCTAGTAATACAAGAAGTTGAATAACAACAAAGCTACCAACTTTAATTTGTATGAAATCAGTTTCTGTTTCATTTGAATTATGTTTACTTGTAAAAATGTTGGTTTGCGGGGCAATGAGATTCTGCCGTGAATAATTGATTGTTCAAAGCATATGTTGCTATTATGCAAATCAAAGCAGTATCATAGTACAGTGCTGAAAATTGTCAGAGTACCATAATTAAGAATAACTTTCACTTTTCAATTAATAAACAACAAGCATTTTCAATGTGCTAGACCAGTCAACTTATGGAATATTAAATAGTTGTGAAAAGCATAAAAGAAAAACAGAGGTTCAAAAATCATTGATTATTTATCAATATCGACATGTCAATAAAATTAATATTTATTATCACACATATGTATTCGTAAACATGCATAAAATTAATTTTATTTATGATAGCCAACAATCAATATTCAAATACTTAAAATATTTTTTATAATACTGATAGCCATATTACAAATCATGCTAATTGTACAAGTGTTAGGTTTTAACAGGTTAAATATGCAATTTATGTGATATTAAACAATTTTTTTTTTTTTCTAGAAAAATATTCCAGGCAAAGTGAATAAGCATACAAGAAATAATGTTATGTAAATTGTTTTATAATTTTAATTCGTAGATTTAAACTTGATTCTGAATGATTATGAACATTCTAAAACAATTCACTGTCTAGCCCCATAAATAGTAGATTACATGCCTTGAAAATTCCCTCTGATAAAAAGCATGTAAAGTGTTGGGGGAAAATGAGCAATTTCTGTATGAATCAGTCAGTGAGTCATTTGAGCATTTCCATGTATTCGATTCATAAATTTTTTTCCAAATCAAAAATATACCGTTCATCATGCAGCAATGTATTCATAGACCATTAGGGTTTTATTTAAACACTTCAATGGTTGGACAGGGAATAAACTAATTGGAATACTATTTCAATATTTAAAACGTCTATTACATTATATTGCATGTAGTAAACATAATCAATGTATATTTTATTTCCAAGCATAAAGATTTTTTTATACAAGATTATCGGTAATTAATTTCTTTTCAAGCTTGGCTGCTCCCCAAGTGGAATATCAACTTTTATGGAGTTTCATCAGAAATTTTTCAACATTTTTTTTTTTTTATAAAAGTTAAGATATAAAGATGGTATTGAGACAGGACTAGTAGTTAGTTAATCACTCTCAAAATGCCTCATTGGTATCATATGGAGTTCCTTCAAGCGCTAACTAATAAATTGAGAAAGTGTCAACATGGCTCTGTACTATTCATGTTTTCTTGTCACCTCTTATCTCAGGTTCGAGGGTTATACTTAAAGAATAATATCTTTTCCTCATTACTGATTGGGATGACGATTACCATCAATATAGTCACAAAACAATTAATTAATTAACACTAAACGGGCAGACATCAACAAAATAACTTAGAACCCAGTTTTCTCAAAATTATTCTAACGTGGGTAAATTCATTTTTACAACATTCATTCATGAATTATATTTCATTATTTTATCATGTCTAAGTAAATTTGTTATCTTAAGAAAACACTGCACTACAAACACTCCTTTGTAGATGGAGATTTCATAAAACTAGGTTATATATAATGTATGTATCGGCAGTTAGAATTGGACTCACCTTTGCTTAGTTGATCAATATTGCTGATTAGTTGTCAATTTCAAATGCTTGTTATAGCCGCGTCTGCCAAAAAATAAAGAAAAACACACGTCAATCAATTATTAATGCGATGTAGCAATGTCAGCACACCTTTATTATTCATAGTGTGTTATATTATTACGCCGACACATGCACCTGTTCAAGAAAAGTATTCCAAAGGATATTATCATAAACGAAGAATTGGAGGAACTAGAGTCAACACGGTAGAAGTGAGGGTTAAACTATGGATAGATTAACATAAACTACAGAAATTTTACAAATGGTTACCACTAATTGTTGGATCTTAAAATTCGTTGAATAGAAGTTTTAAAATTCAATAAACCAAAAAAATTTTCTTCACATAAGTTCGTTGTGACCACAAATAATGGAAATACTTAAGTAGGTCAAATATGAAACGGTTTTTGAGTCTAGTGTTAAATTAACATAAACATTCATTATATTTTATAAGATGGACTCAAATTGACAAATTGTTTCATAAGTTTTGTACAAAGGCATAAATGTATGTGATGTCCGTATGCATTCTAAATTGTTTACTATCGATTCCTGAAATGGGATATAGAAAAAATGATTGACTCAATGTTAGTTTTTTTTCTAGCTCCATCTTTCTATCTTTACACTCTACAAAAAAAATTGAGACTGAATTACAACCAGTTTTGCATAAAAAACTTCTCCTGAAATGCTCTCTTAACATTTCACATACATTAGATCGGAATAAGATATCAAATTTAAATTGTAGAAATTTGTACGATTCCACATGTTTCTATCAAACACCCTCAATTGATGTCATATATTATGGAATAAGATATGATAAAAAATTAACAATATTAATTTATTTGGTAAGATTTCTATTATTTAATTTAATTTACGGATCCAAGTGAGCAGTATAAAATGAAATATCAAATATCAAAAAAAGTCATGCTCTTAAATCAGAATTCATTCCTGGTAATAAATTGATGCTGTATAACAGAGAACTACATTAATTATCTGCTTGTTAATTAGAGTGAATGCCAATGTTAACACTTTCAAAGAACACTATGATAAAAAATGTTTTTGCTAATTTTCTATACTCAATTTTGATCGCAGATAGATTAAAAGCCACAAGCTGACAGCAGGTCGATAGCCTTTGTGAGTATAATAATGTGATTCACTGGTGTATCAATGATAAATAGCATGCAAAAAAAATAGCATATTGAATGTTGTTTGTATATAGCCAATGGAAATGTTGGAAATACGACAATAAAAACAAAATTGTCATAAATGGCTCCAATTCCACAGTGGCAAATACTCATCGATAAGCGAATATTAATAATTTAAATTAAATTATAAAAGTCGACCACAATTGCATATTGAGTAAAGTATTATAGGTTACTCTATGACATATATACATATTTATGTGTCCAAATGTAATAAGTTATTTACAAATATCAGAATTGACAAAAATGATCACAGTAAAAGTCTATTTTGGTTTAGTCGATTTCTTTACAATAATAGTAGTCACGATTAATAATGATACATGAAAATACACAAGAAATGAAAGTGGATTTTTGTAAAATAGCGTATTTAAATCTTATAATTAATTAATATTTCATTATGATAAGTGTCAGTTGATACAGTCATAAGTTTTGTATTCTAGGTTGGTAGATATTTACTACAGATACAAATAAATCAATACTCACGTAATTATAAAATTATTGTAGGTCAGAGATGTGCTAACTTTCTACATGATAACTTCTGTTAATTCATAGAACAATTCTAATTATATCAATTTACTAGTGATGAATACTCAAAACACATACAGGAGAAGATGCACGACGCTAATTGAACAGTGGACCAAGCCGTTTTGGTGACAAAAAAAAACTTCACTTCCATCGGCTAAAATCAATGCAAATCAGTATTGAGTGGTGTCACTAGACGTAAATATATTTGTCAGGCATCAGATTATGTAACGGAGTATTCGCATTAACTGAAGCCATACGAGTTATACAAAAAGACAGGCAAACTTGAAACAAATTAAAAAAGTGATACATGAAGAATATTTTCAATGACTTATTTAAACCCCTGAATGCTAACATCTCAAATGTTGATAAACCTCATTGTATTGTAATGATGGTTGATACCCAAAACTACAAGACTGTAAACAGAGTTACATTTTCCATGTATGAGCCAATTTTTGCATTAAAATATAACCTGAGTTTTCTTGATAATCTTCATCACTAAAACAATTGAATGATTCTTTTTTTTAAGTATTTGGTGGTGAAATATTCTTTATGCAACTCAAGCAGGGAATGGATTAATAGGGAAATTTTCTATCAAATGTAATTTCTGTTGAAAAGTGTAAATGTATAAATTTTAAATATGATTTTTATTTGTTTGTCAGATTTCAATATTTCACATTTGTCGCAAGAATAGTTTTTTTTAATGTTGCTTAGTTATGATTTAAGGAAAAAATATGATAATTTTAGACAATTTCTTTTCAATAATGTTTGTCAGTTTTAAAATATGGCATGTTAGTCAAGAATAACCACACGACATATCCACCATTTTATCTAAATGTTGCAGTGGAGGTTTTATGGAAGGACTAGACAGTATTAAATATTTATATACTTGTTTGTGTGGGTGAGGTTTCGTAATTTTTACAATGAATTATTAATCTAAAGCAACAAACTTTTTTGGTGGACCAATTTTACTGCATGAAAGAGTTCACAGATTTTACTGAAACTTTGGCAGTTGCTTAAATAAAGCCACTCAACGTCGACTGAAGAATAAATGTATGTCAGTCAAACTTTTATGGTTTTAATTCTTTGATAATGCAACGGATAATGCGAAACCCATCTTAATACTTTCACGATATTCCAGGTATTATAGGTTCCACACCTTTCAGTTGCTAATTTGCAGAAGCAAAAAGGTGACTTACCAATAGACAGCTTGGATTTAATTAAAATACTTCCATTGAAAAATGACTACAATTATTTACATTTTGGTGAAACATTCAACCGAATTGGAGATATCAATAAACATTGTGATTAAATCAGATAAGAAGTACCATAGCCTGTATCTAACTAACAAGTAATTGCATTAATTTTTAAGTATTCTTAAAAGTGTGCATTTAACGTGAGTCATTTTCTTTGTCAAAGTAAGACTGAAGCTGGGCAATCAACAGATAAGGCGAACAGAAATAGATAAGGAGTGATAATACAAATTCCCATTGTGTGAACAATTTGCACTTTTGACCAGATGTTTCTACATAATTCCGGGGAAATAAAAAAAATTGTGAGCATATTTGTTTATGTACACGAGGCATAGGCAACCTTTCTTGGTTCTGAAACGAATTTTATCATTCTATCTCTACGAATCTACCAGCATAAGTTATATAAAATAAATTAATATTAAATGGATTTTAATTATTTTCTACTTTGTATTTTATTAATTAATTTCAAAAATGGTGCTGCATTATTTGCTTGACGTTGCTATTATTTAAATTCATCTTTATTTACACTTCATATTTACATATTTGGTGAACAGCATGTCTTAAAGTAAAATGATTCTTCAAGTCATATACTTTGTTAATTCACTTGCACAGCAAACATATTTGCAAAATTTTAATCATGATAATCCTCAATACAATATGTTTTGAAATTGATAAAACTTTCCATTCTTCTCGAAATAGCCCATGACATTGTCATAAGCTATAAAGCGATATTCAGAACAGTTAAACGTAATTTTAACCCACCAACCAAACAAAAGCACACTGAATAGTTGCCAACCAGTACACTTTCACACTTGAAAGAACGGAATAGAACCAATACATCCAGAAATTTGAGAATTCACATTTAGTACAGGACCAGGTTCCCCATATAATATGATATATGTAATAATTATACAGTAATAATATAATAACAGATCTCAAAGTATTTCATTATAAAAACATTGCCCACCTCATTTACAAGTGGTCACTATTTAGTTATCATAATTAGAAATATCCTGTATGGGTTTTACTTTAGGAAATCGTGGTTTTAAAAAAAAAAGCAACAAGCTGTCCTTGACATTCGGACCTTATATTACAAATTACATTGAGATTTGAGCAGAATAGAATTGAGGAGAAAAACAATAATTACTTATTTTTAAAACATAACAATTTTATACAATAAAGCAAATTTTTTGTCATCAATAAAAAATTTAAGATTTTGGAGACGGTCAAAAATTCAAAGATTTAATTTTATTGTTATTTCAATGTGACTTTACGTTAAACGCTCCATGCATGAGTTAAAAAACATACCTTAAAACCATAAAATGTGCAGAATACAATTCAACAACATGTGACTACAAATCTGCACAAGTAGGTTTCAACGCAAGTCGTTTCAGGCAAGAAAGTGTGCAATCAGTTTTTGACATTTCATAATTTTCATACTGACTCTTCAAAAGTCAAGGATGTGTATATCGTGGTTTGTAAAAAAAGGGTGTTTTTTTTTATATATATTTCTCAGAAAGTTACCTGCAGGTAGGGCGGTTAATATATGATAAATGGATGTAACCTTCAGAAATGAAAATGTTCCTCACCCTTACTCTAAACTATCTAAGAATATATTTTTATATATAGTGTAATATTATAGTATTTGATCCAAGAAGGTAGACAAATTATTAAGACTGTCCCTGTAGGGTCAAATAAATAAGGTGTTCACAATCACAAATGGTGCAAAATATTTAAGATCAGCCTTGGTATGCGTGAAAAGCTAAGGATCCAAATACATTATTGTAACACAGTCTGTGTTCAAACAAGAAATGGTTTATTTCGAAAGAAACTTATCAGCTTAATAACATACTTAGGAAAACAATAAATTAATTTTCAATGATTTGAGTTCCAAAAAGCAAACAGAGCATATCAATGTTTCAAAACAATTGAAAATGATAAAATGTCATTTTTGTTTCAGTACAAGCACAAACTTTCATTGTATTATATATCATTTATAGAACCGAGTGGGTATTATTTATTTATTGTAGGTTGAATTGCAAAAATACTTAAAAATTTGATCGATGCCAAATTATTGGCTAAGCAAATCACCCTTGTATAATTTATTTTATAAACCAACCAGTGATTATATGTTATTGACAAGACAGACATTGAAGTTTTGGCAATATTTTTAATAGCACATAAAATAAATTTTTGAAGCTTCATTGGATTGTATTTTCATACATAATTGATATTTTTTCGGCTACTTTAAATTAATGCCTGCCACTTTTCTGTAGATTTATATTGTTTTACGTGTTTAAACTTTCCGGATTCATTTATCAATAGTGCTATGTGTCAGTTTTATAAAGATCGTTAAAAAAACATTCAAAACGTAATCTAACTTTACCTTTGAAGGTTTTTAAAAGAATCAACCCATATTTTATAATTAATAAATAATTTTCATATATATTTATATCCTAACATTGAATTTGGGAAAACTAATCTTATAAATATGCGGGATAATAGTACGAAATACTTATAGAATACTTATAGAATAAATAAAAATCAAGGAATTGACATTTTATAAACTGTGGTACAGTGCCAAAACCAAATAATGAAGCGACCTAACCTCTTTTGCATCCG
This sequence comes from Himalopsyche japonica, assembly GCA_028555115.1. NCBI lineage: Eukaryota > Metazoa > Arthropoda > Insecta > Trichoptera > Rhyacophilidae > Himalopsyche > Himalopsyche japonica. The sequence continues at coordinate 1,346,431 of JAHFWJ010000446.1, read as the reverse complement.
GAACATAAATGAAGTACCAGTTGTCTCTAAATCGAACTAAAGTCCACTTTAAGGAATCCCTGATATGAAATGGGATAGAAATGTCACACACATCATTAAAATGTGTGTTAATTCAAAGGCTTTCACAGCGTTATTCCTATATTATAGTGGTTGAATAGTATCACAAATGACCAAGGTTAATTTGAAAACAAGTATATAATTCCAAATTAGCAATTGATAATGAATCATTGGTAATGAAATATAATGTTATAGAACTTATCAAATTGTATATAAAAATTAAATATATTTTCTATCTTGAAAAATCTTATCAACTTTAGAATAAAATTCTCAGTAATTAATTACGTATTATGATAACAATTTGTGCTTCGCTGAACTCGATAATGTTAATTAATTAAGGCTCAAAATAATAAATAAAATTAAAATAGGAGGGAATGAAAATTAGATATGCTAATATTACTCACGTATCTAGTAACTAAATAATCAGTTAGATAGTAACTAAATTTTAAGGACACTTGCAACCAATGTGTTTATATAAAACTATAATATTATAATATCAAAATACCTCCATAAAGTTTTTCCTCTGCACCTTTCAAATTTTAATTGGATCTAAACGTCAAACTGTTTCACTGACCACAAAAATGAAAAACACTGTTCCAAATACAGTTATTCAGGTTACTGTTGGAATGACGTTTATTTACGTCAAGTACTTAGCGCATAAGCCTGTTTTGTTTTAATTAATGCAGGCGATCTATCATGTGACCGAGTATAAATAATATTATAACGTAAACATACGAAAAATTCAATGTCGAAGGGTAACAAACAAGGGAGGATTCTCAACAAACGAGGGATACAAAGAACAGTGACGAGCAATTTTAAATAGCCTTAAACTCACCTACTGCGGCAATTATGACTATTTTTCGGCCGAAAGGCCAATCAACTTTCCAATGAAAAATCACTTTATCACAAACAATTATAAAACACCATTAAAGTAGACACATATTTAGACAGGCTGTTTAACAATGATTTTGATTACTGTCACAGTAAATACAAATAAAGTTTCACTTTTTCAAAAAAAAAAACTATTGAAATTTCTGGGATGTCAATCCGTCTACTTTTATGACAAATACATTCAATATGTCTGCCGTATCCGGTAAAATACTACGGTGAAACGTCAAATGAAGTAAGTTTGAATTATAAGATTTTTCAAATTGATAGTACTAAGATATGGCTGTTCGTAAAGAAAAGTTGAATCGTACGCTGGCATTTCATATCAATGGTGGCATTATGAATTGTATTGCTTTACTTCACTCATATTTCATAAAACTTAATGTTTTTAACTTATCATACTACCGGAAGTTTTTAAAAAAGTTATAATGTTACTATACAGCGTTTAACGCTCGTAACTTAAAATATTGCCCAAGAGTAAGCATACATTTTTTACAAATGCATTGCTTGTCAAACACACATAGTGTGTGAAATATTATTATAACATCTGGTATACGATTTTTTTTAATAACATCTCAATAGAAAAAAATAATATTTCATACCACTTGAACTTGAACTCTCATATTTACCTAAATAACTTATCTTAAAGAGTAATACAAATATAGTTGATAAAAAAACAATAATCTTGATTTTATAACAAATCATACTTATAAGCATCAATCAGAATGAATTAACTTTCTTTGTAATGCGCCATTAATTATGATTTTTGTTTATTTATGTGTCAATATGGGTATAAATTTCAATTTTTAACTTTTTTTTTAATTTTAATTTAGAAAATCCAACATCTTTCTATAGTTTTTGGAATAATGTGTTCCAATATTTCGTATCATTATTTTCTTGGCCAGAATTTAGAGATATAATAGTGAAAGTACACAGTTATGTTGGTAATGCTCGTAATCATATGAAGCTAGGGTCAAGCAGTTTTATTTCCGGCTGCATTCTCGTGGTGTGGCAGTTCGAGAGGATCTGTCAGAACTTTCCGCAATCACGGATATTTCTTTAAATTAGTGAAAATGACGGATCCAGGCGGGGACGATCATGTCACATTTGTGGCCCCCGTCATTCAAGACAACCCTTTCGGGTGGGGTCCCTGCGAAATGCTCGATCAATTCAGAGATATGCCTTACCAGCCTTTTAGTAAAGGAGACAGGCTAGGAAAAATTAGTGACTGGACCGGTGTCCAAGACAAGAAATATGCTAGTATGCTCTCGTTATTTTGATATGTATAATGTATTTAAGTTAATACGATTGTTATATTTTTATCATTAGTGATACATTCAAATTACACAAAATTTTACGCTTGTACACAATATTGTCTTCAGTAATACATAACCTTTATAAATATCATGTATCGCATGTTCAATGGATATATGTCAAATATGTCCATGGTGTCGCTTTCGTGGCATTTTGCTTCTAGATTAAAACTTCAATTCATAGATATTTTTTTCTAAAAAAATGTGGTGTATTTACATTTGGAAATACTCGGAATTAATAAATATAGGAATTACATATTTTTTTTAAACATATCACTTTTCAGTAATTGACTGACAAGTCCCAGTATGACAATTTACATCAAATATTTGTTACAGTGGTAGTGTATTATATATAAAAAATATTTTTTTACATGCATTTCTGTGAAATCACATCCCAACCCATTCTTGTATGTCACACCATCATCAGTTAATGTATACTGCAACAGTTGAAAAATATATTTTTACAAATACTTTTCAGTTATATTGTATTCGTTTCAGAACTTCATTCAAACCAAGTACATTTTCGCTGCCTAAATTAGATGTTTTTGTTGAAAATATTGAAGTGTATCGCTGTAAATCATAATAAAATTATTTATAAGTATTTCATGGTATGGAACCCTTTTTGACGATTTGGACATTATGAGTTTTTTTTTTTATTTTTTGACCTGTGGCACATTCATATTCAATGCAAACATATCTTTAAAATTGGAGGATGTCAACTGATTATGATATTAATATTATATTACGCTTGCCATGACCTGTTATCCAGTTTCTATTTTCATATCTAAAAGCTGTAGTTATTCATGAACATTTTGAAAATAATGACAGTGAACGTGCATTACATCACAATCTTTTGTGCCTGAAAAATTACTTAATGGTGCTACAAACTATCTCATTTTTTATTTATTTTTATACATGTATAACATGTTAACAATAATCAAAATAGAAATACTCAATTAAAATAAATATTTTAAAGGAAAGATTCTATTTTATTTCTCTTATGGTATCAATTTATCTTTAAATGAAATAGAATCACCCCCTAAAAAAATTATCTACTTTGCACAATGTTCATATCTTATTGATTATTTTTTTTCTTTTCCAGACAAGTATGCATCGCAGTTTGGAGGCGGAAGTCAGTATGCTTATTTCCACGAAGAAGACGAGTCTACTTTCCACTTGGTGGACACCACCCGCGAGCAGAAGCCTCCATATCAGCGCGGCCGGTTCCGCGGGAACCAGAGAGCTATGCGCGGAAATCGTGGCGGTCGAGGCCAGGGCATGACCACTTTGGGAAAGGGAAAGCCCCGCGATCAAAAGCGCGGAAAGAAGTGGGGACAACGTGGCGCTCCGCACAAGATTCGGGATGCATCCGTCACCGTACGCCCCGATTGGGTCACTATCGAAGAAATGGACTTTGCCCGTCTCACCAAGCTGTCTCTGCCTGGTGTCAAGGATGGTTAGTTATATCTTCATTTTATTCATTCAATATGGTATATTAGATCTCCTTGTATCCATAAATTACTGCTCAAATATTAACTGTAATTAAGCCTTGGTGTACTGATTTTCTGAGTTAAAATTTAAACATATTAAAAGCACATATATAAATAAGATCTGATAATTTTGCTGTGTCATCGTTTCATAGGATATATACAATACTGGCCTATTGTGGTACTCTATCATATACTGTAGGAGGAGGAGATATTCTCAAATTATCAATCTTTCATAATCACTATGGGGCAATGTTACCATAGAAAAAAATTCTGACTGAAATAATAAAATTTCTTGTTAGTAAATGAAATATTGAGATGTTGCTTGCCAGGATTGATATCATTCAATGAAACATAAAACAGTTTTACAAAAGTACTGTACTTTGAAGAGAGAACTGTTTTGAACAAAGGATTATTTAGTTACATTCCTAATTTATATTTTGTCTTTACAGGCGAAGACATTATTTGCTGTGGTACATTGGAGTACTATGACAAAACTTACGATCGTGTCAATCTGAAACATGAAAGACCCTTGCAACGAATTGACAGGATTTTCCATACGGTTTGTGCGAATCATTTTATTTTTACCACTTTTAAGGTGTTAACTGTCACTTCTTGATGGAAAGGCATGATATTTTAAATAATAAAAACACATTTTTTAGTACTTATTTCTATATATATTATATATATAATATATTTTTTGATCAGGACCGGTTTTGCTCATCACGAGCATTATCAACTGATAGAATACAATTTACAAACAGGTCTATTTATACAAAACAAAAAAATTATTTGAGTTAAAGGTAGCAGGTGTACAAAACCAAGGGTACAAGAACTAGGAAACAATTTACATAAAATCATACAATATTGATACAAATAAAGTAAATTAGTATAAAAATTAAATGTTCACAATCACTTGTTAAGAATTACAACTACAATTAAGGTAAATCAATAATCCATTAGGAGCTCTGAACAATCAATAAGGAAGTAAGGAGTGGGAAAATTTTAATGACGAAAATAACCCACACTTACTACTTAATGGGACAAAATAAATTAATAGAATTTTAATGATAGTCAATTAAAGATGAATCAATGAGTTGGGAAGGTGTGGTCAGTCAGGGGCTTCCAATATTTTCTGTAAAAAATAAAGTAAAAGGACGCAATATCATTTAAAAAAAAAAAATTACATTTATATGATATATATACATTTATTAATCTAATTTAATGAGTATAACAATGGTGACGACGCAAAAGTAGTTTGTTCATTTATAATGTTAGAATTAGGCAAAAATTTGTGTTGATTAATTTCAAGGATTTCTTGTTTATTTAATTTCAGTGATTTGTTATTGAAATGTAGGATTTTGTAATTTTTAGTAATATCACGTGAATATTCATGTGATATTACTAAAATTGTATATTACTGTTGAATATTGGAAAAGAAAAATCATATATTTGATGTAGTAAAAAGTCCTGACGTTTTTTTTTAATGGAACACAAAGTGTTTTTCTTTGTATTTTTTTTTATTTTTATTTATAAAAAGTACTCTCCCTGTCTATATATAACCTTCTGCTACCTATTAGACAAGTCTAAAATCCATTTAGTAAAAAACTCTACTGATTTGGAATTAAAATAGTCGGAAATAGCGTTTTTCACGTCATTTTTTGTTTGAAATTTTTTATCCCTAAAAGTTTTTTATATTAAACGGAATAAATGGTAATCCGATTGTGCTAGATCTGGTAAATAAGGTGGATGCAATAAAGTTTTCCCACCCAACTCCTGGATTTTTTCCCAGGTCATATTCGCCACATGCGGTCGCGCGTTTTCGTTTTGCAGTTTATCGTTGCGTCCATTCATCCTGCCCGGCCTCTTTCTTGTCAAAGCTGCACTTAATTTGTTTAATTGGTCACAGTATACTTGTGCCGTCATAGTTTCACCATATTTTAACACTTCATAATGAATTATTTCTTTGAAATCCCTCCAAACACAAAGTAAGAGTTGTTTTGAGTGTAAACCAGTTCGAGGGGTCGGAATTGGATGTTGTCGACGATTTAGATATTGTTTTTTCTTCGATACATTCATATATAACACCCACTTTTAGTCTCCGATAATCAGGTTTAGAAAAAATGGTCGTAAAGTGTGTTATTTTTGCAGCAATTGGCACGCGCATAGTCGCTGCACTTTGTTCCGATCGCTCAACGCGTGTGGCGCACAAATTCCTACTTTTCGATTTTTTCCCAGCCTTTTCAGGTACTTTTATTTTATGGACCATTTAGTACCGACACTATTGGACAATTTCTTTTTTGTTAGCAAAGGATTTTTTTCGATTTCAGCTTTCAGGGCGACTTCATCCACTGTATGAGGTCGTCCACTTCGAGAGTAATTTTCAATGCTTAAATTGTCAAATTGAAATTTTGTAAACCATCTCTGACATTTTCGAACCTTTAACACGTCTCTATAAACGTAGCAAATGTCTTTAGTGGCGACGACTGCACTGTTCTGGGCGTTATATTGAAAAAGCATGCAACCGCGCAGATAGTCTTATGAAGGGCAAAGATCGGTCATTCTGTTTGGGACAAATGAACCCTTTTTTTTCTATACGGAACGTAACTTGAGATGTCACACAACACGAAAAAAAATATTATGACATATTATTTAACCAAAGGCCCGAAGCCGACCGATTTTAAGACACGCGTTTGAAAAAAACGTCAGGACTTTATACAACACCTTATACATTCTTTTGCTGCTAAGCTCTTAATATTAAGGGTGTACACAAAAATATTAATTTTCCATTTTCAAAATGCAAAGCACTGTAGTGCTATTGGATTTTTTGTAGCCTGAAAAGATATCAATCTTTGTCAAGATGCTTAAAATTAAAAAAAGTGATCTGTTTATTTTGGTAAACTTGATTTAAAAAAAAATAGAGTTTCAAAAATAAGCAAACCCATAATTATGTACATTTTTTTTCTTCAGGTCACAACTACTGATGATCCTGTCATCCGTAAGCTGACCAAGAGTGTGGGAACTGTGTACGCCACTGACACCATTTTGGCGACCATCATGTGCTGCACCAGGTCTAGCTATTCCTGGGATATCGTTATTGAGAAGATTGGTGAGTTTCAATTAGTTCAAATGACGGATAAAAGGCCACATTCTGAAGTCAATATGAATAATCTTTAGTATGTTGGCTACTCCATGATGATGATAAGTTTTATAACCATTCATACCTGGTTAAAACTCATTGGAAATGCTTTAGTGACTGGCTTAATTATCCACCAGCCTTCATCTCATCCCACGATGACAATAATTCTAGTAATTGGCAAACACTCACAATTCACAAACTGTCTTATTATAATTTTACTGTTAGCCTTTTGTAAACTTCTATACCATACGGGCTAACTTTAAGAATTTTCAAAGTTACTTGAGAGCAGAAAGCTGGTCTAATATATGAGATAGTGAATTAAAAAATCTTTACGTGATATTGGCCTTGCCAGGACTTTAATCCGAACCTGTGTGATCGCTAAAGTATTACTGTTACAGTTCTACTCTGTCACAGACTGACAAGATTACATTAATGAATTACTCTAAAAGAGAATTAATGATTCAAAATATAGACTTGCATTTTGTAATTCAGCGTTTGTCTCTCCAACTGGCAATCTGATTGATTTTTAATATCTATTGGTATATGTAAATTACCGAGGAGCTTTGTTCAATGTATTTAAATCTCACCGTGACTTGATATTTATAATAACCAGCTTCATATAAGCTGCTTCTTCGTCATTACATTCATGACTTTGGCTCTGACATTGACCACAACATGACTGGCCAAAACACTCCAACTCCACAATTTTGACTCCACAGCCCTACCAAAAAGTTTTTGTTAGCATTGACAGTTTCAAATTTTATTCATAAATGGTGGTACACTAGGCTGTTAATAATTATGTGAGCCTCTGTATATACATACATTTTTTCACTTTACAAATTTTGAGAAAGACAGGATTTTCAGAGACAATTTGGATACTGGAACTTCAGATAAGTTAATTGAATGTGGGACAATCCTGCTCAAATAGGGATGTTTGGTAACCCTGCACATGGCCCATCGATTTGGCTCAGATGTTATACAATGATATATATTTGTCCTTTTATGTTGACAGGTGAAAAGCTATTCATGGACAAGCGTGACAGCACAGAATTCGATTTGTTAACGGTGAATGAATCATCAGTGGAGCCCCCAACCGATGAGAGCAACTCACTCAACTCCCCCCGCAATCTCGCCCTCGAAGCCACCTTCATCAATCACAATTTCAGTCAACAGGTGTGTTATTGTTTTCTATTGCAGTTAAAAAAACATTTTAAAAATTAAGAGATTAGAAAATACCTTTTATCATTGGCAAACTCTTTTACTCTTGGCCAGTGATCTATTCATCTAAAAGCCTGCCAATCTGACTAAGATAATGATTTTATTCTGTTTCACCATGTATCCTTCATACATGAAGCATACAGCTATTGCTTCTTCCATTTCAAGACTTGATGGTACCCACCAATTGCCTTTCTTTCTCCCATCATACATCAAAATCCATACTCTCCAGAGGTATCAGCAGGATGTGCCATAGACAGTACCAAATTCTCTGAGACCACCAACTTTATAGGGTGATGACATTGTTTTGTCCATACCGTATTATCCAAGCTCCTCATGAAATCACTCAAAATATCCAACATAAACATCTACTCCCAAAGCTTTTTCCGAGTTCTTGTCAATGCCATGATTCCATGTGGTAGCAGTTGTGAATGCAGATGCTTATCAAATTGTATTTTGTTTAAACTGCACAGGTTTCTGTTTTAGACAATAGTACGCATTGACTGAAATATAAATTTATCGAAAATGTTATTTTATTATATTATTATGTTTCAATCAATTTCAATCCTATTTTTTCAACATTTGCTCTAGAATAATAATGAACATACTTTTATGTTATAGGTCCTTCGAAGCGGTGCAGGTGAACCTCGTTACAAGTTCCCAGAAGCGAATCCCTTCGTTTCAGAGGAAGAGGAGGGCGAAGTAGCTTCTGTTGCTTATCGTTACCGCAAATGGGACCTCAACAACGGTGTGGTAAGACATTTTGTTTATTATGTTTTGTTGCCATGTTGAGATATATTAATTATAATTATTGCAAGTCAAATAAAGCTTTTTTTTTAAACTTCTGAAATTCAAGAATTAAGTAGTTGATGCCAGATTTGTCATCATACGTGATTTTATTTTCAAATTAGAGTTGAATATATCCATTTGCAGATTACTTGGAATTTTATATAGATTGAAAATAATTTGCCACTTATTATTTTTAGATACTGGTTGCTCGTTGTGAACATGATGCTGTTGTCCCGTCTCCTACTGGAGAACTTCAGTTCTTGACAGTGAAGGCTCTCAACGAATGGGATTCTAAGGCTGCTAACGGAGTTGAATGGCGTCAGAAACTCGATACACAGCGAGGAGCGGTCCTTGCGAACGAATTGAGAAACAATGCTTGCAAACTCGCCAAGTGGACTGTTCAGGTAATTTACTTACCAAAATTCATTTATTCAATTAATTTCTTCAGTTTTTCTCATGACCGAGTGATAAATGTCATTGACCTTTAATTGCAGTGATCACTCACTCAATTCCAGCATAAGCAGTTTCATAAATTAATTTTTTTTATTAATTTTGGAATTGTGTTTGAAGACATGGCTTTAGTGAAGAGAAATTTTCTAACTACTAATCCTTTGTTATTTATAGCCATATCCTTCTATCCTTACTTTTTTCTAAGAGTGCTTAGTAATCAATTCTCATAGAATTTAATATAATCAATTAGATACCACATACCACATTGAAAGTTAACATGGTTACATAAATAACAAGTGTCAGTTTATTAAATAAAATATTAGATAAATTATTTTATACTTCACAAGTATTTTTTTATAATGTTCATTCAAAATTTTAATTGCAAAAAATACATTGGTTTTTGAAAACATTTCAGGCTCTTTTAGCTGGCTCAGACCACATCAAGTTCGGTTATGTTTCCCGTACTGTGGTCCGTGACTCGTCGCGCCACGTAATCCTAGGAACACAGCAGTACAAGCCCAGTGAGGTGGCTGCCCAGATCAATCTATCCATGGATAATGCCTGGGGAATTCTCCGATGCATTGTTGATATTTGTATGAAGCAGAAGGATGGTGAGCCACATTTCATCTCATGTGTTATATCATGTTTATTTGGCTGTAAAGCTCCTTTGTATGGTTACAATAAGGCTTCAATATTTTTATCGAATAAAGGTAATACATTTGTTTATAAAACAAGTGACTGTCTATCAACGAACATAGCGATTTAGCGTAGTTTTTCACTATACAATTTTTGGTCCAATTTTCTCCACTACACTATAATGCTTGTATTCATCACATTACTTCAGTAAAATAAAAAAGATATGCTACTGAAAAGTTAGTTTACCTTTTCGTAGAATCGAATCGTCTTCACTGTCTGGCTGCTAACATCCCGATTGTTAGGATGACTGATGCAGTGTGTTGTTAATTGTTAGAGTTAACAGTGCTAACACTTTTTTACTGGAATAAAGTCTAAATTATTGCTGAAATCTCAATAAATTTTGGTAATAACAAATAGTGTTACAAACAAAAAATATTTGGTCTTCGATAATTTTTTATGTGGTTCAGCAGAGGAAATGGGTTGAATCTCTTTTTCAATATCATATTTGAATAAATGAATTGTCATTAGCATTGTTGAACTCTCATGATTGAAGTAAAATATCAAAATTCATAATTACTGTGGAACTGAATACTTTTTTCATATCTACATAGTTATTAAAAAAATGTTTTCTATCGTCTACGTTTTGGCTATTGAAACAACAAATATTTTTTTCTCTTTCCAGGTAAATACTTGATCATGAAAGATCCCAATAAGCCCATGATTCGTCTGTATGACATTCCCGACAACACTTTTGAATCCGACGGAACGGAAGACAGTGGCGATGAAGGACCCGAAGCTGCGTTCGCACCGCCTTACCCCTACGCCAACACAAAGAGAATGTGAGGAGCCCGTCTCCAACACAGTGCCTCATCAATTGATTACAGTGTCTACTCATTATAATCACTTTTTTAATCTTGCATTTGTGTATTGTCAGTTTCAGTTACACATCAGTATTTTTCTGGTTATATGGGTGTAAACTTTGTGAAATTTCAAAAATTTTATTTTCTTTTGTATATTGCTGAATGATGTATGTATTTATCATTATAATTTGGCAAGAATAATAAAGTGAATTATTTGATACATATATAAAATTGTTTTATTTTATTATATTCCATGAAAATGGGTTTTTTTCATTTTATTATAAATACCCATGTATTATTGTATAGTTCATTTTCATGTGCAGTCTCTGTTGCTGTTGTATAGCTTTGTAATTTTGATATTTCAAGAGTAATAATTCCAAAACATATTCGTTTCTCTTGTAGAGATTCGAGTAAAATCTCAGGTTTTTTTTTTTTTTTTAACAATTGTGCACATTAACACTCTTTTTCACTTAGTTTTTATCAATGTGTCAAATATTTTTGTAATGATGCAATTGAAATTTGCACCTTTTGGTGGATAAAAAAAATAATGCAGGAGATAATAATATTGATCGAAGCGCAAAAGGAAGATTTGTCAATGTATTTAACAATCAAAAATAATACTTAGACTGTATATGTCGTTCTAGCCAAACTGACTACATATGGAATATAACTACTTGAAGTTATCATAAGAAAGATTTTTTGACCTGAATTGAGAAGTGATACCTCATCCAAACTATCCCCTAACATTGATCCATTTGGTTTCTGTTTGTTTCGGTCCTTCTAAAAGTGCTCTTGGCAAAAAAATAAATAAAATCAAATCTTGTTTTGTTTCATGATTCAAGCTGACACTCAAAAGTATTTTATAAAATTGGAATTCCAAAATGTGTGAAACATTAATCATAAGATTATTCAAACAAAATTTCCATAATAAAACAAAAAAATATATATAACAATTTTATATTAAAAATACATTCATCTGAAGGCATCAATTCATATGTTTAGCAACCTTTCTTTTTAAACATTTATTTATAAAAATTCTATATTTTCATAAAATATAATTTCACAAACAGTGCGTTCTCTTGTTAGTTTTGTACTAATGTATAATATAAGATTACTGACAATATTCAATAAATGAAATTAGATTCATATTTATCTCTAATTATTTAGCTTTTATGGTTCTTTTCTAAGATTTATTTGTTAGTTACAGGTTAGTAGTGCTTATCAAAATGATTTTTGTTCTGCACTGTACATGCAATAATACTACAGTATCTATTAAGAAAGATCAGTTGTCATATCACTTATTTTTTTCACCAAATTATACATTATTATTTTTTTGTATGCTTTTAATTGATTGATCATTTATAGTATTCGGACAGCAATAAATCTAGGAATTCGACCGCTTACTTCTACAACGTGATATCAAAAAGGTATAATAATTACATGTTACTGCTTAAATAAAAAACAGTGAGGATAATTTCATTAGATTATTATAATATTTTATTGATTTTGCTATTTGAGTGAATTTCATCTTCACCAGAGTAAATGATTCTTTCTCATATTAAAGAATTGTTGTATTTTCACCAAAGTTGTTGAAAAAATTTGATTTTAAATCAGGTTTCTGTTATTGCATAACCTTAATGATTAAGACGATTCTTGAAAGCAAGTAGTGTCAAATATATGCAAATACCAAAACAATGAATCAACAGTACTTGCTAGTGTCACCATGACACAATGAATTAGGGTTACCTGTACGTAAACAAAAATTCATTCATGTATGAAATTTAAAATATATACACATGCGAACATTAATAAGAGGTTATTAGAAAGCTGACACATTTTTTATTAAAGCAATATATATATATACTTCTCATTTGTTTATATTATCGTGAATAGCTTCACTCGTTATGTACCCTTATTTGATAATGAATCGTTCTTCTTTTCTGTTCACATTGTTAGGTTGTTTTTGGTTATCCAAAATAGCTTTTGTTACAATGCATTTCGTTGAACACATGTGTAAGTTTCTTGATTGCGAGGTTCATATCATCATCTGATATTTCAAAGTAAAAAGTAATCCTCAGAGTCTTCTGGTCCCGATAAATAATCTTCACAATGATGCCTTCACCGTCCGCTGTAACACAACCCTTGTCGATTTCCGCTTGGGTGACTTGCTGCAGTCGATCAACAACTTTAGTGGCCGTGATAGGGCAATTCGGGTCAATATTTACCAGAATAATGTTGGTTTGTTGTTCTTTCACATCTACTGAGAACGTAGTCAATTTCAATTCTTTGATGGCTTTAAAAAGAAAAATATTTATTTTCAAAAGCTTCTCCACAATTGCATTGCAGACTCGTTTGTCAGTATCACTTCAAGAATCATTCTGATATCAGTTTCATTATTATTTGCTTTTAACAAGACAGTTAAACATAGAAAAATAAATAAGCCAATGAATGACTGCAAGTAATTCAATTTTGATCATTATTTTCAAAGACCACTAATTGAGAAGCTTAACTTCCATTATCTGACAAGATCTTTGTTGTGTCCATCCTCATTCTTTTGTGACTTTGTATTGAAATTGATTCCATAAAATGAGTTAAATAGAAATAGTTTTTAAGCTCTATATAATGAATTTGAGTGCCAAAAATTAATGATACACAAATATATATAAATAGTATGCAAATTTGAAGATTTAATATGATATAAAAAGTGACAATGTTAAAAGATAATATGCAATGTAACAGTGCACTGCAATTGTATGTTGATATTGGTAAAGTGTTTGAGTGAAAAAAATTACCAAGTGCGAGGAGCTTTGCCCTTCTGTGATCTCCAACCAAAGCAGGAACTATCTCATCCAAAGCAACAATCGCAGGTGCCGCCAGTACTCCAGCTTGGCGCATACCTCCTCCTAAAACTTTGCGGAATCTGCGAGCTCTGAAAAATTAATGAGTGTATAAATTTTTGTCTTCAAATAAAATATGTAAAACACTCACTCACTTTCATACAATATAAATTCTTTAACATTAGCTTGAATGTTGAATTTTTATAATACATATATCACTTTCAAAGTGTTAACTGTTACTTCTTGTCAGAAACGCAATATTTAGTACAATTTCAAGAATTATAGATCCAATTTTCTATGGATAAAAATATGGAAATAGTCCTAAATATTGTTTTAATTATTTAAATAAAAAAACACATTAATAAAGTTGAAGACGGTCTTGTGATGGAATTCATCAGCATGTGGTGTAATATTGAATTCTGTTGAGTGTAAGCTGTTACTTACTGTCTTATAAAGCTCAATGATCCAACTAAGGCTGATCCTACTGGTGCACCCAAAGATTTACTGAAGCATACGGAAACTGAATCAAAATGCTTTACAAGATCGGATGCGTTTAGTCCTAGATACTGTGAAGCATTGAATAGACGAGCGCCGTCCATGTGAAGAAGGATGGAATGTTTTTTGGCAACCAATGCTAGCTCATCCAACCAAGCCATGGGAATAATCTAAAAATAAATCAAATACATAATCTTACTATATTTCCAGATTTGACTCGGACTGTAATGCTTTGAAGATGCTAACCGAGCCAGTATGGTCATTTTATGTCAGTTAATTAACAAACAAAAAAAAAAATTACAATTATACACGAATTCAGAAAGTGTTGCCGTGGAAAATGATAATATCCCAGCAAATGCCTTATACTTAATATGTTTATTTCTAATATAAATAATTGATACAATTTTTTCTATGTTTTTATATTACATTCATAGATAATCTCATTTGTGTTTTAAACATATTACAAACAGAGAATTTTAAGTAATTAATAATTCTCGCATAAATTTCATCACACTTTGGTATCCCGAAAATATTGTAGGAACTTATAATTGCACCTGGGACCTTCCAAATATATAATCTGCCATTGCATATGGACTACATGAGAAGACAAATTGGTCCCACATTGGAAGTCGGTTGTGAGATCCTAGACTAGAGATTTTTGTCCAAAGGCATGTATACATGTGATACCTAAATTTCCTGTTACTAATCCTAACTAAAAAAGAGAGCAATCGACTGACTACTATAGTTCTGCCCTGATCCCATCTTCTTATCTTTACTTTGTCCAAAAGAGTGCTAGGTGGACTGAATTACTAATATTTCTCCTAAAACAAATTATGCTAATACTTTACGGTCTGCGGACATCACATTGGCGTCATTTTCGAGACAAACATTACGATCCGGGAACGCACAATGTGGAGTCTTCGGATACGCGCAGCTATACTACCAAAAATCAATATGAATTTTAAATCTTACTTTCAAAATTTATTGATAGATGGATAAAGAATATACACGAAGTTTAAAATCAAAATAGGAAAAAACCATTTCGGTGTAGTTATTTAGCAATAATGTGCGGATCGTAAAGTATTAAGATGCTCCATTAGAAGTTAATATGCTTCATAAAGGGAGTGAATGTGATTGAAAAATTCAAAAGTAAACAATTTTGAAGGATGTGTAAAAAGGTAAACAATATATACTGAATCTGTGCTTAAGGTTGTTAAAATGAATTTAAAAAATACCATTATAATTAAGTGATGTGATTAGATAAATGTTTAGTCGTAGATAATTTTGTTTAAGTTTCTGGATACATCATACTAAATTTAACCTTGTTAACGAAAAATAATTATCTAATTGTCAAATATCAGATGATTTTTAATCAGCCTCCGAAGCTATTCACGTAATTATTTCAATTGATTTCATTATCATTTTTATAGTAAAATATATATACCTCGGTTAGCAAAGAAATTTCACATAAATAAAACTTTTGCATGAGGTTGTCAGATGCTCTACTTATATGATAAAGGAAATTATATCATATCTAAAGTATAATATCAGTAATCATTTATTAAACAACAAATATTGTCCGAGAGTTTATACAATTTCTGAAATAATTAAACATTTTCATATTTTAAAATTTTTATCTTATGTAGATATCATAGTTTGTTTAACAAAACATTTGTCACATGAATTACAGATGATAATTTTTTTTCTTTAAGGATAATGGACAATATGTAAATATTCTTATTATTGGAGAATTATCTGTCATGTAAAAATTGTCAAGACTGTATACATAGGTCAGACTGGAAATTTTTGGGTTAAAATAAATAAATGAGCATATTAAATATTCAAAATGTAACAATTTTTTCATTTAATTAATTATAATTACCATCAAAATAATAATGTGGACATACACAATAGTGTAAATGAGTTTTTTTTTAATTGTAATGTTAGCCATTTCCAAACTTTTTTATTTTTTGAACAATATCCAAAAGTCCATAGCAAGGAAGGGTAATATCATTAATTGAAAAACCTATTTATAAGTAATGAGTATTACCATGATAAATGATATTAACAAAGTGATCAGTTTCCATTCAAAATTAATAATGAATTATCACTAAGTAACTGAAGAATCAATAGCAAATATTATTTTATTGAATAAATGAATGTTTCATTTAGTCTTACCTTGCCACCGCACATGTTGTGAGTATTTTCAACAACCGCCATCATCGTTTTTGGTTCATGAATGTCATCGCCACGAACATGCTTTTCGAACTCATTTAAATCAAATGTTCCATCTGGATTATTCTTTAAGGTCGTCACCATCACTCCAGCAATTTGTGAAGCTCCTCCTAAAAAAATACGATGAATTTTTCAAAACACCCTTTCATTCTTCTAGGAGGGATTCCAGTACTAACTTAGGGGTGAGTTATAATATAAATAAAGTAATCATAGGTTGATATTTCATTTCAAAGGATTTAAAATATGATTGATGGCTAACTGAAGATGATGTGATGCCAAAATAGATATAAACTTTATGATACATATTTAACGATTGAATATACAAATGCAAAGAAAAAAAGGCTAAGAATATCTCTTTATGTTTATGTAATTAAATTTCATACTAAATATTTTATTGCCCATATTGAAGAAAGACAATATGAAGCTTTATTTTACCTTGTTCATATTTAAAGACGTGTGACATATCACCAACCAACACTTCTCCTCCTCTTTTGTTGCAGTGCACCATAACTAGAAAAAATAATATATTTGAATTGAAAACCTTTTATATTGAACGATTTAATTGGTTAAATGATAAGTATTTTTACTTACTTGCAATGAGGTTTGCCATTGTTCCTGAAGGGACAAAAAGAGCAGCTTGCTTTCCCAATATTGAAGAGATTTTCTTTTCCAAAGCATTGACAGTTGGGTCTTCTCCATACACATCATCTCCGACGATGGCTGTGGCCATCGCTTGTCTCATGGACTCAGTCGGTCTCGTCACCGTATCCGATCTCAAGTCAATAATACAAGATCGTGAGGTGTCCATTTTGTTTTGTATGCTTTCCTGTCATGAAAATGCATTATTTTTTATCAGTAATTAAATAAATCAAATTCAAAATCGTTAATAAAAATACATGTCTTAAACTTAAGATTCATACCTGAGCATGGTTTAGGTTAGGTAATGAAAAAATAGGACTAAAACCATTAAGTTGACCATGTGACAAGTGACAGGTTGCATGTAATGCTTAAATTCTATATTACATATGAATAATAATCTCATGCATTCATAGAATTGAGCCAATTCAAAAAATCTATGGATTGAATATAAATTTTAACTCTTTGTCTGCATTTGCGTTTCTTTTAAGGTGTTAACTGTCACTTCTGGATGGAAAGGCATGATATTTTTAACAATAAAAATATATTTAAATATATGGAAATAAGGACTAAATATGTATTTTTATTATTTAAAAAATTGAGGTTTCTGATTACAATCTATTACAAGAAAATATCACCAGTCTATATATACTAAGGATTTCAAATGTTTGTTGAAAACAAATATTCGAGAATTAAAACTTTATAATATTGAAATTGTTGAAGTTGTGAAAGTCCAGTCTGAAGTTATAAGAAATTATGAAATTTGAAAATTATGAATCTCGAAAAAATGATAGCACATCCGTACATTTTCTAAATATAGCAGTATATGTGACAATGAAATATTTCAGTAGGTAATCTATTTACTGTCATTTTGAATTCATCTGTGTACGAGATTGTATGAAGACAAAACCCAAGACGTGATTAGTGACTAAACTTATGGAAATGCACAAAATGTGTATGACTCAAAATATATATTGAAGTTCACAACCCTCAGATAAAATTGCAGCATAATTATGTGATCAATTTATGATGAGACATAGAGCACACAAACAAATTGATTTTTGTTTATAGTTGATTTAAATAATTGGGAGCAACTCTGTTATGTGAATATATACACATGTATATATTAAAAATAATCAATTTATATTCTAATATATATCTTACTAATGCTGAGAGGTCATAAAATATTCATATGGTCAATGCTTTAAATGAAATTCCAAAGCGTCGGTCAGTTATCTTGAAGTGAAACGGAATACCTGTGTACTGAGTTAGCGATGTATCTACATTCCTTTGTATATTAATTTGTCAACAAAGTTAAGCACAATTGAAAGTTTGAAACTGTTTATATCTGCTTACACATTGTTGGCATATATTAATTTCAATCACAATCGGTTACAACAAATATAATAATGGCCTGTCTGAAGAATATTTTAGATTATAGCATAGGTCGAAAGACTTTCTACAGCCTATAGCACAATATAATACTATGATAAGTTATGACACACTGTTCAATTATATAATATATATAATATTGTATATTAAGCAAAACACTTTCAACAAAATTTCAAAGTGCATTTGTACTATTTACTGGGTTGGATTTTTACACAAATATTTTGAAATTTGCAATCATATAATACTATTACATATAAATTATACTATATAAAATATGAGCAATTTGAAATCAATTTAATCGGTAAAGCAACCTCAGAATCATGGGATTATAGTTTTGGGACAAGTAGAATAGCCCATAATATGCACATAAATAATATCACATATTTTCAGATATTTTTTGACCAATCACAAAATCTTTTATCTATTAAAACTATGTCACACTTTTATCTAATTTTTAAATTTAATTCTTTAAGTGCACTTTTTATGATTTTATGACATCATATTTATTACAAATCTCAATAAGTCCTAAAAAATTACGTCATTTCTATCAGGATGTTACAAGATCTATTGATATACAATAATATATTGTTATTGTGGTTAGTAAGATAGATAAGAAGTAGATGCGCTCTTTAGGATATACATATAATATATTATTAATAATTGGCCGAAAATGAATTATTGATCAGTTAATCTGCAAAATAAATATTCGCATATTTATTTACCGAAAGAAATTCCTGCACAGATTGTTTAATTTGTTTTAAATCGTTTATGTACATATTTAATGTAGATTTTAAAAATATTCGGCCTTCCTGACAGATCTTAATAAAGTTAAGCCTGAAGGCATGGTTTCATTTTCACGGCTAATAAAAGACATACACGTCATTGTTCATTGTACTGATTGTAAATACAATCGATATAGTATAACACGCGCTGAATTTTTAAAACTGGTATGAAATAAAATGATTGGTTTAAAAATTCGTATTGTAAATTTGGCGCTCTTTTCCACAATTCTTATTGGATTAACACAAAATTGTCAATTTAAGAACTAACTTTAAATGGAAATAAAACACTATTTTCGTTATGTATCTGTCGCAAGAAAAGTCAATAGTATATGGATAATAACAAAAATACAAGAAAACATGAACTTTACTTGATTAAATATAAATTAAAATAAGTATAAAGTTTTAACAAGAATCATAATGTTTTTTTGCTCGAATGATATTTTACGTGAACATTTTGTCATCTCAAATTTCATTATTATAAACATATTAGTAAATTTTTAATGTTATCAAAAGACAAAATTATGTTTTAATTGTAATAAATATTTACCGTGATCACTTTTTCTAACTTCTTTCAAGTAAACGTCAAAACACCGGACTAGCGCCAGGAAGAACAAAACAGTTCTAGATGAAAACAAGACGTAGTGATCGCAGATTATATCTATAGTAGCGACCCGGTATTGTTCGACCACATGTAATACTTCGAATCACTTTGAATATCGAGTATATTGCAGGTTGTGACATCACCAAAAAATGGAATAGTGTATAGGTTCTGAACAATCACATACACGCAACCAATATTCATAGTGTTACTAGTATCATAAAAATAAGCTGGAATCTTTTTTTTTACTTTTCAAATTTTATCTATTATATAAGACTATTTTTAAAGATGTCAAATCATGGCATTTGATATAACGAAGAATAATAAAAATGTTATAAAATTATTGCGTTACAAGAAAATGTTATTTTCATAAAACAATTAATTATTATATTATCAACATTAAATTTGATTTTACTAATGAATCTTTTGTGTAAAAATTAAGAAAAATTGAAAAAGTTAAACATGTTTATTATCGTAAAAACTTTATATGCCACGATGTTGCCACTTAGGTTATGAATCCCTGTGTCATCGAACTGTTTCTGAATCGAGTTTTGATAGACACTTTTAAAAACATGATCAATGGATTTGACGGTAATCGCTTAAAGTTTTTTTTATATAAAATAAAATTGATATTTATATAAAAAAAATAATGTATAAATTGAGCTTGTAATGTAAAGTAACGATATAGCAACATGATTTTTTTTCCTCCATATTTTTTAAATTTCTCTGAAACTTACCGATTATTGGACAAATGTAATCAATATATTTGATTGATTATGATTTCAAAAAAATAAAGATCTAAAAATCGTAACGTAATCATAAAAGGTAACGTTCATGGGTGCTGATTTTTAATTTGTATTCTGCATAAAAAAATACATAATTAAGTAAATCTTACGAGAAAATTTTTGGTCGTTGCATCATTTCTGCTTATGTTTTCCATTTTATTATTTTTTATGAACATTCTCAATTTCGTCAAATCTTTTGAGACTGAGGTTCTATGACTACTAACTGTCTGAACTGTTAAGACGCCGATTGCGCGGTTTATTGAAAGCTGGTGATCAAAAATATAATTGTTAATGTGCTGATTTTAGTCTTAGAAATCTCATCTGATTTTTCTTGATAGTCTCCATAGGTTTACTCGACACCAGATATAATTAACAGGCAATTAGATAATACTTTGTGGTTGAAAGTAGCCGTAAACTCGCAAGAACTATCATGTCACTTTTGATAAAATTGGTCAATTTTAATTGTTAGAAAAATTTGTTTATAGATTATGGTCATTTTTACTTATTTTATTTCTGATGCCGTTAAATACTGTAATTAAAATTCAATACCATTGAGTCATTTACCTCGACTTTATAAATTTTGCAGTTGATCACTTTTAACTGTATAAAAACGATATTTATACTTACTACAAAAGGTGCGCCGCGAAAGATGAAAAACGTCCATAGTAAATTTGTGATGATTTTTTATTTATGGTTTTCGAATGCTGTTTTTTTACATACAATAATAATTTTTTAAGTAAGCAATAATTTATTAATATTTAAATGTTGTTAAACTTTAGATGACACGATAAGTTTCTATATTAAAATGGAATAAGTGTATAATGAAAATTTATGAGATAACTGGGACATTTTTTAAATATGTTATTGTTATGTGTTGTCGGCGCTTTGAATAAAGAGCATTACAAATAATTAATGATATATCATTTTAGTGGAAATCCCCGTTCATGGACACAAAATAGGGGCGAGGCAGTGCAGAGTTATTCGAATTTAAAATCCTGCCCTATTTTATAATAAATAATAATTTTAAGAACGTTTCATATGTATGTCGACAATTTGAATATTGTAAAATGATAATCCATTACTATTTTAATAAATTTATGTTAAATATAAAAATACAACACAGTTAAAAAGTAACATTGTATTCTCGTTGAATATAAGTTTTAAGGTATACAGTTGATAAGGTATACAGTGATATAATGGAGTTCTTCCAAAATAATGCCAATTCAATCAATTCATACATAAATAATTTTTTTATAGATTTTACTTTTATTATTCAACATGTGTTTCGTCTAGATCAGTGGTTCACATGTAAAATTTTTCTGTGGCCGCATCACAAACATCAGCGGTCTCATTGAAATGTCTCGTGGCCACAGTACAAATTAATTTGATTTTTTTTTTAAATATTAATATATATTATAAGTACTACAAAGCTGTTCAAAATTCTTTGGTTGCTCACTGCCGCTTAACAAAATATAACTAGATTAAATATATATTTTTAAAACGATATTTATCTGATGCTTAGGCCCTTTATGTGTATTAATCCGGCCATGCATGTATCGTATAGTTGCACGACTTTCATCATATTAAAACGAACGCATTTAATTAAATTTAATTGGGTGGTCTTATCGGATACAGCAGTTATTAAACATTTTATTAAGGCATAAACGTAGACATTCATTGGCCTGCAATTAAGAATTGGTGCGGGGTAATCGGAATTGTTAATTATTGGAAAATGTGCAGCATCCGTGGACAATGGGGTTATTCGGGCGCAAGCATGTATTATTTCGCATCTTATCAACAGCGGCGGACGCACCGTTTATTAATACAGGGACAAAACATGTTTATAAATAAAAAATGATATCGGAACTATGATATTTCGAGCAACCTCAGTCCAAATTTATATTGAGGAGACGCTCTAGGCCTGTGGTTCTCATGTGAAATTTCACTGTGGCCGCATTATAAGTATCAGCGGTCCTATAGAAATGTCTACTGGCCGCACCAAATGTGGTAAAAGTAGTTTCGATATTTATTTTTTATAAGGTGCATTACGCTGAATGATCTTTCACAATATACAGTTGTAGGTAAAATCGACAAAATTAATATATCAATTGTTGTTAATTCTTTATATTGTTTTGATTCATGGTCAATGTATAACTTCGACCAAAATTTTTGAACAAAATAATTATTAAAACGGTCCTTTACTTAAACTCGACTAAATGCTGGATGATAGTTTATTCAATCAAAACTCAACTAAATGCTGGAAATAATGGTTTATTCAATCAATTTTAAAATAATACTTTTACAAATTCATTTGTAAAAACATTTTTTTTTTAATATTAATATTTACTATAAAACTGTTGGTGGCCGTAGCAAAATCCTCTGGTGACCGCACATGAGAACCACTGCTCTATGCTAATGTTTTTTAAGCTCAGAATACATGTATCGGTGGTGCCAATACATAGAAATTTCCTGGCGGTATGAGAATATATTAAAAATCTCATTATATCCTATTTTTTTGTGTTCAGTTACTGCTATTGATTCTGTAAATTTTATTATTTGAGATTTAATCACCATTGCATATATTTTAAATTACATAAACACTTTATTACCACTATTTTCACAATTTAATCAATTTATAAACATGTACGGTTTCGCTTATTGCGATCATTATCAACTGATACAATGCAAATTACAAACAAGCAGTACAAAAAATATAAGTTATAAATTAGAGGATATACAAAGCCAAATGTATAGCATATATAGAAGAAGCCTTGTTTTTAATTTGTATTGTTTCATTTGATAATGCTTGCGATGAGCGAAACCGGTCTTTATCTCAAGTATATCAAATTGTGGGAATTGTACTTAAAATTGGTTTTCATTATATAAAAAATAATGCCCTTCCATCAAGAAATGATAGCTAGCATCTTAAAAGCGACTAATATTTCTGATTGGGGATGACATTTACGAAGAAATAGTCTTAAGTTACAGTCATAAATACTTATTTATTGTGTTTTACAGCTGAGTGGCCAACGATTGTACCTATTACTCTTCCGTAAAGCAGTCTCTTTTCAGATGCTTTAGATCGGGCATGAAAATTAATAAACGAGATATCTGAATCATTAATACAAGTTTTGTAACACGCTCATAGAAAAAAACAAAATACTGATTGGATCAACAAGTTTCATGCTATATCTCGTTTTGCAGTTAATTTACATGACACGAAAGCTTGCAGTTCATGAATCAGGTCTGTAATTTCACTGGAAATTTAAAATATGTGTAGTAAATACCGGCATCTTGACACTTGGTCGTGTTTATACATTTTAAAACAGTTAAAACTCATAAGTATTCTTCAATGATACTGAAACAGGTTGACATTTTGTTGGGTAATTAATTTTCCTGCCACAGCGGCGCCACATGCATATGCAATCTTCACTTTTCCACTTTTATTTCAAAATAAACAAAAAAAGATCTTTCATCGGCGTTTCAAATTGTGTTGCGAATACTTTAATTCAGGGACGATGTTTAAATTTTTTAAAGAAAATAAAACGATTATTCGATAGTGAGAAAATATTTAATAGTCTAGAATCCTCGTTATCCGAGGGTGATTGGGACCAAAAATATAAGTCTTAAGCTGAATCCACTTAAATTGGGACCAAACTTTCTTAGGAAATAGGGAACATAGATTTAACAGAAATAGAATAGAGTTTGTGATTCAAAGCCACCCTTGACGATTGTGTCGCAATTGCACTTACATTTTAACATTAAATAAGCGCGTTCATATATTTGCAATTTTCTTTAAAATTTTAACTGTCAGAATTCGGATTACGAATATTTGGAAAACAATAACCCCTGTATCATTTTCATAAAGCGAATAATGATCATAGGGGCGTCATTTTCTAAATTATTGATAATTGTACGTCCAGTTACGGCCCTGCCTGGTTTAGCACGTTAATACAACAGTAATTGCTTCGAGCACTGACAACGTAATATATTATATTCTTGATTATAAGCATTCTTGTTGCATTTAGTATCATTTTGAATAATATTATGACAATTTCAAGGTGCTCTCATAATAATTTTTATAATTCATATCGTACACCTGACCTAGAATTTGTAAATGTGTGGGCGCCATCACCTTATATTGTTTTATTTATATGTGTAGATAACTTTTCTAAATATGTCATGAATCTTATCGTATTGTTTCACTTTAATAATTATTGGAATGATCTGAAAAACCGTATTACGGATACTACAATCTTTAAATGAATGAATAGAATTTCACAGTTAATACCAATATTGGGAGAAAACACTCTAATATGTTAATATTGGCAAGTTGTTTTTTATAGCTTTTCTTTGTTTTTTTTTTCTACAAAATATGAAAAACGTCAAATTTGTTATGCTCAACAAAAAATTCAAAATGTTCTTTGATTGGTATATATCCAAGTGAATCGATAGGTTCCATGTAGAATTGGTAAAAGAGCAAGTTTTGGTCAAACAAAAACTAATGTACAAGTCACCTTACCTGATACTAATCTTTACAGATAGAATTTTTAACAATCGAGGCATCGAAAATCTTATCAAAAGGTTGCAAAAACTTGTATTGTAATGGTGATTGATTGGTAATGACATTTTTGACTTAATTTATAATAATACAATGTTAGAAATGTTAATTTTACACATTAGTACACAACTTCAGTATCTGAAGTCTTTCCTTAGTTTCACTTCGTTATGAATTGTATATGCATATGTATATTTGTGTGTACGCTTGAATTCATATGCATGCATGTTGAGTTTATTATTTGGGAATGTATATACAATTATAATGTGTAAAGTGTCCACATTAACTAGTTTCACCTTGGATTGCTCAGCTCTGCAGCTATTAACGTCTGTCAACTAATAAATATGACAAATAAATCAATACATAAGAGATGAAAAAGACTTGAAGAACTCTGATGCTAACGCGCCATAAATTTTAACGTTCCATTGATTCGTTCGTGAAAAAAACCCTAATAGTTGATACGGCATATGTTTTTCGTATTTATGCACGAATATTATTTTTATTTTAAAATATTTAGTCTGATATATTTTTTTCAGAATTATCAGACATTTTGAAATGGAACAATCAAAGTTAAATTTCAAATATATTCGGCAAGTAATCAACCATTTAGTAGGACACATGAATGATATCAACTGCACATTGTTTACAAATCAAATTTGACGTAATCAATCACAGCATATTATTTTAGATGCATTAACAGATTGACAAAAAAACTTTTCTTTGTAAGTCGAGAAGTGACTGTAATTGTATTACAGAGTCGAAAGCAATTTTTATGTTGCACACATTGCGAATATTTTTGTTAATTGATTATGGTAATCATTTTTTTTCATTGTAATAGATTTACATTTAACGCTGCCAAATTTTATAAATAATTTTAAACTTTGCAAAAACTATTTCGATCCAATTACATGTCATTAACAGAATATTTAAATACAAAATTAAACTGAAGATTAAAAACTGTTTTTGCCCCCGTTGCGCTTGGGCTGGTTTCGAAATGTTTGTAATTAATAGATGCTTAAAATCTGGCGAGATTAAAGTCATCCATTGGAAAACGTTAAATTTGCATTTTCATTTTTGTAAAAGCACGCTTCAAACGAATAATTTAATGAAGTAAATTATAACGGCTTACATCTAGTTACACGCGGAAAAACCAGACTCGTAACGTTGATATCACAAAACTGCTGTACATTGCATTAATTGATTCACGCAAAAAATGATATCGAAACTAGTATCCGTGAAGTAAATTGATCCTTTACGACGATATCGAAACGAGGTCCGCGATACTATTTCGTGCGACATGCGAGCCGATATTAGTAAAAAGATTATCAAACCAGACGCATGACAACTTTAAAATTAAATCCAAGATCCACTTTTTGATATACGATATTGCATTTATAGCACATACAATTTATTTATTACAAATCAATTAGTAAAAATACAAACTGCTGGGCAAACAACGGCATATTGCACGTTATAACGTCGTCTGAGGGGCTTTAGGCAAAATGAATCTCTTAAAACAACGTTGGCTGCTAGTATTTTTAATTTATACACGAATCGAAAAAACATCCACCCCTATTTAGCATTATCAGTTCAAAACGCTTGCGATTAACGAAAATGGTCGTAATCATAAAATACAAGTCTACTATGGAGACAATGACATTCATTTTGCCCATACTGGGTCATTACTATCAAATGTGATCTAGACCAGTGGTTCTCATGTTCGGCCACCAACAGTTTTATAGTAAATATTGACATTAAAAGAAATGAATTTGTAAAATCATTATTATTTTAAAACTGATTGAATAAATCTGACTTATCCAGTATCTAGTCTAGTTTAAGTAAAGGAACATTTTAATAATAACACTGTTCAAAAATTTTGGTCGGAGTTATACGTTGACTATGAATTAAGTCAGTATAAAAAAATAACAACAATTGCTTTATTAATTTTATCGATTTTACCTACAACTGTATATTATAAAAGATTATTCAGTGTAATGCATTTTATAAAAAATAAATATCGAAACTATTTTTATCATATTGGTGCGGCCACAGTGAAATTTCACGTGAGAACCACTGATGTAGACTGTCTAATTCGAAACTGAGCCATCTAATCGAATCTATAAAAGTCATCACAAAAGCAATAAGATATATTGGACACGGGACCTTGTACAAGTAAAAGTAAATAAGCACAGTTTGATTCAACAATTGTCACAAAACTCCATGACACACTTAAGTACCGGGCAAAGAACAATGCAAGTAAGTAATAAGTTATCCTCCGGTTAATGTATTTGTCGCATTTCAAGAAGATATTACTCCGCGATCGCACCTGTGTTTCGCGCTTTTAATTACATCCCTGCGTCAAAACTGTTTGATGTTGATGAAGATGATATTGCACAGGTGGATGGGTTGCTTAGATAAAGAAGTCTCGATAAGGCTCGTAAAGCGTTTGAGATTCGTGAGTGAGCGCGTGCCCATAGACCGTCAAAACAATAAAATTGCCATGCGGAGCTCACTCATTTGCAATTTGCAGGGCTAAACTCGGAAATTAAGTATTTTTATAATTGATAAAAGAAATACAAGTCATGGTATTTAAATACCTACACGCTACACATACGTAGTTTGTGTACAAAGGAATCTAAATTACTCAGACTTTGAAGTTATGCCGAATCGCCCCACTCGAAATAAACATCGAAATGAACGTTTTTGTACAGGAAAACATGATCACAATTTTCGAATTAGTACGCGAACGATTATAAACAATGTCGATCATATCTTCTATCGGAGACACCTACGATGTATAGCCTATATGCAATACACATATCACTCGATTCACACGGTACTTGTTTTACACGGATTGAAAAAGAATTTGAACCAGTTACATTTACAACTAAAATCATCCACAAATGAATCGAATTGGGAAGAAAAATAGGGAATCATTTTGTATAAAATGTATCAAATGTTGAACGGGTCCTTCGATTACAACGTGACATTAATCAATGCTTGGCTCAATATGATGAGGTCCATATAGATCTAACTAGAAATTCGAAGCAAATGTTGTTGATGAATTTTATTACCAAATCTCCTCGAGGTGTAAATGTTTCTACTTCAAGCATCGACTTGATACAAATAATTTCGAGTGATGAAAGTGACTTTGAACCAGTCACAAAGAAGAAATTGACAGTGATTTGTGATAGTGATGAATGATAAAAATTTCACCAACAGTTGCAATAACTTTTTTATGAATCTTTTGGATTTAATTTTTTTGTTCCTCTATATATGCTTTATGTGTATTTGACTAATAAAAGCTTATGTATATTTATAATTTTGTTTTATTTATGTATTTTAGAAAACAACCAAATTATGCGTTTTTTGTGTACTTTTCGATTTACACAGTTTTACATTTAAAAATATACAAGTTCGATTTACACGTTTTTCTCAGGAACCTATTTACCGTGTAAATCGAGGGATATGTGTATAATAAACACGCTTTAAATTAATCCAATCTGAAGCATTTAGACGCTTAATAGTAACATCTTAATATAAAGGGTTTTCTACGAGAAGAGTTTTTTTACTCAGTTGGTCAACCGTTCTTGTAAAATAAACCAAGAGAGTAAGAAGTAAACAGATATGAGCTAGGACAGGGTCAGTGGTTAGCTACCGACTTTTAATTCAAGAAGGTGAGCCAAATGAACGAATCTTTTCGAACAACTCGCTGCCGCCAATCGACTCATTTAAGAAGTCACGTATTTTATAGATCAGTAGTCCATTTAGAAGTGAGAGTCCCGTAGTATGCTCAATATCGAATATTATTGACTTTTTCATGGAGTAAAAAGTATATTTTACTATTTGAGTGAACCTTGATCGTTTAAATCAGCCACTGCGCTACGTCATCCACCTGTCTCGCTCGACTCCAAACTTGAGATACTCTATCTTTCAACCGAATTTTGAGGTGTTTGGAGTCTCACATGTCCATGCGTAATATGTAACATGCCCAGCACTGCAAATGCAATCTTTTACATTATTTGTTATTATTCTGATAAAAATGGAAGAATCAATGTGATCTGCTTCCACAAATTAACGCAAAGAATTGAGAGCTGTCACATGAATTGTGTTGCTGTTGTAAGAACTATGTATGGTTTTCAGTTATTCCAAGATTCATATACAATGTCACATGTTATTCAGCATTTTATTAAATCAACAATTTTCTCAATAAAAATAATTTCCGAATGTGACTTTAAAGATTTGCCTCTGTTATTAGTTTTGCAAAGAAGAGTTAAGATTACAATATTGGGACAATGCTCCCACTTGCGTGAAATCTTGCCTTTTTAGGTGACTTGATAGTAAGTCGACGGAACTCATTAACCACCAAGTTGTTAGCTCAACCGAAAACCGTCTACGCTAAATGTTAATATGCTTGTTGTGTATGTCAAATGGTATACCGAGAGAAAGTTTAGTTTGCGAATTGTGTTCGTAATCCATAGTAAAATTAAAGCCATTGAATTTCATCAGAATTTATCGTCATATATTTTAAAATATACAAAATATAATCATTTATTTGTACTCGTTTTATAAAGTATTTGTGTGCGCGTTCTATACAAATGTATGAGTGTGTGAGTAAAGTGTATGAATATAATTATAATGCATATAGTGTCAAGAATCGGACTCACTGTGGATTGCTCAGCTCTGTAGTGACCGACGTCTGTCGGCAACTATAGGAAAATAGTACAATAAACAATTTAATACATAAGAGACGAAGGAGACATCTGTTGCCAACGCATCATATATAAACGTTCCGTTAATTTTATATTTTAAAAAATCCTCAAAAGACAGCAGTATATCAAAGCCTGTCAGCAAAATAAGAGATCGTTAAATATGAACGCATTCTATTAAAAAATTGGATTTAATTAGATATTCTAAAATATTAAAAATTAAAGTGTATGTTTACAATGTTAACTACAAAAATACCCCTGTATGTTTCTGCGATCAATAATTTTTTTGCATAATGATTAGTGGTCAGACATCAATAAAACCCCTCACTCGGCCCCGTATCTTATGACTAATCGGGTAGTGGAAAATTTTAAATCTATCTACTTAATACAAAAACAACAAAATATGTATGTATTCGAGGATGGGTAGAATTTGATAAAATCAATTACATATTTAATGTTGTAATAAGTTATCTATGGTTTTTTTAAATTTTATATTTAAATTTCGAATTATTATGGCAGATATTTATTATTGCCAGTCATGGAAACGAATTTAAATACCAAATTTTGGCTTATAGGATGAACTTACTCATAATATGGATATTATTTTCGCTAGATTGGCCACGAAATATTAAGCGAAGAATACATTTTTTTTGCAACATTGTGCATGTATCATAGTAATGAAGAAAACGAATTCATTATCAAGAAGGAAGACGTTCCGATCACTACCGCATAACCAGCACAGAGTGGTCAAACTAACAATCCAAAGTAATTTACCTGCAATTAGAATGTTTTGAATAGTGATCGTAAACGTCGTGCATGCGAATGCCATTCTCATGGACTAGCAAAGGATGCCGCTTCAGTAACATATCAAATTAAATATTTTTATAATCGTATTACACGATGTGTTTACTGAGCTGAATTTTAAAACAAGCGAAGTCAGTCACGTTCCTTAAATTGTTCTGAAGGCAGCAGAAACTTGATGAGGTATCCAGTTCCAAAAACCGTCATATTAATACCATGATGAAAAAATTGCAATGTATTTTAGTTCTACAAAATTTATTAGATTTATAGTTGATAGCTATTTTGGCCTACACCCTCATCGTAACTAATAGTTCTATAGAACTATCAACAATCAATGTCACCACCATCAAGAGAGCTCTACGCATCAAGCACCTATAAGAAACCGTGTAAATTCTAATTCAACATATAAAACCTTTCATTATTAACACGTTTTAAAAAAAATGTGAAAAATTGTAATTGACATCTACGACATTGCTGAAATATCTTCCTTTTGAAGTCCGGTGGAAATTATTTTTAAAAATTTTTTCAGCTAAAAAATCGTAACTTTTTACCGATCAATCGCGTTGATTTCACACATGTCTTACCCAGTGTCAACACTAAACTGCGCGGCCTTGCAAAACTTTTAGTCCCAGCGTATTCTTTTTGGATTGACAGCTATTCCAAAATAATATTTGAATGAATTTTCGTGATTCACGTAATTATTTTTATTAAGATTATGGAATAATCTGTTGATTTCAAAGATTCAAAAAAGTCAATTTGTAATCAAATAATTGAATAATTTAATGAAAACTTAACCATAAATATAATATTCGAAGAACATCGATATTGACAGACCGCTTAGAAATTGAATTAATTTAATTTATAAGCAATTAATTAATTTGACACAGTTATTGTCGTTTTCAGTAATATTGATCTCCTATGATGAATGAATATATTAGGTAACTGACAGACATAACAAATTGATGTTTATATAAACGTTAAATTTATGCCGAGCATTTGTTGGTTCGGTCCGAGCAACCTTTCGATTTTCCGTCCAGAGTCACTGACCTTAGTGAGAAAATTCATCATATCAATTAGTTCACCAAAATAACCGTTGTATTATATAATGTCTTATGATTATGCAGAATCCCACTGCTTGGTAGAAAACGAGTTGAAGTTTTTTAGGTTTATCTGGAGCATAGTTATGTATCTAAGCAGTACACAGTATTTTGATATCTAATCTATACAACTAATGAAAATTAAAACAAATGGCAGATTGAAATTTTTCCAGCTTTATTACTAAAATAACAATTTTAAATTTGGATTAAATTGTCTTTAGATACTAGTTCGTCAACCCATACATTAATATATTTTATATGTATTTGATTATTCAAAAATTACTGATTCTGCAATATATATATATTATTACTTATATAAGTTTTCTCAAAAAACGATAATCGATTTTGGAAATGTGTGCCTTGAGAAATGTTTAGATAAAAGCATTTGAATTAAACTGAATGAGGAATTTTCAATGACCTGATATATGGCAATAAAATATTGTATATCATGATTTGAAGACTTAATGCAGGCTCTGCGATTGTTTTAAAATTCTCAGAATATTTGTCAATTTATGTAGGATAGAATAATTTGCTTTCTAATGCTGAGTTAAATTGAAAGAGAAGTAATCGTTCGTCTAAACTTCTATAGAATTTGATTTGATTTGTTATCTACAATATATTCACATATGAAATATTTTCCCAATATCTTGCCAAAAATATTGTCTAATTTAATTAAATTCTTACAATTGAACATTGATGTGTGTAGCGTATAATTTTCTTTGCCATTTTACTTATATTATAAACTAAATGTCCCTCTTATTATTATTCACAATTTTTGCTATTTTTCATACATACTAGATGGCGTTGTTTTTTATTTTAATGTTGCGTATAATTAGGAAAACTTAAGCAACTCCCATACTAGTTAATTTTGTTGACATTAGATGTCGTCAATTATATATAAAAATACCACACGTACGATGTAGATGGAATATAATTATATCATATACGTTTTGAGAAAAGCTAGGCCAATTCACAGAGACCTTAAAATATATTCAATTCATGACCACGTTCAGAAGCTGTCGACAAAATTCTACAGTGACTGTAAAGACCACACAAGTCCGACAATAAAATCATGTCACCCTCCGAATACACAAGACCCCGTCACGTCTAAAACTGAAACCCCTTAGATCTCCCCCCACTTCTTGCCACAGACCCCCCCTTCTAGCTCTTTGGCAGTCGTCAACGGTTCTGGGCAGCAGAAGAAAGTAGACCACAACAACCCGAGAACTTCCAGAACGTCTAGGGCAATTAAGGTTGAGAGTATCACAAATCAGTGTCACCACCATCAAGATCTACATCTTCAACCCACGGACTCTCGGAAAAACGCGAAAAACAACACGACCTGAGATGGAAGGGGAAGGAAGGTACTGGCCCCTAGCCCGCCATTATAGTGCAACTTCACCAGCAGCAGAAAAGCTAGATGTTAGATCGTTATTATTTATATAAGTGTTATCCATTAGCGTATCGGCTTTAATCACTAGGCATTGGTCCGATCGTAATCATATTATCAATTGAGAATTGTATCAATTGATAGCTTTGGTTGCCCCATTAGATCATGTCTTCTTGTAGACTGATAGTATCAGTTATATTTTCAAAATAACCTGTATCTGAATATAAAAACATCTATCATTTATATATGTACAAAGTTTGCATCTGTATATTGATGAATCCGAAGAAGGTTTAACATAAATCAAAAAAGGATTTGGGGGAAAATACAGTAAATACGGAGATTTTCGAGTGAGAATTTTTTATGTACCATATGAAGAACAATTATCGAATTCAGATAATTGACAGTTCATTATGGCAGCTAAAGTTACAATGAAAAACATTTATGCGTCACATTCTCACGAAAAACTACCAAAATCATACCACTGGTTTGTTTACCATCGCTGTTGTAACAGTTTCTTGCAGGTTGGTATCTAAGGAGAATATATTAAAAGTTATTTACAATTCTTGACTCAGAGAATCTTTATTTATCTTTTGACTCCCTGCTGTTGGCCATAACCATTAACGAGGGCGACAAAGTGTGTCGAAAAGTTTGCCTACGTGCACTGCATTGTTTCAATTAAATAAGTATTAATTAACTTATTCAGTGCCATGGTGGTATATCATTTGCAAGAGTAACATTATCAAATGAGGGTATTTTAAAGACAATCGGTATTGCCAGTGGCAGGAAAATTACTATCCCTGCAAGTACAATTTATCCAGGATTTGATTTCGTGATAAAAAAAAACAATTTTTATCGATTAAAGATTTTGGATTCAATTGAGCAATTGAGTAAGGAAATGAAATTTTGAATTTTAAATAATCAAAAAGCTTGACATCTGCTGATATTGACGACTTATAATATTTTCAATAAACTGAAAATCGTCAACTTGATGATAAACATAATTTATGTCAAGCAAGATTCAAAAAAAAAAACATCGGACCCATTATACTGGTCGCCAACCAACGATCGGTGAGAAAATTTTGGTCGTCATTGAATGTTGCAATAATGTTAGAGAACCCAAGAATCCATATATTATGTATATTGAATACATGGTGTAGCAATTATTAAAATACTTAATATGTTTTAATTGGACGATTATAAATAAAGTATCACCGTAAAAAACTTTAATTTTATATAATTTGACATGCTGACCACCGCTGATCAAATACATTTACAAAGATTGTAAAGTGATCAATATATCTTAGAACTGTCCATCTACAATTCAATCTGAAGAAATTGTTTCTATTGTAATTTTATTAGAAACAATTTCTGTGGGTTGTAAATAAAGCAAGAAACCATTTTCGAGTACCCATATAATAGTTTTAATTATCTCCATATGTGAAATAGACTATTTCACCATCAACTCACTAAAATATAAAATGGTTGTACCTATAAATATGTATTAGATCTTATGAGAATAATTATTCAACGTTATCATAGCTAACTAACTTTCAAAATAAACATCGCGTGGAAAACTATACATTGCCCAAAGAAAATACTCGTTCAAGATGTTCACGCGTTTTGAAAGGAAAATGTAATGCTGAGAATTGTTCTGATCTGCATCAATATGTATATTTTATAGACGTGTACATACACACGTATATATATCAATTTATCTATGCAGCGTTCCGCCTTTCTTACTTACGAATGTAAAAAAGAAACATGATTTCCACTCAATAAATAAATCACATTCACATGCTGTTATCTTAATAAATTTATTTGCGGTGTAGTACGCAATTAGCAACGCATAAACTGTATTTATTTGCAAGAGAACGTCAAAATGGCGGTGATAACTTCGAAGATATAGATTGGTTACATTGACATACGCCAGAGGTCGTACAATCGGTGTAAAAAGTATAAATTAAATTCTTGGGGATAAATGAAGACTTGATAAACATAAATCGAAAGACACTTACGAAATTGTTTTGTTTTCCTCACACCTGTCTTTGAAACCACGAAAATAATTTCCATATCCGTCAAAAGAAAAAGATTGGAATGCAATTTGAGAGGTACACAGAATCTTTAAATGACCTGGTTGATTGTCCGAAATAAGAAACCATATACATTTAAATCACCATTTACACCAAAGTAGGAACCGTGTGATTTATAATAGTGTAATTGAGGGAGTGAATCTCATACAAAATTAATGATTTGGAAAATCATGAATTAATGAAAATGAAAATTATGAATTTTCCGCGAAAAATGCAAAACTAAAATTATTCTTAGTTTTGACAAAAATATAAGTGGACGAAATATTTAGTTACAAGATGATAAAATGCGTAGCTCGGTGCATACAGTCGCCCGGCTGTGCGTGCATAGACTGGCACGTCTTGAATACACAGACGCTAGCCAACATTTGACCGTATACGGTGCAATTGGGGGATTTACGGCGAAAAATTCAAGCCAGAAAAAAAAGAATTTTAGCAAAAGATCGCAGTTGAAGTTAAAGTGACCTAACACTAAGGACAATGACATCTATCAATAGCAATAAAAACATATTGGAAGTTACAAAAAAATTCACAACATGTTTTTAATCGTCCTGTTGAAAGATTTTTTTACGGCATATTTGGTGTCAGTGGCTTCCTTTAGTGTCGACTTATTTTAATATAAATTCAAAGCGATTATTGAATTAAATATTACTGAATTATTCTTAAATTTTCTATTTTCAAATAGTATAAAATTATGGGGTGTCGCAACTTATAATTAAAAATACACTAAACACGTCTCGTGATTAACCCAAATACAAAAATTTGGGTTAATCAAGTGACTCGGAAATTTAACCCTTTTAAAATTATAAGTCCATCTGATTACTAGCAGTAAAGCTTTTACTACTATATCACAAAGGTTTACATCAATATCATATGTATTGTATATATATTTTTAAATGAATTGAAGAGGCATCTTTAGTTATATTGCGAGTTGATTATTTAACAATGTAATAGTGATGATTAAACTCACTACTTAGTAATAAAATAAAAAAGTTTTTTTTAATATGCAATAATTCATTTTTATGTGGAACCTAATTTATCGGAAGCGGTAGACCTCAACATGTTCTGAATCATAGCATTAATAAAAATAAAAGCCCAAGTAGTGCTCGACTTACGAGAGGTTTCCATTTCGCCACGTTTGTTGTAAGTCGAATTTTGTACAGAAAGTAGTCAGAAATAATTTACATATACATAAAAGTAGATTCCGTTATTTAAGTAAATAATTATATATTTATTACTTATGATATAATATAATAATTAATCCAGAAAGACGACAATTTCTTTTAGTATGCTTTACTAACATCTAAGATTTTTTCTAGTTTCCTTGCAACCCATGTTTTTAAGAACTTATGTTTTAATTTTTTCAAAAGTTATATAAATTCGCGAATACAATATTTACATATTATTTAAGAGGATTTTTCAATTTTTCATTCCAGTTTTTTATATTTACAAAATATATATATTCTGTTTTTTTTTTATTAAACAACTCATTATTACGTTTATACAAAATCAAATATAATACTTATAAGTACTTTAAAGTTTTATGAATGTGTATTGTTTTAGAGTATGTTTTTTTTTGTTGTATTTATTAATATTGTAACCAATATATGAACATATTTTATTATTCGCAATGCAATAGAAAGATCACATAAAAAATAGGTTTCAAAAATTAATATTAGTTATGACAAAAAAATAAATAAAAACTGTTGTTATTTTGGCAAAAATGCTTGGGACTTTTCGCATATAACAGGCAAAATACGATGGATAGTAATGGGTTACATACATTGATTTATTTGTACCATTTTTATGTTTAAATGTAGGGAGACGATCCCATAAATGTAAAGGATAGCATGATATATTGTTTAGAGAGAAATGTGGCTTAAATTTTAACATCCATCATTTTTTTTTTTGATATTTGTTTTAGTCGCAAGTGAGAATTGTCGCAAATATGAAGTAATCGTAATCCAGAACGGATAATACATATCTGTCAAAATGAAACATAAATAAAATATTTTCTAATACAATTTACCTTCACTTTAGCTCGTAGTTGATTTTTACTTTAATTGATTTCTTGTCGTTACTGATACAGAAACGATTGTTTCTTTAACCGGCTAACTGCCGGCAGGTACATTTATGGCGGTACCCAGTACGCCGCGAATTTTACGACAAAAATAAAACCTTCTAAACATATCGTTATTGAAAGTATAATAAAGTTTATTTATGAAACTTACCAAATAAACGAAGAGCGCGCCAATCGTCACTATGTGTTCAATATATTTGTACATTTTAAATAATTGTTTTTCTTTAGTAAAAGCCCATTTAAAACGGTGCGTCTTAAGACGTAATTTTTGTATGAGCGGCGCTCCGTTCACAGAAAATTAATTTAATCGGTTAACTGCCAAAAGCGTCTTAAGACGCTTTTGGCAGTTAACCGATTAAAACTAAATTTTATTCAATTCAACAGTTACTATTTTTTAATTTTTGATTTACAGAACAATTTTATTTAGATTTTTCTTTGTTGTATTCTTCATGTATCTTTTATTGTAATATTACATTGAGTACGCAAAGAATGTCGGATTTTGAATTCCAATAACAAATGTTTTCTGTGTTCACACTTTTGATGAAATTAACGACCATTTACAACGTAATATCGGCATTTTTCCTGTGAAAATTTACCACGCCATTAGTTCCGCTTCTCGGCTGAGGTATTTCCTCCATCGTCTGTTTATACATCAATATCTCACGAGATAGTTCATTGGCTTCGAAACTTGTCTTAAGTACTGTCACTACTAAGATGATTGCATTGTTTTATCTCACTGTTATTTAACCTTGGATGTAGGTTCTGATTGAGTTAACATTAACTTGCATTATTACTAGATAAAAAGAAACACAATAATATATTCTGTAAAGTTTGTCAAATACGAATAATTTTCTTTACGTGCCTTTCCTATGGCTGTGAAATAATATATATATGACAAACAATTAAAAAATAACTATATTTCATTTCGTCTAAAACAATGTATCATACATACTTTTTGAAAAAAATGAGTTTCAAAAAACGCAACTAAATTTTTTTGGGAATTCAAATAATTTGCTTGGAGGTCATTTAATGGAGGAATTTCGAAATGTTTTTTTTTTGTTATTATTTCACAGAGTGAAATACATTTTTTGATGTTGAATCTTGGATTTTGAAGAAGTTTTAGGTCAATGGTAAGCTCTACTGGTTTCACATTTCGCCATCTTCTGGCATTCTATTATTTTTAAAATAATATAATATTTTTGCTTCCATCTTCTTAGGTTTAGCACTTAAAGATGTAAATAAATTTATAGCTGACTAAATAAATATACAAAGTTGCTATGGAGTAATGCAGATTTTTTCTTTTTGTATTTTTTATTTTAAAATATCTTTTTGCTTTAGAAAAAAATATATTCGAAATTCCATGCCGCCAAAATATAACAAATGAAATTTTGGTTGTGTTAATTATTTGTCTTAAAACATATTTTTTTTGTATTACCAGAACACAAAAGCATACTCAAATTCAAATGGAAATCTAATAATCAATAATTTCAAAGAAAAAAAATACAATCTACCAAAAGAAGTGATTTATACATTACTAATACTGTAATAGAAACGTATTTACTTTGAGTAGTGTAGATGTAATCCATATATTGTTAACTATTTTATTCAGAAATATAATAATATAATGTTTTGGATTTAGAATGTACATTAGTCCGCTTACTGTACCTCAGTTGGTTGACTACAAATAAACGAAATTATAATTAGCATTTAATAACGAGTCTAATAATAAAAGTCCAGCGATTGATTAATTGGCTACAGTGTAAAATGGTGATACAGTTAATTATGTATTTTGCTTTAATTTTTGAACCCCGCCGTTTCACAGGCCTACATACTTTTCGAAGCATCACTTCCCTGGCCGCAGACTTATATTCATTGGCCTGCAGCTTCCAAGCCTCCTATTGGTCGACCGCAGTTACCTGAGCCTCGCTAGCAACTTCAGGCAGTTCCGTCCCGCGTATTCAACTGTCAGTCAGTCTTAGAGCGCCGCGAGTAGGTAGTGCAACGTTTGCTTCAACCCCTGTTCAAAAAAAAAATAAAAAACAAATCGTAAAAAAATACTATTCGTTCTTCACTACTCGTGCCATTTTGACATATTCCGCTCCTAAATTGGTAGCATTTTCTTTTGTCAATCTTTGTCTTATAGAAGGATAAAAATACTGGGTATATTTTATTCCGATCTATTTTACTCGATTGTGTATCAACCATTTTTTGCAAAGTCGTGTTTTTTTGACATAACAATCGGTACTTTGGAGTCTAGTCTGATAGTCAATGGTGTGCTGCATTAGTTTTTCACAGGTTTATCCGAGGATATTGTGAATTTGTGATTGTAATCTGTTGCCGATTGTCTTGCCCGTGTTCTCTACGTCGAAGGTAGGTGTAAATTGTTTTTTGTGCTATTTTGCCGTTATTTGTGAGAATTTTGATCTGAAACAACGATGCCGTGCGGCGTGATTTAGATGAAATTGTATGCCTTGTTTATGTTGTGATGTTTTAATTTAGTCTTGTTGAAATAATAAAGCTTAGATACAGATCGATTTGAGACGGCCGCCCCGCACGCCCGGGGTTGAGCCGGGTTTATGGAACACACCCTCTCAGACGGTAGGCAGTGCTGTGTCTCTATTCGTTTCTGTCTGTGACACATAATATTGCGAATTTTTCAATACAGCTCCCAGACTACGGAAATAAGTATTCATGCCGAAAGTGCGATATTAAATAGATTCAATACGAAACGAATATGTATATAATATAATGTAAGATTTTTATAAAAAAAATGATTAGTATTTTTGTGTTGGCAGACTACAAAAAAAACATCATTTTCTTTCAAAAAAATGGCAATATCTGAATCACTGATACTTTGTTACCCTGTAAACAAAATAGACAAAAAAGGATATTCAAATAATGATAGTTTGTTACCTAGTTAACGATTCACAATCAATGATCGTTGAACTGTAACTAAAATGAACAAATTTATCTATTCATAAGATTTAATATGATTTTTTGAACGTTTAACATACAATATACGTTTCAACGATCGAAATAGAACTAATAATTTCGCAAATAATCCAAAAATGATTGACATTATGTAGAAGGCTACCAACATTATAACTATATAGTTTTAATAATATCCCACATTACTGTCAATTTTAACACCCTGTGGCCCAAATTATTAATGATATAAATAAAACTATATTCAGTAGAAGAATCTTGATTTTTTTTATTTATCCAGACAGTTTTGTAGCATAAATATAGACTTTAAAGTTATAAGACGTCACATATTCTGGAATATTGTACATCCGTGTAATAATTTAATAGAAATTGGATAAAAATATCCAAACACAAAAACTACCGAAATTCATGCACGAGATAGCTATGGTCCTCAAATAAGATGTATTTGGACTATAGTGGATATTTTTTAAATCGAAAATAATGATACTTATTCATTATTAAAAAATAAAACGCTTGAAATGTGTATTAATATATGAAATTATAGTGATGTTTTAACCGAATCTTGTTATTATTAGTAATCTTTTTTCGAATCGGATAAAATATATACACATATATAATTTACAAGTATTTATTTTATTTTCCCGTTGATGTGTTAATGTGATTCGAGATCGACCGATTTGATTCGGCACCCGCGTTTAATAATGATAATTTATGATCATCGATCATAATATAACGTCATTATGGACAAAAAAATATTATATGCATATTAGATTGAAATCTAACAGAAGTAGTCCATCGAGTTTAATTATCGTACGCCATTCGAAATGATAGTAATAATTACTGCGATGCTTTCGTATGATTGGATTCACGTATAAAATTTGTCCGGGCATTCGGAATAGTGGCTTAATTAAATGTAGCAACTGTTCTGAAATGAATATTAAAAAATGAATTGCGGTAAAAACTGAATATAAAGAGCAAGGAAACTAGTTAACGTTTAGTTTTCATCGCCATATAGTACTTACAAATTTGAGAAAAATCTTAATTCTTAACAGTAGAGAGTTTTACCACTTTCAGAGGTTCGATGGAAAAAATATTTTTTACTTAAAGAGATTCAAGAAATATCAGCAATATAATCAGAAATGTTGACGTGGGAGGTCTGAGGAGTGCAGGGGTAGAGAACAAAGGACGGATGTGGGTAGAGAAGTGTCATCCTGCCAAGGTTGAAATGTAAGGTGGATCCAGCGAAAGGATTTCAATACTACGAATAAAAAATCCTGTCTACGATCAGGGAGACGTGGATTGCCGTAAATCTACAGCGCCATCTTCTCAATGCGGAGTCAGCCAAATTCTCTAAAATATTTTGTATAAATGTGATTTTAAAAAGTCGCTTTAAAGTTTTACGTAGAAAATGATATTTTTTTTATAAAATGATAAAACATATACTCGATATATATTTTTTCATTAATACTTTAAGACGTGCTCCCTTTTTTTAATAAATCATAGAATACCTATTTTCGATTGATTCGGCGGTAACTTTCTGAGTCTAAAGATGCTTCTTATAAAAGCGAAACGCGTGTCATGTATAGTTAAAAAAATAAATTGAATGAAAAAGTAATCAATTTGAATACTAAATTGAATCACATATCTAATA
Source organism: Himalopsyche japonica (assembly GCA_028555115.1). NCBI lineage: Eukaryota > Metazoa > Arthropoda > Insecta > Trichoptera > Rhyacophilidae > Himalopsyche > Himalopsyche japonica. Next base: position 1,304,518 of record JAHFWJ010000446.1, on the reverse strand, counting down.
ATTTAATAAACTATTTATATGGATCATGTATAATAGGTAACAAAAATATTAGTGTCGTATTGTTAATTGAGATCGATCTTGTATTAAGTTAGTAAAAATCTAGAGTTTATTGTGGAATCGATCTGTGTTATTTTTAGGGCAATGCTTTCTTAAGTTTCCTACTAAATCTAAAAATATAAACAACAAAAAATAAGTTGAAAACTAAAAAAATGCGGTTCCCAGTTTGGGAAGCACGGATTCAGGGCTTTAGAAGCTGTGCAGTAAAGTAAATTTACGATTCGTTGAATCAAATATTTATTTGAGATCTTTGGGCATGGATGTTAAGTATATTTGCCTCCAGAGTTTGTCCAAAACAAAAAAAAACTTGTCTCAGCTACTATAGAGTGTGAGACAATATTTTTATTATTTTATTTATCATACATAAAAAAATATTTTTAAAATCCGCTTCCCATGTCCAATTTGTTCCTTAATTCGGAATGGAATACCGAATATGTTTGTCTTATCATTAAAAAAAAAGAATCATCTATTCTGGCAATGTATAATAGTTATCGTGGCGATTTTATAACAGAGTTCTAAAAATTACGAATTCCATTCCAAAAATTTTGAATATAAAAATACAGAATTATGTATATACAGTATACCGACAGTCTCGGGAATGTTTCCTTTCCAGAGTTGAGTTGAAAATTTTTCATGCGATCTTTAAAATAATCAAATATCCGACACTAGAGCTAGAGCAGTCCTGAAAAATATTTACTGTATATTTTTATAATACAATATAATTAGTTTTAAAAATCGCCTTGCGAATACTTGTATAAAAATGAAATATTTACTTGAATTCAGTTGTAAAATTTACAACACTGCATCAAGTTCGCGGCCAATTTCAGTATGACATTTAATCAATTTTGTACATACGTATTTATATTTCGCGTCATTTTAAACAATGTCAACTTTTGTACTATGCATTTTTGTAATTGATTACACAGTTTTGGTGAAAGTACCAACAAAGCGTTTGTGTGCAAAATATTAACACGTTTCGAAATATATGATTCTAATGTTAAATATTCATTGAATTAATCAGTACACTCGATCGCGTTGATTAATTATCATTTAATGCTAGGGAAATAATTACAATCTTAACCAAACTGGCAATTGACTGATTGATTTAACAATATCGTTTCATTATTTTATAATAAAATCTCCATGGGTTAATTTTTGCACTATCAAGCCATAATAAAATTTCGAAGTAAATGTGAGTGTAGATTTGAATTGTGACTCTAAATTCTCTGCTTTTATGGATACGACTAATATTATTTTTTTTCTCTCGTTCATAAATGCAAACTTGTGGATGGATATAATTATTATTTTCAAAATTTACAGTCGCAATTATTTACATCGACTGATTTATAGTCCTTAGTGTAATACATTATACTTATTGGACTTCCTAATATAAATAATAACCCTAATAATGATAATAAATCAACAGAAGACAGATTGACAGATTTCAAGAACTGTCAGTTTATTTTCATATTAATTTATAGACACTTTCTTGAGTTATACTTACGGGCTGTAAATAATTCGTGTTCAGCATAATAATTAGTATCAATTGACGACACTTCGGGGCCGCATTAAGGCAATAATAATAATCAATAAAAATTAAATAAACATATTTAATGAGCTAATAGTAGTTAGTTACTGTTGTCAAGAAGAGATAATGCATGACATATACCCATGCCAAGTATCTCAAATATTTAATATGAATTTTATTTTGGATTTACCGGGATTTAAGCTTTTACTGCTAGTCTACTGATTTATCATGCGATCATGTCATTTACAACTAAATCAGGACCCACGTAAGTAAATTTGAAACAGTATGATATCGCCCGTCGCCAACTAATCGATATTGTGTCAACGTGTCAATCGATATATAGATACAGTGATGCGTGTTTCAGATTGTATTCATTTGCTTTCAGTAATTTGTTCATATCTAGCACTTAATAAATAAGATATTTTATTATAGATTGATGAAAATTTGCAATCATTTTTTTTTTAATCAAGATGCAGATCGGCTTAATGCACCGCAATCGCCTAGAATTTTAAATTTGATTATAATTTATATATTTTTAATTGCTCAATATTGTTTTTGGTGATTCATAATCTTCACAAGCTTTTTTTGCTTTAACATATCATTTTTTCATAACATAATTAGTAGCATTAGTTTGTTCTGATGAAGCCCTCGAAACGCGACAGACGTGAGTTTACACCGATTACCTCAATATGCATACAATATGTTTTGTAATTAGTAAAAAATACAACATATTTTCTTGATTGAATTGATATTTACTTGGTAGAACTCCATTATAACACTGTGAAAAATAAATTGCTATTTTTTCACATATTTTCTATTATATAAATTCATTCGTCCGCAATCTATGAATTGATAGAAACTATGCAACTATAAGATAAAGTGTTTTTTATTTGTTCGAAAAATCTTGTTTTTAAATGTATCATTTCGGCCCTGGATATATTTTGCATCTCTTCATTATTTACGTTGCATTTTAGCATTCGTTTGGCGACTTTAGTCGATGCCGTGGATGCGTTGCGGCGTTTGTCACGTCCTTGAAAATATCCTTTGCTTCATGATGCTCACAAATTGATTAGGCGAATGCTAAACCTGCTCGCTATGCGTCACAACAACGAAATGCTAATTCAATTATTTTTATTGGATTCGTGACGACTCCCTTTGACATCTTTCACTTTTTTTTTTTTTACTTTCAACAGCTATTTTTCCGTACTCGGTATTGACACGTTAGAAGTTGCGTTCATAGAAGGCGTTGTTTCTATTTGCTTTAATTGCATTATTTTTCCAGCTTTAATCATCCACGGTTCATTGATTATTAACCCTTTGAGGAGTATGGCCGTACATGTACGTCCAAATATTGTGTTGTCTTTTATAAATTGCAAGTTCCGTATTTTTTGTTGAATAATTATAATTTCTTCAGATATTCATGCTGCACATATGTGTCAATAATATTAAGCAGTCCGATTTACATTTTTTATTTGTTTCAAATTAATAAAAGAATTTAACGAAAAAAAAAATTCAAAGAAATTACACTTTTAATCATGTATCATAAAATGTACTGTCTGTTCAACCGCTTTCTTTCTAGGAATCAGTGTCAATATCGAACTATGTTTACTCAGACTGCAATTATTTTTTTAGGCTCAAACGAAAGTAATTGTTTCTAGAAAATTCATAGCGAATAAATTTATTTACATTTATTACTATGCATTTCTCAATTGTACAATTTTATTTACTACGTGATGTAATAATAAATATTCTTCCTAGATTGAACCACAAAAAAACCGCATAATTTATATGAAGTGTAAAAAAAGATATTTTTAATAAACCAAAAAACTTATTTCGTAAAAAAAAATAACTCACTACTCAACGGGTCAACAGAATTATACGTAGTGCTTTCGATGTACAAATTTAAAAAAAAGGGTTTGTTAGTGTGTGTGTGTATTTGTATATCTCCTATCTGCTGTATTATATATACCTATCTTCGTTTATCCGGTATTACAGTTAAAACATTACAGCGCGCCAATTCATACAAATTTAAATACTCTAAACTGAACAATCGTATATTAATTATGAATTAAACGATAATCCCGCGTAGAATGCCTGTTACGAACGTATAAGGAAAGTAGAGCTTTCATTTAATGACAGTGATGTATTATGGTAAATTTCCATAGCGATACTTGCAACTTGCAATCAGTTGTGATTCAGAGCAAATCTTTCCAGACTTGGCTGTCTGTCTAAACCACTTAACAAAATGGTAATTTAGATTGTTTTTTTTTTCTATTTTGATACATTTCACTTATATGCAAATAATTCCTGTTATAAAATTTCGCATACTGGTCGATTGCGTTCTTCGAAGCGTGTAATATACGAGAACTCTTTCTATTTTTACTTCAATCGGAAATCTTTGTAAAGTTGCAGTCGAATATCATTGTTAGTTGTTTTTAGTAGTATTTTTTGCTGAATAAATTACTTTACTTTGTTTTATCCTCGATGTCAATATAACAATGGTTTTTGTATCGTTTCATTATTATTTATCTGTCTAATAAACGGGATTTTCTTGTACGAAAACTTCTATTGAGTTAAGTTTCATTATCGATGTATTCAACTAAAGTAATCATTTACGATACCGACTGAGGGTGCTTGATGGAATATCAACATCAAATTTTAACTGTTGAAATTTTTATAGTTCTACATTTTATGACACTCACGACACGGGTTTTGGCATTTGTCAACGTCAGGCATCTATCATACGGATGCAATAGAACAGACATAGTCAACGGTTTGCATCGGTCATATGCAAGCGGAATTATACAGGAAAACAAATCAATAATCCAAATTTAAAGTAATCATTCTTATATTTTATTTATTTGCTTTTTTTTTCAATTATTTGAAAAAATTAAATTAAAAAATATTTATAAACACGATCAATAAATTCTGTAAAAATATTTTGTTACGATGAATAAATTTGAACACTTCGCTTCCCCAATAAAAATAATATCCTGAGAAAATCTGTTATAGCAAAGAACTATTACATATATTATGTGTATACTATTTTGAAGGTTCATCATTTATTGAAAATATTATTCCTGATAAAATGATGATAAATTGTTGTTTACTCTAAATATCAAAGACGTGTTTTATTTATTTTTCTACCTTTAGGTCATCTATGATGAATAAAAAGATATTGTCAATTAAAATAATGATTTAATAACGCGCGTTTTAGATGACAACGAGATGGGTATTATATTTTGAAGTGTCGTTGATGGAAAATGGTCACAGTGCGTGCTCCTTCGAAGAATTGCGTTTTTAATGGCGCCCGGATTTTGCGATGATGCATTTTAAATATATGCACATCTTGCTTATAAATTTTGCTGGACGTTTAAAAATGCTATTTGAAGTCCTTTGAAGTCACCTCGTGAATATTCACCAGACGTATTAAACATGTCTGCAAATGCAGATGCATTGGGGAATTTTATTTTTGGCGCAACTGTCTGCGAGTTATAACAGAAAAAAACTCGATAAACTGCAGTCGTGTATTAATTTTGGTAACTTTTTTGTTCATGAGATAGAATATATCAGTAAATTATCGTTTAATATAAAACTTAGTCTACTGGCCTATCTTTTCGTGGCTAAAGATGTAAATAAAAATACACAATGTATTTTTTTTATATGATTATATTATAATGAAAAAATATTAGCTGTACTACAAGACGAAAAAGTATGGATATTTAAAAAAAATATATCTCCAATGAAGTTTGTTCACAATGACTTTACTTAATATTATTTTCGACTTAAATGTTTTTTACGCTTAAAATTTATTTCTGTACAGTTTACAGTTTTTAAAGTGACATTTTGAGCACTATATTTTGGTCATTACGCATGCGCCATTTCTAACTAATGATACACATAATAAAATGAAAAATGGTACTAGAAAAGGAATATAAGTTAATTATTCGATTTCCCTTTGTCTCGTTTTAGATAAAATATGATAGTATCAGGAGTTGGGCAAAAATAATTGAAGTCTAACATCCATTCTTTTGGAGAGAAGTATTTTATATAAACCATTTTAAAAATACACGTATTAGAGCGTCCGTTCAATGATTGTAATTATTTAACTAGTAATCGAAGTTTCAATAACAGAACACGGCGAAATATTTTAAATTTTGTATGAGATACAACTAAAATACAACGCAATTAATTTTTCCTCTTGTCCGTATTGTTTACTATTAAAGATTCAACATCGCGTTCAAATGATATAACCAATATACCACAATACTTAATTTTTAAAACTTAGAATCTTTCATCGGAGTGAATACAGTTTTTTTTTTAGTTACAGTTAGCTTTTCCAAGATTATTAATTTGTTTTATTGAATTATTACGATGGTTTTCCGTTACTTTTTAATTGAAGTCGGCGTGCTACTTTATATACATATTCATTTATTTATTTAATACGCATTTATGAATCGTTCTGATTGTTTTAATCGTCAATTAAACAGTTCGTTTTGAGTAATTTCACGAATAATAATTGATGAAGATTTTTCTTTCACATTGCACGCACGCTTCAACATGATCGTGTTCGTAATTAATTGGGCGACTTGTTGAATCGATTTCGTCGCGGACTTGATTTTATAAATATATCGTTAGTAGCAAAACAATGGCTTTTGGTAAATGATCCGCTATTTTGCGTTTATAACACCTTAACTGTCGTATCGAAATACTCAAAAAATGCTGACTCTAAATCAATTTCAAATGTTTCTTTTATACTAAAGCAAACCGAATTTATTATTTAATACCAGTGGCGGCTCGTGGATAAGATATCTGAGGGTACTGCGGTTGATCAGAAATAATAAAACAAAAAATATTTCGTTGTTATTTTATTATTAAAATGAAACATTGTACATATATATTTTTATTTCAATATAATTGATACCATAATTCTGTTAAATAATATGCTTATGTTAAAGAAAGTGTGATATTTTACACAATTTTTAGTAACATTTTCATAATATATTTACGTTCAGAACAGGTTTTGCTCATTGCGAGCATTATCAATTGTTTCCGATAACAATATATATTGTGGAAATAATTTTGTAGAACTAAAGTACATTTATCTTTTTTTCACCGTGTTGTACTTGGTGTTTTTTTATTATTTAAATTTATTTTAAATAATAAAATCTATCACACGTGAGCAAAAGAATTTACTGCATTCAACCACTGACCATCCGTTCTGTTGCATCCTTGTGATAGAATGCTTTAAGATGCCGAATGGCGAAACCCAGGTCGTTAGTGACAAAACATGTAAAATTGTACAGAGTTGTAAAAATTAAAATTAAAAAAATATTTACTTGGTGTGTGAGCGATTCGCATCATACGCAAATATGTATGCACCACAGCAGTTTTTACATCGGATGTTTTGTAGGAAGAAGCATTATCACAGATGAATATTTAATATAAATTTGGACGATTGGCAATTCCATTCCGATCGTGCTGACCTTCAGCGTACGGAGGAAGAAGAACCTATAGTCATGTTAATTGTTTCTAATTTGGAACGTGGAAGATGACCGTTGAGACATTCGACCGTAGATACGGAACATGTTATGAATGAGAATTGTTTTTTTTTTAATTGGCTATATGATAACCAATTTAACACCAGTACACCACACAGTACAGTGTACACCAGTCAATGATTCTCTCTATTAATTTTTAATATTAATTGACGTTGTTGCAGTAAATCAAAATAAGTTTCCTTAAAGCAATAGTCACGAATAGCTACCTATCTATAGCTATATTATCGCAGTGATTGTCAACCGATTCACAATGAAATATATTCTTAATAAAAAAATGGATTTAATATGCTATCAGGAAACACAATTGTTATGTATTGTAAGTCAATGATAATTATTCATTAACGGTTATTATTATGATATTGTAAAAAAAATTTTTTGTTCAGAGCCGATTTCGCTGACAAAGTATTTTTATCAATGGCAAAGGAAATTCCTTTATCATCATTTAATTTATATGTAGTTCTTTCGTACAAATTTGACTTTTTCCTTTTTTGAACGTTTTGATTCATATTTTCATAATTTATGATATCGACTGAAAGTTCTTGATGGAATTTTAATATCAAATTTGAATTTTGACTATTTTTCAATGAATTTGAACTAGGTCAGTTCTGTTGCATCCGTGTGATAGAATGCCTGAAGATGCCGAAAGGCGAAACCCGGGTCGTTAGTGACAAAACATGTCGAATCGTACAAAGTTGCAACAATTCAAATTTCATATTTTCATGTTTCATTTTCTACTTCAGTTTACATTTATTAAGGTTTGCAAGTTGGTCATAATGTTTTCAATAAAAAAAATAATTTATATTAAACGTTACTTAATTTATAGAAATCTCGTTCAGTTTTGCAGTCGATTTGTTAATTCTCCTCGATGTTTGTTCTTCGCTTGGAAAATCAAGGCTTTGAGTACTTGAATGGAAAGTCAAAAGCATATTTTTTTTATTTTTTATATATTTAAAGTTCTGTGAGTTTGCGCGTTTGAAAACTTCTCATGCTCTCCTATTTCATTCTTCTTTAATTAAAATAAAACGGACATTAGTATAAAATTATAGAAGTATTGATACGCAATACATAAAAACTCTGTTTTTTTATTTTGCATTTTGAATTACGGTGGAAATCTAATACGTTTATCTTTAGATATAAAAAGAAGAAATCAGCTAACTGGTTTTGGCAGACTAAATGATTTTCTGAGCATACTCACGTCCAAGCCAAATGTATTCATCTTAAGAACTATTGTGAAATAGTTTTTTCACGAGAATAACAGAATCCTTATTCTGTTCTTATACGATAAAATAAGTTCATAGAAATGCTAAACCAGGTGGTTTCCTTGTTGGATTTTTAAATTGTTAAATTAAAGATAAATTCAAAACGCTGCTATTGTAAAAGGTTTGACATAGCTGTAATTAGGCGTTGGTACGTAATGTATTATGATTCGCACGGTGCTAGCGATAATTTAGCCATTCAAAGCCAGCAGTCTGTATCCGCCGACGACTTGAAATTCCCGAGCAAAACCGGAAACAGAATCGTCTGAATCGAATTGCCACGCAAAAACTACAAATCATCCTCTCTAGGAACAATGTCGTTGCAGAGGTGACGTATCGAATAACATTACCTCCAGTAAGTAGTCAGGTTGTACATGATATTGTTATTTACTTGACGTATTCACACGTCATGCATTTGATCACAGGAAGAAGTCCTTAAAGCCACTTGTAAAATAATGATTCTACCTTATGATTTATGTGGTGTTAATCGTGAATTCATGGCGGCATTGCATTATAACACGGTGAAAAAATAGCAATGTATTTTAGTCCTACAAAATATTTTTCTATAGGATATAGTTGATAGCTATTTCGGCTCAAGCCATCGTCAAAACTAAACTAGATGGAACCGAAAAAGCTATCAACTATGTCTTATAAAAAAAATTGTAGAACTAAAATACATACCTTTTTTTTTCACCGTGTTATAATGGAGTTCTATCAAGTAAATGCCAACATCAGTTAAAAATGTTAGCGATGATCGAAACCGGGTTTGTTCACATTAAAAAATACATTTTGAAACTAATTGCATATCAATTTAAAGGCTAGCGTTTTTTTAATTGTCTTTTTTCGTTCAGGGCTTTGATATTATTTTCATATTTATTATTAGAATTTTAGAAAACACCACTCCTGCGATGTTACGTTGTCAATCACACGAGAATATAGGGAAAAGACGTGTTGGTGGTATATTGGAATCGTAACCCCGGATGTTAATCAATACAATGCTATCTATTCAGACTTCTGTTTTGTATACTTAAAATAAACAAACATAGCCATGAAAACGATCAACCTTTGGTAGTAAGTTTGTCTTGACAAAACAAGAATGCGATGATATTACGGGAAGACTGGACGAGAAAACAAGATCGACTTGATATGAATGTATGTATGTGCCTGAATACTTCAGTTGCAGTTAGCGCTTACCCGGTAACTCGAGTCGTAGAGTGCACTCAACTGGTCAAAAGCACCGCAAGGTTAATTACTAAACACATTTGCTGGACTAGTTAAAAATTCAACATTTTCAACATGCTTGCTGCCGAGAGGGAAGTTATATTATGATATTCATTGATTTAATTTGAAGTTTTCTTCATATAACACCATTATTATAATTAAAAATATCGAAACATTTTCGTCTTAATTATTGTGAGCATAAATCAGTCACAAATGTGAAAAGATTTATGTTCACTCATCTGTTATCAGCGTAGTTAGAAAATTTCAATATTGACGCACTATTTTAATTTTAACAACTGGCAATATTATTAAAGTAATACTTTTGTGAAGTATGATACTCACCATGGATTTAAAGGGTTAAAAAAAATCCGGGGCCTGATAAATTCTGATAACACATTAGCGCCCCGCTTTGAGTACATTTGACTGTGAAATGAATTCAAACAAAGAGTTGGATGAACACTGTTCAAACGATGGCTTAATGCCGAAATAACTATCACCCATTTAACATATTTTTTTCAGATCAAATACAATTCAAATACATACAAGGATTATTATAATTGGGGGTTAACCTAAAAACAATATTTCCATACAAAAATAGAATAATTTTATTTACTGTCACATGGTTAAATAGGGGTGATAATATAATATAAGAACCGTAAATTGATTACAGAGGGAAATTATATTTATTTTAGAATGAAGACTTAATACGCAATTATAATATATAAAACGACAATATTACCTTCGTTATGGATATTGATCATCCTACTAAATTTGTGACGTACTTTGTTTGTTTGCGAAGTATCCGAGTCCTTCATCACATACCAAAAACTACATGTTAGAAACTAACGTTTTTTTAAACCAATTATAGTATAACGGCGAAACTTCCATACCTTATGAACACAATTTTGTTAAATTCCGTTCACATAATAAATTTCTGGCCGATAGTTTAATCTCCTAGCCACGTTGTCGTGGAAGTCATTGAATAGGACGTACTTATGTGCTGTACCGTGAAATGCAGCTGTCCTATCATCTTTGTTAGTTTTATAATCTCTAAAAGCTCAGATAATCTCTCTTACAAAAAACCTTGCCTACATTTTATCCTCTATAAAAGAGTGAGTCACACAACTGGATAAAGAAGCGAGTAAGTCTCTTCTTGAATTTTTATAGTTCTACCATCTGTCTGCGAGCGGACTGTTATAATCAAACCGAAAATAGTATAGACAGACAAACAGGTCACATTATTTGAGGAGATCGATTGTTTTGTGATTTTTTTTTGTGTCTGGCCCGGTGCAACACCCAGTGAATGAATATTCCATTATAATTATAAAACAATAACTAAATTGGATGACAATATAAATTAAATACCAAAAACTTATTACGGATGCCATATTCTTCAACGGCTCATTAACAGGAAGGCGCAAATAGGGCGTGAGTTTTCTGAAGTACGAATAACTACACAAATACCAATTTTTTTAAGCATGTCTTCTCTTTAAGTGAACAAAAATTATGTTGAAAACGATTTAGTGACATCTTGCGACCCTACAACTGCAAAGCTCTACTATATGTGTAGAGTATTAATTTCCAAGGAACAAATAATAATGAGGTAGTGTTTGAAGCATCATAAATGAATAATACTTGGAAGAAGTTTTGAAATAGACACTTAGAACCTTGCAGTTCTCATATGGCAATCTGTTAGTTAATGAAATCTATATTTCAGTAATTAAGTTTAATTGTACTATTCTCATTTTAAGGTGGACACTATCGCTTACTTCTTAATAGAAAAGCATTATATTTAAATAATAAAACACAATCTTCCGTACAATTTTCAAAATGTTATATTTTTAAGACCAGGGCCGGTTTCGCTCATCGCGAGCATTATCCTGATTAAAAAAAAGAATCCTAGAAATAGTAGTACACACTGTGTTTTTATTATGTAAATATAAATGCTATACTTTTTCGAATATTTTAAGTCATAATTTATCGTGCGATGAAAAATATCAATGCATTTTAGTTCTTAAAAGTTCATAAGATATATATTTGATAGCTATTTCGGCTTACGCCTTCATCGGATCCAGATAGATAATTTTGATGAGAGCGTAAGCCGACATAGCTATTAACTTTATATCTTATAAACTTTGTAGAACTAAAATACATTTTTTTTCACCGTGTTATAATGGAGTCCGACTAAGTAAATGTCAATTCAATCAGAAATATAATTCATCAAATATTTCAAAATCAATAACGCAAGCTATAATTATAGCCCTTTATTATTACTTTTGTGCCTTTTGTCGAGTGATCGGTGTCTTTAACTTTGAAAAGTTTCTTAAATTCATTTTTCAAAACACTTATGGTTTTTTTGAAAGATTAGTCCAATACTGAAAACGGGGCGTAGCGGAGCAATTATTTAACCTGAATATACTCAAACTTTTTCTTAATCGAGACGTTTTGATAGAATATGTAGGCAACAATATACTAAACTGTACTATAACATTTACAACAAAGTAAAAATAGCTCAACAAAAATAAATCTATCGAAATTTTTAATGATGATAAATGAGTGTGATTTTATGTGTCGATCTTATAGACGATCGGGTGGTATAATTGCTAAATTCAGAAAATACTCCTGGGCCGCATGTAGCTCGTAAGCCTCACGTTCAGTATGCTTGATCTGAACACTAATCCTGCTGTAGCCATATCCTGTTATCTTGAACTTAGCAAAATTTTCCTAAAAATATTCAAAATAAATTAAGATTAAGATTTTAATGATTAACGCATATATTACTTTGAAATCGCTCAATTTATACCTATATTAATAAAATTTAATGTTGTTCTCATCAACGTTTTGCTAAGTTTCCACATCGTTTTTAGACTGTGTACTTCGCAGCGTATCATCCTTAATGGCGTTTCAAAACTTTGTACCATAATTTGTATAAACATTAAGAATGTTAAAATGTCAGAATTGACGAAGTATATAACAAAAGTTTGAGGGACCATGTCTTAAATTAAAAATGCTAGTATAGTATTTGATCCCGAAAACGAAGCTCTCAAAAAGTGACTTGAAAAGTGATTTTTTTATTAACAAATAATGTTGAAAATCTCCGTAAAGATTTTATCATTTTACTTAGTCCATTACCAATTTCAGATATTTCAGGAAATCCAGGATAAAACTTAAAAAACTGACAGGATCCGTGGTTCAAAAATATGGCTTGACATTGACCATTAATCCATTTGACGTGTTGACAAGCCTTTTCGTACCGTCGTAAATTCAATTTAAACTCTATCTATAATGTGGCACCAACAAGAATTCACATCTTTTCCGGAAGATTTTCATTCAAGTAGTTTATTTTAGTCCCGCAATTCATTAAAATTTCTCACTCGTCGTTTCAGCAAAGTATGTAATTTGTCAAGGAACAAAGTTATCTTCGTACTGCGTTCGGCTTATAAATTGTTCATGCCCCGCGCAATCTCTTCAACGTGAGTTACTCTTGCATTCCGACTTAAGTAGTCTCAGACTTGCCTTTTATTATTTTTACCTAAGATGGCGCTTGAGTCATTGCCTTTATTGGATTTTTCATGAGCATTTTAAATGTTGCGAGCTCATGAACAGTCTTGCCAACACCTAAGGCTTGACCCCACAGTACATTATAAAGCAGAGCTCTGAACCGGTGGCTCGGAAAAGTCCTGCCAGACTCTACGGCAGTGTTTCTCAATCTTTTTTGGCCTGTGGCCCCTTTTGAGATTTTGATTTGGCCAACTCTATTTGTTCGAAAAAAAATACATATTAAAAATCAAACTTTATTTCAAAATACCAAAATATATTTTTTCTGTGGCCTCCTTGAAGATTCTGTGGGCCCCAGGGGGCCATATAGCCCCAGGTTGAGAAGCAATGCTCTACGGCACAGGTACAAAACTTTTTTTTATTTCTAACTGATATTAGTGTTTATTGAGTTTTACTTAGTTTTCTGATAACTTAGTTGCTACAAATGGCGCAGGTGACAGAAGATTTTTGTTTGAAATATCCCTTATGAATATTTTTTTAATGTAGCGACCTCATTATATAATGGCTATATTACCTGCCTTTACTGACTTCGTTTTATATTATTATAAAAGTATTAAAAGATTTTTTTGTAAAATTTAGAAGATTTATTAAGATTTTTCACTACACACAATATTTAAAAGTGTATACTGTAAATTATGCAATATGAAGCTTGCTTTCCCATCCACTATTACAATATAGAGAATCAAGTGGCTTTTCGTATTGACTTTATAATAATTTTCAGTTTTGTTCCGATTTAATTCAATACTAGTATATCTAACTTAAAAATGAGCCGAGAGTTTTATGCTACTTCAATAATGTAATAAAAGGTAGTGCAATGTAAAAAGATTGTGATTCTTTGATATAAAGTGAAGAATTTCAATAACTTAGCACTGTAGAAAAATTGTCTTGAGACCCTGTGTTTCTTAATCTTTTTTTAAGCAGTACAATAACTTAACATATTCCAACAGACGGTGGAGGTTTTTTTCGTAGTTATATCGCACAGAGTAATCAATTGTGAAGTTCGCAAAGCATGTTACATTTTTATTTACGTATATTAAGGGTCCATAAAAAGTTCATCAATACTTTGCTAGTATAAATGCAATATATATTTGCATAAAAAATTTAATGGTCATTTAAAAATGAGAGTGACTCTTAATTGAAAATTGTGTTGTATGCTAAGTACCTCTATTAATAAATTCTACAGTTTTGTTTGTTAAAAGGTCCTACAATATAAATGTGTTACAAATGTTTTTATTAAATTTATTCTTGAATCGACAACTTTGCATTTTTGGCTGTATTAATCTAATATAAATATATATATATGATAATGTTGTGACCAAGATAGGTTTAATTTCGAAAATCATTGTTTTGACGCTGTTAAAATTTAGTATTCATTTAAAGCGTTCATTTTGGCGTGCCGCCTAATAGCCCTCGTCTGGTAAATTAAGGGAGGGTTGATATTTCGCTGAAATATTCAAGGTTATATCTCGAAATTTCACAGCCCCCTTTCGGTACAAGCTTCCCAATCCCCCCTTGCGTTCCCACTTTGACCCCTACACAATGGTTTCACAGGGGGTGTTTCGGCTCGGCAACAATCGACAGCAAGGTGCTTCCGAAGTATGTTGCTAGGTGATAGGGCAAAGTGTACCCGCACCGTGTTTTAATTTAGGGCTCAGTCAAAAGTTTTGACATCCGGCACCTTTCCAACGTTTCAATCAAAATATTATAATATTTTTTCAAATGAAATCAACTCGTAAGAAACTTAAACGTCCCTTTAATTTATGTCCAGTTATTTATTAATGCATAAACATAAATTTTATTCGACAAAACTGCAAATGTTGTAACCCAGCAATTTACAGTGTTGCTTACAATCTATTACTATTTTTCGAACGATGTTGTTATATTTGCACAATTTGTTGCGTGATATTTTTTCATCATACATCAACTCTTTTACTGCTACTGTCTCGATCGATGAGACGGTTGATTTAAGTGCGTTGACACTAAAAAATATATGAAAGATTACTGTTAAAATTTTCGATATAAAACTAATATTTGTATTGAAATTTTCCTAATAATGTTCACTTTTTGGCTAGCATATACAGTACTAAATTAGTTGACGAAATATCCTTCACATGATTCAGCAGAGAATATGCCATAATCATTTTTGTCCATTTCATAAAACTGCGTCAAATAATCGGTTTGTGTCTCTAATATATATTGGATGTATTCATATGCTGGTTGATACCGACCCAGATCATATTAATTAAAAATAAACTATCACAAATTGCATCTAATTTCAATAACTATTATATTGGTAATTTTATAAAGTTATTTCAAATATACAAAAAAAAATATATTCTTATTTCGAGAGTAAAGGTTTTCAGCTGTTAGCTGTCAATATGAAGGGAAATTCAATATCAGATTTCATGTATAATATTATATTATACGCCAGTTTTATCGAATTGTGAAAAAATCACGTGTCATGTAAAAATGCAGATTCGAGATTTACTATCTTTTCATGATTTCGCACTCAAAATGATTTGTGTTGACTTTTAATAAAATTACTCTATTGACTGCCCATTAATTTCAAGAAGATGTGTTCTTCGTAAACATCGCGGTAGATATTCCCCTCTCGTTATCATTCAAGCAAAAGTCATTCAGCAATAATTTATCCATGCATAGATAGGTAATAAAATAAGTTGCAGTTGTACAGGACTTAGAAGTAGTTGTAAACATAACAGCTGTTAGCTTCATTAGATTTTACAGTATTATAATGTTGTACGATAAAGTCGCTTTATAGACTATGTATTTGTGTGTATAAAAACAGCATAAGGTGTAATAGATATATGACCATGAATAATGTTGAATTTTCTTCAAAATACGTTAAATTACTTCTTAAAAAATCGTGCGACACGAGATTGGTTAGCTTACTTTTAGTCCAGTCAAAGTCCCATTTTTCTATATTCACTTAATTAGTGCGGTTTAATAATATTAATTTCTCAAGGAAAAGCTTCACTTTTCGGTTTGGCCATACTGCTTTGTTTCAACAATTTTTTTAAAACTACAGTTTTATTTTAGTTTGATATCAAAATATTCTCATTTTTGCAGAATTTACTTTTCTGTCGTAACGTAATATCGCATGCTCAACTTTAACCCTTATCACTCCGTTGGCGCCGCTTCAGCGACATAGAGAATATTTAAACAACTCCGATGGCGCCGTAGCAGCGCCATAAACAATAGGAATAAGTTTTATGACTCACAAGATAAAAAAAGTCCCATCGCAGGTATAAACATTTTTTTTTTCAGAATTTTTCAAAATACTTCATACCAAATAAAAACATTTGTGTGGATGAATCAGTTGTAAAATTTAAAGGGAAAATATGTTTTATAACATTTAAAAGATAGATAAAAGTAAGAGAAAGATAAAAGAGTGGTAATAATGCTGAGTACCTCTGCAAACGCTGGAACTACATCCATAAGAAGAAGAGCAAAGGGTGGTGGAGAGATCATGAAAGATAAACCAAACGTTGTCCTCAATTATACTAAATCCATGTGTGGGGTTGATCGTGCAGATCAGTATGCATCCTCGTATTGCTTCTTAAGAAAATCGTTGAAATGGTGGCGAAAACTCTTCTTTTGGGGAATGGAGATGTGTTCAGTTAACTCGTATATTTTATATAAAGCAAAGAAGAAAAAGAATAATGAAAAACCTATGAGCCAATTAAAATTTATCAAAACTTTAGTGGATCAATTAGTGGGTGACTACAAAGGTCTCCGAAAAAGGCCATCTATTTCCGCTCCATCAAGGAACAGACTTGATGGAAAACTTCCTATTTTAAGGAAAGGTCCAAAGAGGGACTGTGTGGTCTGTTCAAATAGGGCAGTGAAAGGTGGCAGACGTGAAACCAGCGAATTCTGCGACACGTGTCCAAACAAACCACATATGCATTTAGGAGATTGTTTTGAAAAATACCACACATTAAATAATTATAAAATTTAGTGTCTTGCACCATTTTTTTAATAACAAATTTAAATGACAATAAATACATATTTCTTAACATAACCACAACTTTTTATTTATTCCAACACTGAAAAATATTTTTTTTCAATTTTTTAAAAGTATACCATTTTTTTCAAATTTTTTTGCATTAAAATGCTTGGATTTTCTAAAATTTTATTTGAAAAATGCCTGGAGTGGTAAGGGTTAATATATTGTTTTTTAAATTGACCAGTGTTCATAGCCAAACTGTGTACCTCAAAGCTGCTTTAGTAATGTCTACTCATTTAAATGTTATTCAATTATTTATTGCAGTTACAGATAAGATATAAGTAGTAACATGTTTGTCTATGTAATCAAGGGTCGCGTTTTGACATAATTCATTCTAAAAACCAATAACATCCATGTACATGTATGTGGATAAAATATTTAAATAAAATTACCTACACTGTTATTTTATATTAATAAGGTACATTTTCCCATTTAATGTATTTTTATTTTGTGTGCCGTGGAACAAATCCCATTTACCAGTGTACCGTGAAGGTGAAAAGTTTGGCAAATACTGACATACATAATAATTTTTGAAAAGTAATAGTACACCATATGTAAATATATTTACACTGTTAAATATGTCGAATCAATAGCTAAAGTGCTTTCACGACGTTTGTTTTACTTATAATTATAAAACTATTGTTGTTAGCAAGTATACATAATTTCACCCTCCCAATATTTCAAATGGAAAAAATTAATAGCTAGATTGTATGACACAAGTAAATTACAACTTTTAGTAACTATTCCACACTATATTTATAAAACATCACACTTTCTTCCGGTTAATGCACAGTTGATTTTTGGGGCGATAGCTTTAACATTTATTCAATGTCGTATAATATAATGCGAGAACGTTTGATGTAGCTCGATGACTAATGGATATTTCTAAATTTCCTGTTCATCACAGTTCCACTTCGATGGCGCACTTACGCGATGTGTCTTATTTTTGAATAGGGGTGGGTACTTCTCATGACTGTACTTCGATGAATCATCTCATCTATACAAAATGTATTCCGTAATGGCTGGGAATCGATTAAATATTGACTATGCATAATTAATTTAGCTAACATCGATTTAGTATCTTTATGTTATAACATCAGGAATATTTTTCCTCTTCGTTATACGACTGCCTGGAATAACTTAATATCAACTGTGATAGGTATGCAAATTTTTGTTATTTTGCCTGTAACTTTATCCTTGTTACGTTACCGTTTTTTGCGCCCATATTTCAATAATATGTGCAAAAATCGTTCTTTTGCGTTTTGACAAAAAGTGTTATTTTTACATATCCCTGAATTAAGATTATACGTAAATAAATTACTTTTTACGCAAGCTTTTTTCAAACATAATTTAAGTTCCGGTTGTAAAGCACACGATATCCTAATTTACCTTTACGTCTCATAAGTTTTTCAACATGGACTTATTATAAATCTGTTGCGTGCGTCCACCCTCGGAGTGTTGTATATCTAGAAATACGATTATATCGCTTGCAACCATTCCTATTTTATTTATTTTGAATTGCTACAACTTTGTAAGATTTCACAAGTTTCGTCACTAACGACCCGGGTTTCGGTGACGTGATAACGTTAGTTCTGTTACATCCGTGTGATAGAATATCTGAAGGGGCCGAAAGGCGAATCCCGGCTCGTTAGTGAAAAAACATGTGGAATCGTGCAAATTTGTAACAATTCAAATTTTATATTGAAATTCCATTAATCACCTTCAGTCGATATCATAAATTATAATATATATAGTTTGGGAAACACGGATTTTAATGAATAAACTAACGTCAACTTGTCGCCGTTGCTTTGGCAAAAAAAACCTTTTTATGTGATGATTTTTTACCTTATCTTAATATTTCTACCTAGATAATCGCTCGCTAGTTCATAGTTGCATTATCCTGTTTCTATATAATATGTTATTATACTGGTCGATATCAGCTTGATTCGCTATATTGATCGAATCGGTCAAATAAATATTTAGTTTCTTTATTGCATGTACATTTACCACATCTATTTATTGTATGTATTCAATTTGTATTCCCCATCTCAGATGCCATGATAAACGTCAGGGCGAAAACACAAAATGCCGATATCAAAGCATCAGATGTTTCTGCGTCCGCCGGGCATTTAGTAACGGGGGTGGCCGAATCGGCGTATCGATCGCCAATCGCAAACGCATTCGTCTGTTCGCTACCCTCGCGGATTTCAGCCACCCTTCAATTTATGACCCTTCAGACTGCGCTTATCAAAATTTTTACACATCGCCGATTTCTACGGGGTGGCATGTACCTGTGAAGAAATATCAATAGGTATTATTAACAATACTTAATATGAAATCTCTGGTTCACGATTTCGTGTTATCGTCTTACTCGGTTGGGTAGACAAGCGTATCAAATATCAAAACGGATACTTTCATAAATTTATTTCTATTTTGATTTGTATCTAAAGACATAGATAATCGATCCTGGAAACGATATCAAATATTATATTAGAAAAGTTTGCTCCTGATTTGGATTACAATATAGACTTTCAACCGGTTGTTTAGGCCCATAAAAATTAACCTAGAAATTTTGATCTTTCGACGCACAGTCGTTCAAAAAATCCCGCTTCTATTTATCATATAAAGATGAAACCCGTCAGTTACACGATATTGTAAAAAATATAATTATTATCTATAAGATATAAGCATATATCATCGATATTTCAAGCCACTAAAAACTGAGTAATAATTAGTATTTAATATGATAAAAGAACGAACGTCTTCTTCTCTAAATAAATTTTTTTCTCGGAATCAAAGTGACCAATATGTTATTTAAAGTATATTTATTTACATTTGTTGACTGTTAGTTCTTGTTGGAAAGACATTATATTTTAAATAATAAAAACACATGTTTCATACTATATCCACAAATTAATATTTTAACGTTCAGGACCGGTTTCACTCATTGCGAGCTGTACCATCTGTATTTTTATTATGAATTTAAAATATATTATTTGTGTTTGCACAATATTAAAAAAACATTTCATAACAATAGAAACTATTGTTGTTTCTATAGAGTAACATCTAACCCTTGAAGGTTACTATAAAAGATTTAAGACAAGAATACAGAATTTAGGAAACCACAAGATTTTTAGTTTACCGTTTTGATTACTGAATCATAAATTGTTTGTAAAATCAACGTATGAAAGATTTCGTTAGTGAATTGTAAATTGGAACCCTTGACTGCATGGCACTTCGAAATCGTAAGACATTTTTCTTATATACGATTATTAAATGTTCAATAGTTCCTTTTTACTTTTACACACAAGCATGTTAATAATGTAATGTATTCTTTAAGGATTTCAAGTAACTGTAGCTGTTTCTATGCATCTAGTTATAAGTGCATCGAGAATCAAAATGGGTTCAGTGTAAATCATTCTGCTCTGTAATGCTGCCGTTTTCGCGAAAACGCCCGACAATAATCTATCTAATCTCTCTAATGCCATCGACCGAAAAGATTTATTGTACAACCATGTTTTGCGCGCAATTTACATTCCACACGTAGACTTATATCATTTCCTCACCAATATCTCGTGGTTCTTCATTATTTATTTCCCGTTTCCGATTTGTACACGTACTGTGGAATTTAGTCTCAGTGCAACGGATAAATTTGTATTTTTATGATGACATTACTTCCGCTAGTCAGGTTGACAAACATGCTATGGCCGATTCGGATAGTTATTTCATTCGATTTAGCGATTGTTAACAATGTGTAAATACCGAAATGTCGCAATAGTAATAATTGAACAACATAATGATAACACTAACCGAAATTTTCTGAAAACGTGTTTATCAAATTTGGTTATTCAATGATTGATTTTTTTTAACTCGTTCCCTGCTGACTAGTTTAAAAGATATTCCAACTCAAAGACTTCAAAAATTTATTGAACAATATTGATTTGAAACAATCTTATTGAATTTGTCAGGACAATACAAATAGTGCATTACTGAAAAATTAGTGAGTACAAGTAGTTTTTAACCACTCATTCATATATTTTCGGGTATCAAATATCAACACAGTAAAATCAGTCGTCTAAATAGTTGAGACGTTAGCAGTCAGGGGTTAATAAATGGTGCTGATTTTTTTATGTAAATTTGAATGTTGAGAAATTAGAGAGATCAAATTTCAAAATTTTATATTACACTGAATACCGAGTTTGGTGATTAAGATTTTTTATCATCCCCCTAATAAATTTCCAAAAAATATGTAATAACAAATTACATATAATATGTTTATAAAGCTTTATTCAAATAAATAAAACTCATCTTTGTATATTGTTAATTAACGACAAATCTAATTTTCGGATCTAATAGCTAACCAAACATGTCTTTACTCTGTATGCAAACACTGTGATTTCAGGGATTAGTGTCTGCCTCAGCTGCTCTCTAGACATTGTAAATAATTGATCAACTTGGCAAGTTTTATTGCACATGTAAAATTAACATGATCAGTGATTCTCAATCGAGCTCTACGATATTATTTAAAGTTTTATGACAGTGTTCAAATATCATTTTATGTTTGATACAGTTTTCTAAATTAAATAAGAATTTCATGGAACAATAACACTTTTTAAAAACGCAACTTTCGTCGTGTTCCCCTCACACAGCCGACTGTTAGTGGACTGTAGCTGTAAGTTATACCTGAATCAACTGTGAAATTAAATTTTATATGAAATAGAAATGGGGAATAATTCAATAAGGTGCCAATCAAGCACGAGCTTTTTTTAAAGTAATAAAAACACCTTTTTTTAGTACTTATTTCCACAATATATTTTATAGCATCAGGTGATAATTCTCGCGATGAACGAAACCGGTCCTGATCAAAAAATATATTGTGGAAATAACTACTAAAAAAATGTCTTTTTATTATTTAAAATATCATGCCTTTCCATCAAGAAGTGACAGTAAACCTAAAAAACGACCTTTATTTTTAAACTGATTCGTATTTCTGCGTAAATTAAACAAACGTGTCACAGTTTAATGAAATCCGGATTCTCCGCTGGTCATTTTTTTTTCATACTAATCGTCGTTGACAAAGCAATATAAAAGTTTCGTGACATATAACTCGGTTTTCAATTCGAATGTTGTTGTTGTTCGAAATCTCTGCCTGATATTGTCAAAAGTCTCGCGATTAACATTTCTCCCAAATTCATTTGTTTTTCGTTCTGAATACTTTTGATAATATTGAGATAACATGCGATTCTCCACGACCTAAATTTTATATAAATATATTTCAAAGATCACAAAATACAGATTGAGTTGTTTGAATTTGTTCGCTCAAGAACGACGCATTTCTTTCCAGTTTAACCACAATTCTAAAACACATCTTGCACCCAAATAATGCAATTATAACTCGAGTGAAAGACGCTTGCGAGACGTAAAATAGAAGCGCGGGCTCAACATTGTACCCCTTAAGCTTGGATGTTTAGATCGTTATCGTTTGAATGTAAACATAATATAGGAAATTGTGGCTTCGCCTGTAGATTGGATGCGGTTTTGGTTGCGTGTTTTTTTTAAGGCTTATGAATTACTTGAGACCAGTCAAACGTTTGACTTCTGTATGAAGTACTTTGTATTATTATTTAGTCGAGAAACTACGATAGTTTGTTGATGCATTTTAACAAAACCCGTCTGGCTGAATCCAATAAACATATTACATATAAATCGTGTACTTTTACAGTATTAAGTAAACTGTATATTTTCGATATAAACCATTCTCCACTCTCATTCTTCATAATTCATAATGAGTTCGTCCTCACAACACACCGATTGCCAGTTGAACGTCCTCACTATTAATTTTATAGTGTGCTTAATATTTTCAATGCTAAATCTAGATAATTCGACTATTGATTGAATTGTCATTTACTTGGTAGAAATCAATTATAACTAACTGATGAGCGTAAGCCGAAATAGCTATCAACTATATATCTTATAAATTTTGTAGAGCTAAAGAACATTGCTATTTTGTCACCGTGTTATAATTCGATTACATATAATTTTAAATGAACCCGTGATTGTGAATCGTTGTATAATTTATTGAATTAAAAATTTCGTCTTTATTATTTGATTTGCCGTTGCTACTTAATGTGAAATACGTTTCGCTTTTTTTGGAGTGAATCGCCAATTTTTAATAATTTCTTATCGTGACTGAAATGTACCAATTATAATTGACTAAAAAAATCATAACTTAATTATTTCCATTTACCCTATATTCAAATGGAGTTCTCCAAATAAAAATAGCTTTTTCGGATTGCTAGATTGTCCAAACATTTTTTTAGTGGATTTTAGTATTTCAACTCTGTATTTACTAACCTAACTTAAATGAGACAATCTCTTTATCGTGAAATTTATTTTAACATCTAAAATGATTTATTTCGGTTTGAATTTTATAGAAAAAAAACAACATAAACGATCAATTAATTCTAACATTAAAAGCGATTAAAACTCAGTTGAAATTCAATTAAAAATATATATTTTTTATATTAGAATTTATATTCGACTTAATATCGAGTATCGAATTCAAATTACTGAATATGACTTCAAGGGGGGAAAATATAGATTGCTTTAAATTCAACACTGCTCACGATAGACATAAGGATTAGGAATTAGAATACGAGATTAATGTATCCACACCGTTATTTAGTTTTTCATATTACATATCAGTATTGGAAATATTAATACCGGTATTACAAAGAAAGCCAATTATAATTAAAATACAAGCATTTTTTGTAAATATCATATCAGTTAACCTGTTAAAACTGTTAGCTCAATATTGTATTTCAAAATATATATTTTATAACCATTTGAGGTTTATTTTACGGTAAATCTTAAATTGACTGTTTATTCGAATTAAATAAAATATATTTGTCTGTATTCGAATCAGTCAATGCATTGTGTTTGCAAATAAGCATGGCTTAAATAATATATCTACACTTTAAGGGATTAAGGCATCCTTACTCAACTTGTGACCCACGTGGGCCACCAAGCTTCTTCACATGTACCCATTTTACACACAAATCGATCTTATTTTAAATATTTTTATGTGCGCGACCCTTTTTTAGAAAAATTTTAGAAAAAACATTCTAATGCAACAGACTCTCTTCACTGAAAATCCAAAGGCTGAACAGACCAAACTAACAAGTGCTCGGCATAATTTTAACCTTTTCACAAACGTTACTTTATCATATTATATTTTTTTGAGTTGACTGCATTAATTTAAATGTATGTATTGCTTAAAAAGTATCCTTTAAGCAATTCTGAAAAGAACGCAAGCGGACTACAAATCGGCCGTATTTTTCATTTTCTTAATCAGTATTTCAATCGAAAAACTCGAATCCCGGATATCCCGGTATTGCACACCCTAAACAGGGTACGTTTGTACAATTTGATTTAATTATCCCATGCTGAGTCAACAGTTGCAGTCCCTAGACAGATTTACCATTTATTGAATTATGAAATTCGACTGGTCATCGTTAGTTTTTGTATGGACAAACCAAACATTACATAGTTCCATTCAGTTAAAATGCCCACAATATCACAACGTCAATTTAATCACAAATCGATCAATGTCATTTTAACTTGTCAAGTATTTAATTGACAGACCCTCCGCTCTAATGCTCGTTTTAATAATTTATTAATTCAGCCATTGCTGACGGACACACTCCATTATTTTATTTTACATTTCTGTTTATATAGTAACAATTTATCAGAGGTGGGAGATTACGACAATCGAATTTATTACAATATTTGGAATATTTTTATTACAAAAGTCATCCAAAATTTTATACAATCTTTAAATCACTTTACACGAGATCTAATCAATTAGAATTTAAAACATAATCGAAATCAATTCGCGGAGAAGCGACATTAAAAAAAAACTCATTTTTAATACCCCAATTTTTAAATATAAAGTATCATATTCTTCTCACTTTTATTCAACTACATCACACAACTCGGCACAACAATACACACAATACACGGTACACAAATATTCTTCAAGTATTTTTTAAGAGGACACGTCTTTTATTACAGAAATCGTAAAAACCTAACTTACCTTATTATATCAAATTAGTAATACATTTAAATTGTTTTTTTTTAATACACTGTAAATACGAACGAATATACTTTCCGCTGTTACATCGTGGCAGGTTTTCAACTCGTTCATCGAAAAAATGACATCCATAAAATATCCTATCCAAGAATTAAAAATTAAAAAATCGTATATTATATAAACGAAAAATTATTCCGAATCAAC
Source organism: Himalopsyche japonica (assembly GCA_028555115.1). NCBI lineage: Eukaryota > Metazoa > Arthropoda > Insecta > Trichoptera > Rhyacophilidae > Himalopsyche > Himalopsyche japonica. Next base: position 1,279,014 of record JAHFWJ010000446.1, on the reverse strand, counting down.
GTTAAATTTATAGCAAACTTTTTATAACGAATTGCGTTGATGATTCAGTAATAGTCTGAATAACTAATAATAATCTTCAATAATATTATATAAATGTCTCAATGCAATCAAAAAACACTTTTCTTACTAAATTGTGTATTGTTTCTAATATATTATCCTTTTCTCTTTTTCAGGTAAGATCGCTTCGAATTCCACACCATGAAAACTGTCAGTATGTAAGCTTTCATAATTGTCATTTATGGATTTAATATATATGTCTACTTTAAAGTATTTTCCTATACTGTGTAGTTAATATAAAAAAACAGATTTTTTTATAGCGAATGAATATTCAAATTGAACCGGACACCTTTAGTACAAGTCTGGAAGGTTTAAACATTGTAACTGTCGACTCGAATTTCGCACTTCATTATCTTTGGAGTATTCAACCGAAATGATGAACTCGAAATGCCCGTATGCTGAAAGACGAAACCCAGGCCGTTAGTTTATAAGTCAATTGAATCAAATAAAGATTTAATTTAATTTATGTTCAATTTATGACTTTGATATGTTATCTTTAAAAATATATCCGTATACATCTCGCTGACTTTCCATAAAGACTGAAAGTGTGGCAAACCCTGTTTTGAATTACTGAAGAGTGTAAGCACTAAATTAAGATTTGCGATTCGTGTAGGCGCATTATGCTCAACCCTGCGCCGCGTTATAATTTCGAACACGGTAAAGGAGGTTTTAAAATAATATTATTTGTACTTGCAGTCAGTTTTAAGTGCATTTAAAAGTAATGACACGAGCCCCCAGACCGTCATGAATGCGCGTTCTATTTCTGTAGATATTTCGGTATTCATTTTACAGCTGGATTTCATCGGCATTCATGATGCTTCACGCCCTGTTTATTTTCGGCTGTCAAACGCGCACTTCTCTGACATTGAAATCAGACGATCCTTTGTAGGACTTCTTAGGGTGTAACAACTCGGCTGGCCTTCGCTGGCGGTTTTATTAATTCCAGGCCGAAATAAATCGATGTATTGAAAGTGTAATAGATTCGGTGGTAACTTTGCGGAAGTTCATTCTTTATATAAATTAATAACTATTTTATTCCTCTTGTGCTGCGAGGTTTGACACGTTTTTTGCTTACTCGTTAACCACGACTATGGTAAGTTCAACGGTGAACGTTTTGGGCTAGGCAAGTTGGTTGAAAAGCTGGATTGCATTTGTGGACACAACCATCAAGACGCTAATGACGTACTGGGTACTATCCTGAGATGAATTCCGGACCTGCAGAGCTGTTTGCTGTGGTCCGTCCTCATACGGGCACAATATGCCACTCTGACTTGATATCAACCAAGGTCAACTTTTAGGCGTTCGATAAATTTCCAACATCATATGAAGAACGAAATATTCCTCATGGTTCTTTAAATACAATGTGGAGTAGATTCAACTCTTTCGCCATGGCGGATTTTTAGTATATATGTAGATACACAGGTTTTTTTCTTGGCTTAATGATCGGTTCGTGAATCTCTGTATCGGGTCAAGTAAATGTGGAGTTGAATCGTATTTTTTTGTATCAGTATTTCATTATGGAAGGCGGCTGTGTAACATATGCATACACATAAAGGGTAGAGGTGGGACAACCAACTAGTCTTCGCAAAACATTGCAGACTACCTGCATCATAGCCGAATTTATCACAAGTATAAAATAAAATATGTAGTATCAAAGATGGAATATTTTTTTAAATCCTAAGACGAGCTACTTTCATTTTTAGATATGTTCCGTCTATATTCACAGTATCTTACGCAGTGTAATGTCACATATATTAATAAAAATACCAGTTTAGATGAATGATCCATATTCAAACGGTTGTCACTCTTTTCATATAACTGTGAGATTTGTTTCATAGTGTTTTTGTTGTTATTGTATTAACAGGTGCTCAAACACCAACCGTTCGTTGAAAACGATCCACACAATACAAGCGGATGTTGGCTTATCGATTTCATTCCGTACGACATTGTTTGTACATACATGAATAGCAATGTCAATGTCAACACGGAAAGTAGCTCGACTATTTGCGAAGAGAACACAATAATATGCGATGCTTTAGGTTCCACAGTAGCAATTTTTTGGGATATATTTTAGTTTAATTGCGATTTACTCGCTTGCTTCCGCACGTATCGCAACAGATCGACCATTGTAAGTTGTCCGTTTAGAGAGGGCGCTAGTATCACGGTAGTAATGCAATCGTACTGCTCTGGGTATAATTACCACCGCGCGATATACTGTTCTAACGGTACTATTATTTTTGAGTGATTTATCGTCTTCATTGAACAATTTAATTTTGCAGAATCACTTCCCAAATATTCTCAGAAATTGTTTTCTAGATACTTGCAATTGCCTGTCATATTCATTTTCACGACATACGTTAACTAAATGCTATATTCTATACATTGACTACTTTAGTTCTAAATTTTACCGATTGCCAAGTTATTACAGGTAGATCGATTCGCACATTTTAAAGTTACCGATGGTTGTAGGACAAAAACGCCGACCGTCCTCGCAGTTTGGCAGTCCAGGATTTACTTTTTTTTGTAGTTCAAATTATAATGTAATTTGCTATCGAATGATAAAAGATTTATATCTTTCTTGGCATAAAGTTAATTGTTTTAATCCGCGGTATTTTTATAGATATTGATTAAAATCATTAAGAACAATTCCTCTGTATAAATCATTTCATTGTCAATGCATTTCAAGCAGTAGTTGTCAAATGCAGACACCGCAGTATTTTGCTGCGGTCGCCAACAGATTCATAGTATATAATATAATGATATTCAAATAAATGTGATTTCAGAAATTAATTTGTAAAATTATTCATATTTTCAAATTGATTGAATACACCTAAATTTACCACCATTTAGTTAGTTGTTTATAAAGAAATAAAAATTATATGCTTAAATAATGTATTTTATTAAATAAACATTAACTAAAAGTTAATCGTTTTTTGATAAATGCAACTGCCATTTTTATCAAATTTTAAAATGAAAATTTGCTGCTGTTGCCACGAGATATTTCCGTAGAGGCTTCTGGTGTTTATAATGCGGTCACATTAAAATTTTACGAAAGAACCATTGATATATAGTCTAAATATTATGATTGACATTTTTTCCATCAATTAAACAATTATGTTTGAATCTTTTATAAATTAAAACTTGTTTTTTTTGATCAACCAAAAAAAAATAATCGAGTGGTAACTTTTCTTATAAAAATATGTCGGTCAAAATTAACGGCAACGTGATTTAACACACTTTAATTATATTAAAGAATGTACAAAAATCCTAACAGTTTATTATGAATAACCCAAATTTTCTCGTACGAATAATATCGTATGTAGGTAACTAACTGTGTACATTGCCAGTATGAAATCATTCAATTTACAAAGCGCCTCATTTGACGGATACTTGATATATTTATACTGCTTACTTATACTGCGCGAGAGTTTTAAAATAATAGAATGTTTTTATATCGCTACGTCATCTTGGAATATGCTATTTTTTTCTTTGTGGGGGTCTATTTGTCGCATGAAACCGAAATTTAGACTATAAACAACCATGCATTGATTTCGAAAATTGTCGAATTTATCTGAAATCTGGTTAATTGTCATCCGACGGTGCATTTTAGTATTTTATTATACATGTAATTGAAATATCGAATAATAAATTAGTCATATTAATCAAATATTTAGACAGAAAATGACGTGGTGGGATATTTGGTCGGTTTCAGAGAAAGGAACGATTCACTGTTTGTATTTATAACTTCTTGTTTGTTTAAGGTTTTTTTTAATACTTTGGTAAAATTTTGAAGATATAGTTGATAGCTATTTTGGCTCACGCCGAGCTATGTTTGAACGTACATTTACTTATCAATATATAGATGTGCTTAAATATTGACCGTAGATGGTTTATTACATAAATTCATTAGCCCCTCGCAATGGTCCGAGGAGCGGCGAAAGACTTATATCATCTCCGGTCAATATTTAAGCTTATGCTGCCTGTTAAGTTTCATTTAAATTATTTTTTTTAGTTTTATTGCTAGCAGGAAATAACCTAGGTTGTTAAAACGGAGGATAGGACGTATTGTGTACCTTTTTTACACAGCTATATATAGATAAGTAAATATGCGTTTAAACATAGTTCTGACGATGGTGTGAGCCGAAATAGCTATCACCTTATCTTATAATAAAAATTGTAGAATTAAATACATTGCTATTTTTTCACCATGTTATAATGGAGTTCCACCAAGTAAATGCCAGTTCAATCAATACATTCTGTTTTTTTATTTAATAAATACAAATATGATGAAACGCTGCATTCTAATGCAACACTTTGGAGAAAAAACCAGTATTGCTCTCGGTAAAAACAAGTCATATTTGGTGGTGATCAAATGAATGGATGTGCTCACTATTACTTGTATATTAAAACGGTACACTTTTTTAATATGGCAATTTAAATATAAATTAAATAAATAACGACCATGATTGATAACAACGGCTATATAATGACTGCCGCTCGAACATTACGCACTCAATATTATTAGTTCCGCGAAATAAAAGTGTACCGCTTAAAATTATTAATTGTATGCCACTTAGTTGCGAACATTCTTGTCAGTTTAAGATTTACAAACGAAAACACAATTAAATTAGCGTGGATGGACGCAAAAAATAACAGAGCGTTTAGTTGATCGTCAATTTATACGAAATGATTATGTTATAGGTCGTTTAGACGTGCGTACTATTATTGTAGTAGGTTTTTCTGAATATTAAATACTGTTATGGGGCTAATGGTTTATTGTTAAGGATGACTGACAATCTTGAGATCCCGCGTGATTTCCTTATCCCTAAATACTATATATAAAATATCGAATTCCAGAATACAGAGGATTAAAATCATATCGAAACACAATTAAATTCAATATTTATCACTTCACGAAAAAGTTCATAATCAAAACGTAATCTTTATTGGCACTTTTATTTTCCTTAGCTCGTTCCCTGCTGAGCATTTTAAAGGATACTCCAACACCTAGACATTAAAAATTTATTGAATAATATTGGTTTGAAACAATCTTATTGAGTTTGATAGGAAAAATGAAGCAATGCGTTAACTTAAAAATTAACGAGTACAAGAAGGTTTTAACCACTGTTAATTCATATATTTTCGGGTATCAACTATCAACAAATCAAAATCAGCCGTCTCAACAGTTGAGACGTTTAGCAGTCAGAGGGCTAAATGTACATAAATATTGTGGCATTCGTTTTATTCTAGTAAAATATTGCACAACCTGTTCGCTCAAAACCGGCACACTATCCGTCATTTTCTGCACGTCGTGTACAAAAAAGATGTTCCGTAGTGCCTTACAGATATGTAGATTGAGAAAAACTCCATTTTTTAATTCAAATAGTCGAGGTAATATACAATATGACAAAATATTTTGTATAAAAGAAGTCAAATAGTTTGTACATATATGAGAAAAATATTATAAAATATAGCACACAAATTAAACATATACTATCGGCTGACATTTATTGCGAGATAAAATGAATCAAGAAATGCAATCGTTTTAAATTGCTGAAACAATCTAAATCTCCACTTGTTTCGTTAACTTCGGCACAGGTTTCCTTGTTATTATTTAAAATTAAGTAGATTTTTCCTTCCTATCACTTCACCCGACTAGTTTTTTTTGTTGTTGTTAAGAATTGAGCACACTTTTTCTTAAATATCAGACGCTAAAAGGCAACGTTTGTTAAAGAGATGTTGAGAAACACCATAAAAACTTTTTGATATCCAATTGCATGAATCTTTATTTTCTTAGTTTTCTTCGAACATTATCGAGAGAACTCTCCTATTGACTTCTGAAGTAGATTTTCTCGAGAGTGATTGAACTCGCGGCAAACTGCGTCCACTTATGTGTGGCTGCGGTTCTCATACTTGTCGATTTTATCGAATGTAAAATAGATAGCTAGTCGATATGACGGGATACGAGCCGATGCTGGACACATCATATGGGAGCGGCAATCAATTCCTGGTGGCTTGAAATCAATCGAATAATCTATTGGACCGATCGGTCACGCCATCGTATCGGCAAACTTCTGGAAACCATTTGTGTCCTCGATTCATTAGTTAACATTTGAAATATCATTTTAATGTGCTAACTGAAAAATTTTCGGTGGATAGGCATGGTATCTTAAATAATAACAATCCATTTTATAGTAGTATATCAAAATATATTTTTTTCCCTCATCGCGAACATTATTGACAAATATGATAAACATTACTAACAAACTTATTTGTATAAAATTTTGAATTAATAATTAGCAATTATACAAAATTAAATTAATCAAGAACTAAGAAAACAATTTAAAAGCAACCATATAATATGTATCCAAATGAAGTAAATTTTATTCGATTCAAATCTTTTAAATGATCACACAACTTTCTTGTCGTCACCATTGTTATATGCGTAAGATTAATGTATCTCTTATATATAATTATTTATACTTTTGAAAAATGATTTTGCCCTTTTTGTGTGTTGCAGAAATTACTGTAACGCCCATATAGCAATTTCTTCACATCTCTTTGTCTACCATTAAATTTTCGTTTAATTACGCACTGTGTTCCATCAAATAGGCTTGTTTGTAACTTAAATTTATCAGTTGATAATGGTCACGATGCTTATTAAATATGTTGTGAAAATATTACTTTTACATGTGTTGTTATAATTTAAAACTTAAAATTATAAATTTATCACTGTAATCTTTGTATCGTGATATACTTCAATTCTCGAGTCACAAAACTTTATGAGAAAAAAACAGGACTAAAATTTTAAATTCAAAAAAGCTTCGAAGAGTTCTTACAGAATATTAATTTGCATATACTGCGCCCACGCTTAAAATATTGCATAATTTTACGTATAAACATTTTTGTAAAGCACACCTTTCAAAACACCGTAAACTTTAAAGTAAAAATTTAAAAAAATATATATCTGATCAAGCTCACTGTATAGTCGCTGCTTGAATCATAATGTGAGAATTTATATTTCCAATATTTCGGAATGATACGTTTTAATTTTAGATTGTATTTCCTTATGAACTTCAACTCTATGGTTTGTGAAGCATATGTAAAAGGTATGTAAACCACTTCCTTTTCTCGTCCATCCGTTCGCTGCATTCTTCGCGTTGAGGTGTTTACCTGCCTCATAAAGCAGTCGACGCGACGATTCGATCGTAGATTGGCTGGAATAAATAATTTAATTACACTATCGTTCATCCGCACGAATAATCAAAAACCATCAAAAGGTATTTGTGTATGACTTTCAGATAATATAGTTTAGTAAATGTAATATTTCGTTCATTCAATCTTAATTTGAAACTTATGGCATTAAAATATCTTCATTACAATTACGACTTTCCGCAGAAACGTAAGGATATCGATATTTTCAATTTGATATTGATATCACCTACCCAACAAAATAAACAATAACACGGTGAAAAAATAGCAATGTATTTTAGTTCTACAAAATTATTTTTAACAAATATAGTTGATAGCTATTTCGGCTCACGCCATCGTCAGATAGCGAAAAAATTCATCGGTAAATTAAAAACTCAATAAACGTAGCTTTCAAGGTCAACAATAACTTAGGCAGACATCTTAAAAATAGTAAAGATAAAATCAATAAACTGGACAGAAGCGGTATTTATAAAATGTCCTGTGGCTCATGTTTATCCGTTTATATCGGACAGACAGGTAGAAGTATATCTACTCGAGCTAAGGAACATGTGAGATCATTCAACAATAAAAAAAACAGATTCACAATTCGCTAATCACGTTATTAATGAATCACATAATATAAATTCAAACTCAGCCCCTAAATGTTTGCATCTTTGTAGTAAAGGTCGGAGAATGACGGCTTTAGAACAGCTAGAAATCAATAGACACCAATTATCACAAAGGATTCTTAACGACCAAACTAACATAATAGTATCGCCACTTGTCCAGCCGTTGCACAAAGGGGTGGTCTGATTTACTTCCAGAAGGATCACTTCCGTCCCACATATAATCTTATTGTCATAGACACCTATTGTTTCGACCGAAATGTAATAATTGACCGTGATCTTGATTGGCCGTGTGTGCGTGTGTGTGTTGTTTATCTGATAATTACTACACAATGCTCTAGCATTTTTTTCACTGTCGTTTATTCAATGGAAATTGTGCTAAAAACAATATTCGTGTACACTGTATGAGTGTACGCTATTAATTTTAGTCTAGTGCGTGGGATTTGTCGGTATCCCATGTTTTTTTTTTAATTTTAAATCGTGTTAACCGCGTAACTTTCAGATAATTCTTTTTAGACATGTTAATAGAAATTATCGCAAAAGGAAAAGGCGGTTTGCTTTTTCCACTTCGAGATATGTTGTTTGATTATCGCAAAGTAAATGAACGGGGAGATTATTAAATATTTAAATGCGCTATTCGATTCCTCTCGTTCCCAAACGGTGGGAAAGGTCTCGGAATTCTTGTTGATGTACGAACTGTGATGGAAAATTTTATGACGAAATTCATTTAAAAATCAATTGCAAATTAATCTATACATCAAATGAAAATGAGATTCTCTCGCAGCATAGTTAGAGCTGAAAACGTGGATGAAAAAATAGGATTTTGGTATATTGAATGATTCAACTAGAAAAAAGTATTGGTCTAAAAAAGTAGTTTTTATCTATTATATCCGCGCTTAATAGGGTTTCCATCAATAAAGTACATTTCTAGGTTATCTTCGTTTTACTTAACTGCCTTTTGAAGGGAGTAGATATGTAATTATTGAGATAGGAGTGCTCTCATTAGCTGATCGGAATTACCTTCGAAATTCAGAACGATCGTAATCGAAACCAACGCAAGTGGGCTTAAGCTACTAAAGATAATAATATTCACTTGATCGCGCTGTTTGTATCACAATAATATACTGACTCTGTCTGCTGTTTTGCTAGCGGGGGATGTGGTTCAAAAAAAGTTTGAGAAACACTAAAAATAAGTAGTTACAATGTCAGCTTTTGTAGATTTAATGCTGACTATAAAACTTTATGTTAAAATTGCGGTATTTTGAGATTAACGATAACTTGTCGCTGCATTTTCAATGTTATTCCACGCTTAACTATTATAAGAGGAATGCGATGAACTTGTGAGATAAAAATACCCACAAAATAAGTAGATCATTTTGACACAAAATATATAGTCTATTCGTGCGATGAAACGATTCATTGGGTGAACGATGATGTTTGAAATGTTTGATTGTTTGATAGTACCATCGCGTTGATCTAATTATTTTTTTTTCAAATCGAATTCGTGCCTCCGCATTTTAATGAAGAAGAATGTTGATTTAACTCTTTTTCGCAGACAAGTCTTTTTATTTCCGCGCAGAGATTCAAATGACGTTGCAATTTAAAGTAACGTGAAAAAAAAATATTACAGAGAAATCAGAAAGCATTATTATACGGTCATCAAAAATTCTAAAATTCACATTTTGCTAACAAAAAAACAACACCAATATTTGAGCGTACTTCCAGTTGAAAGTCAGTATGAAATTAAAACAATTATAGAAATGAAGTTTAATTAAGGATATATTATTTCAAATCGAAATATTGTTTAACTACGAAGTTTACTTAACTTAGATTTACTTTAACGGACTGAGACATAAAGGTTTTTCATTTTAAAACTTTCTTCTGAAATTAAAAATAGTTTTTAAGAAATCAACATAAAAATTTACTAATTTTCTTTAAGAATATATGTTTTCTTAATATTTCTTTAATATGAAATATGTTTTATCCATACAAAATTAAGCGTTTAATTACGAACTTGCGCTAAAAAACTTCTACGCCCTTCCTTCAGAAAACAATAAAAATCGTATCATGTAATCATTTGAATAATTTCGTCTAATAACTTACGCCCGGCGACAAAAGCTTTAACTGTATACATACGAAAGATGACTAATGCAATTAAAGTTGAGCTCTGCGAAGATATTCGGCGTGTAATTATTAATGCTACAGTGCTTATCAATCCAAATACTTGCCGTTCGTCGCTAGTATTCTGGATTTTATAGTTGTAAGGCTTTTGAGTGAAAACGTTTCCGTAATTATCGTCTTAGGCAAAGTAATTATAAAAGCGGTAGTTCATGGTGAAAGTCTGCTATCAAGATCGGAGTAATTTTATACCGTGCATCATAAGACGCCCGTCATTACCGATTACTCTTGCATCACTTCGTCGCCTGCAATTGAAACCCATTATGTTGATTCTGAGCACTTGTCAAACTATTCACAGTCATGTCACCACAAAAAGATTGAGAAACTTTAGGAAACAGTAAAACATCAAAAATAATGTTGTTCAGAGTTCGAAGAATTTCACTTAGATAGGGGGAAATGTATATTTTAAGTGTCTAATAATATCGTTCTTATTAGACACTTAAAATATATATCCACGATTCATGGGATGTTGAAAAATTACTACAATATGAAAAATTAATAAAACTTTGACCTCGCTCATTTGTTGCGTGAAAGTTTTACAACATTAAAATTAATATTATCATAGCAACACAATGGGACAACAATCGGATATTATCACATTCTTCGACTGACTGCACATCCTGTCGTGATATGCGACGAAATATAAAAAGTATCCTCTTCGAAAAAAGCATTATTCGTCATAAAAATACGAACATGTCATTATGTTTGATAATTCATTATTGTTAGAAACGACAAGTAATCTTCGTTTTTCCGTTCACAAAATGTTTAATGACTCTTTTTTCGAAGTTCGCTTTATGTCAAAATTGTGTTGATATCTTCAATGAAGTATTTTTATACTCACTTGGTTTATGTAATCTTTTTGAATTGTTAACAGGCTTGCCAAAATCGACCCACAATCTGATTCCGACTGAAAAATTTACAAATAATACGACTCCGATTATAGCATACGTCAGAGATTCCAACCCCAGGTGAATACTTTCAGTTCCGTTCACCTGACGTTCAACTGATAATTTCTTCGGTTACGGAGCGTCGATTATTCGACGGTCTTCTTTTCTGATCAAAAGACGGGATATCGTTTTTTGATCTTGCGACATTATACTATTTTTGATTCAATTGTAACGTTTATCGTCAATGAGGCACCCGTTTTAACCTGCTCCCTGCTGTGCTGTGTAAAGGCTATTTCAATATTGAATAATTTTGGTGTTAAGAAACCTTATGGAGTTTTTCAGGACCAATCAAACAATGTTTTAATTAAAAATTAGTTCGCATGCGAAAGTTTTAATACTCAACACTGATATGTTTTTGGGTATCAACAAACTACTATAAGTCGTCTCAACTATTGAAACGTAAGTAGTCAAAAGGTTAACGTGCATCCATTTAAAAGGTAGTGTACTGCTATGCTGTACTGCGTTTCGTACACTGAAATTGTATATCAATATCGAAAAAAGATTCCGCAATCAAAGGGTTAACTTATCACTAGTCATTCTTGATAGAGTACACACTTTTTCATCACACGGATACAACAGAACTGACTCGTCAGTTATTGACAAAACGTATAGAATCGCACAAAGATTCAACAATTCAAATTTGATTTATACATATGTCTATATATATAAAAAGAAGTCAAGTTTCTTGGACTCTTCCGCAAACTCAACAACCCTCATTAGCTGTAATAATTTCCACAAAATAATTAAGCATTCAGGCCATATTGACATTTATAAAATCATTTGATTGGATACATTGTGCATATGTTTTATAATGTAGCCGGTCTAAACAGCGGTTAATATTTTATTGCATATTGCAAACTAACAATAAAGTATGTTTATTCGATATTCATAACAGTATACATGTTGCTAACGTTGTATTGTATTTATCAATTGTGTTTTTTTTTTGTTTTGCTCTATGGTCTTTGCTCGCCGGTTAAAGTTTTAAAAATATTTTATCTGCATACTTCATTGAGCATACATATTTCTTCTGAAAATAGCTATTTTATTTTATGGTCAGTCACATCATTTTATTGCCAGATTGCCACCATAATATGATATAATCTATGACCAGTCAGTATTGGCTATTATGTTTTTGTAATGTCTTTTGACGTTGGGTAATAAATTCAATATATTTTGCCATGTGGCTTGGTATAAAGTAATATATTTTCAATATTCATACAGTCGTAAATCGAGTTAAATCGCCGCTGGAATGAGACAAATTTTGGTCTTTTTATCTCCAGTATAATTCACGTAATGTGAATAAAATTAAAAAAATAGTATAAAGCATTACTAAGACTATCTTTGTTTTTCTATCAAATGCGATAATTCTATCTAAACGTTCGTATTTGGAAAAAAAATTGTAGAAGTTCAATATTTCTCACCTCTCACTGTCTTAAAAATTTCAGTCTATTGATCTTAATTTATGATATCGACTGAAAGTGCTTTATGGAATTTCAATAGCAAATTTGAATTGTTACAACTTTGTACGATTCCACATGTTTTGCCTCTTAACGACCCGTACTTTTCGTCAGTTCTGTTGCATCCGTGTGATAGAATGCCTGAATATGCCGAAAGGCGAAACCCGGGTCGTTGGTGACAAAACATGTGGAATCATACAAAGTTGTAACAATTCACATTTGCTATTTTTGTTATTCAATTTTAATTATTGAAACTTTGGAACTGTCAGTTCTTCTGCATCCTTGCGATAGATTGTTTGAAGATGCCGAAATCTGAAACACGGATCGTTAGTTACAAAGCATGTGGAATTATACAAAGTTTCAACACTTGAAATTTAGCAATGAAATTTCATCAAGCACCTTTAGTCGATATCATAAATAATTAATTTATGTCAGCTCTATTGCATCCGTTTGGAATCGTACAAGGTTTCAACAGTTGAAACCCGTAAATTATCGTTATTAAATATTACAAAGTCCGTTGCACAATACTTTAGATAGTGTAACTGCGTCACAACCAGTAGAAGTTTGTCTTTCTTTATCCATAATTTTTACTTACATCTTCTAACATCATTTAGAACTGGCGTACACGGAGAGCGTTCAGAGTTCCGCTTTCTGAACCGCAATTTCTGTTTTCTACGAATCCTCACATATTTTAGAAATGGATTGCAATCCACAGCGCATAACCTGAGTGCGCTAGGACTTTCGTGTTATTTGTGAACGCCAATTATAACAATACACAATAGAATGCGAGACAATAGGAAAACATAAACTTTTCTGTAACATCTGTCCAACAAAATACATCGGCCAGAAAATATTTTCACTAAAGAAATCTGAATTGTGGTTAATGATAACTTTTCTGGTTAAGATTTGATGGTGCTTGTGACTTACCTGTGGATTTAGTAATTGAAGATTACATTTTGATTAACCGCGTACAGTTATCTCTTCGCAAATTAAAAATTAATTTTGTGTGGAAATTATAAGAGGTGCGTATTACACTCTTTTTTGATTTTTAAATTAATTTAATATGGAATTTTAAGTCATATAAATATTGTAAATATCTTTATACCCATCTATTTGATTTATCACGAGTATCAATTGAAAATTCTCACTCATTGTTTGCCTGTACTATTAGTGTAATATTATCGTGTACTATGTAATTCACCAACGTTGTGTTTTTTTATTGCATATTTTTTTCGGTGCTATAAATTCTATTATTTTTTTTTACACTTTATCTTATTTAATGGGATTGTTGTCAATGATAACCTTTTCGCAATCTGCAACAATGCAATTTTCCGAAATTATTTCGCGTTTCAAATACGTGGGAATCGGCTCCCAACGATCTTACGATGAAAGCGGATGTTTCGAAATTGCGCCAATATTGTTTTTTTTTTAATTTTTTTGTCTTCCTTGGAAATCTCGACGTAAAAATAAAACTGTGAAGATTTCAATCACGAAAATTGTTTATAAGTATACTTGGCATTTTCTATCTATTATGTTTAAATACATACTTAATCTTTATTTTCCTTTCCAGTATGTGTTCTTGTGTAGAAATATTTTATTTTAGATTTTATCTATTTTTTCTAATAGTACATTCTGAATGTTTAGTACTATGAAGAAGTTGTAATGTAGCAGTAATCATGAATTTGATTATCGACTTCATGCTCGCTATGAGCGTAACCTGTCCTTATCTATAAACAAACGCCGAAAACCACTAAACATTGTGTTTTTATTACTTAACCGACCTACCTCCTTTAACTTTAAATTTCCGAAAAATATGTAAAAAAAAAAACATCACCTTATTTATAAGCCACGATATTCGCACCCCCTGACTTTTGAAGAGTATGCATAAAAATTACATATGTCAAAACTGACCACTCACTTCGTCGGCCATTAAAAAAAATTGTGAAAACTTGTAGTCACATGTTGTTGAGACGCATGGATATTCTGTGCGGTTTGTAATTTTAAGGTGAATTATTTTTCTCAAGCGCGTACGTGATACGGGATAGCGTAGAATGGTACAGTCAAAGTTTGCGTATCGCGTACGTTCATAAGCATATGGCGATTAAATACAATGCCTTTCTGCCAAGAAGTGACAGTTAACACCCTATAAATGGTTCATATTAAATCCACTGAATGCTTTCATTTTGGAAACCATTCATGCAAAACCGCTTGCGAATTCTGGTTTTGGATTTTCATCAGTAAAAATATTTTGTAATATGTATATAGATTTTACTTTTTCAATTCCGGACTGTCATTTAGAATGAGTAGGAATCCAGCGTACAGTGCAGTAAATATTTTCTCACAGAAATATGTCTTTGTAATCTGTTCATATTTTCTTGCGTCATTGAATGGAGCTTCCGAAGTTACAGTCACTTACCTGCACTATTAAATATGTATATGCTTAGCCGAGGTAGATAAAGAGGGCGGGTGTGCATAAAGAGTTCCACATCATCTTTGCAATATTAACTAAGGGCTTGGTTAAGGCACGCCTTAATGTCGTTGATAGAAAATAACCATGTACTGCTTTTTTCAATTTCAACAGAAGGATATCATATATGCATATTATTTCTAGTTCGTGAAACTCGTGAATACATCGAAAAACGAATTTCTCAACTCGTCTTCAGAATAGCGGTAGATATTATTCGAAATATAAAATTTTATTACAAATGCATCAATGCATTTAAGTCGACAAAGGAATACTTATAGATTTAAATATTATTCCACGGGACTTGGATGTCGTGATTCGTGAGGTCACGCCTTTTGTCGTTGTTTGGTGCTAGGGTCACAATTCACAATCGACGATACTTGGTCACACTCGTTTGGATTTCTTGCGAGTCACTAAAAAGTACAGATCTCCCTAAATCTACTGTGTTTTATAATATTTAGGTAAACATTTTCTTTTCCTAATTTATCTCTTCTCAAACGTTCAAAATATAATTTTTACTTCGTCAACGTAACGAAGTTTTACATAAATATATGTTGATTATTTTTAACGCCAGTCTCTTACAATTGGACAATATTTGTTAAAGCACGAATAGATACAAAAACTCATAGCATTAGGTCAGAAAAAAATTGGCCGAATTTCATAGCATCTTCATAGTGATTAGTTAATCACTATGAAGAAGCGTACCTTTTAAGTAATTTATTGATTGAATTGACATTTACTTGGTAGAATTCCATTATAACACGGTGAAAAAATAGCAATGTATTTTAGGTCTACAAAATTTCATAAGATATAGTTGATAGCTATTTTGGCTCATGCCATCGTCAGAACTAAGTCGTGAGATGTTGAGATATTGGGCATTACCTTGTGACGTATTTTCTCTTGTAGCTGATATAAAAAAAATATCGAGCTTTTTTAAAGTTAGTTAAAAAAATCAATACATCTAGTCAGTTGTACTGAATATATCAATAAACATAAAAAAATTGTTTTTATTACAAGTCAAAAACTGTTTACAATACCCTCGCTCTAGCTAAGTTCATTGAGATATCTGTTGGTCTATGGAATCGGACAATCGTGAACCATCGATGAGAAGCAAAGTACAAGAATGCTTTCATGCTTCGACGCCAAAGAATTATGTATAAAGAACTTCCAATATCTTTACGCCTATCTTTCTGTCTTTTGATTGCAGCGATATTATTATTATAAAGTGCAATGACGTGCCGTTATATGCAACTAGTTGCATGATTGCGGTATCAAATATGTTTTTTATTTCTATTTATTTATGGTATTGTATATTACAAAATGGCACCTCCCTCAACTGGGCTATTTCGAAGGAAAACGTGCATCCGGTTCATTTACATATTGACTATAATGCAAACCACCGGCTAACTTCACTTGGGTGGTTTTCAGGAAAAAAAATTAACAATATTGACTTTTTCACACTATCTGGTTTTCGACGTAATGATTGTTTTTGTTAATGGATTCGACGAGTGTTTTTACAAGATTTTTCATTATCTCTCTGCACATTTTTGTACCAAAATATTTGTCGGAAATTATTAATTTTACATAGATAGATATATGACTGGCATGATAGCTGATAACGTTTAATGTAGAATATACAACAATAGAAAAATGAATAAACCATCCGTTATTATATTTTTCTTATCAGCTGTATGCATTAAAGGTCACATAAAAATATTTCAAATGAAAGTTTTAATAATAAATATTATCAGTTTTGTTGTAGGGGTCAACGAATCCTTTGTTACGACACATTGTCGTATTTAACGACAAACGTTTTATAATGTACATGATTTACAAAAGAATAATCATGATTTTGTCGATGTTATTGTTTTATGGTGCTCGCTTGCTCGAACGTTAGTACGGATAGTTTCATATATTGTTTTTACAGTCGATTAATGAATTTGTGTTTGAAGGCGTTGAAACTGTGATATTTAAAATTCTCTCACACCCATCCGATTCCAATAATTAAATGTCGTGAGATGGATTTAATAAGCACGGTGAAAAAAATAGCAATGTATTTTAGTTCTACAAGATTATTTTTTTAACTATAATTGATAGCTATTTCGGGCCACTCCATCGTCAGAAATATGCTTAAACGAACATTTGCTTATCTATATATAGCTGTGTAGAAAAGGTACACAATACATCTTATCTCCTGTTTTAACGACCTAGCTTGTTTCTTGCTCGCAATAAAAATAAAAATTGTAAATGAAAAAAAAAAGGTGGCCATATTAATAAGTTTACATATGGCACGAAAATGGTCTATTACAGAAACAAAGAAGCACCCTGCAGGGGATTAAGCAATGGCGGTAGACATATCTTAAATTGTTCGTTAAGAATCCTTTGTGATAGTTGATGTCTATTGATTTCCAACTGGAAACTTTGGATTAGAATACATTGCTATTTTTTTCACCGTGTTATAATGGAGTCCTACCAAGCGAATGCCAATTCAATCAATGGATTTAATAAAGTTTATCGACTGAAAACGGAATCATTTTATCCTATCTACAGACAAAATGTTTTAAGCGACCAGGTAATAAAACTACTTTAAAAAAGCGCTCCATTGGGAGATACATAGTATGCTAAAAACTGCGAGCAAACATAGATAACGTACATAAAAATATTTCTTAAAGAAAAAAATCGAATTAATTACGCAGTAAAGATTAGGGTGAAGCGTATAGTTACTGGCCTTTTTTGACTGGTTATAGCTTTCTTGATATTCAACATTTTGTGTGACCTGTGTGTATCAACGCTTTACGTACTTTGACGCGTTATTTAAAAATTGAAATGGCCAATGACCATACTGTTCACCCTATCGGTATGTTGTATTATTTTGCAGGCTTAACCCAACACCAGCAACACTGCTTAGACCATAAAATTATGATAATTTATGTTTTTCCGTAGAGCTTATAGAATGCATGGAACAAAAAAAAATTAACGTTTTCTTATTCGTCTTTCTATCAGTATATTGATCAAACTAGCATTGATGCATCATAGTTTAGTTTTCACTGACACCTGGTTTGCTCTTTTTGTCGATCAATCGATAGCTACTCATTTCAGAGGTAGGCAAACGGTCTCTCTTGTATTTACCACGATTTATTGTATTATATTACACTTAACCATACTCACCATATTAATATCGAAAGAAAGTCACATACCGAAAAAGATTTTTGAATACAATTGTATAACTTGTAATAAAAAATGTCTTCCCCAATTAAATAAACTGTGTTTTCCTGTAATTATTACTTTTCGAATATAGACAATGCTAACTGTTTATTGAGCGTCAGTTATGTTGCATCCGTGTGATAGAATGCCTGAAGATGCGCAAAGGCGAAACCCGTGTCGTTAGTGACAAAACATGAAACATAGTGAATTCATTATAAGATCTTTTTATTTCAAGTGCCTGTTTCTAATAATATGGACAATATTCTTTGTCCCAATCCAGTTTCTCAACCTTTCTTTTTTCAATTCGATTAGAGACAAAAGGGTCGTGCTTGTATCAGTCTAGCAACGCCCTGTTTTTGAGATTAAATGGGTGGTTAGGGTGTTATAGACATTTAAAATACCCATGAAGGCAATTGTTTCAAGTCGCTGATAAAACGTTTGGTAGCAGGTAACATTCATAATATAATATATATCACTTACAAGCTACAAGCTTAAAATATATTACTTCCTATATTCCATAAAAGTCAAGTTTTTTTTTTAGATAAGTGTAACAATGTAAAATCATTACTCAATGTTTGAAACAACAAAATTGTTTTTACCCAATGTTTTTTTTTCCTTCATAATATTAATTATTCTCTGTATGTTTACACGGGGTAAATCAGTTATTTCTAGTATATTGTGCATCGTACGACACCTATAGTTACGGACGCCTGTGTTGCATGAAGATGCGTCGATGATTACCATTAACATCGTAAACCGGTTAACTAGCTCGCCCGCCGCGTCTCTGATCCGGCACTGATCAACTCTACATGCTGCAGAACACTCCGGGTCTGCAATATCACACATAAATTATAAATATTTTTATTATGTGCTCAACGTTTACAATGTATAATTTCCATCTTGTGCAATTATCAATTGCCGGACACGATTAATCTTTATTTACAATTACTGTTTTTTAAATATCAGAGATTTTACGTTATTATTATCTCCCATTTAACGAGGTCTTTGTCAACCAAAAGTCTCTATTGTCATAATAATTGCGACAATAACGTGACAGCTAAAACAAAAGAAAATTAAATATTAATACACTATGTAGTTGATTGGGGAGTATTCTAATAATAAATATCAACAATTATCAGTAGTAGCAGTATTTTGGGAGGTAGTGATTTCCCTTTAAACGATAACTATTTTATTTTATAAATTGACTCAAATACCGTTAAGAAAATTAGTAACAATGGCGTGATGCCGAAATATGTAAGTATACTTTTTGAAATTTATAAAAATAGTTGTAACAAATACATAACCATTTCAAGAATTAAGGAAAAGCAATTACTATTTTTCGATTATTTTATATTGCGTGACCAGTGGCCAACACGCTTTAATTTTTAACCTACTCGCTCACTATCATTATTCGATCATTAAAATGTATATTTGACGGTGATTATATCTGTATTAAAAGAAAGTAGAGTTGTTTACTTCAAAACACATTCAAACCAAACACTACTTTTAAAAAATAACTCAATATATACAAAACATGAAATTATAAATAAAAACTTCACGCTCGAATGGCTTAAAGAAATTTTCTTTACAATTCCACTCATCAATGTATCGACAAGTTGTTAGGTAATTAAAAATACAATATCTGGAATATATCAAAACGTTAACATAATATATTTGTATATTCAGCAGAATATGACCAATTACATACAACGCAAGCATAAAAAATCAGTTTCTTTATAAATAATAGTGGAATTTGTAATATTTGTTACGGAGCGCGCGGCTTAACTGCATGAATGCCGCAAGCAGTATTTACGCTAAGATTTCTACCAAGCGCAATGGGTTTACCATTTGTGTTTTTTCTGCTTCCTATGATTGAAAGAACGCCAGCGAAATGCTGCTATGTTATTTTACTTTAGAAAAACTGCCAACGGGAAAGTGAGGCAATTGCTGTAGAGGAACATATTACTTTATTGCATAGAATCAATTCTCCAACCACGTATAAATAATAACGTATATCCATAAGTGAAGTAGTTTTGTGATTTATTTTCAGAGTTGATTCATTATTTTTCTTTTCAATAATAAAATATTATATATAACATTATGCCGTGCCAGATAAAATCGATACATAGTAGTATTTCGTTTTATTGTAAATTGTTTTTCAATAATAATATTGGTTTTTTTTTTTTTTAATAAAAACACATTTTTAGTACTTATTTCCACAATATATTTTTTGATCAGGACCGGTTTCGCTCATCACGAGCATTGTCAACTGATAGAATACAATTTACAAACAAGTCTAATTTATACAAAATATTTCAGTTACATGTAGCAGGTATACAAACCCATGGGTTCGATTGTGGAAATAATTACTAAAAAATGTGTTTTCGTTATTTAAAATATTGTGCCTTTCCACCAAGAAGTGACAGTTAACACCTTAAAAGTTAATAATAATATTGTCTTCTTATCGATAAAATGCGGTACATGGTTCATCATTGTATACTCAAACCCTTGCAAAAAGTTTCATAAAAATTGTGACTGTTGATCAATGAGTGAATGCATTGCGATTATGCTGATAAAATGTACACGGGCGTAATGTATAATACGTTTGGCAGACGATTGCAAATTTTAATGTGAAACTCAAACTTATATTTTCTTCATCTAATTATGGTAAAGTATATTTTTGGTGTAAGTAAATTGCGTTTTTACAATAGGCATTGTATATTTTTTGTCTATTTATATTTTCCTGAGACAATTATGCTAAGCCTGCAAAATGAGCACTTTTTTTGCATTTATTCTAGAGAAATGTACAGATCATCGTTTTTGTATACCTTTCCTTCTAGTATATTCTAGCTAGTTGGATATTTTCACTATGAACGACCAATTAAACGTTTATAATTCATACAATACATTGTAATTAATATTATACTGATATAATGATAATATTGCAACAAAATCTTTCTCGTTGAATAAATAACTTATGCTTTGTTTTTATATTTATGTTTTCATTTTAACGCATTTAATATTAACTTTGCACTCTTTGTGTAAAGAACTAATTGCTAATGTAAAATTGACACAAAAAAATCTATATCGAGTCTGGGTCTCCCGTGTCTATAATCCACCAGTGTAAATAACCACATTTCACGTGAATATGTTTGATTCAATGATTTCGCGCTAAACGATGTCCAATGCGATTGGCAGTCATCCAATACGATATTGCATCTGACTTTGATACAATTCTTGCTCTATGAACCAATTACCGATCTAAAATGCATTTTATTGACTGTCAACGCCTCAGTGTATATTTTATAATTGGGCTATTATTCCTTTTGCGAATTGAAGAATCGCTTATTCGCAGAAATGCATCATAACTGTTTCGAAGGAACCGCAACTTTGACGTTTCTCAATTGACACCTATTGGTAATAAAATAATATAAAATGAGCGCTGTGAAATGAATTGAATATATCGCATTTTCTAGAATACGTCTGTTCTGCAATACGATTTGATGCATTGTGCATTGTCGTCATCGGGTCTATTGTTAAAGCTTTCGATACAATCTTTATTGAAGTCATTATTGACATGTCAATAAAATGAACGGGAAGTATTTCTGCCTCAGAAAGACGTACATTAACATATAAAATATATAGTATCTTTATATTCTCTCAAATCTGGAAGAATTTAATAATGTAGTGAACAATTAATTAATAATTAAATTATAATGCTGCAATTTATGTACATTAGTGTTTCTTAAAATTTATAATTATCAGCATAATCCCAATGAATATTAAAATACGCTCTCGTATACTATTGAAAAATAAGAAACGATTGTGTATATTTAAAATGAAAACTTATTGTGAGATTATTGAAAAATTTTACAGTTTTCAAACGTCACAGCAAAAATGACAGTAAGTGAATTTCTAAATATTATATTTCATTTGTCAAGTATAACTTTATCGCAACCCAGGTTAGGAACCAATAATTTATTTAGACCTACTTGTTAATCGTGAATTTGTCTCAGTAATTTTTATTTTCGACAATTCCGGACCACTTTTTTTTATCTTCGACAATATTTATTTCCTACGTCATCCGTGGAATTTTACTGGTAGTAAGAAGAGACCAGGATATTTGTGGCCCACTGGAAGAGTCACACAGTAAGCTCCAGCATCTTTCAACTATTCCTATTGGAACACAGCGTTGTTTGGCTCGTTTTCTAATACCCGAATTGATCACGGAATCGCAAAATGGAAACCATGTCTTCCAGAAATTTTGCAATCCAAACCGCACTGAGTACTCTAAAAGAAAATCTTTGTAAAAATATATTGTGCTCTTTTGTGATCTGAAAAACTTTATTTATTCGTGCTGACAATAATTCAAAATATCAAAGTAATTAATAAAAAAGTAAAAATATACATAATGCTTATTGACAGAAATCAAAGTCTCGCATATTTTTATCGTTTTTGTGGTGAAGAAACAAGTTTATTATCATAAATAAAAACACATTTTTTACTGTCACTAGGATGAATTCATAATATATCTGAATATTGTAGATGTGGAATTTTATTAAGTACTAAATCTAAGGATGTTGAATTTTTGAGAAATGTTTAAAGAGATTAGCTGGAAATAACGATTTTGTTATCAGCATTTATTCATTAAGAGTTACTTTTTGCTGAAAATCGCTATCCCACGCATATTTATAAAAAAAAAAAATGATAATGCTAACGAGATGGTATGAATTGATGTGAACACTTCTCAGAAGCAATAAAATATGTCTGATACTGCTGACGTACAATTGTGTTACTCAATATCTCATAATGTGAAAATTACACACAACAGTGGACACAATCTTAGGTCCTGTATTTCTTCGATTATAATATACTCTTGATAGTACAAAGGATACAATTTCGTGGAAAGACTCCTTCTGTGAATCGGAAGATTTTTTTGGATTGTGTAACTTGTGTTACAAATGTAATTGTTAAAACTTAGTATGATTCTATGTTTTGTCACTAACGACTAACGGTGTTAAGTTTTAACAAATCAAATTCGATATTCAAAAGGAAATATTTTATTTTATTTCAAAGATTAGATAGATTTGACGATAACGTGTGAAAAAAAATTAAAAGACAAAACACTTATCACAACCAGTGGATCACAATCATATCCAAGTTAACAATTCTAACGTTGAGTATTTTCGATACTTAAGGCATCGCACTGTTTTTCAATCTTTGACTTTATTCTACGCCAATTCACGAAACCGCGCTCCGTTCATATTCGAACCCTGATTTGTGTAAAAAAAATGTACACCGTTGACGTAAAGATTAATCTGTTGATTGCGCTCATAAAATGCTTCAAATATCAAACGTTGTTGCATTATTATAACTCTGTAAGCCGTAATATATGGCTTAATATATCCTGAGCCGTAATCTTTTCGAAAAAAAACATTTCGCTATCTACGGTTTACTATAAAGGCACTCATTTATGACAGTCGGGCCGATGTATAAGTTTAATGGCCTCACATTGATACAGCATTGTAAAATCTTCATCGACACGCTCAAGTCGTTGCACTTTAATTGTCGATTAAAAAGCCTGCCTCTCGGAAACAAGCAAATCTTCCAACAATTAATTATATCTTAACTTTTAATTAGAACAATATTCCTTACTAGAAACGTTAATAGTTTTGTCGCGTTCTGGAGCAAGCATCATTGGAGAATAAACAAATATGTTTAGTATCTGCCATAACTAATGGTCCAAGTTTATTTTGTATTTAACCCTTTGCTTGCTAAACTGACAAATGAAAATATCTTATATTTATAATTAATAAATAATATTAAAATAGCGTCAAATTATATTTTTAGTTATCGAAAATTTCCGTGTTACCGTGACGTTCCTGCCAACGTGCATTTTTTCTCTTTGATATATTGTCGAATTGTTCAAATCATGGCTGTCTCTTCTTTAGAAAAGTCATTTTATTAAAATAACGAAAAACACCGTTAATTATTATTTCCACAATTTTATACTATCCAAACCAGGGCCGGTTTCGGTTAATTAAGTAAACATTATATAACACTGATTTTTGTTATTTAAATAAATGTACATGTGTACAGAACATGCGTGTGTCTCTTGAATGAAAGAAAAAATATAAACTTCTTCCAAAAGAAAAATATTTGTAACGATTTTCCGTTGCTAACCCACATTCCGTACATTCAGTGATTTGTATGATTGTTGATTGGTAATTTAGCGTTTCAAATTGATTCATTATCTAAATTGAAAAATTTAAGATTAACATTTTAAATATAGTCAGGTAAAACAGTTAACATATTGTGAAAATATTTATGCTTAAAGATATGGATTCCTTAATCATAAAACGTGACAGATAATTATCAATAATATAAAAAAAAAACATACGAAACCGTGGGTTTTTGATTTTTTACAAAATCAAAACATTTATCGCTTTATATGATAAAAAGTAATGATAATTAAATACTGATCGATAAATCAAATTTCGAAAAAAAAGGTTTTCAAATAATACTGTTCTACTGTATCCCATTTGGCCAAAAAATGAACTCTTAGCATTGCGCTATTAAGCAAAATCCACAAAAAACGGCCAGCTTTTATAAACCATAATTTGGACGATGCTTTCAATTATAGTAAGGTACATCTGTTGCGCATTTCCGTAGCATAAAAACTACACAAACTGAATCGTGTTCATCTTTGTTTCTCAGTCGATGGTCTGCGGACATTAGTCATATTGTGTTTTAGTTCTTACAATAAATATCGCTTAGAGTTAGTTAGCGTTGGAATTCTACACAATATATCTACAACTAAAAAATACGTACTATTTATATGTATTGATTAAATTGGCATTTACTTGGTAGAATTCCTATAATAATACGGTGAAAAAATAGCAATGTATTTTAGTACTACATTTTTTTATAAGATATAGTTGATAGCTATTTCGGCTCACGCCATCGTCAGAAGTATGTTTATACGAACATTTTCTTATCTTGCTGTCTAGAAAAGGTACACAATACAACTTTTCTCCTGTTTTAACGACCTAGCTTATTTCCTGCTAGCAATAAAACTTTAAAAAATTAAATTGTAAAAGAAACTAAACAGACTGCTGTATCAATGAGCATATACATATTGCACGGAGATGGTTTATTATGGAAAAGAATTAAGAATTATAAAAAAAAATGTAGAACTAAAATACATTGCTATTTTTTCATTTCATCATATATATTTTCAGCTCGTCCAATATCTATATTTTCCGCAATAGTGGTCCAAACAATATTTCTATATACCCAGTGGGCTGTGTGTGTAAAAGGGTTGAGAGGCTCTGGTATGCATTACGTCTCCCAAGGAGGTCGAAGCTGTTCCGCGATCAAAACCCGTTCAAGCTGTTGCACACTGCCAGATCAACTCAAAATGACCGACATTTGCCCGCTAATCGATTACTTTGTATTACTTAATTGTAGGTTATGCTGCGATGCGCCCCTGTGTCCGATTTTTATCTCGGCAGTTTCGCGAAAGGCGACGAAAGTGACAGGAGATAGCGGTCGCGGAATGTTGCCGTTATTTTTTGTGTTTAGCAAATTCATGCAGAAGATTCAGTTTAATTCGTGGAATATTGGCATTGGGCGTGTATCATTCTTTTGAACTAAAGATCTCAAAATTTAGGTCATTGATTGCCTGTAACATTTTTTGTTTGCATATTTTTTACAGCTTCTGCTTAAGATATAGGCAGAGCTGCTTAGTGTCTTGCATACTTTAGTTTCGCGTAGCATATTTTTTTAGCCCACTGACTACTAACGTCTCTACTGTTGAGACGATTGAATACAGAGTATTGATATTTTACGTTCTCAACTGTGGTAAAATATTTTTGGTCGAGGAGTTGTTGTGTTAAATTATAGCCTGATTTTTTTATATAAGCATCAATTTTTAAGTTTAATTCCGACACTACTGATTATTTTTTTTAATATTCATTAATTGAATATCCTTTACGTCGCCCAGCAGGGAATGGTTTAACAGCTAAAACAGAAACTGTTTCGTTGAACTAGTTCGTGTCTATCGTCGATCACACAATATATATTTTTCCTATTCAATTGTATGTCGTCACAGATAATCTTTTATTTTGTATTTTTTTCTCAATATTATAAGCTTTCAATATTTTTCTAATACTTAATTGTAATGTATGATCTTGACTGTATTAATTTTAAATAAAAAACCAATTGAAACTAGCACTGTGGATTTATTTGAATTTTTGAAACTTTCTACGATTACATATGTTTTACATTTCATCGTAAAAAGTTTAAGCAATTCAAAATCCATCAAACACTTTTAGTCGATATCAAAAATTAAACTGAACATTTATTTATCTATGCAAACGTTCTTTATACTATTTAAATAATAAAATATAACGTTTTATGCTATTTCCACAGTCGTATATTATTAATATCGCTTTCATTCATCACGAGCATTGCCAACTAACTGAGTAATAAATATTGTGTTTTATTATTTAAATATTATGCCTTTTCGTCAAAATTCATAGTAAAAACTATCTTATATAACATATATGATAATTGTTTTTTTTTTTTAATATACTTATAATTGTATTTTTCTCATTTGTTTCTAGGCAGTGCCAATAATAGAAATGGCTACCAACGGTCACAACGGACATCACCTGAACGGCTCCTCCAATGGAGCGTCCACCGGCGACATCATCACCCAGAACCAACAGCGGGGATGGTGGACTATCGGCCTGATCAACGCCAGGTACCGCTACCTCACCGCCGAGACTTTCGGCTTCAAGATCAACGCCAACGGAACCTCGCTGAAGAAGAAGCAGATCTGGACTCTGGAACCGGCGTCCAACGCTGGCGACAGTGAGTCTGCACCAATCGGTAGTTTATCGTTTCATTTTTTTTGTCTCTTCGCCGAAGTGCTTGCTGCAACTCTACTAACAACGCTTGGAAGCCGGTGTCAAGGATTCAAATAATATTTAATATGATCTAGTATATTGCCATAGTATTCATTAAAAGCTGTTCCACATAACCTCAATTTCCTATAAAATTATACATCATCCAAAAGTCAAAAATATTCAACGTTTTCATTTTTTTGTTATTATCTTGTATGTATATATATTTTACTAACAAATAATTCGGGATGAATATCAACCCGATAAAAACTTTTTTGACAAAAAGAATTGCGACCGAAAGGAAAGGATGATAGAAGACACAACCAGTAATTAGCTAGCTAACCTCTTTCACTACATTAGGATCAAAAGTAAAATCCGTCACGAGAGCCAAATGACGTTGACCAGTGCATCAAAACCCGGACAGTTTGCTACAATGTCTAAACAAGATACTTTTTCAAAGAAATGTCGTATTTTTCTTTTGACCCTATATCGGTGTATGCACCTAAGCATTCTTGACATTTTAAGTGATGTTTGCCGGATACGCTTCACAATGTTTTGACGCTCGTTCGATATGTGAGGGTCACAATCGGGGTGGAAACGTAGGTATAACACCTAAGTGTCCACCCCGACTGTGTCTCACACACCGCTCGAATTAATCCAACTATATTTTTTATTGTTTCGCTATTCACCAATTTCATAGACATGCAACACAATTTATCGGATTATTTTTCAGTATTACTTGATTTCTTCGTTCGATACGAATTGTACGTGCCTGTTTGATCGCGTGAGAATGATATTTGAGTGATATATGTTTATATTTATATGTTATTCAATATAATATTGTAGTTAAACCATGCTTAAATTTTTTAGTATTCATAATTCAACCCAAAAACTATGACCATAAAACAATTTCTCACGTGTTATAAGCACTTGTGACAGTTTTCGAGCGTGCCGACTGATGACTTGTTATGTCTGATACCACTTCCTAATGATATATTATGTAATCAAATAATTCTATAGTGATCACTCCATTATATATAATTTATGAAATGTATGAAGAAATAAATACTGGTTAAGCTTGCTTTACAATGTAGAAACAAAATCGTTTTGTAACTAACACGCATTGTTCTGTTTATCGAAGTTTTACTTTATCTAACCGTCACGTTTCGCTTATTTCCTAAACGCATGTGTTTATCCTTGGTGAGATAAAGATGGCATTTGATATTTTTTTTTTCTCGGAGCGATAAGTCAACGGGTGGTGTGCCGGCCAGATGTTTTCGGCTCAAACATTATCCAAACATAAGAGATGCGAAAATATACTTTTTAATATTACACGCATGTGGAATGACGGGAGACCTCCTGGGGAAGTCTGGCGCCTATATTTATTAACTTATTATTGCATCAGTGTACTACTTCGGGATTTTGATTCAAATGATAATGTTTTATAGTCCATACAGCAGACAAACGAATCTCTTTTTTGTCGTTCGTTTTTTTATTGTCACTGACCTGATCGTTGATTTTCTGGTTATTATTTGTTATAATGTATATAATAACAAATAATACATGTTTTTATACTATTTACGCAATAAATTTAATGATCAGGACCGGTTTCGTTCATCGCGTGTATTATCTACTGTAATAATAAAAATTACAAGCAAGCATAGAAACTTAGTAAAAAATGTGTTATTATTTAAAATATTATGCCTTTCACCAATAAATGGCGATTAACACATTAAAAGTGATCGAATAATTTATCGTCTTATTATAAATTTTTTTTTTTTACATATAATGTGTGCATTTGTTCAAATTAATTATGGTTTAATACTGCCCATTGGAAGTTTTGATTAGTCATGATTTTCAATTATATTCTATTTGAAAGCATATAAGTATATATTTTATATCTTAAATTTCTTCCCACTCGTCTAATTGCCATAGTCTCTTCAATTTCTCCGAATAGTGATTGAGAAACTGAGGAACAAGTTGTTGGATTGGAAAAACATATGTTGAGATACACTCGATCAGGAAACCATAAGCTTTATGAAATAAAACTTTGAACTTCAATAATATGCTATATTTTTGGGTAACTAATATCACGTAATATTGCCTGTGCGCTTAAATCTTATAATATAATAGATTTGAGAGAATCATTTAACAAATAATATTTGAAGAGTAATGAATACAAATTGATTTATCAGTTTACATTTAGGTATGTTTTTTTTATAATATTTACATGTTTATGTAGTATTGTTTTTGATGATATAAAATTCTGTATTGTGTAGATTGTCATAATTGAGAATACGACTTTTTTGCTGTCACGCACGTGCTGAAAAGTCACGGATGGTATGTTTTTACCCAAGAAGTAGTAAACAATTTAAAACAAGTCGATTGTGTGACTAATATAATGTAGATCACGACTTATTTTCGATTTTAACACATTGGCGCCTGATTAATTAAAGCATTGAAATAAAATCGTTTAATATTAATATTCACTGCGATAACCATCTCGGCAAGGTCTATATCTAGGTCAAATTTATATATATATTTTTTTAATTCAATATTTATAATATTAGATTTCTGCGTTCGTAATATAATATCTCATTTCTTCGATTTGATGCCATGTGATTTAAATGATTCTTATTAATTTTTCAGGTGATTTGAAACAAAATCAAAACATTTCACGCATCGCTCATATTTTTAAGCTTGTAAATAATGTTTATCCTTTGTAGTTTGGTTTTTCAATCAATTTATTGAATTCTTGTTCGAATGTATCCGATCTTTAAACGAGTCATATAGAGAGATTGACTACTCTACCTGTCTTACTTTCATTCTTATACGTTTAGTATCTTATATGAAATAAGATATATTGAATGACTGAATAATAAGAGTCAATATACTAAAGACACCGTGCTTAGTAAAATATACTTGTTGTATATTATTATGATTTATGTATCGGTACTGACTGAAGAAGTGAGGATAGTTGACTTGTTAAACGCCACATAAAGATTCTCGTACATTAAAATCACTAATGAAATCGCATCTCTTATTACACGAAATCGTTACACTCTGAATGGGTTCATTGTTGAGCGCAATAATTGCATGAAATTACTTGGCTGCCGCTTTGATTCACTGCTGTAGCTGTCGCAGTGAACAGCGTTTATTAGAGTAATTATTTCGTATGGACTTAATTGCGCACTTAGTCTTATTAATTTAAGGCACGCGCTGTAAAACACGAGGCGACACATTTCGTGACGCGACACCGTCGGTTTGTCGCGTGCATTGTCTACTTGAACTAGGCGTGCGTTGTGCTATGCCGCGCGGAAGAGGTTAACTACTCTTGTCATTTGGATCTGTAATTAGTTATAATTAATCTACCTGCTTCTAACACTTTGCTTGCTGACCGTAGAATGAATAACAAAGCTGTTTTACGCTAACAGATGTGCGACTTTATAATTCGTGGGTAAGTTTAGATTTATGGCGTGACTTTATTTCATATCATGCAGTGTATGATCGATGGTAAAGGTCACTTCGTGCGGAAGTAAAATTTACATTTAAAAAATGTCAAATAATTTCATCTTTCCAAGTAAATTCTATTTGAGCAACCTATCTAGTTAGTACATCGTGTTGTTTGCGCAGTGTTTTACTGTGTGTTGCAAACGTTTGACTCGAGACAAATACACATTGAAATTTTGTATTTTTATAAATAATGAGAGATAAAAAAAGGATTGCTATAAATGTTATTTGGTTTAAATAGAAATGAAAGTAATTAACTGTTCGTTAACCTTCAACAGGTATCATCTACCTTCGTTCTCACCTGGACAAGTATTTGGCCGTCGATTCTTTCGGAAATGTCACATGTGAGGGAGAAGAAAAGGATCCTGGCAGCAAATTCCAGATCAGGTATGTTATATATTATTGGCATTTGAATAATTAAGATAAAATATTAATTCATCTGAATTTTGGCGTGGAATCTCTTATAATAAATGATTTTTGATAAAGGTCTTGAAAAATCATTCGACTAGGTCAATTTGCATATAGTCGCTCAATGGGCAGAAGAAAAATGTAAAGAAAACTACATGTGTAGTTTGTTTTTATCAAGAACTGGCATTGGTTATATATATTAGACTCTTTCTAGATATCGGATAAAGACAGAATAATGGGGTTAATAATGGATCTCTCTGCGCGTCGTTTCCACGATCGGGTTGATTTATCGCAATATAGAACGACCCGAACATATCTCCACTTTACGATAATTTTGTGAAAAACGTGATAATTAAAACAAAACCAAATACATAAAAACCTGTCATCTAGCAACCATCATATTATAATATCTATTTTATGTGTAAATAATTTCGTTTTGTAATGCTGAAATCGGAAATGGCTTCACATAAAATAAATATGACCGGTTTATGGAAAAACAATCTCCTGATTTTAATATATTTTTCTAGATATGGTACTAAACATTTCACTGTAAAGAGTGTATAAAGCATACTAGTAACTAATATGTACGGCATTCAGGCGGTTAAATTATTTGGGTGTTTATAATTATTTTATAATGTTTTAAATAATAAAAACACATTTTTTAGTATTTATTTCCACAATGTATTTTTGATCAGGACCGGTTTCGCTAACCGCGAGCATTATCAACTGAATTGTAATTCTTAATAAGTGATTGTGAACATTTAATTTTTATACTAATTTACTTTATTTGTATCAATATTGTATGATTTTATGTAAATTGTTTCCTAGTTTTTGAACCCATGGTTTTGTACACCTGCTACCTTTGACTCAATTTTTTTTTTGTTTTGTATAAATAGACTTGTTTGTAAATTGTATTCTATCAGTTGATAATGCTCGCGATGAGCGAAACCGATCCTGATCAAAAAATATATTGTTGAAATAAGTACTAAAAAATGTGTTTTTATTATTTAAAATAGCATGCCTTTCCATCAAAAAGTGACAGTTAACACCTTAAAAGTGATATTTTATAATGAATGATTTGATATAAAATGAATGGGCGTGAAAAACAGGTACATGAAAATGATAAAACTTTTTACTGTATGATTGTTGATATTTGGAGATGAAATAGCATTAGCATAACTACCCGCTTGATTTTTATATATAATATTAAGCCCCTAGTGTTTGTAAATCAGTGTATTTCAATCCATGGTATGAAAATTCAGAAGAGGGTAATTTTAAAAGCACTTACCTCTCGGTTACTGTGCTGGCTATAAAACGCACGTAGCTCAAAAAGGATGAACACGCCTAGCGCATTCTTAACTGTGTTGAGTTTGTTAAATAGGAAATCGCCCGAGGAGATTCTTTCGCTCGCTATACAGCCGTAAATCTAATTCATTTCACTATAAATGTCATTTTTCCTGCGTCAGCGACATTCCCCGAGGGGCTCTTCCAACTTGTCCTTGAACTTTAGTTCAACCGCCACCCCCTCGCAATTTTTCTATGCACTCTCCCCCCAACCGAAGTCAACCCCTCGTTCAGAAACTACTCGCTCACTCCCTGATTAGATTTCGAATAGCAGACTTATTTTGAATTCCGTTTTTGGGCGCACTTCCGCCCAGATATCTACGTATATATATATATAAGTACGTACTCAATAATGCAACGAGTAAGACCGGATCTTTCTTAAATACAAAAATGAAAAATTTTATTTTATTGTTTGATTGATTTTTTTTAGCCAAAAATTTTACATATAGAAAAGTAAGTATGATAATTATAAACATTTTTATTGATTGCATTTAAAGTATATTTGTATACCTCCAATGTACGAAGGCAAACATATTAAAGTAGTAGATTTGTCAGTCATTTTTTATATATCAAATTACTTCCACAAAATAAATGCCGAATTGTAAAAACAATACATTTTTTAGACTTCAATTAAGCAGCCAAAGATTCATATACATGCATGCCTAAACAATTTTCTTTTAATTGTATCGAAAAAAATAAATCGTTTTACTAAAAATCCAATATATCCAGGTTTATCCAAACTCTTGTATAATATTTTTGATCATACCGCAAAAATTGCAAGAGGGCAACGCGAGAAAAATTGTTTTTCAATCAGGACACTTCGCAAGAAGCGGTGAACTTCAATTTTTATGAAGCGTCTTAACATAATTTCTTTGAATATATTTTTTTAAATGAACTCTATTGAGAAGTCCCTGTGTAAAACGTTTCTTATGGAGATTCAAACCCGTGAACACCGCGACTGAATACGAAGAACGCCGATAGGGCAAACTCAATTTATTATTGATTTAGCACGTTTTTTTTATAATTTATAACCTGTGTAAAACAAGCTTATTGTAGTTATTATGTTGTAACTAAAATGTGCTTAATAAATTAAAAAAATAATTACAATTAATGATCACTACCGGTATTTCAATTTTATGAACAGTAATTTTGTGACATATATGTTATATTAACGAAAGCTGACAAAACGTCTTTTCTGATTAAATTTAGCAAAAAAAAAGAAGATTTTTTCTGCTATAGAAACAAAGACGTGACAGGCAAATCTTATCTTCAAATACGATTTGACGTTGAATCAATCCATATATATACAATAAAACCTTTTTTTGTGCGATTTCAAAGTTATGCGGGTTTTTTAGTTAAGTGCGTGTTGTTCGCAACTGCACTGCGCTTCTTCTTCCGAAGAAGAAAATGATTTTAAGCCATATCGTAAATCGCAACGAAAATTGTCACGCAGCGATGATAGTTTGTAAATAAAATAATTATTATTTCTCCAGTATTGACAGATATGTGGTATTAGAAATTCCAGACATTCCTAAAATTTTACCAATTTTGCAAGGCATCCTTAAAATGTTATTTTTTAATAAAATAACGTAAATAGAGATTTAAATTATTTTTTATGCCCTATTGTTTTCTTGTTTTTAATTTCATGAAACGCATCTTCACTTTTTGTATGAACATCATAGCTTTTTTTATGCGATTTTTTTATGCGACTTGCCGTGGAACGCATATACCGCACAAAAAAAAGGTTTGAGTATATATATGCCTTACAATTTCTTCCTTTGCATTTGCGAGTTTTATATGCCACCGCAAGTGCAATATGTATGGCCTACAAAGAATCCAGTTGATCTCCCAAACCACACTTCACTCCGTTATTCAAACTATCGACGATAAATCTCCTCAGCTAGTGTAAACGAAATAATGCAACCTGACATGGCAAACATTTCGAACGCATTATTCCATTCTCAAGGTTGTCGAAGGTCCCCCAATCGGCGCGTCCCCAAAATTTATCCCTCACCCCGGTCGGCTCCCTCGTCTGGCGGGGTTGTTCGTGTTCGCCGCGTCAGGAGTGGCACGGGCACGTTTTTTTACGTGCGTTGTATAATTATTCGGGGGCTAAATTTGTCAATCGGGGTAGTTAAAAATACCTTAAGGAACATTTGGAAAGTATAAATCAAACTGCTGTCAGCGGTTGCTTAAAATATTTGTCTTTCTATGTGTCAAAAATTTTGGATGTAATATGTTATATTCGGCGATTCATTTTCGCTTGGACTGCGTCTATTATACACAACAGTCACTTTATTAATAGTTCTTTCACATATTTCATGAAAAATGTTTATCAAATTTGAATTGTCACGGCTTTGTACGATTCCACATGTTTTGTCACTAACGAACCAGGTTTCGCCTTTCGGCACCTTCAGGCATATTCCATCACACGGATGCAACAGAACTGACAGTAAGTTCTTCGTTAGTGACTAAACACGTGGAATCGTACAAAGTTGTAACAATTCAAATTTGATATTGAAATTCCATCAAGCGCCTTCAGTCGATATCATAAATCACAAAATGTTTGTAGTCTTGTCGCATAAAAACTGACAAACAGTATATTTACTAACGGTGAAAAAATGGCAATGTATTTTAATTCTAAAATATTTTATAAGATATAGTTGATAGCTATTTCGGCTCACGCCTTCGTCAGAACTATCTTTAAGCGTACATTTACTTATCTTTATATAGTTGTGCAGAAAAGGTACAAAATACATCTTCTCTTCTGTTTTAACAACCCAGCTTATATTGTGCTAGCAATAAAAATAAAATTATAATAATATAAACAGGCGGCACTTGCAGTAAGCTTAAATACTGGCCGGAGATGATTTATTACAGAAATGCATTAGCCTTTCACATTAAACTATTTTTTCACCTTGTTATAGTGGAGTTCTACCAAGTAAATGCCAGTTAAATCAATAAAGTATATTTACTCTCGGCCCACAAAACGTTCATTAGACTATTTTACTAAATCTATTTCTTAAACAATGAATTCGAAGCTTCGAGCCTGGAATCAAACTGTACAAAATGTGAATTAATCTTCAGTTTTAAATATGATTGAAAATAACAAACAGATTTCAATCGCAGCTATAAACATTTCTTTCCCCTGTACCCCACTGCAATAGTGTTTGCACCCCTTCAATCCACTTTCAAACATTGTTGAACCAAGAGGGTGGAAATTTGAAAATCCAACTTCTATACATAGAAAATCCCCCTTAGACGTTTTCGTTTGGCGTTCTTAAAAGGCAAATAAATGTGCACAGATTATTTGCGTTGGAAAATTTGATCTATTGGTCAAATGCTCTGTGGAGACTGCGATACAGAAGAGGATAACGTACAAAGTTGAAAAAAAATAGTAGAATATTTGCAAATTAATATCTGGATATAGTGGACCTCTATACAACCATGTTATCATACAGCCCTGTTGTGGCTTTGTTCATAGTTTTATCGATAAACCGATAATATTATATTTGTGTAAATAAAATATATACTTTTAAACCAATTTTTCAAATTTTACTGATCAGTTTGAAGTGTTTACGGTGAGCGAAACCGTTCCTTATCGCTTGATAAACCTGTGGGGTACGCTTGAGAACAATGTTTTATTGTTTTAAATATATAATATTGTTTATGGCTAAATACTATATTTAAAATTTTTAATTATTGAAACTTTTTAGGATTGCACACGTTTTGTAATTAACGATCCGAGTTTCGCCTTTCGGCATTCTATCACACGTATGCAACAAACCTGCATGTCTGAAGATGCCGAAAGGCGAAACCCGATCGTTAATGACAAAACATGTAGAATCGTACAAAGTTTCAACAATTCAAATTTGATATTGTAATGTCATTAAGCCACTTTCAGTTGATGTCATAAATTTATACTATATTTTCACCGACTTTCTTTTTAAGTATCGTTTTCAAAATCAGACATGCATTTTTTTGGGATATAAGAGCACATCATAGACACCCGTGACTTTTGATACCAATCGACAAATCGCTCGAAAATCAATCAATGAATCTTTAATGAATTTAAACTCGTAACTGTTCTGCAACTCAGCGTATGTACTGCAGCAAATTGAATGTGCTTCGTGGTTTCGTTTTTGATCTGGATTACATTCGAATCTAACACCCAAAATGGCCATAAATTATTTCATTAATAACTCTGCTGTCACACCTATTATTAATTATGAATAACCGCCAAAATTTACCCGGACGCTAAAATATTAATGTGCCGCGATGGCATTTTCTCATTCGTTAATCGAAGGTTTGCCATTAACAAATATCTTTCTCATCATAAATTATAATTTTCAGAATTTCCCAGACGTATGATTTATCATTTCATTACTTATGAAAGGCGGAGTTTCCACGGCAATAATTTTTGTTTATGACGCAAAATGTTCACGTCTGTTCTCTTTCAATTTTTGTTGAACGCAGGTCAGTAACCATTGCGAAAAAAATGTTTTTCTCTTTTCAATTTTCTCCACAAAATTCAAAGATTCCATCTCGAATTCTACAAATATACACAATTTTTTATTGATTTTATATAAATATATGGTATTTTTTAAGGATGCAAATTGGTTATGTTTTTTTTTTTATAAAATAAAACCAACATGATAACAACATAACTTCTTTCCTGAAACAAATAGAGTCATGTGTTCATTTTGACATCACAAAAGCATGTTTTCTGCTGAAAATTATCGACGTATTTCTCGACTTTGCCTCTTGAGTTTCTCTCGTTGAAAATTCCGAATAACAAACCCAATTTATGCCCAACGTATGCTGTATTCGCATGCCTGTGTGACCAAAACGAATAGACGTATTATTCATTTACGATTTCACCCTCCGTCGACCGATTGCCAGTTCTCGTTTTCGCAAACGTATTTGTACTTTGTATGGATATGTATGTAGGTAAATATAAATCTTCAAAGGCTGGTGAAATAACCTTGATATCTCATATCTGCATTTAAAACTAAATGTGTAACCATTCTGATGTTTTATTTCAATGATGATATGTAGCAATGTTGACAGCGAAAAGTATTCGTAACGCAGTATAAAATTTGAACGTTAAAATTGAAGTTTATTTCCGTACCGACTTGGTAAAACTATTTGCAAAATTAGAACTAATATGTACACAGTTGAATTACAAGATCATAGTAAGCTTTTTTTTGTCTTATTAAAAGTAATTCTGCGTGTACATTTTGTAGTTAAAATGTGTGATTGCAATTCTGTCACATTTAAGTGTTTAAAACGTCAGAACTATTGCAGAAAAAAAAACACTTTCGTGAAGTCAATTGAATAAAGTTTCTAAAGTTAAAATTCTAATGATATTCAGACATATAGTGTAATGTAATACATAATTTTTATTTTTGTAGTCTACCAT
Organism: Himalopsyche japonica; assembly: GCA_028555115.1. Lineage (NCBI taxonomy): Eukaryota > Metazoa > Arthropoda > Insecta > Trichoptera > Rhyacophilidae > Himalopsyche > Himalopsyche japonica. The sequence goes on along the minus strand of JAHFWJ010000446.1, from coordinate 1,241,297 downwards.
TATTGCTTTATTCTTAACCCCTGACTGCTAACGTCTCAACCGTTGAGACGGCTGATTTTATTGTGTTGATACTTGATATCCAAAAATATATGAATTAACAGTAGTCAAAAAATTCTTTTACTCGCTAATTTTTGAGTTAATGCATTGTTTGATTTGCCGTGACAAACTCAATAAGATTGTTTTAAACTAATATTATTCAATAAATTTTTGAAGTCTAGGAGCTGGGAAATCCTTGAAACGGCTCAGCAGGGAATGAGGTAAAGGTTGCCCTTTAAACATGCAATCAACGTTGAGTTCTAGGCAGGATTTTTTATTGTGTAGATGCAGGTTCTTGATACTATTCGCAATGTGATGTCACAATCATAAAAATATGTAAATTATTGTCTTATAATATATTGAAGAATATTCTGGCAACCCTGGTCTGGTCCTGTCAGCTGCAAAGGTGAGCAGAGAAGCCCTTTCATTTGTTTCGACGCTCGGAGCTTCGGGACTGGAACCCTAGGGGAGAAAACCACAAAGCTGTTTCCCTATCTGCAGCATTTTTTTTTACAGAAATAGCATGGGCGCGTGCGCTATACAATAGTATTCGTCTCCTAGCAACCAAATTATTTTCACTGTGTGACATGTAATCAGAAATTCATTCATGAAATTATTACATTAACATAGGAATGCTTTTATTAATAGTGAAATTATTCAATTAAATTTCCTCTGAAAGATATGATAAAAATATCAAATTCATGTGATCGTATCTATAATTTATGTAAGTGGCACGCTCCCTTATGGTTGTTTAAAAATAACCCCAACTGTGCATAACAATTTCAATTTAAGGACATCCTTCAAAAACACTATTTTTTGTTTTTACTGACTGCCAGTTCGAGTGCATCGTGTACTAAAATTGCTTGTAGATTCCGAAAGACGAAACAAGACCGTGAGTGACAATACGGAAGTTAAAAGAGATATTCAAATTTGATATTTTAACACGAAAACCGTCAGTCGATATCGTCAATGAACTATTTGTTTTCTTTCAATACATATTGTGTGTATTTACTACAGCTGTCCTATAAAACAGTAGCCACAAATCAAATATGTGCAGATACATTTTACGACTTTGGTATTACATTTTTATTCAAGAAAAAGAAATATTAAAAAAGCGACAATTTTGATATAAAAATCTCATCCGAATATTGTCTTTATTAAAACAATGTTCTATGAAACGTTGAGTGCGTGTTAATAAGTACAGTAAAGCAACTATATCAAGGATAACAAAACTTATTGTGTACTGGGGTACAGACACAATAAGTCACAATTAAAAGGCAAGGTGTATACACTTTCAATTAAAATTACTTTGGAATATTAAACAGAATGTTCCTTTCATTTTTTGAGTTACGTCTGCGCAATTTTCTTCGTTCGCCTTTATTCCTCGGACTATATTTATGGGTTTTATGAAATAATACCATAAGGGTAATGAAATAAATATTGTATTATGTTCAACATTAGAAAACCACAGAATAGTAAAAATAAACAATAAACAGTGGTAGATAATCGATAGTATTTTATTGCTTAAGATTATGATTTGTTACTTATCCATGTTAATATCCCCATAAACACTAGAATTCCTGCTGAGATTTTATGCAGCTTTTGTAAGTATGCTTATTGATAAACCTCGAGGTTCTTACAGGACACTAATCACTTCCTATAAATAAAAGGCTGTCAAAAGGTATTGCCATGAGAAATTAAATAGCTATAATAAATTATTTTATTTCCAACGGCAACGATGCTACACTTTTTTTAGGTATAGGTGTCCATTAAAAAAATAGGAATTTCAAGTATTAAATTGCTTACTTTCGCACGGCTATTTAAGATAAGTTAGTGGCAAATAATTTAAGGCTTTGTTGAAACTTCAAATATTTTTTTCACTGAAACTTCAAATATTTTTTTCACTGGCAGTAACATAAAAATGAATAGAAAAAAAAACTTTTAAGTCACTCGAATTCATCTTCGTCAGATTTGTATTTTATAACGTTATTAAAAGGATCAACATTTTTGTTAGATTAAATCATTCTAAATGTACAAACATTTTAAATGTTCGATAGGTGATCCAGACCAATGCCGTTATTACATTAATTAGATTTTTAATCGAATAATTCAATTCAAGACACTTTTTAATTTTAGTACCTAAAAGTTCTGTAGATTTTTTACTCTAGGTTTTTATATGCAAATATTTTAATTAACGTTTAGCTTATTTTGTCATGCTGTTTTAAATTGCAATAGTAAAGACATCATACGAAAAAATACAATATGGTTTCCAAGATATTTTGATATGAAAATGTTTCAATTGTCTTTCATGCTTCTAAGCCAAAAATCATAATACTCTAAAAGCAAAAACAAACCAAAATATGGCACATCTCAATCATACTTAGTACCAAATGAAACACCGCGTTCACGATCTACGGCATTGCTTTTAGTTTTTCGCAAGACGTGATGAAATGTAACGAACCTTTTTTGTCAAAGTGACATTATAATCATGTTAATGTCAAATTTTGTCTCTCTTTTTTTAGTCGCCGCAAGACGTAAGTATGACAAATTATTCATTCAAATGTATTCATATAAATAATTGTCAGTCACGACAGATTCCTCCCAAGGATAAAAATATATTTTTAGTGAGTAAAGAAAAAGAATGGGGTGTTTTATAAATTTCGATCATTTTTTTGAAGAAAAACTGTCTTAAGTATTCAATCTTTGACGAATTTTTCAGGAAAATTCTCAAACGTATGCCATTTATCATACTCATATATACTCATCAAGATATAACAGGTTCATCAAAAGAATATATTTCAAACAATTCGCTGTATTAAAGTAGTTAAAGTGGATATTGATTTTAGTATGACGAAATAATATATTGTCCAATCCTTCCCCTTACGAATACTGACTGCGTAACCTAAGTGACAAAATCATGTCGGAATTTTTATCTTAGTATGCTCATCAACAATATCACTTACTTTCGCTTTCCCCGTCCCTTGGTAAATGAAAAGCAATCGCATATACCTTCATTTAGTTTTCCATGCATACAAACAATTTTTGACTTTCTCTTCAAGTGGTAGTAGAATCCTGCGGGGTCAGGAAGTAGGCAAGTGGCCCCATCAATTAATTGCCAATTATTTGTTTTGTAGATAGGAAAAGAGCCATTCAAACCATTGCTATGTGGCCCGAAAAAATGGCAATTACTGCCAAAATAACGCAAATATCATTACGCTTGGCAAACTTAATTGCACGCGATGTCGTGAATATTTTTTAATTATTAAAACCCCTTGTGCTTTTATTTGTGAGGGTGAATTTTTTCGACCACTGGCCACTTCACAGCGACCCCTTTTGATACTTCAATTACAGAGGTCACGAATAAACTGCTTCGACGTATTTGAATTATAAATATTGGATTTGAGTTTTTGAAACTTTGTACAATATCACATGTTTTCTCGCTATCGACACGGGTTTCGCGCTTTGGTATCTTCAGGCCATCTATCACACAAGTGACTCAGAACTAGCACAATATAGTTAATTATAAATATTGCATTTGCAGTAAGGGTCGTAGGATGACCGCTTTGGAGCAGCTGGAAATCAATAGACATCATCTATCACAAATGATTCTTAACGAACAAACTAATATATTGTTTAGTCCATTAATAATAGCGCTCCACTTGATGGGTCTGATTTGCTTCTGTAATAGACCATTTCCGTGCCACATGTAAACTTATTGTCATAGCCGCATTTTTTAGTTTCATTTACAATTTTTGAAAAAAATATTTTATTGCGAGAAGGAAACAATCTAGGCCGTTAAAACAGGAGAGAAGATGTGTTGTGTACCTTTTCTACACATCTATATATAGATAAGCAAATGTTAGTTTAAGCATAGTTCTGGCGATGGCGTGAGCCGAAATAGCTATCAGCTATATTTTTTAAAAATAATTTTGTAGAACTAAAATACATTGCTATTTTTTTCACCGTGTTAAAATGATTTGTCATCGGTTCTTTAAGTTGATTTTTCTTATTTAATTAATTAATGAGCTTATCAGCAAAACTTACCCTTGAATTAACTTAGAATCATTTCGTAAATTGTCCGCAGCCCATGCTTTAAGTTCTCATGGGTCTAATGTACGCTCTCCGATGACCCTTCATCCGATCCTCTCACGACCACACGTTATGGATCTTTTTGTTCTCTCGTGTGATTATCGCTTTAATTCATTTTTCATCCCGATGCGTTCCTTTACTTCCGCCTGAACGCCTTTTGCGACTCTTGTCATGTTCACCCTCTCAAGCGTGGATTACACCCACTTCCTATGGGGAATATAGTGTCGGATCTACAGTCGAATTTTGAGGACCCTTGGTGTTCCATCCTACTCGATTCGAGAGTACCAATAGTTCAACAATTAATTTAATATTTTTTTCATTTATTTTATCGAATTCATTGGTGTCTACGTTATTTTCAACCATATCAGTTAGAATACAACTTTTTTTATATGCAGTACGTACAAAAACAAAAAAAACTATTTATTACAAAACAAAGAAGTCCTTTATTCTTCTCCGATACCGTTAGCCAGAAATTTATTACAATCAAATTTTTGCTTTGTTACTTCTGAATTAATATTTGTCATAATAATAGTTTAAAAAATACTTTTTAGTACTATTTCCACAATATTATCAGGACCGGTTTCGTTCATCGTCAACATTATCAAATAATCTTGATCTTAAAAGTACAAATTGTATAAATATTACTAGGAATTGTTATTTAAATATAAAGCGTTTCCACCAATAAGTGATACAATAGTTAATACTTTTAAGATAATTGTAGAAGAGAACAACCTTACTTTAAAAAATAGCAATGTATTCTAGTTCTGACGAAGGGTGAGCCGAAATAGCTATCAACTATATCTTATAAAATTTTGTAGAACTAAAATACATTGCTATTTTTTCACCGTGTTATAATGGAGTTCTAGCAAGTAAATGCCAATTCAATCAACAAATTACTTAAAAGAGTTACATTAATCACTATGAAGATGCCATGACATCCGGCCAATTTTTTTCTGACCTAATGCTATGAGTTTTTGTATTCATTCATGCATTTAACAACTTTTTAAACAATGCATTGTTCAATTGTATGAGACCGGCGTTAAAAATAATCAACACAGATTTATGTAAAACTTCGTTACGTCGACGAATACATACATTTATGTAAATTATCCGCATATATTTTGTTTTTGTTTCTATCGATGCGTCTGTCATAGGCATAATACTTGATGAGAATTTGCTCATTCACGTATCGCAATTCACGTTTTAGCGAATGACACTTTTGACGACAAGAATATGTAAATACTTCCAGTCAGTGGTTACGTAAAGAATACGATTTTTTCCTACTAGAGCGGAATATCACATTGTCATTGTTTGATTTATAATACACAGAATATTAACTTATTCAAAAAGTGCCATCTGTACTGAGTATTTTTACCATGTCGATGAATTAGCATATGAACTTCCATTAGATTTTTTTTTTTATCTAAAAAGGATTTTTTAAGAATCTGCTCGATACTTGTTTTGTAACTTATTTTTTTCAAAGATATTTCGGATAGAAGGATAAGTCAGGATACTCGTTAGCTAAATGGTCTCGCTAGGATCCATTTTGAGGATCGGATGGCCTTCAAATAAATCGGATGAAAGCATATTTGTAGCCACCGTAACCGAAACCCTTTATATTTAATTATTGATCACGAAACAGATTATTTAAGATGTATTTGAAGTAGTCTTTCTGAAACGAACTAACATATTTATTGACGTTTAAACTGAACGCTAAAATAACATTTTTGAGTATTTTTACAGTTTACTATATATAAGTCAAGCTAACGTGCTATGATTAGTATTTTTCTTTTAATACGAAATTATATTTATTACATTTTTTTGTAAAACATTGAAACATGATAGATTACTGTACAAAATACAAGAATCGAGTCGATAATTTTGACGAGCTGTCATCTGTCATTCAATTATTTAAATTAAATCTATGTATAAATTATGCATAAAAATATTCTTTTTTATATCCAATTATTCGGGACGTAAAATTTTGTATTTTTAAGAGTATGTTAAATTATCCATTGAAAATTTGACATGGGTCGACCGCATTTTTATACAATCAAGCAGAGGGCACTATACAAATGTTAATTTGATTTATTTATGTCGTTTGAATAATAAATGAAATTAAATCGCCCGTGGGTAAAAATCAACCCTCACATATTGTTATCTCTGGTTATCCGATCCCTTTATAAGTTTATTTACATAAATATTTTATACAACACCAGGCATTTAAAATGTGCTTATCAATTTTATTTCCATTTAATAAAGTCCATAAAATGAAACAATATCAAGTTTTAATATACTTCTTATTACACGAACTTTTAGACATTGTTTCCATAAATTAGACTATTTTTGATACAACAACTATCACGACCACTAATGTTGTAACACTCGTAAAATTATGAGTATAAACTATCGACACACTCTAATCAGTCGTCTCACCACGGTTAAGTCCGACACCGACATCTAGGGTATAGCTTTTATTGGTAGATCTTAGAGGTCGATTATTAGGGGCCCTTTGTTTATTTGCTTGCGGGATAGCGTTGGACACACCTGGCATTTTAACCCCCAATATTGATGGTGACAGCACAATCACTAATGACGATATAGCGAGTCACTTGCCAGTGTAAGTGGAGTGCCTATTTTGTACTAGGAAAGATTATCATTAATCTCGCTCCCTTGCAGCGTGATTTACATATAAAAAACATTATTTTTACTGTAACAGTTAGTCGCTTTTCCCACTATCGCGAGCTAAGGAATCGTGTTGAAATCCCTATAAAGAACAAAAAAAAATGGGGGATTCAGTACTAATTATAAAAATTGTTTTCGGTGACAAGTGTGCTGTCGCTTTGCATAGTTTGTTCTGTATAAGATCCTATAGGTTGAGAGAATAAGTTGTAAAAATATTTTTTTTTTATTTCAAAACGCAATCGGCCAAAAATATTATTATATGAATTAATGAACATATTAAATTATTTAATGTGGTGGCGTTTTTTTATAACTTTTTTTAAACATTTTATCTGCTAACGTCTTAATTGTTGAAAATTAATACTCAAATTTATAATGCAGATAAAAGTGTTGAAACTCTCTTATTACTTACAAAGCTAGTGTGTGTATTAAAACATAGCCTAACTTGACTAAGTTTAGTTAACACCAAAACTACTGCTGTTTTTTTTGTTTGTTAATATTTAGGCTTAGAATATCCTTTACATGATGCAGCCTGAAAAGGTCTAACGACAACAACAAAAGTCCTATACACTTCTACAGTTATATTTTTTTCTGTAATTAAATAGTGTGTGAGGGAAAGGGATTCATTTCGTGTTACGTTACTTTTAATCCGGGGTGTTTATGGTATATTTATCGTGGGGTTGGCACTATCTGAGAAAAAATCATTCCACTTGATTAACATCTTTATTACTCTTCGGATTATGTTTAATTTTAGGGGAATAATACACCTTCACGTTAATGTCTACATAATTAAATAAATTTTCCGTATTATTTAGAGTTTTCATTTTATAAACTCTAAATGAATCAATACAACATTATTTACTAACAACATTTATTAAGATAATACGAAGTTTTCTAATTATACTATTTTATTTTTTAGTGTATTCATTCATAAAAAAATCGATAGAGTTGGCGGTAACTTTGTTGAAGTCGCTGCAGAGCTGAGTAATCCACAAGAAATCCGGCTCACATGGATACTATGTACTTTGTACATATATTTTTACTCACACACATTAGATATGCTCACTTTAAATAGTTTGAAAACTCGAAGAGAAATGTATCTACCCACTTATTTCTTTCGACTAATTCGAGGCCAAAATGAGAATTCTGCCATCCTCAATAAAATCAAATTGGATGTTCCGTATATTTTTTATGTGAAATCGTGGATATGAATTGTTTGTTCTTCCAAAGCGTAGAACCAATCTGCCAATGTGGATACCAATGGCAAGATCATTTACAATGTTCAACGTGTATATATATATATAAATAAAATGAAGCTAAATTAAATAGACATAGAGCTGGGCGTACATAAAGTCGATGAGAGCCACATTCTTTATTTTCATTAACACAATGGGCCACACCATTATCACGTTCTCACATAGTGTTCAAATTCAATTACATTGTTACTCAAATCCAGTTACATTGTTACTCAAATCTCAATTGTTTTATTTATTTTTATCAAGAGATACTGGAAGCCGCACATAAGTCAACAAAGAGCCGCATCTGCCCACGTTTGTTATATATCATCATTTCAATTCGTTATTTACCTACTTCACTCAAATAAGTGGGTCGATTATAAATTCTGTTAAAAAAAATAGTCGATCTTATTTTCCGCAATGCAATTTTCTCATTGAGACGTCTCGGCTAATTACTAAATATCTACATATAGATGTGCTGAAGACGAGTCGTCTACTGTGGAGTGAGAAAACAGCGCGAAATTTCGTGTGAACTCGCCATCAAATAGACACCATTCTATTGTTTCTGCATGAAGCGATATGCGGTTGCAAAGGAAAGAAAAAAATATTCCGTTAAGCGGTTTTCTATTTAAATACTGATTGTCTTCGATTCGGATTTGTAACGGTGCCGCCTGAATTGAATAGAATCTTATTTACTAGTTACTCATATAGGTAGCGCGTTATGATATGCAGATAGACAGTTAAACATATATTATACAAGTTGCGAAGGCTACATAGTGTTTGATTGGATATTTATTTGTCTCGAAATATAATTTTTCAATAAAGTCGTTCATTTTTTCTCAATTTTCAGTTAATAATTGATGATATCAACTGGCTTGATGGAATTTCAATATCAAATTTGAATTGTTATAACTCATACGATTTATATTTAAATGTTAGTTGATTGATATTTGTTGAAAAATCCTTTGAAGAATGACACATTAACAAAATCAATAATGAAAATTATCACAGGCAATTGTGTTAATTATTATTAGATTAATATTGTTAAATTTGTTTTAGCTGTAATTTACTGCTTGCCTTCGGATAAGTGTTTTCTTGTGAATAATAACTTTAGTATATAGACGATGCCAACTGTTTATTTTACGTCAGTTCTGTTGCATCCGTGTGATAGAATGCCTGAAGATGCCGAAAGGCGAAACGCGGGTCGTTAGTGACAGAACATGTGGAATTGTACAAAGTTGTAACAATTAAAATTATCAGTTTATTAGAACAATACGCTAACGGCTTACATCTATATAGTGGCAAAATGTGATTCAATTTGTTTTTTTTTTCTATTAATCGAATCGTTTAATTGCTTATTTCAAACCGAATTTTTAATGCGTATACTTCTATTTAACTTAATGCTATATTTTTTTAGCAGAAAACGAGTGACGTATGTACAATGCCAATGTATTTTTTTTTAATTTCTTCTTGAAAATATAATTTATACGGTGTTGATTATTCGCTATAGAGTTTTGTCTTTTTCTTCTCCTCGCTGTCCGAATCTGGAAACGGAACATGATTGATTGGCTTACTTATAGGAAACATAATCTTACTATTTTTTACTACTCTTTTAGAAGACAGGTGTCGGGTTACTTAATTATTACCAGCTATTAGTTATAACAAATCTATCGGGTTGTTACTGTGGACACTTATTTTCTTTACACACCATTCCGTCTTCACTTTTGTCAGAAACACTTCATTGTAATTATTTAATCTCATTTTTGATTCAACATTTATACCTTACGCATACCTGCTGCAAACATATTATTGAATCATTTGAAAAGAAACTTTCCCGAAAGCTTGCCGATTTTGTTTTACGCCATTGTTGCAGCAAATGGGTGTCGCCGAATCGCCAACAAAAGTCACACGATAAAATATATACCTTAAAACGCTGAAGGAGCAAATTATATATTTATCTATGACCTGTGAAGTATTCAATAGTAACGATTCTTTTACGACTTACGAGTCGTTGAGCTCGGTCTTACAGTTCACTGTAATGCAGTCATAAAAACTTCAACAACGCGATTTATATAAAATGTATTCTTATTTTTATCTTGCCGGTGTCGTAATATTTTTTATAGATTTATTTTTATAGATTAATTTATATTTATTCGCGTATAATTTTAAATTATAAAATATTTTTTACCTTACTTTAGTGAGGCGTAAATGATACTCATCGCAAAATACGTCTTCCCACATGGATCGTTCATTTTTATAGTCCCGTCAAAAACCCATAAGAACAATGTTAAATAATCCCGCATTAACCGTTCCCCAATTTATCGATTTCCTTGATTTTTCGTCTATATATATTATGGTACCGTCTCAAATATTATCCCGATTGACCGGTTTTGATGGATAAATCTTTCTGTTCAATACAATATGTGAGTTTGAAGGTAATACATTTTATGAATTTAAAAAAGAACTTCTACAAAACCCTCTCATATTTACCATTTTTCGGAAAACCTCATTTTTGGAAATTAAAAGGGTGAAAGGGACTTTATGTTTTTTTTTATTATTTTAAGCATTCTCGCATGTTTCGTTTTGTTTTTGAGTCCCTGGAAAAACGTGGAGTCGAGGTTTCACAGTAACGAGATATCAAATTTGAACTGTCACAACTTTGTACAATTCCACATGTTTTGTCACTAACGATTACGTCTTTCGGCATCTTCAGGCGTTCTATCACACGGATGCAACATTACTGACGTAAAATAAACAGCATCGTCTATATACCAAAGTTAATAATTACAGGGAAACACTTACCCCAACGCAAGCAGTAAATTGCAGCTAAAACAAATTTAATAATATTAATCTAATAATAATTAACACAATTGCGCGTGATAATTTTCATTAACGATCTTGTTAATGAGTCATTCTTGAAAGGGTCTCACAACAAATATCAATCATCAAACATTAAAATATAAATGGGTGTTTTTTTTTTAGTTCTGTTGCATCCGTGCGATAGAATGCCTGAAGATGTCGAAAGGCGAAACCCGGATTGTTAGTGACTAAACATGTAGAATCGTACAAAGTTATAACGATTCAAATTTAACATTGAAATTCCATCAAGCACCTTCAGTCAGTATTATAAATTGTAACAAGATATCCTGATTAAAAAATAAATATGGCTGTAAAATTGACAATATCAGCTGTGATCTTTTATATATATTAACATTTTGCAATTGATATAATACTAGTGTTTAATATACTTCAGATTACAGTAATTTTTAATAATTCATTCTTTTTTAACGTTTTCCGCTCCCAATTTATGTGTAAAGTCAATTAATAACGAGAGCTTTTAAGACATTCGCTTAGTGCTTTATCTCTTCACGTAGCAGGTACGAATATGATGGAGGACTTTTTATGAAACACCAGTTAGTTTATTAGTTTCTCATACGTTTTGTTGTCAAAACAGGAGGGTTGTTATTATACTATAACAAGTTATTCATGTCGGTAACGACATAATCGATTAACAAGGAATATCTAATCTGTGGTAACGCCATGTCATTATTTTTAACGTTAAAATCGATGACAGCTATCCATTTTTATGGCTACATTTTCTCTCATTATTCACACCCCATGCGAAACCAACTAACTGTATTTTCAGAAAGCAGATGTCAATAAAATAAAAATGATACATCGTATGCATATTTCAAAAAAGCACGAATAATACCGCAAGATTTCAACCGGATATTGTATATTCAAAGTTCATCTCTTATCTAGAATAACGATGCAGTTAATTTTGATGTTTCTCACATCATCAAAATTAACTGCACTCTCAGTGAACAAAAACCGTTTACAGTTGTGATTTGTATTTATTTTTTTACTGTTTCGGACACTTATGTTAATGGGGGAAATAAAATTTAATGAGGTCTCATTTTATATGCATGCATGCTCTATGTGCATGGCTAAGCTAATTTCATTCGAGGCGGGCGTATTAACTTATCTCTGAAATCGTGAAAGTGCCAAATTTTATGAAGATGTTCTGGTACTTGGGTGCGAAATGCTTTTTTTGTTACGCGTATCATTTTCATCAAAAATTTTATCGTTATTATAATTAGCCATCGTGCATATTTAACACGGCATTGCGATTTTATTTTTGATCTTGATCGAAATCAGCTGATAATTACAATCTGAAAAGAAAATATGATACAAAGAAAACTGTTTGTATTGCAGAAGATAACATTGGTATGTAATTGCCGATCTTGTAGCTTGATAGTTAACGCTCTTGGACGTTTCGTCATATTTGGTTGTAATAAAATATTAATTTCGACAGTGCTAACTAACCCTCACGTCAGTAATAGGGTAAATAATAAAAAAACTCTTAGAAGAAAAATTTTAATAGATTATTTTCAGGAAAGATGTTGCTCAGCTGTGGAAAATTTCGAACAAACTACATTTTTAAAAATTAAATGTTACCAAATATTTCCACTAAAAATACCCAAGTGGACAATATTGGAATAGTGTATTTTTTAAATCACTTGAAATTACCTCGCTAAGATTATTTTTGTATCACTCGAAATCAACTCAATGAGCAAAAAGGAACACCCATTAAAAATCTCAAATTTAAATTAAAAATATTTTTTAATGTGCTAACTGTCATTTTTTGGTAGAAGGTATGATGTTTTAAAAAATGACAAAAACAATTTAGCGAAACCGCTCCTGATCATTAAGTATATTGTGGGGGAAATAATATTGAAAAATGTGTTATTATTAATTAATCACTATATAATGTAATAATTTATCTAAACCTTCTGATTGCTAACGTCTCAACTGTTGAGACGGCTGATTGCAGTGTATTGGTAGTTAACCCATAAAAATATAAGAGACTTAACAAAATCAATTCTTTCGTGTAAGAGATAATTTTTGCATTGAAATATTGCACTTTTTTTCTTTATTTTTGAAAGAGTTTGTTGGTGCCTACACTAATAAATTACTTTTTTAATTAATCGGTGTTGGTATATCATTCATGAAACCCAGCAGGGAGTTGATTAAATTGCAACATCTTTCTACCGCGAATTTAATAAAGTCATATGATTCTAATTAAGCCGCACCATTGTCACTGAACCTTTAGTTTCAGGCTCCAACTTGAGAAAGATGCAAATGTATTTTATTGAATCGAAAAAGTACATCGACCTCTCGCCGCGTAACGTGTCTCGGGTGAAACACCATGACAATGTACCGCGATGATGAGGTGAAATTTATACGTAATATTTTTCGCCTCTGTAAATAATCATCGCATCTTATCGTACTTATATTGCGTCTATGATTGATGGTTATATGGCAACAGGGATCTTCTATGTGTATGTCTGTGCAATTAGTTGGAAGATGGCCGTACCGTTTGCGTTGTAGCTCATTTTTTTTTATTCCACGGTCTGGCGATTCCCATCGCTCGGTTCACGTCTTTGATACGATACGGCAATATAGAGTAATGAATAAGTCGCGCACCTCGGGGAATTATCATTTATAATGGTAATAATATATTGTTTAAATATGGAAGCGTTTTCGAGCGAGTGTCAAAATATTAATGGCCGCTATTACAGATTAATGGAATAATAAAGAGATAAAATGGGATGGTATGACTAAATTTTAATTCGGTACAAATAATCGACTCGCTGTGTTCGATGTTATTAGGCGTTGGCAAATTGTAAAATTTTCTTTTAAAAATCTTCACGGTTTTTATATTGCATAACAGGAATATCGGAAAATATTTATTTCATTAATCGCCCGCTCGTTTTTAATATTGATAAGCAAAACTTTTTTATGTTGTCGACTGAAGATAATTGGTGGAATTTAAATATCAAACTTGAACTGTTGAAAATTTTAACCACATATTTTGTCACTGACGACCCTGGTTTCACCTTTCGGCATCTTCAAGCATTTTATCACACGGATGCAACAAAACTGACTAGAGTAGTAACAAAACATGTGGAATCGTACAAATTTGTAAGAATTCAAAAGTTCCAATTGATTATTTTCATAGAATTATGTAAATTTATTACGCTTGCATTTTAAGTATAACTTCATTTTTTTCCAACGTTCACCTAACTTTTCTAATAAACGCTAAAAGGAAATTTTATCTATAAACAATACTGCGGTAAAAAATAGGAACATGTTTTGTAATGTAGAATTTAAACACATTGCTTTTTTTACCGTGTCACAATGGAGTTCTACTAAGTTATTGTCAATTCAATCGATATAAACTATACAGCTATTATCTAGAACCTAGTTTCTCAACCGGTGGTCCGCGGAGATTTTTGGGTATAATTATTCGATAAACAATCGAATTTTACGTAGTATTTTATGGATTTTTAAATAATATTTTTCTTACTTTCTGTTTTAATATACTTAAATATTGTTATAACAGCATACGGTGTTGCTAAATTAATTGTTTTGAATAAAAAAATCAATTATATAAATATTTATTATTTTATTCCAATGTTGATGGTCCGCAAAACATTTTTGAAGTTTTTGGTGGTTCGCGGATGTAAAAAGGTTGAGAGACTACGATCCAGCACAAATTACGTGCAGAGCAATATTATTACGTATTATTTCATTCAACATTTTAAAGTTCCAAACGTTTTAATAAGATAATAACATAATCAAACATTTATTATTATTTCTTAGTAATACTTCATTTTTTTCGTTGCATTATTTTTAAGCGCTATTTAACTTTTTTACGCCACAAACAATTGAATGAATGTCCCTAAAACTATCCTTCTGTAGCCGAATCTTTTCGACAATTTCATTTGATTTAAGGAGAAATGGAATATCAATCAAATTCCATTAGCTGGATTTATCTTTTGATATGATAATTGTCGCTTCTTCTATGGCATTATATTTTGATAAATTAAACACAATTTTTAGCAATCTATTAACCTTTTTGTATTTATCTGGTCAAATATATCGTTTTTATTCTAATTGTTTTACCTGGTAAACTGCTTAAAATATCACAAGCAGGGGTATTTGTGTATATAACTTACATTATTAAAGCGCGCTAAAAATATGGTTCGCGACAATTTTAGATACAGGTAATTTCATTTCATAATGTGCCTTTTACATATAGACTTCTCTTGGACTGTTATTCTTGATTAATTTCTTACTTTTAATATCAAACACAGTGTAATAGTAATTTATTTAGACTACGAAGGAACTTATTCAGCACGCATTTCTCTTGTGCAAATTTACTGTTCGTTGATTCAAATTGCTTAGCAATCATTGTATTTGCTCTCGTACAATAGCCGAGAGAGAATACCGCAATAATTTGGTAAATACCGAGCAAATAGCATGCATATCTAGCAATAATATTTGTACAACGAACAAAAGATGGGGAAATGAAATCGTTCTGAAGAAATGCAGACTAATTTGAACGGCCATGTCGCAATTATGAAAATGCACGCACACTTCCGGATGTTTTGTCCGAGGACTGAATTACTGAATCGGCGTGTAGAGTTTGCCATATATTCAACATCGACAAATTATACAATAATTACAATTTTTAGTCAGTGATATTTTCTACAACAAAGTTCACAATCCTGTTAAAATAGAAGCAATCATTTCCAATTATTCATTAAATAATTATAATATTAAGAAATACTATATAACAAGAATGGGCACGTATTAATTCAATGAGATCCACGTTCATGTTTTTCGTATATTATAAAAATAGCCACAGCAACATTAAATAATTATAATAGAAAAATTCAATTTATTTATTCATTTAAAATTACATTCAACGCAATAAAAAAATATCACATTGAACGAAGATCTTTGAAACAGGGCGTTAAATTTGTGATACATATAACTGTTTGCAGCAATTCTGTGAGATGTTGATTGGTCAACTGTAAACGATATTTCAACTTATCGAACTTCATTGTGGAGAATAAAGTTTCTCAACCATATGTTCTGCAAAAAATTTCAAATAGAAGGCAAGCAGTTTTCTTCAAATTAATTTAAAAAATGGATTATTCATTTTTAATAGGAGCCACACTTATTTCAACAAAGAGCTGGGTTTGACTACCGTTGCTATATATCAATATACAGTTATAAAAATATATAAAAATAGTAATTTGAATTGAAAGTAATTTTTACAATAATTTATTGGATACAATGTATATTTATTACATATTTATATGTTATAAATTATTTCTTTTGTGGCAAAATAAAAACGATGAAAATATTGAAAATTGTCAAAATCTTCAAACGACTATTGTCAGAAAAAATCTTCTATAATACATTAAAAATAGTACTGAATCTAAAGTCACTATTGTCCACGTTGAATATCTCATATAATATTTTTTTCAACACTTTGATAATTACGATGTATAAATTAACGTTGATTTTTCATTTTTTCACAGTGTTGCTGAAGATGGAACCGGACGATGGGCTCTTCGTAATGTGACCAGAGGATACTTCCTGGGATCCAGCTCCGACAAGCTCACTTGCACTGCAAAGGCGCCGGGAGATGCTGAATTCTGGCATGTCCACCTCGCCGCAAGACCACAGGTAACATTGATTATAAGTCTTAACCTTACTCTATATTGTATTGTGTATTTGCTTGTATTTCATTTGAGATTTTGGCAAAAAAAAATCACATCATGATATATGCAATACCATATATGCAAAAGGCCATGTATACAAAATATCAGTTGATAATTCTCGGAATGAGCGAAACCGTTCCTAATTTGGAGTGTTTTATTATTTTGTAGTTGTAATAGACTCCAAAGAAAAACCCGAAATTAATTAAGCATCAAAAATAAAATACCTAAAACTGAGAAAATGAAAAAAAATTGCGTGACGTTACATACGTAACCATGAATAATCCATCACAGTTAGAGTATATATGAAAATAACAAACCCCGTTTATATAACATTTTATCAAAATCCTTGTCCAATTCCATGCTATTTTCGTTACTCATTTTATTTCGTATCGTAAACTGCTTAAACTTTGCAGTACCAGAAAAATTCGCAGGCTTTATTTAAAGTATATATAATATAAATAAATTTATTTTAATGTTATCGTGTTTTAAAAAATCTACTAATGTATTCTGTTGGCAATCTACTATAGGCTAAGGTTATAAAGATAGGCACAATTTGCATCTGTCGAATGTAATCTTTTAAAATTAGTGGATTAACGGTGACATGTTTCAATTCAAACAGGTGAACCTCCGCTCAGTGGGCCGCAAGCGTTTCGCCCATCTCTCAGAGTCTCTTGATGAGATTCACGTCGACGCCAACGTACCATGGGGCGAGGACACTCTCTTCACCCTGGAGTTCAGACAAGACGAAGGAGGCAAATACGCCCTGCACACATGCAACAACAAGTATCTCAGCTCTGGTGGAAAGCTCGCCGAAAAGTGTGGAGCCGACTGTCTCTTCAGCGCAGAATATCACTCCGGGCAGGTTGGCAAATCTTTAATGATATTTTTTTTCACGATTCTGTTACAATTTTTTTTCTTTCTTTGCCATGTTGATCTCTATTCCGAGTATTGTAATATGTTCATAACACATCGTATAAATATGGTGATAGAGACGCTCATTATTTTTCTTGGATACGGATGTCGTATGCAAGAATTCGATTACTTCCGATACTGCGCATTCTTCTAATCAATATTGAATCTGTACGTCAGTATCGATGACTTTTTTTTATTTTCTATGTGTCTAGTTAGGTTTGATCAAAGCTTTTTTATAGCTGTTATTTTCATTCCTTTTGTACCACAAGATAATCGGAATAAATCGGAATTGTTAATTCTTTTACATATAAAGATTCTACACAAATATTATTTAGGAAGATCTTCTCAATCTCAAATTTCTGACATTATTAATTGGAAAATTGAATGACAGCAATGCGACTCGATCGAAAATGATAATATAATAATCCATCCTACAGTTGGCCCTCCGCGACTCCGCTGGTGCTTATCTGTCCCCGATCGGCTCCAAGGCCGTGCTGAAGACTCGCTCCCAAACAGTCACCAAGGACGAGCTCTTCTCCCTCGAGGATTCCCTGCCACAGGCCTCGTTCATCGCCGCCCTTAACTCCAGATACGTCTCCGTCAAGCAAGGTAAGAATTACTTTACTATCTTAATTCGTAAAGAAAGTGCTTTGATATCTGCGATACGGGAATCAATAATACAAGGGAATATGGCCGTTTTCATTGCTCCAAAGTCGCTCAACCTTATCACTAAAATACGCCCGTGTAAGATTCTTGTCAAGTGATGAATGTTGTTCTATAGCGCCAAATACAAATTATCCTCGACTTACGACCGAGATACGTTCCTGGATTTTGGTCGTGAGACAAATTGGTCGTAATTCGAATTTCATACAATATGTGCATGTATAATACTTACATATTAAAATAAAACATGCGTATTTATCCATATTTTTTTATTGTTCAGTTTATACTTATTTATTAATACAAAATAAAATATTTACTTATTTGAAAGGAAAACAAGGCGGTAAAAACCCGTAATTTCATTTTTAAAGTGTGCCGTCAAATGTCGAGCCAAACTCGACATAGGAGTTGGCGTAAGCTATGCGATGTCGAGTCAGGCTCGACATAGGAGTTGTAGCGGTTAATATTTAAAATCTTCCGTCATCTGTACCTATATAAGAACAATCCATTGGCTCATCAGTAGCGGAAGAAGAAGCAGTAGTAGTCTCTTTAAAAAACATATCCAATTTTAGTTGAGTTGTGTG
This sequence comes from Himalopsyche japonica, assembly GCA_028555115.1. Taxonomy (NCBI): domain Eukaryota; kingdom Metazoa; phylum Arthropoda; class Insecta; order Trichoptera; family Rhyacophilidae; genus Himalopsyche; species Himalopsyche japonica. Next base: position 1,222,520 of record JAHFWJ010000446.1, on the reverse strand, counting down.
TTGTTTTTTTCCCCTGTATATTGCAGCGTAATGTAGTTTTAAAAAATGCTATTTTTGGTCTTAAGTCGAACCGTCGTAAGTCGAGGACTACATGTATACGTGATTTTTGCAGTCTTGGTTTTAATTATTATTTTTCTGATGCATAATAAAGTAAAGCAAAATAAGAGATGCTTGACAGATACGTCTTCATTATACGCTGTAAGTTTGTGAGGCATGTTAATCTTTTTGATACTAGATATTAAAATTATCTTTATCAATACTCAAGTTATGTATATATAACACATATCATCATCATCTTACCACTTTACTGTCTGCACATTTTCGCTAGTTTTTTTTTCCTATTTTAATTTTAGACCTCGTGTATATTCTTCATCCATCTATCGATAAATTTTAAAAATAAGAATTAAAATTCATATTAGTTTTTTGTAGTATAGCTGCGCGTATCCGAAGACGCCACATTGTGCGTTCCCGGATCGTAGCGCTTGTCTAAAAAATGACGCCAACGTCCGCGGACCGGAAAGTGTTCAAAATATAAGCGGTTAATTCAAATCAAAAAATATTTTTAAAATATCAACAAATTGCAATTTTCATTATTGCTGTAGAAAACATCATTTAATAAACATTTTATTTCGTTGTATGGTAAGTTAGTTTTTTATATCGTTATGATTACGTAGGTATTTCAAGATATAACTGTCATTTTTATTTATTAAAAAATATTCCGCAGTAGTGAAATACCATTTGTTATATTCCTTTTCCATTTTGTTTCGAATAATCATTTCACCATTCTGTAATTGCTTGTTAATATTATCCCGTTAATTTCGAAGTCCATATTGCTCAGCAATATCGGATATATTAAACAAGTAAGTCGCGGCCGAATCGTAGCCCGTTATTCGCCGTTGCGTTTATTTTTATTTTCTCTCATTGTCGGTCATTTATTAATTCTACACCCAGATTATTCTCCAAGGTGTATTTTTAATGATCTTATTGTCGAATAATCGCTGTAGGGAGATTGTATACGTTTAAATGTAGGTTTTTCTAATTGATTAATTTAATATTTCACATTTCATAAATAGTTAAGAAGTGAAAAAATTTTGTTCAAAAATTGTCGTAAAATATTGTTCGTACCTATTTTATCATCCTGCCATATTGTAACATTTACCATTTCGAAAAATCAAAGTATTTTTCTGAGCTTTTAAGTTTGTTCTAAAATACGTTCGCTATCTGGACTCGATACAATTTTCCAACGTGATTGCAGCCAAAATCATTCATCATCATCAATTCAGCTTCTATGTCTTGTAATATTTATCTGTCTCTCTCTTTTCTCGATGTTGTACTCATTAAACTGAATATTCTTTCGAAAATTGCATTGGAATGTAGAATTGACAATGTTCATGTATTAACGACTCGGGATTCGTCTGAAAAAAAGTCTTGCTCAAATAGGAACTACAGGCAACCCTGGTCAGAATTGTTGTGATTCAAATCGTGACCAATATGGAATAAATAGTAAGAAAGTATTTCATTTATTATTTTTAAAATAAAAACTATCCACAAAAATCGACAGATAACACCATCCAAGTGAACAATATAAAAGAAACTGTAGATACTCTTTGTACAATAAAGATTTTGAATTATAATTAAACAAATTATGCATTATACAATATATTTCTTTGATAATTATGTGTAAGGAGATAGATAAATGATTTGAATTCTTGAAACTTTGATGTGTGTTTGAACCCAGGTCGCTAGTGACAAAACATATGAGATCGTACGAAGTTTCAACAATTTAAATTTGATTTTGAAATTACATCAAGCATCTTCAGTCGATATCATAAATTACATTCTTGCACAAAAAATCATTTAGACCGAATGATATTTTATGTCACCTTATTTTCATCCGATTGCCTTTTGGGATTACTCAAAAAGAAATGCCGTGATTTTAATAAAAATAATTAAAAAATAATTAGTGGTCTATAATTGTTATTTTCATTCTCTTTCTGCAACTATGAATGCATGCATATATAATATTCGCATTAGTTCAATAAGAATCTACGTGCGGCTCTCAAACGAAAATAATTCACCGCCTCTGCTCGGCTAAGAATCTCACCCGTTCCGTTATGCCAAATAAACGCAATAATCGTTCGCGAAATATTTTCGGTATCTCATAATTTAAAATTACCGTTTTCGCTCTGAGATTGGACGCAAAAGACTACATTTATTCAACGTTGAATGAGGGGTACTTAAAAAGATTCGAGTTCCGCTTGCGTATTGATTTTATTGTGGATTATTTTTAGCTCGCCACTATTAAATATTATAAGCTATCATCAAGTATACTGGAATTAAAAGAGGGCGTTTTTTTTTCAAATTGAATGCATATAATTAAATATTCACAACCTTAAATATTTCATCGTTTTTCAGTGGCTTGCACATTTCAATAAAATGCCGTTTTTTGTGAAATAATTTGGGAGCATATTGTTGGACTAAATGCTGAATTTTAACACTTTACGGTCCGCACGTTTTTGCTATTTTAATTTTAGACCTCGTGTATATTCTTCATCCGTATATCGTACAGTTGTTTCGATTTTTATTGTTATTCTTTTATCTGTTTAAATATTTTGGCGTTGCAAAAGCAAAAAACCTATAATTTGCCAAATAAATAAATTCAGAATCGGTAAATTTGTCATATGTAAAACCGGTATTCAAAAAAACAGTTTCGGTTTTACTGCTTTTACCATCCCTGCTCACAAGTAGTCAAATATATACTATAAGATTTTCGTGGTGTCAGCATCCTTCCTTGTCTAGACGCTCAGACATTTCGTATTATTTAGATGGAAAGTTAACCAAACAAAAACGTTTGCTAACGGTGTATGATTGCTTTAATGCGAACGCATCTGCTCTTCATAATAATAAATGATGCTGTCAAAAATTAAGAAATGTAACGCGGTATTTTCACCGAAAATTGATCAAATTAAGACATTATAATTAACACGCATGACTCGTTAAAAACCATGACACTCTTCGATATTAAAATAAAATAACCTCGATTATCTTGTATTTGTTTCAATATTTGATATTAACCCAAAGTAAGAGCATTAAGTAATAAATAACATAGAGACAAATTTTATTTTTTGATAAAATTTTACACTCATTTATATTGCAGTCGCGTAAAGGGATGGGAGAGGGTTTAACCCCCCAGGCCGTTACACCTCTGTCTGCAACGAATAATATATGTTCAACGCATTACAGAGCGAAGACTCAATGCATATATTTTTTACTTGAAGGTATCGATTAGTTCATAAATAATTTTGCAAGAGAAGTCAGGGTTGCGTTCTATCATATGAGGCAACAGTTGCAAGTGCTCCCCGATTGATGTGTCTCATCGAAAATATTCAACAATGAGATTCGCCTTTTTGGAAACCTTACCATTTTACTCGTGCACGTGTTTCGTAATATACAGTAGGCGGCGCTTATCGTAGGCACATTTGTCACAAGTAAACGTTGATACTAATTAAAGGCGATTCTATGAACCCCCAAGCACAATGTGTGACCGAGTTAGCTCGATGTGAAATGTGGTGACATAATTTTAATTTCTAACTAAAACCACCATAGTTGGCTTTAATCCGTTTTTACATAGATTCGATAATACGACCGATGTGAAATTTTTGCTCATAACTGGTGACATAATTTTAATTTCTAACTAAAACCACATGGACATAGTTGGCTTTAATCCGTTTTTACATACTTGATTCGATAATACGACCGACGCCACGTGGTTCGCTTTTCGCATCTTCAAAATTCAAATTGCTTAGAATATGAAAACCATATTACGTAAACTTACAGAATATAAACGAAAACGAGAAACTTAAAAATATTGTACATTTTTTTGTAAATTAGACAGTTGCAATTTTCGGATCATATGTATTAGCTAAATTAAAGACTCATAAATGAATTGCGAAAGATTTTCAAGCTAATAAAATAAACTATGATGTTCTGAAAGATTCATTTTATTTTATAGCCGTTATTATTTCAGAATACCACAGTTACCTTGTTCACTCAGTAATGATTAACTATCATTCGATGAATGTTCGTAAAAAAAATGTGTATTAATTGAATTGGCGTTTACTTGGTAGAACTCCATTATAACACGGCGAAAAAATGGCTACGTAATTTAGTTCTACAATTTTTTAATAAGATTTAGTTGATAGCTGTTTCGGCTCACGCAATCGTCGGAACTATGGCGATATTGCCTAAGCCGAAATAGAATATCAGTTATATTTTATAAAAAAAAATATAGAACTAAAATACGTAGCTATTTTTTACATCATTTTTACAGTGGCTGAATTTTTTCCTCGTCCTTAATAACTACAAAACAAAGTGAATTTATTACTTAATTTATTCCAAGAACGATAGACCTTTTATTGAAGTACTTAATATGCGTAATATGCAGTATTCGTATGGGGTTTTTTTTTCGTTGTTTCTAATATATTATTCAATACACCAAGTCGACAAAATCTTTGTGAATGTAGTAATTCAGTACTTGCTACTGTAAAAAGAACTGAGAGTCGACTCTCCCCTACCTAACGAAGCAGTGTTACGGTAGCAACAATAGAACATGTAAACTGATATTATAGTTTCGTGCAATACCTATTTGCGCCAGACTGCGTCTGCCAACTTTGCTGCGGAGCGAATGGTAGAAATCGCGTTCCGCCGAGGTGGTAAGGGGCGAACGGGTAGACAATTCGCTGTCAAGGTCCTCGGCCAAGGTCAAACAGGGCAGGAACAATTAACTCTAAATTTAATATTGCCGCTGTTAGATAAACTACATGTTTTACTGGCGATTTGGTTGTAAAATTCTTGCTATATACATATTGCAAATTGCAACTGCTACGCATTGAGATGAATTGTTTTTGGCTGTCTTGTATATTTTTTTTTGTCTAAAATAATATAGGGGTTCCTCCTAATAGAATTTCCCGCATTTACGGTTTTGTAGAGAAAAAAAATCATGTGAACACCAAAACTCAAGAGCAATAGTACACAATCGTAAGGCCTAGTTTCTCAACCAATGGTCCGCGATATGATATTTTTTTGTTACTGTCTGTTCCAATTTACTTAAATATTTTTATATTAATTGTTTTGAATAAAAAAATTATTATATAAATATTTACTGTTTTAAATTTGAATTGTTATAATTTTGTACGATTCCATATGTTTTGTCACTAACGACCCTGGTTTCGCCTTTCGGCATCTTCAGGCATTCTATTACACGAATGCAACAGAAATGATTGGGGTGGAGAAAGATTGGCGAAACGTTTTCGGCGAATTGTGCGTACGACACGGCTCCCGTGTCCATGCCTGAATTGTAGACCCGCGTCGGTCACGGGAACCATGTTTTCAATATAACAAAAGATATTTTAGTATTAGTAAGTACCTGCCACGGTCCAGACGTTCGGGACATTTCTTTGGAACCATCACATAAAGGCTCACTCACACTATTCATTTTACCAAAATACTTACATCAAATGATTTGCTATAGTTTGTGTAAATATTTTTGACAGATGTAAATTGGTATTGTTTTATCACTATTTCTTATAATTTTGTGAAATATGTATTTTTATTAACATGTACATACTTTTTTTTTCTAAGCACCGCGTACCTATTTTTTTACAATTCTTCGTCAATTACAAACTTCGTTCTACGTTTTAGTGCACTTGTGTTTCAATATTTTTGCAATTTTCAAAAAAACTACCTCTTCAACTTGACCACCAAACAACGAAAATTTTCTTTGTTCAATTGTCCCGATTAACCAAATAAACCTGGCTTGTACTTCGAACTCTGTTTTCGACTTAATCATGAATAAATATGAATCTAACATTCAAATGTTATTTCAAAGTAATATCATATATTTATTGTAGTGTATCGTGAGTGTAAATTACGTTTCAACTGCTTTTATATCATAGTGTATTTTTCCGATAATAAAAATTATTATCAACAACACTTGAAGATGAATAAATCACTCCAAATCAAAGCTTGAAGTAAAAAAGGATGGATAGAATTCCATTCAAAATAAAATTATAGGTAAATCAAAAATGTTAGTGTGAATTTGCCTTTAGGGTATTACAGATGGCGCAACATCAATAAACACTGCAAATATGTCGAAATCTGATGGGTAAACAATGCCAGTACATGTGCCGCTCAAATGTTTTTTTGTCTAAATGATCTTTAGGGCGACCAAATTCGGAGAAATATAATAATGGTCCCTAATATTTTACAAACTTTTATAGCTTCGAAAGATGGGTATTTTTCAGGCCCTCTGTGAAACAGTACAATATGTTTACGCAGCCAACGTTTTAAACCCATTTTCCAAATTTACTGCCATTTTAAGTAGATTGGCTTTAATATGTACGTACTTTCAGACGTATATGAAATTAAACATATGAGATGTTCAGTATTGAAATTGTTGAATTAAATTTTCGGCGGCAATTTATACTTCTATACCAGGCGTGGGGAACCTGCGGTCTTTTGGCTATTTTAGTGCGGCCTTTTGACTGATGACAATTTGAATGATTCCTATAAATACATACATTTTTAACAATATGCAATATAATAAATAAGATTTGTACGTGTGTATTTTTCTTTTAAGATTTTTTAAAATTGCGTTTTGACTAATTTATATTGTGAATTAAAATATCTAGTTTATAGGGGGGGGGGGGGGTGTCAACGTTTTCTCTACTGCAGTCTAATGTTGAATCAAATAAGTGAATGTGGCCTTTTGAAATGAAAAGGTTCCCCACCCCTGCTCTATACCTTCAACGCCTTATTATAAAATAGTTGTAAAAAAAACACGGTTATTTCACATTTAATTCAAAGTCATAACTTTTTTATTTCAATCAGCATTATGAAGTGGAATACCAATTCACATTAGACGTATACGATTACAAACCGAAATCATGCAATATCCAAGAAAATCAAAAGATGATATACCTGTGAAATCTTAAAAATATTATTTAATCTTGTGTGGTAAAACTTTTGCCTTTCCGTCACTTAACATGACTATTTACTATCCTTAACTTGAATATTAAAATTTCATACTAAACATACATCCCTATGCCTCTTGGGTACAGAAATATTTCGTTGCTTCGTACAATATACTATTGCAAACCAATAAAGACTGCCTCGCGAGTAAAGTTCAGAATCAGTAGTCTCGGTTGCCTCGCCATACAGTCGCACGCAATGTACATTTACTAGATTTTATGGGCACACTATAGTCGTACAAATTTGTCAGCATAATTTTACATAAAAATTTAAAAGATGGAGCTCGACATGAAGAAATTTTTGATATACATACATGAATAAAAAATATATGCGTGATACAGATATTGCACCAGGGATGATGTGATATTTTTTCCTCCTGACATTACAATTATACTTGTTAATGCAAACGGATTCAATTTCTTACAATAATATTGCGCCTTAAATGGAGGTCTTCATTTCGACGCAGTGTATTATGTTCTGTAATCAATACTGTCTAGGAGGGTGATTAACACTTTCGGCAACAGACGCTGGGGACATGGTAAAATTAGTCGATTTAAATTTGATTTTCGTTACTTTAACTTGCTGTGTGTGCTTGCAGGTGTGCTTGATCAAAGGGAGTCCCTTCAATATTAAATTTATTTAATTTGAATTGTTATATCCAATTTAATATTAAAATTCCATCCATTCCACCTTCGGTCGATATCATAAATTAAATTAATTTTATTTAACAAATATTAGCGATGATATTGTATCGCTCCGAGAAAAATCGTTCTTCCCTTCTCTCCCTCTTAATGTATTTTATTAATTTGGCGGAAAATAGACAACAAATTAAAATGAATGCCTTAGGATAAAGTTAATCTAAAGATGCATCTCAAGGAAACGAAACCTGTAACAAACCTTGTCGGAAAACCACTAAAATAACTATTTTTCACTTTATTTTTTTGTCTAGATACTTCGATCACTAAAATTATCAGTTAGCATACGCTAATCTAATCGTAAGATTCTCAACAATCTAAATGTTCCGATTTAATGTCATGGTGATTGCTATATCATTTTTTATTTAATTTGACATTGGATATTGTTTATGCTATAAAAATAGCTACACATTGGCTGTAATGTCGAAAAAATTGTTTGCATGTAATTTGATTAATCTTACGGAAAAATAATTTTAAATTAGCATATTGCTTAGTTCTACAAGGCTTAAAAAGTCAGGCTGAGAGTGTATGCAAAATCTAAAGCATGAAACATGATCGCAACAGCTGTCGGCAGATGGTACTAATCGAGGTATATGTAATTAGTTTAAAGCTATTTTTAGATTTTTTTTTACATTTTAAATTGGCGAAACACTTTTTCCAATCGCCATCTGAAAAAATATACAACAAGAATTGGAAATTCGTCTTTTTCTATGCCATATCCGTCTGTAAAGTCGACGATGATTTTGTAATTTTTCTCCTGACTATTATCGCTTAAATAGAGAAAAAAATTTGGTCACATCAACTGCAGATCTGAGACAACTTATTAAGACAAATTCTCTGCATTTTTGAACATTTTCATCTTCCAAATAAACATTTCATTTCAAAAATTTACCGAAGCTTATCACCCTGTGAAAAATGTTTCAATATGTTTGATTATTGAAGTATTTTATACAATAAAATTCATGAAATAAAAATCAATTTATAATAATCTGAATAAAATGCAAAAGACATTGGATACACTTCCATAAATTCACACCATAAAAAATCCTAACCTCTAGATCCTGTAAAGCAATGTTCAGATTATCAATTCGAAAATTTTGGCTAATTAACAGTGACGCGATTACCTATCGGTCGACTATTGCATAAAAAAATAAAAATCGAAAAGTTCACCACCACTGCATTAGAGAGCTCAATTTAAGGCACTTGTGGTTTATACAATAGTAACATCTGATATAATAATCATAAAGTAATTAAAACGAAAATTTAAACACGTTATTAAAGCAGACAGACGTTTTCCTGGAATAGTGAAATGTACTTTTTCGTCAAATCTTTCAAGTGTCTAAATATTTAATACATTGGTTAAAAACCAGTGGGTCGCGAGTACTTACATTTTTTAACAATGCTTTCGTTAACTCTCCAAAACTACTCATTTTCAGCGATAAATTAACTTAAAAATCATATGGCAGAGTAATACATATAATATTTTAATTATTTTCGTATTATTTTACTCATAACACTTGTTTTTGCTCATTTCTTTCCATCTTAATTTGAAACTTGTGCACACTCCCGTCTAACGATTTACCAATATGGTGATATATTAACATCTATACAAATTGAAGTAATCATTATGCAGTAGATTAAAACACATAATATTCTGTTTATATCGTAGCATCCAGTGAATTTTGATAGGTGACAGCCAACTGGTTTTTTCTAGATACGTCGCTTATTAGTAGCGCTGTCAGAAATGTTGGAAACCGCTGATCCAATGAATAATGCATTATGATTATCAAGTATTATTAAGCAGAATTCAGAACATCTGTTACATTTTTGTTTCATGTTTGTTTTATCGATTTTACATACGTTATTCGTGAGAGCGGGGAAAATTGTGCACACTTGAAAAAATTCGCTATCGTCCATTCGAAATTGGCTGATGATTGATAATATATTTGTAAGCACTTTATGGCATTAATATTACTTCGTCATAATCTCTTTCATGGTTGCACCTACGTTATATTTAACGTAAAAAGTTTATTATTCAATTTTTTATAGTATGCCCAGTGAATACATGGAACATATTAAAACCCCTAGTATAGTAATGCTCTTTTTCCGTCTTATAAAATAATATTTATTAACAGTGTATCTTCTTTCTTTTTGCCTGTATGTTATTTGGAAATTTGAGTGGAATTTGTTTACAAATTCCTCGTTAAAATTCTGGTCAAAAATATGTTATATCTGTATTTAAAAAATAAAAGGGTTATAAGTCTTAAATCCATACTTTTTATGAAAGTCATAACAAGATTTTCGTTTATAATTTATAATGAAAAATTTTACATTCCAACGCGAAATTTACTTATTCAAAAGCATTCATTTGATCTGTCATTTTTCTCCTGTATGCGTATATGCACTGTAGTTATCTTCGCATATTCGACTTTAACAATTATATTTTTTTATTTCGCTCACGTATATAATATGTTTATAACCAGTTAAAAAGTGTGACTTTCTATAATTATAATAAAATTGAGTTGAATTTTCGCTTTAAATATTGACAAAGAAAACACCTAAGACACTTAGACACTCTAAGCAATAATTTTGAATCGCTTTTTACCTAATTGTAGGTGTTTACACCCTCCGTAATAGTTCCTTAGTGGATTGTAACTGATACAACGTTGATGCATTTATCACTTTTGAATGTTCATAAAAGATATGTCAAGCATCGTCAGTCTGTTCATAAACTTAATTAATATCACCTCATATTGATTTCGAGAAATTCCGAGAATATGGCTTCAGGATATAATTTTTTATAACATAGAGAGCGGTATTAACAAAGTGCCACTTTGTCCACGTCATTAAATTATAATTAAGTAAAAAAAACATTGACAAGTGACAGCTCATCGATGTATAAAAAAAAATGCACCATTTGGTCATCGTAGAAAAGCACTAATTAGCGGGTGTCTAACTTAAAAATAATGGATATAAACTTTGTTATGAAATAATTGCAAACTGGTTGATAATTGATAAGTATTTTATAATATACGTGTATATAAAAATAGCGTTTGTTTTATTCCTTTTATAATAACACAGTATTTCATTTAACATTAATAAGCTAGCACTTACAGCGTTTGCAAAAAATGCTATGAGCATATTCGAAACATTTATAAAGTCTCTATACCAGTGGTTCTCATGTGCGGCAATTTTACTGTGGCCATCAACAGTTTTATAGTAAATATTGATATTTTAAAAAAATGTGTTTTTACAAATGAATTTGTAAAATTACTTTTATTTTAAAATTGATTGAATAAACCTGACTTATCCAGAATTTAATCGAGTTTAATTAAAGCACCGTTTTAATAATAAAACTTTTCAAAAATTTTGGTCCAAGTTATACGTTGACTATGAATCAAGTCAATATAAAGAATAAACAACAATTGCTTTATTAATTTGTCGATTTTACTTACAACTGTATATTGTGAAAGATTATTTAGTGTAATGCACTATATATATAATAAATATCGAAACTATTTTTATCACATTTGGTGCGGCCACGAAACACTTTCATAGGACAGCTGATGTGTATAATGCGGCTACAGTGAAATTTCATGTGAGAACCACTGTTCTAGACGCCGATTCAATGATTCAGACCTCGGACAAAACATCCGGAAGTGTACGTGAATTTTCATAATTGCGTCACGGCCGTTCAAAATAGTCTGCATTTCTTGAGAAAGATTTCATTTTCCCATCTTTTGTTCGTTGTGCAAATATTATTGCTAGATATGCATGCTATTTGCTCGATATTAATCAAATTATTGCGGTATTCTCTCTTTTGGTGCGACCAAGAAACATTTCCATAGGACAGCTGATGTTTATAATGCGGCATCAGTGAAATTTCACGTGAGAATCACTGCTTTATAACCAAAAGCACTCGAATACAAATCATCACGAGAGTTAAAGAATATGTTTTCGTTTCGCGGCCTAGTTTTATTTTATTTATTTTAGACAGGGGATAATAATTTGATCCTATTACTTTAGGTCTTCAAAGCGTAATTGTAAAATTAGTCTTGACGAAGTATTATTTACGATTCGTCTATGAGTCTTAAATCCTATCCGGAAATGGCCGCCGTATTGATGTTTATTACTTTTATTAATCCCATGAGATGTTATGTCATAAAAAATAGGTGCGACATGGATTTGCTTGCGTGCGGAAGACGTCCATTAAAAAACGTTTTGTCCTACTGATGGATTACGTAACCTTCTCATTGTTATGTTTAACGCGCACGTCGGGACCAATCAGACACGCGAGGTTCCCACATTCGTTTATAAGTTACACTTCACCAAAATATCCTTATGTTAATTTATGACCTATAAATGTAACATACATCTATCCTTCGATTTACACGGTAGATAGGTTCCTGAGAAAAACGTGTAAATCGAAAAGTACACAAAAACGCATAATTTGGTTGTTTTCTAAAATACATAAAACAAAATTATTAAAAAGTACAAATATACATATTCTTTTATTCATTAAATACACATAAAGCATATTTAGAGGAACAAAAAAATTAAATCCAAAAGATTCATAAAAAAATTATTTCAACGGTTGGTCGAGTTTATATCATTCATCAGAGTCACAAATCACTGTCAATCTCTTCTTCGTGACTGGTTCAAAGTAATTTTCAACACTCGAAATTATTTTTGCCAATTCTATGTTTGAAGTATTGTAGAAACATTTACACCTCGAGGAGATTTGGTAAGAAAATCCGTTATTAACATTTGCTTCGAATTTCTTGTTAGATCTTTATGGACCTCATCATATTGAGCCAAGCATTGATTAATGTCACGTTGAAATCGAAGGGCCTGTTCAACATTTGAGTCATTTAGTACAAAATAATTACCTAATTTTCTTCCCAATTCGATTTAACATTTTTTTTAATCCGTGTCAAAGCGAAAACGCGTAAAACAAGTACCGCGTAAATCGAGAGATAGGTGTAGCTTGTATTTTATAAATATCTTTCATCTCACCATTTCTTCTACTATCTCTTTGTCTTGCCCCATTTCATAGTTATATAATATAATCACCTTTTTTTCCAAATAAACTTAATACCTTTCCAATAACAATTGACAATTAACTGTTTAAAACTATCAGTTCATAAAGCATAACATATTTACTTACAAGTCGTGGTTTGTGTTTGTCATTATCGAGAGTATTTTTTTTTTTGTAGATAAAACATTACCGTTTATTTTGTAGTCATTGATAATAGGAAAAAATGTATTTTTTATGGTACTTATGAAAATTATTAAAAAATCTGATGCTTGCGCATAGATAACGAGTTTTTTTTAAGTATGGCAATAAAAAGATAAATTGACAATCAACAATGCCAACTTAACAAAATTCAAACATCGATATCTCACATAGGTGTATTCTGTTGTATCGAAGTTTACTGTTGGTATTGTCGAACCATTGTCGCATGACGGATTTTCGATTATTGTGATCAATGAATCGGCAAAACATCTAGTAGAATAGGTACACGCCTTCTACAAATGCTCATCACGGTCACGCAATAGGCCCAGACCACCTTTTCGATAATATACAGCAATACATACTCGGTGACTTGTCCATTTCCGAATTAGATATTCCTCATTATTCTAGAGAAGAACATCTACGTTTGTTGTTGTTTTTTTTTTTTTTAAGAAAATTGAACCCAGTTTTTACAAAGAGAAAAGATTGACGGCTACGCCTGGGAAAGACCAGCAATAGAGGATGGTTGTAGAGCAGTGGTTATCATGTGCGGCCCCCAACAATTTTATAGTAAATATTGATATTTAAAAACAAATGTGTTTTCACAAATGAATATGTAAAATTATTATTATTTTAAAATTGATTGAATGCACCTGACTTATCCAGCATTTAGTCGAGTTTAAATAAAGGACCGTTTTAATAATTACACTGCTTAAAAATTTTGGTCGAAGTTATACGTTGACCATGAATTAAGTCAATACAAAGAATAAACAATAAATGCTTAATTAATTTTGTCGATTTTACCTACAACTCTATATTGTGAAAGATCATTCAGTGTAATGCACTATATAAAAAATAAATGTCGATACTATTTTTATCACATTTGGTGCCGCCACGAGACATTTCCATAATAAAGCTGATGTTTATAATGCGGTCACAGTGAAATTTCACGTGAGAACCACTGTTGTAGAGGAATGTTAAAATCACATAAATTAATTTGTAAAATCATTAGACACTAATTCGCACAGTTGGAGATTAATAATTTAATTATTCCACTTGGTGTGTTACTAGATGCGACACTTGTTTCGCTTCTTTGATAATCATCTTCAAACTAACGTAAGGCTATTCATTACTCAGGGAAACGATGAGTCTAATTCTAAACTTAAAAATAATGGCGTAAAACTATTCACCTTTTTCTGGACGTCGGGACAGGGTTAGAATCGAATATAATATTAATAATTATCATAACACTGCCAACTTCAGAATAATAATTATATTATGTACCAAATATTGATCGCTATTAATATACTAAAAAATTATCGCCAAATCCATCAAAATGGTAGAACAAAGCTCAACAACTTCATCTATGCAATATGACTGACTTTAATGTATTGCAAATGTTTAAAGAAAAATACAATTGAATTTGAATTGTTAAAAATTTTTACGATTCCAAATGTTTTGTCAATAAAGATCCGGATATCCAGGCATCGGTTCTTATGCATCCGTGTGATTGCCTGAAGATACCGGAAGGCAAAACCAGGGTCGTAAGTGACAAAACATGTGAAGTCGTGCAAATTTTCAACAATTAAAATTTGACATTGAAATTCCATAAAGCACCTTCAGTAATCAACTCAATATTCAGAATCAGAATCAGATTGAATTGGCATTTACTTGGTAGAACTCCATTATAATACGGTGAAAAAACAGCAATGTATTTTTGTTCTACAAAATTTATAAGGTATATAGTTGATTACATCTTCGTCAGAACTCTGATTAAGGCGTAAGCTGAAATAACTATCAACTATATGTCTTATAATTTTTGTAGATCTAAAATACATTGCTATTTTTTCATCTCCAGTTGATATCAAAAATTATTAAAACATAATCATTTTGGAATGAAAAATGTTTTCAAATTATAATAAATATAAATGCATCATTAAATATCAAAAAAACATCACAAGTATGAACCATATTATAACCGTTATTTCACATGCAGATTATTTGTTGGTATTCCTTTGCTTTCTATTCAATGGTCACGTTTTCAATCTGATGGAAATGGTAATTGAAAATCTCAACATAATAAAATATTATAATCCAATGAATTCGACCGGATGTGATTGCTGCATTCATGTCGGCCTGTTAAGTGGAATGCGCTTTAAAATTCCAATAGGTACCATATTATCAGATTTTATGACAAGCTCAAATCTCTTTTGTGGATTCTGAATAACCTTTACAATACCGATCTTTTTGAAGACTTAACATATTCTTCTTTTCCCGTATTAGAGACTCATATCTAAAGAGCTTCGCGGTTTCTCAATTCGTTCCCGATAAATATAGACACATCCAGTGAGCGACTTATTTTTATGATTTGAGTACATATTTTTAATCACTTTTCGAAATTTAATCACACATCAATTTTAAATCTATAATTTATGATATCGACTGAAAGTGCTTGATGGAATTTCAATATCAAATTTGAATTGTTACAACTTTGTACGATTCCACATGTTTCGTCACTGACGACCCGGGTTTCGCCTTTCGGCATCTTAAGGCGGATATCACACGGATACAACAGAACTAACATAAAATAAACAGTTAGCATCGTCTATACACTAATTTCATAATATTAATCTAATAATAATTACCACAATCGCCTGTGACAATTTTCATTAACGATCTTGTTAATGAGTCATTCTTGAAAGGGTTTTACAAGAAAAATTAATCAACTAACATTAAAATATAAATGGGTTTTTTTGTTATATTTAGAGATACCTACTATCAAATATCTAGTGATGAAATATAAGAATTTACGTCATGAGACAGGCAATTGTTTTTCAATTTGTCTTAGCTGCAATTTACTTCTTGCTTTGGGGTGTTTTCCTGTAATTAATAACTTTAGTATATAGAAGATACTAACTGTTTATTTTACGTCAGTTCTGTTGCATCCGTGAGATAGAATACCTGAAGATGCCGAAAGGCGAAACCCGGATCGTTAGTGATAAAACATGTGGAATCTTACAAAGTTGTTATTATTATTATAAAATGGCGTTAGGGGCCGTTCAGGTTCATGGCCGACTGCAAAACCTCTCTCCAGGCATCTCTGTCGAGCGCTCTTTCTCTCCAGTTGATTATCCCCAGCCTCTCAACATCCTTTTGAATGTTATCCGCCCATCTCCGTCGGGTGCCAGCTGGTGTTCATTCATAAGTCTTATGGAGAGCTCTAACTTCTCAGATCGTACAACGTGACCCGCCCATCTGAGCCTTCTCGATCTCAAGACATTAATGATTCTTGGTTTGTATCGGTCGAAGAGCTCAGCTTTCGTACGAATGCGCCACCGGTGGTTCTCATTAACGGGTCCAAGAATTCTCCGGAGGATTCTGTTTTCAAATACTTGGAGGGCCTTTTCTTGTTTTTCTGTTAAACCCCAGGTTTCACATCCATACATGACTATCGGTTTAATGATCACGTTGTACACCCGGCACTTGGTTTTGATGGACAGCATTTTGGACCTAAACAGACTATTTAGCGCGAAGTACGCTGCATTTCCACTTCTCAGTCGGTCAGCAAGCTCCAAAGTCATCTCATTCCTAGAGGAAATATTAGAGCCCAAGTACTTGAAAAGAGAGGTTCTCTCGAACGAGGAGTTTCTTATTACAATGTCTCCAAAGGGTTCGTTGCCTCTTGTCATTTTCAAATACTTGGTCTTTCCCACATTTACTCGCAGATTTAACCTTTTTGCTGTGTTCTCCAAAGGAGTGAAAATATCTTTTATTTCGTCTTCAGATTCTCCGAGCACCACTAGATCATCCGCGTAGCCCAATATTTTGTGGGACCCATTCAGTATAGCTCCACCTTCTGCTTTCATTGCCTCTCTTACGGCTTTCTCTAAAGCTAGGTTGAATAGCATAGGTGATAAGGAGTCTCCTTGTTTTAGTCCTGCTGTCACCTCGAAAGATTCTGATAGACTACCCTGCATATGAATTCTGCTCTTCGATCCATCCATACATACTTTTATTATATTTATAAGTTTTGATAGTATTTGGAATTCCTTCAATATATTCCAGAGAGCTTCTCTATCTATAGAGTCATATGCAGTTTTAAAATCCACAAAGAGACAGTAAACATCTTGGGCGTATTCCCATTTCTTTTCATATATTTGGCGCAGTGTAAAGATCTGATCAGTGGTGCTGCGGTTTCTTCTAAAGCCGCATTGGTAGTCACCAAGAATGTTTTCGGCATACGGCAGAACTTTTTCGAGAATAATATTTGACAGAACTTTGTATGCAGTAGGAAGAAGAGAGATGCCACGGTAGTTTGCACAGTTACAGTACAAAGTTGTTCAAATTTTTAATCTATATATTGTATGATATTTTTTAATTATACATTGCAATTAGTTTTGTCGCAGTAAAATATATAAATGACTGATATCCAGTCGCTTATTTTTTCTTTTAGACCATAGACAAAAGGGAATGGATGAGACATAGTTAATGTGGTTAGTTGATTGCACTCGCTTCACCTTATTTTAGGATCGAATCGGTAAATAGAAATTTATCTCGGCATTTATCCCAAAGCGAGAATTTGAGTAGCTGATATTTTTTTTAGTTTTCGTAAAAATAAAAAATCTTTGATACGATCCATATTAACGTTGGACATGCTTGAAAAAGTTATTCATCACCCAAATCAGCTGTCGACTTTTAAAAGTGTCTAGTCATTAAAAGTAGCAATGCACATCTTACTTATATTATAATTTATTGAATACAATTTCATACAATTGCCCGTTTTAAAAATCATCTCGAATGGAACAGTTAATCAGTATGCACTTTTTTCGCACTCACTTAAAACTTTTTTTCGTATCGTTTTTTGCAGTTCAAAATATATGCTTATCATTTCCAGTCTCCATTTATTACTTACGGAATATTTTGAAGTGCCAAAAAATGTTCGTTATTATTTTTTTTACCGCGCAAAAGTTATTCATTCATTGTGCATATTATCTTTGAGTGCAATCTGTTGCCGTGCTGATTAAAACATATTTATCAGGAAACGTCTCTCAGTTTTTGCTCGCTGCACACGTTCAAATGAATTTATATTAAAAGTAAACTGCCATAAAGTTCCCATCTTATTGAGCCTTGATAAATCTAATTTATTACTCAAAGAAGAGTTTATTTATTTTAGCTCAATGTCATAATTAATCTCCTATACATTCTTCTTAGCGTTAAAAGATCCAGGTTTTTGTTACCATATGTTATTTCATCAATCTTCCAGTTGTTAGGCATTTTGTAAAAATGCCGCGATTCTGACATTATATAATATTTATTCCTTTTTTCTATGGCTAATCTATATAGACGAAACAAAAAATCAACAAAATCAACTTTTGCAAACATCTAAAAAACCTGAAACGACTTTCTTGGGAGTAGCATAAGTGATTATAGAATCACTATTTCTTTCGCAGCCATATTTCTTTTGTTTCTTTTATCATCGAAAAAAGACGTTGAGCGATTGGGTAACGAGTATTTTGTCGTAGAAAAATTTACGAGGAATTCATATGTTCCGCATTGGGGACATAACCTAAAAATAGATCGCAAAAATATCATAGAGTTTTATTAATACCAAGGACTCTTACTATGGAACTCGCTTTTTGGGTATTTTATTTACCTATTCATTTTAAGACAATGTATGCTCCGTTTAGCTGATAATTGAATGGGCACTTATTTGAAAACATTTTATGTTTAACCTTTCCAGAAGTAACTAATTAATTTTAATCGTGCTGTGAGGAGTAAGTTTTTTTTTTACATAAAAATTATAAACGTTTTTTTAATCAAATCATTCTAATAGAATGATATAAAAATTGTATTATCGTAATAAAGCCGGTCGCATAATCCAGGGATCACAAACCATTGACACATAGCACTTGAATATATTATCACAATAGTTGTTGACATATACGACAAGTACGTCCATACTCCTTTACGAAAAAATCGCGCCGACTTACTAATACGTCCATACTCCGGCAAAGGTTAATCTAGTTAAAAGTATCGGGCGTCAAGGAAATAGTGCGGGTCGGTGTGACATATTTCTTATATTTTTATTCATTAGAATGTATTAATACAAAATGTATTAGGGTAACAGACGGTCGAGAGCGTGCCGTGTCGGCCGCGTGTTGTTTTTTGTCGTTCGCAAAGTCAATATTGAGTTCCGATCCGACCGGATTAGCAATGGGGGTAACGTCCGAACTATTCTCGTTCTTTGCGAGTTAGCCGGCCGGCATCAGGAGGCGAGGAGGCGAGAGAAGACCACCTCTCGTTATATGCACCAAGCAGAGCGTGAAGGGAGCGAGGCCGGCCGAGTCCAGCAACCGACGCGGAAGTGGATGACTTAAGAAATATTCGGAAATTAGGCATTTTACATGCCCGCGATACGAAATTATATGATTTAACGTACAGAGATCGAGTAAATTTGTTTACTATGCTATTTCCCGTCTGTTCATAGGTACCGAGGTGTATCAGTGCTGTATAAGTAGCTAGACCAGTGCTTATAAACAATGTTGAAGCGAGCACCATCTTATCAAACTTTAACTACTAGATGATCAATCTCCACATGTAATAAACCACCCTTTTTGGGGTTTGTTACATGCCATTCAAAAGATAAATTATAAAGCTAGGAATTACATTATTTTAAATTTTCTTTTTATCCAGATCAAAGACATGAGTAGGGAGATATAAAAAAACAGCCAACTAAGCCTTTAGACTTTTGATGATTTTCCATAATATTTATAAAAAAATCCCATCATCAGTCTCATTTAATGAATTCGAACTCCTCATTCCGCCACCAAGTGGACGAAAGCCCTACAGCTTTAACAACTTGGCTGCCAGGCCGAAATTTAATAATGTATATATAAATTCCAAATTGATAACCAAACCTATGGAAGTTGCGATGTTTGACGAATCGTAACTCTCAAACACATAATAAAAGCAACGGAAAGATCAATTGGCGAATAGTATTTAATGATCCTTTATAAGATTGATAGTATGTTGCAAGCAATTGAAGGAAAAAGAATAATGAATTCAAATAAGTATACACCAAAACAATATTTGACGTTCGCGCACGTATCCAACAATTTTCAACATAGATAAGTATACTGTATTGCCAATACGCCCACGATTTATTTTTCTTTCCGCAAGGTGGCGCATATTTGAATAAAATAAGTAAGATTTATTTGATTCATTGTCATATAAAAAATACAGGTGTCGTTATATCGTAGATCGTCAAAAGTCGTTATCTTTCGCCGCGACAATGCACCAAATAAATTTACAGAATTTCGCAGCAACAAATATGCATAGGGTAATTTTATTAAAAAATGTATTTTATTCAAGATACATTTACATAGTAACATTAAACACCACTTACGGCAACTGAATAATTGTCAATCTAATTCATTACGCTATATTCTTGCTGCCTTCCGTGAAAACATATTAAACTGCAGAATTCCCCGTTTTATTATTACACTCAGGACTTCAGGGCAATAACAGTAATAAATAAAAGCTGTTTTGAATTATTCTAAATGATAATTTCTACTTGTGCCTTCGAGGAAACGTGTTCGTACATATTTATTATAGTTTAGAAAAGAGATACCATCTTTCAAAGTATTCTGCTGTTATGAATTCTGAAATCATTTTAAACATCGAGTGGCCTTTTGTAAAATTCATTTTTTTTTACTTGCAGTGAATCTAAATAATATTATTTATACCGCAAAATAATTTAATTCAATTTTCAATACTTTTTACGCCTAAGAATATATTTGAAGTAATATTGTAATTATTTAGAAGAGAAATATACCTGGCGTATATTTCTTTCGACTTATACGAGGCCAAAATGAGAATTCTGCAATCATTGATAATTTCAAATTGTTACTGAATTTTTTTGAAAAGATGTGTAGAACCTGTATGCCAGTGGGGTTGCCACCGGTAAAAGCATTAATCAGGTTAAATAGTATTGCTTGGGATGACAACATATTCCATGCAGACGAGTGTGAGTTAACGTAGATTTTGCATTAGCTTGCTCGTGACTTCCTTGCAAAATTCCAATGTTAAATTTTATCAATCATTTCTATGTTGAAAAAGCATAATTTATATTTATAAGTCTTCCACAAAGTAGCAGTATACAGACCATAATCAGTTTGCTTCACTTATAGCACAATATGTTTTTAATCTTGCTGCATTCAAATACAGTGGAACCTCGATCAACCGTTCTCGCATAATACGTTTTCCCGGCTGGAACGCTTATTTTTTATAGTTCCGTCAAACTCCCATAAGAGCAATGTTAAATAATCCCGCATTGACCGTCCCGATTTCCCGATTTCTTCGATAAACCGTCTAAATATTTTGGTCCCGTCACAAATATTATCCCGATTGACCGTTTTTATTGCATATTTCTCCGTATCTCGGCAAGCAAGTTTGACACAGCCGAGTGCAGGTGTTATGTCTAGACACTTTGGAATCCGCTGTACATGTTAGACGTAACGCATTGGACGCATGTGCTATTTTTTGGATTGAAATCCACCACACGCGTATTATTGTTTACGATGCAAATGTAGAGTTGTTTAAAATTCGTGTTAATAATGATTCCTGTACATACAAACTTTTAGTCACAAGTTTAGTAACGAGTCTTTGTTCCGATTAAAGTGCCAAATAACAAAGAAGCGAACTAACATAAAGGACTTTTAAAAAAAAAAAAAAATATATACAGTAGTATGTACAAGTAACTAATAAATAAATCTTTTTTACGATTTTACTTGTTTATTATTATTTGAAGCTTTCCCGTGTTCACCGTTTCCCGCGATTACCGTTATTTTTTCAGGGTTCCTTGGAAAACGTAAAATCGAGGTTTCACTGTATAGATATTTCAGTGCCCATAGCGGACACATTTTTCAGGACAGCAAAAATATGTTATGAATATTCTAATAATTGATTTATATCAAAATATACAATATAAAAAAGTATACCTGTCCTTAAATAAAAAAACAGTTGTTATCTATTGTCTACAGGAGTCGATGTGACCGCCAATCAGGATGAAATTTCTGATCACGAGACATTCCAGCTGGAGTTTGACTGGTGCACCAAGCGCTGGTACGTCCGCACCATGCAAGACCGTTACTGGACCCTCGAAACCGGCGGAGGAATCCAAGCTTCCGGTGACAAGAAGTGAGCAAAGATTATATGTTATTCATTGCAAATTACTTGTATAACAACTACTGTTACTTATATTTTCAAACTATTCTTTTTTTTTTTTTATTGCCACAGGTCGTCAAACGCTCTCTTCGATCTTGAATGGCAAGGAGATGGTTCTGTCTCTTTCCGTGCTAATAATGGCAAGTACATTATTACCAAGAGGTCCGGACATCTCTATGCCAATGCTGACACTGTCGATGACAACTGCAAATACTTCTTCTATCTGATTAATAGGTGAGATATCACTGTTTATTAAACTATATTCAAAAGAATATACTTGATCAACTTGGCAAGCTGTCTGGCTATCTTTAAACTTTATGTCATGAATCAAATTGAAAAAGTGATTGTGTATATTTCCGTCAGTTAAATAGAGATAGTTCACATCGATTGATGCACGTTAGAATGCATTTGCATCTGTGATTCTACCTCCAGTGAATTGTTGAAGTAAATATGAACACTCTTATCGGTATAATTACGCTTATCATTTATATGTAGCCAAATATAATGATCGGTTGATAATGGAAAAAGAGTCATGGTCAGTCTATTTTTAAAGAAAGCTATGAAACCATCACTTCATTCTAGTTGTATTTTCTGTGATATTGATTTAAATATGCACCAGGTGGATGACTATAGAATTTAATAATAATTAAGAAGTGTTAGAAATGATATATTGTAAAATTATGTAATCTGTTTTCTTTTTGAAGTCAATATTTTTTAATCAATTTTTATTACTGCAATGCAATGTTTTTATTATTCTTCTCATAATTGATTCACCGCTCATGAGAAACTTATTTACACCACTCCCAGCTCTGGCAAACCTTTTTAATTGTTTTGTTCTACCAAAAAGTTCAGTCGTAAATTTTGTTTTCTTTGATTTATTACCCTCCAACATAACTATTTTATCTGAGACTAACATCAATAAAACATAAATTACAATTATCTGGATATGCCAAAACAGTATATTTTAAGTTGGATTCGTTTCTTCCACGATATTTAAACTTAATTTTGTCTATTTAATTCATTATTTTGGGCATTCATACTTGAACAATATATATTTTTACCCTTTGTCAAGTAAATGGTCCTGTTAACTCCATTTTTTTCTGTATTTTAGGAATTACTTCATAAAAATTATGATTCCTTTTTAATAGCAAGATAAAATATCTGAGATATCCAGATAACATATTTTGATTATTTTTAAATTTCATGAGATCAATTGAAATAAGAATTTTAAATTTGAATTGTTACAAATTCGTACGATTCCACGTGTCTTGTCACTAACGACCCAGGATTCACCTTTCGGCATCATTAGGCATTCTATCACACGGATGCAACAGAACTGACAATCGTTAGTGACAAAACGTGTGGAATCGAACAAAGTTGTAACTATTCAAATTTGATATTGAAATTCCATCAAGCACCGTCAGTCGATATCATAAATTATAAGAATTTCAAAGTCGCTCAATATTAACTTGAGGAGAAGAAACATCACAAACAAAAATGCCCTTGATTTTAAATTTGAATTTCATAAACACCTTGCTGGAACATGAGCCCAGATCTGCCCAATCGCTATTATAAAACTTTTACCACAATCTGTATACAAAACTAACAATACTTATATGCCAAAAAAAAACACATAATAACAATAAAGTCTTTTTTTGTGTGATCTGATTTAATACCAATATGAGAGTGAGTATGTTTGAGCTAAAAATTACATTTTCATCAAATTTAATCAATCATACAAACTGTTGTACATCACTGCGATGTAAATTTCTCATTTCTCCACCTGTATAGATGAGTTAAGAATTAGCAATAACAATTTCTACGCATGGAGGCCAGAGTGATTGCAAAATAACTTTTTTAGCTACAAGACTACTTTTTTTTTCATTTTTCTGATGAATCAATGATTTATGGCTCTGTTGTTCTCATTGGCATTAATATTTATAATAAAGTTTCAATGAAAGTTTGCTAGAAATTATTCAGATCAGTTTTTGTTGACCTTCATTAGTTGATATATTTTAACAATAGGGTTTTCAAAATTGTTGCTATATGCAAACAACCGAGAGATTTCGAGAAGTGGTTTGTGGAAATTTATGGAAAAGATTACCATAAATACCAGTGTGTGTGTGCTCTATGAAGATAGAATAGTAGGTAAAATAGGAATACATTACACTTTTAAAGGAAGTATGAATTGGGATTAAGGGAGTTGAATAATTGTTTGTAGATCACTCTGTGTCTGGTAGAAAAAGAACATAGTGGCATAAACGTGATGTGAGTACCCACATGAAAAAATTAGTTCCTATGGACCTATGTCCTCCCACTGCAAAAAAATATATATGTATATGATTTTCTTTCTCTATCTGTCCCATTGCATGAGTCCACCCTGAACCGTTCCTATTAAATGAACGTTAGATTACAATTTTTTTTTTTAATTATTATGTATCAATTATTTCTATTTTCAAAAACCTCCCCGTAGTAATGTATTCATAGAGTTGCTGCGCATGCATAAATAAATGTTGACATTGTTTTAAATGTGTCCAATTTTATCTGTTCCAGGCCTATCTTAGTATTAAAGTGCGAGCAAGGATTTGTGGGCTTCAAATCCATCACTAGCCCAAAGCTAGAATGCAACAAGGCCACATACGAAACAATCCTAGTTGAGAGGGGACCAAAGGGTATTGTCTACTTCAAAGGTGAACTAATTATCCAACATATATTATTTACCTTCTCCTTTTTTCTTTGAGAAACTCTTTTTTTACCAACTTCTTGTGTAAAGTTGCTACAGTTTTTTGATATGTTTCCAAGGAAAAATCTTGATGTGATAATTGATCGCTATATCGTTGCAGCATACTGAATCAGAAACTAAACCAATCAATCTAGTTTTATTATAAATAATGATATGTATTTTAAGCTTACACATATATTTTTTTTCATAAAAGTTGTTTTATTTAAACAATACTGTTGAAATAATTACACATGATATTAATCACTATTTGTTGTTAAATCTTTTCTTCAGACCTTTTCACGTAATTTATTGTTTATAAAACTTATATACAATTGAGTGTCATTGTAATTGAATCAATTATTATTGATAATTATTTCAGAATAATATTTGGTCTGTGTTTTTTCTTTCTAATTTTTCCTGTCCATAACGGATGGAATATGTTTATTGTGTGTCAAGTTTTGTTGCATCCATCTGAAAAAATGCGGGATGAGGCTGAAAGACCTGGATCGTAAATGACAAAATATGTGTAATCATATAAAATTTCAACAATTCAAATTCAATATTGAAACTCCACCAAAGGTGCTTGGTTAAAATCATAATATATTCTATACATTTTTGAGGTATTCGGTATTAGAATATCCTTTACATGGCTCATCAAGGAATGGATTAAAAATATGATCGAATATTTACCATAAATATAACTCAAGTTTGAATAAATTTTAACATACATACATAGGAGATTTTCATATGACATCTGTGTACTTAGGTATTCTGAAGATGTTTACATACTGTCTCATTTTTGGGAAATGTGTTGTTTCATAATGTTTTTGAAATATACAATTCAATTATTGATTATTTATATACTGATATGATATTTTACTGTGAAACTGTTAACCTCAGGTCAAAACGGCAAGTACTGGCACGTCGACGGGGAGGGTGTCACCTGTGACTCTGACAACCCGGCCGGATTCCACCTCGAGCTCCGAGAACCGACCAGGATCGCCATCAAGGCCGTCTCAGGGGAATACCTCGCTGCCACCAAGAACGGCAACTTCAGACTCGGAGACAAGACTATCGAGCAAGCTACGCACTGGGAATATTAACAATCTGATTCACTTCCAAGTTAAAATAAACAATATTCCTCCCAAATTTCGTGTTAGCGTTAATGGTTACGTATGATTTTACTGTTGTACTGTCAGCTTCTCAGTAATTTTGACTTGAGAGTTTTAACCGAATGAAAATAATTCATTTAACAACATTTACTTACTTGAAAACAGGAAGTATTAATTTATTAAGTTGAAACAGACATGCTCATTTTCATTATATATAAGATAAAAATAATCCAGCCATTTTTATTGAGAAGTTGATAGCGATTTTTATTGAATTTGAATCATCAAGCTAATTTCCATGTATTATTTATAAAATCCCATAGCAATAAATATTTCATGAGAAAAATTTTGAATGAAGAAAACTTCATTCATCGTTAACTATATTTTTTTTTTATCTTTGCGTAAATGATATAAAATATTTTTTTAATACATTGATTACCAGCTTTTGGAATTGAGTTGCTTAAGTTTGGAATTGAATTATTACTTACATATAGAAGGTTGGCGACATTGAACAATGATTGTAGGCATTTTGGATTATGTGTGATATGTTAGTTGTCTTTATAATGAAGTTAAATACAATTTTTCATATAATATCAATTAACAATGACGACAGCAACAGTGTACGTTTTTTACATTTTCAATATCAGGTTATTCAAGATTTCATATTTGATTTAGACTCGTTAAAATTGTTATATAAATGATTTATTTAAAATTGTTTTGAGGTACTAGTTTTTGTCATAAATAATGTTTAAACTGGATTTTTTTGAAATTATTATTTCTGGATAATTGTCAACATTAAATTTCATCAAAAATTGTTTATAAGTATAGTAAAATAAGTCCATGGAGAGCGCACGGAAACTTAATACGGCTACATGTAAGCAGAAATGTCAAGTGCAACTTATCTTTTACTGATAAGAATATTGTATAACTTTATAGAAATATAAAATGGACTCCAAGCTTTCGATATAATTACTGTACTTATACCTTAATTGACAAAAAAAAATATTTATTTCAAACGTCGTTTACGTTATCAAAAATAAATTTTGTTTTGTTTTATTCACAGTCAAAAAAATCAGCACTATATTTTTAATTTATTGAATTCATTAAAACTTATTTATTTTGCTTTATCCGTTGTATCGATAGTCAGTAATCATAATCGTGAAATTCATTTATTTTGTACTTAACCAAAATTATTTTTCACAAAACCTATACACATGATAATGTTCCATATATTTTAATATCATACTTAATAATATTATAAAACGAACGTAGCATATAATTATTACGATATAAAATGTAACATGTAACTGCCAGAGAGCCTTTTGTATAATTACACAAAAATAATAAATACATACATATTAGATTGTATACCTCGAAAAGTCCATTATTCCACAAACTAAATTAATGATATTTTATACATTTCATACTTTTGTAAAGTTTTTAAAAATAAAGTTATTTTTTCAGGCGTAATTTTAAATGTTATTTCATTGGCAATTATAAAGTTAAGAATTTTAAATCTGGATTGAGCAACTTTCACATAATTATGCAATAAATTTACGCTACAAAATGCTTAAATTTTCTTTCTAAAACTATATAGATTTTGTTTTTTAACTGATAAAGCACCGTTAACAGTTTTAATTGTGTATTTATATCTAATGTTGTTTATGGCTATCAATCACATGTTTTATATCTTCAGAAATATTCTGGCAATACTAGAATATTATATTTCATGTTTCGACACACGATTCACACTGATGCTAACTTATATCTTTCTTATATAACCATAAATGCAATTGTTTTTCACAAGTATCAAACTACATATTTCGTTTTATTGATAATAGTTATTGTAAGAACTGTGGAATTGACACAACTTTTTTCTCGTTAATTTAAACTAACAACATACTGATAAACCAAAATATATTATACTTACTAATATATAGGGATTTGCGCAATACCAGGTTCATGCATTTAATCAACTTTAAAGAGTTGAGTGTCTTTTCAAAAATTTTGATCCAGAGAATAGACAATACTAAAAGTTAAAAATAAAATAAAACTGGATAGACCGATAATAAAAATGGGATGTGATCACATATTAAGGTCACTTTCTGTACCCCAATATTAAAAGTATTGCAGTAAAAACTAATGTACCAAAATATAATTATCCCATTTCAAGATTTTGTTGATATCCTGGTGGATCTATGAATTGTTTTATTCACAGAATGATGAAATAAGAATAATGTGCTCAGATATAAACCACAAAAAAAATGAAATTATGTAGTGATTTTGTATAATATAATCATTAACAAAGTTTCAAAGAAATCTTTTCATATTGTATTCATTCAATTCATCAGTCAAAGTAGCACATTTTTTCTAATAGTTAATTGTTCTGTGTTTTTTATTTAAATTCCAGGTTAAAAGACTCACGAATTTTGTAATAATATGCTTGGTATATAAATAAATCAATTTTGATTTATGTAAGGGTAGCCACATATTATTAATTACTAGATATTTTCATTTATATACATATCAATAAGAATGGTTGTTTCTTTTCCGAGCGAAACAATATTATGTAGACATTTATGCTATGCGTCTGGCTATATCTTTAATTCTTACATATATGCTGTGCATTTATTTAGTATAATTTTTATTCGATAAGACATGCTTAGGTATCTTAAGGCTATTTATGGATTGTGTATCAAAAATCATTTCAAACACTTTTTTCTCGATTTATATTATAAAATGTTCCTTTAATTTATAACAAAAATCAGGGCTTGCGTCAAGCTCGTAAAAAATAGTGTACGTATGTCATTCCTTAAATTGTTACATAAAAAGTTTGAATAAATGAATGTATAAGTGATTTTTTAATTGAAAAGTGACGGTTTTTGCTTCAATCTGTAATAAAAACCTGTTATTTTATTGAACATTGCTGAAAAAAAGTATATTTGATTTAAGGAACGAAGTATCTTTTTTTAAAGTAAAAATTGTTTTAGGCTATGTTTTTAATGATAAGATTTTTGAATTATGTAATATTAAAATTTTCTTATTTTGCCTGCCAATTTATTACTCTGCTATATAATTATCTGTATAATTATTTATCAATTTGTAAACTATTTATAAAAATGAAGTATAATCCGAAAAAGTCTTCTTTATTTTTATTCCTTTTCCTGAAGATTTACACACAATGTTGCCATGTCAGATACATGATATATAAACCATAAATAATATATTCAATGCTTGAATATCCACTGACATTACATTCAAATTAAATTAGGAACTACTAAAAAATTGAAGCTATTACTACTATTACGCTATAGTGTAATATATGCGCTCAATTGACGGCATCACACTCTTTTTACAGCGTATATTCTGCAGCATAACAACTGTAAGCGTAATATAATTTTTGCAAGGAATGTCTGAGAAAAATTCCTCAACACTTGGTTGCGTGCACTCAAGTGTGCTGAAAATTTAAATGAATAATAAACTGAGCAATTTATTATGTTTTATGTAGGTTCCATCTGCTTTTCATTATAAATTCTTTGAATGGCTTGTAATTTGTCAGAGATACAACCAAGTAGGCATGACTGATAAATCAATCTGACAGTCATACCATCTTGAGAATTTTTTTATCTCCATGCACCACTTTATTTCTCTAGAAAGAAATTAAATGTCTGCCTGCCTTCGGTAGGAATTTCTCATCGATTCTGCCAAATTTGCACTGCAACGTCTATTGAAACATTACAACATGCAATTTTACAAGCCTGAGGAATGTTAGAATCTACTCAAGGAGGTGGAAATAAAGACAAAACCCCCCACACCCCGTATACCCCTTTCTTACACTCGATGTCCTAGTGTATCATCACAGTTGCCTCTCACTTGAATATACAGGTCCAAGGGAAGCATACCAGCTAGGATGAGCTTACCATCAGAAGAAGTAGTTATGTATACTTAAGTCAGGACACTTCACAATTAACGTTGAAAACAGATTTTAAAAATGAGCCAAATTAATTCTTACAATACAAAATTGAATATTTGATCCCATCACTTGACATAATTAGGTATTTCTGTGTATTGAATTTCCTAGTTACATTAAAAATATTCCATCAAGACATCAATTGTTTTGGTAATAAAATTACATGTTTGACAACAATTTGAATGGGCTTGAATTATTACATAAAGATCAAAGTTTACAAATCTGAAACCCTTTACATAAAGCAAATTAGTAATCCCATTAGTTGATTAATTATTCGAAACCTTTACTGGGGTATAATTAAATTAAAATCGCAAAAATTTGTAATTTCATATTCAATTAAAAAATATTATTACTTTTTTATAGAGCGTGAAAATAATATACAGTTAAATGGATTTAGGTCTAGCTAATTATCATGTAAAGAGAACCAACATTGAATAAGCAAATAAATTCTTTTTTTTGTCAGCTATGTGTAATTCATCTATTTATTATTTTTCTTAAATATTACATATGAACATGCATATAATAATTTTTACGTTTTAGAGGGCATTTTCACTACACAAAAGTCGATGGAACTTGTTGAATGTCTATATTGGTTATAAATTATGTATCCCTATAAAAATAACTTATTTTTCATGTCATTCGTGTTGCTCGACTTAATGTGTATGGCAACTACAGGTTTGATTTGACAGTTATTTGTATTGCCGCCTAACTCTGGGTACATATTCTATTACGTTTATTTACTAAAAGTCCTCGATGCATGACAATATAATGGAAGATACTTCAAATTTAGAAACATTCAAAACATATGTGAGTTATATTACGTTCCATACATCTAATAATGAGACGACTCTCAAAACTTAACCTCCATATTTGATTATATCTTTTTTATGTTACAGGTAATTCCTGATGATTTATGTCGGAGAACAGGCCTAGGCGCAACATGGATAAAGGGAAACGAATTGGCCGCATTTCCATACCAGCATACGTCAATCGAGGCAAAAGATACGCCAAGTCAATTCGCTCCTTGTTCCCCAAAGATTCACATGTTACGGCAACAAGTGACGCTTTTTCACCCGATTGTTCGAAAGCTGGTGAACGAATCTAACGGAACGTTCATATTGCTGCAAAAACTTGTAGAAAAATCAAATTACAGTGATTTACGAACAGACTTATTAAAAATATCGCACCAATATCGTGCTATTATACGAGCATGTTTGGAGAACCTACACGAAGCAATCGAAGCCACAAAAAATAAAACAGAAAAGGAAGAATTGACAGTTTGCGTAACTGTATTCTACTGTATCGAATGTGTTTGGCATCTATGTGAAATTCTGTACATAGACACTATTCCCGGAGATGTGGTTCTTCCGCAGTTATTGGAATGGGTTCGATTGCATTTTCCAAATCACGAGCAGTCTGCCACGAAGATTCTCGAGGCCTGTGAGCTGGGTGCCGAAGAAAGCCCTGATTATTGGAATACAGTTACCGGAATGATAATGCAAGGCAGAATCGACATCGCAAGAGCTTTGATGAAGTTACACTCAAATAGTGACAGCAGTCATTTTAAATTAGCAGAATCAGTCTTAAGAAATATGCCAACCTATAATGTAAGGCTTGATTCAATTTTTTTTTGCATACATATCTCTTTAGAAATTCAACTAAATATAATTTTACAAATTGCGATTAATTAAAATTACTATTTCTTGTGTAGACCATATTTTTACCTCAATCAAATTATACTAGCAGAAAAAATGGATAATGCTTATGAACATAAATTACACGGCTGTAGAATACATTTCTTACGTAATACAAGTATAAAAACTAAAAAACAACTCAAGAGATAGTGGGACAATTGCATTTAATGGCATTTGATTATCGTTTATTATAAAAACCATTTATCAAAAACTCATTAGCTATATGAATCGTTTACAAAATTATATTCAAATTTGAATTTCATAATCAAATCAATAGTTATAAAAGTTGTTCTAAATTTAACATATTTGGCTCCTAGCCTTAGTTTCTATATTTTTCCTGTGTAATTTTACTTGTACATAACCGATACAATTCGTTTGCTGTGTCAGTTCTATTGCATCTGTGTGATAGAATGCCTGAATATGGCAAAAGAAAAGAAACCCATGTTGTGAGTGACAAAACATGTGGGAATGTACAAAGTGTCAACTGTTCAATTTTTTTATTAAAATTCCTTCAAGCACCTTCAGTCAATATCTTAAATTATGTAATAAAAAATAGCTAAATACAATATATAAATATCAAAAAATACACTGAACAAAATATATTATGTGCATACCATTTCCAGTATGCTTAAAGTTTTTCTGAATTAATGAAATTAATCTATTTGTTGCAGTCCTTGTAAATTAAATACAACCAACATGAGCACAATGAATTGTATCACTCACTGCTATCTTGGCAATGTCAAATTAATTAGGAGTTTATTGTGAACTTATGATTGCCACATGTCTTTTTATTTAGTTAACGGAAAAATAGAGTGCTCGACTTGGGCAACAAGTGTTAAACGGCCCGACACATGATGTTTGTTCACAAACTTTTAGCCCCATCTTTACTACTTCGATAAATCAAAATAATCTATTTTTTTTATTATAATATTTATGGTATTTTCGATATTTCCTAAATATAGTTATCAGCCAGTCTCAATAAAGGTACAACTTCTCGTAAAGCATTCAAGATGTCAAATTAACATAAATCTGGAATACCTAAAAAATATACAGTGACAAAAAGCATTGACCATTTTTCTAATAAATAAAATGGTTAATTTCTAGGCATATAGCAGTATATCATTAAATGAATTCACTGTAAATTGGAAGCATTGGCAAATAGACTGTGAAGCAATGATCAATTCCAGCTCTTTTGATTCGGAACCTCGACTTGAACATATTATGAGGGTAAGGAATAATTATTGTATTTTTATTAATGTAAGATTTTTCAGTACTCACAATTTGTATTTAAACATGCTGATTATCTATAAAAAAATACACTATGAAAAAGTACAT
Organism: Himalopsyche japonica; assembly: GCA_028555115.1. NCBI lineage: Eukaryota > Metazoa > Arthropoda > Insecta > Trichoptera > Rhyacophilidae > Himalopsyche > Himalopsyche japonica. The sequence continues at coordinate 1,189,508 of JAHFWJ010000446.1, read as the reverse complement.
GAATTCTTATCTATTATTTTAATTTGCCACCTGCAGAAATCAGAACTAAAATTATTTTCTAGGTGTCTAACTTGAGCTCTCGTTTGTCAAGATGTTTGTTTTGTAATAGAATAAATATGATTGATAATGTCGGATGTTTCGACAACTATTCTTAGGAATGCTGAGAAAGCTATTTTCCTGAAAGTTTGACAGTTCTGTTGAGACAACGAGTTTCAGTAATATTTTGAGATTTTTAATGTAAAATTTAAATTGGAAACCATCATTGCTAACAACAGTGCTATATAAAATTATTTTAAATTTATTAATTGAATAGTGCTAAAAGATTCAAAAATCTGACAATTTCCAACTGATAGCCGAAGGCCAATGATTCTTACCGACAGGAATATTTAAAAAAAAATCATCTCTGTAAATTATAAGTAACATGCAAACTTATTTGTTGTAGCTTGTAGCAGGACAACGTGGGGCAATGGAAGTCGCTCGCGGTGATTGCCCACTGTGGCGAGATCTGCTCGGCGCTTGGATGCTATTTGTCTCCCCAGGAGCCCGTCGCGGTGACCTTGGTCGAATGGCGAGAGCATGCGCTAGCGTCCGTCCTCACGGCTCACCTGCAGCCAAACCCACACAATTGGACACCATTATCTTGGCCTTGATGGAAGACGATCTGCATCAGGTTTTATTTCTTTTCTTTCATTATTGCATGCTTTTATTGTGAGGATTGACATGATATATAATCTATGATGTCGACTGAAGGTGCTTGATGGAATTTCAATATCAAATTTGAATTGTTGCAATTTTGTACGATTCCACATGTTTTGTCACAAATGACCTGAAGTCAGTTCTGTTGCATCCGTGTGATGGAATACCTGAAGGATGCCGAAGGGCGAAACCCGGGTCGTTTGTGACAAAACATGTGGAATCGTACAAAATTGCAACAATTAAAATTTGATTTAGTCGTTGTTACATTAATCATATGACATAGACTTCAATGCATTTTTTTTTTTGAGAAATATTGTTAATGTTACGATAAGTGCAAAAAGTAAATACCATGGTCATTTTTGCCTCTGAATACAAATTCGTGTAACAGTTGAAAATAATTGCATGAATTTTCAATATGGCTGTTTGTTTGACATGTTATGTGATTCTTTAACATTAATTATATAAGTAGATAACTATTTTTTATCAGCCGAAGGCATTGTGTCTCTTGAAATGTTCACGATCTACATTTATAATTCAAAAATAAAATTCTTTATTTTATTATATTCCAGGTATTACATGAAATACAGCACATGTCAGATAACAACTGGTTTGCGACACATCTAACAGATCTCCTCGTACATTGTGGTAAATTGACTATCTTGGACGAGAATCAAATCAAGTAAGCTTATTTTTTTATTATATAGACACGGCTTGAATGTATCTTTCTCCTGTCATTCTTTAATATGATTAATGTTAAATGAGCTAAGAATAGTGATGTCAATCTAAAAAGATTATTATAAATTATCATGTATGACTTGAAAAACAATATTGATTCTGATTGTTTATTTTATAGTCTTATGAAATAATGAAATATCAAAATGACATTAAATTGAATGGTAATTGAATAATTATATCATGATTTGTAAAGTCGCTAGAGTTTTCAATCTTCAAAAGCAATGCTATGTTTGGATGAGTTTAGTAATTATTCTTCAAATTTCTTGAAACTAATACTCATACATAATGCCATGCGCTAACCGTTCCATTTGTTTTTTTATTTCAGTGTCACAAATCAGCTCCGCGACAGTCTTGTCTTAGACTATGGATCATTACTTGTCGGTCATAGATCACTTTGGCCTGTTGGATTTTCCTATTTGGGTAATTGCCCCAGCTGCAGTGAGGACTGCGCCAATGAAGGATTACATCGAGCAAACCTACTGATGGCCCGTCTACCCTTAGGATCTGAACAGAGAATTATGAAAATTTTAAATGAAGCTAAAAAATACAATTTATATGACGTGGGTAAGTAAAGTTCTTAATAATCTCACCATACGAACAGTTTGTGTAGAACTATTTCTGCTAAGATTTGTTCTGTTTGATAAACTTCTATAATTTCATATGCTCCCTATTGGACAAAAAGTTATCAACCAATCTTTATTTACCTTATTGGATAGATGGTTAGAAAATTTTCAGTTTGATCATCAGTTGATTTTTTTTACATTCGAGCATGCATGCATGAATATTTTTAACATTCTCCCTTTTAATTCCAGCTGAAAGTATCTGTCAACGTCAAGCCGTATCTCTTGATAAGAGGGGACGAACTGGAGCGGCTCTCGGCTGGGCGTTGAGAGGTCGAGCTGCTCCTCTTGCTGCTCGATTGGCAGACACTGCTCTCCGGCAATATGCCATCACCGGTCGTCTCACTGATACAGATCTCGTAGGAACCCTTGGACCGGAGATGATGCTTAGTGACAGACTTGTATTCTTAGGTAAATGATTGATATATTACAGTGACTACTGCTTACGGCATCCAATTTTAAACGTAAAACATAAATTGAATACGATTTGTGTCGCATCATTCCTGCAAGAATTATTTTGTAAAAATAATAACAATCAGATAAATTAAATTAAATTAAAACAGGGATTTTGTTCCTGATATTTTGATATTTATGATATACAATGAGCAGCAAAATCTTCTTAACAATCTCTAAGTCTTCAAAATCTAGCAAACTAACATTTACCTTAAAAACATAACAAATGACTGGTGCTTTACTGTTTAATTTCTGGTAGTCTCCAATTTTATAATGGTAGCATTAGAGCTAAGAATCTGATTTATATCGAACACACTTTAACCTATACTGCTCTAATCTAATTGTTTTGAATTAAAAATTGTGTCGTATGTTTATTTTTAAATATTTTGCGTTATAATTCCCCTCTCTTGATTTGTCCAGCTACCAATTATACAAGTAAAATTACCATTTCATGATAAAAAAAATTTAAGCCAGCCTTATTCTGAGCATGGGATTAATTTTTCCTTTTCTTTTCAGCAAAATATTGTGAATTTCACCGTCTATACAAAAGTAATGAGCTTAAAAACGCAGGAGATTTATTAATTTCATTATTGTCATCCAAGATCACTCCCAGCTAGTAAGTACTTCTTTTAGTATATTAAGAACTAATTTACTCAACTCGCCTAACAATCCACACGTTCCATTACACTACAAGATCAACAAAATACAATAATTTTGTAACACATTATGTTTTAACATGAATACAAATATATATGACAAAAGCTTCCTAGTATCGATCATACCAAAGAAAATTATAGTGTTGCAGTTTCATCTTGACAGTCGTAAAAAATTGAATATTCTGTCACCTACCTAATAACACATAATAACTGTAAAAAGAAATAAAATTTTACATGATCATCCTTTCACTTTCTCATCTCATATTTAATTGTTTTAATATCTATACCTAATATTATTTGTTTTCTTCACAGTTTTTGGGTCACTCTGCTCTTGGATGCTTTACCACTTTTGGAGTGTGATAAACCCATCTTCAGTACAGATGACACTTTCGAAATAATGCACTGTGTTGAAGAGAGAATATCAGATGGGGACTTCGGAGAAAAATTAGAATTGCTTCGGCTGGCTCTTGCGAGGAATCTTTCCAGAACTCTTCTACTGGATGATGAGGAATATGAAAACGGCGATGGATAGTTAATAAACTTATTTTTGTACAATGATTTTTTCACTTAACTTTAATATTAATGTTTTGTACCACGTACTAAAACCCTTTATATAATAGTATTTCAAAAAGAAATTTTTGTTTTAATACCAGCTTCCCAATCCCCAACTTTTTTTTCGTGGCTTGAGTAATTTTAGTGCAGAATGATTATAAATTTAATGATAAATGTTTGATACATTCTAACTAAATTGATCATGGGTCAAAGGCTCAAATTTTTTAACACGGTGAAAAAAAAGCAATGTATTTTAGTTCTACAAAATTATTAAAAAAAATAGTTGATAGCTATTTCGGCTCACGCCATCGTCAGAATTATGCTTAAACTAACATTTGCTTATCTATATATATAGCTGTGTAGAAAAGGTACACAATACATCTTCTCTCCTGTTTTAACGGCCTAGCTTGTTACTTTCTCACAATAAAACTAAATTTTCAAAGTTGTAAATGATACAAAAGGCGGCTATGACAATAAGTTTACATGTAGCACGATAGTGATCATTACGGAAGCAAATCAGACCACCCCCCAGGAATAGGCTGGACTAATGGGGACGCTATTATATTAGTTTGTTCATTAAGAATCCTTTGTGATAATTGATGTCTATTGGTTTCCAGCTGTTCCAAAGCCGTCATTCTGCGACCCTTACTACAAAGATGCAAACATTTAGGCGCTGAGTTTGAATTTATATTATGTAATTCCTTAATAACGTGATTAGCGAATTGTGAATCTGTTTTTTTACTGTTGAATGATCTTACATGTTCCTTAGCTCGAATAGATATACTACTACCTGTCTGTCCAATATAAACGGATAAACATGAGCCACATGACATTTTATAAATACCGCTTCTGTCAAGTTTATTAATTTTATCTTTACTATTTATAAGATGTCTGCCTAAATTATTGTTGACCTTGAAAGCTACGTTTACCGATGCCAATTCAATCAATAAATCAATTTTTTTAGGTTTTCATGAAATTACTCCTTTGTCTGGATATAAATAATATTATTTTGAATTCAATAACTATATGACCTTTATTATAGAATTTTAAACAACCCCCTCAATGTGTATGAAAATACCGGTAGGATGGATGTGAGTTATACAGGTTCAAGCAGTTGGTTATCAGATTGCCAATTTTTATAAGCATAAATAAAAAGTAAGGCAGAAGAGTGGAAAACTCAAATGACACAATAGTCATGATTGCTAATTTTTATTCATGAAAGATATAAAAATTAAAACAGTAAGATATTTCAACATTTTAATGTGAATTCAGCATTGATTTAGACTCACTTATTTTAGTTAAGGGCAGCCAATATTTGTATAGACATTTATTGACTACTCGCTATGTCGATGAGAGTGAATTATTTCAGCAATATGAAGAAAGAGTAGTGCAGCCAAGCAGCGGTCACTGTAATTATTCACCGGTCAAGTGTTCAACACAAATGTTACACCCTTTTTTCATTACACCATTGCGAAGAGTTATTTGCCACCTGATCTAAAGAGGCTTCTGACATATTAGTTTCATCAATATATTGTAATAAAGCAACACAGATCAGCATATAAAAATATTTTTTATTCATTTAAAAATTAACAATATATCTTTTGAGGCCTACTGATTTTTTTATATTTGAACATTAAAAATCAATTTGCAAATAAATGATGTGTGTAATATAATTTCTGTAACAACAATTTCAACAACATTTAAATGTACTAATCTTGTACAGGCACTATAGTAATTAAATATTTTTATAATAAGAAACAATTATGTAATTTTATACATAGAAAGAAAAATTTATATGCACTAGTTTTGCACATGTTATCGGAGTTTAACTGATTATTCCATCACATAAGAAGTATTGTAAACCAAACTTTTCTGTTTTCTTGCTTAAAACAAGTCGTTCACCTTTAGCTGTATTTTATTTTTAAAAGTATTTTCGATGAAATGAAAAAAACAGCACACAGAATTTATGATTATTTTTTGATAATTTCCTTAAGCGACAGAAAAAATATGCTCATTCATTTTATTGACAGGAATTCATTCATGGAATCCCATTATCAAATTATATTTTTTTTAATTTTGTACATTTTCACATCTTTCGACAGTCAATGCCTGAAGATGCTGAAAAGCAAAACCCAGGTCATAAGTGAAAAAAACATGTGGAAATATCTAAAGTTTCAACAAATCAATTTGTAAACATTTTTCTGTTGGAACAATGCAGTTATTTGTTCAAATCCATGACACAGAGTAAAAAAGGCAAAAATTTGGAAACAGCGGATTTAAAAAATACAAACTCAATTTGTTTTAAATACAAATCATTTGAAAATTATGTGACAAACTTTTGCAAGCTTAGCTTTGTATTATGTGATAAAATATGAGACAACAATAAAAAAGTGTTATCTTTAACATCATGATAACATATGGAGTTCCATGAAGATGTTGTGTTTGAATAGAAGTCAGCAGAAGGCTACTCAAAAAATGGCACATTTTAACATGTGTACTATAGTGTATAATAAATGCTTGTAAATAACATTCAATCTTTATAAATCAACATTGATATTAAATTTTATATTCGTATGAGGTAGCAAAGTCGCATAGTAAGCAAATAAGTAATATAAATATTTAGTAATAATGATCATATAATCAATTCAACGACTTCATTTCATGAGCTGTTAGCTGGTGCCTATTTCTGTGATCAGTGCGGCCAAACTTGATGCCGCAGTACTTGCACGGATGCTTCTTTTCTTTTGTATGAGACAGAGAATGAGTTTTCAGTGCTCTGAAAATTAATATCAGTTAATTGAATATGCATTTATTTAACAAAAATTATTCTTTGATCTTTTGCTATGAGTCCACCCATCAGATCCTAAAAACAGGGCATAGCTGAAGCAATTAGCTAATAGCTACTCTTGCCCTATCTTGACAAATATGTGTTTCTGAGCATACCATAAATTTCATAATTATTTTCATCTATAGTTCCTTATGAGAGTTGGAGAATCGCAAGTAACATATTATTTATGGTTTTACTGGAAAATAATAGTCAAAATTGAAACCTTTTTATGGACACAATTTCTTGATTATTTAAATAAAATTTTATCTTAAATAACCAATTTATAAAGTGACCTTCTTGTAACAAGTCAACATAAGGTGTTTGAGTAACATTTTTTTAATGGCAATATCAAAATATTTATATTTTTAGTATAATTACATATTTATACAAGAGGAGGCAAGTATATTGATTAAAATTAGCTCTTAATACTGATAAGCCATAATTCTACTAAAAAAAAAAGAAATGATAAAACCAATTTCTATGAAACTCCAGCAATGTTAGGCAGCAACTTGTTTTTTTTTTTTTATATATACAAATGCATTCCCAAGGTGCACTCGAGTAAATAACCAACAAAAGATTACAGTCATCATAATCAAAAGACAAATGTAAAAATATACAATTCGCTCTAAAAAATCGTCCCATCCACCAAAGTGATATAAGTATTTTAAACTAACCCATTATTGAAAAAGGTGCTGTTGCAGATCTCACACTTGAAGTTTTTGACTCCTGTGTGTTTGAGTTCGTGCGTTCGAGCTGCCGAGGTGGTTGCAAACTTCTTCTCACAAATTTTGCATTTGTATAGCTTTTCTTTTGTATGAGACCTACAAAAAGAAAAAGACAAATATGTTCATATTATTCATCCAATCAATAATTAAACATAGAAGAAAGAATGACAATGAGTATATATTATCCAGATTATGAGTAGTCAGTCAGTGATATTGTGTCTCAAGGAATAGATTTAAAAGAGCACTTTTTTGTAGCTGTCTGTTTTCAAACTATTGTTTGGATTACGTGGATTCATTCTACTCAGATGTTAATTATTATTTTATAGTTCCGACAGGGTTAAAATATCAGAATAATTTTATTACACCTTATGTGGACAGTCAAACGGTGTCCCGAGAAAAATCCCTTAGAGCAATATTGACAGATATGACTCTTTTCCCCTTCGTGATCTCGCCTCCTGAAATGATAAAAAGTCTGTAATTTATCAGTATTAGACTGAATTTGTTAATTTTATTGCTTCTTGAAATATTCATGTAAGACTCAAAAATAATTTTTATTTTTATAAGAATATAAATATGATCGGTAATTTTTTTTTCTTTAAGTCAAAACACTGAAATGGGTAGCAATAACTTGGACAATCATAGTTAATTGATATTTACCCATTCTTTACTCATCTACGTAAAGGATATTCAAACACCGATAGCAAGTGTCGGGATTAACCAAACTTATGGAGATTATAAAAATAAGCAGGCTATATTTTAACATGACAATAGACTGAATGAGACATTTTGACACTGTTAAACACTCTCTTACATTTTTGAGTATCACCTATCAATATACTGCACTTGGCCGTCTCAACAGTTGAGACATTGCCAGTCAATAGGTTAAGGCTAATAGCGGCTTCACCATTTTTTGGTTTAGTATGAAATTATAAATTAAGAAGATTTTTACTCAAAGCGTTAACAACTGCTAGTATCACAGTAGGTATTTTAAATGATGATTCATTGCAGAATAGGAAGGATAGATTGGTAATAGACAAATTGAGACAATATTGTGTATTTATAAAGTTTATAAATTTGAGGGATTGTTGACCCAGGCATTATCATATATAAGCCTTGATTGCTAAATTTTGACTAAGAGGAGCCTCAATAACATAATTAGTCAGTTTCCTCAAATTTCTCTGAAAAGCCTGAAGTAAGCGACTACAACTTGTAGTCTATGCAATAGATAAAGACTTAACTAACCGGTGATAGTTGCATAAAGCTCTCGATCTAAAGCACTTTCCGCACTGTTCGCACTCAAAAGGTCTTTCTTTGGTGTGTGCGGTCATATGATAATTCAACTGGGCTTTCACAGCAAACTTTTTATCACACTCCATGCATTGAAAACGTTTGGGTCTCGAAGAGTGAGCTATTCGAATGTGTTCATCGCCGGCCAAATAGTCTGAAATATACAACTAATTCTTGATGAAACGATTACTTTATGACATCTTCAAATCACAATCAGATTATATTTTTTTTTCAAACTATACACACTATATAAAATTTTAAATAACTTTGATTATTCCACGTATTGTGTAACTAACTGTGACACGTGTTTCGCCTCTTTCAGAGGCATCTTCAAACTAACTAACGCAAGATTGATTCTAAAATTTTTAAATTATGATATTACAAATAGGATTTCGGGTTTTTTCCTTCTAAAAGAACCAAGGAAGGGGTGAAACAATACAATCAGATAATGATACTGATATTACTGAGCTGCAATCTCAATCTCATCTGCAATACAATCAAATTAGGATTTTTCCTTTACAATGGACGGAAGAGACGGGGTTTTAGAATCGAAACAAAGCAAGCAAACGAATAAACATATTTCTAATGACGTTAAACATTACAAAATAATGAGCTGCATTCAATCAGATAGGTTAGTGATTACTTACTAATTGGAAACAATGTTAGTGAAGGTGAGCAGCCTGTCCTATTAAAACTCAAGCAACCGGTCCCGCGTTCGCGCGGATTTCGTCTCGCGCTGCATCTTTACGTCTGCTGCTCGAATGCATGATACATGTGGATATTTTTTTTAAATTTACGGCTTAGAACTGTTTTGTTTATTGTTCTACGTGTCTTTCATTCTATTTCTCCGAAATTTATAGCTCCGAATCGTCCTTAATATATATAATATTTATTACAATATTTGCCAGTTCTAAAAGTTTCGTATAATTACTCTTGGACTGTAACAAACTAAGTTTTTTTGTTTATCACAGCTCAGCAATAAACTTTCATTGTTTACTAATCATACAAAAAAGCATTATTGATAAAATTTAAGTGATTATAATTAGTAATAGAATATTATTACTAATGATTAGGCATTAGTAATAATATTATATTACTACTTACTTTTTATTATTAGGCAGTCAGAACATGTAAATGATTATATTACAATGTTTATAAAAATTAATAATAATAAATATTTCAACATGTATTGGCTAGTAAAAGAAATATTTTGTATCTCATTGTGCCTCCTGTTCCTGTCGTAAATCACTGATGGATGAATAGTAAGCGCCTACCCTGACCCTAATTCTCGGAAGTGTAACAACTCTCCATAAATATTTTTTGTTGATAACTGTTTCGTATTTTATTATTTCAATATATTATCATTGCATAAGACGTAATCCCTAAAAATATCTTCTCAAAATCCTGTTAGTAAAGGTACAGGGACCTATAGTATATGATTGATTATCAACATATCGATAGCCAATAACCATTCCGTTTTGAGTGATTTATTTTGAATGGTTTAGTTGAGGCAACCCGACAAAGACCATTTTTGACCAAAAGCAATAAAACTCTTGAGTTATTAGACAGAATGGTTTCATTCATTACATAAAAAAAGATGTGAAACATGTTTCTCGAATATTTACAACTTGAGATCCAGTGATTGTGAAATTGTAGGAATATCGAATATATATTGTTATTTATTATATAATTAAAACTAAACTATATCATGAACCCGCAATATCTTAAATATTTTAAATTGAAAATATGTTTAGTGCCATTTACCTAATTGACAAAATTAAAAAACAGATGTTTATATTCGGCTTAGAAATATGCTAAAATTATGACATAATCAAATCGTTTTTTTTATTTAGTCGATGATGTCCAAATATCACACATAATTTCTTTGAAAATATCAAAAATTATATTGTTTGGCTCTCAAGTTGTGTCGAAAAACGCCCGCTTTCGGCTAGAGTCTATTTTTCGAGACTCCCGACAACCGAGTGATATGAGAATATAACGGAAACAAATAAACATATCCACAGTTTTAGAAACTCCACATATAATAAACACACAATAATGTGTAACATGGTGTAGGATTTCAAAGAATTTGACTTTCATTTTTGGGTTTATATGAGTGTTAAAAGATATTTTTTTAAATTTTTATGAAAAAAAAAAAAATGATTCATGCATTTGTAGCTTGGTAATTTTATTTTTAAGCCAATTGTTTTTAAATTACATATATTATACAATACTCTATAAAATACTTCTTATTTTATTAAATTCACTCAACTAAGTAAAAAGTTATAAGCATAACAATTGATGTCGCGAGAAATAGCAAAGTATTGAAAAATGTGCGGTGATAAGCGTTTTTTCTGTGCGAAATGTGCGGTTGGTTGATTGTTAAGAATATTATTTAATAATATTTCTTTTTTATTAAGAGTTTTATTTATTTCTAAAAATTCTAGACTATTCATCTTTAAGCCTTTTTTATTTACTCGGTGGAGCATTTCTACATTACTTGTCTGATTAAAATTATGATCATTTTCTATTAAATGATTGGCAAACTCAGAAAAATTATTATTTACAATACATGGAATAATCAAAGCTATTTTAAATTTTATATTAAAATGAACCTTCACAAAGTTACCGCCGAAACCATCGAAAATATACACACTATAAATGTGGAACATAAAACTCTTATTTAATAAGTATTTTAACTAGACATATATAAAAATATTAATGTCCACCAGATTCGTTGCAAAAGAGCAATTTTTTAAAAGCTGTTAAAGCAAATGCAGCCACAATTGAATTCAATAAGTTGATGCATTGAAGTGTTTAAATGTCCACTTACTTTTGTTACATATTTTACAGAAGTATAAAATATTCAAATGATGTCTATTTCTGTGTCTTCTCCGAGCTCCGTAAGTCAAGAATGTTTTCGGACAGTCCGTGCACATTATCCTCTGTCGATTCTCGTCGTGCAATTTGACATGATCTTTTAAGTTCATCACAAACTTTCCGCACACTGGACATATTGACGGTTCTTTCTTGGTAGCCACCAGTTCTGTCACTGGCTTCTTTTTTCTGCCCCTTTTCTTTTTCGTCAACCCATTGTCATCTATAAGATTTAAAAAATTTGATAAGCACGGAAATAATAATTCGTAAAATTTTCCTTGCTATGAAGTGATAGATTTCTTCTTAGAAGACTTAGAACTTTCTTTTGTGATGTCATCTGATCGGTTTAAATAATATACAATAATCATAAATACACTGATATGAAATGTATCAAACAAAAAAGAAAATTTACAGCATTATACATCTGAATACATAAGTGACACACCAGTGAATTGTTGGCGGAAGATGGGTTAATCTCTTGTTCAATACCTCTCATTTCACATTGACATTTACAATAGAATGTAGACTAACCAGTGGCAGTGACTTTGGATTTCTTTGTTGGCCTTTCTTTAGTGCAATACTTCACAATAAGTGAATCATTTGACAGCATATCATCATCATAATCATTGTGGCTGAATTCAGGAGAGTCTGGAAGCTCATATTTATGGAGTATGTCTCTATCTTTTATTACCGAGCAATCTTTTAAGCAATTTGAAGATATACTATTATCGATACAATTATCAAAATTCAATAACGCATTTGCGTCAAAAGATATTGGCCCAGTATTTATATCTATGATTTCTTCTTTGACATCTTCCAATTTTAAAGTGAGGTCAACTTCTTCTTTTTTTTCTTTACTATCCGTTATACAGAAATATTCAAGCAAGCTTTTTAGTGACTGATGCGCCAGATTTCTGAACACAGAAATTGCAGATATTTTTGTATAACATGCATGACAAATTTTTGCAGGTAGACCATCAGCCTCTTTCACCTGGTGAATAAAAAGAAAATGAAAAGTTGGATGCATACATGGAATACGAGATTGCAATACCGAATAAACACTTCAAGTTACATACTTAAATTTGAAAAATATCATAACCATAACAACTTAATTTTCACTAAAAAATAAAAATTATTGTTTCTTTGAATTACATATCAACTTAAAAGGCTTGTCCATCAATGTTATCAAGAAAACTATCAATCTTGATACTAGCTAGTAACAAATAGGATTAACAGTAGAAAAATACCTTTCAAATTTCATGTATATTGGACAGTCATTCTATAATAATAGCATTGTACAGTGCAATATAAAATGCTCACTGTTTCAATACTGATATACCATTATTACAATCCCTAAATATTTATTAAATTGTCTACATTCAAATTTCAATAAAATCTAAGTCAGTTTGAAAACTTTCTGAATTGGTTATATATACTAGTTTAAAGCAGGTGAGTAAATTAATTTCGTCACTGAAACAGAAATCCAGCCTTGTCTATAATTGAACAATGCAAATATTGTGACAATAATATCAAAAATAATAGTACAAATCGTTTTTATTTTAATAACTTTATGCAGTGTACAGGGAAAAGATTCCGTAATTTACAATGACTTGCTGAAATTCTTGGTTAAATCAGATCATTATTAAACTATTTAGTAATTGTCTGATGCTCATATGAGTATATATATATGTTTGGAAAAGTGAGTCAAATATGCATTTTGGTGCCATATAACCTATTCTCGGATAACAAAGTAAAATGGAGGAATATGTCAAGATTTTTGTTGCCAAGAGAAATTGCTCAACTTTTTATTTTATTTAAGCTAAAACTGGATTTATACCAATGAAGTATCACCCTCTTTAATTACAAATTTGTTAATACCCAAGTTCAGACAGAAGAACACCCTAGTTTAGCAGTTTGAGTGACAGTGGTGGACATGAGGTAGTTTATCAAAATCATAGCTAGCATCATCCAACGACGATAGTTTTCTATATTTTACAGAACCAATCTAATTTTTCAATTTTACGATTCAAAAGGATAGTATTTAAATTATGAAACCTAATCATTAATAGGAAAATGCTAAATAATTATCAATAGCAATCAAGGAACGTAAAAATCATTCGAAATACGGATGCGTATAAAAAAATCATCATAATATATCAAATGGAACTTCTGCGATGAATCTATTGAGCAAATTTCGCATATTTTTTTTTTGTTTTGTTTGTTTCGATTTCAATCATTTGGTTTTCCGTCTTTTGCATATCCGCAGTTAAATATCCTAGAGAATCATATTGCTATTTTAAAGCATGTCTTAAAGCATATTTACTCAGAATAAAACAAACTCACCGACATAGTGAAGATAATATTTATTGCTTCAAAACACGATTCTTCTACATTGTTCTGCAACTTAGCAGAAAATATATCATAAATTGCTGAATTATCTAAGCAAATGCGACATGTATTGTCCAAATTTATTTCCATGTCTGTCGTTTTAATGTAACAAATTGTCATGCGTAATCCATTATTAATAATAAAGTTGTATTAGAAAGATAATATTATGATTGTAAACAATCGTAAATAAGTGACAGTTATATTAAAGTTGCCATAACGTAACAAATATTAAACTGAATGAAACATCCAAAAATAGATTAAAATGAATTGCTATCTATATAAAAAATTATTCAACATTATCAAGGCATAGGAATTACATTTTATTATATTCAATTCAAATATAATGTAGGACCTTTATTTTTATAGTAATTATTATAGTTTATTTGTCGCACAAATAAAATCTTTATATGAGTCTTATACATCCAAAAGTTTTCTTGTCAAAGACCCGGTTTCGCCTTCCAGCATCTTCAAGTATTATAGTGTATCAATGAACTAGATCAATTTGAATTACCCATGCATTTGAACGTTTAGAGATGTCAATATTTGAAACATATGTACTTGTGACAATATTTTTAAAAGTTTTCAAAATTAGTTGTAAATACTTAAGTACTTACTTACTTGTTGTTAGTGAATTTTTTTTTTCAAAGGACTATAATATTCAAGTTTAGGAAAAGGATAAATAGAGGAACGATGAATACAAAATTATTTTATATTGCTGTTATGTTTGGTCTAGACTTTATAAAATGAATGGTATTGATGTAACCTCAATCAATATTTTAAATAAGTAAGTAAGTACCTACTTACATATTGTTTTTATTTTGAAATCAATAGTAAGCAGTTTTTACATTGTTTGTCAATGGGTAAATTTTATATTTTTTGACATGTTTATTTCATTAGTGGTTAGTATGAATAAATTTTGCAATACTATTTCATATTGACACATATTTAATGTGCTATCAGCAAAAAATTTTGATTTGATATTTTAAAATTAATATATGAAATAGTTCTAAGCAATCCATTAAGCACAATGGTCGTTGGAAGTTTCAAATTTGTTTTATTAACTTTGTGTGTATACACATGTGAAGCATGGGACTTGTCACATCTTGGAATTAGTAACTATTCTCTATTGCATGTTTCAATATTCCGAAACCATGCATATTTGTCGATTGAGGAGTTGAATCCATATAAAAATGCTAGTGAATATTCTCTCATTGAAGCTTCATGGCCAGAATCAGAAATATACACCAAAGGACGACCATATCCTTCCCGTGATTGGCACCAACCTGGAGACTGTAATACTCTTCAAAATGTGATCTCCACAGATGTGGATTTGTTTGGACGTATCTGGATTCTTGACAAAGGAAATAAGAAATACAAGTGTGATCCGAAACTTGTCGTGTACAGTTTACTATCAAATCAAATACTACACATTTTCAAATTTGGAAGTGATCATTTAAATGTTGCCATCGTTAAGATTGATCCAACACCATTGCAGAGAAGTCACAAAGCATTTGTGGGAGTTTCAAATGGGAATATGATGTATATTTGCTGTACACATAGTGAAAAATGTACAAATTTTTTTATATCACACCAGCATAAGGATTCATTAATGGAAAAATTGATAAGCACTGAAAATATTGCAGTATCAAAATCACAAAATATCATATTTGTTACTTCACCGAATAGCCCATCTTTGTTTGCTATTGCATTGGACAAAATAAAAAAATATGACATACAAAATGTAAGTAACAACATTTTTTTATATTCACTCCCAATGTAGATCATATGAGGAGCTACAAGAACTCATTGTTACTTAGTTACTCAAACTCTCCTTTATTTTGAAGAGAGTAAGAATAGAAGGATTCAGCCAGGGGATGACTGTTATCTGTTGAATGCTCACACTACATCCTTTTTTATCACATTGATTACCATGATGGCCATTGGTAACAGATATCAAACACCTGCCTTAGAGTTGTTATACAGTACCAGTGAGCACATAAACTGTGAATCTTTCAATATGCAGTGACCACCATGGTCCTCTTGTGAATAGTCATAACTTGACCTGAGAGTATTTCCCATATATTTACAATAAATCAATTTATTGAAACCACAACAAATGCCCATGACCAGCACATCAACAATCAACAACCCCATTAAAAATCATAAAAATATCAAATACTTACTACTTACTTATAAATAGAAAAAAAAAATATTTTTCTACTATTCTGTGTAAAACCTGTTCAGGACAATGAATGTGTTAAGGCTTGGATGGTTAGCCAAGTACTCAATGAGCACTTAGCAAAATAAAAACACAAATGTCGTTGAATTGTGAATTTATTCTAACAAAAAATCAGTCAGAAATTTACTTGTAAATAGTATAATTTGCAGTTATTTCATCTTGTTTTGTATCCTATAGAAACATGATAAATCCATCAAAATAACTGCCAAATACCTGGGAGAAAAGTTGGGACCATCACATGGGCTGCTTGTGGATTCTGGGCATAGCTTATTTTATTATCTTACAAGGGATTATGCCATTGTCCGATGGGATATGAGGTAAGCATATAATCATTCTTTATGTAAATATAAATTTCTCAGACTTAAGTCAGGCTTGAGAATGGATCAACTGTTTGAACACTGACAAAGCTTTCTCTATTTTAAGGTGTATTAATGTCATCTGTAACTTTTTTAATTCAATTCTTTTGTTTTGTTTTAGGAAACCTCTGGCAGCTGAAAGCCATGATGTCTTAGCACAATCTTACCAACTTTTACCTAATGTTACAGATTTAATATCTGATTCCCATGGAAGTGTTTGGGCCTTGACTAATCCAATATTTCCATCCAAAGAATCACATTTAAATGCCAACAAAAAGAAAGGCAAAAGCTTATATATTAAAAAGGATCGAATTACTCCATCATGCATAAAAGTAGCAAATTATGATTATTTTTTGTTTTGAATCAAAAATTACTATATTTTCTATGTATTTTTTATATCTTTATACACATAAGTATAAGTAGCATAGTATATAAGTGAATCATTCATTTTTATCGCGATTTATATTCAATTATTGAAAAGGATATTTTCCACATTTAAAATTGTTTCAGATACTATTGTATGTTGTATAATATTATATTTGCTAGCATGTTTTTAAACACAAAAAGGGTAAATTTGTTCCTTGCTGGAGAGCAAATTTAACATATTATAAAGTTTCTCTAGTATTTTTACAAATCCTCATCCAGATATGTCATACAACAATATGTAATTAAGTACGGAATTCATTTTGGAACAAAAATATATAACATTACACAGTCACTAGCAAATTTGCAAGATTATTTACCTTTTATATGTAATTGTTTTGACAACCCTAATACTATATTATTTTTGTTGAATTTGTCTAATAAAACTTTTTATTGGTTTATGAATTGATTTTAAATCTATATAAAATGACGAATAATATTTTTTGTTGTAATTTCATCTTGAAATAATATCTCTGTTATAATTACGTGGTTAAGGTTCAATTCGAAACTGAGATAGGAGTATGAAATGAAAAGATAAACACATTCTTAAAAAACAATAAATTAATTTATTATAGAATTGAGACTGTTTAATACAGTATCATTTTAACAGTTTAAAGAATTGTAAAATTATATTTTGGGTAAGTCTTTGAGCTGCTGAATGGTTCCACATCCGCATTTGTTATCGATATAGTCTCTCAATGTAGACTCCATAACTTTCAAACCTTTCCAACTGTCCACCATAACAGCTGTAGGAAGGAAACAATCCTCACTTTTATAAATTGGACGTAACGATTCAGGATCGAATGGTTTCAGGGTATTCCAATTGAAGATTTCAGGTTGGTTATTGTAACGGAAGAATATTGATGACATTCCATCGGTTCCGATGAAAATCATCGGTGCAACTTTTGCTCCAATATCTAAAAAAGAAAGTTATTGATTTTAGCATACTTGGAAATATATAACATATATTTAGTCAAAGTTTTATATCAAGTCCAGGGAATATTGAATACAAAGCAAATGCGTTTAATGGTTTTTACAGTGGTTATATTTCTTTGAAAAAATATTAAAATTTAAAAAATTTAACTATATATTTATAATAGAGACTATATTTATAATTTAGATTGAAGACATGGGTGTGTGTGATGCTTAAAATTCCATCCTTCATATTCAACCATTGTAACGCATAGTGAGAGAAATTAGATAACTGATAATCCTATCCTAATTTTGCCCTAGCCCAGGTCTTTTCCATTCACATTCTCTGTTTAAAAGGGAGGTCGAGCAACTGAATAAAAAGCTATTCTCCCAGAATAATTTCTGTTGAAATAAGCTTCATTCATAGCCCATATGCTCAAATACTGCTTGCAATACTGGTAAACCGGTTTACCGATATTGCAAGCCCTAGCTCCAAACAATTACAAAAATATTAATTCATGTGGAATTAAATAAATTACTATCTATAATGGCCCTGATTTATCATTCGGATAGAGTCTTTCAATGATAAATTTAAAAAAACTAAGAGAAT
Source organism: Himalopsyche japonica (assembly GCA_028555115.1). Taxonomy (NCBI): domain Eukaryota; kingdom Metazoa; phylum Arthropoda; class Insecta; order Trichoptera; family Rhyacophilidae; genus Himalopsyche; species Himalopsyche japonica. The sequence continues at coordinate 1,171,152 of JAHFWJ010000446.1, read as the reverse complement.
AGACTAACTAATAATCTAGATAATCTAAATATCGACAAAAGGTTTTTTTTTATCTTTACAGCAACTGTAAAACATTTACTAAGTAGTTAGCAGCAAAAACAATCATACGCGTAATTTTTCCTTGTGTTTTGCCTTTGGTCAAGTGCTCAGTCTTGATTGAAAAGATGCAAGGAGAATGTAGGTAAGTAATGTAGAGAATTGTATTTCCGCATGGTTTGTGCACAAGAGCCATGTATAGATCATCATGTGGTTTGATACTCGGAGCAACAACCCTGGGAAGAGAGACCCGGAATCCTCGAGAATGACAAACGTCATACACTAAAATGGCACCACAAGGGGCATCACTGATGTATCTGGAAATAACATTATTTGATGAAATGTATATAACATATTGATTATAAAGATTGTTTATTCTCTGTAAAAAAATGACAAAAAAAGAATGTAATTTTTATTTGTTGAAACTTTGTATGATTCCATATGTTTAGTTTCATTAGTGACAAAACATGTGGAATTGTACAAAGTTTCAAAAATTCAAATTTGATATTAACCCTTTGAGGAGTATGGCCGTACATGTACGTCCAAATATTGTGATGTCTTTTATCAATTGCAAGTTCTGTATTTTTTGTTGAATAATTATAATTTCTTCAGATATTCATGCTGCACATATCTGTCAATAATTTTAAGCAGTCGGGCTTACATTTTTTATTTGTTTCAAATTCATAAAAGAATTTTACGAAAAAAAAAAAATTCAAAGAAATTACACTTTTAATCATGTATAATAAAATTTACTGTCTGTTCAACCGCTTTCTTTCTAGGATCAGTGTCAATATCGAGTTATGTTTACTCAGACTGCAATTATTTTTTTTAGGCTCAAACTGAAGTAATTGTTTCTAGAAAATTCATAGTGAATAAATTTATTTACATTTATTACTATGCATTTCTCAATTGTACAACTTTATTTACTACGTGATATAATAATAAATATTCTTCCTAGATTGAACCACAAAAAAAACACATAAGTTTATAAGAAGTGTAAAAAAAATATTTAAAATAAATCAAAAAACTTTTTCGTAAAAAAATTACTCAACGGGTTAATACTGAAATCTATGTGTGTAATGTGTTTTACATATTTCAAAGATTTCGTTTCAATATGGAAATGATTTCACTTTTATAATCAAATGAACACATGTTTTTAATTTAGTATTTTAATTCCCATTCTCCGAGTTTCAATAGTGAAGTTTGTAAATATTTTAAATTGAGAATTTATTGTTGAACCATTTTATTATACTTCATAACTTTTAATATGTAAAATAAAATATTATACTCACAAGAACACTTTGCCTTCTTTGTTATAGTCGACAATAATATGCTGTAGTGTTGAAGATTTGATTGCCAGGGAGGATAAATCTAAGGTTTTCTCAATTTTCCCCGTATTTGTAGATATGCAGACGACTTTAGGTGGACAAATACACTTTGGCTTAGTTAAAGTATTGACTATTCCCGAATCCAGCACCCATAGAATACCCTGTAATGTCAATTTTTCATACTATAGTATACTTTCAAATTATTGTTTGTTGCTAAACCCAGATTTGGGCTGTAAGATTTTCTGTATAATTTGTCCTTTTTGATGCTTTAATTTTTTTATTATAAGATTACAATTTAAGATTTCTTGAAATATTTCTTGTTATAATATTAGAATAATGAATTAGGATTTTTAATTAAGTTTTCAAATACTTTTAAGTGGATAATCCTTTCAAACAATATATCTTAATTTCACTTTTGTGAAACTTGTTGCTTTATAATAAACAAATTTTCAGACAGTATACCTTGCATCAAGCCTATCCATATTTCAATTGATTATGTTTATTAAAATACAAAATTACCGTATCATCGAGAAACATATCAACAGCATTCTGAATTGCTTCACAGTTCCCTTCTTTGTGAGAAGCGAGGTCAGGATACGGAGTGAAAATTGGTTCTGGAAGCTTTCGTCTAGTGTCATAGGAAACTAATGTGGCAGGATTTCCTTCTTTATGCCTGAGAATGAATTATTTACATGTTAAAAGAGATGTGCATTTAAATCAATAATAAATATTATTATAAACATACACCAGAAAAATTATTTGGGTACGTGAAGTATTGAATATCACATGCAACAAAAATTCAATGAATAGTTTTAATTTTATGAGGAACAGTAGTCATAAAAATAAGAGATTTAAAATATTATTACCATTAACATTTTAAAGTCCAGAAAATTGTTAATAGATTGTGAAAAGAAACTTAATGGAAAAATCACAGTAGGGCTTCACGTTTTTAAACATTTATTTGAACTTTTATTATTTTTCCATTGCAAATTTTATATCCATAATGAATATTAACTAATTTGAAAAACTATTAATAAATATTTCCAAGCAAGATAAATAATTGAGAAAGCAGCAATATAAATAGACATAATTTAACCTAAAATAAAATACAATTTATAATAGAAATCTTACCTGGACATCATCATAATGACTGTATCATATTTGTAGACTGCCTTTGATGCAATCATGTTCTTTGATAAATATTGACCACTAGCACATATATCCTTAACCGGTTCAGAATTGAGTGATAAAGAACCTCCTTCCCATATCAGGGGCTTATGCAAACATGACAGGAATGAAGGCAAGCTGCAGAACTTTGCTTGGCATGATCCGATTGCGATTGTCGCCAAAAATATTTGGCCAATCTATAGGAAAAAAAGGAAATTAAATTTAAACACACATACACAGTAGCATGCCATCCATATACACAGTAGATGTGGGGCTGGAAATGTTTCTACATGTTTATAGACTAAATTCAGATAGAGTCTGCATGTATTATCTATGGTCCTGACTAGATTGCTTATTCTTACCACACACACACCTATAAAATGGTAAAACCAAACTCCATTTGGTTGTATACAAGCTTTCAGTTGTATCCAACCAATGCTACTTTAAGAAAACATGATTCTGGCAGAGTCAGTATAACTTTATTTTGAGCTATGAGAATAGATGATTGCTTCTGATATTATGGATAATGTGACTTATTTCAGAACTATTTGCAAATTTCTGGAGAAGAAGCAAATTCTTTTATCACTATTGCACAATTATGTGTAATAGTTATAAGTAAGTAAAGGTAGCTATTTGTTCTAATAACATGTGACAATAAACATCATTTACTAAAATGTTGAGTTGAACATCTAAGACCATTTGGAAGTGATATATATCAAACTTTATAATTTCTAAAGGTGACAGAGACTTAATTTTTAAAATGTAATTGAACCGTCCACATTAAGCTGTTAACAGCTATAGATAATTAAAATGTTAGGTATACAACACACTGGTGAGTCATTAGCTTTAGACTTGTTAAACCCTGTTAAGTACTTTCATATTTGATCTGAGAATTTAGTTCTGAGTTCAATTTAGTAATTGATTGTGCAAACTCCTCAGAGCCCTCTCAAACCCGCCCTGGTTCAAATGTTGTATACGATATGAGCATTCAGAGAATAGATATTATCCAAGGAAAATCCCACCGATCTCAAATTATGTATTGAATTGTTTTAATAATATAAGAAAGGCACTTACCATTTTCACTGTAAAAAAATAATTTACACAATTTCGAGTCCAAACAACTCTACCAACCAAAATCAAATGATGTTATTAATATTCAGGCGTTTTAAATAAAGCAAAGATATATGTGCATATTCATCATAACAAAAATTATTTGAACATATAATCGTGATATAAGTAATGTAACAAATTACATTCTGTGTCGAAAAAATGCTGTAATGAAAATAATAAATACAGGCTGAGTTTTTCTGCTGAGAAATTTTTGGACACCTCAAGGATCATGGGGGAATTTTGAAACTGTATACTAAGAGCTGAATTTGCCTCCTGAATGTGTTAGTCCTGCTTGCCTCTTTTTCTAACTTTATTAGAAGACAGAAATCCAGACCAGCTGTCAGGTATTATTTATAAGGCACACTCGGCAAAACTTCAGAGAACTTATTATTAGAGGAGATAGCACATGGCAGTCATATAATTCGCGTTGAAAATGGATGCGGTAAAAGAAAATAAATATGGTCTGATTGAAACATGTTTACTTGATGTTTTGTATTTTGAAAAAAAAACACCATTTATTTTAATGAGTAATTAAAACAGAAAAATTTCACTGGATAAAATATGTTAAAGTGTTCAAAAAATGAATAGCATTTCTGATTTAATGAATTACGGACACATTTTCCAGTTTCAGCAAAAAATATCATGTTTCCAAAACAAGGAAGCGACCAATTTACACGTTTTCATTGTGTTTTTTTATTTGAGATGTTCTATGTTAAAAATATATTTTTAGCAACACATGTGTTTTCTCTTTTCTATATAAAACAGGCGAATGCAACTGTTATGGTTTCAGTGATAGCATTTTATTTGTGGAAATTCAAAGTGATCAAGAATTGAATTGAATAAAAATATCAGGAATATAGATTCTGTAAGTATAAAAAGAATATTTATAACATCTGGCTTAGCATTCTGCAAGGTTTTCTGTAATCCCGAGATAATATTAACTATTACAAGATTTGGGTATTTTGATTTGTAAATTGAAACAAACATAGATCAAAGATAAGGTCTTCTTGATTTTCATCTTTTTTAATTCATATCTGCTCCCAAGGTAAAGCATATGGCCTCCTAATGAAGGTATCCAAACATTCATTAGTGTGAAACAATATTTGGTGTTAATATTATATATTGTTTTTGCAAATTCACTTTTCCTGTTGCGAAAAATAGTTAGTAAAGTACAATAATAAAAAATGCAACAGGCAGCAATTTTTTAATTATTTATTTCAATATTTATGATTAAATTATGCGACTTCACTAATCAAATCGTTCTTATTTCATTATTCTTATTTATTTTCTCATTATTTCAGTAAAAAGAAATTTTTGTGTACTTTATGTGTATAAGACATTTTATGAATTAAATTTCCCGGATGCAGTCCCAGAATGAATGCGCTATGTTCAATAGATCAATCAATTCTGTCCAAAAGCAGGGGTGTTTGTGATGTCTAAAAAATCCCTTCTACATGTCCAATCTTAAAAATGAAGCGTAGCAAGAACAGTAAACTAACCACTAGTCCTGTCTTAGCCCTATTTCTTCTATCCCTACTCTCCTTGTAAAAGAGAGGTTGAACAACTGAGTAAGAGTATTTCTTGTGGAAAAACTTCTGCTTAGACACCTTCATTAGGGAGGCCATATGTTCTTCATTCAGGGCAGGCATGAATAAAAAAATCCAACATTATATATTGAGTTTGTTTATTTAACATTATGAATGTCAAATTGTAGGGACGATATATTAATGAAACTAGATTAGAAACTAGATAAACTATTACCACGTGAGTGTCACCTTTCAAACAGTTCAATTCACTCAATGGGCAGACAGAGAGAGTGTGTGTGTATTTTTGTCACTTTATTAGTATACTGTGTAGTGTAACACATTACAGATGGGCAAACGTATAAACAAAGCGTACCATCATAAAGGCAGAAGGTAAGGCTGTTCAAACGCTACCATTGTCAAAATAGAAACATTATTAAATTAAATATTTATTTTGCTCTATAGGTACTCCATAATGTCAGCAACAGGGATCGGTTTATGGCTGATATTTGTGGCAGCATTTATCTTCAGCTCTGCAGCAGCTACGAAAAATGTAGTTGCTGATTGGAACGCGATCACCGATCTCTCTTTCAAGCTCTCTGGTCGCAGTGTGTCTTTTCCATGTGAAAGTACACGTGACATTTACAAAGAAAATGGAAAATACATCCCTAAGAATATCATAAATACCAGAATGCAGATGTACAAATATGATGTAGTTCTTACGCAACCGAGGTAAGACAGACTTCATTATTTTAGTAAATTTTTTGTTAATACTTGACTATTTTTTTCATAAATTAAGTTATTATTTGATGATTGTCGTGATTTTATTTATTTGCTTTCCATGATTTTTTTTTATCTTCTTTCAATTTGAAACATGTGTATTATTCCCCTAGGCGGCTTTTGGGCGTGCCTAAAATTTTTAAATTGGCATAGACACATGCTTGTCAACTTTTTTTCAAAATATATTATGAGTCTAGCTCCACATGGATAAGATTCGTGGTCGTAATAAAAAATAACAAATTATAGTACATAGAGTTTTTTACAATATTTGATTTATCTATTGAAGCAAATGGGTATAAATGCGTCTATTGCATCAAGGGCTTTCAGTGCATTCAGCAAATATTAATAGGTGGCACTGCTACCTTTTTGATAATACACAAATTTTTATAACCTAATACTACTTTATTTTTTGCATCATTAAATTATGAAAAGATTGAATTTCTATATTTACTGAAAATATAAAATGATTCCATGGAGTACTTAAATTATTAACAGCAAAAGGAATGTAAATTAAGTGTAAAAACAAATATATCATTTTTTAAGCAAGCATATTTATCTATATTATAGATATCGAGTAGGTGTACCATTTTCCTTGGGGATATCTAATTTAAAATCAAAAGATTGTCACACTCCCGTCAAGCCGTTCCTCGACTGGTCAATGCACCAAGAAGGCAACTGTGATGCCATTCAGTCAGCCGTAGATGTATTTATTGATGGCCATGCTGTAGCTTGGGTGCTAGATGCCGGTACGGTCAACTGCCTTCAAGAACCTTCAATAAAATGCTCTCCAAAAGTGCTAGCTATCTCGATGGCCACACATAAAATACTTCACACCATAAGCTTGTGTGACTTTGTGACAGAGAAATCAGATCTTCAATATATTGTCGCTGAAAATGCAGAAGATTTTTATGACTACGTGTAAGTATTAATTTTGTTGATTAATATCTAATCAGTAAAAATCTACAATGATTTTAAAAATCATTTGTGGCTATTTATTATTTCAATGAAAAGGCAATTTTAACCAATATTTTTGTTTAAAAAAATATGATGGGATCTTGAAATCAATGTCATAGTGTGCATCATATTCTCATCAGTCTGTTTATCCAATTGATATATTTTCATATTTAACTGCATCAACATGACATTTTAAATGCATATTTTCATCCATATCAGATATTCAATAAAGGCTATCTGTAGTTTGCTTTTCAAAGATGTGAATTTGATACTTGTCAACTTAAATTATAATCAATTTTGTATAACTACAATCCAATATTAGTTAGAAAATGTTATATTAAATTACAGGTACATCTCAGATGCAGGATGTAATGCTATTATCGTGTTAAACGCAAAAACTGGGTGTGGCAGAAGACTACTCCTTCCACCTGTTGTAGCTGATGATACCCCCACTAAAAATGCTTTGTATATAGCCATGTTAACGAAAGGAGACAACAATAAATACCTACACTTCACTCATTCGAACTGTAAAATGTAAGTCAATATATAAAAAACTATTTAAATTGTACTACTTATACATATGAGTGTATAGTGAAACAAAGAATCAATAAGTTTGTGACTTTTACCTCTCCTCTTGAAAAAACCTGAGTAAAACTGAAATGATTTTCCACCAAAAATTGAGTTATCTGCTTAAAAGCCATTATTGTTATTGTAGTAGGTAATTCATATATTTGTTATATTGTAAACATCCACTCATTCCTATTCAGATATTTTACAAATATTACAAATTACGATTTTTTTTTTTTACACCTGATAGTTAAAAACACATATTGAGTACTTACTGTCTTCTCTTTTTAGTTTTGTAATAATTTCAGCTCAGTTCTAAAACTCGCTGCAGTGGAACCCCGATTAATTGTTCTTGCATTCGTTTTATTCCAGGATTTACCATGTTTTATTCAAGTTGCATTGTATGGAGTTGAGCTTTATATAAAAATAAATACTTTTTTATGCATATTAAGCCAATCATTATTTTTAATCGTAAATATTCTCTGGATCAATTACAATCCATAACTGTTTAAATCCAATAGCTTGTGGATTTATTTTCCCTTTTGATTTTTCAGGATATATTACATAAATACTTTAAGCCTGCACAATAATGAACAAGAGGGATGCATTCAGGTGGCTGGAAAAAAACCTCATGGAAACAAGATCATCTTCCTTGGAACTGATGGAATGTGCAAGCTATATTTCAGGTAAATATTTTACTGAGAAATAATTATTGATAGTTTGATAATTGCGATATTCTTAAGAGATGCTTGGTAAAAGATTTTTAATATTTATTATAAAACTAACACGCTCAGTCAAATCATTATGCACTTGGCCTTTAACCGAGTGTTCAATATAGTTTGCTTCGATTACAGCTGTCAAGTCCTAGTACCGGTAGATCTATAAATTGATTTTTCAATCAATTCATGGATCTTTCAATCAATTGATGGATTTGTGCTCTAAATTATGGACGTCTAAAATTTCTTCCTTGCCATCTTATCTTAAAAATTGTGGATAGTAGAAGAAATAGGCTAGTCGCTAGTCGTTTCTTTTATCTTTAATGTTCAAAAAATGAGCTAGAGCAAATGTGCACCAAACAGTTCTTGTTGAAAAATTTCTTTTGTGATAAACTCCATTGGTGTACATATGATCCACATTGCCAAAAAAATTGTTACCTAATAAGTTTTTTCAGTGACCTAACATATAATTTTTATATTTCCTGTAAAATTTAGAAAATGAATCATACAGCATTGTTTCTTTAGGAAAAGGGGAGGCAGTGAAATTTACATGTGGGACTCAAACACTCCAATGAAGTCAAGAAACTGGATAGTAGTTCAACACGGTTCAAACAATCGTCAAGTAACTCAAGTAGCAACAGGGCCTTGGAAATTACTTTGGGTGCTAGAGACAAACTACGCAGACTTCATGGCGGAGAAGGCAGGATGTTTAGGAGCTTCCAGTATTATACACCCACTTGTAAAAGATTGGAATTAGCAGGAAAATTAATAAATAGAACTGCTTCTTGAATAAACTCTGTGAATTTAGTTATAATATTATCAGATTTTATAAGTATTTATTTTATAATATTTTAGAATTATATATTATTTTACACAAGAACATGTTTTTTATTCAACGATGATTAACTTGGTACTAAATTTAAATTAGAAATTTGTTGTTGGACTAATCATAACAAGATGTGTCAATAACAAAAACATAAGAACCTTTGTTTGGTATGCCAAATCTCGATTGAGCAACACCAAGGACTCCAGGCAATTAATCAAATGTCAAATAAGCCTGTAAATAGGGATAGAACTTGTTGAATCATTAATAATGTTAAACACTATTCCTTCGGATGTTGACATATTCCATGTGGACCAGAACAAGTTCAAAGGAATACTATTCGAAAAAGTATTTAAGTGAGATTTACCTGAGCTCATCTGGTTGACTTCCTTGGTGATTTCTAATGATAATCATTTCTACGTTGCAAAAGCAATAAACTTGAAACTTTTGAAAATTAAATGGTTGCTAATATTCATGATTTCATTGATTGAATTGGCATTCACTTGGTAGAACTCCATTATAACACGATGAAAAAATGTTAAAAAATAATTTTGTAGAACTAAAATACATTGCTATTTTTTCATCGTGTTCATGATTTCAGTCCACTCTCTTGTAGCTACAAAAATGTATGGGGCCATAGATTGGAGAAATTACTTTATTGAAAAAAAAAACAATGAAATAATTTCAGATGTTTTATTGTTCGTACAATTAACAAATAAATGATTTCAAATAACATAATATAGTTTCAGATTTATATATACATATTTACTGATAGAAGCTTTGAGCCTTTTAAAATTAACGTATCATATTATGTACTTTTTTGTGTTGGTATCACAATTGCACACTGTCATGTAGCTGACAAATCTGCTGAGTATACACAAAAAAAAAAATGATTTTAAGATATTTAGTCTAGGAAAAACCCAAAATCTTTTACAAGGACATTGAGGTTTAAACGAAGATATGTTCTTACACATAAATCAGAGATACACTACAAAGTTAATAATTTTACTGAAAACGCATCTTGATATATTCATTCAAATGACATTAGATGTGTAAACCAGTGGGATGGTGACTTTTTAACTAGGGGATGCTGTACAAGAAAAGAACCATCTTTTACTCTTTTTTGCTGAATTCACCGATAACCGCATCACTCTTTTTTTTATTCAACATTTAAGCAAGAGTGAAGTCTATCCAGATAGCCATGGTAAAGGGAATGAGTTTTGTTTGTATATTTAATTATTCAAATGTCATTGAAGGGTTTTTGTTTTAGACCAAATATTTAATATTGACGCTGGTTTTTGACTCTTAACAATAACCTCTTTTTCATTAAATAAGTGAGAAGCAAATATACTTTTAAGCATATCTTCAATCAAACATTTGCTGTCATTATTATTATTAACCTCGGCTACAAATCTACTTTTAGTGTTACTTTGGCTATCCATATTAATGGCCATAATAAATGAAGAGCAATAGTACCGAAACAGAATGAAACTAAAAAACTATACTGTTAACGATTAAAATTATAAGGGATATGCCACATCTATCAACAGTACCGGTGTAAAAATAGCTTGTTTTAACACTCGTTTTTTAAAGCCAAATAAAAAGAGGCAAAAGTAATTGGTTCACAATTGTTTCAATTAAGAGTTTTTATTGGTCCCGGTATACACATTTTTACCTGCTAGTTAAATATATGAATGAAACGCCATTAACCTCTAATCATCACATTTTTTTGCATTGACAAGGCTTTACTAAAATTTCAGTGTTGATGCTACACATTTTTTTTTGCTGTTATTTCCGTGAAAAAAATTATTTTACACTTTCAAATAGATATCTCAATACCAAAAACTGTGCAAATGTTGTCAAGAGAAAGTATTTTCTAATTTTTCATTTTGATAACATTATTTTTGTTGTGTTTTTACTTGAAATAAATTTTATTCAAAATAAATTATATTTGTAAACCGACAAGACATCATGTGAATGTTTTTTTTCTTAGTAATCAATTTCTATACATTTCCTGCAACAAGTTTCCTTTGTAACCAACACTGACTGATAATGATTTTTCTTTTTACCTACTCAACACATTTCTTAACCCTTTTAGCCTCAGAGCACCATTCTGACCGAGGAATTTGATATCAAAGTATTATATGAAATACTATGATGTAGTAAAAATAGTAAAGCAAACATGTCAAAGAATTCACAAATATTTTTAATTTAATGACAAATTATTGCGAAGGTGGACATTTATGTTTCACAATGTTTTCAATGTCATTATATTACATACATTTGATTGAATTCATACCGAATACCACATCTGTTAAACATAGCATAAAATGATTTTTTTCTTACATTAATATCCACTGGAAAAATAACCAGTATGAAATAAATTCAACAATAAAATGTTTTATACAACAGTATTATTTTTCAGGTTAGAAGTAAATAAACCACTTAGAAATTATCTTTAAAGCTTAATCAATGTGCCAATTATTTTAGTATGTATCACCGTATTTTTAAATTAGTAACAAAAAATAAAATATCAATCGATTCATAATACTTATTCCTAAAATCCTAAATGTCTTTTTAATGAAATTCTTTTCATAGCATTCTACAAAATAAAATTATAATATAAAGCTATCAAAAGGTATATCAAGTCTAACTGTATTTTTACATAGAATAATAATATATAATATTTTCTAATGTATGATTCTTTTGTTTTTAAACATAATTATATTTACTGCTCTGCTAACCACAAATGTAGTTTGAGCATTATGTTCAATACAGTACACAAAAAATAATCATGTTGTTACTATGAAGGCACTAAACCTCTAAGTCACTTTCCTGCTTATGAGACACGAGCGTATCACTTACACGCTCATCCCACCCAATGACATACTGGCGGTTAATGTTTTCACCGTTCAAAAACATTTTTTATTTACTTTCTGTCATTTTATATAGATCCAATATCAATTTATCTTATTGTATAAAAGTTCACATGCCATTTTTGGTCAGGTTTACTCAATAACAAATTTATTTCATTTCTAATTGAGAATGGGACCTCGACAGGTAAAAAATAAATTAAAAAACAAAAAAAATATGTGATTCAATCAATGTTAGTCTGAGCATAATAGTCAAAAACATTAATAATACAATTATAAACTATTCTAAGCGCTTCCGTGTGTTCTTTGGTAACTTTTATTTTAGTCTGCTGCCTTCCTTTTGTTATTTACAAGAGAAAAAGTATATTGTTTAAGATGTAGAAGGATGCAAATGGTATGAAACATCAAAAATTGTTAATAAGTGTGTCCATTATTCTACAACTTCACAAAAGTAAACTAAAATAGCTTTCATAGATCCTGAGGATATTTTACTATTATTATAAATACCCAACTGGTAACCTTGATCACTTCAAATGGATCTGTTTTATCCTCATTTTTTGCAACTTATCATATGATAAATTGTGTTATATGTTGCCACCTCAATACTAGAACTAGGTAAATTGATTTTCAGTGTTTTTGAGATAGTTATTGAAAATAATACTCTACTTTTTCATGTTTGATTGTAATAATTTTGATGTTACTAAAATAAAAACCATATATTTTTTTATATCTGATCAACCGCAGCACCCCCAGATATTTTATTCACGAGCTGCCACTGCTTATAAGATTTTCCACTTTGAAAACTGAACATTGTATTTTATAATTGTGATAATAGATTACTATCAAAACCAAAAAAAGAAATACCAGATTATTTCACTAAATTTACAGTTTCAATATCAAATTTGAATTTGAATTGACATCAGCAGACACTCTACCACACAGATACGACAGAACTGATGAGTGAATTTACCACACTTTGGTTGATAAACTAGAATGACTAATTTTTTTTTAATGAGGATTTACTAGTCTAAAAATATCGTATTCATAATAACGTTTCATGCTTAAATTAAATTCATGGTAAAACTTATATTATACATCACATGATTGAACAGTATTTTGGAGACTAAATATTCTTGCATTTTATAATTTTAATTAAATTTTAAATGACAGACAGTAAACATTTTATTTAGTTTTGCAAGTATTGTATTTTGGCGGGGGAAAAGATGGACTTCCTAACCGATAGACAATCAACACAGCACCTATCCTCAAACAAATTAATGCACTTTTTATTTTCCAAATTAAATTAAGAATTTTTTCAATACTGGCAAACCTATGTCTTACATTGATCAACGGACTGACAGCAATCCAAAGATTCATAGAGCAATTCTGAAGATTTTAAAAGAAAATAAATTAACCAAATTAAATTAATTCAAATATGCCCTTACAAATTGCCTCACAGTAGATAAACTGAGATTTATTCATCAACGGTAACCAGAGGGTGACTATTGACACATGTAATATAAAATATATCAGATCAATTATTATTAAACAACATATTATAAAACTATTCAGATAATTCAATGTCGCAAATTGTTTTTTAATAATAAATAAAAATACGAAACATAAATGGCACTAACGATTTAACCTATATATCATTGGACAGCAACAATTCTTCTACTCCCATTTTCCCACCGTGTCTCCAAACCCTGTACCTTGCCAAATCTTTTCTGGTCACCATTCCGACAACCTGTAAAATAAAAACAGACATATATAATCCAGTTGACAGTTCCATCAATAGTTTTTATATTAAGCACCTCCAAGCATTCAATAAGCGTTTTTGATATTTTCAATTTGTTTTATTTTATGTTAATAAAAATCAATAAATAATCAAAAGCATTAGAAAATACTGCATTAATAAATGAGTTTCCCATTTATCAAGCAGATTTTGGTTCAACAGTTTTGCATCCAATGTGAAGCGTAAGGACTTTTAATAGATAATCTTAACAGAGGAACTGCATGTAATTCAGTTGCACAAACTATCCATCTAATACGGATATAAGTTTGAAGCTAGAAAAAGATTAGTAGTTAACCAATCACTCTTGCTAAAAATGCTCTATGTTTTCATAGACTTTTATATTTATAGACAAGAAATTCAATTCATAAATGCGTCAGACAATTTGAAATCTGGCAGACGATAGCACAAAAGAGGTTAAAAAAATGTGACCAAACTAAGACCAATAATTTCTTACCTCATTCAAATCATTTACGATCGGTAAATGTCTCAAGCCCAATGCTCGAAACAGTCTAAACATCCGCGGCAGCGAAGCACTCTCTAGCAATGTGTAAGGAGAAGGGTTCATAAAGGGCCGCAAATCAATACTGTATGTCTTTTCTTGATCAGATATCTCCACCTAGAATAAAAACAATATTGTTGTAGGTGTCTATTTTTCCTTTTTATATATGTGGAGGAAATAGTTTTTAGATAGACAACACTCTATTACTATTATTTTTTTGATTAAAATCATAGCTCCAATTGAATATTAATCCTGTCAGTCAAATCCATACTAATGATTTTATTTTACAGCAGTAGATCTATTTATCCATTTTAAAAACTGAAACAATCACCCCACTTGCCAAAAATGATATAAATACAAATTGTAAAAATATATTTGTATGGAAATCACGTGAATTTTTTTGGTTTGAAAACAGTTTAACTAATATGTGCATAAAAATTGAAGTGATAGAGCCAGTTGTTAGTTAAATATTGAAAGGGTAACAGATATTTAAATATGCACTAATTCATAAAAATGGGAGAATAATTAATTAAAATAAATTAACACTTAATTTAAACAAAACATTGACAACACACGATTTAATAGACACAATTATTGTTATAGACCTAATTTGACCAATAAGTTTGTAATTGGATATTTTTTTTTTTACCTCATCAATCGTTGGGAATCTAGGATATGCTTGTCGAAACATGTTGATATTGACATTATTGGCCCCTTCTTCCCAAGCCGATTGGTCTTCGAAGAATATCTTATGCTTCAGCAAAACTATCAATTGAGATCTTAAAATGAGCCCTCTAATTCTCTTGTACGCAGGGGCTTCCATCTGGAATAAATATATATGTTAATTGACATAGGTATATAGGCTGCACTGTCAAACATATAAATGTCACTAATTAATAATCTTTGGATTGATGTTTACTTGACTAAGCATAATCCAAGTATGGCCAAAATAAACAAACATATGGGTGAATCATCTTCTTTTGACAGTCCCACTCTTTATACAAAATACATAAGCTACTAAGTACTGTCAAGTTTCTCTAGTAACCAAGTGTGTTTGCTTCCTCGTGAGTCATTTCATTGTCATGTAACACTACTGAGTATACCTTACAGATTGTCATCAGCGATATTGTGGCGACAGAATTCATCAGATTTAAAATCAAGATTCAGGCTCTCCTGGGACATTTACGGTAAGATTTGACGTAAGAAAAAATCACACTAACAAATCCTTGATATTCACAACAATCATCTGTTTTCAAAACTCAATATACAGTAACCCTGAGCTTGTGAGGAGACATGACTAGCAATCGTAAATTGTAACACTTATACTACATTATTCATCAAGTCTTGAATAGAATATAAATACCTCATTGATTTGTGGAGGGTCCACTACAGGAAAACCATTGTATGAAACGCATCTGAGAACCTCTACTATATGGCCAACATTTTCAACAGTTTTAAAAGTTACGATTGGCCGACTCATAACTGTAGGAGCAAATATGTTGTGGGCCAACGGTGGGGGCTCCCAAGGTAAAAGAGGTACGCCGGCTAGCTGGATATGAATGTCGTAGATACCCTGTAAAGAAAATTTAAAACATTTTCATAGGCAAATGACTTCAGCCTAGAATTTGAACAGCAGCTCAAACAATATAACTTTATGTTAATATAATTATTTTCTTGAGTGTAAAAAACTGTGTGCCAGTAAAAGCATATATTTTTACACGTATATCTCGCACATTGTATGTGCTAATCTCCATTTAAATGTATATTTACAGTTTATTGTGTATTGTCTATTTCCAAGCAATGAATAAAAATTATTACATTACAAAAACAGTACAATGATTATCAGTGCGAAGTTTGTCGCGTAGTTTTAAACTGATTTGTGACCTGGTGGAGATCGCGATAAATTTAAAAGGTTCGAAAAATCGATGCTTTAAACATTTAAACCTGATACTTTTGACAACTATATGGAAGTGGCCATAGCAGGACATATTAGGCGATATTTCGAAACCAAAATCAGTCCTATATGCAAAAGATTACCTGTATTACCAACGTTTGAAAGCTCGCGTCTCATACCTTGAGACGTTAGCGTGGAAAGGATTAATATAGTGTATCAATGTTTGAGGACAAAATTCTTCACTAGGAATCATTAATTGTGAGTGATAATTAACGATAGTTACCTCATTGAAGAAATCTCCCGTCCATTTAGCAGCCATCACCGTAACAATGATAGGGAATGCATTTGATATGTCCCCTGTGGTTTCCAAAATAATAACAGTCAAAGAGATTGTCATTCGGACTACTCCCCCCAATTGAGCAGCGGCTCCAATAAGGGCATATTTACCGGGATGAATGGTGTCCTAAGAATAGCATTAATAATTTATTATTAGTTATTAAAACATAGTGATATGGTAATCTGCCACAAAAATGTGTTAAAAACAGTAGATTATCATTAAATTCTGTAACAAACCAGAAGAGATTTTTCCCACTATATCAAACTGATCATAAATCACTAATTATTTTACAGCAAGGTAACAGAACAGATAAATTTTTACATGTCTTAATTTTTTTGTTCTGCTTTCGAAAGATATACTATAAATACATCGGTCAGCCAGTATAACAATTTATTACATTTAAAACATAAGGTATATAATTTAAATTATTTCAGTACATATTATTCTTACAGATATGAGTAATATTATTCGCATAGAACTTACTACAGGGTAAAATACTTTAATAGGGTAATTTTACTTTCAAGAATATAGAAAATAAAGTTTTTTTATGAATTTTTGTGTCACGAGTCAATCGATTTGATTATAAAAGATTATTCATCATATTAATTGAAAAATCTTGCCTTAAGACCTTTTCTAGTCTTCTGGATACGCAAAGGTATGCGGTTTGTATACTCCAAAGAAAATCTTGAGAAAACAACAGTAGGGTAATGAATTCCCATGAAACACACCCACACCAATAATATTTACCCTCTTAATTGCACTGGGCCCAAGATTTTCGAACACGTTTAAATGTTTTATTATTTAATATCGGGAAAATTTGTTAACACTTTGAGTTATCTTTTAAACACTTTGAGTTATCTTTTAAACACATATTGAATATTTAAAGAAAGCCAAAAAAATCTAAGTATTCTATTGCATATCTGTGAAAGCATCTAGCAGCAATTCATTACGCTGCTTCTAAAGCGGGCTTGAGTATAATTTATAGTATATTTTATAATATCCCTGATTTTACCATTTCAGTATTTACAAATAATATTCATATTCTACGTCAGCATCCAATGCTCAAGATTGTAATATTATAATCGGAGTAGACTTACTGTCTATTTTATTTAAAAAAATTTTCTTTTAATTTTTTTTTATATCTAACAAGAATTCTATTTACTAACACAACATATAAGTTCCGATGGAAAAAAATTCATAATAATTTATTTAAATTTATTCAAAGTCAACGATCATTATTTAAAAAAATATTTATTTTTTATTTTTATGCTTTCACAACATATATTTAACAATCACATATTATACTATACATCAGAAAGATGAAATTAGAACAGAAAATAGCATTGATATGATAATTGACTAATAATTACTACTTGCAAAAAAATGCCTTGGTTTTTGTCACAGGCACTTTCCAAAATGACCCGGGATTAAAAAGGTTGGTTAGTAATAAGCTTTGAATTAAAAAAAAACTGCGGTACCATTGACGGGATGAGATACTGCAATGTGACTGCAAAAAGCCTCCCCCAGGCTGCTCCGGTCAAAAGACTCGGAATAAACAATCCACTCGAGACTGACAGTCCAAAAGTCCAGCAAGCCAATAAAAAATAGCAGATCACGAAGACCAATAGAGACAGTATAGTGTGAGAACCGGGCGGATCATGCAGAAGTGAGCGTACTGATGCCTCGGGAGTTTGGAACCATATGGCGGCTACCGCATTGTACTCACCATCCCCGCAATAAAGCTGAAAGAATCATCAATGAGACAATAATATATTTTATTTAAATAGGCACGTATCCAAATGATCATCGTTGAATGTGTTTCAAATCAAGCTGTAGCCATATAATATTCAGCAAAAATTCATTTTATACCTGCAGAGGATACTTTGTGGGATCCTGCCCTAAAGGTCTGCAGTCGTTCAGCAGATACATGGTGAGGAAACCAGTAGTGGCAGTGGCCGCTGCCACCAAACAGGCTTCAATGACTTTCATCCAAGGGCGCCTTAAGTATCTGTCAAAGGAAAATCAAGTCATCTTTATACAATATAAAAATAAATATATAAATAATGTTCTGGATAGTGAAAATTACCAAGATAGCATGTTTACTGCATCCGATAAAAGAAATTTTCCCGATATACTCTTTTTAAACTTAAAAAATAAGAATCATTGATTATGTAAAAAATAAATATGATTCTCACTAAACAGTGGAAAAATGTATCACCAAGTGGGATAACAAAGTTATCAATTCAACCTTTTTGAAAGCTACCATCGAATTCACAGAAGAAAAAATATGCCTGTGAAAATTTTGAAGAGAAATTATACTTTGATTCAATATAAAACTTATTTAATAATCAGTTTTAACACTCATAATTTTTAGTATCAGCAGTTATATCACAATCGGGACATGAGCAGATGATGCTAGGATAAAACTGCAGTGCTTTGCTAGCACCCAAAACTTGATGACCCTAGGAAAATAAAAATTCCGGTAGGCAATATATGTAATAGAATTGAATCTGTTGAAATTTTCACTCTTAGTTATTAATAGAAGTGTTAATAGGTACTTAAAGAAACAAAATTAACTGACTTACTTCAATCGGAAAACAGATAACCTGTAGTTGATGTGATTCCACAATGCACCAGTCATGCCTCCAAACGCACCGAATATGGCAAATACCGGAATCTCATACATCTCGTACGGGAAAGATTCCATCTTTCCCAAATTCAAGAGACCCGGATTGCTGAGGTCACCAGGATGGCCGTGGTATGCAGACAGAATCAAATTGAGGGTGAATGTCGACACAACTGATGCAAAAAATATTCTCCACGTGAGCCCTTGGTTCCAAAAACTGGCACCCTCTTCCAATGAGAATAGAACACCCCCTGAAAGCATCACAAACGCTAAAATGATTAAAAGATAACTTTTATACAAGATGAAAAGATCTATCTGCCTCTGCCTCACCGATCTATCAGAGGGTTTAATGATCCATTTCAGGGAAAATTAATAATTACTAACATACAGGAGAGTCCAGGCACAATTGTATTTGTTCATTTAGTTGAGTGAAGCTTCATATATAAAATAAATATCTACACATATAATAATATAATCCATTATTTTGTCGGACATTTATTATCCCTTATAATTGCTTGCACCTATAACCCCCATTCAACTGGTAATATCATAGACTGCCAAGAGAGAAGTACCACCTCTCAATCTTCACCTCTTCTGCTTATCACTCACCTACTGAGCACCTATATTGATACTGTTCAATTGCTTTACTACGTTGGTCAATGTTGTTTTTTGCATTTTGAACTATTCTGAAATGCGTCTAATTTTAGTTGAAAAGACCACATATGAAAAAGGTTAGAGCTCCAGTTAAGAGACTGATTATGATCACATAAGGCTTTCCAATATTCATTCATTTTGCATCATTGATATATTAAGTACCGGCATTCCACTATAAGTGTATGCAATTATCCAATCACAACTATAATAACTAAGTCATGTATAGAAAAATCTGATTTTATAAAGTTACTGATTCGCTTACCGACTGGTGCGCCAAAGGCAGCAGACACCCCAGAGGCTGCACCACCAGAAACAAAATCTCGCTTTTCATGATCCTCACGAAAGTATTCAAGTAATTTGAAATCTTTTGACAGAGACGTGCTCTTGCCCTGCGATATTCCAGCTGCGACAACTGCACCGCTGTGTATCATCGGCCCTTCCTAAAAAAAAAAAAAAAATTTAAAATCGCTTTCATCCAAAGGAGGGTTTTTTTTTTTTATTTTAGACATATTGTAGATTCGGCAGCAATGGTTGACTTGTATTCAATTTTTTGTTTCATCTTCAATAACACATATTATAGTTAAACTGTTTAATCATTGGTTAAAACTTAATACTTAAACTATTACATTCAGTTGACCTACAGCGATACTAGCAAACCAGATGCTAAAAGTCAAGTTGTATTTTTTACGACTACACCTTGATTTATACGGAGTCTATGCCGTTGATAATTTAAATAAATCAGACAAAGACATCTAATATACACATAAAATATTTACTTCTCGGTCATTTGCAAGAGCTGTAGAGATAAAGGTATTTGTGTAGTTTTGTGTAGTAGTACAGTTTCAAACTGATATGTTAAAAATGGCGGGATCGGAATAAATTTGAAGGGTTCGAAAAATCGATGTTTTAAGCATTTAAACCTAATAATTTTGACAATTTTATGGAGGTAGTAGTATCAGGATGAATTGGGCGATATTTTAAAACCAAAATCAGTCCTATATGCAAAAGATTGCCTGCGTTACCGACGTTTGATTGTTCGCGTCTCAACGTCTGGGGCGCTCGTGTACAGGCCTTGCACATTGCCGTCCCATAAGTCGGGGCGTTAGCGTGGAAGAGATTAAGCATGTATCATTAAATTTACTGTCTGTTCAACCGCTTTCTTTCTAGGAATCAGTGTCAATATCGAACTATGTTTACTCAGACTGCAATTATTTTTTTAGGTTCAAACTAAAGTAATTGTTTCTAGAAAATTCATAGTGAATAAATTTATTTACATTTATTACTATGCATTTCTCAATTGTACAACTTTATTTACTACGTGATATAATAATAAATATTCTTCCTAGATTGAACCACAAAAAAAACACATAAGTTTATAAGAAGTGTAAAAAAAATATTTAAAATAAATCAAAAAACTTTTTCGTAAAAAAATTACTCACTACTCAATGGGTTAATGATATGTTATATACTTACCTTTATTTTATTTAACTATCCCTCGATACATAAATGTAAAACATATGAAATACATATCAAACTTAAGCGTATTTCAATTTACAAGAGTTTTGTCTTACATGGAACACTTTTGAACAAATTAATGAATAAAGTAGAGGACTTATATAATATATTTACAAACATTCAACCACTTCCATGATGCATTTTTTTAATGTGGTTCAACGGGTTTATAATTTTAAATAGTGTCCTGAATTTATATATTTATAGTTAACCAACTGGTCAGTAATATACACCCAGTCCTTTTATTTAAGCGATTTTTTTTACGCGAATTCGATTATACGCGATTTTATGGACGGCACCGTTTCATTTTTTTACGCGCTTCACTCGTTTTTACGCGATTTTTTCCCCAAATTTGTTTTAAAGAAGCATTTTATATATGATGCTAGGCATGTACGTTTCATTATATATTTAAATAAAAAAAATATTAAAACTTAATTTTGAAAAGCATTCCATTTTTTATATAAATACACATACAATTGCCAAATGTTGACAAGTGTATCGGATATTATGCGAATTTATGTTTTTAGGGTGTGTAAAGAAATATAATGCAATTGCGTAAAATCATGGGATGTGTGTCTGACACTTTTCTCGGTCATAAGTTTTACCACTTAGAATTATTATGTCCAATGACGTCCAAATATTTTAAATGTTAAATAATAAATGCGAACCGAAGATAAAAATATTACTCTTGAAGTAAAAAGCATTTAAAAATAAAATAATTTACACTTGCATGAGTATTTAAAAAAGACAGTTTTAACTTGGCTTTCATACATATTCCGATATACAAGAGTCCGAGCAAAATTCAGATTCATGAAAAATTCAATACTTTTCTTGAAAAAATCGCAAACGATTACATTTCGCAACCGAGAGTAGCAGCGAATAATTCATATAAGTAAAAAAATTATATTTTTATAGTCTCATTATATTTTTATAAGCAATAAAGACATGCAAATATATAAATTTTTTTGTACGAATTTTAAAGAGCAACTTTTGGTTTTTCATTAGTTTCTGGTACTTTTTCACGCGATATTTTAATTCTTGGAACCAAATTGTCATATTATATGAAAGTTGAGACTTCTTTACGCGATTTTTTTTACGCGCCGTTTTCTGGAACCAATGTATCGCGTAAAAAAAGGACTGGGTGTATGTTATACTTTTGGATAAAAACCTTTCCTCCCGCAAGACCTCCGACAACAGATGTAATAACACCCACGCACTTCACGAGCAGAGTTTTGATTCTTACGACACGAGGAACCTTCACTCCATTGAGATAACATTTCACCTGGGGTATACCGCTTCCAGCTGCGGTAGGCTATAAATTTTAAATATTATATTTACAAACATTATTTATACAAAATAGTATCAATAATATAAATTTCAATATCTTAAGAGAGTAAAATACGGAAAAATAATTAAGATTATAATTTTTCAAATTTTTTGAGACGTTAATGAGACTGAACAAATTATATTTTATTTTATATATATCACAATTTGTCAAAAAAATCTTACCTCTATGTACGCCACCAATAAAGATCCGATCAAAACTGGAATAGCGTTTGATGAGATCCATAATAAATAGGGAATATATAACTTGTCTTCGCTGATGTATTTATCAATATCTATTAGTATGGTTAAGGATGTTTTTGAACAAAAATTACTTCTATCCTTTATCATTTGACAAGGCTATAGAAGCTCACAATAAAACAATGTTTTTTGATAATGGCTGAAGAATTAAGAATTGTCATCCTTCAATTCAAGGTGTTAACTCATTCCCTGCTGAGCCATTCAAAGGATATTCCAACACCTATACTTCAAAAGTTTGTTTAATAATATTGGTTTGAAACAATCTTTTTAGTTCTACAAAATTATTTTTAACCAATATAGTTGATAGCTATTTCGGCTCACTCCATCGTCAGAATAGTGATATTTCTGACGATGGCGTGAGCCGAAATAGCTATCAACTATATTTGTTAAAAATAATTTTGTAGAACTAAAATACATTGCTATTTTTTCACTGTGTTATAATGGAGTTCTACCAAGTGAATGCCAATTCAATCAATGAAACAATCTTATTGAGTTTTTCAGGACAAATCAAGCAATGCATTAACTCAAAAATTAGCGAGTACAAGAAGGTTATTACCTTTATTAGTGCCTTTATTTATCATAAAATGTGCAGCGGTACTCCTCAAAGGGTTATAATATTCTATTTTTAGTATGCACAATATAAAAAGGATACATTTCTTTAGACCTGTATATTTAATTCTAGACAATTCTTCAATTGATATATCTATTACGCAGGCAATAATGGCTGTGATGACTCCAATTAATAGAAAAATGAACCATCTCGCTAAATTTTTCCTAACAATAAACTTGTAGCCTCGGGTTTTTTCTTCATCCAGCAATATACTATTTTCACAAGTGTCATAGTCCAGGCTCTAAAACCAATGTGATTGAGTTAGTGATTATGCAAATTATTTCTGCTGATATATGACTATTTAGCAATGATAGGAAGGCAAGTGCAATGTTGTGTTGCAAAAAAAAAAAAATATGAATAAATGTGACAATTGCAATAGCAGCTATTTGTAATGATTATTTATAGAGTTTATTCAATCAGCATTGCATTTATTAGTCATCATATAAAGTTTTCCATAGAAAACCACAACCTATATTCATACTGTATTATGAGTTATTGCCACTTTTCCCGCGGCCCATATTTCTCTAAGGTAGCTTTTGAGTGTCTTTTTAATAATACCTTTCCACAACAACAAACATCATTATATTTATTTTGCATGCATTATCAGTATATTGCATAACTATAAATATATTTTAATGAATATTTACAGTATACTAATTACGTAGAATTTAATGAATTTTATCTTCACGGTCAAACCAAAAAGAGGTTATCAAGTTTTGTTTCAAACAAATAAGTCAAGCAAGCCGACAAAAGTATGCGTAATCAAAAAAAAAAAATTTTTTTTGAGTCAACCACTGTTGCCAACTTGCCTAACATTTTTAATACCAGAATAATTGAGCATTTTTTACTTAAAGATAAATTTATGATATCGACTGAAGGTGCTTGATGGAATATCAATTTAAAGATAAATAATGTTATGCTCTAAAAAATGTCATGTGCTTTGGAAAATCATTTTATTGGTCAATTTATTTCTCTTAAGGGGAGGTAAAATACGCTTTATGCCATAGCTTTCAGTATAATCAATAGTCATTGATTAGATAAGACAATAAAAAAACTAGATAAGTTTGGGATTAGATTAGAATCAAAACCTATGAAAACATACTACATCATTGCACATAAAGTACAAAGTTTTCAGAATTGTAATCCAATATTTTTTCTTCAAAAGATGGAGGTGAGAAAATTGACTTATAACCAACATCAAACAAACAAAAAAAAATGTAATGTCAATATTATTTTTTGTAACATATTTTTATTATTTTATACAGATGTATTCAGCGCTTGAATTTGACTGGAGTTCATGAATGTTTCATCTATCTTAAAATCAAAACTTCTGTTGAAAAATTGTGAGCAATAAAGATAAAAAAGGTATGTAGTGATATTTTTAATTATCAAGTGTTGTAATTCATGAAATTGTATTACTCAACAAAAGTGTACCCACAATTGAGTAACAAGGTAATCAATACAAGTTGGCATCCTTGGAGACAGACACTCATGTATGCAATGAATAATATTAAAGTAAGTTTTCTTATCAGTACTAATAATGTGTTTGCTTTATTATGACTAATTCTTTTCCTTCGATAACATAGAATAATAATTGGTGGCCAAGGTGAAAAACAACCTAAGTTTTCCATTTTACTTAGCATCTGAATTTAATAAAAAGGCTTTCAAAAATTAAAAGGAATCACATTAGTAGAAAAATCTTCTTTCGATTTTTCCACTAATGTGATTGACTATACCGGCTACATTATTGTTTTTCAACTTGAGTGTGACAATTAACCTTTTATCAGTCCAGTACAGTGTTAAGGCGGTACAGGTATATATTGACTGAATGCTTCGGGCATGCCCAGTCGAATGATAGCAATTATTGTAAATGTGGTAGTACACCACAGGCATGTCTATCATCTCATATCACCTATTGTATCATTACAACGGAAAGGAAAAGTTAGCTGGCATTGATTTAAATAAAAAAACATGACAATATAAAGAACAGATTATAAATAATTCATAAAAACAACATCTCAAACAATGCTATATATCATCATGCATTTTTTGAGAATTCTATGATAAATGTCTTATACATTCTAAAATTTGCAATACATTCTAATTATTGCAAAAATAGCAACCTATACAAATAGATGCTATGCTGTGACAATTTTTTCAATGAAATGTCATTTCTTTTCTGAAATAATGATAACTTTTACATATATTATATGTTTAATTACTTAGTTGAAAATTTTAACCAGATTGTAAAAACTCTTTTCAAACTTAGCATGCATTCATCGTTAACGGAATTTATTTATTTTATGATACAAAGAGTGAACTTCAATCCATCCATAGCATGTACATAATTTTAATTAAAAGTTAGAGAAATTGATTTTCTCTTTGAGAATATACTCATATTTATTCAGTCATTTGCAATTCTAAAGTGGCTTCAAATTTGGCAAAATGAAAATATTATTGGCCACAAACATTTAATATAATCAGTGTCATTGTGTTGTAATACAATTTAGAGGAAACAGTAGATTTTTTCCACATTGCAAAAATCATTTAATGTCTCCTAAATCTAGTGAACCTTGTAAGAAAATTTTTATTTTCATATTTGTTTTACAATACTTGTATTTTTCTCCATTTTCAATTGCTTTACTTTATGACATGAAAAAGTGACTGAAATTTACAATTTATTGAATATGGTGATATAGTATAAACATTTCAAATGTGTTATTTTCTCCCAATTTCCCAATACATTGTTACAGCATTTACCTGGAATTTTGCTGAAATGATATTTAGAGACCCTGGTTCAATTTGATCTATAACTCGCTTCCTAAGTGTTGAGTCTATGTCACCATTTTCATCACTTGGAGACAAGTCCTGAAAGAAAAAATGCATCATTTAGAAAAGTTGACACAGCAATAAAATAATAATAATAGAGCTTCATACGTGGAGTTCAAATATCTTTAGCAAGACTTCTTTGTATTTGAAAATTTTTTGACAGTATCGTTACACCTTTAAAAACAAAAAACCTTGGATGGCGAGGGATAAATGTGTACAATATTGCTTGTATTAAATACTATTCCAGCTTGCAATTCATTTTAAATTGAATTATGAGAAACAAAACTAATTTTTTGACCCTGAAAAAATTAACAAATTTGGGAATCTTGAATTTTTTTCAGTTGCTAGAACTGACTTCATATGAGACATTCAGTTACAAGTCATCGAAATAACTGTCTGTACAGAGGTGCTCAGTAGGTGTGTAGAGACACGTCCTTGTACCATAACAAGACGACGCTTGAGGGTTTCCAGTATCAATCTTTATACCGTAGTGATTGAATGTGCTTGTAAACGATAAAATAAAAAAAAATCAATAAAACAATAGATCATGATAGACATTGTGATAAGAGCAATAGCAGCTAATTGGAATTATGTATACTTCTTAACAGGATGACAAATGTTTCACAAAAAATGGCATAATATTTGAAATAGAATTATAATATTTAAATGATGGAAAAAATAATTAATAATTTAGGATTATTTAATGGATTACAATGATAAATCTAATGAATGTTTGGCTAGTGTTACAGAAAATGAATGGAGATATCGATATGGATCCAATTTTGGATTCCGATTTCTGTAAATAGATTTTTGTTTCCCATATAGTAATCATGACTACCTTGACTATTCAATTTAAAAAAATTCAAAAGTAATTCAAATGTGTAAATCCCTGATAAATTGAACAAAGATGTGCAATGCTCTTATATGTGGTATTTGTTTTTATAAAAGCCAAAAAAATTATCAAATGACAAAATATTTTAATTTGTAATGCTTACATTTCGTCGTCGTCGAATTCCTACTAATCGGGGTTCTCCTTCAGCATCAGAATCGCAAGGATCAATTAGTAAAGTCGAATCTTCTTCGCATAAATTGATCGATGCCGTAGAATTTTGCAAATGGTCGAGTGACTGCACAGTTTTTGTAAGACTTTTACCCATCTTGACGCATTGAACGAGCCTGGAAATCGAATATCATTACGAACTATTGCACCGATGTCAAATACAATTGAGACCTGTCTTAAATGAAATTTAAAATCGTCCAATTATAATAAAACCCAACTCAATAATAAAACGATTAAATTACCGCAAGTATTTTAAATATTTGGAAAGAATTTTTATCAACTGTCATGTCAAAATGAAAATTTATTATGAACACAAAGAACACATGTCACGAATGACATTGCTGTCAAGTTTTTCTGTGTTCTGTTATTAAAAATGAATAAAAAAGACGACACTCAACGGTATTCAGCGACACATTGAGTCACATGACAAATAATTTACTTGTTGACCATCAAACTACATATGTTACGTAGAAAAATATTTTTTAAAGGTTTTTAATTTTAAGTTTGCTACGCAAGTAAGGTACCAATAGTTGACCATTTATGCAAAAAATGTTTATAATAAGGTTTCTAGAAGTGATGATCTTCGTAAAATTATTTATTTGATTTGCTAGACCAGTTATCATTACGACTGTGAGGAATTCAAATGTATATTAGATTTCATTTTACAGTTGAAGCATTTCTTGGTTCAGGTAAGTGACCTGTCATTTCTTGCTATTTTCTTAAGAATTGTCAATGTTGAAAATTTCCTTAGCTATTTAACTACTGGTACGTTTATTTTACATAGCTTTATTGATAATTATTTATTATCGATGTCAAAAAATAAATGGTCACAGCATTGTTTGAATTTTGCCAGTAAATCAAATATTAAAAAAAATGAACATTATTTTTTACAAAAAAAAAAAACAATTAAAATACATTTTATTTTTAAGCCTTTGCTTACTTTTAATAAAAAATCGTATTTGTTACCATTTATTTCTCGTTTGGTTATTCTATAATTAGCGTTTGTCCTAAGTTACAAATGATTTTTTCTTAATTTGAGCTAGTATTGAGTTTTAAAAACAGTGATAACAAATTGGTCGTAAAATTGATGAATTAATTTTAAGATGTCATTTCTTCCAATACTTTTTTTGAAATGATCTATTAAAAAATAAAAATAAATTTTTCTAAGTATCTTTATTATATTCTCATGAACCTGATTTTACGTAGAAGCGTAATTCGACATCAAATTTGGTCCTCTTTTTACCATTAAATTGAAGAAAAAAAACTTACATACATTTACTTACTTAAAATATTATGAAAATACAATTGATTAAACATTATTCATGTATCCCAATGGAAGCTATACAACAGCTATAGACTACGAGGCCACGTTGCCTATGAAAGTTGGACATTTTGGAAACGTCAAAATTTGTCTCCGTCTGGTAGGAATATTACAATTACCATACTTGCAGCAATGACATTGTTATTTACCATTATTACTTAAACTAACATACATTTGACGATTGCAAAAGGTTTCAGATATGACTGTCACTGATGATACTCCTGAAACAATTCCACCAGAGGGCGAAGATGTACCAATAGAAGTCGACGAAGTTTCTAAAATCCCGAAAATATTCACTTTGGAGAGTATCCTTTTGTCAACGTTTAAGTGAATTCCGTTTTTAGAATACTAATTAACCAACTACTTGCACACCGCACTCTCATCGTTCAAATTATGAACATAAATTAAAAAATTTCGTTTCATTTTATTTTGCCATTTTCTCTTAACTCTTCATTCAGTATTACATGTGATCAAGGACGCACAACAGCATCACGGATTGAGACATGGAGACTATCAAAGATATCGCGGGTACTGTTCACGAAGGATTAGACGACTGCGAAAGCTTCTCAAACTTCCTCAGGTAAATTTAGAAACTACCATATTCCGAAATTCTTGGATTTTTTACTAAATATTGCAGTCCTACCCAAAATGATACATTTTGACAAATAAACGATTTGTAAAAGTGTTAACATCTGAGGTAAATATACTTCACCATATGCTACCCTTATTCTTCCAGACAATTGAATGCTGATTTATGTCACATAATTGATGATAAATGTGACTGCATCATATAAAATCATGTCTTATTATATTTAATGTGTGTCAATTGGATGCGGAATTAGTTTAATGATCATTTTCTAGAATAATCGGATTTTCTGCCAAATTTTACAACGAGACAGTAATTTATATTGTGTCGAAAGGGTTCCACTATAATTTTAATATTACTTCTATATTCGTGAGTTTCATATATATGCTTTACATTGTAATATATTGACAAATACTTTAGTAATTAGTCAATAATATTACAAACCCTATAAGTAAAATGCCTGACTATTAATTTCAAATTTAAGTTCTTAAAACTATGTACACCTCCACATGTGTTTTTAGTTACTGCCTGGATTTACCTCCTTTATTTATAATTCATCTTATATACAAACTGCTGATTATCAGTTGAAATGGATCCGTTTATTTCAATGCCTGAAGATGCTGAAAGGGAAAATCTGACCTTATTGAAGAATATGTGTTATTTGTGATTTTTAAAAACTGTATTTTGCAACACCAATTACCTCTGTCTGCATTGTTTTCATTTTGTGTGAACTCTAGTCTCAAAAAATATAGTTAATGAATAAAATATTTCAGGGTGACCGTCGTCATTACAAGCGCAAGGATGTGACGTGTGCTCTTCTGGCAGGATCAAAAGCAGACGAGCGTCTACTCCACACTCCACTAGCTCAAGCCGAGCGATGCTGGGCATATGCCATGCAACTTCGCCAGGAAGCAAACACCGAGCCTCGGAAGAAGTATCGACTGATTGCGAGGATGAGGAAAGCCTGCGTGTATGCCCTTCAACTTCAACAATTATGTGACGTAAGAAAATTGATTATTGTTTATTAAACATTGACCATTCTGATATATTTGTGTAGTTTAATAATTTCAGGATTTAAAAAAACATGAATATGCTTTTTAATACTCAATAATGAAATAAAAACATCACATATTATGCTGCCATAAATGATACTATCCCTATACTTTTTCAATGACTTAAATTGAAACGGAATCCCTCATTCACTCAAGATATATTTGTACCATCACCACACTGCATTTTACTCTAGTTATAAAGTGCAAATTCGGAATACTAGTGAAAAATAAATTCATCATCACGTAAAAGTTTGTAAACTTACACAAATATTCTTCAATATCTTTGATTGAACTTTATTTTACTTGCCTTTAGATATCACATTTCCTGCAGTATTTGAAACTTCCAATTTGCACATTTATACAAATTTATAATTTTTCATATCTTATGATTCCTTTCGCCCAAATAATTTTAATATTACATTAATATTGTTCCATAGAGTCCTAATTGTGATGCCCGCACTAAGCTGGAAGCTCAAGCTTATGTAGCATGGATGCACGGTTCGCTTCACTTCGAACTCCAGTTGTGGAAAAGGGCTGCTGAAAATCTGAAATTGGCCCAGGTTGTCTACGAAAAACTCCTCGCTACCCTATCTGAAGATGAACAGCTTATCTATAAACAAAAGGTATTAAGTTTTTATTTAAATTAGAGAGGGACTAGCTGCTCGAGATCATACTACATCACCTTGTACACCAATGATATTCACGGATCATCGTTCTGAGAACTATAGAGGCTGATTCATGTAAGGTATACCCTAACAAAGATCATTTGTACTACTTATTAGTGCATCACTTACGAAAGTTATTTAATAATTTATGATATCCACTGAAGGTGGTTGATGGAATTTCAATATCAAATTTGAATTGTTATAACTTTGTATGATTAAATATGTTTTTTCACTAACGACCCGGGTTTCGCCTGTTGGAATCTTCAGGCATTCTATCACATGGATGTAAGAGAACTGACGCACAATAAACAGTTAGCATCATCTATATACCGAAAGTATTAATTACAGGAAAACACAGACCCCAAGTCAAGAACTAAATGGCAGCTAAAACAAACTTAATAATATTGACCTATAATTAACACAATTGGCTGTGTTAAGTTTCATTACTGATTAATATTTTTAATGAGTCTTTCTTGAAAGGGTTTTACAATAAATAATAAATACTTCGTATTCTAGATTGCTGAGCTTGCTCCAAGTTTGCGTTATTGTGCCTACAACATCGGCGATGAGACGGCAATCGATGACTTGTTGCAAATGCGAGGACAGGGGATGGACGACAGTTTAGATGTCCTCATGGCACAAGCTAGGTAAATATTTCGGAATACTAAATGGCCAAAGTGTGTGATTTTTTTAAGTAAATAATGTTGAGAAGATGTTTATGGAATTTTTTTACGAAATCCCTTGTCACTCGGTCGCCCAATGTTTTCTTGTGACAAGAGTTAGGATAGAATGGATAGGCTTAGAACAGTAGTTGGGAAATTAGTCTCACTATGGCCTAGTTTTGATTAGTATTTAGATCTATAACAGAAACCAATGATCCTGACCAATACAACATAGTCTTAATCTAGAATGGCTTATAGGCAAAAAAAAAATTATTCGATAATCTTTTAATATAGAATAATCAATGACTGGAGAAATTCAATTAATATAGATAGTATTTTAAATAATAAAAACACATTTTAGTACCTATTTCCCAGTTTTGCTCATCGCGAGTATTGTCAACTGATGAGCGATGAGCGAAAGCGATGTTGATCATAAAATATATTGTGGAAAAAACTACAAAAAAATGTTTTTATTATTTAAAATATCAAGAAGTGACAGTTAACACCTTAAAAATAATATAGATGAATTAATATAACTTTCATGTAATGCGGTAAACTTAAGTCACATTTTTCTAAGATTCTAAAAAAAGGCAAATACATGTTTTTCTTTTTGAATATCAATTATGTTATTACCCTGGTTTTTTTTACTGTTTTTTATTTTTTGTCTTGGTATATGAGGATAAAACTAATCATAATAATCAATGTGCTCTTATAAAAACAATTAGCTGTTCAGCTGAGTTATTTAATTTTGAAAACGATTTTCTCAGGGAGAGCCGAGCTGGATCGCTGCAGGAAGTTGAATGGCGAGGCCGCCGTATCGCAGTTCGCCCGGAAAGAACACGACTCTTCCTCCTTTCACTGCAAGATCTCGATAAAACTGTTCTCAGAGCTACAAACCACCAAGCTAAGATTCAGCTTATTGAAAATGCTTTAATGGACTGTAAAGATGCAATATCCGCTCTTAAAGATGAGATCAAAGCAGATCCAAAACTCAGATCGGCTACAGGAACACCATTACCGGGTGTCCAGAATTTGCTGTCATACATGACATACATTCGCCTCAGCAGAACTATCGAGCGTAATCAATATCTTGTGGATCAAGCGAAAGAAGCTATCGCTAGTAAAACACCTGTAGACGGAAAGAGAGTGCGTCCGCATGACTTAACCCGGCTGTATGAAATTATTCTTCAAAACGTAATTGAGATGCAAGCCTTGACAGGCTTTGAAGAAGATGCCGCCTATCAAACTGAAATTGACACATTTGCCAAAACTTACAAGGCATTTAGATGCTTTTACATCGCTGAAGTTTTGGTTACTCTAAGAAGGTGGAGTGAAGCCATTGCTCTGTATGAAAAGGCAAATACATACGCTAGCGAAGCACTTTCACAAAAGTTAGAAGATCAGAAATTGAAAGATAATTTGATTACTTTACAAAAGAGTGTGAAAGGTTGCCAGTGTTCAGCTCACGCACAGTCAATCTTGGCAGAGGAAGACGATGTCACCACTGTCGGTAAACGTTACAAAAACAAGAAACCCTTGGCAGAAAGACTCACTGAATATTCTGAAGATCCACAGTTGCTGACGAAGAGCCCCAATGTGTTCAAGTTGCCGCCTGATATGGAGCCTATTCCGTGCAAGCCTCTCTTCTTTGATTTGGCTTGCAACTTTGTCGAATTTCCATCTCTCGAAGATAAGATAGGCTCAGACAAAAAACAAGGCGCCGGAGTCACCGGTTTTGTCAAAAGTTTCTTGGGCTGGGGAGGAAAGTAGAGAAGGTTCACATTTCCGGTGGCTCAAAACAATATACAAGTGTTTATAAGTGCAGTGTATCTATGTATGGCATGCATTATGGTTGCGGTACAATTTTTGTATACTTTTTCCAACGTTTAGATGAATAAAAACATTACTACATTAACATTTGTGTTTTATAAATTGAATTTGATATTTATTTTTAAATTTGAAAGTTATGACCACTAACTATGTTTAACACACAGAATTGAATTAACTTTATTGTTTATGAAGATAGACACAAAAATTGCATCAAAATCATAAATTAATCAATTTCAAGGTGTAGAGCTGTCACTTCTTCTCAATTCTAAACACATTAAACGTTTGTTTTTTGAAAAATTGATCCCGATTTAAAAATTAGTTTTTAAAATTACCACTTTAATGTTAAAGCCATTCATTAATCTAAAGAAACAAAAATCATTCATACTGAATATACTTGTCTTAATCAATTATGTCAATTATATTTTTTTTCGATTATCTGGATAGTAGAACCCCGATTATTTGAACAATCAAGGTTCTACTGTACTATTTTTATATATGTGTGAAGTTATCATTAATTGCTGTTTATTTCACATGTCGATTTGTGGATTTGTCTTGAACCGTGTGTTTTGAAAACCTGGTAGTTATAAGCTATTCATTTATAAATAATCTTAATATTATTTGTATTTATCAGTTGATATCGCTTACAATGCAAAACATATTCTGATCCTGTATCACAAAGTTTTTCTCGATGTCGACACAAAATCGATGATGACACCCTGAATCCATTGGTAGAATCCGATCTGCGTAAAACAATTGAGGAATTGTCATATGAACTTGGCTCCCCGAAGACAATGGTGTAGCATCATTTGAAAAGGCTCGGAAAAAAAACAGGCAAGGAATTTGGATGCCGCATCAACTTTCTCCAACGGCCTTGGACCAATGAGTAAACATTTGTGCTTTTTTATTGTCCAGACACGCAACGGATCCATTTCTCAGAAGAATTATTACAGGGGATGAGATGTGGGTCCTGTACAGTAATTCGAGAAGAGAAAAACAATGGTTATCGGCAAAGCAGGTACCTTTACCTACTGCTCAGCTAGCATTGACCCTAAAAAAGGTTCTTCCTTGTGTTTGGTGGGATGTTATAGGAAAAATTCACTATGGATTATTAAAACCTGGTGAAACCGTTACTGCAGAGGTTTATTGTGCCAAAGAAATTCATATTGCTGCAATATGACATAGTTATATTTTATCCATCCTTTGTCAACATATGATCCTCTCTGGGCCACGGTCTTAGGAAAAAATGTAAATACAATATGTATATATATATAAATAATGAAGGTATAAAATTCTTTGAATCCTCTGAAAGTTCTTCGAATGGCAAATCCAAAGACCCAACCTTAGTGACAGAGCTGACTTCTTGGTAGAAAAGTATTTAATATTTAATAATAAAACACGTTTTTAATATTATTTTCAAAATACATTTTATGATTGGGAGCATTATCAGTTGATAATTCTCGTAATGAGCAAAACCTGTCCTGATCATAAAATGTGTTCTGGTAATAGAGCTAAAGATTGTGTTTCATTATACAAATTTTAATCTCTTCTATAATTTTAAACTCGCTACTCCTGAAGTGATATTCACACTTACTATTGAAAAGGTATTGGATACTTTTTTCATGATCAGACTTGACGAAATCTCGCTAAAGAAGCATTAACTGATATATTTGATTTCAACAGTGAGGGGTTACGACTGTCGATGTCCTTAATGACAAAACGCACCTTTTCAGGGAAATATATGTACTTTAGGTATTTAAATTAATTTTAAGTTTTCACATCAACCTCAAATTTTATAAAACAAACTACTAGTTATGTAAACGTCATATTAAAAAAATCACCAAATTTGCGCATTTTATACAGGTTATATACATTTAATAACAGATTACCAAAAGCTTAAAGATAGAAATACACTATTTTGTTGTGATTGTATGTCCCACTAGTCGTAAATAATTCCATGAAAGATAAAAATTATTACTTAACAGTTTGGTTTTTTTATATACTTTCAATTTGATTTAATTATGCAGCTCATATGTCCTTTTGATAAACAACGGCCCACCTCTTAAAGAGCGCTGAGGATAAAAAAATATAATTTTTGGTTGAAAGGTTTTTAGCTAATTATTGGATAACTAAAAAAGGAAAGATTTTTTTATATGGTATCCCATGTGAGAGGTGTTGTCTTTATCCAAATCGCAGGGCGAGTTGTCTCTCTCTACCTCTCTGCGAGTGCTGCTGATCGCTTGGAGTCGACTGGTACTTTTGCGTTGTCGATTCCTTGAACTCGGTTGTTGTAAAGTCGTGTAACGTCAAACCCGTACAAGTCAGCAATTTGTTACACATTGGTTTTAGAGTGCGTGTTTACAGTAAAAGTTAAAATGTTAGTGAGTGATGATGTGTTGAAACGTGTTTAATGTTTTGATTTGTGTGTTGGCTTATAGTTAACAGTTTGTGGGTAATAAAATACAATGTATCTCGTTAACTGAGAGAAAGAATGGAGGCGATTACCGCCTGGATTTTTGGATACCTCGGGTTGCAGTTTCTCGAGTTATGCAATGGTTTCCCTGTCACTTCGCAGTCAGATGGTGAGTCACGACAAAGTTTGCAGTGTTTTATGCCATTTTCAATGGCTGTTTTGACGATTCGCGCCATACAAGAGCAATCGATACCATTCGCGAATATTTTCGTTACAATTTGGCCGAAGATTCGTCGAAGGTCGTTTATGTTATTGTCACATTATGATGTGCTATTAATTTTTTCTGAAAGAGACAAACAAAATAAAAGCAATCTGTCTTATTCTGCATAAGGCAATTGTTCAATTTAGCTTCTTGAAACGTGTTATTTGATGTTATTGTTAACTTTATTGATTTAATTTGAATTTACTTATTGGAATACAATTATAAAAAGTAAAAAATAGTCATGCATATAGTTTAAAAATTATAATGAGACCTTATACTTATAGAACTAAACACATCGCTATTTTATTATACTATTATTGTTAACTACCTATGAACTTCACTATGGTAAAATTGCTGAATGATGTGGTTATTTGTTATGACGTATGCTATAAATACATTGTCAATCACGAAATTTGCATGCCACAGATTATATGGTGTTTTAACCATTATTATTAATATTTTAGCTTTAATGAATAAACATTTTGTTTAAATACTATCAGTGGCGGCCTTAGATTGTTGCAACTCAAACCGAGCTACTAAAGAAGGCAACAAACACAATAAAACGATTTTTCCTGCACGTGTCCTCATTTTAGTACTAATTAGTAAATAAAAAAAAAAAAATTATTGTCATGTCATGATTATCGATCATCTTTGGTTGTAAACTGACACTTTTTTTAAACATTAATTTGAAATGTATGCTGCCAATATATTGAAATTGACAACGCAGATTTGTTAATTAACCATATTTATATATTTTATCATTGATATTTTTGTTTTTATGATTGATTAGTTTTATTTTTATTTTATCAGTAAAATTCGAAATAGCAGAAAGCGCATACGCAAAAAATTTGAAATGTTCAATTTATTGAATATCAAAAACGTCTTAGCAGAAATATAAACAATAATTTATGGCGGTTTTTTTAAACCGAATACCTGCAAACATTTCACGAAAATTAATACATATCTGCAAAACGTTCATTCGGTTCGGTTTTGAATTTTCTTTTTTTTATTGCATTTCTACAAATATCACTATTTGAGTATTGGCTGGATGGGTCCACCTGTCGTCAATCTGTCCTTTTTTTTAACCATTTTATACTAAGTAAATGAAGTATAATAAAATAAATTAACCAATACATAGTATTTCATTAATAAACGATTTTTTAAACAGTACTGACCAGTCTCAAGGTTAATATGTGAAAATCAATACTATCATTTTTTTAAATTGCAAAAAATATCCGACAAAACAATGAAACCTTTTTAAGAAACCAGTACGTTTTTCAATAATCTCTTTATTGAAAAATATGCGTCGTCATATATCTGTATTTGAAATTTACATCAATATAAATACGGTAAAAGTAATTGCAATACAAATAATTTACAATTCAATCATTGACAATTCCGTATTTATATTCCATGTTTTACTATGTAAATGAAACGCATTACACGTAAAAATAAAATATAATCGGACCGTTCTAATTAATGTTTCTTTTTGTTCAAAATAATTACTACGCTTAAATTTCAGTATGTATTTCCATTTTTAAATATTTTACTCGGCGTATATGTTCTCAGCAGGGCTGTTGTGGTGTCATTAAAAAAAATACGACTCCGAAATTGACCAATAACACAACTCCGACTAAAAGGAAGTTTAATTTTGTGAAGTTTTTTCCTACCCTTTCTATTAATGCATTAAATTTAAGACCAACCATCCAATCCGCAAATTGTTCATTGAGATATTTTTCAAAATCGTCTAATCGAAAAAGTAGTCGAACACACTCGTTTTTCTCGGCTGCGAGTCCGACTTTGGCCAAAACACTGCAACTCCACGACTTCGACTTCACAGCCCTGGTTTTTAGTAACTAATTACGCTGTGTCGATATCATTTCTAAAGTTTTTGTTTATGAACTGAATGGATATTCATATCAACTTCATTTTAAACTCCCGATTGTTGTATTATATATTCAACGTTTACTTAATTTGATAGCTGGCAACATGCGATCTGCACAGTTTCATTTCATTGAAAATCCATATCAAATCATATTAAATTGTTATTGTAATGATTTTTCTGCACCGATTATTTTTTTACGAGACTTTTTACGATAGTGTCATTACATGAGTCAGACCGTTGAATTTGTTAAGAGATTGCACATAAACATCTGCCGGATGCTACGTACCAGTACAGAAATATTATGATATATTTAATATATACTCAAATAATTCCGTCTCATCATTTAATGTCCAGTGAACCGTGGCAATTTACGTGTTTATAATATAGAAGTTAGATGCAATACAAGATGTCTCTTGTAGTTTTTATAGGGCCAGAGTAGTAATATTGATTTATCAATAAAACCTTTCTTATCCCAATTTCATTTAAATTTGAAGTTATTCGCCACACCACTGCATGGATACTGCATGTGAAAGATAACAAAAAAGGAACATTGTTTTTATAATGCTTAGTAAGTAAGAATACAAGTGGAATGTTTCATTGATTTATGACTTTGTTAAGTGAGGCAAAAGTCTCAAGATTCAAAATATTAAAACTATGATTTTTTAGATACTTTAATCCGATTTTAAGACGGCGATATCATTATCGATAGGCAATAAATCAATATCGTCTTATATGATAGTAGTAAGAAACGTTATTTTTTAGTTTTCTTTTGTTAATTAATTAAAATAAAATAGTTGATATTATGAATTTCAACCATATATGATACATATTCTTACAAGTAATCATCTTTTTTCTTATAAATAAATGCTCATATCCAAATTCTTAAACCTTACAACCAAAATATACATAAAAACGGTCTTTACAAATTTTTATGTAGTTGATAATATAACATTTATGATTTTATACGGTAAAAGTGGCCAACTTATCTGTAATGAACGTTTGCTCAATGAATTTATCGTAAATGTTATCAATTTCTAGGATACTGCTTTAGACGATACGTCGATGTATGAAATTTGCCTAACCATTTCATGAATGCTGCGTGTATCCAAGATAACAAAAAGAAAAATAGTTATTAAATCACCAGCACTAAAGAATTGAAGGTGTTCAGAGTGAAAATGTGGTCGTCGCTCTGACCCATAACCTTGTATGCAAAGTTTTGTTTCTTAAACACTCGAATTCTTCGCCAAAAATAGATTGTTTACACGTGTTCATGATTAATTGAAGTGTTTCCACTTCACAAGAAGTATCCATAGGTTATTTGTACTATTTAGACCGAGTGGTTATTAGACAATTCTTGACATAACGACGGCATCTTATTAACCGGAAATCATAATCCTCAGCTCTGGATTAGCCCTTAACCCTTTAATCCTAGTAGAACAATAATTTAAATTTTTTTTTTATCTCAGCTAGTATTGATTTCTGAATTCAAATTGTTTTAAATACATACATAAATAAAAGAAATTAATATATATTCATAAAAACTATCAATATCAAGTTTAATGTTTTATAAACCTATAATCATTCTAGGTTTATAAAAAAGCCAACATGACACGAACGTAAAATACGTTTATCGTCTTTATCAAAAAAATGTAAACGAAAAAATCTTTTATAAATATGTGGACATTGTTTTCGCCAATTTACGCGAATTTATAAAACTCTTTAAATTTGGTTTTCTCACATTTAAAAAGTGGAATGAAAAATACTTCTAAAGATGACATAAAGGTTTTTATTATTTTCCATTATCATATACAGTGGAACCTTGATCAACCGTTCTCGCATAATACGTTTTCCCGGATGGAACGCTTATTTTTTATAGTCCTGTCTAACTCCCATAAGAACAATGTTAAATAATCTCGCATTGACCGTTTCCCGATCCCCGATTTCCTCGATAAACCGTCTAAATATTTTGGTCCCGTCACAAATATTATCCCGATTGACCGTTTTTATTGCATATTTCTCCGTATCTCGGCAAGCAAGTTTGACACAACCGAGTGCAGGTGTCTAGACACTTTGGAATCCGCTGTACATGTTAGACGTAACACATTGGACGCATGTGCTATTTTTTGGATTGAAATCCACCACACGCGTATTATTGTTTATGATGCAAATGTAGAGCTGTTTAAAATTCATGGTAATAATGATTCCTGTACATACAAACTTTTAGTCACAAGTTTAGTAACAAGTCTTTGTTCCGATTAAAGTGCCAAATAACAAAGAAGCAAACTAACATAAAGGACTTTTTTAAAAAATAAATATTATATACAGTATGTACAAGTAACTAATAAATAAATGTTTTTTACGATTTTACTTGATTATTATTTGAAGCTTTCCCGCATTTACCGTTATTTTTTCAGGGTCCCTTGGAAAACGTAAAATCGAGGTTTCACTGTATATCAAACTGTTCATAAATCACTAATTATTTTACAGCAAGGTGATATTAGAACAGATTAATTTTTACATGTCTTCATTTTTTTGTTCTGCTTTTGAAAATTATACTATAAATACATCAGTCAGCCAGTATACCAATTTATCACATTTAAAACATGAGATATATATTTTAGATTATTTCAGTACCTATTATTCTTACAGATATGAGTAATATTATTCGAATAGAACTTACTACAGGGTAAAATACTTTGATAGGGTAATTTTACTTTTAAGAATATAGAAAATAAAGTTTTTTTATGAATTTTTGTGTTACGAGTCAATCGATTTGATTATAAAAGATTATTCATCATATTAATTGAAAAATCTTGTCCTTCAGACCTTTTCTAGTCTTCTGGATACGCAAAGGTACACGTTTTGTATATTTGAAATCTTGAGAAAACAACAGTAGGGTAATGAATTCCCATGAAACACACCCACACCGATAATATTTACCCTAACATAAAGGACTTTTTTAAAAAATAAATTTTATATACATTATGTACAAGTAACTAATAAATAATTATTTTTTACGGTTTTACTTGTTTATTATTATTTGAAGCTTTCCCGCATTAACCGTTTCCCGCAATTACCGTTATTTTTTCAGGGTCCCTTGGAAAACGGAAAATCGAGGTTTCACTGTATAGATATTTCAGTGCCCATAGCGGGCACATTTTTCAGATCAGTAGGACTTGATGTTTTATGTCTCCAGGGTACATATTTTATTGTTAGATACATGTCATGAAAAATCTTTTTATTCGTGTGAATATAGTTTTAGTGAATATGCGTAGATTTAATAAAACGGGGGTTGGAAATTTTGTACAGTAAGTAAAACGACGCGGTTATTTCAGGGTAATATTTTGTTATGGTATACGTGTGCTTTTGAAATGGGGTCGTTGGTCCATTTTGGAGTCTTAAGTATAGTAAGGAATTTTTATATTTGAAAAAATACGCTATTTACATCCTGGACTGGATATACACCTCGCGACTGATACTGATAAAGATAATTGTATGTTTTTTCTTTCGAAATAGTACACACTTCATTAAGCACAGACGTATATAAGTTATAAGAATTACATATATAATTAGATTTATTTCGAGTTAAAGCACAATGGAATCGACGATGGTGTCATTTTTTGGCATAATAGGCATTATTATATATACTACTCGTTCGTGATTATCGCTGAATTTCTAGGTGCGAATTTTTATTATTCCCGGCTAAATGTTCTCAGCACGCGATAGCCACAT
This sequence comes from Himalopsyche japonica, assembly GCA_028555115.1. NCBI lineage: Eukaryota > Metazoa > Arthropoda > Insecta > Trichoptera > Rhyacophilidae > Himalopsyche > Himalopsyche japonica. The sequence goes on along the minus strand of JAHFWJ010000446.1, from coordinate 1,129,470 downwards.
AATTTTTCAAACATCTATGATACTTGTCTCACTAAATATTAACTTGGATGAAATATAAAAGATTGCAATATACCAGTTTTTTTTCACGAACTGCATTAATACCTCATATAATATTTTAAATAATAAAAACACATTTTTTTAGTACTTATTTCCACAATATATTTTTTGATCAGGACCGGTTTCGCTCATCGCGAGCATTATCAACTGATAGAATACAATTTACAAACAAGTCTATTTATACAAAACAAAAAATTAATTTGAGTTAATGGTAGCAGGTGTACAAAACCATGGGTACAAGAACTGGGAAACGATTAACATAAAATCATACAATATTGATACAAATAAAGTAATTAGTATAAAAATAAAATGTTCACAATCACTTATTAAGAATTACAATTACAATTATGGTAAATCAATAATTCATTAGGAGCTCTGAACAATCAATAAGGAAGTAAGGAGTGGGAAATTTTTAATGACGAAAATAACCCACACTCACTACATAATTAATTTATTTTGTTCCATTTTTTTTCAAAAAATTTGTTTTTATTATTTAAAATATCATGCCTTTCCATCAAGAAGTGACAGTTAATACCTTAAAAGTCATATAATATTGTTGAGATATGCGATTATCAATGATTGAAGGTATTTAAAATCTTGTTAAATTGATTTTTTCTTAGCCCTTCAGTTTGGTCCAATGGGGAAGCATGTGTTTAGCGGTATTCGCAATCATATGGGTATAGTCGAATACTATTTTGTTTATTATATGTCTTATTGAAGATTCTGAAGGGCTTATTCGGAAGACTTCCTTGGCAATGTCCAATGTTGACTGTATTTAAATCGTTTTTCGTTGAAAAAAATATTAATAAATAGTATTAAATCACTTTTAAGGTGTTAACTATCACTTCTTGATGGAAAGGCATGATATTTTAAATAATAATCAGTTGATAACGCTCAGGATGAGCGAAACCGGTCTTGATAAAAAAATATTTTGTAAATAAGTACTAAAAAATGTGTTTTTATTATTCAAAGTATTAAATCGGTTAGTAAAATACCAATTTAATTTTTTTTGAATTATTGTTTATTTCAAAACCCGGTTCAGTCGATATCGTGTTTTCACATTATTTATCATATGTTTTGCGCATAGTTGTTCGTGATGTGTTTTATCAAGTTGATTTTGAGTGAGTAAATAAAATCAAAAATACATGAGATCAATTGTATCTTTTTATTTCCCTTCAAAATTACATCAAGGTTTATCGTTTGAGAGTTTTTGTACGATTAATAGGATACCCAATTTATACATATGTTCTATTTTATATCTTGTTCAAGATATGCTTAACAAAGTTTGAGTATCTCTTTCACATTACTCTCAATGTCCTGATGGTCGCTAACTGCTTGCTGCCAGACATGGCATCCGGTCCACATGCAACTTATTTCACAAAATGAAATTATGTATTTATCAGCTGCGCTATCAAAGTCAGCCAATTGATTGTCGCGAAAGTCCACCGCCGCCCACAGCCGACCACGATGGTCTGCGGTCACCAAACTTCTTGCGCATCGTTCCCTCGCCTGGAAACAACCCGGGAGTAAAGACGAGCTTAAACCAAACAATCATGATGAAAATTATCGGTCACTATTTTTTTTAAGTAGCCCTTAAAACCTCTTTCACTTTGGGAACACATTTTCCATCAATGATATTTTTTTGGCCTGATGAAATTTCGTGACTGCCATGAACCAGTTTGATCTATAAATTTATTGATTGATACAAGAATGGTCTATTGTGTCTATGCAGGGTGCTTCTTTGTTTCTGTAATAGACCATTTCCGTGCCCTATTTTAACCTGTTGGTATAGCCGACTTTTTAGTTTGATTTACAATTTTTAGTTTTATTGCGAGCAATAAACAAGCTAGGTCGTTAAAACAGGAGAGAAGATGTATTGTGTACCTTTTCTACACAGCTATATATAGATAACCAAATGTTCGTTAAAGCCTTTTTACCTTCCGATTACACAAGACCTCGTCATGTCTTAAAACTGAAACCTCCCTAGATCCTCTCCCTCCCACAACACAGACCATCACCCTCGCCTATACTCGCCTGTCTGGTGTCCGTCTACGGTTCCGGGCAGCAGGAAAGAGAAAACCATAACCCCCTGGACCTGAATACTTCGCTGCCGAGACCGTCATTATTATCATCATGTTTTTTTTTTTTTTTTGTATTTTTTGGATTGTATAGAATCACTGTATATTTTATGTATTTGGTTTATATAGAATCCATGTTTTTTGTTACCTGGTGCTGCAAGTGACACGCAACCTGCGAGTCACTTGTCCTAAAAGAGATCGGAAAAGCGTCACGCAAAAAATCTAGCGTGACGCTTTTAAAAAAAAATAATAAGAGGATCCAACAAAAAAATTCCACAACACAAAACACCAGCGACGAAAGGGAAAGAAGGGCGTTAAACGCGCCCTTAATCCCCATTATAGTTTCATACGATACATACATCGTTTAAGTAAAGTTCTGACGTTGGTGAGCCGAAATAGCTATTAACTATATCTTATAAAATTTTTGTAGAACTAAAATACAGTGCTATTTTTTCACCGTGTCGTGTTGATGTATAAATTTGGTAAACTATTCAACAAAGTATATTAAATAGCTGCTCCAGTAAGTGAGACATGTCTATAAAATCGACGTTAAAACTTGAGTATTTATTTAAATGCCCATTTTGTATAATTTGATGAAAATCACATACAAGCTAAAAGCAGAATGTCTTGTGTGCGTTATCCATTTTATTTATAATTTTGTATGAAACGGGTCGATTTACTTGGTTACACCATTAGACCGTCGAAATTACGAAGCGACTGAAATACATTGCATTCATCCAACAGCGCCCACGATCGAGGCAGTCTCTCTCCTTAGTTTGAATATTACTGGATTTGACAATCGGCAAGTTGTGGTTAGCGGTTATCTAATAAGGGGATTTTCAAGCCGCGCGAAGCAATGAGAAAGCGTAGACATATCGGAATGCTATCGGCTTGAATGATTTAATTCTGAAGTTGTTAAGGCATTTAAATTGATACATTTATGAATACTGCCAACCTGGGTAACTTTGAACGGGTTTTTTCGTTTGTTTTGGAATTGCCTTTTTTCAATATGAAATTTGTCATTGAAGTCTTTTGTATATTAACCTTTAAACGCCCAGCGGTCCCGTACGAGACCAGTAATTATGGTGCATTTCGCTATCGAGTTATACTGATTTATGAAGAAAGTATTCAAAATATGAATATTAGCTTGAATAAATAATGTTTTTGAGATACCGATCAATAATTTAACTTTCAGTTTCGTAAAATATTTTTACCAAGAGTAATATAAACATCTGTGTTACAATATCGACTCTTGGTATATTGGGCGGACCATCATAAATCAGCTATATCTACATGAGTGGTTCTCACGTGAAATTTTTCTGTGGCCGCATTACAAACATCAGCTGTCTTATGGAAATGTCTCGTGGCCGCACCAAATGTGATACCAAAACTTTCGATATTTATTTTCTATATAGTGTATTACACTGAATGATCTTTCACAATATACAGTTGTAGGAAAATATTACAAAATTAATAAAGAATTGTTAATTTTTATATTGAATTGATTTATGGTCAACGTATAACTTCGACCAATTTTTTTTAACAGTTTTATTATTAAAACGGTCTTTTGCTTGAACTCGACTAAATACTGGAAAAGTCAGGTTTATTCAATCAATTTTAAAATAGTAATAATTTTACGAGTTCATTTGTAAAAACACATTTTTTTAAATATAAACTGTTGGTGGCCGCAGCAAAATTCTCTGGTGCCCGCATATGAGAACCACTTATCAACATCTTATATATTTTGATTGTGATATAGATTTTTTCACACAAAACATAGAATTTTTTTGTTTGTAAGTAGCTCCTAATCTGGGCGTTTAAATCCCTCAAGATATTTTTAACGTGTAATTATATAAAATGTGAAAAAATACTTATAAAGCTTTCGTAAATTATAAACCTTCTCTTATTTTGATAATGCTTTTTATTTTAGCTAAATATAGAGAATAGTTTTAGAGATATAATTATTTTTAGAACAGCAACGGGTCGCGCGAATATTTCACAAAAAGTGCTTGGGCATTTAAAGGTTAAGGCAATTTTGTATTTTATTTTAATTCTACACCAAACATTAATTGAAAATGTATTTTGAAAAAAGGGCGAGTATACAAGGTTAATTGGTTGCTTTGAAATAAGATACCAATGAACCAAATAAAATACATAAGTGCAGTTCATTTGTTTTCCTAACAACAAACAGTTCAGTGCTGCAATTTTTGGAAAAATGATTCAAAATATAAGGAAATAAAATGGTTTTAAATGAGCTAATGTTGTCCTCCATTGTTTTTAATAACAATACAAATATATACATACAGGTTTTTTTTATATTGCAATAAAAAATAATAATAACTATTTCATAACCAATTTTAAACGTTATTAACTAAAATTTACATTTTACACTTCGATTACGGGGCGTCAATTTTTCGACGATCTTGTTTTCTGCATCTTAGATGGGGTTGATTTTTTTTTATTCCGCGACATCACGTTAATTTCTACTGTCACATTTCGCGTCAACGGAGCACCTGTTTTAACGTGCACAACTGTAAAAAAGTAGTGTAGAGTAATGTTGTCATGTAAGGCTATCAATATATTCTAAGTAAATATTGATATTTAAAAAAATTTGTTCTTTTTTCAAATCGATTTATACCGGTATTGCCACTACACATTTCTGTGTGCCGAAAAACAATCGTGTACATGGTAATGAATTATCTGGTGTATTTGATGTCATTTTATCACATTTTTGAATAAAATGGATGTTTCCTCTTCTATGGGCCAAATCAAATATGTTTAATATTAAATCACTGTTTGCACAATTTGGCACATGGCAATTATGCCAAATCAACGACAGTAATATAATACTTCCCCTCAAATAAGTGTCCTATATCCTTTGCATATTTTTACTGTTTTTATTGTATTTACAGGAGGGCCGCCCACGATGGAGTTGGGGGCGCTGGCGCCCGCCCTAATCGCCGCCCTCTTTCTTCTCACAGTGGTCACATTGCTGGCGGGATGTGCGTGCTGCCAAAGAGAAAGATACACGGTAAGAACATGTTGCATATTTTCATAGACGAAAATAGTCATCGTAAATTCCATTTTTGACTAAATTAATTATAATGAAAAAAATCATCTCTAGGATTTATAGTACATAGCTGCTGTAGATATTACTCACACATTACGTCTCCCTATTTTGTCGTCCCTGATAGATAGATGGTCAGTAGTAAGCAAACTTTTGTTGAATCGAGCCGGATTGAATTTTTTAATTGTCGTCGAAAACATTTTGGCGAATGAATATTTACGATTGTGTTTTTTTGGACATTTGATTTTCTTGCACTCCTGTTTTGAACCTCCATTATTGAATTGACGAGTAAAGAATACATTTTAAAACTTCATCTACTCAAGTGTCCGAACTACCCGAAGTGTTAATGAATTTCAATAATTCAGCAGGGAATTTACAATAAACCATCAATTTTTTCCTAAATATGGTTTTTTTTATTTTATATTTAAATATCGCGGGTCGGATTAAAATATTTGGAAGGCCGCAGTTTACCATTGGCCATTGGTTTAGATTGTTACTTTTTGGTTTACTTTATTTTTTAAATTCTACAGTCATCGTCAAATTTTATACTTGGATTTGTTATTTGTTTCTCCTTCAATAATAGAGTACCGTTTTTTTAAATCTGTTACAAATTCACCTATTTCATTATCAATATACGATGATGCATGAACATAAAGTGGGTGATGGGTTAACAAACATAATCTGTTCCAAGACTACGTTCGCTATCCGAATTGTTCTTTATTTGAATTGTTCGTTAACCGATCATCGATTTACCATATATATATTTTTTTATCTGGCAATGACATCACTGACCGAGTCAAAAGCGCTTTGTTTCCAAAAGTCGTCGAATATAAAACGTCGATTAGTTTTACTGATAGAATAAGTAGATTAGACAGATCGCTTCAATTCGTTATTTGAATATGTGTCATTGTCCGATTTGTTCGCAGTCCGAATTGTTCATTGATTGATCACTAACTGTACTTCTTATTTGAAAAACACATATATTTTAACTGTTTTTTTTATCTTGTAATCATACTTTCGGATAGAAGAAATTTGACATCAGAACGTATTGTTACTAAAACCTACATTACTTTTTATTAACCAACCTACTAAATTTACTTTCCGTTTCCTTCTTATTGAAATAATATTAATTATAAATGCTATCTGAAAATATTCACTTTCATTTTCTAAATATTAATATCATAATCGTGATTAATATCGCTTTCATCGTGGTTGTTATAATTTATGCTCCTATTATACAATTTAAAGCGACTTTCCACTTTTTAATTGTTATTAAATATCAAATAAGTTATCACTGCTAATCACGTCGAACATTCACTTACAAACATTTATTGAATTGAGAAACATGCGTGGATTTTTCCCATACGAATATGAGAGCTAATTTTTTTTGTCATACAACGTATGATGAAAATTACTTTTGAGTTTATCTGTAAAATTGGATATATTAAGTCGATGGGGTATTATTGTATAAATTGAGAGATTTTTGAGTAACAATGAACACATATAATTTATGTTGTGTTGAAAATGGATTATTTAAAATATTGTATCGTAATAATCGTTGAAATTGGACGTATAACGCTCTATCCGTTTCGAAAAGAAAAGTAATATCCGATTTCATTTAATCTTATAAATCCGCTTAAGATTATGCATAGAAAGTCCTTTCCTGCCGTTTGAAGTTAGGATCAAAAATCATAATGAATTAAACCGTGGAAAATTTGCGGATCAAATTATAAAACGTGAGCTATGGATAATGTACATTAAAAAAATAATTTGCGAAGGTTTCGTTATAAAAGATATATGTTAAGCGTACACTGTGAATTTGAAACCTGCTTAAATGCCGATTGGTTTTGTCTGAAAACGGCTAAAGTATAGAATCTGCTTAATAGTTAAACAATCCGAAACAAACTTCGTTAATTGTGTGTGTAAGTAAATAATTTCCTGAAAATTTTTGCCGGAGTGGAGTGTGCCTATTTTTAGATAGAACACTTTTTTAAAATAATTTGATACGATATGATTGATGGAAAGTAAAGGTTATATAAAAATCAATGCGATCGGAATTTATCCCAAGTCGGATGTAAAATGTGTATCTTTCCACTGCATTTTCTGTGTGGTTTGGATGAATACTCGCATTAAATTCTCTTCAGCTTCTATGACCGCTATTACAATGATTAATACGCCAATTAAGTGAGCCCAGCTCGATCATGTATTATAAACATAAAATGGAAATGGACGATAGGTAAGGTCGCATGGCTTCAAGTATACTGCGCACAATACCGAGCCATGCGACTCGTACGTCGCTCTGTAAAATGTCACATTAATGTCACGTGCCATTCTCTCATACGTGAAAAATTGATATTATTACGCGAAAATAATAAGAAAATCCCGATGTAATCTCTCCGCAAGGTGAATTAGCGTTTCGACACTATTATTAATTCAACTAGCCTTCAGACTTCATGAAATCTAGCTATATAATTTGGTTTCGACATTGGAGAAAATTAGCAACGATTTTTCTGGATAATACATACAAACACCACCGTTTGCAAAAAAATGTGTTGAGTCACGTTTGCATACACAATATTTGTATACGGTGGAATATGTGTCACGTTTATTCGACGAGATACTGTGTTTTTATATTGTATAGCTGAGATTAAGCGTGTCCCTTGTTAACTTGTGGCAGCCCGCCGCTAATTCGAGATCTAGTACCATCATCAGGGATGTGAAGTTGGAGTTGTAGAGTCGCTGTGTTATGGATGAATTATCATTTCTTCGAAAGTATTTGAAAAAGAATCGTGTATAAAAGAACTTGTAAACTATTATCTATTGAAAGGGTGCGTCTAAAGTGCTCAAATGTGCCAACTCTACAGAATATTTACAGTTGTCCAATTACGCCTTATAAGTAATGACGAATTGCAAACAAGCCTTCTTCTAAATTCATCAGTATGCATTTAATTATGTTATTGCACCGATCGATGCATACAGCAACATTAATATGCATTAGCATTATAACTGCGACACTTCGTTTGCTATAGTGGTTAGCCGTTTCGCTTGCTCTCGCAATTCAATTACTTGGCTTTGTATAATATCATTATCCGATAGGCGAGAATAATTTTCTATGGAAAAATACGCTGTGAAGCTATTGCAAAAATTACAATCGACTGCAAAAAGTGTCGAAGTTTTTGTTGATGTTCTTAGAAATTGCAATTATTCTACATGCACTAAGACAGCGGCTGCCAAACCACCTTTATATGCACCGGTATCCGACAGTGGACTTATTTGTTAGCGGCTTTTTTATTGGTATTTAGATTATAAGGTATTATTTATCACTTCTTGATTGAAAGGAATGATAGTTTAAGTTATAAAAACATTTTTAATACTATTTTTACAATATATTATGTTCCAAGTTGTTCATTCTTTGATGTGGTAAAATAGTAGAGCTGAAACTTTATTTGTCACAAAGTTATGTTAAAAATATAAACATCTTGCCATCTAACTTGTCGGATTGATTTCAAAACTTTGTTTTTGATCTCCTGAAAAGTTACGTAAACAGCAATTATAACCGTATTACATTACTATCTACATAAAATATTTCAAAAGCAATCATTTGATATCTTGAACATGAATAATATTATGCTTTCGATTATTGATTATATAATTGAAAGGATTTTAGCTATATTTTTTGGTGAATAAATCAACAAATTTTCAACTATTACCGAAGTCTTGAATTTGCTATTCAAGTTTGATTTTATTATACGATAGTCACAATGAAGTCATCACTACTATTTCGTAGAGTTGAACGTCATTCATTATCGGCAATCATGAAATAATATACTCACTGCAAAACTGCCGTTAGTAATATAATCTCATTCTATAAAAGATGGTCAGTGCTTGCTGAGAAGAGAAGAAAATGTGTGTGTTGTTGTTAAAAATGCATGCAAATTTGAGTCGTTCAAACTACATACAACTCCACACTTTTTGTCTTTCACGACCTGGGCTTGAAGCTGAATATATATAAGAAACAGTTTTAATAACTACTGATTTGATTTTAACGGCATTCAAATTTGGAAAAGGTGATTTTAAAACAAAAACATTATAATAACTAATGAGACGTTTTCACAATAATTAATTACCGTTATAATGTAATTAAGGAATTTTATAAGAAGATAAGCTATATATTTAAAACGAATGGGTTATGGTAGGATTAAATATCAAATGATTTATTATTATAAGAATTTAATTTAATCAATTGTTGTCCAGTTGAACTAACCTCACGTAAAGGATATGGCAAAAGAAAATTATGAAAGTTTAACTGCTCGCTTAATAATGGGAAAGAACTGAAATGAATAGTTATTGATCCTCCATGTTTTGATGCCATAATTTATCACACCTCGTGTGTTAAAAATGTGTCATGATGAAAAAAAATCACTTTGTAAATTTTACTAAACTAAACAATCGGAACTGTAGTCAATGTTTTGAAGTATTCCAATCGTGGGATTATTTAAATACTAATGAATATTTTTTATGGGTCGCATGCTGGCCACTTGTGGTTTATTTGAAGTGACGAACGTCTCTTGAAATAGTATAGCCGATAGTTTAAAAATTGTACGCACATCGATTAGAGATGTATCGTATCCGAAATAATATAGGACCGGATAGACAAAATAACAATACTCGGCACTTTCAATTTTCTTACACACCACTTAGGTATAACTGTAAAATATTTTTCGTATGAGGTATTGAGATTCATCAAAATTATATCGAGATACATATTCAATATTATTTTTTAGTACAATGATTTTTACAAGTCGGTCTCGTATAGCGTAGAACGATTTACTTTTGATTTAATTTTGTATGCGGTATTTCATAACGTTATCACCAAATATATTTTACTGGACTTATGGTGAAAGAAGTTTGATTGTAAAGGAATAACATAAGTACTTGGCAACTCACCCTAAAGTATTATATATGTGTATAAAGATTAACGCATTTAAACCAGGCAACTGCTTGATTCATATCATCGTAGTTTGTAAATTTATACCATGAAACGGGAGTCGAAAATAGGATAGTATTTTAAGCAAGTATTTTCTGTTATGATTATTGAAAAAAAATAACGTTATTATTATTAATCTACGTTATTCGAATATAAGCAACGTGGATTAATGGTTTCTAACATATACGCCATACAAAAGAGTTTCAGAGTTTTCAGTGCTTTTAATTGATTTTTAAAAGTCATCGGAGATCAAGTTCGTAGATGATAAATTTAACTCGGAACCATCTTACTTGTAGGTTTTACACGGATATTTTATGTCAGCAAGTTAATTAAATTTATACACTTTTACACATATTAAAATTAACCAAGTTACACACGAAACAATTTTAATATCGATTTTCGGATTACGATGTTGCCCCTCACTATTTTTCGTGAATTTTTATTCTGTCAAAAATCATGTCTAGCCGTAATAGAAGAGTTGATGGCTTTTTGTTTCTGAATAGTTGAATAAATATTACGGTCAATAAATTTGTTGTTCGTACAACGGCTCTATTAAGAATCACTTGAATTTATGTTTTGTTAAATTAATTTTGTTGGACCACCCGACTGAGAATACCGTTGCCATTTTGTTGGTAGGTAATTTCATGTCGATTCGTTTTATTGTAACTGTTTGACTTGTTTTGAGCATATATATGATTGTTAATGCGATAAGTTTTAAATTTAAGAAATTATATTCAGTCATTTAGTGTCTTACGAAGTCACGTTTACACTAGAGATTACTTTACCTTGGCATTGTATACTGTTATTTGAGTCTTGATGCATATTCTTGCAATTCAAAGTTTTTTTATTACGCTTTATTTAATACATAGTAATTAATTCGGCTGTTTTGTTTGACATTTTGGGTATTTGACAAGAAGCTTGTAGAGACTGAAGAGATCATCCTAATTTGGTTTACTTTCTGTGGATCAAAAATTGTGTTACTTCTCTCACATAAAATTGTACCGTGGTCGTATTATAAACATCAGTGGTCTTAAGAAAATGTCTCGTGGCCGCACCAAATTTTTCTTTTGAAATGTGATAAAAATAGTAGTCGAATTTACTAAAAAATGGATCGATTTGTAAAAGATTGAATTTCATAAAATATATTATTTAAACACATTATTATTTATTTATTTAAAGGCAATCGAATGGAAATTGTTTTCGGCTCTTTTCTCGTTTAATGTGAGCTGTTGGTGCCCCCACATTAGAACCACTGGTTTTGAGCGATCGACTAAAAATCAGTATTCTCCGTAACCAATCTGAATAAGGAAAATCGACTTATTCTTAACTTGCAATTTTAACAATGTCTAACTTCAAAATTGTATTAAATGGTGTAAAAAATAACCCAACCGTCAAGAGGTAATACGACCGTTGATTTTGATAATGCCAAAGTCCGTTAGATGGAATGCGGCTATATGCACACAGTGTTATCCGAAAAAACCGATTATAGTGAAAACTATATCTGCCCGCCGTCTAAAAATTCGTCCTTGGCGGTCGTCGGCTTTTAGAGGCAGACAGTAGATAGCGCATACAAAACAAACCACGTATCATCGTGCAACGGAGCGAGATGACTTTGAAGATTTTGATCCGCCGATTTCGCGATGAGTCACGGTGCATTTCGCATTGTGCATTGAGTGGGCACTCGAGACTAGTTCTATTTGGATGACGGTGTATACCAAGAAGGCATACGCTTGCAAATTGTTTCACCTGTAATTTGATCCAATTTTTAATTGTACAAATTCTAATTCTGCGCGGATTATCTTTAACACCACAAATAGATTTTTTTCACTACTTTTATTGATTTATTAGAATGTATACTGACATGCAGCAATATTGATTGAATAAATTATATACTGTATTCTGAAATTAATAACCGTATACATTTGTAATCTGTGAAAGTCTTTGTTTGTAAAAAAGTTTCCAGCATAAAAGCAAGACATTCAAAGAATATTCCAACACTATTTGTTAGTTAAATTTAGTTAAATATTAAATTAATTTAGAATGGTGGTGTTAATAAACTTATGAAGTTTAACAAGACAAATTCCTGCTATATTGCAATCGTTTGTCTTAACAGTTAAAAAGTTATCACTCGGTTGGGTTAGTGGTTATAAAACAGCGGTCATTTAGACTTGTCTTCTGGCCGCACCGGTACAAATTTATTTAAAAAAAAAACATTTTTTTAAATAATTGTATTTCGCAAATGAAAACCACTGCTATAGAATCGAACAATCATTTTAGAAATTGCTATTTATGATGATACTGCTGGTAGAGTTTTTGAATTTTTTTTGAATTTCTGATTAGAATCTTCGCGATGAGTAGAGTGGAACCGGTCATAAGCATTGTATCAAATGTTGGAATTGGTAAAATAAAGTATTCTATTTCAATAAATATAGTGTTGTTTCCATCCAGAATTGACAATTAATACAAAAAAAACTGCTGAACATTCCGAGAGAAGGTCGTGAAAACACACTGGAAAACTTATGAAAGTGATTTGTTTATTGTGTTATGTTTTAATCGCGGGGTTTCATAATTCATGGATTACTTCACAATCTAAATTGCACGCGCTGTGAATAAAAAAAATAAAACTCTCAAAACATCCCGGCGCGAGTGACTAACGGAGCGGCGTGCAATGGGCCAGAGACAGCGTGCGCCGGCGCTTGCTTGGCAGGCCGCCTACTCTGACACATTCATCCGCCGCGTGCTGCCGCTGCATGGGATCAGAATGAAAGCGGCCCGCAGACGTTTTCATCCCGCCCGAGCGATTTCGATCCCCGCCCTCGCCGCGCCGCCCTGTCGTGTCTACGCCGCCAAGAATTCAGGTGACGAATGAAATATCGGTGTTTTCGGCAAAATTCTGCGCATTGTTTTTGTCTCATATATTTACCTCTACCGAATACGCTCTATAGAAATTCTTGGGCTATTCTAGCATGCTTGAAGCGTGATTGTGTTGGTTTAACGGCTTTTTTTTATATATAAATAAATGAAATGTCAATGCACCTGCTAGATGTTTTTTTTTCGAAAATAAATTAGACTTGTCAACACTGTCAACGACGGTATACACTGTCTACAGTATTTGATTTAAATATTCTAATTTCGTTGTACATACCACAGTCGACTTGTAATTTCTACGACGCAAGTGGTCGGTATCTATGTGGGAAAAAATGCGCTAATTTGTTAACAGGGTTACACAAACCGCGTGACTAGTATCTTTACCATGCAAAAAAATAAAAATCCAAAAAATATACATCCCAATTGAGTTCTCTACCTTTATTGAATGAGCAATTGACCTTCCCTAATTCTCTCTTGATAATATCCCTTACGTTAGTTAAGTTCAATCACTCAAAACTGTTTTTTCATTAAGTTATTATTAGAACAACAGATATTATGATATTTAACCACAACGTAATCCCTATAAAATTTCAATATCAGTTGATTATTAAGGTATTGACATTAACACTCAAGCAACCGCACATTTAGCGCAGAAAAAACGCCTTTCACCGCACATTTTTCGATACTTTGCTATTTCTCGCGACATCAATTGTTATGCTTATAACTTTTTACTTAGTTGAGTGAATTTAATAAAATGTATTGTATAATATATGTAATTTAAAAACAATTGGCTTAAAAATAAAATTATCAAGCTACAAATGCATGATTCAATTTTTTTTTTCATAAAAATCAAAAAAAATAATCTTTTAACACTCGTATAAACACACAAAGGAATGTCAAATTCTTTAGAAATCCTACACCATGTTACACATTATTGTGTGTTTATTATATGTGGAGTTTCTCAAACTGTGGATATGTTTATTTGTTTCCGTTATACTCTCATACCACTCGGTTGTCGGGAGTCTCGAAAAATAGACTAGCCGAAAGCGGGCGTTTTTCGGCACAACTTGAGAGCCAAACAATATAATTTTTGATATTTTCAAAGAAATTATGTGTGATATTTGGTCATCATCGACTAAATAAAAAAAACGATTTGATTATGTCATAATTTCAGCATATTTCTAAGCCGAATATAAACATCTGTTTTTTAATTTTGTCAATTAGGTAAATGGCACTAAACATATTTTCAATTTAAAATATTTAAGATATTGCGGGTTCATGATATAGTTTAGTTTTAATTATATAATAAATAACAATATATATTCGATATTCCTACAATTTCACAATCACTGGATCTCAAGTAAATATTCGAGAAACATGTTTCACATCTTTTTTTACGTAACGAATGAAACCATTCTGTCTAATAACTCAAGAGTTTTATTGCTTTTGGTCAAAATGGTCTTTGTCGGGTTGCCTCAACTAAACCATTCAAAATAAGTCACTCAAAACGGAATGGTTATTGGCTATCGATATGTTGATAATCAATCATATACTATAGGTCCCTGTACCTTTACTATCATGATTTTGTGAAGATATTTTTAGGGACTACGTCTTATGCAATGATAATATATTCAAATAATAAAATACGAAACAGTCATCGACAAAAAATATTTAAGAAGAGTTGTTACACTTCCGAGAATTAGGGTCAGGGTAGGCGCTTACTATTCATCCATCAGTGATTTACGACAGGAACAGGAGGCACAATGAGATACAAAATATTTCTTTTACTAGCCAATACATGTTGAAACATTTATAATTATTAATTTTTATAAACATTGTAATATTATCATTTAAATGTTCTGACTGCCTGTTAATAAAAAGGAAGTAGTAATACAATATTATTACTAATGCCTAATCATTAGTAATAATACTATATTACTAATTATAATCACTTGAATTTTATCAATAATGCTTTTTTGTATGATCAGTAAACAATGAAAGTTTATTGCTGAGCTGTGATAAACAAAAAAACTTAATTTGTTACAGTCCAAGAGTAATTATAGGAAACTTTTGGAACTGGCAAATATTGTTTACTTCAAGGACGATTTGGAGCTATAAATTTCGGAGAAATATAATGAAAGACACGTAGAACAATAAACAAAACAGTTCTAAGCCGTAAATTTAAAAAAAAATCCACATGTATCATGCATTCGAGCAGCAGACGTAAAGATGCAGCGCGAGACGAAATCCGTGCGAACGCGGGACCGGTTGCTTGAATGTTAATAGAAAGGCGTTATTGTATTTGATTATGTTTATCTTTTCCAAATATGAAATGCCGTTATAATCAAATCAGTAGTTATTGAAAATTAATTCAGAGGACCTCAGGTTCTTTATATTTTTTGTTATTCCTCGTTCTTTACCAGTTCTTTCTTTTTGTAATAGAATGCCTGAGATGTAGAAGTGCCAAACGCCGTCCGTGGAATGGATTATCATTTAAACGATTTTAAATAAAAGTAAAAATTCAATTTGGTTTTATTTTTAATTTTGGTTTCGCAGCCACTTCTTATTTCGATCTCGAATGCGTTTGCGGCCAGAATAATTTTCGCGCCCTGCTTTAAAGGTTACTTGCTATTCAATAAAATTGTTGATAGCGGTCGGCGATACCGTTTTTATTTTTTAAGCATCGTGATTTCTTGTGCACTACGATAGGATATTGTGTTAACGATCTAAATATATATGAAACTCAAAGTGTTTTTTTTTCGTATTTATTTTTATTTAAAAAAAGTAATATCCCTGTCTATCTATAACCTTCTGCCACCTATTAGACAAGTCTAAAATCCATTTAGTAAAAAACTACTGATTTGGAATTAAAATAGTCGGAAATAGCGTTTTTCATTTAAAATTTTCAAAAATACCATTTTTTTTTTAGATTAAACGGAATAAATGGTAATCCGACTGTGCTAGATCTGGTAAATAAGGTGGATGCAACAAAGTTGTCCAACCCAACTCCTGGATTTTTTCCCAGGTCATATTCGCCACATGCGGTCGCGCGTTTTCGATTTGTAGGGATAATGTTGCGTCTTTTCATCCTGCCCGGCCTCTTTCTTGTCAAAGCTGCACTTAATTTGTTTATTTGGTCACAGAATACTTGTGCTGTCATAGTTTCACCATATTTGCACATTTCATAATGAATTATTCCTTTGAAATCCCTCCAAACACAGAGTAAGAGTTTTTTTGGGTGTAAACCAGTTCGAGGGGGCGGAATTGGTTGTTGTCCACGATTTAGATATTGTTTTTTCTTCGATATATTCGTATATAGCACCCACTTTTAATCTCCGATAATCAGGTTTAGAAAAAATCGTCGTAAAGTGTGTTTTTTTGCAGCAATTGGCCAAATTCCTACTTTTAGAATTTTTCCCAGCCTTTTCAGGTATTTTTGTTTTTTGGACCATCTAGTATCGACTGTATTGGACAATTGCTTTTTTGTTAGCATAGGATTTTTTTCGATTTCAGCTTTCAGGGCGACTCCATCCACTGTTTGAGGTCGTCCACTTCGAGGGTAATTTTCAATGCTTAAATTGCCAGATTTAAATTTTCTAAACCATCTCTGACATTTTCGAACCTTTAACACGTCTCTATAAACGTCGCAAATGTTTTTTGTGGCGACGACTGCACTGTCCTGGGCTTTATATTGAAAAAGCATGCAACCGCGCAGATATTCTTATGAAGGGCAAAGGTCGGTCATTCTGTTTGGGGCGAATGAACATATTTTTTTTCTATACTGAACGTAACTTGAGATGTCACACAACACGGAAAAAAATATTATGACATCTTATTTAACCAAAGACCCGAAGCCGACCGATTTTAAGACAAGCGTTTGAAAAAAAACGTCAGGACTTTTTACTACACCTAATATATATGCATGAAAACGTCACTCATTTTTTAAACATCATCAGTCTGAACACACAGCATATATATTGCATAAAATCAATTTCTACATAGTAACAGCTGAAACTAGCGAATCTATATATACATATATACATAAACGAATGTTTGTTTTTGTTTGTATGTATGTCCTTCATATATTGGTATATTAAAGGTAGAACATGTTTTGAACTTTCAAAACAACTTGTTTTCACCCTTGCGAAGTTTTCTGGATTACTAGAATCACATGACAAAACAACTGAATTTTTTAAGCATTAATAAAACTCTTACGGAATTGTCAACCATGACACATTTTGGGAATGAAATTTTGCATACTGTCAAATTGATATTTTAAATTGATACCTAGGTACATTTGTGAGACTGTCACACTATGAGTTTATCGTAGCGAGTAGTACAGTTTTAGTAGTTCACTTTGTTCGAATGGCTTTGCAACGTATGTCGGGGGTGCTCGCTTGTTTATTATAAATTGAATTGAGTTTTCCTTTTTCTGCATAATTTATAAATGTTAATAAAATTATTGACGAACCGGAAAAAAACGGTTTTTTCATTATCTCTTATCTTTCTGTTAATTTTCTTGTCTTTTTTTTTAAATGTTTGTCCGATTTTAAAACATATTTTACTTTCTGGCTTACTTAATATTACAAAATACCATGTAAATACTGTTGTCATCAACCCTTTCGCAAAAGACATACTTTTACATCTGGTAATAAGCGCTGGAATTTGATCAACTCTAAAAATATTAATGAGATTTCTCTTGTTAATTTCTGCGTCGAAATTTTACATTTACTTGCTGAAATCACCGCTCGGCGATTCAACGTGCAAGGCTATGCCAAAATAGTTTCAAATATAATATATGTTTATTTTTTATTATTCAGGAAATATCTACATGTTATGTTTAGTAAAGTCAAATAAAGTGTATCATTGCCGAGAGAAACACGCATCGTAGATAAGCTGGCAATCTATTTAACGAAGGTTATTTCCTGGAGCCTATGGGTAATTTCTGTCAGCACTCTTCAAAAATATTTTATATGAAGTATGCTATTTCAAAATATTGGCCTTCGATATGTGAGCACTATCCCACTGCTCTGTTACGCTTGGCGAAATTTCTCCTTGTCCTATGACACCTGAAGGTTCGCTCCTCTCTCGACTCTGTCTCAATTGGCGCGGTTATGACGTTCTATAATAGACATTTATACACGTATAGAAACGAGTTGTGCATAGTAGTACAGAGTGATGTAAAATGAGTTAGTCAACTTTGAACTTTGATTTTCTCTCTGAAATTATTGTCATAAGGTACCACAAAACTCCGACATTAAATTTGTAGAAATTTGCCTGTAAGTAAATATTATTGGGTAATTTGCATTGCGGGCACAAAAAACAGGTTTCGCTGTTCTTCCTTATAATTCTATACGACATTTTCTCTAAAATTTATTTTGCAATGAATATTTTATTCCTGATAAATTTTGGCAAAACATTTGTGCCGACCTATTTGTGGTTCCCAAAAGAACTGTCAAGTCGTGGTGTTTATAGACAGATTCTTAACACGTTCCCTCCTGAGCACTTTAAAGGATATTTCAACGCCTAGACTTCAAAAATTTATTGAATAATATTGGTTTGAAACAACCTTATTGAGTTTGTCAGGGCAAATCGAGCAATGCATCAACTCAAAAATAAGCGAGTACTAAAAGGTTTTAACCACTGTTAATTCATATATTTTCGGGTGTCAACTATCAACACAGTAAAATCAGCCGTCTCATCAGTTGAGACGTTAGCAGTCAGAGGGCTAAGGGGTTTGCTAAATTCGCATTTTTATATAAATTTCAATTGATGATACATATTAATGCAGTGTTCGATGGAAAATTTGCATCTGGTCATTGAGTTCTGCAAGTCTAAGTCAAAATTTTAACCGGCCTTAAAATTATTGCAGCAATCAGTATGTGCTGTATTGGAATCGATCTACTTTTTAAGAAACTCGAAACATTGCCGAATCCACACACAAGCTTCCACACGCTTTCGGAAGGTATGTTTGTCTTAAAACTTGAGGCAAGTTCTCGTTTTAAAGTATACACACTACTCAAACAGTTCTCAATTAGAAAAGACATGTATATTTTGCTAGTGCTGATAAAAAGCTGCGATAAATAAAATATACTTTATTAAATCCGAAATCAATTCGAACTTGAAAAAGTGAATAGATAAACACTAGAACTAGGCCGCTATGAATATGTCGCAAACTAGAAAAAGGACGATGACAATGAATGATCTATTTCAACGTTATTAAATGAAACATTTTTACTCATATTGATAAAAATAAACAAAAATATGACAAAATTTTATTCTAGGCAAACTGTACTAGTTACATTATGAGAGAAAACGGTGGGCGAAAACACTTCTTGGCAGCCCACGCCGCATTGCTCTAGGATTCGTTCCTACGCATGCGCTACTCTCACTGTTTTGATTGCAAACAAAATTATGAATAGAATCAACATTGTAGGCATGATGGTGCACTTCGGGATTTTTTCGTATAACAAACGTGATGCGATAATTATGTCGCATTATTGTCAATAATTTCAAATATCAGTATACGGGTTATTTTATGCAATGTAAAGCAGAGAGTGTCATCCGATTTTCAGAAATTACATATGTCGAACTATTCTCACGTTATTTACATTCGAGTGGAACAGCTTGCGCAGAACTGCGCCAAATATACCTTGTCATTAATAGGCAGCCCTCGAATCATTTACATATTCCACTGAAAATGTTGTTCGATACCTTCATAGCTTCGAACGAGATAAAATTATACGTTCTACCTTTTTGTCAGCCATTAATTATATATATTTTTTATAATTTACGATATTGACTGAAAGTTCTCTGTAGAATTTCAATATACTATTTAACTTGACAAAACTGTGTACACTTCCAATATGTTTTGTCATTCATGACACAGATTTCGCCTTACGACATCTCCAGGCACTCTATCAGAGGGATGCCATAAAACTGAAAACAGTTAACAGTGCATTGCTTATCAACATGATGAATTAAACAGAAAACATATTACTTACCGATAAACATATTTATTATAAATGTTTTTTTTTTTAATATTCTTGTGACAGCCCTGAGAAACAACTTGGGATATGGTTATTTATTTTTTAATCTTTCGATGAAAAGTAATAAAGTATAATGTAACAGACGATGTTTTTGCATTTTCAACAGAAAGAAGATGTTGGTTTCCTAAGGGTTTTAGCCAGTATTGTCTCTAACGTGATTTTCAAAGGTGATGCGAATAGGTCTTCAACTGGATGTTTGCTTACACTGTCATTCAATGACTGTGTCACTTATAAAAAAAATTCTATTTAGATCTTGTTGGAGTAAAAAACGCTTGATTATAAAGAAGGAGAATGTTTCATATCTCATAAAATAAAACAACAGTCACAATATGCACTCACGCACGCCCAAAAATATAACTTCTATGAAAATAATATTTGTTTTTAGAGTAAGATTTAAACACATGACCCTAACATTTACAAGCAAAGCGACGCTGTTTGGCATTTAAAAAGTGTACTTGTCTCACAATAATCTACATATTTAAAACAAGAATGTATCGATAAGTATTAAATTTTCTCTTTAGACAATCCAATTCATGTGTCAAAAATTGTAGATCAACGTTGAAAAATACTCTGATTTGTGTTGAGTATAGTGTTAAAACAAAAGTTTTAATATAAACTTGTT
The DNA here is from genome assembly GCA_028555115.1 of Himalopsyche japonica. Taxonomy (NCBI): domain Eukaryota; kingdom Metazoa; phylum Arthropoda; class Insecta; order Trichoptera; family Rhyacophilidae; genus Himalopsyche; species Himalopsyche japonica. The sequence continues at coordinate 1,108,742 of JAHFWJ010000446.1, read as the reverse complement.
CATCACAATAACCTCAGCTACAACAAAAAAATAAACTAATATCTAAGGATTGTGTATGGCGTTGATTGTTTATAATTTGATCTAATTTGTGTATTTGTCAACATTATTGAACATAAATTTTTTCTTAGGTCCTCGATAAAATTTCGACACGAACAGTTTTCTTACAATTAGTTGGTTGTGCGATACGTTTTTCCTACGAACGATTATTGTATAGGCTACCAGTCTTTAGCGACTAATGCCGAGATGCCAATGGATAACCCTCATATCCATAGAAAGAAACTATCTACGCATAGCTTCACCGTTGGGTACAGACGGTTGAAGTCGTATGGGGATATCATTATATATTCTATATGAATAATATTCTATCTACATGGTACATCTCGTGCTCTAAAAGTGAACTAACAGGACGGTTTTTATAGTTATCCAAATTCATCATACAACATGTATATATTAAAATTTAGTGTAACGTCATCTAGCATTCATGAATAGTAGCTGAAATGCCAGTGGCATTTAGTTTATAATGTGAGTAAAATGATTAAGAAAACTGTAAGCTACTACAATCTTCAATTATTATTCCGCATCGTTTTACATTCGCGGTGTATAATATGTGTCAACATGGATATAATATTTCAGCTTTGACTCATTTTTTATCAAGTAATTGATACGCACACGCATCAAAGGAATTTTAGTATAAGCCTCATTAACAATCAATGAAAATATTAATTAGTCTATTTTGAGTCGTAAGTGTTCATTATTATACCAATAGATTGCTTTAATTTAGTGTGCTTCAAAACGAGAAAGTGACGCACACTCTCGTTTTAGAGCAGTCTAATTTAGACAAAGATAAATTATTGATATATTTGGCAGTTACTTGGTAGAACTCCATTGTAACATGGTGAATAATAGCAGTACATTTGAGTTCTACAAAATTTATAAGGTATATATTTATTTGATAGAACTAGTTTTGGTAAGGGCGTATGCCGAAATAGCTATCGACCCTATACCTTGTAAATTTTGTAGAATTAATACACTGCTATTTTCTCACCGTGTGGCAAAGATAATCTTTACATATCGACAGGTACACGTGTACACAGGAAAGCGTGATTTGAATGAAATAGCAAAAAATCTTCGCATTTTTCAATTGAAAATTACAATTTTTTATTATTACTTTTAAGATGTCAATCGCGTCCTGATTTACTTGAATGAACTTTGTATAATGTTGTTATATTACAGAGGTGGGCACACGTGAAGCCTATCCCATTTACTATTAAAAAAATCACATCGTTGATATGTATAGAATTCAATACACAACTACACAAAAAGTTTGATTCGATTAATATTGACACATATTATATACAAGTCTGATATTATATTTAAAGTATTCATACATCCACAATATATTCGATATCTTTAGCTTAACATATATTTTTTAATGAGTTTTAATTATTTTAAAATAACTTTCATTGCCTCATTGCCACCTCTTCACCTTTTTCGAAACACCATTTAGAAATCGCAGGCACTTTAATTGGGCCTTTAATGGCACTGGGTTTTTAATCACAACATCCTGCTGTGACGTTGTTAAAATTTGGAATCCTTGTTTCACGTGATTACATTTCTCGGTATCTGTTTCATTATATTATATATTTTGAAAAGGTTACAAATTGACAACATGGCGATGCTTTAGCACTCATGATGCAATCTTCCAGGAAATTACTCTGACGGCATCGACTGCTGACGAAGTAAAATTTGGATTCGCCAAGTTGTTTATATCAAATATTATGGAAAATTTCTGTAAGGAAACTTTTATATTAAATATTTGTGAAATAATTTGCCCGTTCTCTCATTTTTAATAGCGTAAATTTAATTACCTCGGTGCAGTAGAATATATTCAATCAGAAATCAATAATATATTTTTTAAACTTGAATTGTTAAAATTTTGCACGATTCTTCGTGTTTTTTCACTAGTGACCCGGGTTTCGCATTTTGGCGTCTTCAGGCATTCTATCACACAGATCTGAAGTCAGTTCTGTGGCATCCGTGTGATATATAATTACTGAATATACCGAAAGGTGAATCGCGGATCGTTAGTGACAAAACATGTGGAGTCTTACAAGGTTTTAAAAATACAAATTTGATATTGAAATTCCATCAAGCATCTTCAGTCGATATCGTAAAAAAAATCAGAAAACAAATGTGTCGTACATATTGTTAAATTTGTTGAACCATCCCGACCGGTTTCGTTTGGAATCTAATATTAACATCTAGTAGAATTTTATTTAATCGAAAATCGAAATCAGGCTGACTTATTATATAACCTTTTAGAAACCCTCTTCTTACGTCTTCATAATCTTTTTACCTATTATTTAAGATAATGGACAAAAAATAAACACAAAAAATAGCCATCAAATCGCTAACGTCTTCCTTTATATCCTGTTTTCTTACGTCGAAGTACAAGAATACTCAGGTATTCATATTACGTATGTAGGCTTTCCTCTTTATGTAAGCTACGGGATTCGGTCGCCGGTATATTTTCCCGAAGGGAAGATTGTTTTTGTTAAATAATGCATTGTGTTATTTATATCTTTGACATTTGAATAAATAGCGTGGGTTCTGCGTGGTGTATCAGGCTATTTTTTCTTTTACATATTTTATTCAGATTTGCTCCCCTTCAAGTTTATTTTGACATTTTTGTCAATGCCGCAGTTCGTGGGTCCAATCTTCGAAATCAGACACGCAAGTCGCGCCCGAAAATTAGACCATTTCCGGTGACCCTAGTTTCTTATTTAATTTTTTTAGCATCTTACCTATATATATATATATACAATATATCAAAAGGAAACATAAAATCTTTTTTGGAATAATCAAACGGCTTTGACAATGTACTCATTATTACAATTAATTCATTTGAACAATTTGTCTTATTTAAAATGCCCAAATTGTTTCTTTAACTATAAGCATGCACTATGCTGTGATGATAGTATGCAAACATTACTATACTAAGGCAGGATAGAGAGGGGGCATTGTTGTGGTTAAACGAGTTAAAAACTATTCATTACAATAGTTGTATCGTATTTATTAATATTTTTTTTTGATAATATACTACATTTGGAAGTATGTACATACATCGAATTAAACTTAATGTGTTAACTAAATGTGACGCGAAAGAATTAAAATCGATGACTTAGACTTTATAAATTTATAAAACTATTTTACTAGTAATGAAAATAATATTTTAATTCAAGCAAATGACTCAATATTGCTAAATTTACTTCCCTTAGAATTTCTGCCTCCCCTAATTAATTTTGAAGTAAGTATTCTGTTAGTTTCCACTCGCGATTTTCAGTATAAAGAAATCTCACTTCTCTCTTTATTGTCGTCACGTATTAGAATCGCTGTTCGCCTTATACATGGATTATCCTGCGATACAATTAGTCTGAAGATGCTTGACAAAGATACCAAAACACGTGACATATTTTGTTACACTTCAAGTGGAATTACAAGGTAACCAATTTTAATTGTGTTCAAAAATGAACATCCTCAAAGTTACCATCGATTTCATCGACAGAAATCGTTAACAATAAACCAGGGCTGTGAAGTTGTTAAAAATACGACTCAGAATAATAATAAAAAAATTGTCAGGTTTTTCTTACCTCTTCTATATATGTGCATAAAATTAAAAATCAACCAACCAATCCGGAAAATTGTTCCTTGAGATATTTTTCAAAATCGTCTGATCGAAAAATTAGTCGGAATCGCCCTTTTTTATGACTCCGATTCTGGTCAAAACACCGCAACTCCACAACCCCAGAGCACTGGCAAAAAAATGCACACTCAAATCGATGACATTGATGTTTTGAAATTCCCGATTCATTGTGGTTGCTTTCACTTCTCTGTCTATGGACGCGACAATAGGATAAGTTCGACATTTTAAAATTATTAATTAGTGTTGAAGAGCAAGTTAAAGCCAAAGTTGCTAGATTTATGAATAACTCCAGAGTTCCGTTCTTTACAACATCGATTTGAATAACACCGTAATTCGTCCATCGCTGTTACCACACAGATATATTTATTATTCAGCCGCGGCGCCCGCCCGCCCTACGATGACGTCGATCACATCTGATGTAAAATACCTGTGTAGTGAATGCTCCGGCCGGTATCGACTGATTGGTTCTAAAAATATAATCACGATATTGTTAGGTCATAATTGAAACTGAATGTCCGGTGAGGTCATAACTTTGCCGATGTAGGTGTGCTCGCAGTTTTTTTTTCCCACAAAGCAATTCGCTCATTTTACTTATTGTTGTTTGCGGCAGACAATCGACTATTGAAATGCGTATCGTCATTATTGGTGAACATTTTGCCTGTACAGCTTTTAGCTTCCGATAACGCACAAGGATGAAATTTAATGTTGTGGCACGATTGCGATGTTTTTGGATAACTTTGAGAATAATGCTCTATAGCAGCGGTTCTCACGTGAAATTTCACTGTGGCCGCATTATAAACTTCAGCTTTCATTTGAGCCGCACCAAATGAGATAAAAATAGTTTCCATATTTATTTTTTATTTAGTGCATTACACTGAATGATCTTTCACAATATACATTTTTGTAGGTAAAATCGACAAAATTAATAAAGCAATTATTGTTAATTCTTTATAATGACTTGATTCATGGTCAACGTATAACTTCGACCAAAATTTTTCAACAGTTTTATTATTAAAACGGTCCTTTAGTAAGTAGTCCTAAAATAATAATAATTTTACAAATTAAATTTTTTTTAAATACCAATATTTACTATAAACTATAAATATAAAATAGAACTGCATGTCTTATCAATATTGACTATAATTTCTTGAGGAATAATAATTGATTGTAAATATTTATTTTTAATTGGGTTACCGTTATATTACTACTTGATGGATAATGCTCGCGATGAGCGAAACAGGCCCCGATACTAAATATATTCAATTGTAGAGATAGTGCTAAAAATTATTTTGTTATTTGGAATGTAATTTTATTTTTTGTATAAAAAAAGTGTGATTTATTTAACGAGATACGATGTTATTTTTATTGTTATTTGCTTATATTTTCCATTACTTGTCCTGACTATATCGCCGATTCCACGCCAAAATGGTTTATATTCAGGAGAGCTCAAAGTGTAACAGTACATTTCAATATGTACATGGAAAAAAACGAAGTTTTTCATTCATATAGACACTATATTTGTTCACTCTTTGCTTCTGAATATTAGCGATTTGCCACTAACTCTCTTTTGGCTTGGCAGGGACGATATTATTTAAACATGTGGAATAAATACTGGTTTATTTTTTAGTTTCTTCGTCGTTAAGCGCCAGGCAGTCAAACATGAAAAGCTCGCTTTTACTAGTTATTATTAATAATATGTACGACACGTCACACAACTCAATAATAACTCTTTCAACCGGGATCGTGGAATCTTGAACTAAATATTTTATCGAACACCAGTTTGTAAATTACAATTCCACAGAGTTCTCACATTACAAGAAAGATTCATAAAATGTCCATTACTAAACCTAAACTTTCGCGTAATTATATTGTGCGGTCGTAAAAACTTCACTGCATTTTTTTATCGCACACCTCTACAAATATTTTTCAAGACAAACATGATTAAGACTATAAATATCATCTAAAGCGTTTCGGAAATTATGCGTCGTGGCTTAGTGAGGAATGAATGAACGAGCGAAATAATCTAGTAGAGCTATACATTTTTTTATTATGAATGTTTTCATAGTACATATATAAGAATACTATTCGTGATTTTAGTTAAATGTTATCTTAATGGCAATTGCTATGCGCGTACACTCATTCCTCGATTTACGCGGTTTCCCTTTTAACGCGGTCAGAAAAAGATTACATTTTTAAAAAAATGAAACATATTTTGCGGTACGCGTCACACAAATGCGTGTGTTGCATCAGATTACTGCCACTTTTAGGACCAGACGTCTGTAACCCCATCCATTGCGCGTTTATTACGCCCAGTGTTGTTGTGGAGTGCAAGTGTTTCGCCCAAGATTTTGCTGGTTTATGATATGACCGAATTCTGGAACATATCTTCTGTTTTTGTATGAACTCGATTTACGCGGTTTCGATTTACACGTTTTCTCTTAGATCGTATTTACCGCGTAAATCGAGGGATTAGTGTATCTGTATTTATCATCAAATAATTTTTTCGATAAATGAATTAATTTGATGCTAGCAACACCATATTTTTACGAAAACGTCTACTGATGACGTTTTTCCGTTTGACTTCCTGGCGGTAAATAATCAAATACCTATTTTTAGCAATATAATGTCTTTCGACCAAGAATCGAAAGTAAACACCACCTAAGTGATTACTCCCGTTTCTTTTGCCGTTTATGTAGCGAAATCTTGCCCATTGTCGTCCGCAAACTGCGAAGAATAGGATCTAATTACCATGAACGGTCGTGTAAATCGCCGAGTGGCGCGCGTGATTATACGTTGGAATCTAGCGCAGCCTGATTTCGCGGGGAACGTTCAAATCTTCGGTACGTCGCTATTGTTTTTGACGACACCCAACCGTGACAAGGTCGTCGCTCGAAACTGTCGAACATTGCACATCACTCCATTAACCTGTATTTTTGGAGATGGTGGCTCATTAGTCAGTTGTCAGTTTCATTTTTTTTAGTATCTTTGTTCGTTGAATTGTCATTTCCATAGTAGAAAGTCATATAAGAATAGTATCAAGTTTGTCCAATTTGTTTTAGTTGCCGAACATTTCTTTTTCCTAGAGAATAAGGATGTAAAGCTAGAAATAAAAAAAATATTGTGATAATACTAAAAATTATTTATATCAATATAATGTTTTTACACCAAAAAGAACTAGTTCTGATGACGGCATTACGAAATAGCTATCAACTATATACCTCATAAATTTTGTACAAAAATACATTGCTACTTTTTCACCGTGTCTTCCCTTATCAAATAATTAATTACCTCTTGGCTGGTACTTGTTAAACGGCCTTATAGAATGAAAGGTTTTGTTTAAGCATATGATATATGCATTATAATTGTAGTTTAGCAATATTTTAATTCCGACATGTAGAGTTTGTGGGTTATAGCTCTACGCGGTTGGATTCCTAGATTGCTTTCATACTTAATATGAATTTGTTTTTTAATCATGTTAATTTTAATCAATGAAATCATGATAACCAGGCCTAGATACTAGCGCTGATCTGGTTTCACGATTGAAATGATGATTAACCGCTACAACTCGAGCCTGACTCGACATCGCATATCTTACGCCAACTCCTATATCGAGTCTGACTCGACATTTGACGGCACATTTTAAAAATGAAATTATTATTTACAACCTTTTTTTTCTTTCAAAAACCATTTAATGATGTTGTACGGGGTCTATTTTGTCCGATTACAACATTAGATATAATAAAACATTAATATTATAATGGCAATAAAGCAATCAAAGCGGCAATGTCTAAGTGCGAATGCTGACCGTAAACAAACAATCTTTACACGTGCAGCTGTTCCCATTATCCTAGATCCATAAAGGATACCCAGTCTGCAGTTGTACCGCATCTGTGTTTCCGAAAATATATACTAGTAGTTACACTGATAAATTACAAAATAATAAGTATTTTGAGCTATGTTTTGTATTATGTAAGTCAGATGTAATAAAAAAAAACATACGTAAAAGCAATATTGTGTGATGTCAGAATGACGAGTAGCCGGTCTCGTAATATTTTCGATTGAACTATTTCATTTTGTTTCTTTGCTTTACATTATTAATTCTATAATAATAAAGATGCCACGAATTACAAAAAGAATTGCCACAACCAATAATGAGTTTGAAAGTAGTGAAGATGAATATATGTCTCAAGTTGAAAATGAAATCGACGTATTGGAAGACTATGCTAATACTGCAATTTCTGAGCTATAACTTTTACTCTCTCTTGAGGAAGAAATTTTTCCCCTTAGTTATGAGTTAAGAGTTAGCCTGTTAGTAACTATGAGTACAAGGACAGAAAAAGTCACTAACAGGCTATCTCAAAGCAAAATGGAGCATTTATACCGCAGAAAAATTTATATGCTGATGAGTCAAGAGTATCTTTCAAAGGGAAAATAAACTTTCTCATTTTAACCTGAAAAAAAACCAGCAATATGGGGTCTTCGAATTTATGTTTTAGCTGATTCCCGTAGCAGTAACATGTACTCATTTGTACCATATTATGGTAAAATCACCACGGAAGGGCTAATATAATAAGACCAGAACTGTATTTTACTGGCCGGATTGTGATTCATTTCTACAAAAAATTGCAAGATTCAATTCCGGATGCCACAGGATATAATATATTTACAATCAGATTAAATGTTACCTGAGCGGTACAATAATGACCAATCGTAAATGATTACCGGAACAAACTATGAAACCAAAATTGGCTGTTGGACAAAAAACTGCATACAGGAAAGGAAATACATTAGTATTAGCGTGGCGTGACAAAAGGGTTGTTACTATTTATTGATTGAATTGGCATTCACTTGGTAGAACTCCATTATAACACGGTGAAAAAATAGCAATGTATTTTAGTTCTACAAAATTATTTTTAACAAATATAGTTGATAGCTATTTCGGCTCACGCCATCGTCAGAACTATGTTACTATGTTCAGCACAAAGCATACTTCTGCTTCTAAGTCAGCAAGGAGACGACCAAGAACCATTCTTCAAAGTGTAAGTGAGGATGACATAGATAAACCAAGTTTTATTCTTGATTACAATATCAATATGGACTTGATGTCGCTGACCAATATGCGACATCGTATTGCTTCATGGACGGTGTTGATGTCGCTGACCAATATGCGACATCGTATTGCTTCATGCGAAAGACGTTGAAATGGTAGAGAAAACTATTTTTCTGTGGCTTAGAAACCTCAATAGTTAACTCTACGTAGTAATAAAAAGGTTGACGACCACTGCTCTAAATGGAAATCCATGAGAATTTATCGATATTATCTGCTTTAACGAATTTTTCGAAGACTTTCAAGCGGATAATATCGAAATAAAATTTTGAAAAAAAATTTTTTACATCGCCCTATATAACAGCTTCGACACCCCAGGGCGCCGCGGCGTACAGTTTGGGAAACTCTGGTATAGTATTTTTCAAGGATAACATAATACAGAAGGGTTCCAGGAGGAAAAAAGACACCACAGACTTTTGTGAAACTTGTGAGAGGAAACCAAACCTTCACCCAGAGGAATATTTTAAAAAATATCACACTTTCAAATGTTTTAAATAGTACATATTATTTTTAAAATACCATATTTTGAAATGATTTTTTTTATTTGATAGATTAAAACTTTGCAACCATGAAATAATTATAAAATATGTTATTAATTAATTATAGCGTGTTTAGCGTCCAATTGATTCAATGACGGTCGAATATTACGAAAATCTTAAAATCAATTGAGGAGTTGCTACAACGCTTTTTTGCAAAGGGTTAAGTGTTTTTTTAAAATTTTTATCATACAAGAAAAAAGATTATTTTAATGAGGTTGCGACACTTTTTTGTTTTTCGAAGTAAACTAATTCTTGTGATATTCCAATTTTGAATAGCCTATGGAAATTGTATGCAAATAAAAATTTGAAAAAAACGAGTGTGGATTTTTCCCACGGCTTTTTCACTGTGCCCATTGTGATGATTGAAAATGTACTCTGTTCTTAAATTGACCTTGTCAACACGATTGACCGAATTGACAATACCAGATGAACAATGAATCCATAATTATCTACCTGTACCATCAGGCCACTACTTAATTGTGGCCTTTTCGAGCCTCTGGCGACCTTACATATACTTTCATGTTATAAAATATTTAGATCTCGGAGATATGAATTATAAATATGGCAATCAAATGATGCTTCTATCAAAAATAGCAAAAAAAAACTATTTTCACAATATATTGTGGAAATAATCATAATAGACATATGACATGCAATAAATGTTTTTGTTGTTTAAAATCGCAGTAATTCTTTTATCTGTTAAATGCTGAATACAGCCAGTCGTTTTTTACGCGAAACATTGGTTCCAGAAAAAGGCGCGTAAAAAAAATCGCGTAAAAAAATGATTTCATGCAATTTCATTATATTTCTTTTCATACCCTAAAACATAAATTCGCATAATATCCGATACACTTGTCAACATTTGGCAATTGTATGTGTATTTAAAAAAAATGAAATGCTTTAAAAAATTAAGTTTTAAAAACAAACATAATTTTTTATTAAAAAAAATAATGAGACGTACATGCCTTCATATATAAATGTCTTCTTTAAAACAAAGTTGGGGAAAAATTGCGTAAAAACGAGTGAAGCGAGTAAAAAATGTAGCGGTGCCGTCCAAAAAAATCGCGTATAATCGAATTCGCGTAAAAAATTTCGCTTAAAAAAAAGGACTGGGTGTATAGTCCTGATTTCAATGAGACCATAAAAGACTCATAAAAATTAGCAAATAATTTTTTACTGCTCTTCACAGATGTCCCCAACCCAAAGGCCCAACATACCAAACTTTTTGAATAAAGTTTTATCTGCTCCTTTGTAATGGAAACTGCGACGTGAAATTACAATTTACAGCCTGAAACGAAATCCCTAAGACAACCTTTTGTCTCATTGCTTTTATAACTTTTGTTTTATCGTAATGACCTCATATTTCATAGTAATATAACAAACTGAAAGTCAGGCTATGTCACACCGTCACAGACGCACGCCAGTATAATTACCCTTAATAATGACACATGGACGCCTATCTGTGTAAGTATATGTTTTGAAAGCTTTTGAGGCTCGGTCGCGGCTCATTTCCTGAAGGGCGCTCCCTGAAAAACATCCCCTTCCCCTGAACCCCTTCGCCTCGCCGAAGCCGCACCCTCCGCAGTTTTAGGCATTGCCAACCCGTTGGGTCACTTATTCGCTATATTAATTTGTTTATATAGCTATATACCTTTATGTGAACTCACCTAGATTCGCAAGTACGTATTACCGTTATGTTTTAAAAGCTCTAATACGTGCGGTATACGGTATACACGTATATTTGACATTTCTTGAAAGCAGCTATTGTCATCAAAAGGTTTACCGTTTATGTTTTTCTTTAGACATTAATTTAGACATTAGTTATGCTTCTTTTTCTTGAGAAATCAAACTGTTTAGAAATTCAAAAATATAAAAAATTTACGGTTTCTTCATTTATTTGCTACTCGAAATAATTGTATATCCAATTAATATTTGATAAATTTATCTGAAGCACTTATATAAAACAAATAATTCTGCATTCGATATGCGCGTGTAAAAATGTGCTATCTTGAAATCGCATTATCTCTCCCAAATCGTTTTATCGCTTTCGCAAACTCGACAGATAAAATTATCCGTTTATATTTTTAGTGCGTTGTTCTGCAAATATGTTACTGTGAACTGTATAGAAAATTACTCCCGCAATGACATGCTGTTTTACCCAATGGTCAAGTAATTAAATAACTTGATTTGAAATCAATACAATTAATTCTTTACATTGGGGGTTACTAACTAACACTGAGCATTTTTTTTTCAAAGACGTCTTCTCCCAATGTGAAGCGTATGGATTCCTGGTGACGCCTCTGAAGAAAAGCTTGCAGTTTTTCAGTCGTTCGACCACTCTTTGGGATGGTTATGAAAGAGGAATGTAGCTAGAAGCGGTCATATAATACAAATAGATAAATCGTTCGAATAGTCAGTTCTATGAATTTTTCCGTTTGTGGAATTGAACAAGTGTCCGAATTAAGCAACAAGCGGCTTAAGTTATAATAATTTTATATGCTTAACTTTTGTATGTATACTTCACGCCTTGTTTTCAGGTTTTTGAATAGAGAAGTCTATCAGAAAGAACAAATTCCCCCCTAAACAAAAAACGTGTTGGTAATTATTTTTTTGCTGTCCCGAGTTTGAGAAGCACGGGTGTAACCGACGCGCAAATAGACATCTAATGAAGTTAATCTCACTTTTCTAGAACCATTTGGGCGTCAAAAGCTAAACATATCAATATTGGATTAGTGTTAATCAACTTATTTAAATTTAAGTCCATGCCATCCAATACAAAGCGATATATATACATGAAACTTTCCTTATTGGGATTAGAACTCGCGAGAATTTTTATCGAAGAAAACGATGTTTTTTTTAATTCCCCACAGTTATTAACGTTCTACCCACCACCACTCGGTACGGCTACGTATTTCTTACACCATGTATTCCACGGTGTAACAACGTTATGCGTGTTTTATTTTTTACAGGTATTTCCAACGAGAAACTCCTAAATATTTAGCTGTACGCACTCTAGTACCACATTAAAAAAAAAAAAAAAACAACAACAATTCACCGCTGAATGAATAACGACTTTGAGAAAGAAAACATGCAAAAATGTTCACAATTAATTGACCAGCGTTTCACGCGTTTTTAAAATATTAATTGCTGCATAATATGCGATGCGAGTATGGCATTCGTCAATTTGATACGGTGACGAATGATGCCAGTCGTCCTCGAATGAAGGTATGCTAATTTCTATTATTATGACGTGTTCTTGTTGCTAATAATCAACATGGGAGAAAATTACGATTTGCGATTACCATATTGTTTTTTTTGTATGATCATTTCAATGCTGCATTTTTAAAAACTGCACCGTTGAATTGGATGGCGCTGTGACGAGTTTTGGGTCACCAGCGAGTAGCAAAGAGACTATCACAGTGAAAGTCCTGAGATACCTGCTTTCCTACTTCCTGATAATTCGCTCAAATAATTTTAAATTCACCCGCTTAGTCAAGCAATACAGGTCACTGAAATAAACAGGTCTTGGTTTCAGTTATTGCGATTCGTTCTATATTTAGTGAGAACATTAATATATATATTAATGTAATATTTCCTCACTAAGAATTGACAGTTGATACTTTAAAACCATATCCAGGATATTGACAAAAACGATTTTTTTTTCATTATAAATTCAGTTCTATTCCGTTCTATGAAGAGTATCGACTCCTAGATAATCATGACACCGCGAGTTGCTTATTTTTGAAGTATAGTCGCTAAACCCTTATTTATTTTTCTGCGAGGTATGTGTTGAAGATTGTGACCACATTAGGATCGCATATTAGTTTAATCAAATTAAAACATTGAACAATTCTTGTTTTTTTTTTTTACTTCCATTAGTACATAGGCTCCCAACCTTTTTTGTGTGGCGACCCCTTTTCACAAAATACATGTGACCCGCGACCCCCCATGCAATCCAAAAGCATACAAAAAAATATAATTATTTGATTGACCGTATAAGTTGGCGACCCCCCTAAAAACCCTTCGCGAACCCCAGGTTCGGAACCTATGTATTAGTACATCTTTAAACAATCTAAGAATGAGAGTACTCGACCACGTTATCTGTATTTATTGTAAGAGGTTGAATGAAAAAATTATATTTATTTAATAAAAAATTAATGTCATTGAGATAACGTACAAATATTATATTTATGAAACTTTTTTTATTTATAATTTCTGTTTTAAAAATTACACTTGGATATTTTACATACAACTTAATATTATTGAGTAATTCAAAAAAAAATGTGTCCCACGCCGAGTCTATGTTTCCTTCGCGGAGATGCTTCCTTAGTATTTTTTGTATTGTTCTATCTGCGCTTGATTGTGTACATACATAATTTTAATTTATCGTAATTACACTATATTGTTTTATTTTTAGATATATTTTTCCCACGTCAACCTGTTATGTGTATACAGCGGGCATTTTACGGGCGCCTTCCACAACTCGTTATTGATTTAAAAAATATACCAAGTTCCATTATATGACTTCAAAAATGTTAGAATTAAATTTATTGCGGTCGTAAGCCGTCTTCTGCATATAGCCACACCATGAATTTCAGCAACATTAATGTTTTGAAGTAATGAAAACCGGCTGAGCCCAAAGACGTTATTGGATTAGTGTTAATTAACGGCGTCATTGTAACTCTGATGAGCCGTAGTGACTCATTGCTGTGAGAAGCACCTACACCGACGAGCTCGGTCCTCACGAATGGCCAATGGCCCCAGTTGCATTAGTAAAGAGGATGGTTTAATTTACTGCATCTATTGTCGAACATGTTTTTGTCAATTTTATTCTGACGTGTATTGCAGTTGAAGATGCTGTGATTAATTTATTTTAACAGTTTAATTTTCTTTACGACCGATGTTTAACAAAATAGGATTTATACACTTGAATAATTTGACCCGTCATAAAAAGTTTTTTTTTTAATAAACATTTATCGTCTCTCTCATGAGTGTGATATTATTAAAAAAACAATGCAAAAGTGAACTAGCCTACGTGTACACGAGCGTCGTCATAATGCCAGTTGACAAAGTTTCCGCCAATGACTCACCTGTGCTCTGTTGAGTCGTCTCGCTGAGGCGGTTTGTGTTAATTTTGGCTTCGAATTTCGCATTGTCAATTATTGTGATTTACAACTAAAATGCCACCCGCGAAGGACATTAATTCTTCACACGGTGAAAAAATAGCAATGTATTTTAGTTCAACATTTTTTTATAAGAAATAGTTGATAGCTATTTCGGCTCACCCCATAATCAGAACATCATAACAATAGGTTATAATGGAGTTCTACCAAGTAAATGCCAATTCAATCAATCAATTCTTCACCCCTATTCCTTATTAAATTTAATCCGTTTTAACAATTTACTGATATTTGTGTTTGTTCGTAGTAGGTCTCTGATAAAAATTATGTATTTATATATTATACCTAAAAAATTATATAAGAATAAATGAAATAAACTTCTATTCTCTCTATTTATAAACGAAGAATTTCGGTTTCCAATGTATAAGTATAAAACCCTTGGCTGTACTGTTTTTTTTTTTTAGTATATTTTATATAATAAACTGCCGATCCGGTAATGTGTAGTCTGATAAACGTAGGGCTGCACCTTGTTGTGAACTGGCATAGCCCCCGTGCCAAATTTTATAACACTGCGACGCCCCCCCCCCCCGCCAAGTATTTTTTCAATTTCATTTCGATGACTCAATATTATATTTGTTACGTTTAAGGTCGTTAGCTATTTTTTTTGTATTGCCATATTTCCTTGTTGTTTGTTGTCAAGGCTTTGAAAGTATGAATGAACTACGACTGAGCTTGACTTTTTCGTATTTGAGAGACATTTAGTTTTTTTTAACTTTAATAAAATATTACCTTGATTGGATTTTATTATATTATAATAGGCCGCTCACAATATGAGCACTTTGCATGTTTCAAATAACAAAAGTACTGTGATTGGAAGAGTTTCGTTTATGAAAAATGTTTCTCATTTAGTCAACCATTCTACTCGTGGTTGTAAAAATAATTGCCACAGACAAATATATTTTTTCAATTGATTCGGAAGTCAACTCTGAAAGAAAATATATCCCAAACCACTTAAAAACCACTTTTATTTTCCAGTATGCGGTAGTGCCACCTGCCAATATTTTCACACACACTCTGTCGCGCACTGTGCTCAGTCGCGGTGTTATAGTGTGCTGCGATACAGACCAAATAAATCAAAAAAAATATGTCGTCACCATATTGACACGAGTTGGTAGACAGTAAATAGACAATTTTAAGTAATTGGCGGATAAAAAAAAAATTGTTGAAATAAAGTCCTACAAGATTTGAAATTTTATAGCGCCTTTATCTGCTTTAATTATATTGATATGGTAATAACAACCGTTAAATCATTGCGCTAAAGACAGTATGTTAATACCTTTGACAGTCCCGAATATTTGAAGATACTCGACGAAATGAGTAAACTGTCGCTTGTCATATGACAAAACCTGTTCAGTTGCACTTATTCAAATATGGAAATTGCATTTATATTTTTTTCTCACAATGGCAAATTTACTTGAAAGGAAAATTCCCCTTGTGCGAAAATAACAGGCCACGTTAGCGAGTCGGTATGCCAAAGTTATTTTCGGACATGGTTGATATTATTTATATTGCGGTCGATTATTTACACTAGTTGTATGACGCGGATTTTGTATACGGCCGCTAAGTTTTAGGAATATTGATTTGAGTACATGTTTAAATGTCTTTTGAGAATAAAATCTTTAACCTTGCAATTGTTAGATGTGACAAAAAACATGTCCATGGTCATTGATAAACTGTTATTTGATTACGTATGTATATGAGTTATTGTAGATCAAACGTGGATATCGCTATATGCGAAGAAAGTATACCTTTTTACATTTACATTAAAATACTTTTTGAATAACTCATGGTTTGAGACGTTCTTGACAGCGGACTTTGAATTAGCGCATGAAAATTTATTTTAGCAATTCTTTCTCAAGAAAAAAAATACTTATTTAGTTACTTGAAAAAAAAATGACTTCTGGATATATATTAGGTCGTAACTCAATAGTTACAAAACGAAAAGTTAAGTTTATTAGTAGCTGCGAGGATTTAATAAAAATATTAAACTGAATTTAAGTCTGAAGCTGTGCTAACTATTTATACATCAGTATCATTTAGCAATCGTTTGCTTTTATATATTTTGAATACAAATTTCAGGTGTAATAAGATTCTTATTTTCTTATATGCGTAATAAAATTCATAAAATTATTATGTTGCGTCACACAGTTTGCGGACGATTTTAAAGTCAAACATGTTTTTAAAATTAAATTTCAGTAAGTAAGAAGTGGGAGTCTGTAACCCCTAGAGAGCGTGTCCCCAGGTGGCGGATAGGGGAACACTCTTCAGGTATTGAAGGGTAGGAGAGAAATTAAGTATCTCCCGCGGACCAACAGATCTGGCCCTCCAGGTTGGGGGTTGGGCAAAGGGCTAACCACCCTCTCCCATAAAAACACAAACTTGTTACGAACACCGTACAACGCCTCGGACACAGGATAACCAAACCTCGACGACCCGGAACGAAAAATGGACTACGAATCGGATTTTGGAACGTGCTCAGTCTCTATCGAGCAGGAGCATCTCAAAACCTTGTGGACGAACTGTCAAAATATAAAGTTCAAATCACCGCCATCCAGGAAATCCGTTGGCCGGATAGCGGAGAAATGACAGTTGGACAACATGTTATCTACTACAGCGGAAACACAGATGGAAAACATGTATTCGGGACAGGTTGTGTTGTTGCTAAGGAAGTAGCTGATGCTATACTTTCCTTTGAACCCGTAAGCGAGCGCATATGTGTTCTCAGAATCAAAGGAAGATGGTTTAATATATCACTTGTGAATGTACATGCCCCGACAGAGGCCTCAGATGAGGCCGAAAAGGACGATTTTTACGATCTCCTTGAGGCAACCTTTGATAGACTGCCGGGACATGATATCAAATGTGTGCTGGGAGACTTCAACGCGAAAGTAGGAAAGGAAGCTGTGTTCAGACCCTTTATTGGAAAAGAGAGCTTACATGAACATACCAATGAAAATGGTAAAAAGATGGCTTTCTTCTGCAGCGCCAAAAACTTGATCGCTAGAAGTACCACTTTTCCTCATAAAAACATTCACAAAGTGACTTGGAACTCAAGGGATGGAAAGACATTCAACCAGATTGACCATTTTCTAATTGATAGAAGACACCAGCAAGCTATCGAAGATATTCGAAGCTACAGAGGCGCTGACTGTGATACGGACCACAATTTATCGATAGCAACCTTTAGGGAAAAACTCAAAAAGACAGTCCGCAAAAACGCGAAGACGAGAGTGAAGTACCATTTAGAAAAGCTAAAAACTCCAGAAGGAAGAGAAAACTACAGAAGTGAATTGAAGAGTCAAATTCAAAATATGGTAGAACCCACCGAAGGAGAAGCTTTTAATATCGATGAGAGGTGGAAATCATTAAAGGAAGGTATAGTCAAAGCTGCGGAAGCCTCGATAGGATTGGCACCCAAGAATGTTAAGTGCCCATGGTACGACGATACCTGCCGAAAAATGGTGGAGGAAAGAAGAGTAGAACGTGCGATCTATCTGCAAAACACTCAAAGCGAAGAAGCACAGAAAAGATATAACGAGACATGCAAAAAGGTCCGAAAGCATCTGAGAAAGTGCAAACGAAGTTTCATCAAAAGTAATTTTGAGCAGATGGAAGAAGAAGCAAAACGGAATAAACCCGGTCATTCTTCTCTAAAGTGAACATCGAAAAGAGAGGCTTTCAGCCTTGCACGCTACAAATCAAAGACCTACAAGGTCAGATAGTGGCAAACAAAGAGCAAGTGCTTAACATATGGAAGTCCCACTTTGAAAGTTTACTTCAACGCTCTGCACCAGATGAACCTTTGGAATCGCCAGACATCGCTACAGCAGAACCTCTAATACCACCACCAAGTAAGTCAGAGTTAATGGGAGCACTTAGTTATTTAAAGAATAACAAAGCGGCCGGCAATGATAATATTCCATCAGAGCTACTCAAGTATGGAGGAGAAACCCTTCTTAACGCCATGCTTGAATTACTGCAAGAAATATGGGAAGAAGAAAAGATCCCCGAAGAGTGGAAAGAGTCACTGGTTTGTCCTATTTTCAAGAAAGGAGACAAACTCAACTGTGCAAACTACCGTGGCATCTCTCTTCTTCCTACTGCATACAAAGTTCTGTCAAATATTATTCTCGAAAAAGTTCTGCCGTATGCTGAAAACATTCTCGGTGACTACCAATGCGGCTTTAGAAGAAACCGCAGCACCACTGATCAGATCTTTACACTGCGCCAAATATTTGAAAAGAAATGGGAATACGCCCAAGATGTTCACTGTCTCTTTGTGGATTTTAAAACTGCATATGACTCTATAGATAGAGAAGCTCTCTGGAATATATTGAAGGAATTCCAAATACCATCAAAACTTATAAATATAATAAAAGTATGTATGGATGGATCCAAGAGCAGAATTCATATGCAGGGTAGTCTATCAGAATCTTTTGAGGTGACAGCAGGACTAAAACAAGGAGACTCCTTATCACCTATGCTATTCAACCTAGCTTTAGAGAAAGCCGTAAGAGAGGCAATGAAAGCAGAAGGCGGAGTTACAATGAATGGGTCCCACAAAATATTGGGCTACGCGGATGATCTAGTGGTGCTCGGAGAATCTGAAGACGAAATAAAAGACATTTTCACTCCTTTGGAGGACACAGCAAAAAGGTTAAACCTACGAGTAAATGTGGGAAAGACTGAGTATTTGAAAATGACAAGAGGCAACGAACCCTCTGGAGACATTGTAATAAGAAACTCCTCGTTCGAGAGAACCTCTCTTTTCAAGTACTTGGGCTCTAATATTTCCTCTAGGAATGAGATGACTTTGGAGCTTGCTGACCGACTGAGAAGTGGAAATGCAGCGTACTTCGCGCTAAATAGTCTGTTTAGGTCCAAAATGCTGTCCATCAAAACCAAGTGCCGGGTGTACAACGTGATCATTAAACCGATAGTCATGTATGGATGTGAAACCTGGGGTTTAACAGAAAACAAGAAAAGGCCCTCCAAGTATTTGAAAACAGAATCCTCCGGAGAATACTTGGACCCGTTAATGAAAACCACCAGTGGCGCATTCGTACGAACGCTGAGCTCTTCGACCGATACAAACCAAGAATCATTAATGTCTTGAGATCGAGAAGGCTCAGATGGGCGGGTCACGTTGTACGATCTGAGAAGTCTAGAGCTCTCCATAAGACTTATGAAGGAACACCAGCTGGCACCTGACCTCTCGGTCGCCCTCGACGGAGATGGGCGGATAACATTCAAAAGGATGTTGAGAGGCTGGGGATAGTCAACTGGAGAGAAAGAGCGCTCGACAGAGATGCCTGGAGAGAGGTTGTGCAGTCGGCCATGGACCTGAACGGCCCCTAGCGCCATTTTATAATAATAATAATAAGTAAGAAGTAAATTTCACATGTAATTCGTATACACCAGTGGTCGGCAAAGTGCGGCTCCGGAGCCGCACGTGGCCCTTTGGCTCCTTAAGTGCGGTTCTGGCACAAATATCCACGGAAGGCGCAATAATGTTTTCATTAAAAAAAAAACTTGGTAAAAAACTACGTCTTATTTTGATATATTAAAATTCTTGTATAAATCGAGAACATGTATAATTTTTTCTTTAAGTTAAAGGATAGATAGGTAATTAAAATTTTATATTGTTGTAAAAATACGTAACGAACATCGAGCTTAATTTTATTAGTTTTCGTAAATGTAAACACCAACCATGTAGCTTCAAAGCTTCCGGCTGAAATTGTTCGTATGTTTTCGGCATACTCCGGTGTCATGCAATGGCACTTATTAAAAAGTTGTTGTATTTTTCAATCTATTGTAGCTGCACATCTTACAGGTATTTTTATACGATTTTATTACACTTGCTATGTATGTTTGCGGCTCCGGTACAAAATTTGTAATTGATATAATATTTTTATAGACACATAGTGTATACTATACACTATTAAAATAAGCTTATATTTGTATATCTTCCTTTGGTATCCACTTAAATAAACCAACAATTTTTTACATGGGCCACAACATAAATATAACGTTAAAAAAAGAAAACCCTGAAAATAAATATATATGTATATGTAAATTTTTTTTTTTCAATAATTACGAGATTTTGATTTTGAGACAATGTTTATTGTGCATACGTAGAGAAATGCTTGGTGAGCCGTAGGTTCCGTATGGCTGGTTTATGGTGATTAAATGAATACTCGAGTACGCGGGTACTGTAAACTAACTATCTTTAGCTTTTTACTTGCATATTAAATTGTAACGTTTGCTATACACGGGTAAGACAAATTTGCTTAAATTATACGCTAGCTGAAATAACATATTTCGGTGTTATCGTCAGGGAATTGAAAGATGATTTGGTTTGGGACCCTTTGGCTCATAAGGATACTCAATTTAAATTTTTAATTGATACAACACGTGTGTGGGACGAATAACGCCTAACAATATTACCTTCCTAGTACTTGGCATTCTTTCTACAATGATACGTACTCTGCGGAAGCGGACCGCTAGAAATTGTGAATTGACGTTTTATTTTAGATTCGAGATCGAAAAATCTTCTTGGAGAAATTTTGTGAATTAAGAAGATTAATGAAAAAGTAGAGAATTTCATTAAATATTTTTTAAACGAATGTTACTTTTGCATTTGGTAGTATACTCTTATTGGTGAGAATAATATTAAAACGTCTAAAAAATTGTATTATTCATATTTGTGAAGCCCTCTAAAATTAAGAATTGAGTAAAAGATGTGGATGTAAATTTTTGATCATTTTGTATTTATTTCTCCTATTTGGGTTTACAATTTTGGATGAACATAAAATTATCTCACGATAGCAATTCGTAAATAAATTGTGTTTATTGTATGTTTCACCGCCTTCTTTTACGAGGGATTTTAACACAGCTGTATAAATCGACTGATAACGGTAACATATTGTAAGATGCAGTTTATTTCTGTTGGTCGATTCATTGCATTCCGTGCCGATTGTTGTATAAACACAGCGGCTTGCACAATTGGCTCGTTAATTGCCCACTTGCTCATCGTCTGCGATTCTGCGCTTCCGAGTTTGATTGGACCCACTGCTGCTTATTGCATGTCTCACGTTTTATTTGCAGTATTAAATAATCGATTTTTATCTCTCTCTCTCTTGGCCGCTGTTATTTGCCTGGCGATTAATGTCTAAAACGTTTCAACGATTAATTGATGATGCCAGGGCCATCATAAGGAACTCAGCCGCCTGCTAAATATTTGATAATCATATAATTTATCATACTCAATCACGTAAAAACCCAACCCCAAGAGAAATGCATGCAACATATTTCGTTTTGATAGCTTATGTCGTCACATTGTACATATCGTTTAGAATAAACATTATAATGGTTGGTCAATTTTAATATATACAGTGTAAAAATAATTTTCTGTAGAACAATGGTTTAGAGTGCATGTAGTAACAAGTCCTAAAATAAATTAAAAAAACATCGTAAGAAAGTATAGTGCCAAATTTGATTGACAATTTAAAAATATTGCATCAACATAGATTTAATTTGCGATATGGACTGAGGTTGCTTGATGTAATTTCAATATGAAATTTGAATTATTGAAATGTTGTATATAATATTTCCCCACGTTTTATCACGCACGATAATTTTGTTTGCATATAACCGATGCAAACCGTTTCATGTGTATATCGGTTCCATTGCATCCGTGTGATCGGATGCCTAAAGATGACGAAACACGAAACCGGATCTTAAATGACAATAAACGTGGAAACGTACAAAGTTTCAATAATTACAATTTTAAATTAGATTTGTTGTATAACAACGCTTTTTTAAAATTGAACTCTGTTATTAGAGTAAAGCGCGCATAGCCATAAATTTATCAATCGGGGTTCGTTTAGAAGAAATATGATAAATTTGTGTCTAAAATTATGTTTAATATTCCCACTATTATAATCATTGGTATATTTAATTACGTGCAATAAATGAATATTTTCAAATAGCGATGCCTAATATCATCGGTTACATGATAGTATGTGAAACAAATATCTATATTTATGTAAAATTCGGACGATAATATTTTTTTTATCTTGCTCACTTATTCTTAGTAACCTTGTAGTGTAGTGAGAACGAGTTCGTTGATCATAAATTTGGGAAAGATCTGCCGCTAATCTAAAATTCGATGATGGCGACGATTTTTCCTTGGATGCGACAAACGGAATCAGCTGTGGCCTTTGGACGAATGCGATTCTCAAGGTCGTCGCGTCAATCTGGACCTACAAATTTTAATACGCTTGCATAAAATTGCAGACGAAAATAGAACGTGAATAAACCCAATAATAAAGGAAGGACTCACCGCGATAATAGAAAATTCTTCCATCTTAAAAGTTAATTATGTTATTCGATTTTTGAGATATAAGAAAGTAATTTATTCAAACGGTTTTTTTAACGTAACGATACAAGGAACTGACTACATATTATAAACTCTCAATTATCTGATCTTGTTATAAGAATAAATTATTGTTTTTTTTTTTACAGTCGACAGCATGCGATCGAGATTTTAACGTATTCATTATTTGGTCTGCGTTTCAGTTGAAAGGTTCCTTTTATGACAGAATTTTTGATGATAATGTTAAAAAAATCCTAGGAGTTGTTACACTATTCAATGACAAATCAACACTGACACGGCAATTAATTTATTTTTTCATTATTATAATTGATGCAAAAAAATATTTTGATTTTATTTTGTAACTGTTGAGTTTTCCATATTAGCGTTGTTGCCATGGCAATCTTGCCGTCGTGTGGATTTTGTGCAGACCATCGTAGCTGGCCAATTGAAATGGCGTAACCTTGAGCATTTCTTATTTCAGTGACGTTGAACCTTTTGTCCGTATGCAAGTCAAATATTAAGATAACAATATTAAAATGTTACACAACATCCTGAAATAATCTTGCTATCATTCTTGCTGCGGTGGTCGTTAATTGAAATCTGCATAGATGACACTTGCAACAAGAAAGGAATATGTCAATGAGTTTTTTTTTTTTCAAAAAATAAAGCATAACAGAACAGTGGTAAAAGGGGATCGATTATTATTCGTAGACGTTTTCTGGGTTACCGTTTATTTGTGTCAATATTATTTATTAGTTTTACAGAGTATAGGAGTGTTGTGACTTTCGTTGTAACCTGTGACCGAATGAAAACACGAAGAGTGACTATTTTTATACGACTTTGGACCGCAGTGACATTCGCGTGTTGCCGAGTGACCAACGCGGTTACTTGACACTTATGCGATTAGTGGATGCCAACCATTTTTCTTTTCATCTGTATATTTTTCAAGACACCAAAATGATTTGAGTCCTCCACCACTTGTCATTCCATTTTTACGGTACACGATAGAAGGTTTTTTTAGATGGGCACGTTTGCTTATCCGTTATTTAATATGGCCTTATTCAAGAAATTTTATTTTTTAGGTGTTAACTGACACTTTTTGTTGGAGAGGCATTGTATTTTAAATAATTTTAAACACATTTTTTATTACTGTTTCCACAATATATTTTCTGATCAGTTGAGAATGCTTGCGATGAGTGAAACCGGTCTTGATTATAAAATATGTTGTGGAAATTTTACTAAAAATGTAATTTTTATTAAAAAAAAAGAAATTTTAACATTATACAACTAAGAACGTATAAAATACTGTATTTTATGAATGAAAGAAAGCATTGGAGTGACAGACGACCGTAAATTCTCTTCTCTAGCATTGAGGAAAAAGTGATGTTCAGTTACCACTCAAGAAGTGGATGTAACATTTATGCTTTGATTCGTTGTCCATATTTGTCTTAGGTACAGATCTTCATTAGACTGTTCTATGCTCTATTATTGCAAGGTCTTATTATTTACATTTTGTGTCCGGTATATTAAATTCGTAAAAGCTTATAGAAGAAATATGCGTTTTTATAGGCGAGTAAAAAAATGTGTGTGACTATCAGTCGTAGCAGCAAATTGCCAATGCGTCCGATTTTTTATTTTATTTTTCAATCACTCGAAATAAACTTAAATACAAATCCAAAAAAATCTAAAACAACCATGCTATTAGATATCTGCATTCAAACGCCAAATTGGAATGTTTTAAAACGAGGCCACCGACCCAAGGGAACGGTGGATTTGTTTATAGATGCATACATACGTTCAATCGAATATGACCTTTACAATAGTAAATCGGCATTTTGCGAAGATTGAGGATTCTGAAGTTGTTACGATAACATAAATTATTCATCTGTAATTTCATTATATTTCTTGCGTATGTCATAGGTTAACTATCACTACATTTCAGCGTGTGCGAATTAATTTCGAAAAAAATAGAAAAACAGCACGAATTACTCCCATCTTTGTTAAATTATATAAAAACGTTTGGTGTAAGTGTTTGTATTTTACAGGGGTTGACATTTCACCTACTTTACTTAAAATGCGGTCTATATTTTCTACTAAGTGGATACGTAGATTTTTATTTATGATCAAATTCACAGGTGCTAATCTTGTTATTTGTCGTGTATTTTCACATGTTTTGTCACTCACATATTGTAAATTAAATACCGGTATTGCAAAATTAAATACATATAGTGAATTGAGATTTGCATTTTTTAAATTAATCACATTTACTATTTAATAAAAAATGTCTACAATATATAATTAAGATATCGACTGAAGGTGCTTGATGGAATTTCAATATTAAATTTGAAGTGCTAGTCGTCAGTTAGTTCTGTTGCATCCCTGTGATAGAATGCCTGAAGATGCCGAAAGGCGAAACCCGGGTCGTTGGTGACAAAACATGTGGAATCGTACAAAGTTGTAACAATTCAAATTTTCTTCAATATATGTTATGTACCTAAAAAATAATGTGAAATAGAGTGAGGGATCAGTGAATAAAATAAGACTGTAAAATGTGAATAAATCTCCTGTTTGCAATGTAACGTAACATATATTTCGGTTGTCATATTTCCGAATATACTGGTTATTACTTAAGCCTCTGCTGTTATTGTTTCATGTCCGGGGGCTTAATACCAGTGGCCACAAATTAAAGTCGTTGACCCACCCGATCGGCTCGAGAGAACATGATAGCGCAATTTATTCTAACGTAGGTACTTCCGACTGTCGCAGAATCCGTTTTCGAAGGGTGGGGGGTTTTTTTTGTATTTTTAATTTTCAGATCGCAATAAAAATACAAATTTGTTGAATACTCAATAATATATTGGTCTCGTGTTTCATTGTCTGTCATTTAAATTTCGAATAAATCAGCTTTAATTGAAAAGTATTTTTTTTAAATTTTTTGTCGGTTTTGTATGTAGTATAGTATTGGTTTTGTTTGGTGGTACACACAACTAATAACGGTATTTAGACTTTTTTTTGTGAAAAATAGCTGGATATCAATAGATATAAATCATCACACGAAATTTTAAATGAACAAGAAAATATAAGTCGGTCGCCGCTTCTCAGACCATTACGAGGGGCTATTGCCTACTCGTAATAAACCATAACAACCATTTCGCCTAATACAGCCGCTGGTTTAGTTTCATTTACATTTTCGAAATTTTTAGTTTTATTGCTAGCAGAAAATAAGCTAGGTATTTTTGTATCCTTTCTCTGCTGCGAAAGTTCGCGATAAGTCACTTTGCGCAAGTTTGGTTTCTTACCCCCCGAAGAGCGACACGGACCATTAAGCCTACGAAGATAAGTATTTACACGTTACAATCGAGCGTCGTGTCCCCTATCTGGCGATATCGTGTCGCCGGACACCTTATGCGGGTTTCATCTACGGTACGCGCGCGCACGGATGCAACATAAAAATACAGGAAGTGCCCGAGCCGGTACCCTCTGCATATTGAACAGCGAGCCGTCTATTTAAACTGTGGTTCCCAAACCTACAGCGCGGCTGGTGTGACACGTGTTTCGCCTCATTCAAAAGTATCTTATGAACTTGATGTAGATCCACTTAGATATCATCTAGCCATAAAAATACTGATACCGCGTTTTCACTGTTTACTTTTCCCCCAATTCAATTTTTGTTTTACGGTAGCGAATCGTGACTGCCGAGTGTTTTGATTTAATGTTAAGTACTTAGGTTAGGGTATAGATTTGGTTGATACTAAATTCATTGACTAATAATATTAAACATGTAAGACTTTTTTTAAGTTGGGACTGTCTCAGGTGGTTTCCTTCACCCACTTCGCGAATAAATACATATTTATTAAATTTGAATTATTAAAACTTTGTACGATTCCACATGTTTTGTCATTTATGACCCGGGTTTCGCCTTTCGGCATCTTCAGGCATTCCATCACACGGATGCAACAGAACTGACGTAAAATCAACAGTTAGCATTGTAATAACTTAATACATTGGTCGCCAACAGATTTTACGTTAAATAGTGAAAACAATGATAATATGTTTCTAAGTAGTATTTGATAGGATATGTCAGAATGCATTGTTTTTTTTTTAATTTTGATGATTTTTTTACTTGAATAATTGGTTTTTTTATGTACTGGTATTTTTTGCCGGTCACCAATGACCCCCATGCCCCCCATGAAATAATCCATTCCGGTCACCAGTGACCCCCATGGCGATCAACGTGTTAAGTATATATACAATGCTAACAGTTTAATTTACGTCAGTTCTGTTGCATCTGTGATGGAATGCCTGAAGATGCCGTAAGGCGAAATCCGGGTCGTTAGTGACAAAACATGTGGAATCGTACAAAGTTGTAGCAATTCAAATTTGATATTCAAATGGCATCAAGCACCTTCAGTAGATATCATGAATTACATATTTATTATTTGAAAAATGCCAATTACAATTTTTGACTTACTAATTGTAATGCTTAATTTTTTAGAAGCTTCTTGCTATAGAATATATTACAAAATTGATGTTTTATGATGATGCCTATCAAATCTGTAAAATTTACAATGTTACTTCTAAATGGGGATCAATGGTCTAATGTATGTATCTGGTGTGCAGGTGTGAGTGAATACAAAAAACATACATATTTAGGTTTGAATATACATCAAAGATTGTTAATAATACTTCTGATGATCGGCAAAACCATTGTATTATTCCTGATTGATCTAATGTATGGATTGAAATTTACATCAGATCTATTGAAGATGCAATATAGGGAGTCAATCACCTGCAGACAGACTTACAAATTAATTGATTTCAAATGAGATAAAAGCTTTAGCTTGTATTAGAAAACAATTCATCAAATTTAGTTATAATATAATATATTATAATATATAATATCATAATATATTATAACAGTAGATACACATAAGGTATTATGAACACAACTATTTATTAAATGGTTACTGCAAAAAAAAAACTTTCTTAGCTCTATACTACTCTTTATAAATAAAAAAAAATGCCTTATATGTAAGGAGTTTGTATCTCCAAATTGTTGATGAAACTGAACCAACAGACTCTCAGTATTTGCTGCACTAATCTATTGAAGTTAATGCATAATGATAATGAAATTTCTGATAAACATTAAACTGGCTTACAATACAATTAGAAACTTCAATCAGCAAATTTTATGTAGCTCTAGTTTTTATTGACCCTTTTTGATATGTTCCTTTAGGATCCTAAAGGATGTCTATCTTGTTATGATATGTAAGTGAACATCTACTATGCCATATAAATTCTAGGACTCTTTTCCACCTTTTGTACGATAAATATTTGGCTTTCTGTGGAAAATGCTTTATTAAAAAGTGAGACCGAATTCATTATTAACCACTTACCAGTTGAATTTTTCTGAGAAAGAATGCTTAAAAATTGTCACATATTTTAAAATGTTTTTAAACATTTATTTTTATGATTTTTTTTTATTTTTTTCAGAATAAATTAAAACCTAGTTTTACAATGTTTTACATCACAATTCGAAGAAGAGTACCTTGTTTCTTTTCGTGACCCGTGTTAAACTTTCCTAAGTAAAGCCGTGCCCGAGTCACGCTCGGGCAAAACTGTCAAGTGGTTAAGGCATCAAATCTCCATTCAGTACTTTGATTATCTGAGATTTTATTTGTATTATATTAATTCTATTGGATTCAAAACATCGTTTTAGTATGTGTAATTTTATTTTCGAATTTTTAATAAATTGTCATTTCCATTATTTCAGAGAACAACCCATCCGAGCAGTACATACCAACCAGAGGTGATCGACATGCCAGCGTCAGTGAGGGTCGGTCAGTCGGCGGCGGTCCCCGTGGACACCGGTATCGTGAACCCCATTGTGGACAGGGAATTCACAATATTCGGTCCGCTGGCCGTCGGCACCAACAGGCCTTCCCCGGAAAGGCTGCCCGAACCGCAGATCAGTCCCCAACAGCCATTCAGACCCCCTGACAACGGCAACAACTATCCGCAGTTCGAGGACAACAACAACGGGCCAATCTCTGAACAGGAGCTGGAGAATATTGTAAATAACAATGCAGAGAATTATATTGTCAGCGAATACGAGAACAGAAATCTTAACGCCAATCGAATGCTCGAAGAAAGAGATGATGTTCTCATTCAGCCAAGTTTTTCCAGAAATATATCACCGCCTATGGCGGCTCCTAGGAATAATAGTAGTGAAGCATCTCCATTGGACAGGCTCGACCAGCACAAGGATTGGTTTGGTTAGTACTACTTTTATTCAAGATGATATTTCATAAAAGCGGTTTTGTAGCCTTTTAGTTGTTTGTTCTATTTAGTTGCAGTGGGTACAGGTTCAATTCCCTAAACAGATACACATTTATTAATGTATTTGTGATGATGCTTACATATTCCCTAGTAACCGCTATAATAAATTTGAAAAAATACTGAATATGCTCTATATGTATCTTGGGAGATCATCTGATTGATGAAATAAATAATGATTGCAACATTTGACACTTTTATATGCAAAATTTGCATCTAAATTGTTTAAATTCTGTTTTAGCTTCCAAACAATTCATTAAGATGATAATCAAGTAGAAAATAAAATATCAAGCAATATTGCTCAACTTTCACTTGTCGATTTGAATGCAAAGTGATACGGTAAAATCTATTTATTCATAATATGTATTTATTAATAGTGTTAATTTTGCAATTTCTGTTGTATCCTTGACCTTTCCTTGTATGCATATTGTTTTTTTTTCCATAAGTGATTTCAACAATGATTGATTTACACACTGCTATACTGGACTGGTTTTGTTTCCAACTATACATTTGAATAATTCGAAGCCATTATGTTTTTCCTTATTAGATGATATTAGTCATGTTTGCAACAGTGATCGATCACTATTGTATAATATATTGTTTGTTTTTTGTTATTTTTTTCATCAGATAACCCACACGGAGATTTTCCGAGAAACCAACTACAATACCTGCAAGAAATTGGAAGAGGTTGGTTTGGCAGGGTGAGTAAAGTTTGTTTTTAATCATGACCATCTTTTAAAATAGCTTTACTGTTTGACTATAAGAAGTTTAGTTTTGGAGTTTCATTAACATCATCTGTGATAGATTAATTAAAATTGCCAACATGTAGCCGAATGGCCCGCATCTCCCTCTACAGTTGTAGTATAGAAGAGTTTGAATCCTTTTGAATATATTTTTAGGAAATTAGTTTTCTGTGATATTTATACTTCCTTCCACCCGTCACATCCTAAAATCTCACAAAGCCAGAGCATTTGTTGATTACAACCTTTGTCCTTGCTCTTCAAATCCTTCTAATCCTATTTTTTTGTTGTAACAGCGGATCAATTGATTTTTATAAAATCGATTAATTCAATTATTCCATTAGTAGTCCACGTGCTCCAAATCGAAAGCGAACTTGTACATAATTGATACATTTGCTTGTTGTATTTCATTTAAAGTAATGGTAATAATTAAATCAAAATTATGTATGAACTTGGTAAAAAATACTGGCTTAGATGGTTAAAACCATATAGAAATGGGTTAGCATATTAACCTTTAAACGCCCAGCGGTCCCGTACGGGACCGGTGATTATGGTATGGTGCATTTCGCTATAGAGTTACGCTGATTTATGAAAATAGTATTCAAAATATGAATATTAGCTTATGTAAATAATGTCTTTGAGATACCGTTCAATAATTTTATTTTCGATTCCAAAAAATATTTTTATTGTGATGAATAATATAAACATCTGTGTTACAATATTGGCTCTTGGTATGTGCGTTGTTATTTTAGGCGAACCATAATAAATCAGCTTAATCTACACTATTCACTACATTTTGATGGGGAAACAGATTTTTTTCATACAATACATAGAATATTTTTTCTTTGAGGCAGTGGCTCCCAATCTGAGTGCGGGAACCTCTCAGAGAAGTTTTTATTCTTTAACTTTAACGCGTCATCATATAAAATGGGAAAAATTACGTATAAAGCTTTAGTAAATTATAAACAATCTTTTATTTTGATAATGTTTCTTATTATGCCCAAATATAATGAATAGATTTAGAGATATAATTATTTTTAGAACGACTGCGGGTCGCGCGAATATTTCACAAAAAAAATGCTTGGGCGGTTAAAGGTTAAAGGCAGAAATTGAATGCATCGATTGAATGTTGCTCCTGAGACGCTCCAGTTATGATAAAATGAAGTTTGCACTGTATTGATATAATATCCATCACAATGTTGGATGCCGCTAGATAACAAACTGCTAAAAACATGACAGGTGTGAAGGTGCATTAGGTGGAGCAGAATGAGTCGTTCATTTAATTAGCTTTTCCTATGTAATGATAATGGATTGAAAAATGAAGTTAAAAAAAGAGTCGTTAGCCAGGAGTCCATAGATTCATGTTAACCTACTCATTTAGTATTATATGATTGAACAAAATAGATTGTATGTTTGAAAATGTATTTATTTAAAAAAATATCTTCATTGCAGATTGTCGAAGGGGAAGCCATTAACCTTCCGCAGGCTTCAGCAGAATGCGCGACATCTTTTGAAGACAGAACTCCGCCTGTCACCAAAGTGGCTGTGAAAATACTTGACGAAAATGTCTCCGTCAAGGAAAAGTGCACTTTCTTGAATGAGTGTAAAGTGTACAGGGACCTGACGCACGAGAACATACTCGGCATGCTCGGCAGAAACCTCTCTCAGGACCCTTGGCTAATTCTCTTCGAATTCTGCCCATTGGTAAATACAATATGCCTATTATATTTAACCTGGTGGGCTTTGATTGAAGTTTCAAAAACTTTTTATTTGTGGATTTATTTTTTTTATAATGAAAGAAAATGATTTTTAATCCTTTAAAGCATGGGTGTCCAACCGGTCGATCCTGAAACACATCAAGAAAAATATATTTTTTTTAGATATCTTAAAATCTATTATATAATAAACATGGACCACGAAAGTCGAACTAGTTGGCTCGGCATGATTCGTGATTATTTACAATTGTAGGGTATTAATGAATGGTGAAAATAAAAGAAACTTTGAAAAATGATATAAAATACCAATCAAATTGTCCATAAGATTCTTATTATTAGTCCATACTAAGCAAATTTAAAAAATAAATAGTTCCTAGTGATTTAAAGGTTGGGTATGGTATGTAACCGGTCAATTGCGAAGCAAAATTTGGTCAATCCCAATTTCATTGGGAATTTTTAAAATTCAAATGTACAACTATGGTAAACAAATAAGAAAATATCTTATATCGCTCATCATATCAATAAAAATTCTTATATCATTCTGATTGACAGCCAATTGCCATGAAAATTCAAATTAAAAGTTGAGTAAGAGTTCCTTGCTTTAGAGAGTGGAAATAGTATTTTTTTTCAATTCAACAAAGATAATAAATGTTTTTTTGTGTAATTGTAAAAATCTAGCAGCACAGTTCAGATGTGACAAACCAGTAATTTTTATGAAAACAATTTCGCATCTTAAAAGAATACAAAACTTCATAAAAATTTTCAGAAATAAATTTTATTAGGAAAAAAATGTCCACCATTGGTAAACTAATTAATTTCTTTTGAATTGATTTTTTTTTCAATTCGGTGCTGCCGGTTTAACATGTGATCTTTTAAACTTATTGTCAGTTAATATACTTGACCTTATGTCCATATAATAATTGACATCTGCTAAGTACCGTATTCTTGTGTCATTCTCTTTGTGAAACAATGAAACGGTCATCTCAAAGTAATGGTTGCTTTGCCCATTTGTTAAAATCTTAGTGCTGGAAATGATTATATTTGTCAAGTATTCATTTTGTTGTGGCCAACTAATGAATATATATATATATAATCTAATTGTAGTAAACAAGTCATTAGTTAACCTCTATAAAATATTTCATTTCTCACTTTCTGATTCTATCATTGTTTTGAAAAAAGAAAGCAAAATCAATTAGTGAAAAATCCAATTGAATTTAACCAAAGAATTTATTATTTTTTTAGATGAATGCGACACAGTTTGGTCCTTAGTAACTCATTTTTCATTTCTAAAAGACACTAATAGAATAATCAGGTCAAGCAGGTTAAATCTATGTTTGATTGATGATGAACAACACTTTTGGGTATACAAGTCTCATATCACTTATTTCAGCTAATTGTTAAACTTAGTATATGTCCACTCGATGAAAATTTTTTGCTGAATCGATGTTTGTTGTATACTCGAATTGCTGGTTAATAATGTCATGTAGAAAGCTGAAAATGTGTATGGCTGATTTTTTACATATTTGATTGTAAGGAAATGTCATTTATCGCTGTACCCAATAATGCAAAAAGAATAAAAAGGATTAAATGAGATCATATAATAGCTAGATCCGGGTTCGCATTTACTTATTCATTCTTTGCTAAATTGAAAATGCAACCTAATTGTTACAGGGTGATTTGAAGCAGTTTTTGTTAAACAATAAATCGAAGATGTCATCTCTTGAGCAGCAAGGAATCCCATTAAAATTCCAATGTGAGATTGCGTCGGCGGTGGCGTATTTGCATTCCAGGGAAATTCTTCATCCGTGAGTATTTAAATTGTTTGATTAACGCAATTTTATTTCTATTGCGACAACACGGCAGGCGTAGATGAATAAATCACTCTTTGCGCTACTGACTCAAATGTAAAATATTCATTGCTATCCATTAACATATTTTTTTTTTTGTTTAATTATTTGATTCCTGGAGTGCTGCCAAAAGTAATAAAAAAATATTCAAACTCGTTTGCAGTCCACCGTGTTAGTGTTTTAAAAGATGCAGAAAATTCAACAAAAATATTGATAGTGGAAGCAAGATATGGAGAATCTCAGTTATGACGTTTGGTGGCCATATATTGTGTGCAGGATATGACTGACAGAGAAGATTTCTGAAATAGTATTTTTAATTTGCATTTATAATTATTTATTATTTAAAAATTATTGCATTTTAAATATACACAATAAATGAAGTGAAAAATGAAAGTAATTAAACAGCGACAATAAACTCAAATATATATATCTAAAATATAAATATTTTGTTAATAACACGGTGAAAAAATAGCAATGTATTTTAGTTCTACAAATTTTTTATAAGATAGTTAATAGATATTTCGGCTCATGCCATCGTCAGAACTATCCTTAAATGAATGTTTGCTTATCTATATATAGCTGTGTAGAAAAGGTACACAATACATCTTCTCTCCTGTTTTAATGACCTAGCTTATTTCCTGCTAGCAATAAAACTAAAGAATTTTAAAAATTGTAAATGAAACTAAAAAGGCATCAATAAGCTTACATATTGCACGGAAATGGTTTATTATGGAAAAACCCTTTCCAATGGCTTGAGCAGTGGCGACCGACATATATTAGTTTGCTCGATAAGAATTTTTTGTGATAATTGATATCTATTGATTTCCAGCTGTTCCAAAGCCATCATCTTGCGACCTTTATTACGAAAATGTAAACACGTAGGTGCTGAGTTGGAATTTATTTTATGCGATTCAATCGCAGATAATAAAAAATTTGTAGAACTTAAATACATTGCTATTTTTTCACCGTGTTATAATGGAGTTCTACCGAGTAAACGCTAATTCAATCAATATTTGGTTAATACTTATTTCTCAATACAGGGACATAGCATGTCACAGTTGCATGGTGGCTGACGGCCTGACAGCTCGCTTGGGAGACTACGGAGACTCCGAACGACGGCATCCTAACGACTATTACCGGGCATCGGATGAAAAGGTCATTCCTCTCCGCTGGCTCCCACCTGAATCTCTCGCGCAGAAGGTACACATAGGAATTGAATTTTTTGTCATTTTACAGATACAAAATTATTCATAAAAAATTTTGATGTTTAAGCACACTTTAAGCATGTCACAAAGTATTAGTTCTATGATGGTTTGCTGTGAAAGGCAGATCAAGTAGCACTCTTCCCTTTGCGCGGACGGTGAGATACACTCGTTTATTTGCTTTAATAATATTCAGGAACAAAATGACACCAGTATAAAATTTGACTGGTTCATTTTGATTTATTTGAATTTCACAACTTCATTTAATGTAATGCGGACTACTTATCTATGGTGGAAAAAAAATCATTCGATGGTACAGTGATATATAGAACTTTACATAGACTTTTTTTTTGAGTCAATTAATTTAACACTTCAATAGAATTTATTTCATCAAAAATCAATCTTATTTTAAATATACACATAGTTTTCTTTTCAAAATTATTCCATAGTATTGATTATTAACCCTGAATTGTGATTTTTCAATAGATTGCTCAAGAAGGCAACGTTTGGTCACTCGGGGTATTCCTCTGGGAGTCTAGTTCGTGGGGTGTACTTCCGTATGAGAGTTTCACTGATGAAGACGTCATATCGAATGTGATGTGTGCTGACGGAACCAAACTGCCGCAACCTGCCCCCTTTACTGATTACACAGTATACATGTAAAGCGAATTCTTTTCTTATATTGATTTCCTCTTTTTCCAGTTGAATTATTATCGGGCATTGATTGTATTGTTGCCACAATTACGAAAAGACAGTAATATTTATATTTGCGACACTGACTGTGATTGTTATACTATAAAATTTTGTGCATAATTTTAATTTGGTTCAAAATATCAATTAAGCCTACCTTAGATATAGTGAATCTAACTTCTGCTCTTACAATGGGTAATTATAGAACGGTTTATTCATATATATTTATTTTTCAGGTATCACATAATGCAAGGTTGCTGGCTCTACGAACCGTCCTCAAGATGGACGGCACACCAAGTCTTCTCTCATCTCTGCAACGTATACAAGACCTGTTACGAAACGACGCGCGGTCACGCGGAAGACGACCCCGTCATGCGCAATTTCAACGCCCGATGGCAAAACCTTAAACCGAATAGCATTCCAAAAGTCGACAACGGCCTTCCGTACTCCATTCCGTCTTCTGCCGAGGATCTCGACTACTATGACCTCAAGTTCCCCCACTCCTCCGGTCGGAGTGTCGCCAGTCAGGACTCCATCGACAAGATCGATGCTCAGTTTATTTACAAGACTGACGCCGCCGCCTCCGCTGACACTATCGATACCTTCCGAGACAAAATCAAATCGGACAGCTTGACCAACTTGCACGGATCTTTTGAGTCTGTTAGAAATCCAAAACTCTCCGAGAAAGCTTCGACTGACATAGATGATTTGCCAGTGCTAAACTTTCAGGATCAACAAGAAAGTCTAGAGAGTTCCACCGTCAGCGACAGCTTGGTCAGAGATCGCCCGTTCAGTTCTACATCAGCCGAGCAGACGAGCAAACCGGTGTTCGCTTATAAAGAAAGTTCTCAAGTGGCTCCGTGGCTGCAAGATGTAGCGTTGACTTCGCAAGAAGACATGTCGTACATCAAAACTGTCAGTGACGTCATCAGCGACTTAGATAACATGCTAAACTCGGAAAAGACTTCCAGTTCGGAGTCCAGCCACCAGACCAGTCCTTCTAAGGACGTCGCCAACAATGCCGATTTGGCCAACAGCCGCGGTAAACTGATAAAGAGTGATAGTAGTGAAAACGATGGATTGGATCGCACAGTGACTGATGTTGCGCCGGACGCCATATTAATTAGTGAAAGTGTTAAAAATAATTCGCAACGAGTACCTGAATTCGACGCTGTGAACAGCCAAGATTATTATCCCACCTTAGACTTTAGATTAGTGAAGCTGCAGAACGAGCCTGACGATTGTGATTCCATCCATCCAATATTTCAGACAAAGTGTCCTGGCAACGGGCAAGATTACGATTCCTTGCAAGACACGAGCTACTCTCCGGAAGCCTCTAAGAATAGTGAAAAAGCCAAGGCCGCCGAAGAGACTTGGGGCTCACGCAGACAGTGCAGCTCTGGATCTGAAACCGAAGACGAAATCTGGAAAAAGAGGATAGAAATGGGAGCTATAACTGAAAAAATCAAACTCAAGTCTAAATCGGTTACAGATTTTATGGTGCTCACTCACATAGATATGGATTTCACAGATCTGGAGAGCGAAGACGCCTCTTACACTTCGATGGACAACAGAACCCTCTTGTCGTTGGAAAAGAAATACCGAAAGTCCCAGTCGGATTCGCCCAAGAAAGATTCCAGTCTGCCTACCGAAGAGTATCTGTCTTTTCCGCGAATATCTTCTATTTCTTTATTAAATCACAATGCCAAACCCGGATTAGATATGCACAAATTGAAGAAAAGTCTTTGGAACATGACGCTGAAAAATTTACGACCAACAAAGAGTATGAACGATTTGACGACACCGCAGGCTAAGAGTGTCGCTTCAGTGAAGGAATTGCTGGTTTTCAAAAGCGGGATGGATTCTTTTTTAGGTAAAACAAAAAGCGTCAGTCTTAGCGATAGACCGACAGTTGAGGTTTTCGATCTGTCTCCCGGCGAAGCCAACTCTCAGGACTGTCTCCGAACCCCCGATTCTGACACTTTGTTAAATTGTCCCAGCATACAGACCGATAATAATTCCCTGTTGCAGTATAGTGACACCGATAGACTTTTTCAAACACTTTCTAACAGTACTGACACTTCAACGAAATTATCTACCGATAAATTGATTCCAGACACATTAGAGAATTTGAAAGATACAGAAGATGCCATCGATAGGATTTTGAGTTATCCTGCTGAGAATCTTCAAGAAATAAACTATGATACCAGTAAAGTGGCTTTCGATAGCAAACCGATTGATTCATTGCCTTCGGAATCGGAGACTTTACAATTTTCTTGCAATTTCACTGATATTAATGCTGATATTTACTCTGATAAGTCGGCTAACCCTGACGATATCGGAGTGTCGACGTATAAGTCATTCGCCGATGATGCAGAAGACACGACGTGCTATTTCAATTTACCGGGTGACACGATGTTTTCCTCTCCTTTTGCCGGGAGCAAGTTAAACAGCATGGGAAGTGGACATTTTGTCAATTACTTAACGCCCATGGGGAGCTTGGAAAAAATGAAACATAACGAGATGACAGTTGACCCGTTTGAAGAAGAACATTTAAAATTTTCATCGAATTTCACCGATATCAACACGAATATGAATCAGAATGTTAACTATGGACTCAAACCGTCCAATGACATCTGGGAGTCAACCGTTTATTTGAATCCTCCCGATGGAACATCTAGCGCATTGATTGCCAGTGAAAAATGTCAATCCGCCGTCGATAAAGATAGAATTGAATCTGCTTCAGTGGCAAGTCAATTTGGTGACAATGTACACACACCAGAGCATGATTTCATTAAGACAGATAGCGATAGTGTCACATCAAATAAACACATCAAAGATTTACAGTCACCTTTCAGTTTATTTAAAGTCGGCGATGACAATGTAACGACAAGTACACCAGTGCTGAATGAGATTCATGAACACAACGTTCAATCAAAGGACTCTTTGGAGGTAGTTTCTACTGTTGATGATATTCAAAATCAAACTGTTAAGCCTGACAATAATGAAAAGAGTAATACAATTGAAATTACGAATGATTTCATTCGAAATGAAATCTATTACATTGCCAACAATATTAGTGTCAAGCCTGTATTAGATTCCGTTCAAAATGTGGACGAGAAACACAGTGTGCCATTTGTTGAAGACAATTTCAATCAGAGTGATTCGAAGGGCACTGAAAGTAAGAGCGAAATAATTATACAGGAATTCAATGATTTAAATGACTTATCTGAACCTGGAAAATCTGTCGAAAAAGTAATTGATATTGCAAATGAATTTGTGCCGCAGGATAAAACGGATGATTCTAAAATTGATAGTAACACTGTGGAACATATAAAGAGTGATATTAAAAATGAAATTGTAGGAATCGAAGATGTTCCTGTATTATGTAATATTGAAAAAATTAATGCTGTAATAATAGAACCTGAATTAAAATCTATCGGAGATGAATTGACACGTGAAGAACATAATACAGTTCAGAATCATCCTGCAGGTAGTATTAAAGTAGACATGCATTTACTCAACAATATTCCGGATGTTCATGAATCTTTCACACTTGGATCCGAAAATATTTTATCCGCTATCGATGATGTTGAACTTAAAGAAAGTGATGTCATTCAGAATGAGGGGAATGAGTCTTGTATAGTACCTAATGTTGGTGACAGAAATCGAACTGTCGATGATATTGTTTCATTGGAAGATATTGAAATTAATCTGAATCATCAATTCATAATTAACGAAGCTTTCAATAGTAACATTTCAAGCGATGTCATGAATGTTGATAATGTTGTTGAAGCAAAGAATGATATATTTGATATTCAGAATAATATTTGTAACATTATGCCTAAAGACAAAGATATTTTATACAATCGAAGTGACGATTCTCAAATTGTTTTTCCAGCCGACCAAATAAATCAAGATTCATCAGAAATTGAAATGAATATTGTTAGTGAATGCGATGATTCTAGAATTATTGAGAATTTGAGTAAGTTATCTGAAGAAATCATCGAAGAAAATGTTAAATCGATCGGAAGTGATTCACAAACTATCATCGAAATCAAATCTACAGATATGACAGCGAATGATTTAAATTACACGGATATTGATACAGAATTGTTACCTTTGACGCAACAAATAAGAGAGATAAAGCAGAACGAAATTAATAACCTCACTTCGAAACTGGCCATGGCGGAGAATGAAAATAATCTCAATATAGAACATTCCAGCTCCCCGATAATGACTGAAGAAAATGAAGTAGACGAGACCAGCACCGATGACGACATATCGAGCTCTCACGGTCACGACAGCGGCTTACCAACGCAGATTAACAACAACTCCTCGATAAACTACGAAGCCACTCCGCTGGATGATGATTTGATCGAGAGCTTGGACGTTGAATTCATGAAACTGGATATGGAAACTGAAACCATCGAAAAGGTGAAACGAAACGACTACGTAATGCCTGATTCTCAGATAGTGAAGACTGAGCTGAAGACTGGTCAATCGACGGGGTGGTTTCTACATCCCAAATTGGAACCACTCGATGGCTTGGAAAACGGCAATCTTTTCAATATGCCGATGAAGAATGCCCGCGTGACTGAACTGTCAGGATCTATCGGCGCTAGTAATACGGGAAGTACGGAATCGTTGAGTGAAAACAGCACATCTGATCGCTATTCCTTGGATGTTGATAGTGTGGAAGCGCTTAGAAATGAACTGGAATTAAAACTTCCATTGGCACAGGTAAATATCAAAGTAGTAGCAGCAGTGGCGAATGGTGGGTGTTACTATAGGGTGTGCTGTAAGAAATAGAAAAAAAACGTACATTTTTTAAATTTTTTTTATTGATCTGGGCTTTGTTTGGCACGCTCAATCTGCCTTATAACCCTTTTAAATAATGATAAAAAAACGGCGACGCAAGAGTTTTGACGTACGCGCACCGCATTCGAGACCAACTTCACTTGTGTTCTGCCCGCCGACTGGTCGACTTGGGCCTGTACATCTGTGAACGATTTGGTTGGTTCACAGTTCGCCCTAAAGTCGGCGCGCCAGTATGCAGTTGTCATGTCTGGCTGCTCGCGCGCATGCAATCCGGGCGAGCTGCATACGATATATTATACAAGCGCTTGCAAAAACTACACTGTAGGCAAAACAATATACATATCGCTCTACGCTCCATATTTTATAAATGTATATAATTTTTTTTTTTATGAATTGGCGGGTGTGCACTGCACACCTAGCACACTCTGAATATTTGCCACTAAGTAGCAGTAGTGAGGAAAATCAATTTTAAACAATTACATTTTACTAACTACATATGAATGGATCATAGTTTACTGATATATTAAATTGTATTTGAAATCAACATTAGATATTTTATCCCACCAATTTAAAATTTGTTAGTATCTCAAATTTTCAATTACTGATTCTTATGATCGCCTCTTATTTACTAAGTCTTAATTTAAAAAAAAAACAGATACATGTAGATATCGAAAAATAAAACCTGCGTGATTGATTAAAAATGTGGAAATGTACAAAATTTCAACATCATAATTAGCAGTCTCAGTCTATATCTTCAACCAAATTGCTAGCTATGAGATATGATTTCGTATTAAAATCCTATCATAATGGTATATCATACAGCTAATTATGATAAATCACTAATATTTGTGTGTATACTTTTAGAAAATTGGTCAAATATGCCATGAAAACATTGCTGAAGTCATACCACCTCTTGAGTCTCTCGAGGAAGCGGGTACCTCCTCGTCGACAAGCGAAGTGATCGCCGATATCGATTCAACAAACGAGAATGTAAAATCGTCGATCACGGAAGATTTCATGGAAGATAATGACATCCCTAAAAATGTGCCACCGCAGGCTGTTAAGAATGAACTGATGATTCATTACAATTTGTACGGCGTAGTTCCACTCAGCCCCATCCTCGAAGAAACTTGGTCCGACTTCAATGAAACTGACAAAGGTATTTAAACTATAATATATATAAAAACTGAATTTGATTATTTTAATGACTGTCGTGACAGCCAAAACTTCTATTGGTACTCCAGTTTGATTTACTTAGTGTTAAAAATATACATATACTCGTATTATCATCCCTTGCAGTGGGCAGATACACATGTGCAAAGAACTACCCTATACCCATGTGCAAAGAACTACCCTATACCCATGCAAGGGATTTTCTATTCTCAATTTTTACGCTAATGTTAACAGATAACAGTCATTTTGACAAACAGTTGTTTGCAGAATAACTATTTTGACTAAAAGACATTTCCTTGCATACATAGAATCAATAGCTACAAAATCATCTAGTTAAGCTAATTCTATATTCATGACCACATTTACATGATGTTGAAATAGTAATCAACTAAATAATATAATCTTGCAGGACTGAATAATTGCTTTGCCTATTTACCTTTTATCCCAATGACTACTAACGTTTCAATCAATGGAGACAGCTGACTGTAGTGTGTTGATAGTTAATTCTAAAAAATGTCAAGTGTCAAAACTGTCGCGTAGCTACAACTCAAATATTGTGTTAAAATATAGCCTGAATTGTCCTGCTAATTTTAAAAAGTTTATTCAATATTATTACTACTCAATTAATCTATGAAATATTTAGTATTGGAATATCCTTTACAAATAAGCATAGATTGTCTTTCTATTTTGCCGCTTTTTATTTATTATGATTGATGAAGCAGTGGCTCATGACTTGAGTCTTGATTGATGTTGCAATTATCACCAAAGTTTTATTGTTGTCCTGTTCAAATATAGCGACCAATGGGTGCATTGATCTTTCATGACTTATGGAAGTTTATGTGTATGTGTGAAGAAATCCCACTCGGTTTGTGTTTGATTTTATCTTAATGCTTCATACAGAAAATTAAGATATATTGTCATACATATGCCAGTTGGAATGGCCGCCTAAATAAAAAAGTTCCATTTGCTGTTTATTTAACCTGATTTGTGCTATATTTTTTAGATTCATCAGACAAAAATGTCAAATACGCTGATGAAGACGTAGAGGATCAAGAAGCCGCTTTCAACCGACTCCTAATTGCATATAATAATTCTATGGGAGGAGCACCGCTTGATATGAATATATCTCAAACATCATCGCAGTCGTATACTTCCTCCGATGTAAACAGTTCCATTGACTCTGACATCTGCGGGCAGGCCACCACCTCTTTCCAGTGGCATCAGCCCATCGAGATGGTCATGGGCTGTGCGGAAAATCTGAATATGAGCGCTTTGAGTGACTTGTATACTGACACACATTTATCTAATCAACAAAAGAATATCAAGGATTCCCCCTCTTCAGACATGGCACCGCAAGAGTTTGACAGTCTCGAAATGGAGACAGAGATCGAAAATGTCAAAGACAATGTTAATACATCCGATAGCGTCGTCTCTATGGCTTCTGAACGATTTATTTTGAATGAAGAAGAATCTCCTTTAAAAGAAAATTTTAATGCAGTTGCTGACATTTCGGATGTTTCAAATGTTACTAATGTCGATAATGGAATTAATTTTGACAAACAGAGCCCTACGGAGATTCCGTCAATCGATGAGACCAAACCGAATGTCAAAGAGTCTACGAATAATACAGTATCTGATCTCACTGATGATTTGTCTAATATTTCAAATATATCAACGCCGACATTTGTATCAGATATGAACACGTGGAACGATTCTGAAACATATGTCAAAACTACTTCTGACGATCAAAGCGAAACGGATAATACTTTAAGTGCTTCAGATAATATCATGCAAAAGACATTCATCATCGAAGATAAAAAATGTATGGTCAAAGATGAATCCATGGAATTCAATCATCTGGTGGAAGAGCTGCCGGAAGATTTTGTCGATATTTCAAATAATGTATCCCCGTTGCCCTGCGAGATAAGCAAGCCTGATGCTTCACCGGTCGATCAACCGGAGACCGCCATTTCTGACAGTCAGAGTAGTGATATAACTAAGAAGTCTTTCGATATTGGAAGCGTTGTGTCTCACGTCACCCAAATTCCTAATTCTTTGTATAATGTTGCCGTTAAATTACCGGATGATACTACGACGGACACTTCAAATCTTTCTCTGCCGTCTATGCCGACGATGAACAGTCTGAACGAATCAGAGGCGTGCGTCACACCTATGTCAGCACATAACAGTCTTTTTGATGAACAGTTCTCTACAGAAGTACAAAAATTTGATGATGAATCGAATAATTGTACAATTGAAAGTTCTTTGAGCATTCCGAGAGAATCCGATGAATGTAATTTATTGATCGAAAATTTCAACAAGGAATCTTCGAATCTCGATTCTACGCCGTCGATTAGTAAAAGTACAACAAATGAAGAACAAGTTACACGTATTTGGACGAATCCAATCATTACAGCTACCCATGATTTCTTAACATCTGAAATATCCATGGCACCTTTTGTACAAAAAGAATTAAATTCAAATATTGCAGATGACAATTCTTCGACGTCTTTTCATGTAGATAAAAAAAATGAGTCGGAAGGATGTCGGCCTGCAGATCATGAAGATGAGAAATTGCTGTCCAAATCAAATTTAAATTCAAATATAACATCATCGCCAAAAGAAGTGCTGAAAGTTTCACAGGTATTATTTAATTCCAATCTTTCAAACATAACTACGGCGAGTAATTCTGATTCTCAAATGTCACCATTGGAGGTCAAAAGTGTCATGAAAGATAATTCCCATGAAAGAATTCAAAACAGTGATATTACACAGACTGTAGATCCCATCGGTCCGATTGTTACTCCTGAACTACTTCAAGATTCAAATATTGGTGTCTTTGTAAATGACACGTCTTCGATTGTCGCCGATGCTAAAACATCCATTGCAAGTATTCTTACAAATGAAATGACACCTGAATATTCAACAAGTAGTTCTAATGTCCCTCTGTATTCACCGAGTTTTGATACTCGACAGGAAGATGGTTTAGAAAGTCATAATGACGGTTTTTTAATTGAAGATTGTGATAATAAAACCGATTTATCAAGTTATCCAATCCATACGAATTCAAATGAAAAATTAGCAATCGATTTAACAACGGATTTGTTGAGACGATCCAATCGTCCCGCTGCATCAACGCCGGACGGAGAGCCCACCTCAAAAGGCTTGTTTGAACCGTCTTCGAAGAATTCACAAGAAGGCAGAGAATCAATCGATGTCCTTATCGATACGCAGTTTGAGTTTTTAGACTGCCTCGAATCTCAAATAAATGAGGAGAAGACCAAAGACGAATCCAAGGAGATTGACTGCAGCAAGGGTGACTATAGCCAGGTGTTAGAATTTGTTCATAATTCTACCGATGTGCACCCGCCTGATATATCATCGCCTGATTTGAGCCAG
This sequence comes from Himalopsyche japonica, assembly GCA_028555115.1. NCBI lineage: Eukaryota > Metazoa > Arthropoda > Insecta > Trichoptera > Rhyacophilidae > Himalopsyche > Himalopsyche japonica. The sequence continues at coordinate 1,063,913 of JAHFWJ010000446.1, read as the reverse complement.
ATATATTTTTCTGGTAAGTCGTAATTATCTATCTTATTGTATTTCAATACTGTCCAAATACATGTAGTATTGTCATTGTTTATTTCCAGTTTCATTAAAACATAGAAACCTTTCACACATCATCATATTTATACAAAGGACCGTGGCTGTAAAAATAGCCTGCGAGATAGAGGGGATTTGCTAGACCGATGGCTTTATTCTCTCTCATATTACTATAAAAATTATATAAAATCTTTATATTTATCAATAATCATATTTTTAGTTGTGTGTAAAAAAGACTGCTCCATGGCACAAACATCGATTCGCAACTGATGAAATCGAGTTAGCCAATCATCTAAGTATGCGTAATTTAATGTTGCTAGTTATTATATAAAACGAAACATATATGTACAATAATGTGCTTAAATATTTAGAGAAAATATTTATTTGTGACAAAACTAGCCACCAAATATTTTCTTTCCTTCAGCAATATGTATAAAATAACTCATTTCAGATTACCATCGGTATAAACATTGTATCACCAATAGATAAGCATAGATATTTAAGGAAAAGTGACAATTGGGGGAGGATTTCTCTGTCCTTGGGTATGGGAAAGTTAAACTGCTATGTTTTTGAGTAACCGTACACTTTGAAATGATGTTTAATTAATTTACCTACTAAAAAAACATGATAATTCATTTCAATGAATAGGTCCGACCAACGATGATATGATGTCAACATCGTTCAACGACGTCGACATCAACAAGTTCAACGAGTCGAATTCATTGACGGATGACTTCGTTCAAAAGTATCAGAGTCTGCCCAATGTCCATCTGAAAAAGTTAGAAGACATGAACTTCATGGCTCCAGAGCTCCTCAAAGAGTGGGAGAGCGAGAGTGACGATTCTTCTAGCGGGGAGTTCATCTGGAAGGTACGATTTCGTTGACATATCGCTAAGGTGTGAATATTTAAGTTCGATTTACTCTAGAGAGAAAACTTTTTTGTATTTTGCACACTTTATCTTAACAGATTTTACTTTCTCCACATGAATTTTTGTTCATTTGTGAAATAAGAAAATGAATTTGGTAATGATAGTGTAAATGTACAGCAATAGATAATACTTGTAGCGAATGCTTCTTTTACATTGCAATTATATACCAAACAATACTTAATTTATTCATATTACAATCATTATAAAAATGTGGTTAAATGTAATAATTATTATGGACACATGAAAATTTCAATGTTTGTTTACAAAAATTCTAAATCTAATCAATCTGGCAGGTTATTCTCACGTTTTAGACCGTTTAAAACACCTGCAACCCCATTACCATACTTACTAGTATAGCCTGACAGATAATGCTCGATTCCTTAAGGTTGAGTGGTATGATTTTTATATTTCTCTCTTCATCTTGTTTGTGTTGGTAGTGTTTTAATGCAATTATCATTGTAGCTGTATTCACTGTTAATATGATAAATTGTACTAAATGACTAATGATGATTAATCAGACATAAAAAACTTGTATGTAAACTTGAACGGAGAAATATAAAAATTATACCGCTCAGCCTTAGAGAATCGAGCACTAATTGCCTAGGTTATATTAGTGTCTAATCAATAATAAACATGGATATTGGATCATTGGCTAGTTCAACACCTTCATGCCGAACATAATGAAAATATTTTCCCATTTATCTGAATGATGCCTATCTTTACTTTTATATAATTGAACCAACCATCAACAATATTCCCTAATCTTTTATATATGAATCACATACAGTTTAACTTTGAATTATGTCGCCCAATAGTATCGGAAAGTGCGTTGATATCGTCTCACAAAATCCCAAAACTTCAATCTAATGTTCAAAAATTCTTGGAGAAAAGTTTTCAATTTTTACAACAATTATAATATTTCTGTTTGGATCTAATTATGTTTTTTATTAACATCTCATTGTTTTTGATTTTTTTTCTAAATTGTGTTTTGAAAATATCTAAACATGCAAAGTTCTCTAAAAGAATGCTGTGAATTAATTTCCTATTTGTGTTAATCATTTCTTATTTATTACTTCTTTTCTTCAAAGATCTGTAATTTATTTATTTACTGTCTGGAAGATACGGCTACGGTTACTTCTAAATAGTTGAGTCCAGTGAGAACATGGACCTTCTTTAATACTTCAGACATCTGGATAATTGGCAATAGTGCCCAAATCAAACGTTTAATATCTATGTAACCTCTTTTCCTGTATTGATGTAAATATTTCTCTTTCTACTGTTTCAAGAGGGCTGTAGTAAATAAAATAATATCCTTGCTTGTTTTCTGTAAATTTTGTGAAATAAAGCAATATTAATTATACTGGGAAGACAATGTGTAGTAATTTGAAGCATTCAATTTAGATTCGAAAATTGTGGCTATTATTTCATATATCATTTTAAAAAAGCTCTTGACTATGAAAAAAAATAATGTTCGCACCTAGGTCTTTAGTGGCGCAATGTGGATTCTAAAAAAATTGAAACGATCCCAATATGAAGTATTCCAAATAAAGTATAAAATCGCTGTATAAATAAATATGATTCGTTAAACTGAAATAAAATGTAAATTATCTTTATTATCCCTTCATAATGTTAGTTAATTTTTTTTTTATCTATATTCATATTCTATATATTCGACATTCACCGATGCCTCTACATATACTATATTTTTTGCATGTCTATTTAATTGTTTTTATTTACATATATGTTCTCATAAATATTACGCTTGTGCAATGTTGTCTTGATATTTAATACGTGCTTTGTCCGGTTGCGGGGTGGTGTTTTAATTCATTGCAGGAAGGGGACAGAGAACAGCCTCTATCCGAGACTTCCATATCGCACTTCCAATCGCATTCCACACCGGTAAGTCAAAGTTATGTAGAACAAGGTTCCCATATGACTCCACAAAACACCGTCTCTTACAACGATTCATACAACCATATAACAACAAAAAAGACTTCTTAACTATTACATACCATTGATTCATTCTTTACAAACATTTTCTTTCAATCAACTGTGTGCAACTCGCAGCCTGAAAGGTCATCAACATCTTATTATATTTCTAAAAATAATTCATCGGCCATTAACGTGCTGCTCCCAATTTCACAAATATAATGTAAAGACTTGATTTGCAATCAGGCTGAACAAAGTATGTCAATCATTCTACATACTTTGTTTGGCCTATATTTCCAATGAAGGATGTCTTGCTGCATACCTTTTCAGTGGGCAGTAATCTTTTTGAATGCGCAAAAATTATAAACATTCTGATGGACAGAACAACTCAGGAATTTACTAATTATTAAAATCTATTCTGTCAAAACAAACATTCATATCCAAATATCACATTTGCTTCGTATTACACTTTTTTATTGTCATGTAAAAAATGATTTGAAACCTACAAAGCTTAGTTAATTATATCCAGTACCGAATATTTTATTTTAAAACAATTAATTTTCAAACAATTTTGGCCCGAGAGAGACTAAACATTACACATCTTATGAGAGGATAATTATTGATTATTCAAATAACAAACCTGGTACTTCGTGAAACTGTTCTACAACATAGTGAATTTTTTTTATATTATTATTTTCACAAAATAAAGTAATTTTTACTTAAAAAATATCTCAAAAGGCTGTGCTTTGTATATGTATTTTTATGTATGTTTAAATTATAATATCACATTCTGCAAAACTTAACCTCTGCAGTCAGTTAACAATTGGAAAGTGAATAAATTAGCTCCACTATTAAATATAGTTTGTACATCACTGTTATTGTGTAGATTTTTGAATGTTTACGAGACTTAGATTTGATTTATTAGTTTGAATATAATCGCATATCGGAAATTATCCCTCTTAGGTTTTTTACCGCTCCTTTTTAATAAATATAATATACACCTTGCTGTCAATTATTATTGACTATTCGTTCCCGCTTTTGTGGTGCTTGGGTGCATTGGTGAGTTTTTTGTATATAACTTGTCATGTTTATGTATTTTTATTTCGTATTTATTCACTCTTATTTATTACCTATTTTCTATCTCGTTTTATTTCAAAGTGATTTAACATTCGCGATGATACAAAAATATTATACAACACCCAGTACGAAATTCTTTCATAAATTAATTTTTGAATCGATGTATGTAAATGATGTCTACGTTTGTTCTTACCCATTTGATCCTAAAAATTCTTTCTGTTATAAGCTAACCAATAGTCCTATCCTTTTATCCTTTATTCTCTCTCTAAAAAAGAGGTTGAGTGACTGAATCATTTTTATTGTTAACGGGCATGGGAATCGAAAAAAGAAATATTTCAAACGAATTTTAAATCGTTCAAAAGTTACCAACTTAAACATAAATTATCGGTTTGTCATGAAGAGACTTGCTTATAAATATATTTTGATGATAATTTAAGATCTAATGTGAATCTGTCATAAATCACAGCAGAAACAAGTGCGTCAGTCGAGCAGCCTAGATTTCGATACGATACCTGAAGAAATGGTTTCCCCTTCGGCGGAGTCAGCCGGCGGTTCAGGCGACGATGAAGAAGTGGAGTTCGTTCCGTCCAGCTGGAACTACCTCGCCACACCTTCAAAAAGTGCTCTGAAAAGTGCAGAAAGCAGCCAGAGTGTAAGTTTTGCTATATTTTAGTATATTTTATTTTTTCTTCTGACAATCATATTCACTTCATTGCCATTTCTTGTGAAGCTCGAAGACAATTATAATTATATTTGAATGAGTTTCGCTGAATGAATTAACAATATGAAAACAGTTTTTAGTTTGTGTTTCCTCATGTTTATAACTAGATAAATATATATGAATACAAGAAGTGTCATTTGACAACATTTGCTCCATACACACAACGTGCAGACACAGTGTGTGTGTGTGTGTGTGTGTTTTTTGTGTTTTGCTATGCACATTTTGGGTATTTCAGACAGACAAATAAATGTATTGTGATGAATTAAATTTTCTGAAATTTTCCGGTGATATTAAATAATTATAAATTCATTCATTCGCATTCGCATTGAAGTGACAAACAAAATTCTCGCATCACCGATGGAATTGTATATTTTTATTATTATGATATAAGAGAAACGCATTTCCGTCGAATGTCATCATCCGTCATTCTCATGCATGAATATTATTTTCCCGCATATCTAAATCTTTCGAATGTAAAATTTTCTTTTACATTTGCTTGATTTTGACAGACAAAATTTTTAAAACATTTTTCGACTTCACGTTGGCATGATTACATGGAAAATTTTTGTTCTCTGCTGATATTTTTAAGTAAATTTTGAATTCACTGAATATGCATTGGCTTATAGATAAAATTTATTAACTCTATATGTTAGTTTGTAGATTTCAATGTCATAATAGGTACAGAAGAGGAAAATTTTTACAGTAAATACGATTCATCTCCCGTGGATCAGGTTTATCTAACTAAAAAATAATAATTACTCTATTCACCATATATATTAACATGTATTAGTACTCAACATGACTGCTAAATATATTTCGTTATTGATTTTAAACATCAGTGGGAAATATTTTAAATGGTAATTGGCTCAATTTAATCTTTATCACACAAGGGTGTCGACCCGTTCTCTACTGAGCCATGTGAAATATACTCCAATAACAAACCTTTTAAAAATGAACTCTGTGGTGTTGGTGCTCAACAAATTTGTGGAGATTATCAGGACAATTTAGGATATATTTTCATACAAAAATTAGCTCACAAAAGAAAATTAAAGAAACATTACCATGGAGAAATAACATCGGGAAGTGATATAAGAAATAACAATCTATATTTTAGGAAAAAACATAAGCTAACAAATTTGGATTATCACAACTCTGTACGATTCCACATGTTTTGTCACTTACAAACCCTGGTTTCGCCTTTCGGCATTTTCAGGCATTCTATCACACGGGTGCCTGAAGGTGCCAAAAGGCAATTGAATCAATGGCAATGGAATCGTACAGATTTGTAACGATTCAAATTTGATATTGAAATTCCATCAAGCACCTTCAGTCAATATCATAAATTAAAAGCTAACATCTTTTACATAAAAATATTCGATAAATATGTTTTGAAAATATCACAGATCACTGAACACGCTTTGTCCAGTCTTTATGGTCTGGGGGCTCAAGTCCATACGGAGGCGATTTAAAATTTATTTGGCTGAGGTTTTTTAGTGGTTGTGGCCAAAGATTTCATCAATCCCTCGGTTAGATTTTTTACTAATACAAATATTTTTTTTTTCAATTGAACTTTCTTATACCCTGACATGGGTTTCTGTCATGTCTTTTCTTGTATTCTTGTATTCTTAAGGTAGAAATTTAAAAAATATTTGGCACCTCTGCTTTTAATAGGCGGCCAAATAATGAAATAAAAATCGTTGATGTTAAAAGATGTCACACAATCTGATTTTGTAATGTTGACAATTTTGAATATTTACTGCAAAAAACAGAAATGCTTATATATGGTCTATTTAAACTGTCTAATTCCTACATAATTACACTAAATTGAACCTTGTTGATGATAAACCGAGATGTCTTTTCAAATCAAGGTAGGTATGTTTAAGTCAACCCGTTTTTCCCTCCGTTCGACAGCAACTATGTTCACAATTGTAGTTTTGTTTGTTAGTATGTATTTGGTTAACATTTGTAATAATTTTCTATTTTATCTCGATGTGCTGCCATTCTATAGGAAGAGGATTCCTCGAGTAGCGTGAGTTGGATGCTCTACATTTTAATTTTTAAACTGCTCTCTTGCCTTGTGTTGTTGAAATACAGAAGCTACTTAATGATACTGTTGTCTACCGTGCCATCACAGAAACAATGGCCGATGGATAAAGTAATAATCATTCTATGGATGGTTCTCTTGGTGCATGTCAAAATGTAATCGCTTTTAGACATTTGATTATAAACATTTTATGATTTAATAATTTTACTCAGCGTTTTACAAAAATATATTACATATAAAATAATTTTCACACATAATATAGGAGTTTTACCTACCAATAAAACTCTTATTGTGTTTCCAGCAATGTCCAAGATCCCCTGAGATGATGCGTCTCTGTTTTCGAGCCACGCGTCCAAACCCTACGTTGGCAACACCTTTTCTTCTTCCCTACCCAAGCCACGCCATCCGGGTGATGCCGTTATGTATGTCATTGAATGGAATGCCCCCCCCCCCCCCCTAACATCCTCAGAAGGGGTAAGGGGGCTCCTTCTGCCTTCAAAACTTCCACAAGGTGTCGCAGGCAACCCCCTTTGAAGCGTTTGGCGTCATCTGGGGCAGCGCCCCCCTCGAAGAATCTTTCTTTTGTGCAATTCCCTTTTTTTTTTGTAGGGGGGCCTTCGATTGTACCTTGCTGAAGGTCTACCACTGCTGGCCCTCCTAACACTGGGCGTCGGGACTTGCTCCCGAAAGGGCAACCTATCATTCTCAGGCGAGGGTCTAGGTCTCGCCAGCCTTTCCTGCAACCTGGGGGGGGATTTTCGCCAGTCTGTCCCTGACGTGTTCCTCCTTCACCTTGGCCCGGATGGTTTCGGCGGTGCTGGATCTGTTTGGCCCTCTTCCCACACACTATTTGCATAATGTCTTCAGTTATAAATTGGTGGGAAGAGTCTCTTCTGAACTTTCCTTCGATTGACTGAAACAGCCCCGCGGGTGTAAGAGATACCGTCTTATTTTCGCCCCCCCCACTCAATGACAAACTGCCGGCCCTCGAGTAAGGCGTTGTCCCCGTCAGCTGAGCTGTAAGAGCTCCTTGGTCGTACCCACGGAACTCATCGTTCACTTCCAGCTCGGTGAACAACGGCATTGCGGCATATTTTTTCCGCGTTTCATAGTAACAGAGCCAATTTTGTAATAATAGTATTGATATAATTTATGATAATTGATTGAGGCTGACTTCTCAGTTCTATTGTATCTGTGCGATTGATTGTCTTAAGATGCCGAAAGGTAAAACCCAGGGTGACTGAAAAAATTTAATATTTGAATGACATTGAAATTCCACCAAGGAGTCGCTCTCAGTCGATAAATGTAAATTATCAAAATTTTACTCCCATTGACAAGTATTAATTTGTTAGTTAACCCTTCTAAAATCCAAGCAGTGCGAAATAATGCTGCGAACTTTTACTGTTTAATTTATATTTTTATATTACTCAATTTAATAAGCTATTCGATGTTCTGAGGTAAGTATCGTAGAAATGATTGTCTGAATTGTTTGATAGTATGACAGTTATTAAATGTGATTTTTTTTCTTTTTGGTTCTTAATGCATGACATATTTATTTCATAATATTGAAGAAATTCTATCAATCGCTATAGTCTGATTGACTCTTGTCCTACTTGTCTTGAAAATCAAGAAATAAGCTGATTCATTGATCTGTATCCGAAGAAACCTATGTCTGTGACTGACATTTTCATTCTTCTCGTCCAATCAACTGAGTAGAGTGAAAAACAGCATTTATGACTCCTATATGGAGACCCCACTAAAATTAGTTTTTTATATGTTACCACAATATTCTTTTTGAAATACTGTAATATACAAAAAATAATATATATTTTTTCTACTTTTTATAATTTTAAATAATTTAATTTTCTTATAAGGACTATCTCAGTTTTTGTGAATGAAATAACCCTGGAAAGCTCGTATATAATGATTGTAATGTGGCACTCGGATGTTTAAAAACATATTTATTTTATGTAACAGGAGGGCAGGAAGAGAGTGGTCTTCAAAAAGCAGAAATATCACTGCGTGTACGAGTATCCTCGAGAAGCATCTGACAACGAAGCTGAATCGCCACAGTTACCTGACAATTCTCCCTGCTCAGGTAAATATAGTCGTGGATGAAAAATGGTGCATATTATTTAAATTAAATTTCATAATATTAGTATTTCCACACCCCTTATCATTTTGCATTGATTTTGATAGCATATTTGGGGGTTGGTAGTAAATTGAATTCCACGAAGAGCTTTGTAAAAATCCGATCTGCAGGCTGTATAATTTATTTGTTTACACGAAGGCTAATTTCTATTGAACCGATTTTAATGCAGAATAATATTGATAAGGAATAAGTCCACCTCATGATTGACGGAAATGACTGGCATTGTCTTCTTGATTTTCAACGCCATTGTTAAAAAACACTGGGTTTGAGTAAAAGAAGGATTTCTATTTTTTATTAAATTTTCCTTTTTTAATCTCACAGCTTGGCATAATTTTGGATTGCAAGATCTAAATTTGGACAATCATATCGGTTCCCATCATGACGATCTCAACTTCACCTATACATTAGGTATTATATGTTTTTGTTTTTTTATTATTTTAACATCCCCGACACAAGCATTTCACTAACAACATATATTTTGTATAGGATTCATCATTCACATGTCACAACGCTGAACGTCTTATTGTTCTGGTAAAGAAGTAAATGCTTGAATCTATTCATTGGCAGATATGATTTAAATAAACCCCATTTCTCCGATTACAAGACACATGGTTTTTCCTTTTTTTTTTCATCTAAATTTGTTTGCATCTTATAATTGCTGGTCGATCATAAATTTTGACAACAGTCAAAAATCTTTCATCCATTCTGTAACAACACAAGATATGGAAGAGACATTCGTGGCTTGTTCAACTGTTTCGCTACTGAAACCCTCATAAAAGATATTTCAATATCGAATACTTTGAAAAATAATGGTGGAGTGTGAATAAACTTATAAATATTTTCAGTACAAATCAGACATATTTCAACAGACATGTTCACTCATACACAATTGATTTGACATTGTTGACCCTTTTATATTTTTGAGAATCAACTATCAACGCGCTGCAATCAGCCGTTTCAACTGTAACGGAACATTGGCAGTCAGTTCGTTACAAAAGTATCTGATGAAAGTATATATATATATAATAACCTATTTGGTATGATTTTTTGACTGCTATGTTACCATGTGCAATGTAATGGTACATTGATGTCAGGGTGTCTTATATTCGAGGAAATCCAATATTTAAATAATATTTTTAACACTATCCAGTATATATTATATAATTTCAATGTGAAACCGCTCACATCTTAACCCTTTGCACTCGTAATTTTTTTTGGGTGAGGGTAGCTTCAACTCGTTAATTAATTTCACGCATTTTCCAGGATTCATAATCAAAACTTAAAATGAAAATAAATCGTATTTTCAACAGATTTTTGTTCAACAAAAAACTTACACAGCGTGCATAAGTTTATTATTATAAAATGGCGCTAGGGACCGTTCAGGTCCATGGCCGACTGCACAACCTCTCTCCAGGCATCTCTGTCGAGCGCTCTTTCTCTCCAGTTGACTATCCCCAGCCTCTCAACATCCTTTGGAATGTTATCCGCCCATCTCCGTCGAGGGCGACCGAGAGGTCGGGTGCCAGCTGGTGTTCCTTCATAAGTTTTATGGAGAGCTCTAGACTTCTCAGATCGTACAACGTGATCCGCCCATCTGAGCCTTCTCGATCTCAAGACATTAATGATTCTTGGTTTGTATCGGTCGAAGAGCTCAGCGTTCGTACGAATGCGCCACCGGTGGTTCTCATTAACGGGTCCAAGTATTCTCCGGAGGATTCTGTTTTCAAATACTTGGAGCGCCTTTTCTTGTTTTTCTGTTAAACCCCAGGATTCACATCCATACATGACTATCGGTTTAATGATCACGTTGTACACCCGGCACTTGATTTTGATGGACAGCATTTTGGACCTAAACAGACTATTTAGCGCGAAGTACGCTGCATTTCCACTTTTCAGTCGGTCAGCAAGCTCCAAAGTCATCTCATTCCTAGAGGAAATATTAGAGCCCAAGTACTTGAAAAGAGAGGTTCTCTCGAACGAGGAGTTTCTTATTACAATGTCTCCAAAGGGTTCGTTGCCTCTTGTCATTTTCAAATACTTGGTCTTTCCCACATTTACTCGCAGATTTAACCTTTTTGCTGTGTTCTCCAAAGGAGTGAAAATATCTTTTATTTCATCTTCAGATTCTCCGAGCACCACTAGATCATCCGCGTAGCCCAATATTTTGTGGGACCCATTCAGTATAGCTCCACCTTCTGCTTTCATTGCCTCTCTTACGGCTTTCTCTAAAGCTAGGTTGAATAGCATAGGTGATAAGGAGTCTCCTTGTTTTAGTCCTGCTGTCACCTCGAAAGATTCTGATAGACTACCCTGCATATGAATTCTGCTCTTGGATCCATCCATACATACTTTTATTATATTTATAAGTTTTGATAGTATTTGGAATTCCTTCAATATATTCCAGAGAGCTTCTCTATCTATAGAGTCATATGCAGTTTTAAAATCCACAAAGAGACAGTGAACATCTTGGGCGTATTCCCATTTCTTTTCAAATATTTGGCGCAGTGTAAAGATCTGATCAGTGGTGCTGCGGTTTCTTCTAAAGCCGCATTGGTAGTCACCAAGAATGTTTTCGGCATACGGCAGAACTTTTTCGAGAATAATATTTGACAGAACTTTGTATGCAGTAGGAAGAAGAGAGATGCCACGGTAGTTTGCACAGTTGAGTTTGTCTCCTTTCTTGAAGATAGGACAAACCAGTGACTCTTTCCACTCTTCGGGGATCTTTTCTTCTTCCCATATTTCTTGCAGTAATTCAAGCATGGCGTTAAGAAGGGTTTCTCCTCCATACTTGAGTAGCTCTGATGGAATATTATCATTGCCAGCCGCTTTGTTATTCTTTAAATAACTAAGTGCTCCCATTAACTCTGCCTTACTTGGTGGTGGTATTAGAGGTTCTGCTGTAGCGATGTCTGGCGATTCCAAAGGTTCATCTGGTGCAGAGCGTTGAAGTAAACTTTCAAAGTGGGACTTCCATATGTTAAGCACTTGCTCTTTGTTTGCCACTATCTGACCTTGTAGGTCTTTGATTTGTAGCGTGCAAGGCTGAAAGCCTCTCTTTTCGATGTTCACTTTCGAGAAGAATGACCGGGTTTTATTCCGTTTTGCTTCTTCTTCCATCTGCTCAAAATTGCTTTTAATGAAACTTCGTTTGCACTTTCTCAGATGCTTTCGGACTTTTTTGCATGTCTCGCTATATCTTTTCTGTGCTTCTTCGCTTTGAGTGTTTTACAGATAGATCGCTCGTTCTACTCTTCTTTCCTCCACCATTTTTCGGCAGGTGTCGTAGTACCATGGGCACTTAACATTCTTGGGTGCTAATCCTATCAAGGCTTCCACAGCTTTGACTATACCTTCCTTTAATGTTTTCCACCTCTCATCGATATTAAAAGCTTCTCCTTCGGTGGGTTCTACCATATTTTGAATTTGACTGTTCAATTCACTTCTGTAGTTTTCTCTTCCTTTTGGAGTTTTTAGCTTTTCCAAATGGTACTTCACTCTCGTCTTCGCGTTTTTGCGGACTGTCTTTTTGAGTTTTTCCCTAAATGTTGCTATCGATAAATTGTGGTCCGTATCACAGTCAGCGCCTCTGTAGCTTCGAATATCTTCGATAGCTTGCTGGTGTCTTCTATCAATTAGAAAATGGTCAATCTGGTTGAATGTCTTTCCATCCCTTGAGTTCAAGTCACTTTGTGAATGTTTTTATGAGGGAAAGTGGTACTTCTAGCGATCAAGTTTTTGGCGCTGCAGAAGAGAGCCATCTTTTTACCATTTTCATTGGAATGATCATGTAAGCTCTCTTTTCCAATAAAGGGTCTGAACACAGCTTCCTTTCCTACTTTCGCGTTGAAGTCTCCCAGCACACATTTGATATCGTGTCCCGGCAGTCTATCAAAGGTTGCCTCAAGGAGATCGTAAAAATCGTCCTTTTCGGCCTCCTCTGAGGCCTCTGTCGGGGCATGTACATTCACAAGTGATATATTGAACCATCTTCCTTTGATTCTGAGAACACATATGCGCTCGCTTACGGGTTCAAAGGAAAGTATATCATCAGCTACTTCCCTAGCAACAACAAAACCTGTCCCGAATACATGTTTTCCATCTGTGTTTCCGCTGTAGTAGATAACATGTTGTCCAACTGTCATTTCTCCGCTATCCGGCCAACGGATTTCCTGGATGGCGGTAATTTGAACTTTATATTTTGACAGTTCGTCCACTAGGTTTTGAGCTGCTCCTGCTCGATAGAGACTGAGCACGTTCCAAAATCCGATTCGTAGTCCATTTTTCGTTCCGGGTCGTCGAGGTTTGGTTATCCTGTGTCCGAGGCGTTGTACGGTGTTCGTAACAAGTTTGTGTTTTTATGGGAGAGGGTGGTTAGCCCTTTGCCCAACCCCCAACCCGGAGGGGCCAGATCTGTTGGTCCGCGGGAGATACTTAATTTCTCTCCTACCCTTCAATGCCTGAAGAGTGTTCCCCTATCCGCCACCTGGGGACACGCTCTCTAGGGGTTACAGACTCCCCCGAGAGCAGCGTGCATAAGACTGTTTTTTAGTATTTTTAGAAATACAATCGTAAAAAGTTTTTAATTTCTATTTTACGAAAGTTTTAATCCGAGTATATGAATTTTAAACATGATATTTTTAAAAGCTTTAAAAATATTATAGATAACAAGTTTTTGAAAATTTATTTATTAGTGTGTTAACACCGTTAACATAGTTATGCCTTAAAATCAATTATATTTAAATGATTTTTAATAAAAAAAGAGAAATTTTCAGCTGAAAATGATAAAAATTTTAGCGATTTTTTTTTTTTTATGTCGATGCGAGAAGATAGTGATTTTCTCTATCATATGAATTTTAATCATATGATAGAGAAAATATTATCTGCACGATATATATAATATGATAAAAAAACAATAAAAATCAATAAAAATTACATAGAAATAGATAGATAAAGAGATAGAAATAGTACATAGAAAATATTCAAGCTTAAAGTTTTGGTTAGTGGAACGCTTTTCTTCTTTGGTTCCCCAGAGGGGATATACGAGTGGAAAGGGTTAATCATTTGAATGATTGTAACTAAAAAATCTTGACTAAACTCCATATGTAGATTATTGTATTTATATTATATATATTAACTATGACTAATAACAGTACATGATAAAGACATTGTTTTTGTTCAATAAAAATGTTTCCCAGCATCTCGAAACCAAATATGTGAATCAGCATTGTACAATTTCATCTGAACATTATTATTGTGGAATAATTTAATCTATATTGTGTTTTTAAAACAAATATTCACATCTTGGTTATTCATGTCCATGTTACCACTGTCTCAGGCTATGAAAACAACTGCTTTTTAATACTTTCATCAACCCTTTTACGCCGAAGCAGCACGATCGCGCTGCATGGTACTTGTGCGAAATCAACGGGCAAGCGCTATTGTGCTGCGAAAACCATGTTCCACTCGAGCATAACTCGAAGTGTTTTAACACATGTTTTACTAAAATTTATGAATGATGTGGATCATGTAAGTTCTTAGGATTGACAAAATCAAATCCACAAATTTATTGACCCAAAAATATTTTTTTTAATGATAAAACACAATTGTGAACATATGTTAGTGCCGCGCTCATATTTCACCGAGTATTTATTGAATAACAGATATGTTATGCAATCTTATAATATTTCATATTGAATTGGGCATAGAAATAGAATATACTTCTTAGAAAAAATGTCTTTTTTTTGTTATCATGGATTCAAGAAATATGGAGGGCACTTGTGAACAATAGGAAATGGCACTAATATCTACCCTTTTTAAAATTCCATTCATCACTTTTTCAACAGAAATAAGCGTCAATAGAAAAAAAAACGCTTGCATCCAGTGGCAGCCCATCCATTGAAATTCTTGATTTACTTAATGAAAAAAACTTTTATATTTATAAAAAAATATTTTTATCAATAATTTCTTCATCATAAATAAATCACCTGTGTTTTATGCGAAATTGATTGGATATTTCGTGGGTTATTTTGTTTTTCTAAAGATACTGCAAGTCTGAAGTTCTTATGGATAACCCGCCACTGGACATATGTATTTACTGGAATTTCTTTTAATTTATGGCTTTTCAAGTTGAAGGAGAAATTCTTTTCAGTTATGTATACACGATATTTATTCTTCAGTTTACTTCGGGCGGTTGTTGAATGATCATCGCAATAATCATTTATCAGCAATCAAAGACTTTTTGTGGTGTTTTTTCGGTTGTGCAAATTTGATTATACAATGGGTGAAAAGACCAGTTTTACCCATAAATTCAGACAGTGATAGTGACAATAATAGCGATGAGTGTTTTCAAGAAATTCCGGAAAACAGTGATGTTCCATCTAAAATTTCAATTCCGTTTTTGGAAACCCCGGGAATCAAACATGGACCGCCAGCAGGATCGAAACCAATTATTTACTTTAATATGTTTTTTTTTTGCTGAATTTAATTGTCACAGAAACCAATCAATATGCCAATGCATTTTTTTAATCTACGCCAACATCAACAGCAAAATGGAAATCTGTGACTGTTGGAGAAATGCGTGCTTTCATTGCCGTAATTTTTGAAATGGGAATAACGCGACAACCAATTATGCATTCTTATTGGGCGAATAATTCGTGAAAAAATACCATGGTTTGGTATGATGTTCTCAAGAGATAGGTTTTTGATAACTTTGAAATTTTTTCACCTAGTGAACAACAACAAACTTTTTCCTACAAATCATCCCAAATATGATCCGTGCGCAAAATTTTACCCAATTGTGCAGCATGCAAACCGAATTTTCCGACATCATTATATTCCCGAGAAACATCTAAGTGTTGATGAATCTCTTGTAGGAACCTAAAGTCATTCTGCAATATCTCAATATTTGAGAAACAAGAAGCACCACAAGTGGGGAATCAAGTTCTGGATGATTTGTGACGCTGTAACAAATTACTGCTTGGCATTTTTTTGTTATCGTGGTAAAAAAGACAAAAATAATGCAGCAGCTGTAAAAAAAAATGGACCGTCTCATGTCGTTGTAACAAAATTGGTAAAAATCGGAAGTTACCTGAATAAAGGTTATCATGTACTTGCAGACAATTTATTTACAAGCATCCCTTTGCTCAATTATTTGATATCAAATGATACATATTACGCCGGTACGGTTAGACGCAACAGAAAAGGAATGCCACCAGACTTACTAAAAACAAAATTTGAAATTGATGAAGCGAAATATTATACAAAAAAAGGTGCAATTATCTGCGGATACCGTGAAAAAAAATCACAAAAACAACCGGTGATACTTGCATCTTCCTACGCATCGACTAAAAGAATGACTGCAATAAATAGACGTAATCGGGAGACAAATAAACCGGATGTAATAAATATATATATAATAAATATATGGGAGGAGTTGATACTTCAGATCAAATGTTATATACATACCTGGATGAAAGACGTACATTTAAATATTGGAAAAAGGTGACTTTTCATATTTTTGGAAGAATGATGATAAACGCATTCATTATTTACACAAGAAATACGCCTGGTAAAAAGATGACAAGATTAGAATTTACATCATCCATAGTTGAGGCAATAGAAGATGAATGGAGACCTAAAGAAAATCCAGTCCAAAGAACATCTAGTATGAGATTAGAGAATCTGAAGGTTTTAAAAAAATTACCAGGACGAAATCTCAGAGAATGCGTCGTATGCAGCAAAAAAGAAGGAGGGCCTATTAGAAGATCAAATCCAATTTGTACAAAGTCTGAAAAGGGTCTTCACCCATTATGTATAGGAAAACACAAGTGTTGACTTTTTATTATTTTTAGTTTATTAGATTATAAAAATACGTATCGAATAATTAAACTTTATAGTGTTTTCACTGATAGACGATAGTTCGAAAAAATATTCTGCATCAAAGATATGTGAAATATTTTACAAAAAATATCTCTTTTTTATCACAAAATTAAAAATTTTGTGCAAATTATTGCAAATTTCATGTTTCTTATTTTTTTAGGTTGATGGTGTAAACTCATTTATTGTTTTTATAATTGTTTTATCTAAACTATAATATATTAAATGCAAAATAAGAAAAAACAGAAATAAATCCTTAAAAACTAGATATTTACAAATTTTTTTTTAAACACAAAAAACTTTAAAAACTCCTTAGTGCTTTTAGCAAGTCTCCAAAAAAAAGGCTAGGCGTAAAAGGGTTAAGTCAAACTGATTTCTTTTTGAAACATGGACAATAGTTATATGTAAAATGTGTTCTTTGTTCACTTTGTGGTGCACTGTAAAGGAATCAATTTTCGAAAAAGGTCGCTTACGAAGCTAATAGTATTTTTCATTTTATAAATTTATTTATTGTTATTTCAGACAATCCAGTTTCGGATGATGACTTTTTCATTTCGTCTTCGACACGGCCCTTTGAAAATTTTAGTCTTCTGAGCACGTCCAGTCAATTCTTCCCCGGCCAGCACTTATCTCTCTTAGATAATCCGCAGCAGAAGAGCGGTGACATCGATAACTTTGAGGCGCTGCAGAACGCACTGGGCCTCAACGGCCCGGACCCCATGGAAAAATTTCAATCTGACGTTCTCAAATCATCAGACTTCATCACGCCGGATTCCGGCACGGAAGATGTCACCCCTGCATCGTTGCCAGATTATGACTTCAAGCACCAGTTTTTGGGAGACGAACCGAGCTTGAATACTTCTTCGTCGACTGTGGTCAACAATTTGAGCGGCAAAACCGACGACCTTGATAATAATCACTCCAATTTGTTAACCGAACAAGATATAAGCGTCACGGCGGCAAACAAATGCGGTTCATTACCTGTGAGACAATTTTGCGAAACCTCTTTGATCCTTCCAGAGAGAGGATCCCCGAGCGGCTCGTTGACGCCGAGTACTCCGTCTCCGTCGGCTCAAAGCGGCCTCGGCTCTGGATCCACGTCTCCTCTGCTGCCGCCGTCTGGCACCCTCGGAGGACTCCGCCACACTAGGGACAAACTAAAACTTGACCTGCCTCCCAGTCCGCTCGCGAGAAACTCACCGAATATTTTGACATCTGGCAAAAATGCAAATAAAGATATGAAGATTTTCGATTTCAAAAATGTTGAAACTCCAGATTTGCACGAATTACACAAATCTCTTACCGAAACGTTTTCAGATCCGCGCAAATTCATTGTTACCTCTGTGCCGGAACCTTACCCTCATTTAATTAATGCTTCCATAGCTAAGGCGGTGAAAATACCAGAGAATATAACGTCACCTTTAATAACTGAAGAAACAAAAAACCCTATTTCTTGTAGTGAACTATTAATCGCTAGTGAAGGAAATCATGTAAATATTGATACTGCTGAAAAAGAGTCAGCGATTCTCAGTGATGTTCGTGTAGCAACAGAAGAGTTGAAAGACTCCTTCACTCTTTCAAATGAACCAATATTGATCGGAAAAATTGACTCAGTCGAGTCTAAATCTGACATTGATAACGCTCAGTTTGAAACGGCGACACTTCAAAAGGCCGTCGTGCCATTGAGCATTGAAGAAAACGCTCGAAAAGTCATCCTCGAGCCCGTCAAAGGGGAGGGAACTCTTTTGGATAGCGGAGACGAAGACTCCGGAATTGGCAGCAGCGCCTACGCCACGCTCGAGAGGAAGATCGATTCCGAGAACACCGATTTGATTAAGAGTTCCGCTATCGAAAGACAAGTGAATTAGTGCCACTTTATCCATTAGCAATATTGTTAATATTATTTATTTGTATTGCAGTATGCTCTCCCGCAGAAGACTGAAATCGTTCGGTACGAGCTGTCAAAAATATGCCCCTGATAATTTTTACATCTCCCATTGTTTATAGGCTAGATAGTTATCGAGAGTGTTTGTCAATTAAATTATTATTCGTCGATTCGCAGATGTGCAATGGTCGGCGCACTTCGCTGCGAACTGGTATTATTTTGAATGGTTTTACTAACTTCTTACACTCGAAGGCGGACAGTGTTGCGACTTTATCAATGTTTATATTAAACAAGGTACCTATTGCAGAAATGATTGAGTAAATGAATATGATAGTATAGATTTCTGGTTGTTTTTAAACGGTGGGAAATATACATTACTTTAAATATAATAGTGTGGTAGACTCGGTTATAGTTTGTTCTCATAACTCATGTTATTTTTTGCTATTATCAATTTTTTATGTATCAATCAAATCCCAATAATGAAATTAATCACACTTGATTTAATCTAATTGAGAAGCACTGTATCGAATGGTATGATTAGTCATGACAGCAATGAAATTGTATTCTAATTTTAATCAGTAAATCAAAACAGTCAATAAATTTGATATCAACAATTTGATCCTTGCTTTATGATCCAAATAAACAAATAATTATACAAAAATTAAAATACTTAATCAATTCTTGCTTCTTTCTCAATTCTTTATGCAAATGTTGCCATTCATTATTCTAGCAGTCCGATCAATGTAATTTTGTCATAGACAACAATAAATCGTAACCGAGTCTGCTGTGTAAATATTATATTGCAGCCCAAATTAAATAATGCATATAGGTTTATATACTTTTTTCTAAATTTATAGTACTCTAAAAGATTAATCTTTGACCTCCATTAGATTAGGATCGATATAATGGTGTTCTATATGAATGTGAATCAGGTAAATGTTTTTTATACAATAATTTTTATATCGGAAGCATCTAATGCCCCCTTTCATACTGATAAAAAAATGTGCAATAAGAATTGATTTGTTGTTACCTCGGCTGCGGTCGGGAGATAGCGATATAGTTTTTATATACAACAATGATGGACACTCGGCGGTTCTCTGTTTACAATTTGAATTACATTTTTGTACTCTGGCAATAATCATATATATTTTGTGGGTCGTATTAGTTTTACTTTAAGAATGATTCGGAACTGTGATAGCACAAAGGCCTACAAAAAAGGGCATTTTAACACATGTTTGTATCGCGTAAAACGAAGGAGTAAAAGTCCATCTGATTTTGTTGAAATCACATTTTACGTCGGCAAACACCGTGCGGCATTTTGTAAACGATTATAATCTTCATAGTAGAAAGTTAGAAAATTAGTTTGTGCTTTTATCATATGAATTGTTTTAAGAAAATTGATCTAAGCTCTTCTCTGCAGATTCTACGTTCGATTCATGGTATTCCATTTTGTACCGCCTAATGCGATTAAATATTCTGCGAACTTATCGTGGAACACCAATTTATTTATATTTTTGTTATAAGATATGTTTTCTTCGAGTGTCAATACGGAGACAAAAATATGTTCTGCGATATGCTATAGTTCTGTAAAAACCTAATAAAAATATTCTAAATATTATTTCGATCATAGCTCGCTTTGACACTCAACAATATGTTTGCTGTTTTATCCGAATTGTAAACATCATTGTACAATATTACCCCTTGTTATTCCCAAGAGTTGATTATATCCACTGAATCTGGAATCTTTTTTTCTGAGACGCCATTGGATATTTATCAATATTGATCTACATAATTCTTTCACTTTGGTTAACATATATTTATGTCTTTCAATTTTAAATTATCAATGAATTCATTTGAAATTGTAATATTTTATAAACATTTGATTATATTGTCAATCTGTGACTTATATATTGTAAAATATCAAATACTTAAAATACTACGAGAATTAGTAGCTCGACTCTTATTTCAGAAATTTTCCGACCTTAAGGGATGTGTCTGCATATTTCATTTGGATACCACAAGTATTTTGGAATTGTAAAACATACTGTACTCGCATGTGGAAATATATTTTGAGAATTATTACTGTAATTTAATTATAACTAATGGCGAAGCTAAACCAGTCTTAGCTATGAAACATTTAATAACTTTGCAATTCAGATTTTGAAATATTTATTTATTTTTTTGATGCCTCAAGATAACTTTAAATAAATCATTAATGAAGATGTATAAAAACAAATTTCCAATAAAATCGGTGCTTTGCTTCCATTGTTTTAAAATTTGTTTTTACCACTTTTTTGATTTGGTATCCTGCAAATATTTTATCCAATACCTACTTATGAAGAGAAAGGCGGAATCTGTACCGTGATGTTTATAAATTGAACTAAAATTAAAAAATTTCTACCTTATTTTATTTGCTTAATTATTCCTTAATTGTAAAAAAATTACCCCAAGTCTCTCGAAGCACTCGATTTTGAACATATTTGATAGAAGTACGCGTCATTCAATTTGTTGTAGCACCCGTAAATATACTTACGATCAATTTGTAAAGTTAAAAGTGTATCTTGAATTTTAATATTGTCCTCGAGCCTAGCCAAATTGAATCTCATTATAAATGTTGTAAAAGAAAGTATTTCAATAATTTTTATTATAATTATTATTATAAAGTTATCGAAGTTTATGGTATTTTTTTATTTATTCTATTATGGATACACATTTTTATAAAGAGTTCAATTATTGTTTTGAATCAATATTTGATATATCCACTTGAAAATTTTACCCATTATTATTTATTTAAGACAGTCCTAATGTTATTGTAAAATTGTATAGTGATATATTTTTTGTGTATCAATGGTATGTGTTCTATTGTGATTTAATATAAAATTTAGTTGATTATTTGTGAAATATAAAAGGCTTATTAGAGCCTGCATTTTCATTAAAACTATAGAACAAATAGCACTCGTTTTATTTTGTTTATTACACATATCCAATACAAAAGTGGCCCTGAATAGAGATTTCTTCTATAAAATTATTAGATCTTTCTGCATGTTTAATTTTTTATATTCTCACAGGATGTTCAGAGGAGTAAGTTACACATACCAGCTCTTTTTTGCGTAGGCTTTAAAAATATATATAAATTAGTCCTAAAATAACTATCTCAATGAAACATGGGAATTTTCATGGGAAACTTTTATTTCATACTCATAAATATAAATTACATAGAAAAATAAAATTTGAACTATACATTAAATATTATATATATACTTAATTAATTTGTTTGAATCTATGTTCACTTCCATTGTGAAGGCTGAGGTACCGTAATGAAGGTATCTCGACAGAATTTTTCCGCAACAACTGCCTGATACTCAGTTGCTCAACTTCTTCTACCGAGAGAGAGGGATAGATCTAGGAAAAGACTAGTGATTCTAGTTGCTTTCACTATGCCCAATGCTTACACAATATCAAACACTTTTTGGCTTAACCTGTTGAACACTGATATGCCAAAAAGTATCTAAGCTGTTACCTTGAACTCTTGGCAAACTGTTTTTTGTATTGAGGTTGTAGATTTGTTAGACGTACATGTGTGTCCATATTCCCGTGAAGGCTAAAATATAATGCGTATTCGTCAAGAAGTGACTTTAAGTTGCAATTGATCTAAAATGGCATTATCTTGTATATGAACAAATGAAAAATGTATATTTTTTGTTGAATATTTTTTTTCGCTGTGAATCGAATTGTATTATTTCTGCTAAGATGAAAATTTCATTAAATCTGGCTCTTCCTACAAGCGTTCAGTACATAGGAAGGTTAATTACTGCGACTTGGACTCTCATTGGACAGTGGGAAGATTGTTGCCATCACGCATCCAAAAGGGGACGAATAAGTCTCTTGCCTCCATTCTTATTTAACTTCTGGGCATCTGAAAGTGATTGACGCTTTTTGGCGATTATCATCCGAAGTGCTTTTTCTTCTCTTTTTTTTCCTATTGCCAAATATATTATTAATCCAATGCTGACAATAGTGAGAACTGTAATGGCAATTACAAGCCCGATTGTCTTCCAATCCACTTCATCACTTCTTTCAATATCGCTTGATGATTCCAACAGCTGAAATCAGATTTTTTTATTAATCCCTCAGATATGGAGATAGCACACTATAGTGTTTCTATTTGGGACAAATATCAAACAGTCTTATATAATATAGGGTGTTTTTTCAAAGGTACAGAACTTTGAAATGGAATAAAACAAAGATGAATTTTTTAAATAGACATGAAATTTACTTTTTTCGAAAGATAATCTTCTGGAATTATAATTTAAGCATGACCTCTGGCTATGGTCGCCACGGCTAGATCGGATGTAGTCTAATCAGGAGGTCCAATTTTCGATGACTTTTTCCAACATTTGTGGCCGTATATCGGTAATAACGCGGCAAATGTTGTCCGTCCTCCAAGTGGTCAATCTGTGGTCAAAGTGGTTTTGGGCTTATCGGCGTAGACTAGCGACTTCACATATCCCCACAAAAAATAGTCTAAATGGACATAGTGCGCGATACGTATTTCAAACAGAACAATGATTTTCAAAATAAATTTGCACAATTTGGAAGCGTTGTTCAGGCGTCAGTCTATTCATGTTAAAATGCCAAACCAAACTAACCATAAATCACTTGACAGCCGGCAAAATGGCCGCCAGTTAAAAAAATGTTGCCAACTTAAAGTTCTATACCTCTAAAAAAAACACCCGATATAAAAAAGTAGATTTTTTCCCCAAAATATCCTCAAATATTAGTAAATTTGCAAATTGTTTTTTTTTCATTTGTTAAGATGATAATTTACGGTCTACCTGTTCTTATGTGGACACATACTTGTCTAGTTATTTCTCACTCACTATAGCAGAATTTATGCCAAACACAGATTTCCTACAAAACTGTATATTAAAATTTTTGAAAAAAATTTCAACTCTTGCAATTAAAACACTTGTGATGTATTGAGGTATGTATTAGATCTTATAAAAATCTTCCATAAATTTTGATACTGAAAATATTTCCAGATGTAGAAAACATGTTGAATTAGATAAAAATGTTTTAACCACAGAGATTGAAAATATACCGACCCAAACTATTCAGCAACTGACAGAGATGATTGGATTTACACTGGTTACTGTATACTGGCAAGTGTAATATGCAGTGGAATTGTGAAGTGGCATTACCTCTATGATGCATAATAGAACATTTACAAAAAATTCCAGTGTGTAATGAAAATATGAATATAATTTGCTTTATTATTTTACATTTAATATTCAGTATTTCCTCAAATTGTTTGGAGGTGCTGTAACTCTGCGGTTTATTTGGATAAATTATTGATGATTGACATCTTTAAGTCCTATGTAAGACTTGTGTAAGAATTTACTGAATAAAAATATATTAATCCGCTGATAAATGAAGTCTAATATAATAGTTAAAAATAACTTTTTATATAATATTAGAAATTTGATTTTATTGTTCTATGTTGTATAATGTTTTATTAAATGTTTACCGTGTAAGAAGAAGACATACGACCGAATAGCGTTGTCCTGCGGCAAAATGCTTTAATCTGCCATTTATACCAATGAACAAATCGAAAGCCATTCACATTTCGGGGAGAATCACATCTGTAACAATTATAAACACAATCGTTAAAACCAAATAACCATAAAATTGGCTAACTTCAGTTGTACAGTGCTGCCTTCCATTTTATCAACGTGGTCTATCTTAGAATTCTTCTTGATGGTTACATGACTCAGTGAAGTACACCGCTTTATGTAGAAGTCAGTTGATAAGTTGAATTTTGGTTTGTAAGAAAAATTGTAGAGTAATTTTGAAAAATTGAAAATCATGTTGATAATGGAATCTGTTGAAACATGTACAACTTTGACAGATTTTTGTTTTGATATTTTATATTCACCGTGTATGTTAGCTTTGTAAAAATAAGCATAATATTAAAATTGACAATTTTTTATTTTACTCTTAACTGTTTTAAGTTCTTCGCTTCTTAGGAAAACATTAATTAAACCTTGATATTAATTCTTATATTTATAATCAACTAGCGTGTACCCTGCATGCGTTGCAATGCCACTTAAAAAAAAGAAACCGCGACTTTATGGAATCGCCTCGTCGGGAGCCTCTCGCCTTCCGATTGAATAAGTCGGACTTGAGACGAGGCCAGAGCCAATTAGAAACGATAAGCTTAGGTTATGTTTTTCTTACCGAAATTTGACAGTGGTGGCCGTATGTGTTTTTATTTATTGGAGTGCTTTTGGATACACAATTTTTTTTGTTTTTCTATCTGGTGCGTACACAAATAAATCAGAAGGTTTTCCAACACGTGAGCAGGCCACATACAGTGGTCCATGTGAGAAGCATGGATTTTCTAAATTTAGTCCACACACTTGTAACGATTGTCCCTGTGCCTTATTGATGGTCATTGTAAAGGCGACTCACACTGGAAACTACAGACGTTTAAATTCAAATGGCATATCTGTCGGAATCATTGGGATGCGTGGCAACAGTGCTTATTGTAGTCTTTGTATTTTCCCCAAAGATCTTTTGGATTGGACGGAAAGCACATTGTTGATATTACTTGCAAATACCGCACGTATTTGTTGTGGGTGAGCAGTATTCGATGAATCAGCGAGTGAAGTGTCCCAATGTGCATCGTTTTCTAGAAGATTTAATTCGAGGCAAGCTTCACTATAAGTGACACATATTCGACCGTTTACTGTTATCGATTCTTGGAAGGATGTCGGTTCACGTATTTTGATTAACAGTAAAACATCTGTAGAATGTTGGCACTTTAGAGTAAAGTAGTGTCTTTGCAAACATATCATCCTTACACAATAAGAAAAATGCAGTTAACGTTGTTGGCTGTGGTGACAATGCTCTTACACTCCATTTTCTGTTGTGAAGTGCATACGCTGTCCATTTTTGAGGTGAATTGCCAAATGAGTAACTGTTGGATGCCGTTCATGAATTGGAAATGATAAAATGCGCCATATTGCTTCACTGCTACTAATGTAGCGTCCCAGTTGATATTGGTTGATTTCATTGATAGATGCAGTTGAATTTCCCACTCCAAAAATTGCCATGTCGCTTCCTGTGTTGACATATTTACAAATGTATTTGATGGATTTCACCGAATTGCAACACTCAATATTGATGTGTGCTTTGTACATTTTCAAGAGAAGCGGTGAATACGGTACAATCCAACGATTATCAACTTTAACGTCATTGTTTTGCTCTTTTCTTTCGTGCTTGAGTATACTGAGTATGAGTTGTACTCTGACCTATTGCTTTTCGTTTGGGTGGCATAATTGATTTCACAGTGAATGTTACGTTTTGAAATTCACTTTTGAAAAATAAAAAAAAATGATTGATATAATAATATCCGAAGTCGACCGGCAATTGGAATTTATATGTAATATTTATTTTAATTCGTTCTGTTATGCGACACAAAACAAAAACAAAAATGTCGGTAAAAATTCAAACATTGAAATACTTTATTCGAAAATCGAATTTTGTTTCAAAATATTCAGTACCTACTTAAAATACCTACAGGTGAGTGCATGTGACAGATTTGACATTTTTGTTTTCGGTGTTGCTATGGATACAATGCTTCATAAATGGCCATTCTGTATTACAATAGTCTTGTATGAAAACATGTTTTTCGTAAATAGTCAATTAATTTTCGTCTAATGTCTAAGCAATAATTCGAAAAAGTTTTATCGCAATTGGATTAATGGTGTAGGATTTTATAAAGGACAGACAGACAGACATTCATTTTTATATAGATAGATGTTTAAATACCTTCATAACTATTTCCTCATGGTGATTAGATGCAAACGATAATAGTATATAATACTTTAATTTACTAGTGTTTGGAGATAAAATTCCTATGAGAAATAAGATTTCAAACATGAATTTACATTTAATCACAAATTTTCTAAGATAACCTGCTCCTTTGAAAAATACCCTTAAAAGATTTCCACAGCCAAAGAGCCCATCCTTCCTCCGAGTCATTTTCATGTTACAGGGATAGAGTGTTTCAAGTAAAAAGTATATTATTTATGATATCGACTGATGGTGCTTGATGGAATTTAATATCAAATTTAAATTGTTACAACTTTGTACGATTCCACATGTTTTGTCACTAACGACCTGGCTCAGAACTGACCAGTTCTGTTGCATCCGTGTGATAGAATGCCTGAAGATGCCGAAAGGCAAAACCCAAGTTGTAACAATTCAAATTTTAAAAATATATTATATATTGTTATATCTAATGACACATCACTTAAAAAAATATATTATACTTTATTATACTTATCGGTCATATTATATTCGTTTAAGAACTTCAATTGAATCCATTGAAAATATTACGATTATATATTAGATAATGTTTTATGTTGCACAGGTTTAGCATGTTTTTGCTGCTTAAATCAGCAAACCTTATTATCATTTGTGCAATTACATTTTCACTTGAAATGTACTGTCAGTGTATCTAACAGATATATTCAGACCATTTTTTGCATCACAGATCTCGTTAGTTTGTACCGAATGATACCTGCATCCATCAGTAAATGCTATCGATAGACCTAACTGGAAGACTGAACCCATTTAGAAACAAGAAAGGCAGGCTTCTGCGGGAACTGATTTGCAATACACGCCCAAACCAGATCGATCATTGTAACAAGATTAAAGAGTAAAATAAAAAAATATGTATTTTTACCTCAAGTCAGCGAGAACATGTGAATAATTGTTTATCAAGTTTTCTAGCAAATCATCAAGAATCCATTGTAAACTACAGTCACAGTCCCAAGGATTGCCTTGCAAATTGACTCCTCTCGATATACTAGACCAATCCGCCACATCTTTGGATAGTGTTCTCAAATTGTTGAAACTTAGATCTAGCTGTGAATAGAAAATATTAAAATAAAAATAAAAATTTTTGTTTTTTGTATGAATTCTAACTAACTTAAATATAATGAATCTTTGAGATTTTACTGTTGGAGAAATAATAAATATATTGGAGTAACTCATGTCAAGTGAAGACGATGGTTTTAAAGATTTGGAGACAAATATTTTTATTTTAACCGATAAAGACAGTGGTGATGAAGATGAAGGGGGAGTTATCAATAATTTGAGCAGGTGTCAACTTGCTGCTCCTTCAAAAATACGGCTCACACAGGGACGAGCAGGTAGAGGGGTTTGAAAGCTACAAAGCGACATGTTTACGGTCATGGATTAGTCATGGAAATATACCAAATATTCCATGTTGACACCGGTGGACTTCTTTGAACTCATTTTTGATGAGAAGGTAATCGGTGATCTTCTGGAGAAAACTTTAAATAAATGCATCCTTCAGAAACTGCTCAAATCCTTCAGTGTAGCTCGAAGAAATAAAATGTTTTTTGGACATTTTGACATTATCCTGGTATAATAAATTACTCGGATTTTTTTACTGGGACACGAATAAGATGGTAGCAGATTCGATGCGAAGATATTGCTTCATTCAAATAATGAGGTATATTCACGCAGCCCATAATACCAAAACGGTAGCATCCGATAAGCTTTAGAAGCTTCGGCCAGCAATAAATATTGAAAAAAAAAAAAATTCTGACTAAGATCATTCCTTCCGTGTATGAATTCTTAATTAAAAAAAATATGTGGAATATTGACATCATAACGAATGAATATTCACAAGGTGCATCTAAGCAATACACTAGTAAACACGGCCCCTGTAAGTACTAGCATTGTTTATTTTTTTAAATTTCATATTTACTAGACGTATTAGACTACATGTTGATAAAATATAGGTAAAAACTTTTTTTTATCAAAAAAACCCTCATCTCTCAAATTAATCTTTCTGTTTAATGGATCTAAATACATTGTTACACATAAGTGTATTCATTGTATTAATATAACGTTATACCAGTAAATAAATAAAAATCAACTTCATTCAAATGCTCGATTTGACAAGCGTCTTTCTGGATATGGAAAATATATACTTACAGAGCATAAAGGAATATTCTGAAAAGTGTTGTTTGTTATTGTTGTCAGGGATTTACATTGAGATATTATGATATCTACACAAGCATCTGCTTGCATTGATGATCCATTTATATTCTGAACCGGACGTCCACTCAACGTTTTGAAACTTGTTTCATTCAAGCTCTCTATTTCATGAAGATTAGTAGCAGAAAGCTTTCTCAGAGTAATATCCCCAGTAAATATCAACTCTTGAAATGGATTTCCATCGATATACAACTCCTCTAGTGATGGTAGAATTGTTTTGTCAAAATTAGCTGGTACCATTTTTAGCCGGTTATTAGAAAAAACCAATATTTTCAGCTTGTTTAGTGGATTCTTTCTGTTGAATTCATATAAATGATTTCCTGTCATATCCAGAGTCTGAAATTTTGTTCAATACTTTGAGAATAGAACACTCAACAGCCGGAAAGATTCTGATCACCACACCTTTTTTAAGCCCATGTAAGCATTGTGAAATTTATAAAAGTGATTAATACATTACAACCAATAAAACTTGATATCAAAATGACAAATTGATAAAAATATCAGATGTTGATCAAGTTTATAAAAAGATATATAATATCAACCATTTGTAATATGGTTTGGATAAAATAAGAGTAGACCAAGTAAAGCATTGATCAAAAATATGCAATATACTTATTTTTCTCAGTGGTTTCAAATTCACATAGAATTAACATTGATTTTAGTAATACCTCTAAATCTGGATAACTTTCTTCAGTCATTGTTGATAGTTCATTATTTGATATGTCCAAATTTATCACATTCTTTGGAATATTTATCCAATCTTGTAAAACATTGTTTTTTACGAAGAGAGATTGAATACTATCTGGAAGACTCGGTAGGCTTGTAAGTTTATTGTTTGATAATATCAAGTCTGTCAAATTTGTACAGTCATGAAATGCATTAGAGTCAATTTGAGAGATCTCATTATGCGAAAGATCAATCACTTTCCTGGAAACATAATTAGTAATATTAAAAATAAAAAATCATTTAAAGCCATATACAATATTATCAATGTGCCAATGTGTACAAAAGTGTGCAAAAATTAGCATTAAAAAACATAAATGACACACACCAATGAAAGCTCTGTCAGATTTACAGATTCATATAATTCAATGATTTTTATAAATGTTGCAGCATAGCAATGTCATTGGACTATTTAATTGTACGGAAAGAAACGCTTATTCACTCAAGTAAAAAATATTATATAAACTTGTTGAAATTAAGTCGAAATTATATATTGATACATTTTTTAAAACATAAAAATGGCAATAAATTAATTGGCCAGAATACAATTCAATTTTTGGTTAGAACAATACATTAACGGTTAGTATAGAATAAAATCACTGGTAGTGGGGTCCAAATAAAAATATTATAGAGTCAGATTTTTATAACCATTTCGATCAGAAAATAATGATTTTAGGTTAGGTTAGATTATAGAGGTTAAGAAATAATCCTACCATTGGATTCGTTATTGAATTCATGATTTATAATTGTTTATAATAGGATAGAAACTGAAATGAAATTAAGATTCAGGATATTCGAATTAGGAGAAAATAGCGTGAAAAATGGATTTTAAAGCAGGAATCCACTTGTATATGAATTCCAAGATATTCATTTTCAAAGAAGCTTCATCGAGATGTTTTAACCCTTTAGATGCCATTTTAGATGTTATTTTATAATAAACTATATAGCTTAAAAATAATACATTATGCTTCCAGGGCTGCCACAAATAAAATGTATATAGAAAAACGTAATTAAAATTTTTCTCCTACAGCCTTATTAGCAAGAACGATCAGTGGAACTACTATTTATTTCTTGTTTTATGTAGAATAATGTTCAAAAGACTCATTTAGTATGATAAATTTTAAAATATGGCATAGCACAAAACAGTATATCAAATTGTTTGCAAAAGTACTTTTTCTTTTTTCTTGTTTTTCGTTCTTTTTGATGTTTGCACATACATGGCATCTTTTTCTTTTTACATTTTTTCAGGTGGTTTAGTGGTGGATCTATCAATCGAGAAATCTTTACAATAATAAGGTGCCAGCCCTAGTGACATCTGTTAACTTAACTTCAAATAAAACGAAAATGATTCAACATACGGACATTCTAACAATCACATTGCCTCCAAAAAGTGTTTTTGCATTAGATTGCATTTAAAAATATTATAATTATTAATAAATAAACTCGTAATCGCGTTTGTGTGCCTACACGTCGTGGCGCTGGTGATAGCAGCGATTTCGCGTGCCTACACACCATGGCATCTGACCAGTTAAGAAGCAAGAATTTACTGTAAATATAAAATAAGACTGGATACACAAGCCATTGTTTGTTATTGTGGAAAAATAATACATGATCTCTTTATAAATCAATTCTTTCATTTTTTTTAAATAATCAAAAACAGCAATACATATATATCAATTTTGCCATCTATTGAGATGTGATCTAATGAATTAAGCATTTAACACATAATATGAACACACTAATTAGAATGTAAAGAAAATTGTGACATCTATCTATAACTCTATATACTTACAGTGAAAATCCTTTACTAAAATCCTTTTCAAAAATTGTATGTATATTATTGTAACTCAAGTCCAAAAACAATAGTTGACTCATTATACTATTCTCTTTAGTCAGAAAATAAATTGCGTTATGGCTTAAGTCAAGAAATTCAAGCTTTTCAATTTTACTCAATTCTTTTTCTGGGAAGGCTTTTAAGTTATTTTCTCTTAACCACAATCTTTTGAGATAAACCATTTCATTGAAATCCAAGTGTTCCACATTGTAAAGCTTATTTTCAGATAGGTCCAAGTCTTCAATATATTTCAATCCATGAAACATAGATGGTGCTATATCTCTTAAATCGTTCTTCTTTAATGTTAAGGAGACTGTATTGGGCAGGTTCCAGAAAGCTTTTGGACTTATCTCTTTTATTAAGTTATCATAGAAACTAATTGAAACAATTTGTTTAGACAATGGTAACCTGAAAGGCAGATCATATTATGTTGAATTAATTATTAGAGTTAGTCGAAAAATAATTTGTAAATTTGTTAAAATATATTAGTGGGAAGATTGAAATATTCTTTTCTGGCTGCAGCTAGCATCTGTTAGCTTAATATTTTTTTAGCGATGATTTATTTTTAGACAATGATTTGAAAACTATTTAATTTTCTCACACAAAACTAATTTTACGAAATTTTGCAATAAAAAGTTGACCTGAGACTACCAGCGATAAAAGCAGCTTTAGATTGTAAAAATTATTTCAGTAATTTATTAATTGACAATAAAGTTTTATATATTGACATATATTTCAAAAATATATCTGGGATATCTGGGAGACTACAGTGCAACGACTGTCAGCATTTCTACTTGGGTAAAACCATGTGTACTCTAGTCATAATACTATCAGAACACTGCTTTCAGATTAAACAAAGATACATTAACACTTGCCAACCATTAATATGGGAAATCCACTCATTCAACATGATGAATATGTTAAATTATTGCATCAACATATGAAGTATTGTAAAACTATTTTATCCGGAAATTTTAGAAATAAACAGAGCCAATTTTAATTCCTAGCAGTCAAACCTTCCCAAGTCTCCCTTTTTATAACTTTTACATGCGATTAGTTCATTTGGTCAACATTCTGGAGACTTTAATTCTAACAATAAGTCAAACACTTACTGGAAACAATTTTTTATTTCTTACATATTGACACTCATAATTTATCTCTATAGTAAAAGTTAGAAGTAAAGTAAAAAACGAATAACAAAAAGAATCTTACTCTGGTATTTCAGTCCAACCTAGTTTCTGAAAAGTGACTTCAACATCGTATTCTTTCAAATTTTTTGGCCACAAAATTGTTCTAATATCCAGTTCTTTTTCCACATTGTAACAAATTACCGCTAGGTATGGGCTTAAATCCGCATACATGCTTTCGTTACAGAAACATATGTCACAGATATCAATAAAAATGTCCACTTTCCTACTCTTGTCATGCAGTTCCAGTCGACTGATGTTGACATTCGGACTAAGAGTAATGGTTTCTATAATTTTTGGATCAACTCTTTCATCTACACTACTGAGGGTATTTTCACTATCAACAAGCTGCCTTCTAATATAATCAATATCTTGGTCATTTTTACGGCTACTTTCTATGTCATTTAAATTCTGAATAGCTTCATTTTCAGATTTTAAGTTTATAAATCTACTTGTCGCATTGTCGAAATCATGAGTAGCTTCAATTTCAGGTGTTGTATTTTCAGATTGAGCAAAAGCTTCATATGACAACACCGCTAATACAAAAGATAATCTCATAAGACCTAGCACTTTTGTCATTTTTGCGACACCCTTTTTAGCCTTTTGTGTGACTAATTTAATAATACACTCTATATTCACTCACTTCTTATGACTATATTCACTCAATGTGATAATAACACAACTTGTGTTTGACTAAAAATGAGCAATCTACTAACAAATATATTATCTGATAAGCAGTTGCGCGATATGATATTTCAAGATATAGGTGCTGGAGTTGTTATTTATTAAGCCCATTGTAGAATATACCTTCCTGAAAGTATTACTTGATTGCAAAACCCTGTAAAATAAAATATGGGTGAAAAAATGATTTCAATTTCATTCAGG
Source organism: Himalopsyche japonica (assembly GCA_028555115.1). NCBI lineage: Eukaryota > Metazoa > Arthropoda > Insecta > Trichoptera > Rhyacophilidae > Himalopsyche > Himalopsyche japonica. The sequence goes on along the minus strand of JAHFWJ010000446.1, from coordinate 1,030,529 downwards.
GACAGACAAAAATCTACAAATGATTTTTTTAAGTTAAGAAGCGATAAATATATATTTCTTCTAATCCAGGGGGTAAATCTCTTTCCGCCAAACAATGGCCCATTTGAAAAACCTTTTTTAAATTATAGAAATGTAAATGGAATGATTCAATGGGTTATTTCTCATTAATTTTGATGTTGCTAGAATTGCTTTCATTGTATCATCGATAGCTATATAGAAACATGAACATGTTTAATTTTAAGGTGTTTGCAATTAAAGATTAATGCAGAATACATTACTATCAGAGATCAAATAAAAAGATATTGCTATTGGCAGAACTGAAAATGTGATTACAGTTTTTAATGAAAATTGTAAGATAATTGAAAAGGATGAAGTTGCTATCAGCCAGGGACGTCATTGCGAGTGGCAAGAGAAAGCATTTAACTTGGATTTACGAAAAATATAATAAGTGTTTTATACAATTTCTGAATATTTTTAATTCAATTGTATTGACATCCAATTAGTAAAATAACAGTCAACGCACATAAATACTTAATCAATGGTTTACGATAAAAATATTATTATTTTTATTTCAGGCACAAATTATGAATTATACATAAAGGCTGGTTGTTAAGGGAAAGTTTTTGCATTTGTTAATCGGTAAATATTTAGATATTGTTATAATATTGTAAGGCAATTTTTAATGTAATAAATTTGCATGGCTGATCATTTATAATCAAATTGATTATTAGCAGTCGGATATTCAATCAAATTCGAGTGAAATTATCTAGTTACCACAACTTATATATCAATACTTGTATATACTAGTATACTTGACTTGTTAGAAGATATAATCGATGTTGATAGATAAATATCTTCAATAGTAAACTATATTTTATCAGGTTTAAATTATCGTCACAGTATAAATTTAAATAAATTGAAGATTTGCTCATTTCATTATTGCCAAAATAACAGAATTTTCATGCAGGCTTATTGTTAATTTACGAAATTGAATGAAGGTGTTTGATGGATTTTCTGATATAAAATTTTTATTTGCCATGTAATAAATGCAAATTTGCAGTACCACGCCTTAACCGTTTCCTGGGCGATTTTTTTACAACAATCTGTTAATATTACGTAAATATTGAAAAAATGATTTGTTTTGTTTATTCATGCGTATTTGCATGATTGCCCGGATTTTACGTTATTTATCTATAAAATCATGAACTTCACGAGTATTTACGTCATCGTCTGAAATTATTCTTTTTTTTTTCACGCATATTAGCGTGATCGCCCGGGATACGGTTAATTGGGATATATGGTCTGGAAATAAGATTTTTGATTTATATAACCTTTTATGAGCTTCTATTATGATTTAGAAACAAAAAATGAAGTATGTAATATCAATTATGTATAAAATTTCATAAATTAAGTATATATTCTCCATTTACCTGAATTAATGGTAAAAATGTGAATACACCAGTCGCATGCATTGACTCAACAGCCCTAATAAAATAATACGTGTTTACTTGGGACATCTAATGGCGTGGTTTTTAAATAATTTCGTTGTCAGTAAAAAATTTTTTTTCGAAAAATGGCTGGGTGCCGGTTTTTGTATTTTACTCACTCAATTCAAATGAGTCAATTTTATCTCTGATTCATTTATTATCTGCATTATCTTTTCATGAAACTTGTTATCTTTCATTATAGTTATCTAGACATCAATAAAAAAAACCGCAAAGATAAAGGTTTTCTAATATCAATAGTTGGATTAATTTAAATTCTAAGAGGTAAAACTCATATTTAATTTGTAAACTATATGGCAACACTAATAGCTATAAATATTGTAAACTAGAAATAATGGTTAGGATATATTTGTTGAGAAAAATTGCCTACGCAAAATCAAAAATTCTAATCTTTCTAAAATAACGAGTTTAGCTATCTTGGCTATATGATCCCAATAGCAAGTGAGCAAAATATATTATGTGATTGGAACCGGTTTCGTACACCGATTGGCCAATCCGACCTCACGAAAACGAAACACAGATACGAAAGAACACAGTTCAATTGTGTATATTTATTTAATCACTCACTATGATTAAACTGCCTTAATCGAAATAATAAATTTTAGAATAATTACCACAAATTTTATATTTTAATTTCATTAAACATTATTTTCCGCTGTGCCATTCCCACTTCCATCGCCTACAAAGAAGTAAAATAAAATTTGTTGCACTTTTTGATATTTTATTATTTAAAGTGGTGACGTCATTTCATATACATATTCAAATAGGTAAATAGAATGAAAAAATCATCTCTTACCGGCAAGTTACCATAGTGATCTATTAACCACAACATTAGATGTCGTACTTAACCACGTATTTTTTATTGGGACTGTTGAATGGCGCCTTGTGTAGTAGTTCAATTTTGACATTTTGATCTCCAGATAAATAAAAATACATAATTTATGCAAGCTTACACGTAACATAATAAATAAATAGTCTATAAATATAATATATCTCACCAGAGATTTGCCTAAAAACATATGAGCCGAAAAAATCAGCATAATATTATCTGGACATTTTTGCATTTCAGAATAAAGCGAATCACATTCAGTGATAGTGTAGAGTAGTGATAAATCACATTCATAAGAAATTATTTCGTTTTATCAATGAACAAATATTGAAAGGCGAAGACAATTGTAAGAACTACGAAAGGAGAGATTAGATTAATCATGTAGGCTTTATGATAAATTTACAATCATATTCCAAAGTACATTATTATTTTTTTTAAATGACTGAAAACGACAGCAGATTCAAGCTAACTAACGACCATCTTATTTTTTATGAATGCCATTGGCCGAAACTTTGCCAAAGCAGGTCGCTAACAAAAAAATCCGCAGATTTTTTAAAGTAAGTACTTAGTTGCAACAATATTGGAATAAATTGTATTAAATAAAATAAGCATCTATGATCATACTCGAAACTATACGACAGTATTGAAGCTTAATATTTGTTTTTATTTAAGACGTGATTTTTTGATGAACAGATTGCTTGTTAAAATTTTGAAGTGTCAGTTGAACCTTTTATCAGACGTAAGTGTTCTTTTTTTATGTAAGTAATAAATCACTAATATTATCATTGTCCATTAGATCGTCTAATATATTTTTAATGTTAAATTTTAATGTTAAAAAAAAAATGTTTTAATGTTAAAAGAAATAATTTTTTCGATCACAAAGGTGAGGAGATTTGTATGACATATTTTTGTGGCACTTAAATCAGAGACAAGGTTGTCAATTTTTTTCTCATATTTATGTTTTGTATCCTTCTTTTTGAAACCATTTTAGAAATGAAAAAATCACTTAAGTCAGGCCAAGTTATGGTTTTTGACGGTCCTAACAGACTACTATTGCATCTAAAAAAAATGATAATAAATTCTACATAATTTTGATTCTCCTTTCGAGAATTTTCTAATGAAATTTTGAGAATCTTATTTCTCAAAACTCTTATGAAAATACCTCGGAAATGTTTCATTCATTTTTAATAATTTCGAGAATTTACAATCTCTAACTACATCCACAACTTCATGAACAGATAGATGTCAAAGAAAACTAAAAAGCTATACAAATCTCAACATTATACTCTACTCTGAAATAAGAAAATATACATTTATACATGACTATTATTCATTATTCGTGTAAAAAATATAGATGTCAGGTTTTAATAAAAATCGACAACGCACCTCCAATAACCATGCGATAAGAAATTTTATAATTTTAAATTGAATTTTCCAAGAAATACAGAATTATTGATTTTCTATGCATATCTTGTTGAAACCATATGTATTATAGCCGACTCCCTATAGAGTAAATATTATGACTATGCTTTTGGAATACAACGTTATAGGGGACTGAGTACCCATACAAAATTTAAGGTTAGGTTGTTTGTCAAAAACTGCGCTACATTGGAAACCACTATACGGGGAGGGGGGAGAGAGTGTCGAATACGATAAAGGGGGTTTCCCGTGTATATTAAAGGAACTGATCAGTGATGCGGTGCTGCCCTCACTAATATAGAAACATTTATTTATAACGACCATCACAAAAAAATCAGAGAAAAGGAAGTCTTTTCATGTTATACATTTCTATTACAAAATAATTTTTCAGAAATATTGTAAAACGTTTAAATTTGAATAATCTAAGCTTGCTAAGCAATTCCGATTCAAACATTTATAAAAAGCTAGATATATTTCAATATCATGCAAGTTCCCATTACATTACGCCTTTATTTTACGCATTGCGTTTCATTATTCTTGCTGTGGCTACATTATGTATACATTGGATTATAGGATGAAGATGAAGGCATATTTGTAAATAATAGGGAATAAAACGATTTGTAAACAAATTGATAATATGAGCCATTTCGATTGCAACTCTGCACCCATTACATACTAAATATTAAACATTTCACTATTGAACACCGCTGAACAAAACCTCTTGAACACTTTTATTCATAACTGAACGAATGGAAACTTCACTACTAATCAAATTAACAAACTTTCTTACTCAACGTACACTAGTAAACTGAAGCTAAGATATTGAAACAATAATGATTCTACAAACGGCATAATAAACATGTCACGAATGTTTATTGTTATTGATAATTAGTTTACCTATATCCAGAATGTAAACTACCCAGGTAATAATGAGTTTAAAAAGATAATAATGTATAGTGTGTTTAAAAAAACTAAATGGTATTGAACGTAATTGCAATAAATACATTTTTGCTTTTAATATATCGATGGTCTATATTAATAACTCGTATTGTATCTTTAAACGTCTTAAATGTAAAGATACACTGTGTATCATAGATATAAATAAATCAATGTTAATATTATTGTACACATAGAAACAGTTTTATAACCTTACTCTTTTACTCTTTGTAAAAAATATTCTAATTCCAATTATTAAAAAAAAATCAGTAATATTGGTGTTAAACAAACTTATGAAGAATATCAAAAAATCGGGCAATGTTTTAACCGAAAAAGTATCATGTAGACTAAAGTTTTAATACTGTTAATACAATATCATAACCATTTTAAATATCAACGCACTGCCGTCTCAACAGTCGAGAGGTTAGCAGCCAGTGGGCTAAAATTCTTTTAACGAACTGTAGTAAACATACGACAAATGACTGTTATGAGGGGATAGTGTTAGGCCATCTATTTTTGTATATGCTCTCATTTATATATTCAACCATTTCCGATCGCAGTGTACAGTATTTCTTGACTCGTATCGTCTATTTGTCTCAGTGCCGAATTATCCAATAAAAGCAAAAAGTGCAAGAGGTGCCAAAGATCCTCTAAATCTACAGAATCTCAAGGACAGCTTCCGTATTTAATGTTTATTTTAAATGGAATTATCAAAATATCATAACAATTACTTTGGAAAATATAAGTGTAATCTATAAAATTGTGTCATCAAAAAAAAAAATACAATTATAACGTTTCAAAACCTTATCATTACACACACTAACGATATAAATAAACCTAGCATGTTTTTAAAAAAATATTTCCAAAACAAACAAAACTGAGTGGGTTAATGTAATCAAGATCACTCTGTATTTAGATAGTAATGTTTGTGGTCTTCGAGAATAAGTAAATATTTTGATGGGTTTGCCAGCTTTAAATAATAGTAATAAGACTGAATATACTCAATTGTGGAGTTTTCGCGGGCAAAATCGTATTGTTTTAGCTCCGCAGACCTTCGATCTCAATTAGAGATAAGGAATCGGCCAAAGTGTAATGAAAATTTAATTGCTATTTTTAAATACCTATGTATAATCGCTTACCTATCGCAATTCGAAGGCCACTGCTATAGAGAAAAACGTATTTTATATGAAATCAATAATGCATAATTATCATACGCGATGAAAGAGAATTAATATAACCTAGAAAGTGAAAGCTAGCGTTTTTTCTGCGATAAAAAGTATGTTCGTAACATAAAATTGTTTAACAGCATTTACTTTTTAAAAAAATTACAATTTTGAGATTCAATTTTCGAATGTTTAAAGTAAGATTATATAAGTCAACGATGATGAAGTTTATTTATAGCGCGTGGCGTCATTTTCATTTATAAAAATTAATCGCTATTTCAGGTAGTTTTCGTATACACCTAATATTATACAAAATATTTTTAAGTCATATTAAGTTTGCTAGATTATAGCTTGCACATATTGTAGAGAAAAATTCTGGAAGATTAGTTACTGTTTCAAAGTTACGTCATAAATGCTGAACATTGACTTTTAGGGCTGCCGCAACATAGCATGTTACATATATTTCCGTAACAATTTACCATATCTTTGATTCAAGCAACTATAACATGAATAAATTTCAGTTAAAATGGTAACCCAAGGAGAAATGATTTGGAAAATATATAAAATTATGAATACCTGTTTTTAGCAATTTATATAAAATCGTAAACATTTTGCTGACGACCCTAACCGCAGGCAAAGTTTGGGAATTAGCGGCTTACGAAATATCATTTAAAGTTGCCAAGTGAAATACACACATCCAATCTTTTTTTACGCCGTATATTGGATCTAGGAGTTAAAGTAAAAAAAACACCGATAAACCAGTAAAGGATTAAGCCGCAAGGGAATAAGCCGTGCACGGATAAAATCGAACAAATAAAAAAATGTTTACATTAATAATTGTTCTTTTTTTATAAAATTCACCAAAAAAATGGGATTTTTGTATTTAATCGTTGAAAACCATTCCATTAGAAAAATGAAAATGAACTTATCGACATTAACCGACGTTATAGGCGCTAATTTCAACAGATTCAATAGTGGAATCGTTTGTATTTAAATTGCGGAAAATCTAATGTTGTAATATAATACATTGCAAGAAATAACCCCATGTATTAAATTTGTGCATAGTTTTAAGGGAGAACAGAAAAATTAGAAACATCATTTCATCAAGCGTATTTATTCATAACTAATAATACCAAATATACAACTTCTATTTCTTTTAAACCCTTGGTTATTTAAAAAATTATTGTAAACTAAAATACTCGTAAAATGTGAATACTTTTTCTAATGTCCAATTTTATCTTGTGTAATTTTATCGAATTTATCTTTGTGGGTTTTTTTCCCATGCGATTCATTTAGGTATATCAAGGGTATGCAGCCTTTTATTGGGTTCAAATGTTAAGAACTACTTTTAATTTGAATTTTCATGGAAATCAACTTCCGATCAGATCTTATAAAATCCCAATTGTAGTTGGATCGACTTATTCTTCTTTGTCACTGACTCACCTTATCTATGTCGAATTGAGTTTTTTTAATTATAAAAATACATTTTTTAATACTATTTCCACAATATATGTTGTGATCAGGACCAATTCATAAAAAGCTGATCATAAAATATATTGTGGAAACAGTGCGATAAAATGTTTTTATTAATTAAAATATCACACCTTTCCATTAAGAAGTGACTGGTAACAGCTTAAAAGTGATTGATTTGTGCTTTCATCCTGTCCTTTTTTTGTCTGTACACCATACATTACATTAGCCCTCTGACTATTAAGCAATATCTCAACTTTTGAGGCGGATGATTGCAGTGTGTTGCTAACGGGGGTTTAAAAGAATTTCATTCGCATCATATTTAATATGCTGTATATAAAATATTTGTTCTTCTGGATTCTATTAATTTAGAAGTTTTTATATCTAACTCTGTGTTTGTAGAAGACTTTATGGCCGTAACATGGCAATATAACATAGTAATCAGATGATTTCGTGAAGGTAAACCACTTATTGAATTTTATAGTGTCAATGGTTATTTCCTGGAAGGAAGGTATTTTACTTGAATAAACGAAACACTTGAAATTATAATGATCAAGAATGTTTTCGCTCATTGTAAACATTGTTAATTGAGTAAATCGCAAAAAAAGTCAACAATTCGATTCAAAAAAATCACAAATAAAAACCGCATAAAAAGAGGATTGGTTGTAAACCATCTTTTATTGCAGTTATTATATTTCGTATTTGACGGACTATAATATGCCAAAGTAATTTTAAAACACGAAGAGCTAAACTCCTAAGAGATTTCTGAAAATCAACAAAAGCTTCGAGATAATTCATGCACAAAACTCAAAAAATGGTTACAGTAAATATGAAATCGATGAATGAAGTTGTGGCTTGAAAACTGCATGTTGTCACAGTGAATATTACCATCAAAAGATACTAACTGCTTCAAACTAAAAAATGAGTTTTTTTTGTGTTTATTTGGTTCAGCCAAAATTCAGGACACTAGGCAAAATATGGTACACCATGTGTATGCTTAATTGACATTTTCAATACGATATTTTTCCGAGTGGCTAGCAGCTGATCTGCCATTTCCTTCTTTCGGAGATTAAGACCGCTGTGTTTTTATACCAATATTTAAAAATGAGCTTTTATTTGGTATAACATCAGGTATGTAGGACAGTGTTTAACATTGTTAGCTTCCGTGACGTATCTCACTTGATCAAGTCCCAGTACAAACAGCGATTTCAATTAATTCTATTCTTTTTGAAAGTATGGATGTTTGTTATAACTAACAATTCCTTCCCAACAATCAGATTCTAAAGAAGTGAGGGGAAGCGACACAGTTAGTTAACCACTAACCCTGTCCTTGTCCTTAATTTAATTAATCAATTTAATCTTAAGATTAACATTGAGCAACTGAGCCACTGAGCAACATGATCTCGCAGAAAAATAATCCTTTCCGGTTAACGAAAAAAACATTTAGCAAGTTCATAAAGGATTTACAATATTATAATGCAAACCAATATTAAAAAATAATTCGTAGTAAAAATAGTTTTCGTATCATGAAGAAGAGGCAAAAATATAAAGTAAATAATTTTGCGTATTACCTTCGAAATTGTATGCAAGTTTCTGTATACATAAAAAACACAATTTTAAAACACGGTGAAAAAATAGCAATGTATTTTAGTTCTACAAAATTATTTTTAACAAATACAGTTGATAGCTATTTCGGCTCACGGCATCGTCAGAACTATGATGGCGTGAGCCGAAATAGCTATCAACTATATTTGTTAAAATAATTTTGTAGAACTAAAATACATTGCTATTTTTTCACCGTGTTATAATGGAGTTTTACCAAGTGAATGCAAATTCAATCAATAAGTTAAAGTAATTGTTCATAATTCTAAGCATTTTTGCAAGGATTCGAATTATAAGAACAATATTTAATATTGTTAATAATGTTCAAGCTGGTTTTGGTGTCTGCACAGAGTGGTTGGAAAGAAGCCTTGCAACACAACCTGAGTCAGCCCCCATAATGGCCCCCTTGCATACTTTCTAGACAAACAGTTACATTTTCTATTGCTCATAAAAACCTTTCAATCCTTTTCTTGGAGTTATGTAGCAATAAATACAAGTGAAAACAAAATTAGGGTTTTAATTCGACACCATTTTTATTAAAAAAAAAATGTTAAATGACGCTGTATTTTTTTCTCATCCATATATCACTTAAGATAATAATTCACAGTCCCACATCAGGTTCATAAATATTGTAACTGGTTACAATACTTCCCAAATAAAATAAAATGTTTGTATCCAAGAAATTGAACAAAATCTTTGTGTGATTGTAAACCCACACTGACATCCTGAAACTGATTAAAAAAAAAGAACAAGATTTCTAAAAAAATATTTATTCAATCCAATATTTCATTCTTCACCTTCACCTACAATACAAAATAATTTTCCCTACGATTACCATTCGGTTTATTAAGCTTTTCAAAAATGTCGTCTGATTTTCCAATATTTACAGGAAATAAATAAAACAGACAGCGTTATAAATATTAGTGAAGATGTTTCTATACATACGTGACTTTTAATTATTTTAGAAACTAAATTTTCTTTGACAAAAAAAAGCAAACTTACAATTGCCAATAATTAATCCTCCCACAGTATATTTTTATCACATGTCAAGTTAATAACTTAAATAATTATATTTAAACAAAAAAAACATAAATAATGTTGTCAGATATATTCTTTAATCAGTTGTTGTGCTATTACCATTTTCTGGACATCCGTTACACCACCATAGATTTGAGTGACTCTTGCATCTCTGGAAGACAAGAAAATGAAAGCACGAATTATTAATCTTATGACTGCTAACGTTTCAACTGTAGAGATGGCGGATTGCAATGTTTTGTTAATTTACAATTGAAAATATAAGAGAACATTGTCAAAACTTTCCTCTAAGAAATAATTTTTGTACAAAAATACAGCTTAATGATGCTACAAAAATTTCAGTCTGAGGATTGATTTCTAAAAATACAGTTTTCTAATCATTTCATGCATATATCTCTTTTGATCAATAATTATCTAATGGATCTTCTAATGGAATCTGAAAGAATTCACCCCTTCAGTACTACAGCAATAAAATGTGTTGTACAAATCTAAAGACAAAAGTGCCTAATCATATTTATTAATTATTTCTTCAGATACGGACAGTACACATGGCAGTAATGTTATTTTTATTAAATGCTTATAAAGAATCCTGTAACAAAGTTAGTCTATTGAAAATATATTGCAAACAAAAATTTCAGTTCGACTCTGTCCCTGGAATCAATATCAATAAAAATGCTCAATATATGAACATAAAAAAATATCTAAAAAATACCTTTGAATTTAAAATAAAATCTTCTACACTATTATTTGAATGAAATAAGAATTGTTTCATTTATATTTATACCCATAACAAAAAGAATTATTTTCATTTTTTTGTGTACAATGATAATAATCATAATCAATATAAACTATAACCCTAATTTGATAAAAAAAATAAGTCACTAATTACAAGTTAGAGAATTTCAGTTTTTTAAGTCACAGATGTAACAATTTATCATTGACTACAAATGATTTAAAAATTTTCACTTATAAATTAAAACATTAAGGCAAGTGGCCAGTCATTTCTCAAATACATACTTCAAATTAATATCTTTCTATAGATTTTCTGTAGAGAAAATTGCGATATTAATTGGATTAGCTATTCAGATATAACATATGCTTAATCAATGGTTTCAAGCGATAGTGTGATATGTTTAAAAGCATCAGCATATGGGAAACATCAGTTGAAGCTTGAACAATCAAAACATCAATTAAAACATGGGTGATAAAATAAAAGTATAATAGTTTGGAGGTTATGACTTGCCGGCTTGTAAAACAACATATTTTTCTTTTTATAAAATATATATATATACGAAAAATACAAAAGGTGAATGATCGAAATGAAGTGAATAAATAATTGTGTGAAAACAAACCACAGCCTCTCGAATTTATATTTGATTTTGATCAAATTGAACAAAGCATATCTGTGGTTGACCCTAATATTATTATATCCACGAACCTGTAATGCCTTTCGGCAGAAAACCCTTTAGCAAATCCCATCCCACCTAAAATTTGCACACAGTTGTCTGCCACAAAGTTGGCACAAGTGCTTGCAGCCACTTTTGCAATTGAAGAATGTTTCGTAGAACGGTAGGTGGAGTCGATTTCCACTGCCGCTTTCCACGTCAACAACCTTGCTCCTTCTAAGCGAACAGCCATTTCTGCCAGCCTATGCTGAAAACAAATGTACAACAAGAAGAAAATAATAATGTACCGTGTTGATTTAAAATGACAGAGAAGAGTATACCATAGAGTAAATCAATAAATGAAGTGAAATAAATAATGTGTAAATAAGTAAATCATAGCCCTTCTAGTCAAAAAATACATTGTTGTCGGACAGTACAACATGGCTCGTTAAGTAAAGGCTAGCCTGCATGATCTCATTCGCATCACTATTTCCTTCCCATATTAAAATAACGGATAAAAGATTACGTTTCACCTCATCAGTATTGATTGATTTTTAAGGTATCAACTATCACTTCTTGCTAGAAAGGCATGATACTTCAAACAATAACTACACATTTTTAGAACTATTTCCACATATGTATATTATGAAAATAAACTAAAAAAAATGTGTTATCATTTATAATAAAAAAAAAAAAAACTGTTGACGGTGTTTAGGTGTGTATTCACAGCTAAAAATTATTCAGTACCAACCTGCACGGCTGAAATTTGCGACAGTGGTTTTCCAAAAGCCATTCTCTGCATAGAATATTGAACGGCGCAATCTAAAGCTGCTTGGGCAATACCTAGACACGACAAAAACCTAATGATAGATATTCTAGACAATCGTCACTATGGGAAACTTTAATTTTTTTTGATTCGGAAAAAAATCTCTGTTGGAATTTCTTAGTTACTTTCATTTTTACAACATTTGTTTCTACTACATTTCCACACATAAATAATTATTTGGTACTACATTTTATAGCTAAAGTTGTCATAGAATTACAGTAAAAATGAATGCACATAAATTTGAAACTACAAAAGTAAAAAATAACTTTCAAAATGATTTAGAAGATTACAAATAATATCAAGTGTAAGAGTCAATTTTTTCAGTTAATTATACAACAGCAATTGGTTTAGGAGGACTGCAGACTTACCGAGAGCTTGTGATGAGATCCCAATTCTCGCACGGTCTAATTGCGCCATGGCTATCTTAAAACCTTCTCCGATATTTCCAACTACATTGTCCTGATGCACCCTCACATCATTCATAGTTACTGTGCAACTTGATAAAGCCCTACAATTTTGTATAAACTTAAATTGAACTAGGAATATATTAATGTTGCAATAAAAGGGCTCAAGGGACATAATTTTTTCACTGTTTGGTGAACAAGTAATTGTAACAAGAACTATAATGTACCTAGCAGGATATTTGCTGCATACATTGAGTGCACATGATGTAGTTGATAACACGCTGGCAATGTTTCCAGCACAAAACATGTTATGAAATTTGTGTTGATAAATGAATGCTATTAATATAGTCATTCAGACCTATACCATAATTCTGATTAAAAACCATTATTATATGCTGTCAAATGGGATATTAAAAAAATGCTTATTTATTTTAGTCCTAAAACTACCTACAATAGGATGACACATTTAAAGTTACATTTTTTAAAAACACAAAAATTGGAGTTGTACTGAGTTATGAGTTAAAGTTAATAGGCTATCCAGTAGACTTTACAGCTTTGGTTGACATATAATTAGTTACTTTTGTAGATGGTTCAATACCCATATAGAGTGCAATTATTATTTGATATATATTTGTCAAATGAAAAATACGCCTGTGTAACTTGATGTCACACATATGAACAATCAAATTATTTACCTGATTCCCATAAGATCATCTCTTGTCCCCAAAATTAGTCCTGGAGTATTTATATCCATAACAAAAGCTGCAAACAAAAAATGTTCAGTGACTCCTCGAGTCTTATAAGATATCAGAGAGACTTTATATTATTATGAATACCAGAGATTCCTCTATGTTTTCTTGTTTTGTCTACGTTAGCAAATATGATGATCGCTTTTCCGTCGAGAGCAGAAGTCACCCATGATTTAGTGCCATTCAAGATCCAAAATTCACCATCTTTTCTTGCTGTACTCTGTAGATTTCCAACATCGCTTCCAGCATCTGCAACCAAAATGAGTGACAACAAAAAAAATTGAATTAATTTAGATATAATGATAGCTGAAAAGTCCATTGAGAAAATCAACACATAAAGGTGACAATCGATTGCAACACTGAAGATTTAAGCTGGAATCGACGCAAACATTGGATGGAGGATGCTGTGATCCTTTAAATCCACACATAAAGCACCAATCATATTGCTCAACATTAAAATGCATAAAAAAAAAGATCAAAATAATCATTAGTCAACTATAACATATCAGATATCAGTAGAAAATGCCTCTCATGTGAAAAAACAGTTTTATGTTCATAGACATAATGTCTTCCAGTTGACGCCTAAAAATTTATATGATACAATTGGAATTCATAGAAAGATTCTTTTTTATTAATTTCAAGAAAATGTGGGAGCATATCTAATTGAAAACTATAGATATCACAGGAGACGATACAAAACACAACGACTTGAAATGATTTTGATTATTGTAATTAATTTTTGTTTTTTTTATTAAAGGTATTCAAAAATAAGGATGCGTCTTACAATTGGAAAAATATAGCATGCCATAGTTTCCTTATTATATTAATCAATATAAATTAATTATGTAATAAATTTATCCTAGTCAACAATCATACAATAGGAGTAAATTAGTCAAGCACATTGATGTTTTTGAAAGCAATGTTTTTGCTTTTTAGTTTACTAATTCATGCTATTCATCAAGGACTCGGGGCTGTATTGAAACTATAGTGATTAAAGACAGATTTTGCAAAATGTGCTGTCGATGCAATAAAACATGAAAAGTTACCAACTAGGTTCACTGAGAGCAAAACATCCAATTTTGCCTTTGGTGAAAGGGATCAAGTATTCCTCTTTCTGCTTATCACTTCCTCGCCTATCCAATAAATCAGCATACAAGCAATTGTGGATGGAGACTATCGCACCAGTTCCTGCACATCCTCTTGACAGCTCTTCTACAGCGACTGCAGTTGAGAGAGTATCACAGCCCATGCCAAAGTTATTTTGACTAACGCCTATTGCCATCATTCCGAGATCGCCAAGCTTTTTTATCTAACGAATATGGAAACACATTCGATAAAAAATAAATGGTTTTGAATGCATGTAAACATTTGGAGAATATTAGAAATATCAACAAGGCGATTGAAGTTTGAGATAGGATATATAAAAAATAAGTGTTACAGATATATTTTGCAGCCTCTAATCAGCAATTTTCTTTATGACCTCTTTAATATAATGCTTTATAGCAATTGATTTATACACACACCTGTTCAGTTGGAAATTTAGCTTCACTATCTAGTTTTGCTGCAATAGGTGACAATTCTTTTTGAGCAAAATCTCTACATGTTTTTTGAATCAAGAAGTGTTCAGATGAGAGCCGATGATTGAAATACCTAACTGGGAGTACATTTGGACAGTTGATGACACCAAATTCAACTGTAAAAGAAATATATAGTGAATTATATTTAAGATGCTGATAAAGTTAAAAAATATAAACCAAAATAATATGATTTATGGCGCATTAATCAGGTTGATAATAACTGTCTTTCTCAACAATGCGTGAGGTATTAGTTATAATCTTTTGCATTTTCATAAATTATGTCATTATAATATTATAATATTATGGCATTCTCGAGTAAATATAAGATTTGACTTTTACAATAAACGTTTTCACCACAAATTATCAAGGGTGAAGTTATAACTTGGTGGTAGATTTGTTACAATGTCAAAATTAGTGGTATATTGTGAATGGCTTTAGGGATAAAAGAATGGATTGCCAACACCACTATCCGGAAACTCTGTATTTATCAATCATTCTTTGGATTCAGTGCTTGCAAAGAGTTTTCAGGTTGGAATACAATATTTGATGCTAGAATAAAAAATCTCTCTAATTCAACTGATTCTGAAAATATCATTTCCTGATCACCTTTCGGACATTTTTAAATGAAAAGAAAAGCCAACGAATTTCATGGGTTTTCCTGATATACCACTGTTAAATAACGCAGCTTCTGCTAATCAATTTCATCCATCCATATTTTAACTCAGATGATCTGGAGTTTTGAACGCGCTGGGAGTTGTGAATAAGTAAATAAGTGTTATAAAATAAATGTCACCTGCAATCAAAGTCAGACGTCGGTTCACTATTGGATGCATTTTAATTTAGGTAAAAAAGTAATGGTGGCGGGCGTTAATTGCGTATGTACATAACATAAAAAGTAAACAAAATCACTCTTTAACCGCGATAAGAGAAATACCTTATCAGATACAAGGCGTTTATAATAATTAAATTGACGCCGTAATGTAGCTCGTACTCTGACTCTTATATGTTTTAAATACAGTTCAATATAAAGAAAATTTTCTTCGATCTATATCAGACTACTTTTATATTCATTTAGCAAAACTTTTTTATGACAGCCCATTTGAACGTTGTACTGACAGTCATTGGCATAGACCAATATTTATCAAACGTCAATATTGTCCACACGATTATTGTTTATGAATATTGTTTTTTATATATATATATATATATATATATATAATAGTTTACTACTTACCTACTAATGCATTTATAACGATATTTATTGATTTATTTATTATTTTAATATATTGTAGCATATAGATGACAATATTTTTAATTGTTAAAATGCACTAACTTTTGGCATTATTTAATTTAGTAAGGCAAAATTCAATAGAGATAATTTATGATTAGATGTTATTTGATCAATAATTGATTTCATAAATGATGTCATTTTTTAATTACATTAATATGTTTTAAATATTTATTTTGTTCAACCGTGACTTTCATATTTTTATAAATTCAATAATAACTAAATTTTGAATTGATATCTGTTTTAATTACAAAATACGAGTTTTTAGTGTCAAATTTGCTCTAATGTCAGACAAAATATATAGTCATAGACTACTATTTATATAATAAGTTAAAATTTCAA
This sequence comes from Himalopsyche japonica, assembly GCA_028555115.1. Classification (NCBI taxonomy): domain Eukaryota; kingdom Metazoa; phylum Arthropoda; class Insecta; order Trichoptera; family Rhyacophilidae; genus Himalopsyche; species Himalopsyche japonica. The sequence goes on along the minus strand of JAHFWJ010000446.1, from coordinate 1,013,999 downwards.
TGGTTTTAGCAAAAAAAAAAACAATATAAGCCTTCAAATATAATTATGAGAAATAGTGTTTCAAGTATTCAATAAAGTGAAATATGTTTTTATAGTATATGATCCAGTTGATTCATATTCTTCAAATATATATAAAATAAAAATTATCTTAGGAATCAAAAAAATACCTAAAATACAAAAAATTAACAAAAGTTTTCAGAAAATATAGAAGCCACTGGTTTGCTACCCATTCTAAAATTATGACATTGTTATGATTGGGCCCACCTAGTGTGCAATTTTAGAAATAGAAAGAAGAAAAATGGAGGTGAAAACAAAGATGAGGTGTGGAGTGACAAGAAGGAAGTGTAATCAAATTAGGAAATTATGTCCAAAAATCGAAAGAAACGCCTCACTTCGGAAGGTTTGTTGTGCTTTAAACCATTTGCGCCATATTGTGCTCCAGAATGTGATTCGGTTTTCAAGTTGGCTCCAGCAAAATGATAACAATGCCGAAATTACATGAAGTTGATTTAAACAAGTTCGCGTTAATTAAAATGTGACATACATTATTATTTAATTATAGTGTATAATAAATACATTGATCAGTAGTCCTATAGAATTGGTCTGTGGCCTGTAATATCAATTAACACTGTTTATTTTTCTTTTGAAAGGTGTCAAATATTCTAAGGAAAAAGGAATCACTTAGAAGTGCGGAAGAAATCGCTGTCCTAGCTAGTATGTCAGATGAAGTCAAAGAAGTAAAATTTCGTATACGGAAAAGACAAGCTACTATTGAAAGGAGTAAAGAAATAGAAGATGATGAACTTGTATTAAGAAACAAATGCAAAAAACTGGCAAATGCACTGAAAGGTGCCAAACATCTTGTGGTTAGTATTTCTTTGAATTCTTCTACCAGTAAAGTGTAATATTTTTGAACCATTCCATAAATTTGCTGGGAAATGCATGCTAAATAAATATATACGTCCTTATCTTACCCATGATATATGGTAAAATTAACTTCGTTTGACACTTCTTCGACAATGGCACCTATTTAACTCTTACAGCAATAAGATATTTTTATCCTAGCAATCTGACAGTTTAGGTTTAGTTTCATCAATTTCAATATCTATATTAGATTTTTTCATTTGACATTGAGTTTATTATGTTTGTTTTCCTCATCTCGGTCTTGAATGAATTCATAAAATATATTCCATGTAATCAAAATATATGGTTCTTGGCTCTTAGTATAATGGGTAATATATATTTTCTAATACATAAAATTTAAACAGCTATCGTTTTCCTAAAATTGGTAGTATTGTTGTTTACAATGACGTGATTACCAGGTGCACTTATTCAGGAAAGAAACTTCTAACATTCAATTTTATAATTTACGATATCGACTGAGTGTGCTTGAAGGAATTTCAATATCAAATTTAAATAGTTGAAATTGAATATAATTCCACATGATATATCAATCACGGCCTGGATTTTGACTTTCGGCGTCTTCTGCACAAAAATGTTATAGAATTGACAGTTAGTAAATTGTTTGCATCACTTATATACAAAAGGAATTATACAAAAAAGAATATTAAATTTATTTTGTTTCAGAATTTTACAAATAAATGAGAGCCCAATTAAGTCAGTGCCTCTTTTAAATGAGCTCTCAAATCCCCCTAATTTTAGTGAAATCAGTAAATTTAGTCACCAGAAAAATTTAATTTTTACAATAGGTCATCTAATATTTAACCCCACCATAATCCATCCATCTAAAATGAGAAGGTATCTCTATATATTTAACTGCCTAATTATATCAAAATGCTTTAATTGTAGGTATATACAGGCGCCGGAATCAGTACCGCTGCTGATATTCCTGACTATAGAGGCCCTAATGGAATATGGACCCTATTACAGCAAGGGAAGCAAATAGGGTTGGTTATTTCATATATTTCCAGCGAAAACATAAAATTGTATAGAAGACACATCTGGGTAGAGGAGTCATATAAAAATCATGTTTTACTTGTATATCTTTTTTTCTGTTGAAAATTATACAATAATTGATTTGTTTGTGATGTTAATTCACATAATTCATGATCATACAATTTAAAACACTAAGAACTGATTTGTTAGAAACTACAGTGGTGATTATTATAAAATGAAGGTTCTAACAGCCCATGAGACCTTCATTAATTTTTAAATAAAAATAAAGTTAGGTGCTTTCATCAGAACGTTGGGTATACACGCTTTCATCCATTTGTGTTTTTGATTGTACTTTTTCCTCAGATGTGGTCCAGTTTTTAACACTCTGTTTTTGTTTGCTGCAATTGGAATGATAAAATTAATTTGACTCCTATTATTAAAAAAAAACACATTTGCTTATTTTAGAAGAAAAAATCAGACAGCCAGTTTATTAATATCTTTTTTGGTTATTTATTTTCCTGTTTCCGTTTCAGTAAACATGATCTCACCCGTGCGGATCCCACTCTCACTCACATGGCCCTTTGGCAGCTGTATAGGCAGCGCTACTTAAAGTTTGTTGTGTCCCAGAATTGTGATGGCTTACATCTACGATCTGGCCTTCCTAGGAGGGCTCTTTCAGAGGTATGTCTCATTATATTTACATAAACATGAATCATCAAGTATATTAAACTCTTTTAATTTAAGAGCGCTGTTCTATTAGCACAATATTTAATGCATCACAATTCTGTAAATGCACAACGAGTTGCATATCAATTCTTTCTCTGGATTAACTAAATAAGTGCATTTTTTGTATCAGCGATTTATTTTATCCGGAAGATTACAGATTTATAGTGATCGTCTTTGTCTCATACTTCTTATCATTTTTTGTGCAAGCTAGCTTTGATTTTTCTTTACTGCTTAGTCAAAACTATCGCCTTGTTATATACCAAATTTTGCTGGTATGGTAACATGTCTATTGTCAAAAATTTATGATATGTTTTCCACAACATAAAAGAATGTGCCATCGGCTCTGAAAGTCTTTTAAACGCAGACTTGACTTGGCTTGAAGGTTTACAAATCAAATCAATGTATTATCAAAATAAAGTGACCGAAACACTTGATGTGAAGTGATAAAATCTATAATTTAAATTGATCATTTTAGGTGCACGGAAACATGTACATAGAGATGTGTAGGGATTGCAAGCCAAATGTGCAATACTGGAGACTATTTGATACTACAGAAAAGACTGCTAGGTTTAACCATAAAACTTCGAGAATTTGTCACAAATGTGGAGGTTCACTGGTGGTAAGTGCTCAACAATTGTTTATATAATACAAGTAGTTTTTCTTTTTGATTTCTATCATAGATAAAGATCCCTTTTTTTTATCGCTCTTGATAGTGCAATACCTCATGTAACTCACGACACAAATCTTACAGGAGATGCAAAAACCTCTAGTCTATTGCAGATAGTGGCATATGACCTTATCATCACAAAAAATCTATACTATATTTGATGTATTCAGTGGTAATTTTGTGCAAGTTCATATAAATCAAAATTATTGAAAGGAAATAGGATATAGGAAATATAGGAAAATAGCTTTATTATTCCACTTGGTTGTGGTACTGGATGTGTAATGTGTTTCGCCTCTTTGAGAATCGTTTTCAGACTAACTATATTTCAAGGTTATTCATAACCAAGGTAAGCTCTGAATCTAATTGCTAACTTTATAATGAAGAGTTGAAAAGTTGGGTAAGCTGGGCTCTTTTTTTCGGACGTCGGGAGTGGGTTAGAATCAAACAATAATGGTACTAATATTCCCAAGGGAAATAAATTTAATAGTGGTGAGGCATTTGTTCTATTTCAAATTTTGTTGACTGTTTAATTACTTAAAATTATAATAGTTTTTAAGTGAATGGTTTGCAAACTTTGAAGAATTATCGCTATTGAGATACCTTATATGTTCTTTGATTCTGTTAAAATTTTTACCTTAGTTCTTTGATTAAGTCAATTTCATTGATAGTTATTACTCTGTGAGGCATTTATTTATCATGAGGGATATACCATTTTTCTACTACTCGTTACTTTGAATTGTTTTTGTAAAAATAATATTTGATAATTAATTAAATTGTTACTTTCTTGGTATAGTATAACAACATAAGTTATGTGTCTCTTTTGGTTTTTTATTTAAAAAAATAAGATTATGCTTATATTGTTTCATTAAAAATTTCTGGTTTCATAAGGATTCAATCGTCCACTTTGGTGAAAGAGGCATAGCTCAGTGGCCGCTCAACTGGTCAGGGGCACTGTATCACGCGGCGAAGGCCGATGTCATTCTCTGCCTCGGTTCCAGCTTGAAGGTCCTCAAAAAATATCCTTGGCTTTGGGCTATGGACAGACCTCCTAAGAAGAGACCCGCCATCTTCATTGTCAATTTGCAGTGGACGCCCAAAGATGACGTGGCCGCTTTGAAGATTAACGGTAAATGTGATGAAGTGATGAAATTAGTCATGGAATATTTAAATTTAGACACTCCCAAGTATCAGAGGTTCTATGACCCTATATTTGCCCATACCAGTTATTTATCGCCCAAAGAACTTCATACTACAACTCAACCTATGCTCATTAGGTCTTCGTTGGTGAAAGATTATGATATAAAAGAACCAACAGAGACAGTTAAGGAGCCGAAGGCTAAAACGGAAAAGGGAATGGAAATTGATGATCCTGATGATGACTGTCCGCTAAATTTACTCAAGTTAAAGATGAATGTTGACGATTTACCTGAAGACTTGTCGATTCACAAGATAAACGATTGTGCAGACGACGAGCCTGTAAATATTAGTAGCAATTTTAAAGTTAATCAAGTAATGTGTAAGTCTGAAACTGTAGTTAGCTCATCCAACGAGAATTTAATTAAAGTGGAATTAAAAAAAGCAGCTGTAGATAGCGATATTAACGATGTCCAGACGAAAACACTTGACGGGGAAGACACACCAATAGATAGTAAAGAAGATGTAAAAGTAAAAATGAAAACTGTGGATTTTAGTTGCACCGTTAACGTTGAAGAAAGAGAGGCGTTCACAAAATGTGAACATAATGATAGTATGCAATTGACGAAAATAAGTAATGTCAAGATTAACGCAATCATTAAAAGTGATTCCGAACCTATGGAATGCAATAATTCATCTAATCAAAACTCGTGCGGCTTAGAAGGTATATCGATGGAAATTCTGGCTCAGGAGTTCGAAAGGGTTCACGTCGAAATGAAAACTGGTGAGAATGAAATTCATAAAGTCAGTATTCTGCTAGTCAATAAATCTAAACTTTCGCCAATGAAATGTGACAAGTTCCAACAGACCGACCCGGAAATTAGTTCTAAAGTGTGCAATGATGCGACGGATGTGAAGCCAATTAAGAACGAAGGTAAATCTGAGATTCCGGTTTTAGACACTGGCCAAGAAATTAATAAAAATATACAGCAGCCGTTGGATTTGAAGAGTTCACCAGAACCAAAGAAATTTACTTGGGATAGCACGAACGGAGTTGAAAATTTAAAAACCGAATTCATGAAGTGTGAAAAAGATGAGAAACATTTAAATGAAACAATACCGATAACATTGGTCAACAAAAATATTCAAATAAATGAAAATATTACAAATTTATCCAATGGATTGATGAAAAATTTTCTCCTAGACAATAAGCTCGGCGATAAGAACAAATTGACAAACCCGTTACGGAATTTTCGTCGCCTCAAAGATGTCACAAAAAGTAATACCATCATAGAAAATTGTATTATTACAAAGCATCCTGATAAAATCACGAATGGATTGATTGAAATGAAAAATTCAAACCCTGAAGAGCCTTTGGATTTCAGTCTGAAACAAGATTCTAATACAGTGTTAACAACTGAGGAGACAGTCCAATTGGCAAAGAAATTGTTGAATCTTCCGTGCATTTTGAAAGTTCCTAAACCTCCACTATTTTCAGTAAGAAACGGTTTGATAAGAAAGAAACCTACCATTATCAATGCCAGTGAAGCCATTGACTTGAGCTTCCCGGAAGCGACTTTGAAAACTCCTAAAATCAAAAACCCCATCGAAGGTGTCAACGGAATGTTGAATAGATGTATAACTAAGAAGTTACTGCCCGCTGCTCGCACTATCAACCGTGAAAGTATGGAAAATATCTCAATTTTCAAGGAATTTTATTCTCAATCCAACAGAAATTTTAATAGAAAATGCCAATCGATAACCCGTGCGATAATTCAAAATACTCTGTTAGTGAATCGCGGGGAATTGCAGTATGCATACTCCGGACTGCATAGCATAATAAACCCAGTGCCATTTTATGTTCAATACGACTTCAAAAGTGTTTTCAATTCGATAAATCTTATACGGTTCGGACAGAAGTTGATGCTTAAAGGTAAACCGATTACTCCCATTCTGCAAAATAATAATAAAACCATCTGCAATACTGTAAAGAAGACCAATTTGAAGTTACTGGCGAGGAAGAATACTAAACGGAAAAAGGAACCGCAGTGTGAATTTTGCCAGGAGCATTATAAGTCGCAGACCTGTAATTTTTACCCAGCATTCAATTCCGACGACAGGTTCGAAAAATGGCACAACGAGAAGCTGGTCATGTGCGATTGCTGCGGTGATTCGGAGACCTCGGAGGACAGCGGAGAAGAAACCTCGGCCACGGACAACGATTCACGAGTGGCGAACTCTAAACAGGACTCTCCTGACGATTTAGATGAGGCGAAAGCTATTAATAATAATAAGTGCAACTTTGATCTCAAAAGTCGTGTTCAAAATAGTGTAAGTGACAATAGCAAATCAAACGGTGACCCGGATAGTTCGACACAGGCCGGGTGGTTTGGGAAGGGATTCCGTAAAAATAGGCGACGGAAGAGGTAACATTCTTAATTTCAAGTGTCCTCATCTGCCACTATTTGTCTTTGATAATTTTTTTATTTGTATTGCTTTTACATTTTCATACATTCCTTTCGATAATCTCCTTTTTTTTTAAAGAATTGAGATGCGCCCTTCTAGCAGCTTTACACCTATTGTGGTAATAGTTTGTCATTGAATTGTGTTAATCGTCAGTTACTACCGTTGGTAAGTATTTTTCAAAACGACAGATGACAACACAAACTACCTACATTTCTATATACAAGTCTAAACCCTAAGACAGTCGATTTTCACTTCACAGTGTTACTTACTGCACAACTATTTTGTCTATATAGATGATATTTGATTTTTAGCCTTCTGAGCTATAATAGGTGCTGTAAGTTCTTTGAAATATCAGGCTAACTTTTTTACTAGAAAAAGTTGCAAAATACTCTTTTGAAGGAAAGATATCATTTGCAAGGACTTTAGGAGTGGGAATATAGATCTACTGCCATGAACGCATTTTATGAATACTTTATTACAATACATTGGCCTTCCCAATCATAAACATTGAGTTATCTTGCAAACGGTATCCTTTGTTTTTGAAATTTGAATTTTACTCACCAGGACTGGTTTTGCTCATTGCAAGCATTATGAAATGTTGATCAGTGAATAACCCTCGCAATGATCAAAACCGGCCTTTTTTTGATGAAAAATCCTTAAGAAGATTTACCGATATTAGTTTTCTCAGTATACTTGATCGTCACACGACTCAATAACTGTTATCACATGTCTTTGAAAACATTTCACCCGGTGCTGATTAAACTTGAACGAATGTGAAATTTATCAAAAAAATAAGCATTTGGCAAGTATTCCATTATATTATTGACTTGGTATTATTAACACGTGTCGAATTCGTTTATTGCATTCAGCTTGTTTGTGTGCATCAAAATTTCATCCTATCTTTTTAAATAACGTAGTATTCTTTACACTTATTCAAATATTTTTAAGTATAGCTAAGATAGCAAACTTACATAGATAAGTTTATGAACATTAACGAATTCTACTGGAACGAGTCTACCGGAGGAGGCGATTTAATTTCTGTATTTTTTTTCTATTTTCTAGTCATTTATCTACCGAGTTTGTAGCTCGCAGTGTACCCGTTTATTAATCAATTCTGATTATGTGTATTCTTGTTTTGTAAATAAATAAATAAATTCTTACCATCTTAATAAGACTTAAATGTAAGTGAATTGGGTTGTGATTATTATAAATTCTTGGGGTAAAATTATTTGTTTCACCAATGCAGAAAGGATTGACTAATTTTGAAATTCAACAAAAGATCAAATGTTTGTGTGCACATTTTACTTCCGTTTTTTCAGGAAAAGTACAAGTTTGATCGATAACCAAGTGTGATATTTGCGCAAATGTTATAGACAGTGAAGTCCTGAAATTATGTCTCAAAGGTATGCAATTTTTTTTTGACGCCGTCATTTTAGTATTTTGAAGATCAATTAAAATAGATGTTATTCTACCGTTCATTTGACCCCGCCATTTAGCGTGTGGGTTTTAAATCACCCATTGGTTATTGTAGCTTCAGGACAGATACGGTTTTACAAAAACCCAATCACTTATTTTCTTCTCAATCTCTGACCGATGTAATTTGTGGATTTTACTGTACTTTAGCTAGTCGAAGAAAAATTTGTACACAATCCTGATATTGTTGTCATATCGCATTGAAATGGATTTGGATTTCATATTTTGCATTATCGTTACAATTTTTCATAGTATTTAGGAAAATAAATCATTGAACAAATGCCATGGCAGTATTGGAATTTTTTCATATTCTGTTCATTAAATTTTTGCTTGGGACTAGACTGTACTGGGATATTAGTTTATTTATTTTTTACAATGTCAAAAAAAATTACTTTTTTTATGGATTTTTTTAATCAGTTGGACATACACTTGTTTTTAAGATAAATTACTTGAAAAATTGATTCAGCGATCTGAAATATAACCTGAAAATTTCCGTATATCACAAAAGATTTACACTTTTCCCATAATTGCATTATCTATTTATTTCTTGCTCTTAAGATGAAAACTGTAAGATTATGTTAAGCTATTTTCGTGGGAATTCGCAGAAAAATAATTGTATTTCAAATATTTTTTCGATTTCCACATAATTATTGTAATATAAAAATGCATTTATTCTATAAGCAAGTGAACATACGAGTATTGTGTACAGTGTAATTTTACTAATGTATTTATAGGTTTATTTATTATGATTCTACAATCTTCCGATTTTTTATTGATTGAGTTTGATGGAAATACACGAAATCAGTCTCAAAATATCTTTTATTTTTCCTAAAAATGTCCTCTTACACACATAATTAAAAAATAAATATTTTTTTAATAAAATTGAACATTTATTTCATAATGAAACACGACACAATTTGTTTAAAGATGCAGTGCGGTTAGATTCAAAGTGACCATGACAAAATACACTAAACAATTTCCCTGACATAACTTATGATTTTAATTGAAGATTCATCCCTAACTTTCCTCGGGACTGAATTCTACATCTATGTAATATGATGCCTTTCCACATAGCACCTTTAACTATTTATGTGAGCACTCATTCCAAAAGTGGTTTAAACAGTTAAATGTTATTTAAAAAAAACCAAAATACTTGAAGATGAAAAATGAGACATACTGGTAAAGACTTTACTATCTATTTACAGAAATACGTACGAGTGTACATAGAATTCAAAATAAAACTAGATTAACATTGTGCATAAATTATTTTAAAGATAATTGTGTCTTACTTTTATAAAGATTCATGACAATATTGGTAACAAAACCTACATAGGATTTTTTATTTTATTAATTAAAAATATAGTATGGTCTATGTTTTATTGTTGGGAATATGTTGTTTGTAGTGTTTTGATTTATGAAGGTATTATTGAATTAAAGATGTAAATTTTACAATCGTACTAATGTGGATTCGGTATAGTAATAATCATATTATCTGAAGTCAGAATAGTCTGCGTGAGAACATTCGGTTTAATATCATAATCTTGTGTGGGTAAACAGCCATTGCCCAAGTCTTTGTGACTCCCGTCAATTTCTAAATATTGCGGAATGTAATCCCCCATCGTCTCCTTGGAAATTTGCCCGTGCAAAGTCTTCAGCAGGTCCTGGGAGATCTGCGGTCCTCCGTCGGACAGCATGCCGTAGGTCGACGTTTCAGTGTCCTGCATCATGGGATCCAGCGAGAACAGACCGGCGGGATTTGTCCAGAGGTCCGGTATGTGGATTCCGTTCAACAAGTCTCCGTCGCTCATGTTGATCACAGCATTATTGGACATTTCAGTTACGGATAATGTTACCAGTTCTCCTGATTGTACATCAATCAAGGAAAACATTTGGTCTTTGTGTATGCTTGGAATCTCTATTGTTCCCGGCTGTTCTGTTGTTTTGTTGACCGAGCTAGGCTTCTTTTTATTGTTTTTATTAAATTTCATCACTGTAAAAAGTAATTATAAATTTGTTTTATATGTTTACCTGTAATGGCGAAGATAAATAAAAATAATTACAGAATAAAAAATATATACTTCGGTTCATTTCTCCCGGGCACAAATATATCCTTGCTCGCATAGAACCAAAAGTCACAAACATCTTCAAATTTTATAGTGTATTTTACACACGTATATACAAAGTTATTATTGTTGCAAAGATAAACCAATATTAATCAACTCGGTGTACAATTTTGTATAAATCTTCTATTACTTTTTAAATTTAATACGCTAATAAACCACAGACCAACATTCTAGTGCATATAAAATATAACAATTTCAACAAAGTTTATTAATTAAATTGTATGAAATCAATATTTATGGTGATGTGAAAAATTTAAGATGATGTGTGAAAAATCAGGGTAAATTATCTCAATTGATGGTGTAGAAATACTTGACCAATATATTATACGTTTTTGATTTATATATTTTTTTAAAGAGTTCAATATTTTATGTTCAATTGTTTAATAACATCTTTTCCAAACATATTCAGTTCATAAATAACTTGAGCAAAGATCCGATACATTGCTATCTCATTTCAGATATTCTCAGCAAGAAATGCTTTGACAATTTGATTAAAAAACATTTTCATTGCTTCAAACATTGGGTCAGCCATTCATTCAATGCTCAATACGTGATATGAAGGTAATTACTTGAATTACAAGTTTTAAAATTTCTTTATTTATTGAAACAATACTAATTTTGAACATATTGTATATTTCTTCCAAAAACAAATTTGAATAGTCTGTTTCGGAGAGTGGGCTGACCAGAAATGAGTGTGCAGCATTTCTGAAACTATTGTGCAGCTTAGAAGAAACATTGGCAGCGTATATTGGAAACAATCAAGTGGTACTCGAGCCGTCCTGGGACTGTGAACTATTTATTATTCTGCAATTTACATACTAAAATCTGTCACTATCTGTAATATAATTCTCACCAGATATCGCCAATTGGTCCTTTGGAATGTGCTCATCGTGTTTGGACCGGATATGTCGCTGTAGGAAGCAGGCTCGACGGAATCCCTTGGGACAGTGTAAACAGTTGTGCGGCTTAATTGAGGAGTGAGTCAACTTGTGCCTGTTCATCTGGGTCTTCAATTTGAATGACTTTGAACATATGTCACAGGTAAAATTTTTAACCTGGTGAAAAAAAATTGACAATCAATGAAGTGAGTTACAAGAATGGTATTTTTAAGAATTGTCAGGATAGATAACGACCAAAAACAAATATAAATCAAACGAAGCAGCATTAGAGAAATAAAGTGAATGAGGCTATAATTTTACTCTAGCTGGTGAAAGCTTTATGTGACCTTGTTTTGTCAACTCAGCTTGGATAGCACTCACATGTCGAGCTTATTAAGTTTTTAGGTGAAAACCCTCATTACTGAACTTATCTTTAGCGATATCTCATGTGATGTGGACTTCAGATTAATATCTACTTTATAATAAATCATTGCTGTATTATTTTTCAGTAATTGTTTTTGAGATATGTTTCATAGCATCACAAATTTTGAGGGGTAAAATATGCACATAAAATATTCATTTAATGGATTAAAAACTAAAATATTAACTTTGGAATGTCTGCAAGTCAAACGAATGAATTTTGGAATCATTAATTCTAAAATACAAAAATTACAAAGCCACCAACAGGAGCAACAAATATGCCAGCAAAATAAGAGCATTGATAATTATAGATAATTTGTTGAAAAACCATTTTGTAAAATTTTTTTTGAACTTTTATATATATCCTCAGACCCAATGAAGTAGATTAAACTGTATGCAGGGAGCTCCACTCACCTCTGAATGAACACTTTGACAGTGATATCGCAGACGCGTAGATGTGCTAAGGATGGCTGGACATTTATCACAGACATACTTCCGAATCTCACCGCCGTGTTGGCAGTTTTTGTGTCTCGCCAAATTGGTCATTCGCACAGTAGTGTAGGAGCACTGGTCGCAGGAAAAAATGGTGGCTAAAATATTTTACCAAAACCAATTTTATCAACATGACAGAGGGAGTACAAATGGAAAATATAACCTTTGAGATTAAGAGTTTTTGGTATTTTGGTAATTTGGTTTGGAGCATAAAAAATGTTTATACCTTTTTGGTTATGCAATCTATTATTGTGAGTTTCAAGCCCATAGCTGCTCGCGAATGTTGAACCACATTTCTCGCAGACAAATGGCTTTTTAACAGTGGTGTCTTGATCAGTTATAACATGATTCTTTCTTATACAATGACGCTTGTAAGTGTACCGATCTCTAAACATCATCACGCATTCTTTGCACCAGACCGGATCTGGATATTGAACAGAGTATTAATTTCATTAAAACCGAATTCAGTAGATTTTACTTTCAATCAATTTTTTTTGTTTCAAAACCATGTCTTTTCGCGTCATTTCAACAGTTTCTGCGATAATGTGTAATTTCTAAGGTATGTTTTGTTATTTTTTATTGTGATGAACCTTTTTTATAATCCATGATTGCTGTAGCACCAGCTTTGCAAACACCCATAAAATTATTATTCCATGAATGTAATCAAAAATTTATAAAAAAATATTTTGCATTTGTTGTTTGAAAAATTAAATCCATGATATATTTTACTCTGAAAGACTTTTGAAAGACAGAGTCCTTAGCAACAAAAATGTTTAAAAAAATTGATTAAAAAATTCTTTTCTCATTTCTCATGCCACATTTTTTCAAGAGTGTTGAATTAAATGATAGCTTAACAGAATTGAATTGTCTTGGTGAAAAGTGTTGGTGCCGTTTTTTATTAGAAAACAAAAATGTAAATGTAAAATATACCTGGAAAACTATCACAATTTTTGCAAACTTCCCGATGTTCTCTGTAAAGTTTTCGACCTTTGAAAGTTTCTTTGCATTGTTGGCAAACATAGATATTTACGTCATTACGTTTCTGAAAAAATAATGTAAATGCAAATTTTAGAAAAAAATATACTTGTGTTATATTTTGTACGGGTGATATTGTATTTGAAGAAGATGATATAAAATCATACATATGAGATTTTACACATTAGTGTTAGGGCTGTTGTCAATAAGATTATAATGACAACAGCCACCGAGACAATTGACATTTATTTAACAGAAACACAAATAAAATATAATCTTGATTGAATAAAAATCTCCAAAATATGAAGTCAGAACTCCTGATTTAGATTTCATTTTCTGACGAATTATGAATAAACATAAATACAAACCATCCCATGGATCTTCTTGTGTTCCCGTAGAAGTTTTCTATTCCAGTAAGACGCTTTGCATTTATTGCATTGAAACTGCTGATGTTTCTAAAAACAGTTAAAAAAATAAATAAACTATCATGCTATTAAAGAAATATTTTAATACAATTATCGTAAATATCATTGGCAAAGGTCAAACACTTATGCCAAATTTTTATAATTTTTACTTACGGTATCCAAAAATCCACAAAAAGTAAATGGAATCACAAAATAGTTTATTCATATTTTTCAAAAGAACTTGTTCTAACAAATTAAAAATTGTAATTATAAAATAAATATCTTTTCATTTTAAATAATAATTTATTCTAATATAAAATTGAAAATAACTTTGACTATTCCATGTATTGCAATGTACGTAAGTGCGTCAATACGTGGAATAATCAAAGTTATTTTATATTAAAATGAACTTCTACAAAGTTACCGCCGAAACCATCGAAAATATTAATAATTTATTCTGTTGAATAAAGAGGAATGGAATGTAAAACAAAATGACAATTTAGTACATACCATTTTATGCGTCTCGTAAAGACTTTCTGAAATAAAGCCTTGTTCACAGAGAGAGCATTGGTATTTACGCTTTATAAAGAAGCAGTTTTCTTTCAGGTGTCTTTTCAAAGTGAATATTTTACGGCAGCTTCAAATAAATAAACATGAATTATTTATTTTTGTAAATTAAATTGATAAGAACAATTATTGTTTGATTCTAATACCCTCCCCATAATCAGTAAAAAGGCAACAGTTCCAACACACTTGTAAGTTAAAAATTAAATACATAGAGTACAGTTAAATTGAAGATGTTTCTCAAAAAAGCTAAACATGTGTCAAATCCAGGAACAAACCAAATGGAGTAACAAAGTAACTAATTTTAATTTGCACTTTAAAAAAAATTTACATACATAATTGTATAAGGTATACGGTTACACGTTTATGAATACATAAAATTACTTTGATAAAGAGATTACTTAGCAAAAAAAAAGTGTGACGAACAGGCGAGTTTCGCTTTGCAGCATCGACAGGCATTCAAGTACACGGATTAATGTAACGTGAATATCTAGAAATTTTTGAAAGTCGTTTACCTGATACCGCAATAAGGACACAAAAGCAGCACTTGTTTATTTACAGTCACGTTTTCATTCTGCATTGTAAATTCAGGGGCATACATCCCTGCAACTTCAGTATTTTCTGTGCAATCCTCACTTAATAAGTGATATTCAAAAGATGCCCTGTTATTAAAAATGGCTCTACACTTAAGGCAACTGCTGGGTGCACATTCGTGATTTAACAAATGATTCATTAAGTCACCTATTTTTAAGAATTCTAGCTCACATACTATACAAGAAAATTTATGTTTAGTTTTCAAATTTGTCGGCTGTTTTACTAGTGATTGAATATGTCCATTGGAATTATTGACATCACTAGTTGATTCTCTTTTATTTTCGATGGACACATAGTTTATATTTAAGTTTTCATCGTCTTTATTTGGATCAAAATATGCTTCAATTTCTTCTGAACGATTATAGCTACCAACATTTTCATTGATATCTTCCAATGAAACATTTAATTTAGTGTCACTATCTGTTTTTCTCAACACAAGTTGATTATTATCAGACTCTTCTTTGACGCAAAAATTTTCCCCAATATCTACTTCATCTAATAGTTTGCAATTTTCAACATCGTTGACAGATGAATGATGGTTTAATGCCTTTGGTGAGGCATTACTGGCCGAAATCGAATATTCATCTGTGTTAAATATTATCTTTTTTTTTATTTTGCGTGTGGTGCCTTTTTTGTTTCTTGATTTTAATGCCTCTTTTTCAGATACCGTCTTTCGGCGCAATGAATAGCACAAGCCAGCGTTTTTTCTCTTAGATATTTTCAAATTTTCTAAGCAATTTCGGATAAATTCTATAGCGTCACATTGTTCAGAAAATGAAAGCTTCGTCAATTGCTCAATAAGAATTTCAACCTGATGGGAGGATTAAAGAAAACATATTACACAGCTTAGTAAAGGCTCAAATTAGAAACGAATATTATTGATTAGATGATGAAAATTGGTTAATACCTGATGTTTAAAATTGGTCAATAACTCATTGGATGCAAACATAATGAATTAGAACGTCACGGAGATCACTATGTTATTTTAGCTAATATAGTAATGAAACATCATTAACGCCAAACTTCTGTCATACTTCTGTCATTTTCAACCATAGACTACTCTATGACATAGTGTTATATATTTTTCGATGTTATGATTTTCATAACAATAAGCTAGTTTGATAATAGCTAGTAGTGATAGCAAACTAGAGATGAAATTATGTTGTATGTTACTTAAAGCATTAAAAAAAACATAAAAGGTCTATAGATTTGTGATTCATTGAAGAGCAGTTTTCAGTTACAATAATTTCAAATAAGTTTTCAAAAAGTTTTATACAAAATTATTTGGCAGATTTGAGATTTCATTACAATATTCCTCAAAATAAGAGGTGATTATAAATTGAATAATAATCTGACAATTTTACTTAAACGAGGCTATCAAAAGCTAAATTTTAAAGAATTTCTATTGCTATTTTTCAATTATTAAAAAATCACACTAAAAAATATTTTCCCCAATATTTTTTCAATACTTTGAGGTCTTGCAATGACCGATCTTTCCTGACACGGGTTCGACTGAGTAAGTGTTCCGAATGATAGAAATTTTTTAATCCTTTTCAATCGGCGCGAAAATTGTACTTTTTATTTGTCAAGTAATGTAAATGATTATAATTATCATCTACTGATTCCTCTATCGCCTTAAAAAAACACATTTTCATTATGTTTTTATGTTTCAGGAACCTCTACAACTGTCACTTAGCACGAGAATAAAAATGGTAACCAAACATATTTATATTAATTTTATGCTTGTATTTGTGCATTGTACTAATATATTATTCAATGCTTCTTATAAATATCTAATAGTTTTATTTTATTCTTACAGCCCCGTGAAATTAAAGACATTAAAGATTTCCTTCTGAAGGCGAGAAGGAAGGATGCTAAATGTAAGTATGAAGTTCAGTTTGTTTATAGACATATTCAGCATTTGAATGTTTTAAATTGAGTCTTTACTGTGCAAATGGATTCGTTCCTAAGTGTCACTCAAAATGCATCAAAAGTAAATATTTATTAATTTTCACATCCTAAACTTAATTACTGTTTTAGTGCATTTTTACATCCTTCATTTTTCATCAGCTTTGTGAACACTAACTGATATTAACCTGTATTGTTTTTTCTTCAGCTGTTAAAATAAAGAAGAATCCCGATAATGTGAAGTTCAAGCTCCGATCTTCAAGATTCTTATTCACCCTTGTCATCAGAGACAAAGAGAAGGCAGAAAAACTAAAACAATCACTTCCACCAGGTATTTACAATGGTTTCCGTTTAATATAAGTGACAAGTGATATATATATATTATTTCTTAACATCTGTTGACATTTAATGTCAAGTGAGTGGTGTGTTGTAATGTGATAAAATAATAAATCTCTAACCTCCAAATTTAACAAAGATACTAGTAATACTAGTGAACAGGATCAATATTTAGTTTATATAGTATTATTGCCTTAAAATCCAAAGGGGTGGGTTCTAGTGCCACCGCTCTTGCATCAAGTTGTTGAAAATTAAATTTATGATGTATTTTTTCTACATCAATTATAATTGGACTTTGTTTTTATTGCTTGTTGCATTTCAGGGTCACACTTTTTAATTCTTCATCCGTAGTTAAAGTGACAATTTTATGAAAATTATTTGAATGTAATTTATTGTTTGTTTTTAATATTAGGTGCAGTAAAAAGTCCTGACGTTTTTTCAAACACCCGTCTTAAAATCGGTCAGCTTCGGGCCATTGGTTAAATAAAACGTCATAATATTTTTTTTCACGTTGTGTGACATCTCAAGTTACGTTCCGTATAGTATAAAAAAATGTTCATTCGCCCCAAACAGAATGACCGACCTTTGCCCTTCATAAGAATATCTGCGCGGTTGCATGCTTTTTCAATATAACGCCTAGAACAGTGCAATCGTCGCCACAAAAAACATTTGCGATGTTTATAGAGACGTGTTAAAGGTTCGAAAATGTCGGAGATGGTTTTCAAAATTTAAATCTGGCAATTTAAGCATTGAAAATTACCCTCGAAGTGGACGACCTCAAACAGTGGATGGAGTCGCCCTGAAAGCTGAAATCGAAAAAAATCCTATGTTAACAAAAAAGCAATTGTCCAATACAGTCGGTACTAGATGGTCCAAAAAACAAAAGTACCTGAAAAGGCTGGGAAAAATTCTAAAAGTAGGAATTTGGCCAATTGCTGCAAAAAAACACACTTTAAGACGATTTTTTTCTAAACCTGATTATCGGAGATTAAAAGTGGGTGCTATATACGAATATATCGAAGAAAAAACAATATCTAAATCGTGGACAACAACCAATTCCGCCCCCTCGAACTGGTTTACACCCAAAAAAACTCTTACTCAGTGTTTGGAGGGATTTCAAAGGAATAATTCATTATGAAATGTGCAAATATGGTGAAACTATGACGGCACAAGTATACCGTGACCAAATAAACAAATTAAGTGCAGCTTTGACAAGAAAGAGGCCGGGCAGGATGAAAAGACGCAACATTATCCCTACAAAACGAAAACACACGACCGCATGTGGCGAATATGACCTGGGAAAAAATCCAGGAGTTGGGTTGGACAACTTTGTTGCATCCACCTTATTTATCAGATCTAGCACAGTCGGATTACCATTTATTCCGTTTAATATAAAAAACTTTAAGGGATAAAATATTTCAAACAAAAAATGAAGTGAAAAACGATATTGACTATTTTAATTCCAAATCAATAGAGTCTTTTACTAAATGGATTTTAGACTTGTCTAATACGTAGCAGAAGGTTATAGATAGACAGGGAGATTACTTTTTATAAATAAAAATAAAAAAAAATACTTTTCATTTAAAAAAAAGGTCAAGACTTTTTACTACACCTAATAGTTCTATCTGAGTGAACTATTGCTGACCTTTTTATGTTATGTTGAAATGATACATTTCACATGTATGATAATTTGGCATTATCCTATTTATAATGAAATTTATCAGATTAATGCACTCTAATCAGCATATAATTTAGTATATTTTCAGGTGCCAAGTCATTATTAATATTGTTTATCTTATCTTATGAATAGCTCATTTTTTTGTGTCCTGTAAACTAATTCTTATTTTTAGTGAATTTATATGACATTTGCATTTATTATATTCCTCCCTTGATGAAAGAATTCACCAACCCTATCGTATCGGCAACAAAAACTTAATTCAAAATTCTTAATCACCCTGATGATTTGGAATCATCCATAATGCTAATGCGTGTGATAAAACAACACCATATTTTAAATCAATGTGTTAATTTTGAAGTTGCAATTGAACTGACAGCCCATATTGCTTGAGAATACTGATACGCGAGACTTGTTTTTTGACTAAACGTGTGGAAAGTATAAAATTTCAACCATTCAGATTTAATTTTGAAATTCCATAAAACACCCTCAGTCAATATTGTAAATTACATCTTATTTAGTTTCAAACCCAACCATTATCTCATTAACACAGCTACTCTGTTACTATTGACATATTTATCAACTTAAATTGCCCCATTAGTAGCTCATTTGCACCATATTTGTGACTTGATCGATTTTTTAATCTATAATTTGTCTTTAATTTTTTTTATTTTCTTGTTTCAGGTCTCCAGGTTAAGGAAGTAAAGTAGAATGTCTATAATTATTTTTAATAAATGATTTAAAATCATCAATTGGTTTCATTTTAAAGTTTTTTTTAGCCCTTTATATATTTTATTGATATTTATATCATGATCATCTTACAGCCATGCCATTATTAGTACGTAAAGCCACCACTGATGTAAAGCTGAAATTTATTGTGAGCAAAACTCTTTATCAGAACAAGCTATCTGACTAGTGTGATCTAACTTGCCATCATACACATTTGATCATCTCCTATACTATACTCAAGTTGGCTATAAATTGATTCTTCACTGCTAATGCCCCACTGCCTTATATTCTGTTCAACCCTTTTAAAAGTAGTAAATGGGTGATGTTTCAAGACATTGGGACTAAAACTCAAGCTTGCAATAAATAAGTGTCACCCGTTGACAGAGCAATCAACGCTCTATCCAAGCAGATAGAATTGGAACTGGTACAGAGCTATGCAGAAGCTTATTAGTGGAGTTGACCTTCAAATAAAACATTAAAAAAAAGTTACACCTAAAACTGAGCAATCCCACATTAAGTATCAAAGAGTTTCACCTTATTAAACACCTAGAAGAAATGGAATTCCTATATTGCTGTGTTATTAAATGTTTCATGCTATTTAGCTGGGTAATAGAGTTATGGTGGAAAGATATCAAGGTATTTATTTTGAATGGATTTGGTGGTAAACTAGTGGAAGTTCATTTTTTAAATAAATTCAACTTGATAGCTTTGTTATTCCACTTGGTATGTTACTATGTGTGAAATAGTCTGAGATCCGTCTTCCGATTTTAATCTTAATTTAATTTCTTATTATAAGCATCTGATTTTTTACTGGAAATGAAGAAATGGGTGGGTTTTCTTCCTTTTCATTGGATATTAAGAGGGGCTTAGAATCGAAGAATAAAAGCACTGATTATCAACACTTCAATTTCAAGTAAAATAAATTGAGAAGTGGTGAAACACTTGATTTAGTAAAAATGTTATTTACTGGCGATTTATGACTAAACTACTATTCATCAGCTTTAATCCACCAAGTCGTTAGTGCGCTCTATAATCCAGTGCATGGCAGGCTGGCTACAGAAAATGAGCATATATACGCGCTGTACTTAAACACTCGATATCTAGGCAAGTATTTTTTGAGAATTGAATAATTTAATCATGATGAAATATTAAGATGTGACATCTTGTATAGAATTATATTATCCAAAGATGAACTAAGTTTCGATTTTTCAAGGAAATTACTGACTGGGTTTACCATATGAATATTTCCTGTCATTTAATAAAAGATTTACAGCAGTCAAGTATTGACTGACAGCGCTTGATGTTGAGTGATAAAATAATGTACATTAAGTATAGAGTTCAAATTATCCAAATTTAATAATTTTCTTTTTTGACAAGACTGGAGTTATGACAGGTTTGGTGGAATTCTAAATGTCATGCAATAAGAATGTAGTGTTACCAAGATTTATAGCAATTCATGCATTGATGCTGCGAGTGATTGGGGTGAACTCCATAAAATTTATGAAAGTGCTTTCCAGAGGCAGAATAGATTTCATTAAAAAAAATGATACTGAAGGGAGGATAAGTTCTTTATAGATGTTGACACTGCAGATATAATTGAAATAAAACAAACAAACAAATGAAAAATTATTCACAAGATTTCCAGCTCAAACTCAAAACAACTAATATATAATTTTCATTTTTTTTGAAAAATAAATTAACAGTATAAGTATATATATATTATGAGATAAACAAAAAGTTGTTTTACAGATGTCAATTTTCTTTTATGTTCAAGGTTTTTGTAATGTTTTTGTATATGAAACCCAAAGTCTTAACCCATGATCTCATTGTTGCTTCTCCGAATTTCAAATCATTTAAAAAGAGATTCACTATTATTTCCTTAAACTCCTGGAACAAAAGAAAAAAAAAATCATTTTACTATATTTGGCAAGTATACTAATAAATATTAAAAATTAAAATTGTTGCTAATTTTTTAGATCTACAATGGGTGTTTTTTTGTTTTAAATGATGTTGAACTGATGAAAAGGTCTGGTTATAATTTGAATTGTTGAAACTTAGTACGTTTCTGCGAGTTTTGTCACTATGGCTTTGCTTCAGTTTAATTTGACAAACTGTAAAAGTGAATCATTTTATTATTTGCCTCAAACAGGAACAATATTATGTGGATCCTTGTTTCAATTAGTATTTTACGACTTTAAAGTCACTTTTTACAAAACAAAAGTGAGCTAAGGGAATTGTTTACTGTTCACTGATTTCTTCCACTATGAGGAAAAGTTATGTGAATATTGTTTTAACATAATTAAAGTATGTGCCATGGAAAATAAGTATTTTCGCAAATGTTCGGCTCTGATTTGAATTATCCATAACGGTAATGTCCATAGAGTAACAATGAGATTATTATTCTTAAATCATATCACTTAGGCACCCTCCTGAAAGTTCATGAAGTGTTGAAAACAATTAAAATATATATCTCACGTTGAATTGCCTCTCTGATAACTCTCTATTACTGTGGGTCTGGCCAAGTTTTTGGCAGATCACCGCAACTAGGTCAGGGTGGTCTAAGTTCTCTATTATTGATGTAAGAGATGACATGACTGCAAGCACGTGTGCATGAAACTGTACATTGGAGCGGAGTATTTCTATTGGAGAATCTTTAAAATATTCGAAATATTTCTGGTATTCAGGGTGTACAGTGAAGTATCTGAAATGAAATTAGAATAAATATTATTGCAGGAAAGGTATTTCAAAACCATTATTGAATCAATCTGCTATGAAATGTTTATAGACAAACTGTATTATAGCAAAATTATACATTATGTAAATAAGGCTGTTAATGGAAAAAAGTAGGTTTTCAATAGCATAAAATTTTTTCAATCTGCAAAAGGTTGATATTATTAATTAAGACAATCTAGAAATGAGAATTTCGCACAACTTAAGGTTGTTAAATCTCAATTCTTAATGGAAGTGCATTATGTTATGGTGCAAAAGCATTGAATTGATAATTTGTAAGTTTTGTACGGTGTAATTGTAATAAATAAATGAATATAAAAAATTATTAGAAAAATGCAATTATCTGTTAAAAATAAGTTTCTGTTACTTATTTTTCAAATAACTCGGATTGGAACTTGGATTATAAAATTATAAATTAAAAGCAATTTTTAATACAGTAACCTCCCGGTTAAGTACGCATATTGAATCAAAGGGTATTGTGCGTACTTAACCGGGAGGTGCGTATTTACGTATTTTAAAGCCCGCCCCCTTTCTTTTCTGCACCTCCCCCACTTACATTAAAAAATATGATGCAATAATGTCAGTATGCGACTGATTCCCTTACGGCTACCACTGGTTACTTGTCTGCATATAATTATCAGCGTTAACGCAAGTGAATCATCTCAACGTAAGTTTACACATGTCATACATACCTATGTATTACGTTTCATTATAAATCTTTATCTTTATTAATTGGTAAATCATTTTTTTTAGATGAAATGTCTAAATGAAGCAGAACGAAATGAAATAATTTTTAAGCTCAGTATGAAAAAACCTCAAAGCAAGCGATCTCTGGCAAGAAATTATGGTGTTACTATCAGAAAAATTTGGCTAAACAAAGATAATATATAAAGCCGTTCAGCTCTGATGTCTGAAAATACTAAAAAGAAAACATTTCGCTCTTCAGTCGGTCATCACCCAGAACTTGAAGACAAGTTGTTTCTATGAATAGAAGGGATGCGAAGAGTTCCGCTTCCAGTTACACCCATATTGTTAATTGCAAAAGCCAAATCTATTGCAGCTGATATGTTCATTGAATCATTCAAGGCATCTTGGCAGTGGTTGAAAAAATTTCATCAAAGAAAAGGGATAAAATCAATGATGTTACACGGAGAAGGTGCAGAAGTTGATAAAGAAAATCCTGAACTGCTACAAGCCTTGTCAGAATTGTACGAAAAGATTTCTAAATATGAACCGGAAAATGTCTACAATATGGATGAAACTGGACTGTTTTTTCGACTTCTACCGCGGTATTCTCTGCTTTTACCAAACGAAAACGTTAACATGACTCGTGGAAAAAAGAAAACAAAAGATAGAATTTCTTTGACGGTATGTGCTAATGCAACAGGTACTCACAAAATCCCTTGCACAATTATTGGGAAACCAAAACGTCCAGCATGCATCAAAAACCGAGAATGGCCGGTTAAATATTTTAATCAATCAAGAACTTGGATGGATGTGGCAACCTGTTAGAAGTGGTTAAATGAAGTTTTTTTATCCCAAAATCAAAAAGAGAACAGGAAGGCCAGTTTTTTGCTTATGGACAATGCACCAGGACATTTTGAGGCATTTAAATGAGATAATATGGAGGTTGCATTTTTCCCACCTAATTGCACAAGCTGGAAACAGCCATGTGATATGGGAATTATTGCAGCCCTGAAAAAGCGATATAAATATTTGTATCTCAAAGAAGTCCTTAACTATTATGAAATGGATGATGGTTTAAAAAGCATCAAAGCAGTTCAAGGAAAACAGCTTTCAAGGGGTGCAGCTGGTGTTGCATATAGAAATGCAGCACATTTATTAGATACTGCCAATTTTGTTAAGGAGGCATGGGACGCCATCTCAGCAGAGACAATCGCAAACTCTTTTGCCAAAACCGAGATAATGACCCTTACACCCATTCCTGTTGAGAATTCTGAGAACGAATGGATCAATGAAATCATTTCAATGTTTGCAAAAGTAAGCATTGAAATTGATGTCAACGATGCTATAAACTTCGAAAGAATTGACGAGGAAAACACTGAAGAATATGTTCAGGAAATTCTCAAAGATGTGGACGATGTTTTGGAAGATGTGAAAGAAGTACCGGATGAAAGCCACTTATCTGACGATTCCGATCTGGAAAACAACGAATGTCTAGTCAAGTTTGAAGGCTTTGACAACTTGTGTGAAATGGCAATAAATATAGAAAATCAGCTTTTATGCACTGTTGTTAAAAATGCAGCAGGAGCTGATTACAACGATCTTCTATGCTCTTTTGAAAGCTTAAAAAAAAAAAAAAAAATAGCATCAATTTCAAAAAAATCAAACAATAAAAACAATGTGCAGTTGAAACTTTATGATATGTTTGTACCCAAATAAAAATGTAAATTTGTTTTTTTCTCTTTCTATAATAGTTAATTGTTATCTTAACTGTTTTTTTTCCATTTTATAAAATAATTGTGTTCAGTTTTCCTTAATTTTTTGCATAATAAATATTGATCCAAGTTTTTTGCCATTTTTCATGCATACTTAACCGGGATGTGTACCACATTTTTTGCGTACTTAAGCGGGAGGTTACTGTATTAATCAATGATTAGAATTTATGATAATTTGAATATTGTTGTATATTTTGAATATATAAAATAAATATTTGCATTTGTGGTGAGTGTTTGTAGATGCTATCACATATACGAGTTCTTGGGCAACTGATAATAATTTCTTCTAACCTATACTTATGTTTTGGTTTCCAAGAAAATATATAAAATAGTAAACAGTCGAGCCCTTTTTTTAATTGGCACTAAAAATGACTCAATAATACATTTCCTGAATTATATAAAAAGTAATTTAAAGCTCATGTTTGTTATAGGATATGTTGACTGTGAGCGTATAATAAAGATCACAAACACAGAAAGTCGAATGCACAAATTTATCTTTCAGTTCATTATTGATAGGAAGTATTATGGATAATGAAATGTAAATTAATTTTCATGAATACATACTTAATTTATTTTAAGAATTTTTGTTATTATGTTCTACAATAATTGTTCATTATTCTTGTAAAATAGACGCAAACCATTGATGTTTTATTAATAGTTTTTTTCGTTATTGTTGTTTTGATCGTTCTGTGACTAAACAATGAGCATGTTTTTTTAAATGTCTTAATAATTTGTGGAAAATAATATATTCCGATAGACCTGTGTAATTTTCTCACAAATACAGCAAATAGCTCGTAGTTTCTTCGATAGGACTGTACTTTACACAGAGGGTATTTTTTTTGTTTGGGTATATCATTTCAATACAATAATTCTGATCAATATATTCAAAATGATTACTAAGTATACGCTTCCTTTGTTTTAGGTATAAAACAATTAAGTGTTGGACTCTTGTGAGGTTTTATAATTTTCAAATACTCAACAACAGATAACAATAATTAATACAAATTACTAATTATTAAATGATACCTTTTAAAACTAATAACACTAGAGCAGTGCTCCAAAATAAAACTATTTCTTTGGTTATGAAATCAATTATTGGAGAATAGTTTTATTAAATGTTATAACATATAAAATCAAAAAAATAGGGTAATATTAGCAGAATTTTATGTTCCTCAGCTTTAATGTTACATTGTTGTAAACAATGTTGGATAAATGAAATTCATTGTAATTATATGATTGCATATTTTGAGTTCTATCTTAATACACTAGATCTGTACTTCTCGATTTTTAAAAGCCATACAGTCATTCGGTTATTGGTTTGCATGCCGCACATTTCATATACTATATTCTTTATTTGTTGAAAATATGATTTTAATTATTCAGTTTATATGGGTTAAGGATTTACTGTATTCAATTATGCAAAAATAAAATAGAAACAAAACAATTGCAGTATATATACTTCCAGTATTCATAATTGTTTTATCAACATATTATGACAGCTAGAAGTGGTATGTGATATGAGAATATGATATATTTCAATTTGAATATTTCACTACTTGTATTGCACATGATTATGGTCATATAATGACATGAAAATTGATACTTTATCACAAAATTGACTCCCATTAACATTGTATTGTATTTTGGTCAAAATTAGGTAACATAATCAATGAATTACCTAATTTTCCCCAACGTTTTATAAAATACAAAAATAATTTATGACATCTCCTTGAACCCGCCAATTGATTCATTCTCTTGGATGATACACCGGTATCCTTTACCACCAATTAACTGAGGACATCATATGGATATATCCCAATGATATGAGCATGCCTTACCTCATAAATAATTCTGCACCGGACTCAATAGAATTTGCAGTCAGCTTTGTCCAAGAACTTTTGACGTGGTAGATGTCTCTTCTTGATAGACCTGATTCTGGATTTATTTTATCAGGATTATAGCCACCCCACCAGGCGTAGGTTACGTAGGTACCCATCCTGAAAAAAATGGCACACCAGTCTACATAATCGCTCCCATTATTTGTTTTCAGTATTACAGATTTAAAGCTTCCTTCAAAGTAATTTACCACATTTTCAACTTTCTCCTGTTATCCGACTGCTGGTCTGAATGAGTCTGAGTTTAAAGTTTGAGAAGAGTCGTGGCCAAGTGGTAATGTTATAGAACTTTCTATTTGATGGCTTTGGATACAAAGGCACAGATGTCAGTACTTCTGTTCTAACTTGATTCTGAAAAATGTAGAAGGAGATAGAAAAATTAATAAGCTTATAACATAATAATACTATTTAATCATTGTAAAAAATGGATGTGAATAAATACATTTTTATAATATTCAAAATGATTTACAACACATTTATTGTAATAATTAATTATAGTGATGATTTATTTTATATTAACGTTTAGAAATAATGTGTCTTGTACAGGGTACAAAACTTTCAATATTGCTCATCTGAGTTAGTACTCATTTTCGGTGTAGCACACCAAAAATCTTTAATCTGGGTTCTGTAAACACTTCAAAGAATTTCTCCACATTATTGACAGAGACTACTGAGATAAAATTCGAAATATTACCATATATATAATTTTCATCAGTTGATAATGCTCGCGATGAGCGAAACTGGTCCTGATCATAAATTTATTATGGAAATAAGTACTAAAAATGTGTCTCTATTAATTAAAATTTCATACCTTCCATAAAGAAGTGATAGTAAACACCTTAAGAGTGATTGTACAATTATCAATAACTTTACCTGTAGGACGTATAAGAAACTATTTCTGCATAAGAAATGTGTTCTAAAAAGATTTTTTTTAACTCCACTTAAAAAATTTATTAAGTGCTATAAAAAATCTATTTTGGTAAAGGGCTCACTGGAATATATACAGAGTTTTTTAGTCTCTCAAACAGTGTCCGGCAAACTGTGTGCCGTAAGAAGTTTCACAGTGTGCCGCAAAACAAGAAACATGACACACTCGTATATACAATACGATTTAAATAATGTATATTCTTCTACATATTGAAATAAATATTTTTCACGGTCGTACATAATGGTCGACGCGACAAAGAGATACATTGACGCTGGTATATACGCATTTTTATTTGGTGTGCCGCGGAACAATCCACCAGTGTTCCGTGAATTAAAAAATACTCGAAATAGTTTTAAATCTGCCATCTATGCATTGCTTACCGAGACTATTATTTTTGAAAGCTCTATTGTCTCGGAAAACTTTGGTATCGAGAATTACAGATCTATTTTTTTATAATACTGACTTTTAAACATTATATCAAATATAAAAAAAAATATGTCTGTTTTTTTTCGTGATACAAAAATATACTGTCAAATATCAAATTAATTTTTCTTCCCCTGTTTATAAAAAAATAACAGAAGGTGAAAGCATTCGTTCGACTTTTAAGCTTTTTGAAATATTACACATTAGTGAAAAAAAAATCTCGAGAAATGATAATATGAACTATAACACAATTATGTCTTAGGAAGTCTTCGATATTCAAATCCCACTCGCATTTATTATTTCAGTTTACAAAACTAAATAATCCATTGAATTGACATTATTTACAGTAAATAACCATCGCTTGTCCCCGACTTCACAATCAAATTTCACAATCATATTGATTAGCTTTAAGTAATATATTAAATCATTTAGTCGGAAGTAGAATTAAATTAGGTGCATAACGACAAATCATTTATGATCCTTATCTTTGATTATCGAGTCCAGACAAAGTATATTACTCTTGTTGTAGCATTTTTGTTCTTTCCAATACGTCATTGGTCTAAAATTAGAAATCTAAGGATTATTTCTTAAAAACTGATATTCAAATCATTATCTTCTAAAGACATTTCATTATCAACAACGAATAATGTAAATCTTATTACCATATTTGGAGAAATGAATTGAAAATAATGGTAGTCTATGGTTTCATCTAATATTGTAACCATCATATATGACTACCATAGTTTGTAGTTGAACTAAAAATATGAAATGTATTTGATGGAATGCGGCAATACGCTATCGTCAAAACAATGCATAAGTGGATTCGTGTTTACCGATTTTTAAATGGGATTTTTAATTCAGTAAATAAAAAGAATATAACTCTACAAGGGAGGGTTCTTTAGTTGACGCATGCACTGAATATGTTTTGTTTTTAATTTCAGGAATTGCAGTATGATTGCGTAAGTTTTAGTATTTGTTATCGATCGGTACTGCACTAAAATCATTATGAGCGATTTATTTAATTATTTTTCCATATTGAAAAACATATTATTGTCCACCTTTTTTAGTTTAAGCGTATACACAACAACACAAAATCGAAGCCAAAATTAGTTGTTTTTTGAATCACTTTTTCTAATTGTAATTCACATAAACACAACACTTAACAACCAATTTAGGTGTTCACACAGTGGCTATTTTACCTTTGATTTCATAAAATGAATAATCACAAGTTTTAATTATTTTTTTTAAGTAATTGCGCGCCACTCTGTTAAAAAAACACAGATATATATTCGATCTCTTGCTCTAAACAATTTACGACCGCACCTGATAACGGTCTTCACTCTAGTGAATACGACTGCTATTTTTCATGAGAAAACTGTACAGTGAGTGCATAGTACATTCATAGTCAAATTCTGGTTATAAGATATTGTAGTTTACGTATGGGGCGGCGATCTTATACACACTTATTAAATGTGTGCTATCCCACAAAAATGTAATTAGAAAAACATTGGAAATAGACTTTCAATTTAGTGACATTATTGAAAAGGATATTGAAAAAAATATTTAAATATTGAATAAAATTTGAAAAAAAACAGGGCTGTTGACTGTTGAGTTAGAGTTGTAGTCATGTTTTTGGTCAATGTTGGAGTATGAACTCGTGAAAAACGAGCGACCCCGACTACTTTTTTGATTAGACGATTTTTAAGAATATCTCAATGAATAATTTGATGGATTAGTTGTTTGATCTTTGATTTAATGCACATAAAGAGGAAGGGTAGGAAAAAACCTGACAAAAATAAACCTTTTTTATTCGGAGTCATGGTGTTGTTCAATGTCTGTGTCGAAGTTGTATTTTTGGTAAATTTCGAAGTCAGAGTCGTATATTTTTAACGACTCTACAGTCCTAAACATTTTTTTTACAGATTTTCTTAGCCTTAACTTATGCCAACAAAAAATCACATTTATATTTCGTCTGATCCATTTGAAATTCCAATGATCTCTAAATTTAAACAATCATCAAATCGGGATAGCACGAGTATATAAATGAATATAGATAATAGTATTAAGTATACTTTCAAATTGGAATCGCGAATTGTTGTTTGTAAGCACTAATTATCATTTTCACATACATTTTATTCAGAAGCCGCCGGCGTCTGAATTTAATAAATCTTATCAATTATTATATTATGTTCCACAACAAGTGGTTGCAAAAATTAAATATATCGTTTATGATTCATTACTGTTCTCTAAACCTGAATCGTGTGCTACGATTCCACGTAGCTTTAATAGGATAACGTTCGTTTGAATTTTGATTTGATTCGCAACACTCGTTCATTCCAAAAATTAGGTCATTTGGATTCGTTCGAATACGAAGTCGACTGAAACAATGGATGAATGAAAGATAATAATATTACCTAGGGCACAAAGTTTTAAATCGAAAATTGAAATCGCACGCGTGAAGCTTTTATCGACAAATTAATTTCACAATTTTTGTTTAATGGCCGATTATCTTAAAATATTACAAATTGTAAAGATTTATTATCACATAAAAAAAAAATTGTGTTCCGTTCAAATTTTCGGATTGGCAAAGTTTAGGAATCCCTGCGTTATTATTTTGAATATGCAAATCGATTTATTTGTCTGAATAACAAGTTTCGATGAAGAATTTTATCTTATTGTATTACGTGCTACTATTAGATACTGATCAAATATACAGAAAATGATAAAGTAAGTGTAATCTACACAATTTGCCTTTCATGTTCCGCTAATATTTTTGCCTGCCAAGGAGAATTTGAGATCAAACATCAAATATTATCTTATTATCCCATAGAAAAGTCAATGCGCTTTCGATATTGAAATGTCACAAGAGATTTTTGGCTTTTCCGGTGATTTTAACACGAATATAAAAAAATTTCAACCTGAAACCCACTGGCGACATTTATTTCCTACCAAATATAGAGCCACTTAATCGCCACGTCTATGCATTGCTGTTATATTATATGTAAGGCTGTGGCATTTTTGAAGAACTATATCATGTTAATAAGCAAGTCTAGTCAATAATCTTCAATAAATACAAAAAAAAATACTCTGAACTTCACATAAACATGTTCAGATAACTTTATATTCGGCAATGAACCATTGGCACCCTGGAGTCATCTCGAGTCAATAACGGTCAACCGATATGCGTGAACAAAACATTTTCAACCATAAACCTCAACAAACCTCTTTACCATCAAACATCACCGATGAACATATATATACAAGCAGATTTAAGAATTTCAACTACGAAATTAACACCTGAATTAAAAAAAAAATTTTCAAGTTTCAATCAAAATCAGTTGATAATGCTCGCGATGAGCGAAACCGGTCCTGATCAAAAAATATATTGTGGAAATAAGTACTAAAAAAATGTGTTTTTATTATTTAAAAAATAAAAAAAAAATGTTAAAAGATGCAAACTATTGTAGTTCTATTCCTCCAATTAGATTGTTTTTTTTTTTTTTGTAATATTACTTTGCATTATAAATAATAATATGAATATAAAAATGGTATTCTACTAGCCTTTGAGTTTGAATTTTCACCCGAAAAGTTCCCTCCACCTTGACTTACATTGAATAATTAGTGAAATCTCTTTTATTATCGCTGAAAAGAATTTTTGAATGACACAATTTCATTGATGAAGTGTAAACAAGTATTATGATCTTATATTTCGATTATAACCATCTTTTGGTGAAAATTGAGTTACCACTTACTTATTTTCTTTTTGTGTATTCTGATATACTGAGAATCGTGACGTTTTCCTGGAAAACTGTAGAACTCTGCTGCTTATATTGGCAATTAACTGATAGAATACTTGATAAAAGTTTTATTTATTTTTACCTGAAAACACTGTAAAAATGTATTTATTCTTGTTGAACGAAAAAGATTAGACAATTTATTATATGGGTTATAATTTATATATCCATAGCATAATCGTGTCTAGGGAGTTCTATTAGAATACAATGTCCACAGTATTTTTATTTGATCACTGGAAAGGTTTCTGCAGAAATCAACTTTCAGTTATAGAATTGATTCGCTAAATTGTTCAAGTGCTGGTTTGAAATGTTTCTAATTAGATACAGATCCATTTTTAATTCAACGTTTTGATATACGGCTTATAAAATTTCGAAATGAAACGAAGACGTTGTATTAGAGATTCAAACTTACACATTCTTCTTAAAAACGAAAAGTTTATTTTATTTTCGTTATTTTTTATTTTTGGATATTGTATATTAAGAAATTAATAATAATTTCTAGTATTTTCTGTTATGTTTTAATGGTGAAATATTGGAAATGATGGAAGCGATTGCAGGCTTCTTCGACGTGTTCTATTATAATTAAAGTCATTTATTGAAGTGTTTGAAGGTCTTTTAAGAATATTTCAAAAATAAAATAATGTTTATGGAAAATAACACAATGAAGGAATCAAACAATGGAATTTTTAATACACCGATTAATTTTAATATATCTATTTTAATAAAAACATATATACAATATTCTTGGTCACATTAAAAATGTACACAGTAAAAAGTAAAAATGGTGAGGTATGGAAATTGTGCATCGAAAAAAGACAGGTTACTGTAGAAAGGCGATTTTTTTCAGATGATAAATAATTAATTGCTCGCCTCGGCTAATGCCTGGAAGATGTTTTTGTATATGAAACCAACTGTCCTAACCCACGATCCCATGGTTGCTTCGTCGAATTTCAAATCATTAATGAATAGTTGTACTAGAACGTCCTTAAGCTCCTGGAATATAAAAAAAAAACAAATCCGTATTAAAAAAAAAAAAAATTGATTAAGAATTCATACCCGTAAAAAGTAAAAATGCAGTTTTTTAAATTAGAGGTTGGAACTACGCTATATGAATGATGTTTTGTAGGGCATCGATCAACAACGCAATGCATTAGCGTTCCGCAAAACATATAATCCAAAGTTATGGATACTCGACGTGGCACTGACATAAAACTAGTTAATATATTGTATATTAAGAAAATTTTATTAGACTATAATAGTGTGCACTACATTGGTGACATCCTTAAGGTTTCTTGTTAGCAGCTAACATGTTAATTTTCAGTTTTAATAAAACACCAGTTACAAGAAGTACCACCAAAAATCCGTTGCACGCGTGGCACAGGTTGCCGAGCGCTGTTATAGGGAACTAGATACACACCAATATTTGAGGTTAGGTTCTTTAAATTTTATTTTCAGGAAGAATCGCTATAAACATTTTTTTCAATGCATGTACATATATAAAATGTTTATTTATTTTATAATTTATTCATAAAAAATAGCGTTTTGTAAAGAACTACGCTAAAGGAGGGACCGCTTTACAGGGCACTGCGGCATATGCTATATGGGGGCTTACTGTATATTACATAAAGGAATTAAAATAACAAGTTTTAACAGTTAATAATAATCATAATATATTATTCGCAAAGTAGCTTTCATGCTAAGAAAATAAATAAATATCTTACATTGAATTGTTTCTCTGATATTTTTCTGTCAGCATGACTCTCGCCGAGTTTTTGACAGATTACCTTCGCTAGATCGGGTTTGTCAAGGTTGTCTACCACTGATGAGAGGGAGTTGATGATGGCCAACGAGTGTGCATGGAACTGTCTATTTGAGCGAAGATTTTCTGTCGGCTGATCTTTAAAACTTTTGAAATGTTTCTTGTATTCCGGATATGTAGTGAAATATCTGCAATAAGAATTGAATAATCGGTATATCACATTTAAATCGAACAAAGTGCTTAATGTCATATTTATAATATAAAAAAATAACTGAATCAATGAATATAATCGTTTGTTACAAACTAAAATATGCTAGTTTATATTATCTATTCTATTTGTAATTAATAAATTTAGATCAGTTAAAAGTTTGAGTAGCAAATGATCCACAACAAAGACAATTTCCGAAAGGTGCTAGCTACTATATCAATTTACATGGGACGTGTTATCGAATAATGAGCTTGAAATGTAAATACAATATATATTCATAAATTAATTCAAAGCTGTTAGACATGATACGAATTATTTGTTTATTAAATACAACTTATATTCTAATATTTTAATAGTGCATGAAAACATTACACGTCGTCAATACTATGTACTAAGTACGTGTATATTACTTATCATAATCAAACATATTTATAACAATATAGCACACTTTTTATTATTTTCACAATTTTACCACTTCATAAGGATCTGTAGTGTTCATCGCTAGCGCTTATACACAGGGTATTTGACAAACATTTTGATTTTAATCGTCTGATAAAAGTGAGTTAAATTTTATACTATTATTTTCTATGAATTGACAGGTGTGGCGTAGAAAGCTGGTAGCCCATATAAACGTTATGTGAATATTTGTATTGAATTAATATACTTAGAATAATTTATGATATCGACTGTAGGTGCTTGATGGAATTTCAATATCAATTTTGAATTGTCACAACTTCATACGATTCCACATATTTGTCACTAATGACCTGGGTTTCGCCTTTCGGCATCTTCAGGCATTCTACCACATGGGTGCAACAGAACTATAATCGCTTGTTACTGAACTAGTCAGTCCTGTTTCATCCATGTGATAGAATATCTGAAGATGCCGAAAGGCATTATTATTCATTGGGCAGGAGCTATTTTGATTTCAAAAAAAAATTTGTTGCAATAATTTGGCGAATTTTTGGGCCTTATCACTTACCAGAATTTCTTACATTTTACAGAAACTTCACTGATGAGCATCAGAGAAATAATAGATAGAGCATCATATTGTTTTATATTATTTTATAGTTCGGGTAATTGAGGGCTGAATGTATATCGGGTTACTTAATTTACCTTATTAATAATTCGGTGCCAGAACCGACGGCATCTGCCGTCACCTTCGTCCACGAAGTCCTGACATGATAAACGTCCCGTCTTGACAACCCTGACTCTGGATTTACTTCGTCAGGGTCGCAGCCACCCCACCAAAAGTAGCTTATGAATGCACCCATCCTGCAAAAAAGTAAAACGTACATTCAATCAACTGTGTGTTGTAATGAAAATAAAATCAGTATTTCCTTTTCAGGAATATCATTTTAACAAGAAGGATTACGGAGAATGAATCAATCTTGACGCCTTCAACACCACATCGCCGGGCAAACGAATTCTCTTTGATTGATTGAATTGGCATTTACTTGGTAGAGCTCTATTGTAACACCGTGAAAAAATGGCGTGAACCGAAATAGCTATCAACTATATAGCATTTAAAAAAATTGTAGAATTAAAATACATTGCTATATATCTTTTCACCTGTATTGGGTAAGTATTATAAAAAATATGTGTATTTAGTATTTCCAAAGTCACGTATGATATTTTTAATAATAAAAACACAATTTTAGTGCTATTTATTCAATATATTTTATGATCAGGACCGGTTTCGCTCATCGCGAGCATTATCAACTGATCAGATAAACTCTTAGAATTTACAAGCTCTTAAATATTTGTATTTTTTTTATTATATACGGTGAGGTCAATCAAGGTTATTTAGATTATAAAAAAAATCCTCGTTATTCTTGCTAACGAGTCTTTCACGATTGTTCTGAACTTTCAATGAATTATCGATTTGACGAAATTTTGTTTGAAGTTTTAAGAGATTGTTTAAATTAATTTTAAAATCAATTTAATCCAATTGAATGTTTATTGTAATATAACGTCCTGTAAATTTTCTTCTTAGTTCTTGAACCTTTGTTTTTGTATGTTTTCTGAGTGCAATATCGTAAATAAGTATACAATGTTATAATTCGTGTTCAATTCAATGTTGAAATTATGCTAAGCATTAAAAAATACTAATTAAAGCTGTCGTAGAAGCCGATTTTTATTGCATATTACGAAATAATCAATTTGCTAAGTTGATTGTAGCGAAACGCGAAATCGTAGCCCGTAGAAAACGGATAGCCCAACATCGGCTCCTACGAACGTCTAAATCGCATTCCGTCATGGCTAGAAAGCGTGTGGAAAATTCAAAGCAATTCTCATTTCAGTTTTGGCGCGAGTTTGCGGCAAGGTGGAACTTCGGAATGGGCGGCAGGGGGAAGGGGGTGAATAATTAAGCGCACCTGGGAAAATCATTTATTCTACCTGAGGGACACAGTAGTAGCTTGCATGGTTCCAAAACTTTCACACCGTTATTGTTTTATTCGCAAAAAAATGATGTCTTAGAGAAAACGTTGTGTGTATTACAGTAGGAAATAAAAGTAATTTATGTTGTTTTAATAAAATAAAATAAAACTCTGTCAAAAGCCTTAGTCTAGAGTTTAGTTTTTTTTGTTATTGACATTGGTGTTGTTATCATGAGCACTGATAATATCACAAAAACCAATCATGGATGTTTTAATTATAGTGCAAATATTAAAAGTTGGGCAGTAAATGCATTATTTAGATAAAATATATTAGTTTCGTAAGTTTTTTTGACTTGAGAGTACTTGAAAAATATTGATTATGCTTGTGTATTTTTGCTATTCGACCGCGCTTGAAAAATACGATATTCATCGCTCTTTTAAGCATGTTGTATGTACAAAACCATTTGATGCTTCAAACACAACACTTCAACAACATTGAATGTGTTAAAAAATAATTCAGCAGTATTGATGCAAAACAAACTAACATACAAATTATTAGGATGGATAAGGATACATATCAACACAAATATTTACTTGTACTCGAAAGTTTTGACACTATATTTTCACAGCATCGAAAGACCATCAGCCGTCTTAATAGTTGAGACGTTAGCAATCAGAGGGTTAAAATGCTGGACCAAAAATCTTTCATACCATATAAGACAATAATCTTATACATATAGACAGACAATAACAGATTTGATTCTATACGTGATTAAGGATAATCAGTCACTCATGATGGCTTGAGTTCCGTTTAGTAATATTTCAAAAGAAACAAGATAATATTATATCCAGTTAATTTTGACTTTTGTACCATTTAGTGTAAATAATAGTTAAATAATTCATCATTAATTCGTTATTTGATAATGACCTTTGCCATTTGTCATTCCTGTTGAAGAATAGTTGTGTTAAAATTATTATATTTGTTTAAATAATAAAAACACATTTTTTTAGTACTTATTTCCACAATACGTTTTTTGATCAGGACCGGTTTCGCTCATCGCGAGCATTATCAACTGATAGAATACAATTTACAAACAAGTCTATTTATACAAAACAAAAAATTAATTTGAGTTAAAGGTAGCAGGTGTACAAACCCATGAATTCAAGAACTAGGAAACAATTTATATAAAATAATACAATATTTATACAAATAAATAAGTAAATTAGTATAAAAATTAAATGTTTACAATCACTTATTAAGAATTACAATTACAATTATGGTATACCATTAGGAGCTCCTAATTTGAATTTTACTGTAAAAACGACATTAATTCCGGGATTACCTAATATAAATTAATTATCAAAAAATAATATGAACGGTTTTTTAAAAGAATAAAGACACAGTTTTGAGTACTTTTTTCCACAATATATTATTTGATCAGGGTCGGTTTCACTCATCGCGAGCATTATCATCAGTTGATAATGTTCGCGATGAGCGAAACCGGTCCTGATCAAAAAATATATTGTGGAAATAAGTACTAAAAAAATGTGTTTTTATTATTTAAAATATCATGCCTTTTCATCAAGAAGTGACAGTTAACACCTTAAAAATATATTTTTTTAGTTTCATTTTTGATAAAAAATCATTATAATATGTTGATTTTATTTAGTCAACTATTTAATTCATTTAA
This sequence comes from Himalopsyche japonica, assembly GCA_028555115.1. NCBI lineage: Eukaryota > Metazoa > Arthropoda > Insecta > Trichoptera > Rhyacophilidae > Himalopsyche > Himalopsyche japonica. Next base: position 976,271 of record JAHFWJ010000446.1, on the reverse strand, counting down.
GCTATATATATATACTCTCGTAAACAAATCTCGAACCATTTGTATTGTCTACCAGGTTGTTGTTAATTGTCAATTTCTATACATGGCGTTTTTTATGGTTTATATAATACCGGAAATAATACCCAAAAATTGTTTATTTATTTAAATAATTTTGTAACCGCGTTTCTAGTTATTATTGTAATTATTATTTGAAGATGTTTAAATGATTGTAGTGTTTTTAAAATTGTAGCATCTTTATGTAACTTTTTAAGACAAATATCACGTATAAAATTCACACATTTTGTTAGATTCTGTGAGGTATTTAATACGGTTTGATTTTTGATCTATGTATATTATTTTATTCGATGGAAATGATTACGATTACCGTTTCTGAAACGCAGGATCCCCGGGTAACAAACGAAGCATTTTCCTGTGAAATGAAAGCGCGTGTCAACATGCTGCGTGATAATTATTTTGATGGGATCCAATTAACTTCAAGAGTAATGTGCGCTATATTCAATTCGGAAGATACGATGCAAAACTTAAGTATTGTTCTAACAACGCCACAAGAGAAAGCACCAATTCTAGCAACTATACATAATAGAATTCAACAAAATTTTCGATAGATTCAAGTGTAAATTAGTAGAAGTTAACTTTCAATATAATTAATGTGTTACTAGATATGGCGTATTTTGAGTATTTTAGAAGCATCTTTAAATGAAATGTTGGATGGGACTTTTTACTGGAAGTGGAAAGGGAGTCAAATAATAACAGTACTAATTATCATAACGCTACTATTTACATGCAAAGTATTTAGAGGTGAAAGTTTTAATGGAAATAAATTTAATATTGATGAGCCACTTGTTTTATTTAACTACTTTGAATTGAATACACGGAAGAATATGTTATTATATACATATTAAAAAGGTTATACAATTAATAATGGATATAAGTGTATCGCTCTACTCTTTGATTATTTTTTAGGTACAAATCTCTTCAGAATAACACGAGTAAAAATCACTAGAAATATAAATATCAACGACTTCAAATTATATTTTATATATGTACTTTGCTACTAGTTGAGTCCACATCGATCTGAACGCTGCGATAAAGTTTATGTCACTAGATCACGAAGGTCGTTTTAGATATTTGTTAGAAACACAAAAAAACACATAATAAAATTGTGAATGTCTTTACTATATTAACAAATACATTTATTCCTACCATTTTACTACCGCGATTTTGTCCGTACCGTTAACTTTACACCCTTTTGTCGGTATGACTACATCAATCAGAAGGTAAACATAGTATTTTTTGCTAAACCAAACACAAGTCACAAACACAACATTTATTAACCTTTTGCACTCGGATGTCGCCATAAGGGTGGCATAGATTTTTCTTTTATAACTCGAATATCACGACTCAAGTGCCAAGTAACTAAAATGTCATTAAGAATGTATTTTGTTCACATAGATCACATTGGACATAAATTTATTAACTCTTTGCCTTTGAGGGTTATGATTTTCTCCATTCATAAATTAAGTGATAAATTTATTGCAATGGGTTTATATTTTCTAGATCAGTTAGCTACCTTGATTGCGGATCATTCTACAAAAACAAATTATACGCCTTTCAAGAAAATGTAAAATATATTCGGAGGTTGAAAAGAGCCAAAATATTACGCACTTCTCTCTTCTATGAATTTGTTTGAATCATATATAAAACTATACAACTCCAGAAAATAATACTAAAAATGAGATATATTTTTTTTTTTAGATATAATATGACCTGGAACGGAAGTTAAACATAATTTCTTAAAAGAAAACCACATGACATAAATTATATAATGACAATTGTGGTTAATTGAAAACGATACGGAATATCAAATTAAAAAGATTATTGGCAATTAGCGTGAATATTTTTGGGGAATAAATACCTCACATAACGAAAATGTCACTCGGATATTGACCACACAGTCAGTCTAAATGAATTCCAATAAAAAAACACACTCATCTAACCGCAATAAAAACTTGAGAGGAAATTAATTTTTGTTGTTGACATGCATTGTGTTTTCATGTTAAATATGACGAGGATCTTTTACAGAATTGACATTCAGCGGCAGTTGGCAATTGTGACAATCTGTAAGTTGCGGCTTAAAAGTTGTCAAATTTTAAGTGGCCAGAAAGTTTTCAAAGCTTTTTGTCCGCCATAAAATTCAACCACCTAACAATAATACGTAGAGTGCTTACCGGGTGGTCATGGTATGACGTATATTATGTAGTAAGTTTTTAAATTATTGATACATATTACAAATTTAAGGTGTATGCAATGAACTAATCAAGGTAGCATAGTGCATAGTTTTTGTCGGAGCAACTTGTATATCAATTAGAACTGTTAATAATTTAAATTTAAAAAAAGTGTTTGGAGTTTATCAGTCCGTAAAGGTGGGGTAAAAATGGCATGGATAATATAAAATTAATTTAAGTATTAATTAAAGATAATTAAGTAAAGTGTTCATATTTTGTCTAAAATAATTTCTTTGGTTTTATGGAACTATTGTTCATAACAAAAGACATTTGTGATATAATGGGAAAGAGATATAGTGATAAACGATTTAAATTAAATATGCCGTTTCAATAATTTTAACATCACTCACTTGATCCATCACTAATTTATTTGAATGTCATTTATTACAGACTCAGTGTTATGTTAGTAATGCCTTTTTTACCTGTGATGTTTTCAAAGTTCTATAGAACTAGGTTTTATCAATAATACGAAAAGTTGTGTTAAATTGAATTACTAATATTTAAAAATTTTGTAGCAGTTTAATTTATAAAAACTTAAATTTGAGTGTCCCGAACACATTACGTCACTTTTATAAAAGATTTAATTTTCCATTTGTTTTAGAAAAACATAAATATGTAACGTTCTTTTTCTAATATAACTATTATAATATTATCATAATATTTTTTTAAATGATATTATATATATATTGACTCGAATAACCTGATAAATTTTCACAAAAAAATTATAATCAAATTATTTCAATATTATTCAATTTTTTATTACTTTATTAAGTTTTGATTGTAGAACTTATATGAATGATTATATATCTATAATTATTTCAATAATTGGTTGCAAATTGAAATGTATTACAAAATTTTAGATAGTAAAGATTTAAGCGAGAATCACAAAAATGGCACTTAATACTAAAGCTGCAAGGATAAAATATCGGTTTTTGCTTCCAGATATTTTGTATAATATTTTGTAATCAGCCATTAATTTCTGAGCATCCTGTATCGAAGTATACCCGCCCGCATCTTTTCGTTAACTAATATTTATACGTCCATTATGGGCTTCTATTATAGACAGTAATAACGAAAATTACTTTTTAAAAGTTTTTATGTTGATATAATGGTGGTGTAATGGAGTGGTAGAAAAGCTTCGAAGCACAGTTTGTAGGCAACTGAGGGTTTGGATATTAAAAAATGTTATATTAAATCCAGCATAAAATAAATTGAAGATATATATATTTTATGTCAGACCGAAAGTTTTAGGGTAATTTGTTACAAAAGGGGTTTATTTAGTGACTTAAAATAAAACAACAAAATCTCACCCAGTATTTTTTGAATATTGATTAATTTCAGAGATAATTAATAGGTTTAATACAATGTAAACGAAACTCAACGAAACCTTTATAAATCACACAGAAAAAATCGAATCACATAGAATATACAGTCATGCTTGAAACCACAAATTTAAGTTGAAAACAATCTCAATTTGATATTGATCTTATCGAATTTTAAGCTGAAAACTCTACTGAACCTTAGGGTTAAAACCGTAGAACACGAACTGAAAGAGCTTTTAGAATAATATTTGAACATGTGTATGACTAATAAATAATAAAATAAAACTTTGATTTCAATGATATTTATATTTCATTTTACAATACTACAATAGATTAAGAAAAATATTATTTATAGAATTAAAAGTAACGATAAATTATTACTCACCGTGATTATGAATGTATGTTTATATTTAAGAATAATAAAACATGGTTTTAAAAATTAAATAAAGGAGAAATACGTCCAATCATCGTTAAAATACTGTTTTTTTGTTTTTTGGCTCCTTTTACAACAGTTATGTAGTTGGAAACAAAGGTATTTTAAGGATTTGAGTGAAATGCTTCAACGGATATATTTTTTCTTGTGAATGAATGAAGAGCTTTTTTGATAAGCTTCCGCTGTGAATAAGTTTTTAATTTGCATAAAAGCCCATTCAACTGTGATTTTTCAAAATTGCTGTATGCACAGTTCGTTTATATAATATTTTTATTGAGCATGTTTTTCACAAGTTTTTAGTTGATATGCAATAATAATTTCGGTGATTAAACTGATTTTTTTACTAACAATAACTTTTTCTTCAATTTGAGAAATAGATATTCTAATACCGATACAGGATATATTTTTTTAGTGTATAGAAGTTTTAATAATTCATGATATCGATTGAAGGTGCTTCATGGATTTCAATATAAAATTTGAATTGTTACAACTTTGTAAAGTTCCATGTTTTGTCAATAACGACCCTAATCGTCAATGAAAATTAATGGAACTCTGATCGTTGGTGAAAATTATCACAGGTACTTGTGTTAGTTATTATTAAATTAAAATTATTAATTTTGTTTTCGCTGCCATTTACTCCTTGCCCAGACTCCAAAGGTCTGTGTTTTCCTGTAATTAAAACGACGACGACGACAACTGCTTATTGCACGTCAGTTCTGTTGCATCCGTGTGATAGAATGCGTAAAGATACCAAAAGGCGAAACCTAGGTCGTTAGTGACAAAACATGTGGAAATTTGTAACAATTAAAATTTTATAGAAGCCTTGTTCTTGTATAAAATATTGTACCATATTTTGTTTTAATGTTTATTTAATAATTAATTTAACTTTTATACATATAACATACTTATTGAGAATAACTGAGCGAAATTAGGTCTTACAATACTTTACAATTATTATGGATAAGGAATGTAAAATTTTAATTGAACTTTACATTTGCTTTTGTTAAATAAAAACGACACATTAATCGAATTACAGATACTGATATAAATAACAGGAAATAATCCATAAGTCTTTATGGAAATCTATCAAAAAACCACATGCCAATTTGATTGATCAACAATGGTACTAGGTTAAAATATTTTTATTGGTCAAAGTGCAATTTTTCACGGTCTTATCTCGATTCTTTATGATAATTAGAGTCAACCATGTTATCATCGGCTCTATCCAACAATACAAGCAAAAGTGAATGCAAAAATATATGTTCATGTTTCCCCAACGTTTTTATTGAGTGGAAATATTTGGACGTATCACGAAAGGCGCCAAGGGACTTGTCAGCACATATTATATTAGGAGCCTCAAATACAATACCATAAACGCATATCTTGTAATATGTTAATATTTGAGATCTTATCAATGTATTATCACTGATATCGTATTTTATCTACGGTTTTTCTTGTTACATTCGTGATTTCGCAATAATTCGACCAATTACCACAGACAACTGATAATGAAATTCGGTTCATTAGATTTACTGGATTGCCAAAATTATGCATAAATTGTCGCAGCCATGACACATTAGTTTTCAATAAATTATTGGATATTCAGATATTATTGGAAATGATAATTACTCAGCAAAAAAGTTGAAATTTGATAAATCGATGTTGAAATGAATGTTGTTATGCTAATCCAGCAAAGTGTCATCATATTAATAAAAAAAACATAAAATAAAGATTGTCACAATTTGAAAGCTTAAAAATTATTTAACTTTTGAAAATAATTCATTTCACTTTTATAGATATAAGCTTACTCGGAATTTATTCGATCCTATAGTAATGAAAATAAATTGGCAACTGATTTGATATTGTAATAAGTTAAAAATTGACAGATTTTTGTAAATACTATAATATTCTACGCGGACGTTTATTAGAAAAGATAATTTAATATACATCTCAGTTTCGTTTATTTGTTTTTTTATTAGATTAATTTATTCGTGTTTAAAGGTATGGATTTCTGTGATTTCTAAATTACATCCCACCCAGTACAAAAACAGAGTATAGAGCAGTCTCATGTGCGGCCACCTACAGTTTTATAGTAAATATTGATAATTAAAAAAAATGTGTTTTGCAAATGAATTTGTAAAATTATTATAATTTTAAAATTGAATAAATCTGACTTATAACCAGCATTAAGTCGAGTTTAAGTATAGGACCTTTTTAATAGTAAAACTATTCAAAATTTTGGTCGAAGGTATACGTTGATCATGAATCAAGTCAATATAAAGAATCAACAACAATTGCTTTATTAATTTTGTCGATTTTGCCTACAACTGTATATTGTGAAAGATCATTCAGTGTAATGCTATATATGAAAAAATAAACATCGAAACTATTTTAATCACATTTGGTGCAGCCATGAGACATTTCCATAGGATCGTTGATATTTATAATGCGGCCACAGTGAAATTTCACGCGAGAACCAATGGTATAGAGAGACTATCTACCTACTAGTTATAACCTAGCCGAAATCCTTAAATATGTATTAGCTCATTCCAAAAGTGCAAGTGCCGGGTAATTGGTTACTAAGTATGTAACACGGTATAATTAACTTAACTTAATAGTTCTGATGATGACGTGAGCCGAAATAGCTATCAACTATATTTGTTAAAAATAATTTTGTAGAACTAAAATACATTGCTATTTTTTCACCGTGTTATAATGGAGTTCTACCAAGTGAATGCTAATTCAATCAATAAACTAAGTATGTAGATATCGTTGATTAATTACGTTTTAAATAAATTATATCGCGAGTTTATATGCTTCCAATTGGAAACAGACATGGTTATAAAAAAGAGAGAGCTTTCAAATGTGTAATAAAATTAGTCAGCAATAATTAATATTTTGAGGTAATAAGGGGAGAAGAATAAATGATAGCCTAAATTGTGTAATTTAATTTATAAGGGGGGCAGTTTTATTGTTACGTCGGAGTGAACAAATTCTTCCATGATTATTGAATGCATATTTTTGACAAAGATAGTCTGTGATTATATTAGTGAGAATCTACATAGATTAGATCAGAAATCGTTTTTTTTTTTAAATTGGAAAGATTGCCTTTTTTATTTTAATTGAGCGCACTACTGGATACCTTATCCTTGACCTCCATTTGTGTTCGTTTAAAGATCAAATAAATTTATAAATTATTGTTTGCCAAAAGTGTGCACGTATGTACGTACATTTTAATGTAGCATGCAATTCATAATATAAAAAACCAACTCAATCAACAATCTTGGTCCTCAAATTTTGATTCGGAACATGATAGCTAGGGAGGCACTGTAAATGGTGATTTTGTGTTCGACGTCTGTGATATCTTACTTTCTTTCTCCTACTTATCCGATCTTAGAGATGGGACATATTGACAACTGTTTAAAAAATTATAAGAGTAATTTCTAGTTTGGTTGAAACAACACCGCTGTACATTTTATTAATTGTGGTAGCTCTTATGAAGGCTTAAGCCGAAATAGCTCTCAACAATATATTTTATAATTTTTGTGGAATTAAAATACATTGCTATTTTTTCACCGTGATAAATTTTATATTATTAAAAAAAATAACTACAGAACCCTATATGAGCTTAAAATCCCGTGGCACACTTAAAGAAATTTTGCATCTCATTGTTATAAAAATGCACGCGTGTTTTTATTGGGACTTATCTGAACAAAAGCCAGGGTTTCTCAATCCATGTTCCGCGAAAACCAAAAATATAGTTTTATATGCTGCAAATACTGCAAAGCGTGCTACTATTTATTTTCGATTTCATATCGATAAGGTCAAGAACTCGAATTTAAACAAAAATATAAATATTACATATTAAAATTCCCAGAAGAATTATCAAGTATGAACGCAACATTTTATTTTAATTCTGTTTAGAGTAGGATAATTTTTTTAGTGTGTAACGATATTTAAATTAGAGAACAGGATCTAAATAGAACCAGGTAATGTATTATAAAATTTCCAACATTTTTCAATTATGCCTATCAAAAATGACCTACATTATCTATGTCATAAAAAGCTTCATTCATTTTATTACGATGTTTTTATGTGTAGCAATAAACTATATTAATAAATGATTATGTTTTTCTATTAGTAGATATATTATATATATATATATATAGATATATATATATAGATATATATATATATATAAATACAAAGTATTTCATTAAAATATCAGTACTTGAAAAGTTTGAGAAACCTGAATTGAAGCTTTTGTACAATAAGACATTTTATAATTCATCTGTTTATTTATATCCCCCCTACTAAAAATGTAATAACAAAAAGCTATTTTTGTATCCACAATGTTAAAATAAATTAATATTACAAAGTTGGTGCACTTTTAGAACAGCTTGATTACGTTGACATATAACAATGAAGTTATATGTACGACACTACAATGTTCCATGATGGCGATGACATTTTTTTGTAATATTTTTTACATTGTGTTGACTAGATTCACCGTAAATTTAATATATCTCTCAGGTAGCAAATAATTAAATATTATCCAGAAAGTACGAAAAAATGATATTCTAGATTCCGCTAAAAACCTTGTTTCTACGATCGAAATACTGTTGTATAACATGAAATCACGTAAAAAATTTATAATATTATATACTATTTATTAGTGTCAATACATCAATTGCTTGGCTTGTTAAGTTAATTGCTTAAAACATAAATAAATGATATAATCGATTTAAAACAAGACGATAAAATATAATATTGATAACACGCTTAATGGGTATTTAAATATTTGCACACTGCATTTGGCAGAATATTTTAATTTCATAACGATGATTTAGCATGATATGCTACGATATGAAATTATTTTAATTTTTGGCACGTACCACAACGGATATAATTTTTATCATTCAGTGTCATTGAATCGTAAATAATTTAATTAATTTGAATATAATTATCAGTAGTTTGAATAAATTATTATTAATCTTGATTTGTTATAGATTATTGGACCGACTAATATAGTGTTGAAACACTGCGTTAATAATCTGCTGTTTTTTTTAAAATTCTTTTCCATATCTTCTTATAAATTAAGATTACCTTTGCTCATGGTTGACCATGATTGCGTATGCTATATGCTTAGAGATTACAATCGATAATTTATTCTTATCTTGAGAATCCTCGAGTAATTTTTGAAATAAAAAGTAGGTACATATTACTCGATTAAAATTTATTTTCCTGCCTCAATTTTTTAATCTAATATTATTCCAAAAATAAATTATTATTATTTTACTTATAATTTGGTATTTTTAGACCGACTTAAAACCCTTTTAATAAATAGTGTACGCTGTATAAAATCGCGATATATGTTCTGCGTCTTGTATACATTTTTGGCAACCAATCTTAATTCAATGCCTTTAATTTGTTGTATGCTCGCGAGGAGAGAAACCGGCCCTGATCATGAAATATATTGTAGAAATAAGTACCAAAAATGTGTTTTTATTATTAAAAATATCATGTCTTTCTATCAAGAAGTTACAGTTGACAAATTAAAAGTGTTAGTAGGAATGTTGGCTGAAAATTGTGTTGTATTTATTATTTCATACATTTTATATATACGTTATGTAAAATTACGTATCGGGCATGGGAATGAAAGTTTTATTTAAAGTATTGAGCGCTTATAATAAAAAGTTTATAAAATCAAATCAGGTTTTATTTTCCATATCTTTACTTCCGGTTATACAAAATCTTACCTCCGATATCATTGACCCTAATAAAATGAGCGAATATGAAATTGATTCATTTAACATGAAGGACAATATGAGCTTTATATTGTTCAAATATAAACGTTTTTCCATAAATAAAAACAACTGATATTTTATATGATTTCTGAATATATTTTGTTATTATATCAAAACTTTTTCAGAATTACTTTTTTTACATTTCTTTTTGTTATAAACAATGAACGAATAACGCATGAATTGTATTACCCAGATCTCAGTTTCAATCAAAACCTAACAGCATTTTTGTGGTTGCCGTAGACCCTTCTCGAGATTGAAGTGATTCTGTTCAAACCACGTGGTATTCTTATTTCAAAATTCGTGACTTCATTAAAAATCGTATTACATTTCATTCACATGAAAGTAACAATTCAAGCCGTCACGAGTCACGATGAAATGTGTTTTATATTGCATTTTATCTCAAGATTTTATCTGTATATTATCTATTTTAATCTACAAATCATTCCTTCAAATAATAAAGTTGATATGATTCTTAAAAAAACATCGCGTTTATTAAAAAAGTATAAGCTGGAAATTAAAAAAAAATGACGGGTTTTTCGAAATTGTACTCGTTGAATTGAACATAATATACAATATACTGACCAAAAGGGCGTTAGAGAGAAATTGTTAACATTCATGAGAGTAAATAATTATCGTGACGATGAGAGCGTCTTCGTATCTTTATCACTCCTTTTCATGTATATATAATTAATTCCAATATACGGAAAGAAATGTTGTACGATTCCACATGTTTGTGATGAACTGACTGGTCAGTTCTGTTGCATCCGTGTAGAGAGTGCTTGAAAATGCCGAAAGGCGAAACCCTTTGAGATTAATATTATATATACATACCATTTTTATTCATTTTATATATTAATACATTATTTATGCTGTATAAAAAATAATACACTGTTTGTATATATAACCTGATCTAGTTTATTATAGTTAAATTTTATTTTGTTATATGTTTCAAAATATTATTTTGGTGAAAATAATTTCGTCAGTAGGGAGTAAATATTTATTTAGACATTGTTAATTCGATGACATTCCGAGTCGAAATATCCGTCAACATTACTATTATATTTCTCTGACTTAAACTCAAAATGTTTAAGCCGAGGAGGACGTGTATGTCTGATGTTGTAATGTTATAAACGATTACAATGATGTCAAAGTGAAATTTTGAATAAAAGTTTTAATAGGGTTTCCTTCCCACCTATTAAACATGAGGCTTATAAATTTGAAAATTATGTGTCGAAATAGTCAACAAATAATAATAGAAGCTACTTTGGTAATGGAAGAATTCTTACATTATAAGAGTGTTAGGGCTTTTTTTCACAGTGACACTTTCAGCGTCAGAATCATTGTTGAGAAATTCTGCGTCACTAAAATTCAGATTTCATAGACAATATCTATTCCACCATAAAAAACAGCTTAATTAATTTGCTTTCACAAAAAACGAGTAAATAAAAATATTAATTAGCCGTACAGCTCATGATGCTAGTATAATGTTTCCATACATTCTTCCAAGATCGTGACAGTCTATAAAATAAACTATATTAAAAAAAATATTTGTACAAAATAATTTGATGAATGCAAGATTTACGAAATAATACAATTGTGTCCAATGTTTTTACTCTTTTGAACCAAATCGATTGAAGAATGGATCATGTGTAAAATATTTAATATAAAGAGAATATAAAAAATAAACCATGATACATTTATATACATAAACAATATATTAAAAACTTGGAATGGTAGTAATTTTTAAAAGTTGAATTTAAAGATGGAAAATACTAAACAATTAAAAAAGGTTAGTCAAAAATTTTGCTTCTTACTGTAGTTTTTGTGTTTCTTTCTGTGAAAATATATTCTTAAAAATAAGGTGGATAGCAGTATATCTTTTTTTTTTTTTTTTGGAAAAACAAGTCTTATAAAGAACAAAAAATTCTTAATAAATTAATATTCATTCAATAACTAACTTAAATATTAATATTTACATATTATCAAAAGAGATAATTCATTTTTCCGTTTATAAAACTACACATCAACAATTCATTTAAAATATTAATATTAAAAAATATTCGATATTGTTTTCTACGTGATATTATCATATAATTTTTTGTACATTCATCATTGAATTAAAAAGATTATTGATTTACGATATTTATTATTTGATGGCGACGCTGTAACGCCGGCGCTGAAACTATGATGTACCCTGTGAGTCAATGCACTTCTTTAATGTATGCAAAGAATGCAGTCAGAACCAAAGTACCATAAGTCTTTAATTATTCAACTCGCTACTCATAAATATTTCTTGAGATAAATATATTAAATATAAAGAATACACCAATTCCGTATCTTTACACTTAAATGTTAATGTACGAATTGTGTTTGTCAAACGTTCACTGGTAGTTTTGGGCAGAAGATTTGGAAGTTAATGTACAGGTATCGCCAATATTATACTATTTTTAAAATATAAAGTTTGTGTGTTTTTTATGTGTTAAATTAAAAAAAAATCTTTCTCATATTGAATTTATATTAATGAATTACAACAAAAAACAATTTGTGGAAAAAAAGATATTATGTTTACTGATCTGAAATGGAAATGTTTTGACACATTGAGTAGAGCAAAGTGAACATCGCGCCGCTTAGGTTTGTGAACCACTTGTTTTTATATGCCCAAAATTAGTTTCATCTGGCAACATTTTGTACGTGTATGATGTCGTTTTATTAATGACATATTTTTCTAACGATACGTAGATATCTACGAGTGTATCGTATATACTAATTTATACTTAATTATACTCGTAAGAGTTATACGTCGTTGACCAAATGATGGGAATGTGTAGTGATGTTAAGTCAGATATCGATTTCATATATTGGTAGTATGTAACGAAATAATGATGCAATGAACAGAAATTTTGTGTCTCATCAGATGTATCATGGAAGTTCGGTAACGGAGAAAGTAATTTCTTAAGTTAAGCCCAAATTAAGTGGCTTTCATTACCAATAATAATTCGTAAAAATAATAATAAATATGTATAGACCGTCAGTCATTCGTCCATAAATCATTCGAATATTTTTTTTCAAATATTTAATGATAAACAGATGTATTCACATAACGGTTTATAAAGCGTGTACGATTGAATATAATATATATAATAAAAAAATATACTATTTTTGCAGTAAAAGCAACACGTAAGCACACGTAGTAACATATTTTTTAATTACATGTGTAAATTTCTGTGAATTTAATTTTTTTTAAATGCAAGTCAAATGTCAAAAAAAAGATTATAAAAATGGCAACATGTATATATAATAACTATCCAAATCTGTGTTTGGTTAGACATGCTGTTTGCCAAACTTTCTGACATGTGCAAAGTGCCGAGTAATATTTTTAATTAGTCTTTCATTTATTATATTTTTCTCCAGATATCCAAAAACAAGAAAAACGGATTGAAAATAATGTGGCGTCATAATAATTTAATGTGTTCGAATTTTAAAAATTTCCCTTGACCGTCAGGTTTACTGGAATATTGATAAAGCTCAGTTAATAGACAAAAGAACGCAATATTAGCCAATTAAAAATAAGCAAATAATAAAATAACACTTAGAAATTAACGAAAAAGCAAAGCATATCAAAACACAGACGACTTATCCACTATATTAATAAACTAAAAACAAAAGCTGACACTGTCTTGAACAAATACAGTCAAAATATATGGGTGACGAGTAGAATTATGTATGTAAATATTATACACTATGAAAATCGAAAGTTTGTTTTCTAACTGAAACAATCAAGCGTTTTAAAAATATTTAGTTTCATTATTGAATCAAAATATAATTTAATTATATTAATTAAACATAGTTTTTTTCTAAATAATTGTTGATTTTTAACATTCTGACTGCTAACATATCAAATGTTGAGATGGCTGATTATTTTTTTTTTTTATTAGAGAGTTTACATTTATTTTATAGAAAATATAAATTTTTTGACGACCCGAAACCCTTTTGAACTGTGGAAATTTATTTTAACTGCAATTGCTCTTAAAAAGCAACAAATGTCAAAAATAATTTAATGTTTTTAAAATGAAATTATAATTTTACCATTGTTAAATGATGCCACTTTTTACCGAGAATTTATTTTTAGAGATTTTCCATTCCCTTACAATCTCTATAGCGATATCAGTTGGACCCATAATCTTGTTAGATTTCATTACAATTACACCATCGAGAATAATATGGACAATAATCATTAAGGAAGGGTAAAGTACCATTTCATATATGGTAATACATTTGTCGGTTTGAAGGAAATTTTAAGCAGAGTTTAAATTAACGTCCATTATAACTAGGCAACTAAACCATATCTATTTTTATGTTTTATTAAATCTAAAAAAATTAAAAGCATTTAAATTTTAAATAGTATGTACCCGGTTGATTTTGCTGACACAGAAAATTTTAAATTGTTGATTGAAAATGACGAAAAATGATAGCCACCTGTCAGCATTCGTTCAATACTGTTGCTACGTATGATTTCCAGATAAAGAAAGATAGCGTGTGTTATTTACGTTCAAAATACACTGAATGTAAAAAAAACAATAATTACGCTCACATACACACACACTCACTCCGCGAATGTAATAAAAATATGAAAGTACGTATATTTATATGCTGCCTTAAATTTATTTATATACATCGATAAATATTGTATCTTATTATTTTTGTATCTACAGGATGTTCGCAGAGAAGGCGAGCTACTTTGTTTAGCCGCCATTTTTCTTCGAATGTGGCAGTCGTGAGGACGTAGCAAATTTATTAAATTTATTGGGAATGTATCGTTTTTATTACATAAAAAAATATTCTCGAATCGTTTATTAATTTGCTTTTTTACACGCTTCGTTGCAGTTAAGAGCGGCTGATAACAAACTATGGTGATTTAAAAAAAATCATAAAGCATCATTCGATCGCCAAAATGTTAGCGTTAATCCTATTTCCTTTGATCATGTGTATTTTTCAAATCTTGTTTTTTAGCATATTGTATACAAATATACATGTAAAGTACCAATAGATTTGTTATATTGAGTTATTTTTAAAAGGTAAAAAAAATATTGTTTTATATTTTAAGTATAAGTTTATTTAAAAATAATAGCTTTCCAGCTGAAAGCCAAGGCGCCAGCTTTAATTTTGAGTAAGACGATATCAATTCAAATGAAATTTATATAAAAACTCTTGAGATTTACGCGGAAGCAAGCGACATCACAAACACCCTATTAAAAATCTCTTAATTGAAAAAATCAAATTCATATTGATCTTTTCCGAGACATAAACCTAATCCCGAAAGCTTTCACCACTAAATCACAGAGGCCGACATTGTAGACATATTGTACCCTTACATTAGTGAAAGAGACGTTCATTAGGTAAAATATCGTGGTATAGTTACTTACAAAAAAAAAAACATTTTTTAGTCTGGAAAATACACCAAGTCACTGAAAATAAAAAAAATATTTTAAGCACATACGATTTTTAAACCAGACACAATTAATATATATTTTAATGGAACTTAGAGCATGGATTTGGTTCACTTCTGCATTCCATACATTAATTTTAATATGTTTGAATTTAGTAACACAAATATTTTTATTATTGATTAACTTCAAAGTAGTATTTTCAATATAATAGTTTGCCGATACAAAAAAGACATTTAGGTTACGAACATGGATGCGATACTAATTTTCGTTGTTTTTTTGTTAATGAGCTTTCAATTGGGAAATAAATTAATAGAAGCCACATTTAAGTTTAAAGTTCTAATCATTATTATTCGTTATTCCGTGCGTTTAATACCATGATGGTCAAATTCGTTTGTTCAAAATTAAAATGTGAATATATTCGATGCAGTCGGTGGTAAATTTATGGAAATTCATTTCATTTAATTGATCAATTTTTGAACCAGTTAACCAAAAAAGTTGTTAATTTGATCACATATAACATTCCACAAAATCAAGATCCATACACATATACAAATTAATATAGTATTTTTGTTTTAAGTATTTTATAATTAATTTATGTTGGTCATTTATTCTATTATAGTTAGATGTAAGTATATGCCAATATATTTATTATTTCATTGAATGCTCGCGGTGTATTTCTGTTGAAAAATTAACTTAATAAACTTCATATTGTATGTATGTATATCGCATTTGTGTGTCAACATTAGAAAAATGTGCAAAACAAACAATTGAAGCGATCCATGGTGTCGCATCAGATTGCTAGTTAAGTAAACAATGATTTTTTATTTACCTTTTATTTTTAAAGTCGCGCAAAAACACTAATTAATACCAAAAATGAACACAACGTAAAACGCGACGCGTTGCTGCAATGAACGTCCGTTTCTGTAGACGGTTAGCACTGTAATGGAAATAGATACACGGCTAATTGTTATGAAGTAATTGTCCACATGTGCGGTAGGACATTGATACTAGCTATACTTACAAAAGCCGTACTTATGGTATTAAATAGAAGGATATAAAATAAAAAAAGATTTAAATTTAGTATATTAAATAGATAAGCATCGGTTCCCCATATCGCGAGTATTATCAACTGATGGGTACTAAAAATGTGTTTTTATTATTTAAAATACCACACCTTTCCATAACTAAGTGACAGTTAACACATTGAATGTGATTTAAATTAAGTTTTCTGTTTATAAAAACGTACTGGTCATTATGTAGTATAACAATATTATCAATGTAATAAAGTATTTGAACTAAGTTATATCGACCAAATTCAATTTTTTGGGATGAAGTCAAGTTAATCACGATGCCAATGAGGTCGCAAGTACTCAAATGTAAAAAGTCGATCTTTGGTGGGAGCTATTCAAAGAAAAGTATTAGAGCTAAATGTGTTAGTTTTGTGACCAGTAGTAAACACGAATCATTGAATCGAATTCTCAATGCAATGATTTCTCAAATGATTTATTAATTCTTTTCTACTCACTTTATCTGATCACAAAAACGGATAAGAAGCTAATAACTCTTTTATATTTTTTAGCCCTATCATTTAATTCTAATAATTATATGTGTCAAGCGAGAATCATACAACCATTTATCTTTGAATATTTTTATTAAAAAGAATTCACTAGGTGTCTGGGTAAATATACAATAGTATTTTAAAATTAAAATTTTATTTAAAGCGACCTCAATTTACACAATAAAACATACGTAATACCTTCTCACTAAGAATATAAAGTTAACATTGAACTTTATGAACTTTTGAATATTATATTTTCAGTTACTTGCTATGCGTTCCGGGAAAACAACATGATAATAATGAAAATCATGAACGGTTTCGCTTATCATGAGCATTATTAAGTCATAATACTCGTGATGAACAAATCGGTCCAGATCTTAATATAAAAATTTGGATATAGAACTAAACTTTATGTTTTTATTATTTAAATAAAATTATGTTTTTAGTTATTAGTCTTGTGCTCTCCATACTATCAGAAAATTTTCAGGATAATCTTAAATAAGTTAAGTAATCAAGGATAAACGAAAATTCCTAGAAACCGTAGTCCTTTTACACACCTTTATTTTTTTCCGTAGTACGCCTTTTGCTGTACACATGTTACTGATATCAAATAGTATTATAATTCAGGGATTTTTATCATGGCATCCCTAAAGTTGTCACAAATAAATATTTTTGTCGGTTATTAAATATTGCCACATTTAAATTTATACGAATACAACAGATAAAACACAATAACACTTTTGAATAATGAATTACAGTTCTTGATATTTATCGCATACAATTTTGTAAATTGTGTGATCTCTATACAAAACTCAATGCGAAACATCATCTGGTAATTTTGATCATAAAATAATGTTATCAACTTGTTTTAATGTAGCCACTCATAAATCGCAACATCAAAGATCAATCTAATTTGTGTATTTATCTTTGAAACAGAATCTCTGAAAAGTGTTCACCGAAGTATTGTGTAACTTTCTGTAAAGTTCTTAAATAACGAATGTATTATAGATAAACAAAACCAACGAGAATTCCACGTGAAAAAAATGCCGGTCCTGTAATCTAGCAACTGCCGTTTTGATGGTTTTTTCCTATTTGGTTGTTGTGTTTTCTGGGTCCAATGTTTGGACGGACTATTTCGTAAATTTGTATTTAATTGGATTTATGTATTTGTGTATTTTTCAAAAGCATGGCTGTCTATAGGACCTTATCTAGGGTTAGGAAAACGACGCATTTGCCCTGGGTGGTAGATTGTGTGAGAGCAAAAATATTTTACAAAGAAAAAAATAATATTAGTTGTAAACGGATCATTTATAATATTTTCAACATCACAGGTACTTAATATACATAAAAAATACTATAGACCATTTATAATCGCAATATCAATACCCATAGTTCAAGCACAGAAAAAACTATTTAATCGATTTTATCAGTTTATCTGATCGTAATTTGTTAAGTATATAATATAACCTGTTATTAATTTTTAAATTATATTCACTGTAATATTACCTAAAAAGCAATATAAAAGTATACGAAAAAAATGTGAATATTATATAAATAACTTACAATTACCGATAAGTTTAATACTTATAGGGCCATTGCTTTCGCTTATATTTACTGCAATTAACAGTCGGCTACCAAATGTTTTTGAAAAAAAGATGGAAGGATGGAAAAACAGGGAAGTCAGTGCAGCTTTTTAAAAAATGTCTACAACACCATTGACAATTTTGTTTGTTTTATACATATTTAATAACATAAAATATGGTAAAAATAGTTTTTCCTCATGGCAACGAATCGTTGGATCGTAGCATGGCTCTCTGAGATGTTTATGTCATGTTTTACACCCATCCGATACTAAAAGTGGGATGTAGACTCATTAACTACTAGCTCATTCTCAATCTCATTTTTATCCATTCCTTCCTGTTGAGATGCACCATAATGAGTCTGAACGCTCCACGATTGGATAGAACATGGTAGAAAATCAACGTTGAAGATATTAACCAAATCCGAGACACAATTACTTTTCCTATACAAATAAATATATTACTCGGTGAAAAAATGGCAATGTATTTTAGTTCCACAAAATTTATAAGATATATATAGTAGATAGCTATATCGGCTTACTTTCATTCTTGCCTTCATTAGAACTATTTGTGACGAAGGTGTAGGCCGAAATACCTATCAACTATATATCTTATAAATTTTGTAGAACCAAAATAAATTGCTATTTTTCACCGTATTATAATGGAGTTCTGCCAAGTAAACACCAATTCAACCAATAAAATAAATATATCGTTGAAATGTTATCATTTTAGCGTGTTGAGTTAGTAGCAGTTACTTTTGAAAAAAATCGTAGAAATCGTTCAATTTTCTGACGTAATATTTTCAGATAAAAATCACGATGTATGTTTATTGATCAACCTATGATGGAAAAGATAAAACGCATGTTATCATGTAGGCCAGGCTTAGTGTCCATGCGTTAATCTATAATTTTACTTACTGTCATATTTTAGTGTAATTTAAGCATGCATCAGAACAATTGTAATTATTTAAAATTTGCATTGTGTGATGATCAAAATGTTTTTTGATAGTGGTCGATTTTTCAAAGTATTTGTTTTTTTTATTAAAAAGTTATACATATATTCTGATTGCAGTTAACTTCAAATGGGATATACGCTAAATTATTAAGTGGAAATGGCAACCTAGATCGACATAAGTTTAAGGGTGAAAGTTTACATTCATCTTTATTGTGACAGTTGTTGCTACAGACTTGAGTCAAACCTTTATAATTTGCAGTCCCTAATAGTTGAACTTTTTTTGTTGAGTCAACATTTCATAAAATCATTTATTGAATATAAAAGCATGTTTTTTGTATTATTTTCATAGTATGTTTTATAATTAGAACTGCTTTCGCTCACCGTAAGCATTATCAATTGAGAGGACACAAATTACAAACAAGCTTATTTATACTTAATTTTGAGATAATAGTAAGCAGGTATACAAAACCAATGGTTCAAGAATTAAGAAAACAAATAATATGAAGTCATACAATATACATTCAATTGAAATAAATTAAAAAATGAAATGTTGATAATAATCTATCTCTTATTAATAATTTGCAAACAGAATAAAGATAGATCGATATCCTATTAAGAGTTCAGAGCATTTGTGAAAGAATCATTAACAAGAATAATGAATGGGATTCCTTTTACAGTTTCAATAACCTAGATAACCCTAATATTAGATTATAAAAAAACGCACTTTTATTTTGTACATCAGCTTACGATTAACTCAAAATTTTGTACTTTGTAATTTGTGTCCTGTCAATTAATGATGCTGGTAATAAGCGAAACCGGTGCTTATCATTAATTAATTGTGGAAAACGTACTGAATAATGAGTATGTAATATTTAAAATATCATATTTTCTTTCAAGCAGTGACAGTTAACAACTTGTAAGTTATTACAAAAACGACTGAATAGAATTAATACACAATCAAAATAACTAACGTGTATGATGCCCAAGCAAACGATAGACACCGACTGAATTACAATGGAAGTCATGAAAAACATATCCTCAAGAGATGGTTTTTTTGTGCCAAAAGTATACGTTAGAATGTTTTGTGGATTTTTGTTTAGAAATATAGTATATCAAGTAAAATAAGTACGTAATATAAATGTGAAAAAAGTGTTTTCAAAACGTTATTCTCAATAAATCACAAAATTTGCATCAATTTGAATATTTAAAGATAAAAGCTTTTCTGCAACTTTCTTTTGCTCGTCAAATCTTAGAATGTCAAAATAAGCAGTTAAAAAAATATTTTTACAAAATAGTCTCATTTGATTTGAAAAAATAATACTATATTAATGAAATAAAAAATTCCACAGTGTAAAAACACATTATGTTAAATTTTTAAATAAATAAGGGTTTCATGAGTTTTACAATGGATTTCTACATTTTTGGCAATACAGTTCACACTTGGTATAGATATATGTAGACGAATGAATGAAAAAAATATCGTGGCTTATTTCTTTTATCTTCTAAGTACGTGATTCGTGTGGTCGATGGGTACTCCAGTACTGTGTAGAACATGTATTTTGTTGAGGACAAACTGACCGACAGCGGGAGACGTGCAAACCACGCATCGTCGTAAACCTGAAGAATTGCCGCCCTCAGCGCGAGCGACTTTCCTACAAATCTCGCACATCCACCCTTCTGGTCTTTGCGAGCTTGAAAAGTGAACAGACAATTCACCTACAGTATTATAATTCATAGTAAACTACAGATCGATCACGGAAACGGTGAGAAACTGAAAGAATGCAGAAAATTTGATTATTGTTTACGCTATATTATATATTTTTTAAATATTTTTAAAAAATTTTAAAATAATAAAAACACATTTTGAGTGCTTATTTCGCTCATCGCGAGCATTATCAACTGATGCTCGATGAATGCCCACGAAAAGCGAAACCGGTCTTGATCAAAAAATATAATGTGGAAATAATTACTAAATTATGTGTTTTTATTATTTAAAATATCATGCCTTTCCATCAACAAACGACAGTTTCAGACACCTCAAAAGTGATAATATATTGTAGTGATCTCAATTTCCAGAAACTACAGAATTCACGGAATCGAATTCTAGCACAGATAGGTTTATCCAGGAATAATTGTTATTTGTCATAATTCCCTTGCACCCAACGAATCCTAAAAAAACTGGATTGAATACGCGCCATTTGTTAACTATTAGGCCTTTTCTAGCTGAATCATTTTGTCTTTTGAGTAAAACAAAATTAAGTTTGAACAAATAAGTTGTTAATAGTTCGTTTGAAAAAGTTTCATTACAGATACCCCTATCACGAGGGAATATACGCTTTACTAAGACTTTTTTTAGTTTATAAATTGAAAAACGATCATATGTGAAAGAAAGTTACTTTTTGCAGTAAAATTTAAATTATGAAATTGTTATAAAGTTGCCACGGCAAGTATATACATTTGTTAGAAAGACAATTCGATTAATTATTAAGACGAAAGCTCATTTCGAAGATGAATAAAACTTTTGAATTATGTTATTCAGTTAAAAAAAAGCTTTCGTTTTGAATTAAAAGAAAGGTTATCACGAATTATCTTTTATCAATAAATAATTACACGAGAATTTTGTTACTAAAATTATTACATATTTCGGTATTACACAATCGACACAACACACAGATGTAGCAAAATTCTAACCACAAAACAAAACCTTAGAATATTTATTATTAAAATTACCTTCGTAACATTTCCAGAAGATAATAAAAATAACTGTTTTTATTAACTAGTGAACATAAAAAAGTCTTCTGAATATGCTTTATAAGAAGTTAATATGATCAAAACTATTGGCAGTTTTGGATTAAATAATTATAGATATTTAAGAAGTTGTGAAGAAACTTTAAGCATCATCTAGTTATTCGTTGTGAAAGTTCTTTATGTCATTATTTTACGGGGACGAATGTTTAAAATATGTCTTCGGGATTGTATCCATATGGCATGCGCCGTTGTTTTTTCAACCGATTTCAGAGAGCAAGCTTTCAAAACACAAGCGAGTAAATTTTCCACTTTTAAATCTGCTAGCCAGACAAATAATATGTCTTTTATTATTATCCGTGTAAGCCTCTTAATGGGCAGTGGAGATAAGGGTTGGAATAATATAAGACACACAAACCAAGAATAAAATATAATATACGACATAAATTCACGAAGTAATGCAATATGACAGCTCCAATGTAAATTATTCCAGAGATTTGTCAGCGAATTTGAGTTCTCCGTTTTTAAATAATTTGCAAATAGAAAATAATCATTATCACATTTTAATCTGTGGCATCCGATGAATTTTCTATACTCTGGAACAGTGGTTTTCATGTGAAATTTCACTGTGGCCGCATTATAAACATCAACTATCCTATGGAAATGTCTCGTGGTCGCACCAAATGTGATACAAATAGTTTCGATCATTATTTTTTATAAAGTGCATTACTCGGTAAAATCGACAAAATTAATAAAGCAATTGTTGTTAAATTCTTTATATTGACTTGAGTTATGGTCAACGTGTAGCTCCGACCAAAATTTTTGAACAGTATTATTGTTAAACGGTCCTTTACTTAAGCTCGATTAAATGCTAGATAAGCCCGATGCATTCAATTAAAAAAAAAATAATAATTTTACAAATTCATTTGTAAAAACACATTTTTTTAAGTATCAATATTTACTATAAAACTTTTGGTGGTCGCAGCAAAATCCTCTGGTGGCCGCACATGAGAAATACTGCTTTAGAATATAAATATAATAGAAAACACGTATAGAACGTTTAATAAATGTATGTCACAAGAATCCATTCCAAACTGTAAACAGTACATAGCGATTCATTTCTAATTCAACTATCCTATTTTCAATATTAAGCTTTCAATTTTTACATTATTGTTAATTAGTAACAATTCACAGTGTTTATATTAACTGTCACCATTAGTTTACTCCAAAATAACAACAAAGTTTGAATATTTGCGTTCTCAATCACAGGCTAAGTCGCATAAAAAAAATATGACTTGTAATATGTTCATTACTTAAAATCTCGAAATGTCTCCGAACGATTTGTTTATATCATTCCATAGACACTTGATTCTATTATAAACACGATATTTTTTTGTAAGAAATTTTATTGCAAATATTTCGTCAATGTGTTTTGAATTCACGGATGAAATTGGGCATTGTTGAGCTCCGAAGTAATTTTCCCTTTTAATCTATACCGTTTGAAATTGTTGCCTAATATCGCTTGACCAGAGCATCGGGTTTGAATTGAGACCAATTTCAAAAGAAAGCGATTTTTTCAATTTGGGTAACTGAAAATTTGTAAAATCAAGGTTATAATGTAGAACGAAAAATGGTTTTGCATATATGTGATGTTTACAATGTGGTAGTTTAGAGAGGGAAAAAAGCTCATATTAATTTCTTGTTCATTAGCATATTATGTTATATTATTACTTGTCTAGTGTAAATAAAAATTGTAAAATAATCAAAGAAAATAGATAATTATCATGCTAATTTATATTCCATAATTGATATGCTTAAATTTGGTTATTTTATCGCACCGACTTTTACAGAATCTCACTTAAAATGACTGTTACATCAATCAAAAACATGACGTATAGCCGTTCTTGTTGATATTTTTGAATTTCGAAATATGCCAAAATTTTCCCAAAAACACATTAGAAAATTGACAATATATTTCTGTAATCATTATACACAGCATAAAAGCATGAAATAAACTCGCGTATACGAGAAAGCACCCGAGCAAAACATTGTACGGCAATAGCTTTTAGAATGAATGCGAATTATAATAATGAACTCGACTCGCTTATGTTATATGTTTTATTCGCAGGCAGGAAAATAAAGCGTGGCAGGCCGACCTGACTGCATGGCGGACCCATAGGCGTGTAATTGAGTTCGTTTCCATACAAATGAAAATATAATAATACCGAAACTGAGGTTAATACAACCTTATGTAGAGCAACATAAAATATAGAGCTTTCTGCAAACCACTGGTCGTATCCGGAAAAATGTGATTTATAACAATAATATATTTTGCTTGTCGAGAGAAAATTTTTTGGTGTATTTTTCGACGTCCCTTTATATTATTTTGTCTCATAATGCGTACAATATTGACCTGGGGTGGTCCATTAAATTATGAGATATTAACTACAACTCTGATTTTGTTTATTGAAAATATAATATATATTTTCTTTGATTTAATCATTTGTGTAGGTTATTTCCAATTTTATATTTATTCACCAAGTTGTATAACTACAATAGATATGCCACGTCATTCGAGTCATTGAAAAGCATTTTCGAAGATAGTTAATTGTAGAGTAAAAAATGATCCGAATTAAAAGTTTTCGTAGAAATAACAAAAACAATATACAGAAATATGATTTAGAACTCAAAACGATTTTTCAATTACAAATAATTAGAGAAATGGATCTGTTTTATATCTTGGTTTTATTTTTTTATAATTAAATATACAACATATTAAAGTGTATTGTACATACTTAAAAACATTGCTTAATAGCTTCTTTTAATTATATATAAAATTATCGGTTCATTAAAAATAACCATAACTATAATCGAACAAAATCGTTCATCACTTTTAAGGTGTTAACTGTCACTTCTTGATGGAAAGGCATGATATTTCAAATAATGAAAACACATTTTTTTAAGAACTTATTTCCACAATATATTATCTTATTAGGACCGGTTTAGCTCATCGCGAGCATTACCATAAGTTGATGATAATGGAGTGAAACCGACCCTGATCAAAAAATATATTATGGAAAAAATTCTCAAAACTGTGTCTTTATTATTTAAAAAAACCATTCATATTATTTTTTGATAATTAATTTATATTAGGTAATCCCGGAATTAATGTCGTTTTTACAGTAAAATTCAAATTAGATTTTTTAAATTATTTATTATTTTTTTTGAACAAAGTTATTACCAGTGTTGTCTATGACTCGTCGCCATCTATTTTCAAGATCTAAAATTTCTTTCTCATAAAAGGTCTTTGGTTTAAATTCGAAGAACTCCAAGAGAACTGATTTTAGGTTTTCAATAGTATATTGAATACATACCTTTGATCGGTTTTAATTGATTCTGCTAATTTGATTAAAGACATAAAACTTATATATAATATTAAAAAATACCTCAGGTTGTATACACTCATCAGAGCTCTGTCATATAATTACTCCATAAAAATAGTATAGAAGTGATAGTGTAATAATTGAATACACTTGATAAATATTACGATTTATAATTGGGGGAAAAATAACATTCAGTGTTGCCTCACGAATGGTTTTATTTTGTAATTGAACCCGAACACGCGATTCTTCACGGAATGGCAACACTGAAATAGAGCAATTATTTCAAATAATTAATTATTCTACAGAACTTCGGCTTCTGAATTGGTGATTAAAATTTCTAGGCAATTTACCTTAATACTTCCAGCGGTTGGGTTAATTTAGTTTGTGTTCATTTCAATTGAAATTGATTGGTTTGTATCTCAAATGGGTTAGGCAAATGTGAAAATCTGGAATTTATTGTTTTCCGAATGATATTTGGGTAAAAGGTATAATTGATTTAAAAAGAGTATTCAGATTCCTATTCGAGCTTACCTTGAAATATTTTGATTTTTCATTTTCGTCCTATTTTGCAAAGCTGGTATGAGAAGGACCATTGGTTACTGTTATACATATCATAGTTCCCGCTACGATTTTTGCCGGGATAGGTTCAGAATTCAGTAACGAGAGATATTCATGCCATTGAGCATAAATCCATGTATTGATCGGAAAAACGATTTAAGAAGCTGACCGTACTGAGTTTCGGGCCCGTCTCGTCAGCACGGACATCAAAGTCGACGACGTTGACTACTTGACTAAACATTTAACATACACACACAGCAGGACCGTCATTTGATGAGGGTAAAGGGACCTCCTGAATTTGAAGACATACACATTTACGTCTTGCTGCACTGGCTAAAGCATTAAGTCGATACCAAAGATTGGTAATTTGGAGACATTGATAAACTCCATCCTTATATATTGAAATAGCACCATTGAATAGTTGTTTCAACACATTTTTACGATTAACAGATCTATATAAATATAGATGTGAAAAATACTATCTATATGTTTAGTAACTGTTGCCAACCGATGGTTCGTGAATGATTTATTGCTTAAGAGTAAAACTAGGTGGCCCGCAAAGTTATTAGAGTGAATTGAATGAATTGGAATTCACCTGGTAGAACTCCATTATGACACGGTGAAAAAATAGCAATGAATTTCACTTCGACTTTTTTTTTTTTTTGAAAATTTGTGGAACCAAAATGGATTGCTACTTTATTTTATCTTATTGCAGGTAATATTTAATATGATCATATATAAAAAGCATGTAGCAAAAGATGAGTGTTAATAAAATGTGCCAGCTCAATAAAACTTGCATAATAAGACGTGTAGTATTGATATTTTTTAATATGAAAATTGTGTGGTCCTTGAGAATAATAATTATTGATTGAGTGGTTTATGATGTTTGGAAGATGGTCACTTCATTATTGATTGGATTGGCATTTACTTGGTAGACACCATTATAACACGGTGGAAAAAATAGCAATGTATTTTAGTTCTACAAAATTTTATAAGATCACAGCTATTTCGGCCCACGCCATAGATCCGATGATGGCGTGAGCCGTAATAGCTATATCTTATAAAATTTTGTAGAACTAAAATACATTGCTATTTTTTTCACCTTGTTGGTCACTTCTAGCCAAGGACACACATATACTGTATATGAATGGTTCAAAAAATTATACATTTATTAAACTTTTCCAAAAATAATATTCAAAAGTTATTATACTATACACCTGATAGAATGGAAACTTTGTTAATGTAAATAAATTCTCTCTGAACGTAAGCATGAAGAATACTGTCGTTCAGAAACTACATACGTAAAAAAGTTCCGACAGGTAAATAAAATACGGAAATGCGCCACCACGGAGAGATAAAGTTTCAACTAAAAGTGTAGTCAGAAAAGTTGAATTATATATGAAATATAAATGTTTAAGACTTGCTATCGCAATTTGTCTAATTATTTTGCTTATTTTCTACCAACTGTGTGACTTGAAACTTGAGTAATACTCATTTAAATTAAACGGTTTTTCAAGGATAATTCGAGCATTGTTACCTAACATATATTTGTCCACCTTTTCAAACATCGCAGGGCTTGTGAATTACATCCATATTCTAAGGATAGCATACCATATTTATCAACACACAATTTATTAAGATTAACTTTATTACATCATAACATAACACTTTGTATTCATAAGCGAAATTTTCAGAGTTACATTAATGGTTAATATTATTTGATTGATTTGTAAATTATTAAATCAAAGATACTTTTAATTTAATCTAAAGGTTTATTAATGCTACAAAATTCAATTATTGTATCTATCATATCTTGTAGTATATCAATAAGTGACATATAACGTGCGCGCACAAAAAAACATATTAAAAAGCGATAGGGAATTCAGGATTGTTGAAAAAATTCCTCAAAAATATGAGCATTCAAATTTTAATTTCTTGTCTGTGATTTTCGGCTTTGCGAAAATGTTAGTATTGGATTTTGTTATGACCAAACGTGGAAATTATTAAGATTCTTATAATTTGACTTTTTTCCGCGTACCCACTTTCTTAAATTGTATGGTAGTTTTGTTTGCACATGTGCTTAAATCTGAAGATATAGTCTTTTATAGGTTTATTTATTTTGTACACAATGAAATTTTTTTTTTTAAACTAACACAATATTTTTTATGATCAAGACCGGTTTCGCTCATCGCTATCATTATCAACTGCTCATGACCATAAAATATATCGTGGAAATAACACTAAATATTTGCATTTAATACGAAAGTCAAGCAATCAACTACAAGGAAATCAATCAACTACATAGGTAGCATTAGCGAAAAAATTCATCGGGAAATTAAAAACTCAATAAACGTAGCTTTCAAGGTCAACAATAATTTAGGCAGACATCTTAAAAATAGTAAAGAAAAAAATAATAAACTGGACAGAGGCGGTATTTATAAAATGTCCTGTGGCTCATGTTTATCCATTTATATCGGACAGAAAGGTAGAAGTATATCTAATAGAGCTAAGGAACATGTAAGATCATTCAATAGTAAAAAAAAACAGATTCACAGTTCGCTAATCACGTTATTAAGGAATCACATAATATAAATTCAAACTCTGCGCCTAAATGTTTGCATCTTTGTAGTAAGGGTCGGAGAATAACGGCTTTGGAACAGCTGGAAATCAATAGACATCAATTATCACAAAGGATTCTTAACGAACAAACTAATATAATAGTATCGCCACTAGTCCAACCTGATTACAAAGGGGTGGTCTGATTTGCTTCCATAATGACTACTTCCGTCCCACATAGAAACTTATTGTCATACACACCTATTGTTTCATTTAGAATTTTTGAAAATTTAACGTCATTGTGTGAAAGTAACGAGCTAGACCGTTGGAACGTTGGAACGGTTGGATGTGTTGTGTGCCTTTTCTGCACAGCTATATATAGATAAGCGAATGTTACTTTAAGCATAGTTCTGACGATGGCGTGAGCCGAAATAGCTATCAATTATATTTTTTAATAATAATTTTGTAGAACTAAAATACATTGCTATTTTTCCACCGTGTTATAATGGAGTTCTACCAAATGATGCTAATTCAATCAATAAATTTGTATTTAATATTTAAAATATCATGCCTTTAATCAAAATGTAACAGTTAACACCTTACAAGTGGTATAATTATTTCTAAACTTTAAAGATGTCACTGTCACTGATTGTTGGAAAGGCATGATATTTAATTATAGAAACATAATGTTAAGTATTATTCCCACAATTTCTTATTTTAAAGAACAGGAGCGATTTCCACATTTTAAATATATTAAATTAATGAAAAGGCAAAATACATTGTGTTTTTATTATTCAAAATAATAATTAATTTTATTTCTATAATTAAATGACGATACATCAACTCTTCCGTGTTATCCTTTATCATGAAACTCTCGCGTACATAACATATTATAGTAAATCTGTTGAGAGGGAAACTAAATAGCTAAAGCTGGCAAAGTATGTTTTGTGTAATCGCTGAACATTCAGTCACCAAACATAAACTTAAAGCTCACTCTTCAAGCTTTCACTGAACTTACTTTGCTTTGTTCTTGCTTTTCAAATGAAAGTTTCGTTGAAAATGATAGCTTGGAATAAGTTTAAAATGTAATAGCATGAATTATTATTCCTTATTAAAATTTACATTTAATTGAGTCAACATAAACGAGTCATATCTCGTTTCATCGTTCTTTTTGTTCAGTTAATTTAATTGAAGACAGAAATTTTCAGATTCGTAATGAAACTCGTATAAAATTTTTTACTGAATTCCAAAGTATGACAACAACGAATTTATACAGTAAAATTTTCCTTAAATTATAGGTTACAATGCGTTTTAATTATATATAATATACATATAAATGAATGTTTGTTCGTTGTATCTATGTCTTTATTGTATTGTTGTATTAAGAATAGGAAATGTTTGAAACTTTCAAATTATCTTTGTTTCAACCTCGTAAAAGTTTCTGTATTAATACAACCACGTAAAATCATATGTTCATCATCAATATTCCGTTTCGAGAATGACTCTTTTATAATAAACTAAATTTGATTTTGAAATAAACTTTTCATTGAATGATTTTTTTAAGTATTCACCCAATACACGACTACTTTGAATTTAATCAAGGAATATTGGCGAAAAATAGCAATGTATTTTTTCTCCATGTTATAATGGAGTTTTACCAAGTACTTGCCAATTCAATCAGTAATAACTATTGGTATTCTAAATAGGTACTAATGTATCATATTATTATATCAGGTTATAAATGTCTAATGACATTTTGCAAACCATCGATAATTCTTATACTCAATTCGATTAGTCTTTAAGAAAAACGAAATGACTAGCGCATCGAAAAGTACAGTTTTAGTAGTTTACTTTGTTTGAAAAGCATTGCAACGCATACCGGGTATTTGCTGGTATATAAATAAATACAATATGAACATAATATAGTTTGAAGTTTGGTAGTGAATACATGTCCACTGCTATAAATAAAATAGTGCTTCCTCAAACGAATTGAGTCATTAAATTTTAACTAGATTTTTTGTTTATCTTAGTCAACTGAATGCACATTAAAGAAACAAACAAAAAACATTCCATTTTCAAATTGACATAAATTTTGATGATGCGTTATAAACATTAAGACGACATTATCGTCATAGACAAAGAAACAAAAATAATCACTCCTTAAACACTATAATTGGACACACTGAATTATAGTTTCCTATTTCTACTGTACTTCTGTGTTTGTGTCGAATCTGTAATTCGTGTTTAATGGCTTTGTATAATATCTTCATTCGTTTATTGTTTTATTTTTAATGGCGTTGGAACGGAAAAAGATAAATTAAATGTTAATTATAATTAGTGATGTCTCTTGTTTACTTTTTTTTTATATAAGTCTGTGATATTAAACATGTAAAGCTAATTAGAGCTTTTTATAGCTGGAATTCTATATTATTTACCGTAAGAAAATAAACAAAAGTTTTTTTATATATTTTTTTTTTTTTATATAAACAGGATTTTTAAGCTGATATAGTCAGCCCGCCGAAGAGAGAAAATTGACTGAAATTCTAAAATACTATTAAATGGGTTATATATTGATTGAATTGGCATTTACTTAGTAGAACTCTAGCGCGATTTTATTTTCGACAACGAATGCGTTTATAAGGCTGATATTTAACAATTACAAATAATCGCTTCTAATATGTTAACTGTCACTTGTTGGTGGAAAAATATGATATTTTTAACAATAAGAACACATTTTTAAGTTTGTTGTTTCGATAATATATTTTATAATCAGGATCAGTTTCGCTCATTGCGAGCATTATCAACTGATGACATCGCTCGCAATTAGTGAAACCGGTCCTGATCATAAAATTTATTGTGGAAATAAGTACTAAAAATGTGTTTTTATTAAAAAAAAAAATACATGCATTGATTTTCAAACACTGGATTTATAGGAATATATCTTAAGTCTTAATGAAGATAGAGTTTTAATCTTTCTCAAGAAATACAATTATGAAATCGAGGTTTTGTAAATTAATATTATAACCTTTTAATTTTTTTGAAGTTTATCATTTTACTTTGTATAATAATTCGTTCAACGTGGTTGATTTAAAATTATGCGTTAAAAATTAAAATTTTCCAAAAAAATAATACAGCACATCAGATATTAAATTAAATACATAAATCGCAACCGGATCGGCAGTTTACAAGAAATAAGAAACGAATCGGCTCCAACGCCATTTTATTTTCAATATCAAAATTTGAAAGCTTATTTCCTATTCTATATTCATTTGTGGCGGACATACATTGAAAATGCAATATGAAAATAAGTTAATAGATTATTTTCTTAAGTAAATGCTAACCGATATATCTGTCAGCATATATACTAAATTGAAAATGGTACCAGAAAATTATCTACATGGGTACTATTACCAGTTTGTTATATGGTTGTTATCAACCGGCTCGCTTCAAGTTCGGCAAAGCATCATTTACATCGCAGCTATTAAATCGTAATTTTATATAGTAGTCCTTATTCCACGAAGCGACCAATGTTGTAATGATCATAATTATATGATATATTAGATTACTGAAATAGGTATGATTTTTATATCAATACAAAATATACTGTAAATACAAACGTTGTATATTATTTTTTCTTTAAATAAAGATATTCATTAAATTACGATATTTATAATATTGATAGAATCATCAAACTATTTCCTCGTATTTTACAGAATTAATTATTAAAGTATGTAAAAAAAGTCTTTTACGGAGCAATATTTATTAGTGATTTTGTCTTGTTATTGATAAAAAGGCAAACCCCTATTTCTTAAAGAACACGAGCTTTCACTACCAGGGAATGAATTGATCGCCATTAAAGTCAAAAATCCTTAAATGTTTTAAATAGTACATATTATTTTTAAAATATCATATTTTGAAATGTAATTTGTTTATTTGATAGATTACAGCTTAGCAATCATGAAATAATTATAAAATGTTTTATTAATTAATTATAGCATGTGTATTGCCCGTTTGATTCAATTACGTTCGAATATTATGAAAATTAATTAAGGAGTGTATAAGTTTAAAGTCAATACAATCCTTTAATTCAATAGTCGAAACTATTAGTAGTAAACTAAAATTACTAAAAAAATATATTGTAGATTATTCTGTTACAAGAATTAAAAATTTAACTTTATGTGTATGGTAAGTCGGATATATCAAATATAAGATTTTTATCGTATAATATATTGTAATATGAATTTAAAAACTATTTAGCTATGCGTAAATTAACTCGTTCCTAGCTGAACCGTTTAAAGGATATTCCAATACCTAGACTTCAAAAAATTATCGAGTTAATATTTGTTTGAAACAATCTTATTGAGTTCGTCAGGACAAATCAAGCAATGCATCAACTCAAAAATTAGCGAGTACAAGAAGGTTTTAACCACTGATAATTCATATATTTTTGGGTATCAAGTATCAACTATAAACACAGAAAAATCAGCCGTTTCAACAGTTGAGACGTAAGTAGTCAGAGGGTTAAGATATTATAGTTTATATAGATTTTGACAGACGTCATTTTAATCGATATTTAACGGTTCTTAAATAACTCAATTTTAATATTATAAAAGTGAGTATGCTCATAACTTATATTAATAAAATTTCATACCGGTGTTGCAATCTCTAATCAGAGTTACGCCTAGCCATAAAACAATGCCGAACAACATTCGCGTTGTTATACTTCAGCCTCGGCGATGTTTTATATTGATAATATTAATCACAATATCTTCGTGATGGAAATATAATATTGATGCATTCAAATATGAACGCCAATTCGGAATTCATATTTACATCTACCGAGGCCGGATTGAGGAATAAATGAATTCGGGGCGCCGAATAATTTGGGACACCAACTAAATTTGGCTGCGATCATTCGGAAAGCGTTTCCTGAATTAGGAATCATAAATTATGAATCTATAGCCATAATTCAAGACCAGATTCAAGAACAATGACATAAACAGCCCTAAATCTAGGGTAGCCAGATGTAAGAGACCGTTAAATGTCCTGTATTCAAGTAACCGTCCTGTTACCCTTACTAGTACTCTAGATTTCTCGGAGATCAAAAAAGAAATAAAACGATAAACGAAAGATGTTATGTTACCATAATTTTTCATAATAAGAAGTGTGCATAGCTATATAAGAGTGTATCGCACGCTACCTTTATAAGAGATCAAAAAAAACTTATATGCTTTTAAAAATCCATAATTTTTCAAAATAATAAATGTGACTTGTCTTTCTAAGCTTGAAGTTTCTTCTGTCAGAGTCTTGAAATTTTAATCTTAAAGAAGACTATTAAAGTGCATTATAATAAATTTCTTTAAAAATTCTCACGAACCTATCGAGTTGTATTCGCATTAAGCATAATTGATAAAAAAAAAACAATTTATTACTTGAATAAAACGTATGTATGCACGTGCCAGCTTAACTAAACACGTTCGAAATGTTTCATCCATGACAACGATAAAAATAATTATAATTGAAGTGAAGAGAATCCTTACGTTTAACAAAGATATGGTCAATAAATTGCAGACCTGCTGCTGACTTATGTACTAGTTGAGAGGCACAAATGTGCCGAATATCATTGGAGGTAGCCAGCTAAGTCTTAGAGTCTGAATATTTAAATATATTTTTTCATTAAAATGTTTATATATACATAAAACATAAATCGATTTCTTTTAAGATTTACACCTGTATGGTTATCAAAGAAAATATTCATCTCGTTAAGTATAGCTTGAATGATGATTTGTATAAATATAATATACACCTATGGGGCGGCCAAGCTCCTAGGCGCGGCCCCGGTCCAATTAAATAGAATTTATTTTACATATTAACTCAAGACATGCGATTATCAAACTTGCATTATAATCACCAAATTGACTGTCCAGGTCATTACATAGATGTCTCCAAATAATATTTATCTAAATAGTGAGATATTTGGAGTCATCTATGTACTGGCCTGGACAAATCAATATTCAAATGGTCACCAGAAAATAAATATTATGTACAATTAGAAATTTAAGAAACAAAATGTTCAGTTTATCTTTAATTCCTCCTATTCAATTATTGCAAATAGAAATAATTGAAAATAAAAATGTATCTTTGAATTTAATCAGAGAGCTCATAACTTGCAGTGATTGTTTTTATTTAGATTAAAATTTATCGAAAAATGCCAAAAGCTTACATTTAGTTGTCATAAATTCTATTATAATAATATTACAAAATAATATTACCAATTTTGTTTAACAATAATTATAAAATATTGCATAATCGTAAATATAAAAATATATGAAATATAATCTTATACGAAGCTAATATACTTTATCAAGTCAAAACCATGATTTTTTTATATTATTTTTGGTTACTTTTATATACCCAGCCAAATGTCACATAGAAGCACGCGTGGCAAAGGTAACCGATCACTGGAATATTACACAGGCTTGTATAAAATTATAACATCTTTCAAAGTCGACTAAGTGAGATTTTTATAGAACAGAGGGGATGTGATTAGGGTGTAATATTTTAAATTCTTCCCATCTTTGATAACGATTTCGTTTGAAACTTAAAATAAACATATGAAATTTCATTTTTGACATGTAGAATATTATTAAAATACAACTAGAGTCAAAAATTTCACGTTTTATGATCTACCAAATCAAGTGTCATCGATGTAACATCACTATAATCGAATGGCACGATTTATAATATATATGACTTTTTTTGCAGCATGTTCTTATTATCAAGTTCAAATGAGTCAAATTTCACATCGAAGAGATCATAATAAATGCCGAAAAAGGTCAAGTGTGAGTAAATATGCATTTCGATTGTAAATAATTACTAATACCCGGCATGCGTTCCAATGCCACTCAAAGAAAGAAAGTGATTATCTTTTAATTCTGTTCATCGAAGTGATATTGGATACACGATTTTTTTTTGTTTTTCCTTCTGGTGCGTACACGAATAAATCAGATGTTTTTACGACGTGTGAGCAGGCCACATAAAGCTGTTTATATAAGAAGCATTTCAACATGGTCAAGTGTATCGGTTGATAGTGCTCGCGATGAGCGAAACCGGTCCTGTTTTGATTGTAAAATTAATTCAGAAACCTTCGCGGGCGTGTGCAAAACAACTCACTTCTTTTGCAATCGAAAAAAAAAGCTTTTCCGGCTGTTTTCACAACAACTCACCAATTTTTCATCTCAATCGGATGAATGGTATACGAACGCATACAAAACGTACACAAACATTCATTTTTATATATATTTATATTGATAAAATATTTTAGATTTTTAACTACCCAAATATTTTTTAATGTACGGGTTTTGGGAAGTTCACATTTAAATATCTTCTGTTTTCTGTAATCGATAATCATAAAAATACGCAAAAAAAACTGTTCTTTAAGTCTTGTTGAAGTTTTATGACTATATTAAACATTTTATTGCGCAGTTTTATAACGCACTGTGTATTTAAAATGCAGGTAAGTACAACATAATAAAAATATAAATATTATTTTCATAGATGGAAAATATTTGTCATTATTTGCAAAATTTCCATCCATTCATAATTATTTGAAATAAAAAATGCGAAATTAGTTAACACAGATTTTGAAATATTCACTGAAAAACAAATGATCGTATTGAAACTCACCATCAAAACATTTACGTATGAAAAAGATTTATGATGTTTACGATATTTGAAAAATGTTTCCAATAATTTATCATTGAGCAAATCCATATGTATTTATTCTATATTTAAAAAAGCATTCTTTTTTTACACTATATCGCTGTTACTTTAATATTCAACAGGATTATAAAAAAAAACTACGGGTTATGGGTTCGCCATCGCTGCTTTCGGCAGTGAGTCATCAATTGAAAATAATAAACACACAATACTATAATTCGGGTTCATCATAGAATGTGACTTGGTAAAAAAACATTGTTAGTTTTATACAAACCCAGTATTACAAAACGTATTCTTTAGTTCATACAAAATATTGTATTATTGAGACATCTCAAAGTATAAGGAAGTCACAAATTTTAATTTGATATTTTTACTCATATAATTAAATTTATAATTATTATGCTAATGTAAACAGTAAATATAAAAATTCAAGGTTAATTTACATAACTAAAAAAATATTGACAGCTTGATTTTTTTGAAATAGTAACGGCTTTTTTCACACTCTATTGAGTATTTTTGATAAGAATATATTTATTTAATTCTATACAAGCTCAAGCAATTGAAATGTTAAATAATATTGCATGAATTATACATTAGTGGTTTAATACGATCTAAACGATTTAATCTTTAAAGTGAACGATTCACGGATCGGAAGAATCGTTCAAACGAATGTTGCATGCGTCGTTCTCAGAGATCGATACTCATTCACTTATATCGATCTTAGGACCGTATTTTAGTGACAATAGGAATACGGTATTAAGGTTCATTACTGTTCATATTCCATAATCTATCACCACGCATACCTTCACGATTGCATATGTACCTTTTTAAGTGTTTTCAATTAAGAAAGATTTTTATAGGCTAATGTTTTTAGTGGAGTGGGAATCGCGTTTTTGTGTCAATGTCGGAATCGGAGTTATAAACTAAATAACTATTTTTTCGATCAAACGGTTTTGAAGAATATCGCAATGAAAAGTTTTTTAAGGATTACGCCATTACGGATCATAAAATTTTCCAAACTAATTTCTTAAATATTTCGAATATGATGTATGATAAAAAAAACGTTTATGATAATTACTACGGATGAAAAAAATCGTATAATTTATACATATATATACTATCGTCATTTTTAAAGCAGTTAATAAAACAATTTAGATTTTTTAAAAAGGTAAAATGAGAAGAGACTCGTAAATAAAATTTGTCCGAAAATTTCTTATGCAAGATGGGTAATATAATGCCTACATCCACCTTTTCCCAGATTACACAAAACCCAATCTGCTTCACCTAATCCAAAGTTGAATTGTATAATATTACTTGATTCTCAACTGGAAAGATAGTATACATGATAATATATTATATCCGATTCGTTCGTATGAAAGATAGATACAAAAAACGTTATATTCAACTGTATTACTGTATTCTTCATCGGAAAGATAATTATGATACTCTTTATATGTTCTATAACGATATCTGATTTGTTTGACGTAAGATAATATAATATATAAAGTTTTATTAAAAATAATTTGTGGCATTGTACCTTCATCGACTGGTATTTTCCATATCATCCATGGAAATAAAATGTTGTGTTTCTAAAACTTCGCTTCTATAAAAATGTATCTCTGAAAACTAAGGTAAATTTGAAAAATAGCGTGATACTGAGCACTTAATTCCCGGACAATAATCTTCTGTATTATTCAATAATACTTATTATGAACTCGGAAAATTGGAGTAGCTCGCAGTATTGATTTTCTTTAACCTATATAATCATTGCTACTATTCCACTGTATGTGATAATAGTACAGGTCAACGAAACTGAAAGTTATAAATTCGAAACAGTTCAATAAAAGACACAATAAAGATCAAATCAGATAAATGTTTCATCGTAAATTAAAAAAAAATATAAATTTTTAAAACATTGTTGATTGTTGTTGGATAATTATTGAATTAGGAATTTCGCAACTGTAAGATTTCTGTAGCTGAATGGCCAAAGTTGTTATGCTATCGCACACTTGTATGTGCGAAGATAAATTTTGTATTCAAAAGTAATACATACTTCTGATTTTTAAACTCATTCCCAGTCTAATACTTATACTAGTTAATGGTCCTGTTAACATTCCCCGTAGTCAGTTGAAAGAGAAAACAGTTTAGTCACGGTCAGTATTCGTATGGGGACTGACATTTAAGTAAGACAGTGTAATGAGATATGTTATGGTAAATTCGGCTCTGTAACGGAGCAATCAATGTTTTTTTGCGGCTCGAAATCCCAGATCGGACACTTTCATAATGTATTTTTTATAGCATAGTTTTTCAACCGGTGGTTCATGGACCACTGGTGGTCCGCGGAAATTTTTGAGTGTGCCGGAAAAATCGAATTTTATAGTGTACTTTATGGATTTTTAAATAACATCTTTTTGTTACTATCTGTTTTAATATACTTAAATTTGTTATATCAGCATACAGTCTTGCAAAATTAATTATTTTGAATAAAATCAATTATATAAACATTTTTTTTTATTTCAATGCTTATGGTAAAACATTTTTGGTGGTCCGCGAATGTAAAAAGTTTAAGGAACTAAGGTTTATAGGGTATTTTTTTAAATATAAGGATATCTTTACTGTATACAATCCATTTTCTCTGTGCATTTATGTGGA
Source organism: Himalopsyche japonica (assembly GCA_028555115.1). Classification (NCBI taxonomy): domain Eukaryota; kingdom Metazoa; phylum Arthropoda; class Insecta; order Trichoptera; family Rhyacophilidae; genus Himalopsyche; species Himalopsyche japonica. Next base: position 937,272 of record JAHFWJ010000446.1, on the reverse strand, counting down.
AACCCAGAATATAATTTGACTACACTATTCGACCAAGCCTAAACAGCCTTACAGCAATCCCAAAATGAAAGATTATTCTTCGTATTTTATTATATATGCAAAAATTAAAAGAAAATAAAAATTACACATATCGAAATATAAAATCATCAAATGCAGCGAGCTTCAGCATTACTAGTGATTCAGACAAAAATGCAAACATAACATTTTTTGTCGCCTCAAATAATTGGACGTATAAATAATATGCAAGTCAGTGAAAATATTGACCTTCTATCAGTCAATATGTTTATCGAACCAATAATATTAAACGAATATGATAATGAATTTATTACTTCCTTTAAAAAATACTTGAAATAGTCATCGAGTATCTGTTACACGTATTCGTAAAATAAATATTGCAGAAAGACGACTTATTTGATGTCTGTGTGTGTGTTATTTTATTATATAGAAAAAAACCATTGGCGTTACGATAGGACATTGTTTTAAACAAACAATATACCATAAAAGGCAAGGCATTTATATTGCAAATATTTATTTATTGACAGAAAACACAGAAAAGTTAATTTATTAATCATTTTTTTCCTTTTTTGTCTTCTTACATTTTCCATTTTACATTATTTTATTTATTTACATAATGTCATAATATGAGCATATTTTTTTGTTCGTGAAAAAATATATCCAAAAATTAAAACATAATTTAACTTTAAAAGTTATTTCTTCTATTTAAAAATAGTATGCGCACTTAAAATGCGATACTAATTAATGAAATATCCAGTGCGCAAGCTAAATCTTTTTGAATGGGAATATTCTTCAAATTAAATATCAAACGAGTTGTTTGCAACTGCTTTAAATCACCACTCGTCAACCAGTGGTGTGGGAAAATTTTTGAATATTATTTTTATTTGGGTTTGAAAAATTACAGTAACTGCTTTGGAACCAAGAATTTTTTACATAGATGCTAAAAGTATATCCGACAAAGTTATTTGCACGATCAAATAAGTGTTATCACTACTTAGAATAAAAGAAAAAAATGTAACTTTAAAGACAGTTTCTTCACTTATGTTGGTATGTATAGTTGAAAAAACATATTTTGCTATTTGAACGCTGCTTTAGGTGACACAGTTATGCAGATAAAATTCTAAAAAAAAAAAACTCAAAAGGGAATGAATAAATTAATTAAATAACATTTATATATTCTATATATTCCATTTATTTATTACATTTTACTATTATATATTTTATTTATTTCTAAGTGATAAATTAAACGCTGACATCAACATTAGATCGTTTTAAGTGTGTCCCGGAGACTGTTAACACGCCACATCACACATCACACATCACACGCCACACGCCACACGCCACACGCCACACGCCACACGCCACACTCTGCGTCCACATCTGATGCAAACGGTGTACATATTTAACACAAGGTCAAGGTACATCGCCTGATATATCCACTTAGGTTATGAATGTAACGGAACGCGTTATTAATTAAAGTAAAAATCAGGGACATTATAAAGGTACTGTAATCTTAATCTTGTAAAAAATGCAGAGTAAAGTTCTTAGAAGAAGAGTAAGAGTTGTTTAATCAAAAATATTGTACGAAATTATTGCAAAACACTCATTTTTCGTTTTATTTATTTATTATATAATATAACTACCTATCTACGCCACTGTTAGAAATATTGAGAACATTATTCACGTACAATGTTAAATTAAGACACATCCAAACAGATCGGCAAATGTACGTGATCGCTTTATTAATAAAATTTTGCTATTTTTTGTTTATAATACCATGATAAGCGTACAGAATAAATAAGGAATTTTATATTGTTAAATCATCATTTGTAAAATGATTAAAGTGTGTTATTTTTATTACTAAAATAATTAAATTATTACGAGTTTTATTTTTCAAAAATGAAATTGAATTTTGAAAAAATGATTGACTAACATTTTTCGTTAAAAATATATATTATTAAATAAAAATACACCATATCCATTATCAACTAAATACATGTGTAAGATACGGAATATCAGCACGATTCAGCCTTTAGTCGAGTATTCAACGTCGTTGGCGTCCGATACACAACATAAGAACATGAAAAGTTTCTTAATGTATTGATTGATTTTCTTTTGATAGTTTAGTTGTTTGTGATGCTTAAAAATTCATCAACCTCAACCTAAACCGAGACATAGCGAGAGTTATTAGTTATCTAATATTTCTGCCTCAGCCCTATTGTTATATTATTTTAAATAAGAATTCAGCTTCTTATTAACAAACTGGTATCTTAGAACCACTGTTGTTGCGACAAATTCTATAATATTTGGAACTATTGCGTGAAGGATTCAAAAAATGGCTACTTGGATTAAAAATCCTTAACTGAAGACTAGTTCGCAATTTAACATTTCGTTACAAAATCTTTTCCCCATTTAAAAACTTAAATAAACTCATCCATCCTTAATTTCAATCATTCGAACCCAGTACACTTGTCAATGTTTGTCATTCGGTATCATGGATTCGCCATTTGGCATATTCTTTTTGCATTTAAGTACACGGATGACGTAACAGTCAGTAAACGATAATATGTTTTTTTCTAAATTCGATTGTCATTATTAACGAATCGGTAGCCTTAAAAATGAATACAGATATCAATTTTGCTCCCAGACTTAGAATCTATGTTTTACTTAATTATGCTTAATTATTTACATGCTGCCAATTCAAGTGCATCCATAATGCATAATGGCGAAGTCAGGGTTCAGCAGAATTCTATAATTTGAACGATTTAACTTTAATATTTGAACTCTAGTAATACTCTACCTTAATTCGTTATCTTAAATTAATTGCCCCATTTCAATATTTAAAAAATGATTGATTTCTTAGAATGGGTTTATAATATTATATTAAAATTTTTGTGTACACTTATACTATATGGAAACCTACTTAGACCACTGTTACATATTATTTCAATACTTAAAATCAGTAATTCCCTACCCACTTTTATAGATAGTAAATATTCATGCACTGGACAAAAATAAATATGTTATTCTACAATATTATCATTTTTATATTTACGACTAATATAATACTATACAGTACATTTTTAAAAAGAGTAAGAGAAGCCTTTGTCTCGGATTGTGTACAGATCGGTTTCCATAGAAACCGGCATAAACACTTAATGTAGATGTGGAAGGCCCCTTCTTGATTAAGCTTACTTCAGTTCACTTCAGTCGACTTCAAGTAAGCAGTAAGCTAATATATGCAGGGATAAATATCGTTCGTGCCATAATAAATAATGAAGTGCGGTTTATTTTTCGATTTATTTACTTTAATATATCAAACAGTTTCGATTATTCAAATAAAAAAATGCACGTATTCGGCAAAAGCTCTTTTAAAGCTCATGTATTCGTTGAGCTATTTCATTGTCGAATTGCTCTCAACGATCGTTATTTTTAAATCTAAGACTTAATATAATTCGAAATGTTAAAGAAGCTAAGACGTTAAGCAAATAATTATCTTTTCACTGATCATTAGTTGATAATCGAAGTTGAAAGTTGAAACTTGTTCCAATATTAGTAATATAAAATTGTAGAAATAGTACTAAATTTTATACAGTACTAATATCATATCTTTGAACAAAGTGGTGTGACATTGAAATATTATTGCAAAAGTGTTGTTAATAAATCTTTTATCAGCTATGCGTATTTCCCTTAAAATTTAAATATGCACGAAGAAAAGGATTACTACAATTTCCTTTATTTGATACTTTTGTTTTATTTATTTTATTACTTAAAAAACCCGTTGAACATCGGATGCACATTGTACGATGAATGTGTTATTATCTCCTAAAGGAAAGATTATTTACAGGCTGACAACACAAGCAATTTAAAACAGCAAAGAAAAATGTCGAATTCAAATTGTTGTGGTGAATATAAGACAATATTAACAGTTAAAAAATGTATTTACATTATCTAGATAAAAAAAATATGGAAAATAATACAGACTTACTTATATTTGTATAAACTAAGCCCTGCACTAGGCCGAGAATTATGAGCGAGTATTACATAAAATGTCAAGAAAAAATCTTCATTCATTTTTACGAAAATATTTTCTGTTGTTTGACGGAGCCGAAAATATGATTCCATCTTCAATCTGTCAGATACAGTGATGATGTCGCAATGGTAATATTATATCGTGTAATATAGCGTTACGTATCATTTTTATTTTAATTTGTCTAAGTTTAATCCAATATTTTTATTTTGAATGATCAAATTTAAATTGTAGAATAAACACAATAGTTTCCGTTTAAATAACTTTTTTCTGGGTTGTGTTTACACTTAATCATCAGTAAAAATGCAATTAAACCTTGGAAATATAATATGTGAATAGATGTTTACTCAAATATCCCTGGTGACCGTGTAGTGAAGGAAAAAATTCAACACTTCCCCTCGCATTTTGCATTATACAAAGCTCTTGATATACTGAATAAGATTATAAAAAGCTTTAAATTAAATATTGCAAAGCGACACTTTGTAAAATATATTCAAAAAAGTCCAATAGGATCTTTATAATTTTTAATAGTCATAGCAAATTGAGTTGAAATATAAAAGAAAACTTTTTAAAACTTGAAAAATAATAAAATCTATAAGGAAGAAAATTCTTAAGAAAACACATTAAACTGATTAAAAGCGATGTTCTGAACATTTTATCGCTAATAAATACCAGTTCGGTATATACGGTTTGCGTTAGATTTTATGATTCCTAACGAAATATTCATTGATTGTTTCAAACGTTAATAAAATCAGACTTGAAGAAAATCAGATAGACGGCATCAAAGAAAATTACCCGATCGTTATAATAATAAGTAATCAAATTAAAAATATTTTATATTGTTTGCCTAAGAATATAGATATATATATGTTTGCATACAGTTAAACTCACGTTATATTTTTTATTGTTATTGAAAAATCACATCTGTTCTACAAATTAAATAATTTTAAATGTGTTAAACAACGACGTCGATTTTTTAGCAAGACATCTTGTTGTCGAGTAGTTAAAACCTTTTGTGTTCTTTTCAATTGATAACAACTAAATATAATACAAGAGGTTTTTGTTCAAATGTATTAATGTTTGTGATATTTACGAATATTATAAAACCACTCTTCCGCTATCAGAACTTAAGTTTGAGGCGGTGATAGTGTTGACAGTAACTGAATATTTGTCTTTTCCTGTATTTTCGGAGAGCATTACAATATATTATAATTATGGATATCCTCACACTGTCCAGTAAGAGAGATTGAGATTATCAATTTTCGCATAATTAATTCCATATGGCAATAGACATGACAAATAATTTTCTTTTAAATACAATTTATTTTTCTGGGCAAAGTGCACACCCCTGCATTCCGGAGTCCGTTAAATATTCTTCTGTTGGAATTTGTGACGGCACTCCCTCACTAACTCACAAATCGGGAAAATTTATAACGGTTGCTCGGGAATCGGTACGGAATATCAACTCAAGCGGGAACTTTGCATATTTTTGCAATCAAACTGAGGCATGTATCTCAAATAAAAATATGTTAATTTTTATTTCGGCCGAACTGGGGCTGTAACCCTTTTTTATTTATTAACCCCGAACGACTAAGGTAGCAAGCTTTATCGCGCTTTTACGAGATATTTTTTCTGATATCAGCTGTAAGGTTTTATTAATGTATCATCAGCGAAAGAATAAAACATAATACATCAAGAGTATTTATTTATATTATTGTGCGAGCTAATATATTATGTAATCATTTCCCATGGTGTAGCTTGTAAAAAATTAACGATGTCTATTAACACTTGATTCCAGAAATTATACAAAAATGGAAATCTTGTGTTTTGGAAAAGAATAATATAGTTCATAAATTCTGTCCAAGATTCATAATTGATTCTTATTTCCTAATTATAATAAGAATCAAATCAATAATATATGTAAGGTCAGCATATTTTATCCTTATCAATAGTTAAAATATTCTTAAAACCGCATTAGCTTAATGTGTAAATCACTTTTAAGGTGTTAACTGTCACTTCTTGATGGAAAGGCATTATATTTTAAATAATAAAAACACATTTTTTTTTTAGTACTTATTTCCACAATATATTTTTTGATCAGGACCGGTTTCGCTCATCGCGAGCATTATCATATGTGTTTTTATTATTTAAAATATAATGTGTAAATTTTAATAATGGAAATTTTCGATTTTTACCATCGATAGTGTTTGTATTTAAAATTGAGAGGTTGTGTATATTTTTTTATCACTTTCCTTATCAGAAGTTTACGGTATTAACTTCATTATTTCCAGATCTTTATACGGCTATTTGAAACTCAATAATTGGATCTGCAAAATTTGAGATGTTATTACTGACGGAATTTTCATATCGTTATGCAAGAAATGTGGCGATTCGTACACAAATAATTAATGTATTTCACTATAATGCACAACCAATGACAGTTTGACGGTCGGCTGCAGTTGCAGACAGGCGTGGTTAAAATGTTTAGCTTATTAAAAATTTTATGACACTTAACATTATGCCAATTCAAGTTTATCATTTATTCATTCTGGATTAGTTAGAATCCATTTATCAACATTTACAAATGCTCATTAGAGAGAATATACACTATTTTAAATTGCGACTGTTTTCATATAAAATCAAAAAGTATTTTGTTATTAGCATTCTACAATATATACATACCTGTATTTTTTCAACTTTAATTTACATAAGATTAAATCAAATTTAAATTAAATTCTCAAATATATTATAATATAAAAATAATACGAAACATATATTCAAAGATATTTTGATTATTATCAAAATAGAAATACCTGTATTTATGAATTTTAAGCACGTTTACTTAGTGTACTATAACTATAAGTAATAAACAGCAATATTTAAATATAATATTTATTTTGCATGTTTAGGTTCACGGAAGAATATAGCATATTCAGGATATAAAGTTGATTGTGAAAATCCTATCGTCTTTAGCTCTCACTTCTCATGATAATTTTCACATTGCTTTTAGTGTCGATATTTTTTTTATATCAGAAAAGAAGTGAGATAACTCTTCAAGTCTGAAAATTAATTTGTTATCGTAAAAAAACTGGAATTAAGTAAATATGACATTATAAATGTTTGCCTGCAGAATGTTTGTGCGACGATATTAAAAAATATCTCAATCAAAAATTTGCCAGATTTGTTGGTTGTTCTTTGAGTTACTCTCATAAATAGGAAAGGTAGAGGAAAAAATCTGACAAAATTGAACTTTTTTAGTCGGAATCGTGTTTTTTTTAACGATTCCCTAGACTCACTCTCACCCATGCTCTCTCAGAGCATGATTCGTTCAAACATTCAAAGACAAAGTATTTTCACAAAAAAGAACATCTCACAATTCAATTATTGTATTAATTCGCAAATATTTGACTGCCGTTTGACATTCAGTTGCGACGCTTAATTGCTTATTCTAAAACGACGATAAAAACAAAACCGATGAATATCGCTTATAATTTGAGATGGACAATTTCGCAATACACTTTGAATTTTAATCACGCATTTTACGGACAAATTTTTCAACAAACTGTCGAAAACAAAATTAATAAAGATTTTTTTTTTATTAATATGCATGTAACAAGATAATACGTAGTCTTATTTGTTTTATATTTTAGTGGTGTTAGGCCTTTTTATTCGATAGTGATTATTTCTTGTTGACACATTTGTGCTTAGATAAGGATGCGCTAATTTTTTTAATTATATGGAATAATATAGTGATTGCTTGAGAGTAAATTTCTATCTACCAGTCGCCCGTGGAGCGATTAGATGTTGCCAGTGGTTTCAAGTTGTATCGTTGACATTTTTAACATTTGCTAACAAAAAAAAAAACAACAAATTGACAAAGATGAATACCAAAACCGGTTTATTATGATTATGAAGATGATTTTTTGTTAGATATTTATTGTACTAACTTTTCTAGAAATAAGCACTGCCAAAATAAAGTACATGGCATTTATTGAAGCTTTTCACGAAATGTATTTTCCACGAGAAATACTGGTCACTCAGTCACTTTAATTCTCTTTTTTATAGAGAGATACGATGGAAGGATGGTGAGTGTGAGTGGTTAGCTTATTGCTCTCGCTACGCCTTTTTTAGAATCATATGGGTGTGAAAAAGAATCAACACGTTTTTGACAGTATCATATGTATATTCATAAATCGATTGAACAATTTTTTTTTATAGACGATAAATGAACAGGAATTAAAAGTAAACTTCGTGACTTGATTCAGATTTAGTTCACATAATATTAATGTTTGTATACCCTGAAAATCACAATTTTTGATAACAACTCAAATTTTTGTTCCATGAGAAATGGACGGGATTGTATCTGCCATTCACAGCTTGATCGACAATAAAAGGATATTTTTGCATTATTTCAAGCACTTCAAACTTGGCTTACTTTGATGTCACAGAAGTTATATTTATTACTTGATTGAATTGTCATTTACTTGATAGAACTCCTTTTTAACACGGTGAAAAAATAGCAATGTATTTTAGTTCTCCAAATTTTTTATAAGGTATAGCTGATAGCTATTTCGGCTAACGCCATCGTCAGAACTAGACAAATTTATCAACAAATTGCCGAAAAGATATTTTTTATTCCTGTGATCAGATAATACGCAGCCTTATTTGTTTTATATTTTAGTGGTGTTAGGCCTTCTTATTTGATAGTGATTATTATTAGAACTAGTACTATATACTATAGTACGATGGCATGAGCCGAAATAGCTATCAACTGTATCTTATAAAAATTTTGTAGAACTAAAATACATTGCTATTTTTTCACCGTGTTATATTTATTAAATTGTATGATTAATATAATATAATATGCTGAAACGGTAAAAAATGTTAATAAAAGATACCCTTAATGTCTGATATATTTACGATACTGGACTTCCTACAGTGACTGTACTAGCACTTCAGTGTATATTTCCATATTCCAGGTGATTGTTAGGAATGAATGAGGAGCAATCAATTATGAAAACAATTGTGATTTTTTTAAAATATAATATGACGGTTAGTAATGGAGAGTGTAAATGAGTTATATAAGAATTCAAAATTATATTTTGTGAATAAATTTTGCTTTCAAATTCTGTTAAGGTTACCAGTAAATTCTTATACTATTTTGAATTTATCTATTGAAAATATTTAGAAGCAGAACGAAATCAATTATTAACGTTCTATAAAATGTGTTATATCAATTACTTAACGACAATTAAACTAAGTCTAATAAGAGTAAATTTGGTATAACATAGAAATTAAAGCGTCTATACTTTTAGAATATATATATAAAAGAGTTAGCTAGTTTACAAATAAAGCAATCGATATGTAATATAAGAATGTATTTATTAAAATATTAATTGCCTTGAGATATGTCACTTGTTATACGATGGCGATTCGTTATTCAATGCGATATGTTGACCAACAAAACAACCGAATTCATTTAATTATATTTTTAAATTAGTAAGCCGGTCGAGCCTCCATCACCAGTCACGTATGGACAGCCGCTAATTTGGCGGCCGAATTTGATCCAATGAAAATATTAGTTATGCTTCAAGATGACCGCTTGAAAGTACATTATTTATTTACCGCGTATTTTCATCATAACTTTCCATTGGAAGTCCAGCGCCGGTTAAACTATCCCCATTACAATCGTACTGGATTTTAGACATATCATACGGCGCTATCTGAGAAGGGTGAAGAGAGGGAATTTCCTGGTCGTAGCCTTCAGTGGAGAGGGTGAAAAGTAGAAGTGGAATAATTACATCACGGACTGCCATATCCTGGATCCAAATACAGAAAACAACTTAAAAAATAGCATTTTAATTATCATGTATAATTTTAAAACAATTGATAGCAATTTGATTTTTGTAAACTCGATAGAATGCAATGCATTCACATTGATCTATCTTATAATATATACCTTACCGTATTCAATATATGATAAAATCTTTATTATTTTTGATAATTTTGCTTGTTGAAACAGCTAGGGTATTTCACCCCCTTTAAAAGTATCTGAAGATTTAGTGAATTTTTTTTAACTAACACTTTTGTCTTTGAAATTAGCAAAAAATATCACCAAATCGATTGAAAAGTAGAATATTTTTCATTTATAAAAAGCGAAAGATTACAGAGTTTACGCTAGCACGTCTTTGCGTTTACTATTTCTATTGTGTATGTCGATATTGGAAAACAAAACAAACCTATTTATTTTTTATGAACAAACCCGTTACAACAAACATGTAATTACCATTGTTCTATAGAAGTGAAAAAATCGTCCAGTTAATTAATGTTTAATTTTTATAGTTACTAAAAAGCAAAGTGTTTCCTGGAAATCAAATTTGATACTCTGGAATCATTGATTGGTTACATATTCTACCTAGCATTTTCTCAATATTTTAAGTTATCATTCATGATATTGATTGAAGGTACTTGATGGAATTTCAGTATCAAATTTGAATAATTGAAACTTTGTACTATTCCACATGTTTTTTTATTAAAGATCTGTGTGATATATGAATATATGAAGATGCTGAATAACGAAACCTAGGTCGTTTGTTGACAAGACATGTGGAATCGTACAAAGAATCAGTTATTCAGATTTTAAGATATATAATATTTAAAAAAATCAAAAAAGAAAAAAAAAAGTTTAAGCGATCGTTTTTAGCTCAATTGTTAATTGATACAATATTTTTTTGCTTTAAAGTAAGTCAGTAATTCTGAAATTTTATATTTACTTTATAAACTGTTTTTTGAAATATTGCCAAGGGTTATTAATACATTAACTACTTCATTAAAGTGTCTTCATGCATCATGACAATGTTTCGCGTATTTGAGTAAGTAATGTATATAAAATGAATAGAAAATTTGATTGTATACAAATCAAATCAAGAGGAATTAGTGAGAGCAAAAGTTAAAAGAAATGTAGATAACTGTGTCTAACAAAATGAGTGCTTACGAATTATACCAATATCGTAATCGGTCTTTACATGACAGATTTGAAAATAAGTTTTTATTTTATCTGTTTTTGGATGGATACAATATTAATGATGTTTTAACCACTAATCTGCCATGTTGAATTGCATTCATATATAATCATTCAAAGTTTTAATCAATAGACAATAAGATTATTATGCAAGCTATTAACTCATTTCTTTAGTTCTGGCTATTTTCTTTCCTTAGGTTATTTAATGATTATTATTAGATTTATACGTTTTTTATATGATTGCTATTTACACGGATTTGTGCTTAACCAATTATCAATTTTTTTAGTATGATAAAGTAAAAAATACTTTTTGAAAAACACAGATGTCAACAAAAAAGTCTTGTCAATCACACAAACGACTTCGACAAACATATCAAATACAGTAAATTAAAGCTATACTACAATAGTAAGAAGAGTAAAAACGAAAATGGTTCAGTAATTGAGCGAAGTAAGAAAATATACTTCCATATATCGTACAAAAAAAGACTTCAACATAAATAACATGGTAAGTAGTTCATTAAAGATGTCCGTATCAATCGAGAGGGTCGGGAAGTTGCAAAGCTCTTGCGATAAGCATAGCATATACTTGACGAGAAAAGAAAGTGGGGATAGATAAAACCTAATGAGATCGTCCACAAATGTAGTCGCCAAGGTCACGCATCATAATATTCATGAAGATTTCAACGTGGCCATTAAAGAAACATTATGCGATTTGAACAAATAATTACTATTTACTTTGTTTTCAGAACATGGAAACACCATGGATTTTCGTATCCTTAGATTCATCTATCATGAATTATTAAAAAAATAGACCCGGCTTATTTATTGATATATTATTTGTATTTTTAAATTTATGAAAAAATCGTTAAATGTATCAGTGTAAATACCTTCCTCACATATCCTTTCTTATTTTAAATTGTATTTTTCCTCATATGTAAGATTATAAAAAAAGCTGGTTTATTTTGTTGAATAAATATAAGATACTTATTATTATTATCAATCATTATTCGCTTCTGAAATAAAACAAAAAAAAATATTCAACTATAAAAAAGAAACATATGTCAAATTTATTTAATAACATAATTTATGTGTGGTAAGAGTCAAATTATATTAAAATATCTTTAAGAAGAATATACTATTATGGCAATGATATGAATGAATAATCACAGCTCATTTCAATTGGAGTTCTATTTTTACATTTCATATATTCTACGATAAAAAATTATTTGCATATTGGAGAACAGATATTCAAAGTTATTTATTGATAGTACGTGAGAAATTAATTTGGACCCGGCTGAGAAATGTTAAAAAAAAGAATGTAAAATACTCACGTTCTGGAAAATTTACGACGCGAAAGAGCACATCCATACAAAACACGCGGGAAAATTCCTCGATTGGTACTTTATTTATCTTTACCGCAAGAGTAGTAAAGTTGTAGTAGTATTATTGTTATTAGTCGTTTCAACGAAAACAGAACTCCATCGGCATCGTTCACTTCCGGCATCTAACGAGAGACTGAATGGTTCGCGATTTCGTGAATTCGCTAAACCTGATTGCCGACTAGGGTTATCAACATCGGCGTGGCGCCGACCCAAAGAAAATTGCTCATTAGGTGTGCAAAAAAAGCATATATTTTTCGTGTTTTCAAGGCCAATGTTGTAAGCAAACAGCAATTGTAAAATATATTGCTGATTTGAAATGTAAAACTATTTGCTTGCAAAAGGCAAATTTTACCAGACGAACAACACTCTTAAATAGATTGAGATTTTCTCTTACTTTTTTAAATAAACAGACATTAATCAATATTTTTTTGTTAATATAATGCTTCATAAAGAAATCGTAGACCATATTTTTCGTCACAGTAGACTTATTTATTAATCTAAATGATTTTTGGCTGAGAAATCAGTCGTTCGCTCCATAAAAAATATTGGAACCGTGGTGAAATACTCAGTGTCTGTCTCAGTCGCAGGCAATGAAAATATTTACTCGAAAATTTATCGAAAGAACTCCTACTTAAATAATTTTAGGCTTTCTTTTCTATAAATCGGGTTATCGGTAGCAACCAACATCCTAAATTTAATGAACGCTGGACAAAAAGCACTATGGACATTAAAAATGATGATTGCATAACTCTGAAGATCCTTCTCGAAAAGGCGAAATGGGCGTTTCACTTTCAATACTATAAATATTAGATTGAAAAATTATTACAATATCATCTACGTTTTAAGCGAAACGTATTTTTTCAAAGGAAAAGGAGATATTGCGTTTTGATGACGACAGTAAATTATCAATATGAATGTATAATTGTATCATATGAACATATTTAATTAAAATAAATTTAGCATTGTGACATGTATAGCATAAAAAATATATTAAATGTTTTAGGCCACCTCTGTTTTTTGGCAATGATATTTATTTTCAATTTGAAAAAAAAACTTTCTCATATAAATATGTAAGCACTTGACTTTATTTTATAATATAAATTGAAATTCATAATTCACAGAAACTACATTCTTTTCTCGTAGGAGGCTTAAATATTGCACGTCAAATAAAATGACGAATGTGAATCGATTCACGAAATATACTACACATATTACATTATATAAATGTATTGTGTTGTGAATCATGTTTTTTTTATGATTATATTCTTTAAAAAATAATCAATTTTATCACAAAGTAATATTTATAAATGAACTTTCAATTCACAGAATTTTATTACAAGAGTAAAAAAAAAAAGTCCACCTAAAAATGTAATAAATAATTTTTAAGCTTACCAAGTTACTATGTTTACATAGCTGTGAACAATTAATATCGTTCTCTAAAATAAATATGCTATGCCGAGAATTCGTGTTAACTTTTCATACTTGTTTAAAATGTAAACGTGATAACGTGTAATGATGTAAGTACATTATTTCCCACGTTCAATTAGTCATCGAAAGCGGGAAACTCACGTAAAAACACCCTTTCACAGCAATGTTTCCGTTTTATGTAACGGCTGGCATCCCTGACCGTGTGAGGTTGGGCTTGCGCAAATGATAAAATCGTGTTTGCTTCTACGCTCCGTTTATTACCAAAAACATAATATGTACTCGAGTTTTTATATTGTTTTATGTCGTATCCCTTGTTTGAAGAGACTTTTTTGTTTCCAGTTTTGTCGTGATTTCAAACATCAAACAAGTTGTTAATTTTTCAAAAAAATATGTTGATTACATTTATGTATTCACATTGATATTTGGTGATTTATTGGAAATAATGAATATGTGTATTTAAAAACGAATTCTGGAGATAGTTCTTCTAGAAATACAATTACGAAGTTTCTTATTCAGTTATAACGTCTGAATAAACAATAAATGAAATAACAAAAAAATAATTCGGTTTTAAAAACTACACCTTTTATCAAAGATCGTTACAGTAAATCATTGTCTTTATCGATCCGTTTTCATAAAGAAAACTTTTTTAATTCCGTGCATCTGGGTACAAATGAATAAATAAATCAATAAAAAAATAGACAAGAAACCAACATCGACAACCACTCGGCTATACACTTGTCTGGAATCAGAAATATTTAACAATTATAATTTTAATCGCCTTAACGTTAGCGATTTGTTGTTTTTCCTTATTTTAATATCTTTTTTGGCAGCCCTGTTACGCCAGTTAACCCTCCTGGCACGGTGGCGCATGGATTCAATTAACCCTTCGGTGATTTCCTCCCCGGCTAAACGGATTAAAACCGATAATTATCTTATTGGCAATTATTCGGGTGCTTTATTTTTATCCTAGGGAAGATTTGTTTTCTTTTATGTTCCGGAATCGGACGCCTTTTGTAAAATATATAATTATTCCCTTGGCACACAAAGGGTTTGTTTTATGATCAATATCGAACACTCATCATTTAATGGAACAAAATTCAGGATTTTAGATGTTTTTATCAATATTATTTCATGAATAAATTGTTATGTAATCAGTAATTATCCGAATCATCACGACGTTCCGATGGTTAAAGTTGCGAGGTCTTATTGTAATATAATAAATGTACACTCCGTTATTGTTCATAATATTGTGAAGTAACGGAACGCCAAACGATAGTCCGAGAGAAAATTGAAATGTTCCACAGAGTCGTTTAAATCATAGTTTCTCAACCTTTTTACATCCGCGGACAACCAAAAAAAAACCAAAAATGTTTTGAGGACAATAAATATTGGAATAAAATAATTCATATTTATTTAAATGTTTTTTATTTGAAGCAATTAATTTTGCAACACCGTACGCTAATATTATATATATAAAAATAGAATTTAAAATTACAACATGGAAATCAATTGTTCCGGCTCATCCAAAAATCTTCGCGGACCACCCAAAATCTCCTCGGACCACCGATTGAGAAACTATGGTTTAAATAACGTCATTAGAACTGAGAAGCAACAATCATGTAGTAACAAATATCACATACGTGAATTATTTAGCGTAAATAAAATAATTATCATTGATCTTTATTGTGTGTATTTTAGTAGCTTTAGAAATTGTCAACATAATGGTGATGCCTAAAGATTAGCGCAATGAATGCATATTAATTCTAATGATATTAAAAATATTCAATATATTATAATATTTGAATACTATCAGCAGTTCACTATAAAAGATACAAAATTTCGTTTGAACATTCCATTAAAGACTATGAGAAAATAATAATATTTAAAAAGCTGATATTAAAACATCTAATAGTAAAATGTAAATTCAGTGTTACCACTCAATAGCTATCCGTTTCCGATTTCTGTATATCAAATGTTTGAAATACGAAATTCAAAATTACCATAAAAAGTATTATCAAATAATAAACAAGAAATTTCCTATTAACAAAAATTAAATAAAAAAAACATTTATTCGGTCGTTTAAATACGCTTTTCATTATAGTATTTATTATTAGATTAAAAATTTTATTCATTTATTTTAAAAATTTCGTCGAAGCGAGTCTGCTTACAAATATTTGAAACTTTCAATAATCGTATGCGATAAATACTTCGCTGAAAGCGTCTTATTTCAAAATTAATACGGTATGAAATGAGAACGGATTCTGCAAATATCCCAAATTTCCCGTTGGTTATAACTTCAAAACAAACGGCTACAAACTATTTGAAACAATTATGATATATTCGACAATAATAACCACAACTATACCCACTCCAAATTTCACAAATCTACACTGGCTCCAGGAATTTCTGAACACTAAATGGTACAGCAAAAATCATATAAATTATCTTCTTCCATTGTGAATATGCGGGGTAGAGTTAATTCGTCAAACTGTAGAGTTCCATAGTACTCCAACGTCTTTTACCTAAGAAAAGGTTTATCTAATTTTATTTACTCTGTATAGGACGCTAATCGAAAAATCTAATAATATTATATGTGTAGCAAATTTTGTTCAATTTAATTATATTAAAAGATTGCTAATCATCGAGTGGAATATTTTGTAGTCTTCAGTAACGATGATCACGAGTTCGAGTGCGTTTTAATCACAAATTATTTTTACTGACCATTAATAAAATTTTGTTTTCAATCAATTTATAGAATCCAATCATTAAACGGGGTGAATCGGGAGCCATTAGCCAACAAACCTTGCTGTCGTAACTATGTAATTCTGTGATTACTCTCTTCGAAAGAAAAAGTTTGCGAAACTGAGAAATAATCTGTTCTCCTAAAAATTGTTGAGATTAGCTTAAAAAGAACACTGTTATATACAATAGGTGCATAAAATATACGAAGTTAATAGAGGTATATGCATGACAATTGGAATAAGAGAAAATCATTCTGATTGAAAGAATAATTGAAAAGCTTTATTATAAAACCAGATAAGAGCGACGGTGTGCCTAATGAAATTACCTCTAAGAAACAGGTATGGCTGTTTGCAAACTTTTGCCAACCCCTTCCAAACGCTGCCAATGTGCGACGAAAAAGCTCTGAAGAGCTTTTGAACCTTTGCGTGTCGCTTTCAATCGGCCACGTTACTTGCTGAATATAAATTCATTATTTTTACAAGTAAGAAATAGCATTCGACGCTACATTTTTTTTCTAACTAAGTTCACTCCCAAGGTCAAGTGCTTATGTTCAATAATATTTCAAGAGTTTAATAAGTTAAACTTTTTTTTTTAAATATTCACTCCCAATGTAGAGCAGATGGACAAAAAATGTAGGCTAACTAAAATATATATATTTTATTATTGAGTGATTGTTCAATTTCTTTTTTTTTTTTGAGTAAGTAAAGACAAATGCATAAATCTAGGGCAGGCTTGGCTTATTTTTGGAAGGGGATTTTAAAAATCAAATTATGAATTTTCTTGTTAGAATTCAAGCCAGAGAGTGAGTATCGCATTTTTTGAGTTTCTCTATTACGATATTTTTTGTAGTGGCTTTAGCATGTCTCCTTTAGACCGATCAAAATTGTATTTGAAACACATTCATTCAAATGAAAATGACACACAATTTGTAAAAAGAAAATTGTTTTCAAAATATTAATGAAAAAAAACAAGTGTAATTGAAGAAATAAGACCAGACACTCACCAAGCAAGTGCTATTATGTAAGAGTATGGCTCAAGATAAAAAATCATATCCATTTTTCAATAAAAAAATATATACACATGGATCTCGTATAACACGGTTATATGGTTCAACAAAAACTTCGTGTAATACAAATCCGTGTTATACAAGGTTTGAAGTTCATACAAAATTAAGGTTTGTGTTCCAAAAAAAAAAAAAAAAGAAAAAATCGAACATAGTTTATGCAAGTATATATACTTTATTTTTCATATAAAAAATACATTTATGTATTAATTGAAAGAAACCTAAATAACGTAATATACCATTCATTTATCATCGCTTTCACTTAGAATTCTATATTTTTTACTTTTTTTCATTGAAATTTAAAAAAATCGTTAATAAGCGATTGTCTGCTTTTAGCGTATAATAAACGCATTTCCTAAAGAGGTTCCAAAATATTTCGTAATTCCCTCTTGAATTTTGAACTCCTTTCCATTCTAGGATAATTATCAATAAAAAAATAATTTTAAATAGCCAATCCCAAGCCGCCATTTATTGTTTTGTAATATGCAACATGTAGCTACTTCGCTGCAACTGCTTTCCGAGTCATTAATTGAGGTGGATTCATTCAACATTTCATTTTAGTAAAAAATTTCCAGTAAACCATGTTATAAAAAGCGTGTTGTGCAAAAATATGTCACAATTTATACACCCGTGTTATGTAAAACCGTGTTGTATAAAACCGTGTTATACGAGGCCTAGGTGTATACAATTATGTACACATTATCATGTGAAAAATAAATTTAAATGTCAATAGTGAACTTATTTCAAACCGACTATTGCAGTGGTCGGCAAAATTATTAGCCAAAGAGCCAAATATGAACATTACAACAATTTAAAAAAAAATGGAAGCCAAATCTGCTTGCTGATGGTAATCGGGAGCCAAATCTGCTTGTTTATGGTAAAGATATAGGAGGCAAATCTGCTTGTAGCTTGTACATGGTTTGTGTTTACGTTTACGAAAACTAATAAAATTAAACTCGATGTTCGTTACGTATTTTTACAACAATATAAATTTTAGGTACCTATCTATCTTTTAACTTAAACAAAAAATTATACATGTTCTCGTTTTATAGAAGAATTTTGATTTTTACCAAGCTTTTTTTATTTTTTCTATTTTTATTTACTAAGTGGATATTTGTGCCAGAGCCGCACTTTGCCGACCACTGGACTATTGCAACACTTTATGGGTGATGGTTTTTTGCCGTTTTCACAGTGTCTCATTTTAAGATGGCGTGAGGAAATTTAGGCACCAAATTAATCCACGCCCTCGATACATGTCCATTTAGTAATTTATACAACTCTCTGATATGGATACGAATTAAAATACAGCGCATATAATATAAAGACGTGTAAGGTTACACCATTATTTAAAAATTCAAATTGCGAACACCTTATCGTGTAAAACGATTCCATATAATATGTCAACCATAAACAATAAAACCGTCAAGACGCGACCATTCTTTAGAATATATAATATTATAGACTGGCAACTGACAATACAAATAAAAATCTTAAATGACTATCAAGCTGTCAGCTATCTATTCAAGCAACTTGATTCTCTTGATTCGTCTTGAATTGAACCAATTGACATCAGCTGTCAGCAGCGGCGTAACTATTATACTAACGATCAAGGTGTAGATAACGTGACCATTTATTTTATTCCTTTTTCTCAAAACGGGACATCTTCTAATATTGTGCTATATTTTTATTTAAAAAAAATACATATCCCTTCATAGTTTATGTGAAATTTCATAAGTGTTATTAAAAAAAAACACTTAAAGCATAATAAATACAATAAAATTAAAAAAAAAAGATTCTCAGTAACACATTCCACTTATTTTAAAACATTTGTTTTTCAAATCTTGACAATGGTTTGTTCTTTTTCTGAAAATGCGACATTTTGGCGTCCCAGACAGTGCTTGGGGATAATGGGACAGGCAATCTCAAAATGCGACGGTACTAGTAGAAACAGGTATTAGTTCACGTTAGGTATAGACAACCTTCATACGTTATACTTTCCTACAATTCGTTATTTGTAAATTTAAATATTTATCAGTAATGTAACTGTACGATATTAAAAACAAATTAGAAGACGTTTGAAAGACGATTCAAACATGGTATTTCACGATACTGAATGCGGGTTCGACTAATTTAATGTAGAATTATTGTCCTGAATCAATTAAGGTAACATGTACAGTCGTCGGCCACCCTTGAGTTATGATGGGACACTTAGCAGTAAAACACAATAATTAAGTATTTAAAACTTTAGCCTTCTGACTACAAACGTCTCAAATCTTGAGACGCCAGATTGTTGATACTAAAAGATATAAGAGTGGTAACAATGTCAAAAATGTTTCAGTAAAGAAATATGGCCTTATTTGTCTTGATAATCTTCTTATATTAAATACTAATTTAAGATCTGAAATATTCAGTCTTAGATTATCCTTTACGTGACTTATCAAGGAATGGGCTATGTTGTAGCTAGCCAAAGCATATGTTATGCTTCAGTTCTAGTTATAATTTGATATATTTGTAACAACACTGATCATACCACAATGGAATCCACCTTTTGTTACTTGTCTTTTGTCAAGTCTCTCTATTTGTTTTAACGGTGAGTCCAGGAGTATGGTTTTTGAATATCCAGCATATTATAAAATCTAAAACTTAGTTTTTTAATTTGTTTCTAAAAATACAGGTGTGTGACAATTGTATGAAGAGTTGCCGATAGCCTTCTCGATACGGTCGATTAATAAACTTTTTTGATTTTTTTAAACATAATGTTTCATATTATGAAATATGTAGGCAAAAAAAACAATATAGATTTTTGTTAAATATCATTAAAAATGCGTTTCAAAAACCCTATAAATAAGCTTGTGACAAACTATCAAAGCAACCCATATCCTTAACTGGCCGATTACTGTATCTGTTACCCTAATTACGAATATCAAGGACCGCTTGTACATATTCAAAATATTCATTTTATTAATCATCACGACGCTTAAAACAAACCATGACATTTTTCATTATTTTATGCGTTCAAATTTATATTATATTAAAAGACACATTTAAACCAGCTGTCAATCAAATCGGTGGTCATTGAGAAAATTTCAGTGGTCCTCAAAGCTATTGCATAAACGAAATTGGGCCAAGAATCAAGAAAAACAATTTGAACAAACTATCTTTATGATCATTATTTTAAGTGTTGAAAAAGTCATGTTATTGATTCGCGAAATTCAAAATAATTAGTAATAGCGGGGTATACGGTTAGTGACTCCTTTTTATGTTACTTCGGAAAAGTTTCTGGAGTATTTTATGCAAAAACGCATTTTGGAACAACATAGGAATTTGATTGGGGGTCAGTGTCGGAGAATCGAAATCTCGTTCTCTTATGATGATTTTTTAGCCCTGGTTTTTGCATATTATTTACAAAAAGACATATCGTAAATACAAACTATCAACACATGTTTGAAATGGGTTTTCAAACATTAATTATATTTCCCAAGCATGAACGCAATGAGGTGAGCGGTGGCTTTTTTGAAATGAATTAATATTTAATTTTAAAAAAGTTGTTGATTTTCTTTGTATATATGACCCTACTAAAGGAAACAGAATTTGCTTGAATGTATGTTATATATAATAAAACACATTTCCAGTACAATTTCCACAATATATTTTATGATCAGGACCGGTTTCACTCATCGCGAGCAGTATCAACTGAACCGGTCTTAATTATAAAATATATTTGTAAATATTACTAAAAATGTGTTTTTGTTATTTAAAATAT
Source organism: Himalopsyche japonica (assembly GCA_028555115.1). NCBI lineage: Eukaryota > Metazoa > Arthropoda > Insecta > Trichoptera > Rhyacophilidae > Himalopsyche > Himalopsyche japonica. Next base: position 915,828 of record JAHFWJ010000446.1, on the reverse strand, counting down.
CATTAGTTTCCACCAACAAGTGACAGTTAACACTTTAAAAGTGATATGTTATAAAATTTTCGATAACAATCCCTTGATTATTGAACTACTAAAAAAAACCGGTAGAGATTTTTTCTATCAATAGGACGTGTTGATAAAAATGATGATAAATATACAATTAAAATTCAAAACTTTATTTTACATTCACTGCCCAATTCTACAACGTAATAAAAAATACATTACTATTTGGATAAAATTTACAAATTCATTCGATATAAAAAAAGATCAATACAGAAAAATAGAGACAAATATGAAAAGATAGCTTGGAATTCCACTAATTATTTTTTATAACATAAAATTAGTATAGTTTATTCCAAGAGAATCATTGAAATTTATTAGTTGTATTACTGCCATCTTTGAACGATATTTTTGCCTTTACTGCAAAATGTAGAGATCTGCTAATTGGATTTGAGTAATCCTATATATTATTTAATTTAGGCCACCCCCTTCTCACTCAATAAAAATATTGTGTTCCGCGTTTTTAGGATCAGCCCATCTTTAACTAGAACTACTTCTGACTTCCGTTACTCGATTCGACAAATAACTCGACAAATGGCGGGAAAATTTGAAATACTTTTGCAGCAGAAGAAAATAATAGTCATTTTTGACACAAAATACTTTATTTAAAAAAGAGTATAAGACATTTGAGTCAACTATTATTTCATCATAATTGTCTTTGGTTAATTTATTAGATTTATTGTGCTTTTGATGTGAATTAATATTTTCTTTATCTTTTGACATTACACTATCCAGGATATATAATGAAAATTTACTATTTAAGATATCCTATGAAAAAAATTGCTTGTGGCTTGTTTAAAACGGAGAAATATTCAACAAACCGTTCAATCGGGATAATATTTGAGACGGGAGCATAATATTTTAACGATAAATTGAGAAAATCGATAAATCGGGGAAAGAATAATGCAGGATTATTAAACATTGTATTTATGGGTGTTTAATGGGACTATTAAAAAATGAACGATCCATCTGGGAAAACGTATTAAGCAAAAAAATGTTGATCAGGTTTTCACTATATATTTTCAATATTTTGTAATTAGTCTATGGTGAAATTCCAAATGTCATTTCCTCTCCTAATTACTCCACGGGACTATTTTCTTTAAATATATAGTTTTTATATGCATATTTGAAAAAAAAACGCAGAACCACCTTGGCTATCTCAGTTACCGCCCCCTGATTTATGCTAATTTAATAATATTCGCCTTCGATGTAGAACCAATGGCCTCCTAATGAGCATTATCTCAACAGAAGGTTTCAACAAGAACTATTTGTTATTGTATTACTCAAAACCTCATTTTTTAAGAGAATAGGGACAATTATTAATTGTAGTTATAATTTCAACAACAAATTTTAGTGACTGGCCTTAAAAACCTACCTCGAAAAAATTATCTCCTTACAACCAACAATATTTTACATGGCCACCTTTTACACTAGAATTGATTATTGCAATCTGATGCACATTGATAGTACATGCTAGCTTTTGTAGTTGTGAGTGGTTTTGTTAGGTTCCATAGAGAAGGTGCAAAATCTATTGAACATTGTCATTCACTTGGTTGAGGTTATGATGTACGCTAAGGTATGAATGGAACTTCTCTCATTTGCGGCGTGCTCGGACAAGCTATTTGATAACCATTTACTCATTTGATTGTAAAACAAGCCTACTAACTTTGTCGATAACCTTATCGGAGAATCGAAATTTCCTGAAAATCGTTCTTGGCTTGTACTGAATTTGAGTTAACTGTTATTAAATATCAATCACTGTAATGAAATAAATAGCACACCTGAGAAAGGTGAGCTTTTTATTGGAATAAACATGGAAAGTCCACTTATCTTGAACCCCCACTCGCTTGGATGTATGAAATTATATTTCTTGTAACAAAGTGGATATTAGGGTATTTTTGGAGAAATTAAACAATTTCATTAAAATTATCTATATTTGTAAACATTTTAAGCATCTTCAAAAATCATAATTTATACAATGTAACAAGTCTTTAATGGTAGGTAAGTTTCTGATAAGCGTATTTCAACAAGTATTACTTTAAACAATCAACATTATTATCTGGATCAGGTATTATTATTTATTTGTCTGTCGGCGCAATTATTGGAAATGTTCTTTTCAATCAGTTGTTGCTCTCAAGCATTTGGCCAGCAGATCAATATTTGACTCAGCTCGAAGGGGACACCCATAAATGATATTAGACACCAATTATTTTCACCTAGTTTTCCAATATAGGAATATTAAGCTTTTTATATACCCATTATTATATGCTAATTCAAATATTAAATTGAGATACCATCGGCATACAGTTAGCATGTGGCAGTAGTTTCTAGTCTCTTTAAGGTTTAAACCTGATGGAATTAACAGTGTTTTTTTATTGACATATATTGGTTCCCATTCCTAATTCAACATTTTCTAACCTTTCTCATTAACCCTATCTCAAAAAAAAAACCTCAATTAGAATAGAAGAAACCATGGTATTGTATTTTATGTATTATTATTTTTTAAGTAAACCTTCTTATTGTTATTTTAGACTCCCTGCCGTTAGGTTATCATGTCATTTATCGATGCCCCCTAAAGCAAACAGGAACATAAGTTTTACATTAAGAATTGGTCATGCAAATAGATAATTTGATGTAATTACATAAAAAGTATTGCAATAAATTGCTCGCTAAAATTGCCTTTTGAAAAATCTATTGTGACAAGTGTGTTAATTGACTTTCTTATGTTTTATGTCCAAAATAAGAGCAAACAATATTTAATAGAGCAATAAGATTTGTCTTCACTACTCAAAGTTTTATATAATAATAATCTCCATAATAGTAATTATTGGCATAGTGTTGCCACCTCTTTCCATAAAGTGCAATTTTAAAATTATTTTCATAATTATAATTATTTAAAGAATATACTATGAACACACTGTGTCAACATTGCTGAAGTAAAAACGATTTGATTCCTCCATAACCATATGTGATGTGACTTATATTAAATCAAATAGTGGCGCACTTAATTTAGATTCACTTATTCTTTCAAGTTTCCAACATATAACTACAAAATTTCTTCTAAATATCTTGTTAAAACGATTTTTCATTTTACTCTATGATTTTCAATAACTTTAATATGAATTATTTATATTTGAAAAAAAAAAAAACTCTGAGAGGCGGCAACACGAAAAATCAAGTCATTGGAACATAAATTAGTGGTAAAAAATATTGACTGGAAACTTTTCTTATCATAAATTGATCAGGTGTTTTGTTTTAATTAATAATAAAGAATTGTTTATTTGACTCAAATATAAGATAAACATGTTACTGAAAAACAAAAATCAAATTGGAAATAAGTTTGTTGTAAACTGGCATACTTTAAAACATGGATTATTAACTAGTGGGTGAAATTTTTATAAGCTGTCAACTCAGTGCTGTGGTGATAAACTTTGCAGTAAGTATAAGGCAGCACACTTGAGTGATATTGTACACCCTATAACAGGGATAGAAAACCTATGACACACGTGATTCATTTGGAAGATATTCTTGGATATACAGAATGTATTAAAAGGTATGTCATTCCTGATCTATAAAATATTCAAGTATTGTTCTTTACAGTGCAGTGCATTCAAAGAAGGAACAATACAGAAGAGAATAAAATTATTTTAACACATTTTATAAAGCTGGAATGATATGACCCAATGAAAAGTGAAGTGGGTCAACTGATATTTTCACGTAAAAATGAGTTGGATCCTTTATGTTAGTTTAGCTTATTACATACATATTAAACTAAAAATAAAAATATAATTGCGATAGCATTAGTGCTACAAATCAATTATTTTTTTTCATAAAAAAGTTCCACTATTGTCACTAGAGTTGGGTCACTTCACTTTTTGAGGGCTTATTATTATTCAGTTTTATTAGTAAAAGCAAAAAACAGATATCTTGAAATAATAGTATATCAACAATATTAATGCATTTTATATTTGTCTGATGGTAAAATATTCTACAAATAAAGCTGAGGTTTCATACATCCTCTACAGCACTGAGTTAACTACTAGTAAACTTAAAAACACATTGGTCTATTTGAGATGGAAAAGATTTTTTTGTATAACAAAATGGTAGTTGAATGAATGAATAGTGGTTGTAATCTTACAATATAATTATCCTGCTCTCTTACAGTTCCAATGACTTAAAATATACAAATTTGATCAATAAATTTGATAGAATAATTTCCCAGCATACTTATAAATGTAGGTGACAAGTAGTATAAAATATATTACAGATCAGGGGCTTAATATCAAATAACATTATCTAATTTTTTAAAGTTTTCATATAACTTATGAGTTTTATAATTTACTGACGATTTAATAATAAACTAATGATTAAGATTCCCACAAAGTTTGTTCGACTATCATGTAGTCAAGAATGTAAAATAACATTGTCAAAAAAAAAGAAATTTAAATAAAGTTGTTTGATTTTAAGCCCTCAAATTTGAGTAAATAAAAAATATGGAATATTGGTAAAATTTTAACATTTCAAAAGTCTTGACACATTATCTGATTGTTTTGTGTTGAAAAAATCACTGGAATTTCACATGGATAAAATTCATTCCCCAATTTTTCAAGCTGAAACAAATATATTAAAATTTCTGATGGATAATTGGTGTGAGATAAATGATCAACTTTCTTTCCATGACAATTCAATTAATATTGCTTTATTTTTTAGTAATTGCACAAAAGCTGGGTTTACGTAATACCTGCATATTATGCTTGCACAAATGCAATCTTCTTCGCTTATATCATTTTTCATTGATAAGAGTAATAAAAAATACTTTTTGTTTCTCCCATCTGACAGTGACACTGTGGTTAGAATTAAAGTTAGTAATCACTACATGTGGTTTTTATTATTTGATCTTTGGCTTTAACATTACTTCACTGAGTTTGTAACTGATTTGGCGCTGTTTGTTTTTACAGAGAAACAAATTTAATTTACATTCTGTTAAAATTGTTGCTAGAACACTATTTGCAGTAGCAATATTCTTTTTTGTCATTCATACTAACATGTTGAAACCTAAGCTCATATATGCTGAGCAAGAATTTTGCTAAAGACACGCTCGCCGTAAATAGTATGGACATGGTTAAAACGGAAATTATTAAAAATGCTTTTTGTATGCCTCGCCTTGAATAGATTTAATAATATTTTATAAAACCCTTGATAAAAAAATACATGAGCCAAATCACTGAGACTTGAACCTTCACAGGCGTACGGAAAAATATTTTTTATAAAAAAACTCAAATATACAGTATTTGTCACATCAAATATAATGAAAATTATTAAAAATAAATATTTTCGAGCTGATACTTTATATGTACAAGGAAGGAAAAAAATACAATATATACAAACTGGCTCTGTATCTGTGGGTTATATATTCATGGATTCATTTATCTAATCTTGTCCAAAAAATGGGATGAGTGATTTTAGAATGGAAACAAAATTAAAAATAATATACCCGCATTATACAACTTTGAACTCTTGTCAAAATATGACTCAGTGTCCTATAATTGCCCATCTTCAATAGTTTCCCTTATTTTCTTCACTGGAGTCTAATTTACTTTACTTTTGTGTGAAAACATTGATAAGTATATGTGATACACTGTAGATGGTTTTTATCAGTCTGTGTGTAACATTGGCGTGAAATAGTAGGTAATGTGAATTTAAGATATGTTAAGGTGTAGATATAGATCCATCAATATTACAGATACTCAATCTTCTTGGCTCTTCGTAAAATTTACACATAAAAGATAATTAGTATTATGCCATCAAAAAATTAAATAAAAAAAAAAAAAATACAAGAATAACATGATTACCATTCATTATTATAAACGGTGAAGAAGTATTGCGCTTTCCCAGCTTTTGTAGCAAATACTGTACAACGGGAATGTTTCGAAGTAAGGAAGAGTTTGTAAATATTTAAAAATATTACTTTCATCAGCCACAGAGGCAATCAACGTTTTGGCTTGTAAAATGCTTTGGTATTATACTTTAATATACGAGGTAATATCACAATTACAATTAACATAACAGGCTGACATTGCCTCCTTCCCCGCCCAAGAGCAGCATTCGGTTGAGCGGGAGGACGGCCATCGACGTAAGAACGCCTTTGAAAGTGTCGGAGCGTAACTTGGTACTGGAAAAGCTCGCGTCCTGGTCTACCGCAGTGTGGACGCCTATTCGATTGTTGGTTGTTCCAGATATCAGTTCGGTATAGTAAGATGACAGGCAGTGGACAGGCTCTGTTGATCCCCTTAAAAAAACAAAACTCACTATTAATATTTAAAAATTAATAACTCTGTTATTCCATTTGTTGTTACACAGTTTCATATTTATGAAATACAACGTTAAACATTATATATAGCTATATTATTATTTTTATAATACTATACCATTAATTCTAATTAATCGCACCGAGGGGATTTTTCTCTTTTGAGTTTCACAGAGGTGGATACAAACAATATCATTATCAATTACTGACATGAAATTTAAAAGAAAATCTCATTATATCACTATTGTATTACATAAGGTGATTAACTAACAATTTTTGCAAAGATGTGTTATTCATTTCAAAGTGTTCTTAACAAACACTGACAAAGCAATATTCCTGATATGGAAAAATATTGTGATGCAATTAACCCTTTTACGCCTAGCCTTTTTTTTGGGGACTTGCTAAAAGCACTAAGGAGTTTTTTTAAGTTTTTTGTATGTTTAAAAAAAAAATTGTAAATATTTAGTTTTTAAGGATTTATTTCTGTTTTTTCTCATTTTACATTTGATATATTATAGTTTAGATAAAACAATTATAAAAACAATAAATGAGTTTACACGATCAACCTAAAAAAAATAAGAAACATGAAATTTGCAATAATTTGCACAAAATTTTAAATTTTGTGATAAAAAATAGGTATTTTTTGTAAAATATTTCACATGCCTTTGATGCAGAATATTTTTTCGAACTATCGTCTATCATTAAAAACACTAAAAAGCTTAATTATTCGATACGTATTTTTATAGTCTAATAAACTAAAAATAATAAAAAGTCAGCACTTGTGTTTTCCGATACATAATGGGTGAAGACCCTTTTCACACTTTGTACAAATTAGATTCCATCTTCTAATAGGCCCTCCTTCTATTTTGCTGCATACGGCCCATTCTCTGAGATTTCGTCCTGGTAAGTTTTTTAAAACCTCCAGATTCTCCAATCTCGCACTAGATGTTCTTTGGACTGGATTTTTTTAGGTATTTATTTTAATTATTTATTTATTTTATTTTATTCATCTTCTATTGCCTCAATTATGGATGATGTAAATTCTAATCTTGTCATCTTTTTACCAGGCGTATTTCTTGTGTAAATAATGAATGCGTTTACCATCATTCTTCCAAAAATATGAAAAGTCACCTTTTTCTAATATTTCAATGTACGTCTTTCATCCAGGTATGTATATAACATTTGATCTGAAGTATCAACTCCTCCCATATATTTATTATATATATTTATTACATCCAGTTTTTTTGTCTCCCGATTACGTCTATTTATTGCAGTCATTCTTTTAGTCAATGCGTAGGAAGATGCAAGTATCACCGGTTGTTTTTGTAACTTTTTTTCATGGTATCCGCAGATAATTGCACCTTTTTTATATAATATTTCGCTTCATCAATTTTAAATTTTGTTTTTAGTAAGTCTGGTGGCATTCCTTTTCCGTTGCGTCTAACCGTACCGGTGTAATATGTATCATTTGATATCAAATAATTGAGCAAAGGGATGCTTGTAAATAAATTGTCTGCAACTTCATGATAACTTTTATTCAGGTAACTTCCGATTTTTAGCAATGTTGTTACAACGAAAAAATGCATTGGCATATTGATTGGTTTCTGTGACAATTAAATTTTAACAACCGCCCAAAGTAAACCGAAGAATAAATATCATGTATACATAACTGAAAAGAATTTCTCCTTCAACTTGGAAAGCCATAAATTAAAAGAAATTCTAGTAAATACATATGTCCAGTGGCGGGTTATCCATAAGAAATTCAGACTTGCAGTATCTTTAGAAAAACAAAATAACCCACGAAATTTCCAATCAATTTCGCATAAAACACAGGTGATTTATTTATGATGAAGAAATTATTGATAAAAATATTTTTTTATAAATATAAAAGTTTTTTTCATTCAGGGAGTGAAGTAAATCAAGAATTTCAATGGACGGGCTGCCACTGTATGCAAGAGTTTTTTTTCTATTGACGCTTACGTGTGTTGAGCAAATAATAATACGATTTTGTATACAAGTGTAACGAATTTTATGATCTTTCTGTTAAAAAAGTGATAAATGGAATTTTAAAAAGGGTAGATATTTGTGCCATTTTCTATTGTTCGCAAGTACCCTCCATATTTCTTGAATCCATGATAACAAAAAAAAGACATTTTTTCTAAGAAGTATATTCTATTTCTATGCCAGATTCGATATAAAATACATGTATTATATGTATTATGTATTATAAGATTGCACAACATATCTGTTATTCAATAAATACTCGGTGAAATATGTTCACAATTTTGTTTTATCATTCAAAAAATATTTTTCGGTCAATAAATTTGTAGATTCGATTTTGTCAATCCTAAGAACTTACATGATCCACATCATTCATAAATTTTAATAAAACATGTGTTAAAACACTTCGAGTTACGCTTTAGTGGAACATGGTTTTCACAGCGTGATAGCGCTTGCCCGTCGATTTCGCACAAGTACCAAGCAGCGCGACTGCGCTGCTTCGGCGTAAAAGGGTTAAGAATCTATTTGTATTCACTCATGGTATATAGTATATTGCAAGACGATATGTAAGTAATTTGATTATTTTTCGCAGAACACGCAGTAACAGCAAGGCATCTAACATATATTGATGTTAAAAACCACTATTGTGTGAATAGAGAAAATTCAATATCTTATAACTATGATGTATCATTTTGTCACCTGGCCACACTTCCACATTATTTATACTGCACATCCCCATCAAAATATTAATGGATGTCTTAAAAACAATATTTTTAGATTGATCTGCTGCAAAATATGGCAATAAATAATTTTAACATTCTTAAGAAATGTGGATTGTCATACTCACTTCATTTGAAATTTTAAGCTACCATCTAATGTGGACCAGACCAGCATGGTTTGATCGAGACTGGAACTGACAATAATGGCTTCGTTGACAGTAACCAGTTGCAGGATTTCACCATCGTGGGCCTTCCAGTGAGCAAGCAGAGCGCCGGTTCTGGGATCCAAGAGGGACAAGTGACCGGTAGCTAATCCAAGAGCTACCCATCTCCCTGATGGTGATACGCAGATGCATCGAATGAAAGTGTTAGGATTGAATGAAACCTGGAGATCAAATTTATGCATTAATTAATATTGTTAAGTGGTTTGAATGTATTTATTTGATGAATTATTTCTCTCTTTCATTAAAACTTTTGGCTCATTACTCATTCAATTCAAACTCATTAAATAGTTAGTATAATTTGAGATATCTTGATGATATTAATTCTTTTCTTTTCTCCATACATTATACATAAATGTACATTAAAAATCCTGGATATTACACCGAATGTAACTATTTTTATAAGGCTTGATAAAATTTTAATTACTTTCTTTGGAGAGCCAAAGTCACACAACGTTTCCAAAAATTTGGATAAAAATAGAATATTAGAAACAGATTAGCTGCTAAGTGAAATTAAATTTTTAAATACCAAATAGAGCCCATTATATTTTTAAAGCCAGTAATATATTTATAATAATAAAGAAAATAAGTTTCTAAATGCGAAATATTATTGCAATCTTACCTTGAGCTCATGGATGTATGAACAGGTTTTGGTATCAATAAGTTTTAAGACTGTATCTGTCGTAGCTGCTAGAACAAGGGCAGATGGAGCAGGCATAGCTTTCACAATACTGACTGGCGCACTTTTTGTGTTGTCCAACTGAAAAATAAATGTAAGTTTTTTTATAACTTGTAAAGAACAATGTAATGAATGATTTTCTGTGTAATTATTTTCATTTTTTTATAAAAAAAATTGAATTGGAAATAATGATATCGAGGGGTCAAAAAAACTATGAGTAAGGGTTCTACTGTTCCGTCAATTATGTATTTTGTGGCAAGAAATGCGTTGTATCAATATTTTTAACCTAAATTTTTAGAGTTTGGCATTTGAAGAGTACAGTTGCAAAGAATTTGTTGTAAGTGTATTTATTTACCTGTGCAACAATGCTTTCCACATACGGATCCCAGATATGAACACTGGCATCAGTGGACACAGCAAGCCTTAAAGATTCTAAAAAGGTTAACGATAAGATTCCTTTACGGTGACCGGCGTAAGTCCACTGGCATGATGAAGTAGCGCTTCCATCTCCCTGTAATGGAAAGAATTGCTTATAATAAACATAGGGACTAAAAGTAAAATATTGAAAAAGTATGTGTTAGTTACACTATTAAAAAATTGTCATATTAATTGCACCTTGTCAGTAGCCACAATGAGATAGGAGAAGAAGGACCATTGAAATCAACCCTACTGAATTGGTAAATTTGATTTGAGATTGAAATGTCATTTTTATGAAAATTTTGATAAAAGCTAATCTGGTTTTGACACTTTGAAGAGAATCGACTCCAAAGAACACTCTATTTCTTACGCATACAGATGTGATTTGCGATATTGACTGAGGGTGCTTGATGGAATTTAATCATTATATAAACTATCATAGAAAATTTAATAAAATAATTATTAAGGTGTTTGACAAAAAATAGGTGAAAAACATAACCAGAGGAATAGCAATAACAAAGATTACAAATTTTTATTTTTATTTTATTAGCCCATATATTTGATTTTGAGTTTTACACCAGTATAACGGCACAAAAAAAAGAAACAAGACGGCAGAATACAACAAAAATTCAACTCAAATAATCAAAGGTTTATTTATTATATGCATGTTTGTCTAATACACATACCTGATTTCTTAGTGACCATAACTTGACAGACTTATCTTTGGAACCCGTCATAAAACTGTTTTCATTGTCAAGACAAACAATGTTCCTAACAGAGTGTGTGTGGCCTATGAACGTTTGCAATTTGATCTGTTTTAAATTGAAACGGGTATCTTTGTCTGGTCTTCCTATTTCATGTTCCCAATACATTAGCCAGTCGCCACGCAGATGTCTGCAAGAGATATTTTACAATCGGTAATCACATAATAAAGATCATTTGTTTTCGTTATATGAAATATCAAAAAAACAGGAGGCATTCAAATTGAGGAAAAGTCAATTTGCATTGAAATGTTTTTTAATTTAATAAGTGAAATTTTAGGCATGGACATTTTTGATGTATTGTCACCTCGAGTTACTCTCGAGTGATTATACCTCTAGTTTTATATAAATGTTGATTCTAGGGACGAAATCGAATATAATCTATATAAAATTCAAAATGCATACAGTTTTGATTCCAAATAAAAACCAATTTCTTTTACTTCTAAAATATATTACAAAAAATATGACTGCTGAAGTATGTATCCACATTGTATCTACACAAAGAAATATAGATAATTAAATTTAATAACGGCAACACTGCTCAAAGGTTCAATTGTTAATAAAGCAATTTATACCTGCTAGAACGCAATCCATTCTCCATTCTACACGATACAATATCCAAAGCATCAATATAACTGAAGCCACTTTTGGAAGAATCATTATCGCTCGGGTCACATTGTACTTCGATTCTATTTCCTACAATAGCAACATTTGAACCGAAACTATTCGAGTTTGATGTCTCTTCATTACTTAATGTAATATTTGTCTTGCAGGGAACACTGTCTGATCTTCCAAGATGGACGTCCATGCCGATTCTGACGGGGTTGGATTCAATCAATGCCTTTTTATTGAATGCATCATCACTGGGGAAGTCATGAAGACTGTTTGTTACCGGGATATGCTCGAGGTGACAGTGAGTACTAAAATCACATTTGAAAAAATATAATATTACCATATATCAAATGTAGGATACACAAACTTTAAGGGTATTATTTTCAAATAAAAGATACTGAATTGAGAGTAATTGCTGATTCTCTTTTCTTCAATTTTTTGATAATAACTAATCATTGAGGTGGTCCAATCGAATTGGGAAGGTAATCTGGACTGTAATTGAGTTGCTGTATTCAAATGCTTGGACCTCTCCACTACTACTGTAATAGATAGTTGATAATTATAAATGTAAGAGTGTTACCAGTGTTACAACCTTTGTTTATGATTTTGAAATGGAATATAGCACAAACAATGCTGAATTATTTTATGAGATCTTAGGTCTTGGAATATACTCTGTTTTGCTCAGCAGGGAATGGGTTAAGATGCCCTCGGTATTGCTCCACAATGGTTGAGGAAATTAAGTGTTTGGTTTGCTGAAAAGGGTAGTGAAATGGTTATGCATACCTTGATCCTTTTGTTTTATCATACAACTGACAAAGATTTCTGAGTGTCAAATGATTTTTAAGGCAGCGATCCATTGTTTCTTCCCCAACGAATTTGTAGAAGGACACATAAGACTGATGGGCAAGTTCGGTGTTGAATACTGATTGAAGTTCTTCAAGGGCCTGAAATTTTAAATAAAATAATTATTTTTCAACAGTTTTCATATTAATTATGGCAAAATATTGTAAATTGGGTATGAGAAGAAAGGATATTTCTCGAAATGTACTAAAAACTTGAGAGGTATGGACTGGAATGTAGTATTGTTTCATATTTATGATTTCATATTGATGTTATGAAACTCTAAATCCTTGTGAGTAAAATGTTATTTTCAATCCCATATAGCAAAGTAAGTTAATAATAATAGTATCAAAAATGGATTATTTTACAAAATGTTGAGAAAATTGTCTGTTCCCATGTACAACTCTGTTCGATTCTACAAACTATATATGTATTGAGTATAAAGCTGAGGGTGTTTCATTTTATTCTGTTCTAAAATTAAATTGACTGCAATTTACAGTAACGAACATACTGACTGTAAAAATGTGGTTTTAATTTGTTGAATAATTATTTTACCCCTGATTAAACGACTTTTCTTGGTAGGGACACTCGAATTATTAAGACGAAGAAATAACATATTTTTCATTGCCTTACCTATGTAGTGGTGGCATTTGAGATACAAGAAAAATAATAATGATGTTCTGTTTAATCAAAATTTGTGGAAAAACTTTCACAAAATAATACGATGTACAAATTATTATGTTGTGAATGAAAATTTTTCTTAAAATTTTTGAGCAGTAAGGCTTGTATTAAAAACCGATTGATGTTCACTATTAAATCACAGCAGTTAAAAAAAACATTTAGTGGATATATAATAGCTAAAAATTAAGTTTGAATTTGGGAAATGTGACAATGTTTCGGGATTTGATAAAAGTGTGATATAATTCATTGAAACTATACACTAGGCCAATATGAATTAGTGGATCCCTGTTGTATTTGCATTGATTTGGCGATTGTAAGTCTTTGCATTAATTTGTGGTAAAATTAACTATATAAAAGAGCAGCTTTTTATTGTTACGAGGCTACGGTTATAACTCACAGACATAGCCATCGTATCTCCCTTATCCTTATCTGGAGGGGAAGAACTCGAGTCTCCCTCTCCCTCCCCCTCCCCTGGACACACCTGTCCCCCGAGCACTCTCCACTCTGCCGTCGAGCCGTCACGGCATATCTCCAGATAAGAGCCGCCATCGTCTAATGATGGACTTGGATTCTCCACAGGTTGAGGAGTGGATTCCTAAAAAACAATACAGATATTTTAATACTAGAAGCTATTCCAATACAATGTTATAGCAAAATATTTTGATTAAATTTATGAAGCAAGACTAAGTTTCACTGTAAGTGAGTGGAACAAAAAAGGTTCTAATTATCGACACAAAGAGGCCGCCAGAATCATACTGAATCCATACGGCATCATTACAATTAAAATATTACAATCTTAAATTTACTCTTTTTATGTATTGGTGTATCAGTAATAACATACATTTATTCTTTTTCTGTGTTTCTTCACAGTAGTCCAGTCAAATTTTTAAGGTTTCAAAGCAAATTCACAATTCTTTTCAGTTTCGTCAAAAATTATTTGAGTAAGTATTGCCGTATAGGTGATGGCAACAGCAATATAACAAAATATACATACCCTTTGAATATCAACAATTTCTTCAGTTTTTTTAGGTTCATCCGTGGTAGCACTGCCATGGACCTTATCAAAAGCCAAGAAAAACCTGAAAACAAATGCATACTTTCAATTATTTGAAGCTGACTTATACAATATGATAAAAAAAAAATCTTACACTTAAAAGTAGTTTGAAGAAGAAAAATTCTTGCGTATACCTTTGCATTGCTGGCACACACAAATGTTTTCGAGTCATTTCAGGTCCAATCCTAAGCGCAATGACAAATAGTGTTTCGAGGAATTTCCTTGCAAGCGCCGATCTAGCCAGATGCCCGTTGGGGAAGGTGGATCGTGTGGAAGAAATCAAACGGACAGTCGGGTGGAGTATATTTTTTAAAATTATATCCTAGAAAAAATTACAAAACCGACAAAATTAATGGAGGTCAACTGTAACTAAAATTTATAAAAAAAGACAATGAAGTAGTGAATGACAAAATCATTCAAAGAATTGAATATTTACCTGTAACTGCTCCATCAATTTGACATCAGACATATACGGTATAAGGTAACGCAGAAGCTGCATGCATGCAATCAGACCTCCTTCTAAAGGGCCAGATATTCGTCTCCGACAAGATGCAATCAAATCACCCATGTGGGGAAAGTATTGGAGCAAGATTATCTGTTCTCCATACAAAGCTGCAAATTAAGCTCGTTTGTAAAAAAGATATATTTTTAATTATAATTAAATACTTGCCAATTAACTGGCAGCATAAAATGTTATGAATCTTACCCGCGATAGATGCGAGACATTCAATAACCTTGGTGGCATTAGAGTCCCCGACTAGTCGACCGTTTGCAATGCATAGGGAATCCAATCCTTGCAAGTTATTACTCTCCGCTACAGGCATCACATTTTCTTGACCGATGTAACACAGTGTGAGCATTTTCAAAAGATTTCTAGTGAGGTATTTGCAAGTCAGCACCGGCCCTAGCCGATGAGCCAGCCAGATAAGACTCTCCGTACTCATTTCCGATATTTTATAATCTTTAGAGCACGCCAAGTATAGCTGATTAGCTCTATTTGTTAATCTCTTTTCACGTGGTTGACGAACGGCAGGTTTTTGAAAGTGTTCCGTGTATTTTCCAGACTCGAGGCTCTTCGAAGCAATTTTCAATTCGTTTTGTGACATTTCACTTAATGTTTGATGATCTTCGGTTTGAATGTAGCTGGCGAAAGATTTTCCGAAAGTCGGTATAGCAATCGTCGGGGATGTCGGAATAAGTTTTGAAGATTGCGGAGAATCGACGGATTCAATATTATCCACACCCGTAGGTGAATTGTTCGAAGTACCATGGTTCTCACTAGGAAAGTAAATATCATCAGCGTTCTTGCTCAGATCATCAGATTTGTTTGAAACGTTTTCATCGGCTCCGTATGTAGACTCGGTGGCCTCTACCGCTTGTAAAGTGTCAGAACTATTCGGCGACGTCCCTAAGTCGATCTCTTCCATCAAACATTTAATATTTGTTTTGTTGAATATGCTCGGTTCCCAACTGATGGCGCTTTCTGAATCATGCACACACGACCGTATCAATTGCAAATCTTTACTAATCTCACTTTCAAAATGAAATACCTCATTCTCAGCAGAGTCACGGGATTTTTTCATTTTGTCCGCACTGCAACTGCACTCTGTTTCAACGCAAGGAGTGAGAGTGCTCTCTGAGCCGCAAGACGTGTCTGGCGATAAAGCGTCATGCGGAGCACTCAAAGAAGCCTTCAAAGTATCTTCGCAGTACGTTAATTTCTTTTTGGAATTCGTTGATTTCATTACAACGTTACTGGAATGTGAATGTATATTGTTATCATTGGAAATATCTTTGTAACCACCGACCGCTTCGACAAGGTGTGGAACGAAGTTTTCCAAAAAACACTGAAGTCCAAACCTGACTATCAGCTGCAACAAAAATATATTGTGGTACAGTTTTACAGATTTTTTATTACTGTGAGTTGTTATGTTATGGGTCGGTTCCACTTTGTGAGAGCTACGAATATCATTTTTCTCTGTCGCATGATCATCATACAAATTGAGAATATGGTTCAATAGTTTTTTAGACGCATCAAATGGTCCTAGAGCTTTAGAAATGGGATCAAATAAATACCACGCCGCCAGTATTGATGTGTCTTTGTTGGTCAGTAGTTCGAAAAAATGCGGAAGAAATAGATCTACACTATCGAATTGATTGTATGATCCGATCTGATTGAAGAATTTCTCCATTTGAAGTGAGCAAGAGTGCACTTTGGACTCGGCAATCTTTTGAGTGAAATATATCTTAGCCTTGTCGAAGCATTGATACTTTGAGCAATCCGATCCGTCACACTCAAACGAATACAGGATTTCGAGCTCCCTTTCGGTGATGGCGAATTCGTGAAGAGAAGATGTCATGGAATACAAAAGAGCGAAATGACTAGGGAAAGGAAAGAGATGATTGGCCAAAAGCGGCTGTGATAATTGGACGGCAGAAGGGGGAGGGAGGCCATTACCGGTAATGGATGGAAAGTTTACTTCACTACTTTTACTTTCTATATTGTCTTTTGTATTTTTACAAACATTTTCGCCATCGTCAATCTGCAACAGCAGAGTGGCAACATACCTCACGCATTTAGGCACGGACAATATATTGTTTTTTAAAACCAAACGGCACACTTTATAACGTTCGTCGAAGCTTTGCGAGGCTCTAGCTTGGAAAGGTCTGATTTTATGATGAAGAAATATCTCCACAATCAGGCAACCCAAGACTTGCATGTCCTTTTTACGATTTGTTAAAACCAACTGTTTGAAAAGAGAGATATTCGTAACCAATTTGCTGGTGGTGCTTCTGTCTTTTCCTTCTGATTTACTGTGTCTCTTGTAGCTTTGTTCATAGGAAGCGACAAACATTTGATTTGTAAAAGAATGCTCATCCCCTAACACGTCCATGTAAACATTACTAAAATTGCCATCATCTTGCAGGGGCATTTCACATTCATCGAGATGTTTATTTGCATCACTGCTTTGTTTGGCATTAGCAGGAATGTCATCATCACTTTTGTAAAACGTTTTCAGTTTGAAATTGTGCAGATTCTCTACTGCCGCTAATTGACTAATAGGATTGTACTCTTTTGGAAGATAAATGTGGCCCTTTCCCCATTCTGATTTCTGTACTTTAAAATGGTGGGCTGCGATAGTGATGGTTGGTGAAGCTATTTTCGGCTCAACACTATTGCTGGATGGTAGCACCGGCGAGGAAACTGAAGGTTGTTCTATCGCGATTTCTTCAGATTTCTTGGAACTCATTCTGTTTCTACTTATGCTGCTCTTTCGCCTAGAAGAGTTACGCTGAACGGATGATGCACTGAGGCTTGAATAGTTTTGTGGAATGTTAGAGTTGTCTTTTTCATCTTCAGAGCAGTTGTCAGAGCTCTCGTTGGCTCTTGCTGTTGCTTTACCTGTATTGGGAAAATATACATTTTTATTTGAATGGTTAAAACTTTGTATGACTCCACATGTTTAATCGTTAACGACACAATCATGGATGCCATAGAACTGACTCAGTTCTGTTGTATCTGTGAGATAGAATGCCTGAAGATGAAGATAATTCAAATTTTATATTAAGTTTCCATCAAGTATTCTCAGTCGATATCATAAATTATAATTCCATGGTTGAACGACTTTTTTGTAAATGTCACTAAAATCTATTTGTATTACTTACAGGGAAAAACTTTCAGTTCATAATAACAGATATGCTATAGAATGTTTTTTTATTATAAAATACATATTCAAAAATATTTACATGTAATTAATAATTTAACCATTTGCACTCGGATGCCGCCGTAGAAACGGCAATAATTTTTCTTTTATAAATCAAATGTCAACGCTCTAGCGCTTAGTCATTCAAGTATATTTTTTTCAATAGCATTTATAATTGGATATTGATTTTTAGCCCTAATGTAGGATAGTGACACTTTCAATTCTTCATCCATCATCAAAATAACAACATTGATTGAATGTTAAGGTAATATTACTAATGTAGCTTATCGTTTCTTTGTATCCGGGAAAAATAAAAATCCCACCATTCATTTTGTAAAATAAAAGTTAAAAATTACAATTACTGCCCAAGTAATAAAAAAATCTTATGATAAAGGAGAAGTGGTGATACATGTATCACAAAAACCAGTGGAATAATAAAATTAGTTATTTATTTTACAGTTTGATAATTGATTGTTTCACATAATTTAATACTTACTCCTATCTCGCTGCCAGTAAATGCGCGGAGGAAGCTTCTCTCCCCAGCTATGTGCCAGGTGTGAAAGCCTCGCAGGGTGAGGCGTACTGAATAGCTGAACAGGTCCCGATCGTGTTAGTTCAGTGTGCCCGTCTACAAGCGACAAGCAGACATTTTTTGCTTTCACTGCTGCAGAACCCGCCAACCTACAAAAAAAAAAGATAAAACAGAACTCATAAAGGGCTTATTAAATGGTAGGATTAAGTATTCAGCTTCAACTGGGATAGAGACCATTCTAGTTTAGGTATTGGCATTTCTTTGGTGCAAGCTAACATTCAAAGTTTAAAATATCACCATGTACCCTACCACAAGTGATACCCACAAAAATTGTCCATAAATATGAAAAAAAAAATATGATTATGGATACATATTTATAAAGAAAAAATATTTTAATCAGCACCATAGACAAAAAAAAATCTTAAATGCATTATTAATAGAAATCATGACTCCATCAAAAATACACTAATCATCCATTAATGAATAATTATAATGAAACTATTAAAACATCATTATACATTTGAAGAAGTAAGATAATTGTTCGATTACTTTTTGAATGCTGACATCATCAAAACTTATTGAGAAACCGTCAATGTATAATTAACTGTTGAAAAATCTCCTTTGTCAAGTAGTACAATAGGTTGATGATCAAAATGTATTGTATATTCCTACACTTCTCACAAAAAAAAAACACATGAAACAATATTTAAAACTCACTTGTAACCAAACGTGAGGTCGATCCAGTGATGCAGGGCTTCAGAAACTTGCACACTCTCTAGAGCTTCTCGGTGTCTCATCACGAAGTCTTCTACACAAGTTGCCCAAGCTGGAACTTCTAAATCCTAGAAAAAAAGCCTTTGTTACTAAGCTGAAATTAACAAGAGCTTAACCCACTAACTCCCACCCCTTTTTCAATTCTATAAACAGGGTCCAGCGAGTGTTTTGTCAGTTGTTTTGTATGTCTATTGAAATATATTAGCTCTCTCCAAAAAAGAGGGAGACTAAATAACCAGCTGTTTTCATAGAACCATATGTATTAAGATAATCTTCATTAGAAGTCCATATCTCCAAATATTCACAGTGGACATAGTCACCTAAGTTTTATCAGCCTATTGAGAGATCTCTACTTGCTCGTACATTAATCTTAAGAGTGACGAGAAAATGTTACCATAACAATGGGATATAGTGCAATGAAAATATTGTAAATATAAGTACCGCCAAATCTTCATGAATACTTTTGAATACGTTTGGATTAGTGAAGAATTCTGGTATACATTCATCCGGTGTCCACTCCTGCATCCTTTGAATGGAGCTGGGATATTCAGCTGGCACCCAATTATACCGGACGTTTCTACAAAGGATTTCTTTAGGGGTCCTAGAAAGAAAAGATAAAATTTTCATCAGAAGAGTTGCATGTTGTCATAAAAAATCTTAAGCAGCAAAGATTGAATCAATTCATCGTAATAAATTACTTGTTCTTGGATACACGATACATATGAAAATTGATAACAAGTGAAAAATAAATGAAAAATGATCAGAGTAGGTTTCCTCAAATCTATCAAATCTTTCTCTGCTTTCAAAGTCAAATATCTTTGTATAAAAAATCTGATTTTAAGCGAGGTTAACACAAATTTTGTCCTATTTCTTGTTCTATAAATTGTGTAATCGAAAAAATAATAAGGTTTTACTCATCACCCTCTAAGAACCATGAATGTTTTATTATTTGTTTCAAATGAAAAGCAAATATAAACATGTAATCAAAAAAATCTGGAATGAATATAGAATATGGAAGAAGTGCCTAACCTTCTTGCCATGTAGACATAATAAGTGATATCAGACAATATTTCAGATACATGGTGCGGAATTTGATGTGGACTGACATGGGCTCCGTGATACTCTTTACCGATACTATCATATGTCATATCCAACTGTCGGTCGCCTTTAGTCAAACGATATTTTGATTTTGTAAGATCACGCCATTGTTTTCCTGCAATAAATCAACTTATACAGTGATAGTAATCAACAGATTAAATGAACTGAAATTTATAAATAGTTTAGAAGCACAGAACCAAGTGCGAAACAAAACGTTTGAATATTAGAGAGTGGACTATTATAGCAGCAAATTTGACAAAGTTGTTAACTTAAGCACATAATGTGAATGTCAAAATGATCCCTATTTGTTGTATCAATACGACAAATTCTATCATTCTGTAAGGTTGTTGATGGACATCCATGGTATGACTTCAAGAGAAAACTAAACGAGTTAGTGGGGATAGAAAATCGTAAAGGAAATATATGATAGCAAGATCTAAATAACAAGCAGATATGGTAAAGAAAGGGAATCAAAAAAAAAAAAGAATCATTATGACAATTGCTTATCAATTTAAATCAGTATCACTATTTCCCAATTCATCTCTATGAAAATCGATCTATATAAATATATTGTGAAGTCATGCAATATGTAGTTTACTTCAAGGAGCTCAGACCATTTATGGGTGTCTTAATTACCTTGGAGTTTTTATATATATAACCAGACAAATAAACAAGAGTGCATACCACATCTAGATGAGAAGTCAGTGACCCACGGCAACACGTGATGCGCAGTAGGGTCTCCAGATCTCCTTCCCGCCAAAACATTTAAATGAACCAAATAATCCAGATTTGACATACAACCTCTCACCCACAAGTCGCAAATTTTTTCAAGATTGACCATAGATTCTCTACTCAGGGTTCGTTTGATTTTTGCATTCTGACACGATTTATTATTTTTTGAGTTCAATGTAAAATGATCAGCGTTCGATGTCGAAGCTTTCGATTTAATTTGCTCGCTTATATTTTCAGAGCTGACAAGATTAATATTGGATGTAATATTGGTGGAAATTTGAATCCAGAGATTTTCGTTTATATAGATATCATCGAGTTTTATTTCACCGAAGTTTAAGCCTCGGTTGTACAGCGATTTCATAGCCTGTAACAGCTGATAAATAATGAACAAACTTCTCGCATAGCTGAGTTCTATAAGCGCAGGACTAAAAATGATACAATCCAGTAGATTATAATCATAGTGTGAATAGTGTATCAAATATAGACATTTCTCCAAATCCACAGCACATAACACTGGCAAGATATTAGATTGAGTGTCGTAAACCTTTGAAGCATTCTTGGCGAAAATTATCTCTGAGCTCTGGACCTCTGGATTGGATGGATCGACTTTAATCTTAACTATATTGCAACCATATAATCTTAGAATTACTTCATGTAATATATTACTATACTCCACAACATTAACTGTGGGTTGCTCTTTAGTGGAATGCGAATTGTGATGAATGGAATATTTCTTATACGATTCTCTCCACAGATTTCTGTGATTTGTTTGCGAGACATATGAGAATAATTGCGATAGAGACAGTGGCGTTTCTGGTTTTCCATTGACTATTTTCGACCTGGGAAGAGGTAAAACTTTATCAGCCTTCTTTGGAAATACCTGAAAAGTAAAAAGTTTCGTTGTAACAATAAACATGAACAATATTATTATTTTCAAAAATCGTTTGAGAGAAATTATTGTTTGTGGTGAAAGATAATGAAGAAAAAACGGGGGCATATGTGCAGTATTAGGAAACTAATTTCTGGAATTTAAAGCGTGAATAGAGTATCATTTATGTAAATATATATACCCGTATAATAATTTTGGTCCACAGTGGATCGAGAGTCTCTCTGGAGTCCCATGTTCCTTCGTAAACAGTGCTCTGAGTGAAGTCTAGTTTCCTACATTTTATTAAGAGTTTCAACCAAGAATATTGAACTACGGCGGTAAAAGTGTCATTTTTCGGCGACTTCTTGACATTATTTTCACATATACCTAATTCTTTCACTATGTTATCCATATAATAATACAATTTAAGCCTTTTGAAATATGACGATTCAATTTACATTTGACAGCAGTGTCACTAGCACATAGACAAATTAGATTACAATGTAGGGGGGAGGGGACACCTTGACCACTTTTTATAACCATGAAATCTAGACACTCAATGGAGTAATGGATATGAAAATCTTTATGTAAAACATATTTTGCGTATCAAATCGGAATTGATCCAAAAACTTCCATATTTTTATAAAAGACAAAATTGAAATCATTTAATTAAAAAAATTGCGATCAAATTGATATTAGAAAAAAAACATGTTAGCACATTTTTTCTACCTATTCTTTTTTGCTATTTTCCATTAATATACTAACGTGTGGCAATATTTTCTCTACATAATACGAAAAAAAAACAAGTGTCATGTTTTTGACATAAATATTGATAATTTTTTATCACATACCACAATAAAAACAATGAGTTCCGAATACTTTAAATGATCAATTTCTTTCTGCACCGGATACAAGACAAGCTTACTTTGTATACACATATTTGAATTTATGGATTAAAAACGATAATGGATGCAGGGTACGACGAAGACCTTTACCAGAATCCTTTCTACAAGGAGCTGCAAATCGAACACGCTGATCTTTTAGAACAGTGTATATCTAACGGCTGGACTCTGTGCGTGCCAAGAATCGGATCATTTTCAACGCATCTCTTTACGGACCAAGATTTTCTGGGTCACATTCTTGTTTGCAATGAAGAATTGCCGATAACGCATTTTATCACCCTCACCGAGAAACCGGTTAGAGTTATAAATAAAGTTATATCTGTCGATCAATCCGATGCAGGACTGCCTCTTGAGATACATATTTTATTTGAGGAGACATTTTATACCGATGATAATTTAAAATACAGAATTTGGTGTATAGAATCTCCACTTGTTCCGTCGTTTGAACCGAGAGGAAACTGTGTATCGAACTATATTGTCTTATCATGTCTGAGAGATTGTATAGAATTTTTATGGACAGAAAGCTCTGGGAAAGATGTCTTGGAGAATATGGATGCCGCTATTCGACATTTTAAAAGAGATTTTACAAATAAAAGTTTCTCATCTCTCAATGAAGTGAAAGATTCTGTAGGAAATCTTTACACAAACTGTTTGCAGATCGCTTTTAAAAATAAAAGATTGAAAGATAGATCAAGGATAAGTAAAAACGTTATGGATAATGTGAAGTTAGCTGTGGAAACTTATATGCATCGTGGGATATTTATCGAAGTCTTCGATGCAATAGGAACCTGTACAGCATATGAAGACTCTGCATTGAACAAAATCATACGTAATTTAACCGAAATTCAGCTTCGAGATCTCGATGTCAAGAATGATTTTAATCACAGTATTCCGTGTGCGAAACGAAACCTTTCTAAAATTCAGAGTTTTAGCACGGTATTGGAAAAGGTGAATTGCATCAAAAGCACGATAGGTGCATTAAACAAATCAGAAAAAAATTCCATATCTACTATAGGCCAAGCATATATAACAACAGATGAACTACTTCCAGTTTTAATCTTTTTAGTTATTAAATCAGGATTGCCGAATTGGATTGCAAATTTGAGCTTCATAAAACATTTCAGATTTAGTGTTCAATCGTACTTTCAAGCTGATGAAGTTAGCTTTTTTATTTCCACCATGGAAGCCGTCATTGAACACATTCAAAGTGGGATGCTGACGGGATCCAGTTTACCCGAAGCGCAGTTCACCCTCGATGACGATTACATGAATGAAAACTTTCAAATGGTTTCTAGCTTAAATAAAACAGCCGATGTGAGCTCTTCTCTCTCAATATCAAATGGTGACACTGATGGCATTGAATATTTGTTTGAGCAAGTCAAATTGAATAACATAGATACAGTAAAAGAAATCTTGGAAAGGAATGGTCAATTATTCAAAAAGAAAAGGCCAGAAAGTCAAATAATGTCTTTTGACGATAGTGTAGAGAGTTCTTCAAACTTACGATTTACTAAAAATATGTCTTTAGAAGAGTTACTAAATGATGACGACTCCGAAACAACTTTCGAACTGTGTCACCCTTTATGTACATGCCAAAAATGCTGTCGTGTTTTATCTAAAACACTATTACAAACTTCTCCGACTGTGTTATCGTGCGACGGACACGGCTTCACTGTATTACACATCGCTTGCATTTATGGTAAACCGCAAATCGTCGAGTTGTTGCTAGAGATGGGGGCACAAGTAAACGCTGGAGATTTTAATGGCTCCTTGCCTCTACATTATTCAGCTTCAAGGGGTCACCAAAATGCTCTATTACTCGTTCTCCATGCAGGAGCTGATATTAATAAAAAAAATATGGACAAAAACACTCCTCTACATTTGGCTTGCAATAATGGGCACAGCTCTTGCGTGAAAGCTTTAATTTATTTCTGCGAGAACTGTGCGATGCATTTGATTATTGATGGCAAAAATGACAACGGAGACACTCCCCTGCACTTAGCATCGAAATGGGGTTATGAAAAAATAGTTAAACTGCTTTTAGAGTACAACGCAGATCCGTCAATAAAAAATAATAAAGGTAAGACTCCTATTGATGTAGCACACAACCGTCTTATATCCAAATTGCTCACTTCAAATTCTTCAAATAATATCGACAACTTTGTGATCGTGCCTAGGCAAAATACTGTTGAACGTAAAACGAATTATGTCAAAGGTGAGAGCAAACTCGACACTTTAGAAATAAGTAATGGTGTGTTAATTGAACCCAGTAAGAATTGTGATATCTTAAACAGGAGTATGCCTCCTGTTGAAAACATAAAACTACTTTCCATTGTGACTATTCGTCAAGTGGAACGATTATTTCGAGCTATTACTTTCGGTGACACGAAATTGGCTTGTTTTTATATGCAATTAGAGATGGGTAAGAAGTCTAATTCTACAGAAGAAAAATCTACTGTGACAAATTCTAAATCTTGTCATCCATTGTGCCGATGTAAGGAATGCGGTGGAGCAATTGAAACTGATTATTCTTCATCAGAAAATAAATTTAATTTAAGTTTGTGTGACACACGCGGAAATACTGCACTTCATATTGCCGCACGGTGTGGTAGATTAGAAATATGTGAAGTATTGATGGAAAATGGTGCAAGTGTCAATATTCAGAACAAAAACGGTTGGACGGCTATACACTTAGCTACACAGGAGACTCGGCTCGCAATTGTAAATCTCCTCGTTAAATATGGTGCAGATTTGAATTTGAAAGATTCCGTCGGAAATACTGCTTTGCATCTGGCATGTATCACCGGTAGCCTTGATATTGTGAAGTTATTAATTGAAAATGGTTCTTGTATCACAGCAAGAAACATTTTAGGAAAAACCCCCATAGATGAGGCCAAACAGCGCGTTTTTCTGTCTATCATTACTCTGTTAGAGAGAGAACAGAAGAAAAGAGCCAGTAGCTAGTATCCAACATGTAACATTGCCTTAATATAAAACATGTTATCTCCAAAAAAATTCTAAAAAAAAATCTGAATTAATACTTGTAATTAACAAAAAAAAGTATTTCTTTAAAGTATGTACTTTCAAATTATAATATTTCCCAGTGATAAATTTAGTGATTACACTAAATCATATTTTGATATAATTGTATTATTTTTCAAAAAATTCATTATTAAATATGTATTAACCTTTAACAGCCCAAGCATTTTTTGTGAAATATTCACGCGACCCTTAGCTGTTCTAAAAATAATTATATCCCTAAAACTATTCATTATATTTTTGTAAAATAAGAAGCATTATCAAAATAAAAGATTGTTTATTATTTACAAAAGCTTTATCACGGGGGAGTCTGGAACCCCTAGAGAGCGAGTCCCCAGGTGGCGGATAGGGGAAAGCTCGCCAGATATGGAGGGTAGGAGGGAAATAAAATACCTCTCGCGGACCAACAGACCGGGAAGGTGAGTCTCGTAAGCTTAGAAAGGCAACTCATCTAAGAGAAGGCAACTCTGATTTCAAATCCCTGGTAGTGAGCAGCAGCACTCACCAGTACTGGGCTAAGGTTGAAGGTTATTGAAATCGAAAAAGCTTAGAACCAGGCATACACAGGCGGAGTTGTGACAACGGTACGGCTGTGTAACTGCGATGTGGAAGGCAACGGAAAACCACCACATTAAATGTTCCAAGTAAATATCATGTTTGATATACCATGATATCCAACCTTCTACGAGGAGAGGAATAAAAAGAAGAAGAAGAAAAGCTTTATATGTAATTTTTCACATTTTATATAATTACTTGTTAAAAGTTAAAGAATTGGGAGCCACTGCATCAAAGAAAAAAATTCTATGTATTGTATGAAAAAAATCTGTATCCCCATCAAAATATATTGAAAAGTGTAGATAAAACTGATTTATTATGGTCCGCCTAATAAAACAATGCATATACCAAGAATCGAGATTGTAACATTAATCTTTATATTACTCATCATGGTATAAGTATTTTTTGAAACCGAAAATAAAATTATTGATCGGTATCTCTATCTAATTAATTAGCATCATGCCATTAAGAAGGTCAGTTTTAGAATGCTTGTTTTGCATGTAGTTTTAATTAAATCAAAAATTGTGTTAATATTATTTTAACGTATAATATAGAAATATAAGATTAAAAACATTTATGAAAACTGAAGCGATATTAAATATTTTTAAAAACATAACATTAAGAATAGATGATACAAATTAATATATTAATTGAAGCATTTATAGAAATATTGTTGGAAGTTTGACAAGCGAATAGCCCTCATAGATATAACCGCTTTTCATTAGCTTTTTCTTCAATAATTGGTACTATTTTTTATGCCATCTATTGAAAATACATATGTTATTATAAAAATATAATATTACTCGAAATATGTTCAAATTATATCAAACCAATTATTTATTATACTGTAAATCATTTCTGCAATATGTATTATGTTTATCTAACCCTTTCAGTCTCAGAGGGCCAATCTATTGGCATACCTTTAATGCGCTTAGAGTCCTCATAACTTCTGTCGGTGAAACCGTGCCATATAAAAACCAATAATAAAAGATTTCTTTTTTTTATATAATTAATACAGATAAGATTATATGTTTTTAAATCAATTAGCATATTTAATTGACTTAATTAATTTAAATTGCTAAAAAAACATTTGTTTTGTGTTGAAGCTGATAAAGTGACCCCTGAGGCTAAAAGCGTTAATATCGCACATGTCAACGTTTATTTGTGTGAACTATTATCAATTTATTTGCACATATGTATTAATATGGTTTTATTTTACTTCTTAATAAATTTTACCCAGTGAGTATTTATTTTGTTACATTGAAATGTAATCTAGTGTCCAAGAAATTAATCAGCATTATTTTCAAACAAATAAGTATCTGCGATAAAATTTTATTCTTTCTATATAAATACTTCCCTTTCAAAATATTTCTGTCCCTATGGACAAAAAAAAATGGAACTTGTTCCATATGAATCTATATTCATGTGGAACAAGTTCCATTCTATTTATTCAATTACCATAACTACTTAACAGTGTTATTATTTATTTCTTGGCACTCTATGTGTTCTCAAATCCAACCAATTTTATCCACTACTAGTCACCCCGAACTGACAATAACTATAATGTAAGGTTAATTGATTTAAACTTCAATTCATTATATTCTCTAATTATTCTCGATGATATGATAAAATCACTGTCTTAATTATGACTAGGTATTATTTATTTTGTTTCATACAATGAAAACTACATATTTAATAATAAAATTTACAAAATCTAATGCTTCTTCATTTATATTTTCCAACTGTATATATTTTTATAATAAAAAAGTATGGTTGATCCTTGCATTGTTTTACATATTATTTGTACTTTTAGTAGTAAAAATATTTTTTTTTGTACAATATCCACAATTTAATATATACATATATATATGATCAGGACTAGTTTCGTTCATCGCGAACATTATCAATTGATACAACACAAATCACCAACAAGACTATACAAAGCTTCGAGTTAAAATTAACAGGTATACAAAACCAAAGGGTTCAAAACTGAGAAAATAATTTATATTTACAGGTATCATATAGTATATCTGTAAATATATATATCTTATACAGTGGAACCTCGATCAACCGTTCTCGCATAATACGTTTTCCCGGACGGAACGCTTATTTTTTATAGTCCCGTCTAACTCCCATAAGAACAATGTTAAATAATCCCGCTTTGACTGTTTCCCGATTCCCCGATTTCCTCGATAAACCGTCAAAATATTTTGGTCCCGTCAAAAATATTATCCCGATTGACTGTTTTTATTGCATATTTCTCCGTATCTTGGCAAGCAAGTTTGACACAGCCGAGTGCAAGTGTTATGTTTAGACACGCTGGAATCCGCTGTACATGTTAGACATAATGCATTGGACGCATGTGCTATTTTTTGGGTTGAAATCCACCACACGCGTATTATTGTTTATGATGCAGATGTAGAGTTATTTAAAATTCATGGTAATAATGATTCCTGTACATACAAACTTTTAGTCACAAGTTTAGTAACAAGTCTTTGTTCTGATTAAAGTGCCAAATAACAAAGAAGCAAACTAACATAAAGGACTTTTTTAAAAAATAAATTTTATATACAGTATGAACAAGTAACTAATAAATAAATATGTTATACGATTTTATTTGTTTATTACTATTTGAAGCTTTCCCGCATTAACCGTTTCCCGCAATTACCGTTATTTTTTCAGGGTCCCTTGGAAAACGGAATATCGAGGTTTCACTGTAGTATATATTTAAAAGAGGTAAAATAGTTACCAATAATTCTTTAACCTGTTTGATTATTTGGCCCTGGTAGCAGTGAGCCCCTGTTGGGGCATCTCTGGGATCTCAGTCATTCGTCTATATACTCTATATCTTTATGTTGACTGATCTGTTCATTCATTACTTTCCTATGAATATAAAAGATACTCAAGTTTATTAATGCAATAACAAAATTATTTAAACAAAGCGTGTCTCATGTCACGTTTTTCTTTATGTGTAAAAGAAAACTGTACAAACTTCGAGGTGATAGATAATAATACTGGTGACTAAGAATTTCCTTCAAAATCACAACTTACGTCTTTTATCTTTCATAGATCAGATATTTTTTGTAGACAAATTTTTCCCCAACAAAAGACATTTTGAAGTGCAATACCGGGTTCCAGGAGACAGTCTGACCATGTTAAGTATTGACCCTAAATTCAGAGGTATCGAGTTGACAATCAATTCATAGATTGTACACATCAACAGGAATCAAAAGATGATAATTGGTTAAAATAACACATGAAGATTTAAATAAATTTTATTCAAACAATCACAAAAGACATAGAATCTATATAATATCATTTTCATTAAAAAGTACACCAAAAAAGCTCAATCTCATTTACTTACAGATGAACTTTCACAAGGTGAATAACCCACACAAAAATCGCTGGAATATGCTATTTGAGCTATACAGCAATCAATGCAAAAACATAGAAAACAGTCATAAAAATTGTATGTGCCAATGTCAGTTAATAATAAAATTGAGAGTGTGAGTAAATTGTGTCGTTATAGTTCTAAATAATAAATCTTACATTAACAATGATGTATAAAATTTTCTGTTCGAGCAAAAAACATAACATGACAACTTGTATCATGCTTCAAAACAAATAAATCATTGAAATTAAATATTACTGAATACACCCATGCCAAATAACGTTTAAGTGAAACAAAAAAACCCATTTAAAATCAATTTACTAAGAGTTAGTGTGGAGACGATTATCATAGATATAGGCCAACGATACCAAGTACTGTTACCATTGTTGGCTTTTAGTTAAAACAGTAAATTTCATTCAGACAAAAGTTTACATTAAGAAATAATTGTGAGTGTATTTATATTTCATAATAAAATCTATCCATCTTTATTTTTTACATACCAGCAGATAGTATAGATGTATTCAACTGATAACAATTATAATGATTTAAAGGTGAAAGACAGCTGATAATGATGGTACAATACTATGCTCAAATGGCAGGACTCCCATGCAAATTCTATTAAATAAATACTGCCACACAATCACGCTCCACTGTACACCAGCAACTGAGGATGCTGAATTTGCATGCTGGAATAGAATTTATTTTTTCAAATAATCATATCTGTACTCACAGAAAAAAAATCACCCAATTGACGAATTAAACAAAAACAAAAAGAGTGGAAATGTGTTCTTATGAGAAACATCGAAAATCAATATAATAAA
Source organism: Himalopsyche japonica (assembly GCA_028555115.1). Classification (NCBI taxonomy): domain Eukaryota; kingdom Metazoa; phylum Arthropoda; class Insecta; order Trichoptera; family Rhyacophilidae; genus Himalopsyche; species Himalopsyche japonica. The sequence goes on along the minus strand of JAHFWJ010000446.1, from coordinate 885,063 downwards.
AAAAAATATGCTCTCCTGTAAAGTTATTTAAATGGACATGATGTCTTATGTCTCCTGAGTACAGATATGCAAAATGAATAATTAACTTATGAGTGTTCTCTTTAATACACTTTTTAAATATATTTACCCACTTGGAGTTTCATTTGTATTTTTTAATACAACTGCTATCCATTTTTACAATGATCATATATGGGTTGTTTTATTTTTGTATTTTTTAATGCTCTGATCCCCAATTTCATATTTCAACACAAAATTCTTTAATTAAAATTTTTCATAGCCCTTTATCCACAAATCAACACAAATATTAAGAGGCCAGGAGTTAAATGTGAGCTTTGTTGTAAACACCCACAGCCAATATGGCAAAATAAATCAGTTTCAAATGAACTGAAATATAAATAAGAAAAAAACTTATTTTACTAATATATTGTGCACTCAAATGCTTCCAGCCTCTGTTTTTTATTCGTAATTATAATTTAGGAAAAAAATACTATGACTATACAAAACTTTTATGTGGGTTTAAAAACTTATTTATTTGTGGAAAATATATTAATGTTTAACCAACTCCATTCATAAAACTAAATCATTACATATGAAATTTTGTATAAAAATAGTTATATTTTTTTTAAACATTTTCTTTCTGAAATATGCAATATTACATAAAAATTATCTAAACTTATACATTAAAGATTATCACAGCACCAATATTTACATGACATTTAATTTTTGAAACTTCATAAAAAAACTAGAAAAAGTCCTTGTTAAAGTAATTGTTAAGCCCTTTTCCATAACTAATTATAACTTATTCTTAATTATTGGTGGAGAGATATTATTTTAAGACACCATACACTTCATAAATGTCATTTTGGTTGTGGGAAAGCAAAAGGCAATAACTTTTTTGCACTCAAAAAACAGAAATTTTGAATCTATAAAAAATTTAGATTTTGAAAATAAAATGTCATGAATATTATTCAAAAATATTTTCACAAGTATATGAAACCACTCACAGAATTTTAGGGTAAGTTTATCACTTTTAAGGTGTTAACTGTTGCTTCAGGACTGATTATACTCATTGTAACATTATCAACTATAATTCTCGCGATGAATGATACCAGTCCTCATCATAAAATATATTGTGGAAATAGTGGAAATTCAGAAATATAAATATATATTTCTTTTTCTTTTAAATTTTGAACATTTGGTATCAACCCTTTAATTGCCCACATTCAATATGTTTGAAATCTTTGTAATATTAATCCACCGAATATAAAATGTCTCGTATTTGTTTCAGAATTACCTTAAAATGCTACTTTAATCATTGGGATAAAAATTACAATATCCATAAATTTTTTATGTCATAGGCCTTGCCTTTATTGCATTTTTTAATTGCAATAAAGAAAACAATAGTATACACATTAATCTTATATTTAGTAAGGTTAAATTATTAGTGAAAATTAGTATAATCACATTTTTTTAAACAATTTTAATAGATTTTTGATTGGCATAAATTCCGTAACTAAATATATGGGTTTGTAAAAATGAAAACCCTGAACGTTGTTAAAAAGAAAAATAACAATAGGCCAATCATCTTAAAAAATCATTAAAAAATCCGGATTGTCTAATTAGTAATATTGGAATGTTAAAAGAAAGTACCAATCATGAAGCTAATATTGTGCTCATGATAAATTGGCTTTGCAAAAAATAAACACCAAAACCAAGAAATTAAATATTAAAAAATGAAAAATAATATAAGTTGAATAAATGAACACATAATTATATGAAATAAGTCAAAAGAATATGTAAACAAAAATGGTTTCCTAATTAAATAAAATGATGAACAAGCAGTTCATAAAAATAATGTTATATTGCATTTATAAGTTAACAATAATTGATGGGAAATGTTAATTCTATAAATTGTGAGTTAAGTAGGTTTGAGGGGATTTATACTAAAGTGACAGATTGAAAACGATATGCAAGTCATAAAATGTCTGCTATTTTATTTGTCAGGTTGTTATTTTAATTTTACCCTCTTCATACAAAAATATTTTATGAAGTTATTAACACACAATTTGACAGTTGACAATTTGATGATCAACATAAGTACATATTTTATATGGTTTAACGGCAGGGAAATCAGGAAGGAGACGAAAGTTGCCATAAACTTTTTTTTTGTTCACTACGTATTTGTGAATGATAAATATCTTCAAATTCTGGTGGAGGGCAAACGAGCCCCTTCTCATGCCTTTCCAAATGACATTAATGGAAACTATAAGTTAGTATAAATAATATTCAACAGCTTTCAATCATTGACTCAAGCAAATTTTTAAGATCTACAAAAATTATAGGTAATTTCAGTAACATGTCACTATCATGACTATCATTCGGGTTCTAAGAATGGTATGATGCCAAAACGGCTATAAACATTATTTTATAATTGTAGTGGAACAAAATTCTTTGCTCTTTTTACCATATACAACTTGAAGGTTCAATAAGGTCCTAAATGTACATCATTACACGAAATAATTATATATTTATATGCATTTACAGAGCTTTGTAGCATACTTAATATTTATACAAATATAATTCATATATTCACTAAAAATGACAAACTAATTTCAATGTAACAAAGCGATAGTGATTTGGTTGTTGGTGACAATTATTAATATACACCGGGAATAGTAAACTTAAAATATTTAGGTTATGATGAAGAAAATTGATCTAGAAAATGTATAAAAATATTTAGGCCTATCGATGGTTTTTTTTTTAATGTTTGGTATATGGCTGTAAATTTATCTACCATGTTTAAGCAAAAGAGATCAAGACACACAGAAAAGATTTTAGAGGAGGTACAATTGTTTCTTTTTCACAATTTTGAGTTAAATTAACCTTTTGTACCCAAATGCCAATGGCACACACTCAAGAATAATCAATGAAGAATTAAGAAGTGTCGCCTTTGAATGGAAGTGGTTAAAAAATGAAAATTAAATTATAATTAATATTAAAAAAAAATTCATGACAAAAAAAATCAATGGCTTGACGCCAGAAAAAAATTGATGCAACCTCTATTGCAGCATTCAAATACAAATAATTAGAAGGAAAGTATGAATTTTGAAACTGACATTTATATCACACTTTCTCATGAGAGAATATGTATCAATTCATTGTAATTATTGAATAAAAGTATCGATTGAATTTCCAATTACTTGGTAGAATTCCATTATAGCACACTGAAAAAATAACAATGCATTTTAATTCTAAAACAAAATTTTGTAGAACTAAAATACATTGCTATAAGATTGCATATAAAATTTGATAATTCTGTAATTACCTCATTTATCGATGGATAGGTGAATAAAAAATATCCTCAGATATGCAAATCTCGTTAATGAGAATGTTTAAACGATTCTTCTTTTCGCCGAAGACTTCTCCCTATTCAGAACATATAACATGGTGCTTCCAAGACTCTCAACAATGTCTTTTTTTCCTCCGTTTTATATCAGAGTACATCCTATGAATGATCATGAGCACTATTCCATAGTAATGGAATCCGTAATTGGGAGCAGACTAGCAGCATTCAGGCTCTCTTGGAGCATTTACAGCATACTCCAAATCTATATTTACAACATTTTTACTATTAATTATTCATTTTATAAACATCATAGCAACTAAAGATGTAAGATGAAACCTTCAAATTTTTAGGTTCAAAAAAATATGCAACCTGAATTGCTAGCAATATAAAAACATTTTTAATTGTAATTTTCACAAGATTATGAAATCAATTCTTAAACATTAATATATATTTGAGTCATTCTTTGACAAACTACAATTATATCATACCATTTATGATGTTTATATACTTTTTTATCACATTGAAACATATTATTAATGCAATTTAACAAATTTATTTTCCTTCATGTAAATACCACTTTTTTGTCCCAATCATAATTCTTAAAACAAATTTTATTACAAATTAATTCATATAGTATATATCAATGGAAAATAAATATTAATTTACAATGGAGAAAACTTTGTATTTTTCTCTGTGAACAGACAAAAAAAAATTTCCTGAAAAAAGAACATTTTTGGCACATTATTTTAGATTATGTTACTCATACCCAGAATATTAATGATTTGTTATCCATACACGAAATAAAACAAAATCATCTAGTTAAAATGTTGTCACATACAAAAAAAATTAATAATCAAATCGATTGGTTGCTGGGCCTTTTAATATTATGATGCATGAAATGCAGTTATTATAAAATAAATAATAAATATGAAATCAAAACATGTAATCATTAATAAAAAGAAATCCTTTCATTTTAGGCATATCACACACCAGAAACAACATCATAGAGACCGCTTAAAATGTACTGAATACTTTTTTAATGATAATATGTCAGACCCGACAGATGGGGCAATTTTTGCTAGCGTAACAAAAGTCAATACATCGGATTTCAAAAGATTTTAGATGACCAAAAGGTCAATCTGTCAATGCGATTTACTATCAATAATCGAAATCTGATGTCCATCTTTACACTTATATAATGCATGCAGACGTTTTAAGTTTAAGATTATGTATATATATATATTTTCAAATTTGTATGATGACAAACAACTGTGCTGACTGTGAACTTGCATATTTACCTACTATTGCATTGCTGTTAAATTTACAATATAAATATTGCTATCAAATAAAATGAATTAGATGAAATCTTTTGTAGCTCACTTCATGTATGATCGAATAAAACAAATCTCATAACACTAAAATTGGCTACAGACATCTTCTCTTAGTTAGCAGTACTGGGGATAAAACTGATTGATGTGTAAGATTTTATATAAAAAAAATATTTAAGATTGGCATATTCATTTGACAAAAAACAATTTTATGACAATAATTCCACGGTTTCATTGAACACAATGAACCAATAATATGGTAGACCAATACCAAACAGTTTTAACTTAGTATTTATAAAGCTATTATCTTTGCAAATAAAACGAGAAAAATACCTAAGCAAGGTAGTAAGTGCTTGAGTGAACATTTGAGATTCTAAGTCAGTGAGGCACAACTTAGTTAACGGGTTTTCACAGGCCGCAAAGGTTGAAAATTTTCACATAATGTTAGCCTTTACTCTAAGGAGGGTCTTACTCTAAGCATAGATTATCTACCTTGTTTTACATACTTGTAATATATAAGGATGCACTTACTTTTGAAAAGATTTGACAGTTGACAGTATGATACACGCTTGTCACTGATGAAAAACTTTTACCAGAACCATTGAAATAAATAATAACTTTTCATTTGTCAATATTGAAAATAAGTCTTATGAAAGTCAGTATTAAGTCTGTTAATATCAAAAAATTATATTTGTGCATTACAGTACTATGTCGTCAGATGTGGCATAAGTGACTGAATACAAATTATTGATTTGATTGTTTTTATTAATTTATATACATTAATAAATATCTCACAGGCCTGTCCCTGCTGAGTCATGTAAAGAAAACTCCTAAGGTGAAAATTTGATAATTAAGTAGTTGGTTTTAAAAAAAACTTATGAAGATTATCAAAATAAATCATGATATATTTCAATATAAAAACTACCTCAAACTCAAAAGTATTGACAGTTATCTGTAATATATTTAAGTTGTCAATTTTCAACACACTGCAGTCAGCCGTCTCAACAATTTACATATTATTAATAAGAAGGTTAAATTTCCAAATTAAATTGTATTTGATGACACACAATGGTCCCCACTTCTGATTTAAGCCAGTCACTATTGGCATTAACTTATTACGATAAGTTCAAAGTGTTGTCAAATAAATGATGGCTGTGAAAAATCTGCTCAAAATCATAATAATTGGCACAAATTGTTCTTGTTGCCTTATTCTCACCGATATTAGCACCATCGTGTCCCTTTTTTTGTCATATAATATTTTAGAGCACTATTATTACAATACAATCTAATTTTCATTCCTTTTTATTAAATATCAATATTCAAGTCACTTTATTGATATAACATCATAATGATGGACTCAATTCAGTGTCTGAAAATTCATTACTAAGTAGGGTACATATTTAGAGAATAGTCCCATAGGGGATTTTTGGTTCTTAGAAGGAACAAAACCAGTTTATTGATATTTTAATTCATTAATTAAAAAGGTCAATTAATATTGAATTTCTTATAAATGCAAATGGATACAGATGCAAAATAAAATGAATCCAACCGTTTCATTTGGATAGACTGGTTGCATAAAATCTCAAAATGCAATCATGTTACTTTCACAATGACAGCAGTACCCACCAAAAAACAAAAAAATCTCCATTAAGAATCACAGTTTTTAAGATTAGACATATGACACAATGGTGCCGATCAATTGACAACTCAGATTATTAATATTCATTAGATTTATAAATCCACAATGTTTTTAAATCAGTAGAATTCAATATGAACTGGTTTCGCCATCGTAGATTATATTTACAAACAACATGAAAGGCTCAAGTGTCAAGATTGTAATCTTTAACCTGAGATTGATTGGGCAGTGTCCAAACAAGAGGTACTTCTTCTTTTTTACGCTTGTTTTTAACTTTAATCACTGGTTCTTCAGACTGGTCTTTTGCACCGGCGTCTGATTGTTGCGCATTACTTCTATTTTTAAAAGCGTTTGTTTTCCTATTGTGGTTAGGCGACATTTTAACTTCCCTGTTACCGTCTTCCCTATATCTATTCATATCCCGATTATCTGGTGTTCGAGACGGAGACCTTCTGTTGAAGTCTTGTCTATCGTTAATATGTAACTTATTATTACTTGCTTCGTCAGGGTTTGTAAAATCGGGACGCGGAGTTGCTCTCCAATCTTCGACCGCATTGGGCCGATGGAATTTGGTATTCTCATTTTTATATTTAATTTTTTGTGGACTATTATTATCATAGAAATTTTTGCTTTTGATAAACAAATTATTACCCTCAATTGGCTTTTCGGTGTTATAAATTTTAATGTTATTAAAATCTACCTCGTTCAAAATATAATTATTATCAAATATATATGTTGGATGGTAGTAAGAGTTGAATATGCTTTCTTCTCTTAGTGTCTGCATTTGAAGCCACGTGTGCAATAGAAGGCGAGGAAATCTGCTTAGCCAATACATTGTGAAGCCATCAGGAATTGTACCCAAGCTGGTTTGCGCTTCCAAAGTCAGTTCTCTATAATGATGTTTCTGCAATTTATAATAAAATACACAGTAAGTCTTCATTACATTACTTATTAACATTTTCTCTTATTACCATCTCATTCGAAGAAGGCATTGAATGTAAGAAGTTTAAAAGAATATAGTCGGTTTCAATAACCCTTTAAGTAGTATGACCATACATATATGATAACAAGTTGTGTCATCTATTATCTATTGCTGTTCTTATGTTGTTTATGGTATTTTTATTATTTCTTCATAATTATATGAATACTACACTTATATATGAGTGATTTTTGGGAGTCACATTATTTTTGTAATGTTTTTAATTGAAAAAAAAAAAAAAAAAAGAATTGTGTAAAAGAGTAATTTTTTGGAAAGAAATCTACAGATACGATATGGAGAGTTTAACTCTTACCCTGCCAAGTACACAAATAAATAAAAAAAAAGAACCTTATTACGCATAGCCCTCAAGAGATCTCGTACACTATCACCACTGTAGGATCTATATTTTCTCAAGTCAGCAGCCACAGCATTGCCGACACAGGCTCGCCAATCTCCATGTACCACAGCAAGAGCTCCAAGTTCTAGTGGACCTCCAGGAGGGTCTTTCTCAACCCTGTCACTTACGTCCTTTAAAAAATAAAATATTTAGAATTACATACAATCTGGCTTTTTGATGGATGGTCCTGGCACATATTCACATATGTACTTTCCTACCATCGACTATTTGAAATAATGAAAAATTATTATTTTTAAAAAATTAAACTATTAGCACAGTAACCTTTTGTAGCACATGCAATGTCGACATGCGTCATTCACTAATGACATATACTGAAATCGATGAGAGTCCGAAATGAATAACAAATTGAAAGAACTGCTCAAACAAAAATCTTCATATTTTATATGTAATTAATTACAAGCAATTTAATATTTGAAGTAGACCTGTTCATGAAACGTTTTTCAAATTATATTTTGGCAACATATTTTCCTAACAAAGCATATAACTTATAATATTGACAGAAGGTGCTTGATGAAATTTCAATATCAAATTTGAATTGTTGAAACTTAGTACAATTCCACATGTTTTGTCACTAACAATTTTCGCCTTTCAGTATCTTCAGGCAACATAACTGTCAGTTATGTTGCATCTGTGTGATAGAATGCCAGAAGATGCCAAAAGGCGAAATCCAGGTCATTAGTGACAAAACATTTGGAATCATACAAAGTTTCAATAATTCAAAGACAAAAGAGGTCTGTATATTTTTTGCACTTGTAGTGGCATTATTATTGATTTATTTGAATATATTACACTAGAAAAAATCTACACTTTCATAATCATGCACATAACCTACATTTGACATAATGACAAAAATGTTAGCATGTTGACCGAATAAAGCAACTCAAATGAATGAATTGCCATAGCAAATTGACTTGTGTTTCATAAGTCACGAGCCAACTCGTTCCCATACTTAATACAATTCATCATAATTATCCCCAGGAGAGCGGCAATTTGGGATAGATTCTGGCTTTTTCCAATGACCACCTCCACCTCTATATGTTAATAAAATTATTTTAACTACCTGTAAAAATGTAAGGACTCTCTGTTTATTCCAGAAGAGTGGATATTTATAGACGACAATGGCTGTTGGACGTTCATATGGTCGGGAGTTGAGCATAGCCTTCAGCAAACACACGGACAGCTCTACTTCTTCTTCGGGCATAGAGGAGCTTGAAATTCATGCCAAAGAAACAAAATAAACTTTATAACAATGAAATTAGAGGTAATATGAACATTTGAGTATTTTCTATTAGCTATTGCCAGTCGTAATATTGAGTACATAAACTAGTACTTAATTACTAGACAGCAGAGTGATATGGTTATGCTATGTTTATTTAAAATTATATAACTATATTATAAATATATTGAAAAATAGAAACGCTGTATATATTAGTAATTAAGTTGTCTAGTTTAGATTAAGTCACTCACGCGCGACCAGATAAGCAATGATTTCTTTAATTTGTTATTCTCAAAATAAAAATTATTAATTAAAATATGCCTTTCCATCAGGAAGTAACTGTTAACTCTTTCAAAGCAATGTACGTTAGCATTACTTTTTTAAAAATATGAAAATTATTAGTTTGGCATGTAAACAGAGTGAACATGGCATTAGACTGTGGTATATTTAGCATTGTGAAGGAATGATTTAACAAAACTTTCTTACATAATAGTTAGTAACAGGACTAGTCGCCAGTGGGTATGGAAACTTACAGTATACTATGCAGTTCAGTGTGATGATTCTAATTATTTTTTGTGGCATACTTTCATTGATTTTCATAAGATTTTTTATGTTATCAAGTGTTGCATAGCCTACCACCATCAGCAATGGCAAAAAATGATTGTTATAAAAAGGTTTTCTTTTATGTAATAAGTTGCGCTCAATAAAACAAGCATATGTATATATATCTGGACTACAATCTGTTAACATAGTATTCCAATTGTAAAAAAGCAAACCAGCCAACTCACGTTAAGTCATTGAGGTTGTAACGGCCTTTTAATATTTTTCCTTGCCTCTCCAAAACGTCTCCAAAGGGATGAGTGCCCTTCGACAAAACGTAATAGAACACGCAGCCAAGTGAAAAAATATCAACTGAAGTAGTCTGAAACATAAAAAATGCAATGAATAAATTTTTACAGTCAAAAAATATCTACTGGTTAGTCTAGATAATTCATAATTTGAATACCTCAAAAGCCATATAACTTTGATAAAATATATTGCTAACACCAAAAACTTATACTGAACCAGGAAGTAGTTTTTAAGGATAATATTCATCATAATTACACACAACATCTACTAACATACTTTTTCAATTTTCTCCAATAAAACATGATTTTTTGACTAGAAAATGTTAAGAGATTTTTTAATTAAAAGTGACTATTAATTCACATCCCTTTAATACTGCCACAATCCAAATCGCAATAGCATAAAAACCTACGAAATATAATTTTTACTGATTTGTTTATGATAATTGTTTCATGTGTTAACATTCAACTTGAATATATTCATCTAATAATTGCTTGTATCAGTATTGTATGTTAGTCAACAAACTTTACAATGAAAGCAGGAATGATGAAGGAAAAAAACAATATTTCAAATTGTAATAACGAAGTATGATCTAACTGTTCGTTCTCCTTTGAGCATCTCAGGAGCAATCCATCCGTCTGTTCCAGTGACACCTGATCGTCTTGAGAAACTGTTCCTGCCAATATTTAATTTCTTGCACAAGCCAAAGTCAGAAATCATCACACGCACTGCACTCTTCTTAGACGGGAAAGACAGCAAAACATTATGCGGTTTTATGTCACGATGAACTGAAATAAAAATAATACTATCGTGCTTAAGGCTTTCAATTTGTTTGGGATGTACTTTTGCACAGAAAGATCCAACTCTCTATGGAGATTTGTGATTTGAAAGTCAAAGCTTATGATTTCAAAAATATATATAGCGTTATGTAGCCAAAGCTCCACTCAATGACTGCTAATGTCCCAACTTGTATTGATAGTTAATATAATTTATGATATCGACTGAAGGTGCTTGATGGAATTTCAATATCAAATTTGCATTGTTGCAATTTTGTACGATTCCACATGTTTTGTCACAAACAACCCGGGTTTCACCCTTCGGCATCTTCATGTATTCCATCACAGGTGGGTCGTTTGTGACAAAACATGTGGAATCGTACAAAATTGCAACAATTCAAATTTGATAGTTAATACTCAAAAATATAAGAGTGTTAACAATGACTTTGTCAGTTTTGTTCCGTCAGTGTGATAGAATGCCTGACGATGTTGAAAGGCGAAACCTGGGACATTAGAGACAAAACATTTGGAATCATACACAGTTCCAACAAGAATTCAAATTTGATATTGAAATTGCACCAAGCACTTTCAGTCAATATCATAAACTGCTGAATTCATTTTTGAAATATTTTTACCAGGGTTATGCTAAGGTGATTTGGACTCGATTTAAATGATTTTTTTAAGTCTCTTGAGATCAATTCGACAAAATAAAACACCAACATCAATATTCAAGATTTAAAAATCAAAATTTGATATTGAACTTTTTTGGACTTGATAACTTGGGTAAAAGCACTTACCAATATCCAAAGAATGAAGATGTGCTAAGCCTGACGTAGCCTGTTGTAATACTTCCAGAGGATTTATTTCATAATCGGCTTGAAGATTTTTCTGAACATATTCTTGCAGTGTCGCAGCGCACAACTCCAATGCTATATACCTATCAATATGAAAATATTTTTACTAGTCCACCCTTTACAAGTAAGCAAATTTGTATTGACAGTGTGGCCTAATAGCAAAGCAAAACGAACGTATTTAACCAGGTATGAGAAAAAAGTCATCTCAGAAGTGTTTGTGTGGGATTCAAATAAAACACGAGTATTATAGTACTATAGCACTATGAAATTTATCTATAAACATAGGTTATTGACACAGCAAAATGTGCATCGCAAAATTTACATTGATCCAAAATGCTTATTTGCTATACATACCTAAATAATTTATCTTGCTCCATACAGAAGTATCTGACAACGTTTGCATGTGCATCAGATTCTGTCAACAAAGCGACCTCTCGATCAGCAAAAGTAAAACATTCCGGTAATAATCGTTTGACGGCAACATCACGATTTTCAAATGTGCCTCTGAAAATAATATAAATAAGCGATTTACAAATAGGACAAACAGTTAAGTACAAGTAATTTTACTGTTTTTAAGTGAATGGAAATTAATTGATCGATATGAGCAGAAATTCTATATATTGGAACATTCTGTTGAATGTGTGAATTACCTATAAACGAAGGTCCCTTCACAGCCTTTGCCTAGAACTTGCTCCGGATGAAACATAATCTTGCCAACTTTGATAGAACCATTTTCCAACTCTTCAGATATTGCAGTGATTTTTCCATTGAAAGAAGAAGTGCTAGAATTTCTAGAGCCGCTCTGTGATAACTGCTGAAATTCTTTTATCTGTGAGAGGATTACAAAAATATTATTTAAAAAAAATTCCCAACAATTTTCACAAAATTTTGAAGTTATTTTATAACTATATTTATTAATTTTTAAGGCACTCAAATAGGCTGTTATTTTACAAATCACCAAAACAAACCGGTAAATCTTTCAATGGTCTGCCATCATTAAAAATATATAGATGGATTAGAATGATTGTTGTGAGTAGACAAAAAAGAATGAAGTCTAAGCAGCCAAATTGATTACGTTGTTCAGAAAAGTAATTCAAAAAGTAATTTGCATAGGCTGATTTTTGACAACTATAGTATCTTCTTAACAAATTTTATTCATAATGCACGGCAAGGTAAGTTGATGTGGTTTTAAAAAATATTAAAAAAATTTTTTTTTTAACCTTTTGCAGAAGCAACATACCTGATTTCGTAAGTACCAGAACATTGCGACAACTATCCCAATCAATATTATGAATGCAAGTTTAAGCCCTTTGTTGTCCTGATGATTGATCCATTGATAAGTATATTTATATACCAAACTCCACTTCATTGTGGTATCAGCATCTCTCGAATCGTAATCAGTCTGAACACCGACACTCTGTGACAAACTCTTTGTCTCATTTAAATCGTCTTCATTGTCAGTTTCCGAACTGCTTATAGCAAGTTCTTTATCTCTGGGATCCAATACAGCCACAGTAGTATTCTCTATCTCATACCAATTCTGTTCTTTAGTCTCATCGTTGGGCCGAATAATTAGTTTGACTTGATCTTGCTTGACGGAATTTCCTTCTATCATATTCCCAGGTAACGATAAGGCTTTGGATATGATACCCAAGTTTGTTTCAGCATATTCAGGTATTGAATAATGTCCCAAGAGTAAATAAGCTTGCACAGACTCCGGGTCATCAGCATTTTTTATATTATAATGCACGTTTATTTTTTTTCTAAACGTCGGATACGGGTATTTGTCTTTATCAATGTTGCTGTTTTTTTCTGTAGGACCTTCCAGTAGGAGGGGTTTTGAGCCTTCAGTGGAAATGGTAATAGTGTTTTTGTCAACCAACGATGACAATGCATACAAGCCGTGGACGTGTTCTCCAACGTACAAAGATGGACTGCAAATTGAAAATAGATATTGTAGTGAACTCTTCAAGCTCGGATAAAGTGCACAGCACGACAACCCAAATCCATTCCTAAGATTGCGCAAGCAAACAACTTTTGTTGATGATTAAGTAATGTTTAGATAAACTCCATTAGGAGGCTGTGTGTTCCAGATTGGGACCAAGCATCATCAAAAAGGCTGAGATATTGTTGAAACATGATCAGTAATGTTGATAATCAATTAGTATTTTAATTTCTTATAATAAAAATGATTGATAAACTTACAACAATTCAATATTCGAATGCTTAAAGCCTTGCCCGGCAGTAAGAGTCGAGACGTCTTCCATTATATGATCCATTGTATCATCACCGACCGCATTGAAGGGCACAGATATAAGACCCTCACGATCCAACAGGTAAGCAGCGACAATCGGAGATTGCATATCCCGTGACCAAATCATGTCACCTGTCTTCCGGTCAAATGACGTCACTCGACCGCTTGATGTGGACGTAAAATGAACAGTGCCTGTTAACAATAAGCCACAAAGAAAATAAAATTTCATATATAATAAAGTGAAGGCTTAATGACACTTATATTTTTTATGATATCGACTGAAGGTGCTTCATGGAATTTCAATATCGTCAGTTCTGTTGCATCCGTGAGATGGAATACCTGAAGATGCCGAAGGGCGAAACCCGGGTCGTTTGTGACAAAACATGTGGAATCGTACAAAATTGCAACAATTCAAATTTGACCCTTATATTATTAAGTGAATCAAAAAAATATTGTTGATTATTGTGCTGTAGGATAGATCCCTTTCCATTGACGAAACCAATCTTTTTGTCTTCAAAGCCACCTTTAATTTTTTTTAGTTGTTCAGCAATTATAGTTCTGCTAGGTTCCGAAAGTTTGAAAGAAACAAAAAAAAGAGTAAATCAGTTTTTTTCTAGTAATGACACATATAGAGAGCTTTTTAGTAGACAATCTATGAGTTTCTTCGACACCAACACACAAGTTGCTTCGTTCACATAGATCAACATGTGCAGGACCCAAACGTCATCTCGTCGCACTTGACCAATTTTTCAAATTGGTAAATTATTCCTGAATCATCAATTATGGATTACTGTAAACTTCCATAGCCAAAAATTCCAACTAATATTTTTGTAGTCTTTCTGAATGTTTATCGATAGGAGGTTGAAATCACAAGCTAAGGTTTTTCTGATGCAATTTCGGCGTTTTGATTTTGATGAAAGTCATGTACTGTATTGCACTCATTAATATTCTCCCAATAGTGAATCTTCTACCATCACAAAAGGAGGGTTGCGAGTTGCCAGTAATTTCTTATCACAGTTATATGTAGATAAATACGTATTTATGTATAAATATATTTATGTTTAACATATATTCATACAAAATGTACTTGTCTTTCCTACATATTATCATACATTTTCTTTTTTGACAATCTGGAATTTTTATTTTTAGGACTACTCCCATCTCCAATTAGTCTGGATAGTTGCGGTTCTACTGTATAATGAGGGTTAATATGCAAAGCTAAGTTTAAAAAAACGTTAACAGTATCAATGTAATTAAATGATGACAGACACGAGTGGTTAGTTTACTTGTTTAATGTGCAGATAAACTTTGTTGAAATACAAAAATAAACATTGCAGTAAGGTTAAATGTAATATAACATAGTATTTATTTCAACGATTTAAATGCAGTTTTTATTTTTCACCATTAAAAAACTCATATAAATAATATTTAACTGTTATTTTGCTGCAAATATTGGTTATAACAGGGACTGTGAAAAATGGGTAACTGCTTGTCATACATTGTCAAATTATGGCCATAAAAAGCAGGTAAAATAAAATGAATATAAACCAGGAGTGTTATTTTTGTTCAAATGCAAAACATAATGTTTTCATAGGAAGTTATGTTTTTTTTACATGCCTTAGTAATCAGCAAAACATGTGTATGCGGACTCCTGTATTTAATAATATTAGGTGTAGTAAAAAGTTCTGACGTTTTTTTCAAACGCGTGTCTTAAAATTGGTCGGCTTCGGGCCTTTGGTTAAATGAGATGTCATAATATTTTTTTTCGTGTTGTGTGATATCTCAAGTTACGTTCTGTATAGAAAAAAAAAATGTTTATTCGCCCCAAACAGAATGACCGACCTTTGCCCTTCATAAGAATATATGTGCGGTTGCATGCTTTTTCAATATAACGCCCAGAACAGTGCAGTCGTCGCCACAAAAAACATTTGCGAATTTATGGAGGCGTGTTAAAGGTTCGAAAATGTCAGAGATGGTTTACAAAATTTGAATCTGGCAGTTTAAGCATTGAAAATTACCCTCGAAGTGGACGACCTCATACAGTGGACGAAGTCGCCCTGAAAGCTGAAATCGAAAAAAATCCTATGCTAACAAAAAAGGAATTGTCCAATATAGTCGGTACTAAATGGTCCATAACACAGAAGTACCTAAAAAGGCTGGGAAAAATTCTAAAATTAGGAATTTGGGTGCTACACGCGTTGAGCGATCGGAACAAGGCGCAGCGACTAACCGCGTGCCAATTGCTGCAAAAAAGACACACTTTACGACGATTTTTTCTAAACCTGATTATCGGAGATTAAAAGTGGGTGTTATATACGAATATATCGAAGAAAAAACAATATCTAAATTGTGGACAACAACCAATTCCAACCCCTCGAACTGGTTTACACCCTAAAAAACTCTTACACTGTATTTGGAGGGATTTAAAAGGAATAATTCATTATGAAGTGTTAAAATATGGTGAAACTATGACGGCACAAGTATACTGTGACCAATTAAACAAATTAAGTGCAGCTTTAACAAGAAAGAGGCCGGGCAGGATGAATGGACGCAACGATAAACTGCAAAACGATAATGCGCGACCGCATGTGGCGAATATGACCTGGGAAAAAATCCAGGAGTTGGGTTGGACAACTTTATTGCATCCACCTTATTTACCAGATCTAGCACAATCGGATTACCATTTATTCCGTGTAATATAAAAAACTTTTAGGGATAAAATATTTAAAACAAAAAATGACGTGAAAAACGCTATTTCCGACTATTTAAATTCCAAATCAATAGACTTTTTACTAAATGGATTTTAGACTTATCTAATAGGTAGCAGAAGGTTATAGATAGATAGGGAGATTACTTTTTATAAATAAAATTTTAAAAAAATACTAAAAAAAACACTGAGTTTCATTTAAAAAAAGTGTCAGGACTTTTTACTACACCTGATATTTTAGTTCAGTAAATACAATCAAACAAATATCTGCTAGAACATAATAGCGAAATGCTGAAGTAACAATCACAAATGTTAGATATTTCTAAGTGAGAGCAATTATTTGACTACTTCATAGTTCTATTTAATTAACAATTCAAATGGATTGTTCAATATTTACAAATATAAAAACATTTTTACCATAATTTTTTGACATGTCCTGTCCCATCGTATGCGAAGAATAGTCGAAGAATGTCACATTCCATCGCTTGTTATCATTTTTTGAGTCATACATAAGCACGTTATATTCAGTCCTCGCGACATATATTGCGTTCTTTGGATCGATAGGACAGGTGTTACTCTTGGAGCTTTCAAAAATATCAGCTTTGTCAACACCTGGAACGGCAATAAATCAATTATTAGCGCAACCACAACTTGACAATATGTCCCTCAATCATCTTTCATAATTTAATTTGGGTTAACAGTATTTTTAAACCTTTTTTTATTAACATATAAAGTCATCACCCAAATAAAGTTAAACTATCTCGTGTGCCTGGTTTACTAATGAAGAATAGTATTTTTTCTAAAGACTTTCTAAAAGTACTATAACTACTAAAGTTATAGGTGAAACCAAATGGAACTTTTGGTGATTTTTTAAAAGACTTATAACACTTGGATCGATAAGTCCCGGGACTAAATAAGAAAAACACGTTTTTTTGGCAAAATTCGACTTTATTCAACAACATAGTCTCCTTCAAGAGCAACACAATCAGTCCAGCGCTTCTCTAACATTTCAATACCTTTCTTGTAGAACGATTTATCTTTGGCCTCGAAATAAGCGTTCGTTTCGGCGATGACTTCCTCGTTGGAGTAGAATCTCTTTCCTTGGAGCATTTTTTTGAGGTCTGCAAACAGGTAGTAGTCGCTGGGGGCCAGATCCGGTGAATATGGTGGGTGTGGAAGCAATTCGAAGCCCAATTCATGCAATTTCGCCATTGTAGCGAGCGACTTGTGACACGGCGCATTGTCTTGGTGAAAGAGCACTTTCTTCTTTTTCATTTGGAGCCGTTTCTCACCGATTTCGTTCTTCAAACGCATCAATTGGACAATGTAACGTTCGCTATTGATGGTCTTACCTTTTTCAAGGTAGTCGATGAACAAAACTCCATGAGCATCCCAAAATACTGAGGCCATAACCTTACCGGTCCACATTTGCATTTTTGGCCGCTTTGGACGCTTCTCACCGACTGCAGTCCACTCGGCTGACGACCGCTTTGACTCTGGAGTGTAGTGAAGGATCCAGGTTTCGTCCATTGTCACATACCGACGCAAAAAATCCGGTTTGTTTCGGCGAAACAGCTTCAAACAGCGCTCAGAATCAACGACACGTTGTTGTTTTTGATCCACTGTGAGCAAACGCGGCACCCACTTTGACAACAGCTTCCTCATAGACAAATGTTCATGCAAAATAGTGTACACACTGCCGTATGATATCTTTAAGGTGTCAGCTATCTCACGCAATTTTAATTTACGGTTTTCGAAAACGATTTGGTGGACTTTTTTGATGATTTCCGGGGTAATTGCCTCATTTGGCCGGCCAGAGCGTTCAGCATCTTCAGTGTCTGTACGACCACGTTTAAACTCAGCATACCACCGACAAATGGTTGTTTTTGATGGAGCAGATTCCCTGTAGCACTTTTCAAGCCATTGCTGAGCTTGCACTGTGTTTTTTTTCATCAAAAAACAATGATAAATCAACACACGAAATTGTTTCGAATCCATTATTCTGAGAATATCAAGACGAGCGTCACTTAAATCACTGTAACTCATGGACCAAACATCAGAATGTCATGAAATTTTGACAGGTATCTTTTGAAGGTTGGTACTTATGAAAAATCATACGGAGCTTTTGTTGGCAACGCCATCTATGTGTCAGTCCCGGGACTTATTGATCCACGTGTTAATTCAATGTTGAATGATATTACTGCCAATATTCCCATTTATGGAGACCCATACTACTATGTAAAATGAGTTATTTCTTCTTTTGCTTGGCACACATCTTGCAGGTTCTATGGGGCTCAACAATTTTCTGTTGGAGTTAATAGTACGAAAATAATTTGAATGATGCAAAGACTCGGTGAATAGTGAAAAATTCTCGATGTGTCAAAATGTGGTACTAATGTATATTACTTTAAAATAATAAATGTAAAACATATCATCCTATGTCCCTTGTATAACTATTCTAAAAAGCTCGTAGTATATATGAGGAATAATTAATTAATAAGCAACAGGGGGGCAGCTTTACTTGATAACAAAAAGGTATCAGTTGACGGGGCATACTAATAAATTTTCAGTCCTGGATAAAGATGTTTCAAGTTTGTAACAATGTAGATTTTTCTAACATTGATAATTTTTTAAGTACAAATTAAATTATAAAACCAGCTTACCAAGAATGTGTTTTCTGATCCCAGTCTTGGGATCAATCATGAACCAGGTGTCACTCTTTTTTCCCGTGTAGAGAATGCCATCACTAGACCTGCACGGCGCATTGGCAACAAGCTGCGGTATTGTGAATGGCAATTTTTTTAGTACCTGCCTCTCCCCAGCATGGCTGCCAAACATGTAAAGGCTGCCGTGTCGAGGATCCGGCAAAAATTGCGGGACATAATGGTCATTTTCATTTGGCACCTTGACGACAGGTTCTGAAAGATATTTAAGAAAATCCTTGCTCGTAAGTCATGTATATCCATCAATGGAAGTGTGGTTAAGGAGTTTATTTCATTTTAATTTTATGTAATGACTAACTATTATCTATTTCACAGTTACATTTTTATAAAAAAAACTTTTAATAAAGATTTATTTTATAGCTTGGCTTGTATTAGTTCAGGTATATATTATTTATTATTTGGTATATATTAAATACATAGAAACTCATTATTTTCTAAATCTTAAATTTGATCAAATATAATATTGTCAAATATATAATATTTACAGTGGAGTCTACAGTATCAAAAATATATTTTAAAACTAAACCTTTCACTATGTTTCAGCATACTTATTGAGTTTCAATTTGTTATTCTAAAATTTATTGTGTTTCCTTGTGGAAATCCATCCACTTTAAGAAAAAAAGTAAAACCTCCACTTTTATGAGTAAAAAATAAAAATCCAAATTAACATTATAAACACAAATTTTAAGATAGTTAGTCTGAATATGTTTCTCAAGAGTATAAACATACATCAAATATATTAATGCAAAATGGAATAATGAATCTTTTTTAGCTTTCACGCAAATGGCAGTGTTTTCACTAGCATTTAAAAGACCCACAACAGTGGTCTTTATAGTTTTTTACCTTACTATATTCAATTGAAATTATTTTACATTCAAAAAGATTAAGTACCGGACTGCAACAAGATAAATCAGATCATTTACATGCTGGTCAAATAACAAAAATTAATAACATCAGCCAAAAGTTGTAATACATCAGATTCATTAATTTCGTTTATAAATTAAAGTATTCTTATAAATTATATAGCGATTAGGGTAATTTACGTTCTTACCATCTTTCAAAGTCCAAATAATTTTTCCAGATACTTGATCTAACGCTACCATCCCGCCCCCTAATGTAGTAAACAAAAGTGGCCTATCATCGGGCTCTCTTGCGATTTCCGTATTATCCTGGAATTTTAAAAATGTTTCAAAGTGTCAAAGATTACATCAAAAATACGTATATTGCGTTAGACATTATCATTGTTAATCTGTAATACTCTAACCCTATTTAAATTATTGGTGGAATAAACGGTAGTCAACGCCGTAAAAACTAAAAATGATAATATCATCAGTCGGACAGTAGACATTTTGTGAAATTTATTGCACAACGTGTGAATCTAACGTTTGTAAATAATATTATAACATGAAACGCATGACAATACGTCAATAATAACAACTCTTGAAGACATTTTGACATTGACAATTCTATTCGAAAACGTGGCAACACTTTATCTTTATTTCTTATCAAAATAGTTTCGTCATATTTTCCAGAGTCCTACATCTAATAGAGCATGTACAATGTTAGCCTTAACATACTAGTAAAATATTATTTTCAAAAAATCCTTCATAAGACATCTTTTTTTTTATATTGATTCATTGTACGTATAACATACATTTAAAAAGTCTTATTAAAGCAAGAAAAATCTTAAATCGCATTAGTTGCTCAATCGATTTCTAAGCAAATATCAATTTTGATATTGAGATAAAATTTTAACTAGTAAATTTGAATAATTACTTATTTTAAAACATTTTTATCAAACCCTCATTTATGATGGTTCTATATGTATTACTCGTCGATGCTATAAATTTAAAAGGAATAATTAACCCATTTAATTTCAAAACTTCAACATAACGACAAAATCGTCGAAAATTCTTTAGAAAAAAAATACATATTCATTGGGAATGTATCGAGAATATCGTTTATAGTTAGTTCTGAAAGCGCCCGTCCGAGCGACTTTCAAAGTATTGTGTGTTGTTAACTGACAGAATCTATTTGAACGGGACGTTCTTCTCTTCTACCCGTCAGCTGCATAAGCGAATTGAAGTACTTTGATTGGCTCTATACCAGTCAAAAGATATCCGTGGTCCACTTCAGCATGTCAAATTAGTTTTGGCGAAATTATGGAGGTTACCCGTTCTAGTAAGTTTCATCTAATAGTAAACATAACCTATCTTATTTCATTACGAAGAAAGCCGGTTTCTTTTATGCTGATTATATGTCATTTAACAACCGGTGTTGTCCGGACTTACATACTATAGAATACGCCTAATAATTTTGTTTACAATTGCTTATTATGAAATTGACAGTCCACTAGTGTTTTGACAGATACGTGAGCTGCAGACAATAACATTCATTTATATCACAGAAAAAATAATGATTGGTTTACACATTTTATTTTGTAATACTTCTGGTATGTAAATTTCACGTTTGGAGTGGAGTTTACATGATTTAAAGAAAATATTCAGACCGTCATCGGTATCAAACCCCAACTTTAGCTTTAGCTTTCAAATGATTTTGGCGGAGACCTCTAATCTTTGAAAGTCGATTTGTAAATATTACTGATGTTATTTGTAAAATGACGCAACTGGAACGGATGCAACAGAACTGACATAAAATAAACAGTTAACATGATCTATATACCAAAGTTATTAATTACAGAAAAACACTAACTTAAGCAGTAAATTGCAGCTAAAAATTTTTTTATTATAATTAACACAACTGCCTGTGATAATTTTCAAGAACGATCTAGTTAATGAGTCATTATTGAAAGGGTTTTTCAACAAATATTAATCGACTAACATTAAAATATAAATGGGTATTTTTTTTCTTTTCATATAGAGATACCTACTATCAAACATCTAGTGATGAAACATAAGAATTTACATCATGAGAGTCTTCAGCACCTTCAGTCGATATCATAAATCAAATGTATTAGTTAATAGTTTCACTATTTGCTTCAGTTATACAAAAATGGCTAAAATTTTGATTTCTACAAATAGATCATGGTCACCATCCATGGTTCGCAGGCCAGATGTTGCGGTACACCAAGCCTTTTTACATATAGCAATAATGTATTTGATTTGCTTACTTATTTGCATTTTGAAATAAGTAAGCAAATCATAATATTTTTTGATATTTGTTTTGCTTTTTACATTCATTGTATTTATTGTGGTGTTGTTTACTATGTGTTGCTCACATATTGTAGCAACTACATATTTGTAACACAAATAAAAAATATTGGAGTTTTGGTGATATGGGTGTTTGAAAATTTGACTTTTTTTTTCAGATTTCAAGGCTGTTTTGCCAGACATCGAGAAGGCCATAGCCAATGCTGACTTCCTCTGTTTAGATGGAGAATTCACAGGACTAAGGAGCGGGCAGGAAGTTAATATGTTTGCCACTCCGGCTGAATATTATCACTCTCTTTTGATGGATTCTACAAACTTTCTGCTAATTCAGTTTGGACTGTGTGCATTTAGATGGGACAAAACATCAAAAACATTCAAGCATTGTGCATTTAATTTTTACCTATTCCCTCGGCCGACCTCTCGGTCTGCTAAAGAGAAAATATTCTGGTGCCAAAGTTCTAGTATGGATTTCCTCGCTAAGCAGAAATTTGACTTCAACAAACTTTTCTATGAAGGTATGGAAAATTTATTTTTACCCTTTACAAACTATCATTATTCTTTAATTTATGATATCGACTGAAGGTGCTCGATGGAATTTCAATATCAAATTTGAATTGTTACAACTACATATGATTCCATATGTTTTATCATTTACGACCTGGGTTTCGCCTTTCGGCATCTTCAGGCATTCTAACAAGGATGTCTCATTAACAAGATCGTTAATGAAAATTATCACAGGCAATTGTGTTAATTATTATTAGATTGATATTATTAAATTTGTTTTAGCTGCAATTTACTGCTTGCCTTGGGGTAAGTGTTTTCCTGTAATTGATAATTTTGGTATATAAAAGATGGTAACTGTTTATTTTATGTCATTTCTGTTGCATCCATGTGATAGAATACTTGAAGATGGCGAAAGGCGAAACCTCAGTCATTAATGGCAAAGCATGTGGAATCGTACAAAGTTTTAACAATTCAAATTTTATAATTATTCTGTACTGCACACTAGCAAAATTCCGATTTAGAGAATTGTAACTTTGATCTAAAAGGTAACATCTACATTTGTTGTTTACTGTCTTGGTTTAAATTTTCCTAGTATAGTGGTCAAATCCAAAAAAAAAAAATGATTTAGTTTTAAAGTGTTAACTGTCACTTCTTAATGGAGATGTAAAACATTCAGTCAACTGAATCGTCAATAATGCTCGCGATGAGTAAAACCGGTCCTGGTCTTGATAGCATAAAATTGTGGCAATAGTATTCAACATTATTTCACAATTATTTACGACTGTCCTATGATACGACAGCATTTAAAAAAGTAACAAATCATATAACAGTATCTGAAACTGATCTTATCAGTGACATTAGCTTTTAGAATGACGTTTCACATATAGGTTCTGTAGTCATAGATTAGTCGAAATATTT
Organism: Himalopsyche japonica; assembly: GCA_028555115.1. NCBI lineage: Eukaryota > Metazoa > Arthropoda > Insecta > Trichoptera > Rhyacophilidae > Himalopsyche > Himalopsyche japonica. Next base: position 861,388 of record JAHFWJ010000446.1, on the reverse strand, counting down.
AATTATTACATGAAATATAAGCACTAAATATTTTGGGAAAACACATAATATTTTAAAACTCCTCCCGTTTTTCACATCTGCACAATGAAGGCGAAGTTTAATTAAGTGTTCAGTGAACATTATGCATTGTAAATTATTATTAGTATACATTAGTTATTTCTGTGATATTTTTATTGCAGGTATATCTTACGTGACTACATCAGAGGAAGTGAAGATGAGAGAGCATTTAGAAGAAAAACAAGCAGAAGTCAATTCCAAATCTGTTTCGAAAACGGAAACTGATCCCAAAGCTCTTATTCCCATACCCGATGTGGAAAAAAGTCAAATTGAGTCAATATGGTATTTCTTTTGCAATTAAATATCAGTTCTTGTGAAAGTTGATGTAATTAAGATTTGGATCATATGATACGGAAAAAACCTGCAAAATTCATATCTGTAAATATCTTATAGTACGAGCCAAGTTCAATGGAGGCCAAGAAGTGAAAACCTATTGTATATGTATTTTACATATCTTTCATTAAGTACTTTCGAGTAAATGGTCATATTTTCATCCTTTCCTTGCTGACCTTCACAAAGGCTGTGTCAAAACTGTCATATACAAGTTCTTCTGTGCTCAAATCTAACTCCATTTTTCCAATAATTATCGAAAGCTTTTTATTAAAACCAACACTGCTTAATTATTTTTGTGAATATTGGTGTGGAACGGATTAATTCCCAAATTTTGTCAACACAGCATAATCACAGCTATTTGGGAACAGGAATATTTGATTTAAAAAGCATGTTTAGATGTTATATTGTCCTTAGTTATCCAGCAAAATATAAAAGCATGCCATACCCAGAGAATAATTTTAAAAAAAATACATTTTTTCCCTATTTTTTTCAGCCTAAAAGTAAAAAATTTCTTAGATGAACGTTCCGCGGACTGTATCGAATTTGATAATCTGAATTCATTCATTAGAAGGCTACTTTTTCAAGAACTGGAACTGAGATTCAAAAGTTCAATCCATCTCACTAGTAAAATGCTGGATGACAAAAAGAGGTGATTGTTTTACCGTTTATAATCATAACACTTTGATTATTTTTATTTTTAAATATAGTCATTCTCATATTTTATCAAACCCTGCTAAAACTTGATTGAATTTTGCACAGGAATGGATAATTTTTTTACATGATTTACATAGTTTTAAAAACTAGTATTGCTTTGAAATAGTTTAAAACTTCATGTAAGTCACTGATGTTTTTTTTTCAATGGTTTTTTAGTCACCTGAAATTTTACATGGTAGGAGTTGGTGTACTATTTCATGAAGTAGACAATATGACGTTAAAACTTCTGATATTTGAAGGGTTAAATATGTTTTGAATCCTTTTTAAGAGTACTGGTTGTTTCACGAATTGTCAGTCAAGAAGATATGATAAAGAAAAATGAAGAGACTCAAGCTCAAGAATGGGAAGAGTTGGAAGACGCTGTTGGCTTCTCAACAGTGGCAAGAAAAATAAGTGAATCTGTAAGTGTAAATAGATCATCATTGGGAACGCATTACCTACATTTATTGGTTCTGAAGACTGGCACGCTGAAGTGCCCTTAAAAATATTAGTTCATTGGGCAAATTATCTCGATCGTAAAACTGTTTCCAGAATGGCTTGTCAATTATATGAAAATGAAATATTAATGAAAATAGACTTCAATCTTATTAATTGTAAAACATAATTTTGTTATTTTTTGTAAATTTACAACAGGCTTTTATCACTTTCAAGGTGTTAACTGTTACTTTTGATAGAAAGTCATGATATTTTAAATAATAAAAACACATTTTTGTTGCTTATTTCCACAATATATTTTATGATCATTATCAACTGATCATTCATTATTCTTAGCCAAACACCCAAGAGAGTCTAATGTTAAGTTGTCTCCCATTCATCATTCCTTGATCTACCAATTTACATCACGTCGACTGAACGCTATTGTCAAACATTTGTCATCCTGCTTAGATGTACACTCAATTTTATTTAGCAATTATTGGTGTCACATCACATATTCATCAATATATCAGTTTGATAGAACTATTGAACTGTTGTTGATATATCATCAAAATCTGTGACCTGGTCAATTGTTCTTGAACATTTTTCATCAGTCATGTTAAAATTAATTGAATCAAATATTTTTGTTTTAGGGAAAATTAGTAATTGGACATTGTTTGCTTCTTGATATGATTCACGTTCTCACTCATTTCTTCTCACCACTGCCAGAGGATTATAAAGAGTTTAAAGAGTTTGCATCGTGTATATTTCCTAGGTATGTTTACTCGATATTGTTAATATTTGATTATTTTTTTTTGTACTATTTGTTTCCGCATTCATTTCTTCACCGCAGAATAGAAGCACTAACAATTGGATCATTTGTTTCTTGTGAAATCCATTGCTCCTCTAATCGCTTTCTGAAATCAAACCTAATTGTGTTGCTCATTGTAATGTAGAAGGAATCACATATTAGAAATGGATGCATTTGTCTCGCATTTACTGACATAAGTTATACTACACTTGAATTGTCAATAAATATATCATTATATCTTTATATTCACGTAAAATTTTCACAGCAGGATTTTTATTCTAAAAATGATCCAAATAAATTTAAAATATAGTTAAATTTAATAAAAGATAAACCATTTCAAATTGGACACTTGAATTTTTTGTTTTAAAACATTCAAAGCATGAATTACCTGCTAATTGATAAGAATCAAACAGATTAAATAAAGCCATTTTGGATTTTTAGGTTGATAGATACAATGTATATGACCAGTTTACCACCGTTAAAAGAAAAAATCGCTGGAGTAAGCTTATCCACCTTAACAAAGACAGTCTCTGAAGAGCCATTTAAAATGCCAACTATGGGTGAGTTATATTTCTTTCCGAATAAAGATATTGAGATATTTGTATATAAAATACCAAACACAGAAGTGGTAATGCTTAATTTATTTATTATTACAACCTGTTTGCCATGGCACAATACATTGAATCCTTTCTGTCTCTAAGTTATTTGTCTATATGATTTTCGCACAATAACTATTATGGATTTTTTTTAGAACTTCCTTTTTATAAGTTAAGAAGCTTAACATCAATTTACTATCTGGGTCGATTTAATTTTTTGTAGGTTTTGCGATAATATAATATTATGAATTTTTTTTACACTGTCAAAGGTATAAATACCATTTAAATTCAATAAAATGAAATACAATTTTAAGTATACCTATCAATTAAAAATTGAATGGTTTAGTGATCAACTAACAAATTTTTTTTAAATATTTCTTAAACTTGTACATTTTTGCCTTTCGTGTGCTGCAAAATTCTGAAGGCTTCTTACGTCTGGCACGGGTGACAAAATGTTGAAGAGCACTGCTCTAACCCTATTGTTATATGGTGACGATTTTTTTGATCCTGCTTCATGTTAATTTTATTTCCATGGCTACACATCTTATCAACTGAGCATGTGTTTTAACTTGCATAACTGATAATAATGGCAATGAAATCTTTATTCTTATAATTATTGTTAGCTTATTAATATTGAACATTTTTTTGTTGATAAGATAACATATGAAATTTAAAGATTTTAATTGACTTTATGACACTGAAGTAATAAGTAAGATGGTGGTAATATGTTAACTTAATGTGCTTGTTAAGCATTGTATTATTGACATATTTTAAGGTTATGTATTATATTATTAAGATAATAATTAATCAGGCTTGCAATGAAATTTGTTTTGTTTTTCTTTTGTTGCAGAGTCTGAAAATGAAAACAATCTTGTTGGTTATGTCACGGACAATCCTAAATACCATGAAGCTGGTTTCGACGCATACATGACCGGACGTTGTTTCTTATCATTGTGTGAATACTTGGCTAGGTCTCAGAATCAATCTATTGAAGGACTAAACTTTTCTTCAGATGTACAGATATTAAAACCCTTCTTAAACAAAGTATTTCTATTTAAGACTTCGTTCCAAGACTCACCTTACATCAATTTAAAAGGAAATGATGGTAAATAATTCAGTCATTATAATTAGTTTTTCTGTAATAGCAGTTTTACTATAGAGGTAGAGGAAAAAAATTATAATAATGAATGAACAACAAACAGGTTGGCAGTTAACACTCAAGCAACCGCACATTTTGCGCAGAAAAAACGCCTGTAACCGCACATTTTTCAATACTTTGCCATTTCTGACATCAATTATTATGCATATTACTTTTTAGTCCGTTGAGTGAATTTAATAAAATAAGAAGTATTCTGTAGAGTATAGTATAATATATATAATTTAAAAACAATTGGCTTAAAAATAAAATTATCAAGCTACAAATCCATGATTCAATTATATTTTTTTCATAAAAATCAAAACAAATATCTTTTGACACTCATATAAACCCACAAAGGAATGTCAAATTCTTAAGAAATCCTACACCATGTTACACATTATTGTGTGTTTATTATATGTGGAGTTTCTCAAACTGTGGATATGTTTATTTGTTTCTGTTATATTCTCATATTACTCGGTTGTCGGGAGTCTCGAAAAATAGACTAGCCGGAAGTGGGCGTTTTTCGGCACAACTTGAGAGCCAAACAATATAATTTTTGAAATTTTCAAAGAAATTATGTGTGATATTTGGTCATCACCAACAAAATAAAAAAATGACCTGATTGTGTCATAATTTCAGCATATTTCTAAGCCGAATATAAACATCTGTTTTTTAATTTTGTCAATTAGGTAAATGGCACTAAACATATTTTTAATTTGAAATATTTAAGATATTGCGGGTTCATGATATAGTTTAGTTTTAATTATATAATAAATAACAATATATATTCGATATTCCTACAATTTCACAATCACTGGATCTCAAGTTGTAAATATTCGAGAAACATGTTTCACATCTTTTTTTACGTAATGAATGAAACCATTCTGTCTAATAACTCAAGAGTTTTATTGTTTTTGGTCAAAAATGGTCTCTGTCGGGTTGCCTCAACTAAACCATTCAACATAAGTCACTCAAAACAGAATGTTTTTGACTATCGATATGTTGATAATCAATCATATTCTCTAGGTCCCTGTACCTTTACTATCATGATTTTGTGAAGATATTTTTAGGGATTACGTCTTATGCAATGATAATACATTCAAATAATAAAGTACGAAACAGTCATCGACAAAAAATATTTATCGAGAGTTGTTACACTTCCGAGAATTAGGGTCTGCACCCTGTGGTAGGCGTCTACCATTCATTCGTCAGTGGTTTACGACAGGAACAGGAGGCACAATGAGATATGAAATATTTCATTTACTAAAAAAACATGTTGACACATTTATTGTTATTCATTTTCATAAACATTTAAATATTATTTATCACTACAGACTGCCTAATAATAATAATAAGTCGGTAGTAATAGAATATTATTAATGATGCCTAATCATGAGTAATAATATTCTATTACTATTTATAATCACTTAAATTTTATCAATAATGCTTTTTTGTATGGTTAGTAAACAAGGAAAGTTTATTGCTGAGCTGTGATAAACAAAAAAACTTAATTTGTTACAGTCCAAGAGTAATTATAGGAAACTTTTGGAGCTGGCAAGTATTGTTTACTTCAAGGACGATTTGGAGCTATAAATTTCGGAGAAATAGAATGAAAGACACGTAGAACAATTAACAAAACAGTTTTAAGTCGTGAATTAAAAAAAAATATTCACATGTGTCATGTGTTCGACCAGCAGACGTAAAGATGTAGCGCGAGACGAAATCCGCGCGAATGCGGGACCGGTTGCTTGAGTGTTAAGCAGTCAAAATAAAACAACATTAGCGTAATTTGTTGAACTTTTCCTAAAATTGAGGTGTGGATAACTCTAATTTTAGTAATATAATACTCATGAAATTTTTTCCTTTTCTATTCCTTATCTATATTTCGTTACCTATAAGTGACACACATGTGATAATTATCTAGTAAAATTTTGAAAATTCTTGGCAATTTCTCTAAAATCTTGAGGCAACAAACAGACTAGAATTATTTGATTTTCAAAATTAAATGAAACTGTTATTTATTGATATTGGAAAAAATACTTGGGAATTCACGATTTTTATGGTTATGGAGTATTGATATGATACATTTTAACCCTTTGAACTTGAATGCCGCCATAGAGGCAGCATTGTAAGTTTATCGTATTACTCGGATGCCCCCGCAGTGGCGGCATGTTTATAAAGTCATTTTTTGTATACTTTTAGCATTTTTTATATGTTAATTTCAACTAGATCACAATAACGGATCATTAGGGAGTCATTTTCTGATAAAAAGCCAAAGATAGTCGGCTTGCGTAATATCAATAAGTGTTGTCATCGAAATGCATGGTGGATCCCGAATGCGCACTTCAACTATTCCTACAGAAGACCGTCTTGCAGATAAAGTACAAATATTACGTTCAGGGACTAAGAAGGACTGCAGTATGTTCCAATAGAAAAATTTCTGGCGGGAGATCGGAAACACGGCTGTTTTGCGAGACCTGTGTAAATAAGCCAGGATTACATGTTGGCGATTGCTTTGTGAAATACCATAAAATGAAGAATTACAAATAAAATAAAAATATTTACATTATATTCATGATATATCTATTTTACAGAAAAAATAAAAAAATATATTTTTTTTAATTTTATGCATATTTTTTTTATTACTTATAAGTGCTCAGGTGCAAAATGTTAATGATCTGAAAAGAATTAGTCACCTGCATCAATTTAATTGAATGTCATTTTTTTTGTTTTAGCAAACCCTCATCGGGATCACGTTTTCCACATGGAGTTCCCAAAAGAATGGAAGAAGAGTGATATCATACATTTATTCTATCCATTTGGTAATTTTTTTTTGTACTCGTAAGCCAGTTGACTAATTTGCTAGATTCTTATGTAACATATTTTTACGCATTGATCATTCATTCATCTACCAGTTGTGCGCACACTGCAGTACAAAATATTTAAGACATTTTGTAAGACTGGTACCCATATTTATATGTGTTGAATGTCATATGTTCTTGGTAGAATTTTATATAAAGATCTGATATTGTTTTGCTCATCGCGAACACTATTGTAGAAGTAGTATTGAACACTGTGTTTTATTTAATTATCTGTTACAGTTAATCTTATGTGTAAATTCACTAGTCAATGAATACAATACCACGGTGAAAAAAATAGCAATGTATTTTATTAAGATATAGTTGATAGCTTTTTCGGCTCATGCCGTTGTCGGAACTATGTTTAAAATGTAAATTTGCCTCTTTATCACTTTATAAAAGAATTGCATAATATAAATTTAAACTCAGCGCCTACTTGTTTACATCTTTGTAATAAAGGTCGCAAGATGACGGCTTCGGAACAGATGGAAATCAATAGATATAAATCATCACACGAAATCATAAATGAACAAAAAAATATTAGTCGGTCATCGCTTCTCAGACCATTACGATGGGCTATTGCCTACCTGTAATAAACCATAACAACCATCCCGTCCAATAGTTAAACTCATTGAGATAGTTGCCTCTTTAGTTTCATTTACATTTTAAAATTTTTTCGTTTTATTGCTAACAGGAAATAAACTAGGTCGTTAAAACAGGAGAGAAGATGTACTGTGTACCTTTTCTACCCAGCTATATATATACATAGATAAGCAAATGTACATTTTAAATATAGTTCTTACGAACTATATCTTATAAAAAATTTGTAGAACTAAAATACATTGCCATTTTTTCACCGTGTTATAATGGAGTTCTACCAAGTTCAACCAATGCCAATACAATACCTATTTTATCCATATATAGTATACATTGGAGAATAAATGATTAAATAATTATAAATGTTTAAAGCACCCCAAAAGTTTTTTGAAAATTATAAAAAATAATTGTTTTATAATTACAAACATATAAGTTGTACTTGCACACCGATTAGATTTCAATGTTGCAGACTTTCCCATTAAAGGGAATAATTGAAAAGTGAGATTGCTGACATAATCTGGTTGTCGTGAAATATCTTGTGTTAATTATATTATACTGTTAAACAAACCGATTTGTGAGTTTTTTTTATTAATATTTAATAGGTGGAGTGAATGTGGCATTCATCAATGATACATCTGCATACTTGGGATTATGGAAACGCGACCAGACCCAGCAAGTTATACGCGCTCTAATCAAGGAGAATCCTACCTACAAACTTACCCCATACAAAATATATAAAGCTAGGGCGTCCAAAAACAGCGAGCCTGCTGAACGTGTAAGAATATATTTTCACTTCTTGTCTGCTAGAAAGTAGTGTGGCCCAAAAAATATTTGATTATATTTTCAGAAGATATAATTAGTTAACCTTTAAATACAATCTTCATATAGGTTTTCAATTGGATATTGAATGTACTTTATAAGAGGAATATATCCTACTACTTGTTTTGTGCAAGAAATTAATTTCTGTATAAGAAGCGTTAAACTTCAAGTAAAATTCGAAGCCAATTTTTGATGATCTTACCATATTATGGATAAATACAACCAATATTATGGAAAAAGATAATCATGGTCAAATATCTTTGCTCCAAAGGTAAAGTATCTACACATATTTACCTTAAATTGATCTGTCAGTCTGTGATGCCAAAGTTATTATAAGCAAATCACAATGCAGTACATGCTACTGGCCGTAATGTTTTGTATTAGCCTGAGCAGTAGCAGGTTATGAATTGTAAACTGTTCACTGGAACAAGTTATCGGTACAATTTTACTTAATCAAGTCACAGAAATAATTTTCTTAATTTTTTAATTTTCTTCATTTTTTAATTTAGGCAACAACCGCCAAAGAAAGGTATGCACAGACTCATTGGCTAGCGAACCAACACAGTTCCTCAATTGATGAGAAACATATTTTGCAAACATCAACCGAATCTATCACCAAAAAAAGGAAAATATCCAACGACTCTCTGTAAGTGATTCCTTTTATATTCTTTGTTATCATGTTCAGTCAAAAATGCTCAGTAAAAATCATTTAACACTAAATAATACTCACATTAAAATTTTATATAAATTCACACAAATGTATTGTTTTAACCAGGAGTGTATATTTAAGGCGTGCTAGATGTGCACCTCACCTCTGCAAAACAAGGAACGAATTTTTACTGCACATGCATGTATACATACTTAAATATTGGGTATGGTGTACTCTATGCTGGCCATATGCAATTGCATACAGTCACATAGTCTGAGTGAGCGGGTCCGATGATTTTGTCCTAGTCTCCAATTTTTTGGGCATTCTATAACTTTTGTGGTACATCGTTTCTTATAAACATGTTACCTTCTATTTTAATTGTGCCATAATAATGGTTTATCAAATTATTGAAAGATTTTATCAGAATTTATTAAATTATTATTCAACTGATACTAATTAATAATCATTTTTTATGTTTAAAAAGCGAGCTCACCACAATTTATTGATGCTCCGAATTTTCAGAGAAACCTAACTTGTTCATGAATTAGAAAATTTTCTGAAAAAACAAAGTCGATGAATAACTAAATTAACTATTCCAAGCTTAGTACTGCTTACATATTTTTTTTAATAGTTCATAGTGTGATGTGTTTGACAATATACAGATTATCTATGTATCTGCAAGTTCATAATAGACAATTGAATTCATTGAATTGTATGGCATTGAAAACATTGGTTAGTTGTTTTGTATGAATTGTAGGACAATTGCGTGTTTTTGAGATTAAACAAAGTGAAAAAATCGACCTTTTATTTTTATCGCCAGGGTTACCACAACACATTTATAATAATATTTGTTCACTGTACAATTTTTTTTTTATAATAGTATCACATTGTCCAAAAAGTTTTCACATTATTTTCAATATTAGCTCTAATCATAGTAATGTATAATATATTTTTTTATAATGTTAATATTAATTACATCATGTTTGTATAGATTGGGGTATGGAAATATTCATCTGTGACCAATGCTTGTATATTCCATTACAAGAATTTATCGCCAGTAAAATTTTAAGCCCAAAAATGTGTACATTTTGTTGTCACGTATTGATACTTATATTTTTCAAAAAATGATTTTTTACACTGCTATGAATTAAAATGTCTCAAGTTTAATATTTCCACACTACATTTTAACATAAATTAGTATGTAGGTGGTACTTTCATAGATAAATATAATTAGTCAAATAATTGAAAGAAAACCTAAAAACACATATAAAAAATAATTATGGAAAAATATTTAGATCGAAAAATCATTATGACTACCGAAAGATTCAAAGCCAAACTGAAAGAGATAATAAAATCAGGGAAAATAAATATTTTTGTAATTTGTAAGTATGATTTTGTCACATATTCCACAATACAGTAAACCAGATACTTTTCATGTTACGTCCAAAAATCACTATGCAATAAAATTAACCCAAAGCTACGAAATTTTTGAATTCAAAAATAAATCGGATATTGATTTATTGATTGAATTGGCATTCACTTGGTAGAACTCCATTATAACACGGTGAAAAAATCGTCAGAACTAGGCATAGTTCTGACGATGCGTGAGCCGAAATAGCTATCAACTATATTTGTTAAAAATAATTTTGTAGAACTAAAATACATTAAAAAGTAAAAAATGTTTTTAATAACTGTAACGTAATTATGAATATATGGGCAATGCAATTTTATTGAAAAATATGTACATACATGTTTATTTTTGCTATAACAATGTTGTAGCAAAAAATATTTGATATTATTTTTTGAACCTTGTAATTGAGAAATTGCAATACATTCGATTTCTTATGAAGAAATAGAATACATTTTTCATTAAAGATGTAGTTAGTGGAGTTATTAGTTCTACATTTTAAGTTGATATAAATAAGATTTTCATTTTGGACTAATTAATGCCTTATCAAATTAGTTGATTTGAGTCCTTTTTTATTTTAATTGCAAATAAGGATTTGGCCATTATACTACAATAGTATTAAATTTGCAGATACAGCGGGTAGTTAAAAATGTTGAACATATCTGTATTGTGCATGAGTAAATATTTTAACGATGCATCACTTAAAATGGCGATACTTCCTTTATACTTAGTACGGTATAAAAGTCATTGTAAATCTCCGGAATCCCTTCTCGGCTCTTGTCTACACAATATATTATACAAAGATCTTTATCGTGTTAAGAATAAATTATATTGTAGCCAGGCGTTATCAGATGGGATGCACAATAATTCGCGCCGGCCGCGTTCATATTTGGTAAAAAGGAGACGCTTCCGTGAGATTTCGCATAGATAAAATGGCGGCATTCCGCTATAGACAACCGCGAGTATCTGACCATAGTCAGCCGCGCGCTTTTCTCTCCGCTATCTATGGCCTAGTCCAGTTAGTTTGGCAGCGGGCGCGCGCGAAATATTTCGCATTCATGTATGATTTGGGTATTCCCATAGTTTTCGCGATTTCTTTTAACCTAAGGAGATATCTTTTAATAATTTAACAAACTCCTCCAATACAAACTATTGTTTTTTTTTTGCAGAAATACTTGTTCATTTTTTTCTAATAAATGTTAAGTACATATTCGGTGCATATAAAAGTCTGATAATGAAACGAGTAAGTTGATCACTTCTACATACAATGGAACCCCCAATTAAACTACCCCTAATCGCGCACTGGCTTTATTTGCTGCAAATCCTCAATTGCACGATCGCTTGGCTTCACTCACATACACATGGCCAGGCGGTCACCTGTGAGGTGTATACAATTCAAATATTGGCTACCGTCTGTGTACTCGTGAATATTAGCGACTGTCTGTGTGCTAGTGACTAAATATTTCGTCCATATATATATATATTTATTGCAAATCTAAGAATACTCTTAGTTTTGCATTTTTCGCGGAAAAAAACGAAATAGCTAATTTTGTATGAAATTCACTCCCCCAATTACACTATTTCAAATTACGCGATCCCGACTTAAGTGTAAATGGGGGCAAATGTTAAGCAACGTAAAAAAACATTCATTTTATTGTACCGATATTTAAACATGCTGATGTTTGCAGAAAAGTTAAAATTATGCCGTGAATTGTTGTTAGAGCCCGTTCAGAATTGTAATTTTCCGCGCAAAAGGTGTATTATTTCCAATTTTCCAATCGTCACAAAAACAGGACTCCGGCAAAACAAAGTTTAGTTTTGTCAGGTTTTTTTTATTACCTTTCCTATTATGTCCATTAAATTAAAGATCGACAAACAAATCGGGCAAATTGTTCATTGAGATATCGTCCAATCGAAAAAGTAGTAAGAGTCACTCGTTTCTCACGACTCTTAACCCTGATTATTTCACACCTGGTCACGTTTTCCTGTACGTATATGTATATTTTATACTTCCGGTAAGTACAAAAAAAAGCGGACCTCGTTTGCAGCAATCCTTTGGTCTAAATAAGAAAAAAACTCAGCTGTGAAGCGATCTTTTCCGAGGATTAGGGACGTGCCAATAATATTAAATCATCAGCAAAGATTTAGGTGACAGTTAAAATATACGAAGAAAGGAAAATTTAAACTAGTTTGTTTTCCAATAGTTATTGTAAACCCTGTTTCGAAGCTTCCAGCTGTGCAATAAGGGAAAAATCAGTATTGCAATCTTAGTTGCATCAGTTTTCAAGAAATTGAATGCAATAAATTTTGCATATTGCCTGACTGTCATGCAAATTTGCAAACGGAGATGCACTTTTGTCGTTGATTACACTGTGTTGTACAACCTTTGGGGCTACGTAAGTTTTTAATTATAATATTTTTGATATACAATCGGTGTGTTGGACATCCATTAGCACGATGTTTATAAATGTAGGTTTCATATAAAACGGATGATTCGTATATATTCATATTGTATCCGTGTAAAAGGAAACGAATAAGACGGGGTTCTCCATGTTAACGTCTAGGGCAAACGAATGAAAACCTTTTCGTTCAAAATTTACGATGTAACTTGTGGAACTGACAGCAGAGCCTTTAGATTAGTACAAGTTGGTTGTCCCACCATATTCTTGGCCAGATATAGAGCTGCACGGACCGTTCGTTAAACCATGCACTATTGTGCTTAGAAGAAAAGAGAGAAAAAGAAAGCTCTCATGTACGGTCACCATCAGCTTCATGGTAAATATTGATATTTAAAAAAAATGTATTTTTGAAATTAATTTGTACCGGTGCGGATACAAGACCATTTCACCGGAACACTGATGTTTATATTGCGACTACAGTAAAATTTTATATGAAAACCACTACTCTAAACTAAGAAGCATTCTGCATATAAGTTAAGTTTATCCATATAGATTTCACAGATGCGGACAATGAGTGGGAAAAGTTGCTCATGATTATACGACTATCGCTCTGATCAGATCAGGTCGGTCCCGTCGGTTATGTTGACTTGGTTGCTTGCACCCCTGACAAATTACACGGCATTTAAAGAATTTTGTCTCACAGAACGTAAATGTAACTTAATACATAAAAGATTCGCATTTTTGCGTGCAACCAAGTCTTGAAGAATTTTCTTCGGACATTCCTCACAAAAAATGAAACACGCATAGCGTTTTTACGCTGCGGAACACACCCTGTAAATAGAATGTGAAGCCGTAGCGGGTGGTAGTGAGTACAACGTTGAGTACCCCGGGGAACTGTAAATGGATTTCATGTTAAAAAAAGATTTAAATCCGTCACATATGGTAACTATTTTCGTACATCGCTCTGTTATACGAAGGTCGATGGAATTCGTTGTCTTTGGCATATTTTATTACCATAGAGTTGTGCCAGCAGAAGACCTATATATTCATTGATTGAATTGGCATTCACTTGGCAGAACTCCATTATAACACGGTGAAAAAAAATAGCAATGTATTTTAGTTTTACAAAATTATTTAAAAAAAAAAATATAATTGATAGCTATTTTGGCTCACGCCATCGTCAGAACTATGCTTAAACGAACATTTGTTTATATAGCTGTGTAGAAAAGGTATACAATACATCTTCTCTCCTGTTTTAACGACCTAGCTTGTTTCTTGCACGCAATAAAACTAAAAACTGTAAATGAAACTAAAAAGGCGGCTATATCAATAAGTTTACATATGGCACGGAAATGGTCTATTACAGAAACAAAGAAGCATCCCGTAGAGGGCTAAGCAATGGTGATAGACATATCTTATATTGTTCGTTAAGAATCCTTTGCGATAGTTATATATTCTTCCATACACCTATATCATCCATAGACAATACAATAAATCTCATACTGCCGTATTTAATTTAATCTGCGATTAAGAGACTATGCAGTAGCTCTCTGATAACCAACCAACCCACACGCTGATATATTCTACTATCACATTAGATTATAATTTAGTTACAATTTTCCACGCCACATATATTTATTTCCTAGCCATTTGTCAAACTACTATACGAAGAAACATTATGTGCATTGATGTAAATTAAAACTATTTCATTTTCTAATGTCCGAAAAGCGATTATTATTGTACCATTCGCACATATCGGCGTAGGCGTTGTGGCAGTCCGGGTTCGCATCCCGTGGGTTAATACACGATTCAATGCGAGTATTAGGCCCACCCCGGGGGTCTCCCGCTGTTAGGCTAATAGTCACCGACGTCCGTTCTGTTAGCTGGGATTTTAACGGATACCTCTGACGTCAACCTTTCCGCTACAGCGGCTCTCAAAACCAAATACTTGTTTTACACGATCAATACGTTCCACAAAATATATTCTTTCCACCCTCGCGAAGGCTTCTGGATTACTACTACCGTATGAAAACACGTCTGAAAAGTTTTTTTTAGCCATTACAAAAACTCTTGCAAAACTGTCAACTATGTCACACTTTGAGTATGACATTTTGCATACTGTTAATTGTTTATAAACTATCGTATAAATATTTGATTTTGGAATAAATTTTTCAATTAATGAAAACTTTTTTAAAAGGTGTTACCCAGTTCGAAAACTTTGAATATAATCAAGATATATTGGTATTTTAAATATGTATCACCTTTGCGAAACTGTCACACTTTGAGGTTATGAATTTCTAATGACATTTTGCAAACCATCGATTCTTATTAAACTAAATTCAGTTTTCGAATACTATGTTTGAGTGATATTGCAACGTATGCCTCTCTTATAAAAATCGATTTTTCTTATGATGCGTTTAAATTAGATAAATGATTACTATTATTTGTTTTTTTCATTTATATGTTTACGTAATACCGGTATTTAATATTAAATACCGAAATATTCTTATTTATATATTTATCCGGGATTGCGATCCCTGCACGAGATGAAATTAAGTTTTTAGTCATTACTCAAGTCCCACTTCATTTAGATCAAATCGGAAGGGATCTGTGAACTCGAACACAGATCAGTAAATCGATTAGGAAACTTCGTTAATTACTAAAGAAAATAAGGGATGGTTTGCGGGGTAAAGGTTTGAGTGCCAATATTCACGCGTTTCACTGCGATATGGAAATATCAAAATATTGTTTATCGAAGGTTTCTGTTACATGCGAATTATTTTGACGAGTGTAAACGCGTCGAAACGAATCGATTGCCAGCAAGACGTATGATATTTATGTATACAAGAAAATAGATCATTACAAAGATTTGCTACGCCATTAACATTGCACGTAAAAGAACTCCGGATTTTGAAAATCTATATTTTATCTACATGTTTTTTTTCAAATTTAGGGAGTGTATAATTGCAATTTATATGTTGTGTTCCTACTCTTTTGGTGCCTAGATCTTAACAATATTTCACGAACAATAAGTCGCATGTTTTCAAAACATCGAAAATGCCATAAACATTATTTATCCCAAAACAAACCAATGAAATAAGGATCATACAATAGCTTTTGTTTTATCATCAAATGCATGATTCTATTCGCATGATTCTATTCGCGTAAATTTAATCGATTCGAATCTATTAAAAGATGAAAATTCAAATTTGATTCAAATCTTCCAAACAAAATGTTTTATTCCAAATTAAAATTTTGCATACCCGGCAGATGTCAAAGTAGCACGTTTCAATGTTGCGCGAAAATCGCAGTCTTGCCACGTTATAGATACGCTTGTAGATCAAGGAATCGCGCCCTGGGGTTTGTCGGTTCGCTTTCAGCCGACGTCCAATACATTAAGCTTCATAATATTCTTAATTGATTTTATGAGTGGTCGCTCAATGCATACAAACGATTGCCAATGGCTCGGGCGACCAATAATGCATACAAATCGGACAACTGGCGGCCCGCGGCGCTAGGAAGAGCGACCCTGCAACAATTTAACACTGGAATGGTATTATAATTTTCGATACATTGCATTGTATGACAACGAAGCGGCATTAATTCAAACATTGTAATTTTAAGATAATTATATTTGTATTCTTCATTTTCGTGTTCTGGTGCATTCTAAAAATTGCCATTGATCTAAACTCTTACATAAAACTTTGCTGCGATCGCATTATAAACATAAGCGGTTATAGAAACGTCTCCTGGACGCATTGAAACAAATTAATTTGAAAAAAAAGACACATTTTTTAAATTCATATTGTTACAACGATTCCACATGTTTTGTCATTATCTTCAGGCATTCCATGTCACCGTATCCGTGTATTCCATCATACGTTGCATCCGTGTGATAGAATGCCTGTAGATGCCGAAAGACGAAACCCGGCTCGTTAGTGTCAAAACATGTGGAATTGTACAAAGTTGTACCTATTCAAATTTGATATTGAAATTCCATCAAGCGCCTTCAGTCAATATCATAAATTAAAGGAGTTAAGTTTTAAATATTGCATCCGCGTGATAGAATGTCTGAAGATGCTGAAAGGCGAAACCCGGTTCGTTAGTGACAAAACATGTGGAATCGGATAAAGTTGTAATAATTCAAATTTAACTTCTTTGATTGATTGTACTGTGAAGAATTGTTGTTATTATCACAAACGATACATCGTTGTTTAGCAATCAAAGGGTTAAGAATAACTGGATAAAATCTGTTTCATATAAATACTGCGCTTACTTCAATCTTTCTTTGTTGCATGGCAATAAGATGCAAGTAGACCTCATAGTCCTCGCAAATCAGCTGCCAAGGACACGTTTGATTTGCGAGTCCAGTCCGTTGTTTGAATCTGTCGTGTAACATTGACTGCTTGGTGTGTGGTCCCGGGCTAGGTTCCCGTACCCACTATATAATATGCCATCAATTGTTAATATTGCACGCTGAATTTTCTTACATGTCCAAACATCATATGTAACACTGATAGTATTGCAATAGCTATCAATAATATCTTCGATTCAAATGATATTTCTGATAGTAGTTTTATGTGGATAAATTGTTTGCAATTTTACCATAGAATTTCATTTTCCAATAAACATTCATGAATTATTCAATTTTTCCTATATAATTGACCACTAACATATGAATTAAATATATTCTTTTTATATTTGACGAATTGAAAAGTCTAGCATAACAACCTAATTTAAAATTTTGAGGCCGATGGGATACACCAACAGCAGAAATTAATTGATTATTTATTTATATATATACGTTACAAAATTTACAAATTATAAGTTCTTGCTTGCAACGTTAAAATATTAAAACATTTAATGTTGGAAATTCAATAAATTAACAACAAAACGAATAATAATCGCAGCAAGAAAGTCAAATAAGCAAGCTCATAAAAAATTTACTTTAACACATTAAAAAATAGTATTCGCGTGAACTCACTTTAGTCCACATGGAATACTTCGACATCCGAAGCACTAATGTTGAACATTGTTAATGCTCTTACCATTGGCATCCCCATTGGCAGACTGGCTCTACACTTTGGAAGGACAAACAATTCATGTCCACGATTTCTTAAAAAAAACATAAGGATGGAAGAATTCTCATTTTGGCCTCGAATGAGTCGAAAGAAAAAATGTGCATTTAAATATTTTTTTGTTTTATTTTACCACACAATTTTTGAGTGGCCGTTTTGATGGTACAGTGGAACACCGACTAACCATTCCCTCATAATATGTTTTCCAGAATGGATCGTTAAATTTTTATAGTCCTGTCAAAAACACCCATAAGAACAATATTAAATAATCCCGTATTAACCGTTCCCGATTTATCGACTTCTAATATTATGGTCACGTCTAATATATTATCCAGATTGACTGGCTTTGGTGGATAAATCGTTCTACCCAATACAATTTGCGAGTTTGATCACATTAAATCTTATATATTAACAAAAGAAATTAATGATAACATATATAGTTTTTTATAAAGATTTTTTTTTAAATTTTTTAATTAAGAATTTCACAGAGGGAAATTAAAAACACTATTCAATTATTTCAATAAATAAGATTTAATTACTATACTATATAATAACTTCGATAAAACCCTAGATTTTTTAAAGAATTTAAAATCATTTTATCTTTACCGTATCTGTAGTTTTTTAGAGACTCTTGAAAAACGTGGAACCGAGGTTTCACTGCATTTACTTCAGCGGTGAGGAACTATTCCATTTATCAAACTATGCCATTAATCATTCAAATTTTATATGTTTAGATTTCGTCCGAAGATTGCTAGTTTACCATAATTATAGATTTCTTTTACAGTCTATGTAATTGCTATGTTTGCAACCTTTTACATCGCAGATCTGTTGTTTTAATTGCGCTCGGTGATATCGCCTTTGAATTGACGGGGGTAGTTTCAGTTTCAATTATCTGAAGGCATTCGTGAATGTCGACGTGAGTGTGAATATCGTTTTACATTCATGTCCTTTTAATTGCTGGGTGTCGGGTTCGCGTCACGCTGATTGACTGTACACGGCGTGCGGTCGACTTTGATATCCATTTAGCAATTGAAAAATGGCGCTAATGGATTTCGTTTCAATTTACTATTGAAAACAGTTTATACGCATGAACAGAGAGGCGATTAGATTATTAATTAATTGGAAAATTAACATACGTATCAACACAAAGAGGTGTTTTCGCGTACAGGAAATCCTTTTTTGACATAATACATTGAGAAACTGTAGAATTCGAGTGGTTCTATGGGTGGAGAAAATAAAATACAGCACAGGCCAAACTAAAAAATGCGCGGCATAATATTTTTTTTTGTTTGAATAGTAAATAATTTTTGAAATGCGCGTTTAACAGATGAATGCGTGAAGGATTTCAAAACTGCACGCAGCTGTTAAGGTATATTGCTTATAACTAACCGATATAATTTAATCGATTTCCTTATAAAACGCTTCAATTAACAATTAACTTGGCTTATCACCATTTAGTTCGAATACCTTGCGTTTGACGATTAAGTTTTCATATTTTTATAATTTAAACACAAATATTGCATTTATCATAAAAAAATATTTATTCTGTATCCATTTCTCAATATTCATTATTGTATTTATATTAGTCACGTTAAATCCCAATATAGTGCATAAAACGATATCTCAACGGAAGTTTATCTCAATCGTTTTTTAGAATTATTTTAGAAGTCATTAAAGGATTATGTCTAAATCCTTCAATTTTTAATTAGCAAACAAATAGTCATAATAAAACGTGGCGTATACCTGCTCTTTTTGATAATGAGAGAAACATAAAATTTGATATTATTAAAAATGGGAAAGTTCTCATTTTGGTATATTATAAAGCGAAAGAAAGATGTGGCCAGGTATAGCTCTTTCGCCGTTATAAAAGTTTTAAAAGTAAGCATATTAATAGAACGTCATTTGGGTAAAGCCAATGGTAATATCCATACGCCTTAAAGTAGATACTGATATATGCATTACAAGGCCATATAGTTTGAAAAATCGCGCTTTTCATTAACTTGCGCGATCCGCTCTTTAGTTCTGAAAATATAATATTTTCAGAACTAAAGAGCGGATCGCGCTTTACACAAAACATTTTGAAAATTGTTTGATAAGCACTTTATGATGATGAGCTAGTTTATTTTGGAAGAATTGATTGTGTGTTATATAAAAAAATATGTATACAGTTTTTCTTTTTCGTAATCGAAAAGCTTTCTGAACGTTTAAGTGTATATGAAAATAAAACTTCATATTGCCATGATTGCTCTCGAAGTTCAGTAATATCAATAAAATTGCATGCTTCTGTGCATTCATCGAGGGGGTGGTCGCTTTGCTGAAATCAATTAATTTTTTAATAGGGCAATAATTAAATCGATATTACCGGAGATGTGAGTTTGTGTGGTGATAAAATCGCTAGATTCCCCTTTATTGCAGCGGCGCTTATGGAAATTTTTACGGTTGTAAAATAATCACTTTAGTTCTTCTCAGAGGCGTCACGATTGAAGGATGCCGGCATAAAAACAGCAGAATAATAGTTTTTAGTCAAAAAATATTTTTATTTATCATTCATGCCTTTTTACTTTTTATTTTTGTGTATTTTAAGAATGATATTTCGACACTAAGCTATAAGATTAAATTTAAATTATTGCAACATTGTACGTTTGCATATGTTTTTTCACTAACGACCCGGGGTTCGCCTTTCGGCATCGTTAGTGACAAAACATATGGAAACGTACAAAGTTGTAACAACTCAAATTTGATATTTAAATTATATCAAGCAACTTCATAAATTATATAAAAATCTATAAATTGTTTTTGGATATTTTGGAAGTTATTAAAATATTAACTTAATTTTCAATTTATTGATTAGTACGTTGAAAATATTATCGGGTGAGAATGGTACTAACTTCAAGTTTAGTCTCAAATTAGTTTTTTTTCGATTTGAATTTCTGATCAATAACATCGGTATTTGTGTTGTCTTTTCTAGAATTTACTTCGCGTGGCTTGTTAAAGTTCTCGCCGATAATTATTTGGCACATTGGTCGCAGTGCCAGGTTACTTTTATACTGAAAATATCATAGAAAGAAGCCTTATTGGGAATCGATACATTGTGATTATTATTTTTTCTTGCGTTCTTCTTTCAAATGATCAAAAGTTAGTTGCTAACTTCTTCGCTGGTGGTGTCGATTTTATAGTATGACAAAAAATGTTTTGATCGAATAGACTCATTATACTTGGGATATAATATATTAATGGAACGCTGTTATGGGGTTAAAATTGATTTAACATATATAAATTGTTACGTTATCTCTTAATCATGAAGTATGCTAGAATAAAATCCGAGGTCAACCCAGTCAACCTTCACTGGGAATAGTTTATTGGCAAATAAATTATATTATTCATGGTGTATATTCTCCAAGTGAAATTAATTACATATTATATGATAATAAAAATATATATGATATTTTTTTAAAGTTTCTCCGCCATCAATGTGAAGCATACGTGTTTATAACGGAGAGATTAGTAAATTTTTACGAAAATTGTTTCTAATTTAAATAATATCTCACTTCGGGATCGTGGTTAAAAAAGGATTTAAGAATTTTTATTCATCATTCGAACGATTCGAACTGTTGGCAGCGTTACCAAGCTTAACGAATATTTTTAGGAGTTCATGAATGTTTTATTTTCCTTTTGTTAGTTTGTTACTTTTTGTGATAGAGTATCCCATTAAAGAGACAGAATGTAAATACATCGGGTTCGTGACGGATTTTTTATTCCGTGAATAGGAAAATGCTTCTTCAGTGTTGCCGGGTCCGACGTCAGCAAGGGCGCAATTAGCGTCAATTAATTTAAGAGGTTTCTTGTAGTTTGAAAACACTTTCTTCAGGTTACCGACTTGTCGATTGCGAGAAATAAGGTATAGCCAACGACGAGTTCGTGAAAACATCGAAGTTTTGGTTGATAGAATTTTCTTGTTTTCAACGCAGCGCGACTTAAAATAAATCTAATTTTTCTCTTGAAAATTAGACAATGGATAACCGTATACAAAATCCTGCTTTGTTGATAATATTGATTTTTATATTTCTCTCAAATCTTGGACTTGGGAAGAAATCAAAGAAGCGTACAGTAAACAATACAAAAATTTTGCTAATCAGAAAGTGACAGTTGCTTCACTGTCGCTTTCGCTACACATAAAAGCTCTTTATTCCTTTTTTCACTACATTCGTGAACACGTGCAATTGCTCAACAATAAATTGAATCCTTTTATAATTTGTCTGTAATAAATATTCGGCAACGACTAACAAAATTATGTTAAATTTAAAAGAAAAACAATTTTTTTAATATACATTTGTTTATCACGTCTCCAAGATTCTCCATTATCTTAGAACTTCGGAGCTCCGATGAGCACATCCTATTGAGGGGATTCGCCAGCGGCATTTGGAAGCTTTTTTTTCCTAACTGCGATTAATCCAATCATTTCTGTTTAATCAAATAATATTAACAGGTGATACTGTCAACATAAGTTATAAAGAAATATAAAAAAATATTTACGAATTGCTTTATACCAACTTAAAACCATCTGCTTTCGACCCTAATCTTCAGATTGTTGAAACCGCGCGCTATTTCTTTGCGCTTAATCGTTCCGAAGTACATATTTTTAAGTGCACATTTGTATAAATTTTATAGCACGGTCGTGTCGAGGCCGGTAATAAAGCGTTAATTAGCGGATATCGACGCGTTAATTGCATCGGATGTTATTGGGTGATTATTACCGCTCTTCTTCCGACACTTTAATATCCACAATTATCC
Source organism: Himalopsyche japonica (assembly GCA_028555115.1). Classification (NCBI taxonomy): domain Eukaryota; kingdom Metazoa; phylum Arthropoda; class Insecta; order Trichoptera; family Rhyacophilidae; genus Himalopsyche; species Himalopsyche japonica. The sequence goes on along the minus strand of JAHFWJ010000446.1, from coordinate 838,726 downwards.
CTAATGGGTCTATTAATATTTTGCCTTCTTTTGAGCATGTCCGATCCTTAAATTTGACCCATACTGTCTGCCGATGAAGATATTCTTCTAAATTTAAAAACAAATAATTAATTAGGTATAATTGTAGAAATTATTAATGTTCACAAAGTTTTGCATTTTAACATAACACTCGAACTGACGAAAAGTAAATAATTAAGTTGTTGTTGCGGTAATTAGATCTGTTAGTAATATTTGTACCATATACATTTGATGATTCTGTTTTATAGCCCCAGAAATTTAAATTTAACTTTGAGATTTTGGACAAATGTTTTTAATATGTCTTTCCTCTCGAGTTGATTTCAATTGAGTCGGATCTTTAAAACAAGTTACCTTTGATGTCCTGAGGGGAGATGTTGTGTTGGACGCTCCCAATTTGTTTGGAACACCATAGCTTAGAAATGTGGAAGAGATTTAATGATTTCGCCGAAGTTCATCCAGTATTTTAGCGTCATTAAAAAAAATAAAGACGTTCATCTCATTAAATATAATAATAATATTTATCACGCCAGCTATTATTGGCCGTTTTTAAACATTTTTATAATACTATTCTAAAATCATAACCGCTCGTGCTATGGCCGTAGCATTAATGTATGTAAAACATTACCCACCAAAGTACGCGCGCATCGACGGTAATGTATAATAGAACTTCCGTTTCCCACGCCGTTTATGATAGACACTGATTTTTATTATTATGAGTGATGGACGATATTCGCGCGGCCGATGTGGTATGGCTATTTAATGGTGCCTCAGGGAATTTTTTGTGATGAAAACAGGGATGCGGACGATTTTCGCACTTCCTGGAAGTGGTGTGTATACTTCGTCTCGAGAAACTCTCTTGCATGTACATGTAAATGCGAGTCAGCTAGCTAGCGGACGAGAATCTATTTTATCCAATACGGCTTGATTTTATAAATACATGTGTGTATTTTTTTACTTCATAAAGTCATGATGCAATATGACCAATGTAACACGGTGAAAAAAAATAGCAATGTATTTTAGTTCTACAAAATTATTTAAAAAAAATTATTGTTGATAGCTATTTCGGCTCACGCCATCGTCAGAACTATACTTAAACTAACATTTGTTTATTTATATATAGCTGTGTAGAGAGAAGGTACACAATACATCTTCTCTCCCGTTTTAACGGCCTAGCTTGTTTCTTTCTCGCAATAAAACTATTTTTTTTCAAAAATTGTGAATGAAACTAAAAAATGCGGCTATGACCAATGTATAATATGTAATTACATTTGGTAAGAAACAAATATTTTCCATGCCGTTACAATAATAAATTAGAAAATTCTAAAAACGCATTGTTTGCACGAGTTAATGTATGTACTAATTCTTACTAATGTCTTGCCGACTTGCATTCATATGCGACGACTCTAAAGAAACTTATAGCTGGAAGTATTGCCGTATAATGACTTTATGCTATTGTTTCACGTTTTATAAAATTTTGCATAATAAAAACACATTTATCAGTATTCATGTCCACAATATATTTTTTTAGTACATATTTCCACAATATATTTTATAATCAGGACCGGTTTCACTCATCGCGAGCATTATTATCAACTGATAGAATACCATTTTCAAGCAAGTCTATTCATACAAAATATTGTGTTAAAGATTGCAGGTATACAAAATTATGGGTTCAAGAACTATGAAAACAATTTACAGGAGATCATACAATATTAATACAGATAATGATTAATTTAAAAATTAAACATTAAAAATCACTTTTCAATAATTTTCAAACACAATTAAGGTAAATCAATAATCCATTAATAGCTTTGAATAATCATAAAGAACTCGTCAGGAAAAGTAACGAGTGGGAAATTTTTATGAATAAAATAACCTACACTTTATGTAATATGATGCTCGCGATGAGCGAAGCCGGTCCTGATCATAATATATATTGTGGAAATTAGCACTAAAAAATGTTTTTTTATAATTTAAAATATCATGCCTTTCCATCAAAAAGTTCACACCTTAAAAGTTTTTTATAAAACACACACAAAAGAAAACGAGAAAGCAACCTTTTCGACCCTTTTCTTTGTCGACATTCTCAATTACCAACATTTTGCCCTTAGTTGCATAAGCCTTGTTTTAGGTATCATTGCCCATATATCATTTAAAACTTGATTTTTTTTATGAGAGATGAAAATCGGAAGTCTATATTAGTCTGGAATAGCACGCGGTTTTCCACCTCGAGATATTTGAAACAAGAATCACATACTCCGCGAACAATGATTGCGATTTTTTCCTGAATCTATTCATCGCAAAATACGCGCTTAATTTATGGTCATCTTTGTTTCGCCCACAACTTTGATTGCATTACAACTTGCCGCTTTGTTCCCTACATAGTTAACTGCGATTTTCCTTATGTAGACGTTTGCATTTCGTTTAAGTCGCTATGCAATTGTGTCCCCTTCGTTCCTGATACGTTTGCGAGAAGAAATTGGTGAGAGATTACACCAAGAAAATGTTATTGTGCGTGAAGCGGTTCCAAAACTGCTTTCAACACTTTCTGGTGTATACGACGTTAATTAAACTTAGCGCAAATATTAGAAAGGTGATTGGTTGCTTTGTAATCTTAGTGTTTTATTAAAAATGCGTACGAATGATGTATTTCAGAGATTGTCAAGCCCAAACTGTATCTACAGTATTCAGCTCTGCCTATCCCTTTCGAGGAATATGGAAGCAATTGTGCTTGCAACGTCTTTGCGAATTTTGACAAGAAATGAAAGCGAATGCGACTAGACAAGTTATTCTGTTTTAATTTATGATATCGACTGAACGTGCTTGATGGAATTTCAATATCAAACTTGTATTGATACAATTTTGTACGATTCCACATGTTTTATCACTAACGACCCGGGTTTCGACTTTCGGGATCTTCAGGCATTCTATCACACGAATGCAACAGAACTGACGTAAAATAAACAGTCAGCGTCGTTTATATAACAAAGTTATTAATTACAGGAAAACACTTACCCAAAGGCAAGCAGTAAATTAGAAAGAATGAATCATTAACAATATCGTTAATGAAAATTATCACAGGCAATTGTGTTAATTATTATTAGACTAATATTATTCAATTTGTTTTAGCTGCAATTTACTGCTTGCTTGGGGTAAGTGTTTTCCTGTAATTAATAACTTTGGTATAGAGACGATGCTAACTGTTTGTTTTACGTCTGTTCTTTTGAATCCGTGTGATAGAATGCATGAAGATGCCGAAAGGCGAAACCCGGGTCGTCGGTGACATAACATGCGGAATCGTTCAAAGCTGTAACAATTCATACTATTCTGTTTTGTTTGATAAACGTTGAAATGAATCTATCCATTTCATCATAAATATATATCATCATATCATTATATTCATAAATGATATATCAGTTAATAATGCGCACGGTGAGCGAAACCGGTTCTGATCCTACACATATTAAATTGTGAAAATAGTAATAAAAGTGCGTTTTTATTATTTAAAATGCTTTAATCGCGTAACTAAGCATGTCTCGTTTAAATTAACACGATGTTTAAAAAACGCATGACACTTGTGTATCTGAAAGTGTTTATTCAGCGTTATTCTGCGACGATAAAATAAATGAAGGTGAACATACATGGTCGATATTGTTCCAAGTTGCATCACACAGATTCTTGAATTTATCGCGCCTACAATGAATGTTTATCTCCAAGATATCACCGCGAAGCCGCGATAAAACACGTGAATACGCCACACTTGTAAGCTTTTGAATTCACATTAGATTGTTACATTTTTTTTACGCGAGTGAGTTAAGAAGCTTAATTGACAGAAGATCATGCCCAAAGAAAGATGTGCCGACTTTTTTTTATTGCTGTGACCGTAGCCGAGCGTGAACATCGGCGTTCACGGATTTGAATTTTCAATAGATGGTAATATTTTCGCAACCGAAATTTTCCGACAGAAATTTCAGAAATCACCCCGTGACACGTAAGAACAGCCAACGCATCCTAAAAAACGTCTTTTTTTAATGATACTGATACATTTTGTTGCATCGAAAAGTAGTAATGTCTGTAATTGTGAATAATCAATCAATTGCTTGATTGAATTGGCATTTACTTGGTAGAATCACATTATAACACGGTGAAAAATAGCAATGTATTTTAGTTCTACATTTTTTTATAAGATATAGTTGATTGCTATTTCGGCTCACGCCATCCTCAGAACTATGCTTAAACAAACTTATCTTATACGCTTATCTATATAAAAGGTACACAATACATCTTCTCTCCTGTTTTAACGACTTAGCTTATTCTTTGTTAGCAATAAAACTAAAAGTTTTCAAAAATTGTAAATGAAACTAAAAAGGCGGCTATATTAATAAGCTTACATATTGCACGGAAATGGTTTATTACGAAAACGCAGCAGCCCCTTGTAATGGACTGAGAAGTGGCGACTGACATATATTAGTTTGTTCTATAAGATTTTTTGTGATTGTTGGTATCTTTTGATTTCCAGCTGTTCTAAAGCCGTCATCTTGCGACCTTTATTACAAATATGTAAACACGTAGGCGCTGAGTTTGAATTTATATAAAATGTCATGTGGCTCATGTTTATCCGTTTATATCGGACAGACAGGTAGAAGTATATCCACTCGAGCTAAGGAACATGTAAGATCATTCAACAGAAAAATAACAGATTCACAATTTGCTAATCACGTTATAAAGGAATCGCATAAGATAACGTGTAATATTCACGTCGTATCCTTTGTTTTTAAACGCGTAAATGATTACGTGTAAGGAACATCGGCGATGCGTAGAGGAATGTTTTATCGGGATGTTTTTCTCTCTATGCGAGCTATAGCAAAGTTCGACACGTGGAATTTCGTGTGGACATCGTATGCTTTATTGTCCCATCGTTTATAAAACGTCGTGCAATTTACAGGCCTTTTTCAGATAAACGACACCGCTTATTATTGACTGAGGCCGCATATCGAGTTTGATATCAACACGACTTACGTATTGATTGAATTGTGATCCACTACATTATAATAAAGTTACAACTTTTTTCTTTTCATTACATAAATAGACTAACTTGTCGACCTCTGTGATATGTATAACTTTTTAAGCTATACTCTGATGTCTAGGTTCCAACACCGCAACAATCTATTTAAAAGTAAAAAAATTTAAATTTAAATTTAAGCTATTAGAAATTGGTGTAGTTATGTGATGTTTTTACACTAGAGTTATATTCATATGACTTTTAAGGTGTTAATTGTCACTTCTTGATGGAAAGTCATGATATTTTAAATAATGAAAACACAATTTTTAGTACTTATTTGCATAATTTATTTTGTTGATCATCTCGAGCATTATCACCTGATAGAATACAATTAACAAGCAAGTATATTGAGTATAACATATTTGAGTTAAAGGTGGCAGGTATACAAAACCATGGGTGCAAGAACTAGATTTACATAAAATCATACAATATTAATACAAATAATGTAAATTAGTTTAAAAATTAAATGAATGTGATTCTGAATTGTTATATGTATAGAAATGAAGAAAGAAATATGTCATACTATCTATTCACTTGTATGTTGGCTAACCTCTTGGCTATCGTATGTAGCAATAACTGAAAGGTAATTGTTTTTTGCGGCATATAAATTATTTTTAATAAAATTATCACGTATGGTCAATTCTCCTGTTTTCTATTTTAATATATATTATTAAATAGTTTATGAAAGGATAGTGATATAATCTTAATAGGGTTTTCGACCCTGTTTTGGCGATATCAACACACTTACTAACTACTTTTATATGTTCATTTTATTGGACGCCCTATTATCTGTCGAGTCGCGGGTTAGACGAAACCGCCGCACGTCGATTCTACGATATTGGATCGATGTCATGGATTCTCCTCGTCCACCAATAGTTAGTAAAAAATAACACACTATTCCTTAAACGATTGTGACGAGATGTCACAGTGTCGCTATTATGTAATGTTCTTGCTTATAGTTGCGCACATGTCTCATCACGTCTGGAATATGTCGCTCAGTCCTTAGCGTTCAGTCAAACGTCACCTGAATGGATACAATCAGCTAACTGCCCTTAATGTTAAATCGATAAAAAAAACTATATAAGAACAGACTGTAAATCTAACTTGTTAAGGCGTGTTAGAAGACATATTTCTACGTTTAATTAGAAATATATCACTGATGACAAGCTTTCAGTCGATGGTTTGATGTGGATAAATTCAGTCTTGTAAGAAGACGTGAAAATTGAATTACAAAAGCGGGTAATGTTCGTATTATTAGCGGCTTTAATTTTGTTGCAGGTGAACAAAAAAGAACATCGAAAATAAATGAAAATGACATACGTGATTCCTATTATGAAATGTATAAATAAATAAGTATTTTTTGTTTTTAGTGTGAGAAAATTTACGGAAATTATCAAAGCTTTTTTAGTCTATTGCTGAATAAGTCGGAATAATTTATCGTGGAGATTGATTTCAATATTATTTAAAGTTGGCCCGACCATATAATTTTGTCGTTATTGGTTTTGGTGTGCCCGTTTAACCTACATATTTTAAGATTTTGCGGACATATTGATTTTCACTTCTCAGCGTTTTTCAAAGAAACGGTTGCACATATTTCACTATTCAAACATATTTAACACGGTGAAAAAATAGCAATGTATGTAGAACTGGACAGTTCTGACGATGGCGTGAGCCGAAATAGCTATCAACTATATTTGTTAAAAATAATTTTGTAGAACTAAAATACATTGCTATTTTTTCACCGTGTTATAATGGAGTTCTACCAAGTGAATGCCAATTCAAACAACAAACATATTTATATAATAAAAATAATTTTTCAACAACTATTTCCACGATATATTTAATGATCACAACCGGTTTCCCTCACCGCGAGCATTATCAATATTCAAACATATGTGACGCCCCTGAGTATACCACACAAGCCACATTTTTTTTTACTTCCAAAAGTCAAGGATGCGTAAACAATTACTGTAAAAAAAAAAACAAACCATTTGTCTTTGTTCAATTCATTTCACAGAAATTTGACGATGTAAAATTGAAGTTATCGTATTGCGTGGCATCACAATGTTTTTTTATTACATGACAATCCTTATTTAAATGTTTTATCAATATAATATTTTTCTTCCAGTCATTTCAAATTTCAATTCGGTGTTCTTTGCGTTCATGTTCATGAAAATATATTACGTTCACCAGTGCTACATTACATTATGTATTCGATCATTTAGCCAGAGATCTCAGTTCAGAAAGCCTTGTCAGTGAAGTCATTTAAAGTATGCTTCAGGAGTGACCAGTGTCAGATTGATAAAATATCAGTGGAGTTCTACATAATCGTGTTGAATGTATTTCATTATTTATTTAAAAATTCCTCGAGTCTTTTTTTCCTTATATCTGAGCGTTGTGTTCACTGTCAGTAGTAACCAAATGAAAAAAAATCATATTACATTCAACTTAGGGATGTGTTTCCAAAGTAATTAATCTTCGTTATATGTAAGTTTATTGTTAGCCATCCGTTTCTAAAAAATGAGGCGAAGGTTGGAGAACAGGATTAACAAGCTTTAATAAAAAAATAGCGGTTAAATATTCGGACATTTATACCTTCGAACTAACACCCAATGACATCTGTTGACCACTCAGTTAAATAACAGTAAAATCTAAAAAATAATGACGATTAAAATATTTTATTATATTCTTATGGAATAACGTATATTTATATATTTTTTTCATTGAAGCAGAAAGCATTTTTGCAAGAAATGAAAACGAAAATAAGGAAATAAATACGATATATGTTTTTTGAAATCTATCCCAATTTTTGATTCACGAGTTCCATAATGAAGTGTTAATAAATTATTATTTCAGTTGAAATGGTAGTTGGCAATATCTAGTTTGTCATTTCGCCATGAAGTGACGTATTTAGATTCAAAATAATGAAGAAAAAAAACCGACTAAATTATTTTTTGTATCGTCCGTCTGCACTTGACAAGACGCCACTGTATAACTATTTCGCTTTAAACTTTGGCCGTCCGCAACGTTCCTTTTACAAGTCTTTATATGAACGTCAACATGTTTTCAGATGTCATGTTTTAAACGTCTAAGCAACGGTCGAACTATGGAATGTGGACGGAGAATCTCTAATACTGCTGAATGACCAACTAGTTATTTAGATTTCGACCGATAGAAAAACGGCGGAAGTCTTTAAACAGAGATATTCATATTGTTCTGATTTTTTAAATGTTAGGGGTTGCAAACAAAGTTTAACCGTTTATTTAAAAATCGGTAAATTTGATCTAATACCGGTTTTTATCGAAATTTTGAATGTAGATTACATTATTATATAATTTCCTGGTTGAATTAGCATTTACTTGGTAGAACTCCATTATAACACGGTGAAAAAATAGCAGTGCATTTTAGTTCTACAAAATTTTATAAGATGTAGTTGATAGCTATTTTGGCTCACGCCATCTAGTATAGTCGTATAGTTCTGACGATGATGTGAGCCGAAACAGCTATCAACTATATCTTATAAAATTTTGTAGAACTTAAATAAATTCCGTGCTGTAATTATATAATTTTTGTCATTTTATAAAGCGCCTTATATGAACAATCTTTTCCTTTCATTTCGAGAAGGCAATACGAAGCTTATTGTTAGAAAACGATTTATAACTAACCAATCAATTCTTTGTGCATCGTTTCAAGTAAATGCCGGTGGGGGTGTTATGAACTCACAATCATTTATTCGTATAATGTTGTCTTAAAAACTGTTTTATGAAAGTTATCATTCCGGAATTAGAATGACAGACAGTGTTTTCCATGCAAATACTGGACCGAAAGAAATTTATTATGAGTTTATACGATCGTTTTTTATAGAGGCGATCACATCTAGAGCAATAAAATTCGTGCTTATTGCAGTCATGGATGGGTATAGAAAACATTGCATTCGTATCATATCAAGTAAAATCGTTCGAAATATGGTTGTATTATATTTATTGTTCGGCAATAAATAATGATGTCTTACGGTCGCCGATAAAAGAAAACATATTCGCAATATGCTAATTAATTATTACGTGTGCCTAGAATCTAGATACCTCTCATGAATTAGAGAAGTGTCGACAGCGAAAGGCGAAGCGATTTCATACGGCCAGGTGTTTCTGCGGGCATATGCCGCAAAGTGAAATTAAATGGTGTATGATATTGCGACATCTACGGACACAATATTTCATGCAATATTTTGCTTTTCCTTGCGCTATAAAATCATTCAACACGTTTTTTTTTTTTTTACTATTATAGCTATATTTTCAGCGAGATCCCATTACGTATTACAGCAATATTGTATAATTTATGATATCGACTGAAGGTGCTTGATGTAATTTCAATATCAAATTTGAATTGTTATAACTTTGTGCGATTCCACATGTTTTGTCACTAGCGACCCGGGTTTCGCCTTTCGACATCGTCAGTTTTGCTGCATCCGTGTGATAGATCATTACATTCTGGAGATCAATAGATATCAACTATCACAAAGGAGTCTTAACGAACAAACTAATATATCTCCGTCACCATTAGTGACTCCTCTGACTGATGTATCTGATGTATTTTTGTTTCTATAATGGACCATTTCCGTGCCATATGTAAACTTATTGATATAGCCGTCTTTTTAATTTCATTTACAATTGCTAATTTTATTGCGAACAGGAAACAAGCTAGGTCGTTAAAAAACAGGATAGAAGATGTATTGTGTACCTTTTCTACACAGCTATAACTACTATATAATAATACTATAAATAGATAAGCAAATTTTAGTTTAAGCATAGTTCTGAGGATGGTGAGCCGAAATAGCTATCAACTATATTTTTAAAAATAATTTTGTGGAACTAAAATACATTGCTATTTTCACCGTGTTATAATGGAGTCCTACCAAGTGAATGCCAATTCAATCAATAAATAGGTTAATATGCTTTACAATGTGATGACAAAAATATTTAAAAAGACGTCAACCGAGAAAACTTTTAAACTCAGTCACGTTCTTGCGAAATGTATTGTCATCATTATAGTGATAGATATTGTTAATGCTTCTCAATGGCATCATCAAACATTTCATATCCGCGAGTTTTACCAAGTAAATGTGAAGTCGATCAATATATGCAAATATTTACAGTAACGTAAGGGGTTGCATTGCAGTCCGTGGTCTTCGATAGAAAAGACCCCCCCGGTACGAGTCGAAACGATATTTTACGACTTCGCTTCGTTAATTTTCACACTGTAACTGCCACGGGCTGAAATACGAGGCACCGTCTCTTAACGCATTACGTGCGCATGGAACGGTTTATCAAAAACTTAGAGTTCAGAAAAAATTGTTGGAATAGACTAGCTACAACGAAGGTAATGTAGAATAAATACTGTTTCTTGTTTGTTACTAAATTTGAATGTTAAACGGCTGTCTTCTTTATATTTTGTCTTATACATTGATAAAAACTATAGAAACTATACACTTAATCCATTTAATCATAAAAAATACAAATTTCAGAGGGTTTACACTAGGGATTGAAATTTACGGTCAAATTTCAATAACCGGTAAATAATTTCACCTCTTACCGGTTTACTGTTAATTTACCGGTAAATGAAAAAAATAGACCTGGATTATACACTCAGTCCTTTTTTTACGCGAATTCGATTATACGCGATTTTTTTGGACGGCACCGTTACATATTTTTACGCACTTCACTCGTTGTTACGCGATTTTTTCCCCATATTTGTTTTAAAGAAGAAATTTATATATGATGCTATGCATGTACGTTCCATTATTTTTTTAAACAAAAAAAATATGTGTATTTTTAAAACTTAATTTTGTAAAGCATTCCATTTTTTTTAAATACACATACAATTGCCAAATGTTGATAATGCATTTATTAAATTCGTTGAAAAGCACTTTTCTCGACCATAAATTTTACCACTTTGAATTATTGTCTAATAGATGACCTCCACGTCCAAATTTTTAAATAATAAATGCGAACCGAAGATAAAAATATTACTCTTGAAGTAAAAAGCATTTAAAAATAAAATAATTTACACTTGCATGAGTATTTAAAAAAGACAGTTTTAACTTGGCTTTCATACATATTCCGATATACAAAAGACCGAGCAAAATTCAGATTCATACAAAATTCAATACTTTTGTTCAAAAAATCGCAAACGATTACATTTCGCAACCGAGAGTGACAGCAGCGAATAATTCATATAAGTGAAAAAAAAAAAATTTTATAGTCTCATTATATTTTTATAAGCAATAAAGACATGAAAATATATAATTCTTTTTGCACGAATTTTAAAGAGAAAATTTTGGTTTTTCATACGTTTCTGGGACTTTTTCACGCGATATTTTAATTTTTGGAACCAAATTGTCAAATTCTATGAAAGTTGTGATTTTTTTACGCGATTTTTTTACGCGCCGTTTTCTGGAACCAATGTATCGCATAAAAAAAGGACTGGGTGTATCATTAAAGTATAAGTGTACGTGGCTACTTTCACTACAAATGGTATCCTGGGTTGAAACATAAATAATTTAAAAAAACATTTCAGGTGAATAGCAATGTCATAAAATGTACTTTAAATATGTTTCAGTTGAATATATATATATGTTTTAAATGTACTTTTTTAAGTAAATCAGATAATTTATTATTGGCCACATAAAGATTGATTAATTTAAATTATGACTATGTAATATTTGGTTTACCTGCCTGTAAGAAGTTTATACGCTAATCTATTAGTTTATCCATTAACTTATTGATGTAGTATATATATATATATATATATTATACATGTATGTATAATTTGTATCTATTGATATAAATTCGTAATTAAAATAAAATTAAAAAAACAATCTATTGGTTTATAGATTTTATTAATAAAATGTTATTTTCTTTGGTACAATGATTTTCAGAATTAAAATGTTCTTTCAGGAAGCAAATTACATCAATATTTGCGTCATTAAAATTTTACCTGATTTTTGTACATGCAGTGCACTCTCGATTATCCGGGCTAATGCTGGGGAGGATGGTCACGGATAATTTAAAAACACGCATAATACGAATAATCAACTTTTTTTTTATTTTCGAATATAATATCATATACACAATACAAATTTTTAACACATTATTTATATAATACTAAAAATACGTAAAAATATCATATTTTATCATAATAACAAACGTCGTCCCGAGAGCTGACAAATGTAGGCAATAAATATATAAATTAACAAATTTACTGCGGGCACTCGCGCCGGTTTATGCACTTCAATGGAAATGTAAATAGAAACGCATGTGGAGTACAAAGGATTTCAATTGTTGACTGATTCTAGTCCCATAAATTGTGTTGTTTATTGCGGTATATGCAAACATTCATACATTGAAAATACACAAGTGGTCAAAAAAAATTCACCGACTAGTTACCAAAATTTTGAATTAAAAATATTTATTTTCAGGCACGAATAATCCGCAAACCGGATAATCCATACACGGATAATCTAGAGTACACTATTTTTGTCCCGCAGATGAAAACGCTCGTTCTGATTCAACATTAGTTGGTCGGCAAGTTATTAGATGTTGATGTGCAATATGAAATTTCACATTGTAAAAAACTTTTTATCAATGTTGCCGGAGTTACAAAAACTTCTCACTCCCTCATGCATATATAATATCATAACAAAAATTCTAACAAAAGTTATAATATGCCTGTATCTGGCGTTAATTCGCGATAAATTTTGCGGTAATTACCGCTGGTGCATTTTGGATCATTTACCGGTTAACCGGTAAACCGATAATGCTATCCCTAGTTTGCACCCATCACCATAAACACTAACAAATGGTATTGATGGTAACGTTAAATTGTGCTTAGTTTCTAGTCCTGGCACGGTTAATAATAATAAATCATTTTCAATGTAAAATTCATGATATCGGATGTTTTTGATTATTTTTTCTCAAATGAATAAAATATTTAACGTATTGTCGATTAGAAACTGTAACGGCAATCGTTTTTTAAATTATATAATGGAAAAAAAATACTTCGACGTTTAAAATTATTTTTGTCATATTCACTTATCGCGTATGTTTGAAGCGGCGTAAAATCGATGTTTATTGCTTTTAAAGAATCGTATAGCCAGACCGCTTTATAAATAAATGTACAATGGGTGTCCACATACGACAATGTAAGCCAATAATTGATTGGTAGACAAATGGCTCTAGGGCATTTCTGTATAAAACATGTCGATGATAAATTGAAATACAAGAAAACAGATTCGTTGTGTTGAAACATGCTTAAAACAATTTCACGCAGCCTCACTCAAACGTTTTGCTTTATTTAAAATAATGCGCACGCGAGCACATCAATTATTTGACTCATTCCGCCTCTGGTCATTCATACACAACGCAAATAGTGCTTGAATAATAGTCATTCATAGACAAGCAGGTAAATAGTTCCTTACACAAATGCGAAAAGAGCGCGTAGCTTAAATATATCAACACGCCCCACGCAAAGTGGCATGTCTGCATTTTAAGACGTCGTTTATATCGGCTCGTAAAAATATATTATAATGCAAAACCGTAGATGAAAGATTTCATGCAAAAAAGTATGTCAGCTCTTAACCATTTACTCGCCATGATTGATATTTATTAACTGGGTACTATGCACATTTCTAAATGCAGACAAAGGAAAACCCTGCAGTTTATTTACTAGATTCATAGACTTTAATACTGCCAGCTCTGATAAAAAAATAAAAACCCTTCATGAAATGTATTCTAGCACGTTTTTACGAATTGTCAATTAGGGTTGTTAAGAAAAAATTATGACTAGTGAATAATGAATGAATATAGTAATGTATGACAACCCTGGTAACATCTTTATTATTTGAGTTGAATTTTTCTAAATGACAAATATCAATATTTAAATAAAAAAAATATGGTATTTTGATTTCTCATTATATTTCTATATCAAATAATAGAAAGAGATTTTTTTCTTAAATGGTTAAAACATTCTCACTCATAGATGTCGTTGGTATATTGGCGAGTATGTTAGCGATGCACCCGTAGGTCGTTGGCGATGTAGTGGTTAATGATAAAATACTTGTTGCTGTTAGGATATTTAGTTATAATCAAATTGAGCAAAAATTTTGACTAGCCTTCATTGTTTTATTTTCTGGACTACTAGAGTGAAGCACAACCTGCGGCCTGTGATCCAAATCACCCAAAATATAATTCATTGTCGCCCAAGAACGTTTGTTGGTTTGCAAAGTAAATTTATTAATACTTATCGGTCTGCGCTTTGTGTTTTTTTTCGCAGTAATTGAATTATTTTAATTTATGATATCGACCAATGTGCTTGATGGAATTTAAATGTCAAATTAGTGAATGTTATGTTGCATCCGTGTGATTCAATACCTGAAGATGCCGAAAGGCGAAACCAGGGACGTTTGTGAGAAAATTTATGGAAACGTACCTAGTTTTAACAATTTAAGTTCAATTAAATTATGTTCGCTTGCATATTTTATTCACGCATAGTACAAAAGAGCTTCGAGTACCTATCTGACATGCAATTATTTAGTCAAAAATGTATGTCACATTTTTAGAGAAATTATATTGTAATCCACAAAATGTTGAATCCTAACAGCTCTTGTACGATTGGAATATAATATATATATATAAACACCACTGCTACGTATACTATGTTACAATGTATCAAACTTAAATGTTCAAAATATACTTACGAGAAAAATCATAAAAAAATATACTAACATAAGAATGAAATACTATAATGTGTGTTGAATTATATGAATAGTATTCAAAACCAATGTACGAAGTTCTGCTAATTGAAATTGTTTGGGATATCCATTTTTATTTGTTACTGAAGGCGCATAGTTGCCGACGCCTGATCTAGTTATATTTATTGTTTTTTAATGTATTTTCCCCATTGTTTCAGTGTGAAAGATGTTCCTGACATTGTACTACCAGAGCTAATTTCTAGAGGTAAATAAACTTTTTGTTTTGCTTATGATTAAATTTTAACCAAATTAGTGAATAGAGTTGATAACGAAGTTGTTGTCAGTCCTATGTCACATGGTCAAAATGAAATGTGCATATATACATATGTATATCGCTTAATAACACCGTGTTCACCATTTCGTTAGTGTTATATATAGACTCGTCTTTTGCTTTATATTGAACATTGTTTTCGCTAGATAACTGTGTTCAACGAAACCATGTTAAGCGAGATTGAAAAAAAAATGTTAATAAATTCTGGAAAACTTTACTTGAACTTTCTAATTGTATTTCAGAATTCATTTAAATTCACTAAGAGCTTTTTTTGAGTCTGTTTTACCATCGTACTGCCTGCCTATTGACAGTATTAATTATCTAATTATTAAGCGCTCCTATTTTCACTGCAATTGTTTTCCCATTCGTGGTTGGTGTTGATAAGCATTTCATAATTATATCTTACTCGTAATATACTTTTAATTTTAATGTATTTAACTTCATGTTGTTTTGTCACTTTTACCTGTCTAGACAAATCGCTAGCCCACAGAGATTGACTTTTCGACGATATCGCCGAGAAATTTTTGCAACATTTTGCATGTTTTTAAACGTTATTATTCATTATATGTTTTTTCTACTATTAGACTCGATTCAAGGACGCGCTGCGATGTCGACAGTTCGAAACATCCCGAAAGACAATACAAAAAAAAACGATGACTCCGAAGCCACGGAAGCTGCCAAAAAAAGACGCACGAATCCCAACAGGAACCCTTTTCTGTCCAAAGGCAAACACCAATCGCCTCCAGCGTTAGGGGTTGGCCTTAAAACTAAAAGCATTCCTCCAGCGAAAAAAGGGAGGAGTACAGCTAAAGTTTTCCCGGAAAGTGACGACTGGGAATGAGTATATTGACCCTGAATTTAGATTTTAAGCGATTGAAAACATGTGCAGTAGTTTGTCATATTTTTCAAACATCGTTGTAAAAATACAGTTTTATTTTGTACGTTATTTTAATACACATATTTTGTATTCATATGAAAGCTCGGCTAACAACGAAGTATTACACATAATGGCGATGAATCAATGTTTCAATATATCCTGATGCTGCTAGTTTTTGTAAAAAATGCATTTTTTCATGGTGACAAAAATAATATTAAAAATACAATATGAACAGTTTTCCGCATTGATTCTTGAAATCGGTATAATAGATACTGTATACATTTTTTCATTCTTTTTTCGTCCATTTATTTTACACATACCCAATGTTTCTTGAATGCTTAGTATTAGACGAAAGATAAATGAATGAGGTTTTTTTTTATATTAAATGTTTCTACACCTAAGCTAGGTGGAATTGTATGGATACTTAATTCGATTTTATTAACAGCGTTTCATTATAAGTAAGGCAGGGTAGTACATTTTTACGATTACGTTTTATTTCGTTATATTATAGATGCTATAATTTTTTTAAAACGGTTTACATAAGAAACATTTTTTTATTTATACAGTCGATTTTGTTTGGATTTACATTTATACAAGCCATAACCATATTCTTAAATTAAATTTCATTTACTTATGCCAAAATCCCCATATATAGTATCTGCGTTTGGTTTTTTAAGTAATTGCGTCAAAAATCAATGCGTAGATGCGTATCTCACTGCTTTCCTGCGTAAAATCATCGTTACTTAATTTTTGACGTCTCGATTCAATAACGTCGAAAATTGCATCAGTGTTCATTATGATGTTAACTTTGTATCCGAATAAATCGATGTTCATTACTGTAAGTTCCTTAGTAAATTTTTCGATCCTCGACCTTCGATCCAAATGAGTATTCGACTATATTCCTTTCATACGAAAGTATTAGATTAATATTGACGTTCGAATGACTAAATTTGACAATGCTGTATTGTTGACACGGTGTTCATATTGTTGGTTGAAATATTTATATATTTTATAAAATAAAAACTATATAAAACGTAGAACGGATTAGTTATTCTCGAATATTTATTCGACCAAATAATAATAAAGTTTTTTGAAGCTATATTTTAAAATCTGTATACGTAGAACAGGAAATCGTGTGGCTATATTTTTTTTTAGTACTGAAATTTTTAATGTAAAAAATTGATAAAAATAACCAATCGATTTTTTTTGGAATAACTAATTCAAAAAGTTTGTTTTGTTACTAAGACAGTTTTCTTTGTGATTCTAATTTATCTGATTGAATTGATCAGTGAGAATTTTTTTTTAATTTGGCGACAATCATTTCATATTACATTGATAAATGTGTTCAAAGGCCACTTACATATACATTAAACTTCAATTGTTTTTTTTTGTTTTCTGAAATAAAAAATAGTTTTGTTTCCTCTTGGCATTTGTCGATATCAAAATAATATATAGTGTCTTGTATCAACTTGTAAAAATTATTATCACATTTTTTTAAATGTATGTTCTCTTACAAATATTGTTTGTATCATTTTTTTCTGATTTAAACAATAAAGAAAAGTTCCTTTATTGAAATGCGTTTTATTGAATATTTTATACATTTTATTGTTTTTCAAGCCGAACAATAAAATATTGTGAAATATTGTCGAGAAGAATATGTCGACTTAAAGACTGCATTCGTATTATTATATTATATTAATATAATAAATAGATGGCCGTGGAAAAGGGCAACTCAAATTTCGCCAATTGTAATTTGTGTAATATATAATACATAGCTATAACAATAAATTGGCATTGATAGATAAAAAGGTTTACTATATAGATTTCACAAAAACACGGGTAAAAGACAATATGAAAAGTATTATCCTCTCAGAAAATAAAATCTTTGAAATCTGAATTCATTGTTTTACTTCCTTCACTAACGCGGAAACCCAAAACGTATATTATTTATTTGTAAATTACTTGCATATGTCGACCCTTGTTTCCGAATTCGATGTTATAGTCCGCTACTGTCTAATTCAGCGGTCGGCAACCTTTTGAGAGACTGTGTAAAAAAATTCAATTTTGAAAATTTTATTTGAAAGTAGGTAAAAATTTAAATTTTTAAAAAAAAATTTTACTATAATAAATTGAAATATATACATATATGTATGTGTAAATACAAATTTATCTTATAAAACAAACATATCTAAACAAGGGAGTGTTGCCACTTCACGTTCGATGATAACGGTGTTAAAAATTGATTTTCAGTTATTTACTTAAAATTATTAAGTGATAAAAAACATTTTTACTTATTCACCTTATATTTTTAATAATTGGTATTTTCAATGAATAAATAATTTTCTTGGTGGGTAATTCAATTACCCGCGGGGAGTAGGTTGTCGACCACTGGTTTAATTTTAACGCAGTAAGAAGTAAAAGAATGTCATACGTTCTATCACCATAATTGCAGTAATATGCAATGTATATTTTATTAACACAATTTCAACAGCAGTGGAATTTAATAATATGCCTTTTCATAGAGTTTCACAAGTGTTTTATTTTTTTATGTAATATTATATTTTTAACGTATGTATATTTCGATAAGGGACGGTTTTATCCGTTTAATGATTGCTAATTATATATTTTTAAATGAAACTAATATTAAAACACTACACTGATATTTGAATTAGTATTATAGATTATTAAAAAAATAAAATAAAAAAAATATTATTAATTAAAGTTTGATTTTAATCATTTTTATATTGTTACAAAATTAATGATTATTTTTATTCCACATTAATTACCTTTTTTACTATCTCTGAGTACAACGATTATTAAATTGGCAGCCAAATTTGTCCTGCAATTTAGCCGAATCAAAAACAGTGTTTACATAAAAGTGTCTTGCGTTTATATGTCAATGAATAGTGATGTGTTGTACGATAGTTTTGAGTTTTGTGATAGTTTATTGAGTTGAATAAGTTATGGATCCAGCAATGAGTCGTAGGGTGTTTGGGAGAATACGGACAAGCAATACGCCGAGAAAGGTAAGAAGTTTACACGCAGTCGATCGACAGGATATTTGATGAAATTATTATCTTCTTTTCTAGAAATTATGATATTGCTACAACCTCAGATTAAATTAATTATATATATAAATAGATAACCTTGTAAGAGTATTCAATAAGAAATGAAACGGAATATACATGGTATCATTCGCAAGGGAATTTAATGTTTATGAATGTAAAGTTTAAATAATGAAACACGATAATCAATTTATACCTTCATTTCTTAAATGTCTTCATTATACATTCGATATGTAACTCTGTCTTAGATCCTAGATCTTTATCGCATAACTAAAATTTTTTTTTGTGTTTTGTCAGACAATAACTCATTTTCAAGCATTTTATTAATACACAAAAATTTTGTTTCCATACAATGACAAAATATTGTCTACGGCTTGAGGGAGATGAAATTTATTTTACTATATTTATTAATTTATTTGTAACAAAATGAAAAAAAGTGAAACATACCGCAATGTAGTACAGTTGAACCCCGATCGATCGTTCTCGCATAATACGTTTTCTCGGATTGATCGTGTATTTTTTATAGTCCCGTCAAACACCCATAAGAACAATGTTAAATAATCCCGCATTAATCTTTTCCCGATTTATTGATACCCTCGATCTATCGTCTAAATATTATGATCCCGTCTCAAATATTATCCCGATTGACGGTTTTGGTAGATACATCATTCTTTCTTACACAATTTGTGAGTTTGAGCAGATTATATCTTATATTTTAACTAAAGAAATTAATAATGAAAATATATTTAGTTTCGCTCAAATGTCTTGAAATTTTCTTTAATAAAGAATTTTCTAGGAAGATTAAGATTAAGACACTTTTTCATTATTTCAATAAACAAGATTTAGTTTATATTTCATATTTATATACCAATTGTTGCAAAACCGTATTTTTGGAACGTAAAAGGGGGGATTTAGTTATCATTTTAAGCTTTCCCGCATTCCTTGTTTCCCAGATTTTTCGGTTATTTTTTTGGATACCTTGAAAAACGAGGAATCGTGGTTTCACTGTAGTTTATTAATTTTTCTGAAATTTTAAACGCACAAATTTTTATTCTTACTACAGATAATGAGTGTACATCTCGTACGCGTTACGAAACGTGTAATATAATATGATTTGAATTGATTTAAAATTATTATAAAATACTTAAAACAATAACAGAGCTGGCTTCGGACAATTGGGTGAAGCTTAGGAATGTTCCACGCTCCATTCATAAATAAATTACAGTTCTTAGTTAGATATTAAAGGTTTCCTTTGTTGGGTATACTCTTCGGAAAGAGTCAGCTCACGCCCCTTGCTTTGGATTCGCGGCATAATCTGAAATCAGAAGCCTGAAGCGATTTCTGGTTATAAATAATCCAATAACATAATATTCTATTGTAACTTCAAAGACGTTGAGGTACGGTTATTCTTGTCCGCAGATAGCCCCTATTGTCAAAGCCATATTTTCTATTATTTTATATTTGTAACAATCAAACCCTACGCATTGGTTTTCGATTTAATTATATAGTTATAGAATGTTTTTTCATTGCGACGAGTCAAACCTAAAAAAAATAAATCAATAGCTGGAAAAGTAAATCTACTAAATAAGTTAAATGAAAAAACTGAAAATCTTGATAGTGACAACAGGTTGTGGGTTGGGTTAGGTTAGGACTAAGATCGGGACCGCAAGCATTTAGTCGATAATTATCGCAACGAGCGAAACCGGTCCTGAACTAAAATATAATAAATTTTGGAAACCGTATGAAACATTGTGTTTCACTGTATAAAAAAGTAATTGGAATATAACTAATTTATGATATCGAATGAAGGTGGTTGATGAAATTTCAATATCAAATTTGAATTTTTTTCCGTGTTTCGTCTTTCAGCATCTTCGGGCATACTATCCCGCGGATGCAACAGAACCGACGACCCGGGTTTTGAATGCCTGAAGATGCCGAAAGGCGAAACCCGGGTCGTTAGTGACAGAACACGTGGAGTCGTACAAAATTGTAATAATTCAAATTTGGAAAAGAACTATTCGTTTCACTTCAATCAATGAGCTTATGACGTCGACCACTATACCATAGTCCCGACATATTAGCGTCAAAATCATAAAAATAATTGGAACTAACGTTATGAAATATAAAAATGTTTTTTTTTTAAATAATAAAAACACATTTTTTAGTACTTATTTCCACTATATATATTTTTGATCAGGGCCGGTTTCGCCCATCGCGAGCATTATCAACTGAAATGATCGAAAGATGAAGCGATGAGCGAAACCGGTCCTGATCAAAAAATATATTGTGGAAATAAGTACTAAAAAATGTGTTTTTATTATTTAAAATATCATGCCTTTCCATCAAGAAGTGACAGTAAACACCTAAATAGTGTTAAAAATGTGAGTTAGAACATTTTATAATCACAGATAGAGGAGTTAGTTCAGTGTTCTTTGATTTGTTAAGCATCCCGTTTTGTACTGTAGTCCAATATATGAATAAGCTAAATACGTATCTGCAATAAATAAATTATTTGTGTTATTAATGATTAATCGTTTGATGTGCTGTAACATATTGCAAACATCGCATAAACTAAAAGTTACCCGATGTTCTGGTTCGATTGAGCAAATTTAATTAACCGTTGGTTATGTTGGTATACATTCAAAGATGGGCCGCACATAATTCGATATAAATTATATCAGTAATAATGAATATTGTTATCATTTTGAATTATTGGAACATGTTGGCACATTCACTGTTGTTCTTTATTTGAGAAATGAAATACACAGAGACGGAACATACGTTTTAAATGTCCCGTCAATGTTTTTATTTTCAATAAGACTACTCCTAGATTAGGACAGTATATTTATATTAAACGATTGCCAGGGAGAATTACATTAAACATGGTTAGTATTTACACAATTTTCATGAAATATTCAATGAAATGAAAATGCGTATATATTTGCATTAACTAATTAATATGGAAAATATTTTTACGTTTCTATGGTATCATTTTTCTACCAATAAATAGTTTAACCCCTTGGATGCCACGATTTTTTGGCCGAATGTGCTAGAAATGCCACGATTATCATATAAAAATTATCATATTAAAATGTGTTCTTTAGTTTTTAAACAGTGTGTACCAATGTTTTGACAAAAATTTGCGTTCCAAATAGTATGCACTGCATAAGATGCAATCAGTCTTCTGTTGTGTTTTAGTTTGACAGTTATATGTGCTGTTCGACAGTTTTGTGGTTTTGTCAATCTTTGGCATTTTCAAGTATATAATATATTTTTTTACTTTACCAATAAAATTAGCTTACTTTAAAACATTAACCTTACAAACTATTATTTAAGCCTTGGATAATAACGGAAATAAAACAAGAAAACGCAAATCTATAGAAATAGAATATATAATTTAAAAAAAACTTTACGTCCATTTACAATAGAAAATCTTGATCATAAAAATTCTTACTCTTCAAAATGAATCACGAGAGTGAAACGGATACTAGTAATTATGATTCAGATACGGACTCGGATGGAAGTGCTTTGATACGACCCCGACAGAGATGTCAAAGACTCATTAGTGAGAGTGATAGTTCTGAAGAAGATCATTTTGATACGATAGCACATGATTTCAAGGAAGATTTTTCTGAAGTATTTTTAGATCATGATGCTGGCAACCAAGATTATTTTGGGTTCATGGAAATATATATGTTTAAAAAAATGTTATGAACCTCTGGAGTAATATGCAATGACACGCCGTTTTCCCGAATATTTCGTCCCTATCGCGAAGTTCGAGCTCGAGTTATTATTATCAAAAAGCTGTATAATAATAATGACAATGGGTAGCGCAGACTTCAACAGGACGTTTAAAATAAGACTCATTCTTTTATTCTTTTACGATGAAGAGCCGTCGGCTCTGGCTATTCACGATATATTGCAAAAGCCCATTAAATCGGCTCTTGGAAGCCAAAGGGTTAATACTGCCAGTACGAAATTATGATATTGGTATTGATATTCTATGACATAGTTTCTCAACCTGTGGTCCATGGAGATTTTTGGGTGAGCCGAAACAAATAGAATTTTATGTTGTACTATACAGAGTTTTAAATAACATTTTTTTGTTACTGTCTGTATTAATATACTTAAATATTGTAATAAAACCGTACGGTACTGCAAAATTAATATTTTTGAATAAAAAGTCAATTATATACACATTTATTATTTTAATCCAATATTTGACGGATGTAAAAAGGTTAAGGAAATATGTTTAATGGCACCGTTTCGTAATGCAACAACTAAATTTAGTATGTTTCATCGTGTGTCCTGTGTGATACAATAAACTGGAAAATTGATATAAGCATGTACTACCTAAATTACTTACACATTTTTAACTGTTATTTATTGGTGGGATGATAATATATAATATTTAAAAAAATAAAAACACAATGTTTAGTTGTATTTCTACAATTTTATATTTTTAAGATCAGGGTCAGTTTCGCTCATCGCGAGCATTATCGTTATGGTAATATCTTGATCTTAAAAAATACAATTGTCCAAAAAAATATTTAACATTGTGTTTATATAACGTAAATATATTGCTAATCAATATAATCTAAAAATTAATTACGTGTTGTCAAGTGGGATAATAAAGTTATCATTTTTAATTCTTTTAATTGAGCATCCACAAAATTACCACAGAATGGATCGGAAATATCAATTACATTATACAGTTGTTGACGTCGTTGGAAGTCATCAAGGGCTTGTCATGTGCTTGGGTCGTGGTAATATTACAACAAAAAAGAGAATACTACTGCAAGAGCTATTAGCTAATGACTAGCCATTTACTAGCTTTATCGTTTCCATCCTTTTTCTCTTTGAAAAAACGAGAGGCTAAAGAATTAAATAATTATTTGT
Source organism: Himalopsyche japonica (assembly GCA_028555115.1). NCBI lineage: Eukaryota > Metazoa > Arthropoda > Insecta > Trichoptera > Rhyacophilidae > Himalopsyche > Himalopsyche japonica. The sequence goes on along the minus strand of JAHFWJ010000446.1, from coordinate 814,729 downwards.
TCCTATACAAATCTGAAAGCTTATAGTATAATGTATTGCTGTCGATTCCGACATCCACCTGTTAGTCTTCCCGGCTACCAGCTGGCTCATAGACATTCAATAGACAAGATATTTTACTTTATTTTTTAACCATGTTTGTTACCTATATTGTAAAAAAAAACTACCAAATTTTGAAATACATTTCGCCCATTGCATTGCTCCGGTACTGAAAAATAAACAAATAATAAATAATGACGGCGATTTGATCTAAACTAGTTTTATAAAGAACTGTATCAATACTGCAAACAGTTTATTGTTTCCCACAAGCCTGCAATTAAAACACCTACGTAATTGTTTGGACAATCATTACAATTCATTTTATTATATTCCATTCCCTGTTGCAGTAGGTGCAGGTGAACAATTATCTAGATTTTAATATTAATTTATGTTTTTCACCTACTAAAAATACAATACATTTTTAGATCTGACAAGGGGAATTACATGATAGTTTATATTTATTTTACATTATTCAGTTGAATGGATAAATTCATACACCATAATTTATTATAAACTCGGGATTGCTGTGAAAATAAAACATACAAAAAGATACAGTGACAGTGAATACACGGTGAAGAAAATAGATTAATTAAAATTCAATCAATAGAGTGAATACAACAATGAGAAACAAAATGATTTTATTTATTGATATGTTAAACATTATACATAGATTAATTGATTGAATTGGCATTCACTTGGTAGAACTCCATTATAACACGGTGAAAAAATAGCAATGTATTTTAGTTCTACAAAATTATTTTTAACAAATATAGTTGATAGCTATTTCGGCTCACGCCATCGTCAGAACTATCTGTAGAACAGTAGTTCTGACGATGGCGTGAGCCGAAATAGCTATCAACTATATTTGTTAAAAATAATTTTGTAGAACTAAAATACATTGCTATTTTTTCACCGTATTATACATAGAGTGACCAGATGTCCCGTTTTCACCGGGTCAGACACGTTTTTTAGGTGGCGTGTCCCCGAACGTATCTACGTGAACGCCAAAATGTCCCATTATTGAAATGAGAGAAAATCGTTGTAACAAATTAAAAAGGATGCAAATTAAAATCTCGACAGTTAAATCTAGTGCTCGTAGACAAAGGCGCGAGCTTGAATAAACAGTCAAGTGTTATGAAAAAATTGTGGGAGCTCATTTGTTTTATGCGCCCACAAAATATGCCGATAATGTACGAATAAATTAAAAATAGGTAACCTAATATGATTAGTACTTACCTTTTCTAGGTGTTCCAGTTTGATCGGGAAAATACATGGTCACATTAGTTATACAGAAACATACTATTATGTGAACATATAATCTCTTAATTTTTTCATAGCGTTGAAATTATTATGTGTGATTGTCTTCAGTTTTCGAATAATGTGGTTATAAAGCACCAATAAAAATATTATATAAAGAAAATCTCTATACATAAAAGTAAGGTGTGCGTTTCAAAAAATATCGATGGATAATAAATTTATTTTTTTCAAAAAAAACATCACAGAAAATACAGAAACAAGATCTTAACTAAAAATAATTTAAACATATATTTCTTCATCATTAGTAATACCTTCCAGCGCTGGTATATGGTCGCTAAATTGAATGTATCATAAATAAGAAAGATAGTGACCTAAATCTTATATGTGTGAAATAAATATAATATAATGCACAACATAAAGTTCAACGATAACTATAGATCAATTCTCCTAGACTTTTGGCGCAAGTCAAGGTGCGGTGATATATCTCTCGTCATACGAATACTACGAAGACTGAACGGCTTGTAAGAGGTCCTGAAATGCTATTTACGAAACTCTAAACAATAATGCATTGAAGTTCTTCGTTTCTGGAGATCTTGAAGCCTTGTTTATGAAGATGTTTTCCTTGTAATTTGATGTAATGTTGCTTGCATTTTTGGGATTTCCAAGGGCATTGCATGTTTGCAATAATCCAAGGCACATGCCGCTCAGAAACCCCAACTCTGCGGCAACCGTTGATTGAAATGGAAAGAGCAAACCGAACTGATTTTTGAATTTAGAATTCCTTTCTGTTTTCACTTGACTCGTTCAATATTAATGTCACTGCTTAAATCACTTGGCCGAAAGAATTATACTTTGATAATAGCGTCTGAGGCCCTGCTGTAATCATTCCATTATATTAACCTTTTAAATGCCGGCACCCGGAAAGCCAGCGTTCTATATTCTATAAAAAATCGAAACACAATACTTGGATCTTCTGTGGTCGATAATTATTGAAAACATGTCAGGGGCTAATATTTCACCACGATTTCAAAAGATATCACTGTTCGTTTAAAATATTAGGTTATTAAATAAATGTAAAGAATAGAGCGTTTACGCGCTCATTTTCGATGGATGGCTTGCGGTGCATTGTATTATAAGCGTGTTAACGCGCTCATGGTATAGAACCGGTTAAGTAGTCAAAAAGATCAAATATCGTTTAATAATTTGAATTTAAAATTGGATTGTAGATCTAGCGAATGCGTGAAGGCTATGGTGCAAGAAGAAATGTAAGTAAGCCGGTTTTTTGTATATGGATAATATTTGACGTTTCGCTGTGTAAGTATGTTTTCATTATTTAAAATATCAAGACCATACCACGTTGAAAGCACCGGCTCTCGTGCGATCATCGAAGTTAAGCAGCATTGGACGCGGATAGTGCTTGGATGGGTGACCGCTCGGGAACACCGCGTGCCGTGTTCTCTTGGCTATGGGAAGGAAAACCCAGACAGAAAACCGAACACCAACCCGCCTGGGCAGCGTGGTGTTGCTATGTCCAAACAATCCCCCTGAAAAAAAACAACAGGGGGATGCCTTCATCCAGCAGTGGATCGACCCCGGCTGATGATGATTTAAAATATATTATGCCTTTCTACTAAGAAGTGACAGTAAACACCTTAAAAGTGACAAATGTATCTACCGCTTAAACCGGAGATGAGTGTATAAATATAAGTACATAGTTAATTTGAAACCGTTAGTACACAATGGGTTAAGCGTATTGTAAATAAAGCGGACTGCATTCCAAAGCTCTGTCACTTCCCTACAAGTAAATTCGCATAACCCTGCAATAGGATGTGTTATAATTGGCAAGGTTTTGTCCTTCAAGTGTAATAAGTTAGTATGATATGTACCGCCTCCGTGCCTCTATTGTTGTAACGAATGCATGCAAGGTGTTCGTTAGCGAGGAGACACGAGCCAGACCTCATGTCTATTATAAAACCACATCCACGGCGCATTGCATTATACGTTTAAATAAGCGATGCCAAACTTAATCGCACGTCAATTTAATTATCTAACAAAAAAAAACCATAGATAGTTTTATTTCAAATTTGGAACACTGTTTAAAATCAGTTACATTCAAATGTTGTCAGCTCTGTATTATTTTCAATTTAGAACTGTGTTTAAATAATTACTGGAAATCCTCAAAGTTATAAACACAGTTTAACATATAAGCGAGAGTTTATATATAAAATTTGAATTGTTAAAACTGTGTACATTTCCATATTTTTTGTCATCCTCGAATTCATGAAATCGTTACACGGATGCAATAGAACTGACAGTTAGTAATATTCTATGAATATTTTAAATAATAAAAACACATTTTTTTAATACTTATTTCCACAATTCATTTATTCAAGTATCATAAATTGTATTAATATTGTCAAAATATTTTTGTTCGTAAGTATTATCGACTGATTAGTTATTAATGCTCGCGATGAGCGAAACCGGTCCTGATCAAAATATATATTGTGGAAAGGGTTAAAAAATGTGCTTTTATTATGTAAAATATCATGCCTTTCCATCGACAAGTGACAGTTAACACCTTAAAAAAATTCTATGAATAGTTTGAATCGCTTATAAACAAAAGGAACCACACAGAAAAAAATGTATGCCAAAATGCTAAGAGTTAAATATGCATCTGAAATATAATAATTTTAATAACTATTGCTTTGATTATAATGCTGAACAAATTTGAAAATTGATTATCTACAATAAAACCTAATGACAAATTTATGAAGCATTTGTAAATAATCAACGATTATTAATTTGTGATTAAATAATTTAATATATATAGATGGTTATTCCTTTTATATTCGTTGGTAATGGTGGGACTAAATATTGGATCACCTAATTTAGAAACATTTTTTTTTAGATTTTCGACTCATTGAACTAATCTTACGTAAGGAAGAATAAGGAAAGTTAGACTGCTCATTTAATAGAGATATTGAATTTAATTGGGCATAGTTTGTTTCTAAAATTTCTTTGTAAAATAATTTATGATCCTCTGTATTTTGATACAATAATTTAAGACCCTTTATTCTCATCAAACGAGTGGTTTTCTTATAGTAATTAGTTGGTAATTGCATTAGTGTGATATAATGGCTGAAGATGCCGAAAGGCGAAACCTGGATCGTGAGTGACAAAACATGTGAGATATACAAACTGTCGACAGTTAAAATATTACTATTACATTTGAATAAGCCCAGAGATAATTGGTAGCAGTTATAAAGCTATGTTTATTTCTTAATTTAAATTGTCTTTTAATAATTACTGAAAACCTTTAATTTATATACACAGCTCTTTCAACATATTAATATCAGTGCGCTGAATCAATTAAAATAAATACTCGGTAAAAAGTTAGAAGTATGTCATTAAGTCGAGTTAATTAACAAATATGTTTTTTCGGAACGATCCTTCAAGCGGTGGATGTTTTTCAAGTCATGATGGCTCTTATTGTAGAGCATAAACCAAAAGTTATAATATACAAACGAAATTGTTTCACAAGAGGTGATAAACAAGTATCATTCGCTCGACCTCTTTCTATAGATAATGTTTAGTATAAGTTTGAGTGTGAATTTAATGTTCTCTCTCCCCGCTTTTTAGTGTAGATAGATTATTGTGATCGAATTAAAACTTAAACAGAGCACATATACAAGACTGGTGATGACTTCGTTTTGCAGATTTTTTTAAATTAAAAAGGCTCATTTGGAAATTAATGAGATCAAATGTTTGAGCGCTACTGGATTATTCAACAATAGACGCGAAACAGTTGTGAAGTATTCCGTTGGGAGTAAGTAAGGAGAAAAGTGATTTTATGAAGTGCTTTATTGCATGTTGTCTGTTGTATAAACCTGTTGTCTATTAAAAAGTGGATCCAGTAAGCTGAATTGTCTGTGAAATTGTTTATGGCAGGGCGGCACTGAACGTTAGCCATTTTATTGAGCACACGAAGCGCATTTTCTCGATAATAATTATGATTGTCTGATATGAAGAAATTATGGTCACTAATACGTGTTCCGATTTCAACCACTAAAGGCCGATAGCATATTTTTCCTTTATTAGAAAATGCCATATTCAACCGGGTATTATGCCAATGGACTGAAGACCATAAAGCAACTTACGTCACCCCGATGCAAAAGGTTAAAAATGTATTTTTACTCTGGAAAGATACAACTTGAGAACTGTGAAACTTTTGTGGCCAAAGCATCTGAATAAAATTGTTGACTAGTGTCGAACGAAGTCTAAAATACAAAATTTGAAAATGTCATAATAGAAACATGTGTTTATCTCTATAACATAGTGGATTAAACATAATGAAACGTAGCATTATATGATGTAAATATTATATAAAAAAATATTCATTATTAATACAGAACAGTAGCACACAAGGGACAACAATAAAAATAAATTAATATTAGTTGTTACGGATAGTTCTGACGATGGCGTGAGCCGAAATAGCCATCAAGCATCAAGATAGATAGATAAGCTTATAAAAAAATTGCAGAACTGAAATACATTGCTATTTTTTCACCATGTGGTAAAAATAAAGTTCTTTTAGTAAGTATTAAGTGATGAAGTAATTGAATTACATATGTTTCTAACGTAAACTGTTATACTAAGTTATTTGAGCAGTCATAGGTATTAGCCTCAGTTAAAAAAATCTCATCAATTGATTTTTTTAACGTTTTCTGTCCGAAGGTATGAATGTTTCTGGTGTCTGAAATTTTCATCAATACGATCCTTAAATGTAGCTAGATCAATGAGCCAACACATTTATGCTGAAACTTTTCGAAAATAGAGGAATATATGTAAAATATTTATATTTGGTTTGAACTTATTTTTATACAATATTAACGGAAGTTATCAAAAAACAAGTTACACAACCCAAGTTATTTTCTGTTTAGCCGCAAAAAAGATATCTCAAAACTACATATTGCAAAAATTAATTAATAAATACTTCTGGTGTGAACCAAAATTATGACGATATTCAAACTATAATTAAACATAAAAATTACATTTTATAAAAATGTTTCGACAATCTTAACACTCGTACGTTTTGGAGTATCTCCATTCTACACTCTACAATCAGCCGTCACAACATCTGAAACGTTTGACGTTTTGAACAATTTACGTGTTTTGAATAATCAATGTATGTAACTGTAGAACGGTGTAAATCGAAATCGTATAAATAGTAAATATAAATCATTAAATACCATAATTATTAAATAACATTTATGTATACTCAACAAAGGTAAAATATATATTCAAAGCTTAGCAAAATTTATCATCGCGTTTTGCGGTATTATATAATACTATTTGAACTAAAATGACGTGCTTTACTTATACTTCGACTGAACGGACTGTTAACTCTTATTGTATATGAAGCAAAGGGGTTAATATATTATTATTGTATGAATCCAGCTGTCAGAACTGTCATAACAATAATCTCTCAAAAGAAAGGCGACTCACGACTCTGGAGTGGAAGAGGCTGAAGATATGTTGCGCTGAAGGCTTAACAGGTGCTAGAGAAATGTCGTGAGCGGTTGTAGGCTTTGATGGCCAGTTATCTGAAGCTTGTGGTAATCAGAAAAAGGTTTTGCAATTTCGTACAATAGTTCAAGTTTAACGTTGATTAGTGATTATTCTCGGCAGAATTAAATTATGAATTCTCAGTAAGATATAATAGTGTATAGTTTAATTATGTATGTGTATTTATATATATATTAAAAGGCTTGAAAATAGTTTGTTAAATAAATTGAGTAAATAAAAAATAAATACATGTTAGAAACTGACCACCGTGAAAAAAATTATTGTTAATGTATATTTATATATATATAGTTTCTCAACCTTTTTAGATCCGGGGACCACCAAAAAATCCACAAATGTTTTGCGGACCATCAACATTGGAATACAATAATAAATATTTATTTGATTGATTGATTTTTTATTCAAAACAATTAATTTTGTAATATCTCATGCTGATATAATAATGTTTCAGTATATAAACACTACCCGGTCCGCGGACGCCACATTGGCGTTATTTTGAGACAAACGTTACGATCCGGGAATGCACAATGTGGCGCCTTCGGATACGGGCAGCTATACTACCAAAATTAATATGAATTTTAATTCATACTTTCAAAATTTATCGGTAGATGGATGAAGAATGTACACGAGGTCTAAAATCAAAATAGGAAAAAACTATTTCGGTGTAGTTATTTAGCGAAAATGTGCGGACCGTGAAGTGTTAAAATAGACAGTAACAAAAAAATACAATATAAAAATACAATACAAAAACATCAAATTCGATTGTTTCAGCTCATTCAAAAATCTTTGCGGACCATCGGTTGAGTAACTAGGAAATTTAAAAAAATCATAATACTCAGCGTGCCAAAAATTACTTCCTTGTCTTTTTTACAATCTAACAACTAAAAAACACTACAGTAGAATCATAAATGTATTTCCAATTTTTAAAATAAAATTCGTTAACCGTTAAAAAATAGAATTTTGTGTTTGCTATTTCCTAGATTTTTCAGATGTTATCAATGTGACCATAAAATAAAGTTTACACAAAACCAATTTATATTTTTTTTGTTTTACAAATTGTAATGTGGTTTCATTGTGGAATATTACAATTTTTAGGCAATATAATATATAAATGGATGCAAAAGTTATCATTAATTTGGTCAGAAAACAAATTAGAAAGTTAACCAATTTGATTAAAAGTTTTATATCCATATTAGTATAAGCTTCGTGTTAAAAACCATACATGAATTGGCACGCCATATTGGTACGATATCAGACAGAAGGTGTAAAATGTCCGATTTAAATTAGTCAGTTTTTTACTTATTTTCAATACTAAATGCAAAGCAATACACAGCGGGCACGACGTAATTCTACTACTATTCGACAATATACAATTATCGATTACTTATCTCTCAAAGTTCAGCCCTAATCACGATTGCGTGAATTATTACGGTTTCCCAACAATCGAATTAATTTTCTAAGGCTAGCCGATCGGGTTGTTAGTGGTTTTAAAAATATGCTTTGGCAAAACAAGGTGCTATGTTCACGAAGGAGGGCGTGGGTGTCCGACAAAACAGAACTCAATTCTTTATAGTAAACGCGGAAACTGACCTAACCTCAAAACGCCTTCAGGCCATCTTTCGCTAAGTAATAGTATATTAACAAAATTATTTTATTTATTAAGCCAGTCTGTTTTTTGAGTTAACAATATATTGAATATTTGAAATATACATAAGGTTAAATTGTAATTTATTCGCCATGACTGAAGTTAATATGAGTCGGATAGAATTCTTAATTTAATATAATCATTTAAAAATGTTATTTTTTAATTCCTGGTTAGATGTTTTTATCTACATATAGAACAAAATAGATAAAATAAAACTTGTTCACTTTGTCAATACGACCAGGATATCACCTTTTGGCATTTTCTGATATTCTATAACACGGATATAATAGAACTGCCAGACAGTAAACAGTTTTCATCGCTTATATATGAGAGGAATTATACCGTATGCCGAGAATATAAATGTATATCTGAAACTATGTTAATAACTATTGGTATGATTATATGGCATTATTTTGAAATAACGTTTTTGATTTAAAACGTGTTTTTTGTGTAAGGCTATAGTTTGAAATTCATAATGAAAACAAAATATGTTACTCGGGCATCTCTTTTCTTTTATTTTCCGACTTGCCATAATCTGAATATTGCACGACACTCTTTTCACAACGAGCAATATTTTAAGCCATGCAGACCACCAATTATGACCAGAGAATCTAAGCAACAGTCGATTGTACAATGTAAAGTGAGGTCCAAAACATATACAAAAGGTCCTGTGTACAATGACCGCGTATCTCTTCTTCGCACGCATTGTGACTATTGTCACATCCAGAAACTACCAAACATGGGGTGTAATAAGGATGGTAGATGCCAGAATAGTCGCCGGGAACGATGCGTTTTCACATTTCATCGATGTGTACGGTTATTTTAACCAACAGGGTTGTGCTAACTAGAAAATACTTGACGTTCATATGAAAGGTAAATATAAAAGTTAGTACAATGAATTATATTCATTTCCGCAATTCATTTACTGAGTGATCGACGCCATTAAAATTTCATCGTTTAATTCTTGGAAATAATTGTTATAATAAATTGATTTCATATCAATTAATTAATGTTTTTGGCCTTACTGAAAATCAAACAAGCCTACGAATTGTTATTGTTAGTTGTTTTATTCAATACATATTCATTTTCCTCTCCAAAAACAGAAATAAGCATTAGGCCACAAGTTCTGGAAATATAATAGCTTCTGTGAAGATGCACCATTAGGTCATCCTTAAAAATAAAATCCAGATTGATATCGGATGTGACTAATGTCATATCGAATCTCTAGTAGACTTTAAAAAAAAGGGTTAAATTTTTTGTGAGAACATACCTGTAATTATGTTATAATATGATAATTAGGATCTGAGAATATTCAAATCTCGTAATATCAGTGAGATGCAACTTGATGATATAATTAATTAATTGAAATGATTTCAACTGTACTACACTGTAAAATTTTATTTATATGGTTTGTACAATAAGCAAATCACAAACTGCTAGCCCTAATGTAACCCTTATGCTAGAATAGAACCATTGCTTATGGCTTTCTTATTCATCATGCAAATAAGGAGAAGCAACCTAACGGGCCAAAAATAATGTGCCATATTGTTATTTGGCGCATACCGCCACCTTCCAAATACGAAAAATCATGTTGATTTAGGTGCCTGTTTTATTGTCTACTATAAGGCTATTGGACTGAAACACAATACTGGTTGGGTGAAATATTACCATAGACAATACAACAAAAGTCGTAGATCATTTGCACAGCTCACTCACGATATAACATTAAATAAATGTTCTTAATATAATTGATGGTTTTCAAATAATTAACTTTTGAAAGATTTTCTTCTAGATACACTTTTTAGCTGTTATAAGCTTTATTATCCATATTCTTTTTTCAAAAGTATTCGACACTACTAGGTATCGTTCCTTTAGAAAAAAGCAAAATAAATCAAGAAATTTATGTTACTCTTAGTGTAGTTGCTAGTTTAATATTCGTATTAATTAATCTATGAATTTGAAGCTTGTATTTTTTGTATAATACAATTTCGAAAAAGTTTTTTAAATATTGTTTTTCAGTAATTATACAAAATGTCATTGAATATTCATACAACCATAAATCCAGCATTGCATTCCCATTTGTGAAAAAACTTTTGTCTGAATTGTTATTGACGATAATAATCTAGATTACTTGATGGTTCTTACAACGATCGTATCATTAAAATGTTATATTATTTGAAAAAAAAATGTTTAATTAAAAAATATTTTACTCTGGCGATGGTTATCCTTAAATCAGTGTGCTGATTATCTTATTCTCTCGTATGGAAAACAATAGCTTGATGAAGTCATGATGTATCAATATTAGCAATAAATGAACTAGATAAGACAGCATTCAAATATTTATTACTCATTAAAGTTCTTCAATTTGTAATTATTGCTGACTCTTGATTGATTGGGCGAAGTTAATTTTGATTAAAATTAGAAACTGATGAGCTCATCTAAATACGGTTTTGGTTAGGGAACGGTAACTCGGGATTATAGAACCGGAACATATAAAATGACGGTAAAAATAAGATATAAAACACTTATTCTTAAATAAATTAAGTTTTAATGACTGTCAAGTTTTTTAAAAATAATTTAAAAGATTAATAGAATACGGTCGATGATGCTGCCAAAGTATTAACCAATGAGAGCATCAATCTATAATTGCTTACATGTTTCCAAGCAGTGGTTTTCACGTAAATTTTTAATGTCCGTTTTGAGATATAATACAAATTGCATCTTCATTTAGTATAATAATAAGCAAGACTTTATTCAATAAAAAAAATATTGAAACATATTGTATATTTAAAATAAATGAAAAAAAAAATGGTTTTCACCCGTTTTCTCTTCGAATGTTGGTTGTTGGCCTCTCATGGAAATCACTGTTCTTAATTCAAGAGACGAAATTCAAATGATGTGTTCGACTGAATAAGGTAGTTTTATCAGTAAATATGAAGGATAAAAAAATTAAGACATTCAAATGACTATACTACGTCATGGTATCCGTGAAAGCACAATAATTACCTCGTATTTGTCTTTTTGTACACTTCAGTATATAATGGATGCATTCCAGTGTTGGATAAAGTCATTCAATCATTTCGGCCAACATTATTTGCATAACAAAGCATTCTTAATACATTTTTAATTGTGCATAATAAATGAGATATACCCTTTTTTGTATACGGTCCAATAGTTCTTAAATGCTAAATGTTATATATTGTATATATATACTTCAGTGGATATATTTGTAGATATATTTGATTCTATTGCATCGGTGTTATAAAATACCTGAAGATGCCGAACGACAAAATCCAGGTGGAGAGTGGTAAAGCATGCGGAGTTCAAACATTGTTTAAAAATCAAATGTTCTTTTTTTTTATTATTTTAATAACCGGAATAAATGTTTTTGTAAACTATTTTACAAAATCCACTGTAATTAATCGTTAAAAAACCAGATTTCACAAAATCCCGTATCACAAATACGCCAGGGCTATAAAATTGCCAACTCTGTTTACAGTACGATGAATTAACTATTTTTTAATTATTAGTAAGTACCTAATCACTATTACCAATCTAACAGTTAATTATAATATTCAATGATTTTTTCATTCGTCATGTTGGCCAACAATTCGATAGTATTGTAACCGTGAATACTATTGAATTGTTGTTGGTAACTAAATAACTTACTATTCGATTAGTGATGTGCAATAAAATATTTAATAACGGACCATAGAGAATTACTTCGGCTAGAAAATCATCATGAGCTCATTGTACGTGTTTCATATCGTTACAATACGTTTTTTCCCTTGTATTGTGTGTCGATAATGAGCGATTTATATAGGCGTAATAAATACGATGTGGATGATATTGTAAAATGTTATGTGATAATTGCATTTTGTGTAAGTCATCAATATATTGTATCTGACGAGTTTCGTAACCTGTGTACAATATTATAAGAAATATTTAATACAAATACTTACGTTATATAAATCGGTATGACAATATAAATATAACGTAATAATACTGTGAATACATAAATATTATACGTTGGCAACACTGAAAATTCAATCAAAATGTTCCAATTTAAAATTAGCATAACATCTCATTTTGTTGTAGTCGCGCCGTTCGATTTAGGTGTGAAAATAATAATGTTTCAATTTACTTATAACACAGTTAGTTTTTCCAAATTTTAAATATGAGTTATGTTAAAATTAACTTTTACGTCGTAACCTGTATTGTTGAAAAACAGCTGAGTGGCGTAACCCTTCGCCTACAATACAGAACAATAATTCTGCCAAGTTTTGTGGAATATTGATACACTCAATAACGTTGCGATATAGTCGATGGCTATGCACCGATATATTTAATTTATATACATTTATTATAAAAATAACAGACCGTTTATTGACTAACTATGATAAAGTTTTGTTTAAAGCTGTTATAATAATTAAATAAGCCATGTTTTCATGGTAAATTCAATGCATAAAACAATAATTAGAACTAGACAAAATAAAAAGGAACTTGACAATTGAGGACAATGAACAATTTGCTTTTGATGCGAGGATGCCACTTTGTAGAGTAAATCAGGAATTGTCAAAATTATATTATTTTTGGTAACATAGTCGTGTTGTTAGAATCTTTGCCTATCTTGGGACTTAGCAGGCCAGTAGACATTTGAAATTTAAAATCCACTAAGCCGCCAAGGCCCAAAACAAACTAGATAAATCACAATAAAAAACTAAATATACACTTTAACAAAAAATATTAATAATCGAGCGACCTTATAACTTTTCTCACAATCTTAAGTATATAACATCGTATCTAAAAATTGAACACGCGAAACAAAACGTCATTTTTGAATTTAGAATAATTAGCACTGGCCGACAAATATTTATAAACAAAACACATTTTTCACAGCTTCTTTTTTAAATATTTCAGTAAAACTTGATGATTGTAATTGATTTATAATAATACTACTTTCAGTATTTACATTACATTTCTGATTTGAATTCAGGGTTTGGGTTTCCTGGCGTATATGTTGGATCTGAAAAAAAAGGAAAAAAAAGATGAGTGATAATCCTTAAAATAAAACATTATATCAAGAAAATTAGTTCATATGTGTATTAAAATATGTATTAAATAAATTAATAATAGTTTAGCTGGCGATTATACAAAATGAGTGAAGGACGAGGGAGTGAATTAAGATCGTTAAAATTAGTCTTTACAATGATTACAATTATAAAGTATTATTCAATTAATTTGTTAATTATATATGAGATTTTATTATCCAAATAATCCAAGCATCTTCTTAAGTATTAAATTTATAATTGATTTACACTCCAGTGAAGTCTTATAATGAATTCTGTTGTCGTTCAGTGGTGTTTATTAATTGTAATAATTTTAAAATATTGCTGTGTTAGTATTGAATACCAAATACCAAATCTTTAATCGTAAATAATCATTTAATATCGGTATTATTTTTATCACTTTAATCATTATAATATCGGTAAAATTATTTTTGGCCTAGTCGGACGAAAAATCTGGATAGTAATCTGTGTTTTACGAATAAACGTTTCAAATTATTTTTAAGGTGCTGACTCATTTCTTGGCGAAAAGCATTATATTTCAAATAAAAGAAACACATTTTTTAGTATTATTTTTACAATATATAATATTTTATGATCAGGAGCGGTTTGCTTACCGCAAGCATTACCAAATGATAGATAAATATATATAAACCTGTAAATTTTTACTCATTTTTTTTAAAAAGCTAAATTTGTATTTACATTCACGATGAAATCTTTCAAATGTTATTAGTCAAAATAATCTTCCTTTCCTTGGATCTATTTTGGTCTATTATGATCTTTCAACTTTAGTCAACCAACAGAAACTAGAATTGTAATACGCGTATTAAATTTCAATCGTAGAATATTTATTAATAGCTTAAAATAGAATGCAAAATAACTTTACTGACCGACATATTGATAAAAAGATAGCACCCTTTCGAAGATTAAAAGCGTGCTTTAAAGTTATGTATTGTTTTGTCATAATTAAATACACGTATTCTTCAATCATACTGATTTCAAGATATCAAATTTTCAATCCCAACTGTTTTGGGACACTAAAAATAAGTGAAACTCCGTATCAAGAAACCGAATTTGTATATTTATCACTGACTAAATCAAAAATAAAAATACTAGTTTTCGTAGATCGATGACAGAAACCGGTCCTGATCACAAAATATATTGTGAAGACAGTACTCAAATTGTGTTCTGATATTTTTAAATTATTGTGTCATCTTGAATGCTACGTGAAATATTTAATATAATATTTAGTGTTGTGTTCTTAATTGCTTGCTCCGTAAAGTGATTGACTTCGATATCATGCTTGAATCCTTTTTTATATAGAATGAAAGCTCAAAGGCTGTGGCGAGATAAGTAGGTAGTTGGCGAGGTAAAGCTGGCCGCTTAGACCTCCCAGCTTTTGATGTGAAGCCAATTATGACTAGAGTCGTGTCGCAGGACTATGTCTTATCAAAATGCTACCATATTCGCGATTGGAAAAAATGTGGACATTGGCGTACATATTATTAAAGCGAAAACATATAATAGAATGCTATACTAATAAAAAATCTCGGCTATCTTTCTATATGAGAATTTGTTCTTATTTGGCCGACTATTTCTTATTCTAAAAGTATTTGATACATATCATGTTATATATATATATAATTTATGATATCGACTAAAGGTGCTTGATGGAATTTAAATATCAAATTTGAATTGTTACAATTTTGTACGATTCCACTATTTTTGTGACTAACGACCCGTTATGTTGCATCCGTGTGAAAATGCCATGTGGAATCGTACAAAATTGTAACAATTCAAATATATATATATAAGAACTAGCATTATCTTTATTAAGTGACGTTATTGTAAAAAAGTTATTAGTTCGCATGTTTATTATGTATATAAAAATAATAAAAGCAAAATTAGTAAATAAATTAATTTGGATAAATTTAACCGAATGACAAAAGTATGATTTGTATTTAATTATACCTTTATTTATTAATCGTAAATTCTTCGTCGTAAACAGAGCTTGTGATGGTTGACCTCTGATATCGCCTATGAACTAAGCCACCTTTAGCATTGGTAATTAACTCTTTTGGTATCACTAGTCATTAGACCCTAAAGCACGACCATAATTTATCGTTTTCTTAATGTAGCTTTATAAGATGTAATAAATTAATTTGAAATTTATGTTAAATTAAAAAAGCATTTACTTACAAATATTCCTGTAACAATCAAAATTCAGCTTACAACGAAAAAAGATTCAGCCCCGTACAAAAACAGCATTGAATGATATTAATTTCGTTTTGACTTAAGAAAAAAACAGTTATAAGCAATATATAAAAATTTTAAAAATCTGCAATGGCAAAATTCAAGAATTAGGATAAACCCATACTATGTGTCTTATAGATCGACAAAGATATAATCATAGAATTTACCCCTATCATGGAACAAAAATGTACGTCACTGGTAAACAAATATTATGAAATATTACAGAGAAACGACAGAAGCTAGATTCGCTTGAAAACTTCATTAGGAGACCGTCTTGGCTATAAAATTATCAGGTTAAACGTCGCTATTATAGAAAATAGAGCCCATCAATTTGCTTCAAGACATTACCATATCAGATATTATCATTGATTGTAAAATTTTGCAACGTGTACATTTTTATATAAATACTTATAAGTTGACAGAATAAATGAATATAATAGTATTTTGTAATAATGGATGGTTATTAAACGCACTAATAATAATCGTTGGAAGACATCATTTTTAGATGCGTGATTTATGTTTTTGTATATTAAATTGAAGTTACTTTTTTATCTCTTTGACGATGTTGCCCATTATGTAGAGCATAATATGACGATGACGAATATGAACTGACTTATTTCTTTGCAAACTTTCATGATATATCGGATTTTTTTACCAACGCCGAGTTTGATATGTGGATAGTACTCGACGTTCGCTGAGAGCGCTGAAAGAAGTGGCAAGCAGAATTAAAACTCTTCGGAGGCATCCACAGTACCTGACCAAGCTAGCTCTATCGTATCTCTATGAACATCGATGTAACAGAGCAAGTATGTTCTCTAATTATTGAAATCCTCAACAATTGATTCAGATCGCATTGGTCAGAAAATATGGTTTAGTAAGACCAACGTTATTTGTAATCAAATTTGATAAGACCTAGGCTAGCGCCGTACAGACCATTCGAAATATTATATGACACTAACAGATTCACATACCACGGAGTACAGTTTATATTATTATTATATAAATAGTTGGGCCTGTAGCCAAGCGGTAAATTCGTTGGCTTCGGTTGAGGTGTCCGCAAACTAGAATCTAAGTACAGAAACATTCGTGAATTAATTTATGGATTTGTGCTTGAATGTATAGATGTCGGTAAAATTTGGCTTACATATTTACTTGTATATACAATATGTGTATGCAAAGGATAAGCTTATTACCAGATCTGTATAAGTTCTGTTTTTCTATACATATTTTATCTGAAAATCGAAGATTTAGCGACTTGCAGCGTTATAAGTGAACATGATTTGACAAATATAAATTCTACGTTTCACAATAATTCACTCGTGTAAGTACCACACAGTGTTGCTATGTGTAATACAAATGGGTAAAGATCAAGCAATAAAAAACTACATTATTTATGTGCATTGCATATAGAGTATTTTCACCGATATATGCTTAATTATTCTTTGTTGTAAATAATCATCGCATATTTCACAGACGCCATCTTCTTTTCAACTACAAAACCGCGTTCTCAAACAGAAATATGAAGTCTTCATTTTGCTCAATATCGATTTAATGAATCTTGATTTATTTAATTATAAGATTCGATTCCAGAGGGTATCAAATTATATCAAGTTTATTTTAAAATCCGTTTACTTTTAGTTGAAGTTTTCAATAACTAGTCCTTTGAACATAAATTTTAAGTGCATGTGGTATAACTCAATAAGACATTTGACCCCGAGCATAATGATAAGAGGCAAAAGCTTTCATTAAATTCCTAACAATCTTATCTCGTTTCAGTTTAACTATGTGAAGATGTTAAAAGGAGTCATTTATCTTTTAATAATAGTTAATACACGTTGAAAATGGCTCCGGATTTTTAGTAGTCATATTTTTCTCTTTAATGTTGATTCACTTCGTTATTTCTCGCTGTCATTTTTCCGTGGCGCGAAAACAATAGACTCGCGCCAACTTCGTGTGTGTCCGACGCGAGAAGGAACTATCAAAACTGTCAATTTATCGTGGGGTCGCGTAAAAGATGGCGACCGACCGCTAATTGACTGTCACCGGGAAGCGTTCTATTCTATCGCTCGGCGCTTACTTCGTTACTTTGCCTCGTGTAATGTATCGCAAATGCCTTTGTTGTGGAAAAGCTCTCATAACTTAGTTATAGCGCTAACTAAGATGTCCTCATGCTTTAATACCCGTATAGATTAGAATGTATCGATGCTGGAATTTTATACAGTTGTAATCTTTACAGTACAACCAAGAATAATTTACTCTTTTCGGTACATTCTTTGGTCTTTCTACCATATTACTTGCTACCATTAATACGGTGTATTTGAGTACTGAAGTTTATTTGTATGATACTTTAATGAAGCAAACTATAAAGTATATGAATTAAATAAAAATATATTATAATTAACGACATCGCGCTGTCGATACCGAACTTGCATTTTACAATTCTTTACAAATGTTGAATATATTATACAAAATTTGTACTCTAATGATTGCCAATAAAAATCTTTTTTAAGCAATTGATAATATCGATTGAAGGTGCTCGATGGTATTTCGATATAAAAGTTGAATTTGTTTTGTCACTAATGACCCGGGTTTGGTCAGTTCTGTTGCATCCGTGTGATATAATGCCTGAAGATGCCGAAAGGCGAAACCCGGGTCCTTAATGACAAAACAAAAATGACAATTCAAAATTGTTATTTAAATGTTAAACATAAAATATGTTTACAGATTTTAAGCGATTATTTTAAATTAATATCAGTGTTTCTCTGGTGAATCGCATCCCGGCACAATATTATTATTAAAGTATCCACATTGTATTAGTTCTACGAATCTATTAGATATCTACTGATAAAATTTAATCATATTTTATGATTGAGTTACTGATAAGTGTCCTTTTATGCCTCATAGTTTTTAGTTTTATTGCTTGAGCAGTTCTCTGATTTGCCGCGAAATTTAAATTATTATATAATACGCAATCATATTTTTTGATGCCAAATAAAAATCAATTATCTATTGAATTGAAAGACATTTACAATATTTCTGTATGTGTAGCATGGCTTTCAGACACATTTTATATTACCGCCATTTGATTTAGAAACGTCAGAAATTGCTTCGGTTTTTTTTTTAGTCATATTAGATGTGTGTAGGTTTCAACAGCATTTCGTATTCTGAACCAATAAGGCCAATAGTGATGCATTCATGGCCTTATCAACAATATCTTGACAAATTTACTCTTATATTTACGTCTGGTGTTTTTTAAAATATGTATTGATTTAAAATAAATAGTATACAGAAGAAAAAATAGCCTATAATGGCTCTGTTTCAATAGATTTGATGAAAACATACATTATTCAGATACGTTTTAAACGTAAATTTTATTCCATGTGAACAACTGCTGAAAAACCAACTACAATATTGCTACGTACACGATACCGCTGCCATTTTCAATAATTATGACGCATTAAATAATATTTTTCCAATATAAGTCACTTTCCGCATCCGGTGCGAATATTTTTTCCCACACTTAAATCCATCAGGGGATTTTATTTTTCTTGCGTTGACAACATTAACGACTCGTTTTACCATTGGCTGGCCATTAATAATCATTCCACGTTTGAATTATTATTGTTTCATATTATCATTACAAGCTTGGTGAGCATTAATGCAATATTTACTGGTGTAGTTACATTGGTTTAATCTAGGTACACGTATAATAAATGCTTATAAATAATATTATATAATGCGCAAGTTTGCCGCTAGGCGCGTTGCTCGTCGGACGGGCAGGTGGTTTGAATCCTCGCTGGTGTATGCTTATCTTCTAATAATGTAAAAAATGTACCTACTTACTCATTCACATTATAATAATTTATAAGGGAGATTAGGATGGAATATGTCTAAAAATGAAATAGTTCCAACTGAGAAGTACAAATAAAAAATAAAGAAATTGTTATGAATTTCACAAAAAAAAGACATACATAATAATTACTCTGTATTCTGATTTTTCAGAAGTAAATAATAAAAAAAATGAATCAGAAATTGCTCTGAATTTCATCTCCTCGTATATAGCAAATTGCTAATAAAATTAGATTAATATGTAAATAATATTTAATTCTCTTATAAAATTACTACTTATTTGACGACATCCAAAAGAACATATAGTAAAGATAAAAAACTATAAAATAAAGGCACCTGTAATGACGAAAGGTGAAAACTAATTGAGTGAATTTCAAACTTATATAAAAATAATTATTATGCATACACTAACTAAGTTGCTATGTATCGGTTCAAAGTGATTTAGTTTCGTCACAAAAGTTTAGTAAAGTAAAAAAATAAATAGGTATACAAATAGTTATTACTCAAAAAAACTGTTATAGGACAGCAAAACTGGTATTGTTCAATTTAAAAAAAATATAATCAGTAATATTAATTATGTGTAATATATTTAGTTGAAATATATTGCTATAAATATAATTAGCAGTTTCTATCACCAATGGATATTGTCGTGTAAAATTAACGAATGAGGTGGCAGTGGAAAGTAATGGTGGGTAAAAAGCTGTCACCAGGGCTGTGAAGTCATTGAAAAATACGACTCCAACCTTGACGTTGACCAACAACACGACCTCAACTAGAAAAAGCTTAATATTGTCAAGCTTTTTCTTACCTT
This sequence comes from Himalopsyche japonica, assembly GCA_028555115.1. Lineage (NCBI taxonomy): Eukaryota > Metazoa > Arthropoda > Insecta > Trichoptera > Rhyacophilidae > Himalopsyche > Himalopsyche japonica. The sequence goes on along the minus strand of JAHFWJ010000446.1, from coordinate 794,229 downwards.
GTCTATTTATGTGAACTAAATTAAAGATCAACCAATCCGTAGAATTGTTCGTTGAGATCTTGAAAAAAAAAATCGTCGTTCATTTTTCACGACTCCCAATCCGACTCTACAGCATTGGCTATAACTATCGAATCACAGACTTTTGTATAAATATTGAAATTATTATATTAACCAATTATTCAAAAACTGTGTGATTCTGTGTATTTGTTATATTAACATAAAAAATATCAAATTTTGTTACGTTTTGATGAATGAATAATATGTTGCTACTGGATATATATGTTTATGAATTGCATTTTTAATTTAACATTGATAGACTTAATGATAAATTAAATATTTGTGGAATTTTTTACGAACTAATTACATACGAAAACGAAGACTGCCTGTATATATATATATTGAAATTTTTTATACTTAGGTATTTTCAAATTAATATAATAACAAACATTTATTTATGTCATTGCGGAATGTCCTGTTCCGGTGTAGTCCCCTCTTCGGGGCGTGCTGTTAGTTGGCGGTCGACCCGACGTCGGCATTGCGCGCATGATCTATGAATAGGGGATCATTTCCTTATTACACCAGCTTTAAATGTTCCGCTATTTATCATTTAAAGACAGAATGGTACCATACAAATGTTGCTTGGATGTGCCTCGTTGAACATTCATTGATATCTGCGCATATTATAATTCCTTAGCGTATAAACGCATTGAAATTATATTGAATCAGTGGGATGAAGATGTTTCGATGAAAAGGCGGGATAAATTTTAATGATTCGAAGTAAATTGCTTTAATTCGATCTCAATTATATTGATTGAATGGCTCTTGCAGAGGCTATATTAAATATTTCAATGGTAAAAGCGTTGCTAATTGAAGAGCGTTCGTTTCAATATTTGTTATATATTTTTTAATGCACTTTTATCACCTAAAAATACAGTGGAAACACCAATTAAAATTACTTCGAATTACACGCTGGCTTGTAATATTTGACACAAATCCCCCAATTGCACGATCGCTTGGCTGTACACACACACAGTCAGTCTATGCATTTTATCAGATAGTAACTAAATATTTCGCCCATATATTTTTTTTTTGCAAAACATAAATAAACTTAGTTTTGCATTTTTCGAGGAAACAATAAAATCTCTAGTTTTATATGAGATTCACTCCTCCAAGTATACGTCTCCAAATTACACGGTCCAGACTAATGTGTAAATGGGGGTTTTATTGTACACCCAGTCCTTTTTTTACGCGATACATTGGTTCCAGAAAAAAGCGCGTAAAAAATCGCGTAAAAAAATAACAACTTTCATATAATTTGATAAATTGGTTCCAAAAATTAAAATATCGCGTAAAAAAGTACCAGAAACGTATGAAAAACCAAAATTTGCTCTTTAAAATTCGTGCAAAAAAAAATATATTTTCATGTCTTTATTGCTTATAAAAATATAGTGAGACTATAAAAATATTTTTTTTTCACTTATATGAATTATTCGCTGCTGTCACTCTCGGTTACAAAATGTAATCGTTTGCGATTTTTTGAACGAAAGTATTGAATTTTGCATAAATCAAGTTTAAGTTTTGTACCCAAAATTAAGTTTTAGAAATACACATATTTTTTTATTTAAAAAAATAATGAAACGTACATGCCTAGCATCATATATAAATTTCTTAAAATTTGGAGAAACAAATTTGGGGAAAAAGTTGCGTAAAAACGAGTAAAGCGCTTAAAAAAACTTAACCGTGCCGTTCAAAAAAATCGCGTAAAATCGAATTCGCGTAAAAAAAGGATTGGGTGTATACGGAATTATATGGAATAGGAGCAACCATTATGTTATAATAATATACAAATCCAAATTGATTTTAAATGAAATTTCTGTATCAACCACTTCGATTCATTTATTCTAAAATATATTCATTCAAAAGCATTCTTCTACTAGGTTTATTATTTAAATTAATAATGTGTTTAAATTTACGAAGTATAGAAGAAATAGATAAATATACATTGTTCATTTTTCGTAGAACAAAAAATAATTAAATTCAGTATGTTTGTGAGCATAATCTGAATTTGAAATAATTGGTTGCATTTCTTATATAAAATATATGTCAAAAACACTATCGTTTAACATTATTAGAAAAAAATAAGCATATCTGTTTTTTTTTAAATATGATATAATATATCTATTGTAACAGTTGCTTATCCATGTTCGAAATTTCAAAACGATAATTTAATGTCAAATACAGAATTGGTAAAATATTTTGCAAAATTTTTTCCTTAGCGGTAAATTGAAAGTCCATTTTATTTAAGTTAAATTCACCATAAAGGAATGGCAGAAAAATAGCTCTACGAAACGTTGTCATCTGTAAAAAATACTAGCATATATGTAGCATACGCAAGTACGTATTCAAAACACGTTTTTAATAGGCCTAGTTTTTTATCAATTACCGAATGATAAATGATTATAACCTCGCATCAAAAAGCTCTACTGCATTAAACATAGATTTATTTATAATATAACGTTAAGAAACTCATCGCAAGAATGGTGGGTTATATATGCCAGTTATAACTTGTAATGTTGGTGTTTGGTATTTTATATCATTCTCAATTATTTTTATCGTGAGATGATTTAAAATTCAAAGTTTTTCTTGTGTAGATTTTTTTTCTATTAAAAATAAAAATGACAATACAGCTAATACCCGTCTATCATATATTCTTGAACTGAAAGATAATGTGAGATCAACTCGAGTAAAAATGATATCATATACTAATAACTAACTAAATTCAAAAAATGTTTCCCTAAAATTGACTCTGCCGAGAATTGAGTTCAGAATCGCAAGCGCAAAATTCTTACTTCTGAAACTACATCACCGGTGTGATTCAATATGTACAAAATGGCAACGTTTTTTTTGCACGAGGTTAAAGCCTCATTACAATCGAAACCAAATTATTTTTATACCACACTACCAATTGATTAGATCATTTCAAATATTTCTGATCATAACTATTTATGCTCAGTGAACAGGTTTTTTTTATACTATCTAATGGTGTCAAATTCCATAGTGTTTAGAACCACTGCAAATTGTCTATAAATAATTCTTTTAACACATTCATAGCTTCCATTATCCATGATGGGCGTTTTTTGTGAAAGAATTATTTTTTTGTTTGGTGAGATTAGCATTTTCTATTAAAAAAAAATAACGGTGGGAATATAATTCCGACGTGGCCAATCTAATATAATAAGATTTTGTTTAATATATCTAGTAACATGTAATCTAGAACATAGGTGAAAAGATTTTTTCCCAAATTCCTTGTTTTGCAATCAACTTCATTAGCTTTATTAGCCAAGCTGTACTGTTATTGAAAGTTGATGCAGAAAGTTATCAATAACTACGCCACAACACTGTTTTATATAATGGCACATGGTTGAAAGATTAATCTTAGTTGAAAGATTAAACAGTTAGTTGAAGATTGTAATGATTCCGAATAAAGTGTTACAAATATCAACATTTATCGACGAGGACTGTTATTATGTCTCTAAAAATTAATGATGTCATCGTGTTTTTTTATTGATGTAATATTACTTCGAGCTTATATCATTAAGCATACCAAATTATTTTGAGATATTGGCACACAAATAATTTGAATTTACTATTCGGGGGTTAGAGTTGTAAGAATGTAATTTCAAAAACAACGACTAGAAAAAAACGACAAAATATTTGTTATTCTTGCGAAGGATTCATTCAATATTGTAAAAACAATACATACGTATACTATCGTTGAAGAAACACATTGTTAAAATTGATTTCGAGCAATGTTCGACCGTTTTTTTATTTTTATAAAATAAGCTTAAATTGAAAATACACCTCTAATATAATTTCTTTTTATTATGATATACTTGCGTGTTTTATCTTTGTATGACTAAATTTTATTAGAAAGATGTTGAGAGAATATCATTGGAAATTTAGCGAGAAGTATGCTTATAATGTAGCTAATAAAGAAATTGGTAGTGTTCAATCCTTTATAACTATGAAAATATTTTGAGAAAATCTTTTTCTGTATTTTTTATACATACTTGTTTCTTATAAAAAATTTTTTTTTTCTTTAACAAGCTTTCTGGAATAAAGAAATCATCTGAGTTATTTCAGATAACACGTATACCACTAATCCACCAACTGTTAAAGTGTACAAAGTTTATAAAACACAACTGATGAGTGACACTCCGATAAAATTGATATTTATAATATACATATTTAAATAAAACGCCATTTTTATTCAAGTAAAATATTCTAATGATACAGTATCAACTGGTTTACGAAGCCCTACTTATCGTTTACTAAATTTTTATCGTACAAAAACAACACTAAATTTGGAGCAAACTAACGAAACTAATGTGACCATAGCATATAAATACGCACTTCGTAAATCAAACACAATCTATGAACAGAATAACAAACTTAATTTATCTAATCCAAAATTCTTTTAGTTTAGTATTGATTGATGTCTAGATTTGATGAAATTCAAATTTAATATAGCCCAAATCTTACTTTTGAAACTATTGTTATAACTTGATTCTATAATTGAATTATTCATAAGGTTCATATTTTTTACGGTCATGATTTTGTCTGTGGTTTACGACTATACTTCCTAGTTATCGTAGTCTATGCCCCATTCATCAAAATAAATTATATTCTATATAAAATAGATACAAACATTTTCTCATGATACTCATTATTCGGGCATAAAGATCGGTCTTCACGGTGAAGTGTGTTGTGGAATATATTGTGCGAATGAAAATATTTTTCAAAAACAGATAAACTGGTATAGAATAAATTAATTAAAAAAAATACATTCATACAATAACTGTATGAAAATAAATTTACATTTCTTTCACATAAATAAAATCGTGTCTTCAATTTTACTTGTTGATATTAGTTTTATAAATTTCATGCTCAAACTAAGCAGTCGCATTCAAATTCAGTAAAAAAGTAATGAAATATTATTTTGTGAATAATAACATTAACGGATAATTGTTATTTTAGTAATACAGTCATAACTCGTCCGTATATCTATAAAACTTAATATCAATAACAGCGTGTACGCAGATAGGGAGATTGTGTGAGTGTGTTTGTAAATCAGTGAATTATTCGAATAATATTTGTTCAAATCAAGTGTGTTGAGCGAATGTTGATGGATAGTAGTACTATTTAGTGATAAATTATAGTTTATGTATTTTTATATTGTTATTGCACGAACATTATTTATGTGAGTTTTTTTAATTAAAGAAATGTATTAATTTTTAATGTTCTATTATTCGAAAAAAGTGTTAAAACTCTGGAAACTTCTGTATTATAATATTAGTAAAAAAAAGTTTTGCTTATCAAGGTTTGAGTAAATAATAATGATTACTGGTAAAAAGTGCATTTATATAAACATAATTCAATCATGTGAATTCGGCTTTAGAGAGATAATTTAATTTTGTAATTACACTCAAGTTTGGAAACCATTCCAGCTAAGCTTTAATGGTATAAATAACGTTTTATTTTAATCGTAATTACTGTTATTAAAAAAATATGGGATAATTATAATATTTCGATTCATGAGTTTTATGCTAAAATTTGTTTAATGCATTAATTAATATTCTTGGAAACGTATTGCCTATGAATAGATTTTTTCATTTCAGTTGGAGTGTTGCATTTGTACAATCAATAAAAATATATAAACAATAAATATACATCAATTTTGTAAACTAATCGAATTCTTTAGATCACCTCAGTGATACTGATTATTTTAAAAATAATGTTCATAAACCTATGGAGTTCGATTTATTTATATATTCCATTTTTTTAACAAAACTGTATGATTTTTAAAATTTTTATATATTTAAGATCAGAGCCAGTTTCGATTATTACCAAAATTATCAACTAAATACCTTTCGATAAGCGAAACCAGTCCTACATTAAAAAAAAAATTACGGTTAATATATAAAAAGTGTTATTTCATTCTCACCTAAATGTTCAGTTAATATTTACATAATAAAACCATAAAATCCAGTTCTATTTCGTCAATTATGTAATTTGAAGATTGAACCGGTTTCGCTCATTGCGAGTATTATGTAAATACTCTGAACTGAACATTGGATTTTAATTGTTTATGTATAATGATTTTCCATCAATAAGTGACAGCTTCACAGTGAACAGACAAAGAAATCAAAATCAAAAAGGAAATAAATCCAGTGTCGCATAAAAAGGTTAAAACATTGGTGGAACGAAAATTATTAGAGTAAATACATCATAAAACTAATGTATTTTCTTATGTGTTGCTTTATTGTGAAGTTTTCAACAGAAAAGCTTGAAATTCAATGTCTCTGAGGAAGATATTGTATTTTATTGGCTAACAATTTGGAGTGGATTTCTTTTTATCTATAATATAAAAAACTACAAGATTCCGGTGTTGCAATCCTTAAACCTAGTAAAGAAAAAAATCGATATTATTTTGCACATTTCACATATTATATTATGAGAAAATTGTTAATTTTTGAATTAAAACTCAAATAAATAGTTTATGACGAAAACGGAAGAAAAGTATTCCAAATTTAAAATCTTCTAACGTTTGGTGTTATGTTATTTAATAACTGTAGCTCAAAGGTGAAACTTCGAATGGCGTTTTACTATTTAATGTTGATATACTTTGTTGAAATATAACATAGCAACATATAATTATGAAGACTTCTCTGCGGGAGCTCATTAATTAGAGATATCTAAAAAATATTCCAAACAAAAAAGGTAAGGATACTCTTATTTCAATAACTACTTTGACGTAGTGAGTAATTTAATTGATAATTGAATCCAAAACGCGATGTAAAGTGAAGTTTTTCTGCAGAGATTTAGTCATCTCCAGTTGAAACCGCTATGAAGAGATGTAATGATTACCTCAGGAAATATTCTCTCCGAAGATTTATATCTTACTTGAATGTTCCATAAAGAAACGACATCGAGCTTGAAGCGTTTTATTTTTCTCAATGATTAAATTATTCCATCTTTTATCTATCAGTTGTGCGTGTTTTTTCTAATGTTAGATTTATGTTAAGCGTATTACTGGTAGTCAAGTCAATCCGATGAGATATTAGATTATAGCAGTGTTTATGAACGTTTTACCGATCACATAGTACACCTATCCCTAAATTTACAAGGTACTTGTTTTACACCTTCCCCGTTTTTAAACGGGTTGAAAAAGAATTTAAACTAGTTACATTTACAGCTAAAATAATCTACGAAGGACTTGAATTGGGAAGAAAATTAGGTAATCATTTTGTACAAAATGACTCAAATGTTGAACGGGTCCTTCGACTCTAACGTGATATTAATCAATGCTTTGCTCAATATGATGAAGTCCATAAAGATCTAACAAAAATTCCAAGCAAATGTTAATAACGGATTTTATTACCAAATCTCCTCGAAGTGTAAATGTACTTCAAACATCGAATCGGCTCAAATAATTTCGAGTGATGTCGATTTCCTCTATATATGATTTATGTGTATTTAATTACTAAAAGGATATATAAATATATATTTATACTATTAAATAATTTTGTTTTATTTATGTATTTTAGAAAACAACCAAATTATGCTTTTTGTGTACTTTTCGATTTACACGGTTTTACATTTAAATATACAATTTCGATTTACACGTTTTTCTAAGCAAAATACCGTGTAAATCGAGGGATAGGTGTACTACTTGAAACTACATAAAATATATATTTTTCATGTTCGCCAAAAATATGGTGTAGCCACACCAAAAATAATTACTAATCCTGCCCTAGACTTATATTTCTTTCACTAGTGTTTTTTGTTTTAAATGGGTGAAGAAACTATCAAGAAATTATCATTTAAAAACGTCCAATGTGATTATTCAATTTTAAGTATATATGCTCCACATTAGGAGTGGGTGTGAGAAGAAAATTGTGATCTGTCCAAAATCGTATTGGTTGCAGAAGAAATGTTGTGCATTGAACTTATATAAGATAAAAAAATCTGTGACCTAATGGTCAAAACTTTATTATAAAAATTTAGGATCTTAGATATGGTTGTTTTTGAAGTGTCTTGACCTCGAGTTAATATATGAGAAAAAATCTCTCACGTAACAAAAAAATAAATAATTGTTAAAACTTTGTACGATTCCACATATTTTGTCACTAACGACCCGGATTTCGCCTTTCGCCTGACGTGTCGTCAGTTCTGTTGCATCCGTATGATAGAATGCCTGAAGATGCTGAAAGGCGAAACCCGGGACGTTAGCGACAAAACATGTGGAATCGTACGAAGTTTTAACAATTCAAAGTTGATATTGAAATTCCATCAAGCACTTTCAGTTGATATCATAAATTATTTCACGTAATACTTTATTACTTAGTATTCTCTAAAAATTATTCGAATCAGCTTTTGTAGGGCTGTTTTTATAATAGAACGGCGAGTAGTTAGTTCTATATTTAATATTATACAACTCAGATGTAAAGTCGTCCCACTTTGAATCGACAGTTAATACCGTCGGAGTAATCAATTTTATCTCGATGTTATAAAAATGCACACATCATTTAATAGTTTGACCGCTTTAAGCGTGTCCTTTCATAATATGAGTCTGAACGAGCATATAGCCGCGTTGAATGGCTTCTGCTACGTCTAATTAATTCGATAGATGTTGCCACTTGCAGTCGATCCTGCTTTAAGCGGTGGGAGGTCTTCATTGCTCCTAAGAGCAAAAACCAGTGGAGAACAAAACATTAAGACGTTAAATTGATGCGATGGTTAGAAAACATAAAAAATGCACTGTTTTAAATTGTACAATAAGTACACCTATCCCTCGCTTAACACGGAAGATAGGTTTTACTAGATCGCCGTGCTAAGCGAAATCGTGTTAAGCGAGACTTACAAATATATGAAATAGAGGGGATAGGCTTTTTATGAGATATTAAGAAAAAAACAGGTACGTGGAACTTATGAAAATTTATTGATATATAATGATACGGATAAAATATATTATTCAGTTCGGATTTAATTTTTTTCTAATATCAGTCGTACTCTGTCCATCTTTAAGGTTACCCAAAATTAGTATTTTAGTCTCCAGGGAAATTGTTTTTCTACTAAATTTCGGTTTTGACATTACGGGTTTAAAATTTTATATGTCTTTATATTATTTAAACTTCATTATACAAATAATAAAAATATGTATTAGAAATAAGAAAAATATACCTTGAATAGTTGTGAAATTATAAACAGTAATTATTTTATCAGCTGTCACGATTCAACAAGTGATAAACAAGGTGGGCAACAAGCGACTAAATGTCTGACGTATTGTCTATATATTTCGGGAACTATTTATTGTTTGAAATGCGCAGTTCTATTCCCGGTATACCCTTGCCGTTATTCTTAGAATTTCGCATAGCTGTGTGCACATCTAAGAAACATATTTTTTCACCGAAACTGAGACTGTGTTAAACCGAAAACGTGTTAAGCGAGGGATAGGTGTAATATTAAATTTGAACTGTTACAACTTTGTACGATTTCACATGTTTCCTCACCAACGACCGGGTTTTCCAGGAATTTTCTGTAATTAATAATTTTGGTATATCGACGATGCTAACTGTTTATTTTACGTCAGTTTTGTTGCATCTGTGTGATAGAATGCCCGAAGATGCCGAAAGGCGAAACCGGGTCGTTATTGACAAATCATGTGGAATCGTACAAAGTTGCAATAATTCAAAATTGATATTAAAATCCTACCAAGCAACTTCAGTCGACATCGTAAATTAAATAAGTAATATCGCTTTGTGGGCGCTCAATCGAAAATTGTTTAATTCCAAATGACTATTTTACGATTGTCTTTGGTTTTGTTTTGGGTATTTTCAAAAACTGTCAAATAATTACTTAAAGAACTATTTTTTTTTTAATTGTACATTCAGTCACAATTATATTGCGAAAAATATAAAGCATCGAGGAAAAATCAATTTCTCTCTTTTTTCAATATCATAACTTCTCGCGTGGAACATATGACCAGCTCACAGTACCTCCACTGGAAATCAATTACTCCTACATTAAATCTGATTCACATGTGAATGAAGTAATAAACGCCTCGTTAGAAATTCTTCTGTGAGAACTGTTTGTTACTTAGTAACAAGGCTTGTCTTTTTGTTGAAGAAAGAAGAGAGAGACTTTCGGATTGTGCTAGGTTTCACGATATTCATAACCGTGGTCATCGACGCTGAATACTTTACAACGAGACCAGTTATATGGTGTTTTATGGTGGTTCATATGTAAAATCATAATGATGTAATGTATATGGTAACCGGAAAATAATAATTAGAAAATCAGAGTACACAAAGCGGTACAGACCTAATATTTAATATCCTGCAATCAGCCCAATAATAATAAAAAATAACGATATTAAATAGAACAACTGTCTCAATACAGAGAGACCTACTGTTATTTAATCACCAGAACTCGATAGAAAAGGAAACTAAAAGACGAGGAAGCACTTTATGTAATTAAGATTTTTAACTACTAATAAATCAAAGTGATGTTGTAAACCCATTCAAGCTATATATATTTGCTGAGATTTGGATAGATAGATAGAATCATTCCAGTATATCACAGTGAAATCAGAATAACAATTGCAACAGTCATTGGTTTGTATTCGATTTTGTGAACTGCCACATTAAAAATTGGAAAACTTACAAAGATTTCTATTTACGCCACTGTATAAATCCGCAAATGGTAAAGTCCCGATGTCATTAGACGGAAGACTCTATCTTGTGCGACTATATCTTCTTTGGCTTCATTTAACCGAAGATCGTGCCATAAAGTTAATAATTTAGCCTGCTGCCCGTCCAACAGATCCTTATTTACTTCACATTCGAAATCCAACAGTAAATCCAAAGCGAGAGAGCTGTATTTAACTGAATCAAAAGACATTTTGTAATATGATGTCTACGCCTGAGGTCTATTGGCCAAGACGTCTAAGCTTTTTCAGTTTCTGACGAGAATTTCTGTCTACTACAGGAATTTTTCCCTCAAATTTGAACACATCACTCGATCTGTCTACGCTTTTTTCTATATTAAACATTTGAAATTATTTTTAATTCAAGAGCATATGTTTTTTTATGTCACATGAGAAATTTTCAGTGTGACATATAATATATCAGGAATATGTTATACATAAACTGGAACCAAAATAAAGCATTTGTCTAAATGACATATCGTTAATGCCTTCTAGCTCAAGTTAAGCCGGATTTTAAAATATATACAATTAAATTATTTTATGAAAATTGAATACATTTTTCAAATCAGGACCGATTTTAACTATCGTGAGAATTTTCAACTGGAGAAAAGTAATTTCATTAAAAATATTTTTTTAAATTTGATGATACTTACTTCACCAAGAAAGAATTTAGAGTTAAAATAATGGTCACATGTACTTTTAATGAAACATTAAAACTGACGTCTGGTTTTGTATTTGCTAATTGATTAGCAAAAAACAACGTATATGAACTATAAATGTGACGAAAGATTAAATAGTAAAAAAAAAAAATCTAATATTATGGTAAAACGAAACTTTTTTTGGAGTAATTAAATGTATTCAGAAATCTTAAGAGAGCTTATATACTGTAATCTGAAAATGTATCTTATCTCATCAAATCAATTGATAGTTCGCATCTCGAATGAAAAAACGCTAGTTAAAAAAAATCATTTGTTTTTGAGATTATAAAGTTTCAAAGTTCAAATTTATGTGATTAAAATAACTTTATTACCAATTATCATTTAATAAGCGACGTAAATAAACTTTGTGTCAATTATGAGACTTAAAATTTTGTATACCCCGTAAATTTGAGAAAATTTTTTGAAAACGTTTTGAACTGTTAAAAAATTAATATGACAAGGTAAATTAAAACATTTCCTTTTGCTTGTAGTATATATTTTCCAGCTACTTACTGCTAAATGTACTTAATGATTACATCTTTAGGACAAAAACAGTATGTTGGAAATACTTGCTTGAAGTTAAGAGCTGTTTAAATTAAATATAACTCAACAATAAATTGTTCAAGATTGTGAAATAATAATAATTGAACAATCGATGCATTTAAATCTGTTCTTAATGGGTTCTAATTTAACATCTGATGTAATATATATTCATTTTTTTTATGATTACTGTTCAAGGAGTTCAAGGAGGAGGTTTCAAAGTCGGATATTTTATCTCTTTACCGTGTATAAACAGTTTGAAATAAGACTTTGATTTTTACACGATTGGAGGTGTTTTCTAAGTGAGAGAAATTCCGAATATCCGATGTATTCTAATTCTAATTCAAATTTTGATTTTTTAAAAATCCTTTTTAATATATTCGTAGAGCGATGTAGTAGTTAACGTTATTAGCTACCGTAACGGATCACAAAATTTGTATTTCCAGCACAGATTTTTTTTCAATAAATTTTCCTATTTACGATGTATGTTTGCGATATTTAAAAAATCGAAAATTTAATTTAATTTATATACTTACGTGGAAAATATTCACTTATTAATTCAAAGCGAGAAACAATAATTACAGTGACTCTCAAAGTTTTAATTGAAAAAATGAAGCTATAAAACCGATTATCTTATTTTAGTATTGCTTATAATTAATTGCTGCGTTCATAAAAAAATGTTAAATGCGTCTATTTTAGATCTACTTGCTTGAAGCGTAATATATGATATTAAATAATTTCAAATAAGTCATCAATAAAAGCGCATTTTAATCATGTAAAAACAATTGCCGCTCTTAATTAATTGTATAATATACGATTAATTTCAACATTTGCTTTATTATTACATTGATGCCGCGTTGCTTTAGTAATTAGATGTTTTATTTATATTTTAAATTAACTTTTTAGCACAACTGCCAATGTCTGTACATTCAGACATAATTCAACAGCGTTGAAATCAAGGCTCATATCGGAACACAAGATGAATGAAATATTTTGATAATAAATAAATTAAGTAAATTAAGTCTCAGACTGCTAACGTCTCAACTGTTGAGACGCCTGATTTTACTGTGTTGATAGTTGATACCCGAAAATATAAGAACTAACAGTGGTTAAAATCTCCATGTACTCGCTTGTTTTTGAGTCAATGCATTGCTAATATTAATCAATAAATTTTTGTAGTCTAGGTGTTGAAATATCCTTTAAGCGGTTCAGCAGGGAACGAGTTAAAAAACAATCTTATCTCGTGACCGTTACCGAATAGAATAAGTTATCAATAGAAGAACTTAATTAAACCACTTACTGCTAACGTCTCAATTGTAAAAATATTAGATTACAAACAAGCCTATTTATATAAAAAAAATGAGATTATAATAAGCCAAGGAAAAGCAAAAGTTCAAAAACTAAGAAAACAATTTACAGGTAATCATACAATTATATATTTTACATACAAATGAAGTAATAGCGACAAATCTATAATCAATAAAGAGTTCTGAAACAATTTTGAAAAGCTCGGACGGAGATTTAATAAAATTTATCATTTCTCGGTTTTTCAATTGGAAAAGATGCTTAACACATATTTAAATAATAAATACTTTAAGGATTGCCTATTATATAACCAATAAGACTTTCATAGTTCTGATACGGGGAATACTGTGGAATTATATTATTGCGGGAAAAATAGCTATCACAATTTTATTGCGGAACGTCTTATTAACGAGCCACGTAATGATTTTAGTTCCATCGAAAGACAGTTAACATCTTACAAGCCGCAAGAGGCATTGCTAATGAAGAAATAATATCATTGATCGATAAAGTTTTAAGTGAGCTTTAATCTTAGATTTAACTGAGTGAGTTCTCAGTCAATGTGGCATTTAAATTCAATAAATATTGCGGAAGCTTTTGAGTTGTGAATCGTTACGATAAAGTGATGTTTTTGTGTGCTTTTCAACTTCATTTATTTGTTGTTCATTCATTGATAATAAATTTTATGTTTTTATTCATCAACACCACTAAGCAGTCGATTCGTATCAGCATTTATTTACGGTTGCAAAATGTTTTTTCTTTATTTATTTGAAATTTATAGTATCAAAGATAATTTTATTGCTACTTCTTGATTTGTTGAACGATTAATTTCAAATTTGAATTGTTGAAACTTTGTGTTATTTAACATGATTTGCCACTAACGACTTGGGTTTCACCTTTCGGCATCTAACAGCATTCTTTCACATGGATACAACAGAACTGCTACTAAATGAACCGTTTGCATCTATATACAAAATATAAAATTAATTAATTTAATTTATGATATCGACTGAAGGTGCTTGATGGAATTTCAATGTCAAATTTTAATTGTTACAACTTTGTACGATTCCACATGTTTTATCACTAACGAGAACTGACCGTTCTGTTACATCCGTGTGATGGTATGCCTGAAGATGCCGAAAGGCGAAATCCGGGTCGTTAATGACAAAACATGTGGAATCATATAAAGTTGTAACAATTCAAATTTGTAAAAAAAAACGGTGTTAATATTATCCAGTTATTGTGTTGATTAAATAGAAGAACATCGTAATTATTTAATCATAGCCGACAAATTCAAAACCAATGTTGGTTTTTTACGAGTTATAATTAAAAAGTGATTAACGCTTTTTACGCTTCACTGTAAAGTTGTAGTTAGGTAAAATTACGAGCTTTGCACACGACGATACAATAAAAAATGGTACAACGTTTCATTGATCTGGTGAGTTTTATTTCAAATTAGTACTAGTGTCTAATGTGTTGGCATTTGGAAAAAAACGAACACATATCAATCAAAAAAAAAAAACTTTAATACACATATGGGCATTATGTTTCCACTGACATACGTATATTTGTTGCATTTTTTCCATAGCTAAGAAAAAACAAGCAGCACGTCTTTTAAGCCGTTGCTGAACCGGCGACGAAAGATAAAAAAAATATTAAAAATATATCTCTGGAAGGTTTTTTTTTTAAATTTACAATTATGAAATTTTGACAGTTATCATTTAGCCAAATATTTTCAAATTTAGATGTCACGCGACCAAAGGTGGGGAACCATTTCATTTCAAAAGGCCACATTCACTTATCTGATTCAACATAATGCCGCAGTAAAGATAACGTTGCCACCTCCTCCCCTTATAAACTAAATATTTAAATTCACAATATAGATTTGAAAAAAAAACGCAATTTAAAAATATCTTTTAAGAAAAAATAGACATTTACAAATCTAATTTATTATATTGTTAAAAAATGTTATATATATCACGGGAGTTCTACCAAGTGAATGCCAATTCAATCAATAAATATGTTATATATATGTATGTAAATATTCATTTCTGCGAAAACACTGGACAATTTTTTTACAACACCAGTGTTTTCGCATAAATGAATATTTTTTTTCAAAGGAACCATTCAAATTGGCTTCAGTCAAAAGGCCGCAATAGAATAATCAAAAGGCCACAAGTTCCCCACGCCTGCACGAGACAGTATAAATTGTTGTGAAGCTCAAGTATTTTAAAGATTTTGCAAAAAAGACCGATTAATCGAGTAGTTTTAAGTAAATAAATACTAAATCAGTTTTTTTTCAGTTCAGTTTCATTTTAGGTTTTTTCAATATTAAAAAAATAAACCATCCAAGGTCAAACAAAACAAATATCATATATACACAATACACAATGCATACTGAAATTAGTATAAAAAGTTTCAATATTGAGTTCTAGTAACCTGTCGTTCATTGATTTTTATTAAATTATTTTGTCATTTTTTCTATTACGAAATGATTTATGAGTATGATATTGAATTTTACAGTGAAGTGCATTCTCAGCTAAATTCAAATACCAGAATGAATCGTTTAATACACTATTAAAAACTTATGTTCTAATGTTTTTAGTTGTTGCATTACACAGTAATGACGAGAAAAACTGAACTTTTTTCATGTGTGTCGTATGTCGGCATCCACAAATGGCTGCCTAAGATAAAGTGACCGCGTCCATATCTGGTGATTAAAAAAGAGTAGCCAATCAGTGTCAAAACGTGTGGTCACTCGTCAAATCGCCGGCGGTAAAAATGGCAAAAAGAGTTGCGCAAAAAGCGCGGTGGGTGTGGCATAGATATTAAATACAGGATTCTTGCCAACGTTTGACAGAAGCCCACCTATGATTTTATGTTTTGTATTAAACAGATTTCCTTTTATTCATTTTGCGGTACTTGTCATTTAAGCTGGACTGTAATAAGACAACCATAAGTTGATACACGGAAAAGGAGCGTAAAAACGAAGTGAAATGATGGAATTAAAATTAATAACTACGTTGTTCAACTGGTTGTCGTATTAATTGCGACGATGTAAAGCCTTATTGGAAAGCATATTTGGACAAAATTTTAAATAAAGTTGTTTATTTATAATGTAATGTAAACTATGCTAAAAAACAAATAATGCTTTTAAGGTGTTAACCGCCACTTCTTGATGGAAAGGCGTTATATTTTAAATAAAAAAAACACATTTCTTAGTACTTATTTTCACAATTTTTTTTTTTTGATCAGGACCGATTTCGCTCATCACGAGCATTATCAACTAATTAGTTGATAATGCTCGTGATGAGCGAGACCGGCCCGATCAAAAAATATATTGTGGAAATAAGTACTAAAAAATGTGTTTTTATAATTAAAAAAAAAAAATTAGTGCTTTGGACTTTTATTACTCTCAGAATAACATATTATATACGTAAAAAATAAAATTTAGTGATTGAATTGGCATTTACTTCGTAGAACTCCATTATAACACGGTGAAAAAATAGCAATGTATTTTAGTTCTAAATATTTTATAAGATATAGTTGATAGCTATTTCGGCTCACGCCTGTGTTCTCCTGTGTTCATAGGTCTGATGAAGGCGTGAGCCGAAATAGTTATCAATTGTATCATATAAATTTTGTAGAACTAAAATACATTGCTATTTTTTCACCGTGTTAAAAAAAATATGCAATCAAAAATATATGCATACAGCGTATTGCGTAAATATGTTTAAGGAGTAAAAAACTGTTTCACACAAGATATTATAATTGTATACACATATAAAATGTTTCAAAAAATATAACCGTCATTAATTTACAATGCATAAAATAAGAGTGACACATTAAGAAGGAGATTTTTAAAATCAATTATTAAACTCCGATTAGCAGATATGAATGTTTGTGATGTTTAACCCGTTCCCTGCTGAGCCCCACATAGGATTTTCTAATCCTGAATTTTTTAAACCAAGCATGAGATTATGTAAGACTGTTATCTCTGTAAAAATTTTGAGAATCAATTTTCAACACACTGCAATTAGCTATCTCAACAGTTGTAACGACTGCAGTCAAAAGGTTGAAATTCATTCATACTGATATGATCTTAGCAATAGAGTGTACTGAGAACGATTAGCCAATTCTTAGTCATGTCTTAGGCGAATAATTGTATCCCTTTACTCTTCGCAACAAAAAAAGTGATTCAACTGTCGCAGAAAAAACATACGTCTATTGTTAGCTATACACTCCATATTGAAAGCGAAACTTGTAAAAAATATTGTTTTTTTCCACTGTTTATGGTGTCATGTATGTATGTATATCTGTTCACTTGTATTTTTATGTATAAGGATTGGTGTAAAAAGTACATTAATAAATTTCGCTAAGCGAATAATTCAAAATCATTTTGGTCTTGCACGGATTTTTTTGTTCTGACCATTGTAAAATAAATTCAAATATCTAGATAATACATTAATTGAATTTGTGTGGTGTAACAATGAGAGTATAGTAAAAAATCATGATGGAAAACATACCGATGAGATACTTCCAGACTTAAATCGGAACAATGTAAATATCGATTTTCTCGAGTTAAGCGAGAAGATAAAACTTCAAAATATCTTACAATTTTAAGCATATTTATTAGTATTCAAAATGATAAAAACAAATCACGCTGAAGGTTGTTTCTTAGATAAATAACAACTTGAAAATACTCGGAAATAATTTACTACAAAGATGTTGGAGAGAATTAAAAATTTTCATGATCGAGTAGTATGTATGGCGTCTGGCTTATAAGATATATTTATTGGTACACGCATAATTTGCATAAAAACATGCATAACGGAAACACTTTACATAAGCTGAAGGAAAATTTGAGGGATCTTTAACATACTAGCAAATGACATTAAATGCTTTTGTGGATTGGTTTAATTAGTTAATGGATTTGTTTTCCATACCATAAATGTTCCTTGTATAATTTTTTTATTTACGCTAATCCGACTCTATAAGGAGGCGGTTTCCTTATTGCCGTCATGCTTTCAGCTTCGTTTTTATATCGTTATCTTACTCTCTTAAAAAGCTAAAAGTTTAGCAACTGTTAAAATGCTCCACTGGGAACTCACAAACATCGCTTTAGAAGCAAACATGGTTGAAAAAAAAATCAAAACATGAATTATTCAAGTTTATGTTAGTGCAAGTAATAAATTACACATCGAAATTGTAAATAAACATGAAGTCAATAGCTATGAATCTTGCTTTAGTACTACGAATAAACCATTCGGCGTTGGGACAAAAACATTGACGCTACACGTCAGGTTTTACTGATATGAAATACTTTTTAAAATTTACGTACAAGTTGGTTGTCACATCTCCACCCATTATGTGTATGCAGTTGCTGTTACACGGCCACCTTCCATAACGCAATACTAATAAAAAGAATCGATTTTACTCCTCATATTCTTGGCCCGATACAGAGCTGCACGGACCGATCGTTCAACCATGCATTATTGTGCTTAAAAGAAGAGAGAAAAAAAATAAAAAGAAAATGTGACTAACTCAGCCACTTAGTTTACGTGATATAAGGTATCCTGTATATCCGTCGTGGCGAAATAAAATTTTGTAGAATAATTGAATTTTAACCTTCAGCAACAAACAACGATATGCTGTATTGAGAAAATAAAATCTGTCACGAAACAAGTCCGTCGATAAATCTTCTGGTGTATGTCTTTATGAAATGTGTTATCAGTGAAGTGGTCCAGTGTGAGGAGCGCGCGTAATTCATTAGACCCAGTTCGGAATCAGGTGGCGTGTTAATTGGCCAGCTTCGCTTAAAATATTTAATTAACAGGTGTTGTACCTGGCATGTACTTGTTTGTGTACCGCACTGACTCCGCCAGAACAGAACCTCATTCCTGCGTCTGTCCGACGAAAGGGATGATATCTTTTGAAGATTGCCGAACATATTTCTTGAAATAACGGTCTGTGTTAATTGAAACTACTCTTTGATGTACACATACAGCCATTTAAATATTATTAATGGTTATGTCTTGTTGTCACGTTCGAATTAGGAAAGATTGAAGATTTTCAAGCTAAATTTTCACTGTAAATCAATTGGTTTTTTCTTCCTTTATCAAGTATCGAAATCGAATATCCAAAAATAAACTGAAAATTATATTGGATTATAGTATGAAAAATTTGATAAGTTAAGCCCTTAAGAAATATATGTAATATTGTTAGAAACATGTTTATGTAAACATCATATTCATTTAAAAGACTATTTAAAATAACACGGCGAAAAAAATAGCAATGTATTTTAGTTCTACAGTTTTTTTTCAATATAGTTGATAGCTATTTCGGCTCTCGCCATCGTCAGAACTATGCTTAAACGAACATTTGCCTATGTATATATAGCTGTGTAGAAAAGGTACACAGTACATCTTCTCACCTGTTTTAACGACCTAGCTTGTTTGTTGCTCGCAATAAAACTAATTTTTTTCCGAAAATTGTAAATGAAACTAGGAAGGCGGTTATGTCAATAAGTTTTCGTGTGGCACGGAAATGGTCTATTACGGAAGCAAATCAGACTCCCGTTAAAAAAATAATTTTGTAGAACTAATATACGTTACTATTTTTTTCACCGTGTAATAATGGAGTTCTACCAAGT
Source organism: Himalopsyche japonica (assembly GCA_028555115.1). Lineage (NCBI taxonomy): Eukaryota > Metazoa > Arthropoda > Insecta > Trichoptera > Rhyacophilidae > Himalopsyche > Himalopsyche japonica. The sequence goes on along the minus strand of JAHFWJ010000446.1, from coordinate 774,269 downwards.
GAATGCCAATTCAATCAATCTATGTAACATATTCGGATTTCCCAACATCTTTATGATTTTGGTAGTTCTTCAAATAGGTATTGTAAATTTTCGTAACGTAATTATTCTAAATAATAAAAATCCATTATTTAGTACTTATTTCCATAATATGTTTTTTGATCAGGACCGGTCTCTCTCATCACGAGCATTATCAGTTGAACTAATGTTCGTGATGAGCGAAACCGGTCCTGATCAAAAAATATATCATGGAAAAAAATACTAAAAAATGTTTTTTTATTATTTAAAATAACATGCCTTTTCATCAAGAAGTGACAGTTAACACCTTCAACGTAATTATTCCTTTTGCGCTGTATAACTAGGAACAACATAAAATAATAACGTTCAAATGGACTTATAAATTTATCACAGATGTAAGTAATTTTATTTCTGAAATCAGTAACGTCGATATATTTGCTAATTTAAATACACATATTTTTTTAACACTTATTATTAATATAATTAATTACTGCGATTTTCATACTATCCTTTGATTGACGAAACATTTAATAAAAGAGTTTAACAATTCACAAAGGTTTATTTTTAAAGTAATTAGAAAGAAATCTAATTTAAGCCCCCAAAGCAGGCAGCTTTTAATTGAAAATAATTACTTGGTCCAAATACAATTACCAAGTTAAGTTTAAAAAAAATTCTAAGCACTAGTTGTAAAAATTCAATTTGGCCACAATTTTGAATTTTTTATCTGACAGATTTGATAGAAATGAATTATTATGTCTAATCTAGCCATAGGTAAATTAAATATTTTTAAAGACAAATATTTACTACCAGTGATGTAATTATGTCCGTTATATTTCGATTAATTTATTCAATATTGATACAGTGAAACCTCGATTTTACGTTTTCAAAGGGACCCTGAAAAAATAACGGTAATTGCGGGAAACGGTTAATGCGGGAAAGCTTCAAATAATAATAAACAAGTAAAATCGTAAAAAAATGTTTATTAATTACTTGTAAATACTGTATATAAAATTAATTTTTTAAAAGTCCTTTATGTTCGTTTGCTTCTTTTTTATTTGGAACTTTAATCGGAACAAAGACTTGTTATTAAACTTGTGACTGAAAGTTTGTATGTACAGGAATCATTATTACCATGAATTTTAAATAACTCTACATATGCATCATAAAAAATAATACGCGTGTGGTGGATTTCAACCCAAAAAATAGCACATGCGTCCAATGCGTTACGTCTAACATGTACAGCGGATTCCAGCATGCCTAGACATATCACCTGCCGTCGGCTGTGTCAAACTTGCTTGTAGAGATACGGAGAAATATGCAATAAAAACGGTCAATCGGGATAATATTTGTGACGGGACCAAAATATTTAGACGGTTTATCGAGGAAATCGGGGAATCGGGAAAAGGTCAATGCGGGATTATTTAACATTGTTCTTATGGGAGTTTGACGGGACTATAAAAAATAAGCGTTCCATCCGGTATTATGCGAGAACGGTTGATTGAGGTCCCACTGTATTTGGACGGGTTTGCGTTAGCTCTTTGATACATAATTAAAATTAATATCTGTTGCAGCATGGACATAATGCTTTCACAATTTAATTGAAACTGGCATTTTGATAAACGACGTACAAGCGAGAAAATAAAACTGGATTCTTCGAACATTCTGAAGTTTTTCGAAGATCATTAACGAATGTGTTTTGTTTTGGTGAGCGATAAATCGCAACCCGTAAAGGTGAAAAGTAATATTCAATTGGCCATAATGAAGTGGTTTTGATTGAGTAAACAATTTGATGTCACACAATCAAGTATATATATTATATATATTAATACAACAGCTCAATAATTGACACCCGTGGGATTTCTTCATATTCATGTCTTACGAATATAAATGAACTAAATCGATTAATTGATTTACACAGAATCGAATGAATGTTATGTTCTAATTTTATTACTCAACACGTAGATGCCATTTATTGAATATTTTATGTGGTTTGTAACAAAAAACGGATATAAAAATACCGGTACTGAAAAATTCAATACTTAAAGATTAATCAACGGCCAATAAGATTTGCAATACCGAATTAACGAATCAATACCGATATTGCAATTTATTATATACAATAAAAAAATATTTACTGACTTATAAATATGTTTTAAAATTAATTATTAAGGCCAAAAAATAATTTATTTCACATCAACGAATATTTAGTATTTTAAATGAAATTCTTAAAATATCGTAACGATTACTTTAGAAGAATAAATAATAATGTTTTTCAAATTTTGGTATCGTCGGAACGCTCTTGTTATTGATAATGATGTATTTTATGATATCGACTGAAGGTGCTTGATGGAATTTCAATATCAAATTTTAATTGTTACCAGTTGAATTGTTGTCAGTTCTGTTGCATTCGTGTGACAGTATGCCTGAAGATGCCGAAAGGTGATACCCGGGTCGCTAGTGTCAAAACATGTGGAACCGTACAAATTTGTAACAATTCAAAAATGATGTGTATGTTTTAACAGGTATTTTAAATGGAATCCTCGTGTAATTTTGGATATGTTTTTTGGTTATTTCAATGATTGAGTCTCTAAATTACGCCAGTGGTCTACCAAGTGTATAAGACGTCACTGGATCTAAGTATAGACAGTAATAGCGTATGTTATAACCGTTAGATATATTCTTTATTTGAAAATAGAAAAAGATAATTCTTGTAAATTATTCAAAAATTCATATTGGTCACAATATTAACGGTAAAAGCTTTCAACTATAGCATGGCATGTTATGGTTGAAATAATTGATCATAGAACCGGTTGACAAGTGGTGGCAGGCCAACTCAGCTGTTAATTCTACGTGTTATGCTGATTAAATAATTACTGGCCATAATGCGAAGTGATCGGGTCAATCAGTGTGGCTCACTTTGAATCAAGTTGGGTAAATAACATATTCTTACGTGGCGAACATGAAAAGTCATTTGATATGATTTCTACGTGGAAATTTTAGGGTAGATTTTATTATATCTAGCCACTTATTTCTTTCGACTAATTCGAGGCCAAACTGAGAATTCTGCCATCCTTAATAATATCAATTTGTATGTTCCGGATAGTTTTTTAAGAAATCGTGTACATATTTTGTTTGTTCTTCCAAAGTGTAGAACCAGTCTGCCAATGGGGATGCCAATGGTAAGAGTATCAACAATGTTCAACAGTATTGCTTCGGATGTTGGCGTATTTCATGTGAACGAAAGTGAGTTCAGACGAATGCTATTTTTTCAGTTAAAGTAGATATTTCATGAGCTTATTTGGTTGACTTTTTGCAATCCTTGTTGATTGTTTTACTGTGTATTTGTTGAATTTCCAATACTTTATATTTAAATATGTTACGGTACAAAAGCAATGAATTGATAATTTGTAAATTTTGTACCGTATAGTTATAAATAAATAAATATTTAAAACTATGTTTAAAAAAAAATTTTACCGAAGATTTCTAAGCAAAATCTCTACATAAAAAAATGATACATCAAATGATATAAAATTTTCAGTCACAATAAATCTGGTGATTTTTTCTGTGGATAGTAAAAGGTATATCAATGAACTGAAAAAGTTTATTTTTTATAAAGTGATAATTAGAATAAAAATAATAATCGTGTAAGGCGTCATTATTCTTGAGAAACGATGAACATTTTTGTTAGTACTAGTTATTGAGTAATACTATAAAATGGTGCTAATTTTTATTTATATGAAGTTTTCGTTATTCTTGCTTGATTTCATTTATTTCAACGTTGAATACAATTAGTGAATGAACTTTGTCTGTTCGCATACCTGTTTCGGAAAAATATTGTAGCATTTTGGGTAGGCCGTAGTGGTGTTTGTAGTATTTGCAGATTGTATACCTGAAAGAAGAAAAAGAGGGACAAATTAATATACTGTTTATAGATATTTATTATTGATCATTATATGGAACATATTTTTCTTTCAAATATTATTTTTTTGAAATTTTTGAAAATTCTAAATTCTGCTAATTGGAATATGTCATAACAGATTTTTTTAATCTATGATAATGACAGAAAAATAGATTCTAGGAAGTTCAATCACAGTCAAACTTTTGAAGACTTAAGATTTCCTATTGATATTGTATTTGGAGTCTTTTGTTTCCAAACCGAGAGGAAACATCGTTTAAAAAAGATCGTTACTCTGTAAAAATTTAAAAAAATGAATATTTATTGAATTGTACAAAAAGTTCGAAAAAATAAAATTACTTCTTTTTTATATTAACCATTACTCTAGTTTTGTTTACTTGACTGTAATAAACAGTGAACCGGAAATGTTGGGCGATGTATAATATTTATTTATTGACACGACATCACGAATGTATTTAAATAATTCTAAGTGTTATTATATTAGGTCGATGAAGTACTCTTGTACTTTTCTTTCATACTGATGAGTCACCACTGTGACAAAAGTATTAATTTAATTAAAATTTCCAGACCATACAACATTTTGCATTATTATTATTATATAAACTTGCATTAGTATATACACTAGAAATCACAGAGACCTCAGACTCGGTTTGATCCTAGAATGATCGAAGAAATTCCTTAGTAACATGACGGACCATCTTTGCACGGCTATAAAACACTATTACATGACAACGTCGAACACACACTCACAGATCACGCAAGTCCTAGGACGGTTTTGCTCCTCAAATCGTATCGACTCCCATAAAAATTAGCAGAAAGGTGAAGAATATGGCATTCATTCCTCGCAGCACGGTTAAAATTAATTATTTACTCTTGGAAAGTATATATCGGACAGACAGGTAGAAGTATATCCATTCGAGCATGGAAGGAACATGTAAGATCATTCGACAGTAAAAAAACAGATTCACAGTTTTTTAATCAAGTTATAAAGGAATCGCATAATATAAATTCAAACTCAGCGCCTAAGTGTTTGTATCTTTGTAATAAAGGTCGCAAGATGACGGCTTTAGAACAGCTGGAAATCAATATATATCAACTATCACACAGGTTTCTTAACTAACAAACTAATATATGTCGATCACCATTGCTCGACCCTCTACAAGGGGCTGTTTGTTTTCATAATAGACCATTTCCGTGCCATATGTAAACTTATTGATATATCCGCCTTTTTAGTTTTATTGCGAGCAAGAAACAAGCTAGGTCGTTAAAACAGGAGAGAAAATGTATTGTGTAAATTTTCTACACAGCTATATATAGATAAGCAAATGTTCGTTTAATCATAGTTTTGACGATGGCGTGAGCCGAAATAGCTATCAACTATATATTAAAAAAAAATTGTAAAACTAAAATACATTGCTATTTTTTTCACCGTGTTACTCCTGGAAAGGTTAAAAGAAAAGGTGCAATAAAACTGTGTATACATGCGGACGTCATAATACAATATAAGTATTAAATAAATTCGTATAAACCAATATTAAATTAAAAATTTTATAGAAGTGATAGAATGCCGGAAAATGTCGAAAGGCAAAAACCGAGTCGTTAGTGACAAAATACGTGAAACCCTATAATGTTTTAACAGCTAAAAATTGGTATTGAAATTTCATCAAGCATTTTGAGTCGATATTATATATTATATAAATGTTATGTTTATTAAAAAAAAACTATTGAAAAGTTAAGTAAATAATTGTAGTAATAAATAGCTCGACTATATTAAATTGATATATTAAATTCATAACATCCATTGCAAAAGCCATAATTGCGATAGTCTAATAAAAGCAGGATCCCGTATTTGTACACACAGAGGTTGGCAGTGGCAACACACGATAAATATTATAATGGCTGCATATTGAAATCTTGGCTACAATCGCCGCAATATGCGATTATCCTTATGAATATGAATGCAACCATTTAAATTATTAATTGAATTAGCATAGAGGGTAGCCAAAGGGATTTCCATGAGATGACACCAGCACAGTGGCGTGGCAAATTAACAATCTCGCCGAGGATACGGCTCAGCGACAATAAACCGCAAAATATTATCTTTTTGGATGCAAAAATGAAAAACAAGACGGTAAAGAAGGCTTTAAAAAAATTGTTTGCAAGAATTTTAAATAAGTCTCCTATCTTTGATAAATTTTTTAAAAGTTAACGTAGAGAGCTAAATACTTTTCATATAATTTATGGTATCGACTGAATGTTTTTAATGGAATTTTAATATCAAATTTGAATTGTTGAAACTTTATACAATTCCACACGTTTTGTCACTTTTGACCCAAAATTCGCCTTTCGGCATCTTCAGATATTCTGTGACTCGGATGGAACAGAACTGACCAAAACTGATATCCTATAATGGGTCATATTATTTTTAAATATTTTTTTTCTAATATTAATATGTATTATTCATAACATATCAATGTGAAAGTTTAAATATTTTAAAATGTATATAAAAAATATTAAATTTGAATTGTTACAGCATTGTACAATTCTACATGTTCTGTCACTAACGACCGAGTTTCGCCTTTTGGCATCTTCAGGCATTCTATCACACTGATGCAACAGAACTGACGCACAATAAACAGAATAGTTTATAAGCAAAAAGTATTAATTATAGAAAAACACATACCCCAAGGCAAGAACTAACTGGCTACAAAGTTGATATTGAAATTCCATCAAGCACCTTCAGTCGATATCATAAATTATATAAAAGTATATTATTGAAAACAATAAATTTGCTGTCTAATTGTCAACAGGCTTTTTTAATGAAATTTTATTTTAAGCTGAAGTAAATTATATTCTTTTGGCTTTGATATGGTGAAAGTACAATCCTTTTGTTACATAATGTCAATGTGTTAATTTTATACGCGCGACACTGGATACACCACTGTCATTTCGAACCGCGACTTTTAGTATGTACCATCATTATTTATTTATTTATTTATTTATCCCCTGCACCACGGAGTGCATGCAAATTTATCAAGGTCTAATTGCCAAGTACGTAGCCTTTGATAGCGGCTTGACAGAAAACATATCGCAAAACAATGATTTATTTGTTTCTCACACAAACAAGTCCTTGTTTTTGGTGGACGAGTAAAAGAATTAATTTGTACCAACGAATAGAAACAGTTTTACATCAGAAGATTCGACACTATACGATCAATAGTATACCAGCACGTCCCAAAAAATAAAAATGTTACAAATATATGTATGTAAGAAAATATAAATAAATGACAAAATACCTCATACATATTTTAAAATGATCATACTCTCTGACCAAAGGTACTATTAATATACATCGACAAATATTCGAATTTAAAATTTTTATAGTATTGAAATACCGTAAAACTGTGTTAACACGGTAAAAAAATAGCAATGTATTTTAGTTCTACAAAAAAGTATTTTTTTAAATGTAGCTATTTCAGCTCACGCCATCGTCAGAACTATCAGTGTATCTATTCTATCTGTGTATTTGTTTTTTTTTTTTAAATTTTTTTCAAAATACATTTTGAGTAAGTACAACATATTGGTAGTTAAAAAAATAAAATAATAATTGATTGCATTGGCTTTCACTTGGTAGAACTCCATTATAACAAGGTGAAAAAAATAGCAAAGTATTTTTGTTCTGCAAAATTATTTTTTTTAAGATATATTGTAGTTGGCAGCTATTTCGGCTCACGCCATCGTCAGAAGTCATAGTTCCGAAATAGCCATCAACTATATCTTAAAAAAAAAAAATTTGTAGAACTAAAATATTATACAAGGCTATTTTTTTCACCGCGTTATAAAATATTAAATTAACTTACAATTATTGTAGAAGCTGAATGACAGTTTGTCCACCTGTACTAGATTCACATTTATTATACAATCGTCTCTGAAATGATTAAAACAAAACTGTCAAATATGTTCGAAGATTAAATCATAAATTATGTGTCGATAAAAAAAATTAATTAAATCATTCTACATAAAGTTTAGAGAATTTTGATATACATAGTACAGCGGTAAACAACAAAGCATGGACACATTATAAATAGTTGCAGAAGATCGTGTTTAATTTATCCGCTCGTCTTAAGGTCGTGTATTGAGAGGAGATAAAATAAATTTTATTGTTTTTCTCAAACATACCTAGCATATTACATTGAAGTGATATATGCTGAAATATTTCAATAAACGACAGAGTCCAGTAAATCCTCGGTATATGGTCATAAAGAATATTTAGTTGCGAGTATAAAGTCCTGCGCTTGGAATAATCTGCATGATAAAACAATAATCGATGACATTATGGGTGTTGCAATCTCTCATATAAAAAAAAAAATCAAGCTTTCAACCGGTTAACTGCCAAAAGCGTCTTAAGACGCATAATTTTCTGTGAACGGAGCGCCGCTCATACAAAAATTACGTCTTAAGACGCGCCGTTTTAACAACCTTGACCTTGTTTTTTTGACAACCCTGCACCATGAACAATTAATTTTATGATTATGGATAAATGACTGCACGACTGGCGCGCTCTTCATTTATTTGGTAAGTTTTATAAATAAACTTTATTACACTTTCAATAACGATATGTTTAGAAGGTTTTATTTTTGTCGTAAAATTCGCGGCGTGCTGGGTACCGCCATACATGTACCTGCCGGCAGTTAACCGGTTAAAGAAGAGTGACTGGTCTTACTAACAAGACATTTGTGTTCTTCTATAATTCAAGTTTTTTAAAGAATATTTTAAATATGTTGAACATTCTGTACAAGTTAAATTGTATCGCAGCCTGAAATATAAAAGCATACTGTATTTAATTGCAGCAGGATATAAAGAAAATTTTAACGTAAAAAGTATTTTTTTCGTTACCATTTTGTCGTAAGTATAAATATCCTTAAAATGTTGCCACATTGATGATTTAATTATTAGGTCTTATCTGGCTTATCTTTATATTTTGAATAATAAAAACATATTCTTTAGTACTTTTTCCACAATATGTTTTTTGATCAGGTCTGGTTTTGCTCATCGCAAAAATTATCAACAGATAGAATATAATTTACAAGCAAGTCTATTTATACAAAGCAGGTATACGAAAACATGGGTTCAATACCTAAGAAAAAAATTACAGGAAATCATACAATATTAATAAAAATATTTGTATTAGTTACAGTGACAGTTAACACCTGAAAAGTGATCATCTTATATATATAGTTACCCAACAATAGATAATGAAGGGTAATAAAAAACTAATTCAAATAGAATTAATTCTATTCAAATGTTTTTATACATGTCGTTTACATGCTGATCGGAAAAGGTTATCAAATGAATTGGATTTGCTACTGTAGCAAAATTGTCGAATCTATTTGATATGCTATCATCATTGAAAACGTATTCTGTACAATTTCGACAGTCTATGGTAGATTGTTGTAGGAAACAGTAAAAGTAACAGCAAAAGTAACAGTAAAAGTAACAGCAAAAAATTTCAAAACAAATTTCCTTTACTGAATTTTTTTGCCAGAACTGTAGTTTTCCTTGCAATGTAATCCTAAAAAGTACCCAACTGAAAGATACATGAAATATATTTTACATATATTAATTATTGAATAAATATAATTTCGATTTGAATATAACAAAACGTTGACGACAATTCGTTTCTTTTATACTTCTAAAAACAATTTTTTTTTGAGGGGAACAAATTAATGCCGGAATCTAAAATTTTCACTAGATTTTGGTTTCTTAATGTAAACTATTTTTATTCATTTAAATATACATATATTGTATTTGCCTGTAATTTTTTTCTTCAGATCTTACACCTTTGGTTTTGTACAGATGCATATTATAAATTATGAATATTTTGTTGATTTATTGATTGAATTGACATTTACTAGGTCATTCACTCCATTAAAACACGTTGAAAAATATTTTGTAATAACGAATAGCGTGAATATTTTGTATAAATATACTTTTTCATTTTTAATCTATCAATTGATGATGCTCGCGAAGAGTGAAACTATATTATAGGTTTAGAACTAATCTTATCTAATATAATGTAATCTGTTTTTGGTATTAAAAATATATTACCTTTTCACCAAGAAGTGTCAGGGAACACATTTAAGCTGTCTTAAATTAGTGAATATTCTTATTCTATTTTTTTAAACTATAAGTTATATTTAATATGTATAGTAATATGTTAAAGTTTATCTAATTAATATGGATTCAAACATTCTCAACTTTCTTAAAGTTGCATGCTGTTTAGTGTCATATGTCCAATGTCGAGACTATACAGTGCAAGTATTAAGTTGTCAACGGACCTTGCGGGACTTAGCGCAGGACGCGTAACTAGCATTTATTTTGCATGTATGCTGGAACTTGTTTCGAAAACTTAGATAGCATCATATTATCTCTTTGATAATAATGATAGTTATTTATTCAGTGACGGAGAGTCTTTATTAATGTCGCTAACTATCCTCAGGGCGAATTCAGGTTCAAAAGCTTCCGAGCAAAAAAATCAGATTATATAACGGTTTGCACAAGTTGAAAATTCGTTCAAAAATATAGATTAAAATAAATGACAATTAAAGAGAAATTTAAAAATGATTATTCCATTGCCTTTTTATAAATTTATTTATAACATTCAGTAGTATTTCAACAATATGTTTTGTTAACAAAGGCCAATAGCTTATTCATTATAAATACATTTTGATTAAACCGTTCAATTATGTATCAAATCGACATATCGAATACTCTTATGGGTATATTTACATTTACAATGCTTTTGAATCGATTTTATTCAATTTATTAAAAAAAGTAATTAAGTTTACTAAAATATAATAAATTTAACAGAAAAAAACACGATTTATGAATCAAAAAGAGCTTTAGAGGTAGTGCATGGTGCTAATACTCTCCAAAGCGAAACCGGATATAATATTATATAAGAAGGCATAAAATATAAACTTTAATTAAGATTATCCCTCTTCCTTTTGGAACTACTTCTTCACGTATCCGAAACCATTATCTTTAACAGCTTATAATGATGGTTAATCTGCTTCAGAAAAGTTATCTCAATATCCTTTTCCGTAGAAACTGTCTCTATAATTAGAAGAATATCTATAATCTCATCTTAAACAATAACGGAAGTTCAAATCTATTAATTGCATTTCTCCCAAAAAATCTTTAACCAAACAACTTAAAGTAAATTACATTAGAACCAAGCAAAACACCAGTAAATCGTTTCGCTAAAGTCGCGATTTTAAAATAAAATAAAAAACAAGTTAACCCTCTCCCTTTTCTTCACCATTTAATCCATAGTAATTGTAATTCATTTTTGTATCAGCATTTTGCATATTTTAGGTCACTGTATTTATTGATAACTTAAATTTTTCACTCGCCTGTTATTATTGTATATGATCGTTGTTTGTATATTAATGTTTTAACCCTATACGAATCACTGTAGTGACAGGATGTTTGAAGTGATATATGCAACTTTATCGAATAAATATTTTTATTTGTAAATTGTCTATTTGTTTGATGTAAGTATGTTCATAATTAAAAGTAAATCCCGCTACGTTCATTTACAAATCTTAATTTCATACGACGCTTTTGTGTTTCACAAAAGAACTAAAATACATTGCTATTTTTCACCGTGTTGTATCTTTTAAGCTTGTCAGTATCTGCATGACATCAAAAATATGATCAAAATTTATACTCAAAAATATACGGTTCAAAACATCCATGACCAAATAAATTACTATTGAAATACTGTCTGATTTGTCTGTTTGAAAATCTTTAAAAAATTCCAAGCTCCATCATAAAATAATGGTTTTTTTTTTTAAATATTTAATGTTGAAATATCAATAACATAGTGTACATTTTTTTTATTCACTTTAGATATAGAGTGGTATTATCGATTTGTGCTTTTGACCAAGTCAGACATGCGAACACTAACGTGTTTACACAATAGATCTGAGATTATCGTGATCAATAATATTACAAAACACAATTTTTCTATATTGTTTGTAATGAATTATTGTTAAATATTAAGAGACAGGCGCCACTGATTTTAGTTAATATGCAATCCGTATGAAACTCAGCGATGTGTATATTCTTCCAAGGATTAATTACGACACCTTCACGAGGCGAAACTAATATCGAGTAGATATATTACGAGAGTTTATCATTACTTATCAATCTTATTATCTTCGTCTCCTGATTAAAATGTAAGAGAATGCGTCCGTGTAGATCTGAGTAAGAAATAATACCTATGTGATTGTTGTTATAATCGTAATCGTTTATTATAAAATAAAAATTACTCATTGCATATAAAAGGTCTTTCAATAGAGACATTTAAGTTTGTTAAAATGTAAATAAAACAAGTCATGTGTGAGATATTGACTCAATTATTATGTTTATTTGAAAACATATTTTATGGCATTATTTTTGGAATATAACCTCCTTCAAATATCCACTGCGGCTTCACTTGATGGAATATATTAGGGAGATCCAGCTGTTTTTTTTGGATGGCGTCTGTAATGTTGACTTTGAGGGAGTCGATTATTTGCGGCTTATTTTCAAAGACTTGCAAATTAAGATAGTCCCAAAAGAAGAAATGAGAAGAACATGTCCTCAAATCACTCGTGCGGAATATCTTAATTTGATGATTCTCACACGTTGCTTAATGCTAAAACTCTCAATTATAATTTGCCGTACTCTATTCTGTCTGCCATACTTAACGAATTTGGGCGTTCTTATTGAAAGACGATATATATATATATATATAAAATTCAAGTTTGCTCCCTATGTGAATCATGTGGCTTTCAAGCAGAGTTAAGCCACCATTTTTTACGAGAGTTAATACAATATTTACTTCGTTGGTAAACCCATTTTAATAAAAATAACATGTTTTTTACTTTTAAGGTGTTAACTGTCACTTCTTGATGGAAAGGCATGATATTTTAAATAATAAAAATACATTTTTTTAGTACTTAATTTCAAATTTTTTTTTTTGATCAGGACCATCGCGAGCTTTATCAAGTCTATTTATACAAAACAAAAAATTAATTTGAGTTAAAGGTAGCAGGTGTACAAAACCATGGGTTCAAGAACTAGGAAACAATTTACATAAAATCATACAATATTGATACAAATAAAGTAAATTAGTATAAAAATTAAATGTTCACAATCACTTATTAAGAATAACAATTACAATTATGGTAAATCAATAATCCATTAGGAGCTCTGAACAATCAATAAGGAAGTAAGGAGTGGGAAATTTTAATGACGAAATTAACCCACACTTACTACTTAATGGAACAAATAAATTAATACATGTGAATTTTAATGTTAGTCAATTAAAGATGAATCGATGAGATGGGAAGATATGGTCAGTCAGGGGCGTTCCAATATTTTCTGTAAAAAAATAAAGTAAAAAAAAAAATAGCATGGTTAGAATCTTAGAAAGGGTTTTTGTAATCGGATCGCTGTGGACCTATTTTTAATTATCACAACCCCCCCAGAGAATATAGTAGAGTCCATGACTTTTAAGTTTCTGACTAATTTGATAGATAGTGAATTGATAGTTAAGGTGTTTATATAAAAATCTTTTGGTTTATGTTTTGTCTTTATGTTTTGCCAAATATTTACGAAAAAAACACTTAATACTTTAAAGCTCTTTAAGAAATGATGAATATTGTTATATGAAACAACTTTTGTATATAAAAAAATATGCTAGATACATCTTGAACACAAAATTGATGAAGTTTTTATTGATGATTCAATGCACAAACGCATTATTTTTTTCTAGTCAAGCAACAAGCTTTTGATTGCTCCGTTAAGTGGACTGCAACATGGGAACTATATATACCATAAAATTCATGATCATAAAATATATTGTGGAAGTAAGTAATAAAAATGTGTTTTTATTATTTCAAATATAATGCTTTTTCGTTAAGAAGTGACAGTTAACATCTTAAAAGCTCCAATAATTTATTCAAAATAACGTAAAAAATATCTCTGGAACAATATATATAGAGTCTAATTGGAAATAAATTTTAATTTAATGTACAGACGAACGACTGTTATACAAGTAGACAATTTTTTAGCTGCGATATACCATTGATATCAATTAATTAATTATATATACACGGTTATAGCTTGAGACAAAAAAAAATTATTTATCAATGAATTATGTAAATTTTGATTATTAATTATAATGATGTTTCAATTAATTGTGTATTGATAGTTTGACGAATCAAAAATATATTTGAAAATCGACGAATGAAAATCAAAATTGACCGATTGAATCATAACCAGTTTTAGTAGATAATCTCCGATTGTAATTTTTCGTAAGAAGTCCGTTTGTTCTACATAAGACGTGAGTAAAGTCGATAAAACCTAGGAAGTCTAAGTTTTTATTTTAAATATATATTAGATTGTTATAGTTAAGTGGTTATTATACTAATTATAAATGTTATACAATGACGTACTAAAAATATTTATCTATTCTTAAACGCGCAACATATTATTCAATTTTAACAATGTTATTCTTTGAAAGTACACAAGGGACAACAGACTTGGTAGGAAAAAACTTAGCGATAATAATTTGTAGCTAAGTTACAAGACGTGTGTAAGTTGATGTATTTCCCATCGTTATAACCCGAGACAACTATTGTTGAAAGTTTTTGTTACACATATTTTCAAGTGCGTCAACCATGGATGATTGGTTTCTTTAACGGAATGCGTTTTTACAGGGGCAGATGAAGACTGTTTTGTTTTCGAATTACATTCTACGTAGATATTTATATTTTGAGGTTTAACTTTGGAAGTAAATGCAATTATTCGTTTTATGTTGCAGCATTAATAATTAAATGACTGGATTGTAAATGGGTAATTTGTCATTTATTACAAAATTTAAATGTTCGATTCAATTATTTTAGAAAGAAAGCTTAGATTTTTTCGAAAATAATAAAAATTAAAATGTTTAAAGAGTCTTCTCTTCTGAGTTTACAAATGGGAAATGGGAAATATAATACAAAATAACTTAAGGGAGTACAAATAATTTGTAGTTAAAGTACGCATTTTTTTTGCGAAAAATAACTTAAATTAATGAGGTTTTATTTTTAAGAAGATTAACGACAATACGTCAATAGCTAACAGACCACTCAATATAGACCTTTGAAGAAAAGATAGGTGCATATTGTAAACTGGTAAGGTGACGAAGAACAAGGTGTTATTTCATAACGTTAAGATGCATTTTTCTTACAATAGGATTTGTAATTAATTACGACAAAAACCACAAAATAATATATTTTTATTACAATTATATAAAAGTCATTTTTTTTTATTTACATATACACGTTAGAAAAATTACAAAATCATTGCTTTTGCAACGTCAAAATATTTAAACATTTGGTGTTGAAAATTCAAGAAATAACCAACAAAACAAATAATAAGGATAGCAAGAAAGTGAACCAAGCAAGTTCATGAAAAATCTACTTAAACACATTAAAAAATAGTATTCCCCTGAACTCACTTTCGTTCACATGGAATATGTTTTCCCCTGAACATCCGAAGCAATACTGTTAAACATTGTTAATACTCTTACCATTGGCATCCCCATTGGCAGACTGGTTCTATACTCTGGAAGAATAAACAAATTAAGTCCACGATTTCTTAAAAAAAATATCCGGAACAAACAAATTGATATTATTAAAGATGGCAGAATTCTTTGGCTTGTTGTCAGTTTTTGGTGAAAAATTATACATAAAAAAATATTTTTCTATTATAATTAGCATCGGTTTATATCAATGAGAATAAATTTTATATGAATAGCGATGAAAATGTTTTAAAATTACATCAGTTGAATTTGCTCGTGAGAAGTGTAACTGATCCTGATAATTAAAATAAATATTAAAATTAATTAATGATTGTTTTCTTTAAGAAAAATCTTATCCACAATCACGCATTGATCGAAGTTCGTATAAGCACAAAAGCGAACATTCTAATTTTTGACGTCTTGTAAAGCTTGAACAAACAACTCCATCTCTGGACAATAGATAACCGTAGTGATTATTAAAGTTTTTCTTTTTAACGAGAATGTGATAGTCTTTTAAAATCGATAGGCATATTGTGACACTCCCGTTCGACATCGATGGCTTTATAGACATATCACCTTTTACAGATATGTTATTAAAATAAATAAACTACATTATTATTATGGTTGAGATCTCACCTGATAATCCACGTAAAGAAACTTCCTTTATAATTGGCATTATTGCGTTGACATGCCATAAAATAGCTATGGGAATCTTATCAATTGAAGCTTTTTTATTACGTCAAAAGAGCTTTATAAGCTCGTGGCATGACACGTAAAGAATCTGTAAAGTTTGTCCGAATATCTTCTTTACGATCTCAACGTGTCGTATGTACTGTGTCCATAATTAACTAAAGCTTTTTTCTTAAATCTATATTTAAACGAAAATATAACTTCTGAATTAGTCATGTCAAAAAGAGTTTTTTTTCTATTTAGATTCGTCTTTGTGAATAAAATGGCACGTAGGTTTAATAAGTTAAATTGAAAGCAATTTTTGTTCTTTACAATATATTTTAATTCCTAAAAATTAATGGTTAGAATTTTAGAATAATGTATATTATAAATAAAAATATTTTATAAAATGTTCGTAT
The DNA here is from genome assembly GCA_028555115.1 of Himalopsyche japonica. NCBI lineage: Eukaryota > Metazoa > Arthropoda > Insecta > Trichoptera > Rhyacophilidae > Himalopsyche > Himalopsyche japonica. The sequence goes on along the minus strand of JAHFWJ010000446.1, from coordinate 757,633 downwards.
ATATGTATTTAATTCTGTAGTGTAAAATTTCATATCTCAATAATCTACGAGGATGTTATTTTATAAAAATGCATCAAAAGACAATATGTACGTCACTATTAACAGTATTTATAAAAATGTTCGAAGAGAAATGCATCTAGCCACATATTTCTTTCGACTAATTCGAGGCCAAAATGAGAATTCTGCCATCCTTAATAATATCAATTTGTGTGTTCCGGATATTTGAAAAAAAATCGTTGACATGAATTGTTTGTTCTTCTGGCGTGTAGAGCCAGTCTACCAATGGGGATGCAAATGGTAAGAGCATTAACAAATTACAAAAGTATTGCTTTGGATGTCGACATATTCCATGTGAACGAAAGTGAGTTCAGGCAAATACTATTTTATAAAGTGTTAAAGTAGACTTTTCATGAGCTTGCTTGGTTTACTTTCTTGCTATCCTTATTATTTGTTATGTTGTTTAATTTTTGAATTTCCAACACTAAATATTTAAATAATTTGACGTTGCAAAAGCAATGAATTTGTAACACTGTGAAAAAATAGCAATGTATTTTAGTTCTATATTTTTTTAAAGATATAGTTGATAGCTTTTTCGGCTCACGCCATTGTCAGAAGTACATCCAGTCCTTTTTTTAGGCGATTTTTTCTATGACACCGCTACATTTTTTACGCGCTTCACTCGTTTTTACGTAATTTTTTCCCCAAATTTGTTTTAAAGAAGACATTTATGTATGATGCTAGGCGTGTACGATTCATTATTTTTTTAAATAAAAAAAATATGTGTATTTTTAAAACTTAATTTTGTAAAGCATTCCATTTTTTTAAATACACATACACTTGCCAAATGTTAACAAGTGTATCGGATATTATACGAATTTATATTTTAGAGTGTGTAAAGAATTTTTTTACGCGCCTTTTTCTGGAACCAATGTATCGCGTAAAAAAAGGACTGCGTGTAAACGTCAATCAATGAATTTGTAATTTTTGTAACGTTTAAATGTAATATAAATAATTATAATAATTATTTAAACAAATCATTCCAGATAATCAATGGCTTATTATGCTTGGTCACTTTGGTTTTTTATTCAACTTGTCTGTGAAGATATTGTATTGAAGAAATGTAGTGGAAGACGATAGTCGTCGTATTCAGAATGATCGCTCACAAAAATTAGTTAGATGATAATGTGCTATCGAATAGATAATTATGAAAAAATGATTTCGTAAAGACTTGTTGGAAGTTTATATCATACTTTGCAATAAAAGTTGAACCAGTTCGATACGGTAAAATTTACAATCTCAGTAATCTACGAGGTTATTGTCTCTTGGAGACGTCGCTGGGGACGATATGTCGCTTGTAAATTGCCGCATTACACCATGTTATGATGTTGCAAATATGTACAAAGCACAGCCGCCGTTTTGAAAGGATACAGATGTAGAGATATTGATATTACATCAATAATAAAACCCGCCACAGCATTTCTTTTTCAGACTTTGCGGTACAGATGTGTCATAAAGAAATGTGGCTGATAAATCAGTGCTCTTTTGTACTATGTTGCTGAATTTTGAACTGACCATCGTGCGATTTGATCTTGAAAGCTTACAGGATGTTTAAAAACATTTGATATGATTCTTTCCTTTTCCACGTATATTTATTATAGATTAAAAAAATAACCAAACGACGTCTTTTACGACATTGATCATGATAATATTTTAGCAGCAAAATTAACTGCTTCGGATAGCTTCGGAGACTGTCAACCCTGCTAACTTCTTTTTATGACTTATGAGCGTCCAAAAAGACCATCAGGCAGTATCCATAGGATTTATTTGGTGAGATAAGACAATCCTATCATTTTATAGATGATATCAAATCTGTTGGTGCGTAACATGAAAACAAATAGGAATTGTGTGATAGCTGTAATTTTGTTCTATAGAGGAGAACAAATATATTACAAGAAGAAGAAGAAGAACGTAAAAGAAAAAGTTTTCTACACTTTTTTTTTGCTTCAAATGGTCGTTAAAGTATTTGTGTTTTTGCTATTCCATGAAGATAAGGGAAATTAAAAATAAAATTTACTGCAAGTTTCTATACATTTATTTGCTTTCTGATAATAAAGATTACAAACAAAAAACTAATGTTGCAGTCGACTTAAAGCAAGCAGTCAGCTTTAAAGAAATGTTCAATTTATAACTCTATGCTGTTCTAAAACAGAGTTAAAATGTTTTTGAATTACAAAGTTTGTTATATTCAAATTCTATTTTTTAACTTTACATGTAAATCAATAATAATCTCGGTTTAACAACATTGTCTATGTACGTTTATAGATCAGTGCCTTATGTATTTCCTACGCTAATCAGTCTGTAAAAAAAATCTTTAAAAAACAAAAAAACATTTATGAACACCATGTAAAAGACACTAGTATCACAGTATGTCGACAGATGGAATATTATTTGCAAGGAATATTTCCACTTATTTTATTACAGCAATAAAAGTGTACGAGAGTTGATATGATTTAAAAATTATTTTATTGGATATTAAATTAATTTTATATGAACCATTCTGCTGCATTTTCAAAGTTTTCTGATAAATTTGAATGAAACTTACATTACATGGAAATATTTTTATTTAAAGCGCGGAGAAATCGTAAGTGGCACAAAAAATCGAACGTTTATTGAGCGCCATAACTGTCAAACGTTAATACGGAGGATATATTGTCTGCATTTAAAATTAAGTCATATTGTACTGAGCAAAATGTTCTTACATGACAACATTTTGCTAGGGAATCGTATACAGGTTATGGATTGGTTACAATCAAAAAATATGATTCTTCAGTTGTAATTTTATAACAAGGTTATCAATTTTTGCCATGTCATTTCTCATTACGTTAAATCTCAATTCATAAAGATAAATTAAGCAAAATATTGTGTATCATTTACCACGAATTATCAAATATTGCTCGAAGCTTTTTCAGGGCTGTAAATATAATATAATATTCAGATATCTCGCTGACCACTCTTGGAGGAAATGTTAACATTGCATATATCAATGGAAAAAAAATCACTCAAAAATAATTTGAGAGAGAATCCAGGATTTTTTAACAAACGCCCGTGGTCTTTCATAGTAACTACGACAATGATTGTTTTGAAATGATTTTTTATGACCCTATATCAATCAGTGGTTCTCACGTGAAATTTTACTGTGGTCGCATTATAAACATCAGCTATCCTATGGAAATGTCTCGTGGCTGCACCAAATGTGATAAAAATAGTTTCGATATTTATTTTTTATATAGTGCATTACACTGAATGATATTTCACAATATACAGTTGTAGGTAAAATCGACAAAATAATATAGCAATTGTTGTTAATTCTTTATATTGACTTGATTCATGGTCAACGTATAACTTCGACCAAAATTTTTTAACAGTTTTATTATTAAAACGGTCCGTTACTTAAACTCGACTAAATTCTGGATAAGTCAGAATTATTTAATGAATTTTAAAATAATAATAATGTAAAAACACATTTTTTTTTAAATATCAATATTTACTATTAACCTGTTGGTGACCGCAGCAAAATCCTCTGGTGGCTGCACATGAGAACCACTGCTCTATATATAATATAAATTGAGAGCGGACGTGGCTAAAATATATGCAATTTCCCTTTGTCACCGTATACGTGCACTAAAATAATTACATTTATGGGATATAAACATATATTGTAAGTTAAGTTCTTATAAATTGAAAATCAAGAAATTGGCAGCTAATGAATGTTTTCAGACCGTTTTCCTACACATATTACAAGTCAGTAACGACAATGTGCGAATTGATTGCCTGTTTGAATTTACCCACGCCAATTGAAGACCATAAATGATAATGACCGGTTTCGACTCGTCATCATCATCATCAACGCTGGAGTTAACACGAAAGTCCCACAGAATAAACATACATGCAATAAATCAGCAAGTTACTACTGTTAGTTATTCTTACATACGGCATTCACTGACGTAACATTTCATACTTTATAGAGGTGAATTGGGACAGAATAACTAATAAATATTTCTCGACTGTATTTCTTTGAAATTGCTGTTCTTGAGAACTAAATTATTATTGTAAATTTTGTGTATCATTAAGGAGAAATCGTAATTAGTATGATTAAAAAAAAAAAATATTAAACACATTATTGGAACGGGGTATTATATTGAAAAAAACCTATTGTACTACGGTTTGCATTAGAAATTTTTTTAAGTAATTGTAACAGAAAATTCTAATTTACTGTTGCAAAAACGTCTGTATGTTTCTAATATTAAACACATTTCAAAAAGGTAATTTTTTGTGTATAAAGTGGGTCATATTGAGAGAGGTTTTTATATAGAGACTAATTTTAAATCAGGCATTAAAACACAACCCTTATCGAGAGATAAAATTATACAATATGAACAATATTTTTATGTAGACAACACAAGAAATGGAGTTTTCATTAGGTCCAATATTCCCAAGCATCATAAGAACACCAGTCGACAAGACTCTTTCGGCTTTATTTTTAAAAATATTGCAAATAAAAATGTTAAAAATAAATATATGGATATCAATGATGTGTTTAATTTAATCAATTTAATGGTAGTAACTGACATTTATTGATGAAAATGGCTAATTTTTATAATACATTAAAAAGAAACCTTTTCAAATAATTAATAAACGTTTTATTAGTATTATTTCTACGATATATTTTACGATCAAAAGCGGTTTCGCTTATCATCAGTATATATCAGTAGAGAGATAAGTAACAGATTAATAGTGTGACAAAGTAGTTTTTCTTCCACAGATTATAACTTGATATTTTATAATGTGGACGTAGCAATAAGAAGATTGTTTGTTATATATTTAAATCTACTTTTCGTATTCCTTATTCATGTACAACGTATTTTTTTATACAAGGCGTTCCTAGATTTAAAATACCATCATAAATGCTTGTTAATGGAACGAAACAGTTTAAATAAAACTAGTAAAGACGATAGGATGTCGAGAATAATTCAACAGCGGATTTTATAATTTCACAATATTGCCGTCAAATTTGATTATATCATTTGAATGTATGTTCTTTTTCTCGGGTTCCTTTTATTTTTTAATCACTTTAAAACCACTCTGCCTCTGTTGTTCGTTATATAAAAATAAGAAAGGTATAATTCATCATCGACGTGAGTGCAGAATGACAGAAGGCGAGTGATGTATTGCGTTATGACTACCGACGCCAATTATGGAGCGAAGATCACCAGTGTTTTTCAGTTATGTCATCTTCGCTATTATTCAATGACAGTTTTTGCCAAATCTAGTCGAATGATTATTCTAGACTATTTATTTACATAAATAAAATATTTTTTTAGAAAACACTGAAACCGATCTCACGTAACTAAGGTAACTCCCCCTTGTTGTACTCTTTACGTGAGATCGGTTCAATGAATCGACAATCTCATGACGATAATTCTTATGTCTCATCACTAGATGTTTGATATTAGGTATCCTTTAAATAATAGAAGACACATTTATAATTTGATTACTTGATTTAAATTTGTTGAAAACCCCATTTCAATAACGACAACTCATTAGCAAGATCGTTAATGAAAGTTGTCATAGCTAATTATTATTGGATTAATATTGTTACATTCTTTTCAGCTGCAATCTTTTGCTTGCCTATTGGTATTTAGATTCCTATTAATAATAATTTTAATATATTATATATACGATGCTAACTGTTTGTTTTACGTCAGTTCTGTTGCATCCGTGCGATGGAATACCTGAAGATGCCGAAGGGCGAAACCCGAGTCGTTTGTGATAAGACATATGGAATCGTACAAAGTTGTAACAATTCAAATTTACTTCATAATTTTAATTTGTGTCCATTTGGGCAGTGTTTTTTAAACATTTTCATGCCACGGTCCCCAAATTCGGAAAAATTTCCTTGCACTCTTCAGGAACAAAAATGTGTAAAAAATATTTTTTTACGGCCCCCGGCTTGGGAAGCACTAAATTATTAAAGTGAATTGCGAATTTGTCAGACAATGTTTCACTTTAATTATCTTTTAGGATTAAGATCTTTTAAGATAAGATTATAATTATCCTAAATCTGTGTTGAATTTACATATATATATATTTATATGGGGTCCAAAAGCATTTTTTAAATATAAAAACTAATATTCAATCACTGCAATCATCAACTGTACCTTCCTAACTTGAAAATTTACGGTTACTTTAAAATATTCCAAATTTTTTCACGACACTCGTTCACCAAAAAGTGTTTAGGACAACATCAATATTCATATTCCCCTGAATTTATTTTTATATTGAACATAATTTGTTTAACTTTTGCAATGTAACATCTGATGATTGAGCTCACTAATATTCACGCGGAATATGTTCATGTTCGAAACAATACCTCTGATCACTGTCAAAGTTTTTCTCAATGGTATTCCCACTGGCAGGCTGGTTCTCCGCATTGGGAAAGCAGTAAAAAAGTGCATTTAGAATAAATTCAAAAATACTGGCGTGATTATGACGTTGTGTGTGAAGCAAATATGGCTAGGTCAATTATCCTATGATCGTTCATGTTCTTAGAGAAAAAATAATGTCATTTCACATAATACGTGAATTATATTGTGTTATTTAATTTTATTTTTCAGGCAACGGTTTTGTATTTGGTCGTCTATTTTTCAGTAGGAAATATGTTTCTCCTTAGTTTGAAACACACCTTTCCATTTTAATATGCGAACTATTCTCTATGCATGTCTTAAAAACGGTGTTTTATAAAAAATCTTTTCTATGTGACATGGATTAATTCAGCTGACGGTAAATAATAAATAAAATACTCTAAAAGTCTTAAATGGTAAAAAGTGTGCTTCCTTCATGTGTCAACACCGTTTCATTTTACATTTAGAGTGAACTCTCGATTATCCGGGCTAATGCTGGGGAGGATGGTCACGGATAATTGAAAATCACGGATAATCCGAGTCATCATTTTTTTATTTTATTTTAGAATATAATATCATATACACGATACAAATTTTTAACACATTATTTTTAATTTCATTATTTATCAAGAAAACACAAAAAAATACGTATAATGTAATATCTTATCATAATAACAAATGTAGTCCCGCGAGCTGACAAATATAGGCAATGAATCAAAATTTACAAATTTACTGCGGGCACTCGCGCCGGTTTATGCACTTCACTGAAAATGTAAATAGAAACGCATGTGGGGTACAAAGGACTTACTAGTCCCATAAATTGTGATGTTTATTGCGATATATGCGAACATTCATACATTCAAAACACACAAGTGGTGAAAAAAAATCACCGATTAGTTACGTAAACACAAACACATCGCTAAATTCATCCTTTTTTTCAAAAAACGCGCAGATTCAAGATCGCAATTCATTAATGCGTCTCATAATCGCTGTAGAAAAAAAATCAATCAGATATTTGAATTAAAAAATATTTATTTTCAGGCACGAATAATCCGCAAACCGGATAATCGAGAGTACACTGTAATAATAACCTACAGCACGACAAATAGAGAAAATTTACAACTATGTAATTTTTAACTATCGATGCGAGAAAACGATATATCAAATGGCAGACTATCTTTTAATGGAGACGGTGGTGTTTAATGAATACCAAACCTTTGAATCGACACATAAAACAGTATTTTGCCACGGGAGTATGGTCGGCATGTCGCAGCGTTTAAGCATGGGTCCATAAATGGGATGGCATTATTATTTACGTCCAGATATTTTATGATAAATTTCATCTTCCACATATGAGCTTCTAGATGGCGTCGTTACACCTGACCCGTGCATGATAATATTCATGAAACTATCTTTATACACGATAACGTTTTTCAATTATCCTAACTTATTGATTGAATTCACATTTACTTCGTAGAACTCCATTTTAACACGATGAAAAAATAGCAATTTATTTTAGTTCTACAAATTTTTATAAGATATAGTTGATAGCTAAGTTTTTAATTTCCCGATAAATTTTTTCGCTAATGCTAGAAGTGTAAGAAATAATGACAGAAGATGTATTGTGTACTTTTTCTACATAGCTATATATAGATAAGCAAATGTTCGGTTAAGCATAATTCAGACGATGGGTGAGCCGAAATACACCCAGTCCACACCCACACAAAAAAATCGCGTAAAAAATGATTTCACGCAATTGCATTATATTTCTTTACACACCCTAAAATATAAATTCGCATAATATCCGACACACTTGTTAACATTTGGCAATTGTATGTGTATTTAAAAAAATGGAATGCTTTACAAAATTAAGTTTTAAAAATACACATATTTTTTTTATTTAAAAAAATAATGAAACGTACATGCCTAGCATCATATATAAATGTCCTTTTTAAAACAAATTTGAGGAAAAAATTACGTAAAAACGATTGAAGCGCGTAAAAAAATGTAGCGGTGCCGTCCAAAAAAATCGCGTATAATCGAATTCGCGTAAAAAAGGATCCGTGTTATTCTAACTTTATCTTCTGCAAAGCGATTTATTACACTGACATCAAGCCTTTATTTCTATAGACACTATTGCGTAGAGTTTATTTGTTACAGTGATAGTATATTCCAAGTATCCAAAAATTTACATTTACAATACAAAATTTATGCTATCCTACTAATTATATTTACTGGTGGAAATAATTGGACATTTTCTTAATCTTTTTGTTTATACACATGTAGAAAAGCTAGGTAATATGCCTAACTCTTTAACTCTCTTAAAACCACGGAATCATAGTCGATTAATTAGAGTTCGTGAGCCCTCATCCCAAAGCAAGTCAAGTTAATAACCATCGAACATAAATTTTATGTATTGATTTGTATCTTAAGCTTGTGCGCGTGTATATTGTCACTGTTTCTCAATATCCAATTCTTTTTATTCGATTCTCACCATATTTTTAATCGGTGGTTAGTTTCTTAGTTAAATAATTCTTCTCATTTTTTAAGTATCCATATCAAATGTATATGTTTTATTATTTTAAACAAAGAAAATTAAAATCGCAGTTATCCCTACTGTTTATTTAGCAAATTTAATTTGAACAAGAGAAAAAAATGTACAATCGATCGTATGATTCTGAATTAAATTGACATCGAGTGGTTGTTTATAATTGTGTCATTAACAATACACTAAATAGCAAACCTAATAATAATGAAGGCATACATATTTATTATGAAAGCTTATGAGTATTAGATTTCAGAGCATATTTAAATTTATTATCATAGCTAGGAGATGGTAGTGGAAATAAATTATATTGAAATAACCGACCAGCCAAGTACGTAGTTATACACAACATTTTTCAGATCTTTTGAACCATATATATATATATATATATATATATATATATATATATATAGTAGTGATATATATCACTTTTTAAGTTTTCATACAGTATGCATGCATTCAAATAAGGAACATGCATTTTTAGAAAATTTTATATGTATCATCAAAAGTTAATACTATCATATTTTCCATTCTTTCAGTTGTTGGTTATTGTCTGAGGTCTAGAATATTATGATTTATCAATTTTTCAGTCCATTGACACATTATATGTCACTTATATGGTAAAAGGCAAGGGCGTGCAACTTTTTTCAGGTTGGAGCTAATTTTCATTTGAATTTTCCTGGCTATATAAAACGATAAAATAACAATAAATATTAGTATATTTTAAACGTAAAAATATCGAATAATATTTATAACATAATATAAGATGTATTTATTCACGCTTTTAAAGCAAATCTTAAAACTTTAAATATCAAAATTATCAAAAAAATACGAAATTTCGAATTGTAATTGGGATCAACTACATTTTGTTTGAAGCATGACTGTAAGCTGGTTTGAATAAATCGTTCCGTTAATGTGGCCTTGTTGATTATTATAGTAGCAACTGTGCAGTCGAATACATCGCTCAAGCAACTTATTGTCATGCCAAATTAAAAAAGTGAAGACATACGATTTGGTTGTATTTGAACTTTGAAACGAAGGTTCGATTAAAAACCAAAGATTTACACCCAAGCTTAACGTTTCAAAGCTCACAAACAATCTAATCGCGCGTGAAAGCGTTTGTATGTTATGCATGTTATACGTTTCATTTCAAAGATTGTTTTTTATAATTTCAAAAAGAAGATATTGCTTTGACAGATACAGTTTTATATTAAATTTGTCAGGCATAACACAAGTTTGAGAATAATCACCGTAAAAATAATTTAAATTAGTTCTATAAGTAAAACATAGTTCGAAAAGGAGTAGTTTAATATGCAAAGTGCTACTATTTTGAATGTATTTTTAAATACACGTATTGCCCACAGTTTGTGGTGCAAGCAGAACAACGATGAATAATTATGTTATATTTACACAAATCATCTTATCAAAACTCTCTTCAGTATAAGCGGAATGTGAAGATTTCAATATAATATTGATAGTATGAGCACTGCTTCGAGAAATAATTTCAATCGAATCACGTCGGAATTCGAGAATAGTTGGCCTAATAAAGGAGAGACTATTTGAATAGACTAAAGGCAACCTGCTTAGACCTCCCACTAACTGCATAATATAAATAAGATTTAAATACTCACATATTTAATACACTGACTTAGCTTCCGTGCATAAAGCGAAGAGGGATTTACTTATAAAACAATATTTTTATTTTATTGATTGAATTGGCATTCACTTGGTAGAACTCCATTATAACACGATGAAAAAATAGCAATGTATTTTTTAAGAACTATAAGAACTATAGTTCTGACGATGGCGTGAGCCGAAATAGCTATCAACTAATTTGTTAAAAATAATTTTGTAAGAACTATAAGAACTATAGTTCTGACGATGGCGTGAGCCGAAATAGCTATCAACTAATTTGTTAAAAATAATTTTGTAGAACTAAAATACATTGCTATTTTTTCACCGTGTTAATACTTTTATTATTAGAAAAATGTATTTACTTTATAAATAATCAAAAAGTGCCAGATTTGGATCGTTAAATATTTTACACTTCTGGGCGTTTAGCCACGAGTCACGACTACCCTTTCAGCATCTTAAAAATAAGAAAATATAATAATTTAAATACTTTGTTGTCACAATTCCATATGAAAGTAAATTGGTGTTATAACTGTTTGTCATATTAATTAGATATTAAATGATGAATTAAGCATTGTTGAACAAACCTTTTTACGATTAATTTTTAAGGTATTTTTGAAAGTGAACCTTTTTATTATACGATTAATTCATAAAGCTTTTAATATGTATCTGTCATTCTGCATGTAGCTTTTTTAACACAGAAGGATTAATACAACTTACATGGTGAATTTTCATTTTCAAAGAACACACAATAATATGATGAGTTAAAAAGAATTAATAATACTCCTGACAAATAGAATAATGTATAAATATTTTCCATCGATGTTATAACAAAAATATTACATTTGCAGTTATTAAGCTAATAAAACCACAAACAGAACCATTACTAGCAGAAATAACTTTAAATAAAGCAGGCGAACCAACACTATTATTATTTTTACATTTTTCCCAGTGATATGGTAATTTAATTAATTATGTCTAGACTAACGTAACCGTGCGTCGTGTTTTAAGGTTGCTGGTTACGTTGCTCTCAATTATTGCCGTCAAAATGCCCCGTTTTCAGAAAAAAAACAACAAACGGAAAAATCTTTAAAAAATTCTTTTAATAAAAATAAAAAATTCAGAATCTGATGAAATCTATGAAAAAATATGTATTTTATTTGAAAACAAAAACAAACAAATAAAATTAGAAAATGTTCTATTTTGAGTGAAAAATAATGGTGACGTTAGTTTAAGCTCCCATCTGTGAACATGAGGAAGAAACAATCACAGCTTACACAATTTTTAAGCTAAGAACTATTCGTTAAATTTAAATTTAAAGAAAATAGCCTTGAGCTTATGAAAAAACAGATATTGCTATATATTTTTTGTTCTATTTACTAACTAAATATATATTTCCTAGCAATCATTTTAACAGTTGCCGTTTTATATTATATATTTAAGTTGCAGCGTTATGTAAATCAGAGACAGTGTCCGTCGCGTGGCATATTTATTTTTGTTTCTTATTATATAGACATAAATGGTAAACAGAGATATAGCTTTATATCGGTTGTGCCGCTTGGAGTTTGCCTGTTTTGAATATTATGAAGACCGTAATCTTTATTAATGGCGGATTGTTTGCAAATAAACTGAGATTTAGGAAGAAAGCTCGCTACGGAGAAATTGAGACCGTGAATGCATTTACTGTGACGGTACGAACTTTACTCTAGCGATTAGACGTTCCCAGATTCAAATCCCTGCAAGGCCTCAATCAAAAGAAGGTTTTATAAATGATACAATTATGCTCATGGGAATAATTGTTTTTGAGTGGACAATTTCAATCAAAGCAACATATTTTAAAGGAAAATTCTCAATGTATAAAATACAAGATAACTTCAAAAATTTCATCGAGTTAATGTCGATTATTTGGCGTGTTCATAGGTGATAAGGTAATAAAGTATTGGGTAAACTATTTTTTTTATTATTATATTTTCAAAACTGTAAACTATATTTTTTTATATATGTACGCTTTTAATGTAAAAGATTTCATCGTACCAAAGGCTTAAGTTTTTAAATTGTAAAAATCGTGTGAATACTATTAAATCTAAGATGTTATTTAGACCTATTATATTATACTGTTAAAAAAAACCTAATCAACAATTTTCATCAAAATCATCAAATGTTATCAAAGGTTTTTTTTAAGCCCGTATGAAGAAATCAAAAGCTTCATATTAGGACCAGACATGGACAAAACAAACTGAATTAAACGTTGAACGATAACTGACTCGAACATTGAAAAGATGAAATTTTTAATCATAATAATTTTTAAGTTTTGGATTCTAATTGGTTTGAAATAACACTGAAAATTTCTCGTACTTTAAGACGTATTCTTCAACGTTATATCTTTAAAGCCGAATTAAATATACTGAAATCAGCTTATATTTTTCATTTTTTTTTTTAAATAATAAAAACACATTTTTTTTAGTACTTATTTCCACAATATATTTTTTGATCAGGACCGATTTCGCTCATCGCGAGCATTATCAGTTGATAATGCTCGCGATGAGCGAAACCGGTCCTGATCAAAAAATATATTGTGGAAATAAGTACTAGAAAAAAATTGTTTTTATTATTTAAAATATCATGCCTTTCCATCAAGAAGTGACAGTTAACACCTTAAAAGTTATATTTTTCAGATAAAAAAAAGATTTTGATATATACGAATTCAAAATTAATTTACAAGTGCAAAAAATACCGTTGCTAATTCTTCAGTTGTGGGTTTGTTTTTATAATGTTCTTATGCCTAATATTATATGTATGTAATCAACATTCCTATCTCAAAGTTGTTAAAATGTTACGAGTACCCTTTTCGCTTTTGGGACGACAATATGGGCTCCCAGTTGAATATTCCAATACGATTATGCGTAATACAGACGTTCAACACAAGTAACAGCACCAGGATGTAGCTAAATTGTAAATAGTTGCCATGGCAAATAATTTTACAGATTTGAACAATCACACTTGTCTAAATAATCGAAAATAATTTATTCAATATTTCTCCAATAAATAAATGCCAAAAATTGAATAAATTATAAGCATTCTAACCTTTTATTTTCATGCAGCTTGTTTGTGGTTGCAACCTGGAAACATGTGAAACCTGGAAAAATAAAATAATTTTTTAGTAACCTTTAGTTAACAAAAAATTATTGTTAAATGCAAAACATTGAAATATTGTATATTTAAAAATCACTAGAGATTAAACTTCGGAAAAGACCGACGAACAAATCAAATGATAAACTTTTATAACGTATTTACGTTGATGTTAACATTGCCGAGTTGTAAGCTTAAAATTGTCTTGTTTCTAATATAAATGGTCACATTCAAAATACCGTCAAACGCTTATTATATTGAAACTTGTTTTATACTAGATTGCTAATAAGTCTGTTATAGTATTCTTGTTTATGATGGTGATTATTTGAGTACTAACCAGTTATTTTTAATTTCACGTGGTCTGATTATGGAAGCAGAAAATAGCTTCATTATAAATATTTTTTAGTTATTAAAACCTACCATTAAATTCTAATGTTCTGTGAAATTGTCATATTTAAGACAAAAAGTATTTGACATGTTACATAATCATTTAAAAATCATCTTTCTCTAATTTATGTGATGAAAATGAAAAGTATTTCATATAATAATAAGAAAAAAGAGCAAACATCTATTTTTTTAACTAATATAAAAAACGAAATCGGAAAGTAGTTCTAAAAAAGACAAATGTCTTGTAACACCGTATTTCTTTTACTAAGTACAATAGTTTATTGACGTCAACAATGAAAGAATAGACAATATCATATTTGAAATAACGGGAAATTGCTATGCCGGCAGAATTTAATAACTCTAGTTAGATCAAAACATACATTTACAACAGCCTAATACATTATTGTTTTTACTACCTATCGGAAGCTTCTGACCAGAGACATTAAATTAGAGTAGACTCTATATTACAATAGAAATTTAAATTAAAATCTATCTATGTTCTCTCTACAAACGACTGACGTTTCTCGTTTATAAACTAAACTTCTTGTAAACGAAAGCAATAATTTTGCTTTTATGCAACTAAATTATTAAAATTGTCTGAACAGCAGCTTTTAACAAATACAAATAATCGGCATTACTGTAAGTATGATATGACGAAGTGTTCTATTCATAAATAGGTTCTTTAAAAACAGTCTGTAAATTACTTCTCTGTAGTGTTAAATTATTACGTTGGATTTATCACTATTCTGAATAGTAACTTAAGTTATGTTTTAATATATCCTTGAATCAATTTATTCGTAATGATCAAATTTAATGGAAAATGCATTACAATATATATCCATTTCTTCCAACAAAAAATGATTAATCAACCAATGTAAATCTAAGCTGATAAAAAAATCCTGTATTATTTAGACAATTACGATGTGTACATTAATTAATTTATGTTTTCTCTTGATTCCTCATGATTTATATCGACTTCAAACCGTTTTCAAAGAGTAAATAAATAAATGTCTACGGATAAATAGATAAAATCGTTATTCTGTTTTGTCTTATTAGTTTAATACAGTTGTAGATTATCCAATGTATCGAATAACGTATGATTTCTCAGTAGCCTAAAGCTCGAATTCCTCACGTCTGCAGCCGACTGGATCTGAAGATAAATAGCTGAAGACATTTTGCAGCTGGTCATCTAGTACAGTTCAATATTGTAATGTATTACTATTTTGCCAATATCTTACCGGCATAAATTTAGTTACGCATGATGTAAAACAGGGTTTTCGATTTGCTATGATAATATATAATGAAAACGACTACGAGAATAACATGATGTATTATAACACATGGAGTTTTTTTATAACATGGTTAGTTCCTTCTATTCCAAGTTTAACCGTTATCATTAATTTCGAGTAATACAAAATCTAATTTAAACAAAATATCAAAAATCGTTAAAATGGATTCACAAGTTTCATGAAATGTATAGTCAAAAGAAAATAATTATTTTAATTTTATTAAGACAAAATATACTGAAGGAACTATGATACGATATATGAAATAATAAAATTAATTAAAAATTAACCTATTGCCAATTCGTCAATGCTTTTAGAAACTGTTTTAACACAATGATCAAATATATAGGTAGCCAAAACGTAAACTTTAATACATATTTTTTAATTGATTCATGAGGATTTTTGTATTGTTTATGACCTTTGATAATCCTAAAATGCATTTTTATATTACCTAGATTTGATCTAGTCTAGTGTAAAATTGTAAATATTGTCGTGATTTGCTGCACTGCTTCAATCTGACCTGTTTGTTTATTCATAAATGAGTATTAAAATATAGCCCAAAGAGGGTGATTCATATATTATTAACTTATTTATATTTTTTGAAGATATAGAGTGTAACACAGGGCTTCCCAAACTTTTTCATGCCACATACCCCTAAATCCGAAAATATAATCTGTGGGCCCCTGAAATTTTTTTTTACATATTTAAAAAAAATATATTTTGTTAGGAAAATGTTAATAGATAAATATTTGAACTTTTTTACTGATTTTTTTTGAGACCCTGGTTGGGAAGCACTGGTGTAGGAGACTGACTTACATCCTATTTTTAGGGAGATTATATTGACATGAATCAATTAGTTGAAAGAAGATTAGTAGTTTTCCCATCAATCCATCTAACTTTTTAATTTCAGGAGTTGAGAGTAAAAAATTAGTCTTTTTTTCATTAGATACAAACCTATTAGGTTATTGAGAAATTTGGAAAAATTATATTTCCATTTTAGGCTTAGGCGTAGTAGCACTGTAACTAAAAAGAAAAAAATCTTATTACTACTGTAGGATTTTTAAATTTTGATATGACATCACGTGACCGTCACTAGACACTTACGTACACAGTCGATGATTTCAATCATTTTAAATTATTTATTAAATTACGCAATAGAAATGATTGTTGAATAATAGCACAAATAAATTATTTTTGATAGAGTCAGAAACGTCGGAATATGGTTGTTAATGCTTTACTAGAGTGTATTAGGCTGCAAGCGTAGAAAATGACTTTACGTGAATATAAACTGTTAATGTGACAACCCTGATTTATCGGTATTTTGATTCATTATTAACATAGCGCTGTTAATAGTGAAACATTGATAACACACGTGCGACTTATTAAAATAAGGCCGTTCTGTGGAAAATTTTGTTTTCTATAATGTTGTATACATCATTATCGGGGTTTTGATCAGAAAAATAAAATTATGTAAGCAATTGGCATTTGCCCATAAAGGTTGTCTGATAATACTGGGTCAAATTTAATTTTTAAATATAATTGAATATTATATGGTTTTGTAGTCGAATGTTCAACGCTATAGCTTGGCTCAGATATGTGATAAATAATAATATTTGTTTTGTTCATTGATTTTTTTAATCGCTTTATTGCGAATTTGAATTGTTACAACTTTTTACGATTTTAGATGTTTTGTCACTAACGACCCGGGTTTTGCCTTATCATAAAAACTTAGCGCAAAGAGAGAACAGTTAGATTCTTTGACCCTATTTAAAGTTAAAGGATAAGTGACTGATTTAAACTCATCTTTCAACCCTTCTGAGATTTTTTCTGCTATTTTCATACAACATTCAATCGTTTTCATACTATATTCATAAAATAAGCAACAGTATATTTGTATTAACGTAAAAAGGAGATACGTTCGACGTACATACTTTTTGTTAATTTACTTTTTATGATATGAACAGGTTTTATTTGGATTTAAATAAACGTGGAACAAAAACTTTGATGCAAAATTTGATTTGTTTCACAAAAAATATATTATACTTTATAATCCAGCTAGCAGAGAAAGCAGCAAATGATTAAGGATTATTGCTTTCAAATTTTGTTAAAAAATTGTATCTCAGATGTATGTTTAATATTATTTACAATTTTGATCATACCACAACTTCAATTAGTCACTTCTGTAGCTTAGAATAAATATACACATCGAAAATTCTCTATGATACTGACATACAATAAACATTATCTGGATACGAGTGTTTTATGCTGACTTCACAGCAATAAATTCGCTACTTAAAAATCCATTTTCATTCTCCGAAGCATTAAGTTTTTATTTATGAGGTAACACCTGCCAGTAGTCGTTTTATTTATTTCAATAGTGTATGCATGTATTTTGTATGAATATATATATTGTTTATTGGCAATAATTTCATTATTTTAGCTCTTCAAGCGAGTTTGTAAAAGTCATCAATAAGATATAATAAATTAGTATTCAAATGTAAATCTTCATAAAGACTTTCAAACAAGCGGCAAAATTTTTGCCTAGATACTAAATTTATTGTATAATATTATGGTATTAGTTTCTGGATCAATTTTCGGGACGCGAACTATTAAAAAAAAAAAAATGACAATCTGAAATTGATTACATATACTTAAAATAAATTAAATTAAATGCGATGAATGTCATTGTAAGTCTGTTTTTTTGTCACACGGTGAAAAAATAGCGGTGTATTTCAGTTCTACAAAATTTTTATAAGATATAGTCGATAGCTATTTCGGCTCACGTCATCGTCTATCTCATCAAAAATTTCGTGTGGCTCATATGAAATTTTAATCGAACAGACGAATATAAGTCTTTCGCCGCGCCTCAGACCATTGTGAGGGGCTAAAGCGTTTCGGTAATAAATCATCTCCGGGTGGTAGTTAAGCTTATTATAAGTGCCACCTGTTTGCCTATTTTAAATTTTAATTTAGTTAAATTTTTGCTAGCATTATATCAGCTAGGTTGTTAAAACAGAAGAGAAAATGTATTGCGTACCTTGTCTACACATCTATAATAAGCAAATGTACGATTAAGCGTAGTTCTGACGATGGGGTACGTCGAAATAGCTATCAACTATATTATATTGTATAAAAATAATTTTAAACTAATATATATTGCTATTTTTTTCACCGTGTTATAATGGAGTTCTACCAAGTAAATGCCAATTCAATTAATTAACTGTTTTTTTTTTGTAATGTGTTGATTTTTGATCGTATATGTCATATTTCCAGTCTAGCAACGGCTTGACATTACAGTAAAAATAGGCCTGAAGATTCATTTGGAAGTTTAGTTAAAAAAATGAAAGCCAGACTGAAATTGCTTTCCATACATATGATCTTCAAAAAACGAGACGCAATGTAACTGATTACATTTCTTATAGTCATAATGAAGTCTCATCATTTTAATTTCATTTTTTCCGAAAAAAAAGATAATGATCGATTGAAAAGAAGCAGTTTTTAGTAAGAGTGTAATGTAATTTAATGTATTTATGATCAGGACTGGCTTCGCTTATAGCTAGCATTATTTAATTATACTCGCGATGAACAAAACCTGTTCTGATCATAAAAATATTTAATTATGAAAAGAAATATCAAAAAATGTCTTCAAAAGATCAGTTAAGTTTACGAAGTCTCTTAGTTTTAACATAGCTTTACAAAATTACTTTTTAAAAATATAGTTGATAGCTATTTCGGATCCACTATTTTTTTAAAAAAATATTTTGTAGATCTAAAATACATTGCTATTTTTTCACCGTGTTATAATGGAGTTCTACCAAGTGAATGTCAATTCAATCAATCTCTTAGTAAATACGTTTACTGGTTAATAATGTAGTTCTTTTTCAAATGATGAAATTACATAAATGTTGGTAAAATATTTATAATTACAATTTGGTATACGTATGTATTTGGTAACAAGCATTAAATGTCAAATTCTGAAAGTGTTCAGAAGATCATTGAAATTTTTTAAAGTAAAAATGTCCATATTCGTGGGAATACAGTATTTACGGAATGCTTTGATTGATTACTTTATTTTCTTCAGCTTAAATCTGTCATATACTTCAAAAAGTATATGCAAAATAATTAACATTAAAAGATACACGTAGAAGACGTTAAAAAGGTTAAAAAAAGTGATGATTTCAATATATAAGATAAAAAAAGCCTAGGTCAACCTACAAGTTTGAAAAACAGCATTTTCAAGCATTAAACTATTTCCGATCGTCTAAAGCTGTTTTGCAACATTGCAGATACTGTATTCAAAAATCCACCATATAAGCAGATACGTATACTACAAAAAAAACAATATGAAAAAAAATTATCAAAAATTTTCAAAAAACATTTTGTGGTTTAAAAATGTGATATTGTAATTTATTTGCCTTTTTAAAAATTTTCTACCAGGCAAATACGTATTTATTCTATAATATGTTAAGAAGATTTATATGTATATTAGGACAAAGCTTGAGAATCATTGAGCCGAGAGTATAAAGAATCAATCGATAGGACCAGTTGAGATTTGTCCAGGGGCGTACGCAGATGTTTTCCGAGTGATAAAATTGATTTTGACGCCCCCGCGTGCGCCTTACCATTGTTCGGCTCGGCACGTGGGCGCCCTTGGCTATGTACATATAATTTACATACACTTTGTTGTATTCATTGAAACTTAATTGTTGATATATTCACTTTCGACGTCGTGACTAGTTCTGTCAAGAATTTAAAAAAACCTTCGCCTAAGCAAACAGGTGAAAAAATGCCATTTTTTCCAGTACGAATGCAGAAGAGGTGTTTTGTGCTAAATCCTATTCAAATATGATTTCTTTTAAGCAATCCTTGTTTTCAAACTTCTATATAACAATATCGTGTTTTATCATTATTAATATTTGGCAGAAAACACATATATATATAATAGTCTGCCATAAAAACTCTTTCCAAACGGTGTGAAGTAGCGATGTGAAATTTTCATTTATGATTTTTATTGCAATTTCAAGCAAATGTGCTCTTCCAAAACTCAAATTACATAAATTATGTATAATACAATATTGTTTTGGTGTTTCAGTACCCATACTTGCGTTAAATTCATCAAAACATGCCACCGTTTAAATATTAGTACTCTTTTGCGATAATATACAAATCCAAATGCATGATATAGAACGGATGTAAAATGTTTTCGATATTTAATTAGATCACAATTAATCTCATTTTTTTATTCAGTAAATATTGTTGATTGTAACATTGCATATGCGTGACAATACTAGAAGATGTATTTAAACAAGTTATTTACATCAAATTTAAATTGTTGTAACATTGTACTATTCCACATCTTTTGTCACTAACGATCAGGTGTTGCCTTTTGATATTTTCTGACATTCTATCACACGGATGTAACAGAACTGACGATTTAGTCAGAAGATGCCGAAAGGCGAAACCTGGGTGGGTCATTCTCATAATCTCATATCATAAATCCACTAATATTTATACAATATACCTTCCATTATACTTTATGAGATAGCTTCAAATCATCTTTCTTATTGCTGACCTATTAACTTACCTGTGGTTTGCTACATGGGTATCTTCAAATAATTCTATAATTTTAGATGTTGGCGTCGTTTCTTAGTTTCTGCCCTAAACCCAAAAAATGATTATAATAGTATTTAAGTTTCATATGTAACAAACAAGCTTAAATAAATAATTTATATATAAAAAAAAAATACATTTTGTTTTGTTCTAAAATATTTAAGTATAATACATATTACAAAACTAAGTGACATTTACGTCATGTTGAATTCTAACGACAAACCTCTTCTGCATCTGATTACTGTAAATATTTGTACAAAAAAACCGCACTTCTCAAACTGTCTTAAATTATATATATTTTTATAAATATTTAAAAGCACATTTATTATAAATATTTTGTCATTTTGCTGATTTCTAAATTTCATCTTGTCAGTGTTATTGTCAATATTTATTTAAATGAAATTTGTGTTTTTTTATACTTCCATTGCCGTACATACAAAAAATTATAAAAATCAACGGTTCGGCAAGTATGTCAATGGTTGATAATATTTTGGTGAATTTGGTAGTTGATGGAAGCACGTAAGTTTATTTTAAAAGTAAAACCAAAATCAATGTCGATAAAATCATTTGTTCCTTGCCGAAGTGTGCCACGCACTAAAATTTTGTGTCATATTATATCTGGAAAACTATTATAATAAACTCTAGTAGGGTAAACTCTCAAGAACAATGAAAAAGTAATTTAAATATCTAGAAGAATTTGATATTTACAAAACACAATTAAAAAAATTTATGACAATAATAAAAAAGTTGGTGTGTTTATATCGTTGGTATACAGTTCGCAATTATGCATGTATGTTATTTAACGGTATTGTGAGACCCATACGATTAAAAATAATATAGACGGTAGCAGTCAACGCTTGTAAAAAATACGAATCAATTAACTGAGTGCGATTTTTCTTCGAAACACTAAGCCAATAATAAATGAAGAATAAGAGCATTTTATTGATTTTTAATATGCTAACGAATGTCAGAATATACGGCAATATATTTATATTTTGTTA
The DNA here is from genome assembly GCA_028555115.1 of Himalopsyche japonica. Taxonomy (NCBI): domain Eukaryota; kingdom Metazoa; phylum Arthropoda; class Insecta; order Trichoptera; family Rhyacophilidae; genus Himalopsyche; species Himalopsyche japonica. The sequence goes on along the minus strand of JAHFWJ010000446.1, from coordinate 735,582 downwards.
ACCCTAAATCTATTGTTAATAATTCAGTAATGCGGATACGGAATAAACCGAATCGCAATCTCGATAAAGCACAAAAATGACAGTTTGTAGAGTGCGACAGGTTTGAGAATTCACTTCGTTGGTGGTGCCTTTGTACGAAACTGATCTTAGATAAATATAGTGATTGATATTCAGTGCGACATTTTAAGTGTTCCCCGCCCGCTGTTTTGAGCTGTGTTAAGTTCACTCTTAACAAACGATTTATTTCAATTTAATAGTTCAATTCAAAATCGAGACACAATTATAAGTCGTGAGATCGAGGCTTTATACGGAAATGGAGTCATAGAATATTACAAACATCAGTCAATTAATATATCAAGATGCAAATTAATTTTTCTATATTTTTTAAAACCCATGTTGTTCATTCTGGGTTGAAGTTGCTAATTTAAGTATAATTTTGCACAACGAACCTTCAGGAAACTATCTAAAAGAAAAAATAGTCGCGAATTGAGAGCGCCATCTAACGGTGAAAAATTTACCCATTCATCTTTGAGACACTCTCAAGAGTCAAGAATTAGTTACATCCAAGTTTTGCTTCCTAATTTGAATTGCTAAAACTTAATACGATTCCACATGTTTTGTCTATTTCGGATTTTTTAGGTATTCTTTCACATAATTTTAATATTGGTACTTTACTAAGCACTCTCAATCGATATCATATCTTCATTGTTCAATTATTATATTTGTACTTTTTTCATTCCACGTTTCAAATCTCTTAGTTAGGATTTATATAAAATTGAAATTTTAAGACATAGAACAAGCATTTTAAAACTACGGTAAATTTTTAGCCTTTTCATCCCTTAAATGTATTGGTAATTAAAATATACCTTATTTTTTATAATGCAATTAATTTTTTACTTAAAAAAAATAATTTAAATTTTAAAGACTTTTTTGCAATCTACGGTTCATTTTGAAAAACTCAAGTGGCACAGTTTAACGCCAAAATCCATAGATCTGATAAGAATTTGAATTTTTGTCGCTCTTTTATTAATAATAAACAATTATAGACATCTCAACTGTTGACAAGAAATTCACGAATTGATTAAGTCAAGACTCAAAATTGTAAAGAGGTGTATGATTTCTTTTCATATAATTTATTAACATATAACAATCATTCGATATAACTTAATCGTTGTTTTATTCAAAGGCGTGTAGAAATTTATTATTCCAAGTTGTACGCTCATGCCTCTTTTGAATGTTAAAAAATGAATCGGTAAATATTTAAGGCAACCTCCAGTCTGTTACAAATCTTATCAAATCTCAAGCTTTAAGCACTATATTAATGAAAATATTATCGTCAGTAGAAATGGGTTTACATATAAAAGTTTCATTTGAAATCGATTGAATGGTAAACTTTTTGGAAAAAGAGATTTCCTATCTTCGTTATTCCGATTGCTCCTTAGTGGATTATATTGTACAACCATTTAGGGATCTAATTCTTATCACCTAATTAATAAATATGCTAGATGACACAGTTTGCGAAATATTTTCTTCTTGAAGTAGCCTTTTATATTATGTCAGCACCCATATATTGTGCGTAAAAATGTCCAGTCATGTATCTCAAGAAAAATTGTTTTACAAAAGCAATTTTTTATTCATTGCTCGAGTACTGTTGACATTTCTGTTCTAGTAATATAACCAGATTAAAGTTTTGCTAAGGTCAATATCATTTAACCTTTCCAGGAGTAATTAATTAATTTTAACCGTGCTGGGAAGGAGTGAGTTTTTTTACATAAAAATAATAAATATTTCTTTAATCAAATTATTGTAAGAGAACGATATAAAAAAAGTTAAAAAAAAATACAACTCACGTTTTAAGGCTTTATCGTAATAAAACCAGTTGCATAATCCAGGGATCACAAACCATTGACATATCAATATATTATTACAATAATTGTTGACATATACGACAAGTACGTCAATACAATCACGCCGACGTACTAGTATGTTCCTACTCCTGGAAAGGTTAAAAAATAAATATGTGTGAATAAAAAAAAAATCCGTTTCTTTTCATTAAAGATGTGACAAACGGTAAGATTTTTTTATTATATAGCTGGTTAGCAAAAGATGATGTATTCAGGTTTATCGGTGGATATGAATGATTATATATATTAGAATGTCTCAAGCAGGTACAAAAATATCTAGATATCAACATAAAAATAACAGTTCCGTATTCTTTCGGTGGCAAAAATGATCACATAATTTTTTCGTTTAAAAATGTTCACAGCGCAAAATTAAATCAACGGGGACAAGAAATGTGAAGCGCGATCATTTATACTAGTGTTTCTCAATCGACGGTTCGAAGAAATCGTATGTAATTTACGAATAGTTAACAATAATTATATAGGAATTAAATTAAAATACATTTCTTTTTTTAACCAACATCTTATTCAATCTTGCCGTACTGGCATCATCGATATAATTTAAGACATCTACTGAAGGTGCTTGATGGAAGTTCAAGTCAGTTCTATTGCATCCGTGTGATAGAATGCCTGAAGATGCTGAAAGACGAAACCCGGGTCGTTAGTGACAAAACATGTGGAATCGTACAAAGTTGTAACAATTCAAATTTGATATTGAAATTCCATCATGCACCTTCAGTCGATATCATAAATCAAAATCTTATGGGTTATATATAAATTTCGTTTTTTATATTTTTAAGACCGTCGAAATTTATAACATGTTATTTCCAAGAAATAATATTGATGGTAAACGGAATATCTTTTTCTTTTTAACATTTTACCCACTCGAAAGACGTCAAGTAATTCAGCTTCTGTTACATGATTATTCTGTCGTTTATTTTTTGCAAAATATTTATTTTTATTTTTGTAGGTACTCAGGTATAACAAGGATAAGAAACACTGATTTGAACAATTCAAAATGTTAATGCTCGTGTCTTCCTCAGTTGAAAGAAATGGAGCTAGGTTTCGATCTGTCAATTAAGAGAGTCGTAAATCAGGGTAGCTTACTTAACTGTCTCTGGAGACTGGCCAAGAATATCGTCTATCGACAGATGACAACATTCCCAACAAGAACGATCAATAATATCAACGGTTCTTATTTTTGAGGTTATGTTTATTCATGTGGCGTAAGCTTAACATTTATAATGATTTATTTGTTCAAAGCAATCGAAGAGTATAAATTTCATCGATCTAATAAATTAAATCACGTTTTTTTTTAAATATTCATACCAGCGATTTAAAAATGTTTGTTTCTGCGTATGATTTCAGTAAAATTAAAAAAGAAATGTCGTAGAATGTTATTGGGTTTGGAAATAATATTACGTATATAAGAAATTAGTTCAGTATTCGTTTTCCTTTAAAAGCTCAACTCTATCATTTATCAATATTTGCACTAGTTTGTAATAAAATTTTCACTAAAAAATATAGTTATTATTCAGTCATAAACTTTATCGTGTATGAAATAACTGTTGGTATACTACAAAGCAATCAGAAAGAAGCAGTTATAAATGATGATGTAATGTTTAAAGCATTTGTATTCTTATAAGAAAGTTAAAATCCAGAGAAAAGTTTTATCATTAGAAAGCATGATTCTTTTGATTTCTTCTGACAGCACTAAATATTTTCCTTTTGCTTACCTATATTTAGTTGAGATTTGACAAGAAAATGACGGTTAAATCGTTTACAAAAAAATACTTATCATTTTTATAATATTTGAATATAAGCTTATTTCAGTTGTATTTGTACTATATTATTTTATTGACGTAAAATATTAATAAAAGACGCTATGTTTCAGTTGGCTGAATGAATTATCAACATGCAAAAATCATTTACGCGTTAATGGTGTTCAGTAATTTTTATCAAAACTCCATGTTTTAGAATTCTTACGATCAAATACTAGATTGAAGATTACAATAAATTATGACTCTTTAAGAAAAATCATACTTTTTTCAATACTCTCTATAGATTTTTGTTTTGCTTGTAGTGTTCAAGAAGCATAGCTGTTAAAAAGCTTTCGTAGATTTTTATGGCATGTACAGCGCAAGATTAGAAACAGCCGAGATAGAGATATCGATATCTGCTTCGATGTATTTATTGACTCATAAATATATAGTAAGAAACCTAGATATGTTGTAAATCACGAAACGAGCCGCAACTAACCAGCCCTGTACCTAAAAACGATCGCTAAACCGCCGATAAATTTAGCCGATGGGCGGTTTGCAACAGGTAATTATTGTTTTTACAAAAGTGGAAATTCAGTGAAATCTAAACAATGATTTCTAGAGGAGTTGAACAGATACTACGGATTGTGTCTTTTGAATTAAAATCTTTTTAAATCTACGTTAAACTGAAAGACAAAAGTCGTCTTATAAAAATCAATAAACATCTTAGTAAAAAAGAGCTTTTTCAATCCATTAAAGATTTCTATTTGACAATATGGCTAGTATGTGATTGTTATGACCTGAAAATTGTTATCACTCATATGATTTTGAAATATAGGGTTCGTAATTTCTATGTCTACTTGCTTCGAAAAAATAGACTTCAAGTAGCTCTCGTAGAAAAATTTCCGTTAAAATTCTATTAGAAGACCGTATCCTTCACTTTAGAAGCGAGCATCAATTTAAAAAAAGCAAATTATGGCTTAAATAAATGGTATATTCAAAAAACTTTACTGTATTGCTTCTAACTAATTATTATTTCCAAGTCCAGCTTATTTGGCAGTGTTAAATCGAATTAAACGAATAAAAAAAATCGTAATAACCATAAGGTTTGACCTGTATTCTGACTAAATATTTATTTGTAATGAAAAACCATATATCTATATAGATTTATTCAATTATAAAATAAATGCTTGATAATAATATGGAATTCGAATTGTCACGAAGCTTTGTTCGCTGGCTCGAACAGCTTTTTTCGAGCAAGTGGACAAAAAAAGCTCGGGCGAAGATAATGCAAGAGAAAACCGATGCATCATTGTCAGCAGTAATTAAGGCTTTCGCGTAAGAAAGGCGTCCCCCTTATCCTCGGTGCGCTATATTTATTGCTGTCAAACGTAAATACAATTCATATGACCACTTTAAGATGCGCAATATTTATCGCCAGCTTATAATACTCGGCCGTAAAGGAATTTGGTGTTACGATAAAATTGATTTAAATCATTTTCTCGTAGATATATTGAATAAAGAGATTGCAATACTCGAAGAAAATATCTATACCATTAATCAATGTTAAACACAGGTATTTCAAAAAATTTCACAGTTACGAATTTATACATAAAACAGTTATAAAAAGGCTAATAGCGATCACAAATGATTAATATATATACAGTGAAACCTCGATCAACCGTTCTCGCATAATACGTTTTTCCGGATGGAACGCTTATTTTTTGTAGTCCCGTCAAACTCCCATAAGAACAATGTTAAATAATCCCACATTGACCGTTTCCCAATTCCCCGATTTCCTCGATAAACCGTCTAAATATTTTTGTCCCGTCACAAATATTATCCCGATTGACCGTTTTTATTGCATATTTCTCCGTATCTCGGCAAGCAAGTTTGACACAGCCGAGTGCAGGTGTTATGTCTAGACACGCTGGAATCCGCTGTACATGTTAGACGTAACGCATTGGACGCATGTGCTATTTTTTGGGTTGAAATCCACCACACGCGTATTATTGTATATGATGAAAATGTAGAGTTGTTTAAAATTCATAGGTAATAATGATTTCTGTACATACAACCTTTTAGTCACAAGTTTAGTAACAAGTTTTTGTTCCGATTAAAGTGCCAAATAACAAAGAAGCAAACGAACATAAAGGACTTTTTTAAAAAATAAATTTTATATACAGTATGTACAAGTAATTAATAAACATTTTTTACGATTTTACTTGTTTATTATTATTTGAAGCTTTCTCGCATTAACCGTTTCCCACAATTACCGTTATTTTTTCAGGGTCCCTTGGAAAACGTAAAATCGAGGTTTCACTGTATATATTGTTTTTATTATGAGAAAACATACATAAAAATAATACCCGTATAAAAAATACATATTTTGTATAAGCAAGAATTTTCGTGAAAAAATTTGAATTGTTACAACTTTGTATGATTCCACATATTTTGTCACTAATGACCCAGGCTTTGCCTGTCGGCATCTTCAGGCATTCTATCACACGGATGCAACATAACTAACCTGATGAAAAAACTTTATACTTATGTTTTCTAGAATTTAAACATAATTGAAAAAATTAGTTTATCAGCACTGGAATCCTAGTCATACTAACACGTCTATCTATACAAAAACTCTCTCAAATACAACCCTTAATGGACAAATACTCATTTATTTCTCAATAATACTTGTGATGTATTTTTGCATTGATGAATAATGTCAAGCTACCGGCTTTCCGGGATTCCCGGTTTCGTTAATATCGCCGATAATAATCAACAGGATAACATACTTTATAATTCTAAGTATTTTTTTGTTAAAAATAAGATGTTAATGTCAAGCATTTTCCCACGTGTTATTATATATTATTATTATTAAATATTTTGAAAAAGTTATTCTTTGCTTACAAGATCTGAGCAATGGAATACAAATAATTTAATTCTAGTGGCGATACTATTAAAGTTTCAAAACTTTTCTCTATGAATGCAAAAGTCTGTAGATTTTGCGTCGTGCTAAAATAAAAAAAAATACAGAACACTCCTGTATTTCTTCTAAAGAAGGAGCTTTTCAATTATTTCAAGATACATGCATTAAAATGAAATGATTTAAATGAATGTAATTTTAAAAATTGTTTTAAATTATAAGTTTTTAATCGTAAACATTTATGTCACTTGAACGATATTTGCTTATGGCCTTTGTTTATTTTATGAGTTGGAAAGAAGGTTATTTTTGCGAACCTGCCGTGTATATATTTATAAGAAAAGGTTACTGAATTTTTTTTTATGTGCCGATTGAGCATGGTGGGTAAATATTTATCAAATTTTCTTATGAGCTATAAACAACGTAATAACAATTGCTCAAATATTTAATTGTATTTTATATTTTACATTGTACGCTGCACAAGGAAATTAATGAGTATAGTATTACGATTAAAACCCTCAAAAGAACTTGTTTTCATGTAAGTGTTTTTTTAGTCGATTTTGTTTATTGTATTGCTTTAATTTGATACAAGAAGGTAAGAATAAGAACATTAAATTTAACTTTGATTTTTCGTCATTATTGAAGTATACATACGATAGAGAATTAAAATATATTTCACTCTTATATTTTATACGTGCCAGAATTTTATCAAAATAAATGGTCAAAATTGGGTTTATGAAAATAAATGGAATCTTAAGTTATGTTAATAAATAATAATAAAAAAATCAGAATATTCCATTTGACTGTTTTTCTCATAAATTTTGTATAATATCCAAATTATTTACATAATGGTAGCACTTTACAAAATTAAAGAGGTTTTGCAACGTATACTCGTTTAACTTTATAAAAAAGATACGTCAATGAAGAAGACTTTAAATATCTACGATAATAAATATTTTTTTTTTGTGGCCAACCAGCTTTGACGGGAAGTTTGGAAGGTATTAATTTATTTAACACATTTTTCGTATAAATATTAAGATATAATAATGTATTACTTTTGATGATTTTGACGGTGAGTTTTTGGCGAGACTTTGTAATAGTAAATTTTGAGTGACACTTAATTTATTTAGAATTTGTAGAGCGACTGTGCTGTAATTTTAACACTTCTGTTTTTTGAATTTTAAAATATTTAATGAATTTATTTTGAGCTTTAAAAAATTTTGATTGATATGACGTTTTCTAAGAGTGGTTTGTGCATATAATATGAGCTGTTTTTTATGAGGTTTAAATTTAATGTATATATACAGAAACTCTTTTTTGGATTTTTCTTTTCTGTCAACTCTGAATGCATTACATTGAGAAGATGAATTGAAAATCATTACATAAATTATTGAACAAACACTTAAAAAAAACGAAATAACAGTTAATAGGTAATAAAAGTGCTTGTCATTTGGTAAGCTTTTCAGATTAATCCTAAGAGTAATCCACGACTACATTTACTTGTTAGGTGTTTTATATAAATATATATATATATAGTTAAGTACAATAAAGTATCGGTTCAATAATATAATAATGATATGAACAGATTGATCATTTTTTCGGTATCACAGTTTTGATACAATAATCTTTTATCTCAATTCGTCAACAAATTCTTAATAGAATCACTTAGCAATTTTTCCGATATTTAAAAAACTTTAATATTTAATATCTATTGAACGGACCTCTTTAATAACCTATGTTTGCATCTATGAATCAATATTCCACAAACTATAATAAAAATACTCATCTAATTACACATATCATTAACCTTTTTTTCTGATTAATTAATATTTCCGTATAATTTTTTTTTATTGCATTGTGTATCCTGATAAATCATAATTATTTTAATGGATGATTGATTTCAAAATAAAATGTAAAATATAGGCCATTCAATAATGGTGTCCATCTCTTCTAAACACAATATACTAGATACAATATACAGATAAACTTAAATCACTTTAAGTCAACAAGAGATTTACATCGAAATATTGTGATATTGTTACTGATTCGTATGTTTCTCGTTTCCCATTTTTCAATAGCAAAAATGATGAGTATATCTAGATTAATGATGTGTAAAAATATCACTCAACGCTTTGAAATGTTTCAGTGTTGAATGCTACAAAAACTGGGAGGTTAAGACTATTCGAAAATATCCAATTAATACTGTAATAACACTAAATCTCAAACACTTAATATCAGATAAAAACTGGATTATCTTTAATGGTGGTTAGTTGGCCGAGAAATTATTATGTTCCTTTGTTTAAGATTACGTGACTTCCACCATCATCATAGCCGTCACCGTTAATAATCAAAGACTGCGTAAAAGTATTTTTTTACAAAAGTAAATTTAGTTTTGTACGGTATTTATTATTCATTACAAATGACAGTTTTTAAATACAGTGTAAAGTAACTTTACTACAACATATTATTAAAAAATGTAAATAATAGTCGTTTAACACGGTGAAAATTTGTGAGCGTAACGAAAAATGGCGTGAGCCGAAATAGCTATCAACTATATCTCATAAAATTTTCTTTAGAACTTTTCACCGTGTTATAATTGAGTTCTACAAAGTAAATTCCAATTCAATCAATAAATATTCGTTTATGTTACGAAAAAATGCTTTTATAAATTGAATTTTCATCGTTTGACATATTTTGTTTATATCAAGTTTAAATAACAATAAGCTTAGCTCAGTTGACATTGCTTACATTGAATGATACCGGTCATGATAATAAAATATATTGTGGAAATAATACTTAATAATTGTATTCATTTAAATCGCAACGTAGTTTTTCTTAAATTTTCTTCTAGGTAAAGGCTAGAGGGCTTACAACAAGTGCTTATCAAAATACTATTTTTATAGATAAAGTCAAAAATGCCAGTGTCAAAAAGAATGCGTTGAAGATATTTAAACTTTTGAAATAATAGCGATAAATTTGCTTGTTTTAGAATAAAAGTTATTAACACATACATTTAATAATATTGTCAAGAATTAAATGTAGTTGTTATAAATATATAACGGAAAATAAGTAGTCATTTGAAAAATGTAACGATACTGGTTGTAATACGATAAATCAATATATATTTACACATTATTAATTATTATTGTAGTTTTGTATCACTGAATAAAGTTTAAGAACTGTTCAATATTCCTGGCATAAATATGAAGCGTTTAACACACAATGATTTTTCTGACATATTTATAGATCGAAGATGTATCGGCACGTTGCAGCAATATTACTCTTCACGAACAATTTAAATGCCTTCGTGAACAAACGATTGAATTTAATTATTTCAATTGCTTCACAATTAAACAGTAAAAAATCAACTCTGTAAACCTTTTAGTGGAACATAATTATGCATCATAAAAGCAGTTCCGCGTAACCTTTTCCTACGTACTTTCCGAGACTTTTATTAAACATTAAAAGTAGGGACTACAATATAACGAGACAAATAAATACATATCGGGATAACGGAATTTAATTTTAAAGACCATTTTTACGAGTTATATGAAGGAAAAAATCTTATAATGAATAAAAGGATTATTTTATAAAAGCATCATACTGACATCAAAAAGGCTTGTTCTGAAAGCTTTGACTATCTTCATGATATTAAGAAAAGGTAGAAGAAGTCTTACGCAATTTATGCTCGTGTTGAATGAGCAGCCACCAAATGTTTATTACACATTTACAAGTATGTTTCACGTGTAAATGATCGACATATCAGTATTTTAAATGTTAAGAAAACCCCAAAATACCCAGATTAACTCGCACTTCGAGAGATGTATACATAATAATCAAAGTGGCGTATTTTAAACTTTATTAACACAATATGAGCTATGGTATTAAAACAGAAGATATATTGTGCACCTTTTTTACACAGCTATATAAAGATAAGTAAATGTATGTGTAAACATAGTTCTGATGAAGGCATAAGCCGAAATATCTATCAAATATGAATCTTATAAATTTTGTAGAACTGAAATACATTGCGAATCGATATTTTGGTATTAATTTACCAGTGAAAATAACGGAATTCTGATATTTTGTTTATACTTTGTGACCAGATAAAAATGTCAATTAAATTGGCTTAATTTGAAAGTCCCAATTTAGATTACATTATATCCCATTCAATTAGTTATTAACGTATAGTGAAATTAAGTAGCATAAAATATATAATCATTTTATAAGACGATCTTTGTATTGGAGAACATTGACCGTTTCTCATAAAACATCTTTTGTTTAAAGTCTAATCGCTGCACACTAAGACCGGACAATGATTTATTGAAAAAAAAGATAGTTTTAAAATATTTCGATGTTTTCAGGCATTTTAAATATTTGTTTTTCCATTAAATCGCTAAAGCTCATTGTCAAAATGGATACACTAGTTATGAAGACATTTTATTTTTAAGGTATTCACTGTCACTTCAAGGGAAACCATGATATTTTAAACAATAAAAACAAATTTTAAGTGTTATTTCTACAATTTATCTTATAATCGGGAACGGTTTGGTTCATCACGAACATTATCAAAAAAGACATTAGCAGTGGTTATAATTTTCGACCACTGGTCCCGCCGTTAAAATTTTTATAGTGTATATAAAATGCATTGGTAAAAGTCAATAGAAAGTTAGTATACTCTCAAATATCAATTTATTTTATAATTATTTTATATTCAAAATAATTGATTAAAGATCTTTTAGGCCAAGCAAATTGATCAATGAGTCCAAGATGGCTTCTGTATAATAGAGTGGTCTGGCAAGTAATTATGAATTATAAAAATATTTAGACAAAACCAATTTCCAAATGTTCCAACCGGCTAGTTATAAAAATGATTGACATGTATCTTTCATAATTGGATTTTTTTAATATGTGTTGTAACGGTGGGCATTTAAAACGAAACCCGGCTATTAACGATAGTATGTGTTCACAAAAGATATTCAATGAGTAAAATTCCGGTTGAAAATAAATCGTTAAAATATGATACTTTTTTAAAATTTCTCTACGTTAATACACACAATTAAATCAACTTCAATATACATTCTTGCCACCAAGAGACACTTAAACAAAAAGTGGTAACACGGTGGAAAAAATAGCAATGTATTTTAGTTCTACAATTTTTTAAAGATATAGTTGATAGCTATTTTGGCTCACGCCATCGTCAGAACTATACAGAGATATAGTTCTGACGGTAGCGTGAGCCGAAATAGCTGTCAACTATACCTTTAAAAAAATTGTTGAATTAAAATACATTGCTATTTTTTCACCGTGTTATAATGGAGTTCTACCAAGTAAATGCCAATTCAATCAATAAAAAGTGTTAACATATTTTATTTACATAACATTCATTTTCTATAAATAGAAGTGGTAGGTATTATATATTGTCTAATATGTTGTTTATTGGATTCTTAACGAACAACTCTGCGGGGTGCTTCTTTTTTGTTTCCGTAATATACCATTTCCGTGCCATATGTAAGCGTATTGATATAGCCGCCTTTTTAGTTTCGTTTACAATTTTTAGTTTAATTGCGAGCAAGGAACAGGCTAGATCGTTAAAACAGGAGAGAAGATGTATTGTGTACCTTTTCTACACATCTATATATATATAGATAAGCAAATTTTCGTTTAAGCATAGTTCTGACGATGAAATGAGCCGAAATAGCTATCAACTATATTAAAAAAAATTGTTTTGTAGAACTAAAATACATTGCTATTTTTTTGTACAGTGTTATATTGTCTAAGGTTACTGTGTTTCCTTTCAAAATATAAATAACTTTGTCTGTGTTATGCGGAAACGAAAAAATAAATTAAAACTTTAGACACTTATCATGAAAAAATTATTTCATTAATATATTAAAAAAGAACCGTCAACCAAAAATTTGCAGTAAAAATCACTGCTATATATGACATTCATTGTTTGCGAAGAGTTTTTGTGACAGACAGATCGACAGATCTTATATATTTTCTGTTATCTAGTATTAAAAATATCGATTGATTTATTTATAGACCAGTGACGTCCAGCCATTGAATTTTGTTACTTAAACGATAATTCAACAAGAAAACACTCTCAAGCCGTACTAAGATTAATGTAAAGCTGAAATGACTGACAGAGGTAGAAAAAATGAAATAATAAATTCTATTTGATCGAAGTAACATATTGACATGATGTCACTTAAATATTTCATACATATTTTTTTCCATTTCAGGTAAGCCAGATCAAAGTCAGTTGAAGAAAAATTTACACCGGTAAGTGTGGTTTTGTATTGCATTAGTGCTTCCGTTGATATTCTTAAAATGTTGATAGGTTCATGTATTGTGAAGTATTTTGCGAGAAGAAACAGGTGTTTCCGTCAATGCACATCCTTAGTGCTATGAAATATAATAAGGACCACGTTCAACAACCTTTCATATACAGTTATAACATATGTATTTGAACAGTGCATTAAGTTCTTTGGTCATACTGTTATTTCTGTGGGTGTGGAATAGAAGTGTGTGAAATGACTTTGATTTTTTACGTTAGCGATATTCAAGATAAAAATATTTTACGGATTAAATGACACCTGACAACTGGTTATGTCATTGAAATAAAATGGGGATTATTCTCACGGTTTTTTTGAGAACAAGATTAATTTGAAGTTTTTTTTTTATCAAAGTATTTAATTATGAAACTAGTTATGTCTGTCGATTGTGTAAGATTAAAATAGCCTAACTATATATTTTTTGTAAAAGTAAACTCTTTCATATATTTAAATTAGTACATTGAAGTTCTAGGAAATTATATAGATAAAATGATCGAGTTTATGAAATATGAAAAAGGGAATTTAGTGTACAGTAAAATAAGTATTGGAAAATCATTTTTTAAGATGATTGAAACGTAAGAAACATTAAAAGAAAAACATTAAAGAGAATGTCGTGGTGCCAAAATGGTTTTTAATTTTATAATGTCACTATTGTGGAAGTAAGTGAATTGATATTTTGTCGTATTTGAATTGAACTTGTAAAGTAAACGAGAAAACAAAAATATTTCTGACGAGGGCGTAAGCCGAAATAGCTATAGATTATATATATAATATTTTTTTAAAAAACTAAAATACATTTTATTGATTAAATTGGCATTTATTTGGTAGAGCTCCATTATAAAACGGTGAAAAAATAGTTATATATTTTAGTTCTATAATTTTTTTTATAAGATATAGAGCTAGGTCTGACGATGTATGAGACGAAATAGTTGTCAACTATATCTTATAAAAAAAATTGTAAAACTAAAATTCATTGCTATTTTTTCACCGTGGTAAAATACATTGTCGTTTTAAAATTAAAAAAGGAAAATTCAGAATTTTGTTGACACTATGGCAAAATTGTCTACATAAAAGCAGTAATTTATACTCTACTAATTACAATTGATGCCCTACGACTCTTCATGAAGCGATGTATTGTAATAAAAAATAAAATAAATCTTTTTGCTGTAGCAGGTTTCTTATCGCTGGCTTAGAAGAAATAACTGGTCCATTAAACAAAACAATATATACCGTTCCGGAACATTATTAGTTGCAAATGATACGGAATAAATGTATCTGGAAATAATTTGGTGAAGCCACTTAGGCGACTGGCTTTTCTAGATGGATGAATTATTTAAATGTTTTATTTCTACGATATGTGTATTATTCATTTTAAAAATTATAATTGATTTATTGCAGCCAATAATGGATGCCGTTTCAAAAAAAAGCTCTGTGGGTGGCCAATATAAAGAATGCTTTACACTAATGCAATATCTTACAGTAAGATTATATTCTACTTATTAAACAAGTTTGAAGTTAGTTTAGTTGATATGTATTTTTTATTTTTATTAAGTTCAGTTGTCATCGAATTGGTGTAAACGGGAGTCAACATAAGGGGTTATTCTAGGAAAAGAATATAATTAGGCGTATCAATTTTTCCTCTAAATCATTCTAGAGGGTGGTTCGTAAGCGACGGCAATCATTTGGTTGGAAAAATAATGACCAAGGCGAAAGCTCTTCAGAAGTATGTGCGGCACATATCGAAGCCAGCTTAATCGTGTTTTTTGTTTTTATAAAAATTAAAGGCTTTTATGTCCGGAATTTACTTTCTATTGTTTCAACGTACTGTTTCCATAATTAAATATTTTGATTTAGATTTCGCTCATCGCAAGCATTAATAAAAAAAAATTAAAAAAAACAATTCAAATAAAATTCAAAATCACCAGGTACAAAAAAGTAAAAATTTTAGAACTCACCTTGAAGATAAACATTTAATTTGTGATATTAACTGAAGGTGCTTGATGGAATTTCAATATCAAATTTGAATTGATTCAACTTTATACGATTCCACATATTTTGTCACTATCAACCCGGGTTTTGTCTTTTGTCAGTTCCGTTGCATTCGTGTGATAGAATGCCTGAAAATGCCGAAAGACGAAACCCGGGTCGTTAGTGACAAAACATGTGGAATCGTACAAAGTTGTAACAATTTAAATAAAATAAGCATATAAGACCTATATTTAATGCTCGCGATGAGCGGTTATGATTTTAAAATTATAAAATTGGGAATACTCCCACAATTTTAGTTTAGAAATGTGTTTTTATTACTTACATAAAAAACTTTTCTAGCAAGAAAAGACAGTTGACACTTTTAATGTGATTAAAATAGAACTCCAAGTATTTGCTATAAGCACTTGTTTTCAAAGAACAGTATACGGGTTTCATCGTAAATGTCATGACTCTCAACCGTAAAGTAGCACCGTTAGTCTACACGTTTTGAATAATTGACAGTTGGTTCTAACTGAGCTCAATACTATCAGAATTCAATTGAAGGTTGCTCTTTCAATTTAGTTATAATATTCATATAATAATTATTTAGTCTATGCCATCATTTTGTATTATTATACTAATAGTAATACAGTATGATGGCACGGTGAAGCAAGTGTAATTATGCCTTTAGAATTATCCAACCGAAATATCTGATGTCGAGAATGGAGGAAATAAACAAAAGAAAGAAATGATAATGGAAAAGAATTGAGAGAAAAAACGAATTTTAAATAATTAAAAACGCTCAGGCCAGCGAACACGATCGGTTTTTATGCCTAATAACTCAGACGTCCGATTTAAAAAGAGAAATTAACCAATTAATTATTTACTACTAACAATGGAAACAGCTGGGCCCAAGATATTAAAAGTCACTACACAAATAATAACATATTAAATTTACTAATTGTCTTACCCGTCTTTTTAATGTGGCACGATTTTAGGTAATCAAAAAAAGTTCAGATACAATAACTGTATATAATGAAATGAATACGGCATGGTAAAATAAATACAATAGAAAATATAAGAATAGTAAAAAACAGTCATTTAGTGTTGTTTATGTTGCATATTTTGTCATTGAAATTGCATGTATGAAACAGTTGTATAAAAACAAAAATTAGTAGAAAAATTCAATGTATTTGGGTTTTCAGAAATTATTCTTATAGTACGCATCTTTGTATTAAGGGTCGAAGAATGACGGCTTTGGAACAGCTGGAGATCAATAAACACCAATTATCACAAAGGATTCTTAACGATCAAACTAACATAATAATATCGCCACTTGTCAAGCCGTTGCACAAAGGGGTGGTCTAATTTGCTTTCTGAAGGACCACTTCCGTCCCACACATAATCTTATTGTCATAGACACCTATTGTTTCATTTAGAATTTTGAAAATTTGGTGTCATTTTGTTTAAATAACAAGCTAGGCCGTTGGAAAAGGAGAGAGGAGATGTTGTGTATCTTTTCTGCACAGCTATATATAGATAAGCAAATGTTAGTTTAAGCATAGTTCTGACGATGGCGTGAGCCGAAATAGCTATCAACTATATTTGTTAAAAATAATTTTGTAGAACTAAAATACATTGCTATTTTTTCACCGTGTTATAATGGAGTTCTACCAAGTGAATGCCAATTCAATCAATATATTCTTATAGTGTTTACTTGATTCCACAACAACTACAACTTTTGTAGAATTAAATGCTTTAGAATTTTTACTTCAACTCGTCGATTTCGCACCA
Source organism: Himalopsyche japonica (assembly GCA_028555115.1). Classification (NCBI taxonomy): domain Eukaryota; kingdom Metazoa; phylum Arthropoda; class Insecta; order Trichoptera; family Rhyacophilidae; genus Himalopsyche; species Himalopsyche japonica. The sequence goes on along the minus strand of JAHFWJ010000446.1, from coordinate 718,901 downwards.
AACTTCGAACTACTACTAATATCACTTTGAAAATATGAAAGAAAGCTCAAAAAATATCGATACATGAAAAACAATTAGAATTATGAAATTGTGACACGTACAAATTATGAAGATCGATGTCTTAACAATTTTAACGTGTAATGATTGGCAAGATGAATATAATTTTTGCTCATAACTATAGTATTACATTTAAAAAAAAATCGCTGGTTAAATAGTTAGATACAGTGTGCAAACAAATCTATGATTGATGGTGCATCGACTTAATTTAACAAGGCACATAATCGATGTTCGTTTATTCTAAGTTACAAGAATTTAAAAAAAATTATCTGTCATTATCAGTTCCGGTACTATTACTTAGGTGATCCAGTAATATAATTTGGAGCCCTGTTTATCGGATAGCAAAATGGGTCGCAAAATGTTCTATTACGAATACAAACTATTTTTCTTATATGCTATCTCTCTATTAATGATTTCAAGATTAGTTCGTGAAGCCTAAACCGGAGAAAATGAGTAATGAATTCGTTAATTTTTATCGGTATTGCATTATGGAATGCGGCCGTCAAACAGCGGTTATATGTTATGTAATACAAATGGTTTTCTGATTCCATATTAAATATTTTTTTGTGAAAATTCATTTTATATTGAATATTTTTTTATTGTTATCATTGAAGATGATACGATGCAAACATGAACTGAATGAATTATTCTTTTAACTATTTTTAGGTAAATGATAATATAAGTTATTATGTATCAATGAATTATAAATATGTTATAATGATTGATAGTAATTTTTACATTCTTTTTATAAATATCTGAGATGTATAAGTCTCAAGCGTGAGTTCTTTATGCTTATAAGATAATCTACTAATTATTTTGAACGTTTTGATTAACTGTAATGTGACGTAGCACAAACGATAGCGGCGCCTTTTTTTGTTATTATGGTTTAAAAATCCAGAAAATACCCAACTTCCTGGAGAAAATTAATTAAATAGTTGACATAATTGATACAATGAAAAAGCAAAACAAAAAGAAATGTCACCTTATAATTGATATAAAGTAAGACGATAGATCGGTAGACACACATATGATATGATTTCAAAATAAACGGGTTTGCAACTCTATAATAATATATTGTTTCAGATACAAATTTACATTCCCACATTCTCTTGATGGCAGTCTGTCGCTGGACGTCAAATGCCTTCTTTAATATAATATAATACATTATTAGCACTTCCATTGGCAAAAAATGTATATTTTTTCAACTTTTAACTGAAATAACTAAAACACTCTTCATTCAACTTTGTTATTAAACATTTCACTGGTTTATCTTAGATTTTTTAATGCCGTGTTTATGATGCAGAGGTCAACAACGCGGTTCTCATGAGATCGAATGTTAGTGAGAATATTTTTGAGTTTTTTTATCGTAGTGTAGATCTAGTCTGCCAATGGGGATGCCAATGGTAAGAGCATTAACAATGTTCAACAGTATTGCTTTGGATGTCAACATATACCATATGGACGAAAGTGAGTTGAAGCGAGTACTATTTTTTTAGTATGTTAAAGCAGATTTTTCATGATCTTGTTTGGCAGACTTTCTTGCTATCTTTTTTTTTGTTTTTATTCCTATAATTTCCAACATTAAATGTTTACATATTTTGACGTTGCTAAAGCAATGAACTTGTTATTTTTGTAACGCGTATATAATATTATATATATATACATTTATAAATAAATAAATAAATTATGGATTAATTTAATTTTGAATTGTTGTTGCAGAATTGCCTGTTTTCTGTTTATAAATAAGTTTTCTTTTAGAATGTATATTTTACTTCTGGGCTTTGGAAACTTCGGTATGTTTTTCAAAAGAGCGAAAAGATTTTTAAGCGATAAGAAAAAAATATTTCAATAATTAATTCAAATGGGAAAATATAGCCCGTCAAGCTTCGTTTTAACGTGGCCACATTTGATTATTACTGTTTCGTTTATTAAAATTTCGCCTTTGTCACATGGGAGGTTTTCTATCGTCAACTGTGGCATAAAAAATGTAATGATGTTAGTATAGGCATGACGTGTGTGAGTGGTGTTCGGCCAATAGCACCTGTCGCTGGTATTTGCACTACCATCACTACACAACACTACCTTATTGACACATCGCCTCCGCGCCACACTATGATCAATGTATGCGAGGGTGGTTCAAGTTAACCATTTCATTTATATATAATAAAAAAGTGCAACGCATATATGAAAACATCATCTTAGATAATGCTACAAGTCATCGTGTGTAAATAAATTAACATTTTTATAAGATCCATATTTACTCTCAATATGGAGTATATAGTCTTCTAATGGTCATATCTTAAGATTATTTGTATACGAGAAATCCTTGTTAATAAGCTGCTCTCTCTACGACTCTACTCGGGGATTTAACCCCCTGAGATATGTCTCAAAAGCTAACAATTTTGGATCCGCCGTTACGTCGTTCATTAACTTATTATAGATTGTTCTATTGAATAGGGGTGCCATTGATATGAGTCCACAAAAATAGCTGCTTATTTTGATCATTCACTAGATTCACACAATTGCGTTGAAAACATAGGTTTCAGTAATATTTATACTCCTTCACAACAGCGCCCTATCGAATCCTTACAACAGTGTGGAGAGCACAGTTGACTAGCTTTTCCGTTCATTGTTCATATAATAGCAAAGCTGAATTTTCTTAATGTCATCTTTATGCAAAAGCCATCTTTTTCAAAAGATATTATACAACCACTACTATCAAAAAGCTATTTTGTCTATATTCAATAAATATATTATTTTAAAAAACGTGTTTCGATTTACTGCTTTTTTTCAATATGATGAAAGTAGAAGCTTTCTCTCTTTAAAAGGTAAGAAGTTAACAATGAACATAATTATTATCATCTTCAGGTCACAAAAAATTCAGTAATGCTATGAAAAACTATTTTTCCTAAAAACAAATGCACGAAAAAAGTAAATTTTTATATTGGAAAAACATTTATTTTACACTATATATATTATATAGTATTATTTTACAACAAGTATTTTTTTCTCTGACATCCGTGTTGAATTATGACTAGTTTGATAAGATATATTATATTTATTTTTGATTATAATTAGCTATGGTCGAAACTGAACCACCCGTAGAGTTTGGCGCATGTCACATTGGGAGCGAGTCGATGTTTGTATGAAAACTTGCTTATCCAAATGGTTGTCACGCTGTCGTTGCCAAAGAGCTGTTTATCTCGAATGAATAGTGGACTTTCGTTGACAGGAAGCAATTTAAATTTGCTTCTACGGCTAACATTACTCTCACAAACAAACCACTCTTGAATATATTTTACCTGACATAACACACACAATGCTCTTAGTGTATTTAGTCATATCGACTGCTTAATCTGCAAACCGGATAATGTCATTTGGGAAAACTTTTCGGGATGCTGAAAAAACTTCACAATTTAACAATCAAACGCAATCCAATAACAGTTCAATATGCTTTGTAAATTTATTACTTTTAAATAAATGTAAAAAAGTGAATTACACCCCTGAAAATTTCCAATTGAAGTTAACCGGCTTGCCAAGTCAACAATAAATTATATGTAACGTTTTGATATTTTCTGCAGCTTGGTAACGATACATAAGATTACGGTTTCATGTCAACAAATGTTTTTATTAGTCAATTTAAAGTTTGAAATTTTGAGCCCGAGTTGTTATGTCGTCGAATAAAACATGAATTAAATGATTAATTTACGAAAGTATTCTGCAAATCAATGAGAGCTTACAATAAAATAATTGAAAATTGCAATATGAATTAAACTGGTTTTTCAAACGTTGGATCACAAAACTGCAATTGCGTAATGATGAATATAAAACCTAATTCAATTAGAGTATTTAAAATAACTTTATACGTATTTTTGTAATTTTTGAAATTTCATTTGTCTAGAAGATTATATAGACAGTCAGAAATAAATTTAATAGCGCATTGGAATATTTTCATGGTGGGATCGTTTTTGAGCATTTCGGCACGTACTTTTGTGGGTTTGTAATATAACCGCTATCAGCGGAGTGAACAAAATACTAGAGTTTCGCTTGGGAAAGTGGTAGGGAACCTAATGGCCCGTAGATATGAGACCGCATTTAAAATACCACCAATGCTTTCGTCTTTACCATGTTACCAGCGTCATAAATTATTTGGTACTGTATCCGAGTGATTAAGGCTTACGTCTTCCTCGATTGCGAGGCCACGTTCTCGAATTCTGCTATGTAAAATTTCATATATTGCATTATTGATAGTCTTACACAGAGCGATCGGTTAGCTAACTACTTGTGTTTCATTGATACTAGTTTGGTTCACCTATATTCTCCGGAGAGACGTTGAGCGACTAACAATCGTTTTTCATTGAATAGTTTCTGTATGTGTAGTCCAAATAAAGTATTGACATTCTGCAGTACTATTCGGATTTTATAGTATTGATTCTTCCTCTTTTTTTCCGTCGCAAGTTATGCACACTTTATTTGACCCATAATAAATCTGAAAATTTGAAAAAAGCTTTCCCAACCATAAGAATGAACAATAAATAGTTCAATATTGAAATGATATGATTACTGTTATATTCTTTGTTCTGATTTTACAGTTATTATAAATGATTATAGCACACTAAAATATTTGTTATTCACTTTAAGGATATCATCTGTCACTTCTTGATGGAAACGCATGATATTTTAAATAATAAAATCATATTTTTTGTACTATTTTCACGATATACTTTATGAGTAAAACAGGTCCTGATCATTAAAAATGTTGTGGAAATAGTAAAGGAAATGTGCTTTGATTATTTAAAATAAAATGCTGGTTATACTAAATATATAAGTTATAGGTATCTATAGTAATTAGGGTTTCTAATAAAAAAATTTTTTTTCTATATATAGAGTATATTCTAACATTAGAATTGAAACATTCTTTAATAACACTTAACAGATAATTGGTTTCATATCGCCAAAGAAAAAAAGACTTTTGATACAGTTTATATTATAGTAACATACTCTGTTAAGTATTTTCACAATAAATACAAAACGATAGTAAACATTCAATTCACTGTTGTCAAATTACGCGCGTTTTTATTTATTCTATTTAATTCAAGGGAATTTCGTGCTTCAATTATTTGGAAATATTGTAATTGTATAAGTTGTTTATATTCAAAATTGTATCGCCCAGGTTTTGCTCAGTCTGATATTCGCCTATTGATTTATTCAGGGTTTTTACGTATACAAATTCAATCTAAGTAACAAGTATTTTACAAAACTTGATCGTTAAAAATCACTAACACTATCGGGTTGACGTTGTAAATGATTTTTTAGCAAAATTCAAATTTAGCAAATTTAATTAAAATTCTCAATCGCTACGCCACTGGTGTATAATTAATACCGATATTTCGTATGATAAATTAGTTTCTAATTGAAATATAATACATTTTTTTTACTTATCTGCTTAGATATTCAAAGCATGGTTATGGCAAAGATGTTTCCGTATTTCATTATAACAGTTTCTAATATTTCTCACACTCACAAAAACCCACCAGTCGACTTTTTTGAAAATTGTTTTCTTCATTTACATATTTCTCGCATTGTAGCAGTCATAATAATTGTAATTATAATATGATAGCCCAATTTGTTAACTTATTTAGTATTCCGATGAAATACAAGTGATTATTTTTTGTACAGTCTCCGTTTTGTAATAAGCATGGAAAGTTTTATACTTGCTGCCAAATTATGGTGTACAAGACATTGTTAGATATGCTATACATGTTTTAATGTTTTAAATCTCTTAATGACCATAGTCATGTTATTCTTCTTTCAGGACCAGATCGCAACAGTGGTGTACTCAAAGAGAATAAATGTCTTAAGAGTAAATTGAACTCGAGACAATTTTGTTATTCGTTCATTTTTAACAAACGGAATCTTGTTAAAATTGATTCAACGTAAGTCAACACTGCTTTAATACATTGTCCGTTGTCGAAAAAGCTGTGTTTGATGTAGAAATCAAAGTAGTTAAATAATGATTGAATAAATATCCTACAAGAAATTCTTTTACTCACCCTCTCTGCTATTCAAAGAAGTGTGAAATAGTCGATATGTTGACAATAAAATGCGGTTCAATTTGAAATAGGAAATCACAAAGCATTCTTAATGAACAAACTAAGATATGTCTATTACCATTGCTTAACCCTCTGCGGGATGCTTCTTTGTTTCTGTAATATACCATTTCCGTGCCATATGTAAACTTATTGATGTAGGCGCCTTTTAAGTTTCATTTACAATTTTTGTTTTATTGCGAACAAAAAACAAGCTAGGTCGTTAAAACTGGATAGAAGATGTATTGTGTACCTTTTCTACATAGCTGTATATAGATAAGCAAATGTTAGTTTAAGCATAGTCCTGACGATGGCGTGAGCCAAAATAGCTATCAAATATATTAACAAAAATAATTTTGTTGAACTAAAATACATTGCTATTTTTTTCACCTTGTCACTTTATTGGGGAAAAAAGCAAATAGCATGTATTATGCACATTTGTAAGATTTTTTAATAAAAGAAATTTAACAATCGAGTTGCAAAAAATATAATACATACATGATGAAATCTTTCAAATGTTACTTGTCAAAATAATCTTCCATATTCTTGGATCTATTTTGGTCTACTATGGTATTTCAATTTAAGTCAACTAACAAAAACTAGAATTGTAATATGCATATAAAATTTCAATCGTAAAATAGTTATTTATAGCTCAAAATAGCATGCAAAAGACTATAGTGACCTACTTATTGATTAAAAGATAACATTGCTTCGACGATTAAAAGCGTGCTTTAAAGTTGTGCATTGTTTTGACATCATAAAATACACGTGTTTGTTACTTCAATCATTTCAAGATATCATATTTCAATCCCAACTGTTTTGGGACACTAAATATATGTGAAATTTCTATATTTTATTGCTGAGTAAATCAAAAATGAAAATAGCTGTTTTCATTGATCTGGGTTGGCTATTTTTGAGAATCAAAAAAAACTTCAATTATTGCTATTGAAATAATTGCGTAAATGTAGATTTTTCCAAACTTAAAGAAAAACACAGGAAGAGCAGAATGTCACATATAGGAGAATTTCAATTTCATATCCCCTGAAACAGGTTTTTTTCTGTGATGATTGCAATTTGTATATATTTCTATATTGGTCATCAAGATTTGACAGAAAGCGTTTACACTTATTTTTTATTATGAATAAAATGATAAGTGGCTGGTAACCAGTTGTTTATCCAAATGCATTGAAGATTTTGAATGTATCAAGTATTTTTAATTAAAAATTCAAAATTGAAAAACCGGATCTAATTCATCTTTTTTTATGTTGGCTTACAGAACATCAAAACGTTTCGGTGAGAATAACTACACCAAATAATTATTCCATGCAATGATTTGCAATAATAAAAATAAATCAGTGTGTATTATTATTGTTGTATTGGGACTTCGAGAGGAAGGGAACTAGTTCGTTCACACCTGATCAAAATGATATTATATCTTAACAACATTGTTCTATCTCAGTTTGCGGTATAATTTAAATGTAATACGTTGCAGGCAAAGTTTAAAATATGTTACTTAAAGCTCAAAAAGCGCTTCATAAGAAGTAATTTGAATTGACAAACCAACCTAGTTGAAATAAAAGCAGAGTATAAATGTTATTCACATTAAATTAATACTTTAACAATGATCTGAATGACTTCAAGAATGATAAGATCAATAAAAGCTTAATAAAGAAACTATTAAGAGTTTTGAAGTAAACATCATTGGTTTTGGCTGTGATGAAGTGTGTGTAAATTTCAGAAACAGACAGCTTCATAAATTGATTTATTGTTAAGTTTACGAAGTAACGCATTTTAATGACTTAAAATTTAGCTTTCATTAATGATTATTAAAGTTGAGTGTAAGTAAAAAAAACAATCTCATATTTTTAACAGTCCCGGGATATATCATTTAAAAATTAATAATCTTAGGATTCCGGGAGTGGTGATTAAGCATAATTAGATTGTATAAAATGGTTGAATTAGCATTTACTATTAGAACTGTATTGTCACACATTGTAGTTAATTAGAATGTATATTACATTTTTTACATGACGGTAAATCTTAAGGTTTCATAATTGATAGTAAAACAATCCCGGTATGACGTAATTGATTAATCGACCAGGATACTGACATTAAAAAAAACACTTCTAAGAATCTTATTACTAATTTTTCTCCTGTTCTTATTTCCTGCAAAAAAGAGAGATTGAGTGTTTCGTTGAGAAGCATTTTTTTGCAGAACAACTTCTAAAGAGATAAGTTCTATAAGATGTTCATAAGCTTTAAATTTAAATAAAACATAAAAAAATTAAACTGGTAGATACAGATTCGACACGGTGAGCAAGTAAAAAATGATATAGAAAAATTGATGAAGTATTTGAAACATTTTTTTATATTAAAAAAACCGTATGCAAAAGAATTACAGATACCTTTTTTCATCGATATGTCGTACAGGTTGATCAATAAAGCCGGTCTAAAATTTCGATTAGATATTCAATAACACATCTTTACGCTTATAGACGGAGGCACTATTGAAAGTTAAAAAAAAAACGGTAATAATTTACAAAAGACTCGATTATTTGTTGTGTATCTACGCTTCGATATTCATAAATATAATAGAATTCCATCGATTGACTGCAGCAAAAATGCCAGCAGGTCGCCCACACGTGCCCAGGTGAAATCACGCGGTGTAAATTTTTCAATTACAGGTGATAATGCCTCTACCAAAGTTCGCAACGCATACAACCATATACATATCATTATTGTAAAGTGAATGAGATATACTTGCCAAGGTTGAGCAATATTTTATACATAACATAATATTATCTCAAAAAAATCCAAACTGTGTCAGTTATTAACTATTTGATACTATGAAGTTGATCACGAATGCATATTTTTAGAGATTATTTTCTAACAAAATCATTTACATTGATAATTAAAGAATAGATTAACGATGAGTTTACCATAATCTAAGCTTTAAGTACATGAAATACAAAGCTTATTTAGATGTGATAAATTGATTAATAATTTATGTAAATGCTAAAAACCATTTCAAATAAAATCACTTGTGACAGTAGTCACTGGTCGTATTCAGAAAACACGAGCTTTTCGAATAAGTTTGAATGAAACTTTTAATTAAGCTACACATACCATTCACAGGTGTTTTGATATTATAATAAGTTATTTGTTGACAGTGTAAATTGTTCTGAAATATTTTTGAACAAGATTAATTGTCACTGTTCCGTAATAGTTCTGTATTAGTTCAATAACTTTATTACAATCATGCACACAACAATAAATTCTCATGATATGTGACGTAACATAATATCGTAGCCAAACAACGTTAAAATGAGCTCTTATTTACGATGTGATTTATTAAATGTAACTGATTTTGAATCATAAATAAATGCTTAATTAAATCTATATATAATAATTTGAATATTTTGGCTAAAACTCAAATGAATCTAAATGAATCAATGTTTTAAAAGTAATTTAAAAATACACAGAGATCAGTTTCTAAAATTTACGCTTTAGATACTAACACACTCTCATTACAAGGCACCTGGCAATTCTGACCGTTGATTGATTTCTTTCTGGTATTGGATATTTTGTTTTATTTTTTATTGTTATTTAATATCGCTGTTATTTCGCTACCGGCAACACTGATGAGAAAATTATCTATGAATAGACTAGGATGAGATTTGAGACATTTTGACGCTTCGTTATTTGATATTATTGATTTATAAAAAAATCTATTAAAATATGCCAAATAAAACTGGTATATTTGTGAGTGTTTTCTTCGCCGGTGTTTCGTTACAAGAATAACTGTATATGGCTTGTGTTTTCAAGTGGTTTGTTTTATTATTCAAAACCCTCATTTTAATTGAAAACATTTTTTTAGATAAAAATATTACAAACAACCAATTATAGATCCGTATAAAAAAATAAAAATTAATAATTTTAGTTCTACACTGTATCGTATCTCATTAATATATTTTATGAAATTTAAAGTTTTGAACTGATTATCCGTGAATTATTTGTAGTTTAAAATTAGACTTCTTATCCCAAATATTGCCATTATTACGTAATACTTTGTTGCAATTAATTAATGAAATTTTACCTTAAGCTGTAACTGGAATTTCAAAAACTTTTAATTAAAATAATTTTATAAAATTTACATCCAAAAAAAAAATTATACTGTAGAGTATGGAAAAATTCTCTCCCATCTCCTTTTTTCCAAATGATACCTCTTTGGTTTGGGATGATTTTTGGATAAAAGTTTTGCAGCGTAAAATTTTTAATATCTAAAAACGATATATACATGATTAACATTGAACATTGGCAAATATGTCAACCGAGAAAGCTATGAAAATATCTACTTTCATACATAAAACTATAGTATTCATTTGAACTCACTTTCGTCCACGTGGAATATGTTGACATCCGAAGCAATATTGTTGAAAATTGTTAATGTTTTAACCATTTATACCTAACTTAGAAGCCTGGCCTTTAATTGTAAAATATATACAATTATGACTATATTATTATTGACGTTTTATAACTAAAAAGAAATATGTGTCCAAGAAAAATTTCTCGTATGTCTCTCAAACTATGAAAAGTGAACTTGCCTATAATTAGACATTTTAATTCAAATTATTCAACAGTATGTAGATTTAAAAAAAATGTCGTCGATTCATTGGATTGAACTTTAATGATTATTGTTGTTAATTGATTAATGCTTGAGATGTCGATGAGACAGGCAATTTGAAAAAAAAGAAAATATAGCTTTTTAAGGCCTGATAAACTAAAATACGGTATATGTATGCTTATAGATAGATAACAGATATATTTGTAAGCTCTCTTTCAAATATTATCCATCGTTGGAATTAAGAACAATTAAGTTTACCTTTACCTATCTGTATAGATCACTCAAAATATTCCCAATCATTTTTTTACCGTTACTATTATATTTTTCTATTCACAGCTAAGTCTCTCTTTTTCTTCAAAGTACTCTGATGTTATCCACACTTTTTTCGTTTGAAAAGTAATACTATGTTTTATGGATTGTTTCACTTCGGCTGACATCTGATCTTTTATGTTTAAAATGATAATGATAACGATCAGCGGTAAATTCATTCACATTAGTTACGGATCATTAATTTGAGCCTATATTTAGACGTAAGGCGGTTGAATGTACTTAGACATAGACTTTAACAAAAAAATAAACAAGACTGAAACAGAACAGTATCTTGAACGCAGGAGACAATTTCGACTTTCGTTTAAGGATAGAAATAAAATATAATTATCATAATTTATGCTTAAAATAAAATGAGTAAGACAGGTTGTTTCTTCTTTAATATGTCACTTAGAGCTATATTTTCTTCTTTATGTTAAATTTATGTAATAAAATGTTATTGAAAATAAGTAGACTTGAACAGTTGAACATCATTAATCTAACAATAATATAAATTCAATGATCATTGGAACCAAATTCAAAGATTTTGTTTTGAACTTTGATTACAACAGGTTCCGCTAGATTACTGGTTCAAAAAAATCAGAAGCATTATTAAATGACATTTGTAATGATTGATGTAAAACAATGGCATTATTATTGTTGGAATCGGATATAATAATCATGTCGCCAGTTATTTCAACTTAAATTTGAAGAGTAGGAACTATTATATTTTGACTTTGATGATTTTTAACCGACAGTAATTTTATTACATTACAGTGCGCATGCTCATATATATAAATTGGTGTAAAGTTAAGTCAGTCGTCCAACGTGTTCAGTGTTGTGTTTTAGAAAAGCGTGAGTATTTTTCTTAGTTCCTAATGAGTAAATTCAAAGCGAGAATGAAAAAGAATCAAGATGTATAGAGGAGTAAAGTAAAAAGAATGGTTGTTTTTTGAATTTGATTTTACACAATAATGATATTCGGTTATTAAAATAATCGATTGTCACGAGACAAACACGACCACAATAATCGGCGGATACTGTACATTTTTATTTATATGGCCTCAAATATTTTCAGTCGTCTTACAATATTTGTTTTGTAAATATTTATTTAAAAAAAAAAAAGTTTCATATTTAAAACGCCCATATTGATATTTATGTGGTTGCACGTTCTATCAATAAAATATGTCATAAAATTTAATATGGGGGTTTTGCTCAATTATGTGGCTAACTAGTATTTGCTCAAGTAATGTCCATTTTTGGTTTACCAAGATATATTCGATATATTTATAAGTGCAAAGCACATTTAAAAAAATATTTAAAGCACGCACGTCTCAGTCGTTCATCGTTAAACGCTTAGAAATATCGACGAGTGGTCAAATTAAAACCTGGATGAATTAAATAGGTACCGCATGCAGAGTACATAAAATTTTATAAATTATTTATTGTTGATGGAACTTTCTTTGTTGGTGTATATTTTTTTTTGTAAAAAAATTTAATGTGATGACTAAATCATTTGGATTTTATTCCGCATATCTCAGCACATCAATGCAGACGAAGAGAAAATTTTGTTACTAAAGAAAAAGTCACCATAGGCAAATTAAAAAAAATATTAAAATTTCAAAAATTTATTTTTACTTAAATTATATACAAATAATAATACGTTCATATTGCGCTTGGTATTGTTGTCATCTCAATGGTTGCTGGCAATTATCTGTATACGGAAATGCAAAATTGATACATCCGAAACATACCAAATATTTTGGCTATTTTTTTAATACCGAAAAACTGGTCTTTAAAAGGTAAAATACCGGTTATTATATTTAATCATAGATTAATTTGAAATTTTGATTTAATATAACAATTGTGGAGCGAAGAATATGCTTCACAGTGCGTTCAGTCACGTGCAAGTCCGTAAAAAAATTTACATCTAATTTCAAAGTCGAGCTTATTTATAGTTGTAATTTTAGGCTACGTTTTTAATTTGTAGTGTTTATTTACTGAATGAAAAATGTTTTTGGTTTTAGTTGTGTATTGTGATATATGTATATTTTTGGATTTGTACGATATATTTGTCCGGAATATTAATCTGTATTGGCAGTGCGATTAGATATAACATATAACAGACGATACAACTTTCTTTTAGTAACTATTATTTATCTAACTAATCACTAAGCATCTAAACATTATAAATAAAATTAGTAAAGTATCATTTTTCATTATACAACACTTTTTTTTAAATTTCTATTATCAATGCGGCAATCAGTATAATAGTTATACATTATCCAGTTCAAGACTCAATATGGTTGACTACGCAAAACACGAAAGCGTGAACATTCAGTACCATTCCTCGGTATGCGAAATATGCCAATAAGAAATCATATCGAGCTTATAGTAACAGCAGGCTTTTACAATATCACAATGGACAGGTTGTTCGTCAGGTGTACTTAGGTTCTATCATCAATTTACATTTAAATTAATTAGCGGCCGTAGAGCCTTCGGGATATAAACCGGTAAAACAAGCAAGCTTAAATCATATATTGGTTGTATTAATATTATTATTTAAGCGTTGTCGAAACTTTCAAAGAATACCATCTATCACTCCGAATTTAGAAAGCTCATATTTTGCGTGGCTTGTCATACTGGAAGCTTAAGATCAAGCTATTTTTATGACGTAATTTATTAAAACACTTTAAGAAACATTTACATATTTTAATTTTACTTAATGTATATATGGTTCCAATTTAAAATATATGATGATGTTATGTTTCAAGAAATGTATATGTTCACTCGCGTTTTGGTTAAATTATATTTGAAATAATAAATACACATTTTTGGTACGATTTCTATTACATATATATTTCTAATACACTTTATGATCAGGACCTCTCTATCCCACCATTATTCTCATTATGTAATATATTTTGGAAATAGTACTCAAATGTGTTTTTATCATATAAAAAAATACGTTTTTCTATCATGAAGTGACTTTTCAAACACTTTAAAAGTGATTGAATCGTATTCAAGAACTTTTTTCTTCGTCTTCGACCATGTTCAGTCCAAATATGGAGTATATTATCAACACCGATTTCGCTTACCAGTTTCTTTGCTTCCTTCCATGATATGCAGGAAATCTTCAGTCTTGCCGATTACATTCTGTAGAATCTACAGAAGGCTTTTTTGGTAGCTTGCGTAGGATATTTTATCATATTAATAAAATTGCCTATAAAATTTAAATATTGAATTTCAAAAATAAAAAATTGAATCGAGCTAAATTTTAACTAGATGCTTGAAAGGTTGCCGTTGTAATATTATTTTTTGACACAACAATCTGTGCGTACAACGAAGTAAAAAAGAGAAGCGGTCAGAGATGTATTACGATTGATGCGAACTGCATCGTACACTTTCTCTCACTCATTTGTATCACCGCTTAAGTGAGAATTACAGTATTATTTTTTTTATAAATAATTAAAAATAGTGCACATTTAATGTTTTATTGAAAATCTAATGTTTTAATTTATTTTAAGTAATATAATGATATTATGCATGGTACGATTAAGGACGATGATAAAAAGTTATAAAGAAAGAATATGTTTAGGTAGCTCACCAGAAAATTTCAATTTCTGTAAGTAACTCACAACCTTATTGAGTTTGGAAATCACTGCTGTAGATAGTCACCAATCGTCATCTCACGGGTTGGAAGAAGAGATATGCAGTGCTGAGGGTCTTTGGAGGTATCAGTAGCACTTGAACTAGCCAGTTCAAACGTCTCGTCATAATCACTGACGTAACAAGGAACATTTTTACTAGCGAATACTATACCATCAACAACAAATTTTTCAACAAACATTTATTCACCAGTGACAATATATTCATTTCTGAGCTGTAATAAAATTTTAAAAAATCAGTTGTAAAATGATCTCTCTAATTATATTACAATCTGCGGAAATATTAAAATCAGTTATTTTGCTGATACGTTTACCCAACATGATGTATTTGTGCTCATACGTAGACTTCAACTGGTTAGGTTAGGTTTGTCTGGTATGAACAAATCACATACACATATGTGACTTACACGCATGTACACATATAGCAATTATAGTTTTACAATAATAATGAGTGAAAATATAAATTTATTGTTTGACACATTTCGAAGTACGAATAGACCTAATATTTTTTATGTAATTCTATAAATGTGTTATTTTTTAATGGCTTAAGAATATTTCTAATAGAACAATGCAATTGCTGAGGTAAATTCACTCTTAAGTGTAGATTTAAAACTTTCTAATAACACGATGAAAAATAATTTCAATCAATGTCAATCAAAAATCAATGTATTTTAATTCTACAAAATGCTGTAATGGAGTTCTACCAAGTAAATGCCAATTCAATCAATAAACTTTCTAACAATACACATTTTGAGGAGCATTTATTAAGATGCTAACCATCACTTATTGGTAAAAAGGTATTCAATTTAAATAATATAACACAATGATAATCACCATTTACGAAATTGAATATTAATAGAATCAGGACCAATGAGTTGATTCCGCTTGCTATTAACGGAACCGGCTCAGAATTTAAAAATGTTTAATTGTGGAAGTAGTACTAAGCATTACATTTTATTATTTAAATATATTCAAAATCTGTTGAGCGCTATTATAAAAATATAAATATAAGCCAACGGTCAGTATATATTATTCAAGTAAAAAAATAACTGGCCAAAACCCAATCAATATCTCATTTTAGCTGAGTGATAAGCTGTGGTGAAAGCTTTTGTAATCGGTTACGGTGTTAACGATTTTCTACACGGAAAGTGTTTTATAATATGAATATCTTAACAGCAACGGTATTAATTAAAGCAATGATAATAAGAAAAACGTGAGACTATATATATACATTATCAAATATACTAGTTAATTAAACTCAATTTTCTTGAAAAATAAATCATCATAAACTAATCACATCGATTTGATCATACAAATAAAGTTCACTCTATGATAATATATTTGTGTCTCTAAAAATTGTATCGGCTATAATTTAAATATAATTTATACGCAAACGATTAGATTTTAACGTTTCAAATAATTAACATTTTTCTGTTTCAGTAATCAATCACATCCAGTATTAAAGTGTGAAAGGCGTGGCTTACTGCCGATTATACATAGTGATGTACTCGAAGAGGAACTATAGCTTTCTTTAAATCGACATTCGACGTAATATATTTTTAAATAAAATATTAAATGGAAAAAGTATTTATTTACTAGTGTTTTTTGTTCATTTTGATTAAAATTTTTAAAGACGCAACTTATAAAAGAGGGTTGTAAAGGGTAGCCAGGTAAAACATACTAAATATAATATTAAAAACAACTTTTTCAGTGTATATAGTTTAGAATTTAATTACCTGCAAGTAAGCAGCTCATTTCATTCTTGGAATTATAATTTTCGTGATGTTCTCAGTACTTTTTTACAAAGTGGTGCTTTCAATGATATTTATTATACAGTGGGTGATCGGTTAACGAAAACAGTTCAGACTGCGAGCAAATCGGAAAACGAATATTATCACGAAAGATTTTTATGTTTAGAAAAGGAACAGATTCGGATAACGAACTAAAATGATATTTCTGATCTACTTGTTCAACCTTTCAATCTTGGTTGATTAACGAACAATTCGGATAGCGATCACATACTTGGAACAGATTATCTTCGTCAACCGATCATCCACTGTAATTATTAGGACCAATAAGGTATTTTAGAGGTTAAAACCCAACCTTTATTGTTAACTTTTTGAATTATATGGATATTAAAATTTGCGAAAAACAGGTGCATAAGGTTTTTTGTGTGTTATATATTAAACACAATACATTTTATATTTACTTATTTTTCAATTAATTTTTCATTCATTTTTCAAATATAAGACTGAGTTTCCTAGATATATGAATATTTACAGGGAATTTCATATAAATCAGTATTAACTGCAATAAAAGTACGCGTTTTTGATATTTTTGACTTTTCTCAAATTCTCATAATTTTTTAAATAAAGAGTTTTTTCAGATACGAATGTGTTTGCACTAAAATAAAAAAAAGAACGGTACTTTACTATACATGCAGAATGTGTCAATGTTACCCAATATACATTTCGATACCCCGAAGTGTTCATTATAAAATATCGATTCTATAGTAACGAGTATCGCACCTTCCCTAATCGGGTGTGGTTTCAAAGCAGGATACTCCCGGTTCGTTAGCCGTTACTCAGACGTGATTAATATATTATAATAAAACACATACTACATTTTGATTGATTTAGACACCACATATCCAATTAAAAATGAATACTTAGTAATAAATAGGGTAATAATTATTATGAAATGGATTTATTTGGTAGAGTGAAAAATCTTTAATTGGATCATTTATAAAATAATAAAGATTGTCAGATGAAATCACATTAAGAAATTTATTTGTTATAAAATATACGTTGACTATATATTTTCATTTTTTTTCAGGATACAATAAATAAAAACAATCACAATAACAATTAAATGCAAAATTTTACAGCTTACGCAGCATTACAAAAAATAAAGAAATTGAAAACTTTAATTTAAATTCCGTAAATGTGATACACTTTAAATGCTAAAATATACTAAAATTTTATTTTATTTTCTATATTTCAATTGCTAACATAACAAAACTAGTATTGAAATATAATTTACATTTTCCTTTTTTATGTGAATGATATACTGTAAAAATTCCATATCAATGAGGAATAGTGACACTGCCTATAAAATAAAATTATATAGTTAAACACAACCAAACATTAATGCTAACATATTTTCTGTGATGTATTTTTTGTCAAATGTATGTCAAGTTAAAACAATATCATTGTTTATCATTCCACAATGGTGTAAAAACATACAAACAATGTACAGTCGATTCTTTAATGCACTTGTTCAATTTTGATCACTTGAATAATTTCTGGACAGCTTAAGAAGTGAGTAAAATTAGTCACATCGAAATATAAAAATCTTCAACTATTCAAAATTTAATCCGGATGACCAAAATAATATATTTTTTGCGTTACTACAAAAAGTTCTAAATTTCTTTTCTGTGACCGATATAATTTCTAATCTGATTAAATGATTTTAATACAAACATTCAGGTTCTGCAAGCCAAGTTTTTTATATATCCATTTAAGGACAGGATGTATGGTTTGAACTGAAAAACATATGCTTTATAATAGAAAGCGTGAATAAAAGTACTACTTCTACTCCAGCAAGTAATATAACACACTTTTTTGTTTAATTCGATATGGTTTTATTTATTTCTTTAAATTAAACGAAATCATAGATAACGGTGTTTTTTTTTACTTATTTTACTTTGAGTTTGGACAGATTATTGGTTTGAAGGCACTGGTGAATCAATAAATCTTTCTTCAGGTATAAGGAAACTTTTTAATTTTATAACTTCCGTGCAATTAATTTCAAAATTCAATATTGTTAAAATAGTTTGTTAAATCTACTATTTTGGATACAATCCAAAAAAAATTCCAGTGTAACATGCAAATGGTTGCATTTTTGATAAACAAGAATGCATTCAGGGCATTGTTTTATAAAAGCTTTTGAAATTATTGCACAAATTATTATACATGACGGACGACCAATTTTTCAAGACTTCAATTATTTGGACTTTCGATTTCAAGTAATTGAATATTTTAGGCAAAATTTGGAAAACGAACAATGTAAGATAAAACAAAATGCAACATTTTTAGAATATCTTACAAAAACATTATAAGATACTCTACAACAATATGCAAAATTACATTTCATTTAGCATTATTGATATAATTTATGATATCGAATGAAGGTGCTTGATGGAATTTCAATATAAAATTTGAATTGTTGCAACTTTGTACGATTCCACATGTTTTGTCATTAACGACCCGGGTTTCGCCCTTCGGCATCTTCAGGCATTCCATCACACGGATGCAATAGAACTGAACAGTACATTTAAATGCAAAAAATATAAAGGAGTTTTAATTATTTATTTGAAACAGGTCCTCAAAATTTAAGCAAAGATAATATAGTTTTATTTATTTATATTTTTTTACAATTATACATAATTGTATTTTTATAAAAGAAAATTATTAATATTCAATTTAAAATATATGGCTTTGTATAGATTAAATTGTAAAAAACAAATTGTTTTCGATAATTTCATTCTGAAAGTGACGAATATTATAGCTATGCAGCAAAATAAATCCTGTAAGAGTTTTGTGAAGATGTGAGACGTATAAAAGTTCACGTACCAGATAAAATAATTAGTAAACACATTACATTCAAATAAATGAATCGTAAAATATATTTTTTGTGCTTTCAAATGGACTTTTTGATTGTGTCCGTGTAGCGGGCCAGCAGTTACCAATTACTGCCTCGTTCCAACCATACCATAAGTTGTTCTAACTCCAGATTTGGATATAAGCTCATTATCAACGTATCGAAACAAAGACATCTTATTCTGAATTAGATTTACTTTAGGCCTTTATACGTATGCAGATTCAGGACTTAGTTACCAACTGTAGCGTTGATAATATATCAGAGCTCGTACGATTGATGTTGACGGTCAAGATTTACTGCCATTGTGGTAAAATTGTTCGAGGTTTATCGTCTTTTACAATTAAATTAAATTGATGTAAATTATGATGCATGCAAAAACAAAAATATGTAGAGTTAATTTTTGTGTAAATGTTTTATAACACGGTAAAAAAATAGCAATGTACTTAAGTTCTACAAAAATTATTATTGATAGATATTTCGACTTAGGCCATCATCAGAATTATAAGGTTGTAAGCCGAAATAGCTGTTTTGTAGGACTAAAGTACACTGCTATTTTTCACATTGTTTTAATGGAGATGGAGCTCTATCAAGTAAATGCCAATTCGATAAATAAATATTTAAATTGACATTGTGAAAAAAAACCGCTAATTTTAGGTGAATAAAATCCTGTGATCACTAAAAATGTTACTCTAAATAAATAATGTCATGGCTTAGCAGATGTCAAAATATTAGTTCAATTACAGCACGCGTTAAAATTGATACATAAACATTTTTATAAATTATGATATCTTCTGAAGGTGCTTCACGGAATTTCAACACCAAATTTAAATTGTTGAAACTTTGTACGATTCCACGTTTTTTTGTCATTGTGATGTGTTTATCGAGTGACACAGTGAAAGTGATAAGCTTGTCACTTGTCTTGTTCTATCCATATTCTATTCTAAAAATATAAAAAAGATAGGCTATAAAAAAATATGATGAAATCCCTTTGCTAGATGACTGTATACTCCATATTAAGAGTTGACTTTGTAAAACATTTTTTAAATAATAAAAGAACATTTTTAGTACTTATTTCCACGATATATTTTTTGATGAGGACCGGTTTCGCTCATCTCGAGCATTATCAACTGATGTACTAATATCATGCCTTTCCAACAAGAAATGACAGTTGACACATTAAAAGTGATTTGTAAAACATGTTTATTCTTGTATTTTTTTTGGGTTTCCTTTATAACTGTTCTCAATATTTACTTTAAGAACTAACAGAAGTGTCTCAAAGAGAACTGCGTGTTATTAAATCGGCTCAAAAGCACGTATGAATATAATGCAATTGTATTCATACATAAATACACAGTTTAGATCTTAAATCTATTCACTGATTGGAATATTAATTTATTACATTAAGCGTCCATTTTTATAATTTAACCTTTGGAAATTGCAACGTGACAAAGTTTTATTTTACAGAATTATCGGAAAAAAATAAAAAAAGAATATTTTTTAATAATTTTAGGATTGGCAAAAATAATACAGGGTTTTTTTTAACTTCAAAACATGCAAATATTCATTTTTTACCATTTTATTCTCAAATTTGATAATATTGTGACAGAAATATTAGCTGTACTCTCCCCCTTCACGAGAAATCTACCACTAAACCATAAATCAATGTTTTAGAGCCTGTTTATCGCAAACTAATTTGCGTCTATCCAAATATGTAACAATAATCCGCAATTGCCTTGTTCTGGCAAGCTTCTTAAAGCTGGCCTTTCTGTTTAGGGAGTTAAACTTGCATCTAATTAAAACGGATTGATTGATTTTGTTAGCTTCGTAAAGGGAAAGTCGAATTAGACCGACGGCAAATTGTTTGGAAATGAAGTAAATTTGTGCAATAAACATCTCAACAAAAACACAAATTTATTTAGTGAACCATAAAATGTATTCGTTGGTGCTAAAAGTAAAATATAATATAAATTATTATCAAGTTTTATTGCATCGTTTGATAACTATTTTCCAATGTATTTGAGCATTAAAACTGTGCTAATATGCCTCTCACTAAATTTTCATTTTACAATTTTTACATCATTCATAATTCTATATTATTGTTGCCTTTCAATAAAAGAAGTAATAAATCGTACTTTTGCACTAAAATTTCACATTAATAATATTATATTTATTTATTGAAAGCGATCGCTATATTTATAAACCTAACGATGGATAAATAATAGAGGAATTAAAATCAATAGAATAGAATTTTTATAGATAAATAAAACCATAAAAAGTTATCATTTATTATAAAATGGAATTTCAATAAAAACAGGCAGCTCACCATAGATAAGTTTATTTCACCTGAGATTTTCACATCAAAGTACCAGTAGTTAATTTTCAATTAACTGTTGATACTTGGAGTGTTATCATCATCAATACATTATTTTATTCATAAACTTGTGTCTAACTTCTTCCATAGGTCCAGTAAAAAGAAAGTAGTATCACAATTTTCTTCGTTTTAATGTTTAACTAAATAATAAATAATCTTGCGACACATTTGATTTAAAAATATTATTTTAAAAAGCCACATACGAGTCACATTTAGTAACACAGCAAGTAAAACAATTATGATATTGATTTAAATTTTTTCTTTAAAAATAAAATTTCTGCCAAATCCACAGAATAAATGTCCAAATTAACAAACCCTTCTCTTTTATCCATCAACGCCCTCATCAAAACGATAATTCTGACGAGGGCGTAAACTGAAATAACTATCAACTATTTACCTTTAAAATTTTTGTGGAACTTAAATACAATGCTATTTTTCCACTGTGTTATAACAGAAGTGCCAATTCAATCAATAACCACATAGTTATTTTACACAATTTTTGTTTATTCAAAAAACCACTTCAGTTGATCTAATTATTTTATATTTATTGTTACAAAGGGCAAGAAATGTATGTATCGCACTCTAGTTGATAAAAAAGGCCAATGGTGTTTTATTGTAGTCGAATTTGATAAAACTCACGATATTAGCTTGTTCAAAATTCATTACGTAGCACTTAATTAAAGCTTTTTAGAACTTTAGTATTATAATAGTGAGCTTTTCTCAGTGAATCACAAATATTATAAAATAGATACTATTTTATATTGTTAAATAGGTACTTAGTTGCGTGTTTTGTTTGCCTCTAACAAACTGTTTTATTGCCAATAGCAAATTACTGAAAATATTAAGAGTCAGTTATATCACAGTGATATGCTTTTTATTGTCTAGCCTTAATTTAAATGGTATATCTTTCGATCGAAAGCTTTGAAATACTAAGAAAAAAATTTTGAAGAAAAACGTGTCATATTTTGAAATGAATATCATGTGCTAGTTTAAAAAAAAAAACAACTTGAAACCGTTTTTGTGTCTTTATAATTTCTTTTGATACACTTCTGACTGATATACAAGTGTCAACACCTTTTGTGCAAAAGCTACGAAGAGAAAAGATATGCTCTGGTTCATAAATACGATTCTTAGTTGACTTCAGCGCCTAATTGGAACACCTGTGGGATGTGTCTGAGAGATACACAGTTAAGCATACACTGCACGGTCAAATCAATTCATTGTAAGTTTTATCAAAAGTGGAAAGTGCTTAAATACGATTGCTAAATGACAAAAGTTTTTGATAATAAATCCAGATGTATGAGCTTTTTGTTTAAGCGCTACAGCAGAACACTTAATTTTTCAATCGATTTAAAATAAATCAATCAACTCAAAATTGTATGAAGAATAAATTGGGTACATTTACCTAAATTCTATTCGTAGATATAAATTATGGTATCGACTGAAGGTGATTGATGATGTTCCAATATCAAATTTGAATTTTTTGTACGATTCCAAATATTTTGTCACTTACGACCCGGGTTTCGTCTTTCGGCATCTTCAGGCATTCTATGGCACGGATTCAATTTAATGCACATCGACAGAAAAGATAGGAAAAAAAACCTTTTTTAATTTATATATCGACTGATGGTGCTTGATGAAACTTCAATACCAAATTGGAACTATTACAACTTTGTACGATTCCACATTTTTTTGTCACCTCTGTTGTTCTGTCCTGTTTTTCTTCTTCTTCCCGAGAGTCAGTTCTGTTCAGCATCCGCGTGATAGGATGCCTGAAGATGCCGAAAGGCGAAACCTGGGTCGTTGGTGTCACAAAACATGTGAAATCATACAAAGTTGTAACAATTAAATTTTTTTACTTTTTTTAGTCGGAGTTTGAGTCGTGAAAAACGAACGAATCCGACTACTATATTTCAATGAACAATTTGCATTATTGGGAGGTTCTTTGGTTTATTGCACATGTATAGGGAAAAAAGGCTAAAAACCTGAAAAAAATAACCTCATTTAGTCGGAGTAGTGTTTTTTTAACAACTCCACAACCCCGCTGAATATCTTTGTTTTATGAAAAGAATAAACTAACACATGCTGCGAATGCTCTCCTCATTTTGAGCGCTTACTGTAAAAAAGCGACTTGGTAAAGCGCTTGGCTGATTGAGTACATTATGAATGTGATGCTTCCTTGCCAATCAAACTCACCTGTCTGAGCCTGCTTGCTTAATCCCAGACGGATAAAGCGACGGCTCTTAGAAAGTTATTTATACACGTGGAAACACCGACTGATAGGCATATGTAATAGCCCATACAGTCTACTGGTGAGACCTGTGTCCTAACTCTCAAGTCTATAGGTTAGAGCAGTGGTTCTCATGTGCGGCCACTAACAGTTTTATACCATTTAAGGTGTTAACTGTCACTTCTTGATGGAAAGGCATGATATTTTAAATAATAAAAACCAATTTTCTTGGTACTTACTCCCACAACATATTTTTTGGTCATGACAATTGTCTCTCAGTTCTTGAACCCATGGTTTTGTATACCCGCTACCCTCAACTCAATTTTTTTTTGTATAAATAGACTTCGTTAGAATGGAGTTCGTAAATTGTATTCTATCAGTTGATAATACTCGCGATGAGCGAAACCGGTCCTGATCAACAAATTTATTGTGGAAATACGTACTAATAAATGTGTTTTTATTATTTAAAACAGTTTTATAGTAAATATTGATATTAAAAAAAAGTGTTTTTACAAATAAATTTGTAAAATTATTATAATTTTAAAATTAATTGAATAAACCTGACTTATCCAGCATTTAGTCGAGTTTAAGTGAAGGACCGTATTAATAATAAAACTGTCCAAAATTTTGGTCGAAGCTATACGTTGACCATGAATCAAGTCAATATAAAGAATTAACAACAATTACTTTATTAATTGTGTCGATTTTGCCTACAACTAACTGTATATTTTGAAAGATCATTCAGTGTAATGCACTATTTAAAAAAAATTTTGAAATTATTTTTATAAAGTTTGGTGGGGACACGAGACGTTTCTATAGGATAGCTGATGCTTATAATGCGGCCACAGTGAAATTTCACGTGAGAACCACTGGGTTAGAGCCTTTGTGAAATCTGACTATTTTTCAAACTCGTCCTAAAAGTATTGAGCGTGAATGGTTGCGATGTCCTTTTCAATTAAATAAACCTCATCAATCACGTTTGCCTTGGCTATTATTAGCTGTAACGTTATTTATAAGGTCATATAAACGGAAGATATAGACAGACTACTTGATGATTAAAATACTTGATAAATTGAAAGATTTACGATGTCAACTGAAGGTGTTTGATGGAATTTCAATATCAAATTTGAACTGACAGTTCTGTAGCATCCGTGTGATATAATATCTGGAGATGCCGAAAGGCGAAACCGGGTCGTTAGTGACAGAACATGTGGAATCGTACAAAGCTGTAACAATTCAAATTTGAAATTGAAAGATATAAAGAACGAACCAATTTTCAAAATATTTACTTTTTCATCGTAAAATTTTCTTTCAAACTTCTTAAGCAGAAAAGATTTATTTTATATATAATACAAAATTGCAATTTTAAACTTAAATTAAAGTTATATTTTAATATTAACTTTACAAGAACATAATATTTGTACTGGGTAACTGTAAAAGGTGTAACCTATAAATTATTGTTGGTAAAATATTACGTTTATTAAATATTCGTAGGAATAATTAATTCGCTGAATGATGCTCTCAAAAATGTTTTTCATTTTTTTGTAATTCATACAGAGGGTTAAAATTAATTTAAATATTCTCATTTTACAGTTATATAATTAAATAACAACAATATGTCGTTTTTTTATTCAAAAATAGTTTCCTCATTAACAAATCGAGCCACACGAATAAAGCTTGTTCGATTTGGCCATTAAAACTTAAAGTTAAAAGTCGTCGCAGCTTTTTTTCCAAAGATGGTTCTATATTGCTCTTATGGAATGTTTTATTGCTTGTTAATCGATCGGTTCTCCATTGGTGATATTTTTTTTTATTGTTGTTTAACATGACGCTTAAAAACTCGTATTGCATTCGGATTTCTTGAATACAAGTATATTCCATGATTACGTTGTCCTATTTAAGTTTGCCCGATTATTTCCTTTTGCAAGGGGAATGCGTTCCAGAAATCAAAGTACAATTAAGAACAGCATAAAAAGTTTACAGCGAGAAAATGAACAAGTAATTAACAAAAAATAAAATGTACATATTGCTTAAAATTCATACTGGAAATAAATGAATCTTGGTTTTTGTAAGATCGTTACAATACTTCTATACTGATCGAATGATACAAAAATGTCTGACTTAAATATAGCATAACGATTAAACAGTTAATCCCTTTTTCGATACGGTGTCGATATAAAATAAATTAATGGCCACTTACAAGAACTGTCGTCACGAAATTGACACGTATTAACATATTTGGATAATAAATTTTAAAATCTACCAAAAAGCGTTAGTAAACTTGCTTTTGGCCAAGTAAGCATTGTTGTTCAATCGAAATTAGTTCAGTAGGGAGTGTTTAATTAGTTGGTTTTTCCATAAATTTATGTATATCTTTTGAAAAGCCTTAGTGTATAAAATATTTAAAGCTATCTTAGGAATACCACACCGAAAATACATTGTAGCTAGAGAGAGGAGCTTTATCATTCTTTTTACTTGAAAGTAATAAGTAGGTCTCGTAGATTAACATTTATTGAAATAAATTGCATTATAAGTTTGCATAGTTCAATTTGGATTTGGAGTGAAAAAGGTGAAAAGAAAATACTTAAATGTATTAATTTTTGTTCAATAAAAATTAAGTTGAATAGTAAATTTTATATTATTGGAAAGGCGGTCTTGAGCCGTGACAGATAGATTAAGAAATCGAGCTGATGGCAATGCTGTTATTGGGCGGTTTCGTTAGAGATGAAGAAGAATTATTACATACATATTATCAATACTTCAATATTTTATATTTTGGAATCAGGTAAAGAGGAATCTCCGAACAGTTGATCTATTTTAATCTCTCTTTTATACAACACACAAAGAAAGGAGTGAATTGACAAACTTATTCCTGGAATATATCTCAAAGCCATTTTTGTCACTAGCGCGGCTATAAAAAAATATGCCATCTTCTTTTTGTGGCAGTGGTTTTACAAGCCGACACGCGAGCGATTCTTTTGCGATAACAATCACCGACGTTTTCCATTTTTTGGAATACTAGATTTCAGCAGTTGTAAAACCGGTGATAAGTTCTTTTGTAGTCGAAGTGTATTCAAAGATTTATAACGTCTTGCTAGCAATTCTCCACATTATCATTATAAGCAAATGGATATTTTGAAATCCCCGTGGCAAATGACAGGCTTGGCAATTGAAAAAAAGATTATTTATCCATATAAAAGAAATATTGAGTTACTACAGTAAACCTTTTTATTTATTGGGTAGAAGTCAATCGTAATAAGGTGAAAAAAGCAAATTACATAACATACATGTATAGTTAGATATGATTTTTTTGGCCTTGATTATGCTATCGTAAATTTTATGAAATTTAAATCGTTCAAATTCTATACACTTACGCGTTTTGTTATTGAAAATTTGGGTTTCACTTTCCGACATCGTTAGGCATTCTTTTCTTGATCCAAAATCTTTTGAGACCTTCTTTTTTCGTGAGTGAAATTTAAGTGTACATAGTAAGTGAGGTATTCTTGAATAATACTCTATCAATAAAAATCACAAAATTTTTGAATGTAACATTTATAAAAAGTACTCTTTGGCATTTAAATAAAAAAATATTTCGTCTTGAAATGAGTCAGAGTTTCTAAAAGCTTGCTTAAAAATAAGGAAAACACAACATTTAGTTGAGAAACACTGCTCACCAGTGCTACCAGTTGCTAACCGGTTGGTGAATGAAGTGTCGTTAACTTTTCACATTTTCTGGGATGAAATTGTTTGAATATATCGACCAAATTGATTACATTCTTTATATGTTGGACCAAGCAGTGAAAACAGAAATGTGCAATAAGCCGACGGGCAGTTAAAAAATCTGATATTACGGAAAAAGAATTTTAAAATTTTATTCGAAATAAAAAATTGTTCACAACCCTTATATGACCCCTATATGACATGATTTTTATATTTGTGGCCGAAATGATAAATAACATATATTTTTCGAAGATTAATTTCTAATTGTTCATATGTGACGCTAGTTGCAAGGTTCAGTGCTCGGTAAAATAATGAATTACCCAGAAACGTAAATATATTTTTTCCTCTTCCGTTTTCCTCAATTATATAAAATCGTATTTTTGTTGTGTGTATTAAATATGTGTTAAATATATGTTGCATTGCACTCAGTTGTTATACGATACTTTATTTATGTAACAGAATCTCAATATCACAAATGTGAAAACCGATATTTGAGCAACATTCAAAAAACGATGAAACGATGAATGTGGAAAAAGGAACGCCGCAGCAAAACGACCAATACGGTAAAACGATAAATCGCGTTCCTCCTGTCTGCCCATAGTTATTATTTGTCGCTGTGTTCCTCTTCGATAGGCCATTTGTCGATCCCGTTAAATAGTTTCAACAACAAATCTAACCTTACCTGCTTCCTGAATGATAAAGTGAAATGCAAATCAGTCACGTCCGTAATTAAGTGATAGCTCTAATACTTCGCTTGATAAATTGATGCACGTATATTCACTTCCCCGGCGATTTCATCATCAACCATTGGCAATCGATTTTTCCCATGGCAATTAGGGAAACCAAATATCAGTTAAGCGATAATTACTTATGATGTTTATTTGTATTCGTATAATCTTATGTATATTATCCATCATGGACTTAAATTTATTCTTTAAATATGTATTAATTATGATAAAGCATCATACTAAGATAAACTACGAAGCACTTTTTTTTAAAAAATTGTGGTTTATGTATAAATACGTTCTTTGAATAAAATAATATTGTATTACAACACAAAAATAGCAATGTATTTTAGTTCTACAGAATTATTTTTTTAAATATAGTTAATAGCTATTTCGGCTCACACCATCGTCACAACTATGCTTAAACGAACATTTGCTTATCTAAATTATATGTAGCTGTGTAGAAAAGGTACACAATACATATTCTCTCCTGTTTTAACGACCTAGCTTGTTCTTGATCGCAATACAACTAAAAATTGTAAATGAAACTAAAAAGGCGGCTTTATCATTATGTTTAAATATGGCACGGAAATGATGTATTACTGAAACAAAGAAGCACCCCGCAGAGGGACCAGTAATGGGTGCCAATTCAATCAATAATATTGTAATACATAATTATCAAATATTCGAATATCCTAAGAGTGTTCTGTGAGTTTGAGTATTTGAGTTCTATATCGTAATTAACTAACAAATTTTAATTAAATCATTTAAAGTTTAAACTTTAATTAAACTTTTTAAATTGTTGATGAATCTCAAATTTTATATTTATTTGGTATAGAAAATTCAGAGTACAAGAATGACCATTAGAAATAGTTTTCAGTTAAAGTTTAAAAAATGGTGGTGTTGTTAAATAATATGAATTCAAAAATTGTGTTACTTTGGATAAATATTTATAATTAAATTATTCAAATGAGAAATATATTCGATAATTATTGCACAGTAAGTGCGATAGATATAAACATGTTTAATGAAATTTCGCTGCATTTTAATCGTCCACTTTTCTTTCTGCAACCTTCAATCAAATACTGATAACTCATTTAAATTATTTTCTCTATCAAATAGCTATTTTACTAGTTGAGTGATAGTTAGATAATTCTTTAGGAACGTTTTGGTTTTAAGTGAAACAATTTTTACAAAAAAGTTTTTTTTTGTTATCCAAATGTTCCTGACGACTTAACGTGCGGGTCGCATCAAAGGCGGCTGGTCGGTATGTGGCGTAACAGTGGAGGGTCACATAAAAGTCCATTAACAAACGGCTCGCGGGCTACCCTTTCAGTCTCTATTAGCCGTGGATAATTGACGTACCACTCCCAGCTATCCTTATGCAATGCTACCTTCTTTAATATGTAAATTTAATAAATATTTGTAAATTTTAATTGTGCTGATTGTAATATTTGACAGTCTCGTAACCAAATGACCAAAGCTCTTTAGTTTTTATCTGCTTCCGAAAATTTTTAAGAAAATACATTTCTCAATTCACAAGGTGTTAACTGTCATTTCTTGGTGGATATACGTTATATATTGAATAAAAAAAACAATTTTTTATTTAGATCCATTAATTTTTGTTGATAATACTCCCGATAAGCGAAATCGCTTCATATCATAAATATACTATGAAAATATTAAAAAAAAAAAACGTTTTTTTATAATTAAAAAAAAAAGCAAATATATATTTATGTATTAATAGATTAACACATTTGTGATCTTTTTATAAATATCCTTCGATCCAATTTCACAAAAATTTCGCTGTATTTTTTTAACGTCTTCAGAAAGGGGTGTATTAAGAAAGACCTCAGTACACTTTTTTTGATGTACTTTATTATTTAAACTAATATTTATTTTATATGTATAGTATTAGAGATAACATGAATCAGATAAATAATCAATAAATTGGAAAGTAATGAAAATAATTAACATCATAACTTGCAAGAAGATGAAAATTCCTTCAACTTTTAGTTAAGTATTTTTGCATTTGAACAAATGCGATTAAATGCTTAAATTTTTCGTAACTTTTTACATACTCAAAATATAAAAATTTGGTGTGAAATAAATCAAGAGAGCGATCTTCATATCTACTCCATAGTTCAAAAATTTTTATTAAATTTTATTTCTCATTTATAAAAACGTAAAAATGAATAATAAAAAAATACAAAAACCAGTGAGAGATCGTCTATACTGACTTGCGCTCTTAAGTGTTGGTATATTTTATCTTTTAAATATCATATGTCGGTAACCGTATAATAATATGCTCTTTTGCACTTTAATACGCACGTAGATTGCGTTACAGCTGATAGAACGGTGTTAAACTTATGCTTTGGAGCGATGTCGTGTTCAGATAGCGAAAATTGCTTCCGCCACGAGTTAATTATATCTTGATAACGTTAAGCTACGCCAAAAGGCTTAAAAGCTACAATAAAATTAGCTGAACAAATAAGCTTTGGTATTATTATAACAATAGTTGAAACAGCCAAGAGCTTTCAACTTTGCTTTAAAATCATTAAATAATTATTATCTAGATTAGATTCCAATCATAAATATTTTTTACAAATTTATTTAAGATAAATACGTTACATCTTATACAGTTAAACTATTAACCGACTTTTTAATTCCAAATAATATTGTTTTATTTTTACGAGGTATAGTTTATTATTACGTAATATAAATTAGTAAAAAAATCACCTAGATATCAAGACAATTTAGTTCTTAAAATTTTCTATCGATTGTAAAAATTGTGTATTGTTGATTGCTATTTTTTTAATGTTAAACGAGAGCCTGTAGATATTTCTTTGCCGTTGTTGTCATAGTTTCTTTGAACGGTTGATGATGATGACCATTCTTGGTGTACTCAGTAAAGCTACAGGATGTTATGAAGACCTTCGAAGAAGTTAGGAGGCTAGCAGCGGGCAGAAAATCTTTGAGAAATAATGTGGTTCACAAATGATTCGAGTAGATAAGACGTATTTGAAAAAAATGATTCGCCCAATTATCTATTAATAATATCGATTTTTATCCAACCATCTTTGATTTCAATTAGTATTAATGCGATAAATTCCCATTAAACCTTCGAGGTTATTTTTATTTATAATAATGTAACTATACAAGAGTTCCTAGACCATACTGATTGATCATTTTCTAAAAAAAAAAATTTGTCAACTGTGTACCAATCGTAAACTAAGTCAATATAAATTAAAATTCGAAATAATTAATAAATAAATTATAAAAAACAATTATTTAAATCATCAAAACTTACAATTCTGTAGAATACAAAAGCTCCCATCACGTGCATTATCTGAAAAAAGAAAATAGTACTGTTTATAATTGATTTTACATTATATAGTACTTTAATATAATATATCATCATAATATTTTGGAATTCATTTAAAATAATATGTTCTTTCAACTCAAAGCCAAGACAATAATTGAAAAATCACAAAGAAGTGTAAATTATCGGTGTTATAATAATAACGTATAATAATGAGGTGCTTGACGGAATTTTAATATCAAATTAGAATTGTTAAAACTTTGTACGATTCCACGATGTTTTCTGTTGAAGTTTTCGTGTGAAGGTGCCGAAATGCGAAACCCGGATCGTTAATGAAAAACATATGGAAGTTTAAATAATTAAAATTCGTCATTATAATAATGCTTATGATTATTGAATATTAATTGTGTTTTTTTATTTTTCATGGTTGTTAACACCTAGCGCCAAATACAATATTACAACAAAAAAAATGTTTTCAATTGGAAGTAAATTCTTAGGCAATTCATTTTAATATATATTTGATTATTTTAACTAAATGGTCACGCATTTTTCTCGCATTGACGGTAATGAAATATTCATATAAAATTAATGATGATTAAGTTTGTGTTAACAAAAAAGCTTTGCAATTTACATGTAACCATATTTTTACAACCTGACAAAAAAATTTTGCAATTTATATGTAATTATAACTTCACAACCCTGCTTCCGTTATATAATAGGGGACATTCGCGGAATCACTATATTTTTTTCCCGTCGCGTCATCACTTTTTGCGGCGACGTGTAGACGTGCAATATGACGGTTCTCATGAGTTTCTCGTCGCCTGTCGACAAACTGGTCGATCGGTCAATAATTGGATAATTAACGGAAAGAATCGATGCACAAATCACTTCCAATAATCAGGGCAGACGCCACTGATAACTATGAAATAATATTGATGATGATTGGGGAGCGGAGGATTTTTCCCTCAGGAATTTATTGATGAGAGTGTAAGTGTCTTGTAATAAATCATAGAGAATTTTTTTATTCATGTATTGAGTCATTGCAAGGAAAGATCGTTGTCTCTAACAACATAAACAAAATATATTTCGTTCGTTTGGCGATGATTTTCAAAGAGACGAAATACTCGTCGTTCCTTATACAAAACAACTAGTAGTCTACGCTGTCAATTTTAATGAGATTTGTTACATTTTTTTTCACTGCCAGCTTCTTGATTGGGATTTTATATATTTATTAATGTAATAGAATTGCATCTGTAGTGTCAGGCAAGCTCTTTCCGAATATAAATTGACGAAATTTTTCTCCTAATTTTAAGACCAAGTTAGTCATAACTGACCATAGTCACTTCGCTGCTAAAAACTTTTACAATTTGGTCAGTTAGTTGGTAGTCACATATTTAAATGCTTTTATATGATTTATAATTCTGATCATATCTTTAAGAAACGTTCAGATATGGAAAAGAATACTTAAGACGATATCAGTTAAATCTGGCGGTAGTGTCGGTCATGATAACGTGGTTATATTTTTGCAAATTACAGTATACTTAATGATTTTGTATCATTCTATAGAAAGTAGATGTAACTCAATTCATAAAAACTTTGTCATAAACTCCTTTAACATTTTACTTAACCATTTTTTTCACCGTGTTATAATGGAGTTCTACCAAGTGAATGCCAATTCAATCAATACATTTATTTTAACATTCTGCATACGTGCGTGCAGGCATAAAGTTTTACGGTTTTTTCCTCGGATATTACTGGCGTTTTTATGCCGAGAAATCCACCCTTTAAGAAGGGTCTGAAACTGTAGTGGGTAGTGGAGGGTATAGAAAATGGAAATGTTTCTTCAGAGGTAAGACTCTATGGAAATTTTTAATATCATATGACATCAACAAAGCAAGGAAAAATATTACAAATATACCCAATATCTCATTCGATGACTGTAAAAAACAAAATTTGAAATTGGAAAAATGTCAGACCACTGGGGTAAATCTTTTACCACTAGTGATTAAACTGCCAAACCGAAAGAGAGCGGAAAAATAAAGTAAACTGTTATTAAAGTTTTTTGTTTTGAATATATTGTTCTTTTAAAAAAGGAATAACGTACACTGACAGTCGTTTTGAATAATAATACAGCGAATGATGTGGCAAAATAAGATAGAATAGTAGTGATATCATAAAGGACCTAGAAAAAAATATGAATTTATTAGAGTGAAACTTATTTTAGCAATTATCATGAAAATATTATAATAAAGAAAGTTATTCTTCATCAAGAGCAAATCTACCACAAATTGATTGGCTTTTTTTACTAACTAGTTTTTTTTTTGTCTTAATACAAATCTTTATTTTCATTGAAATGGACGGTAAGCGGCTGTCAAAAAACACGTCGTCATTAAAATACCTGCCGCTGACGTTTTCTCTTGAGAGTCCTTAAGGCCGTATTAAAATATATATGTGAATGTTTTTGGATACATTACTTGTACGTGTATCTTCATATCGCAAAAAATATATATTGAACTATACAAAAATTAAAAATCGTCCGATATATTATTTGTTAATCTATCGTCAAAACTGCCTAGTGATGTTACGGCATTTCAAAAATTTTATTTGATGTATTATTAAATTTTTGCT
This sequence comes from Himalopsyche japonica, assembly GCA_028555115.1. Lineage (NCBI taxonomy): Eukaryota > Metazoa > Arthropoda > Insecta > Trichoptera > Rhyacophilidae > Himalopsyche > Himalopsyche japonica. Next base: position 684,499 of record JAHFWJ010000446.1, on the reverse strand, counting down.
GTATTTTTCATAAAAGAAAAGAAAAAAAAAATGATTTTTCCAATTCTAAGTGCAATAAAACGATTTATATAATACTAAGTAGCGTGATACTTAGGTTTATGGATAAAAATTGGTAAACAATTTTGTCTATACAATGATTGAATAAAAAATAATCGTTTAAAGTTCAAATGCAATGTAAAAAAAAACGTTAGCGTGTTGTGTGAGATAAAGATTCATAGCTGTTCATTAAAATACTACTTATATGTAGAAAGGCATTGTGATTAAATAAATAAAACACATTTTTTAGAAATATTTCTACAATTTTATAACACCAAAAACCATGACTGCTTTCACTCGTCTTGAGAATTATCAACATATAAAATACAAATCATATCGAGCCTTTTGTTATAAATAAAAGGTTTATATTTACTAGATAAATAAAACAAAGTTGTTTTATAAAATTAATATTTGATGTGATGTCATAAAGTAAACGAATTGTATACGAAGTAACACGGTGAAAAAATAGCAATGTATTTTTTCACCGTGTTATAATGGAGTCTACCAAGTAAATGCCAATTCAATCAATAAAATGTGTACGAAATTAAATTAATAATAAAATAATATTAATAAATAAGCTGAAAAAACAGATGTCACTCATATTAAATATAATTATTAGAAAAATGCTCTCAAAACACACACACCCTCATTGTTGTGCTGTGTGTTACATTCATAAAAATACTTTAAGACGTATGTTGCTTTAATTGTGTATTCATTTAATTTTGTGGTGTGTTCATTGAATTGAAATGTTTTAGACAAAATATTTGAACTAGGCGTCTAATTAGGTTAATTGCGAATTATTGTAACGACTTTATGTTTGCATACCGTCAATGTAAGGTTAAAGCTTAGTGCTGCTAAAATTTGCATACAGGTTGTTATAAAAACAATTTATCCCATGAGGTATAGGAAAAAAAATGAGAGCTGAAAGAATGGAATCCGATGGGATGGGGCATCTCACGCATCAAGTGAGCATTCCAACACACATAGTGGACACTTGGAATGCTTTACCATAAAAGCCTCTTTCTCGTTGCATGCACAAAGGCGTGCAGTATAATATTTACAACTGCTTTTTCAAATTCCAATTTAATAAACGATTAATGATGAAACAATTGAAATTGTTCACAAACGCTCAAGTCGTTCATTTTAACAAACAGCATTCTGAAATAGTATACAAATATGTATCCATTTCAAAAACGTTTAAATATTTTAAATAATAAAAACACATTTAAGAACAATTTCAAAAATATTTTCTATGATCAGGACTGGTTTTTCTCATCGCGCATATTATCAAAACTGTTTTCATTATTTAAAATATAATGTCTTTCTACCAAAATATGACTTTCAACACCTTTAAAGTGACATACCAAACAAAATAAATATAATAAAAGAAACCATGTGTTTTATATTACAAACGGGAAGAAGATTTCAAGTAATAAAGATATAACATGATGAAAAAATAGCAATGTATTTTACTTCTACAAATTTGTGTAGAGCTTAATTTTGTAGAACTAATGGAGTTCTACCAAGTAAATGATAGTTCAATCAATAATAACGATTTCACTCTTTGCATGATGAATCAATTAATGAAATGATAAAATATTTTGATATCATATTATTTAAAAATATTAAATGACATATTATATTTGAATGAAGTTATATTGTAAGTTCAATCGTATACGCTACTGGTAACGAAGTTGAGTAATTTTTCAAATTGGCTGTTGGCAGGTGATATGAGCTTTGGTTTAAATGTGAAGTTTCCACACCATAATTGACAGATGGGTATGTATATGATAGCCCATGGGAATTAACTTTGATGGTAGTGTTGACTGAAAATACTTTTTGCGTGTGTTTCACTTTGGATTTTAAACCAATTTGTTTAACGCCTTATTTGAACATCGCCTTTATTCACTTTACTAGGAGAAATGATAAAAGATCAAAGCTTATTCCTTACGATAGAATATATTATATAATCCACGCGTGACTATTTAAAAAAGCAGATTCAAAAAAATATTTTACATTATATATACAAATACTTTTTCATGACAATGTACATTCATTTACATTTTGTTTTGACTCATTCCCTGCTGAACCGTTTAAACGATATTCAGACACATAGACTTCAAAAATGTATTTAATAATATTATTTTGAAACAATCTTATTGAGTTTGTCAGGAAAAATCAAGCGATCCATTAACTTAAAAATTAGCGAAATCGAGAAGGTTTATTCCATTGTTAATTCATATATTTTCTCGAGGAAAACATCGACAACTTTCATGAGAAACAGCAAAATAATTTGACTAACGAAACTGGAATGAATTTCATTTGAAATGAAGCATGAATAAATCTTGCTCGTATTTCACATTTTCATTTATTTGGGTGCAATTTATCCAGTATGCTTAACTTCTGACTGCTAACGTCTCAACTGATGAAACGGTTGATTTTACTGTGTTGATAGTCGACACCCAAAAATATATGAATTAACAGTGGTTAAAACCTTCTTGTACTCGCCAAATTTTGAAGTCTAAGAGTTGAAATATCCTTTTAAATGCTTAACAGGGAACAAGTTATAATATATATAATATATATATATATATATATATATATATAATAATATAACAGATTAAAGTTTTTATTTTAATTATCTAAATCAATTATAAGTAAATATTAATGCAGTCTGAAAGCATATTTATATGAATTCACATAAATAAATAACGTAACTGACCAAAGCTTTTAATAAATCAAGCCTAGTAATATGAACTTAATTAATTTGAAAGTATTTATGAATAAGAAAATAGTTTTTAAATAAAAGTTTATTTTTCGTCAAAAACACACACTATTCCTCACCATCGGTTTGAAAAACCTGTTGCGTTGCTTCCATACTAATTTCGTTAGTACAAATGAGCTTCCGTTATCATTCTTGGTAAATAAATCACTTCGTTATATATGCTCGAGCTTTAGGCTATTTTGTGGCTCTAGTTCATTATTTGTTTGAATATATTTACATGTAATAATTAATCCCATCCCCTGGGGAGTGTGCATACGAAATCACAATATAATTAATTGTTTACAATATATGGAAAGCTAATTTTTATTACATGGCACCCGCTAGTGATTGCCATTCAGAAATGTTCCAATAAAATATCGATGGTGGAGTAAATAATAAAGTTTTTTTTTCATTTTCTGACATTGAAGTATTTACCCATCTTTAAATTTGTGCCCTAACACAACATCAAACACTATCAAGTAAGTAAGAAGCATTTATTTTTAATAATAAATACACATTTATTAGATTTTTTATTTACCTTAATTTGGTTTGAAATTTTTTAAATACGTGATTGTGAACATTTATTTTTTATACTAATTTACATTATTTGTATTATTGTATGATTTTCTGTAATTTTTTCTTAGTTCTTGAACGTATGGTTTTGTATACCTTTAACTCAAATATTTTGTATACATAGACTTGTTAATAAATTTTATCAGTTGATAATGCTCGCGATGAGCGAAACCGGCTGTGATCAAAAATATATTGCTGAAATATGTACTAAAAAATGTATTTTTTTTATTGAAAATATCATGCTCCTCCGTCAAGAAGACAGTTAACACTTAAAAAAAGGCTCATTTAATTAGTAATTCAGCTTGGTTTTGTTTCTATCTGCAATTTTCTATCGATTGTATTGTATTTTTTCTGCTCAAAATAAAAGAAAAAATATCACTAGTTCCTAGAAACATTACATTTAGTTCGTCATTACAATTACAAAAACATACAAAACGGTTACAACTAAACTTTTTGGATGAATTCATGAAAATGAACAAAAAAAATGCTTATCACAGTTTGATAAAATATATCACGCCTTGATTTGAAATATCTAAAATTGTATGGACTGTGATTCCTAGAACTCGATGGAATATTATTTATTATCGATGGCTGAGCTTTTAAAAGCTACTATTGTAAGCACGAGTTAAGGCGGCCGGTATATAATAGATCAAAAGCCTGACGTGCTTTATAAACGGATTGTTTATTTAATGGAGTGTGCATAATTTATCTAAAGCTCTCAGAGACGTGTCTGATTTTATAACAAAAGGTTTTGAAATTTACACTGTAATGTCGAGAAATATTTCGCTGTTCCTCGTGATAAATTATTATCAGCAATTTCAATTTAATCTTGGATTTTATTAACGGAATCGTCATAACCATATTTATACCATTCAATACTGTTGACCTTTTGTGTACTCAGTTGCCAAGTTAAAAGCTAGAATAACGGAATAGTTGAAAGCATTGTTTTTTCAAATCGACTATAATTTTATATCGAATTTCATAAGTGATCTGATGTTTTTATGCCTTGCTACTGCACAAAATTTGATCTTAAAACCGTGACTAAAAAGACCGATTGGCTCACTTTGAATACTTTTTTAACTGCTTCCTTTTATCTTAACTCTCATAATAAAAAAGTCTGTTAATATTTTCATATTATTTAAACAAAATTAGTATGTATTATCTTTAAAATGTTCTCAACAATCATGTACCAAAAATGATTACCATGACAGTATATGTAAAGACAAAAATTTTGGTTTATTGTTATGTATGGTGACAATCGAAATGAAACTGTGTAGATCTGTAATAAACGATTAATATTATAAATTATAATCATTTACTCATTTAAGGAATGCATACGATTGTCACCCAAAATAACAGTTTAGCACAATAACTGTTCTTGAGACATATATATACATATATATATATTTAAATGTAATGTTAGACATATTTTGATCATAAAATTATTATAATACTTAGTACTATATAATCACTGATTGATTTCAACAATAAAATTACTGATTTTTATTGATATTGTTATATTATTTATTCAATAATTTTGTTCTTTTAAATAAAAAAGAAAGTATACAAAAAAATATTTATATTTCTAATTCAAAAAAATAAATAAATGTGGTACCAAATTATTTGCGCCAGGTGTAATGTATGCAAATTAAACTGTATAAATGAAAGGATGCAATTTTCTTATTGCTACAAAATATTGTAAATGATTTAAACAAATATAACCCTTATATCAAATACTAATGGAGATTTTCATTTTAAATTAGACTGTATTTTTACAAAAAAAAAATAGTTTTATGTAGAAACTTTTGGAAGCATTATTAGGTTTAAGTTTTTGAGTATCATACTGTGATTTGTTGTGTCAGTAATCAATGAGATAAGAATAACAAAGGACTTGGACATAATTCCAATTTTCGCAATACAAATATTCAATTGTTTATATTATAGTAAGGAACAATTTAAGTTTAAACTTACGTCGTTTCAATTCACATTCTCTTTGACTGGTCGAAATGTCTAAAAAGTGTGAATTGTATGATTTCATGATAAAAACGAAAGTAATATCTCAACTGATCAAGTTAGGTTAGTAAGATGTCAGCCGATATATTTCAGATGGCATTAAAAGACGTGCGTGCAGTAGTTGGGTGGGTGCCAACACTATGAATGCACACGTATGTTTGTAGACAATTTACCTTATTCTATGAAGTAATATACAATTATTCACCTGTTCTATCGTGAATACTGTCAAGTTTAAATGGATAATTTAAACATTGACAAAAAATATTTATTAACTTTTACATATATCATAAAACAATAAATAATGGCAAGTAAATTTTCGAACGAATTCAAACAAAATTTAATGTATCATCGGTTTGACATAAATTGTAGAAATTCTCAGTGAACTCTGAAGCTTTTAACACAAGCTTTGTTTTATTTTTTTGTTGAAAATAGTTGGCGTTAGGATATTTTTTTTCTCCTGGTGAAGAGACATGAAAAATATTCTGGGCTTATTATTTGATTTATAAACTTAAAATCCTGTAAGTTTTGAGGTGACGTCATCACATATACACCCTGATTTTTAAAGAACATAAAACGGTTTTTGAATTGTTACAAGTTTGTACGATTCCACATGTTTTGTCGCTAACGACCCAGGTTTCGCCTTTCAGCATCTTCAGATTTTGTCAGTTCTGTTGCATCCGTGTGATAGTATTCCTGAAGATGCCGAAAAGCGAAGCCCGGGTCGTTAGTGACAAAACATGTGGAAACGTACAAAGTTGTAACATTTCAAATTCGAACGTATTTATTTGAAGATTTGTTCAATATCAAATGATTGCTGAAATTGTCATTTTTAAATTCGTTTTTTTTTTCATTGAAATAGATTAGTTAAAGGTTGTATGTAACTCGGTTTCTATTCTTAAATAATTTAAAATATTGTACAGAGACATTGTATCAGATGTTAATTTATTCATACGGAAATGCAATTTTATTTGGCCATATTTTTGCACTACAAGTGATTAAAGTAAAATTTCGTTATATATACGGGTTTTGACACATTACAATCCCTTGTTCTAAGTACAACTTTTTTATCTGAGGAAATATCGATTAAATATATACTTTAATATTTTTTTATCTTCAAGTGTCATAAATGAAAATATTTTTTTCTTGTGGACAGCATTTTACGTCGTTCATATAAGACGTTAGTTGTGATCTATGTTCAGTATTGAACAATTCAAATTTGATATTGAAATTCCATGGAGCACCTTCAGTCGATATCATAAATTATAACATATAACGTCTTACACATTTGTTGTTGTGTTTTGTTTTACCGCTCTAGAACCGTTTGTTAGAATAAACTCTTATGATTTTTGAACTATCTAATATTATTACTAGTTAATATTAAATCAATGTTCGTAAAATAATTGAAGAAAATTTTTATCAAGCAATCAATCTAGTGTTAAATTTATCCCACAATCTTTGCCTGATTTATAATGATGGCAATTAAAAATTTAGCGTCTTATATATATATGCCTGAAATATGTTCACGTGATAAAATTCTTTCAGCTTATTTATTTTATGTACGACAAGTCATAATCGGTGCCTCGTATATTAACTCCATGTCCAATTGTAAATTATTATGAGGCGCTTATAAGCGTCATTAAAAATGTTTTATTTATCATTATACAAAAATACTATACATCAAATTATGATACCTGTTTTATTAGAGGTAAGCGGCACACCAAAAATGTCCTGCGCTGTCAAAATGCCAATTTGAGTGAAAAATGAAATCTTATCAATCGAAAATATATTATTTCTTGTTAAAAGATTTTTAAGCATTGAAAAAGCCTGCTATATTACAGTCGTTTCAAATGTTTTTAAACCAAATATTATTATTATTGTTCTTCAATTCTTCAATATTCATTTTTATAAATGTTTACTTAATGTTTTTTTTGTGCTATCAAAGTATTCTTTTAAATGAAGCATATTATTTTTTATGATATCGACTGAAGGTGCTTGATGGAATTTCGATTGATGGAATTAATATTGTTAAATTTGATTTAGCTGTAATTTACCGCTTGCCCAGGAGTAAGTGTTTTCCTGTAATTAATGATTTTAATATATTATATATACGATGCTAACTGTTTATTTTACGTCAGTTCTGTTACAAAACATGTGGAATCGTACAAAGTTGTAACAGTTCAAATTTAAAATATATTAAATCAAAATTTCAATATGTACTATTTGATAGTATTGTCATTTGTAAAAACCTCGTTTCCGGATATTTTATCCGGATATCATGCATGAATGCCATAATGTATAAAAATATATATATAAAATACAGGACTGAATTAAGCGGAGGCTATGAGAAACTTGAATTACTTCCCGTAGGCATTTTGGCAATGGGTAAGAATGTATGCGAGTGCGTGAGAGAGATATCCATTATTCAATTTGATGGCATTTAAAAATAGTATGAAGTATTGAAAAATTCGATCGGCAATGTTGCAGGCGTCATTTGAGCATCACGTCGCTACACGAATCATCAAGTGGGTAGAATTAAATGTAACATTAATTTAAATCGCGATCCTATCAGTTTACAAAATATTTCTCTTTAGAATGCTTCATATCTGTCCTCGTATTGCCATTTTTATTATTTTAACAGAACGTATGCTGACTCACAACTGTAAGATCAGGGGTCTTCAAGAATATTTAACGGAAACCATTTCGTAAAAATAAATAGTACCCATTTACTTATATTACTGATCAAATTCAAAAAATATTCTTTTCTCATTTTTAATATGAATTTCATTGAATATGTAATACAACCATTTATATTTTTTATTTTACTTTCAAAATACAATTTGATTGAATACATCGATAAAAACTTCACGTATTTAATATTTTGAATTGTGTTTATAATTTAACCTTTATTTTTCAAAGTGACAACCGTTGCTTGTTTTTGCTCTTTCATTCATAAAATAATTAATTAAAATGTGTAGTACGCTTTAAATGTTTTGTCACGTATCGTGAAATTTCTATTATAAACCACTCGTAAATTTCATTGCAATTAAGTTTAAAAACATACAACACGGTGAAAAAATAGCAATGTATTTTAGTTCTACAATTTTTTTATAAGGTATAGTTGATAATTCTGACTATGATTCTATGATTTGTTAATTCTAACACGATTCAAATGATTCATGAAATTCGTTTTGTTTCACTGGAAACATACGATCGTTATTCTTTAGGGTAATTAAAAAAATGATGCTTCAAAATCTGATACCTAAAACTTACAATAAACCAGAAATTAAATTAGTCTGAAAACTGAAAGTCCACTTCGAAGAAACCACATAGTTTCTGTTAATTTGTATAGTTTACGTACATAAAATATAATAAACTATTATCTCAATTGATATCAGAGTGATTGAAAAGGTTGCAGAGCCGTGCAACGTATTTATAATAATAATTGATTCGATGCGTATCTTTCAAATTTATGGCAAATACAAGCGATAATGTTTACAATGAAACACGTTTATTTTATACAATGTACAGTCATTTGGGGTCGTTTAATTTTATGTGATGGCGAGTTACATTTTCAAGTTCCACATATATTCGTTTTACGGATCTGTGGATTGCCAAGAATGTCAGCTTTACTCATTACACCAATATGATAATGAACGGTGACTCCCGCATTTAAAGGCTGTGCAGCGATTTCCTTAGCAGCATTTTTCGCCATATATGTAACAATATAATATTTGCCCCATTTATGTATTTTCATAGCTTAGTAAATATTGAAAATGCACATTTAACTATTTTCCTCATCAAACAATATTAAGTATTGAAAATTTTATAGAAGAAAAATAAAAGGGCAATGAAGATATTAGGGCATTATAATCAAACATATTGACTGTTATTTTGTTTTGAGTAATAGAATACAATTTGGTATTGTTTCAAGTTGATAATGCTCACGTTGAGCGAAAACTTTTTTGGTCTTTTTCATATTAAATTGTAGAAATACATAACGTACTGATATTGTGTTTTATTAATTATCTTAAAATATTGCCTTCTATCAAGAAACGACAGTCAACATCTTAAGTTAAAAGTAACTCATTTACTGCATGGTTTGCAGTAAGGCCAGCTTCGAATGGAATAATAGATATTAAATATAAAAATTTCGCCACGGAAATAAATTGGGTAACTATTCCAAAAATAAACTTCTTTCGTATACTCACTATGTAAAATTATGAAAATCTTGGATGTTATTAATTTGGAAGTAATTTAAATAAATAAAACTCTATATTTTATCATATTAGTTTATTATTAGTATTATAGTAATTTATCAAGTCATAATTTATTTACAGTCATTTGCTCGAAATCTGTTGACGGAAAGGGTAAAATTTTAAATATGGTGCTATGGAAAATTAGAAGTCGGCTACTGAGCGTCGCAATACCCCCAATTAAGGATTGAATTGAGAGTGTGTCAGTTATATGAAAACATCGCATTCATCAATGCCTTTGGATAGAGGCAAATAATTGATTGAAAAAGATTCGTACATTTCTGAAGTTTCAATCCGTCATGAATTTTTAAGCACATGTTTTATTTATACTTTTTGAAGTAGAGATTTGCCAAAATAGCATTTTAATTAACGTTATAAAATTGGTATGTTGATTGAATTGGCATTTCCTTGGTAGAGCTCCATTATAACATGGTGAAAAATAGTAATCGATTTTAGTTCTGAAAAAGTTATGAGGTATATAGTAGATAGCTATTTCGGCTTTCGTCTTCACCGAGACAATGCTTAAACGAATATTTTCTTATCTATATATAGCGGTGTAAAAAAAGTACACAATACATCTTCTTCTGTGTTGTAACATCCTAGTTTTGTATAGTGATAATAAATTCTTAAATCTGGAAAATTGTTTTAATGCATTTCTGAGTTAAACTTAGTATGGATAAAATTCTACATAAAACGAATTTTTATTGAAATCTTAAAACTGCTATTTTTAAGGAGTTGTATTATTTTTTTCCTCCTGACAATTCTTAAACAGACATTACTTTAAGTCTGTCAATATTAACCTATAATGCATGCGAGAACTTAGAAATACTTTGTTTATACTACAATATTTACCAATCTCCAAATAAATTGAACAAATTTTACTTATGGCATATAAATATTTATATTTAGGAAACAATTAGCAAAACAACACATCTGTCAGTGTATATTCACTCAATTATTACATACATAAGAGTATCAATGAACGTACATGATTACAAAGTAAGCGAAACAGGAATTTCCTTCATCCGGGAAAAAATTAAAAAAACTGCGCTACTTAATATTCTTAATGAATAAAAACACAAGTAAAGTTGATTGAATATATAAAACCTTTTGATTTATAACTGACGACTTCATTACTTGGCTTCAGTCATTATTGAGTGCTCTCATAATTATATATTTTTTTCTTTTCGACTATATAAAGGAACTTTTGTTGAGCAGAAGCTTTTTTGAAAATTCATTTATTTAAAGTTGTTTTATTTTTATATAACGCAAGATGGGAAACTAGACGATTCGCGTGTATCGTGACTTCAAGAAATATCTCCAAACATAATTCAATAAGACCTTTGTCGTAAAAAATGACATGAAACTTGCATTGCACTGGAAATAAACTATTTTAATTTGATTTTTATTGAAGATATCTAGCGCGGTTAAAGATGTTTTCAATGCTCCTTGTGGATAGTTAATAAGTAAATTTTTGTAAGATAGTTAACTGTGGTATTATGATATTGTTTTCATACGTTAAACACAAAAATATCAAGGTACGCGCGATCTTTTAAGTTGGCCAAGAAGATTTTATATGTTAAGTATAAAAAAAACTCTTGTGGTAAATTTACTTCAATAATAATATCATGCGACCAAATTTTCAATGTAGAAATGAACTATAGTGGTTATAACCAATGTGAGTATAGATATATATTAATAATCTAATTTTATGTGTATAAATATACAAAACCTGTTTCAATAATTATTGACTGTATAAAGGATCTTTGCAATCTCAGACTCAACACTTATAAACTTGCAAAAAATATTAATAAAATGCGCAGAAGCACAGTCAGAAACTTTAGAAAAAATCACATTCTTGCCATCAAAGGTCTTCATATTTCTATTTTGTTTGTCCGTACGTTTTTCCAAATACCTTTTATCAACTATCCTAATTCTAAAATCCAATTTCATATCTATAACGATACATTTTTTTTATATTCTCTCTCAAGTGATAATAAGCTTCTGAATTGATCGTATATATGATTTGTAAATTATATATTTTTTCAATATATTTAATTAAAATTTGTCATTATCTTTAATTGCATTTTATTTTTATGATTTGTGTGAAGGTAAAACTTTACGACGTGGTAATGTGTTTCTCTTAACAATAATATATAAAATTGGCACCAGCTTTCGTTAATTGATAAATTTAAATACACGATAGCAATTATTAAGCGATGAGAGTAATTAAATGGATGATACTGCCTTTCCCCGTCAAGGAGGGTGAATTATGGCTATGCTCATTGGAATGCGGTGCAAAAAGTTGACAGTCTTGGTAATAACACTTAAGTCACTTTTTAAAGATCATTGCATACCTTACGGAGCACGCACTTGGGCTGAAAAAAGCGTACACGGACGATGTCCTTAACTATAATTGGTTAAAAATGATAATTCAGATCGTGATCCATCGAAGAATATTTCATCCTAGGCCTCTTATAATAGTGCGATGTTCATTATATTCAACCAGGTGAAGTGAGAACTTTTTATGAAAAGCTTTTAATGACATGAACATTATAATTAAACTGATATGAGAATCCTTAGAACTGAAATATTGTGAGCTAACAATTTAAAAGCTCCAAGTCAGAAATATATTTATTTTAATTAATTTTGTTATTTTTTAAAAATATTTTAACCATGTTATTTTTAGAAAGCCCTGTTGCAAAAAGCAAAAGTTTATCAATAGATTAAGGACAGTGCTACATATTTGAATATTATATAACCAAAAGAAAAGTTACTCAAAAAGATGATTCAAAAAAAAAAAAAAATCAAGATATTACATAAAAATAATATATTTTTTCCATTTTAAATAGTTTTGTCCTGTTGATAATCTCGGACATATTATATTAAATATATATGTGTTATTAATAATTTTATTATTTTATACAATCAATATGTATTTATAATAAGATTTGTTTACTTTAAACTCTCAGCAAGCCGCTCAAAAATTTTTGTAAGATTGCCGCGTCTTTAACATGCCTACTGTAGTACGGTATTCGTGCAGTCGGCTGATTTGGGGTTAAGTCCCGGAATGATTACTGTTATGCATTGATTAATAAATTACGTACATTAAATTATTATACGCGCAAAAAATAGTTTTTTGTTAAGCAAAAAACATGCTTGAATTACAATTCTCGTGTATGTATCCTGAATGAACGTGCTTCGGCTATCGTTCTATACAAGTATGCGGTAGTAACATAATTCTCATTTTTTTCATACATTTTTTTGGTAACTATTTCCGTAATTTATTAAACTTCACCAAACATACCTTATTCATACATTCATTATTTACCATTCAAGAAAAGAATCTGAGTGCTGAATTAAAACTAGGTCGCATAACAAATGTCACAAACATAAAACGTCATTTACTCATATTGCTGAGATGTAAAAATCAGATGAAGAAAATTTTATATATTAAACATATATCCTTGCGATCGTTTTAATGATAATTGATAAAAATGACTAATGTATTAAAAACATAAAGAACAAATCGATTAATTGTTATAAATCATTTTATCTTTTTAATTTAAACGAATTTCACAATATGGCTGTTAGATGCTGCAACCTATAAAGTTACACGCAGTCCTTTTTTTATGCGATTTTTTTGGACGGCACCGTTACATTTTTTTACGCGCTTCAATCGTTTTTACGCGACTTTTTCCCCAAATTTATTTTAAAGAAGAAATTTATATATGATGCTAGGCATGTACGTTTCATTATTTTTTTAAATAAAAAAAATATGTGTATTTTTAAAGCTTAATTTAGTAAAGCGTTTCATTCTTTTAAATACACATACAATTGCCAAATGTTGACAAGTGTATCGGATATTATGCGAATTTATTTTTTAGGATGTGTAAAGAAATATAATTGATGGTGTTCACGAGTTACGTGTCAACGGCATTGGACAAAGGCCTGCAAGTTGACTGTTCCTACAATGATTTTTCGAAGGCATTTGACAGCGTCAATCATGACATACTTTTGGAAAAACTCCAAATGATAGGTTTGTCAGATAGCTTTGTTAGATTGTTTGGAAGTTATTTTGGGAGCCGAAAACAATACTTATCGTATGGGCTCTTTGAATCCCAACCGTTCTGCACGTATTCTGGTGTTCCACAAGGTTCGAACTTGGGGCCATTGCTGTTTACTATATGTGTAAATGACATAGTAAACGTCATAAAAAATGCTAAATTCTTCTTATTCTATGCTTCTTATTATTTGCTGATGATTTGAAACTGTTTTTGCAAATTGCCGCAACTGATGATTGTCTCCGTGTCCAGTCTGATATAGTCAATATAGTAGAATGGGGAAGGAGTAATAACTCGATTTTAATATAGACAAATGCAATCTTTTATCGTTTACTAGACGGTCGCAAGTGTTTTTTTCCGCTATTCAATGAGTGGCCGAACTCTCTCGCGAATTTCATCAGTAAAGGATCTTGAAGTACAATTCGAAAGTAAACTAACCTTCAATAGTCACATTAGGACTACCTGCAACAAAGCATTGCAAATGTTGGGTTTTATCCTACGTACTACGAGAGCCTTTTCAGGTGTTAAAATTTTAATATTATTGTACAATACCTTAGTGCGAAGCAGGCTTGAGAGTGGGTCTATTGTTTGGGCCCCAGGAGATTTGAAATATGCCCTTATGGTGGAAAAGGTTCAAAAGAAATTTTTGAGACTTCTTTACTTGAGAGCATACGGATACTATCCGTGGCTTTATCCAACTGACTTCCTTTTAGGTATGCTCACTTTTAATAGTTTGAAAAATCGAAAAGAAATATATTTAGCCACATATTTCTTTCAACTAATTCGAGGCCAAAATGAGAATTCTGCCATCCTTAATAATGTCAATTTGTATGTTCCGGATAGTTTTTTAAGAAATCGTGTACATAATTTGTTTGATCTTCCAAAGTGTAGAACCAGTCTGCCAATGGGGATGCCAATGGTAAGAGTATTAACAATTTTCAATAGTATTGCTTCGGATGTTGACATATTTCATGTGGACAAAAGTGAGCTCATACTGCTATTTTTTCAGTTAAAGTAGACATTTCATGAGGTTACTTGGTTGACTTTCTTTTTTTGCAATCCTTATTGATTGTTTTATAGTGTATTTGTTGAATTTTTATATTCTTATATTTAAATATGTTAATATGTTACGGTGCAAAAGCATTGAATTGATAATTTGTAAGTTTTGTACCGTATAGTTGTATTGAATAAATAAATAAATATCTATAATGCAATTGCGTTAAATCATGTGATGCATGTCCGCTCGTAAACTTGTTTAAACACAACGCATTTATTAAATTCGTTGAAAAGCATTTCTCGGCCATATATTTTACCATTTTGAATTATTATGTCAAATAAATGCCCTCCAATGGAAGTCAAAATATTTTAAATATTAAACAATAAATGCGAGCCGAAGATAAAAATATTATAAGTAAAAAGCATTTAAAAATATAATAATTTATACTTGCATGAGTATTTAAAAAAGACAGTTTTACGATTATATTTCGCAACTGAGAGTGACAGCAAGGAATAATTCATATAAGTGTATATAAAATAATAAATATATATTTTTTTTGCACGGATTTTAAAGAGTAAATTTTGCTTTTTCATACGTTTTTGGTACTTTTTTACGTGATATTTCAATTTTTGGAACCAATTTATCAAATTATATGAAAGTTGTGATTTTTTTACGCGCCTTTTTCTGGAACTAATGTATCGCGTAAAAAAAGGACCGGGTCTACGAGATATTGTTTCGAAAAACTATTTATATGTGTTTGCTGATAAAATAAAACTGGTAAAAATTAGCTACTAAACTAGATTAGAATTTTAGAAGACTGAAAGACGCAATAAAAAATATAGAAGAAATGAAAAGAAATATCATTTGTTATTCCCGTTATTATTATATATAATACATTTAGAAAAGTAAACAATTTTACACCATCAAATCAATCCTAGATATCAAAGACTCGCACAGCTTTTATAGTCTATGATGTCGCCATCGCTGGTTGTTTGTGAAGCAATAATGCGATTTAATTGTCAATATACAATTTAACTGAATGAAAATGGATATCAAATTGGAAACAATCGATGAAGAATATGAACAGAAAGACGATTCTCAAAATGAGATTCCTGTTGCTGATGCCTACGTGTCATGATAAGTCAAAATAACATCGATTAGTACACAAAAATACTCAAATGTGAATGTGCCACATTCACATTTTCGTTATAGAATAGTGCATACAAAACTACTAAAAAATAGAATATAAATATCATAATGTACTTTATAATTTTTAATATAAGATAAGATTTAAATATTTTATCTAAGATATTAAATAAAAGTTGTAAAACGAGAAAACTTAATAAAGTTCTTCAATTTGAATACAGATTTTAATTAATAATTTTATGCACGGCACCATTCTGCATAATAAACAGCATTATTTGCTTAGTGTTACTAAAATATGTATTTTTAGTGCTTCATCTGAATTCACTCGATTTCTTCATCGGATTCGTGCAAACTTTTGATTCGACTCATTTAAAGATTCGATTCATTTAATGAATAGATTCTGGTGTTTATTAGTAATTGATTCTGATTCTACGGTAGGGTATTTCATTCATTTAAAATAAGTTCGTGGGTAGCGAATCTAAATCGGCGTAGTTTGGAACGTTATGCCATTATGGAAAATTACTTGATGCTTACCGCCTCTCATATTCCTACCTGTTTCTAATTAAAATGTTCACTAGCTTCATTATTTCTTAGGCTTTTCAAAGATTAAAGCGATAATGTTGTTCTTTCAAATAATTAAAGCTTTTTTGAAGACACTAAATCAGGGGTTTATAAAATGTGTGTCGCATATTTTTTGATGTTCTACACGAGTTATGTTAAATATATATTAATTTTATCTTCATATGGAAAATCAATATTTCTAATCGTCTGCATAAATCCATTCCTTTTTTGTAAAACTGGACGCTGTTCTCGTAAATTTGCAGTTTAAACTTCCTTTGTTTTAATGTGAAAATATTTTCATGGAATATTTTTTCACACTTTGTTTTTTTTTAATTTAAAAATGAAAATAAAATTTAAAAAAAATTATCCGTTAAAATATTTTGATGTTACTTTTTTTAAGTCAATAATTGGACGTGGTAATTCCAGCACCGAATATTGAGAAAAAGTGTTTGAACAAAAAAAAAATATTGAAAGCAAATAGGCCTTGTAATAGAAAATTTAATTTTATTTGAAGAGGTATATAAAACTAAAAAAAAGGTAAAATGATAAACACAAAATCACATATATCACATTTGAAGCCTAAACTTTGATCTAGCAACACCAACAATTGACCGATTAACAAGTTGTTTTATTTAATGTTAGATTTATTTTATTAATATTAAATATTCATTATTTTTTTTAATTTATATTTTAATTATTAGTTGCATATCATTTTGATTTATAACTTGATGACTTGCAACAAAATTGAAGGCCCAGTAAAGTCAGATATGCATTGAAACCAAAAGTTATATCCACACTGCTTGATGTTAATTACTTTGGGATTTTTTTCACGTTTTTTAAAAAGCTGTCATCACAGAGGATATATATAAAACTGAAAAAAAAGATTATATGATTAACACAAAATCATATATATCACATTTAAAATCTTCACTTTGGTCTAGTAACACCAACTATTGAGCGATTACCGTTTACCGAAAGTCGTTTTTTTAATGTGAAAATATTTTTTCAATATAATTTTCATGACGATTTACCAAGTTTTATTATTATTTCAAGAAATATTATCTGTGAAATTTTCAGGTATTCATTTTCATAGTTTGGCGCAATACTTCGTCAATTTTTTTTAGGTTAAGACCTTTAAGATTATGGGTTCAAAAAATATTTTCTTTTTTTAATTTTTTTTTTAAATAAAAAATACATCATCTCTATTTCGTAACAATTTTATGTGATGACCACTGATGATTCTTCAAATGAAATGTAAAAAATCGGCAAATAAAAATAAGCAATGATTAAAAATTCCGTTTGAACGAAAATATTAAATGAACATGGTTGGCAGATAAAAATATTGCAAATTTAAAAGCAGAATACATTTAAAATATTTATTAAGAAAGAATATGTAACAAATAATGGCATATAAATGATTTATATTGTCAATAATTTTACTAAAACCTAATTAACTTCCTTTTCGGTAAAGACACGCCGTCATCTGACCTCATACGTTCAGCTGCTCTGCCAACGGTTGAAGAATTGGTCTGGAAACAATTGGCAACAACAAAAGTTTTACCAGTAAAAACAGTGGCACTTCGGTCAGTTTTCTTGCCGTTGACAGAAGTAGGTTTATCAAGTGATTTCTTGAAGATGCGCGCAATCAGCGGGTCTTTTCTGGCTACTTTGACATGTCTTCGAAGTCTGGTTCGTAAAACCATGTCTTCTTTTATGACATTGGCCCATATGCCATCAACCTTTGACGATGAGTAAAGAGTTCGGTCGTCCATCATCCTAAAGATCATGGATGAAATCTCTGCTGGTAGCCGTGAGATAAAATCGATTTGGCTGGATACAGCTCGGGATGATCCCATCACGCACAAAAGTGAAAAGATAGAGTCCAAAGTGAGTTGTTTTTTTTTGAATTTGCTAGAAACAATGATGTTAATTAGCAAAAATTTGAAAAAACGGTTAACATAAATTTTTGATAGGGTCCTTTGAATTCGAACGTTGCTCGTAGAAATTTTGATAAAAGCATGACGTAATTTTTTGTAACTTTTTTATCTTCATTTTTAAGAGTAAGCAAAACTATGGAAATTTAATAATTATATTGAATATGAGCAAGGATTGAAGTGGAAAACCCCATGAGCCGTAGCGCTTAATATTTTTTTTTTTTTTTATTAATTTTTAATAATATTCAAAAAAAAGATGAAATTCAATTAAAAAAAAATATATATGTTAAAATTTTTAAATGGTATTTTTTTAAATGTTAAATTTTGAATTAGTATGATACAAGAGAGTCTGAAAGAATAGCAGCTTGTCGCAATTAAAATTTAATTAAATACTACAAAGAACTTTTAATTGAGGAATGTCCAAGTATAATTTATCATGCTTATCAAATGAATACTTTATTTGTAAGAACATATATTTATAAAAAAAAATCAAAAGCTAGCTTATTTTATTTTCCTTCCACAAATCAATTCTTCGCGAATGTGCATTCATAAAGTTGTGAAATCTTTTATTAAGACATTGTTTGTTTCTTTCCGGTGTAATTTACTTTCGCCGCTGAATCGATATTATATGCCTGGCAAATGTGCATACATAAATTTTTAGTATTAAAATACCGTCAATCGTAAAAAATTGTCAAATGTAATTTTATTTTGTTGTGCTAAACAATAATATAACGACACTTATTTTTTTATTATATTCGTTCGTATTACCGTACGCCACTTCCGTTTCATATAGTGTAGCCATTTAAAGAAAACAAACAGGCATGATCATTTTTATTATTTAATGTTTTGGTATCGTAATGATGACTGTTAAAAATTAATTATTCCACCTTTCATTAACACTGCTCTAGATTTTTCCAGTTGAAAGTGTGGGCAGATGACCGGATCCAAATAAAAATAATTCAAATTAATGCTAACGATAATTGCCTTTTACCTCACGATAAATCGAAATCGAATATTACATCGCAAAATATTTTTCTTCTGCCACATTCAATCGTAATCAAAAGCATATTGAAAGACTTAAAGTGTTAATGTGGTAGAAAAGGTAATATTGCATATTAGAAAAAAAACAACACAATGATACAACTGGATAAGTAAAAAGTAAAGCAAAGAATAATTTTGTCATTTCTATTAAATTTATGAACTTTTTACATGTATAAAATTGTGAAAACTGTTAAGGTCCTTGTTCGAGAGAACTTTATGTTCATTTTTATAGAAAAACTCAAAACACAATAAGCTTGTCTGAATTAAGCTTAAACATACTTCCGACGACGGCGTGAAGCTAAAATATTATAGATATTGTATTAACTGACATTTAACATTTTTTCAATGTCTAGAAATTTCTTCTCACCTTATCGATAATAAAAAACATGGCATAGAAAGAGCGGTACGAAGACTCATCCTGTTCTAGCCCTATTGTTTCTTTTTTTTTATTAAAAATGTTTTAAAGTTGTCATAAGGAGGCATATATATTATATATTCCAACCGTCGGTATTAAATACCGTTATTGTGTTTTGCGTTAAAATTATTATTTTTTCTAATACTTGGAATGCTACTTACAGTTTATACCAATGCCCCAAATAATTAAAATCGTATTCGCATAGAAAAGCCCGACGGAACTTTTGGTCACTTTAGTTTGACGCAAGGAAAAATATTTTTTCATCAAATTTAGATTTTAAAAAACATTAAACATGACTGCTAAGACTAATCCCATACCACTAGATCTAAATTATTAATTTTGCGAGAGTTTATTTATTTCTGTAGTGACAATCACTTATTGTAATTATTATAAGCAAAATATTTTTTTGTATCGGCATTAACTTGCAGTTACCGCCGTTGTAAGGTTCTGCATTTCATAAAGAGCTTGAAAAATATTCAAATGCCTTAGTCCGGTTGTGTTACTTAAATTTCTGATTACTCAAAACTGAAAAATAGTACTTAAGTAAATTTCATGCTCGTCTGGTTTAGTTTTTGAATATTTATCAATGGTAAAATCGTTGAAATCAGTCTCAAGTTGTTCAATCACTTTGGCTACATGATAAATTTATTTATCGATAAAAATATGCTAGGTTACACGAGAGTGATTTATAGAAACACGTTTATTGATGGAATGTCATTAGAAGCGGCAAAGAGCTGAGATCAGAAGTTAGTACAAGTGGCATTTGACAAACATTACTACGGATTTTGACTTAAACGCGTAGAATTCTCTTTTACTTACCGTCAGAATAAATCTCGCAGGCTGTCAAACTGTTTTCCGCTATGCGCTTAGTTTTTATATATTTACAAGTTAAGAAAATGTTTTTTGTTTGCTTCTTTTAAAATAACAATATAAGACTTAAATTTAATTTGTTGTATGAGTGAATATACAATGTACCTATATGTATATATAAGATGTAAAATAAAAGACTGTTATTTTGTACTATTTCTGTAATGTCCCAAATTTGATTAAATTCGTTAAATTTCACAATCCAAAATGGTTTGTGATGAGTTAATTCGTTACTGATGAATAAAAAAATATGTAGGTTAGTAAAAAAATAAAATGTATTATATTTTTAAAAATATTCTTTTACTCTAAGCATAATTGACAATAAAACGTCATTTGTTTTTTTTATTATAATTGAACATGTATATAGAGTATCATCGAGATGTAGAGTTCAGAAAGCCTTATACCTTTTACATCTATCGTTTTGGTTATTTTGCTTAGTGCTGGGAACACCATGATCCGAAACGCGATTTTTAACGGTGTCTAGATAATTGAAATGTTTTTCAAATCAAGCCTAGCTTACCTACCAGGCTAATCGTAGGCTGTCAAATTATTAAAATTTTAACGAAAACCTTTTAACAATCCACAAAATAATAGCCAGTGCTTGGAATTAGCTCAAAAGATGGGGATATAAAAAATTAGACCTTGTTCTTCCGGATATAAAAGGCAATGGATAATTAAACGAAACCCTTATATTAAATATTAATAGTAGAAACATCCTTCATATTTCAACAAAAAAATCGTAAAATAACTGTCATTATATATTTAAAGTAAACGCTAGGTCACTACATATCATATGATCCATGTTATTCTTTTGTATATCTAACGATTTTAAATCACAAACCGAATTTCTATAAAATTAAACTGATAAAAAATTTAAGAATATTCGACGACTGACACACATCTAGACATTTGTTTTCGGATATCGTTATAACTGTCGATTTTTTAAGACAACACCGAATTCAAAGTCACTTAATAAGTGAACATATGTGTCTTATAATTTTTTTCCAAGTCCTGCATTTACTGATGAAATGTTTTAGAACCGGTGTCGTGTAAAATTATGTGCGTGCACAGCGGGACGTGAGATGTTGAGACAGTGAACGCCGTTATTTGAATTATTTACGCGCTGCGTTGAAATATTGCGCGCCCCAATCGACAGGCGTCGTCTACATTTTTACTTCTTAATCATTCACAATTTTATTCCACTACCTTTGTGAACAGGGGCGATTTCGAATTGCCTATTCAACCCTCAAATAATCATTATATAACATTTAACAACATTAATGAAAAGTGTGCTTATTCACCGATACATGACTAATATAATATTCAATTTAGTGAAAGCGTTGGGACTTAAAAGTACAAACACACGTAGCATTCTGATCACTAGGTAAAACTTTTACATAAGTCAAGCTAAAAGTAAAAAGTATCATAAACATGAATTATTTTTTCAGCGTACATCAAAGCACTACGAAAGATATTGATTGAATTGGCATTTACTTGGTAGGACTCCATTACTATTTTTAATACATTACTATTTTTTCACCGTGTACTACGAAAGATATTTTTTTGATAATACATTAATTCACGTTTATAATCATCTTTCTCTCGATATATACATTACTAAATTAACATATTTTGGTATACATTTAAATAACTTGAAAAAACTTTAAAATATTTTTTTTACATATTATTTCATTTGCACTAAAATTATTGCAACAAAAATATATGGTTTTTCTAGAATTAAATATTTTAATGATGAAGATGATAAAATAATTCCGCGGTTCTTAATTACACGACGTTTTTAATTTAGTGTATATTGAGGGATATTTAAAAAAAAGTGATATTGCTCTCTGGGCCTTTATATTGCCTGGATGCTGTCCTGTCTATAGGCGGTGTATTTGAAATGCATTTGAATTATACATGTGAAATGGCGAGGCGATAAACAAACTCCTCGCGACTTTTGATTATGTTATGGATGACCAGCTGTTGGTTTTTTTATGGCGAAGCAATGTAAGTTAAGAACTAGTTTAGATGTCAACCGCGTTCAGCGTGTGAATTTTTAGAATTTTATCGACTTGATTAGTTTTTACAATGCGAAAAATAATGTATGTAGCCGTATCGGCCAGCTATTGATGATTTATAAATTATGTATTTTTTATAGTAGATATGTTCTATAAAAAAGGTTTGAAATTAAATACATACTTTAAAATCAAGTATGTTATTCGCTATAATGAAAAAAGGAACAAAACACTACAGTTGACGCCAATACGTCATGAATTTTACAAATATGACACGGATATTTGAATTCTTGTTTGAGGTGAAAAATTCAAATAACAATAAATAGTATTCGAAATTCTTTGCTAAGTAATGTACGTACACCTTTCAATACACATATTTCAACTAACGCTGCCTTATAATGTGCCTTATATGAACGACGCAAAATACTATCTATAAGAAAAAAATATTTTCATTTATGACACTTGAAGATAAAGAAAAATATTGAAGTATACATATTATCGATATTACTTCAAATAAAAAAAATTGTACATAGAGTAGAATGTGTCAAAACTAGTATAAATTTCGAAATTTTACTTTAAGCCGGTATGGCAAAAATATACCAAAATATAATCGCATTTCTGTACGAATAAATTGATATCTGATAAAATGTTCCTTAAAAATATTTTAAATTATATATAGATAGAAACTGACTTACATAGAACATTTCACTCAACTATTTCATTGAATAAAAACGAATTTGAAAATGATAGTTCAGCAATCTTTTAATATTGAACAGACCTTCAAATAAATACGTTTGAATTTGAATTGTCCCAACTTTGTACGATTCCGCATGTTTTGTCACTAACGATCCGAGTTTCGCCTTTCGATATCTTCAGGCATTCTATCACACGGATGCAACAGAACTGTCAGTACTATTGCATCCGTGTCCACAAAACATGTGTAATCGTAAAAAGTTGTGACAATTCAAAATTGATATTGAAAATCAATCAAGCACCTTCATTCGATATCATAAAATACGTTCGAGTTTTGATTAAGCTTTTTTAAATGCAATTTTTGCTAGGCGACATTTTTTTTATTATAGATGATATCGTTTTATTGAAAAAACAACTGAAGTGACTGGAAAATCATTTATATCGTGTTTGCAAACTCTATTTGAAATGGAGATAGGAAAAGTGACTGGCTTTCAATAGCTGAATTTAAAGACGAACGAAAAATAATGTATTCAAATGAAAAATGATCTATGGAAAAGAGACAAATTTCAAAAAGTTCAGTGATGCACTTAATTTGGATAAGCTTGATTTTCTTCCGTCTGTCCTTTATTACAGCCGGATTTATTCCATCCCTTCTGAAGGTTGCTATTGCCTGTATCATGTGGGGAACAGTGAACGGTAATTTTTACGTACTGTGTGATATGCTATTATAATTTGGTTGAGTCGTTCAAGTACATTATTAATATAATTGAATGTCATTTGAAACTGGACGTAGATTGAGAGTAAAGATTTAGTCCAAGCAAATACTTTGTGATGTCAAATCTAACTATTAATGCAAAATGACGTTTGACTATTAAATTTTAATGATGCATAACATGCATGACCATTTATTTTAGCCTTCAGAAATAGTTCGTACCGAGTGTGTTTCGCAAATATCAACATACCCACGCCCTGGAAATCGTTATGAAAACTATTTTAATTTGAAAATAATACATAGATATTTGGCACTTTTATCAATATTATCACGTAAGGAACCATTTCCTAATTGCAGTCTTTTTTAAATCTAAATTCATCGTTGTATATTAAATTATTTATATGATATCACAACAAAGAAATCTTGTACGTACTAATTAAATTTATAAATTTAAACTAAAATTAGCTTTTTGTGTTCTTCCACTTCTTATATACCATGACGAAATACGATGTTATTACTCATGACAATTACTTGACAATCATGACAATATGAATGATTTGAAGATGGGTAAGAAAATTAACTTTAAAATGTTCGATAATAAGATTTTTTCATTAACTAAATCGTTTTCCTTCCTACATCGTTTTTTCAACAACATGTGAAAGACTATACACCAAGAAATAGTCCGTATTCAATGTGAGTTATTTAAGCTATTGCTAGACACGTAAATACTTGCCTAGCCGTAGTTTATCTATGTTATTAGTGCCCTGTGATCTATTGATAGTATTCGAGCATGCATTATGAATACAGTATGTCATTAAGAGTTCCTACCACGCAAAAGTTGTGATTTATAAACAGCTCATGCCCAATATGTTTCGCATTATGTTTGTTCGCGCTGAGAATTCCCGCTTTGATATCTTTTCACAAAAGTGCCGACAGTAGAATAATATTTAGAAATTTACGACCGTAAATTCTTAACAAATGGCTAATTTTTATTACTCAGAAGAGGCAATATTTTATCACAAAAATATCTACATCACATCGAGAAATAAATTCGATTCGTGTTCATTTTTTGAAATCGGATATTGAAAGAGAATTCTACAATTTCCGGTTACTCCATGCAGTATTCAGAAGTTTTTAAGTTGATTTTTTCAATGGTCACTGATTTCAAGGGATTTAAAAAATGCTAATGAAAAGTTGACGTAATATGACTGCTTTCTACCACACTATCGACAGAAAAGTTTATCCCTGATTTTTATAGCTCAAGCAGAAAAGTGTGAAAAAATTTAATACTTTTTTAAACGTTAGAAAACTCAGCCAATTCAATTGATATTATGTATCCTGTTTTGAGTCAGTATATTGAGAGAATATCATCGACGGATTAATTGACTTGCGGAGAATAATTTTTATGACGATCATCAAACTAATATATTTGTGAGTTAAGCTTATCAAGAACGTGTGAGGACGAACAGTTCTGCCCACTTATAAATTATCTTAAGGCAGTTTCATAGAATTTAATAAACGTCTTGTTAGGTATACCCACAGCTGCTGTTAAATTTTAAAAGCAATACGTCCAAGAAAATTATTAGACCCACTGAACGAGCATTTAATAAATTAAGTAATCGTTTTGTAATATTAAATAATGTATTGCTAAAAGTTTTCATTCTAAAAATCAGTATTTCGGTACATAAAAAACAGTAAAAATTCCGAGATCGTGTTTCCTTATCGGTAGTGAAATTTCTAATCTTATTGTTATATGTTTGTTAAATGTAAAAACGTGGACTTATTGTATGCGCCGTTAGCTTAGAAGAGTTGGGTGAATGTCAATGAATTATACAATAAATCTTTATTTAATGTGTAAATTTTTTACTAACTGCACTTTTTCTTGGATAAACGGTTAAATCGTGATAAATTACATGACCGTAAAACTTGACCGATCTCAAAAGTGTATGTATTTTGGTTTAATTTCACTGTTTCTTGTAGAAGAAAAATTGTATATATTATTTAAATATGTTACATTAGGAGATAAATTTTAAATGGCGGCATTCGGGAGTAAATTATGTATGACTTCAATTGGTATTTGTTGGTATTGGTTATTGATATAATATGAACGTTACATGAAAACAGTTACTTGTATAACAATATTTGCTCGATGATAATACTAGATTTTTTTCCATTTCGGTGTCACTGAATTTGCGATGCATCTTAGACTAATATACATCTGTAAAATAATTGTCTTGATAGAACAAGAATACAATTTTGTGGAAAGTTTCGGACACTGTATCAAAAGAATTGTTATTGTCAAATAAAAATAATGGCGCGTTTAATAATCGATGAAATACATATATAATTTTTGATATCGACTGAAGGTAATTGATGGAATTTCGATATCAAATTTCAATTATTAAAATTTTGTACGATTCCACATGTTTTGTCACTAATGACACGGGTTTCGTCATTCGGCATCTTCAGGCATTCTATTACACGGATGCAACAGAACTGCACAAAAAGAGTATTCATTATTGAAGAAGTTGCTTTTGGATATATTTGATTCATGAATTTTTAATCTGTAATTTCTTTTAAAATTAGAAGCCAAGCGATCGAATTTTCTAAAATGCATATTTAAACAAGTTTAAAAAAAGAATATATGCAATCAACTGCACACGAAAATTGTGCGTGATTTTTTTGCGTTTATGATACAGTTTTCAGTATGTAACGATTATGCAATTATAATAGCATATAATGAAAGGTCATATTATTTACCCACTTTTCATATTATAGTAATACCAGATACACTTAAAATTACCTGCCTACATAAGAATTAATAAATTATTTGACATGCGTGCAAGGCAGCCGCTCTGACAGCGGATATTTAGAAAATGTCGTAGGTGTTAAACAAATTGATCCAGTTCCCAATATTACGAACTCGTATTTTTGGATTTTGACTCAGTAAATCTTTATATTTGATCAAGTGGGCTTTTGATCTCTTACGCCTGATGTAATATGTGCGACCATTTTGAAATTTATTACGCTGAAACAATGTTGGATGCTAAGGAAAATATAACTTAAACGTTTTTTGTACAATGATTAATACAAACCAGTTTACATACTTCGCTTGATACCGCCGTGGTTAAGACAATTTTTAATTCAAAATTAAATAAAACGCAGTAGGACTTTTTAACAGAGTTCGTTGAATCTAAATAATTATAAATAATATGAATTTTTTTAAAAGTAGCCTTACTTAGTTGGTAAACTTATTCATTATTCACTAGTCATAAGGAAACTTATGCATTTGAATAAATCTAAAAATCCTTATTAAACATTAGATTTTGTATCACACAACTAATAAACATTCTTGACAAGACAATTAATCTTTAATGTGATTGAAATTAGTTGCACAACTGAATAAAAACTAGTTTTCAGTAAAACATATTTTGTTGAGATATTCATGTGTGTGTCCATATTGACTAATTCACAAATATTTAATCAGTTATTAATAATGTTTGTTTGGCAAGAGAGCAACATAAAGGTTTGATTTGTATAACTAAGAGTTTTATGAAAATTTAATATAATTATTAACGTTAGTAAATAAATTTTTATTGTGATTAACCGCGACATTTTACTGCTTCATTTGCTATGGTTTGAATGACAGAGAATATTCCATAAACATATTGATAAGTTAAGCCAATATGGTCGTGATATTTGTCCCACAATAATTAAAAGAAGTTTTTCTTCTTTTATAGATAAGTTAACATATTTGCACGTAACAGTA
Source organism: Himalopsyche japonica (assembly GCA_028555115.1). Classification (NCBI taxonomy): domain Eukaryota; kingdom Metazoa; phylum Arthropoda; class Insecta; order Trichoptera; family Rhyacophilidae; genus Himalopsyche; species Himalopsyche japonica. The sequence goes on along the minus strand of JAHFWJ010000446.1, from coordinate 656,646 downwards.
GCCAGTTTAGTTGTCTAGTGTTACTTATAATTCAGTTTGTGTCACACAAAATGCAATAAAATGTACAAACTACGATAATTAATGAAAATCATACTGCTGTAGGGACTGGAGTCTGGAAAACGTAAACGGGCAGACTATCTACTGTCACATAATAACGCTCCGTGCTTAAAGCTCAACTGAGATTTAGGGTGTAATTAAAACGAATATTTTTTTTATAAAAACAAAACTTTCGTGATCATATCTGTAAAAGAATTATGTTGATAAGGTGTAGTATGCTTGACGATAATTCTCCAGCTATTTGTCAGTACAAACATATTTTATTCATCAAAAATGATGAACACTATAAAAATAATTCAAGTTGAAATGTACAACGTACTTGAAATGTTGGGGTTAGCAAAAAACCAAAAGGATGATAAATATATTCATTTGAAATCGGTAAATGTATTGTCTCCATAACTAATTATCATCAGCCGGGGTCGATCCACTGCTGGATGAAGGCCTCCCCCAGCTTTTTTTTTTCAGGGGGGTTGTTTGGACATAGCAACACCACGTTGCCCAGGCGGGTTGGTGTTCGGTTTTCTGTCTGGGTTTTCCTTCCCATAACTAATAATTAACGAAAAACCTTTTATACGTGTGTATCTCCATACAGTTTTCTTGCTTGAATGTTTTACTCATTGTACTTTTTATGTAAAAAATTAAATAAGAATCCATCGAACAATATGTCAATCTCCAAAACTCTAACATATTTTTTTGCCAGAATTAAGTTCCTTCTCAATCGACAATTGTATTTTTTCTTACGACCACCTCAATTTATACGTACTTATAGATATCAAAGCTTTTAATGTAAATATTTTCCTTTTTAAGATTATTCGTCATTTATGTCAAATCACAATTGAAATGATTTCAAACCAATGTATAATATTTCGTAAACGTCTATTCGAGCTCACCGGTCTGTTACTGACAAATCTTATGAACTTCTATCAAAAAAACTACAATCGCTACAATATATAAAAGTATATTTTTAACGTGAAAAAATCGGTAATTAAAAATAAAATATGTATAGATTGAATTGGCATTCACTTGGTAGAACTCCATTATAACACGGTGAAAAAAATAGCAATGTATTTTAGTTCTACAAAATTATTTTTTTAAGACATAGTTGATAACTATTTCAGCTCACGCATCGTCAGAACTATGCTTAAGCGAACATTTGCTTATCTATATATAGCTGTGTAGAAAAGCTACACAATACATCTCCTCTCCTGTTTTAACGACCTAGCATTGTTTCTTGCTCGCGATAAAGCTAAAAATTGTAAATGAAACTAAAAAGGCGGCTATATCAATAAGTTTACATATGGCAGGGAAATGGTCTATTACGGAAACAAAACAGCACCCCGTAGAGGGTTAAGCAATAGCGATCGATCTACATTAGTTTGTTCGTTAAGAATCCTTTGTGATAGTTGATATCTATTGATTTCCAGCTGTTCTAAAGCCGCCATCTTGCGACCTTTATTACAAAAATGCAAACATTTAGGCGCTGAGTTTGAATTTATATTATGTGATTCCTTTATAACCTGATTAGCAAATTGTGAATCTGTTTTTTTACTTTATTGATTGAATTGGCATTCACTTGGTAGAACTCCATTATAACACGGTGAAAAAATAGCAATGTATTTTAGTTCTACAAAATTATTTTTTCACTGTTTTTTACTGTTGAATGATCTTACATGTTCATTAGCTCGAGTAGATATTATTCTACCAGTCTGTCCGATATAAACGGATAAACATGATCCACAGGACATTTTATAAATACCGCTTCTGTCAAGTGTATAATTGCTATTTTTTTCATCGTGCGATAAAATATGTATTTCATTACCCTCAAAAAGAACTGATAAAGATTTTAAAAAATAACCTAAACACAAATCTTTTTTTAAATTACTTCTTTATACTGTGACGATCATGTTGGTATCGTTCCAGCTCTTAGGGTCGCAATATCGTCTTTGGCTATGATTGGCACTTGTATGGAATACCACTCACTTCTGGTTTTTTTATTGTTTTACAATGGTGAGAGGAAGCCTTTGTGTTGGCGCGGTAAGAGATGGCGCTCACGTTTTGTTTTAAATTGGAAAAGAAATCGATCAATCTATTTTTTCAATAAGATGACAATAACGCTAGCACTATGGCGCCATTTATATACTCTAGTTAGCACAGTGTTCATAAATAAAACTAACTTAACCGGCTATTCACTCAATGCATTAGCGGCTAGATACTAATTAATAAAAAAGTGTTAGTTACTTTTGTATTAATTACAAAATTACGTGTAAATTAATAAAACGTCACTCATTCAATCAATATTCACAGATAAACTGGGGCTATCAATATTTGTTAATAATGTATCATAAAAAATCTGGATATTTTTTTTCGAAAAAAATACAGTAAAAAGCTTTATTAAATATTTATAGATTAATATAACTATGAGATTTTACAGAAAATAGCACCAACAACCGTAAAACACCTCTGACAATACATCTTGTTTTATATTAAATAAATATGGCTTTTGCTTTTTATAGTTCACTATCACTTCTTGATGGACGGAGGGAAGGTATGATATTTTAAATAATAAAAAAACAATATTAATACTTATTTCCGGATTATATTTTATGATCAGGGACGGTTTCGCTCAACGCGAGCATTGTCAACTGATCAGCCCTGATCATATTTAAATAATAAAAATGTGTTTTTATTATTGAAAATTATGTCTTCGAATTGAATTGTCACACCGCAAAGAAACGTGATAATGATGGAGGTGAGCGAAACCGACCCTACCTATAATATGTATTGTGGAAATAAATAATAAAAAAAATGTTTTTAATATTTAAAATAAATTGATTATTTAAATATAACTTTTTTTAACAACTGAGAAAAAGATATTTAAACACAAATACTCAAGGTTGATTGAGCATAAGAATAAAAATGAATGTAAATACGTCCATATATAGAATTGGTAAGGATTGAAAAATGAAACTTTTTTATTTCAAATGTTAAAATGTAAGATTGAGAAGTGAAAAACGAAGTAATGTTGCCATTCAATTACCATAGTTGATAGATAAAGACGAAACATTATTTTTAATGTGTGTTTAGTGTTACTTATTCGCGGAAAGATGTTTTAATAAAAAAATATTTATCGGAATAGATTTTATTTTTAGTCATTACTTGTAAATAGTTATGACAATCGATACCAATCTTAATTTCTGAATGTGAAAATACTGCTAAAAACCGTTAAATAGTTTCTCACAAATTTCTGTAATATTAAAAGCAAACATTGTTTTTGTTGTAAAATTATTAAACTATTGTACAATACACCGCTATGAACCTGATTATACGGCAAGTTTTTTTTTTCTAAAAAGGAGAATCGATAATAAGGAGTTCGCCTTATATTCGAAATGGGTACATTGTCATGAGAGATTTCAAAAGGCATCGTTGTTAAAACAAAGTGTGCACGTGGTAATTTCTATCTGCTTATAAGATGGATTTAAAAAAAAATATTGCACATCCAATAAAATAGACGGTGCAAAAGATGTGATTTTTTGAAATGTATAAATGAGGACTCCGAACACGATAATACTACTACACTACGCTGGTGATAATGATGAATATGTTATATATGAATCTGACTGATCTAATAAGTTTCTATAATTGCTGTCAGTTCTGTTGCATCCGTGTGATAAAATGCCTGAAGATGCCGAAAGGCGACACCCGGGTCATTAGTGACAAAACATGCGGAATCGTACAAAGATGTAACAATTCAGATTCTATGGTTGCACCTTACTTTTGTTTTGTGGTGTTTTTCGTTAATAATAATGAATTTTATTTTTCATTATATTTTCACGACGAAAAAATGATTTTTTCCTAAAAAAAAAAGCTTAACAGAAAAAGTCTTCAGTGTTGACCAATAATCAGGCCAATCCGGCATGTCGTTATTGAGTGATAGATCAAAAAGAGAAGACAATTTATTTAATAATTCAAAACTTTTCCTTTGCTAGTATTTTAATTGTCGGTCTTTTATTTATAAGAATAATGCGAGTGGAACAAGTGTATCTGCACGTAAATGTATAAAAAAATACATGCTGGAAGATCTCCTTTTAAGATTTTAGAAGCGCTTTTTAGGTGGTTTTAAGAGCTCGACAACTTACATTAAAGACGACGGGAGGCGCCAAGTAGGAATCTGAACACTTAACTTTTCTTAAAACAAGCATTGCTTGTTTTATTTTCATTATTCATAAACTTAATATTCTATAGATATAGTGGTGGTAACATTGAATGGGGAGTCGTATACAATGAATCACGATGACGTAAACAATGCTTAAAATATGTTTTTTCATGTCTTAAAACGATGTTTAAACATATAAAATGAAAAGACATAAACATATTTCAAGCGCAGAATAAAATTTCTGACATCATTTAAGTTTGATTTTTTATATTTTTATCCCAGGCAAATATAATAAATCTATAGATTTTTATGATTCGTGTTTTTATTTGGGTAGTTATCCAAGATTCGACTGGATGTTTTATGTTATCATTAAAATGTATATTTTTCAAACGGAAAACATTAAAAAAATATTTAAAAACCGCAAAGATTTTTTCGAATGCATTCTAATAGTGCATTTTTATGATCTTTATTTTCATTATATTTAAAACATTTTTTGAGAGAAAAAGTATTCATACTATATCGCTAACTTGTAGTATAAAAGGAATAAACAAAGTCATCATATCGTAAATTTAAATCTTGGGTAATCTTAAAGCAAAGTTGAATAAAAAACAATTTTTGAAGTGCAGATGTAATTTGAATTATTATATTTGTGATAAAAGATGCTGGTATTCTGTTAAACGATATGTTAAATAGTGTACTGAAATTAACGATAGTAAAAATATACAGTTAGTATACTTTCAAAAGAGTATCTGATTTTAAAAGATCTTGTCAAATATACAAACCTTCTGTAGGCCGAATTCTCAGTTGTGTTTTAATATCAAAGAGAAACAATAAAAAATCAATTTATCAATAAACTGTCGATATTACATCGTTTATCTCTCACAAACTGACTTAATAGTATATTATTAAAATATAATGACCTGTAGGTATTAGAAATTTAGCGTTTTTCGACACATAATAAATTAGACCATTTTGTTTGACTGTTCATTAATCCAGTGTTTGTATTAGACGCGGCAGACATGTTGGATTTTTATCCGCAGCAGTAAATTAGGGGGACTTCAATGTCTCGTTTGAAATGTTGACCTGACAGCTGTTTCGGTTTAATAACGTCAAAAAACTTGTCTTTTTGTGGGATGTGTCAATAATTTTATAACCGGCCACTGGCCTCATAACCTCAATGCTGTGAATTTCAATTCGAGCAATCAGAGATACGTACTTCCTGGTATTCAACATCGCTTTTCGTATCCTTTTTAATATGTATCGCGATCAAATAATATTTACGCAAGGTGTTTAAAATATTTCTGACCAAGAATTATAATCGCGTACATGGTCAGGTGTTTCCAGTTGCTTACAATTTCTTGAATATTTTAATGTCCTTTGTCCTTAATTCTATTATATGACTTTAATAGAATTAAGGACAAAGAAAAAAATTTCTTTCAACGAAGACATATATAAACGCAAAATTTAAGATTAATTTTAACTGATAAATCGAGCCACCTGTCATATTGAAAACGTCACGATTCATTGCGATGTAGAGTTTTGAGGTTGTTTTATATCGTTTTTCGATGTAGATTTAAAATAATTGCTAAAAATAAATTTGAAATAAAAAGTATAACATACTTTTCAAATATTTTTTTTTCAATGTGACTATACATAAATAAATCGATTAAAAAAAGACTTGTTTAATACCTTCAAATGTGTTAACTGCCACTTCTTGATGAAAAGATATGATATTTTACATAATAAAAGTACAAAAAAATTTGTTCTTATTATTTAAAAGAAAAAACTTATTTCATAGGGGAAAATATATCAGAAAAAGAATTTATGTGAGATAAAATTTCAAATTGTTAGCAAATTTTTGAATTGTTAAATTATGAATCAAAGTGTAAAATTAATTATAATATTATATAGCCCTAAAACATCAATGGTTGTTTTGAAAGACTTCAAACAATTCACAATTTTCAAAAAGAAATATACTAAAAACATCAGGTTAAGGTGGTCATTAGCCCTTTGAGGAGTATGGCCGTACATGTACGTCCAAATATTGTGACGTCTTTTATCAATTGCAAGTTCCGTATTTTTTGTTGAATAATTATAATTTCTTCAGATATTCATGCTGCACATATCTGTCAATAATTTTAAGTAGTCGGGCTTACATTTTTTGTGTTTCAAATTAATAAAAGAATTTTACCAAAAAAAAAAATCCAAGAAATTACACTTTTAATCATATATCATAAAATTTACTGTCTGTTCAACCGCTTTCTTTCTAGGAACCAGTGTCAATATCGAACTATGTTTACTCAGACTGCAATTATTTTTTTAGGCTCAAACTAAGTTATTGTTTCTAGAAAATTCATAGTGAATAAATGTATTTACATTTATTACTATGAGTTTCTCAATTGTACAACTTTATTTACTACGTGATATAATAATAAATATTCTTTCTAGATTGAACCACAAAAAAACACATAATTTTATACGAAGTGCAAAAAAAATATTTAAAATAAACCAAAAAACTTATTTCGTAAAAAAATAACTCACTACTCAACGGGTGAGTAACATTTTGAATATATAGTAATTGAAAGGCGTGTATATTCAACTTTAAATAATTTGTATTATTATTATGAAATATTTTATAATGGTTGAATAAACTAAAATGTTGTCAACCAATGTTTTTATATATATCAACTATTTTTAAGGCACGCACTAAAAAATAAACACTTTTTACGACTACTCAATGAAAAAAAACCCTACACATTCCTTCTGCATAAAAATTAACGTAAATATCTTGTTGTAAATATAATATAATTTTTACAGGCTTTATTTGACACGTCGTAAGTGAGATTCTTATCGATTCAAAGAACTTTTATATGTTTTTAATTTGTAGACTCAACGGCATCGCAAAAAATTGTGTACTAAAAAGTGCACTGTTAAAGCCAGGTTGAAAAAATATTTTCAGCTACTGTCCGATATTTTACGAACAAAGAGTCATAATACAGCACACTCTTAAAAAAATAACAAACAGTTTGGACTGCGAACAAATCAGATAATGAACACTATCACGAAAGATTTGTATGTTTGGACAACGAACAATTATTCGGATAACAAACTATAACAAAACGATCTAATCCACTTATTCTATGTATAGTAAATCGATATCCAAATAACGAACATTGTCTTGAAATAGATTATGTTCATTAACCGATCACTTACTGTTTTACAAACTGTGCATTAAAAATAACAAGGATTGAAAGCAAAGTAATTTATTCCCCAATTTTTTCACTGAGTACTTCTTCGAAGAATTAGACTTAGAATCTTCATACGGCATGAATTTTTTGTAGCCAAAACACTGCATATCTAAATAATTGTAAAATGGCTTCACTATCTTATCTACTTTTGCTTTAATTGCCGAATATAATAAAAACATCTTTTGTTGTGTTTTTCCGGACTTTAAGTTATATGATCAGTTGCTCAGTTGACAGCAACTGCCGAACAAATGTCCCTGAATGACTTGAACTTTGAATGACTCAAAAATTGCTTTTTTTGTAATTGACCTATATAACTGCATAAAATTTAATGCTATTTTTTTCACCGGATTATATGAAAGGTTTTCATATTAAAATTTGACAATACATATTTTTTCCCGAACAATTACAAAAGTGTGAGTTGTAAGGTTTTCGAAATACACTAGTCAATTCTAAATTTTGAAAGTTGAAAAGTTGTAATGGTTATAAATATTATTCGACCATCATTCTTTTATAACTGAGCGCTTTGATGCTATACCCAATAATCCAGTTGACTTGCGGAAACGTGCTTGAGCTCAATAATGTATTCAATGTATGTAAAAGATTGATTAGATCGATTAACAGCTTCTGAAGAATTCGTTTAAGTAGTCTACTATGCGAAACGCGCTCATGAGAAATGAGCGTTGCTCGAGGAATTCGAGTGCAAGATGAATTATGCTTTCATTAAAATAGCCAGCCAACCAATAACACTTTATTGCATTTACTAATGGTTAATTGATTTGTGAACTTAGCATTCCATAACTCAGTTGATTTCTAAGGTTTACGTCTTAGAGGGTAGAGTTTAATTATTTACAGCTAATTTGCGTATCTTAGAGGCAGGGTTTTCAAAAAAAATATTTTCGAAACCGGGACAACTGCTATTTTTTTCAAACCAAAATGCAAAGACAAAATAATGGTTCTTCTATCTCATGAAAAAATGTTAATTTTTGGAATAAAAAGAAGATGATATTTTATGCAGTACCATTGTTTTACAATAGATAAATAAAATGAAAAAACACGGTGAAAAAATAGCAACGTATTTAAGTTCAAATTTTTTTTTAAAAGATTTAGTTGAAAGCTATTTCGACTCACACCATCTCCAGAACTTAATCTTAGTTCTGGTGATGGCGTTAGCCGAAATAGCTATCAATTATATCTAATAAAAGTTTTGTAGAACTAAAATAGATTGCTATTTTTTCACCGTGTAATAAAAGAGTTCTACCAAGTAGATGCCAATTCAATGAATGAAGTGTACTATATACACATTTTTGTAACAACTAGAACTGGTTTCGCTTATCGTTAATTTGTTCAACAGAAATTATCATTTCTAAAATATAATACATTTCCACTTATTAACTGTATGTTTGATTACAGCTTCTGCGTTTATTTTGGTAAAACCACCAGGTTGAAAGTTAGTATACTAAGAGAAAGTAATGTTATGACATTGAAAAGTAGAAAAACATATGTGAAATAGACTAGAATCTCATATGAACGACGTAAGAATAGGTGTTAGTAAAAAATATGGTTATTTCAATGGAACCTTAATAAGAATCAAATCAACTATATGACAGTTTTCTTCATAAAAATGAATAAATTATACCTTAGCAATTTTTTGTATTGTGATCGTTAAGTAATACAAATTTTCTAATTATCAAAATAAAATCAAAACTTATTTTAGCACAACCCTTGTTTGAATACGTTTAGGTGTCCAAACTATGCATTGAGTGCTAAATTCCAATCTCCCATAATGTAAGGCATTTCGTATGGCATGAATTCATACGGCAATAAGTCGACTTACGCGTCGAGAGACTTGTGATTGGAAAATGATTTGATTTACCGGGGGTTACCGGTTATCTCTCGTTAATGAGTAGATCGTTATTTATTATAAGCAGTTGATGAGAAATCGTGTGTCATAAGCTTTATGCTTAATAATTAAAGCTGTCAATTAAGGGTGTATTGGATGGATAATATACGACGTGCTGAAGGACCCTTTGGCCACAAGGTTGATGTTATTCGTTATGTTTTGATTTATATAGAAGAACATTCGTAAAATTGCGTCGTAGTATAATAATTGTATATTTACAAAAACCTTATCACTTTTAAATGGACAGTGAACATTTATGATACTGACTGAATATTCTTGATGGAATTTTAACAATTCAAATTTAAAAAACGAGGACAGAGACGTCGTTAAGAATTGTAAAGTTGATTCAATCGTTCATTTCTAACCCTTTAGACGCCTAGCATATCAATTATCGATTTATCCATGAAAATGCCACGTAACATACCCGAAAAATTATGTTATACTCAAGTTATTATTAATTTTCATAGAAAAGTGATTTAACCATCAACTATATCGTTTAAAAATAGCACAAAATGCTTCCAGGGTTCACACAAATAAAATGTATATAGAAAAAACACAATTAATAATTTTCTCCCATGGCGCCTACCTGCCATATTAGCAGGAACAGTCGGTGGAACTACTATTTATTTCTTGTTATATGTATAATAGTGTTCAAAACACTCTTTTAGAATGATAAATTTCACAACACGACAGCACAAAACGTTATATAATATTGTTTGAAAAAGTACTTTGTCTCCTTTCTTGTTTTTTCGTTATTTTTTGTGTTTGCACATACATGGTATCATTTTTCGGGTGGTTTAATGGTGGATCTATCAATCGAGCAATCTTTGCGATAATAACGTGTCAGCCCTAGTGACATCTGTTAGCTAAACTTCAAATAAAACGAAAACGGGTCAACTTATGGATATTCTAACAATCGTATTGCCTCCAAAAGGTGTTTAGATTATAGCACGGTGAAAAAATAGCAATGTATTTTAGTTCTACAAAATTATTTTTTACAAATATAGTTGATAGCTATTTCGGCTCACGCCATCGTCAGAACTATGCTTAAACTAAAATTCGCTTATCTATATAAAGCTGTGCAGAAAATGCACACAACACGTCCTCTCTCCTGTTCCAACGGCCTTGCTTGTTACTTTAACACAATGACACTAAATTTTCAAAATTCTAAATGAAACAATTGGTGTCTATGACAATAAGATTATATGTGGGACGGAAGTGGTCCTGTTTAGATTATTCATAGAAAATATTATATTTTTTCATAAATAAACTCGCAATCGTGTTTGCCTGCCTGCACGCCTTAGAGTCTGACTGGTTAATAAATAAATAAAAAATAGTAAAAAATATTTCCGATTTGGTATGATGATGAAACAAATGAAATTTTAATAGTATTTTAAAATTATTGTTTTTACAGTTTCACGGAAATTAGTTGCAAGTCACTCATTTTAAAGATACTTGGAGAAGGTAAGGGAAAAACCGTCAGTAGGCCAATCTATGTTATCTATCAGGATTTTTAAAAACGCGGATAAGTAGCAGTGTTTTTATGTTTTAATTCCAATCGATAAAGTATATAATAATAAGTAAAAGCTGTTCCATTCGGAAAGCATAAGATTTGAATATGAAATCGAATTCGACGAAAGCTCAAAAGCTTCCTTTGGCCTCCAAGCCGTTGTCATTTAGTCAATATATAATATAATAATATATAAGGCTGTCCAGCTTTACTTTGTTTACAGTTATATGAGTATTATTCTTTCAGCAAGGATTCGTCTAGTTACTTAATATAATATATAACCAAGAAATTAATTTGTATAAGCAGTTAAAATTTATTGTTGCATTGCAGTACAGCAATCAATTGTGAAATGAAGTTATTTTTGACTTAAATTTCGTAATTAAAGGTGCTATATGTGATCTAGTTCAACTCAATGAGAAAACACATTGTAAAAAATTTTGTGTGATCGAAGGTTTCTTGTTTCTTACCCCCCACAAAGTTTTTTTGAAACAAAGAGCTTGTGTATTGATATTTTGGATAGCTTACAAAAAAATTCCCTTCATTCAATATCGTTTTTTATGTATCACTATAAACTAGACACATAATATTTTTCTCTTAAGGCACATTATTTATTTTTTCATTTTAACGTAACATATAGAGTACTTATAAATTGAACATAAAACAGCCAGGACGTAGGCATGTATACGTCACAAATTTTCCCATCAATCATATTCCGCAGTATGTTTCTTTTGTAAGCGGTGCTGACAGATATAATAATCATTAGATATGTTACTCTCTTGCTAGTTTTTTTCTTGTAGTTAGATATAATATTTTTTGCAATGGCTACTTTAAATGAAGAGAATATAAGCTGTGTATATTTATTTTATCAGTAAATGCGAGAGTATGAAATGTTGTGGCTATTATATAGGTCAAATGTTTGATTAATTGAAAGAGATTTTATTATATTATTTAATTTTCACAAACATTTTCTCAATTATGCCAGTCCAAAATATGAACCATGGTCTTAAGTTAAGAATCTTGATAAAATTAAGTTTATTATATCATTATTTTTATTATAATAATTCGAAAATATTTGAATTTTTATTTAAGGTCTCGGGATTCCTTCTAATTATTAGCTTTTAAATATGATGAGCTTTTTCCTTATAATGGGTGCGGAGATAGGTTACAAACAAATATTAAAAATATGTACTGGTTGTAAGAATACGGCTTTTTAATCCTTTACTGTTATTATGTGTATATTTTTGCCAACACCATCAAATGTCATACATACGAAAAGGATCAAAACTTTTTCGCAGGATCTCACGCTCAAGCGAGCACAGCTGTGCTTTAAGCAATGCATCTGACAAAAATGCCATCGATGAAACTATTATTGATTTAAATTAACTTTAGTTTGATCAGAATATGACGCTTGTAATTAAAACATATATTTTCAAACGATATGCGTTTACTGCTTGGAACATATGATAACCGCACGGTGCCAACCTCTTTTGTCATTCCATCGTCTCCGCTGAGAACATCTTATTGATGGTCATACGTTTCCCTCCGCGAAAGGCGATGGAATCCATCCAGTTGGTAAAAGAGACAAACAAGAGCCAAGATTTCTTCAGTCATCCTCAGACATATCCAGGCAGATATTATTGTTTTTATTTATTTATTTCAGATGTATCATAATTAGTAGCAGATCAGTCCGATTTATTTCTTTAAAATTAGTAATAAATTAAAACTACAGTGTCGTAACTAACGACCGAAAAGCAGCACTGTCACGATACACCCCTTGAATATGTTAGATAATACTTGATTGTAGCCGAGTACAACTGAGAGTATTAAACTTTCCGCATTGAACTAAAATAATAAGTCAAAATTATATTATAATCACGTATTGATGTTGCGAGAAGGTTTTGAAATAACTTACAGCCTATTCAGTTTTTTTTTATTTTCTGTTATTAATTAAGATTCTAATCTATGTGGGATTTAACACTAGGAGTTTTAATGAAGTTCTGAAAGCATGTAGCACTTTTCACTGGTACGAGTAGTCAAGCGGCTCCTGAGGTGTCGATCTGATGTTCACCTAATGGGAATCTTAAATCGATAAAGAAGCTATTACTCTATACGCGTAAAGATTTCTTTACTCAGTGCCGTTAATCAAATTGGTATCTTTAATGAAAATGAAGTCTCTAAAGATGTATATTGTAATAGAGTCGACTTTATATAATCAATGATAGTACACAACGAAAAGAAGTTAGTTTATATATAGATATTTATCGTAGATAAATATATATTAATTATACTTGATTGCCAGTTGTGAGAAGGGAAATAGTCTATTTGAAAGCATTAAAATTAATATTTAATTAATATTGAAACATATGAAGTATCATTTTTCACCGTCGATTATTTCAGAAATTAATCATTTTGTCAAGAATTTTTAATAAATTATTAAAAAAAAAACTTCATATAACTGTCTCTACAACAAGTTACTAAAAAAATACACGTAGCTTACTCCTAAAATTTCCTTAATTACCTTGTTGATTCCCGGAATAAATTATTATGAGTCATAGTGAATTTTTTCAAAAAATATGCGTTTCTACGATAACTTGTTGGTAATTAGTTGCTCAACTTCTCTTTTTGAAAAAAATCAGTCTAACGTTGAAATATTTTTTTACTTACTTATTAATACTATCGTCTAATTCACATTGGGAATTACAAATATTCAATTTAGAAAGGATTGGGGGGGGGTTAATGTTTTTTTAACTGCGCTTTTTTTTGATATCTAATAAATAAATGTGGCTTTTAGAAATGAAAACATTCCTTAACCCTGGTCTAGGACATGACAAAAGGTTTAGCCATCTTCATCGTTACAGTCTGTACTAAGGATACATTGGGGTTTTCAAATAAGTGAAATTACTTATAATTAAATATAATTAAATTAAATTAATTATAACTTTGCTATATAGACGACACTAACTGTTTATTTTACATCAGTTCTGTTGCATCCGTGTGATAGAATGCTTGAAGATGCCGAAAGGCGAAACCCGGGTCGTTGGTGGCAAAACATGTGGAATCGTACGAAGTTGTAACAATTCAAATTTGATATTGAAATTCCATCAATCCCCTTCAGTCGATATCATAAATATTCGTGACTTTAATATTGGCTGTATTATTTATTAAATAGATCTCACACGAATTATGATATAATATATTCTCAATTTTTCTATTACTATCTGTTGCCAATGTCAGTGGAATTTTTTCAAATAAATTAATTTTATCCTGAAACGTCATACTTATTTTTTAAAATGAATTAAGATACTTCAATACCATTCCCATTGATAACAATAAAGCACATATTTTTGTACAGTATGATCAATTGAAAATATTCGCGGTGAGTGTAACCAAATGCATATTTCAATATTTTATGATGACTTCTTACAATCGTTGAATTATTACATAAAAAAACATCAGCATTATGACTTTCTACTGAGAATTAATAGTGTATGTCATATGTGTTAAGTTATACAATCTCAACATTAAAGTTTGTCTATTTGTTGTGAAATAGAGTTCTCTAAATCTGAATTCTTCCGTATTAGAACAATGAAGACTGGAATTTATGTGGAGAGTCTAGGGCCGGCTAACTTCAGCTTGGGCTATCGTTGAATTGATCACGAGGTCTTTTCTATCGCCAGGGCTATCTTCGGAGCCATCTCCAACGATCAGATGAGGCCAGGATAGCTCAGCCTCGGGAGCCGGCATGCTAGATAAACGCCACGCTGAATGGTTCTCAAACTTATTTTAAACTTGATTGAGTATTTTTTTTAATGTTTTGTATATGTGTGTGAATGCGTTTTCAAAGTAAACTTATATATATAAAATATATACCGCGATACAATTCATCCCTTGTTAATAATTTTTAAATAAGATATTAAATAAATAACAGTTATGGTAATATATTGCATTACTTTAATAATGTATAGTTAATGAATGTTGTTTTTTTTATGAAAGAGAGATGATGCTTTTATCAACTAAAAATCACTTCGGATGATGATTGGATATTGACTCCGATTGAGATCTATGCATTCAAAAAAAAGATGCTTAAATCTCCGTCGCTTGAAATGAATTATCAATATAAAGAATCATGCTTGCCTCAAATGATATTAATAACACATTATTCAGCACTGTTTTCAAGGGTTCAAAATGAACGTTTTTGAAGATTTATTTTTCATCGATTTACGGGTCGTTATTCAGCTATCAAAATTATGAATTGCCAATTGACCAACCACCATCTAGTCTGCCTAATAAAATATGCCTTCCGACTTCATAAACAACTGTAATAAAAATATGCGATGGGATATTCATGCATATCGAAACAAAACATTTGGATTTATTGATAAATGAACAAATAAATATAAGTCGGTCGCCGCTTCTCAGACCATTGCGAGGGGCTTCTGCCTTCCCGTAATATACCATCTTAGTCCAATATTTAAGTTTATTGAAATATCCGCCTGTTTAGTTTCATTTACATATTTTTTTTTTAGTTTTATTGCTAGCAGGAAATAAGCTAGGTCGTTAAAACAGAAAAGAAGATGTATTGTGTACTTTTTCTACACAGCTATATATGAATAAGCAAATGTACGCTCAAACATACTTCTGACGATGCGTGAGCCGAAATAGCTATCAACTATACCTTATAAAAAATGTTGTAGAACTATAATACATTGCTATTTTTTCACCGTGTTAAAACATTTGGAAATGTACATATTTTAAATGATTGAAATCTCACTAAGAAACATCCTTATTTAACATTTAAATTAAAAGTGCAAATTATTTAAGTCGAATACACCCAGTCCTTTTTTAACGCGATACATTGGTTCCAGAAAAAGGCGCGTAAAAAAAACGCGTAAAAAAATGATTTCACGCAATTGCATTATATTTCTTTACACACCCTAAAACATAAATTCGCATAATATCCGATACATTTGTTAACAATAAAATAAATAAAAAAAATAAAAAATTGGAATTCTTTACAAAATTAAGTTTTAAAAATACAATTTTTTTGTTTTTAAATAATGAAATGTACATGCCTAGAATCATTTATAAATGTCTTCTTTTAAACAATTTTGGGGAAAAAATTACGTAAAAACGAGTAAAGTGCGTAAAAATGTAGCGGTGCCGTCCAAAAAAATCGCGTATAATCGAATTCGCGTAAAAAAAGGACTGGGTGTATTTATTAATATTAACCATAACCGTCTCTTTAATTGCTTTATTTTAATTTATATGCTATAAAACAACAAATCCGTTTATGTGAACACTCTAATAAATGTACTGTAGGATGCAATGTTTTAGAATCATTGTAAAGGTCTAAAAGTGCTATATTCGTCTTCTAGTTTCCCCATTGTTGTTAGAGCTCGGAAGGTAGCAGCTACTGCGAACCGCTCAGGAATGTGCCGTTGATAGACGTCCAGGTGAACTTTTTTTCTATAGAAACTACTATATCTATTGACGCTTATAAATAAAATATACATTTCGATAAAATAATCCATCATATTGAATATTTAACTAATAGTAATGGACTGTACCAAATTATAAACATTAAATTTGATTGTAAACAACTAACAGAACCAGGCCGTTGGAACAGGAGAGAGGATGTGTTATGTGCCTTTTATGCACAGCTATATATAGATAAGCGAATGTTAGTTTAAGCTTAGTTCTGACGATGGCGTGAGCCGAAATAGCTATCAACTATATTTGTTAAAAATAATTTTGTAGAACTAACATACATTGCTATTTTTTTCACCGTGTTATAAAAATATATTTGAAACAAAACATTCCCTTTTGCTTATTGTAATATTCTTATACCAAAAAGAGTAAGTACTAAATATTTAAGTTTTCTGTACATACATAGGTATGGACAATGATGTGAAATATGGACAGTTTATAAGGTTATAAAACTTCTATAAAATGTAGTAAACAAATTTTTATTGAAAAAAATTAAGATCACCGAAAAAATCATTCATATTCCAAGTCTGCTGTCAAAAAGTTTTATTAAAATACATCAAAACTATATTTTTACGGAAATATAATCTTTTTCGATTACAAACCAAACGAAATGCAAGCCTAAAATGAAAACTGTCTAATCTAGTCTACTCATGCTTGTATAATCGAATATCTAAGGGTATGAAAAATAAAAATAAATGCTTACCATATTTATAAAGTCGCCAATGAATCATCATCACTTTATTTGGATATCCTGAAAATTAAGAAAACAATATTAAGTTAAAAAGAACAACATTGGTCAATGATTGTGTATTTTGGACTAATGGAGAATCTAATCGTTTGTTTGTGAGGAATAACTGGTTTTAACGCATTCTCAGACTTCTCTCTTCATATAGAGTAATGAGAGAATGGTGGAGATATTAAAATATGTGCTGTTGGCTAATCACTTACGAGGTTGTTTTATAAAAGATAAATCATACTTGTTTGAGGGCTTAAAATACTTGCATTTATCAAAATTTAAAAACTTGCGGCGCCTTATGGTGAACGTACTGACTTGCACTGATAAGCATACGATTTTAAATAAATTTAGAGACAGTCTAACACTTAAGTGCAAGCTACCGAGTCTTGGGCGATTGCTCCTGAGACAATCCCAGCAATTAAATAATGTAAACGCTTATCGTCTTACGACATTGAAAAACGACTGCTTTTACCAGATATAAGAACGTGACAGATAGTGGTGAGCATGCATCTATCAAAATTGACCATTTAAAAAACTCATTCTTCAATAAATATTATATATAAGTTGTAATTTTTTTTAAATTATAAAATTTATATTAATTCATTGTCAAACACATATTCAGTGCGCCATTGTAAATTCCATAGACAAGCTGAATTCCAAAAAAAATGCTTTTGTTTCTTTGATCTGATGAATCTACAATGGCAAAACAACAATACCAATCATTTGAAAATAATAAGCAATTTATTGTTAATCCATGAATCAGATATTGATAAATTAATTGTGATATAATTGACCTTAGCCGTGAATTAACATCGCTTTATTTGATTGCGATTTTAACGCGTTTATATATCAGCAAAACGCGCAATTATATTTCTTAATTGTTTTATGGATATAGCACTGCTGAAAAAGTAAATTAAGGTTTTCCAAACAATACCGCTTTCATTTCTGCGTTGATTCAAAGGCTGGTTTTATAGAAAGAACTTCCAATTAACCCAGCCCTTGTATACTGATAATTTATATTGAATTTAAACTTAACTTTTTCTTGCTCAAACAACACCTGGTTTTCTAAGTAATAGTCCATAACCGAAGTAATAACCTATTTATTTATTACACGCGAATAAAAATCAATATTCTTTTGATTTGAATCATCGCAATTAGCAATTCTCGAGGGTACTATTAACAAATTGAGATACAATAGAACATCAATTATCCTGACTAATTGGGGATGAAGATAGTCCGGATAAGATCAAATCCAGATAATCAAAAAAAATCATAATCGACACAGTAAGGACAAGTGTATTCAGTTTTAGTCATTTTTATTTCTTTATGTTAATGAGATGTCTTTGATATTTTTTTTTGTATTGAAAAGATCAATTATCGATTTCTGCTTGAAGCTAGCTTTTTTGCGATGCTCCGAATACTTTTGAGACGTATAAGTTGTCCCGAATTGTATTCTTGTTGACTCTCAAACCACTCCATGGCGACATCTAATCACTGAATAGTTTCAGAATGTGTAGGACCAATGTCTTCCCTCTCACAAATCTCTTTTTCTTCTTCTTGATCTTGTTCATCTGAGGCAGATATTTCTTTAATTATTTCCTCATAATTTGAAATTTAGAATCCAGGATTGTTTGAATAAATACTTAAATCGTGATCAATTTTTAAAGAAACAAGCGTTCAATGCGTATTAAATTTGGACGATTACTGATCCATATTTTACACGGTACATGTTGGAACAATCACATAAAAATTACATAAAAACAATTCAAATTACTTTTATAAGTAAGTAAGTTTTGTAAGTTCCAAACACACATGCGCTAAGTAAAGGTTTTATGTATTATATTATATATTAGATGCTAGCAGGGGTTAAAATATGTTTGTAATATAAACGTCTTAATGATTATCATAAATGGTTCATTTGTTACATTTACTTACCAAATAGAATAACTGTTTTCGTTATCGACTGAGGATTCTTTAATAAATTTCAGTATCAAATTTGATTTGTTGAAGCTTTGTACATTTTCACATGTTTTATCATATAATACTTGAAGACACTGAAAGGTGAAACTCTGGTCGTAAGTGAGAAAAAAAACGAGGAAATGTGCAAATGTGAAATGTGTCAATATTTAAAATTTTCATAGAATGACGGTCAAAGTAACTAAATTACTACGCTGTATGGTTTCTAACTCGTTTGCAGTTTGAGTGCTTAAAACTAGCAAATAATATTTTTTACTTACAGCTGATATGATAAGTATCAACTATTTACACTTATCCTATATAAACCTAAAATACATTTACCTCATAATTCTAAGAAAAGAGATGTTAAGCAACCGGTGCACGCGTGTAAAACTGTATTTTTTTATTTTATATTTCAGAAAACATAAAAAATATAATTTGCGAATATTTTTCATAGTACTTCGAAGTAAAAATTGCCATTGCTTTAATAACATAGTATCAATCCCAGTAACCATGGTCGCAGTGTCCTTAGAGTTTACCTCTGGACCACCGCAGCATTGTAAGGTAACGTAAGACGTTAAACGATATTGCAGGTTGGATATAACTAAGTGTTATTTCTAGTGTTTAAGAGCTCTTAACCGGGAGAGAGGGTCCGCCGTAAAAGTTGTTTTATCAATAAAAGGTCAAACCGAAGTGCAAATCTTACTGGGGTCATTTAACTATCCACCAGACCAGCGGTATCGACCAGAAGACCATTAACTTTTATGATCACATAATGCGAAATATCGCTCCTTCAACTCGCTCGCTTATATTATAATAACCGACGGAATTCTAACAAGAGTATAGTTTATATGGGCGGGTTAGCTCTTTTAAGCTTGGATACCGTCGTTGAAATAAGCGGCGATAATACAATAGGCATGTTCTTTTACGGTTTTTTGGTTTGGTTTGTTGAGTAATTTCCTTATGACTCTATAATTTGGCTTGATGTGGTTTATTTGTCATTCTGGAAGCAATAGGGCCCACAAATTGAATTTTGAGAAGGACTGAAAGCTTAAACATCGTGTCTAATGTATTAAATATTATTTTCAAATAAAAAAAATCACACATGTGACAAATTATGTACCCAAAAATTGAAATGTAATTTTTTCTTCTATTAATATTTGTACATTAAACTTGAATTGTTCCAACTTTGTACGATTCCACGTGTTTTGTCACTAACGACCCGGGTTTCGCCTTTCGGCATCTTAAGGCATGATATTAAACGGATGCAACAAAACTGATACAGTACAATAAACAGTTAGTATCGCATAACACAAATACCTGTGTTTATTATTAGATCAATATTGTTAAATTTGTTTTAGCTGCCATTTAGTGCTTGCCTTGGGGAACGTGTTTTCCTGTAATTAAAACTTTTGGTAAATAGACAAAACTTACAAAGTGGTAACAATTCAAATTTGATATTGAAATTCCATAAAGCACCATCAGTCGATATCATAAATTATTTCTATATAAAATTTTGAAATGGCTATAAACTACAATTTACAAAAATCACATTATTTTTTTAATTTTATTTCTTACTTAACAATCAAATTAAGTCTAAAAAGAGAGGTATGTAAAAAACTCGGGTTGTGTGATAAAACATACGGAAGTGCACCAAGTTTAAACTATTCAAATTTGATACGTGATCTGAATGATTATCTGCAAATTTTTACCAATTTTCTTGAAGCAATTGTTATGTATACCTGGTAATTTTAAGAAATAAAATTTGTGTTTATAATATTGCTGTAGTTCATATTATTCCAGTTGATAATGCTTAATAAAGGACTGATTAATATATAATAATAGAAAATTGTGACAAATATTATTTCTTTCCAGTAAGAATTGACAGCTTATATACATAAAGTTATATAATAATTGATCCAATTCGTCAATCCCATTCTTGTGTATTCAATACCTGCCCTTAAATCAAAATGTACGCGATATATTCATGCAATATACGTACACATTTATTGAACCGCTACTATATAATAATCCAGTTAACTTTAATTGAGAATTAGACGTGATTGTTACTTTGCTATAAGGGATTAGCTTAGCCTATACTTTTTAGTCATAAGACATTTTTTAAAAGCTTAACTTGTTACCATTAAAGCTAACGCTTTTACCAAACTCAATACAATTATCAGAAACGCAGTGAAAAATTATTTCTTACGTAAAATTATACTACCTATTTTATAAACTGTTATCGTTCACGGCAATATTTATGCGGCTGTAAAATGGCTATTTTGAAATACCTGATGGATAAATAATTATGGAAAACACAACGTACTATTTTCCGATGATTTAACTTAACTACATCGATAGAGGCAAGATCGTACGTATATTTTGTGACTGAGACTCTTAAGAATTAAAATGTCAATAAAAAAATACATCAGTCGAAAAAGTATTTAGTGATTTAACGATAAAAATTACCCTAAATTTTAATTTTATGTGATGCCGTTGTTTAGTATAATGTTAATACAGTTTTTTTTTCTGTGATTTTTAATAAATTAAATTAAATAGATAACATACATTTAAAATGTCAAGACTGATACAATTTGTAATAAACATAAAATTTTATAAAACTTCATAACAAAATAAATATATCTATGATGTCTTAACAATGTATACACAACTTATTGTTATCAATACCTTAGTGTTGTGTAGCCGATCCTAGAGTGTTTGGGTTGCCAAAATATTGACGACTATGCCGTAAACTTTTGATTTAAATGCTAACATACCTCACTGAACCAGTATGAATAGTACAGTAAGCCACCGATTAACACGTGCATCAAAAGTATTTGTTTAGATTCCGTTCACGTAGATCACGTTTTTACATATATTATACATGTATATAATAGTATGATTTAGTGATTTCAGTATATCTTTCGGAGTCTCAAGGTGAATTTTATTCTAAAAAATTAAAAAAATATTGTATATTTTGAAGATAATATTTTTAAACGCATTATGAACCGTAAACTCTAAAAGTCCTCCAAAAATCATTTTTGTGTTTCGTATACATAAAATAAAGAACGCTGTTCCAAATAGTGTTTATATGGATTTAGATTTGTACGAAACCTATCAATTGTGTTGATCGGAAGTTTATTACCTAGCTTTAAAAAGTATTCATCTGGGACGGTTGGAAACCCTAATTGTAAGAAATATGTTGATGTTTTTTCGGTAGTGGTGTCAATGAATTAACATACGTACAGACACTATCATTAAAAGCTTTTTCACTCGACTTTTAGAGTCATGAATATGTGTGAAATAGTATGGATATTTGTGATTCGTTTTTATTCTCAATTCCACTAATTGAACGTAAAGTCACATCATTCCATATTTGAATTTCAAAAATATCGAGGTTCAGCGACAATGGACTATATTTTTTAATAATATATATCACAAGGTGGTAATGTCAACTGTCAGGACTCGCTCAATATGATGGATACAAACGGTGTTAAATGTAGAGGAAGAGAGTATATGTGTTTGTGTTGTGCTTCAAATATTACTCAACATTCAAATTAGTATATGTTTCCTATTTTTTTGTCAGCTCGACGGCGTTGTTTTCAACACCAGTTTCAAAGTCGTTGTACACACGAAAATAGTCAAAGGGAAAAACATTTATTTTCTAATATTCACACATTATTAACAAGTGAAACGCTTTGTAAATTAATAAGCGTTATGGACCCCTGAAACAATAAACTAAAGACAATATTACTTTTAAGGTGTTAACTGTCACTTCTTGATTCTCGTCTAGACACCACATTTCACATAAGTTGACAACTTTTCATTCTTTTATTCATCGCTTGTTGACAATTCCTATGACAGAATCAAATTTCAATTTAGAATTAAACACCATTAAACGGATCGCACTTAACAATGGATATGATGCAAAGTTGATTGATCTACTTGTCTTGAAAAAAACTAAAAAATTAGCTTTATTAAATGTAACCTCGAGCTTGATGATTGATGTTCCCTCCGTTGAAAAACGTTGGGTAAAACTAAGTTATTTAGGCAGAGTTTCTGAAAACATATCCAAGAAGATAAACAGAAAACATTTTAATGTATCTTTTTACAACAATCATAATCTTAGTCGAATGTTAGTTAACACGAATGACCAAATTAATATTTTAAGCCAAAGTGGTATTTCTCTTCTAAAATGTGATTCCTGTGAGGCTAGGTATATTCAGGTCAAACAGGAAGATCGTTTCATACTAGATTTAAGGAACATTTAGCTTGTGCCAAAAAAGGCGATGAGATTTCTACTTTTGGAAACCATCTATTTCAAAATAAACATTCATGTGATATTACTAAAAACTACAAAATCCTACATTTCAATAACAAATCACTGAAATTAGATAAACAAGAAATCCTTGAAATTAATCGATACAAAATTATTGCCTAATTCTAACCTTATAAATGAACAAACTACTTTTGCGTCGTCACCATTGTTATACTCATTAAATTAGATTAATAAATATATATTTCATAAAAAAATTTTTTTTTGAAAAATGATATTGCCTCCTTTTACTTTATTCTTTTTACAGAAAATATTGGAACGCCCCTGACTGACCATATCTTCCCATCTCATCGATTCATCTTTAATTGACTATCATTAAAATTCTCATATATTAATTTATTTGTTCCATTAAGTAGTAAGTGTGGGTTATTTTCGTCATTAAAATTTCCCACTCCTTACTTCTTTATTGATTGTTCAGAGCTCCTAATGGGTTATTGATTTACCATAATTGTAATTGTAATTCTTAATAAGTGATTGTGAACATTTAATTTTTATACTAATTTACTTTATTTGTATCAGTATTGTATGATTTTATGTAAATTGTTTCCTAGTTCTTAAACCCATGGCTTTGTACACCTGCTACCTTTAACTCAAATAAATTTTTTGTTTTGTATAAACAGAGTTGATTTGATAATGCTCGCGATGAGCGAAACCGGTCCTGACCAAAAAATATATTGTGGAAATAAGTACTAAAAAATGTGTTTTTATTATTTAAAGACAATATATGACTTCATAATTGACAAATATTAGTATTGAATTTTGACAACTAGATAGTTAAGCTACGAATATATAAAATATCCAATCTAATACACATAACGACTTTGCTCGATCATTTCAAATGAAATAGACCAAAACAGGTAACCTTTCTTTATCACTATTAAATTTATTATCAAACGTATATCTTTCATACATACTACATCATGTCACATGCTTTCAGGTATAAAGTTGCGCGCATTCGTGTTTCACTTATTACGTCTGGATTTCATATAATATTTTACACAATCGCCATCGTAAAAGTCGCTCCCAATGCTAGATTTATATGAATGCATGTTTATTCATATGATATTTTATCGCTAACGATGCCTTACCAACTCAGTTTTTTGTTGCCGTTAACTAGCTCAGTTATTTGCCTATACTTTAATAATAAATATCTTATTATCAATTATACAGCTGTCGTATAACACCATGAATAAGTATGTTATAATTGTTTATTACACATTATTTGACCTGGGTCGTAGAAACGGAATTGTTACATTTTTTACACCAATCGTGTAATCGTTTTAAAGGTGTTAAATGTTTTCGCAAAATGGCATCATATTAAAAAAATTAACTATATTTTTTGTATAAATTTTACCATTTTAATCGAACTGATTCATGTGAGGAATATTTTGTTATATTTTTATTTTAAACTTTATTTATATTAAAGAATCTTGTGTTAACATTGTGGATTTGAATTTTTCAAACTGTGTACAATTCCGCATGTTTTGTCACCCACGACTGGGTTTTGCCTTTCGGCATCTTCATGCATTATTTCACACTGATATTTTTAACAGCTTTTATTGCTACACGAGGGTTTACAGAAACTATTACATTAGACTAGATTATTTAAATTTTTCATAATATTAGGATTACGTCAACTAATGAAAAATTTTTAAAATTTAATTCTTACATTAATACGTCATATACTGTATCCGTGTGTTTGAATATACTGGAATGCAAAACCCGAGTCGTGGGTGACAGAAGTTGTGGAACTGTACATAATTTGAACAATTAATTTAACGTTTTTTTTAATTGAAAAAACATAATACGGACGTTTTGGTTGAAGTGATATGATTTTTGAAAATGTAAAAAAATTACTGTTACCCTACCCACAATATACACTAAAAAGATATTGGACTAATATAATAAAATATTCTTTATTTATTTTTGTGATGCTTAAAACTTTTATAAAGTTTAATTTCAAAAAAAATATGAATGTTTCTTAGAAATATATATTTTTCTCATATTGACACCAACGATTGATCAAATTATGATACTTCACTTTTCAATCTAAGCCGTTGATTTTTTTTTTTTCAATACTATACAAAAAATTTCCGTACATTGCAATGATAATTAAATTCAATAAATTTTGTGATTCATGGACTAAAATAAAAAAATCCTTCATTTTGCTAGATTCATAGAAAAGGTACGTACAAATCATATCAAATAATAAACAAAAATCGCAGAGACCGACAAAATCAATCAAAAAAAGGCTTAAACTTTCACTGAAATGCAAAATCCGCTAAGTTTTGTTGTTATAAACAAAGTTCAATAAGTAAATTTTTATTTCGTATTTGTTTAATACATATTTAGTGATTGACTGATTATAAAAAATATGCTCACTGTTTTCAAATAAAAACAAATACATTTGAATATAAAAAAAAAGTTTGTTAGTAAAATTGACGTGGATATATATATTATTCTTTTTACATACGTCTTCTGTTAAGCAATTAATTGAAATCTTAAGCCCAACGTCTTTTTAAACGCAGTATCATTTTATAATTTACTTCCGTTCATCTGTATGTGTGTTAACCTACATAGTAAAACTATTGTTATAATAAATAATCTTTTTCATTGGTTTTTTTGCAATACATATAACTGTGCCTGATTTACTACCGCAAATATTCGATGACGAACGCTCTGAAATATTCGCAGATGACTAAGAACATTGCAAAATTGTTGTAAGATTGATAAAAACTTGACCGCTCTGCAAAAAGTGTATGCAGTTTTTTAAAAGTTGTTTTTACACTCATCTACTAAAGGCTCGCCTACATGCACGAAACATGTCGCTTGCGTTTGTTATGGCAATACCAATATGACAAAATATTATTGACTTGCTGTACACTTCACAGACTTGTCATCGTTGTTGATGTTGGTCACGGTACTCATTTCCAAATTCCTCATGTCATAAATTATATCAATAATGAATGCTAGTATGGAAAGATTGGCATATATTAATGTTGAGACTAAGGGTGAAATAATCGCGCATAATATAAAAGTGCACGAAATATTGCTAATTGGCAAATTGTTGTTGATGGTACGCAGAACATGCCAGGAAATGTTTGTTGATCATGATGGCATGCTGTGTTTATTGCTGTCTGTAACTATCTATTTAAATTATGAAATTTGACAGCAACACTATTGCATTATTCAAATTACGATCGCTTTAAGACAAATGTATTTACTGTACGTCATATATTGTAAGCAATATTGTGAGTAAGACATGCTTTAGTATAATCGCGCCTCGGAGGCATATTCGACACATTTGGCTATTCAATATAGTTCATTTTAGTTTTCGATTAAATCCAAACAACACTTTTTTTATGGAAACGCAATTACGGAACACACTTGCCTACTTATTGTTTGGCGATGGTATCTCAAAATAACTGTTTTTCAATTACACGTTTTCGAGTGATTGAAATAGCACACAGCGTGTCGAAGACGATGATAAACGTGGCAGTATTAAATTTATTCTACAATTAAAATTATATTATAAAAACAATTAAATTGAAAATCAACCGGCAAGTTTAATAATTAGATGCCTGCTAATTGGGAAATTAAGACGAGTCGTAATAGTGCTTGTTGCCCGCTGCCGAAGTAATGTCGAGTTTTCTGTTTTTTTCATCCCTTTATTTACCTATAAAAGCAATGACAATCATTTTATATATACATTCTGATTATAGTCGGTATCTATTATTAATGATTTTATAGTAAAAGACAACAACTCAAATGAAAAAGGTTTGCAATGTTTTTTTTTTCAATGTGATGCGATAATCAATTTGAATTTATCTAGTTCTTAATCTTAATGAATCTTGAGTGTAGCTTGAGAAATTTATTTGCTCAATCTATCCGATACTTCCTTTATAGGAATAAACTGTTTTTTTACAAGCTTACTAACTGAGACTTGATAACAAATATAGCTCTTTGGAACATACCAGAGAGATTGATATAGAGAGACTGTGGATTAAATTCTTGCGAAGTAAATATATCCATAAGGATAAACTTTTCGGCATTATTTTCATAACCACATATCTGATGCTGAGGTAAAGAGTTAGGACCACTAACGAGGCTTATATTAACATATTTTTTTCTACGTTAACGGTATGCTAGACCAAGGAACATCCTTAACCACAATTCAGAAATATGCATTGGTAAGATTATAATATCTTGTTTTATATAATAGTAGAAGTTAAGAAGTAGAGAGATTTTTTTCGAAACTTGTTCTATAAACAATATTATACGTCATATTTTTTATATTTGTTGTTCGTTTACACATAGTCCCACTGTCGAATTCGAGGCCAAAATGAGAATTCTGCCACCCTTAATAATATCAATTTGTATTTTTCGGATATTTTTTAAGAAACCGTCTACATAATTTGTTTGTTCTTCCAAAGTGTAGAACCAGTCTGCCAATGGGGATGCCAATAGTAAAGCATTAAAAATGTTCAACACTATTGCTGCAGATGTTGACATATTCCATGTGGACGAAAGTGAGTTCACGCGAATACTATTTTTCAGCTACAGAAGATGTTTCATGAACTTACATGGTTGACTTTTTTGCAATCCTTGTTGATTGTTTTGCTGTGCATTTGTTAAATTTCCAACACTATATGTTCAAATATGTTAACGTTGCAAAAGCAATAAATTTGAAATATAAAAATAATAATAAATAAATAAAATAGTCCAACAGCAAAAGTATTTTTTTAGCTTAATATAATGTCTTTAATATATTATAATTTGATTGACAAAAAATCTTAATGAAGTCTTAATATGCTTTAAAATAACGATGTTAAGTATCAGAGGTATGTAATTACTGCAGATTTTAATTTCAATTGAATTTTTTTTAAATATGTTATTGACTATAAAAAATGATTTCGTAGAAATAAACCTAACTGTAAAGGTTTGAATATGAAATACTACAAAAAGCCGCCGGATCTTATGGTAAATACCATTTGAATCAGGCTGTAGTCCATAGTATCTAGCAAGGCAACATTGTAGCCACATTTTCTCAGTGCAATAAATCTTGCTGTCAATGACGTTTGACTGTCGCTTTGAGAGTATCGGGCTTGAATTAAATGCGTACATAGCAGACTGATGCAGTAATATTGTCGGAACAGCGCCAGCTTCGACTTAGAGATGCGACAAGAAACCTACGACTATTTGCTATGGAATACAACTCTCTCATTTCCGTTTGACTAGAAATTTTAAATTCAATTGAATGTTCTTATATACGTCGTTGAATAATAATTTTTAGTAAAAATATTGTAAGTTATATCGAATACCATAGCGTAAATATCCTCGAATAAATTTGTATATATATTTATGAGTTGAATTGTGTTTCCTGTCAATTATTGGCGTAAACAATATTTAATATTTTTAAATATAATGCCTGTACTGTTTTCAGTCATAGAAGGAAAATTTATGTTTTATTTCGTCGAAAGAGTTCAGCATATAATTTAACATATTATTTTAATTGTTATAACTTTGTACGATTCCACATGTTTGGTCACTAACGACCCGGGTTTCGCCTTTCGGCATCTTCAGGCATTATATTACACGGATGCAACAGAACTGACGTACAATAAACACTTGATATCGTCTATAACACAATTGCCTATGATAACTGTTATTAGATCAAAATTATAAAATTTGTTAGCTGCAATTTAGTGCTTGCCCTGGAGTTTGTGTTTTACTGTAATTAATACCATTAGTGTAAAGATGATACTGACTGTGTATTGTACGTAAGTTCTGTTGCGTTCGTGCGATAGAATGTCTGAAGATGCCGAAAGACGAAACCCGGGTCGTTTGTGACAAAACATGTGAAATCGTACAAAGTTGTAAAAATTCCAATTTTATATTGAAATTTCATCGAGCACGTTTATTCGATATCATAAATTATATAATATATAATTATTCGCATGTCCTGTTTAGTACTGAAATTTCCTACATTACCTAGTATTTTTTACA
This sequence comes from Himalopsyche japonica, assembly GCA_028555115.1. Lineage (NCBI taxonomy): Eukaryota > Metazoa > Arthropoda > Insecta > Trichoptera > Rhyacophilidae > Himalopsyche > Himalopsyche japonica. Next base: position 627,257 of record JAHFWJ010000446.1, on the reverse strand, counting down.
TCATAAAATACAATTGTAAGCAATATATTTTTTATCTACCAATTGATTTTATATTAAGAGCTTTGTCTTAAACAAACTTTGCTACGGAAAAGTTGAAAAAATATTGGCTTAGGAAGAACAAAAAATAATGCATTGCATTCGTACTCCGTTTTCGTTAACCAATCGCTACCTCCATGATTCTGTTGTTTCGGGATTTGGTAATCAAAGATTATTTAATAAATAAATATCAACAAAAGGAATATAATTTTTGGTCTCGGTGACTCAGTGACAAGAACGTTTCCTTGTGATAAAGTGGTTCTGGGTTCAACTCTCGACAAAATTGTGAGCAAGACGACACTGCTGTCATAAGATCAATCTTATGTCGTTGGATTGTCGATATAAATTTATTAAAGGCTTTTTTTCACTGAGACAAACTAAAAAAAACTTAATTTCGTAATAGTATTGAAATAGAAGGATTTGTCTATTTTATTTTGTGATGCAGTATAATTAATACAGTTTAACTTCTCTTTTCGAAGAGTAAATGAATTCAATGGAGAAAGTGACCTGATCGCAAAAAGCTATTTTTTTTCATTTCGACCAAGAAAAAACTTGTTCTCGATATGTCAAGTGACTTCCTGCTCATACCGAAACGAGATCGTGTGTCATTGATTGGCCATGACTGAACCGCTCCGGCCGTCGCGAAATTAATCCACGTGGGCGTCCAATCTTCTGCTAAGCTGTATTCAGCAGTGGTTGTAAACTTTTAATTGTATTAATAACCATTCAATTCAATATTTTACTTTGATGTAAAATTTGACTTACGAACATGCAAAATTACGATTAAAAAAATGCACAATCATCGAACATACATACGAAGAGCCTACGATGGAATTTAAATTAACGGAAAATTGAGTCACCATAGGAAAATATTATTCGTTATGTAAAATTTATTTATTCAATGGATTTAATTCGACTCACTCGTTTTGCCTTGAACACTTTATTGGTAAAAATATTTTGAATAACTTCTATTTTTAAAATATTATACACCGTTTTAAGAAATAAGGTATCTGGGATCATGGACATTATTAGCTGTGAACCAAATATTTTACTTTGTAATGTATTTCAAATAGCAAATTTTGATTTTAAGCTTCGATTTAATTAGTTTTTATCTCTAACGTAAATATATTCTCAAATGTTATATGATAATATAAACTTAATCCATAAGCGTTGCATCGTATGTAATTTTAGAAGCTCTGGCTAACACTATCCAGCGATATCTTTCCACATATCCTAAATACCGACGGCGGAAACAAACTAGATCGCTTCTCAGTAGCCAAAGGGAGAACGGCCATCCCCTGTTTTATTCACGGTGCATCTGATATAGATCGCACGGTCGATAAAGCAGTTCGATATGTTTTCGCGGGCTTTTTTTCGTGCGTAAAAGCAGAGTGGTGGCGGCATCTATTAACAAGTCTCGACAAAGAAATGCCATATATTATCGGATATTCAATTCTAAGCTAAATTAGGTAGATACATTATAATGCTGTTTTTATAAAATAATTTTCGCACGGTATTTAAATTACCACAACAATGCACACATACTATGTTCGCTAGAAAAAAAATCTTTATGTAAACTGATTTCTTTTATAATGTACATAAAAAAGTAATGTAAATAATGATTTTGCCGTTCGAAATAATAAATTTTAATGAAAAAAAATAATATTCGTCGCCTTATAATTCAAATACATATTAATATGACTTTATTGAATTAAAACAAAAGATATTTTTTTCTCCATGTTAAAAAAGATTGATCAATTATAGTGAAGAAAAATTGTATTCACTTAGCAGCGATGAAAAAATGTGTTTGCCGATATGTATTGTTTTTAATGTCATGCAATTAAATATCGAACAAGATGAATAGAAATTGCTTACGATGTTCACAGACAAAGAAATGTATATTGTACATTATAAACTACAGAGTGGTCATTTAATTTGTTGTGTAGTGTTATAATCAGAAAAAACTTCGTTTTGTCATAGGAATCATAATTATATTTAGTACTAGCTAGTACCCGGCATGCGTTGCAATGCTACCCAAACAAAGTGAACTACTAAAACTGTACTACTATGAGTTTATTCGAAAATTGAGTTTAGTGTAAGAAAAATCGATGGTTTGCAACATGTCATTAAAAATGCAAAGATGGTACCTAGGTACCTATTTAAAATACCGTCAGTTCTTGATTAGATTCAAAATAACGTTTTGATTCAATGATAAGTTTATTCCAAAATTAAATTTAGTTTATGAACTATTGACGGTATGAAAAATGTAATCGTCAAAGTGTGAAAAAGTTGACAGTTTCGTAAGAGTTTTTGTAATGGTCAAAAAACTTTTCAGATGCGTTATGTGGTTGTAGTAATCCAGAAACTTTTGCGAGCGTGAAAAAGTTTTAAGCATATGCTTTCCTTAATATAGCAATACACAAAGAACATCCGCACAAACCAACAAGTATTAATTTATATAGATTTATAATATATAGAGAAGATTCCGACTGCTAATATTACGAAAACTGTGGGTACTTTTTTCTTCAAACATTAAAAATTTTAACTGGAAAACTTTTTTTCCAACGTTTCAATGTAGAATGTAAGAATCAACAGCAAAAATAATTGTTCAAATAAAGTCGCATGTCAATCAGACGTATAACACATTTAAATAGATCATGAATTCATGATACCATCACAGTTTAAAAATATTTGAAACAAATTGCAACAAAAATCGAGAAAGGGATGGAAACGTTCAAATTGTTTCTTTGAATAATTTTCTTTGTAGGTAGAATTGTTCCCAAACGGTGTCTGTTAGTAACGTAAATTGCACATCTCATTATGATTTTTTCAATTATTACATCAATATGTACGTGCTTAAACTTAAATACATGCTCATAAATACGTCTTATCGTTAGCGACCGCTATCGAAAACGCAGACGGAGTCGGGTGAAAATATAAACATTGTATGGAATAATTTGAATATTATTGCAAAAAATATCATTATATACATTTTAAATACTTGATAAGTATCTTGTTCACCGCAATCTTTATTATACACACCTTAAAGCGCCTGAGTTGTTTTTTTTGCTTTGATTCACATTTTAAATATTCAGCAGACTTGCGTTTTCAACGTAATTTAACATCGTTATCGTTAACGCGATCATTGTTGAAATGCCTTACCGGCTATTTTGTACGTAAATGAGTTTGCTGTGGTCTCTTTTTATATGGTAATTTGAGCGAGGCGATTTATATGAAGGGCTTAGTTTCACACGGAGAAAATAAAAAGGTATTTTTTACCGATTTCTTATTGATTCGTCAATGTTTGCCATATTCGATTGTAGTATTCACACCACTTTGTACGTTATTTTTTTCGTTAATAGATATAATATATTTATTTACATATGTTATGCCCATAAAAAAGTCATTGACTATATATAAACCCTTGCTATCAAACCATTCCTTGCGCTACATACCTATCCGAAAAAGACAATTTTAGTAAGTGACTTGCTAACAGTTATTTCAAAATAGTTTTTATTGAGACGCTACACTACAAAAGCAATGTTTAGTACTATTATTGGTATTTAATACAATACTTTTAAGATCAGAGTATCGATTTTGTCCATTATCAACAAATACAGTACATGGCTATTTAATAATTATAAGGTGTAAAAAACCAAATGATTAAGAACCAAGTAAATAAGTACTCATTTAATCCAGTAAAAGTATATATAAGTAAATTAGTTGACTAATAAAATTTTAAAAACCTCTTAGTATTATTGAATGAGTTGGCATTTACTTGATAGAACTCCATTATAAGACGTTGAAACAATGGCAATGTAATTTATTTCTACAATTTTAAATATAATATATTTGTTGTTGATAGCTATTTCGGCTTACCCCCTCATCATGGTACTTATTATAACATTTGGCTGTTTTGCTGAATGTATTCAAAAAAGATTGTTCTAAAGAAAATATATGACACTTATATTATGTGATATAGAAAAGTGTTCCTCAACCTTTTTACACTTGCGGACCGGTAAAAACAGGAAACTAAGTTCGAGGACCTGCTTATACTTGAATAAAAATGGTTTTTAATTTAGTATTACTATTTCTTTTAATCTTATATTGTAACAATTGTTCGTCACTATAACTAAAAAATATACAGTTAACATTTTAATACAATTGAAATTCACCAAAAATTATGGCTTTGTTTCAATAAACTAATATAATATTCGAAGTTTCTTGGGGTCGCATTTTCTTACCAATTATTATTTTTTAATAACAACTTAAATTACAAGGAAGCGTGTAGGCGAAAAAACCCTATATCTAATATTTTTGCATCGCAAATTTATTGAAATTTTACAGTGTTTGCGGCCCGGCGGAAAATCTTTGCGGTGGTCTGCAAAAACTCTCCTACTGATTAGGGAACACTGATGTAGAATACACACTAAAATCAATGAAATCCTGATTTTTTATTGATTGATTGAATTGGCATTTACTTGGTAGAACTCCATTATAACACGGTAAAAAATAGCAATGTAATTTAATTTTACATTTTTTTTCCAAGATATAGTTGAAAGCTATTTCGGCTCACGCCTTCGTCAGAACTAGGTTAAAACGTACATTGGCTTATCAATATGTATATCTGTGTAGAAAAGGACCACAATGATTATGTGTACTTTATTGGAGGCTCTCAATGTAAAGCATATGGAATTTAAATATAGCTTTCCTTATTCAAGTTTTATATTATATTTAATTTGAGACCAATTTGTAACTCAGTTAGCCGACTTTCCTATTTCTTTAAGAGAGAATGGATGGATCTAGAACTTTATTAGAGGTTATCTAGTTGCTCTCGCTAGACCCAAAAGATTTTCCTTAGAAATTCAAAGAAAAAATATATATATTACTTGAAAATCAAGTAATACTCTTGAATACTCAGTCAACTCTCGTCTAGTGACTTTTACTTAACAATAGCATAATATAAGCGTATTAAAATTTACTCTCTATACTAGAGGTAAATATGTCCACCTCGTTCTATGTATAATATATTTTAACCTTATCGCGATATACCTAGCGTCCTTTGACCAGCGGGGCAAGCCTGCCAAGGTCACCGTGGTCATCGAAGTCATCATCACATCTAGGAATAGCCGATCCAAGCTGTTGAACAGCCGGTAAAGTCACGAGGACCTACGGGCACGAGATCCTAGATTGCTCTGGTATTTTCAGCCACACTGGCGGAATCCGGAAACGATTACATCGCTTTCCTTGTGGAGCGAATGAATAACAGAGTAAATTTGACTATCAATAGTTTTGGTTTATAAAGGATATTGCTTATCAATATGCGAAAAGATAATATATTCTTTCGTGTTTCGGATTTTTCGTAAACCAAAAATCGCTTTCATTTTTATGGACTTTTCAAATTATTGCCGTCATAATGATGTTTCTATGATATGTTATATATGTACTAATGAATACATTTTTTTCTATTCTCAGATTCTAAAAACAAAGCGCAAAGACAAGAACAACTTAATTCTAATCACTAAAAAGTTAATTTTTTTAAATATTAACTGCCACTCTTGGTGGAAAAAAATGTATTATAAAGAATACATACACATTTTTAGTAATATTCACATAATATATTTCATAATCAGGACCGGTTTCGCTCATTGCAAGCATTATCAAGTGATGAAATCATAATGACAAAGAAGGCAATATATTCAAAATTTTATATTGATAATCAGCAGGTATACAAAACCGAAGGTTTAGGTACTTGGAATACAATTTACAGGCAATCATACTATATGCATATGAATGAAGTTTAAAAAAGTTAAGGATCTATGAGAAAAAAATTGCTAAAAATGTAAAAGGTATAATCGAGAACACAGAAATACAAAAAAATAATTTATATTTTTGTTCGACTCTAGAATAAATATATTATATAATGGATAGCTTTAGTGAAACAATTTGTCTAATTTTAGTTAAAAAAATATTTTTCCAATATTTCCTTTTCTATTATGTCAGCAGTATATCTTTTTTAATGGAAATTGTGAGAGAATATGATTAAAAACAAAATATTTCGTGTTAGGTCAGTAATATTGGCGATTATTAATTATTCCAAGCATTTTTTTTTTCAATTTAAAGTAAAAATATTTGAGGCTATTTTTGTCATGTAATTACTATAACAAGGTTCTAAAACCAGCTCTAACACTTCTTGTTCAGATAAAATTATTTCAATTTGTAATTTAATATCAGGGGGAAAATCTTAATCTCAATTTACACGGTCGAGTTGCCAGCTCGCATGTGTCGCGTCGCGAGGGACCGGTGCTCGTATCAGGTTTTAAACAAAAACCAACTGTCGTGTACCCGGTAAATCATAATTATTTTGTAAATTAATTATCTATGGCTAATCAAGTCCAGGACAGTGTGTGATTCGATTATATTGAGATGAGTTTATTAGCAAGATAAACAATTAATTAAAACTAAGCAACGGACATGTTTGGTCTATTGTGCTCTAATTAACGTAATTGGGTTCAGTTGTGAATATAACGTACCCGAGACCGATTTATTTTAGATTTCTTAAAATTATCTTCAACAAACCCGATTTTAAGAACAGAGTTTTGCAAAAACTAATAGTTAACCACTAATAATGTCTTAATCTAATCCTTTTCTTACTCAAAATCTTTAAAAAAAGATAACTGAAGCAATTTTGCAACAAGTAGCTCTCGTATAAAAACATCTGTTGAGATAATTACAATAAGATTCAACACCTTTAAAGCAATTACATTTTTGTCAGATAAAAACGATAAACCGTTTTTTCTAATAGCAATGAAAATTGCTAACATTTCTTATCGTTTTTATTATATTTTACGAAACCGAAAATACATTGAAAATACCAATTAATTTTTTCATCATAAATTATACGCTATAACGCGCAGTGTGTTAACCCTTAACCAGTTCGTGTTTAATAAAATAATAATAAATTACTACTTGAGTAGCACACTTACTATAAGATGTAAAGATTTTTATGTGTAAAAGTCTTTCAGATTTAATATAAAACAGCTTTTCCAAAAATTTTAGTCAATATTTTGTTCAGTGATAATTTTTATATGGGAAGTATAATATTTAAAAAAAATTGTGCAGAATATATAAAAAAGGTGAGTTATATATTATAAATAATATTAATTTTCCTTGTTTATCGTCATTAATTCTTTGCATTTCTCGGCGAAAGTTTCAATATCATCATAACGGCTAAAGTGTAAAGCTAATTTTTGTTTTGAAACATAGTTTGATTTGTCTTAATAATCTCCAAACGTATGCTTTATACTATTATTTTTTGCAAATATGGAAGTAATATCATGTGCTTCGGTGTATATATAGTATTTTTGAAAATGACGAAAGTCTTGTGGGTGTACTGTGGCAGAATAAAGTGTTCCTTTTCCACTGGAGAACGATTCAAAGTCGGTTACTTCCAATTTTTTCTGGTCAGTAAATAGAGTTTTTTTCTGTCAAAAATACTGTAAGAAGCGGCATGTAACATTATTTTCTAAAATAAACGCAACACGTGGTGGTGGGAAATTGTATTGGTTAATTCATTGAAGTTAAAAAATGACTTGTTACAGTTACCAGTAGATCGGAGCCTGTCGAAGCATTTCTTAGCATGTAGACCTCTCTTATGCAATTTACACCACGCCAGTAATTATGCTAATCTTAATGGCATCCACTGGCCTAGATGATCATCGGCTGCCCGTGTTTATATATTCCACATTAAAGTTTAGGCGATTCCTAACATGGGGTGCGCAAAAAATGAACGAGGTTATTAACGGAAGAATAATGTTTTCGGTCATAAAAAATTACATCACGGTGAAAAAATAACAATGTATTTTAATTCTACAAATTTTTTATAAGATATAGTTGATGGCTATTTCGGCTCACGCCATCGTCAGAATTAACTTTTTTCACCGTGTTATAATGGAGTTTTAACAAGCAAATGCATGCCAATTCAATCAATTATTTGTATGTACTTCAAAAATAAAAATCGAACGCTTTGTTTATTAAATAATAATTTCGATAAAATAATTAAAGTATATATATTATTAATTTATGATATCTAATAAAGGTGATTCAAGAAAGTTTTATATCAAATTGGAATTGTTACAGCTTTCTACGATTCTACATGTTTTAAGCTAAGTTTTGTTTCTAAGTCTCGTCAGTTCTATTGCATCCGTGTGATTGAATGCCTGAAGATGCCGAAAGGTGAAACCCGGGTCATTAGTGACAAAATATGTGAAATCGTACAAAGTTGTAACAATTCAAATTATATATTATTATTTATTTATATTTTTCCTCCGACGTTCAATCATCTATAAAAAAAGCTTTGACCGGCTGCAGTATGTAAGTGCTACTAAAGTATGATAAAAAAGTATTTAGGAACTATATTATGGTTCGTAAAGAAGAAGAGCTAAAGGCTAATTGGGCTTTTATAATAAAAATTTAATAACAAATTAAATAAAATCAAAAAAATCTTTTTCATTTGTAAACTTCATTGACAAACATTTTAGCTTTGGAGGTTGCTAGGCCAAATCAAATGAGAAGCACATTTCAAATACAAAATGCATTTATTATGTATAATGACACCCTTGGGGTATATTTTGTTGATTTAGCGTGCAGTAAATTACAGCATTAACTTTGTCATACTAAGATGTCAATCTAACTAATGTGGTATCTTGACATACAATATTGTCATAGCTAACGAAATAATATATTATACATAAAAAATCTGCATGACAATTGATAATGAACGCATAGATTTTGGCATTGTTTAATATATTTAAAAATTATTGAAAAAAATGATGTTTCCAAATTTTGTATGCCAAAAGGAAAACCTACGTTGACATTCCACCCAGCTACCTCGTTAAAAATTTTAATTTAATGTGAAAATATCGTGTTGTTATTCTAAAAAAAATATTTATTCTTCAATACTTTGAGAGGGAGTGTGTGTGTGTGTTTGTGTGCTTGATTTAAAATTTTAATGTTATGAATAATTTTCAGGCACGGCAAACACACACAATCCCTCATTTTTTTATATTTCTATAAGCAACCAAGTGATAATAAAAAAACTTGTTGTTAGGGTCTTCATTATGTAATGATTTGCTCGAATCACTGTTTGAAGTATGGATAGATGTAACCCTTAAAGCAAAGTGTAGCAAGAACAATGATCTAACTACAAGTCATGCATTAATTCTATTTTATTATCCCAACTGAGAGGCGTAACGACTGAGTAACTATAAGTTCTCACAAAAAAATATTTTGTGATAATTTCTGTTCAATTTATATTCTATGTGCATAGGGAGTGAAGATAATATAATTTGAAATGATATTGCTTGAAAAAATACACGCCAAAAAAGTTCTGATTACTGATACATTAATTTACGAGCAACTTATTAGGCCGTCACACTGCTGTTGCCAAATGCGGATACAAAGATGTTTTTAAAAATTCCATATGTATATTTAATCAATTAAACATACTCATTTATCTTAGTTCAGATAATACATCACTAAATTGCTTAAGCACTTGTTAATCAAGAATGTTAGAAGCCGGGTTCTGAAAAGCTTATCATTACTAATAAGTATACTATTTGCATTTCAAACTGTCACAACAGAAGGAAACTTTTATCTTATAATTAAACCTGATTTTATTGAACGAAAAAATGTTTCTCTATGGTCGCCAAACAACGCCTTGAAAGTTTATACATGTTCTAAAAAATATTTATACCCATACAACGTCTGATAAATATCAAAAGTCTACACCAGTATTTGTTAGTGTGATTTTTTTGCTTGTGCTTTTGAAATGTTAGTGCTTTATCCCATTTGCTTTTAAAATACTGTGTCAGGAGAGATATAAGCTTTTTATTTGTAAATATTATATGTATATATACAGTAGCTAGCAGTGAAAAGGTCACACATAAAATTTTCAGGTAAAATGTCTTTGATTTTTAGATGCTATTATTTTTCTATAATAAAACACAAAACTTATTTAACCTGTGAAAAATAGTCACGGTAATTAATTGTAGAGCAACTTTTTTATTTTTTCTAACTCTTTACGAAATAATTTGAGAGAGAGACTTGAGTTTTTTGTGTGTGGCCTTTTCACTGCTCGTTACTGTATATTATTGTATGGTGATAACCGCAAATGACTAAGATTGGTTGAAAGAAAACGAAATCACCAAGTATAGTTTATATAACACGATGAAAAAAATGCAATGTATTTAATCCTACAAAATTTTGAAGGTATATAGTTGATAGCTATTTCGGCATACTGCCTCTTCTTCTCTAGTTCTGCTAGTTCTTGCTTAACCCCCTGCAGGATGCTTCTTTGTTTCTGTAATGGACCATTTCCGTGCCATATGTAAGCTTATTGATATAGCCGCCTTTTTATTTTCATTTGTAATTTTTAGTTTTATTGCGAGCAAGAAACAAGCTAGGACGTTGAAACAGAAGAGCGGATGTACTGTGTACCTTTTCTACACAGCTATATATAGATAAGCAAATGTAAGTTTAAGCATAATTCTGACGATTGGTGAGCCGAAATAGCTATCAACTGTATTTAAAAAAATAATCTTGAAGAACTAAAATACTTTGCTATTTTTTTCACCGTGTTGTAATGGAGTTCTACCAAGTGAATGTCAATTAAATCAATAAAACAACTATAAAACAATATATTTTCTTCAGATTACGGATATAAGGTATAAGGATAAGCATGATTGAATGTATAAAAGTAAATGCTATATATAATAATTATAAAAACAGATATGTATGATTTGAAAAACAAAATTCTATTTTGATCAAGAGTAAATATATATTAATTTTAATTTACTTAAATAAACCAAAATGGTGGGATCAATCTTTTTTTTATTAATTCAGTCAGGTTTTAAAATTAAACACCATTGTTGCTTTATAAATATGTATTAAAATTTCCGTATTTCGTCAACTGTAAATCTACCGAATAATTTCCCACCAATTTCTACCTATTATAATAATATTTAGTACTCGTTTATCAATAAACGTCAGGTCAATAATTCTTCACAACGAGCAAAAGTTGCCAGAAAAAACACCTTTTATATTATGTAGGTGTCGATAGCATTTAAATTATTTTAATCAGTGATTGATCAAGATTGACTGAGCACCGTATTAAAATAACGAAAACATGTTTTCGTTGGAGTTACTAATGCAAATTTGGTAGGTAAAAAATTGGCTAAGCTACATATATTATCATAAAAATGGTGCAATTTTTATTCTCGATTTTAATTTATTATATTTAGAGTGCTTATACCTGTTTTTGGATTTTATTTTTCGTTATAGTTAGTACCATATTATATCCATAGCAGATCATCCAAGCATGAAGGACATAAAAGATACCAACATCTCCGCTGAAAACTTGTAATATAAAACTGAATAAACTTTAGTTTGACCGTTAGAGGAAAGCTCTTAGCATAAGACTTAGACTGTTTTGTACTACGAAATCTGCCATGAACTTTTATATTAAAACTGCTTGTAACTCAGTTACAAATTTTTTTTTTTTTTATTGAGTAAGAATTGAACATAAACTGAGCATCTTGTAATTTTATCGTTTCTTCATTCTTTGTTTTGTAGTAGTAAAAATTGGTTATGTAAGAGAGAGTTTTGAACCTCAAAAATATCCATAATTACTGAAACTAATCCATAAACCAAATTATAGTACAGTTTTGACTGAAATTCGAATCTGTTAGCAATATAACCATGGTAAAAGAGGTCAGTCACTTTGCTATATCCCCACAAGAAGAAAAACAATTTTCTGTAAGTGTAGTTAAATGTGAGATTGATTTTATTTTTTTAATTAAACATCAACATAAAAATTTATTTATTTATAAGCAATATGTAGAAACAATTAATAATATGATAATTTTACTTATTGCAATCACAACAGATTTTTTTACTTATATTTTAAAATAAAATTTAAAAGTTATATTTGTTGCGTTAAATCCCACTACGAGATATATGTGTATGTAGAAATATAAAGTTAATTCCTACTAAGTATAATGAAATAAGAGTAATATTGTTACGTACCGTTTTTTATAATTCAAATTAAAATATAAACTAGTTTAAAAAATCTACATAACTCAAATCTGTATACAATGTTCATACTTTTACCTCATATCAATTTAGTAGGCAGACAGTCAATATGATGAATTACTTAATAGCATGTTTGTTTTCAACGTAGCATTTCAAAATTTATAATGAATAATTCACTCAGTTTTTTTATGTGCACTTTACTCATGCCGATTTGACGTATGAAATAAAAGATTGGCGGGTTCGTATTGTGAAGAAATAAAGCACATTTAAAAAGTAAACAATATCTGCTTTATGATTGAATTAGTGTATTGTGCTTAGAAATATCACGTGTCGACACAACTTTGTTTTGAAATAGTATCTTATCTATTCCGATATTTGCCGATTTTTTCTTCCGGTCACTACCTGGCATTTAAATGCTTTATTATAATTTATCACGTTCTCTCCAAATGTTGAGAGTTTGACTCCTTACGTCAGTTGATAATGCTCGTGATAAGCGAAACCGGTTCTGATCTTAAAAATACAAAATTTAGAAAATTATTGTGAAATATTTTATTTTTATTATTTAAATAAAAAAGTAATCAATAAGAAGTTAAAAAAAGGCTAGAGAACAATAATAATTGTAAAGTAAGTAATTGCCTTTTATTGTATTTTTATAGATTTTTTGAATGTCAAATTGATGGAGCGTTATGATCTATGATGCATAAGTATAAGAGCTCTTCAAGTATCCTTTATCTCTTATGTATTGATTGTTTTTTTTTACCATTTTTCTATCGTTAGTCGCTTCAGAGCTGAGTTATCACATGAAAGTTATCACGGAGTAATGTACGATGGATTCTGTAATACTGTTTTTAATTATGAAAAAATGACAACTCTGTTATTTCACTAAGTTTAATTATGACACGCTTTTTGAAAGATTGAAATACATCTTCATACTAAACAAAGTTATTGTTGGTAGTAAGTCTGAAGTAAATTTTTTTTTGAAGACAAACCACGATTTGCAATCGATGGAGTTACTTAGTTACCAATTTATCATAAATTATCAAATCCACTTATATTTACGTGTATTTAATACACAAATTAAAAAAAAGACTAGAAACTATATAGAAAATCACGTTTAGAATAACAAAATACTCCCATATATACAATACATCATGATATTGTACGGTTTTTCATCATTGCACCTCTATTTTAAGTTTCAAGCATTATAGTTTTTGTTTTGTTTAATTACGCCCATAAATTAAAATACTGACGGGCACCTTAATTATTTTTCAAAAATAATGTGTAAATAAGATTCATTCATTAAAATAAATATAGTAATGATCTAGTTACTTGAATAATTAAACATTAATTTATTCTAACCAAAGCAGCTGCCTTGCAATACTAATTATACATATTGGCTTATTTTAAGATTTATATAATGATGTTACAGGCATCACAAAAAATAGATTTGTTTTAATTAGGAACGTAATTATACAGAATAGTAAATTGTGTTACATATGTGTTTATTATGTCGTAACTTTTAGTATAAATGTGACTGTGATCGTTGTAAATGAAACGGTCATAAAGAAAATATCATGCCTTACGTCTCGTTACACAAAATTGTCATTTTTCAACTACGGACACGGTCAAAGTTTTTTGCTCAATTTTAAAATGAAAAAAAAAACGCTTTCATAACAGCTCCGCCCGGTATAGAAGATTTAACATTTTGACGTTGGCGTATTTAGGAGGAAGTTAATTTAAAAATTGGAAATTACATAAGTATGTAACGGCAGTCCACGCTTAACGTAATACCGACCAACTTTATAATCCATACAATAAAAATAATGTAAAAAATATAAAATAGCACCAGAGGCCATAACTCATCTAGCATTTTGAAAATAGTGTCCATAAAACAAAGGTAATATACAATAATAAATATAGTCAAACTACCTCTAAAGCAGTGATTACCACATACAATTTTACTAGGGCAGCGTTATAAACATCAGCGGTCATATAAAAATGTCTCATGACCGCACTAGTGCAAATTATTTTGAAAGAAAAAAAAAACATTTTTTTTAAATTGTTACAACTTTGTACAATTCCACATGTTTTGTCACTAACGACCCGGGATCCGCCTTTCGGCAAACAACAGTTACCATCGTCTATATATCAAAGTTATTAATTACAGAAAACAATCATTCCAAGGCAATCAGTAAATTGCAGCTAAAAAAATTTAATAATAATTAACACAATTGCCTGTGATAATTTTCATTAACAATTAATGAGTCATTCTTGAAATGGTTTTACAACAAATATTAATCAACTAGCATTGAAATAGAAATGGTTTCTTTTATTATATAGAGATACCTACTATCAAACGTCTAGTGATGAAATATAAAAGATTGCCTGAAGAAGCCGAAAGACGAAACCCGGGTCGTTAGTGACAAAACATCTGGAATCGTAAGAAGTTGTAACAATTCAAATTTGATATTGAAATTCCATCAAGCACCTTCAGTCGATATCATATTTTTTTTTTTTAATTGTTAATATTTGGTTGTTGATGGCCGCACACGATAACCACTGCTCTTGTAAGTTGAAATTATATTAAGATAAAATAGTATAAAAACTTTCTTCAATAACTGTTTTACTTATACATCTAGTATACAGTTAATTAATAATTTTTTTTTATCCAAAAACTCCACAAATTTGCTGTCGAAATCATTAAAAATATTTGATGCAATTCTTGGTTTGTTGATCTTAGCATTATTATTCGTTCGCAATGCTATTATATGCAATGATTCTAGGGACTATACATTTATTCAGAACAGAAGCACGCATATCGACGGCTAAGTGAATTCGTTTAGCATACATACTTAATGTTTCCGCTGGTCGTAAATTAAGCAGGCTTTGGGTGGCTCTCGCGGCAGCATTAGCGACCGTTTCATGTCAAGGGACCATTCATTCATGGATTCCTCGAAGACACTCGGGAATCCAGAGCGAGGAGCCATCAGATCGGAGGCTTTGCAGCGCGGAAGCGACGCAGCCTTCTGGGGAACCGGTCGAAGGCTATACTTTGATAAGTAACATAACTGGGTTGTAAATTCTGATTTATCGCAATAATGACGGGCGTATCTTTAGTGAATTGATTGATAAAAATGGAAATGCTTTAATCTAAGTTTTAGTTGTTTTGAAAGATTCTATTTTCTAGCATAAACTTAAGAACAGGTAATAGACCATAATACATGTTTATTGAGATATTATTTAAGTTATAAACTATACACATATCCCTCAATTTACACAGTAGATAGGCTCCTGAGAAGAACGTGTAAATAGAAAAGTACACAAAAACACATATTTTGGTTTTTTTCTAAAATACATAAATAAAACAAAATTAATAAAAAGTATACATATATAATATATATTCTTTTAGTAATTAAATTCACATAAGGCATATGTATAGAGGGACAAAAAAATTAAATCCAAACGATTCATAAAAAAAAATATTGCAACGGTTGGTCAAGTTTTTATCATTTACCACTATCAATCTCTTCATCGTGACTGGTTCAAAGACATTTTCATCATGTTTGAAGTAGAAACAGTTACACCTCGAGGAGATTTGATAATAAAATCCGATATTAACATTTGCTTCGAATTTCTTCTTAGATTCTTATAGAGCTCATCATATAGAGCCAAACATTGATTAATATCACGTTGGAATCGAAGAGCCTGTATAAAATTTGAGTCATTTTGTGCAAATTGATTACCTAATTTTCTTCCCAATTCGAGTCCTTCGTGGATAGTTAATTATATCATTTTCACTTATTTCTTTATCTTTTTTTTTAATCCGTGTAAAAGCGAAAACGTGTAAATCGAACGATAGGTGTATAGAATTAGAAAAAGATAAAATTGAAGTCAAAAATGACAAATAATAAGAGAGGGTACAATATACAAACAATATTCACAACTAGTATTAAAATGTCATGAAGCACTCGTCACTCGGTATTACAATAATATAAGCCTGTCTATTTGATGTGACAGTATTTGTTAGTTTGAAATCATTCGATAATTTCAACTTAAACAAATATTTGAGTTTAATTAATTAAAATTGCTTAAATAAGAAAATTATCAGCAAAAATGTAACATTTGTTATGATACTTTTAATTATACACAGATAATAAATCTATAATTTAGTGAGGAATCATTCAAAAAAACCTTACTTGCTAGCACCAAAGAGGTAAGAGTAGAATCATTTGGCCACGTAAACCAAAGACAATATCACATTTCGAAACTTTTAGTAATTGTAATGTTTGATATTGTTTCATAGGGAAATTCCCTGGACTAAGTTTATAATATTATCACTCATCAGAATGCTGTTAGCAGAGCAAGTTACTTGTATGTTGACTTCTTCTCATCGATTACTAAAGCGAGTCACTCGGCCTCATCACTGGCTGAATTTAAATCTTCAATTTAAAGATGGCGGTTTATTCAGCAGCGTGTTCAAGGTCAACGATCGACGCTGTCGCTGGAATTGATGGAGACGAATAGATCAAGTGAAACGCGGACATGAATGAGTTTTTTCCTCAACAGATGTTAATTTCAGAAATCGATCATTGAATTTTATTACCTATCTTCAAATCATATGTCGATTTTTAATATTGAATACTAATTTCAAACAGTTAAATTATAAATGTAATCGTGAACTAGATAATAAGAAAAATATTTATAAATTACTATGTTGCATAAAAAATACTTCATTTCCTTAAAATTTCATGAAAATTTTCAATAATTTTGAAAACTGGTGTTTTTGCAATTTCTTTTTTTTTAAATACACCTATCCCTCGATTTACACGGTAGATAAGTTCCTGAGAAAAACGTGTAAATTGAAATTGTATATTTTTTAATGTTAAACCGTGTAAATCGAAAAGTACACAAACAAACGTATAATTTGGTTGTTTTCTAAAATACATATATAAAACAAAATCATTTATTTGTTTTTTATTTACCAATATTAACAATTAAAATTTTCAAGTTAAAGACTCTAAGACAATTTGCGTCGTTGTAGCTGACGTCAAGCTCAAGTGAAGGATAAAAGATGAATGGCGGGAGGAGACATACGTGCTGTAGAATGCATAAAGTTGGATTCGCCAAGATGAATACTCTGGCACACGGGCGCACAAACAAATACAATTGGCGAGAACATTGTTTCTGTTGATCATAGCCAGTTAGTTTTTTTAATGTAAAAAAGTGTGTCAAAGCGAAAACGTGTCAAACGAGTATCGTGTAAATCGAGGGATAGGTGTAATAAAAGAACATTTTTTAGTACTTATTTCCTTCCATAATATATTTTTTGATCAGGATCGGTTTCACTCATGCTGATATCATGCCTTTCCATCAAGAAGTGACAGTTAACACAAATACAAAAGATTTTGTATTCTCAATACAAGTAATGAATGGAAAAAAAAGAATAATTACTTCTCAAAGCAAATACGAAGTCATTTGGAAAGGTTTAATTAATCTACAATACACCTTAAAATATTCTATTTTTTTTTTGAGTCAATAATGTATATATTCCAAATGTTCTTCTAAAACTTTCATTTTTTGTAGATCTTAAGTTACTGTTACATATCGTTTTCAGGAATTTCAACACAAAGTATTTTCAATAGAAGAAGCATTGAATATAATCTTTACATTTCAGCATAATCTTCAAAATGGTTAAATTTTTCACGAGCTATAAAGATCCTTGATAGGTCTTCAAATTTATTTAATTTACTATGCACAAATAATATATACTTATTGGATTGTTAACAAAGCTACGAACCACTGATACAAAAACATTCAGTTTATATGTATCTCAAAGAAATATTGAAAATAAAAAAGATGTATAGTAGATATTTTGCCTTAATATCGCTTAAACTAGTTCCAGTTATACTGGTTTTGGAATCCCTACTTAAAACGACACATTTTTTGTCTTAGTATTTTAAAATTATAAAAATATAATCAACTCTTTTAAACACTTGTTATTTATCAAGTTTAATTACTTAAAGTGGTTTTTGAATATCATAAACATCGAATTAAATCATAATTTTTCAACCGTGTTCATTAAACAACTTATAAATCGATGGCTTCTGTTTTTCACCATCATATTTTTAAAATAGTTACTTACATATAAAAAGTAATCGTTGTTGAACACTTCGAATACACTTAAAGTTATTTATTGACGACTTTATGGGAAAACCGGGTGCTTCTGATGAATATCGATAATTTGCATATTACGGCTGTAACGTTAAGTAGTTATTTTTATGTAATGTATGCGTACACGCTTGAGCACTAGACATTCGTTGATAGGGATGCCATCATGTAACGAGTAACCGTGTATTCTATTTCGATAGCTATTCAGAATTCGACTAATATTGTTTTGTCAAATATTGAGTAATTTAATTAATACCTTGTTAACACACACAAAAATGCTCACTATTTCCCCAAGACGATGCAATTGAATATTGTCATTGTTGTTGTTCTTTTGCAACGCGGTCCATGTAGAAAAAAGGCTAATTAATATATATCCACTCTATTAATTAAACATAAATACATAATACACATAAACTGCAACACAATAAACGGAGTTGTGATTTAGTTAATTGTATCGATTGAAGGTACTTGATGAAATCACTAGATCATATTAGAATTGTTGAAATATTGTAAGAGTTCATCTTTTCTGTCACTAGCTTATTTTGCACGTTGAATTGTTAAGACATTATAAAGACGAAACTCGTGTCGTCAGTGACAAAATATGTAAAATCATATAAATTTATGTACAAGATTTATGATTGACAAATTATTTTAAGTGATTTAATTTGTAGATCTTTGGATGAATTAAAATCAGTTATTAATTGATAAATATTTATTTAAATAACAAAATGAAAATTTACTACAAAGCTTTGCGGATGACCATCGCATTAATTATATATTGATTTTTTCGGTAGCAAAATTATTAAGTATAACCATATCGTAATCATTAAAAAGCTTTGATTACTAAAAATACTCTTTTAAGAGCGACACTAATCATGAAATAATTATTATTTACAATTTAACTATGACTATAAAAAGATAACTAATAATCTGTCTGCAGTATAACGTATATGAAAATTAATTCGATATATATGTATATTATAAAATACTCGATTAACCGATTTCTTAACGGAAGGAACATCCCTACAAACATTTTTTCGGATCGGTAGGAAATAAAATCATTTTTATTTTTTACGACGTTGTTGATTCAACTTGACTCTGTTTTAATCCTACACTTTCGGGTCACACTAGAAAAAATATTTTATCCACGTATTAGTGTCAGGTTAATATGATGCGAAGCTAAACTTTTTTCAAATGCAACGTAAAAATTGAATTAATGATTTTGATGAAACTCATCTTAACTAAACTATAACAGTGTATATTTTCCTTCAACACTTTATAGCTGACAAATTAATGGTACAAAAATATCAGTCACTAAATGTGTTTATCATATTACCAATATGGATTTTAATTCGTCGAAATTTGAAGTCCAATTAATAATATCAAAAAGATTTAACGTGATGAATATTATTTAAATTGTCTGTAACTTAATAAAATAATTCCAGATAACTGTTTTCACTTACAGTGAATAAATATGTTAATGAAATATTTTCTAAGAAACGTTACTCAAGCTTTGCTCATTTATACAAAAAGCGTAATTAACATAATTTGCGTTTTGATTTGATTATTTTTATGGTACTCTATTTTTAAAATGATTTACATCCACTTTCGTTTGATTAATTTTTTTATCTAATTTAAATAGAACTCAAGAGCCTTGTTTTGTCTATGATTCCAACTTAATTTTTTTTAGTCACATTAATTTTCTAACCAATCTTGGTAACTTAAAAATCACACTTCTTTCTGTTTTTGGTTGTGTTATACATAGAAAAGACAAGAATATTGCCTGGCGTCACATTGGTTGTATTGTACCAAATATTTGGTCTATAAAACGTTACTATTAATATAAAGATTACATACTGATATATATCATTGCTTTGGCCATATCTTTCAACATTACAAAATATATTTCAATAAACTATTGTTAACACAAAAGAGATATTCGAGTTTATATCAAAACTAATCAATGAAACCAGAGGCACCACGTAACAAATTCGACTTCATATGTAATTTGTATCGTTAGAGCATTATACGTTATGTAACGATATTATAAATCTCAAAAAAGGTCGATAATCTAGTTTTTCAAAGCATCTACATTCTACAATAAACTTTTCAAAGTAAAAACGTTAAAATAATGTACACTGGACAAAAAGAAATACTGGAAACAATGAATTCGTAGCATAGAGGAGTATCTTCAACTGAATGTGATATAAATTAAAGAAAGGCATATGGAATCCTTTTTGTTAACATATCAGACTTACAAATTAATCACCCATGAAAACCAAGACACTTTTAGACTTTTTGAAAAATTGGATTATTTGAATGTGTTGGCACTTGAAATAAATAGTCAAGAACAAAACAGTGTAACGATATAATATAGTACAGTTTTAAGTTCTTCAAAAATTATCTTATCATTTAAAATCTTCTTTGGCATCATACTCGTGATATAACAATGACATAGGGATGAAAAATTGTTCTCATTAATAATTAAAATACAATAGAATTATTTTTTGAATATTTAAAACATTTTTATATTATACTAGGTATTATAATATTGACTAACGGTATTGGATAGAACTTCGTCACCACAATTGAGTCGAATAATCGATTTTGTCCAGCTTGACATATTTTATTATCTGGAACGATTTTGATCACTATTTCCGCTGTTTTAAGTCATCATCTAACGCTTTAACTTGAACCTATTCGATCTGATTTCAGTTTATACGAGAACATAATATTGGTTCAATTCGAATGCAACTGTAGACTAGAATGCTTGAAGATTCCAAAAAGAAAAATCGTTAGTGACAATACTTGTGGAAGTGTAAAGGGTCTATACGATTCAAATTTGATAGTGAAATCCCATTGTAACAAAATATTCAAAGGCGTCAAAACTTCAATTGATAGAAATGCTTTTGTTTTACCTGATACTTTTTGAAGATAATATTACATCTAATTCGAATTGTTGACGGTTTTACATGATTTTTCACTTACAATTCGGTTTTGGTATTTCGTTATCTTCACGCATTCTATCACACAAAAACAACAGAAATAAAATGAATCAACAAAAATGAAATGAATTTCATCAATCACCTTCAGTCGATAACATAAATTATATAATATTATATATCAATGCTTAGTTTGAGAACCGCTTGAATAACTAATCTGAATAAATAATTTAAAATAAATTTGATGCGTTGACACAATAATAACTCGTCTAGGCCAAACCGGAATAAATCATAATTAAAATTAATTTACCGCTGGATTTATGACCGAATCGCTTCGAATTTCGTAAGTCTTCGAGAGCTTTTTTTATGTTCTCTTCAGTACACTGGTTTGCAAGTTCTGCTCGAAGATAACATCAGCTGTTGTAAATAGTGTTTAATTACACAAGCTGTATCATGAAGGCCAGTTTCGTTCGACGGCAAGCGATGCCAAACCATGTTGATGTTGTTAGTAGCGCAACTAGTCTTTAAAAGAGTCGATTATAAACGTGTCAAACACATTGAGTCGATCGTCGTTATTGAATCGATTCAATCCATGAAACAAATCAACAATGACCATATAAACATTCATCAGTACATATTGTGCATAGTTAAGTAAAATAAGTAGGGTTATCAATGTACATAAAGAATGAATTTCTGAAGAAATGACAGTAAAGACATGGCAAACGTTTCGAGTCACTAGCCCTCATCTAGTCATTCTAACTACTTCGTGATGACGCACTTTTTCTCTACATTTTTCTCTTTCCGTCGTTTATTAAGAAAACAGCGTAAAACATAAGAAAACCTGATATCCGGTTCTTATTAAATTTAAATACAATATTTTGAGAACCTTTCTGTTTTTTCATAAGGTCTTAATTAAGAAAACACTAAAAACACATTTTTTTTAGTACTTATTTCCACAATATATTTTTTGATCAGGACCGGTTTCGCTCATCGCGAATGAATGAGAAAATGAATGCTTTATTTTTAACTTAGTAACGTAACAGTATATTTCATTATATTATATTATATTCTCGTCTTCAAATTATAAGTGCTGTATTTTTAAAACGGTAATATCAAAAATATCAGTGTATTCTAGTTCTACAAAATTTATAAGAAATTATAGTTGATAACTATTTCGACTTATCTCTCATCAGAACTAAGACAATATAACTTTCAACAATATCTTTTATAAATTTTGTAAAACTAAAATGCATTGCTCTATTTATTTCACCGTGGTATAATGAAGTTTAGCAAGTAAATGCTTATTCTACTTATGTATTTTTTTTTTTGGTAGGGTTGTCACACAAATAACTGTGCCATTATGCTCTCACAAACCGATGGTTACCTACAACTCTTTTGGAGCATGATGTCTAAGTCTGACGTTCCAAGTGCCAGTTTAACATTTTTATGCTGATTTTGCATGTTAACTTTTTATAAACGAGCTGTTTTTACAGCCATATTTGCCAATACCCTCAAGGGTTCATTATAGATTACACAATTCTTAGACGACTGCACAGAAAATCGTTACCATTTTTAACACACATTATATACGAATCTAATTTAACTTCAATATTTAAGACATTATGAAAGTGTCAGATAGATTTATTTTACAAAATGAAGAGCCCAGGGCAAAAAATGGTACCTGCCTTATTTAATTTTTTTTTTGTTTGTGCAATGTTAAAGCCACCAGTTTTATTCCATATTACATTAAACGTGGCTTTTTTCAATGAATATAAAAATATTTTTACATTAAAAAAGTTGTATTCTCTATATGGGCTATAAATTTAACCTTGGAAAATCATATTGCACTTTTTTACAATATTTGTAAAGCATAGACAATAAACAATGGTACTAATGATAAATTATTTGTTTTGCAAAGATATAATAATATTGATATAAAAATAAATAAACGTGTAATAACACAAATCATGTCGGTAAAGAAGTGTATATTTGTTACGTTTTGCTAGCATAATATTCCTTTTCTAATATTCATAACATAACAGCATTTTTAATGTCAGAACAACAATATTTATTTTAATTAAAAAAATCTTTTCAGAGAATCACGTTCAATCGTCAATATTTCGGGATTCAGTTTTATAAAGCGGATTAAAAAGATAAATATTTTTTCTTTGTCTGTCACCATCCTTTCATCCAAGTTAAAAAAGCTTCAGCATTTTTCATTTTTTTAATTTAAGAATAAAAACCATCGTTAATTTGTTATAATTCTACGATAAATAAGTTTCTCAGATACAAGAAACACGGGTCAAATTTAGTAATATAAAAGGTGTTTTTTTTAGAAGTATAAAACTATGAAATGGAATGAAACAAAGATGAACTTTTTAAATAGACATGAAATTTACTTCATTCGAAAGATAATCTTCTGACATTATTATTTAAATATGACTTCTGGCATATGACCGCCACGGCTAGCTCGGACGTAGTCTAATCTGGAGGTCCAATTTTCGATGACTTTTTCCAACATTTGTGGCCGTATATCGGCAATAACGCGGCGAATGTTGTCCTCCAAGCGATCAATCGTTTCGGGCTTTTACTTAGTGAGGTAGAAAAGTTTATAAGTTTTTCACCGTGTTATAATTAAGTTCTACCAAGTAAATGCTAATTCAATCAATTGATCGATTTTACTTAACATAGAAAATATATGAAATTAAAGTTGACAACGCGAAAAACGACATATTTTTAATGAAACATTTTATGATTCAAGAAGAAAAATCTCAAAGACGCCAAGATCACAAGTTTCAATTTGATATTGACCTTACCGGGACTCGAGTACAGACCAACCTTATCATAGACTGCAGAGACCGACTCTATGTTTTCAACATTATTATATCTGTAAAAAAATAGTTATAACGCTGTCGCGAAACGACTCTGTTTTCTAACAAGTAAATTAAAATTAATTCAATGAATTAATACTTTTTATTGAGAGGATTTAATCATGGGAAACATGCGAGTCAAAAATGCTTAATCAAGGACAGTTTTAGATTATATTATGAAATATAATAGTTCCGTGATATTTTATTCGTCGCCAAACTTTCAGCTTCCTAAGGATCTAATAGAGTTTCAAAATATCGCAGATGCCCATAACTTTGATAATAATTCATAAAAAAAATTTACATATGCAAATTTGCAGCTGTAGATTTGAACCTAGGAGCATAGCATAGAAGCCTAGAGCGTTACCATTTAAATCATTTTAGACCACATACATGACTTACGATGTCCGTATAGCTTGGATAAATAAATATATTTGATTCATTGGGTGGCATAATTGTCAATCATAACGCAATTTGAGGAAAATATGATCCAGAAAAATTGCAGTTAATTGGCAGTTTGTAATGATGTATGTAATTTGTATACAAAATTAATTGAATGCACCTGCCGAATTAATGTTAGATTTATGAATACACGTTTCTATGGTATTTTAATTGAAAATTAAGCGAAAGTTTACGTTTAATGTTTAATAGAATCTAGATTTCATGCGCATATAAAATTTTAAGTCTAACGCGAAGACTGTTAAAAACATCTAGTTCAAATAAAACAACTAATGCTCGTAATATATTTTATGTGCGCGACAAGAATATAAACGTACAGTTGCATCAGTTTTAACGAGCGTTGATCGATTATTTGACGATTGCAGAAACACAGTACGTATATTGAAAACATATAGACATCTTTGTTTTTTTTTACGAATTATTTACACGATTTAAGAAATTTGGGCTTTATTATAAAAAGCTTTTGATTGAAAAGTTGCAATTTTTTTTATTATACTAAACGCTTACATATATCCGTCTACTGGGTAAATCTGACACGTTGGCAATGGCGTGCGTTAAACATATTTTTTTATTATTTTTTATTGATAAATTATCTCAAGAAAAATACTGAATTTAATTATATAAAAAATTTACAGACATTTATTGGGAAACGACTGCTACTACCAAACATGTGACGAGTGATGTGGGCGTGTTAAAACGACCATTCATTGTACTTCATAATTGTATTAAAACAATATTGCAACGAAGATATCTTAATTCATCAAATGATCTAAAAAAAACATTGAATTCAATCTTTGTAAACTTCAAATATATATATATTCGCCTTTCTATATCTTTATATATTATAGTCCGAGTGCATCTGTGTACTATCAAAACATGTATCATAGAAGTGAGTATATTTTGATTGTTTAAAATTTGATATTGACATTTCATCATCATTTTTAAGTCAATATCTTAAATTAAAAGATATGACGGAAATTTGATTTCAAATATGGTATAGAACAAACAATCATGCGCCTATGGCATTTTTGCACATAAAAACATATCATTAATACGTTCAATCTATTTTCAAATGTGTATCCTAATGTATCGCCATTTTAAATACGTTATGAACTGAATTAATTATACTTTGCAGAGCAATCAATGGATTCACGAAATGGAGATCTCACGCGATGTAATTCACTAGAATGTACAAGTATCGTAGACATTTGATTGAGCATAACTTCAATACGGATCGCATTACAATGTAGATAGTCATTTATTTTGTGGTTGGCCTGTACTTATCTCGTATCAAATATTACAAAACCTACAATTTATGATAACTAAAAAACATAGCGTTACTATGTAACGTGTTGGATTAATGTATCGTATCAGATTGTGCAAAATCCTATTGAAAAAGTGTATACAAACATTTATTTAAAATAACAACTACTGCTTCTCTTGAAATCATTCAAATCAGCAAATTATGAAGGTAAGAGTTTTCTGTGCGTAGTCATTATGTTCTATCATTATATATGTTTATAATCAAACAATGTGAAAATTACTAGAAATAAAATTATATCGAGAAATTGAAATCATTACTATTGGAACTATTATATAACAATTTAATAATATGATTTAGCGTATACTTGAAATCATTAATCTAAAATTTTAAGTATTTTTACGATGATAACTGTCACTTCTTGATAGAAAGACATGATATTTTAAATACTAAAAACACAATTTTAGTACCTATTTCCACAATATATTTTTCGATCAGTAAATATATATAGCATAATAATAGCAGATAAAGTAGCAGGTATACAAAACCATGGGTTCAAGTATTTGCATTAATATTGTATGATTTCCTTTAAATTGTTTCTTAGTTCTTGAACCCATGGTTTTGTATATCTGCTACCTTTAAGTCCAATATTTTTTTATAAATAGACTTGTGTGTAAATTGTATTCTATCAGTTGATAATGCTCGCGATGAGCGAACCGATCCTGATCAAAAAAAAAAAATTGAAAATAAGTACTAAAAAAATGTTTTTATTATTTAATGAAATTTAAGTATGTTTAATCCTTATGTTTTTGTGTACACGTTGTCAAGATAAATACTAGCTTAAAGATAAGAAAATTAGAAAAAATAAAAAAAACTTGATTGGTCTGATTTTTTATTTCCATCAATCTATATATAGGTAATATCGTTATTTCACCCATTTCTATGTTTTATGAAGCCATGTAACATAAACTTACTTTATAGTATACATTTAATAATGTTTCTCTAAAGAAGTGTTTATTTTAAAGTAATTTGTAATTATTTTTGAGAATTTATAATTTTTTGTCCGTGAAATCTTAAAGGCTTGCTACAGCTGGTTATAGTCACTTCATATCTAAAAGAAAAAAAACATTTAGAGAATAGATCATCGATTCCGATATCAATATCTGATATAGAAAATAATTTGAAATATGTTTTAAAAAAAATTATTTTGTTACCTCAATAAATGTACTGTCTGATATTATCGATCTTATTTAAAACCTTCTACACTGAGCAAGTACTCGACTCTAGTTACTCGGCCGATCGATGCTTCATTATCAATTTCTACGGGTCACAATTGCACCTGATTCTGCGACCCCGGCACTGCGCAATCTATCGGAAAGCACTACTCTTTGATTTAAGATTATCGGTCTCCTATGTTTTGTTTGGAATTGCGCTCTTAAATATGTTAGACCCAGTTTTAATCGCGAGTGTTTACTTCTACGTTTTTATAAACAACGATTATCCATTATGCCTTGTAAGTTAAATAAGTGAGTAATTTGTATATAGCTTACTATCAGTTCAAATCCAGTAATCGTATTCATACTATCCACGAAAATTTGATAGCAAAATGACCGGTAAATATTCATTTAATACTACAAAAAAGACGGATTGTGGTCGTGCTATGCTGCAAATAAATCGAAAGAATTAAATAATACTATAAGTATATTATTGAACTATTATATAAGATGGCATGACAACCAGACAATATTAGCTCATAACGCGGAAATAGAGAGAGTGTGTATATGTGAATAGTGAATTACATATAGTCAGATAAATTCATGATTCAAATATTGTTCTAAAAGCGACACACAATTTTCGTGCAATTAATATGTATAGAGAAAATTATTTAATGTCAGTGGGTACGATTTAAACATCTAAAGTTTAAATGAATAGAAATATAAGAAAACAAGTATTCCTTTTTCTATAATGAAGTAAGCTAACATAAGAACATTAAACACAATTTTTTAAATAATTATACTAATATTTTTTTTATGTTGCATTGACAATTTGTGTTATGTAAACATATTTTGTTAAAGTACTTCCTACTTCTAGCCTTCATCTAATTACAATTATTGTTCAGTATTTTTGATATGCAATTATTCACTGCGGTTATAAAAAAACCACAAGTCTATCTACTTCCTGTGTAAGGTACATAACACAGGAAGCCAGTGGAATAAAATCTCAGCAACAGAAGTTTCTAAGCTTTTTGATACAACTCTAGAATGAACAAAAACTCATTTAGTTATTAGTTGTAACTAAGTATGGCGACATTTCAAACCTAGCATGAAAAAATACTTGAACCTCTTACCTCGCCTGTTTGCAATTGAAATATCCTGAAATGTAAAATAATGTTTGATTGTAACGTTAATAACCAATAATATTATAAATTTATTAATAGTATATAATTTTAGCATTTATAACCACATTCCGCCCGGGATAAATGCGCTCCTGAAAGCTGATAAAGATAGCTTTATTTTGATACTAACTAGTAATGAAAGTTAGAAGTTAAATACGTATATTTAATCAGTTAGTTATTTTTAGTATTAAAATAGAATTTTTATCCATCTTAACGATCATAAATATTATCGTCAGGATAAGATTTGCAAAAGTCATGTCTTCACTGTTTACTGGGATAAGTTTTTATCACAGGAACATTGATGAATTTATTATAATCAACAAGTCGTCTTACAGAAAAAATCTTTTTTTTATCATAGAAAAACAAATTTACCAAACCGGTTTTAATTATTGCAATTATTGGCAACTGATGAATAGAAAATGACAATTAAACCGATCGATAATAACGCGACAAATATGAGTGATGAGCAAATCCGGTTACATTTAAAAACAGATTGGCATATATATGTTTTATTTTATATTATAGACAAAAAAAAACGACGAATGCTCAATGATTGAAATAATGTATAAAATAATTGAAAATAATTCGAAATTTTCGTTAAATATATTATATCGTAATAAAAAATAATATAAAATCATATATAATATATACATATTTGACACTTAGCAATAAATTTAGCTATAACTTCGCGCAAAGTAATAGAATCTGGACTCTTTGGTTTTCCAACTAGACTCGCATGTAAACTGCATAAGTCTAGATTAATAATCTCGCGTGGCAGATGACTATATATTATCAAACGTTTAATAACTACCTCCTTTTCAGTGGATACACTGGATAGGTCACAAATAGTAGCATATGTGGTAAAAATTACAACCCATACGAAGAAATCAAATAACTGTTTTAAATGTGTTTAAGAGTTTTATTTCGCACAAAGAAATTATATTGTTATTGATAAAATTTATTCAATTATTATCTATTTGTATTGGCTTATCAAATTACTTTCCTTGTCTAAATAGGGATACTCAAACATTAAAAAAATACTCTTTTATAGTGTTAGCTGTGACTTCTTAGTGGAAAACAAATATTGAAATTTCAAATAATAACAACGCATTTTTTGTACTCATTTTTGAACTTCATTTTTTATTCACAATCAATTAAATGATTAGAACAGGTTTCTGTCAATGCGAGTATTTTTATTGATATGATACAAATTGCAATAACAAATCTTTCAAAAAATAAGTATTTATATTAACCTTTGCTTTTGTAACTTGCTAATTATATCGCGAAGTTTTGTATGAATAGACATGTTGGAAATTTATCAGTTGACAATGCTCGCGATAACCGAAACTGGTCTTGATCATGAGATAGTCGAAATAGTTCTGAAAAATGTGTTCAAAAAACTTATTTTTGATTGAATGTATATTGAATATTGTATATTGAAGTATTATCGATGTTTATTGAATTTTATTACCTAGTATTTGTTAAACATATTTTTTATTATTTGATGTATGTTTTTGTTAAACAATAATATACAATAGGATTTAAAATGCTTAAATAATTCAAATTGCAAAATAGCTCTTTGTTCTAAAATTTTAACAAGCTACCCAAGGTAGTTCGAAGCATCACAAAGAAAAGCAGAGCTGCATATATTTATCATTAAGCAAATCAGTATTCAACTGTTAAATATTCAATAAATTATCATTTTTATTTAGCTATGAGTGTCTCGCGAGCTGCATACACAAGACAAGATAAAATTATTATATTATTATATTACTTCAAACGCTTCCAGCCCAAAAATGGTCTTTACACAAATCATAATTTCAATCGGCGGAAATTCGCAGAAGAATATGATAGAGATCATTTTTATATAAACATAAGCTATATTTCACAATTGTTTATTTTATTTTCAAAATCCTGTCCACAAAATTATCGAATATTAATGATACGCGAAGAAAAGTGTGACACCACACAATATATTATGTTCAATGAAACAGTGAAATAAATATGTCGAGATATAGAAATTTTCGATATTGAAAAGAGTAAAGAAAATATCATTGCGTTTACAAATAATAAAAAGATTGTTGACCACTATTATAGATTGAAAATCATGGAATCTATCACGGTGTAACTATTAACTATCCATCTATCCAGTGCGAGGTCTTTAAAACTGTTAAAATGTGCCGAGTGTGGCGATCCACACTCTCAAAGTGCTCCCTGACACGCCACCGCAATCAATTTCGTGTGGACTACACTTCAGCGCCGTGTTCTGGCAACACCATGTTGTTGTTTTTAATAGAATCTGTTAGTATTGATGAATGTTCTACGATAAATGATTACCATTGGTATGCGTGGTGGTATTTCTGATCAAGGATAACTGTAAATACATGTGCGAATTTGATGATATTTAAGTGAAAATGATTCATGTTTTCTTATAATTGAAATGCCGTGGATATTAACTTAACTCTATTTTATACAAATATTTGCTTTAACATTGGTTTAAAACGCAGAAAACTTACACATAACTTAACCTTACATACATGTTTTCATTTTATTTCACTCTACTTTGAAGCTTCTCAAGGCGTCTAAAGTTGAAAACAAATGAGTTCAAAGCTTTTGGCTTGCTATGTAATTCATTTTTACGGGGTTAAATTGATATTTGAATTGTTCGTTAGTTTCAAAAAATCATTTTTCATTAGACACTTTTAGCTTATAACGGTTTTTCACTAAAGTTTCTCAAAGTTTCATTGTTAATTTTGAATACTTTTTCATTGAATAATTATTTAATTCTATATATGGTTAATTTCAATCTTATAACTCTTTTGATTTACATTTATTGGCTGATTAAATATTTCTTATACCATATATTTTTTGTAATTATCTTAATAAAACTTATCTATTTTATTAAATATTAAATATAAAAAGACGTTAAATATTTACCTTAAGATAAAATGATGTAATATTTCTCCAATCCATTCTGAAATTAAAAAAGAGTTATTAATAGTTCGTTCAGTCATAAACAAAATAAAATGATTTGTATGTTTTTTTCATCTCGATTATAAATGGCGTAATTTAATTCATTAAAAAATCTTATTGTGTAGTTACGTTGATGTTTTAAGTTGCACGGTTTTACTTTTTCCTTATATTTGTGTTTAAAGCGATAGACCATAATAAAATGATATGTCTTTAAAATTTACCAATAAACTTATTGATTGCGAAATAAATATTTCGCGTGAATTAGAAATAATTGGACTACCAAACTAATCAATTAAGACGGTGAAATAATAGCAATGTATTTTAGTTTTACGAAAATTATAATATATACAGATGATAGCTATTTTGGCATGCGCCTTCAATAAACTAAAATACGTTGCTATTTTTTCACCGTGTTATAATAAAGCTCTACCAAGTAAATGCCAATTCAATCAATAATAAAATAGCAATTAACTTCTTAGAATATTTTGTGGCTAGTTTTGTAGTGTTTTATTTTTAATTGGTAGAGTGCTACCTAGTATTTATACTAATATATATAACTTTAATATATGATATTATATTGTAGAACAAACAGATGAAAAAATTTTCTATCTTGTCCGCTCGTTGATGTCTTCGTGCGCTTAAAAATTTTCTCAACGTTTCAACTAACAACGACAGCCATACTTTTACTATCGACATAATCAATAAATACTATTAGACCACAGCTACTTTTACAATAGAAGAGAATTTTCAGCAAATAAACATATAATGTTACTTAATTACGTGTTTGCTTTTTCGTAGTATATACGGCATTAAAATTGTTGTATTAGATATTTCTGAAGTGTATAACTTTTTGTATCCTATATTTTAAAACAAAAAAAATTAATATGAAAAAAAAATCTAGTCAAAACGAAGTTTATTATTTCAAAAACATGAAATCTTGGTTGATTTTCGTATTTACCTGACGAGACGGTTGTTTTACAACGTACGAATTCCTTGTTTACCTGATGACATATCATGTATAGCGACTGTCTTCAGATGATACTTGAACGAGTTATAATAATATTTTCTTCTTTATGGCCACAATAGCATTGGCTGTTGGTTCATAAATAATAATTAAGTGTCCAGCCATCGCTTGACACCTACGCTATCAAGTTTTATCGTATTGGAGCCATTATTTAACATTACATTTACCGATATAAATAAAACCAAAATAATATTCCACATTAATTACACTCTAATTATGTTTAATAAGATTAACCATGATTTGTGGATGTGACAGTCTCGTTGAAAATATATGATACACGGACGTATAATAAAGGTATCTAAACAGAATATTTATACAATAATTGCTTGACGTTAAATCATTAAATGTTCTCAATTTTCTAACCATTTAAAACATTGATTATCACAATCAAAAATCACTTTTTTTTAGTTTATAAATAATTCATTACTATTAAAATAATAAAATATTAGGTTCATTACTTTTCAATCAATTTCATATTTTTAATCACTTTTAAGGTGTTAACTGTCACTTCTTGATGGAAAGGCATGATATTTTAAATAATAAAAACATTTTTTTTTTAGTATTCAGTTGATAATGCTCGCGATGAGCGAAACCGGTCCTGATCAAAAAATATATTGTGGAAATAAGTACTAAAAAAATGTGTTTTTTTTTATTTAAAATATCATATTTTCAAGTTAAGAACCGGTTTCACTCATCAGAAATATGGATAATTGAATTCTAACTGTTGAAACTTTGTGCGATTTTAAATTTTGTCACTAATGCCTAATAATCACATTTCATAATCTTCAGGAATCTTATCATGTGGATTGAATGATTGGTCAGTTCTGTGGCATTGCATCCGTGTGATGGCATGCTTGAAAATGTCCAAAGGTGAAAACTGGGTCGTGACAAAACATGTGAAATCGTACAAGATTTTAACAATTCAAATTTGATATTGAAATCCCATCAAGCACGTTTGGTCGATATCATTAATGATGATTAATTGATACAAAGAAAAACGAAAATAAGACCAAGGCTATTTTTATAAAATGTTGAGTTGACAATTATCAAGTATACAAAACTAAATGTTAAAGAAATGTGGTAATAATTTACTGTTAATTATTTATTATTGATTTTAGACATTCAACATTCTATTAGGTGAATAAAAATATATCGTTGTTGTTGTTGTTTCAATGAAACGTAGCGAAAAATTTCCATCGCAAAGGGACATCTACGAGCGGACGAGATACAAAACATCGTTATCCGCTGCTATAATATTATGTATTGGAGTTATTACATTTATATATAATTAGTAGATAGAAATCCAAAAATTAAGCCTCAGAAATAAGCTAATCCATTATAATTTAATCTTGTTTAAATAGTTTTGTTCCAAATTCACCCGAAGATTGGTTTATTGAATTCAATATACCAAAATTTTAGATTTTATATAATATAATGATTAGATTGTTGTGATAAGTAAAATATACTTTATAAAATATTGAAACAAACAGATAATAAAGATTGTATATGATTCAAATTGCTTCATTTATTTAATCTTTTAAAAAACAATTTTTAACTAAATTGAAACTTATTAAGATTTAACTTTACTGATGATTCATTATCAGTTTATAATGCTTGCAATGAGAAACTTGAAACCCGTTCTGAACATACAATTTATTGTGGAAATAAGTATTTAAAAATGTGTTTTTATTATTTAAAAAATACGTTTTCTAACACTCAATATTTGAAAGAAAATACTAAGGAATAATTAAAAACAAATTAAGTGTTTTGCTGACCATTGTAATTATCAGCTTTGAAGTAATACCTGCGTGATGCGGCGTGAATTTTAGTTGATTTGATTTAAAAAATCAAACGATACATTTCAATAGTTCCTTATCTGACAATTTACAAAATAGGTTCGTATTTTAATAAAATATTCAAAGAACCTCTTGACTGATAACTGTTAATAATATTTTATTCAGCGTTTTCACTATCAATTAACAATATTTATATCATAAAAGTAATACAATTATATTCATTTCATTGCTAATAAGGATGTTATGATAATTGGTCGTCGTGGGATGTACACTTAATCCGCTTTTTGCACCGTTTTTATTGCTCGATTTCCAAATAAAGCACGGCCGAAAAAAGGTAGCGAATATTCATAATTGAGTAACATAAAAAATAAATAGACAATGCAAATATTTAACACTACTTTAATGTTTCAGAATCGCTAAACATACGTTACGTATATGATAAATTTTACTTTAATCGACAAAGTGAATCGTGGAAAACATTCAAGTGAAAAATATTAATACAAAGCTTTGCTTTTAACAAATAAACTTTTATTTGTATAAGATGATTTTTTAACAAGGTCGTGCTTAATACTCATCATTAAACAATAATATAATGGATATATTTTTATTGTAAAAGTGTAGAGGTCAGTGCAAGCGTGTGGCAGGCTTCACCACACGGGAACTTTTTAACAGGTGTTCAGCCACTTCCAAATGCGGTGAAAAAATAATCAATAAAAAATGTTCTTATCTGTTGTACTAATGTTCTTCTTAGTGGTATAACCTTACACGTTAATCGATTATTATTGCATGACCCGAAATATTAACGAGTGTGATTTGACTTCCATTAAATAATCTATTATATTTTGATTTAGTATTTAAAGGTATATAAATAAAAAATTCTTTCAGCTACGTTCAAATTTTTTATTTGTCTTCTCAATTCAGCCAATATGTGTACAGAAAAAGCTTAAAATTGTGTGAAAAAGTTTCCTTTGTTTTTTTTAAACCAGCTTTTTTGATAATAATTTTTATTTTACTGTCAAAAATCTAGACATCAGAGTTCTTCAAATCCCCTTCATCTCTTTAAAAATGTATACTATCGCAATAGAGCATTTCAAAAGGCGTTATTTTAGAAACAAAAAAATATATTTTTGTTCATTTAACTCCGTTTGAAAGGGCTAGTGTTAAGCCAAGAACTATTCTAGTTATCTTTTTAATCAATGATCATAGTGGATCTCGCTTCTAATCATTATTTTCGTTAAATTATATCTGTTCACTTATACTCTTTAACGATATATGGTGAATCAACTGGGCTACGAGCGGTTCTTGTAAAAAAAATTCTTTCGAGATATCTGTATTACAGCTATCTAGGGAAATGGTAAAACTGGTGGAAAAATAAGGTTAAGAATAGCCTAGAGACTCAGAAGTTACATAATATATTGCTCTCCTTACATGAAATATCTTCCATACGTTTTTTTAATATAATACAAATATATACATAGTTTATTATTCTTATTCCTAAATTCACAAAAATATTGTTTATTTAGGAATAAGACTTATTTATCAGGAACACGCAGGAAAAGATTGACATACTTGTGTAGAGTAACCGTTCACCATATCAGTTTTTGAAAATTTAAGATAGAATATTTATTTTGAAATTATTTTCTACGAAATTTTGTTACCGAAACTGTAGTTCTCAGTGCACAGAAAGCTCTATATATTTTGCGTCATTTTGGCTGCTATTTATATATACAGTCCTTGCGTATATGTGCAACATCAAACTTCTAACTTCAACATTAACTAGCACTAAAGTAACGCTGTAATAACGTCGACATCTAAATTTAAGCACCTCTTGTGCCACTTGATGCTGGGTAACAAAAACATGGACAATATAAAATAAATATTATCTAAAAATTGCAACTTCTACATTGCTTAATGAACCAAAAAATAAATAACATGGCACACTTTGGTCGTTTGAGCTTTTTAAATTAGTTTCGTTTGTCGGCATATTGTTGCGTTTATTGGAAAATATTTTTTCGCATAGTTCAGATAACTATCATCGAACAATAACAAAGTGGACCAAAGCATGACGCAAAAAATAGCATCAGTCACTATTGCTTAATCGAGCTTCGCAATTTTCTTCGCGCTATAAATAGATCAGCCCATAAAAGTTGGTTTATAAACTCCGAGTGATTGTTTTTTTGTATTATATTATTTACTACTCCTTATTTTGAGCATACACAACGACATATCGAATCATTGGATGAAGTGGGAGAGATGAGTTAGCCAATAATTTTGTTCTCATCGTATTCAGAAATTCTTCTGTATAAGTATAGAAATACCTACCCTGTTCAAAATATTTCGATTGTGTGATTTAATAACAAACATTTTTAGTAAACTAGCCTCTACTGAGATAAGCATCAGCAAGCTATAAGTTCCTACTGCTCGTATTACAAGTGAACACTGATAAAAATATTGTTTTAAGATAATGTAAAAAATTTTGATGCTGTTTAGAATAGAATAGAAAAGTAATTGCAAGTATTTAAAATATTTTTTTATATTATCTACCATGACAACTTTTATTTCTAAAAATAATTGTATTTTATTTAACAAAGATCTGTTTAACATAGTTGTGTTTAGCAAAATGACATTTTAAGCCATCTTTAAGTAATTAACCTTATTTATTTATGAACTTTGTGTCATCATTATTAAAAATTTTAGCCCTCTTTCATTTAGAGCCACAAATTTCTTTGGAAATATCTTAAAGAAGTAAATTGAAGATTTCTTGTTGTAAGTAATTCGTTTTACTTATATTTCCAGTGAGAGTAAATATAAAAGATCTTGCCTTATAAATGATTTGGTATCTGTATAACAAGAATAAAAAATACACGCAATTAAATTGATTAATTGGTGCTTTAAAACCTTGACTGCACAATCTTGTAGGATGGAAGCTAAAATGCAAATTCAATCAACTACGATACAAATAGCAGCAGATGAAAGCAATACACCAGTGTATCGGTTAATTAAAAATTTATATAGCAAAAACTATATGTTTTCTTAATCTATATTGTCAATTTCGTCAAAATGTAGATCACGTTATGAAAAGTGATTTATAATGTAGCGGTGTGATCAAAAAGTATCGACGACCCGGCATGTTTATGAGTACCTATGAATTTTGTTTCGTAAATATTTATTGAACGATAATAATTGTGTTACTATTGGTCCTCTTCATGACAACCTCCGATTTTTTTCAATAAGCTTACATACTCACGCCATTTAATGAAGTTACATCGAAAAAATGTTCGTATTAACAAATCTTTAATTTTTTTGAACGTATAATATTGTATTCGAAACTTCAACAAATAATCATTCTATTTATATTTAACTTCGATTAACTATTAAAGCAGAATCAAGATTCTTATGCATAATATAATGTTTAACAAAAAAAAAATCCATTGCGCCGGCGATAATGACAGAACAGTTTGACCACACAAAAACATTGCCCTGATCTATATTAAGAATTTGATTTGTTGAAAATTTGTACAATTCACCTTTCGTCATCTTCAGAAATTCTATCAGACATAACTGCCACACAATAAACAGTTAGCATCGGTTATATACCAAATGAGTAATTACAAAAGAAAAACAGACTACGGCTAGGGTCCAAATAAACAATATTTTAAGTAACATAAGTTTTATTAACGTTAAATAAAATTTCAGCTTTTTACATTCGGTGTTGAAATTCTATCAAGCACCTTCAGTTGACATCATATATTAAATTAAGAATAGTTTTTCTAGTGTTAAAAATATATTTCACATGTTTTTTACGTCTTAAATGAAAAGCAATGAGAAGCTTCAATTTGTCAGTTATCAGTAAAATATTATATAAATAAATTATAGAAATATAATGTAACATTCTATATAAACCTATAAATAGGTAATCGAAGAAAAATTCTACATGCTACATATACCTGGTGAATAGCTATAACAATCAGATATTCCTGGGCGTAACATTTTGTAGATTTAATATTAAATCAAGTTTTAATATTGTTATTTAAAAAATCTCACATATTGAAAATTAATTACTGAAATAACTAATAAAATTTATACGCATTAAAAAGTAACAAATCAGACTCAATTCAATTTTAGTTGAAAAAAAAAATAGGAAAGACGTTATGCTATATTATTGGTTTCGCTAAACAAATTTCTCTATGAAAATAAAATATGCTGAACAAATCAAGTTCAATCCTCGGAGAAAAAAAATATTCCAACGAATGACTTAGATTATTAATATTTAATACATTAAAAATGCACGTGGTTTCAAAAACGTAATACTTGTTACACTACTCTCAAAAATCATAAATATTTGAACATAGTGATACATCTAAAAAAAATGCTCTATTTTTTTATTACGAAATATCAATCCAATATAAATGTAAGGTTCCAACCAAAGCGTTTATTAGAATTAGCATACGCATTATAATTTTACATTGAATATATTTTTTTTTACATGACCTGCAACATAATTTCAAAACCGCACCGGCTAATATACACTTTATATTTTACTTATAATCACTGATTTTTCCGGGGGCTAAAATCCTTGACCGAATCTGATAAATGTATAGATACTATACATAGATAAAATTTTATTTAACATTTTTTGGATCCATTAATATATTGAATATACGTAAGTTATTATTCAATTTATTCTAAATAGTTTATTTCACTTAATGTATTATTATAATAACCGGTACTGTTTTTTCCCAAATTTTGAGACAAACAATAATATTATTATGCAAAGTAACTCTTGCCTCTGGAACTAGTGTTAGACATCACGCTCAAATGAGAAAAAAAAACCATGAAATGAATCACTTTAAATACTTTTTATCTGCCAATATCTGTTTTATCGCAAAAACAACGCAAACTATGTTGAAGTTGCATTGTTGTTGATCTTTCGTTAACAACTAAAAATGTTAAAAAGTTAAGTTTTTTTTTTTTCATTTTTATTTTGTTTACCCATGTCTTTTCTCTTCGAGTTGATTTCGCGTAGTAGCGTAGAGTTTATATTGATAACTGTAAATGTCAGGATATATAAAAGCATTTATATATGCATTATATTTAAAATAAATACTGTAAAAGTTTAAAAAGTATTTGCTGTTAACTAAATTAATTCATTGACTGAATTGTCATTCACTTGATAGAACTCCTTTATAACACGGTGAAAAAATTGCAATGTATTTATGATATGTAGAGTTGATAGCTTTTTAGGCTTAGGCTTTCATCAGAACTATGTTTAAACATACATTTACCTATTTGCATATAGCTGTGTAGAAAAGGTACACCATACATCTTCTCTTCTGTTTTTTACACCCTAATTTCATATTGTGAAAATAAATTAAATCAATTAATTCAATTACGAATGAAAATTAGCAATAATTGAAAATATACTACTAATATTTACGAACTTTAAAATACATGTGTAACACTTACACACATGAAATACAATATAATATATAACTTAAAATAACTCTTAATTTTTTTAAGTGCATTATATTATGATGAATAGATATACAAAAACAAACTATATACGCAACGATAACCAAAATATTTAATAATTTACGACAGCGCTTTTTCTAATAGGTATATAATTAAAAATGAAATATCTGTTCGCTTAATAAAAATATTCGCACATAATATTTATCAATTTATTTACATAATGAACGGCTGGCGTATCGAATTTTTATGTCATTCTATAAATCCGCATTGGCCAGTTTTTTTAAACTTGTTTTTCATTCGTTGATATTCTTGAAATGGTTACATTAAATGAATTTTATTTATACTGTAATTATCCTTCATAAATTTATTCGAAACATAGAAAATGACTTACTCAACCGCATTGGTTCACAACCATTTGTTTGAGATACCTAGTTTAATGAGTTAACGACTGCAATTCTGATTTGGTTAAATTTCTTGCCAATAAAATATATATAACGTCGTAACATATATCTATTCATTGTTATATTTTTTACTAGTAGGAAAAAGCTACCGTGATTGGCCAGGGGGTGAGGGTATTTTTGATAGTTCAGCACAATCTCATTAGTGGGATTTTTTAACAACGCATTTTTTATATTTCAAGAAAACTTTAACTGTTGTTTATACATGCATATTTCATTATATTTAGCATAATAGAAAAATTGACCACACGTTATCAATCAGTTTGCGGACAGTGTTCGTCCATCCGTCGTTTTTTGCATACATTTTACTAATAATGCTTTTTTATAAAATACTGAACCAAAGCGTTTAATTTATTGATTGAACTGGCATTTACTTGATAGACTTCAATTATAACACGGTGAAAAAATAGCAATGTATTTAAGTTCTAAAACATTTTTTACAAGATATAGTTGATAGCTAACTACCGCCATAGTTCTGACAATGGCGTGAGCTGAAATAGCTATCAACTATAATAATTAATGTGTCTAATATTAAAATATAATTTACGAACATACTAATTGAAATAGTTAAAACAAATAAAAAGACCAGATTGACAAAATGTGGATACTGAATTATTAAGATCAATTCTGTCACAGATATGGAAAATAATGTTCTCGAACTGATTTATGTGCAATTATGGGGATATCTGACCACTAACGATTTTTAATATCGTTAAATATTGTATAATTTAATTTGTATTACCCATCATGTAAAAGTGGCCGACGACTATATCTGTTATCGTAATATGGCTGTAATGTAAAATGTTTTTATAAGACTAGTCTCATAAAGCCTTGCATCGGTTCGATACCAATTTGAATAAATAATATTATTTTCTTGATCCTCGATACATTATGAAAGTAGGGCGTAAGTGAAAAGGTTGACTCTGGTTACACAGTCAAATGCTGTAGCAGAAAGCTCTGCGTTTTTTTATTTTTAGGAAAAGTAATTAATTGAGTAAAAATATTTAAAACATTACATTTGAACGGTAAACTATTTATGTGGAGTCGTATTTTTTTCGTAATGGTAGCATGAATTAAAATATAGATCAATTTTTAAGAGATTGTATATCACAAACATCACATCCTACAATAAAGTGTTTAAGTAAGCATTTTGTTACTTTTAAGCTTTGTCAATAAACAGAAGCATTCTAATTATATACTAAACTTTGCTGCCATAGATTTTTTTTAACAACTGCTAACAAAACTAGTACAATTATTGTGAAGAACCATTAACAAAATATATTTTATTTTAAATCAAAAGCCAACTTTCCATGAAAAATGTTAAGGATCACTACACCGTTGACTGACAAACAAAACGAATAAAAATAAAACAGATAAAAAGCATTTACAATGTAAGTATTAACATATTATTCATTTAATCAAATGGCCCTTTTTTACAAACATCTAAAAAAGCGTAAAATAATAATTAACTTTTTTTGAAAATGGTTTTATAAATATTACAATACACGAAAAAGCTTTTAAATTCGTTGTTAAAGAATCGTGGGTTTTCTTTCGTCTCGCATCGTGTAAAATTTGACCAAATGTATTCAAAGAAAAGCATAGAAATTTTCCCACAAAAATTGTTCAATTTGGAAACCGATTTATGTGATATATCTAAATAGTTATCTATTAGATTTTTGAAATGATGTCATGTGGATAATTTGTGCTTCTAATGAAGCTCATTACAAGAGGACTGTTTGTTATTCAATCGTTAAGTATCAAGTCTTAAAATAATCGAGATATAAAGCTGAAAGTCGAACAAAACAAAAACAAACTTTACTTTCAAATCTATTTTGTGTCTCTTCTTACCGTTTCAAATCAAAACATGAACAAAAATGTAATTCATATATGGAAACAAATTATTAACTTAATTTTAATTTTATAGTATCAAGTCTATTTTATTTAGAGTACGACTTATACCTAAATTTATGTATGCTGAAGTCACTAGAAGTAGCAATATAGTCAAAAAAGCATGAAAGCATGCCGTTACAATTTCCTAGATCTATTGTAACCATTCCCTCTGTTTTTGTAAAGATAAATTAATAAGTCATATTGCATTGGGTAACTATATCTTTTTTTATCATTGATTTCTCTTAAATGGGTTTAAGTTTATATATTTTAACATGGTGAAAAAATAGCAATGTATTTTAGTTCTACAAAATTATTTTTAACAAATATAGTTGATAGCTATTTCGGCTCACGCCATCGTCAGAACTATATATATTTTAATCAGCTGTATAGAACTTTTGTTAGCACAATTACTTAAGATTTTCAAAATATGGAAGATTTTTTTAGTGAATTTTAATACCAATAACGAGTTATTTTGTACTGCTAGTATTGAATTTCTTCGCTCTGTGCTTCTTAAACAAATAAAAAAAAAACACTAATATTCCACGAAGCTTGTTACATTCAACACGAAAGAGGTCGCTGTAGTTATAATATTATAAATGTATAATTATTACTTAATAAGAAGTGCTTGCACACTCCACGGGAATGTTAAAAGGCGGCTCTGATCCTAAAAGATTGTTTACTTTACAAATGCGTGCTGGGATATTGTTATGGTTAGACAAAATCCCGATAGTTCAAAATCACCAATGCCCACTACCGGTAATTGAGAAACGTAAAAACAATCTCGAAATTATACCTATCATATTCCATTCCTTACAATTTCATCTGATACACGCGACAATTGTATTGATCATTGATAAGATAATTGATTTATTATTGAGACAATTTTCCAAGTCTATGCTTAAACTTAATACACAAAGTAGTCACATATGATTAATCGACAAAACGAAATTTTGT
Source organism: Himalopsyche japonica (assembly GCA_028555115.1). Taxonomy (NCBI): domain Eukaryota; kingdom Metazoa; phylum Arthropoda; class Insecta; order Trichoptera; family Rhyacophilidae; genus Himalopsyche; species Himalopsyche japonica. Next base: position 584,472 of record JAHFWJ010000446.1, on the reverse strand, counting down.
CATATTTTGAAGAACAGTAAAACCGATACAATAAATGTACAGGCTTTTATTTTATCTAAATAAAAATAAAAGTGCAGCTGTATAGACATATGTATTCCCATAAAAAACAAATACAACTTTATGCATCCATAATTCTTTTGTTTTGAACTATTGATTTGAAAATTTTTAATACCGCCCCTGTAAAAAAGTATTTTTTGTATTTTTGTTAGTAAGCTATATGAAAAAATAAATATACGGTGAAATACTATAAAATATTTTGATAAAATACATTAAAAAAAATTTTTAACGTGTACCCTCTGTGGTAGAGCTTGTAAACTTTCTTACTATATGGTATCAGAATAACAGATTTAAACCTCTTCGTGGACATTTTTGTACAATATTTTCGATGTGTTATACGTCCTACTGTCAAAACCAGTTATCGATAAATACACATTGCGATCAACAGCTCTAAAAAATGCAGTACTTCTACTGCCGGGATTTGAACAACGATATTTTGATTGCGTCCCTGGTATACGATAATACAAACACGATTCTACGCACAGAGAAAACTTTTCTAAGAAATCACATTATCACAAATATATTATTCATTGTCAGTTAAGGTGATGTAAAACGTCAGATTTTTTTAATAGTGCTTCTTAGGGTATGAATAAATTGAAGTCGCTGTGTTTTTTTTTTCTTTTTGATAAAGAGATTTGTTTGTTTTGGATCTCAAAATTGATATAACGGCCGGTAGCTAAATGTATTCTTATGTTCATCGCTGTTCAAAGAACTTGTTGAAACATATTCGTAAGCCTTCCATATAACATTGTAAACAATTGTAGCAGTTGTAGTTAAATATGTTCACAAATACTAACCTTCGTTAGCCGTATCCGCTATAAATTTTACTCTTTACAACGTAGAATTTTAACATAAGTTATTTGATTGATTGGATTGACATTTAATAAGTAAAACTCCATTATACAAGGGTTAAAAATAGCAATATAATTTAGTAATACAACGTTTATTTAAGAATTATAGTGGAATTGGAAATTGCGTTATCAAAACGTTTGTTCTGATACTTAATTTCAGTTGATAACATTACGATTTCACTGATATATAGTGTTATATGCAGTTATCATTTTTTTTATTGTCAAATTAACTCTATCGTTTTTTGCCACAAAAATGTGTTTTAATAAATAAATCAATGTGCGGGGAAGTATTGAAAAAGCATTCATAAAAAGGGTGGCTCTCGGAAGCGTTTATTGGATATTGACGTAAACTAATTGATTCTTTAAACTTAATTTTGCCTGAAACTTCTAAGCTAATTTCCATGTCATTTTTGAAATTTGACCATTTTATGAAATATAATACTGCGTTTTAATAATTTATATTTTCTAAGTTATGTAACGTATTAACATACTTATAATGGATAAAAAAATAAGTCAATATTTCACAGTATTCTTATAATATTCACCACAAAAACTAACAACGTTTATTACTTGAATCACAAAAAAATGATAGAAACAAACTTGCTGTTCGATCACATGATGACTTTTCCCTGTAATTGACAAACAATATCAATTGTGTGCATGATCAATGCCATTAACCGTTAATAAGTATTTGATGTGACTAGTCACATACATACAAAAATTGTAGGACTTGCCATACGTGTTTGTTCATCCCATTAGCTTATTATATTTTCAACTTTGTATATAAGGGCTCGATACGTCGTTTCTTGTTCGTTGTTGTGCAATTTAGAATTTTCTTACATGTTCTATCTTTTTGCTAATGTCGATGAAAGGCTTATTACTTAGGGATATTCTGCGGTAGATAATGTCTACTAAAACGTTTCACATTATATTTTACTATTATTTAAAAATGTTTTGTGGGTTTCTTGTGAGTGCTTATACAATGCAACATAAACCTTTAAAATCTAATAACATAAGAGTTTGATCATATATTTAAGCATTAAAAATGAAATAAAATAAATTTAGATATTAAAATTTATGACATCGACTGAAGGTGGGTGCTTGGTGGAATATTATTATCATATGCAAATTGAATGTCATTGTGGTCAAATCAATAGTTTTGAAAGTTATGTTTGATTATGATCCTAGCTTTTAAGTCGTGTGTTGTTCATTTATATTTATTTTTCTTGTGTATAACAGATGTAAACTGTTTGTTGTATTTGTATGATATTACACTTAAAGATTCAAATTTTCAAATTTCTGTCTAAAAATATTAAATCATTTATATATTCATCTAATACAGTCAAATCTTTACAAAGGAAACTTTACATTTACTGCTAATTAAATTTTAATTTTGATAAATATGATAACTCCTTAGAAGAAATGAGAAGTAATAAAAATTTAATTATTACAACATATTTTAAGTTTAAAAAAAAAACATTTAAAATAATCTAATGAAGGTTATATTCTCTTTGGCATCACGCCATCTTCATAAATATAGCAGCGCGTTTTCGAATCAACAACTGACTTATATATTATAACTGAGTTCATACGTACCTAATTACGTTAAAATTCATCACATGTGCTATATTATCAATAAAATAAAATTCATGAATTAAAACTAACGGGCATTTTACGATTTATGGATGATTAGTATTTTCAACAGTACTCTTCAATAAATTCTGATCGGACGTGAACAAGTTTGCGATAGTCTGTAATCGTTTCAAAAAATCAATACTTCCGTGAAATAAAAATAAAATCTTGGGGAGAAATTACCAGAAGTCAGTGTGGTGGAAGTCGTAAAATTATGACTAATGAAGAGTTTATTTAGAAGTTTATAGTTTGTTATCTATACATGATAAAACAAAACGCTCTAAACAATTAAAATACCTAATGATATCAATGTACATATTTTAAATTTGAATATAAATGTAATCACAACTACAATGTTACATATTGTATTTTATATTTCAACAGGAGCGGTCAATAATTTAAGCAATTTAAAGTTCACCGTTTTATTTAAAAATAAACATACAATTTGAAAGTTGTCCGAGAAAAAATTAATAGTTTTTTTTTTATATTTTATTTAAAATTATACTTTTGAACATTTTATCGAGTCTGAAAAATTTCATTAAAAAAATGCAAGCGTGGAATGCCGTTCGCTCAATTTTATAATTGGTTAAATTTTATTCTTCGATGAAGAGGCAATTTTTTAGTACTTACTCCACCTACCTTATACTTGTACAAATAAAAAAATCGAGTAGTATTAGTATTTGAGACCAGATCACTTATATAATATATTTCATAGCCTGCTCGCAGACAAAACTATCAATTATCTACATCTCCATTTGGTTAAATCATTTATCTTTTTTTACGACAAACTTTCATAGAGTGGTACACAAAAAATGATTGATGACTTACAAACTATTGTTATATTTTTTGGTTTTTTTTATAATCGTCAAAACGTACTCGATGCACATTTTTATAAAAACATTTATTTTCCACTTATCGTGTTAGTATCAAGTATTTGAAATTGGAATTAATCAAAAATGTACTCGACAGCTGGCAACACTTTTGCAGCTACGAATAAAAACTAATAAAGATTTTGCATTTCTACATTTTTATTATGTACTGAATAAACACCTTCAAACAGATCTGAAGTACACTTATCATTCAAAGCAAAAATGTCACTGTACTGTACTATCAACCATATTACTTTAAATTTAAAACTATTTTTTTAATGGACTGTTCATCAATCAGATATTCAATTAAACACCGAAATTGTTTTAACAAATATACTTCATTTAAGCACACTTTACGTCATTAGTTTTTTTCAAAAAATATTTTACGCCCAAGTCGATTTCCTTAAAATAAAAAAAAATATAAGGCTAGTAGAATAATTTATGAGCGCATAAAATTACATTTAAAAAAATATGCTTAACTTTTAGCTAGATATAAATAGTATGATATATGACTAAAATCGAGTAGATGTTATTTTTGTTCTGGATTTTTTTGCAAGAACTTAAACTAGGCTTTGGCTTTGTATGATAGATGCAAAAAATATAGTTGATATTTAATCACCATGAAATAATTTGTGAGATCGACTGAAGGTGCTTGATGGAATTTCAATATCAAATTTGAATCGTTACAACTTTGCATGATTCCACATGTTTTGTCACTAACGACTCGCGTTTCAACTTTCGGCATCTTCAGGCATTCTATCACACGGATAAATAAACACGGGTAAATTTATCAAAACTATTTTGATGCATCCGTGTGATAAAATGCCTTAAGATGCCGAAAGGTGAAACACGGGTCATTAGTGACAAAGCATGTGGAAACGTACAAAGTAGTAACAATTCAAATTTGATAAAATTTTCATATTGTGTTTATTTAAAAAATGTATGCAATTTTTTGTGCGTTCGTATGAAAAGTCTTCACGAAATCGTTCAAGTTTTCTTAATTAGGTCCTACAATAAAATAAATGCTAGTGAAATGAGACTACCTAACTAGATTTTTAGCTACACATTTTTTCTGTTAACATTTGCATTGAAATAGCATTATTTGTTGCTCCGACATTTATATGTTGTGTGTGTGGCAAGGAGTTCTATCATTTCGTTCGAAATTATATGTTTTGTGCGATGAATACTCTGTACAATGCGCCCGACGCTATAATGAGCCTCCTTGCTTGAGGAACGAGTTAATTTCGGTCAGTCATTATTCCGACTCAAATTGCTTTAGCATCGACTGCCTGCCACTCTGCCTGCTTCTACTTAAACTTGTTTAAAAGAATATTAAATTTAGAACGCATTATAAATTAGTTACATATAAGTGGACTTTCATTTAATGTTTTAGCCATTAAAATTAAAAATCCATTCAGTACGCAATTATTTTTTGATGTTTAATATCTGTGTTTATAAATGATGTAGATATCGAGTTTTCTACAAATCTTTTATAATTTATATGAATTATATTCGCTTTTACTTAGTCGTCAACATATATATAACTAAATATTAACAAAAAAATACGAATGAACCAACTTTAAAATGTTTGCTGTCACTTTTTGGTTGAAAGGCATTATGGTTAAGAATGATAAATCAGTTGAAAATGCTAGCAATGAAGACAACGGATCTAGTTTTATAAATATTAAGTAGTGTAAAAAATACTAAATATTATATTTTTATTATATATTATATACTGTAAATAATATAATATATTATATATATATATTATATTATTTACAGTATGTTTAGTAAAATTTGTTTATTAGCCATATAAATCGATCTTTAAATAACATATAATGGATTTTTCAATTGATGTGTCAAATATTTTTTCATTGGCAAAAGATTCATATTTATAATATTTTTAAACGCTTTTTATATAAAATAATAGACAGTTCAAAAGCATTAATTGATTTGGCATTTACTTGGTAGAACTCTATCACAATATGGAGAAAAAACAGCAATGTATTGTGGTTCTACATTTTTTTTATGAGATATAGTTGATAGCCATTTCTGAGTAGTAGATTATATAGTCCGATTATTGTGGAACTTAACACCTTACTTGTTGTGTCCAGAGATTTTCATTATATTTTCAATTACCCTTATAAGTTTAATGCAATGTCTTGGAAGATAGCATTGTATAAAATATATTATACACTTACATATATAACACGAAAAATCATGAGAATTAATCACTTAATTTTTTTTCAATTAATTAAATTTTAAGACCGTTCATAATGAATTGAGTGGTGCACATCAATTTTTATGAATACAAAAGTACAATGAACAAAAAACTTTAATTAAACGGTTTACGCGTGAGGAAAACCAAATGCAAATAATTTGTCATAATAACGTGATATTATGATATTAAAAAAACACTGTTGAAATTGAATTAAAAATATTTGCAATTATTTTTCCAGAGATTGATCGATATAGCTTTCTTTGAGTGAATAACACCATTAATAAAAGGACGTTTTAACGAAGCGGTGAGTCAATTAAAATTCATAAATAAGCCATTTTTGCCAACTAAAACGCATCTGTTATACCTACGTCGACTCAGTGTGGTGATTGGGGTTTTAATCGATTTTTCGAGCAATTTCTCGAAAGTACTTTGTTGTCAAATTTATCCTGCATCCGTGCTTAAAAATTTTCATACTGAATTGTTGTGTGTATTTCGACTGAATGTAATGTGTAAGTTCAAAAATAATGTAGTCCGTTTAACAATAATGATGCCTTACAGCTTATTTTCAAATTCGGAATTAAGTCTGATTATATTTCGTCGCTTCACATGTTATATCGGCTAAAAATATATGGATACATAAAATAATTAGAATAGCCTATGCTATCAATTTGTTACGCAATATTTATTACAGTATGATAAATTACCTTTACAGCTAAGTTTTGTTGCAAAAAAGGTATATATTTGAACGCAATTTTTATTTCTCTGGTGGATGTAGGTTAACTAATTGGTTATCAACTATTTCCCATATTGCGTATTTCTTTTTCATGCAATAGGTGTCTAGTTATATTACTATGTACCCTCCTATCGACGGAATATATTAATTCATTTAAATCTTGCAAAAATTTTGATCGTATAATAGTGATAAAAAATCGCAATTTTATGGGAAATTCACTTAACGTGATATTTTTTTAATCGAGTCTTGTTTATTTGTCACCATAGATACCATCGAAAACTTTGTACTCCTTTTGTTAATTTACAGATTCCTTTTACGAATATAATATAACAAATACCGTGATTTAATTTAAAATATCTTAAATAATTGAAATCAATGACAATGCTAAATATAACAAGCAATCAAAATTTTTTAAATAAAAAAAACAAATTTTTTTTTAGTACCTATTTCCACAATATATTTTTTGATCAGGACTGGTTTCGCTCATCGCGAGCATTATCAACTGATAGAATAAGTACTAAAAAAAATGTGTTTTTATTATTTAAAATATCATGCCTTTCCATCAAGAAGTGACAGTTAACACCTTAAAAGTAAGCAATCAAAAAGTAATAATAGTAGTCTTTATCATTTAAGAATTTTTTTACAACTGCTTTTTAATATACCCATACTCTATAAATAAAATATTAATTTATTTTATCTGATCACAAATTCAGCATTCAATCAATATCATCAAATAGCTAAATTCCAATAAGAAAACTAAAAATTTAAGCGTGGCAAAACAGGTAATACATTCAAATATAACATATCAGTGCTGTTCAAATAGAGTCTACATTGCGATTCAGTGCAGCCTGTCGATAAGTTTTGAACTTTACACGTTATCAACATTAGAAAAGTGTTGTTTTTTTTTAATCAAAATCTGCTCTTAATAACCAGATAATCTTTAAAATTTTATACTTAAATTGAAGATATAGCAAAATGCATTTACTTGACACTTATTTAATTCATTTTGAATTGAAAAAAAAGTTAATAACTTTCTTATTCCATTCAAGGTGATGCTAAGTGCTATTCTATGTTATATGCATTCTAAGTAAAAAAAACTCAGGTAAACAATCATTTTAATTGTTATAAAAACGAAAAGTGTGGCGTGACTTTTACTATTATGGTACACGGAGAGAGAGTTAGACAAAAACAGTAAGAATACTAATTATTAGAATAGTTTACTTATTAAAATGAAAATTTGATACGATATCAATATCATAATAATAGGCCACTAATACATACCCAAACTAATCAATTATTATTCAATGAAATTTTCAATAGAACATAGCTTTTCTTCAAGCAATAATTATTTTTACACAACATCCAGAAAAAATCTTACTCATCAATAATTTTTGTGTTATGAATTGCAATTATTGTTAACATAAATATTTTTTAATCTTTTATACAGTTAGATTAAATATGCTTTACAAATAAACGAAACACGTACCATATAAATTCCAATAATTCAGTTATAAATTTTAATTTTAATTTAAGTGTAATATCAACTTCTCCATCATAAAGTTAGTAATACACCAAGAGACAGTTTTTAGGAAAACTCAATAAACTCTAAAAGATATATTTTTAAATGTACTATTTGATTCTGAATGCGGCCCTGGAACTACCTTAGGTTGGACAGCCGTATTTGATATGATAATACAACGATAATATACAAAAGATGAACAGCAATTATAGGTCGTCGCAGAACACGTCATGACTAACTTGTATTTCCTTTTCTGTATACCAGTTGACGTAAATAATTTCACACATTAAATACGTCTAGCTACTGGTATTGTAGAATGGACCAAGTCGCATGGAGATAACGAGAGAAAAATAACCCGAGTCGCTTGAAAACAGTTGCGTTATTAATCAAATAGGCTTGGACCATTTTTGTTTGTGATAAACATAGTTAGATGTTGAGATGCCTTGTTTGAAATCACTCATATTTTACGACCAAGCTCTTTTTATCATACATTATGCAAATAAACAATGTTCCGACAATTTATATTATTGCATCGAAAAGCGTGAAATCGAATTTCTTTTATCCAGGAATTTAATAAATAAACATGTCTATTAAGCAATCAGTTAAAACTCCGTAACCCCCCCCCCCCTTGCTAAATTATTTACGTAAAATTGCGAATAAAGTTAGATTAATAAGTCAACAATTTGAAAAAAAAAATCAACTCTTACACTATGAACGATAGAACTTAAAATACCAACAACAAAGAGAAAAAATTCTAACACGGTGAAAAAATAGCAATGTATTTTAGTTCTAAAATTTTCTTATAAAACATCGTCAGAACTATAGTTCTGACGATGGCGTGAGCCGAAATAGCTACCAACTATATCTTATAAAAATTTGTAGAACTACAATACATTGCTATTTTTTCACCATGTTATAATGGAGTTCTACCAAGTAAATGCCAACTCAATCAAGAAAGCATTCTCGTTGTGCTGTCGATAATGATACTGAGCAACAAAAGCCTTATAATTGATAAAAAATATGTAATGTAAGAATATAATGTTAAAAGCCACCATTGTTTTTCTTCAATACACCAAGTTATGTGTGCACGAAACAAAAGAAAAATATGTAATGTAGATTATAAAACATATTTTGGAAATAGTACTAAAACTTGTGTTATAAATTTGAAATAATAGATAAACAGATATTTGACCTTAATTATGATGATATACCACATGCAATGAATAAAAATTTACATGAGTGAAACTGATCCCGTTTATTATATTGTAGTATAAAATTAATGTTTGTTTTTTCTTATTTATATTAAAGTCATTGTTGACAAGAAGCGACAGTACAAGTACCTACAAAATACTATTATAAACTAAGAAATAAATACCTCCAGGCACACTGTTTTTTTATAAATCACATTCAAAGTTTTGATTTCATAACAAAATATTTGTTTGCATCTGTTGAAGTTTGTTTAAGAGTGCCTTATAGATCAGATGAAGCAAACTGAGAAATTCCAATATCTTAACATATCGAGTGAACTTAATATTTCATTCTCAAACTAGCAGACGAAGAATTTTTCACCACTTTGTTTCAAAAATATAATAATAATAATAATAATAGTTAAAACAATAATTTCGAATTCAGTCAACTGGTATAGCAATCCAAAAATTGATTGACGTTATGTTCAGTATTTCAAGCAGAAATACAGCAGTATATTAATAATGATAAATAATTCAGTGTACCAGATTGAGTTCTTTAAATTGAAATAAAAGTAAATATTTCTTTGAAAGCTTTAACGTTCAAATTGTTATAAATTGAATTTAAATTTTGAACTACAATCTAGTAAAAATATATTGATTGAATTGGCATTCACTTGGTAGAACTCCATTATAACACGGTGAAACAAGTTTACATGTGGTGTAGTAAAAATATTATTGAAGGTTTCAAGTATGTAATTGTTTTCTCCATTCAAATATATAGCTGATGGTAATAAATTGTTGAGGAAACAACATCTGTACACACTCTATAAAGTAAACTTAAAGCTCACATTTCAATCTTCAGATATTTTTAATACTTGAATAATTTTACAGAAAAGTGATAGCTCACTGTATACTTTTAATATAAAAATATTATGAAAATTAAATTTACCCTTTGATTGTGGAGCGTCGATTTTTCAATTTCTGTTATCATGAAATTTCAAAATCATTGGTAACAGTTTTCGTCAATGCAACACAAATTGACGTGCATGTCTGTTATAAGGTAGTGCATAGCCACGTTATTTTTATATTTCATGGAAAGAATCTGTGTCGAATAATCCTAAAACGCACCGTTACTAAAGTGTAACGTGTTTTGCTTTTTTTAGAAGCGTCTTCATGTTAAGTATTTGTTAGAAGCTGTAATTACACACTTTCGATAAATTCTTTTGTTTTAAATAAAAATTCATAGTTGAATTTTAGTCTTATAGTATTTTTCTTTAATCAAATAATGCTGTTACAAAATTTGAAATATTTAGAGTTTTTGTTTTTATCTATTACAGCAACAGCAAGCAGCAATAGTTTTTAAAATGTTAAAAACATTCTTTTGAGCTTGGAATCATTTTATGCCGATTCTTTAAAAATAGAACTTAAAGATCAAAAAATGCTTTATTATTTAAAGGAAACATTAAATGGCAAAAATACATGGCCGCAATGAAGAAATTTGTCATATAATTACAAATTCAATATATATTGGCGCAATTTATTTGTAAATATTAATGGTAAATACGAGTTTTGCGTCTAAAAAACCAGATAACATTAATAAATACAATTAAGGGTGTACGATACTCAAGAACAATCAGGAATATCTGATAAAAAATATGATAGATAGACTTCCATACATCCACATTGTTGCAAGAATTGAACCAGTGGTGGAGAACTAGAGCTTATGAAGTCGGTTTTGTCGGTCGCTTTTTATGAATTTTATTGAAAAGACTTTACTGGATGTATTTTCTTTCATTTAGCACCACTGTATTTAGTAATTATTTTTTTATTACTAATAAAATATCAGATCATTTTTATACAGATTATAAGATAGAATTAAAAGTGCAAACATTTTGTAATTCAAAATAAAACGTACATGGATTTTAGTTTATTTGTACAATAATATTCACCAGTTAGTTTTTTTTACAATAGGCATTGCTCACATGATGTCGTCTGGGTTATTATGAAATAATTACAGTTGAAGCCAATAATAAAAGTTAAAAATATTTCCTTCAAATGTACTTTATATAACATCCGCACATTATAGACGATCAATTAAAAGTTAAAAATAGCACATTTTTACAATAAATATGCACCCAAAATGACACTTCATATCATATCATTACTTTTCATCGTTTGGGAAGAGTCGTAGTAACGGATATTATAAGTGTTTTATATTAAAGATTTATCGGAGAAGAAATTATAGATACGATTATTATCTGTATACCTAAAAATTTATGTTTTTTGATTCTGCGACATCTCTTTTTAAAATTATTATCTTGGTAATAATTATCAAACACTTCAAAAATGCAACTTAATTATTATGTAGATTTTTTGTAGCTTTATTTAGAAAATATTCCAAACTAATTAAAGTATATTTTTACGGTATGTGAAAAAACTAAATCTTGATAGTTTGAGCAAAATTATACCTATTTAATCTTTTGTGTTTTTTTTAAATAATGAAAAAACCTTTCAAGCAGTTAAATTTTATTATGTTTTATTTTCTGGTGGCATTTAATTATTAATGTTAGAAAGAAGAAAAATATTTAAGTGTCAAAATTTAAATAATAATTAAGTTAGCTTACAGAAGAGTGAAGTTAAAGCTCCAAAACTATAATAAAATGAATGCTTCATGTAACAAAAATGAATCTTCATCAAACCATTTTTTGTCGTCGTGTAAAACGTCTAAAAATGAGTAATTGCATTACTCGTTTGGGCTGTTGATATAAGTTATATGATCTAACTTTAACCATCATTCATAAGCAGTCTGAAAGGTTTATAATAACTATCATACTTTTTCAAGAACGAGAAGCGTCAAAACACATCGTAGTTATGTGATCAGAACATGAAGTGCACTCTCATACTGCAGGACAATTAAACTAATTGCCTTGTGCGGAATATGAACGCTGCCCTGCTACCAGCGGAGCTTTTGCCAACAGGTGATTGCAGCTTTACAGTCGATATTTAAACCGCTTTTCGAATTAATTCAATGCGGTTAAATAGTACGGATATTTTTGTAATGTGCAATAGTTTAAGAGCCCATTAATTCATAGCTCTTCAACAATGCCCTCTAATACTAAAAATTAGAAAATGTCACATATATTTGAAAAACTCAACACGTTAATAAATAACACGTCAATAGCACGATTTTGTATTTTCTGTTCTATAGAATATATTGTAAATTACGTTTTTCTCGGTAACAAACCAAAGCTGTTCAATGTACCCTTGACTCTTAATTTTTTTATCACACTTTGAAAAATTCATGATTAATCATAGCACTTAACTTTGAAATTAGAATAAGTATTCATAACGAGGTTTTCATTCCCGTTCAAAGACTGCAGTTCGATGATATATTGTATCTCACTACTCGGTAATAGTCTGTCCCTCGTCATCAATGATCAGAGGCAATAATTGATTTCCAAGAATCACACCGGCTGAACAAGTCATCTCTTCAAGTATAATCTACTGGTTATATTTTATATGAGAAATGCGCACACATCCAAAATACTTGGTTCATATATTTGAGTAAAAAAATGTTGATTCTGCACGTTCTGGATCTTAGTTGCTACGAATTCAATTTTTGATGAATAGCCAAATTCGTTAAACATAGTATTAGTATAAACTCACTCTTGCCCACGTGGCATTTGACGACATCCAACGCAATACTGTCACATTTTTAAATGCTTTTACTATTAACATCTCTATTTTTAGATTGGTTATGACTTAAGAAGAACCAAACAATCATGTCAATGACTTCTCAGAAAACTAAATGGGTTCCCTTTGCCTTTTAGAGGACCACATACTGACCGAGCCGTCACCGCGTTAATTTCAAATTAAGACAGCATAACCCGCTTTACACGTGTTAAAGTAAATATCTCAAAATGTTTTCATATCAATAGCTTCAATATAAAATTAATAAAGCATGTTAAGCCTGCAGGGTTCAAAGGTACTAAACAACAAAAAGGTATAAGACCCAGCACATGTTTATACATTGTAAAAGTAAACAGTAGGAAAGATATCATTCAACGCGAAACTATTTTACTCCGTATCAAATCTACTAATTAGTTTCATAGTTGTAGGAGTTTTAAAAAGCTCATGTTCCATTAGTTCCAAACGGTAAAAATATTTAATAAAGTTTCAATCATAAAAAGTTCCTCGATTTTTTAATAACAATAAAATTGTACGTTAAATACAAGCGTGACTTATTTACTGAGAATGCGCCCCGTAAAATATACTACAAATGAGTTTGACCTGGAAACACTTTTTTAGTTGGTTAGATAACATTATTTTTTATTTTTTTTCCATTGGAAAACCGCAGTATGTAATTGTTGATTTAATTTGTCTGCTCCCTGCTGAACCATCAAGTATAGTCTAACACTGAATATTTCAAAACTTAATTCAGTAAAGTAGATGAAAAACAATCTTATTAAAATTATTACGCCAAAACAAGTAATATTTAAAAAAAACTTTGAAAAAGACATGTTGTAACTCTCAAACACACTGCTTTAACAGTTGTGATATTAGCAGTAAGAGGGTTGCAAAAGAACCGTAAGTTATGTATGTTTTAAAAATGTATTGTACTATTGTAAAAAAGTGCGATTTAGCTTGTAAATATCCTAACATACAGTGTTGCAAATCATTCGAAAATGTGGGAAAATCTATTATTTGGAAACGTTGACTGAATCGTATATCAACAAACATTTTTTATCAATTTATGAGCTCTCTTTACGGATCCATTCCGTCAATACATGAAGCATTTCGTCAGCACGCAGCATTTATATGACTCTTCGTCATTCGCCAATTGCTGTAATTCTTCCCATGGCATCCCAGCAACCTTTTTTTTTAATATGGATAATACACAACGGTTGGAAGAAAATGCCAGATAGTTTAATTCACTTTGAGGCATCCATGTCACGTGACAAAACCTTTTAACTGGCTGTCCGTTGCTCTGTACATACGTGCCCTAATCTATAATAAATGTTAAATTTATCAAATTATATAAACTATGTGTGTTATTGCTTCAGAACAGCTCAAAAGTGTTTTAGATTTCTCATTTATCAATCGCGTATATTTGAAGTCGCGTAAAATGACTAATTCGTTGTATTTTTGTGAGTATACATTAGCCAGAGTCTGTACAATTTAATAATGAGTACCGTATCTATCTACAAAACTGGGTGGCCGAAAGCAACATCGTCGATTTCTGTATTATCTTATAATAATAATAAGGTCTCCAAAAGTCAGAAGGCAGCGTTATCGTTTCACTTAGGCCATCCATCATTCTACAATTTTACTTTACTGCTAGCGGAAGAAATAATTTTGGTCCACGTTTAAATGCACCGGTTGTAACACGTTGAGAGCCAGCAATACTCTGCCTAAAATGACGAAAATCCTAGTTTAAAGATTTTTGAACATATCCTTTTCTTCCTGAAAACGAATGTTAACTGTAGTGCAGTCAAAGGTGTTAAGAAGAAATACTTATTCAATAATGATATAAGATTTAAATCGTTAAGTTGTTACTTGTGTGGGATTAGATGTTGTGTGTATTAGCAATCACAACAGTGTGCATCTATTGTTCGTGTAAAAACCAAATGTGTTGTGCAAGGAAGTTATGGAACCACTATTTCTATCAAATCTATTTCCGCTCCCAGCTTGAATCAGGTGGCTTTTGACGGAGGCATCTAACCAAAATTATCCTATGTTGTTGAGTTGCTTAAGCTAACGGAAATATAAGGGAACCAATTAGAGTATGTCTTATAGTTTACTTAACATTATGCTCGTTTTACGGTGCCGAATGAGTTGAAGGAAATTTTTTGACATCGCGAACACTGCTTGCCTTTGAATCGTCAAATCGGTCAAAAAAAGCATTCTTTATTGACTAGACGCACTACAGAGCAAATACATTTTTTCTTTAATAACAATAAAAACAAAGAATTTATTAAATCCATCATGATTAAAGAAAGCTTTTATGCCATAACTAAAGTTAATTTAAAAAAAGTAGTCACCTTATTGTTATAAATTGAAAAATCATTTTTATTCATTGAATTGACATTTACTTGGTAGAACTCCATTAAAACACGGAGAAAAAACAGAAATGTATTTTAGTTCTACAAAATTTTATATGATATAGTTGATAGCTATTTCGGCTCACGCCATCATCAGAACTATGTTCTCTTGTGATACTTCTGACGATGGCGTGAGCCGAAATAGCTATCAACTATATCATAAAAAGTATTATATATTTGTATTGTATAACTAAAATAGATTGCTATTTTTTCACAGGGAGAAAAATTATTATTAAATATTTAATGTGAATACAAATTAGCATTTCTAACATAACATAAATGTCACCAAGGCACACTCTAAACAGTTTTAAATGTATTGCTGTTATGATTATTTCTAAATCCCTTTTTTCTTCATCTTAAGTAATATTTTTCATATATCGGACACTTGTGTGTACGGTAGATGCGTGGTTACATAGCAATAGCATTATTTACGTTTCAATATCGATTTAGATTCTTCATATCTAATACCTTGTTCTTAGCGTGTTATTCATTGTGGAATGCCACCTTTGGCTTTTCAATTATTATGTTTATTATTGCCGGGAAGTAGATTACCGACTCTACTCTTGTATGGGAAGGCGTAAGTAATAATAATTTCCGAACCGGTGGTCAAAATATCAAAGCATTATCGTATTTTCGATACACAAACGTTCAAACACAATGAAATCCCCTTTTCAAAAGTGAAAGATTAATCGAAATTTAAGACAAAGTAGACTATAAATATCGGGTATTTTTTATTTCAGTGTGGCAACACAGAGACTGTTCATAAAAGTTTCGCTTTGAAATTTTTTTGAATTTAACGTAATGACATTTCAAATTGTATGGATTCTCAATTTAAAAAAAAAACCGAATGATACAATCTATGATATAGTAATCTTAGCTTGCCGTTGTGGTCGAGTGGTGATTTTTATAACGTCTGTTATATTGCTCGTGACCGAAGTTAGTAATTTATCTCATCGAATTTATGTCTATCATTTTTAGGAATATAAAACAACTGTTAACTGAGTGTTAAATATTTTAGTTGTCATTTAATGTTTACATCTCTCAAAATTATTATAACGTCAATAGGCTTAGTAAAAACTTTTTTAACTCAAATTTTACACCCCGTTTTTGTTGTGTATAACGTAATGCATTTTTCCAGACAAAATCAATAAGATTGTTTCTAGCCAATATTATTTAATATATTTTTGGAATATTCTTTAAGCGGCGCAGCAGTGAACGGGTTAAATGGGTTTTGTTCCCACTATAAAAAAATAGGATTAAATATTTTTTATTAAACAGTTCATGAGTTTAGGATTATTAATTGCTGTTATTGGTGCAACTAAAAATGAAAAAAATACATTATCTTGACTTTAAATATATTATACAAATATTCAGCAGGGTGATTCAAAATAACAACAATGCATGTATGCAATATTTTTAACAGCATTTAAAAATTCACAATAATTATAAATGAGTTTTTTATGACTAGTCAAAAAAGAAATAATGCAATTTGAAGCGCTATAATCCCGTTAAATTTAATATTAAACGCAACGCATCAATAAAATAAGCCAATGTCATCGTTAATATGTAACTCAAACTAATTTAATCCCAGCGGGAAGGTCTGTTCGGCTATGGAAAAAAAGCAATTGAATAATATGTTGGTAGAAATTAGTTACGGGCGCAATTACGAACACGCTCGCAAAGAGAGCGTACGTCATGTGTCAGTGGTACCAACCGTCAAAATGATACACGAAATTTAACATTTTCTCACTTGGCAACAATTTGAAGGCAATTTTGATCTCGTTTAGATATGTCGAGCGTTTTTTGTAATTTGAATAAAGAATGGTATATAACTTTAACAAGCAATATTTATTACGTAAATCAATAATTTGTTTATAATAATAAACTTGATGTTCCATTTTGAAAGATTTTTGACATGAACTATATTCAGTTATAAAGAAATGACTGATACATTAAAAAACTTATAACCAAACATGCTATACAAACATACTGGTTCAATAACGTTTAATTTAATCTATATGATTAAAATTTTAATGAAACATAGTGAGATCGCTGCTTTTTGATCCATTATGGAAATCTATACGCTTGAAAAACATCGAAATTCTTTTGTATTTCAAAACTAACAAAAAAATCGCATATACATCAAAAACTGAGTTTGTATAGTATTTTAAAACTCAATAGAACATTTTTGACGGATAAATAAGAGACAAAACATAAAAACAATAGCTTCACTCTTGTCTAAATATCTACGAAAAGAATTAGAAAAAACTTTGCTTAAAGAACCAATACGATAAAATTTCATACACTCAATGTATTCACATAATTAATATAACTCACCGAGTGTTAACTAAACAATAACAAAATTATCAATTCAAATTAAGATATATATTTCAAGTTTTTTTTTTAATAATTAATACACATTTTGTAAGTATTTATTTCTACAATATATTTTATGATCGGGATCGGTCTTGCTTACCGCGAGCAATATCAACTGATTAAGTACTAAAATAAATGAAATAATTACTAAAAAATGTGTTATTATTTTTTTTAAATATCATGCCTTTCCGTTAAGAAGTGACAGTTGATACATTAAATGTTTTGAAAGTCATCCAAACTTTCAAGTATTTTTGAGGTAGATTGGTAAAAAACTTTATGTATATCTGTTTATGCAAAGTTTCATGATATTCGATTGTCTAATTAATAATTAAGAACGCGGGCTTCAGTACTTATACATATATTTTCTGTAATCGATTAATTGTAATAAGATGTAAAACAGTTTAACGGATTTTTTCTTAACTTTTGCGCACATGCGCATTAAAGCATTACAATCGAATGCTTTCCAGAGTTTATGTTAGTTAAAACAGCAAAATATTTTTTTTCAATGCATACACAAACAGAACGATCGATCAAATGAATTCATTCGGCTCTAATTGAATTAAGCTTACAACACTTAGATAAACAAAATATTTTTTTGTGATTAAAATTGATCTGTTTTTTTACGCTGGTGTCAAATTAGGCGCATCAATGGTAATCCGATTGGTCAGGTATTCTATTACAAGAACGCTCATTGGTTGACTCCAAGGGTCAACTCGATTAATCTTACAACCGCACTCTAATCTGCATATTTCAATATGTTTTCATTGCCTTGTTTGATTCTAGATTTATTTTAATATGGTTTTTTGACCGTTATGGACTGAAAAAAAAAATGTTAATTACACAACTTATAAATTTGTACACTATTTTTTTTTATTTATATACATCTTATTAAATTATTTCTGTACGTCAAAATCTCGTTTGACGTATACATTACACAAAACTGATTATAATGATGCCGTTTTTAAATTATTTTATATGGTGACGTATCTTTCGATATATTAAAATTCTTATTAAATACATTGAAATATTATAAAAAAAATAATAACAATATTTATTATAATGGCAACATTGAAATAAATGACTTTTGTGGTCATGAAGTCGAGTGGTTGACATTATTATTTTTTTAAATAAATTTTTGGATTTATGTTCAAATACATATATAATTGTGGTTTTAATATTGCATGTCACTCATATAATCTGTAAAAATGGCGTATAGTAAAAACAATAAAATAAATATTAATCGCTCATCGCTTCTGAAAGAGGGAATTTGAATGACCAAATAACATATAATTGTGTGATAGTAAAGCAACTTTTATTGAGATATTCATTTGTATTTAAAACAATAAAAACTTCTTTTTCAGTACTTATTTCCACAATATATATTTTTTATCAGGACCATCGTGAGCTTCTGTTGAAAATGCTCACGATGAGCGAAACTGATCCTGATCAAAAAAAAATTTTTGGAATAAGTACAAAAAAATTGGTTTTTATTATTTAAAATAGCATGCCTTTCCATCAAGAAGTGACAGTTAACACCTTAAAAGTAATGTTCGTTATAGTTCACACGTTTGACATATTTATATATATTTCATTTTATGTTAATAAAATTGTTTTTTTTTATTTTAATTTTTTAAACATTTACCCACTTATCAAATGACATTTTCAAAATTGAAATTTTTTACCCAGTCTCCCAAAAGGTTGCCGACCACTAATTTAAAGTTTGAATCTTTTCAATATTGAGACAATTCAAGTTCGACGCAAACGCTTTGTTGTGTTGCGGAGAGCTTTTATTTTACGCTGAAATCAATAATATTTAAATATTCACACACGGTGAAAAAATAGCAATGTATTAAAATATTAGCGAATTTTGAATCTGTTATTCAACAGTAAGAAAACAGATTCACAATTCGCTAATCACGTTATTAAGGAATCACATAATGTCAATTCAAACTCAGCGCCTAAATGTTTACATCTTTGTAGTAAGTGTCGCAGAATGACGGCTTTGGAACAGCTGGAAATCAATAGACATCAATTATCGCAAAGGATTCATAACGAACAAACTAATATAATAGCGTCCCCATTAGTCCAACCTATTTCTGGGGGGTGGTCTGATTTGCTTCCGTCATAGCCGCCTTTTGTTTCATTTACAATTTTTGAAAATTTAGTTTTATTGTGTGAAAGTAACAAGCTAGGCCTTTAAAACAGGAGAGAAGATGTATTGTGTACCTTTTCTACACAGCTATATATAGATAAGCAAATGTTAGTTTAAGCATAGTTCTGACGATCGCGTGAGCCGAAATAGCTATCAACTCTATTTTTTTTTTAATAATTTTGTAGAACAAAAATACATTACTATTTTTTCACCGTGTAATAATAGAGTTCTATCAAGTGAACGCCAATACAATCAATAAATTAAATATTCCATTGAATGTTTCAAGTTTCATAATAAAACAGCTGATATTGCGGCGAAAAAGTTGCAAGGATAGGTGTGCGATACACCAAAGATTAGCCTAGGCTGTCTATGAAAAGGTGGCTGGAATATGCCCACCAAGTACCACTTCACATGTCCGGAGATTACCATCGCAACTGCCGTGTATAGATTAGAGCACCTCCTACGTTAATTAAGTCTACATACAATAATTTACATTTTCCACTCATTTTCTCTTATCTCCTCGTGGTACGATGTTTTGTCTCACGCCTTCTGGCAAACTCTGCGGAAAGCCTACACATGCTACTCGAGCAATTCTGTATTTTTACTATACGTAAACCTTTTCGTCACGAAGAGTTGATTCATTGACACAAACTTTGAAATAATATTTTTCATAGATCATTAACTTTTATATGATAATAATATTTGCACCGCAATTTTGATGTTCAGCACGGTGTTAGCAGAGCTTTAAACATTGATTTCATACATATATGAAACTAAACGTTGCATAAAATACAATATTTTCTCGTTGTATTATTTACAAATACAACACTGTATTCCAAGCAAAAGTTTCAACTCAAATATTTGTCCGTTGAACTTGCTATGGCCGAATGAATGTTAACAGGTAGTACTGCTATCCAGTATTATAATATTAACGATTTGTCGTATCAAGATATTTCAATAGCTTTTATTTGTATTATAGATAAACTTGAAAAGGTGATATTGATTAAATTGGCACTTACTTGGTAGAACTCCATTATAATACGGTGAAAAGGTGACCGGAGCGTTGAGATGAACTATATGAAAAACTGTTCATTAAATACAAACGCTTCTTTCTTTTTGCCATAATTTCATGATTTAAAACTCTCACAATCATTTGTATTAATTTTTTCTAATAACTGCTGCCCTAGTAGTTAGAAGAAATCTAGATATAATATATACGCCTGCTTTTCAATTAGCTTTGAGTTTTTACAATATTTATGTGTATCTTGCAGTATTTTATTAACTTTTCCAAATATTAGCATGCTAGTAAATATTTAAGCCATCATAAACTTGGACATCATAAAGTTTTAAGACATAGTTTATTTTAAAACAAGTAGTCACCTTATAGTTATAAATTGAAAAAATAGTTTTTTTTTTTGATTAAATTGGCATTTCCTTTGTTGAACTCTATTGTAACACGGTGAAGAGGTGACCACAAACATAATTCAAAAATTTCACCCATTTCTTGATTGGTTCAAATAGTATATAGTCTCCAATAGTGGTAATTTTTTTACTTTAGTTTTTAAAAGATCGAACAAAAAAAATTACTGACCCCTGTGGTTTTACATTCCGCATTTTACAAAGATCGATTTGAATAGAGTTTATAGTACCCCGCTATTAATAGCGCAGCAATTACGATTATCGCAGATTTCATCGCATTTTTAATCGATCGGTTTCATCGTCAGACCGACATGCGGCGCTAAGCTTTACTAAACTCCTCTGTTTTTAGCAAGAAGACGATAACTTATTCTCAGATGACATTTCGATTATGATTTAATCGACGATGACATCGCAACCAACTATCGTTCTTTGTCTTTTACTTACTGGTGTGTCAACTGCAAACGAAGTTAATATCGAATATGACAAAAGAAAAAGAATAATTTCGAGAAATTGAGTTACTGACTCAAATATTTCTATTTGAAACACCTTTTACAGTTATACATAACTATTGTTTATATGACTGTGTCTAAATATGTGTATCACTGAATAAAACTGAAATTAAAAACATTTTACATTTTATTAATATATTACGGTATATATAACGTCGCGCAAGTATTTTGCTATTTTTTCTGTGAGAATATTACAGTTACAATTATTTTTATTTTTTAATGATTTTGTTTTATCTAATCGGTCGAGTAACAATATAATGATAATGATGATGCATGAATCTTTACCTCACTCAGTTTATTTTAAATAATGCCTATTTACTTAAATTCCTTTAAATTTTAAATAAATTTAGCCTGTTCAAATAAATATTGTTGACACGACACAGAGATATATTGTAGTTTGGTAAATACGCATTTTTATTTGGCGTGCCGAAACAAATCTCATTCACCGGTGCATCGTAAATTAAAAAAGATTTGTAGGCACTGCTGTAAACTAAATCAATAAATTACATCAAAATCGGGTAAGATATATGGAACTATTGACCGACCGCTATAACAGTGCTCCCGAAAATGCGACGGATGATGAAACTAAATTTTAAACCCCTGGATAAAACGAATGAACAGACCGCATAGGTGTCAAGTAAGAAGCTACGGTTTTTATGAACATTGAAACCTATTGTAGATAAATATTTTTATGTAAAATATATCTATGGAATAGTAGGGAATTTGAAATTTTCGAACTCTTACAACTTTTGTGTCAGACCGGAAATGTACACAGCGCTACGTTTCCACGCGCATAAGTAACGTGGTCGATCATTACTGTTATCATTAATATCAAAAAATATATTAGAGTAACTATTTTTAGACTTCGCATGTCAATAAATGGAATCTTTTTATGATTTTCACTAATCTTATATTTCGATCATTTTGAAATTTACTTGCACTAAGTAACTACAAGATGTACCCGATTACATATCTTCCCACTGCCAAACAAATCTATATTATTTCTGTCAGTTTATGATGTATCCAATATCCACCGATATATTATAATATGCGCATAGATTCCTCAAGAGCGAACGAATTAGCATGCCTGCCGTGATCGTGTGCTGTCAGGTAGATGGTGAGTGGATACACGAAGCTGGTATCTTCGCCGGGCAAGATTGGACGATCCGCTGATGCTATCTAAGTCTTCAGAGATTAGATAGAAGATACGAGGCGAGGCTGGACGACCAGTTTCAGAACGATACCGGAACATTCCTTGGATAGAGTATGCAAATATATTTTAACCCCTCCTCGCAGAGCATCTAGAATCTAGATCATTGTTATCTTATGAAAATTAAATATGTTGCGTTGGTATTGAATAGTGCATAACATATTTTAGCAGCGGTTTTGTTCTTGGAATGAATAAATGATCATTTACTATTTATCTGTAAAATTATACAAATTATACAATGCCGATTATAAAAATTTAAGTAAAAATGTCTTAGAGGTGCTAAAATAATTTAAATTTAAAAAATAAATGTAACTTTCAAATCTACTTCATATTCCAAGTATTTAAGTAAGCAAGGCATAATATAATACTGACAACTATATTCCTAATTCTTTTGCCTATTCTGGGCATTAAATTACACATTAGTTACTTATACTCACGATGAACGAAACCGGTCATGATTTTTATGTTATATTATTGTGGAATTATGGAAGTAGCTAAAGATATTTTGAACTGTTACAAATTTGTACGATTCCACATGTTTTGTCACTAGCAACCCGGGTTTCTTCGAGCATCTTCAGGCATTCTATCACACGGATGTAACAGAACTGAAAATGCCGAAAGGCGAAACCCGGGTCGTTAGTGGCAAAACATGTGGAATCGTACAAAGTTCAGAGACAATACGAATTCGATATTGAAATTTCATCAAGCACCTTCGGTCGATATCATAAATTAAAGATATTTTGCTCTTTTTATTTCAACAAGATGCATTTTCACTAATGACGTAGAAGTGACAATACGTTTGAGGGTAGGGATGGCATACCGAAATATCTTATAAATCAATAAAATAATTCATTTCTTACAGTTAAGTAAAGTCTGTAACCTTGGCAATAAACTAAAATTATATAATCATTATTTCATCTTGTTTTTATGTTAATCATAGGCAATTTTTCGCAACAGCACTCCTTAACCGATGTCTTGTCGAACTCGTATATATTGAGATCCAATAACGACTCTTTAAATTTAGAAGAATTTTTTAAACTACAACGAAATTTAATTTCTGTACTCACTCTTTACGACTAGTAGTTAGCTCTGGAAGAAAAAGTTGCATACCACTGTTATAGATGGATTTATCATATTTTTATATATTCTTCGAATGGTAATTGTCTTGTAATTTAAAAAAAGTGATATTAGATAATGAATATTAAAATGTAGCATATCTTGTGCTTGGAATTCGAATGATTTATTTTAATATTTTTCTTTCATCGCGTCTTGAAAATAAACGACGCCATGTCATTCACTTACCCCGATGAGTGACAGTGGAGTTTTGCTGTAATGGCATTCATCTCGATATGTTTTATTCATAAAACATGCGTTTGAGGTTGTATATATTTATTTGAAACTACTTATTTACTTGTCGTTGGACAGTACTAAGTAAGCCATGCAAAGCGTCGAGACGAAATCGACAGCATTTGAATAATGAGGCAGACGGGTATCTGTCAACGTCCGTGAAAATCAGAAGAACATGTTATTCCTTAAGTTGTTTAAATGTGAGAACTCAAAGATTGAGAACCGGTTGTTTGATACATTTTATATCTCTAATTGAGTGCTTTTTAATATATCAGTGTTCGAAATCAAAAAAAAATGGTCAATCCTACGACTATCTTTGATCTCAATAAATACCTTTTAAGATGTTAACTGTCACTTCTTAATGAAAAGGCATGATATTTTAAATAATAAAAACATATTTTTAGTACTTATTTCCACATTGTATTTATCAGTAGCCGGTTTCGCTCATCGCGAGCATTATCAACTGATATAAAAAGATACAAACACGTCTATTTATGTTATTTCTGTCTATTTGAGTTAAAGATAGCAGGTATACAAAGCCATGGGTTCAAGAACTAAGAAACAATTTACAGGAAACCATACAATATTAATACAAATATTTTTTTATTAATATTATAGAAAATATATTGTGGAAAAAGGAACTAAAAAAATGTGTTTTTTTTATTAAAAAAAAACTCAGTAAATACACCAACTAATTAATAATAATACTTTTCAAAACTTTATTTTTGAAACTATGCTTAAATTTAAAATAAAAACTTTTTTTTATTGAAATTCCATCAAGAAATCGCCGTTGATTTCAAAAATTATATAACTTATTAAATATTTTTTTGAATTCTGTCACTTTGAATGCTAGCATCTTTAACACCACCGCAAATCAAAATATGACAGTTTTGTTCAAGACTTTAACCTTAGATTTTTATACAATAATATTTATTGGATAATTAATTCGAATAACTCACACATAAAAGTAACAAGTCAAACACAAAGTAATTTAAGATTATCATAAACACTGAATAAGCAGTTAAAAACCGACATATTTCGGCTTGTGCTGGTGTCGTTCTAAGTGTGCAATATTGTGATTTTTTTTATCAATTAAAAAGTAGAATTTATTTTTTTATTTGTTATAAATATGCTTTGTTGATCGATTCATGGATTAAATGTTTTAACTGTGAGTAAAAGAACTTATATCGTATTTTAATTGATATAAATCAAATTTTTCAGTTTTTGTCAGTCCATTATCGAGTAGCCATATCCAAAACAGAACAATTATTGAATGCTACTTTTTATTTCTACAAACTACCAACGCAAATAGAAATATCGTGTAATTTAAATATATTTCTATCATATTGTAACTTACAACTAAGGAAGGTTTTTTTTACTTGCCATTTGTATATTTGAGAGAAAATGATTCAATTACTAGTAAAGCACAAGACAGCACAAAAAAATGCTGAAGAATAAAATTCAATGCAAACTTTATCTACAGTTAATTATTTTTTTGCGGATGCCCACCCAGACTTAGCATCTTGTAAGTCTCAATACATTTATTTAATTATTATTTAAATTAGCTGTGAAATATAAACGTCAAATTTAAAACATGAAGATGACAGAAGAGATTAGAATAACATTGTTATATACTTGTATTTAAATATAACATTTATAAATTGAATTTGCTTTCAACTACATGGACGGAGGAATTTTTTAATAGACGAGCACAAATTTTTAACGACAAAAATGATAATTTAACTTAACGTTTATGTGAAAAAAAGAAAATAACTGAAAAAGGCTTTTACCAAGATTTTCAGATTACTGATAATTTCTATTATGTTTTAATTCTCTCCTCTCCTATTCTATTAAAAATGCATAGAAACAGGCATTCACTAACAAGTAAGGTATTCGTAAAATTTTATCGAAATATTAGAATAATCGAGATAAAAAAATCAATCATGCTTATTCCACAAAATTATGTAATAATTAGTGTTTTTTGCATAGTATGCCTACAATAACAGATATTAATTGATTGCTTTCGTTTGTGATATAACAATGAATCGAGAAAGTTTATCAATGAATATTGTATAGGAAAATTTCAAATTTCGAATTCTTCACAGTTTTTGTTTTGTAGTCCAAAAAAATTGTATCTGTGTTTATAATTATTTCAATATTATAACTTAGTTATAAAAATAAAATTCGTATGAAAAGCTCCAATATTAAAAAATAATATTGTTATTTAAAATGTGCAATAAACGTTTAAATAAAAATCGTAGAATTCCTTTGCTAAATTATTTTACGGGAATGTTATTTAATAGTCTGAAAAATACACACTAAGCTCTAAAAGTTTTATAGTAAAAAAAAAACATTTTTTATTTTAATATAATATAATTGAATTAATTCAAATGTGTATTTGTATGTCATAATTTAAATAAAAGAAATTAGATTAACACGTAAATAAAACAGAATTAAATTAATACAGACGTTTTCAAAGAGCGCAATAACGTGTCACTCTTGGTTATACTACTAAACTATTAAAGTAAGTAAAGTTAAACTAAAACAATATCCATTATCTCATAGTTCTGACACTGAACTATTTTTTCAATGTTGAAAAATATGAAAAATTTTGATATGGTTAAGTGATGCAATTCAACAATATTAATTTGTAAATGTGCAATAAGTTGTCTGAGCTTGGTGATTTATTCAAACACTTTTGCTCAAGCTCTTTTTATAATAGCCGCATATTGAGATATGTAAAAAATCGTCTTGTTTTTTGTTATTAATATATTCACACCTAGAAAATATTCCACTGATCAGCCGATCAAAATTTTTTTTTTGTTCTATCTATAGCGTGTTAAAATATAATAATACTATGTATTTTTTATCTTGATGAACGATTATGATAATTTAAGTATGTTTTCTAGATAATGAAGAAATAAGAATAACCTTTCGGTACATTTTATGGCTTCATAGACGCCTGTGGATATAACAATATGGAATAATATTATGTTTTAAATAATTATGTTGTATGAAACTATGTCTTAATAATGATTTATGAATTTTTTTTTTCAAAATTCTCGGGTTTGCTTGGTATGAACAAAATATATTTAACTTTTATATATTACCCTATTCAACATAATTTATTAAATTTAATATAAATAACTTATTCCTGATATTAAAGTTTTATTTAATCAATATTGCTTCATTTTTAACCCACTTTTACTCACTGAATGCTAAAATAAAAAAGCTTTCTCGTTATTCTCCGTTTAAAATGCGTTTCAACATTGCAAAGTACTGTTTTTTTTTTTCATAAAAATACTTTTCTTTATCCATTAATGTAAGTCATAAATAGTGCGAAATTAATTTTTTTCATTCCGTGATAACGATAACGATGATAATGATTTTGTCCTACAGTTCTAAATGTAATAAATTTATTAAAATTTTATATGTCAAAGGAATAAAACATATTTTCATTATTATTAGTTAATTATATTTACATTATTACTAAATTCTTTAATGTAAATTCTTTTTATTATCATTGAGATACGAATTGTTTTAAAAAGTGTAGCGATAATATTCAAGAAAATGAATTTTAAAACACATTAATTATGTTAACTATTGCCTGTCAAGTTACTATCTATGGCTATTATAGACTGATGGAATGTAAATAATGACTAAATTTCAAAAGCCCTTTGTACAGAATTAATGATTTATTTTTACAAGACAAGCGTGATAGCTCAATCCAAATACTGGGCAGACGTGATAGAAATGTAACAAAAAAAAAACTGTAAAATCACAACAAGGTTGCCACAAATTAGTCGTGATTTTTTAATTTATTCATTTAATGATAGGCAGTTGAGCTTAAAACTCTTTTTGGCTGGATTCAGTTGCAGAGGTACACGTTATAGTCTTGGAATGGCGTCAATCATGCATTGATTTTTATTAAAACTATGAGCACAATTTTGTCGTCTAGTTACAACTCTCCAAGTAATTTTTTTTTAAATACACTGAAGAAAGAACGAGCATAAATTAATACAACTTTATTTCAATCAAATATATGTTTTACGCTTTAAAAATGTTTCAAAATATAATATATCAAATTAAGTTGTGTATTTGTTTAGAGCAGTGTTTCTTTACTTTGTAAATGAGCCGCACCCTTTTGAATCAGAAAATAGGTCTCTTTACTCTGTACGTAAAAAATTTACATTTACCTATCACTTACAAAACAGTATTATTTTCATTAATGTCTTGGCTATTATTGTTTGTTCAAAGAAACAATTGGTCGATGACATCGAAAATTCAAATAGCTCAAAAAAAGAATTGTATTCTTAGAGGCTTTTCCCACACTTCCCAAAATATTTTGCACCCCTAGAGTGCGAGCAACCCCGATTAAGAACTACTGGTTTGGTGAAATTCCGCGGTAAGTTTCTGGATGTTTATATTTTTTTCAAAAAACTTCGTTTTACTACCTTACATCAGTCTCTCATAGAAAGTATAATAAAAAAGTAAACGACTATAACAAGATGAAGGTATAGCTAAAATTATTAAAATAAATTCAATAAAAACCAAAGATAATTTGTTTTTAACACATCAAATTTTTAATTAAAGTAGATATTGTTAATATTTTTTCTTTGTATCTGTTCAAAATTTATTATTTTATACAGAAATACATAATATTTATTTTAATGTGTTTAATTATGAGACGTATATTATGCTTAAATCAAAAATAAAGTGCGTACGGTATGACGAATATTGCTGTCTTTATAACGTAAAAATATATATGTTGACGCAACCTTGTTTTATATTTGAAAGTTAAAAACACGTGAAGACTTAAAAACGAATTACACGAATCAATTCCAAGAATGACTGGACTAGTAAATTGAGGGCATTTTTTCCTCAGCCAGACATCACAGCTATTTATTAATGTCAATTAACTTATTCAATTACTCGGTTTGTTCACCTATAATTATTATGGTGCAGTGTAAATACAACTTCAATAATTATGGTTAACACATGTTTGGAAATTGAAGCCCTCCAACTAAATAATTCGTGATATGATCAATTATTGTCGCGTGTAAGCTAAGAGAAAAATTTTCATTCCTCACACTCTTCCGATTTTGTTTTTCACTGGTCAGAGCATTCTAAAAGCATCTATCATTTTCTCTATGACATTTTTTATGCAGAAGAATATTCAGATACACATTACTTCCCACAATGTAGTACAACATTAACAGTTTATTATTTCAAGTATATAGTTTCATAGTTTTATTAACCCTTTCATATGTGAGCTATTTTTTTTTACAATATATAACTTTTAGTACGTGTTAATATGTTTAATTGTGATAACGCGTAAATGTATATTTAAAAAAATCATTATTTATCAACAATTATCTTGAACATTTCACGTCAAATACAGTTTTTTTTTGCTTATATATATATCCACATGTAGTTCTCTATTGAGTTTGATTCCAGCATAGGGTTAAACTATAATAATTTTTATTGCTCAATATTTTCTGAGATAAAAATCTTGTTTTTTTATGCGTATCTAGAAAAATAATTCCAATTAAATCAATGAAATAAGAATGTCCATAAATTGTTTATAACAAAACACTTATGAACCAATCATATCGTTAAGACCGTTAATAGTTCGTCTTATATAAAAATGATATAAACTGTCTCATGACTCAGTTCTATTGCATCCTTGTGATAAAATTCTTGAAGATACTGAAAGTCAAAACCCGGTTTGTGAGTAAAAAAATTTTCACCTTACAGTTTGACCCATCTCAAATTTATTTTTAAAATCTATGAAGTTCATATCAGTTGATACCGTAAATCAAATGAATATATGATAAAAAAAACTTTGAAAAAAAACAATAATTTTGATAACAGCTAGTCTTTCCAATCATGTATTTGTTAATAATTATATTCTATATTTTTTTTCTTGAATAGTGTCAACCGTATTAATTTATTTCTCTTTCGCCTATTGGCATTTACATTATAACAAGAAACTTTACTTTTTGAGTAAATTTCTGCACGTAATGCATTCAGCGCCTCTAATCAAAACCTGATCGATTTTCGCAGATAGAAAAGGCACGCTACTGTGCGGTATACAATACGCCAATAATAGTTTCCGTGAAACAGTATAGGCAAAAAATGAATTATTATACCGTACATAGAGCTAAAAATGGATGAAACTTCTATATGCGTTCAACATCACCTCATTCAATTTCACGGTAAACGACCATTATGAATTTGAATTAGTCTCGAATTCGATTTCTTATTCATTTAACTGGATGTTCACTTTGGATATGATCAGTTATTATTTCACTTAAGCACAAAAAGATTAAGTATTTACGTACCAAACTCAGACCATTGGATTTATAGCATTTATTTTACACTGTGTTAAGCTTTCCATACTGATTTTCAAAACCATGAACATTTCTATTAAAACTTACATTTTTGAACACTCGGTTACTATCCCAGTTTTTTTTCGGGTTTCATTTTGATTTGACAAAAACGGTTGTATCGCGACTGCCTTCAATATTTATTTTCTTCAAAATCTACAACATTTTTTTGTCTCTAAACGCCGATTGAACGTGCATATGCATTCAAGGTGTTATTTTCATTCGCATACATAAAATAGATTCATTTTATATCTTGATTGACACCTCTCCAGTTATTAAATCATCGGTTCATAAAAAAAAATTGATCTTTCTTTTCGATAATATTTTGAAGCAATCTTTAAATAAACACATAAATAATATTCAGAATAGAATTACTTTTAGTTGGTTTTATGAATCTAACTGGGGCGTAAATCATTTTTTTAATAAAACTTGAGAGATTTATTGACTTCACAATATTTTGAAGGAGTATAATAAAATTATACATTTCGTTTGGTATCCGGCGTTAGCAAAAAAAGCGAGTTTATATACCGTCTCAGCGGAAACAAAACGCTATAAAACCAGCAAATCAGAATTTTGCAGACGTTATATCAATTTACGAAAAATCATATCAGTTATGCGGAGATTATTTTTTTATAGAATGTTGGCTTGCATTTTTTAACAACAAATATTATACATTACAACAATTGATCAACTGATAATATCACGAGAAAATTATTTTGATATAAAATTATTACAGCAATTATATAAATTATGAACTATTTTAGCCTGTTATTTACCTTTTTATTTTACATTATTGTAGCGAAAAAAAACGAAGTTTATTTGAAATTTTTATAAAAATGATGAACAGAGCCAAGCTGAAAACTTATAAGCACTACCGTTAATGGATTTCCCTTTCCACATTTCAGTGATTGTAATAATAATTAATAAAACATAAAACATTACATATAAAGGTTCAATTTATTGAGAATTCCGCCGAAAGTTTTCAATAAATTAAAATCCCTCTTTTACATTTGAAAAGTCATTAAGAATGCATTCGCATAGATCTGGCATAAGAATTATGTTTAATAATGACTGTATGTTGACCAATTGTTTTATTGAGATGATTGCAAATGTAGGTAAAGGATTGCAAATGAAAAACCCATGAATGTACGAATGAATCATGGGTTTTATAAAATTTTCCGAGTTAAGATTTTTTTATAACAGATCCTTACAAGTTGAATAAAGCACAATACCCAAGCTATTTTTTAAATAATGCTTATATCTTTATTTAAATTATAACTACAGCAATGTTAGTCTCTATTCATAAATAGTCATACACTGAGATTTCGATAGTCACGATTATTGTTAATACATTTTTTTGGAAAGAGTTGTTATGTTACGTCTTTTCTAAACATAAAATTATTTGGTCACTCACTAAATTCAAAATCAGTAAGTTAAAAACTTAATTTTGAAGCAAATATAACGTTAGAATATTTTTTTTAAATACTGGGTACTTTGCTTTCTATTTCGCAAACTATTTTTAAGAAAACAAAATCAAAATTCATTTTATTTAGTAGGGCAGTAATTTTCAATAATAAAAACACATTTTTTAGTACTTATTTCCACATTATTTTTTGATCAGGACCGGTTTCGGTCATCGCGAGTATTATCAACTGAACTCTGAACATCACTATCAGTTGATAATGCTCGCGATATGTGTTTTTAATATTGAAATATCATGCCTTTCCAACAAGAAATGACAGTTAACACCTTAAAAATAGGGCAGTAATATTTAGTGATTAAATAACTACTTCTGCGACAAGTCAATACAAACAAGTGATTCTCAGTAACCTTTCAATATATCACGAATATCTCATATAATTTACTCACAGAAATATTGAAATCGATAGCGGTCAATATGATTTCAAGAATTTATCATATCCTCAATTCAGCAATTCTAAGAATGGCGAAAGCTCGATCACAAGAGAGCTTTTTTATAATGTATGAGCTTAATTACAAGTACTAAGCTCATCAGATATTATGATTCATAATAATTAAGAAACCGTTGTGGGGCCGAGATTCGGCCAAGTCATCGAGTTGTCGTTTATTCATGATATTGTATCGTAAATTTCGCTTCGGACGCGAAACAAAAGCTCTGATATCAGATTGTTGGTGGGCAATTAAAAAAATGCCGACGCGAGATACCATCATCGTCAGCATAAGAGAGCTATTATGATTGCAGCGAGCTTTACACATTCTGTAGTGTGGCCAATTTTGTTTAATGTTAATATTTGATCATTTACAGTGTAAAATCTCCGATAGTCAAGATATTTAAGAAAGCAAATGATCTCAAAATGACCATAGGCTTACGATATGAAAAAACTCATTTCTGGTTTATTGAAAATAACTTACCTTGGGCTATATCGACAACAAAGTAAAAATATACAAATATAATTAAAGAAGAATATATTGGCTCTCTATTTCGTTAATATTCATAAATAAATGTTTATTTCCATTTATTAACTTTGGTATGATTACCGCGAACAATTAGAAATAGTATGGACGAAATCGAATAAATAATCTCTTTAAAATAAGTTAACAAAAGTCAATTCACCACCTTTATGTAAGCCAGTGCAAGACGCGTACGTAATTAAACATTATTTATTTCTTGAATTTCCAAGATTAAACGTTTACATATTTTGACGTTGTAAAAGCAATGAAGTTGTAATTCGTAATTTTTGTAACGTGCATATATAAAATTTGAATTGGTAAAACTTTGTACGATTCCACATGTTTTGTCACTAACGACCGGGCTTCACCTTCCGGCATCTTCAGGCATTATATCACACGGATGCAACAGAACTGACCCGCTTAGTGACAAAACATGTGGAATCGTACAAAGTTTTAGCAATTCAAATTTGATATTGAAATTTCATCAAGCACCTTCAGTCGATACCATAAATGTGCATTTATGAATAAATTAATAATATTTATGTTTTAATGCGTTCACATTAACGATTTATTAGTGATTACAATTTGGTCAATTTTCTTAGAAAAGGTTTTATAAAGTCAATCAGTAAAATAAAAGTTCTCATTTAAAAAAAATAATGATGTTTAAATAAGTGAAATGATACGTTGTTAAAACCTTCTAAAATTATGTATATGTCACAGTTAAAACGAAAAATTTCGTCAGTGTATACGTTGACTAATAGATTTAGTCCAAGTTTATATCATTTAATTTCATATTCATTCTGATTCAAGTGTTAAAACTAAAATTAATATGTAGTTAAAAATAGCAATTCGATAGTATGTTAATAAAGAAAGTAATTTAGTTAAGCACATTATTGGTTTTTAAAGCACGCCATATTTTCAAAAATAGCCGGACGCTATTCTTGAACGATAATTTTTTTAAATCGGTCCAATTCCCAATCATTGAATAACATAAAGTACGGATAGACCACTTTTCTATTATAATGTAAAAATACTTCTCTGAAACTGATCCGTTAGTTAGATTACAAACCATTCATTAAAATATTATCATTTGCTAAGCCAAATTGTTAGAGAAAACATTACTTGTAAATACAATTTGTAAATGCAAATCTCATTCCCAATGAATATTTGAAGCGGTCTTATTATTTATTATTTTAAATATTCATAATTGAATATCATCGTATAGCCGGCCTAATTGGTAACTTATTCAAATTAATTCAAATCAGTTTCCGGCCTGGAATGTGTTAACAGTCGAAATGTTGGCACTGAAAAAATCACCGTTAAGCAGAACTCGGTCTGTTATTCATTATTAATAGTTATGTTATTACTTACTTAAATGAAAAAATGTTGTGAAGCCGTACACCTGTGTAGATATTTATTACAACAGCGAAATAATGTTTAGCAAATTTCAATTCACAACTTAATCGAAATCAGTAAAGTTTATTTTGCCTAAAAGCACCAATGCTTAAAAACGCTTTTGACTCGTAGTAACTAATCGAGAAACTATCAATTACAAAAGTTCTTATTCAAAGATGAATACATAAGTTTATATAGGTTCTCAATATATACATTCCATTTTTCAATTATGCTCATTAGCTTAAAATGAAACTTAACTTAACAGAAGTTGTTCAATAAGAAATATCGTACTAGTCTCTAAGAGTTACGATAGAAAACTCAAGCTTGGTTAGAGCTTTTAGTTAACAAATCCAACTAAAAATATGATATTTCAATTCTACTTTTCTATGGAAATTACTCATTAAAGTTATCGATATCGTTGAATGCAAGTTACGTTAACTGCTCGTTCTAAATTTTGAACCAACAACCTTTCATACTACAGGTCATTCCAATCGTTTAAATACCTTTTTTTTCAAAGACAGACATGTAAAATTTTGACAACTTTCAATTTCCTTTTGTATGCCCATCTTTCAATAAATTTTTCTTTTTGAAACGTCAATTTCATCGTCGCAATTTTTAAATCTGTTTGTTTATTCAAGTATTAATATTATACATATTTGTAATTAATTTAAGATATTTTGAATCTTAAAATTAAGTTAATTCAAAATATTACAGCATAGGGGTGCAAAATGTTTATAATTCGTCCATTCACATACGCACATTTATATGAACATGATTGAGAACCGAAAGATTTATATTTTAAATCCTGTTATAATGTGTATTAAGTTACATGTTCAATAAGTATGTATGAAAGAGAGTTGTGGTCGGTGCGAACAAGATCATTTTTTCATCGTAGAGTAACGTGGGTAGCCAATAGCCATACTTGATTTCATTAATATTTATTAGAAAGAATCAATTTAATTACTGCCATTTTAATGTTCGATTATAAATTTATTTTTCTTGTTATTAATGCTTCCTGTTCATCTATCTCGACTCTGGTCTTTTAACCTGTTAAGTGAATTGAAACAAATATAAAAAAATCTCTCAATTACTTAAAGTTATTGATTGAATTGGCATTCACTTGGTAGAGCTGCCTTCCATTATAACACCGTGAAAAAAATAGCAATGTATTTTAGTTCTACAAAATTATTTTTTTAAGATATAGTTGATAGCTGTTTCGGCTCACGCCATCGTCAGAACTATGCTTATCTATATGAAGCTGTGTAGTCCACAATACATCTTCTCTTCTGTTTTAACGACTTAGCTTGTTTCTTGCTCGCAATAAAATTGGAAACTGTGAATGAAACCAAAAAAGGTGGCTATATCAATAAGTTTACATATGGCATGGAAATGGTATATTACAGAAACAAAGAAGCACCCCGCAGAACTTAAAGTTAGGGAAAATATTTTGTAAGTATGTGTGTTACGATATAATAATTTTATAAATGTAAAAACATTCCACAGATTTAAATGTTTATTAATTATCAGCGCTTTTTTTTGCATCGCAAGTATTTTACGTTTATAAAAAATATTATCTATTGTACATAGGTATTTTCCAATTATTAGGAATCAAAAATATGAACATAATCAACGATGCGAAATACAATGAATGATACACATATTTTTTTTTTAATCTATATTACTACTATCCAAAACTAATTAATATTGGTAATTGTGGCAGTGAATTTCTAGAATTTCATCATCAACACACAAAGACATTGAGTATTTACGATTTAAAATATACACACAAATTTGTTGTGTGTGATCTAGCTTATTCTTCCCAACCATCGAATATAGTAAATTACGGAAATGCGTGAATTTTCTGAAAATCATTTGTTCCCTTTGTTTTATTTGAGGTTACTAAATATTATCCAGTTACTATACTGATGTAATGTTTATAAAACGTTCGAATAATCGATGCGTTAATGAGAATTAAAATATAATTGGGTATTAAGAAGCCGTTGATTTCACGAAGAAGTTATTTTCTTAGATATGTATAATAATTTTGATAATATCATAACACCAGTTGATGAGGGTTAAAAAACAGTTTGTCCGACCCTGAGGGCGGATGTCCACTTTTAACGGAAGCTGTCACTGGTTAATGGCAGCCAAAGTAACACTTAAATTAAAAAAAACGATAATGATATGTAAACATATAAAAGCAGTGAAAATTCTCCATTTCAATTTACGATGACAGAGAGTGTGTGGTTGGTTCAAATAACGATGAAATTAATTGCTTTTCATAAAATTTATTAGTTAATTGATTCATAAAATTTTATACACACAGACGACGGCTGATTGAATTTTGTTATAACTTGTTTTAAAGGCGTGATGAGGATATGAATAATATTAAAGTTTTATAATCACTACACATGTAAATGAAAACGTTTATTCACCTGTATGTCTCTCAAGCTTAATATTATTGTAAAAAATAACGAAAAAGCTCGAGCTTTGTTTTTATTTTTATTAAAAAAGCCGACAACGATAACCAACCAACTAAAACCCTTCAAAGATTCAATGGTGTATTTAAGAAAAAAGATATGCACTGATTTAAAATATTTTTACTAAACTAATATTTTACAAATATTTCCAAAGAAGAAATTCCTTCCAGAAATTTTTGATGATGAAATCTTCCGTGTGAATATCAATTATTTTATATATAATATAAAGTCTATTTTTATAAGAAGTTTCTTAAGTGACACACGAATTAATTCTTCAGTGCTTAAATTTAATAAATATTGCAAGTTTACCTGCCAGACTGCGCTTTATATTATTCATTTTTAAATTCGTCTGAATATTCGTAAACGAAACTTGTAATCTGTCGATTGCTTCGATAGAGTGCTTAAAGCTTGTTTTCCTTATGCAGCGGTATAATTACAAATTCTAGTTTGCATTCAATAATCTTCTTCTGTTAATGAATGTATTGAGAGTTTATTCAAACAATGTATTACATATTATATCTAAATAATAAAAACACAACGTTTAGTACTATTTTCTAATTGTTAAGCTCGAAACCAGTTTTGTTCAAAGCAAAATAATATAAAAATATTTTGTCTTTAGCCGGCTTTCATGATCAAATTGATTAGGGTAAATTTGTCTAAAATAGCATATTTTCTTTAGCCCTTTACAAACACAAAACCATATATGATAAATATTTCATTATCTGTCTTACTGTAATTCACATTTTTATTAATTAACGCAAATAAAAGAGTATATCTTATTTTATTATTTTTTCGTTCAAAAATTATTGTCTTCGATTAAATTGTCCATTCGTAGGCTAGCTTTTTAGGGCTTAAAAGCCGTAAAAATCATATTTATGAATTTATATTCTCCTGAAGTCAAGATATTAATTAAATTTATTTGATTCGCTCTCTACAAAATATTACCCTTAATTATTATATATTGTGCAATAAGACGCTAACACAAAATCATTGAAAACTCGTTTATAGAACCGTTTGTTAATCAAACTACTCACTTCAATTTTCGACAGTAAAACTCATTTAAAACACAATCAACTTGAAAAGATCGTGTTAAAAATAATTTTATAGTTATGAATCTAATAAAACGTACAGTTCCTAGTGCAACTTTAAAACCTGAACATGAATGACAAAAGTGAAATAAATCATTGCTTTCTGCTTTATTGCTCTAAAAATTCCTTAGATATTCAAAGTCACGAAATGGAAGCAACTGACATGCAAATAAATAAAAAAATTCCACGGTGAGTGTTTCTTGGAAACTGCTCCATAAAAAGAATCAATTTTTGATGCATGATATCAGACTCGGTCATCGATCAATTCAAGTCAAAATGATTTTATCGAAAACTTAACAATCTTGCGGTATTTTCAATGGATCTCGTACTTCCCTTTGCGGTAATTCAATTTAATTCTCGTAGCATTGTCGTTCTGGATAAAAATTGATTAAGAGTAAATCGTTATTGAATACTGTTTTGTGTGCCAGTAACATTCAATGAACATTTTTTTAACTATCATAAAAACAAAAATTTTGCTTGTAAGCTTCACAATGAAAACATATTTTTTCAGTTAAAAGATAAGTCTTTGTTTTTATTTATTTATTTGTTTCAAAGAGTATATTTATAACAATGTGATATCGATCTAGGGTGTGCTTGTACTATCGGTACCTAACACCGGTATAAAATATTTTTTATTAGTTTATAAATGTAATCATGGAGTATCATTCAAAGTCTTATATGTCTCTGAAAATAATTTCGTTGAAAGTACTCTTACTGACAGTAAATATTTTATACATTTAAGCAGACATAATTAATTTATTAGATAAAATTACTATGAAAATTAATAAACTTTGATATAAAACTTTGTTTTTAAAAGAACTGAAAAGAATGCGGGCTGAAACGTGTTGATTAATTTATTTCTTATGATTAAGCGCAAGTCCATAAAATTAATTAATTACATGCAGCATTTAATCAAGCTAAATAACGTTAAAATATTTTATTTTCTTAGATCAATCAACTTTAAGTAGTTACTAAAGAAAAAATCCATTGCTCTTGCTAATAAATTCTTAAGAATCTATAGAGTTAAAATATGTATATGCATGTTTGATATATTTTTTTGTATTTAAAAAAATATCTGTCATTTCTGTCATTTAGAAGATTAGAACTCAACTCTAGAAACCAATTATTACACTATAAATGAACCTTGCAATAAGCTTAGTCTACAAATTAAAAAGAATGACATGATTAGCGTGACAACGAGAAAAATAACTTTATCAATTTCATCTTCGATTTACCTACTATAAAACCAACGTATTGACATTTTTTTAGTCCACGTTGAGTGATTTTATAGCAGCGTAGTAAATTTTTTTTTAAATATTACTAAAATATTTGAGTAATGTGATGCTTTTTTTTTCATAAATACTTATTAGAGCCCTGAACTCCTTCGATCTTAACGCGATAAAGTCATAGTTTATTTAAATCTTCTTTATGTTATTAGTACTTTTTGTTACATTTGTCTTTCATCGTAATCAATAGTAGGTAGTCGCTGCAGAGCTGAGCAATGCACAGTAAAACTAGATCACTATATGTAGTTATGTATTTACATAAACCTCACAATATATTATACTACATTCATACACATATAAACATATCGATATACAATACATAAAAAAGTAAACCAAGGAAATTCATTTTCAAGATTCTAGGGTTATTTTCATCAAGTTTCATCAAATATTCACGCAGAATCTTTCTGATTAATTTTGTGTGTTCTATTATTGGTATGTCCGTTATAATATCCCTTATAATCTAATAGTGATATGGAAAATTGGTCATTATAGAAATATTATAAGAATCTTTCATATTAAAATCCAGAAATCGATTAAATAATCAATAGTTAAGTGTAGCTTTTGAGAAATTTTATTTACAAGTTAGTAAAGCAAAAACTACCGTCAAGTCTATTTTTCATCATACTTTTTAAATCCAGTTATTTTCTGTACAAAAACTTAGGAAGATGTGTAGTTAGTTAAAAAGATGATTGCTAAAATATAATATGTGATAAAGTTTAAGAAAATTCAAATGCAAAGGACGATTGGGCTATTTTTAAAATGCCGTACTAAGGGCCACCCGCAGCTTTGGAATCAATAATGACGATTGTAAAAGCTTATTTTTATATTGTTGTAATAATTCTTCAATCAACCAACTGCGGTCGATAAATACTGCCGTCCACTTAATCCGCGTTTAATTTAATCGCTATCCATTTCTTGGTAGCAGTTGATCTTCTTTAAGCTGACGCTACATTACCAGTTGAAAATAAAACGCTCAGAAGTAAAATCCTTTGTTGCTCAAACCCGTGAACTCTTCTCGTACGAGCTATAAATCAGCGTCAAACGAGGTGGCTCGTAAAATTGACGATAAAAGTATAAATATTAATAACTTAACATTACAAACGAGGTCGATATATTTCTATTTTGATTAAGTTTGAAACAAATATTCAATAACGCAAAATGACAACTTCAATTTCACTTAGTGATTATTTTTACACATTACGAACGTTTTATACATCTTTGTTTTTTGTTATCATTGCATTATATTATATTTAATATAGATTTCATATTCATAACTAAATGTGTAACTAAATTTGGCACGTGTTTCACTAC
Organism: Himalopsyche japonica; assembly: GCA_028555115.1. Lineage (NCBI taxonomy): Eukaryota > Metazoa > Arthropoda > Insecta > Trichoptera > Rhyacophilidae > Himalopsyche > Himalopsyche japonica. The sequence continues at coordinate 543,910 of JAHFWJ010000446.1, read as the reverse complement.
TTTTAGAATCATCTTCAAACTAACTGTATCGAAGGACTATTCATTTCTTAGAATTAAATAAATAAATATATTTACTACATTTAAACAAAAAATAATGTTAGTCATACCATGTTGAATATGAATGAGTATCGGTTGATAACGTTAGTACAATTTTACAATAAATATATATTATTCATTAGTTGTCGTATTTATGAAAAGACCTTCGAATTAAAAATATGTTTTTTATTGATTGAATTGGCATTCACTTAGTAGAACTCCATTATAACATGGTGAAAAGATAGCAATAAATTTCAGTTCTACATTTATTTTTTATTTTATAAGATATAGTTCATCTAACATATATATAGCTGTGTAGTAAAAAATAGAGTTGATAGCTATTTCGGCTCACGCGATCGTCAGAACTATGCTTAAACTAACATTTGCTTATCTATATATAGCCGTGTAGAAAAGGTACACAAAACAGGAGAGAAGATGTAATGTGTAACTTTTCTGCACATCTATATATTTGTATGGATAAGCAAATGTTCGTTTAAGCATAGTCCTGACGATGGTGTGAGCCGAAATAACTTTCAACTATATCTTTAAAAAAATTGCAGAACTAAAATACATTACTACTTTTTTACCGTGTGGTAATATGTTTTTTGATTGGCTAGTATTTCTGAGAGCTGAAATATATAAAATCTAATGGCGAAACTAAACTTTTTTTTTATTATTTAATTTACAGTATTATCAAATTTCATAATTTTAAACTAGAAATGACATCACAGATAGTAATTGTAGTTGGCGGATCATAATCATTAAAATGTATCATAGATTTAACGATTTCATGTGCTTGTATTAAAATAAATCAGATTACCTTACCAGACTATGATCACGACGCTTAAAGTTCATTTTATCACGTTCAATTTATAATTTAAGAGTCAGAGATTGAACTGTCTCTGGCGTTTGGGCTGCCACTGTAGGCTGCACTAAAAGGCCAACTCATCATTTGGCAATAAAAATCGTGAAGTTTTATTTATATCGTTGAATGAAGACTAGAACACGCTGACATTTGTTGTTCCGGAGTATTAGTACTGCAGAGCATCGACTTGGTAGATCTGCCAACTTTAAATATATGATGATTATCATCGACTGACCGCTGTTTTTTCACGTAATTTTACACAGAAATACATGCGTAAATTATACACATTTTTTGGGTTTGAAATAAACTGAAAACGTCAAATTTTCGTTTTTTATATTACTTAAACGAATTAATATAGTGCTTTTATATATTCTAACTAATTACGTACACTAACCAGTAACAAAAAAATATTATTTCAAAATCCATAACGTACAACATAAAATTCGATTGTTTCGGCTCACCCAAAATTCTCCGCGGACAACCGGTTGAGAAACTATGTTTTAAATAATGTGTTTATAACACATTTTTTTGTATGATTTCCGCAATTTTTCGCTCGGCGTGATCATTATTATTAATTGATAATGCTCGCGATTCAACAAAACCAGTCCAGATTATAAAATATATTATAGAAATTGTATAAAAAATTGTTTTTATTATCAAAAATAAAGAAGATTCGTATTTGGGAAACTAAGACGAGCTACAAATTTTAATGAATCTCCTGCAAAATTCACGAAATTCTAGTGATCTTAAGCTGACAAAATAATATACAGTACAGACAAAACGACTTAAAAACATTTTAATAATATAACATGTAGTACATTGGGAGCGGATTAGGTGATTTACATTTTTTAGTACTTATTTCCTTATTTTAATATGCTTTTTGATAAGGACCAGTTTCGCTCACCGCAAGCGTTATCAACTGATAAGCGATGAACTCGGTATGAGCGAAACCGGTACTGATCAAAAAATTATACTATGTAAAAAATGTGTTTTTATTATTGAAAATATCACGCCTTTCCATCAAGAAGTGATAGCTAACTCCTTAACAGTGACTCATAAAATGTATTCGAAAATAACAAATGCAATATTTAAAACCAATTAGGAATTTGTTTTTAAATTAACTGTATTCATAACTATATTGTACCCGATTTACGGATTAAATCAGAAAGTATTTACAGTTTGACATGATATAAATTATCAGTTTTTAATTTACGTATATGACATTTTATAGCATAAGACGTTCGATATTTGGTACGTTATAAAAACACTGTATATTCATAGCATCACTTTTATGACAACGTATTTCCTCAATAAACAATTTTGCTATACTCAATTCTGATTTTATGGTTGTTAATTATAAGAAGCAAAAAACTATTAAAGAAAAAATCACTACCAATAAAAGCGTGATGCTACTCAATATAACAAAGACTATAAAACGTATGTTTTGTGTCAAATATATCGATTTTTTTATAATGGCTTCGGTCGTGAAAATACTAAAACAGCCAATGTTTATTAGCTTATTAATGTTATGAAATTAAATTTTATATGTATCAATGTGTTACTCACACAAAAATTTGTTTTACTCTTATATTAAATTTGAATTGTTAAAGTTTTGTACGATTTCACATGTTTTGTCACTAACGAACCGAGTTTCGCCTTTCGGCATCTTCAGGCATTCAATTCATTGAATCTAATCACAAAGCTTTAAAAATTCAAATTTGATATTGAAATTACATCAAAAACTCTCAGTAAATATCATAAATTATTTTTGTATAATCTGGAGTGGTGAATGAGTTATTATTCAAACTAAATATTTAGCTAATAACTTGAATAATACGGTGAAAAATCAGCAATGTACCTTAGTTCTTAAAAAAATTATATAATATATTTATATATATTAATTGATAGATATTTCGGCTTAAGCCTTCATTAAAAATATTTTATAAATTTTTTAGACTAAAAATACTATTTTTCACCGTGTTATAATGGAGTTCTTCCAAATAAATGCCAATTCAAACAAAAACTTAAAAAAATATTTATCTGATGATTTTATGGAAAATAAATGTTTCTTTTTGATTTGAAAGCATCAAAAATGTCACACATGATTTTATGGAAAATAAATGTTTCTTTTTGATTTGAAAGCATCAAAAATCATTAAGTTATTTAAGCAGTATTCTTTTCATATTGAAATTATGATTCCATTTTCACTCATCATTTTAGCTTATTTTATGAATATTTCCTCACCCATATACAATCATTAAGAAAAGATCAATAAATGATTATTTGACACTTGAACGAAATGATAAATGTCTTTTAATCAACAATTATATAATATATTATGACTATACCAACGTCCTAGTAAATCAATGTATAGTTCAAATTCAATAATTACTGCCGCTTAAAAATTCTTTCAGAATGCGTCGCCGACGCGCTTGAACGTACGGTCAAGCTAAAAACCCGACGGCATTTGTGATTTTTGTTCCGAATTAATTTTATTTTGGTCTATGTTTAGTTTAAATTGCTCAATACTAGAGTATCATTTTCAAAAATACGTGTTTGAAAGTTTTTTATTCACGTTATGATATTGGAAGTCGAGACTGTAATAAAATATAAAGGTTCACCATTTTATTTTGTTCTATGACAAGTGAACGTTCAAAAGTACGTTTTGTATACGATTTTGTATATATTATGAAATAAATCAAAAGATTTGTATTATAATTAAATATATTTTAAAATTCAGTGAACTGTTTTTTTTATTAAAACTATAAATTAAAGACAGTGAAATAAATTTAAGCGTTTTATTTCGAAAAAATCAACCTAATCGATTATTTAACCAAATAAAAACATTCATCAAAGTTTTTTCAAATAGTTATAGTTTCAACAAAAATAAAGTAAGCTTTGTAGAAAAATTTATGTTTTTTTTATGTACATTTTTTTAAATATTTATTTACTCAGATTCTCTCTATATGAATAGTAATAAATAAGTTAGCTAAGGGCTTTACTGACACCCTAGTTATTTGAAATGATCAGTGATCAAACAGTGATCATATATTTTTTTAAATTTTGAAATCAAATTATTAACCAGAATGAAAAGCCAATGTATAAAAACGTGTATTCGTGATTCGGCTACCGTTGTGATCGTTAGCTAATTGATTGTTTTTAAGCACGTCGTTTCATATTTTCATGTAGCATATTTTGTTGTGATTGCTTCAGAAAAAGGCAAGATTTACTGATATATGATCACTTTTCGCATATGAAAGTCACCTCACGCCTCGCAAACCATTGATTACGTTTTTCAATATTCCCTGCGCGATTTAAGCACGTAATTATTTCCACGAAAGAGTAAATATGGATCGTGTACAGATAAAGTTACTTGTATACGTAAACTATTTTTTTACGTTTTTAATACATCGATAATCGAATACAAAAGTAGAGTTAAGGACTGAGTTAAGGATTCGACCTGAAAAAACATTGTAAATTTACTTTTTTGGTCACTCTGTGCAAAGTCATTTTATTTCATAATTTAATTTGTCTAGAATAAAAAAAAAAATTTTACTTGGTTTAAAATGGAAAAAAAACCTTATTTCGTTTTTTAACACATATCACATTATTAACTATTATACATATAATATTGTAGATACAAAATTTCCAAAGTCAAATAAATCTCAGGAATTAATGGGATAAAATTATAACAATGGCAGGTGTTTAAACAAAATTACTTTATTAAAATTATCAAACGTTTTTAGTATTTAACAAAAAGCAATTAATATTAAAAAACAGATCTTGAATTGTTTATGAAAATTTTTCTAATGGTACATGATATAAAATATTCGAATGTTGACAGTCTATAAAAGTAGATTGTTCAAATCTACATTCAAAATAAAATTTTGATTATACAATAAAAAATTCTTTAAGCTATTATTGTTATTATAAAAAATTATAAGCTTGAAACTTTCCATTATCTATTTATGGAAATTAAATTAAATTAGCTTCGTGTTTGAATGATTGTAATTATAATATTTTTTTTCTTAATAGTAGTCTGCAAATTATATATTATGAACAGTTCAAGATAAAGAGTTTAATATTTTTTAATCAATACGTTATGACAAAAATTTTTCATCTTTTGAAATTGCCTAACATTAAATAAGCGATGATTTATGGAAATATTAAAAATATGCTTTACATAATGATTATGTAAAGCTTACAATTGTTCGTTGTAAAAAACCAAAGTTAATTGGTAGGTAGGTATATAAAACATTATAAATATGATCGCTCAGCGAGCATGCGCAGTAAGCATTTATGAATATTGTTTTAACATATAATATTAATTGGTTTGCACGATCCAAAATTGAATATGGGAGCGATAAAACGCCTTTGCTACATTTTTTTCAAAATAACATCAGTAGCGTATCGGTTTCGTATTGAGAATGCTTCAATTAAGAACTCAATTGATCTGAGCTATTTTGACGAGGGTATGTCAATTAAAACAATAAAACTTGTATTTTGAAATGAATTTGAGTGTAAAAGAATTAGTGATATTATGATATTTAAATTTCATTATGTGGCATGGTGGGAGCATTGAAACGTTGCTTCCTCACTAAAGACAGTAATGTTTTATACCATGCTGCGATTAAACTTGTGAAATTGCTAATATATTTAATTTCAAAGCATCGAATAAATCCATTTGGATAAAAAACTATAAAATAATTTATAATCAAACACCTTCCAATTTAATATAAAATTGCTTTTATACTTTTCTTCATTGCCGTGCTATCAAACCATTGTACTATACACATCAATAATATATTCGAAAGATAAAAACCTAAATATTCAATATGCCAATATTACGACCGCCACTGCGTTTGATAGGTACAGTGGATCCCAAAATTACTAACATCTACTTATCTCTGCTTGTAGTATTTATTTAAAGCTGCATTATTGAAATTATTATTAACCAACGGTTTGTGACGTTGTCCGTGATATGCCTCGGGGGAATATTTTGGGTTACGGTGTAGCTATGTCATTATGTCTTTTAAATTCCAAAATAAGAGGAAAATTAAATTTAAGGAACATTGAACAGTCACTGCCGTATCAATTTTAAGTTTCCAAGTAAAACCAATGCCGGAAATGTTAGTATTTTGATAAGTAATTCTTAAAAAATCGTTACTAAAAATCATGCAAAAGTGAAAGAAATGTGTCTATCAAACAATATTCTAATATTTTTAAGAAAAAGCTAAAGCTAGTTTTTCGGTATCTCCTAAAGAGTAATGCATATTTTCAGTAGTTATTTATATGTTATGGCTTATCACAGTTGATTACTTTTACTTTTAGAAATGTACTTGGAAATGATTATCAAATGTCTGAATACTGATTCATACAAGGAAAACCACAACGAGAAACATTTATATTAATTAAATTCTAATAAATTTGAGTGACATCTATGATGTCGTCATAATATCTTTTGTTTTACTAAAAATAAAAAAAAGACTTTATTTTATATCATTCATGTCAAAAATAATAAAATAACAATACATATTGCATGTATTTTAGAATTCTTCTGAAAAAAATATAGTCAAAGTAACTTTTAATTTGATAAATTCACATACAATGTTTTTGCTTAATAGTAAAAAAGTTGTTATTTTACCTGAATAAAGTTTTATCAGTCGAGCTTCAGCGCCAGTTTCATGCATGACATCATCAAAAAAACTTAAACCAAAAATCAATTTACATTTGTCAAAAAAAAAAAAAATGATAACACTAAAATACCACAGGTTTGCACATTCACTAGGTGTACTAAAAGTCAAAATCACTTTTTTACGTATCTGTTCATGGCTGCGATTTTTTCTTCGTCGTAGTCTTTTGGGCCTCACAATCTGAAAAGAATATACAGCACAGGAATATTATTTAGGTAATAAGTCACGTATGACTGTATCAAAAAATATCTACACGTATATTTTATAAATGGAGTTTGCTTCAAAGTTTAAGCAAAAAAATCTCTCGTGAAAAGAGGTTATTACTAAGCTTCTTGCATTGGTACAAACAAAATTTCAAATAAGACATTATACACGTATAATAGCAATTTTTTCATAATTCTTATACTTTAATTGATTAACTGTTTATTAAAACATGAAGCCGTTGCTATACAGACATATTATTACACTGCTACTTAAAAATCAACATTATTAAGTGTATATTTTCGTTATGTCAAAAAAACAAATTAATAAAAACATTTTTTATCTAGACTATTCAGAATTCGTATTTTATAGAATCGTAAAAGCTTAATTACATTTATAATATATTGTGTTAGGTTTTTTTTAAAACATTACAGAATTATACTTTAATAATAAATTGTTATGGCACAACCATACGTATACCTTTTAACATGTAATTTGTACGGGATTTTTGTGTTAGTAGTGAATAAAATTTGGTATATATATATCAAAGAAATTCTATCTATTATGTTAAGGTTTTCATGAAATTTTACATCTTTTCAATCAAATAGTTATTGAATTCGGTACAAAACGTTTTGTCGACCACTAAAATCCTATCACATTTATCAAACCTCTTCTCAGTGAAAGTGATTCATATAATAATAAGTGGAAGGAAAAATCTTCGTTCTTTGTGATATTAAAATGTATTAAAATTTTAACGAAGAATATAAATGCATATGATTTATATTATACTTTTGAATATTAAATATTATTCCAAAATATTTTTATAATAAAATATATATAAATTATTATAAATACAATTTGTAGTAAAGGTAAGTCTTGAGTTATTTAATCAAGAACGGTGACTGTTAAATATTTATATGACCATTAATTTTTTTATTGAATCGGTAGTAAAAGATAGATTAAGGTGAAATTATTATTGATTTTTCATTTCCAATGTGTATAAAAAATCGAAAGGCTGAACAAATAATTCCAATAATGGTGAAGTTCACTTTCTGCAAGCAATAATAGCTTATTATTTTTAATTTTTTTTTGTATTCCATAATCGATAAGTCGGTGGGTAATATTTACTCATTTTGCGATTATTTCAATTTAAAATCGTATTCATCAAATTATTTAATCGAAAATTTTCAATGTGAAGAGCGCTAAAAATAAATTTATCCAACAGTCACTCACATTAAAATTACATTTCTAAAAAATGTAATTCTAAGTTTATATACATATAATTTTGTTTATATAAAACTGGGCAGTCTCTCCAGACAAAAATAAATATTTCAAGACATCACGTAGCTGAATAATGCTTTTTCAGTAAAATTATTTTATAAATGGATCCACTTCTTTGATACATTTACATTTAAAAAACCTTCTAGAAACCATTTCAAAAAAATTCAAGCAATCCAAAATGCTTTAATATTTTGATGATATGAAATAATATATTTCCAATCAAATTTTCATAGCGTTTCGTTAGACAACAGATGTTTATTTATATTTTCGTAGTACAAAAATTGTTACCTTTTAACGATATTTTAAGCTAAAACAATCGATTTATTGAAACAATAAATTTAATCATTGAAAAATATTTATCTTTATTATTAAATTAGAATAAAAAAAACCTTTATTCAATGTCTAGCCTACACACTAAGAAGTGATAGCACTAAACAATTTGTATATATATTTATAAAAACGTTACCTTTTTTTAATATCAACGGTACGGGAAGTAATAGGTGCTAGTTATTTTAATTTTATGCGTGAATGCCCAAAAAAGTCAATAAAATCAATCTTTAAACATCCCAAATAATGTAATATTTCAACAATAATTACTATATGTGACTTTAATATAAATTCGAAAACTCTATTGAAATTTTACCTTTAATGAGTTTTAGAATATATGTTCTACATTTATTTATTACTCAGAATATTTATTTATTTTAATGTTACTAAATTAAAATAAACAACGCGTCTTCCACTTACTGGCATTATGAATTAATTTATGTGTTTTTATTATATTTAAAATAAATTTACGATTTTAAAAACAAAAAAATCAATTTTAATTTGAATATTTGAATACCGCATAAGTTATGAGCTTCGTGAATACAAAATAAAACTATTGAAAGTTCTGTTCTAAGCACAGTATGTCTAACAAAAGTCTATCATATCTACATGTATGAAAGTACTATCACATATTAAATTATTGTTTCATTTGTAATTTACGCCTTTTATGAGCGTTTGTGATGTTGCTTCTTAAGTTAATATAAATCACTGATTACTTCTGAAAATATTTAAAATTAAAACAATATTTTTGTTTTTCAAAAGTAAATGGTTGGGAACATCTTGATACTGGTATACCTTTTACCAACTGGCTTTCTGTATATTTGCAGTCTAGTGAAAAGGAACAAATAGGCACATTGCAAAATCAGCATAAAATCACTCTGACTTCCGTTCAAACATCAGCCTCCGTCCATCACTCGTAAAAAGCGTACTGTCAGTTCGAAAACTGGATTAATATAGTCCATTAACCTAAAAAAACGCCTAGTTGTTTTTTCTTATTACAGTTTTTTTCTGTTTTATTAAAGATGATTACATCGAAGACTGTGGTATTTTTTTGCGCTTGCTCGGTTTTGGCAAAAGGTATTATTTTTACAACTTTGATGCTATTTCTGATCGAGTTTTATATGATTGATACGAGAAAAAACAGCAAAAGAAACAAACCTGGAATGTATTGTATTACAAAACAACTTTGTTATATTTTTAGCCAGTGCTTTTTGGCAGTATAATTTGTAAAAAAATCATGTTTCGAAATTAATGAGACGTCGTATAAATATATGAATATATATTTTAATTACTTTTAAAGTGTTAACTACCACTTCTTGGTACAAAAACATTACATTTTATGAATTGAAACATATTGTTAATATTCTTCTATTATATATTTTTAAGTGCAAAACTGCGTTTGTTCAACGCGAGAATTATCAAGTGATAGAATACAAATTATAAACAAAGTAATAATACAAAATTTTGTGTTAATAATTAGCAGATTTTCGTAGTCCATAATCTTTTGATTTTGTATATATATATATCTTATTATTATTATCTCATTTTTTGTATGAATATCTTTGTTTTAAATTTATATTATGCCGATGAGAGAAAGCGGTTGAATACAAACAATTTATGTTTTTAATTAATTAAGTATTTTAGCTCTGGCATGATTTTTTTTAATAATTAAATAAATTAAAAACTGCTTTAAATAATTCTTCAGAGCATTAAAAATAGTGTCCATTTACAGTTATATATATTATGTATATATATAAATTTCATAGCATTCACTTTTTTCTATGTGATAGAAAAGTATTTTTTTTATTGTTTAATGCTACTCATAAATGTACTGCAAAAACTTTTAAGTGAAGCCTCTTTTTAGAATATATCTACATGTATTGGAAATATAATAAAATTTTAAGAAATAATGTTTTTTTCAAACTAATGTTATAACTCATAGCATAAGTAATGAAATTAAAAATATCACCCAGATTCTGTAGTTTTATTTTAAAATACAAACATTATAAACGCGATGTTATTTATTTTAAATTATTATTGTATCCGATTTTGAATAAAAAAAAGATTTATCCATCATAGTATTGAATTAAAATATGAAAAATACAACGATAACAAAAAAAATCTGCGGCTGTAGTCAGTTCATATTGTATAGTTTTTAATTCAAAACAATTTTCTTACTTTGAGTGGGTATTCACCAAACATTCGCTCACTTATACGGGCAAATTTATCACTAAACATTTTACCGTCGGAAGCTTTTAAAATTGTGCGTCTTGTAGATAGCATATTAACTTACTTGTTTTTACTTAATTCTTACAAATGATCTTTTTATAGAATTATGAAGCTTTTAAATATTGTAGAATAGTGTTGAAATAATTGCTTACATTGAAATAGCGACAGCTATAAAAAAGTTTTGATTTCGCATTAAAAATACTTTTCATTTAATTTTTCTGCTGTTTATTACTTTTATATTGATTAAAATTAATCAAAGCCAAGGATCAGGAAAAATGAAGTATTATATATAGTTCCTTTTTTGTAACTATATCTCTCATAAAAACACAAAAATTTCTAAAAGATAATCAATTATTGTATGAATAATTTTATTTTCCTAAGTACGATAACTAACAACTCTTTTCTGTAAATAATTTTTAATTAAATAGTATTTTTACTATAAGTAAAATGTGTATCAATTGTCAAGAGAAACAAATAATTGACTGAGAAAAACTATAATCTTATTTAGAAAAGTGTCTTTAATGTCGACATAGATATTAAAGTTTGATTAATTGTTAATGAACCATATTAGAAAACATCTTTTCTAAAAAAGTACGTATTTTAAAATATGTTAATACTACAGTAAAATTTTATCAATATTAACAAATACATTATTAAGAATAAAACTTAATTTTGGGGAAAAATAAAATATTGATTTAGAATGTTAATATTTTACGATCAATCATTAATTAGCTTTGACTAATTTAAAATTCAACAAATTATATATATTTTCAATTTATTTTGTACATCTATAATAACAATGTTATTTCTACAGGTCACAAAAAACAACCGATATAATTATTGATATATTTGACGGTTATATTAAAGAAATTAATTTTGAAAGCTTAGTTGAAATTAATAATTTTAAGCAACTTAATAAAAGTACTGCCATATTTTTCAAATATTGCCAAGTCTTAAAAACATTAAGACTTTCAGCAGTTATTACAGGTATTTTACAGGTGGAAAATATTTCAATTGAAATTATTTTATTCAAAAATTACAAATTCTTCAAAAAAGACACCTTTGTCAAAATCAAACTAAATTCACAAAAATGTACCGAGTAAATTCGAAAAAATTATATTAATATTTCAATAAGAATATTTATTATGAATTTAACAAAATGGATAAAGCTCATTTGAAACGTATTGATTGAAGCACTTAAAATATCGATTCATTTTCTGTTGTAATAACCGATCAATCTTTGTTTCAGCAGAACCAAATAATCGATAATATTTTGAATTACTTACGGCGTATGAAATTTATTTTTTTTCTTGGAAATCCTTGACGAAAAGCTTGTACTGATTAAACGAATAAAAACATATTTTTAAAACTTAAAATCGTTAAAATCTAATTAAATCTTTTCTCAAAACACTACCGATTTTACTTGAAAACAAACGATTTGTATCCAAATAACCGAACGGTCGTTATTTCGGGACCACCGTATCCGATGTCGCCAGGTGAAATTTTAACATTTCTCCGATCTTCGGCCGTTAGATCTATAGAGAACGGACCGCGCACGCGTTAGCCCCGTCACGCGATCGTGGGGCGAGTGAGGTACCGATGGCCTCTTACCAGCTTCTGACGTTAGCTGCTGCAACGACTCTGCGCTCGCAGCCGCTAATCTGGACCTATAAGCCTTCCAGAGCTTTTAGAACCGGATAAATTTTAGAGGGACATTTTTTGCTACGGGGAGCTTTGACATCGGAAACATAATAAGAACGCTGGATAGAAAGATTGCAGAATCCACGTTCGCTTAGCCGATATGGAATATATCGTCTTAAACATTTGTTTTATGCAGTGTATTATAGCCATATAATTGGCAATATTTAATCATAATATAAATACACTGCTTAACACTCAATCATAATGTTCATTTTTAAATGTCTTCAGTATATGCTTGATCTATGTGTGATCCATATAAACGATTTCTATTAGGTTGCTAACGAGTATAACCTCCACTACAAAAAGTAACATTAATTAAATTTGAATTGCTTAAGCTTTGTACGATTCCAATTGTTTTGTCACTAATGATCCAGGTTTCACCTTTCGGCATCTTCAGGCATTCTATCACACGGATGCAACAGAGCATGTTTACAGGTTCACAGATGCAACAGAATGTTTTGTTGCGTCCGTGTGATAGAATGCCTGACGATGCCAAAAGGCGAGACCCGGGTCGTTCTTGACGAAACATGTGGAATCGTACAAAGTTTAAGCAATTCAATTTTTTTATTAAAATTCCATCAAGGACCTTCAGTCGATATCATAAATTAAGATTAATTAATTTTTAAAATTAGATTTATGTTTTCTGTTGAAATACTATAAAAAATTCTCTTGCTCCTATTCAATCATTAATTCAACCAATTGTTCTGCCATATTTTATCCTTCTATTTCATACTTATTTAATTCAGTTTTCGTAGAAAAACCTCTTTTGTTATCAGCTCCACGAAAAGTTCAATGCTCCAGGCTGAAAACGGATACTTTTTCAAACACATATTTTTTTGACAACGTATGGCCATACATAATGCAATTATTGACATATAGCTTTACATTTTTAAATTAAAAAATGAAAAATATTCATACCAATCATGATTAATAAATTTACACGATTAATAAAGCATATGGTTTTACAGTGAAATATCTGGCGAAAACTTGCACGATGATGACTCAGTAAACCTCTCTGTGTGATACTGGAATTATTACCAACCTACACAATAAAATACAAATCTTTGCTAATTTTTACAACAAAAAAATAATCAAAAAAATATATACCCAAATTTGAAATGTCGAAGATTTGTATGATTCCACATTTACGTACGATTCGTTAGTGAAAAAATATGTGGAAACGTACAATATTTCAACAATTCAAATTCCATCAAGCATCTGCAGTTGATATCACAAAAAATTGGTAAGATCCCAAAAAGCAGTAAAGTTTATTGGTTTCTTTCACAAAATATTGTATTTATCTCACGTAATTGAATATTTTTTATAGCATGCGTTGAAATCTCCTGGAATCTCCTAAATTTGAATAAATACTAATTTATATGATAGTTTTACATCGGAAAAATGACGGTATATTGTATTCAACATTATAGAAAATTATCATAGTATAGCTTCGGAATAGTACATTTGGAGAACAAGTCATTATGCTATGGACTATGGACAAACCCTTGACATGGCCAAAAATTTATGAAAAAGATTTGGTGATAAAATGAAAAAAAAAATAGGAAATACACTTTTCTAAAGTTAGTTTTTAATCCCTACATAGTTTCGTGTATTACAATCGAATGAGAATTAAGAGATTAATATGAGTCATCGAAATGTCAAGTGTTTGAGATGGTCTAATCAGTATTACTCTTTAATAATAAAAAAATGATAATAATGGAAATAGGACAAGATTTTAAGATAACTCATTATTTATGATATCGACTGAAGTTGCTTGATGAAATTTTAATAACATATTAAGAATGTTGAAACTTTGTACGATTCCCCATGTTTTGTCACTACAGTCCAGGTTTACCTTTCGTTTTTTCAGCCATTCTATCACACGGGTGCAACAAAACTGTTAGTTCATATCCGTCAGGAAAGTTATTGATAAAATATGTGAGATTGTTTTTCAATTTTGAATGCAAAAGAACTAACACCTCTTTTGCATCCGTGTGACAAATCACATCGGTGACAAAACTTGTGGGATCATACTAAGTTTCAAAAATTAAAATTTGATCTTATTATTACTGTTTGTAATATAATATCTTGTATGAGTTAATGAGGAGATATTAAACTGTTACAAACTCTATTTCTTTAGATACGACTCTAACAATCGACTGAACAAGAAATATATTAATGTTTCCATTTCAAAATTGGTGCCCCGTTTTAACCTTTCAAATAAAAGCCAACAGCGTTTAATTCTCAGTATCAGAAGCAATTGAACAGGCAATGTATTGAATACATGCAACAGATTGTCATAAAACAATGCAACAGGTATCCATAAATACTCGCCACTATTAAATCAGCAAAACAACTTCTAAGGTGTGATTTTTAAACGCTATATATTAATCATTTTACTGTCGAAATAATATACTTTATGGCGTAAAAAAACACTCTACCATTAAATGCAACATACTCAGTGTAAAGTCATTAAAATCAGCTTTTCAAAAGTATTCATTGGATCCAGAATTCAATTCACTTTAAATCCGTTTATTGATTTACTGCTCTATCAGACCGGAGGAATTGGTGTTAGGGATGTCCAGCAGAGTAACGATTACGCAGATATTCGTTACAAGTAAGTCTTGAAAATTTCAATGAGGCTTCTCATTTTCAAATAAAAAGACTTTCACATGTCAAATTATCATGTGCTTTTTCTGTGAAGATTTCGTAATGAAATAACTATTTTTTTTGCGACAGTTTGACATAATACTTTTTATTTTTAGTAGAAGAGAGATGAACACCTATTTACTTGCAAGTTATAAACATTTCAATACTGCAGACACTAGATTTTTTGAAGACACCATATGATGTCTGCAGTGCAATGATCTATTTATTATTAAAGAATTCAAATTGTTAACAAAATGCCATATTTTATTTATTATATGTTCAATTATTTTTTATCAAATACTTCCTCAAAGTAGTATAAAAATACTTAATACTGAAGAATTGTCTCTACGATAGTTTTATAGCGAAAACTAATTGAAAATCAGCTGTTTAAGCTTCCTCTTAAAGTGTAGTAAGCTATTGATATACCGTATTTTTCGAGATTAGCTGAAACAATTTTTAAAAATTTCTCTAATGTGACAATCACGTAAGCTTTTATAAAACGTACAAATATTTTTAAAAAGCTCAAACTACAACATAATTTATTGAATTAATTGTCATTTACTTGATAGAACTTCATTATAACACAGTGAAAAAATAGCAATGTATTTTAGTTTTACAAAAATTTAAAAGATAAAGTTGATAGAAACTATACTTCTGACGATGGCGTGAGTCGAAATAGCTATTAAGCTGATCATACAAAAATGTTACTATTTTTTCACCGTGTTACAGCAAAATTTGTCTTAGAAATTGCTATAGCGTTCTTCGTATTCTTATTTTCAAATTAAGTTTTCAATACGGTAAAAATTTGTATTGATTCAGGTCTTCGAACAGTAACTGGTATTGAAGACTTTTTTACATCCGTATTGGTCTTGGATTGCGATAATGGCGTAAGATGCAATAATTTTGCCGTCGCCCTCCCACAACATCTATGCATCATATTTTTTGGATTAGTTTGCGGTTTGATTGGAAACGCAAGGTAATAAAACAAAATAATATCTAGTAGCTGTAATATTGTGCTGTTTTTTCATATGCTAACTATTCAGGGCTGGCTTTGGCGCTTATTTTGAAACGCAATAAAAACCGAGGTAATCACAATTTTTGAAAAAAGAATATCTCTCAATTTTTCTTATGTTTTTATTGTTGCCACTTTAGTGCGCAGAAAGTAAATGATTGATTATATGACATTTGAAAGATTCGAAATATTATGAGTCCGTGGTATTTTTGAAAAATTTCAAGATGCTAAAAGCCGAATGACTTACTATTAATCACATTTTTTTATTATATTACTTGGATTGAATCCACATATGATATTATGTATTTTAGAAATAAGAAAATTAGGTTGTTTGTAGTGAGTACGACAGAAAAAATTATTTAATTTATGATATCGACTGAATGTGCTTGATGGAATTTCAATATCAAATTTGAATTGTTATAATTTTGTACGACTCGACATGTTTTGTCACTAACGACCCGGGTTTCGTCTTTCGGCATCTTCAGGCACTCTATCACACGGATGAAACAGAACTGACAATCAATGCCGAAATGCGAAACCCGGGTCGTTAGTGACAAAACATGTGGAGTCGTACAAAATTGTAACAATTGAAAAAATTATGTCTTTATATATTATGTTTTTCTTTCTACAGTTGAATTTATCGATATTTAAAAAAGTAGTTATATGTTCAAAAATTCAAAATAAAAAGATGTAAAATCAATCTAGCTTTCTTTATATATATTTTTTCAGTAACAGAAAAAGTTCGCTTTTTTTTTTAAAATAAAAGTAAAATTATATTTATCGTTCAACTGTATTCAAACACCGCTTTTTTTAATGATTCCTTAACAATGACAAGAAAAAATCCTCTCTTCTTCCCGCTTTTTTGTAACGCTCAACAGTTTGGGCTCAAATAAATCATAAATTCAAGTATTTGTTTTAAAATCCTTCTATTAATAACAGTAGCCAACGAAATAGAGGTGGCGTCTCCCTCCGTACATATTACCGTCGATAGGGATGAAAAGGAGTTGACCCCTATTACAAGTGAATACAAAAATTAAAAGGGGGTCGTGTTGAGCACATGAGATATATTTACGAATTTACATGCAGAAAAAAAACTTATAAAAGTTTACCAAACATATAATTTAAATTACCATTGCATAGGTGCGTACATAACAAATAAAATAATGAAATCAAACATATTAAAATAATACAATCAAACATATTAAAATAATACAATCAAACATATTAAAATAATACAATCAAACATAATCGTACATAATAAAATCAAAGCTTTTTATGTTTGATAAAAAAAAAATAATAATAAAGACTAAAGATAGCTTCACATCTTGTAACTTCACAATTTTTTATTTATTTAACTTAATAAAGTAGTAATTTAATAATATATTATTACACAAATGATAATCACCATCTGTTTTATCCGTGTTGCATAGAGATATATACCTTTTGTGAAAACACTGTGTTAACAGACAAATTTTTAAAAATATCAATTATTTTTAACGGCTTTAGGTTGTGTGTACATATTGCAATACTTAAATAAATAAAAAAACATAGAGTAGAAATTGACTTATCATCATTTCAATCTTATTAATATTATAAAAATAAACTGTTTATCATTTAATTTTCTTGAAAAAAAGTTTGATTTTTATAAGCAAATCTGTTTGCTAATTGCTCTCGTTAAGCACCATCTCGGTTGTTATTTCCAATACTTCAACCAACTACACTTCCGAGTAAAAATCTATCAATTTTTTTATTAACTAACTACTCGTAATTTGTTTTATATTCTTTTTGATAATCAAGCAAATTTAAAACAAAAATAGTCTAAAAAAATTGCTCAGTACTTTTTTCGTTTTTTGTATCCGGACCAACAATTAATGATTAAATAATGCTAATGATGAGCAAGACCAGTTTTGATTGACACATTTAATATATAACTATACATATTGTATTTTGGTATTAATATTTATAAAAAAATCAACTCATGACACTCAAATAATTGGGAATCGCTCCAGTGATAACAATAACCGAAGCCAACGACGTTCACCACTATACCACGGAGCAGATTCAACGATTACTTTTGTTATCTTTAACATTCCATCCAAAACTTTATTATCGGTTTAAATATACATTTATTATAGAAATTCAAAATGGTAGACATAAATTAAAATTTATTGGTTGGATTGGTATTTATTTAGTAGAACTCCGTTGTAACACGGTAAAAAAATAGCAATATATTGCTCCCCATACCATTGCGAAAGGCTAATGCATTTCTGTAATAAATCATCTCCGGACAGTACTCAAGCATATTGAAAGTGCCGCCTGTTGGTAGTTTATTTTATATTTAAAATTGGTTTTTTTTGCTTGCATGATATAAGCTAGGTTGTTAAAACAGAAGAGAAGATGTATTGCGTACCTTTTCTACACAGCTATATATAGAGATAAACAAATGTACGTTTAAACATAGTTCTGACGACGGCGTGAGCCGAAATAGCTATCAACTATATCTTTGAAAATTTTGTGGAAATAAAATACATTGCTATTTTTTCACCATGTTATAAATTCAAGTATCCATCCGTGGCACGGAAATTGCGACGGGACCTAATAAAGCAGGCGTCTTAAATAAAAGCGTAGATCACTATTCAATAAGCCATCTTTAGCATTATCTATGATTCATTAGTTGGACACCTCTCGTGTTCTTTACAGCTCAGTACAAAATATAATATAAAACTTATGAGCCGGTGCTTTTTTATACCAGATGCTTATCAAAGCTCGATCCATTGGGAACCATTTTATGAAGCTTTTTCAATACGCCAAGAATCTATCTCCGGTTATTTTACCAAGAATCAGTTGTATTTACTGTCGATCATCATTGACCAGTCGTTGTAGCAGGCCTATATTTTGTACAGTGACGGATTTAATGCTAATACGTTTTTACTTAAACTGTACCTAGAACATTGGTACTCACGTGAAATTTCACTGTGACCGCGTTATAAACATCAGCTGTCATATGGAAATGTCTCGTGGCTGCACCAAATGTGATAAAAATAGTTTCTATATTTTTTTATATAATGCCATACACTGAATGATCTTTCACAATACTGACAAAATAAATATAGAAATCGTTTTATTAAGCGGTTCTTTACTTAAACTCGACTAAATGCTGGATAAGTCAGGTTTATTCAATCAATTTTAAAATAATAAGAATTTTTCATATTCATTCATAAATATCAATATTTACTATAAAACTTTTGCTGGCCGCACATGAGAACCACTGATCAAATATATATTATCTATTCTATAGTTGAAACAATGGTTTGTTTCAGTTTTAGAATAAATATTATATTATATTCTATTCCCCGCTGCTTATTTTGTGTCACTGATTTAAAATCATTGATACAGTTTGAATATATTTGTTATGTTCACAATCATTACATTTTAAGAAAACTTGGATGTTGGATAAAATTATACCAGTGATTATCTTCCATGAAAATATTTATCTTCATCTAGTTGCAAACTTTGAGATATTTGTTTTTTTATATATAATAAAATGCCGTTGACTAATCATAAACGAAAATAAGTTTTATTTTTTCTGCATGCTAGAGTGCATGCAATCTAAATCTTAAAGAAACACGAATAACGTTGTTACGCTGCCGAATGCACCCTAGAACAAGACTGTGAACTCGAAGGTGGTAAAAAGCTTAACAATATTTATTCTATGGGGATTTAAAAAAATAGAAGTTGGTTGTCCCATCTCCACTCGTTATGTGTATGCAGCTACTGTTACATGGCCGCCATCTATAATAAAATACTAATATAAAGAAAGAAATCGATTCTACCCCTTATTTTGTTGGTCCGATATAGAGCTGCTCTAACCGATTTTTAAGCCATGCACTTTTGTTAAAGAGAGAAGAAGAAAAAAAAACAAGAAAATTTGACTCGCTCAGTGACTTGTGAGGGCTGTGTACTGAAAATCAACTGTTGTGGATGAGCTTAATCTTTTCCGTTTTGAATCTAAATGTATCAAATTTCTTAAAGTTGGCCTTGTTTAATACTCAATGTGGCCTAATGTCATATAGTTTATTTATTTATTGCGGAACTAAATCAAGCTTCTTTTATAACAGAATTCTACAAAATGTCTTTTCAAAGAAGTGGCAAGAATAAAATGTTTGACTTAGGTTATTTACTTTTTTCTGTCAGCGATTTACTTTGCAATTCATCAATAAAAACATTTGTTGAGAGCTTTCTTGATATAGTTAAAACCACCATATTGCACTAAAATTCATCGCTACGGTCCTGTTACTATTCTTCTTAAGGTATTTCATGAACCCATTATTCTCTTTTTGCGTAGATATTTTTTTCACAAAAGAAATCTCACCATCTTTATCTAGTCTATTAACTCGCGCTAATGACTTACACAAACATCGGCTCTTATCAGCTCGCAACAAAAGAACTAAAGACGCCGACAAAATGAAAAGCTAACTACGTACAATGTACTTGCACGCGTCAAATTCCCGCTACCCGAATCCGGACAATCAATTATTTATTGGTTACAAACTTAAACGTTTATTTTTATGCCTCGTCCATTATCACGTTATCCCAAAAAAATCAATATACAGAAAATTTTACAGCCGTTCTTTATTCATATTCAGAAGCGTCCAATACTGTAACGCTAATTTTATTGATTAATCTCATCTCTTTAAAATATATTATGTGTATATTTTTCGTAAAAAGTGTATAATGTATAATTTTACTCTTATACTGAAAATTTATATGATCTGTACTATGATTATCACGAACTTAATTAACATTTATACATCAAAGATCAAATAATCACGATTGGGTCAAAGTTGTTGAATATAACTGACCGTGCCACGCTTACGTCCAAACACCAATAAATTTAAGAAATAGCCCATATAATAGACAACTTTTATTTTTTTAGACAATTATTTTTTTGGCGGAACTGTTTTTTCTTATTATCGGTAGTTAACGGTATAATCGCTGTAGAGATGAGTAATCCATGATGTACTTGGATACATTAATAACTTAAAATAATACACTTAAAGAAATGACATACTATGCAATAATTCTAGGTCATTTTTAAAAGGAATGAAGTTGGATTGTATTTGAAAAAAATGTTTTACAGCAAAGTTTACTGTATAGTAATTATTGTCGATGATAATAATAAAACGTTTAAAAGCAAAACGAATTTAAACAAAAATGTCTCATGTTAGAATGTAAGATTATAAACCAACTCTATTTTAATTAATAGCAGCCTAAACGACTACGACTGCGAAATTTTTTTTCTACTCGTCTCCTAGTCTTCAAATTCTGAAAGAAAATTGCCTATAAACCGTTATGTCAGTAAATTAAATCTAATTTATGAATTGAAATTTTAATTTATAATATCCTCTACGCCTTCTGATAATTGTTTTTGTGACAAATGATCATTACCACACCTCCAAATATAATAAGGTGCATTAATTACATACCTGTGATGTACGTTTTCATAACTTTAATTGATTTTATTATCTCCAAATCATTCGAATTACATTTAATGATATTTAAGATTAATGACTTTATAATCAAGTATACTTTTTTGGTAGTGCTGCTTCTATTGATTCAACGTGCGGAAGTTCATGCTTGGATTTTTTTATCTCTCATATAATTAATAATTCATCAATAATTTCAATTCTGCCACGTTAAGAAAAGTTTTTATTTTGTACCTACATTTAAAACAAAAAACATTCAAATCGTTTTTCTATTTTCGATGGATACAACTGTAATATCATGAACATAATACAATGAACACGTATTCAGATAACGAACTAAAACGATCATTCTAACCCACTAATTATATTTGTAAAATTAATCGATGTGGTCGATTGACGAACAATTCGGATAGCGAGTATAGTTTTATAACAGATTATGTTCATTAACTGATTACCCACTGTATAATATTAAAATTGACGACTTTGTTATCACACTTGGTGAGTTGATAAATGTGCTAATTTCGTCATTTTTAAACACCTTTAGACTTACTATTTTGCAAGATTATTTGTTTCTCAGTTAATGGATGATTTTACTTATCAACTTACAAAATTAAGATTATTTTTACCTTTTTACTTTACTTTGGTGAAAGGCTAGACACAAAACAGTTTTAAACTTTTAGTTAATATACTTTTCAAATAAAACAAGTGGCGCACTACTGCGACACTTACATCCTTTTGGAATTTTTACCTACGATCACTGATTGTTAATTTTTAATTAGTAATATTATTACAATCAATGGAATACAGTCATACTATTTATTTTTATAGTAGACATACAAATAATAACAATCAAGCAGTGAAAAAAATATCAAACATCGTATTTACAGTTCCACTCAGTATCAGTAAAACTATATTTGATCGATATAAACACACTGACTTAAGCCGCCAATGTGTTTGTGGTTTTTTGATGTTGGCCTAAGAGGTTGATTATATCATACCTGCGTAGCTTAACCTTATCAATAGAATCTCACTGTTGCGTCCAAAAACGAACGAACGATAAGAATAAGAATCAATAAAAAGCTAAAGTTATTCTGAAGCTGTATTAATTAGCGTCGAAAACAGCTCAGGAACGAATATAATAAACTTTAAAATTAGTATAGCTGTGACGTCATTATCTTTATAGATTATTCATCTCTTCTCGCTTACTACTAGGATCTACAAACCTTCCTACCCAATTAAAATCATCCTAATAATTGAACACAGAGTAAATAAATATACAACTCACAAATTGATATCAGAATCACTAATATTCCTTTACTTGTTTATCTCAAGTAAAATAGTTTGATCGACTGAAATGCAAACATCATTATTTATCATTTAACTGTCAATATGATTTTTTCGCACATTTAAACATGGTGACACTTGCAGTCAGCTTGTATATTGTTAACTTAAATAATTCTTACTTTAATCATCAAATAAGATTCTCCTCTCCACTTAATATACGAATTGTCCAATAACGCGTCCGTCTGAATATCATTGAGATAAAAACTTGAAAGATATTTATTGTGTACCTTTTTAAAGTGACCAAAACGATATTTTTATATTCTTTCTTGTATGATACAATGTTGCCAACTTAAATAAGAGCGACCTTGATAAGAATTTGATCTCATCGTATTGTGTTTCATAGCACTAAGGGCAATGCTCTTTGAATAGAGGTTGCATACAATTTATTCAAAACTATTATCAAACGTCATTGTTAATTAATATTTTATTAAACACACATATTTCAGTTGTAAGTCAAATATATTCTTTTGATATTTCTTATTTCAAATATGATCTAAAAACTTTATTGTTTCACCATTTGAAATATTCTTGTTGAAGAAGACTATTTCTTTCGTAGAATATTTAATTATATCACAAAAATATTGTATACCTTCATAAATACATAATTACACATTTTAAATTTAACTCCAAATCTAACCAATGTCACTGAAAATAATGATACAGTACTTATATATTATATTTATCATGTTTTATCAAGAAATTAATTTAAACTTTTCAGAAAATTTCGATCTACTAGTAACATAGATAATGGAATAACGAAATTATCACGTTTTAAGGTGAATCAAAAATTAATTTCTTCAATATAACCGTAATTTTAATTTATAATATGATTTCTTTACTGATTTGAAAATTCAATGTTGCGTTAATTTTTTTAATTGAATTATTTCTTAAAAAACGATTAAAATTACTATATCATTTTAGTTTTTATCAATCCTTAAATACGAGGAATGAATTACATTCAAAACTATATTTTACTTACATTTTTATGTGCTTCTGAATTTTATTCATCTCTCATATTTAATATTGGATAAAAACTTCAATAAATAACAATTTGAATCGATTTTTAATAAAACAATGCAAGAAATATATGTATTTGATATTACTGAAAAAAAATATCGAAAAATATACTTCGAAGCCCAAAAATTCATTCCAATTAAACTGAGCTCAAACTGATTTTTGAATATGCAATTCGACTAATTGAATGCTTCTGTCTCAACTATAAGTAGGCTGATTGAGATGTTTTTATGATTGTCACTGCATAAGAAAGTTAACCATGTCTTAGATTTAGTTTATTGTTTTTATATTCTCCGTTTGTCACCACCTATATACGCTACAGAAATATTTAATGATGAAAAGTTCTTTGTAAAGTCATCGAATAAGGCTTTGATAACTTCCAGGATTAAAGAATTACGAATCTCGAAATTCCGGGATTAAAATAGGATCCGGAAAAAGATGCCTTAGTTTCAGAGGATAAATTTTTTTAAAAAATTGCAATCTGCATAAAGCTGCAGTTAAATAATGTTTTTCTGCGTAGTCTTGTCGAAGGAAAGCTTTTTGATTGACTGGTTGGACTCTTTGAATTGGCATGTCAAAAAAAGACAGCACAAAATTGATTGCATTATTTTCAATCAAATCTCCAGCTTAAAAAAACCTCTCTTTGAGATGAATGATTTTAAAATTCTGCTGTTCATCCAGCAATGATATACAGATTTAGTATGGTTTTGGTCACCGAAAGAGTCGATCGAATTTCTAGTCTGAAAAAATGATTAGTGCAATCAAAAAAACTCGTTTAATCTGTGGCAAGTTCTATCCACTTGCATTCTTCCGCTTATATAAGACGAATAAGTTATACTCTTTTTTTCTATACAAGTGTAAAACGAATCAACACTACGGCTTGGCCCAAAAAGAACGAATACTTTCACAATAACTTTTGACTACAATGCGAAGTCGAATGTAACTGATATAAGTTCAATGATATCATTATCATGAACGAAACTGTTTCCAAGAATTGATATGCAACGCAACAGTTATAGAATTCAATTGTGAAACGTTAAGTATATTATCTGCTTCCAATTTATAACAATCAAACTCAAGACAAGAGAGTAACATAAGTAAGGTACTCGTATATGCTCTATAGGCTACTAGATAAAAATATATATGACGTTCGATTGATACAACTTTACAATAAAAATACAAAAGTCAATTTTTTTATGGAAAAAATAATTTTAAATAGGATATGTTTACAGATATAAAACAGTGGTGTGACTTTTCTTATCTGGCGTGCATATTAACTATCAACATGTGTCAATTGTGGACAATCTTTTATTTGGATTCGATTCCTATCGATACGTAAAGCCATAAAATGACATAACATTTAACTACGTGAGATAAAAAATAGTTCGATTTCCTGATCACTAATATCTTCAAGTTATAAGTTACTTAGTTGTGCTGAAGTTACGATATTAATAATAACGATTCTTTATTTTGAGACTGACTTATTCTTCGTATTATATTGAATGTTTAGTTATTGTAAAAAAATAAGTCGTTGCTTCAATTCACTAACCCATCCGTACATTTTTCAAATTAACTGACCAGCCTTTTTGTATATACAATACACATTCCTTATTTCATTTTTTAACATAAAAAGCTTAGCAATAGCATTAACATACAAAATTACTTCTACATATTATTACTTATAAATTTCATTTTATTAAAGATTTCTTTTCTAGCTAACTTATAAATAATTATGAATAGTGGTTTATCAAATCGCATCAGATCATAAATCGATTACCTGATAACTTCGTTACTTTCGAACACCTCTGTAGATATGCTTGTTTTATTCGTAATATGCAAGCTTTTTTGCAATCAGTATTATATTTGCTGTATAAAATAAAATATTGCCATTTTACCATGTTTACCTCTAATGTGGAGTACATAAACAACAAATACATTATGCAGAAAATTCGAACAAAATTTCAAGGACTTTAAGCTTATCACTTACCCTCTGTATAGTTTTTGGGATCAGATTTTTGACATAACATTGCAAACGTGCGAGCTTTTTGCGAAACTGGTCGTTCTTAATGTTAATCCCGTAAAACCTAGACTAAACTGAAGGGAATGACTAGTCTGTCTAAGGACCAAAAAGCCGTATACAAAATATGTTTCGACATACTACAAACAACACATTTGTCATAACACTTTTTACGGCAAGCAAATTTATTAACCTCTAACTCAAACTAACCGAAAGTCGCCTTTTTTGTTAAAAACAATTATCTATCATTTTCTAGCACCTCATAAAACATTATTTGACTAATTATTTCAAGACTATTTCATGAACGCGGACAAAGCGATTATATAATATTTGTACATATTTACGTAAAAAATCTATACTTAACTTTATCCAGTTCACTCTCTTAGCAAAAGTTTTCTATAAAATAACTGTTTTCCTACACACTAAAATATTTTAATTCTCGTATTTTTTATAATTTTCTTAAATTCATACAAAGTAAATGAAAAATCAAAACAAATATCCAAATAAACAACAATGCATTCTTTTTGATGGAAGCCAATTTTTCAGTTAAAAAAAACAGCTCTATTAAATTTCAGTATTGATCCATCAATGTAACAACGTTTTTATGTGATATTTTATTACACTTGATCTTAATTATTTGTAAATTATTTTTTGCTATAAATTTTCTTGACCAATGATGAACTTAATGCTGAAACAATACCTAATTTCTCACTCTCTAGTTTAATATTTTACTAGCATACATCGTCAGTTTTGGCTTCGCTGTCATTCAAAATATTTTCAGCCTAATATACATACAATCATTGATATTATAATAGGGTTATAACAAGTATATTTCTATTAAAATTATAAATAGAGTTGCAGCTTAGCGATAAACGTGCGGAAAAAACATTCATTTATTCACCGTAAATAACTAGAATTAAATAAAATATTTTGTTCCACATAAGTCAGCATAAAATTGTATATAAAATTATTTTAAGGGCAATGGCATGTTGTTGAAATATCTGTCAACTATGACATCACGTACATGACAAGTATGCAATCGATTTGATCCATTTTCAATAAATTTTGTTTGTATTGTTCGTTTCAGATATGGTTAGCCAAAAAGAGTTGATTTGAATGTAGAATTCATTACAATTGATTTTGTTTGATGGGATAGAAAGTTTTTTTATGCGCCGTTATTATTTTTTCATCTAACATTAATCAGTCTAGTTTTATTATTTTTGCAAATCTTGATGTTCGGTAAATTTGCATAAATTTAATCAACCGCGCAAAAGCGTAGTGACAATAACGAATATGCTCGAAATTCGAATGTAGAACAAATGCGTGGTCTAAAACATGATTCATTTATAAGCATGAACAAATGATTTATCGTAAAAAATAATTAACTACCCTCGACACTTAATTAAATTTATAAATGAGTGAATATTTAATAATATATATACAAAATATAATCAATTCTTAATCTGATAATAAATAATGTGAAAACATTATTTTTTTATTAATTGAACACAAGTTTTTTTTTTCAATAGAATTTTCGACATTACGATATTTTTATGACTATCCTTTGCATTGAAAACTGAACCGATCGATTTATTGATATTTTTTGAGCGTTCGATTCACATAGTTATAAGCGTGTATTTTTTTTATTTGCTAAACGAAAATTACAATATATGGCAATACAGATATAGCCAACATCTTCTGCATTTGACAGACATAAATTTTGATATAAATTTGTACAGAATTGAGAAGAAAGTAAAGCTACAGGTTATGTTACCGAGTAACGCACGTGTTTTGTTTTTTTTTTTAATATTAGAACTTTTAGACTCTTTCCGAGTTCAATTCTTTATATATTGTATTATATAAAGAAATATAAAATTTTATATTTATTGAGAGATTCACAATTCCCTTATCCCATTTTTAACTATCTATATTA
This sequence comes from Himalopsyche japonica, assembly GCA_028555115.1. NCBI lineage: Eukaryota > Metazoa > Arthropoda > Insecta > Trichoptera > Rhyacophilidae > Himalopsyche > Himalopsyche japonica. The sequence continues at coordinate 516,122 of JAHFWJ010000446.1, read as the reverse complement.
AATTTTCAACACATCTCTCTCGGCTGGAAGTAAAATATAAATCTATACACAAAATATCAACAAAAAATAAACAATTTTTAAGATAAACCATTATTTATTTCAGAGGTATATATAATATGGCTACGTGTACCTGTGTACCTGCGTTTTTATGCATATATATGCGTGTGTGAGTATGGTATGTAGGAACAATGATTATAATGCATGAGGTGTCCATGCGAACCGAATTGGATTGTGGATTGCTCAGCTCTGCAGCGACTTAGTCTGTCAGAAATAACACATTAACTTTATAAAAAATATAAAACCATACTTAAGATATGAAGGAGACCTGAAGAGCTCTGATGCTAAAGCTCCATCAATTTGGTATCAAACAAATACTGTATCCATGATTTGATCATTTTTTTTTACACAATTTCACATGATCGATACGAATGAAACCATACCATTAACAATTTCTGTGCTGCATTATATCAGTTGTAAACAATGAGTTTTATTTGGCTAAATTTAGACAAGTCGTTTATCAGAGTGAATTATTACCCAGTAATGAATCGTCACTATACAATAAATTGACTGTTTATCTTTTACATATTAATGTTTTATAATTACCTCCCAAAAAATAATTAAAGCCAATCATTATAACAATGATGACTTCTTCAGTACGTATTTAACTGAAGACCTGATAATTATATCATGGACAGTGGACCCGTGCTATCGTGCGAGGCAATGTTCAGCATTAATTATGTTTAAATTAATAATTAATGCAGCCGTGTTTACCTGCCGCATTTTAATTAAGCATGAGAAATTGTCTACACAAATATGAAAGTTGCGCTGGTAAAAATTGGCAGGTTAACAAAAAAAAAAAACTAGTGCATATTTTGACACCTGCTGTTTATAGCAACAACAAAAAAGTGCAAACCAAATAGATTTCGACTTGTACATACAATTTTAACATATTGTTTGCCGGAGAAAACATATAAGTCATATCGTTATAAAAAAAAAAAACCGTAATCATTTCATATATTGTTCAATACCATACGTATGCATTGCATTTTTGTACAATAGCATTATATGACAATATTCTAAATTGGATATACACTAACATTTTGTTTAAAACAAAAGTCACTTATGACAGCTTTTGTTTACTACGATACTCGTTTTGCTGATTTTTTTTTTGGAATAGCTGTGTGAATGTAAAAATTGAGTTTTTTTCTTGCCACCCATCGTCTTACATGTGAAAAATTATTTATACAAGCAACTTGAATTATATTACACATGTCCTTGATAATGTGAAAAAAATTGCATTCAAAAAGTTGTAGTTCAGTTATTTATATGACAGTTGAAAGATTCGAAATATTATGAGTCCGTGGCATTTTTGAAAAATTTCAAGACGCTAAAAGCCGAATGACTTACTATTAATCACATTTTTTTATTATATTACTTGGATTGAATCCACATATGATATTTTGTATTTTAGAAATAAGAAAATTAAGTTGTTTGTAGTCAGTACGACAAAAAAAATATTTAATTTATGATATCAACTTAAGGTGCTTGATGGAATTTCAATATCAAATTTGAATTGTTACAACTTTGTACGATTCCACATGCTTTGTCAAAAAAACCCCCAATTATATTTTAATGTTAGTTGATTGATATTTATTCAAAACCCCCTTTCAAGAATGACTCATTAGCAAGATTGTTAATGAAAATTATCTCAGGTGATTGTGTTAATTATTATTAGATTGATATTGTTCAATTTGTTTTAGCTGTAATTTACTGCTTGCCTAAGGGTAACCGCTTTCCTGTAATTAATAACTTTATTATATATACGATGCTAACTGTTTATTTTACGTCAGTTCTGTTGCATCCGTCTGATAGAATGCCTTAAGATGCCGAAAGGCGAAACCCGGGTCGTTAGTGACAAAACATGTGGAATCGTACAAAGTTGTAACAATTCAAATATACTTGTTATATATTACATTAGCTGATTACGTCTTTTGATTTAGATTAATATGGAATTTCAACACAATTAAAGCATATTTTTATATTTATATATAGTTCAGTTGGTGTGCATCAGAGTACAAGAGACTAGGATCTTTAATGACAAAGGATATGAAAATATGTAAAAAAATATTCGATTATATCCTATTGCAGTATATGGTCTTTTACGTTTCTTTCCTTTGTGCATAGAATGCATCAAGTGATCAACGATAAAAAAAAATCTGAGCACCGTTACACACATTTGGCGGTTAGAAATTCATTCTTTAATCAGCTTCCTAGTGTGATTTCCAATTACGCCCAAAACATCAATTCGACACGTCACGTCAGTATTGCAGTAATGGCTTTTTTCTCAAAATTGCAGTAGCAGCTTGACCGCAAAAAATTGCTGCTTATAGGACAGGATATCAAATATTTAGCTATATATTAGTCATGATCATTTTTTTCAAAGTTTAGATTGAAATTTATTGATCGACAAGATGACAGTCGTCAAATCATTTGCATATTGTAACACAGTCGAGAATCTAATATAATATGCTTTTATATATTTGAGCAATCATAATGGTCGCTGGCAAATCCCTTTTGTCGAGGTTTTTTTTGATATTAAAAAACCGTTACGTATATTTAAGTATTGTGGAAGACAAAATATTCGTGAAACTTTTTGATGACACTGGATTTGATTTTTTTTTCTTTTTGATAAAAATACTTCATGCATTCTATCACAGATAGTAATCAACGGCTTTATTTCCTTTCTTTGAGGTATATATTTGTTCCGTATCATTATTATTGTATATAACTGTTGACTGTCTGTCCTTTCATATACATATTATATAAACAACGATAACACATGGCAGCCATACTGTTATAATCGAAAAAATAAGCTTGAGGTAAATGAATCAATGATCAACTTTACTACCATCAAGAAAGCGCTACGCACGAAAGCTCTACACCATATATTGATTGAATTGGCATTTACTTGATAGAATTCCATTAAAAATATGTTAATTATTATATTATAATTATAATATTAACCCTTGTCAGAACTATCTGGTTCTGACGAAGGCGTGAGCCGAAATAGCTATCAACTATATCTTTTTTCACCGTGTTCTTCACAATAACTCTTAAAAATGAAACGAAATTCAGGCCAAAGCCTGAGGACCGTCTTCAAGGATTTAATACCACATAGGTTACTGTCTCTCAGTGCTATTTCATCTATATGAATGCCTGAAGATGTTGAAAGGCGAAACCCGGATCGTTAGTAAAAAAAAATATGTGGAATTGAACAAAGTTTCAATAATTGAAATTTAAATAAATCTTCAATGTTTAACAATATTTTTCACTAGTCATTAATCTTCGCAGTCAAATTCAAATCTATCTTAATTTGCCCGGTGTTACAATTCGAAGTTGCAATATTTTTTCATTCGTTTCCCACAACGTATTAAAAGCAGTTATTTTAATTCACCAATCCAAAACTTGTAATAATGCTATAATGAATAAAACCAATCGCTTTAATTGCACAAAACAAGAAGACTTTCGGCAGTTTATTTGGCAATAGTTTGTGTTAAGAATATAATTCATCATTCTAAAAGAGCTATAAATTCACCTAAACAGCTAATGAGTGTAAAATAAAATCAATAAATTATTGCAAAACGTGTAAGAGACAGACGGGCGTTCGCAAAATAAATTCAATAATTATTTTTCGCTTTCAATTACAGCCTTGATTTACTGGTGAGAAATAGCCAATTAATGTGCTCCTGGAACAGATTTGATAATTTTAATATGAGCTTTTTCTGCATTTAAAAAAATAAACATCATAGAAATCATCAAATAAAGTTAAAAAAAAAGTCATATATATAGAATATTATATTTATTTATTTAACCATGCTCTCACCTAATTAGACACATGTTTATTGACTTCTAATAGAATTCCTCACTAATGTTTTTATCAGTGGCTAGAAAAGCTTATCATTTCGTTGCTCATCCATGTCTTAAAACGCAAACTTTAAAATCGATTTAATATCGTATAATTACAACCGAATACTTTCCAACATTGAAAGCAAATGTCAATGAACGTTATTATACAACAATTGGACCTTTGTATTTCTTCCATCAATATTTTTATTTATTTATAATAAATATACACGTTAAAAAAATTACAAATTACAAGTTCGTTGATTTTGCAATGTCAAAATATTTATTGATTGAATTGGCATTGATTTGGTAGAACTCCATTATAACACGTTGAAAAACAGCTATGTATTTTAGTTCTACAAAAATATTTCTAAAAAATATAGTTGATAGCTATTTCGGCTCACGCCATCGTCAGAACTATGCTTTAACGGAAATTTGCTTATCTATATATAGCTGTGTAGAAAAGGTACACAATACATCTTCTCTCCTTTTTCTAACGACCTAGCTTGTTTCTAGCTCGCAATAAAACTAAAAAGTCGGCTATATCAATAAGTTTAAGTATGGCACGGAAATTAAGCATTCCCAAGTATCTTTTTGTTTTGAGTCAAGTATCGTTGTAAAGAACAAACTAATATATGTCGATCGCCATTGTTTAACCCTCTACGGGGGACTTTTTTGTTTCCGTAATAGACCATTTCTGTGTCAAAATGTTTAAACATTTAACTTTGAAAATTCACGAAATAAACAACAAAACAAAAAATTAGGATAGTAAGAAAGTCAACTAAGCAAGCTTATTAAAAATCTTCTTTAACACATTAAAAAACAGTATTCGTCTGAACTCACTTTCGTCCACATGAAATATGTCGACATCCGAAGCAATACTGTTGATCATTGTTAATGCTCTTACCATTGGCATGCCCATTGATAGACTGGTTCTACACTTTGGAAGAACAAACAATCATATCCACGATTTTTTTCTAAATATCCGGAATTTGATATTATTAAAGATGCCAGAATCCTCATTTATAGAATACCTCATCAATTAAATACTATCGAAATAATAAAAATACAGTGTTTTAGCATTATTTCCACACCTTTATATTATGAATATGACAACTGACCATAAATGATTTAAACATAAGGTTATTTATACAAGAATCATTAAGAATATATCATTTTGAAATATTACTAGTTATATAAAACGAAAGGCTTGAGAGGTGAAGAAATATTGTAGTTTATTGATTGAATCGGCATTCACTTGGTAGAACTCCATTATAACACGGTGAAATAAATAGCAATGTATTTTAGTTCTACAAAATTATTTTTTTACGTTCTGACGATGGTGTGAGCCGAAATAGCTATCAACTATATTTAAAAAAAAAATTGTAGAACTAAAATAGCAATGTATTTTAGTATAGATAGTTTTGATGAGGGCGTGAGCCGAAATAACTATCAACAATAAAAAATAAATATTAAATTTAAGCATTGCACTTTATTCACCGTGTTTTAATGGTGTTTTGCCAAGTAATTGCAGATACAATCAATGTGTAGTTTACAGGTGTAATATAATATAATACTATTAAGAAATAAAATTTTAAGCTATTTTAGCTGATAACTCTCGCAATTCAAATCTATGTGTTTATATAATATAAATCTGTTTGAAAAATTAAGAAAATATCGTGTTTCAATTATTAAGACATAATACTTTTCCACTAATACGTAACAATTAAATAACCATAAATGTAATTTTAAAAAATACTATTATCTTTAAAATGGCATTTGGGTTAGTGTTCTATTGTATATTGAAAAGCATTTCGAGATTGCTTTGAATTTATCAGATAGACAATTAAGCATGCACCAGAAATTTTCAAACACATTTCGTTATTAAAAATTCAAATTATTATTGAACTATCAAAAATTATGAAAATTTCGTGGCTCTATTGCTACTTGTTTTAACTGATTCGTGAGTCATTAACATTACTCATCTTAAACGTTTACACCAATTGATTTTAGGATTTTTATTATTTCCGCTGTCTAAAATATAATTAAAACCTCTCATATGTTTGACATCCCACTGAGAGAATATCCTTTATTGGTTAAATTAGCAATAAATATGCTTAAATTAATTTTATAAATGCACTATTATTTATTTTTATCACAGATAAAGTATTATAGAATACTTATAAATAACAAATAGTATTATCTTAAATGTATTATTGATTATTTATTGTCTCGAGAAGTGTTGAAAGACACGCCATGTAATTTTAATATTATTTAAAATGACTTGCGTATTATAAATTATTTTATATTCAAATTTTATATATCATTAGAATATAATGTTGATTTTATTTTTTTCTAATTTAATACCGTTGCCACAAACACAGACACATATTATAGTATAATCCTTGTGTACATTAAAAACAAAATACTTGAGTTGTTTTAGCTGTCTGACTTATGTATAATGCATTTACAGACAATGCATGCTTTAGAGAGCGTGACAAAAGTATATGCGTATGTGTACGATAGAGAGAGAGAGAGAAAAAGAGAAGTAAAGAGGTAGTGCACTAGTCTTTTGTGTATAATATGACTAGTTAAAATATGCCAACATGAGAGAGAAAAAAAATAATGTACTCTTTCAAACTTCTAATTTGTTGTTATTAAATATCAATCTTTTAGTCTGAAAATGTTTCTCAAATAAATAAAACACGTGTGACATTTTTTAATATACCGAATGAAATAAAAAAGTTATAAATTTTATATTTAAATGAATTTACACACACGACAGTTTAAAATAAGTGATTTCAATCCACATATTATATAATAAACAAAAATCAGTCACTTGTTAAAAACAAAGACAAACTTGCCATAACCAAGCACTTCCTAATTACTATGAAGAAACATTAATCATCTTGATTCAATCGTTTAAATATTTTATATAAATTTTTAACAGATAATATTTTATACAAAATACATTCGTTTAAGCAAGTGCAAAACAGATTTTAATTATTTATGGATCGTGTCGGACTAAATTTAATCTCTCCGAAGCCTAGCGTGTTTGGGTAATATGCATTTTATCATATGAATTTGGTAGTCAATGGTGTTTATTACCTCGCACGGAAATTCATATAAAAATGTCTTTGAAGAAGTAAATTTATAAACGCCAAAAGTGAGTTAATAAAATATTGAATGAGCAACCCACCAAACCGGAACACGTATAGAAAGTACGTACTTCCATTTAAGGCGCCTCAAATTTAACGCATAATACTTACAATACAATTGACAAGATTTTAATATTTGATTCATGTCATTATTAGGTTACCTTTTTTTATTTATTTGAATATTATCAATATGTTTTGTGGCGCATAAAACAAAGAGTTCCCATATTTATTTCAAGTCACATATTAATTATTTCATTAAATCTTAATTCATTTCCGCTTTTTTATCTACTATAACTAGACTCTATTATCGAGGCTTAAATTTTGCGCTGTTTTTTTTTTATTGTTACTGCGAGTTTCTCTCTTTTGGAAAACTGGACATTTGGCGACCCGGAGCTGTGTTCGGAAACATCGGGACAAGCCACTTAAAAACGGGATGTCTGATCACGTTAGGTTTTCAGTCGACAAGTTCATTGTTTTAAAATTACAGGACAAGTCCTCCTTTTATTATTCTATTATTTTCGTAACTCAATTGTGAATAAAATTGATTTTTTTAACATTCTCATGAAAATATGTAGTATTTTCGTGCTTTGATCCGCAAAGGACCATACGCGTTAGTTTTGTTTATGTATTTATTTATAACTACACGGTACAAAACTTACAAATTATCAATTCATTGCTTTTGCAACGTTTAAATATTTAAATATAAAGTATTGGAAATTCAATAAATACACATTAAAACAATCAACAAGGATTGCAAAAAAAAAGTGAATCAAGTAAGCTCATAAAATATCTACTTTTACTGAAAAAAAAATTTCGTCTAAACTCACTTTCGTCCACATGAAATACGTCAACATCCGAAGCAATACTGTTGAACATTGTAAATGCTCTTAACATTGGCATCCCAATTGACAGACTGGTTCTACACATTGGAAGAACAAACAAATTATGTACACGATTTCTTAAAAAAACTATCCGGAACATACAAATTGATTTATTGATTGAATTGACATTCACTTGGTAGAACTCCATTATAACACGGTGAAAAAATAGCAATGTATTTTAGTTCTACAAAATTATTTCTAACAAATATAGTTGATAGCTATTTCGGCTCACGCCATCGTCAGAACTATTCTGATAGTTACTATATTTGTTAAAAATAATTTTGTAGAACTAAAATACATTGCTATTTTTTCACCGTGATACAAATTGATATCATTAAGGATGGCAGAATTCTCATTTTGGCCTCGAATTAGTCGAAAGAAATACGTGGCTAGATACGTTTCTCTTCGTTTTTTCAAACTATTAAAACTTGTCAGTCAATTCGCAGAGAAAGTGTTAAAGTTAAGTCTATTTTTTGTCAGCACACACATATACCCTCCATCCTTCTTTATGTCATTCACATTAAGAATATTGAGATAATATCGGTAGCAAGTCAAAACAAATATTTCGGTTACATTCTGAAAAAAAAAGTTATTTAAAAATTCAAACTATTGTTTTAATGAACCATGAAAAATAAAATTGATTTTGATAATTAACGGCGCGAGCTGTCACGATAACACTTTGAACATTTCTGTCATTCATAATTAGACAACTTGAGGCTCAAAGATAAGAAAATCGTTTTATTGTTATAATTCAAATGTGTAATATATTCAATCAATAAATACTTCTAGTTGTTTTTTCAGAGGCATTTAATGTGTTTCATTATAGTGTTTATTAGTTAAGTTGTGTCGTCGTTATCTGCGACAGACACAGCATCGGCCGAGTTCGTGGGTAAAAGTAATAAATATCAAACGCCGAGGCTCACATTCCGAGTGTTCGTGACCGCTGCTTTTTATGTTTTCATAATTCAAGTGTAACATACACATAGATAATTTGTTCATTCATAGATTATAAATTTAAACAAATTTAAGTGTATGAATAAACGATACGGAAATACTGCAATGGTTTTGAGTATTTGTTCAATACAAATTTTATTTGATCTATTTAGTTATTTCTTTATATCGATCAGGACCTTTTTCGGTCATTGTAAGCAGTATCTATTAATGAAATATAAAACTAATTAAAGCTCTTTCAATAAAATTGGATAGTCATAAAACCCTTGTTCCTAAAATATAACAACAATTAACAGTACCAAATTTGAATTGTTAAGACTTTGTACAACTCTACATATTTTGTCACTAACGACCCGGGTTTCGCCTTTCGGCATCTTCAGACATTCTAGCACACGGATGCAACAGAACTTCCCGAATAGATGTGTTATAGAATGCCTGAAGATGCTGAAAGACGAAACCCGGGTCGTTATCGACAAAACATGTGGAATCGTACAAAATTTTAACAGTTGAAATTTGACATTGAGATTCCATCAAGCACCCTCAGTCGATATCATAAATTAACAGTACAATATACACCACGGAAATATCTATTAAACATCTCTTACGAACAAATTTCTACTAATTTGTAATATAAAGTGGCATTTTTTTTTCTTTCCCTATCAAGTATTTAGATTGTGAATTAAATATGCTATGAAATTTCCATAAGGAGTTTCATATTAGCCGGCTGTTCACACTGTCTCCATTTACCTCGTTTCTTTCCAATATTAAAATGTAGGTAAAATAAAATTGAACATCCAATCACTTCTATACTAGCTCAATCTCTATATCCGGACTTACACGCGAAATGAGAGATTGAAAAAAATAAACAACATTGTAGATATAAATTTCATTATGTTATATGTGCTCCAAATTGCGACATTTGTGTCTAAAAAAAAAAATCTGACTATTTTTTATATTATCGTGTCCTATTTGTTTTAAAAACTTAAACTCAAACTTGAGCCAGATAATGAGATGTTGAATTTCGATTTTTAAACTCTGGAAATTTTAGGATCGAAATTATACTGTAGTCTTTTAATTCTGACTTCTGTGTAACAGTTGATTTTCAAAACACCCCTAGCAATTATTCCCGTTCAAATGCATCGATGGAATGCCCACAATAATTATTATTGCGAATGTTATGTCGCGTTTCGTACAATTCCACGACATGCGCAGCTGATTTAAACGAAATGCTAAGCCGTTTGGTACGCGGGCACTCATAAAGAGATGCTACTGCAATTGTCTTTGTGGTCACTGAACATGCGATCACAATTAATACAAAATAAATATTCAAATCTTCTCTTTACAAAAACTAAAACTTACACAAAAACGTTCCATCGTAATTTGCGAAACTCCTTGCGGTGATAATTCTAACTATGTTTTGAAATAAGAAGTCAATGCTATTGGCTATGTACTTTTTCGGTCATCCATTTTGTTTTACAAAGCATTGACATTTTTTGACAATATAGTTAAACTAGTGTTTATTCAGCCAAGCAATCAATTTGAAGTGATCGTATAGTGTTATAAATAAAGATGATACAATCGACCCTACTATAACGTAGAAACTGAGACTACGCTATAGGAATACCATGTTATAGGGGATTAGGCTCTTAAACAAAATGTGAATTGCGTGAAATCATTAGATCAAAAAAAAATCTTATTTTATTACTTCAAATGACTTTGCATTTATCTTTTAATTTGAATTCATCTAGCGATCAGTCTAATTCGATGGAAAAACAGCTACTGATAAATATTTTTGTTAATAACTGACGTCTACAAAAGCTAAATTTATTATACATAGTATTTATGTAGATTATATTTTATCCTCAATAATTAACACTATACAAGAGATTCTTGCATAAAACATCGCTACATTTCTATAGAAAACTCTTATATATGGGTTTACTGCATATTTCTAAAACACCTGGTGGTGGCAATCGTAATTATGATTTTGATGGTAGCACAATCTTTGTTATAATATGACGTTTAATTGGATAGCAAAAGCAATCATTCTCGTAATGAGCTTTTTCATAATTGCTTTCTAAAAAAAGCCTTCAGGTGACAGAATTTTTTGGTTACTACACATCTTGTTTGCATACAGTAAACGGAAAATAAAGAACGCCTTTATCAACCATGACAATAATATTAGTCAGGAAATATATGGGTCCAGATTAAACTTATATAAATGCACAAGGGAGTAGAGATTGTTGTGTCATTTGTGAAAAAACCATAGGTGAGAATAATAAATATATTATAAGTGAGCCTTTTTTTTAAACGATTCATTGCTCACTATTTTTTTTTCTATAGTTCATTAAGAATATGTAGTTTTAATAATTTCTTCCATTTGAAAAATCTCTTTTTTTCGTTTACAAACAAATTTGTAAATTGAACGTTAAAATTACATTCTTAAAAATCCCTAATTAATTACATATGGCAACCTTTTTATCTTACTATAATAGTTCCAATCCTTTCCGCTACAGGCTCAGTGTTCGTTTTTCTTATATTTAGTATGTAACAGTAAGAAAGCAGCGCCATTTAGACAAGCGTACAAGAATTACCATAAGTAAGTAAGGTGTAATCATGCACATTTGCATATTATATTCCGTCCATCTAACGTTGTAATGATTTCTACTGGACTTGAAATAACAACGCTTCAATAGACATGCACACTACTTGTCGAAAGAAAGACCGATGGACGATGTGTTTGCATAAATCGCCACGGTACGCCACAGTGTTTGTTAAACGTCGTTAGCGTCGTTTACTGTATACTGAAAGAGAAGGCAGTTCCTTGAATTTATTTTTCGATTGATGACTAAGTTTATACCCATTCATTCAACCCTAAAAATGAAAAGTTACAAGAGCAAATAGCTTAATATAAGAGCTGTCTTCATTGAGTTGAATTGAAATGATTTTTTGGCAATTATTATCTACAGATTTCTGCAACGCTAATCTCTTAAAAAATTCACAATGTTATTTTTAAAAACCATTTTTCGTTAAAAGATATTTTTCAATACTATATATGGTTTTTCGAAACTCTATATAAAAACTACAGTTACGGAATATTGTAGCAAATCAAAATTACTACTCAAGCACTTAATAAATAATTATAAACTAGCTTTTTTTTCCATATCCGTTGCTATATTAGTTGGTTAGTATTTACTTAAGATTTAATTGCATATATATTTTTTGCAGTTTTTTTTTTAATATCAGTAAACGATGCGGAAACACTAAATCAAGCTGTTTTGGAACGAATGTTCCAAGTCATCTTTCAATGCAAGAGATTTAATAAAACTTTAAATAGATTGATACTTCAACAGTAAAAAAATAGAATCGCAATTCGCTAATCACGTTATTAATGAATCACTTAATATAAATTCAAACTCAGCCCCTAAATGTTTGCATCTTTGTAGTAAGGGTCGGAGAATGACGGCTTTGGAACAGCTGGAAATCAATAGACACCAATTATCACAAAGGATTCTTAACGAACAAACTAATACGACACCTATTGTTTCATTTAGAATTTTGAAAATTTAGTGTCATTTTGTTAAAGTAACAAGCTAGGCCGTTGGAACAGGAGAGAGGATGTGTTGTGTGCCTTTTCTGCACAGCTATATATTGATGAGCGAATGTTGGTTAAGGCATAATTCTGACGATCACGTGAGCCGAAATAGCTATCAACTATATTTGTTAAAAATAATTTTGTAGAACTAAAATACATTGCTATTTTTTCACCGCGTTATAATGGAGTTCTACCAATTGAATGCCAATTCAATCAATCAATCAATCAATAGATTGATACAAACATGCTTATGAACTAATCAAATAAAATTCAATATAAAGTAAGAAATTGAAAGTATCTTGAAAAGGGTTTTTAATTTGTTTTTGTATCTTTCGATTTTTATTCAAATTTAAATGACTTCGATGGTAATCGCATTTCATTTTTAATATTATATAAATTAAAATGGAAAAGCATGATGTTTTTAGATCGAACGGCAATTTGTATGATACGTGTCACAAGTATCCCTAATAGGACTGTCGTTCAAAAGTCATTAAAAAACCCGACTTTGACTCCGACTCTGATATCAATCAACAACACAACTCCGATTAAAAAAAGTATAATTGTATGCGGTGTTTTTTCCTACCTTTTCTGTTTATATAAATCTACCAGCTTACCCGGCAAACATCCTTTTTTAACTTTACAGACGATTTATTTTGTCTTGTTCATTGAGATATTTTTCAAAATAGTCGTTTAAAAAAATAGTTGAATTCGCTCCTTTTCACGACTTCGACTTCGATCACAACCCCACAAATTCGTCTCCACTTCACCAAAACATCACGAAACCGATTCCGATTTCAATTCTACAGCCCTTATCTTTACCATTAAGTATAATATTATTAATATTACAAAATTATACCGGCAAAACTTTGAGGAATACATATTTATGGTTGTGAGAAAATATTATTTACAGTACACGCTTTAAAAAATCGAAACAAAGATAGATTTTTATTGATCTGACAAATGAATTCATAGATTAATAGACAAGGATAATAAATACCCTTTGAAACTACAGCTAAATGAAGTTAAAAGTATGCATTAACTAAATATCTTCAAACAAATTTAGCGCAAAATATAATACTTAATTGTACTCGCGGTGAAATGCAATGTATTGTTGTTAAAAATTTCCCGTTCCATACTACAAAATATACTTGTACAGTTCACAGTAATTCGTCACCTATATGTTAAATAATCATAAATAAAATCCACCCCAGGAAAATCTAGTATTGTATTCATTCAGACATTATAACATCAAATTCTTTTCTCATCGCGTTAGTTTATTACAGACCGTGGCCAATGATCGAGTATCCCGCTTTCATACGGCACACAATTTCTAAAAATTATTTATTCGACTGCCAAAAATAAAACCGGGTCGTTCGCATTGTTCAAGTTAAAGAATTCATTTCGAAACTGACCGTTCAGTCATCGCTTATAAAAATAATAAAATAAATATATCCACTACACAGACAGAGGTCACTAGGGACCGGTTCCAAACCACATTATCCCACATAAACTTTGCACCCCGATCTTTTTACTGCACGAGAAGGGTTGGAGAATTTACATACAGCTTACATGGCGATGAATTATAAATATAATAATGTTGGGCAGCCTTGAGATTAATAAGTTTATATGCTTATCTTCTGCATTTAAGTAAGAAATCGTACGTGTAGACCAATGAAGACCTATTCACGTACATCTCACGATAAATTTTCCACAATAAACGTCAATTACACGTTGACTATTTTCGTGAAACAATTAATGATTTGGCAAGCTTAATTGTTAGCCAATCGATCATGCTACGCTTGTTTATTTTGAATTCCGAATAAATATTATTGTTATGATTTTTTATAATAAAAACTTTGCTATACTATAAAGGCTGCATATATGTATAAAACACACACGAACTGACAGTTATGTTTCATCCTTGAGATAGAATGCCTGAAGATACCGAAAGGCGAAACGCGTGCCGTTAGTGACAAAACATGCGGAATCGTACAAAATTTCAGCAATAAAAATTCTATTTATCTGTTTAAATTCTCTTGTTTGTATTTTGCATTTTATCAGTTGATAATGCTCGCGATGAACGAAACTGGTTCTGGTCATAAAATATATATAAGAAATATTGCCAAACAATGTGTCTTTATTATTTGAAATACAAAGCCTTTCCAACAAGAAAGACAGTTGTCACATGAAAAGCTTTTGATTAAAAATTTGCTTGCTAAGAACACTACTGTTAATATATAATATATATTTTATATATATAAAAGACTCAAAGTGGAATATATATTATTATTATAATACAAAGATTTTTTCGATTAACTGTAAAGCTAATATAAAATTAAAATTGATATTTTTGTTTTCCTACTTGGTATGTTTTTAGATATTACAAAATTGTATATTAATTATTTGTGAAACATTTTCAGTTGGATTGAAAAAACTCATATCACATCAAGCGAGTAACATACGAATAAGACAGTTTTTAATTTTGTTTTATATTAAAAATGAACTACCACATAGATACCGCTGAAATCATTGAAAGCTTTACAAAACACGTATTCTATATTCAAAAAGGAAGCCATTATTTTACTGCAAGAAACTTTTGTTTGCCATTTAAAATGCATCGCAGGCGTGGTTTATAAATACCAAGCTTTATTACCTGCAATAACTTTCACACTTTACACCTAACATAATAAAAATAATTTATTCTGAAAACCATTAAATATTCATCTAAATCAATTTCTTAGCAGTCTATAATTTCTTTATGAAACCGAAAGACTAATTAGTAATTAATATATGGATTTTATCTATCTGTTGTAGCGTCAGAAGCCGTAACATTTTTTATTGACCATATAGATTACCACAATCATTCTCCATATAGTTATATTTAAAATATTACTAGACACTTTTTATTATTCCAAGCAGGCAACCATATAGTAAAATGTCGTGTAAGCTTTCGAATAAAATCAGATGTTATTATTTTTGGCAGTTATAATGCCGTAACAACAATAAAACATACATTATATGCTAAAACGATGCAACTTATTGATTATTGTTTTGTTAATATAAGTTATATTATAAAATTGGCCGTGGTTCAAACGACAGTTGTTATTTTATCTCATTTTTGTTGTAGACTGCATTTAAGCAAAATAGTTATACGTGTTTACAAATTTATTTGTTAAAGAGCATTCAAAAACAGAAATGCAATTATTGTAGGTAATTCTATTGTCTACTATCGACGGCATTTTGAATACGTTATCTACGGTCATTTTCGGTTCATTTCCCAGCTTATATTGCCTTTTTATAGGTGTTTTGTCTGCAATCAAGCCGTAAGCCGTGAAAATTTGTGTCAATCAATCTGAATCCATAGAAATTTGATTTATAATCTCTTACAGTTAAAAAATTGTGCATGTGTCAAAGCCATTTTTCATTTCAAATTAGTTTAACATACTTGAATAAATGCTGTGAATTTGACACATTATTTGAAATTGGAAACACTCAAAAAATACGTTATATGTTACAGTTAATGCCTATAATATTACACGGTGAAAAAATAACAATATATTTTAGTTCTACAAAATTCTATCTACAAATTCTACAAATAGCTATATTTCACAATGTTATGGAGTTCCACCAAGAAAATGTCAATTCAATCAAGCTACAATTATTCTTTTTAGACTTGACTCAGTAACAAAACAAAAAAAAAACAAAAATTGATTTCTTTTTTTTTTTTTTTACTTTATCGATATTCAATTAAAATTATGTTTCATATTTATTAAGTTTATCAATAGAATATATGTCATTAAAATATTGAGCGATTTATTTTTCTCGCGTTCTGTTTTAAAGTTCTTTATTTCGACAAACTGTAGATTTATCGTCATTCTGTTTTGTACAGTTTTAATATATTTTTACCTATTTCCTATTTCTACCCAATGGTAGATTGTCTAGCTCAGTGGTCGGCAACCTCAGTCAACTGAGCCAAATATCATCTATAAAATGTTGGAAATATCTTTTAAGAGTCATTTTTTTGAAGATTCAATTATTAAAGCAGGAAAATAGTAAATATATTATTATCTAGATAAGGGTACTCCTAAGTTAGCTTTTACTAAAATTGTTTTCAATCTAATTAAAATACATTCGCTGAGTTGAAAGAGATAAATTCTTTCAACTCTACGTTTTAAGTCTTTGTTATGCTATAGTTAAGTTGAATAAAATTTGATATTATACTTTATGACAATATTAATAATAAGATCAAGTTTGTAAATTATTATTTTTAATTTTTAAGAGCCACATATGGCTCGCGAACCGCAGTTTGTCGACCGAATACACATACATATTTTCTAATAAATGAAAATACCCTTACTATTGAGATTATTAAGGGTGTTTCAAATAGTTATCACTCCTTTAAATGTATTTTTTATAAAAAAAAAACTCGAATCGCGGCAAAATAAGTTGTCTCGTATCCGGCTCGTAAGATTGTGCTAGACTTCAATATGTGCTAGTTAATGCATATATTGACGAAATCAAACACATTAACTTTAACATAATAAGTTTCAATCGACGAATAGACCAAATTCAATCGACGGTCATGATGAAGCAATAAATAATTTAATGATAGCAACAATAAATCATTAACGCCTCTCGAATCTGACTTGTTTTTATTGCTGGAACATTTTTGCAGGATTATCAAAAGTCGTACAGATAAACTATATTTTATTAGATATACAGTTAAAATCTATACTCAATTCAATCATAAAAGCTACTTATCTTAAGTGTTTATGTACCGATGAATAAGATTCGTCCGCCCAATGTATTATACATATCGATAGAAATTGCTATACCGGTATTACTAAAACTTGAAACGTTACACCCTATATAATTGATGGAATTCCAATGTCAAATTTTAATTGTTGAAATTTGATTTATAAATTAATTAGAAATTTTAAGTTATCAAATAACTTTATTACATTTTAATGGTCGTTGATTATTTTTTATTATAAAAACCTTACATCAAAAGAGTATTGGCTGTATGTAATTCTATAAAATAATCATACACCAAATTGAACGTCATTACAATCGAATCAATATTTCACGGTGAAAAAAAAAGTATTTTAGTTAAAAAAAAGTGTTTTTTAACTAAAATAGTCGCTACTTTTCACAGTGCTATGGAGTTATACAAATTTAATTCCAATTCAATATATATATCAATTTTTTCACATATATTATAATAAATATTTATCTCCAAATCTCAGGGTCCATATTTTTTTCTGTGTAATTTTGCTTGTATATATAAGATAAAAATGCTAACTGTATGTCAGTTATATGGATTCCGTGTGGTAGAATGCCTGTAGATATCGATAGGTGAAATACGGTCCCGAGCGGTAAAACATATTGAAATATACACGGCTTTGAAAATTCATATTAAACTAAATATTATCACAATGAAAAAAATGCTATTTTGACTACATATCCATGGTATTGTCTGTTGCGAACTTCCTGTGTGATTCCGCTTGTATATAACCGATACAAACCTTTAACTGTGTGTCATTTGTATTGCATTCATGTGTAAGAATGCCTGAAATTGCCCCAGAAGACGAAACCCGGTCGTGAATGGCAAAACATGTGAAAGATTCAACTATTCAAATTTGAGCTATTAACAGTTTCAATTACTAAGTAGATAACTAATAAATGAAACTTTTTATTTTATTTTATTTTACGCAATTAATTCTCACAAAACATTGATAAGCATTGTCATATCATGAAAAAGAAATAGTAAGTGATCAATGTTCTTTCCAAGTTAACCTTAATATGCAAAAACAAAGTTTTGTTTTGGTGATCTCTTTTTATTATAGAAATGTAGGAGCTTATATCGCGCTCATGTAACGATTTGTACATTGCTGTGCAAAATATTACTTTTTTGTCATTTCTGAGAGTAGACATGTTATACCGTCTTTTGTCTGTACAACTGAAGGGAATATATATTTAAAAACAGTCGACTTTTTCATAGCAAAATTCATTAGTTATAATATTGACAAGTCGAATCTTGCGATAGGTTTTATCTATTATTATTAACAAATTTACGGTTGTAGATTTTTCCTGATATATTTTGACTTACAAAGTGAGAAGAAATACGTTATAGAAATACATATTTAATCGGGTTTTAGGTTTTGAAGCTAATCGAACCCTTTTTGCAGCCAGACTTATTTGCAATTGAGTCCAATCAACGTTGATAGATTTCACTAATAATACGAAGATTAACCAGTGATTTTTTATATTGTCATATTTATATTAATGAATAAGTTTAATGTATTTAGACAATAATCGATATTTGCGTATTTACACCGCTTTCAAATACAAAATAACGTTATTAAATAATTCGCCAATCTTCAGTTTTAATATAATGAAATTTCATAGTTTTTCAATTTTTAATTAACCCGTACTATGCGTGTTTTGTGGGCAATTTAAGAGTCATATAAAAGATAAATTAGATCATTTTTTAATAGATCATTATGCTCGTGACGTATCGAAATAAATGTTAACGGAAAATTTTCCCTACAGTGAAAAAATAATAATTTAATTGCAGTTCAGTAAATGAACTGAAGCATTTTATGTCCGGCAAGATAGATCGTAAAAAAGGTCAAGAAATACCCGCAGTCATTTTTATTTTTTCCGAGGAGCGCTGTGAAAATTGTTTATTACGTTTTTAATTAAGAAATGAGGACGTAGAATTACGATGATCGTTAAAATTTAGTTTATGTTTTTTATTGATTTTCTAACACAGTTCGTAATGCAGTGGGGTGCACTCGTTGGCTTACACATAAATGTACTTCTTGTCTTTAATATACAGACATTGGTAAAGATGTTTATATCTGCAATAAATATTCAAAACGCTTAGCTTTCCAGGACGGAGTGGCATTAAATGAATGAAGAAAGGGAAGAGCCAAAGCCAAGTAAATTTTTTAGTAGGACGAATCAACGAAACGCTGACTTGGTGATAAATTAGACAAACTACTAGGTCAAAAAATATAAAAAGCGAGTATTGCTTAACATTTTGAAATTCATCTTTTCTCAATGAAGAACGATTTTATCTTGGACAGTTTCTCATAAGACGCGATGAATTAAGGAAAAAAGCTACAGGTAGGCGACACGTATGCTACGCCACTGGATAACGATGTTTAAAATTGATGGATATTAAGACAGTGGTGGGTTGACGTTACCCCTTGAATTGGTGTCGAAGATCCGGCATAAAAAAACATGTTTCTTTGGAATCACGAAAATCGAAGAAAATTCAATAATGTATTTTATGTAAAATATATTTTAATTTTTATATTTATTGTGTTTACGCGAACGCACACAGCTTTGAGTGAAAGTAATGAACAAATTTACCTTTATGTAATATATATATTTAGATTCAATTCAATCAGGACTGGTTTCGCTCATCGCGAGCATTATCAACTGAGATAATACAATTTACCACCAAGTCTATTTATACAAAATATTTGAGTCAAAGGTAACAGGTAAACAAAACCATGTGCTAAAGAACACGTTTGAAGATTTTGAATACAAGCTACTTTTAACTCAAATATTTTGTATAAAAACACTTGTTTGTAAATTGTATACGATCTTGATAAGGCTCGAGATTAGCGAAACCGGTCCTGATGAAAAAACATATTGTGAAAATACGTACTGAAAATATGTTTTTACTATTTCAAATATTATGCTTTTCCATCAAGAAGTGACAGTTAACACCTTAAAATTGAATAGTCGTTTATTATTTAACCATTTCTAAGGTCGTCATTTCTTTGTGGAAAGGTGTAATATTTAAAAAAATAAAAACGCAACTTTCAGCACAATTTATTTTATGATAACGACTGTTTCGCTCATCGCCAACTTTATCAAATGACGAAACGCTATTTATAATCAATAAAGTGAAATCAGTTTTTTTAATATAAGTGAGCCGGAAATAATTCAATTGGAATCCTTTATGGTACACCACTGAAGAAACAAGGCATTATTTATTTCGAATAGTATTTTTCACTGTCATTTTGTTGTTATTATTAAACAAAAAATAATTGTCATGCGCGTAATCTATTTCATTGATTCAGGCTACTTTAAAACGGATTATTGTGACTCCAGGCATGTGTCGTGCGTAAACATTCAGACAGCTTCATTAGTTAGGAAAAATTACAGCCATAAATTGCTATGACTCAAATATAATGATCAGATGCGAAGTTATGAAGAAAATATTAATGCACCATGTGATTAGGATTGTTTACGAGGATTAATCACCAAAGCGAATGCTAACAAGCCAGTCATTTAAAAAAGAACAGTTGAAAATGAAATGTCTTGAAATGCTCTAGTAGAAGTTTACGTATTCCATATAACGTAACGGTTGGGTTGAAAAAATCTTGTCTTGTTAATTTACAGCTCGCTACTTTACTTTGAACTAACAATTTTCGCTTTTGAATTTATTAATAAACTTTTCACTTTTTAATGGAAAAGCATGATATCTAAAACAATAAAAACACATTTCTTTCGTACTTATTTCCACAATATATTTTTTGATCAGAACCGGTTTCGCTCGTCGCGGCCATTATCAACTGATAGTGATTGTGAACATTTCATTTTCATACTAATTTACTTTATTTGTATCAATACTGAACGAGTTCCTGTAAATTGTTTCTTAGTTCTTGAACTTATGGTTTTGTATACCTGCTACCTTTAACTCAAAATTTATTTGTGTTAAATAAACTTGTTTTTAAATTGTATTCTATCAATTGATAATGCTCGCGATGAACGAAACCAATCCTCTTCACTCAACTCAAATTTGATATTGAAATTTCATCAAGCACCTTCAGACGATATCCTAAATTATATATAAACATTTTTTTTTTTAATAATAAAAGCATTTTTTTAGTACTTATTTCCACACTATATTTTTCGATCAGGAGCGGTTTCGCTCATCGCGTGCATATCAACTGATGATCAACAAATATATTGTGTAAATAAGTAAGTAAAAAGTGTGTTTTTGTTATTAAAAATATCATGCCTTTCCATCAAGAAGTGACAGTTAACACTTCAGAAGGAAAAGCATGATATTTTATGTTATAAAAAAACATTTTTTTGCACTTTTTTCCACAATGTAGTTTACAACCTGAACTAGTTTCGTTCACTGACCATCAGTTGATAATGTTTACAATGAGCGAAATCGCTCCTGATCGTTAAATATGTTGTGAAAATAAGTACACAAAATGGGTTTTTTCTTATTTAAAATAACTATTTTCACGTGCCTTTGAACGAAATTTTAATTGTTTATAACGTTTTATGATTACACGCCTTTATTATTAATATTTCATTATTAGTTCTGACGATGCGTAAGCCGAAATTGCTATCAACTATATCTTATAAAAAAATTGTAAAACTAAAATACATTGCTACTTTTTCATCGTGTTAAAAGGAGTTCCACCAAGTAAATGCCAATTCAATCAATAAATTTTGTTATTACATTACTCCATAAGAGAACGACAGGACTATATGGGAAAAGTCACAATCATCTCAAAATCCAGGAAAAAAACAAAAGTTGATTTATGATGATTGTTTGCTATTTTAATTCTATATGAGTCGTTTTTCTGACAAGCTCATTTATAAAGCCATCACCTTTCCACTTATTAATTATAGATAGACGTGAGATTAAAATCAAACAGATCCAAATATTAGACAAAAAATTGTCAATCAACTGTAAAATTAACTTACATTATTGTCAGTACGAATATTTATTGTCATGGACAACACACAAGAGCGTTAACTAATCGGCTACAATGCCATCATAGCTTACGTTTCAAGTGTTTGAATGTGCACCCAGTTCTTTTTTTATGCGAATTCGATTATACGCAATTTTTTTGGACGGCAGTGCTACATTTTTTACGCGCTTCAGTCGTTTTTACGCAATTTTTTCCCCAAATTTGTTGTAAAGAAGACATTTATATAGGATGCACATTTTTTTATTTAAAAAAATGTGTATTTTTAAAACTTGATTCTGTAAGGCATTCCATTTTTTTAAATACACATACAATTGCCAAATGTTGACAAGTGTATCGGATATTATGCGAATTTATGTTTTAGGGTGTGTAAAGAAATATAATGCAATTGCGTGAAATCATTTTTTTTACGCGCCTTTTTCTGGAACCAATGTATCACGTAAAAAAAGGACTGGGTGTAATAGACAAATGTATAAAGTAGCATCAGGCTTAATGTTATGTGTACACAATACAAAAAACTCCTTAGTATTTTACAATAAAATTTTAAAAACCACTGATATCGACGACAATCGACGTACACGTCACAAATCAACGTTTCATTATAATACTATTTAATAAATATTATTTTTGCAAACATATATTAAAAAATGGGCGTATAAGATTTTTCATGTTATGAGATCATATTATAATATATGTTGTAATACAGACCAAATAACAATTTTAAAGCATTGTTAAATTTTAATATGCCTTATAACATAATTAATTTCTGTCGAAAGGTGAGTGCTGCCACACCTATAAACAACTATGCACAAACTTTAGTCTGCGGACTGATATAGTGTTTTTTGAGCAGTTTGCAAAATATTTAAAACATTAATACAGATAAACTGCATAATTTTGTAAAACTACCATGTCCAGTCACAGATTTCTCAGTGCCTGAATTTAAGCGTGTATACATATTTAATTTCATTTACATAATATTATTATTTAACTAGTTTTTTTTAAATATCTCGCGATGAACTGTGAAATAGTGTTTAAAATCATTTCTTTCCACCAAGATGTGACAGTTAACACCTTAAAAGGTATTTAGATAGTTACGCGGTTGAGTGGTCAACATCCTTGGTTCCGCTGCGGTGCTTACAGTCTTGAATCCTTGTATGGACAAAATTATGATTTTTTCAGCTGATAAAATTCTGTTTGAAAGTATTTACTACGATTTAGCAAATCTCAAAATGAATCTGAGATACGAGCAAGTTAATTATTAGTCCCGACCTCACCCAATCTTTCTATCTTTATTCACTTCGAAAAAAGAGGTTGAGTAACGAGATAACAATCAGTTTTCGTAGAAATAAGAAATCGTGGAAAAACATATTGCAGAATGATCGATATTGTTCTTCTTGCTTACAATTTGAGCCTCAAGCAAGGCAAAATATTTTTTTCTTCCTGGGATAAAGCAATTTACTATTTTATTTTCCTAGTGAATGTTTTACTCTCTAAGTACATTACTAGCTTAATTATTCATTTAAAATAATGAAAGTGGTATTTCCTCGAAACACTCTTTCCACGTCTCCATTAATATAACATAATCATTCATCTTCATTTGTCTCAAGATAAACTATTCAAAATTAAATATTCTCAATAAAAATTGATGGTCAATGGTGCATATAATAAATGTTTCTATTGTTCAGTACACTTGAAATTGAGATCTTTAACAGTATTTGAGATACGTACACGTTCCAAATATTTAAAAGCGTTACATTAAAGATTCACTGATAACTACAATATGTTTTTTATTTATGTATGCTACACTATGTAGATAAGAATAGAGGAGTTATCTGTTTTGAAGTCAAGCCTTCGAAAATTTGGCCATACTGCTGTTTGTGTTTTGTTTTATTAAAAAATCAAATTTTCATTAAGCATACAATATCAATGCTTACAAATGAGTAATAAACAATCAACAACTTCGACTATCTCAATAATTTAAAACTTCCTTCGAATATATTTCATTACTAAAAATATATTTAGTGATAATGAACAAATCGTGGAAATATTGATATGAAAACATAAAATTGCTTCTAAATATGTTTCTCGGAAATAAGACATTTGAATCTCGAATCCGCAGAATCATAAAAAGGGAATGGGGTTAGATGCTTTAGTTCAAATCGAAAGATTTTTTTTCTAATAATGACTGTCAATATAATCAAGAAAGCAGCTATTGGAAACTTAACATTTTTAATATAATTGTGGAAAAAAAACAAATTGAATCTTTTTAGTACTCATTTCAAGAGGAGATTTATACAATATGAAATGCTTATTTCTTAATTGTTCAGTCTCTTTTTTTTAAAGCGAGTTATGACAAAAAAAAAATATATTTGGATGAAAGACTGGTTAGCTAAAAGTAGATTTTGTCTTCACTTATTAACCTGACTTCTTTGTTAATTTTCAATGTTAAAAATTTGTTTTAATCGTTTTTTACATTACTATTTTTAATAATTTATATACACCACATATATAACAAACAAATTTGAAAAATGCTCGAGAGGAGGTCAAGCCACCAGTTTTCTAAATGCTCCTCAAATTTCAATCTTGAGAATTATGAAATTCTTTTAAAAAAATATTTAAAAAAAAATATGTTGTCATGCATTATTATATCGCTATCTTTAAACTATCCTTAATCTTTTCTATACAGCGCTCATTAATAATCTATCGCAATATTATCATCGGCTAGTATTTTTTAATAATTCATTACTGATGCTCAAATATGCAAAAGTA
The DNA here is from genome assembly GCA_028555115.1 of Himalopsyche japonica. NCBI lineage: Eukaryota > Metazoa > Arthropoda > Insecta > Trichoptera > Rhyacophilidae > Himalopsyche > Himalopsyche japonica. Next base: position 491,113 of record JAHFWJ010000446.1, on the reverse strand, counting down.
AGTTTATCACTTAAAACGCCAAAGGCTGTATGCGAGTCGTAATTATTACTCAGTGTTGCCTGTTACCACAGAATATCGACTTATTAAGTTGTATCAAATGAGCTTTGTTGCAAGCTTTATTCTAACCTAGACTGGCTTGGTAGCTTACTGACAAAAGCCACAGCCACAAAAAATATGCAATGAATGTACTCTGGTCCTGTTTCCGAGTGGTTAAATTTGTTGATTTTTTTCGTGTTCATTCGGTCAAGTCCTTATAAAGAAAATTTTATAAATTGTTTTTCATTTCTGTTGCATTACGATGGCTTAATTTATTCTAACACGGTGAAAAAATAGCAATTTATTTTACTTCTACAAAATTTTATTAGATATAGTTGGTAGCTATTTCGGCTCACGTCTTCGTCAGAACCATTACCGCTAATTTTTATCGTGTTATAATGGAGTTCTACCAAGTAAATGGCAATTCAACCAATTAATTTATCCTCATTTATTTTTGCATGAGAAAAGGTGAAGTGGGAATGATTAACTTGCTTCTAAGCCAGTCGTAATCACTTTACGGCCCACCAAGCATTTTTGTGTGTCGCAATTAATTAATAAATTATTGTATCTCTATTTAAAAAAAAGCATTTATTTTTTTCATAAAACCCTTAAATATAAAAGTGGTTTTGTTTTTATTATTTCAATCGTGGTATTGCTTTATGTGCACTGTAATGTTTAAACAAAGGTAGAGCATGTCTGCATAAACTCTTTCTCTAGCCAAGTCTTACTTTATTTGAAAAAAAAACATTATTAAAGCATAGCAATTGCAAACAATTCTCGATGACCAAATTATCGAAATAAACTCTATGGAGAATTCATATACTCAACATTGGGCTTGGGTATGGTTACAGAAGAAAAAAATATATTTTTATCTACCTAATGTTATTCAGGCGTAACGAATTATATAGAGTTTATCATAGTCCAGTGGTGTCACGTGAGATATGATTTACACAATTATTATTACGATGTACAAATTGTACGGTAAAGTGTAATAAATATGAAAAAGATTTGAAACACAAAGAGCGCACCGTATCAACTCTTCTCGTCCCCGGGCATACGAGTCGATATCAGACAATTCACCACGGAAGAACGCCTGAATAGTCAACATTAAAATTCAAATATCACTTAGTGATATTCTGTGTTTAAGTGATAGTAACTTTACCCTGGCAATCATATGGGTCTGTATTAAATTTAACGAAGTTTCAATAACAAATTAAGATTTTTGATAGGGTAGTGTGTTTTGTGTATTTTTTCACCTTGAATTTATGTAGAAGTGTTCACGTCTTGTGAATCAGCCGTCATTCGTATGTATACCTTTGCGCGTTGTAATATCGCTTTATCGTTCAGTTTCATCGCGCCTTTTAACATACTGTAATAATCTCTTTTCTTTCAAAGAGTATCGGAATATTAACCGATACCTTCTTATAAGTCTCGATTTGTATATGTTTATCGTAATCTTTGATCACTTCATTGGTCGCCTGAAAAAATACGGTATATGCAGTTTAATGAACCCTTTTTGCATTCATTTATCAATAATCGTAAAATATCGTACGATATTACGACGTATTTTAAGTATGAATGAAATATATTAAAAAACGAAAATTCAATTAACATCTAAGGTGTTAACTGTAACTTGGTGGAAAGGCAAGATATTTTATATGATAAGTACTGTAGAAAGTTCGAACTAAATTCATGTAACATAAAATTTATAAGCACCATTTTATACAATAAAATACAGAAAAAACCGTTCCAAAAAGAAGATAAGTTTGCAAGGCAATAAGGCACGCCCTGCGGAAAGGAAAGTATTCAATTTATTTTAAATAATAAAAACACATTTTTTATTACTCATCTACACAATATAGTTTATGATCAGGACAGGTTTCGCTTGATAATTATCATAAATTCAGTTAATAATTAACAGCTATCTTACCATTAGCATATCAAACAAAAGTGTATTTCCATTAAGTAAAAAATCAGTCAAAAAATTCATACATCATTTCTTTCCAAAGCTAATTCTAATCTAGCTTTGAAAATCTTTTGATTAGCCTTGCAAATTAAAATTAAAGTCTTATTTTTTCTGCGTTCATTATTTTTTTTATACTTTATAATTTGGCAGGTTTTTTTCCTTTTATTTGCATCGGTTTTCAAATAGAATTGAGACTTTTTTTAGAAGAGATATCAGTCTAAAGCTGTGTCATAAAATCCATAACAAAAATATTCTAATCAATATCTTGTAAAGTATTATATAATGCTGAATAAAATTGCTTCTATCATTTCAAGTAAAAATCCACAAAAAAATCGTAGAAGTGAAATAAAAATCATGATAAATTTTTACGTCGAAAAACATTATTCATAATCTGGAATCGCTATTATTTTCTTAACGAATTCCAGTTCTCTTCTCGGAGCTTTTAAACAATCAATTCATACTTAAACGCGAAAGCTTTCCATGTTTTATTTCAAAATTGATACGATCCCATTTGAATAAAGAACCTGTGTTGAAAGCTTCGCTCAATATCTCGATGAAATGGTGTGAACTGCAGTAAGGGACCTTTTTGATTCGATCAGCGAGTCAGTTCCGATGGACCATTAGTAGCATGTTGTGAATACTCATCAGGCGATTTCCTCTGACCACCTCACTTCATTTTCCGATCAGATATTATAGGAGTGCGAGTTACACTGTGTTCAGCCAGTTGTCAACGGATGAAAGTCATTTATTTATCAATTAAGCGAGACATTCCATTGTTACGTAATTTAAAAAAATATAAGTTTAAAATTCATAGACAAACATGAGGAAATGCAAAGTTTGAAGAATTCAGATTTGATATGAATGATATGAAATTTCATAATGTTTTGGTCAATATCATAATAAAATAGTATTTTTCTTGTCAATTATAATTATCAATCAAATACTAAACTCTTCATAGATACTAATTATTTTATTCCATTTCTCAGTTACGGAATCAATATTTCGGATATTTAAGCGTATTAATTAATTAGTAATTAATTGCTAATTTGTTAAACGCTTTTGACGTTATGAATCACTTACTATAAGCTCGATGAGGTTTTTAAAAATGATGTGATACATAATTGAAGAGAAATAATACCACAAATACTCAAATTTAAATTGAAGAAGTGGCACGATTTTGATTTAACGATTTGAATCGTCTGTTTGTTAGGTCAAAATTCTTACCAATAAATCACAAATATCATTTTTATACTTGTATCGAAAGCAAACGTCATCACTTTTAAGATGTTAACTGTCACTTCTTGGTGGAAAGACATGATATTTTAAATATTAAAAACACATTATTAGTACTTTTTTCAACAATATATTTTATGATCAGGACCGGTTTCGCTCATCGCAAAAATTGTCAGCGAAACCGGTCCTGTTTATATATTTTTCATATAAATAAGTACGAATAATGTGATTTTATTATTTGAAAAAAGCAAAAATTATTTTTCAAGCTTCGTAAAAAAAAGTGTTAAATTTATCTTAAAACGGTTTTGATAAATTAACATAATTCAAAAACATAACTTCGAGAAAACATGAATTTAGTTTTCACAAAATTATCGATTTTTTATGAAAACGATGTGTAAAGACAAATGTCAAATAAGTTACTTGAGAGCTTTCACGAATTCCGTCTCTCTATTTAACCCGCTTGAAAAAATGGGGATGACCAACTGAATTAAAACTAGGTCTAATGCAACATTGGGATCGGATCTGGTTATAAAAACATTTTTTTACTGAACGTTGCTTTAATTGTTACTGTTGCATAAATTGCTTCACTTAAGCCATTGAACTGAGATTAAGTAAGTCTTTGTAACGAAATCCAATACGATATAATATTATTTTGTGGTTGGCCGGATACATAAAGAAAAATAATATGTTCCGGAAGTTTCTGATATGTAACCAATGTTCATGTGTTCCATTGAAATCCACTTGCAAAAAAAACGTAATTTGCATTTCAATTTCGGAATTCTAATTACTCCACAATGTGGTACACCGGAGATTCGATGAAACAAAAAAATTATACGACGCACAGGTTGATTAAAAAGCTAACTTATTAATCGTGTATTACCAACTTAATATTATAAACTAACAAAACAAAATTACTACGCCTGCTTGAAAAGAGTGTGTGTATATTTTAATTAAAATTAAATGTATTTTTTATCGATCATATCTTTTTATAGTAGAACTCTAATAAATCTCAGGGCAGTACGTAATCGAAAATTACTTTTGTCTTGTTGTACAAAATATTAATTTATTTTTATGTTAATTAATTCGAATTGTGTTTGATGGAATTTCAATAACAAATTTGAAATGTTGAAACTTTGCAAATGTGCATATGTTTCGGCATCTTTATGCATTCTCACACACTGATTTAATATAAATAACTGATGATTGTGAAACATGTGGAAATGTACAAAATTTCAACCATTCAAATTAAATTTATCACTGGAATTATTCAACCACTGAATGATAGTGGTGATGAATGATCTTATCATATTTTTTTTACTCATTTTTATGTAAAATGTGCAATGAAAAATATTGTTGAGATGCATTTTTTATGCATAATGACACACGTACAATGTTTCTTCTCTTCTATTTGAATCAGTTTTTGTTTAATATTCTTAAGTTAATGATCTCAAATTTTTCATTTTTTATTTGTTTTACGTGTTCTAAAAAAATCCACGAGTGCCAATAAAAAAACAATTGAGATATAAGCTTTTTAAAAAATAGAAATGCTTTCAAATATTTTTAAACGAAATGTTTCTAATCGATCTAATTAAGAATATTTTTGATGCCAAAATAACACTCTCCCATATTTTTTAGATTCACAATATTTTGGCACTTTTCACGATTTATTTTATATATGCATTTATTTTACGAACAGGGTGTGCATGTAATTATAATTTAAAAACGAAGAATAGACCAAAACAAAGGATGACATGCATTTTGGGTAAGTTGATAGTCGCAAATTGGCAATTGCATTTTGCGATACACCTCCTTTCACTGCAACAAAAAATACTGAAATCAATATAATGCAATTTTTTTTTGTTGCATTGTGCTTTTATTTTTCTATTGTGCTTATTTGATGAGTGACAGTCAAAACAACCCAGGAAATGAAAGATGAAAGATATTCCATGCAATTAGAAAAAAGCTTCTACAGTATTTTCGGATCAAGATATTTTTTTATATTTAATTCCATTTCTTAGATATAATCAAACTGTGTTTTGGCAGTATTAAACTCCTTGGTAATTGTTGTATGATCTAAAATTTGTCCTATCTCTTATACGATACATATAATTTCGTTTCGGGCAAATTGGATTAATGAAAAAGTATTTGAATAATTTATGTTTTGATTTCTTTCTTCTTTCAATTAATACTTCAAATTAAATATGAAATATATATCACCCAATTTAAAAAAAATCTTTTTAAACTGTTCTCATATATGAACCAGAGCACGGTTGAAAAGTTTCAAGTCATTTTTTTTTTTTTTAATTACAATCAATTTTGTAAATGTTGTTCGACTTGGCAGTGAAATCTTTACATTTTCCATGCTATAATGGTAATGGTATACAAAAGAAATATTTTTTTTAAATATAAATATTTATAAAAAATTTACTCATTTTTCAGAAGAAGAACGCAGTTTCTGTTATCTCATTTCTGTATTTTTTACAGTAAACATAACGACAGTCATAAAAAGTAGACATAAAAATATGTCTTTGTAGCCAATTATTTTTAAGAATTACAAATTTTATTAGCATAAAATATAATAACAGCTAAACAAAAATTCTTGTACTACAGTACTTGTATGCTGCCTGTATAAAGATTTCTTATTTTTGAATTTCCAAAAACAATGTATGTTTTAGGTTTTTTTTGTATGAAGGAATAACATAAACATTTCATCGCAATTCGTTCCATCAAACAAAAAGATTAGCTTAATCCAGAATTTAGACCAGAGCAGTAAAATTTTTGACACTTATTTAAATTAACATAGTACCCTTACTGCAAACAAAAACGTAGCAATCATCTGCTTATGAATAAGATCAGCTGCCACACTTAAATAGAATGACCAACAAGCTGTCTAGTAAATCTGGATATTCTGGTCTCCTAAGGTAACTTTAGGTGCTATATTATAAATATATTAAACCACACATTGCTAACATTATCCATAAGTAATAACATCTGACCGCAAATTAAAAATATTCAATTAGAAAAAATGATTTCAATTCATATTTGATAAATTATTATATTTAAGACCTAACACACTTGAAACTTGTTGTTTCTTTCTCTGTGATTAATTACATTTTCAAACAATACATACGAAATCTCACTTGAAAAAGAAAAAGGATTTTTTTATCTTGTACTTGCTTTCTTATCCTTAATTCATATATATGACCAAATATTATTGTTTTAACAAGAATAATTTAAATTGAAAGTTATGTATTATTATTACAATTTTGAGCATACTCGATAAAGCTTTTAAAGTAACTTGAAATAAAAATTAATTATATTAATTAGATTTTTCCGGCGACATAATTTTACATTTGACTGGCCATTCTTTACTCTAAAAAACTTACTCCTAATCAGAGTTTAGGCACAATCTTTTAACATACATTCTGTATTGACTTAACTATATCTATAATTTGTACGCCCCGCTGCCTGGTTAAGGGTAAATTCGTTTCTCTTAAAAAGTTTCTTTTGACTTTAAGGTGACGTTATTTGACTATCTATGTACATTTTAAATGACGAATCATTCGAATGTGTATTTTTATATACTTTACCTGTCTTGTGATTGTAAAATTAAAATGAAATGGTCACCCTAGAGTTCACAAACACCTTAAACCGTGGGAACGTTTGACCTTTCAGAGGTCATGTGGAACAATACAGCTACTGGTTTGCTTTGGACCCCTACATTAAATTAACAATACAAAGGGGTGAAACTCTTTACGGACACAGAGAAAGATGTTTAGATTATGTTAATAATTTTATGTTATTTTAGCTATTTAAGATTTTATCGCTAACGATTTTATGAATTAATTATCATAAATAATTCACTTATATTTATCATTAACACAATTATTTCGTTAAACGTTTAATAAAATGTTTTTTTTTATTATAATATATATTCAGTTGGACAATAAGGATTGGTCTTCAGTCGAACCTTCTTTAAAAAATGCTTTCGGACGATTGGTAGACCAGTTTTTTGAAGAAAGTTTTAATTTATGATATCGACTGAAGATGTTTGATGATGTTTCAATATCAAATTTGATTGTTAAATCTTTGAACGAATCCACATGCTTTGTCACTTACGATACTGGTTTTACCTTCCGGCATCTTCAGGCATTCTATCGCTGGATGCAATAGGAGTATATTCCGTACAATCTTACAAAGTTTTAACAATTCAAATTTGAAGAAAGTTTTGTGAATAGCCCTGTTTTCTAAATTGAAAATTCATAATAAAAAACAACGTTTTTCGCGAAAATAATTACTTCTTAAGGGCATGGATAATAAATAAAATTTAAACGTCATGTTACAATTAGCCATATTTTTCAATTCGTGACGCGTGCCATTTTTATTAAGGTGCACACATTCTATCACAATTTTTAAATAGTATTGTTAAGACTTTGTACATTTCCACATGTTTTATCACACACGAACCGGGTTCCACCTTCCGACATCTTCGTGTATTCTATCACACTGGTGAATAAGACTGACAAACATTAAACGGTTTGCATCGGTCATATACAAGCGGAATTACTGATAATACGTATTTATTTTGAGGAATAATTAGTCTAGGAGCTAAATATATATCAGAAACAATTTTAATAAAAAATAATTTGATTATAATACAATGACATACTACCTTTTATATGATAATTTTATATCGAATACTTACGGTTAAGGTTTTTACAACAAATAATAATATTAAAATGTAATTTGATAATTTGAAGCTTAGAAATACTTAAGTATTTAAAATTGGTAGATTACTATGGGAATAAATAAATTACAAAATAATTAGAAGTGGCGTTGTGTAGGACTTTAATTTTTCAGAAAATATAAGAGAAAAAAAAAATCTAAGTTTGTTCTTTTCTTTTTATTTCAGACAATACGACCTAGTTTCTTTCCTGTTGATAGATTTGTATCTGCCAGACGATCAAATGCTGACTATCATGCTATCAGGTCTTCGATGTTCTCCAGTCAAAAGGCTCAGGAAGATGATGATGAAGATTTATTCAAGCAGGTAATCCTTATCCACTTCAATCTGTATTGAACAAGGCTTAAAGAACAATATTACACCTCTAAATTTTAGTTATTTACGATATCCACTAAAGGAAATTGACGGAATTTCAAAATCAAATTTGAATTGTTGAAACATTGTTCGATCGGAATCACACGAATGCAACAGAACTGACCGGATCATTAGTAACAAAACATGTTGGATTGTACAAAGTTTCAACAATTTCAATTGCAAAAATAAATGTTAATTGACTTAAAAATATGTAGGAAATCTAAAATTATAATAATTTATTGAATCACATCATAAAATTCATTAACCTTTAGATAAGTTAAAAAAAATACCTAGTTTATACTATTCAGGATGTGAAAATGCACTATTGGCTTATAACATTGTTAAATAATGCAATAAAAAACTAAGCTAATTTTTCACCAACGAAATAAATTAAAAACGATTTTTTTTTATAGTTATACACTTTATTTTTTTATCGCTGGGTTACATTATAAGTTTATTTCACACCAAACATCAATGCTTTAAGAGTGCAATTCATTTAAAACTCCGAACTTAGTTTAAAAAGAAATATGTTGCTAATAAAATGACGGAAACTTCAATCGGAAAGAATTACTGTTTGTATTTATAATGCGATGTTTATTGAGCATTGACAGATGCATCTACTGCAGTATGCTTCAGAATTGCTATTGAATATGCTATTGAATTAATAATTTGATGATTTCATCATCAGTAGAATCTTTTTAATCTGATCTTAACGTAGAATATTTAAAGTCTTAAAATACAAGGTCAATTATATTTACGATTATTGATATTTATTTAAAAGGTAAAAAATGTAACGATAAATATATCAAGTTGGGAATTTTCAGTTTTGAGTAAAGTAAACACGAGTTAAAATAATACATTCTTATTTATAAATTGAAAAATTAATTGTTATATTATTTATTAATATCGTCTGTTTGGAGAGTCATAGGCCAACAAACAACTCTTTTAAATTATATTTTTTTTTTTGTAATATATATATTTTCTTTTAAATTTAAATTTTAAATCTACAAAATAAAAGTACCCATTCTTTTTTTTCGATTCTATCACACGCTTTTTAAAAAATATACTGACATCAATAATTTAACTATTTAATGGATACAGCGGTAAAATGTACGTAATATGGGAAAATGCACAATATTTTCATTCATAAAAATACCTACTGTTAGTTTTTGTTTTAATCCTGCTTTATTGAAGTATAAAGAAAAAATATTTGACATGATTATTTATTAGGGCTGTGGAGTTGTCAAAAAAAAAACACGACACACTCCGACTCTACAGCCCTGGTATAAACAATCAAAAAAATTTAACGTCCCTCAAAAAATCACCAACACTAATTTCAGAGATAACAATTTTTAAATTAGATTGATTGATACATAAACCTTGACTCGTCAAATTGCTTATTCGTATATACGTTTTCCTACTAAGCTATACATAACATACATTTGTTATATATCAATTCTCGCACTTTTCGCAGGATCCAAACAGCTGGCGAACGAAAAACTATTCCAATATTCTTGGCAAAACTCTCAGATGTGAAAAAGACGATAAACCAATTCTGAAGTTCACTCAAAATAACACCAGTACTCCCAAAAAGCCGGAAGCCAGTGGCGTGAAAGGCTGGGCCTGCGCACCAAGAAAACGACCCGTCATAGGCCAACCGGATATTATTTTCGATCTGCCAGGGTATCAGGAAAATATGCGTAAGTTTTTTCTTACACATTTCTGCGTTTTAAAATCAATATAAAAATAATCATTTAACCAACACATTTATAATACAACATATTTATGTTGATTATTTCGATAAAAATTAATCAATCACATTTAATAATTTTACTCTATTTATTATTTATAAATGTATCACGTATGTACATTATTTTTATTTTTTAAATGAACCTGATCAATACCGATCTAAATTGATTGAATGAATAATCAATACGATTTGAATATATGTTTATTTTGCATTACATTTGGAAGAATATTTTCCAACCCTTTGTGTAATAAATTGAATGAAAAAAGTATGAAAATCACTTTTATTTATTTTCAATTCGAATACTAAAAACGGTTTTTAATTCGCTCGTATTCAGATCCGATAGCAATAAACGTATTGGCAACGCATTTCAATAAGTAATCATTTGTCTCGTACATCGTTACCTATCTATCTTAAACGGAAAATAAAAGTTACATGAAATTCCTTACTATATTACGATATTATAATTAAATAGATATTTACAATTTCTTAGGTTCTTACTGTCATTTCATGGTGAAAAGTACGGAAATAGTTCCAATAATTGTATTTTATCATAAAAATTATTAATTTATAATATTTTTTTGATTTCTATAGTAGATTTAAGAATTGTGCTTTAAGCTCTTGCATCTGTCTAATATTTTTTTCATTTAACGAACTTTAGAAAAACAAATTTCTTTTTAAGATAATGATATCTTGGATTGGGGAAAGAATGATATGCTCTTAGCTGCTTTAGGAAACCAGCTCTACATGTGGCACTCGCCATCAAACGAAGTTGGTAACCTGTACAATTTCCAACACGATACAGTGGCAGTTGCCAAATGGGATCCAGAAGGAGTGATGATTGCAGTAAATACAAGAATTACATATATTTGTTCAAAAAAATTGTTACGTTCTAATGAAGTGAAAACAAAATAAAAAAATTAATTTATTTTAATAAATTTCACAGTTAATAAAAAAAATCAAATAGCAACCTCTTTCGACGTCGTAAATAATCGATTGAAAACATAATAAATACGTAATAAGTTTTTCAACTTATCCTCTTTCAGTTTAGCTTATTTATCTTAGAACATCTTTCGAAGAAGTCAATTGCTCATTTTTTTAGTGTTGTAATAAAAATATGCATCTAGGATAGTTCTAGTAGTTAGCATATCATTTTCCCGCCTTCACTATTGCCCCATAATTTTGAAAATCGAATAGGTTGAATGCAATTTGAAAATTTATAAATCATAGACAACCTTCTCTTTGATTAATTATTCACGAATCGGATGACAATTTTATTTATGAACTCTATTGGGAGTCGTATAAAGTTTGCAAAGATTTTCATAAACCGTTTTTCGTAAAATGTTTACGGCAGCAAAAAGTGTTTTTGAAAGTATTAGTCATTGATTTTCTTTAGATATAAACTTATTTCGTTATCGATAAGAAAACATTTTTAATCCACAATTTAAAATCTGAGCATTGACCTATTATAAAGTATGATAAATTCTATATTACAAAAATTGTTATATTGTACAAGAAAAAAAATATTTGAAATATTGATTGAATTTATTTCAGATTGGAACTTATTTAGGTAATTTATTTATGTTTGATTCAGTCGTTAAAAAAATGACAGAAATTGAATCAAGGCATCATCAAACAGTTGAAGATGGCGTTGGGTCCATTACATCACTAAGCTGGGATCCACGAGGCTCTTTTTTGGCATGGTAATTAAAAAAAATAATTATTGATATAAATTTAAGCGTGCGTTTAGTTAAAAAATTCAATTAATTTCCGATAATATTGTGTGACCAGTGAATCTACAGTTTACAAGCATTGTAATATTTTTATGAAAATTATTAATTACAGTACAGTTTTCATTAAAAGTTTGCATCACATTTACACAGACAAGTTAAAAACATTTCCCATTAATATTTTTAATTTCTCTTTATCAAAAAAACATTCTGAAATGTTAAAATAATACATTGCATTTTGTATTTTTTTTTTAATTAACCATCGGCATAACCTCAATTTTATTAGAGCCTGATCATAAACGCTCCACACCCTTAACGCCAAACGCACTTTTTTTTTTTTATTTGGTTTTTACGTAATTGATACTTAACATAGAAAATATTCTGCAGAAGCCACTTGCAAAATAATTGTTAATCCCAAGACTGCAACGAATAAAAATATCTTAACTTATACAATATATACAACATAATTATAATAATAATTTCACTTAAAATTGTATAGCACTAATAACTAGAATCTGTAAATATTCAGAAGTTAATAATCATGAAAAGAGGTTCACATTTTCATTATTCTTTATGAAGTTTAAAGGGTATGATAGATTTTTTACCACAATAGTGAAAATATTTGAGCTTACCGTCACTTAAATCATATTAGATGTCAAAAAAAATACATAATCATCAAATTTCTCAAATATTCTTTTATTCTATTAAATAATCAAAAGTTTTCAAACCTTTCTAGCAAAGAATTGGCATTGTTTTCATATTTTTCTTTCAATGCACACCTTTAATAGTTTCGTTAAATGGGAAAAATTTCTACTATATTCTCTGAATTTTTTTTTATGAATTTTTATGATATCCGATATGATCTTACTCATTGTTCGTATGATGCAAAAATATTCATCGCTTTTTAACTCACTAATTTTTAAAAAAGACGATAAAAAGTTTGTGTTTTTTTAGCTGTGCAAGCACTGGTACTTTAAGCGTTTGCAACAGCATAACAATGAGCTCTTGTGGTGTAAGAAAGAAAGCTCACGAAGGTGAAATCATCAACTGTTCCTTCTCACCAGACGGCAAGTTTCTTGTCACCTGCGGGGTAGACTGCATGGTTAGGATATGGAACCTACCATCGTTAACTCCGTACTTCCAGATAGTATTTTGCCAACCCTTCACGAGTAAGTAAAAAGCTCCTTTTTGAAATGTAGGTTTTAGAATAAGCTTCTACAAAATGTTCAATAAAATCTTTGTTTTAGATTGTTTGTAATAAAGGACGACACCATCCAATTGCTGAACTCACAACATTTTTATATTAAAAAAATCAAACGTTGTAAAATAAATGTTTTTTTATATTTCAAAAATGTTATATACTATAATACGGTGAAAAAAATAGCAATGTATTTTAGTTCTACAAAATTGTTTTAGCAAATCTTGACGACCAAACTAATATATTGTCTAGCCCATTAATTAAACCTTTCCACGAGGGGAAGGGGTCTGGTTTGCTTCCGTAATAGACCATTTCCGTGCCACATGTAAACTAATTGTCATAGCCGCATTTTTTAGTTTCATTTACGATTTTTGAAAAATTTAGTTTTATTACGAGAAAGAAACAAGCTAGGCCGTTAAAACAGGAGAGAAGATGTAGTGTGTACCTTTTCTACACAGCTATATTTAGATAAGCAAATGTTATTTTAAGCATAGTTTTAACGATGGCGTGAGCCGAAATAGCTATCAACTGTATTTTTTAAAAACAATTTTGTAGAACTAAAATGCATTACTATTTTTTTCACCGTGTTGTAATGGAGTTCTACCAAGTGAATGCCAATTCAATCAATTATATACTATACCTAAAAAGGTATATGTACACTAGTATTCACAGCTAGAATTTTTAAATCCAATGTAATAATTAGCCTAAAAGTTGATGACAATTGGTGAAAAAATTTAAATAATTATCGCTTAAACAAACAACATCCACTAAATAAAAATATTAGATTCGTCTTTTGCATCATCAGGCGCTCATTTATAAGGTCGAACACTGCCAAAAGCCGACTTCACATGTCTTGTTAAATGTTCAAAATAATGTATTATATATTACCGAGTGGAAGACTTTCAACAAAAGCTTGTTTGCAGGCATTGGCGTGGCATCCTTGGCGAGGGTGCCAGATGGCGCTCGGAGGTGGGCATGGTGCAGGGCGAGGTATTGGAGACGGGTCACTGAGCATCTGGGACGTTGGGAGACAAACCAATCTCTGCCACAAACTCGCCACATCAGCGTGTTCTGTTGACGCTTTGGCTTGGAGTAGTCTGACTGCAGAGCTTTTAATCAGTTACTGGGTCGATGGTGATGATAGTTAATTAAAAGCTCATAAAAAGTTCTACCAAAATGCACAATGAATATTTTTTTTTTTATAACATATTTCTTTATATAATATTTAATATCTAGCTAGATAATTCTAAAATTTGAAACCCCTATGATAAAATCACAATTTCGCGTCTGACCACTTTAAACTATAAAAGCCGATAGAATGTTTTCAATGCGACTCTAAGCTCTTCCCCGAAAGCTCCATTCATTCATCAATTGCCCTTTCTACTTACTTCTCTTCTCCAAATATGTTTGCAATTACTTTACTACATACAGGATAGGAGGAGTTTCAGTATTAGTAAAACTACGTTTTTACAAATAAAAATACATTTAATTAAGAAAGCTCGCAAAGCTGTATTAGTATAAATATATATTGACAAATTTTATAATCACTATACCCATGTGAGTATGTGCTAATAATAACAAATAAATAGAAAAAGTCAGCAATGTCCCATGGCAGCAATATCTCGATACGCTCAGTACGAACAACGCGCAATAGAGAGTGTGTGTGAAATGTACGTTCTCTGCGCATTCATTGGTAGAGAGTATGTATGTGCTGCGTAGCAAATATTTACATAAATCAATTAAAATTTTAAATAACAATTAAGAATTCTTGTCAGTTTTCTTGAGTAAAAGTTCTATAGAAAAAAAAATATTATATTTATCATTAATACATTGTTATTTCGTTATTTTGATTTTAAGATGTATGGCTGGGCAACGAAGAAAACGATGATAGTAGATCTCGTCTGCTGGTTCTTGCAGCACCAGATAGAGTCACTGATCAGTTCTGCGTACCTCCTGGAAGAATACGAGCATTACTTTTCAGTCCTGATGGAACTAAGATAGGTAAATTAATATTTTGAATGAGGTTTACATCGAGTCATGATGAGTCGGCTTTCCATTATGAAATATTCTTTTTGGAGAGCGAGAATCTCAATCTCGTTCAGTTTTGGAGTATAATTTATATACATACTCGAATAACTAATATTAATATAATATTAATTAAATCTTAGCATTTTTTTTAAACAAAAAACTATTAACGTCTTTTTTTATATCTTATATTGAATTAGAATGTACTTTGACTATTATTGTTTTGATAACTTTATAATTTTCTTCTTTTTACAGCCAGCGCTTCGTCCGATGAAAATCTTCTCATATGGAACTTTTTGGGGGCAAATGGTCCGCTTTTAGAAATGTACAAAAGAAAAATGAAAAGAGACCAAATGAACATTCATGAAATCAATGAATATAATAATTTTGGGTACACTATTCGGTAGCTTAGAAAGCTAAATAGATTAGATAAAATAATACACATAACACAAACACACTCTGTCAAATCTGATAATTCATCGAAAAGAAACTTAGAATCTTTAAGGGTATAAGAAGAAATAAAATACATATGGTTATATGATAGAATCTCAAATTGAGTGGAAAAAACACTTTGTTTATTTTATTTGTGTGATGAAAACATATTTATTTTTTGAAAAAAAAAACTGTCTCTTTATCAAAATATTTTCGATGTTTTAATACCGGATGTAACTGATTATAGTGTGTACGTTTAAATACCAGAGAAATAATATTGTATATAATATAATATTCGATTGTCCTGTATATAACTTATTTAATTATGATATAAATATTTCGTAAGTTAAATTGAAGATTTGTGTTTATTTATGAAAATCCAAAATTTTTAAGATTGTCATATTATTTTAAAGTTAGACACTTAATCAAAAACATATTTCTGTGATAGCAATAATTGTGTTTATATTGTCTTCAGTGTTTTGTTATTCATCAATAAATATTATTGTACAAATGTTGCGTCTTAAAATAAATCAACCGGTAAATCCCATGAATTAAAACCCAATGGCAATGTCCAGAAATTAATCCCAAATGGTAAAGCCAGTGGTATAACAATCTTCTTTGTTGCCACCAAAATACGTAAAACACACATACGTCGATTAATATAGATAATATAAAAGAAAAATAGATTATACATCGATTTTCTTTTTGGTGGTATGCCAAAATCCTTTGTGGGCGTGTGTTAAAAAAAATGTGAAGTTTCATTTCAATCAGATGAATGGTATAGTAATGCATAAATAGATTCCAAGTAGTAATCATACTAACAGAATTCCGTAAAATCCATCCACAGAACAGTCAGTAAAAGCTTAAACAGAATTTAGTTACTGTCCTCAAGAGCTTGACAACCAGTATAGACAGCGTCTTCGTTTTCATTTTCTATATATAACAATTTGTCTCCCACCTATCAGATTAAAAAAAAACACACAACATAGTGAAAACCATTGGCTAACCAATTACCATGTCTTTTTAATCGATTGAACAAAAATTATTCCATAAAACTGATTTCAAAAAAGGAGAGCAACTATTCGTCCATATCCATATTCTTTCCGAAAAAATAACAACAATGTAGTGCTTTGCATTGGAAGTGAGTATGATAAAGAATATTTTTTCTACACTCTTAATATAATGTCTTTTAATTTTTTTGAAAAGTACACTATTGACTCAATCATGTTATTACAAAATCATTTGGGGTTGCTATGCCACTAATGTCTATTATAATATGATACAATAATTTAAATCTTGAAAATAAATTGTTTCGAATAGTATTTTCAATGATTACGTTAGATCCGGCTATTTTCATTAAAGACACAATATTTATAATTGATAAAGAATATTACATTCAGTATGATTTGTTAATTTCCTTTTTTCTCACGTTTTCTTTTGATCATTGAAATATCAAGAGAAACAGTTTCCTGTAATGCTCTCCTGTCCAAAGACAATCGGAAAATAAATTAAGGTGGCTTTTCGCGATGCCGCCTGATGTATTATTTCTTACGCGAAATGTATAATTTCTGTCGCTGCGTTTCGTATTTGAATCTAAAGGTAAAGTAATTTATGCCAACATATCAATTGAATCGTAAATCAGGGAGCGGAAACGGGCTAATTTGTTGTATAGCTTCAACGAAGTTTAAGTATACATCTGCATGTGATAATAGAGAAGTATTATCTGTTGAAATTAATATAAAAAAATAGCTTCATTTAAATAAGACTCATTACGTCATCATTTTGCTAATGATACGAGCAAAACATACAATTTTTACAAAAAACTTGATTGAAGTCCTTTACTTGTGAGGATGAAGTTGTGATCTCAGTCCTCAAATTGACATTTAAAAACCATTTTTTTTTTCACTTTCGACGTGAACTGAAACTTTTTCGAAGCTTTAATTTACATTTTTGTTGACTCTATTTTCATATATTACATAATTGACAAGGCAGGTTATGCTAATCGCAAAAATTATTATATATTGAAATAGTACTCTAAACAAGAGTCTAACTAAAATAATAGCATAATTTATTTTATCAATTACTGTGTATTTTATTTTTCCTGTGATCTTTCATACTTTGTCGCATTTTATTTGCCACTTTTTAATAATAATTATATAATAACTATATTATCATAACTTAATCCACAAAATTATATCTTTAATACTGTTGGTATATATAAAAAAATATTTTTGAGGCCTAGAATTTTATTGTATTCTGTTGGAATACAATAAAATTCTAGGCCTAATATATTTTTTTTTATATAATTCTTATACTAACATAATTTTAGTAAAGAAATGATAGATATAAATATTTAAATGGTTTTTTTAACTGCAATTTTGATGAAACTACCCAAATTGAGACATCTTGTTCAATTTTTCAATGTCCTGTAAATTTAATGGCGGCCCCCTCAATGATGCACAAATTTATTGATATCGTAAAATGTTATTTAGTGCGTTGGTTATTTATCCACGTTATTCATACATCGATCTTTTTATGAAGTGCTTGAAGTAAAAACTGCATCATAATAGAATTTTACTTGTTTCTACCTTCATATATCAGTTATTTAATAACGGTACGTCATCATAATTATCATACACCCGTCCTTTAGGAATGTTTTCAATATTTCACCATGAGACATAGACAGCTGCATGTAAATTTGACATTCACCATTTTTATTTTGTTTGACGTCATCTATCTATATATGTATAAAGCAATGTATGTGTGTGTGTTTGTCCGTTATGAATTACAAAAAATTCTTGAGTACACTCCCGCAAATCTAACATACCACTTCCTCCCCAAATAATAAATTAATAAAATTAAAAAGACACTATTAGCAATGAAGTGGTTTGTTATTTTAACGAGTTTCCTTGAATTTTCTTACTCTAAGATCGCAGCCACGCGCTACTGTTCAGATAGTGTAGTATAGATTGAATTATAATATATTTATAACAGTTGAAAATGCTCCGTCAAAACGACATCACACATTTTCCATTTGGCTCATTATGTCATACTTGATTGAATATGGCCACAAATATTATTCTGCAACTTGGACTACAAATGGATAAAACTTCATAAAATTACTACGCGTCTTTTAGCTCGTCTGAGACAGAAATTTTTCCATATTCGAAATATAATACATTAGTAATCTTTCCAATTTACTCTCACGCAGTGTATTGCGATCAATATTTGATTTTAGAAACATTTAATAAGTATCCTTGTTTTGTCATACACTTATTTGTATCATAATACTCGTATATCAATTTGAAAAAAACACTACCCATGTCCGAGATCTTTATTATTTAAAAGTTTTTTTATTCACATTGGCTTTGTTTAACCACTATAGAAGCTTTATTCAACGTGTTTATATCAAAATACCGGTAAAAATCCTATTCATATTTCTGTTATACCTAAGTAAAAACAATAATATGTACAGTGGTGATTGAATCTTAGCAAAAAAAAACTAAAATATTAAGAAACTGAGCTTTTAAACCAAAAAGTTTATCATATAATAAAGCTTTTGCATGTAAATGAAGAATAACTATTATTTTTTTATTTTCCCAAAGGCTCTCAAAGATCTACAATTTCACTTTATTTACATAGTGTGTTTTGCAGCGTTAATTTTTTTACAAAAGCTCTTCAAGACGTAGTTGTAAGCACTTAAGTGTGCAGAAAATGATAACATCGTAGCCCGGTAGGAAATTTTTTCCGACCTTTTCTGACCCTACTTTGCTTGGATCTCGTGTTGAAGAGCGCTATACGAGAACTCAATGAATGCCATATAATTTGCAAATAGTACAAATCTACAGGACCATTATTGGAAAAAATATTTAAGATGAAGTGGTCGCCTTGCGTGGCCAGAGCAGACTCTCGGCCCTCCCATATCGACCCCGGGTCCAAGAGTCGCCGCGGGCCCCTCGAAATTTTAGCACCTTGTCATAAATCACCGCAGGGGTACCGTAAGTCCATTTTTTCGATGGAGGAATACATTTTTCGGGCCTACGCAATATTTTTACATGCGCTGATATTTACGGAAGAGTTATTTAATTGGGGAAATAATTTAATACGCAAACAATTACGAATTGATTTCTTGGTAAATTTCATCTGCGCATGTATTTTTTGCATTTTTCTCTCACCGTTAATCAACAAACTGAAGATAGTTTAAAATTCATATATGACAGCGTAATTTTGAAAAAATCGACTGATTGCTTAAATTTATTTTAAAATGACAGTGTAAAACTGCAGGACTTATTATCGAACGGTCAACATTATCGAACGTTCTTTTTGTTCCATTACTTATAAATAAGTTAATTTTAGACGAACATGAAATTCTTCAAAAAGTTCAACACATAAAAAATATTCAGTCATATATTCTGCAAAATACAATGCATGGAAAAATTTGATCTTTAGCGCTTTTTCTTCGGAAAATTATCATTGCGTCGATGTGGAAAACATTTTGTAATACAAATTTTGAATACAGGTTTTAACCAGTTCTCTGCTGAACCCCGTGAAAGATATTCCAACACTGAATATTTAAAAAAATACTTTAGTAATTATTAAAAAATATAAAGATTACCTATACAAATTGAGCTACAATTCAGCTTACAAGTTAAGTTATGTACGAAAAACTCAAAATTTTTAATAATTTTAAATTTTTGAGCATCAACCAACAACACACTGCAATTAGCCGTCTCAACAGTTGAGACGTTAGCAGCCAGTGGACTAAAACAATAACGACAAAAATAAACAGTTAAAATAATATGAATTATCTAAATCAAATCACTTTTACACAACCAACGTCAAACTTTGATTGTTTGGTAGAGATTTTTTACAGCTAGGCCATAGAGGCTGACAGAATGTATGTATATTGAATAAATAATTATGTGTATGGGAACAATTTGGACGCAACATTCTTGCAAGTGGTAACACCGTTCTACAAACATTACCACTCCGATAGAAACAATTTGCATAATGGTTAATACTCAATCATTACGCTGTGTATTATTTTTTCTCGTTTCTAGTTCAACGTAATACTTCTTGACAGGCTACTTATTTTTGCATTTTGTAATAATCTTTTCAACCGGCCAGCTTGTTACCCGGTACCGTATTTAAATCAGTTTCATAGCAGATTAAATGCCGAAGCGTCCATACAAATTGACGGTTTGGCATCACGGAACCTAAATAATTGTGATTTTTTTTAAACAACTCGAGTAAGTAAGTTATTTTTAAATTATTCATATCTTGATAATCAAGTAAATTTTCATTCCCGTTATATTATATTATTATACATAGGCTAGTTAAATAATAAAAATACAATATTAAGCACAGTTTCCAACATTTTATATAATGTAATATTTAAAATTAAAAACAAGGCTATTTATACTAAATGACGACAAACCCAAAGGCTTAAGAACGGGGAATATAAATTACAGATAATCTTCAAATAAACGTCTGAAGCTTCAGTGTGATGCTTTCCTACCATTTTACTCATTTTTAGCTGTTAAACTGTTAAAGACCTCTTGGAGCTATTTTACAGTCAAATTACAAATCAAATGAAAAATCCATTAAATGTACATCAATGATAATTAAACACTCATTGGAAAGAATAATGATTGTGGTTATTTACTATCAAACAGCTGACAATTAGATATTTTATGGTACATGTTTATAAATTTCAATTTAGTTACAAAAACTATGCGAAAAAATTGTCAGGCAGAAACGCTCTAGATTAGCGAAACCAGTCCTGATCGAATAAACATAAATTTTTGATTATTGCATTACAATGCTTTTCCACCAAGAATTTACCGTATACAATTCAATAATGATATATATACATTACTCTGTAAATAATCAAACTATACATTTGATTTATGTAAAAACTCTCAATTGTAGAAAAAAAATATTTTTAATTGCGAGCAATTTTAAAACATTTTTTTCATTGTTTTCAGTGTTTTGACACTTGATGGTTGAAGACTCTCAAAAAAACGAGTAAATTTTTGATTTTCGTTTAAATTTTAGTATTTACTGCATTAATTAATATTTATAACATAATAGTATATATCCCCCTTTTCGAGCATAGAAGGCGTTAGTGGCAAATGTATTACATACCATATTTTTTCACTCTGTTGGCTGTGATGAATATTATTGATCTGTTACAAACGCTCCTTTGGCTTGGTACAGACGGTAATCAGTTAACCAAACTTCACATCGACTGAAAAACTAATTTCAACATTAGATAACCAACTAAGTGTTCTTTTTTATGAACTTTTATAGTCAAGAATAGTTTTCACTCTAGTGTTATTTTTTTTTTAATAATTTGAACACACTTCAATAACTATTATTTGAAATGCAGTAAAATAATAACAAATAGGAAGCAATTTAATCGAACAAATCGTGAGCCTAACCTTAAGGTAAGCTGTTTAAAATACTCGAATCGTTTGACCTCTCAGTCAGTTGGAGTAGCCTCCATCTAAGATACGTGCCCATCAAGATAATAGCTTCATTTTGAATGGAAATGTATCAGATCAGAAATTTATCAGAAGCATCACTTCAAACCGGGTTTAAGACGTGAAAAAGCGTTTTTTAATACGAGTCCAGTTTGACGAGTAAAACACGGAATAAGGTATATTTGATACCAGTGCATTAAGACTACAATACGCGTTTAAAAAATACTAAACCATATGTAGTTTTCTAATATTGAATTGATAAGACTCCGTTGAAAGTGAATTTTTTGTATAGCTTTTGGTGTATTTGGAATATATCAAAATGGTTTATAATAACTAACACTGATATGTAAGTTGTAAGTTTTTGATTTTTCTACTGGACTGCATTCTATAATATAATGTTATCCAATAATTCAAAAATTTCCTCTGTAGTATATAAAGGATCTTTCAATAGGCGTGTTTGAAATTTGTTAAAATGTAAATAAAACAAGTTGTGTGTGAGATATTTTTATTTTCCATCTGTAAATTTATTTTACTGTGTTAAATGTGGAATATAATATCATGCAAATGCCCGCATCGGCCTTGCTCAGTGAATTTTATTTATGACATCCAATTTTCAATGACTTCGTCGCATGAATCTGACTGAATTTTTTGGATAACGTTTGTTATTTTGACTTTGAGGGTTTTAAATATTAGTGGTTTATTCGCAAAGAATAGTGATTCAAAATAGACCCGAAGGAAGAAGTCTAAATGCGTTTAATCTCACGATCTCAATGACCAGTTCCATGCCCTCAAATCATTCGTGCAGAATATCCATCAAAAATTGATGATTTGCACATGTTGTTCAACGCTTTAACTTTCCATACTGATTTGCCGTAGTCTATTAAGGAATCGACAACAAATTTGACAGATGTCACTTTAACAAGATTGCTGTTTTAACCTAAAAAAATTCAATCAACCCTGTTGAAAGACCCTTTACAATATATATATTGTAGTTGAACAACTTTGCTCTAGAAATATAGCTTTTTATGGCAAAAATACCTAGTGACTAAAATCATCACGATGCTATCAATGAACACCTTCAATACAACTCAAAACAGAGATTTAATCAATAACAAAGCAACAAGAATAAACAATCGACATATACACTTCTTTCGGAGCCGTAAAACATTTGGTAGCCATATTTTTCCATCTAATTTTAATGTAATTTTCTATGGAAACGTCGCTTTGATCACCTATTACACATTTGTATTTAACAGTGGAGATCGCTATAAGTCAGATTATTTTAATATGGAGACTATAAATTAATTAAACTTTTTTCAATTAAATATTGAACCACAATTTTCATGGGGCCAAATAACCGTGACTAGATTTAACAAATTTATATCCCGAAATTTACTGAAAAATTTAAATGAATATTACGATGAGTATCATATTACACAAAACAGCTTTGCTTCAAATATTCCTAGACTTAAAACCTAGAGTCAATTTACTACTTTCGTCATAATATTTGCTTTTTTTCAGCTCGTAAATAATATTGAAATAAAAAATATTATTTACGAGATATATTTCCATATTGATTATTAGAGCATACTTTTACACTCTGCGCCATAGCTACTTGTATGGGTAATATATTTCAATGGTAGTCAATGATTTAAAACAGTGACTCTCAATCTGTTGCTATACATCATACATCATTAAATACATAATATTACGTAATTACTTTTCAAGTGACCCCTATTTTTTAAATAATTACATGCTTTGGTCGTTTAATTAAACATCAGAATTTTTATACAATTTTTTACCATTATTTTCAAGCCCCAGTGTCCAAAATATCATAGCAGACTATGATATTTTTTGGGGTTTTTTTTGTATTCTAATTTTTTAACCAAAACGCGTAATAATTTATTATTAATTTAACGATTTCTACTGTGACAGAGGTAACTCAAATATTTTTTTCATTTTTTATCGGCAAACAGTTGTAAAAAGATTGACAAACATTTATTTTATCTCTTACCCTTAATCTCGCTCAAACGTTCAAACGAATAACTTAAAAACAATCCTCATGAAAAATAATCCATTATGAATCCATCTATGTAACTAGCGTGTTCACAAAAACGTGTTCTTTAATGGTATCGTGAACATAACTTATTCTAAGAAACATAAAATTGTTTCTAAAAAATGTTTTTTTTTATTAGGTTTAAGTACCATAAGAATTATTATACATCTAATAAACGATCGATTTGCATACATATATACTTAGGTAAATTACTCGCCAGATATATTACATGCCATCGGTATTGATACGATCTTATCTTAAATATATCCAAATTATTATTTTTTGAATATGGCAATAAATTAGGGACACCATTCGTTTCTTTGATATTTTATTCAAATTCGCTTAATAACATTGGTTAATAAATTGATTTAAATTACATGTAATAACTCTGTTCAAAGTTAATGAACTCAAGATGGAATATTTACATTTACATACTGACTGGCATCATCTGCACGTCATAAAAAAGACATAAATCTCCAAGGAAAATCGAATAGGTGAAAAATCGTTCTCTCTACAACTTTTAAAAACCAAATATCTTCTTTTAAAAGCTTCAGAAACAAAGTTTTTTATCCATTTACTTGTGGATGTTCAAATTTGTCCAATCCTTATATTAATTTAAAAATATATACAAAAACAGTCGTCTTGTATGAACGAGTCCATTAATTATGGACGCAACGGAGTTGACCGCTTTACGACAAGCCTAACAATTATTTTTTGACTCATTAAATTTCAAACACGTGTCGAAACTAAATACAATGAAAGTAAACTATAATTCTAACAACAAAATCAAATAGCAAGAAAAACTATCAATTTTTTTTCTGAAAATATTAGCTTATGTCAATTTCTATTTTTATTCTTGTAATTCATATAATTATGTAACTGAAATATCACTTAAAAGTGTTTTTTGAATCATAATTTCAGATATCATTGAAGTTTAAATCTACTCAAAAATTCCCTATGTTTTTTTTTCAAAGAGAAACAAAACATATTAATAAAATCACTTCGATACGTTATATATTCGTTCAATTTCATTTTTTCAATTTTCTATTGACAATATTATATTTTTTTTTTAATTATAGTTATCTAATACTTTAAGGAAATGCGTATTTCGGTTACAACGGTTGAGACGGTTAATATTTCATTGTTTCACGTTAATCATTGAAATAAAAAACAATATCGATAAATAATATTTCCAACGCAGCACTAAAGAATATTTGGTATTCAAATAATGACTTACAAAGTGTGTCATTAAAACTTTGATGTGGTGATAACTTAAGAACTTTACCAAGTTTTTATCAAATTTATACATGTGCATTGTAGTAACCCCCGTTTCATTTATTAAACGTTTCACTAATTAAAAATGAACACTTAAAACTTTAATGACTTAATTTAAATTTAATGTTTTACATTCGATGATGTGTTTTCTTTATTCGCTTTAAAACAAAAATGTCACGTGTTCGTCGCTAATTAATCACTCTTATAAGCAGTCAATGTTAGGTGCGTAAAAAAAGTTGCTGTTAAGTCAAAATACATCATGGCAACAGGTATTGAAGAGCAAACAAAGTTCTCGTATTCAAATGAAGTTGCACGCATCATGTCGAGAAATTGTTGAGTGGGATGATACTTGCACGAAATAACCACTAAGATGTCTTGCGTGTTAATTTATTTAAATACTTATAGTTAAAGAATCTTTCTCATTATCTGAAATAAATTTTAAAATAACTATTTTTCCAAAGCTTAGTCTTGTGAGTTAACATAATAATGTACTACTGGTTTTAACGGTAATAGCAAAAAAATAAATCTCGCTTATTCTGGTCATTTTTTTTCAAAAGAACGTTGATTCTAATTAGTGTTGTCATACTATTATAGGTCGCTAAATGACTTTATTTCCTAGCTAGTTTATTTTGAGAAAAATCGTTATTTTTCAATAAGATGCAGTTACCTTCTACTCGGCAAAAAAACGTGCACACACTTAAAGAACACTACACTGAACAGATCGCAGTGTATGACTAGCTCAATTAGACGTTAATGTGTGGGCATACGCGTTCGATATATTGGCGTTACTATCGGTAAATTTTTACACATTTAATATCGACAATTCGGTTATTTTAAAAACCAGTTAAAGTCAAAACGCTAATAAATCGCGATTATATTTTAAATTAAAGAAAGAACGCGCTATTCACATTCCAGACCAGTGGTTCTCATGTGCGGCCACTAGAGAATTTTGCTGCGGTCACCAAAAGTGTTATAGTAAATATTGATATTTAAAACAATGTGTTTTTAAAAATGAATTTGTATAATTATTATTATTTTAAAATTGACTGAATAAACCTGACTTATCCAGCATTTAGTCAAGTTTAAGTAAAGGACCGTTTTAATAATAAAACTGTTCAAAAATTTTGGTCGAAATTATACGTTGACCATGAATCAAGTCAATAACTATAAAGAATTAAGAAAAAAGAATTAATTTTGTCGATTTTACCTACAACTATATATCGTGAAAGATCATTCAGTGTAATGCACTATATAAAAATAAATATTGAAACTATTTTTATCACATTTGGTGCGGCCACGAAACATTTCCATAGGACAGCTGATGTTTATAATGCGGCCACAGTGAAATTTCACGTCATAACCACTGTTCTAGACCTGATCCCATGACGTTACCACTGCGCAATGGTGGTCGTCAGAAACGCAGAAAAACCCTAGCAATAATAACATAAAAGCACTTATTTCTGAAACAATTTCACGGCCAGTTACACGGCATTCTTCTGGTCGTGATGGCTACAAGCGAATTTGATTCTGCATCACTTAATATATGCGAATTACAGGATTATCGCATTGGCTGCGTGTGCATTAAATTATTTTCGCGTGCGTACGTATGCACTTTAGAAAAACTATTATCTTGTCAGTACTGACTTGCTCATACAATCCCGGTGGCTGAATTGGAAACTACTTTGTGAAACTTGTCCATGTATTATATTACTGTCAGAGTCAGAATTATTCAATTATTCTGTGATACATTCCTGACTAAATTTGTTTGTATTATTTAATATTTCTATTTGCAATTCGTAGAACAACAGGGTTGCCACATCAGGCTATGAATTTAGCATAGTTTAAAAAAAATCCATTGTACAATGAGTTCTTTTCTATAATATTTATACTTTATACTGACTACTAGTGCCAGAATCTAAAGATATTAATTTGCTTAGCTTTGTTCAAACTTCAACATAATTAATATTTTAAAAACATGTTTCTTATAATAATACTCTTAATTCATCAATTTAAAAATTGTTTTATAAATTGACGATATACTACAACAAAAAACTACAGAATATATTATGTGAGAGCTTTTTGAGATTTAATTCTCATATTAAACGTGGCATGTTATGAATGACTTGTCCTGTTATTTTATAAATATTTTTTAGAAACAACGAACTTGTGTAGTAACGCATGAATTTTATTAACAATAATATGTTTATTTATTTTCTTTTAACAATTCTTAACACAATAATATTTCACTTTTAAGGTGTCACTTCTTGATGGAAAGGCATAATATTTTAAATAATAATAGCACATTTTTTAATACTTATTTCAATTGTATATTTTTCCATCAGGACCGGTTTCGCTCATTGCAAGCACTATCAATTGATCAGTTGACAATGGTCGCGAACAAAAATATTTAGACAATATCAACACAATTTATGATAACGACTGAAGGCGCCTGATGGAATTTCAATAACAAATTCAACTTTTCACTAACAACCCGGGTTTCACTAACGTCAGTTCTGTTGCATATGTGTGGTAGAATGTCTGAAGATGCCGAAAGGCGAAACCCGGGTCGTAAGTAACAATACATGTGGAATCGTACAAAGGTGTAACAATTCAAATTTGATATTAATACAAGCTATGATACTTGAAAAAGTGAGATAATACATTGTCTATCTTTTCTAACCAGTGTATAAAGAAAAATATAATTTATTTTAAACATAATTTTGACCATGGAATCACATTATCTTCCCAAGTAATATTAGATATTTCTTTTCACTTGAAAAAAATTTTGACTTCCAATATACAAAAGTCTTTGAATCCCATTATGCAACAGTTAAGCCTTTGGATACTTCTGTTCGGGAGCCAGGGGTTATTAGTGTCTTTCCCGAGCGGGCGCGTGCACATAATATTATAACGGGCCGCAAATAAATTGCGAAATTACAGCTCGGCCTAAACTGTGGCGGAAGGGAAACACTGCTCGGGGGCTGAATGTTCTGACATTGTTCACGAATTCTGCATTATTTATGCCTCTAATACTATTTATTGTTCGTGCCATATCAAATTTATCGGGAATTTTACTAATGCTCTCGGAAGTCAATTTTATTCAGTGCTCGAGAATATTTTGCAAGGAAAACTTGACGCCCTGGAACAATTAGAAAAACACGAGTGGCTATCACACTGCCTCTTATTATAAATAGTCATGCAGCCAGGTCCAATCCTGCGCCATGTAAAAGCTCTAACAGTACACGAGAGCGGTCGATATAAAGGGCGGCATAATCACGATAGAAGAAAAAAAACAAATTAATTTGAACATGTTTTAAAAAAAAATTCAAACATATAATATCAACTACAAATTTTGATTTGAATAAACACATAAAGTAAAAATCTTTTAAAAAATGTAATTTACTCATCAGTAAGTTTATTCAAATTCCGTTTAAAAATTATAATATCGACTGAAATTGCTTGATGAATTTCATTATTTAATTTTAATCGTTTAAATTTTTAAAAAATTAATGTTTTAGTTACTGATGTCCCTAGTTTCGCCTTTTGACATCTTCATGCATTCAACAGATGCAACGGAACAGACACATAACAAACAATTTGCATTTATTATAGATAAGAGGAATAAATAATAAGTTTCATCGATTTAAATTTGTGAAAGATTTAAATTTGTGAAAAAAAAAATCATATTCCGTTTAAGTATTGGCATTTATTTATATGGGATAATTAAATATCAGATAGTTAAATTACACTGTTTGTTGAAATATTGCACTAATATAAGCGATGAAAACTGTGCACCGACTCAGTTATAATAGATCCGTGTGATAGAATGCCCGAAGACACTAAAAGGCGAAACTCTCATTATAAGCGACAAAACATTTACAATACTACATAGATTGAACAATCCAAATTAAATAATTATTTATCAACTCGTGAACGTCTCTCGACATACATTTCGTTGTTTATATTAAATGTACTTATTTTGTTATGTTAGTTGACAACTCTTGCTAAAAAACCGTTTCTATCTCAATAATACACTCTTCTTAAGTTTAAATTATATATAAATTAAAATAAAACAAAGAGAATCTTTTTCAATGAGAGATAAAAAAATCAGCTTTATAACATATTGAATCGTTCGTTTGTTTTTATTCTGCGCACGAAATTTGAAAGAAGTCCGAAAATATTGTGTACTAACGCGTACAAGGAGTGTAATGTAGAGCTTTTGTTGCCTAAAAGAACACTGCTACAGAGACCAAAACTATATTTTAAATAAATTGCTTACTAGATATCAAATATTATTTTCATTCATCCTATTATTTATATAGGCTATTAACTTTACAGTGGTCCTTATAAATAATACAAAGCACGTAATTAGTTGCGTGAGCAAATATTTATCCCCTTAAATAATGATCGTGGTGATTTAATGCAATGCTAGGCATTAATAATTTGTCGGCTTCACACTGGGAGCACTTAGAATTACCTCATTCAGGTGGTATAGGTTGAACTAAAGCAGGAGCAGTCTACCACGAAACGGAATAATATGTATCTCTCATTTAAAACCCAACAGAAAACAATATATGTGTCTGTATTTCGCAGAAACTACTCCTAAACGGCTTGACATTTGCACATTTCATAACTGTCAATCTGAGGTTAGTTGTACGATTTTCAATAATACTATTACTATAGGTGGTTGATGAAATATTATTACAAATTTTAATCGCTTAAACTCTGAACATTTTGATGTTTTTTTTAACTAACAACCCAGATTTTGTCTTTCGATGTCTCCGTTCATTCTTGTACACATATGCACTTTTATCAAGTCAGTAAGCTTTTAAATCTCTAATATAAAAACGTATAAAAAACAAAATAATAA
This sequence comes from Himalopsyche japonica, assembly GCA_028555115.1. Taxonomy (NCBI): domain Eukaryota; kingdom Metazoa; phylum Arthropoda; class Insecta; order Trichoptera; family Rhyacophilidae; genus Himalopsyche; species Himalopsyche japonica. The sequence continues at coordinate 460,962 of JAHFWJ010000446.1, read as the reverse complement.
TTTACATTCATATTTAGGAAAAACGTTCGATATTTATTACGTGCTAAGTAATTTTACCATGAGAGATATTCACAAAAATCAACTATTGTAAATAATAAAAATGCATTTTTTTACTCATTTTCACAATCCATTTTATGATCAGAACAGGTTTCGCTCATCATAAGCATTATTAAATAATGATGATTTTCATTTAAAATATCATTGATTTCCATCAAGAAGTGACAGCTAACACCTTAACATTGAAGAATCAACTGTCATTAAATGTGATAGGGAAATTCAGAACAAGATACATTACTAACTGTCAGTTCGATTGCTTGAAGATACAAAAAGTCAAAACTCTTCAAATGACAAAACATATATGGTGGATATATATAAATTTTGATAGTGTATAATGATTTATATATTGTATATATGATTAATTGATCTGCGTATTAGTAAGTATTTCTAATATTTTTTTGATCCAAATTGATCTTGATGCACCTATTATTGAAAAAAATATATATAAATGCCACATTCATTGATTCTTGATTGCAAAACGTGTCATCTACTTAATGTTGGGTGCTCTTAACATAACACACATTCATCTGTGTATGGATATTGAATAAATTTCGCTGAGATTCGTATGCCAATCAACATTCCGTTTATCCAAAAAACCTGTCTAAAAACGTGAACTTCAAGAAATCTAATCATTTAATTACTCTTGGCAGCTACCAGAATTGGCTTCGTTGCTGATGAAGAAACAGCTCTATCAAGAATTAGCTCCCAAACTTCAGACGTGAAATTAATTATAAGTTTGCCCTTAGAAGACGTGCGCAGCATAATCAAAAATCTCTGCAATAAACAATGAACAAATGAACGGTTTAATAATAATATAAGTTGTGCTTCGGATCAACGGGGGTGTATTCAGGATATATTATTTTTCATGCAATGTGGAAAAATAATTTAAAAATTTTTGAGCACTATTTTTTCTTCATTATTGTTAATTTTATAAGTTGCCATCATATTGTGACGTCACTTTAATGTCAACTATGATTTAATGCATCGTTCTTTAATGTCTGTAAATGTTTCAATTATATTCATCTGAAAACCATTCTGCATTGTATAGATAACTTAACCCACAGTATGTGAGGTTACCGATTAATTTTAAAGTCACACACGTTTTATAATTATAGATTAAAAAAATGATATTATTTCATATGAAATATGACCAAAAACCCTCCCTCTATCACACTCTTTGTGCCTCATCTAAATCTCAGATTTTTACTTGACAATATATTAGTTTTTATTAATTTTTATATGTACGTTACAAAAATTACAAATTCACTGGTTTTGCAACGTCAAAACATTTACACATTTAGTGTTGGAAATTAAAGAAATATATAACAAAATAAATAATAAGAATCGCAAGAAAATCAACCGAGTAAGCTCATGAAAAATCTACATTACAAACATTACATCTACATCACATTTAAAATAGTATTCGCCTGAACTCAATTTCGTACAAATGGAATATGTCGACATCCGAAGCAATACTGTTGAACATTGTTAATTCTCTTACCATGATATTATACTATATTGTTTGGTATCCTAAGTCCGCTTACCTTGACAGGAGTTGTTCACTACAACAGAACTACTTAGTTAATCGCCTTTACTAGTCACGTTTTTTATATATTTATTCTAGATCAGGAGTTTGTTGGTAGTCCTTTTTTTAATTGGTATTAAGTCACTCATTGTATTATTCTGGACAATATAGCACCTAAGTGCGATACTGACAACAGGGTAAGTTACAGTATCGTAATGATTCCACAACACGGCCTGCCCAAGTGTAAATAGCTTATACTGCCTAATGATAGACTGCCACAATAAATAAAACAAATGGAAATATCAAACGCCCAATAAATAAATTGCGACGGTAATGAGAACTTCACCCATTCCGCATAGTACGATCGCTTCGTTTACCGAGCCTAGACTCGATACTACCCCATCTCTAAGCAATCACGATGAGACAGCGATTTGGCCGAGTATAAAAAAATGATGTGTCGTATATTTTAAAATATATATCACTTTATTTTCAATATTTAATGTTTCCTATTTAGAGGTAAGATAAATATCACCAATTTATAAAATAATATTTATAATAACATGATGAATTGTAATATTTTCAGAATGTATTCTAAAAAATTTCAATTGTAAACATTTTTTTAAATTCTATTTCTGATAACGCAATTTTTTTTAAGTAATTCAGAAAGATAAAATCCATAGACGTTCTGCCGGCTATAGTGTACCAATTGCTATATTTAATTTTGTATTAGAATCATTTATAGTAAATGACTATTTAAAAAGTAATAAATTAAACCATACTCTATTACTCGAGCTTGGTGATGTCGGTTATTGATACGAAATAATTGAATCAAAATTTTAAACGTGTCTATTTAATCACTAATACAATTATTATTACACACACAATTACGTCACAATTAAAGTACTTTTTTTCTATAATTGAATGACGTACGCGTATGATTTCGCGGTATTGCACTCCGTAAGTTATATATATAAAAAAATACTTACCTTTTTCTGATGATTTTTTTTTATCAACAACGCTTAAAATAACCTAAAATAATATGGTACTTATTCTATTACAACATAAAAAAAATTAAATTATTATATACATTATAAAATACTGCTGGTTTGCTCACTTTTAATCACGTAAAGATTATATTAATACATTAAAATAAGTTTACATCGTATTTTGATAACTAAAATCATGCACATGATTTACGACTCTCGCGCTTTTTTTTTGGGTGAAAAAAAAATTGCAGGCAAGTAACTGGAGAGTTTATTTAAAATTAAACAAAAGCTTGTTGTACGGATTCGCGCGGTAAATTCATAAAGCGGTTATGAAAAACTCGTTCCAACTGACATCGTATTAATGACCAGTCAAATAAAGTGGATGATTCTAGTTTTGGAATCGTACTCTTTATAGAGTACGCAATGCAAAAGAATGCATGTCAAATTCGTATTTTTTTCGTTCAAATTCAACTTTTCAATTTTTTTATTCAATAATGATAAATATCGTCTGCGCTTTTTTCTGTCTTTTATTTTAGTATATAAAACAATAAAACTCGGCCGACAACATTCGACACCCGAAGCAATATCTTTGATCACAACTGTTTTTAATGGCATTTTCATTGACGAGCTTGTTCCTAAACTTACGAACAACAAACAACTGTCAACAAATAATCAGAAGTATAAAACTTGAATTTGTCTTCGGACGTTCTTCCTTGGATTACCCATATGATACTCGAGAAATAGTTTGTAGTCCTCGTTGAAAGAATACTTTTGGTGTAATCAAACGAGTCAAATTTCTTTGGTTTTACAGTAATTTATTTGATTTTCTACACCTTTACTTTTTATATTAATTCAATATCTATTTTTAAAATATTATACATTTATATATTCGAAGAGAAAACCATGAGTTTTTGTTCTTTCATTCAATAATTACAAACGATATCAGTCAATCTTTATCAATTATTTTTAAAACAACCCCGTTAACTTATTCGATTAACACAAACAGCCTATTATATTCATAATCAAATAATATAAAAAAAATTGTCACCCGGGCTATGACTCTCGGCATCTTTAGACATTCTACCACACGGATACAACAGAACCGACTGATAAAACAAAGGAAAATGTGCAAAGTTTTAGTAAATCAAATGTGATATTGAAATTTCATCTAGCACACACATTCCATGTCGTAAATTAATAAAACATTTATGTTTCCCTATAATTTTGAAATAATGTTTTTTTTTTATTTAATAAGCTTTAATCACGATATTTTATACAATTTGCGCTCTTTACTTTGTCGAGCTGTACGTGTTATTACGTTTATACACCTTTGTCTACGGAAGGCAAGAGAGCAATTACGAAACTTTAGACAAAATCATAACTCAGTTAAATAAACTTGCAAAACATGATCTATGAGGAGTAATAATTAAAAATTTCAACAATATCGGCCTAATAGTAGGTAAGGCTATGTTTTTTTAGACCGCGTAAATTGCTAAAAAATACAATCCACCGTTACAAACTGTTAATAATAATTACATCTATCCACAGAATGAAGTGTGTGCTCATTATTAACAAATTGTTCAATTTAATACAAGAAAGATTTTTTCACATTTTAAGCATCGTCGACTCGACTTCACAAATGTACTATACAAGTTTCATAGTTTGAGAAACATACCTTGTCTTTTTGTCATAGTGTATTGTAAATTTTCATCTGAAAAATATCATGGAATGATGTTACTAAAACAAATAATTTCAATAAATTACCCCTACAAAAAACTTGAAAATTTCGCACGCTTTCAATTTGTCGCTAGTAATAAAAAATTACAAACATTACAAGAGAATTTTTTTAAAAGTAATATTATATCGCCAGTGTCTCTTGTATTTATCTAGTATTCAATGAAATCCACAAATTTCAAGGTCCACTTATAACGTATAATTATTTTTTTACACAGATTTATCTAGTATAAACCAATTAAATAAATAATAAATAGTTTCTCATCAAAATAAATTTTTATAAAATTATTTTTTTTTTATAAAAAATACCGTAAACATTTTGAGCATATCCGCTCTACATTTCAATTGCATAAACTCTGTATTAAGAAATACAAGAATAACTTATCTATTCTATCGATGACTAGTAATTAGTTAATCACTCACTCATGATTTTACACAAAGTGTTTGTAGAAGACTGTTATTAAAAACCGACTGAATGCTAGATAATTATTTCGGTTTATATGAATCAGTAAACTTAGTGAATAGGTACTCAAACTTTCCACTTTCTCGAGGACTCCTAGATAGTAATTTTATTTGCAGTGTACCCCCGACGGTCCCCGTGGACGAAAGATGCTTTATTTTGATTTTTTCTAAAATATTTCATTTCAAACATGAACACAAATCTGTCTTATGTGAAAGGTTTCTTTTAGTGTGAACAATCGCTAAAAAGAAAAACATGAATAATTTTATTCAAATTCTTATATTACAGATAATTTATTTAATAAAAATCTATTTGAAACGAAACACATCCAACTCTAATATTTTGTTGTAATAAGTGCTGTAAATGGCAAGGACTTATTTGATGCTCCCATAAATATCAATTTCGTGGACCCTTCTTTTTTGCTTTTTTTCTGACACGATTCTTCTCCAAATCTATAAGGAAACCGGAAATTAGAAACCTATCCCTTAGTGAATCATAACATGACGCAAATGTCACACAAGTTTATCAATGGATTGATGAATAAAAAAATAGACGAATATAATCATCATGCTGTTTCAAGCGTCATTTTTGAAAGCTGATATAAAATACTTTTCAATGGTGATATATTTTCTTTTTTCATTTTGTATAAAGAACACTTTACCCAACAGTCAAGCCTTCAATATGTCATGAATAAAACAAAAAAGTTATTGAAAAATACTAGGAAAGCTAAAACAATCAACGATGAACAACATTATACTTACGGTAGGTTAAAAAACGCATTTTTTACGTATTTGATATGTGTGCCTCATGGCAAGGAAGTCCGCAATGATAGCCACTAAGCCATGGCAGTCGGTAAAAGATCTTACGATATTGATAAACAAGTAGCTTTTTTTTTCTATGTTGCACAACTCAGAAATGTAAGTTTCTTGAGTAAGCAAAATGGTTTATTTTAATCAAGCATTAACTCGAAGCCCACGATTAAGATGTTAATTGACTGGTTACTTCACAAGCTATACTTCCTGCAAACGATTTAGATCCGATCATTGTCAATGACAATGCCTCCAAAACTCTTACGAAATCACTTAAATGACAAAGCAAAACAATGTTTATTCTATTAATTAAAATTATGGGTTTAATTTATTTCATTTATTGTAGAATTACAACGGCTATGTCAAATAAATCACTTTAAAATTTTTAAACGTCACGATGGAAAAACATAGTGTTTAAATAATAATATACAATGCTTAAAATTACATCAACAATTTCATATTTATAAGTTCGATGCCAGTTTCTTTCACTGCGATCATTACAGAAATGCGAGATCAGTTTGTAATTCTCGCGATGAGTGCAACTGATCCTTATTTTATTAATATAAAATTTACGATATCGACTGAAGGTGTTTGATGGAATTTCAATATCAAATTTGAATTGTCACAACTTTGTACGATTCCACATGCTTTGTCACTAACGACCTGAGTTTCATCTTTCGGCATCTTCAGGCATTCTATCGAACGGATGCAACAGAACTGACTTGTCTACTAACTGACTAACTTGTCAGCTCTGTTGCATCCGTTTGATAGAATGCCTGAAGATGCCGAACGGCTAAACAAGGGTCGTTAGTGACAAAACATATTGAATCGTACAAAGTTGTATCGATTCAAATTTAATACAAAATTGTTGAAAAAGTACTGAACATTGTGTTTCATTATTTTAAGATTCAATTATTACATTACTATTCACGTTCTTAGCTTTAACATTTTTCTTGTGTTTTATTATCACTGTTGTGTTTTATCCGACTGTAAACAAAACCAACTTAATAATTAGAGTAAAATACATACTTTAGTCTCCTCTTCTTTGACCATATTTGTCCCTTATATAGATTCAAGATTCCGTGTCATTCGTTAATTGGTTTGCTTCCTCCTGTGGCATACCAGCTTCCTTCAGTAAAATCAAATACGTCCCATGAAGCTCCTCTCGACTGTCACTCAAGAAACTAACGTATCTTCAGACGCAAGAAAAAGCCGACAGTATTAAATTATCCGCCACTGACGTAACAGAGCGCTTCCTAATACCTTCCCATATCTAAGAGATCTTTTACCAGGTGCCATGATTCGCTTCCATTTATTAAGCACCGCATATCAGCCCACAGTGATTTACAATAATGAATATTTTATTAATATTTACGATCTATTTGTAGCGCTTTCCTAATGTTTTTTTTTCTAACCAAGTTTTCTCAAAATTTTAAGCATATAAAATAAAATTGTGCTACGAGAACTAAGAACTGAGTAGTGATAATTTCCAGAGTCTCTTGTTTTTGGATAAGTTTAGTATAAATAAATGGAACTAGTCTACAGCTATCTAAGCAGTCAACTTGTGTAGATCGGCTGAATGGGAGGAAACCCATATTTAGAGACACCCATTTCTTCAGACATAAATAAATCCATGAATCGAGTTAACAATAAATTTATGAAACTGTCCGTTTTGGAGTTGGAACAACCAAAGATAATGAAAAAAAAAATGAATTTGTTTGAATGAAAGTTTGAATTACTTTATTATATACTGTTTGGTGTTGTGCAAATAAATATGAAAAAAATGTTTAAACTCTTTAAAAAGCATCTTCAAACTAACTATTTATCAAGGATTCTTGAAGGATGTATGAGGTAAACTATAATTACTTTTTTTTTTCAAATTAAAATAAGGATTCTAACGTGATTATTTGCTATTAATTATCGTGAGAAGGGATTCGATTCATGCAATGCAGCATGTCACATAAACCAATTTGTTTTTTAAATTGTTTACTGTTAATGGTTTTTTAAAGAGATGACAAACGTTTTATATTTAATTACATATCAAAGTAACAAGATTGACAATTGTAATTTTATAATAAAAAAATATTCTTCAGTTACAGCTGGATCTGTTGAATTTTTTTTATAATTAATATTTGCATAAATTTAATTTTAATTATCTTTTCTTGTCTCATTATAGCATTGTATTATTGCACTAACGATGTACAGTTAACAAAACAAAATCAAGTTTGACAAACACGATTCCAACGTAAAACCATTACCTAGTTAGGTTGGAAACTTTGCTTTGAGGATCAGATGAAGCTGTTAAAGACCGTCGTCCGCTGGTCATCATTTTTTTGATACAATTAAAACATTGAGTAAGCCATTAATTAACGCAGCGCAGGTAATTTACAACATTTTCTGAGACAGATACCAATCCGAGCTGATCTCGTCGCCATGTTATTTACGGTTTTTGGATGCCATACCTTGTCGGTGTTAATTAGCTTTAATGGTACTCACTTTAACCGCTTTAAGGTGAGGAATCTTGTTATAGTTTTTGTATCAAGTTTCTCATATAAATTTCACAGTAATTATCCATATATGAAATAAAATTCTCGTAAATAATTCAACGAATCTGTTCAATTTGTACGTAATTTTTAACTGCAGGTGTATTCTCAATTATGTTTATGTTTTATATCAGTTTGATAACGTATTGTACTGCAAGATGCGTTGATATTATGAGATTTGAAAGTGGCTTTTAATGTTTAATGCTGTTCATATTGAAAATATCGATATAAAATTGATATATACTCAAAACAATATTATCTTTATAGCATTTCTAATATTTTATCGCTTGAAAAGTTGACTTATGATCTAGTAAACGAGCTTTTAAAATCATTATTTAAAAATTTCTATCAAAAATCTTTTATGGGAATGAACATAACGTCATACCAATTTGCTGTATGTTAAACTATCTACCCTCGCGTATTATACTTTCAGACCACCTAGATATTTAAAATATGATAAACGGCACGATTTCTGCAGCATTTATCGCAAAAGTTTGAAACACAAAATCAATTTATAAACTACATTATCTATTGTTCGTTGCATTATATATTCAACAACATCGCATTGTATGCATTAACGCTGTTTGCTTCACGATGCAAAATTTCCGCTTCTGACACTCTGAAACCACCAACTGCGAACGAAACAAAAACATCTACAAAATGTACACTATTGCCGACAAGGAAACATAAGTTATTCTAAAATTTTATTTTAAATTTTAAAAACACACTTTTTCGTACTTTTTTCCACAATTTATTTCATGATCAGAACCGGTTTCGCTCATTACGAGCTCATTACCAAGAGAAATTTATATTGTGGAAATAATAACAAAAAAAAATGTTTTTATTATTTAAATGTTGATAATGCTCGCAATGAGTGAAACCGGTCCTGATCATAAGATATATTTTGGAAAAAGCAACAAAAAACTGTTTTTTTATTATTTAAAATATCATGCTTTTATATCTAGAAATGATAGTCACAACCTGAAAAGTCTTAAAAGGTGTAAGCTGTTAATTTTTGGTGGGAAAACATTTTTTCTAACTCTTACATTATATTATATTTACTATGTTACTTCCACATTTAGAGCTACTGAATTTTGAATATAACATTTGCATTGAGTTTTGACATTCAAATAGCAAGATAATATTAATATATTGTATAATGAGTGTATGATATATCTGGAATAACCCCATCGCAGTGCTTTAAGTTCTGTCGTGTTATTGAGAGCTTCTTGTCTTGACACCATTTAATAAGAGAACAAAACTGTCGATAGTAGTAAAATTTCTTATAACGAAATAAATGTAAATACTTGCAACATCTCTAACTTTAATTCCCTGAGAAACAACTGCGTGTGATATTATTTGTCAAATCGTACTATTATAATCTCTATTAATGTTTACATTTATAATTAACATTCTTCCACTGCATTTTCGATTCAATCGCATTGTTTTATCGGCAAAGGTAGTTGGCTGTCCATTCCCGCTTATATGTACACTTTAGTAAATTCATTAGATGCAAGTATCCGATTATTACAGGCCACAGAGGTAGAACATCTGCAAATCTTTGCTAAGGGGAATTATTCCAAGTATTTCAGGGTTGCCAATTATAAAAAATGTAACCATAAATACACTTATAATATGGAAAATATTCGCGCCAAAATACTTTTCTATTTACGTAGTTCAAACAATTTGGATGCGCTTAATGGCAGCAGTAGATAAGTCGAATGACTTTTTCGTTTTTGATGTTGTAAACAATATAACTGAGTGAGTACAAGACATTAATTAAATATCAATTCAATCAATTTGGAACATACAGACATTTAATAATAATCAAAGTTTTGTTTTATATTAAAAAAAAATATCATTAAATAAAACACGTGGCTTATAACTATCAAAATTTTCATCATTATCAGTGTGCCAGTGTCGATTCCCTTTTTCCGATAAAGAATTGGTGTCATTCATTTACTTTAGTAATGAATAACATGTAGTAAAATTATTCTGAAGACTTCTCAAATAAAGGAAACACGTATCATATCTAGTATAATACCAAGTGTAATAGCCATTTTTTTCAACTTCAATTTTATATAAAATTAGCTTCTTCTACTTGGTAACCGCCGAATACATCGAAAATATTGAGTAATTTTGTTTTTTAGCACACAATAGTTATTTATTTTACTGCACTGAATATTCATAATTTTTCACAAGTAGATTTTTATCAAGAACTCTTAGTTACACAGTGGCTTAAACTCATGGCTTAAATTTCATGAATCGATTGAAAAAAGCTTTCTAAATTGGGATTTTAAATCGTTAACACCATATCTGGACCAATAAGTTTGTCAATATCAGACAGTATGTTAACTTCAAATTTAAAAAAAAATATTACAAAATCGGCTACAAAGTTTGCGGAAAGAAAATTTCACCCCTATAAGTTTCTTTAAAACAAGAACACGAGATATCTATTCATTCTTTGCTTAACGCAAAATATATTTTAACGATCGGGGTATACTCAGAGCGAAAGGTGCTGTTTTTAACCCTTCTAAAATAGCACAGTATACAACTTAACCAGAATATAATTTTCAAAACCACTATATAAACACATTAGTATATTTAATCACACCAACTATGAAATTCAATAACTTATTTTGTTTGTGATTCCAAATCGAGCTATGACTTCTTTCACGTCTTGGTCATTCACGCCTTTCTTCAAGTTTGTAGAAATACTGTGATGCTTATTCTAATCATTTCATCCCTGTCCTTATTTCATCCTTGTGAATACATCAGCATCAAAATTTCTTTCCACCAGAATTTCATATACGCCCTATCTCGGAAAGCTCAGATATTTGCAATATTAGCAACAAGAGTTTTTGTGTTTCAGGCTTAAGAGATAGTTTTCTTCTAACATCTTTAAGTTTTATATTTCCAACTAGAAACAGTATTCTTATCGTAAAAAGCTACCAATTATTACAAACATTTTTGACAATCGGGATATTACTGTATAATTAAAATTACGTGTTTTTAATATTTTGTTTTGTTTTTTTTGTCTAAATTATCTGTCATTAATTACTCTTTGAAATGACTTACAGTACATAACATATATGTATTAATTTTGAAAAAAATGAATCGTATGAGAATCTCTTTTTGTACCATTGTATACTGTATATATTAGATTCAAATTTTAATTCAAACTCAGTGATTACGAATGTTTTTATACTTAAAAAAATACTTCTATAGAAAAATTTATACCAATATTCAATTAATAAATACATTATTAGCATAAAATTAAAACATCCACTTCCAGTTAGAAGTAAAATGGCTTCAAATTCTCGTAGTATCTTATTCTTTTTCGGGTCATGATTGATCAAATTTAACCAGAGATATTTTTGTAAGAAAATTTTATTGCATCATGTTTAATATTTTGATACTCTGCATTTATATTTTTCATTATTGTTGCCTGTTTTTTGATTGAGAAATTTGGTACATTGCTATTAAAAGTACTGTTTTTTAAAAAAATAGAAAAATATCATGGCGTTATAGTTTGCAAAGGGTTAAAAGCTCAAATACGAAAGCTTCACAAATATACAAACGCTGACGTTAAGTCATCTCTAACATTGTTATTATCAACTACTACCGCAATTCCAAGGAAATATTTGACATAATTTTCATTGTTCATTTTCATATTTACATAATATAAGCTTTTAAATGTTAATTTCATATTAAAGCTATAAACATCGATAAAATTTCCATACTGGATGAACAATATTCAACATTTATAGTATTATCCATTATCGAGTCGTGTTGTAAAAGTTTATGAATATAGGAAACATTTTAAAAAATCAGCATCTATATGTTGATCAAAAAGAGTATTAATTAAAAATATTCGCTCCTAATTCACAAGCAGAATATTACGTCCTGCTTGCTTTTTGCACGCATCAAAATTTGCTTGCTCTTACAACATAGCTTTTCAATTAGAGCTCTTCTACGTGATGGAAAGGTCTAAGATTTAAGTTTTAGTTAATATGATATTTTGATTTCTTTCATTCAATATTTGAGTTTTTTCCATCATTAATTTTCGATCTACAACAAACAGTCATTATCAACAGAGAACATAAAACTTAAGTCTTTCAAACTCCATACACTTCCAACTGTTTTCTTTTACTCACAACCTTGCCATTTACAATTCGTTCTTGTACTATACTGAATGAGAATTCCGATAGGTGGAAAAAGGGTCGTAAGTGACAAAATAGAGTGTTAACAATTTAAATATGATTTAGAAAATTCATCAAACACACTTTTTCGATATTTTTAACTGTATTTATGTAAACCCATAATGTTAATTCATAAAATTCAAAGATATATGTCAATTTAACTGTTTTTACAAGCAATAAAGAGTAAATTTTCGGAACTTCGTTATATTCAAGAACGATTACAACAAAAAGCATCTTTGATGGCCTGTAATTACTTCATAAATTTGAAAGCGAATTTTATAAAATATAATTTCTTTTTCGTCTATCGAATGCTTGTACAATTTTTTTTAAAAAAATTCAACATTACAATTTGAAGATTTCCATTAAAAACAGTACGCTGACAGCCGTGAAAATATTTGATTGGCATTTTATTGGTGTTGCTCGTACACACAATACGCACGTTTTGTAGCAATCTGTACTGCTGCGGGTTTCAATACGTTGATTAATATTTTATAACGCTTAATCGGAGATTCATCCACATCAATCATTTTTTTACGTCCCATTCAAATTTTTTTAACACTTTAAATTGGATTTCATGTCGTCAATTTTTTATCCGTATTACCAAATTTAAAACGAACAGGATTTGTAAAGCGTGTTTCTATTTTAATTATTTATTCATACCCGTTTTTCGTATTGATTTGACAGATGCTTTTGTAAGACAGTTCGGTGCTGTAATAGAAAACGGTTATAACTGCTGTTTTTTTTTTTATTTTTACTATTTTAATTTTCTTCCATAATATAATCCAAATCGTACATTCTTTGATGTGGCCTAATATTAGAACTGCAATTTTGTTCGTCATAAAGTTAGTTTAAAGATATAACCTCTTACCGTCTAACCTGTCAGACTAATTTCAAAACTTTATCTTCGCTTTTCTGAACAATCATTATAGTAAGCAGTTATAACCGTTTGCTATCACAGTACCAAATTATCCAACGATGAATGACAAGACGACTCGTTAAAACTATCAAGTAAGTTGCTTGACGAACAGCATATCATAAAGAAGAAACAAGCTTTCTTTTTCACATCATGATATTGTATCTTTATCATCATTATTTAAATACAACACCTGAAAGACATCAGTGATTTTTCATATCTTGTTTCAAAATTTTCAATCACCTATTCGTATGTATAGACAAGACATTAATAGCACCTATGTGATGTTGTGGGAAGCATTTGTTAATTTCTTTGCATCGGTGTATCCAAATTCTTCTCTATAAATATATATCAAAATGCAAATTGCCGTTAATTTTAATTTTACCTTAACATTTTATGTTTAACCAATTGCCTGCTACGCCACTTGATAGATAACCAAACAACAAATATTACAAAAAAAATATTCAGAAGTGTTGGTATTTGCTATATTCATAGAACACTTTTATTTTTTTAACAAAACAATTAATCTTTACACAATACTTTATCACTTATATCGCGCTTAGATTTTTGAGAGTCTGACAAGCTGCTGCAAACATTAGCAGTGAATGCGTTAAAATTGAATTTTTAACTCGAGTGAAAGTGAATAATTTAACTCTTGTAAAAATAAGTGAAGCCGAAGCTATTCTTTGATTTATGGCAAGACTTTAATATGTTGAAATTAATGTATCTTTAAATGACAATCAGTGGAGAAGTAGGTGTAATATGTTGGTTAGGAAGTAAACGAACCCTCACTAAATAACCGAGTGTAATATATTGATTTCTACGAGTTGTTATTTAAGATAATTCCTATTATGTGTATCTTAATGGTTATTAGGTCGATTGCATTCGTGTAAAACCAATTCATTTGAGATGATTTAAAACTAATATTACTTTTAATCAGGCGGTTGACACACCCCCGCAATCCAGAGGCGTAGTGATTTCAAAAAATCATTCTAAAATGATATAATTACTGTGAGCGCAATTGTAACGATTGCATGAATATAATTTGGAATCCATAAAATTTCAGAGTCAAAATATTTAAGCATAATAGATTTTTTTATCAACATTTGAATTCAATTTTCAAATTCAACTAACGATGCTTAATAAAATTTCAATTGTTAAACATTTGTACATATCCTCATATTTTACCATCTTGGGCCCGTACGTCGGTTCAGTTATTTTGCTTCCGTGTGAAAAAATGCTTGAAGTTATGGAACGGCAAAACCCGGGTCGTGAGTGGTAAATCATGAAATGAACATTGAAAATATTCAAACTTGAATACAATAAAAAAATCCAATCAAGTATATTGAGTTTTTGGTAGATTTACGAGTTTTTTTAATTAAGTAAACTAATATTTACAAATTTACTGAAATTAGATCTTTTTATTCCACGAAAAATTTTGTCTATTCAAGTAAGATGTCTCTAAATTAACTGATGATATGATAAATATAATATTTACTTTTCAATAAAACAATTTTGAAAGTACGTCACTGATGAGCATATAGGCACGATCTTGGCCAATGCGGATTTCATTTGCGTTTTAAATTGCCTGTTTCACGCTCCAATTAAAAGATACATATCTATCACTGTAGCACTGTCGCTTGGACTCTGCTGTCTGTTGCCTCTATACATTTTCGATAATTAAAGAGATGTCACGGATAGAAAACAGTGTTGGCCATCCAGTGACGTCCATAGATCATCAAATTTGCATTTTTTCGACATAACCTCATTTAATTATCTTTTCATTATATCTTTTAATCAATATCATGAAAGCAAGACATTTTTATAAAGCTTACTTTTGAATTGAGTCAAGAGGGAATTTTAAGTTTTAAAAGTGGACTTTAATGGGTTGCAATACAATTATAAAAATTTATCAATAAGTTCACAGATTCATGAATGCTTGCGAAGTTTGAATTATCATACATTTCAGACATCCAGTTAGCTTACCATTAATCTTGTTTTCGATCTGTTTTCATAATCTTTCATAAAAAATACCGCTTGAGCTTTAGTGTAAATAAATGTATATTATATATAATTAACGACATCTAGTGTCAATAAATTTAACTGTATGGTTTTCCAATTTCATCATACATGTGTACATTAAAATGGAGTACACCGCCATCTAGTATGCATGAAAAATAGCTGATAAATGACCAAAATAAATATTTATTATTTCCCCGACTTTTTGTTTTTAAATCTAGAACCGGTTTCACTCACCGCGAGCATTATCAATTATTAAGTGCTTGCGATGAGCGAACCTGTCCTGATTCCTATATAAATGTGAATATAGATATTGTATTTTTATTATTTGAATACAATACCTTCGCGCCAAGAAGTGACATTTAACACATTAAAATTTATTGAAAATATATATATAATAAATATAGGGACCTTGAAAAATGTAAACCAATAGACAAAAAAAATATTTATTGTATCATTTACAACTAAGCGATCGATAAAATATCTCAAAAAAATCCAAAGTGATTTATTTTCGTCCATACAATAAATAATTCAGTCGAAGATCATTTTATTATCAGATTTATCTATTATTGAATACGAGTACTATGTTTATTTAATTGATTGAATTGGTTTTTAAATAGCTATCAACTATATCCTTAAAAATTCTGTAGAACTAAAATATATTGCTATTTTTTCACCGTGTTATGTTTATTTTACATACGTAGTCTAGTGTTACTACTGCAAATTGCAGTTTTAATTAATTTAATATTTTTGGTCACTTTAAAGGTGTTAATTATGACTTCTTGATGAAAAGGCATGATATTTTAAATGATAAAAACATATTATTAGTACTTATTTCCACAATATGTTTTTTGATCAGGACCGGATTCGCTCATCATCATTTTAATGATCCATAAAAACCATGAAACAAAACCAAATTGGTTTTGGTTTTGGTTTGGTTTTGTATCCCTGTTACCTTTAACTTAAATATTTTGTATAAATAGACTTGTTTGTCAATTGTATTCTATCATTTGATAACGCTCGCGATGAGCGAAACCGGTCCTGATCAAAAAGTATGTTGTGGAAATGAGTAATAAAAAAATGTGTTTTTATTACTTAAAATACTTTATTTTGGTATAATTTATGTTATCGACTGAAGGAGCTTGATGGAATTTCAATATCAAATTTTAATTGTTGTAGTTTTGTATAATTCCACATGTTTTGTCACAAACGACCCGGGTTTCGCCCTTCGGCATCTTCAGGTATTCCATCACACGGATGCAACAGAACTGTCAGTTCTTTAACTTAATTATTTATACTTTATTTTGGGTTTATTAATTCGTTTGATAGCTATTTCAGCTTCACGTTTTCGTCAGAACAAGATTGTTACGTTATGTTCATAGTATGTTAAAGGTGAGTTGCGCTGTTTATAGGTATAGCTTATACATTAACCTTAGGTTGATTTGTTTACGGCACGCCAATTGTATAATGCGCTGGACCCTGCTGCCGCGGCCCACGTCCTCTGTTGTCTAATAAATTAAACTCGTTTGAACCGTTAGCGATCATCTTATTAGAGAAATGTTTGCTGATTTTTACACTTTGCTACAAACAACGGACCAACGGTTTTGATCGTGCACTGCGAGCCTCGGAAAAGCCAAACATTCCTCTTTGGCTGCAGCTGTTTGTTTAATTTGTCGATTCTAAAACGACGTTGTCCCAAAAAACAATATTAATATACTAATTACTAAACCACACAAACAATTAACCGGTAAATCGTTAAAAATAACAAATATTATTGAATAGACAAGGATAAATTAAAACTGTAAATATGCATGCAGAATAGGGTTTTTTTTTATTTTTAAACCTGGCAATTAAAATACGCATTGTTCTTTCTTCTGCAGAGATTTCGAGCGTCACAAAATAATAACTCTTACAATTAATCGTTCCATCTGCATATTTCATAAGTAAAAGAATACATTATTCTTGGTATAAGTAAAATTTATCTTATAATATATATATAATGTCAAAGATTTTTCAGGGAGACGTAATTTACTTCTTGCGAATTTGGTAAAGACTGTGAAAATAAAATGTTTGAGAACAATTGATGTTTGTATGTTATTAAATTAAAGTTGAATGTCGGATAACCGCCAATTAGAGAAATTATTTAATTTATTGATTGAATTGGCATTCTGACGATGGCGTGATCTCAAATAGCTATCAACTATATCTTTTACAAAATCTTGTAGAACTAAAATACATTACTATTTTTTCACCATGTTATAATGGAGTTTTACCAAGTAAATGCGAATTCAATCAATAGCTTAAGTTTGTTTGAAAATTATCAATAAGCGGTAGTTAACATTTTATTTTCAAATTAATTTAAATTATTTGTATTAATATTGTATGATTTCCTGTAAACTGTTTCTTAGTTCTTGAACACATGGCTTTGTATACCTGCTACCTTTAACTCTAAAATTTTGTACGAATAGACTTTCTTGTAAATTGTATTCTATCAGTTGATAATGCTCGTAATGAGCGAAACCGGTCCTGATAAAAAATATGTTTAAATTATTTAAAAAAAACCAAATTGTTTTGTTTTTCCTTTAAAGCAATTTTACCACATTTTTTTGATTTTATCTTAATCGTCAAAACTTTTAAGCCGATCGGCTTAGTTATATTTTTTTTTAAAGCAAAAACCATTCGAGTAATAAATACATATGTTGTTCATTACTACCTTAGAGCCTGGTGGAATGCAATTCGATTACGGTAATATGTCATATCGAGTATGCGATTTATGTTCAGGAAAATATCACTGAAAATAAGCATCCGGTACACGCAAAGGTATTCGATAAAAATTCATATTTCATTTTAGGCCAGGAAAATAGCTAAACGGAAATCGACCCAGATGTTCTACGACTACAACGCTTTGGGAAGCAGCAAGATGGCCCGGATAACCTTCTCTAGATTCGAACCTAATCTTTCCACTGGCCATACAGCATCTACAACAATGAGCCGAGCTAATTTCGTGTTTATTGTTTAAGCTAGTTATCTTATCTCTCATTTTATTGTCTTTCCTCCGTCTTCTTCTTCTTCTTTTTCTTTATGAGGCTTGGGTCACTCGTGCAGGTGATCGGCTATCAAATTAGATCCACAACAATCACGAACTCTGTCATTTGATAATGCAAACTTTTATCATTAATCAACTATGTAGGCCAGTGGTCGGCAACTTACTACTATTAATTATACGGGTAATTGAATTACCCACTACATTTAAAATTACCACGAAGAAAATATGATGGTTTTTTTTTATAAAAATATTTATTCATTAAAAATACCAATAGTTAAAGAAATAAGATGAATAAGTAATAATGTTTTTTATCACTTAATAATTTTAAGTAAATTAATAAAGGTCAATTTTTTACACTGTTATCATCGAACGTGAAGTGGCAGCACTCCCTTATTTATATATGTTTGTTTTATAAGATAAATTTTTATTTACACATACATGTATATATTTAATTTTATGATAGTAGAATTGTTTTTTTTTTAAATTTTACCCACTTATCAAATGAAATTTTTTAAATTATATTTTTTTACCCAGTCTCTCAAAAGATTGCCGACCACTGATGTAGGCAATACCAACAGCACCTGTTCAAAAATTTGCATGTAATCAAATATCAGTTTTAAGTAGGCAATACCACCAGCACTTGTTTGAAAATTCGCATATGAATTAATATCAGTTCGGTGATATATAAATATTCAGTGGACAAATATTATATTGAAATAAATAAAAATGCAATATTCAGTATTATTTCTACACTTGTACATCATAAAGATTGACTAACGTAGAGTTGCAAGATCAGTCAAGATCAGACCCTGGTCATAATATTTTTTACTTGTCAAAATAGCATTAATCTACGTCACAAACTACACCGTCTATATCAATGGTCCCCAATCTTTGGGTCGCGATCCCAAAGGGGGTCACCAACTTATACAGTCAACTAAAATTATACAGCCAACTTAACTAACTTTTGATTGTCTAGGGGTCTATGACTTTCATAAAAAGGGGTAGCCACCCAAAAAAGTTTGGGAATCACTGATCTATATCTACGTCAAGAGTCGAAAACCCACTACCCGCAAGCTTAGCATTATTATAAATTGAAATTATTATTTAAGGATAATTACATGTTATATTATAAACGCTTTTCTTATGTTTTTCACTATACCATTCACACATAACCTCAGATAAACAATACTCCTATAACCGTTTTCAATATTTATTTGTGTCATACTTGAAAAATTTCTCATAACTTCAGGATTATTTGTCGTATTCTTTCATTTTCTTGTTGTTGTTTTTTTTTAGTAAGTGCATACTTGTCTATGATAGACAATATACTGCGCCTCAAAATTCTATTTATGCATTAAACTATCTATGGCTTTAATTACATCTTAGTGTAATTAAAAAATGCTTTAATGAACTGGAAGGCGTTCAAATAATTTTTAATCCGTTTTAATTATTATTTTAGTTATTAACTTTTAAACAATATATTATTTGGCCCAAGAGGCATTCTTTACAATACCCATTCCGTACCAAAATGCTGATCCATCGATTGGTTGAACAATCAATGCAGATAATTGAAATTAAATTAAACCGAAAATTCGTTCAATGCTCCAATTAAAGCATTTAATTATAGGGGGCTTCAAAAATTTCAACCAATTAAAGCAATCGTTTAAACGGAATTCCGAATTTAAAAAACAACTATTTTCGTTCTTGTTTACCGCGCGAATGGTCATGGTCATTCAGCGCACGCGCGCACGTGGTGATCCATATCGAAATGCGCGCGAAACGATCGCTACACTAATCACGGGTCACTATCTCAAGGTCACGCAGTGGAGGATGCGCACACTGATTTCAACCCTTTAGTACCAAACCACAACTAAATTTAAATGACATTTCGTAGATTTTTTATAAAAAAAACAAGGCGAAACCCGGGTCGTTCGAGACAAAGTCATAATTCAGTTGAAGTAACAGTTCAGTTGATAAAGTTGTGATAATTCAAAAAAGCTTATGTATTTATATATATATTACAATCTGTGTTTCCACCGAAAACCCCCAAGGATATTATTTTTGAAAATTACAGTTTTACAGTAAATAATATAGAAACATTCTCAAAAATATCTTCATCTGCTAAAAAAACAATATTCTAACATTTTTATATCTAGAAAGCTTAAAGAACGGTTGAAATAAAATACAGCACATAAAAAGTAAAGAAACTATATATTTCAAAAATGAAGAAGGAAAAAATGGAATATGTGTGATGTCACATGACTTATTATATTATGGACAATTTCGACAATTTAAATTGAAATAATATACAATTTTCAGCATTATGAATAAGCAAAAGTCTTAATTGAACTTTGTATCTCACGGGATCGTAGGGGTTAAATGTGCGCTACACAATAAAATAAACGAACAGTTTATGCATGCATTTTTGGAGTCTTCAGATTGTTGACTATCGATAGGTAAGGTAATTTCCCTAATGCAATAGACGGAATAATAACATGAAACTTGCCACAAGGCAAATCTCTAAGTGCATATCTACCTTGCATAGAACCATGAATAAGCCAAAACGAATATATATTTTGTATGAATTTATGGGCTTATTTTACATATCTAATACAGCATTAGATTGTATGTATCTTGAGTAATCGATTAAATTCTATATTCTCCTTATCATAAGACTATTATAGTTAATATTGTATTGAAGTATCATAACCTAAAATAACATCTTATTTTTAAAAAAATATCTCACATAAAAACTTGCAAAGCAATTTTCAAAAAAGTAATCATTACAAATTAAATGTGTTGCCATCTGTGAAATGTGTATTTTATTGGTAAGGTATATGGTAAGGAATAACAAAATTTATATGGCAATTATTATTCACCTCTGCTTCTTCAAAAATTTTCCGCCAAACTAAAACGCGTATTCTTAATCATTATATTATATTTTAACGTTGAAAGAAAACAAAACACTTAAATCTCATATTAAGATAATAAATAATAAATAAAACGAAATCATAGTTTTTGTTATGGGCAAGGAAAAAATAACACGTCTTTATATCAACAGTTTTTGACGTGACAACGTCTTATAAATCGATGAACGCCCACTGCACGCACGAAAAAACATGACTCATTGTCCCGTTTGTCGCGTTACGCCGAAGGCAAGCGTGCGAGCGAGAGCGCGGATAAGCGATAGAGAGGCACGATCGGCCTACCGTTCGGATTGTGCCGCATCTATCTCTCTTCCACTCGATTGGTCGATGCGTCTGAGTAGAAAAGAGACAGCGGCAGCACACAACGTATACACACCTACAGTACCTACACGTGATCTGTTTACAACTGTTTATAAAGTGAAGTTAAATGTTAATGTGGTTTTCATTGTTTATATTACAACAACAATTGCGGCAATAAAGGTAATTAATTCTTGCATATTAAAAATCTGATTAACGTATAACAAATATACTTTTAACAATAAATTATCAACGATTTCTTTCAGAAAAAAAAATGTAGATTTCATTTCAGTCCTTCTTCGTATCCATACAAAATAATGATAATTCAATAAAAATGATTCCATTTTATTCATAAAAGTATGCAATCATTTCATCAATGTTTTCTTATGACGTTGTCACGTTAAACTATCGTCCGTAAACCGACTTTACAGACAACCAATTTTTTTTTTACTAATTTCGCTAAAAATTGCAAAACTTGACTTGAAGTACTAACATTTTTATTTTGTTTTTATATATTTCCAGGTCAATATCGTTTTCAGTTTCAATTATCAATTAGGTTTTTTGATGTACAACATTTCATACATACAGACATCTTTTTATGGAGCAATTGAAAAAACGAATTTCTTAATTAACCACAAACTCTTGACCAACGATATTCTCCAATAAATTGAAAACATGATAATTTAAAGACTCAAAAAAGGGATTTCAATCAAATTTGTTGATTAATGATTTTTCAGTAAAAAACGTGAAACTTCAATTTAAATTAATTTGTAATTTTGCTCTTAGATGAAAACACATTTAGTACGATGTCTATTTTTGCTCAATAAAATGTGAATGTCATTATTATTAAGCTGGTTTTTATACATTTTTTTCCAGCTCCTCTTTACGAGTGATTCATTCTGATATAACCAACAATAGAATACATATAAAGCGTACAAAAGATATGCCCATCGCCGATTTATTACTGTTACCATTAATCATTGTTTAAATCATATAGTTACAATTCAGCTGAAACTACTAGATTTGGAAAGTAAATCATTTTTGCGTTTTTAATCGAATCGTTCGTTCAAATTGTTTGACAATGCAGATAAAACAATTGACTATAATTCAGTTGTATTTTAATTGTATTCTACGCCGCTCTTTTGTTTTCTCATACTACTCTTTAGATAAGAATGAAGAAGCAATTGGTTAGCAGTGAAAATATTTTTATTTTGGCCATTGATAAGCTTTTATTCAGGGCTGTGGAATCGTTAAAAAACACAAACCTGAATCCTACATTGACCTACAACACGAATCCGATTAAAAACAGTTTATTTTTGACAGATTTCTTCCCGCCTTTTCCATAAATGTGCATTAAATTAAAGATTAACCAACCAATCCGGCAATTGTACATTGACATATTCTTCAAAATAATCTAATCGAAAAAAAAAGAGGGAGCCGCTCATCTTTTACCACTCCGACTCCACGGCTCTGCTTTTATTTACTACAAAGACCATTTACTTTGAATGAGTTCTTTCAATGACGAATCATTACTACAAACAACGTTTTTCTTTTTAAATTGTGACTACACGCGTATACAGAAACAAAAATAGAAAATATTAGAAAATAATTTTCACTTATTCATGGCTCCTTCTGCGGTATATAATTAGCAGTAAATTAATAACTGTTTCTGTAGTCATACGGCATACAAAATAATCCACACGATATGAATTCGATTGCAAATAATACGCTGTTTGTAGCAGTAAATTAAAAGCTTATCTCATCGACTGGGTAGTTTTACACTTTGCGAAAACGTTCGTTGAATTTCCAACAATGGGCAGTTGAGAAGATAAGCTCTACCATTATCAGGTCTTACCTCTAAAGTAGGGTTTATTGGCAAAGCTCCGGGAGTTGCTTTGTGGGCCTGCGCTTATATGGCAATGAAAATTCATAAAGCCTCTAAGTGGATAATAATAAGCCTGCGATTTCAATTTTAACTAAATGGTTCGAAGATTCGTATCAAGGAATAGACTTTACAGTACTGAATATTAAACAAATTGTTGGTTAATATAGGCCGCGAGGCAAGCATTCTTGTCGGAAGTTACAAAACATTTTTTACACAAAATTAAATAATTAAAAGCCAGATATGTTGCGAATTTTATACCCTACAGAGACTTATGAAAGTTTACCGGATACTTTTTCAATGGTGACAAAATATTCACAATACTCGTTATATAACTTCAGTTGATATATCGTATTTTACGAGACAGCGTGTCATGGACTGCTTAATTAATGATTTCACTTACTCTTTTTCAAAATTGTTCAAAGAGGTCATTTTCTTCCCCTTTTTTTGGTACATTGAAAAGAATACATTACAGTCTTAGAACAACTTAACGTTTCATGGAAGCCTTTCGGCAATACAAATAACATAAATACATATAATATGTACATATTAACAATATTTTTTTTGCCTATGATTTATTGTATTTTAGTCAGAATTGGCCGTCTGTCTAGATATGTATATTAATTAATTTACAGTATGGAGTGATGGGTGCTTAGTGAAATTTAAATGACAAATTAAATTAGTGGTTATTATAAACGATTAATAATTCTTTTTTTTCCTTCAGTGGATTTGGTGTTATTTTGTAAAAGTTTACATCTAGGCAATAAAAGAAATACGAAGAGAGGCTGAAAATCTTACGTTACGTTAAAATTACGAAATGTGTAATACTATTCCTTATTGATAGATTGCAGATAATTTTTGGTTCACTCTGGATACATAGTTTTCCAACCACTAGTACACCTCGTTGGGCAATCGATGTGGAAACATTTCTCGGTGTTTTATCATCGATTTAATCGAATAAAAATAAATAATGTTGAACATGAACATGTTAATATTTCGATCAAAGATTCAATGTGCTAGTATAATACTTCGATTTGTCTCACAAAACACGTGTTTTGAACGTTTCATGCGGCGATATGCGCAGCCACTTGTATCATAACCAGCAAACGTCCAAAATTTGCTACAGACGTCTTTTGAATAAACAGTTGATAATAATATTCGTTTGGTTATGTTTTCAATTAAACAACATCGAAACAATGTCGATAATGAATCAAGTTTTGTGATTAAACATAATATATTCAATGTGTAAGACTAATTTGATATTATTAATTAATGCTTTAACTTAGAGTTCGTTGGGTTAAGCCTTGATTAACACTAAACAACGAGGCAGCAAATTCAAATTGTAAAAAATATATACTAAGTCGTTTTTTTTTATATTTTAGATGAACTATAATACTAGCAAGTTTGTTACCCCATTTTTTTCCGTTAGTTCTTCAACAATCGATTCGATAATTTTATTGAAATCAGCTCGCATCGAAGTTACAATATATTAAAATTCTCTAATATATTGTATGTACACACGCTCCAAACTCGGAGCACTGTGATATAGGACAGTGAAAGTAATCGTGACTAAATTCTTTCCGAATATGAGTGTCTTTTAATTTAAATGACTTAAAACCATATTTACTTGGGGTATATTCAGATGCTTTACGTCGCTGTTGGATTAATGGGGACATTATAAACAAGCGCTTGCAGTAGAGAGAGGTTAGTAATTTGATTTGCATAGATATTCGCAAAGTAGGAAAGCGTGATCATTTAATAACAAGCCGATACACACGCATTTCAGATGATAGATAATGAGACTTATTATGTACGATTTATTCCTATAAACGTTTTCATACGATAGCTAATTACATTGGCCGGATTAGATCAATACGCTTTCGATTCGATACAGGCCGATCATATCAAATATAAAGTCATATCGCATTTTCTATACCAATACTTCTTACGCGTTTTTATTACATAATACAATATTTGTTCAATTACTAATTCTTTAGATACTTTTCCGTCCATATACAACTTTAGTCTAGTGAGAAGATAAATAGAAGATTGCTGAAACCGTTCAATAAAGTTCACTTGGTGATAACTGTTTACTAGGTGCCAATATTGCAATTGAAGATTAGTTTTTACATGTTCTGTCACTCACGACCAAACGAAACACGGGTTCGTAAGTG
The DNA here is from genome assembly GCA_028555115.1 of Himalopsyche japonica. Lineage (NCBI taxonomy): Eukaryota > Metazoa > Arthropoda > Insecta > Trichoptera > Rhyacophilidae > Himalopsyche > Himalopsyche japonica. Next base: position 435,388 of record JAHFWJ010000446.1, on the reverse strand, counting down.
ACAATTACAATCCCTCACCAATTCGAATTTAGTATTGAAATTCTATCAAACTCCTTTGGTCGATATTGTAATATAAATTACTTCGTAACATGTTTAAATATATGGTCACTTCATTGAAGTAAGGACAGAATACTATATATTATTAATTATTGACACGGTAAAAAAATATCAATCTATTTTAGTTCTAAAATTTTGTAGAACTAAAATACATTGCTATTTTTTCACCGTGTTATAACGGATTTCTTCCGGAAGTAAATGCCAATTCAATCAATAAATTAATTATTGATTTTCACTAAAGCTGTTATTAACGAATATACAGTATCAAGTTACTAATAATTAATTTACGTATGTGCTATTTTTCACGCTTCTGCAAAATGACCAAAAAAAACCTCTACGTGTGTCTCTATCTGTATTTTCATTTCGTTTGACAGGCGTACCTAATCCTTACACGATAAATACTAGTCACAAAATTAAGTAATTTAGCGATAGAATCTTTCGTCTTTGAGAGCCAAGCGCGACTTCATCAGAGTAATCTATTATCAGGTTTTGATAACGATCTAAAATATTCATACTGGAATTTCGATCTGCAGACCGATAAATTCTATGCATTTATAATTACTGCACTCCTTTTTTCTGCCGTCTATGTGTGGCATTTGCGAATTGAGAAGCCTCGGGGTGTGTAGCCAAACTGAGACGAATCTTTAAATAATTATCCAATTGAATTTATTTATTAAAATTTCTATTAACTTTTACCGCCAATCAAAAATACTGTCAAAAAAACAGAAAAACATCATAACTTTACACGAAATTTCAAAAATGTGCATGCTTTACTTTTAAAGGAGCGAGTTTCTTTATGTGACAATTGGCTGACGAAAATTCAGCACTGAGAAAAATTATTAGAAAGGATAAAATATACTGCCTACAGATGGCATTGCAATTCATAATTGAAACATAAACACACCCACAAACTTGCACTGACATCTGTGAAAAGTACGTCCATACGATTCCACATGTTTTGTCTGACAGTCAGTACTGTTGCATCCGTGTGACAGAATGCCTGAAGATGCCGAAAGGCGAAACCCGGATCGTTAATGGCAAAATATATGAAATCGTACAAAGTTTTAACAATTTAAATTTGATATTGAAATTCCATCAAGCACTTTCAGTCGATATCATAAATTGCGTCTATACATCATTTTAGACAATCAGTGATATATTGGTATGACAGCAACGCAAACTATACTGAAGTTTCATTGGCGGTTTTTGGTATAGATATCAAACATTTATGTCACACAATGTAAATAGTAAAATATTCGATTTTATTATAATGTTTGCATTAATGAACAAATAGCTACGTACGTCAAATCTAAAATTCAAAAGAATCTAAGTAATACGACAGCCACGTTATTTTGGGGTTACGGTATTGATTTAATGGATAGAACCTCTCGATTAGAAGCAATACATCGAACTAAAAACACGAGAAAAGATTAATAAGGTCACCAACTCGAATAAAGCCTTTCAAACAACATGTGTGACCCGATACAAATAGCCCTTAGGTTTTTAATATACCAGTCGTGTCTGACTCACACCCGTTTTGCAATGACTGATTTCATTTAACACATAAAGTGTCCGTGGGAGTATAAATCCGCATAACGTATTATAGACATGTCATAGCAAATAAGCGTGCTGCAAGAAACTTTAAGCACCCATTTAGCGCGGAATATTTCAAATAAACATCTAATGGGCGCGACAATTACTGGACAATTTGGAGAGTATGCAGCCTCATCCCGGGCATGTCGTATATCACACTACCCGCTTTTAAGCGTTTACTCAATTTACTACCATATTAAATAAACACGACGGGATATCGTTGACTATGTAAGCTTAATTAAATAAAGGAAATTTGATTGATACACACTGTTCTCACGAATCCATTTCGTATCACAGCAAGTAATTAATTTTTTTTTAGTTAGTTTTTGTATTTTATTTTATGATATCGACTGAAGGTGCTTGATGGAATTTCAATATCAAATTTGGATTGTTCCAACTTTGTACGATTCCACATGTTTTGTCACTAACGACCTGGCTTTCGCCATTCGGCATCTTTAGACATGTCAGTTCTGTTGTATCCGTGTGGTAGGATGCCTGAAGATGCCGAAAGGCGAAACCCGGGTCGTTAGTGACAAAATATGTGGAATCGTACAAAGCTGTTACAATTCAAATTTGCTTTTCTATTTGTTGCCAGATCTGCTTACAATGGTCATTGTTTGTTTTTTAACCGATTAATATTTCGTAAAGGCACTAATTTCTGTGATGTCTAAAAAAATTAAGGTAACCATGCCCTATTGTAGCCATACACAACCTTTCCCTTACTCGGGTCACATAAATATATTTCCTACGTCATACGGACCACAGATACACAAAATACTGTTTTTCAAAATACAATTTTAATAATAACGTTGAAAATAAAGCTCCAAACAAATATTTATAAATTGTTTTATTGAAAAATAAAGATTATTATTTTATTGATTGAATTGACATTCACTTGGTAGAACTCCATTATAACACCGTGAAAAAAAATAGCAATGTGTTTTAGTTCTACAAAATTATTTTTTTAAATATAGTTGATAGCTATTTCGGCTCAGCCATCGTCAGTACTATTTCTGACATAGATATAGTTCTGACGATGGCGTGAGCCGAAATAGCTATCAACTATATATGAAAAAAATATTTTGTAGAACTAAAATACATTGCCATTTTTTTCATCGTGTTTTTATTTCATGTTAAGACAAACTTCCAAAAGCAATATTTGTAAATTTCTCAAGCTCCAGGTTTCGTATGACTGTCCCAGTCCTCCAAAAAAAGTTAATCTCTCGTCGAAAACATCTGCTATAATGAGCCCAATTTTCCACATCCTTTACTTTGGTAAAATACAATAACTTTTGTTTACTTTTAAAATTTAAAGTTGGGAGCGGACATGTGTCGGATATCCCAGAGAAGTCTGCATTTCGCTTGACCTTTTTCCAAGCGGATGGATTCCATCGTCCTGGAACTACCGAGCGCTGTCACGACTTGGAGAAAGCAAAACGAGAATCTTAGAGGCATCGTGTCGTGGTCTAACGCTTCAAATAAAAAGTGGACACCACAGAACAAGAAATACAATAAAATTAACCATTCATGTCACTAATTAAACAAATTGAATATAATATATTATCTTTATAATTTTGATTTCAAAAAATTGTTTATCTTATCGAAATAATGTACGTTTCCACAGGTTTTGTCACCGAGGACCTGCGGTACAGTTTTCGCCATTTTTAGACGTTCTATCACACGGATGCAACAAAACTGACTATTCTAATTCAGTATTGAAAATCAAGCACTCTCAGTCGATATCATAATCTCAGTAATGAATAAAACCAATTTGAATATCCTTTACATCAATACTTACATCAATACAAAATTCGCTAATTTTTTATCAATTAAAATAGACAAATAATAAATTAATATACATATTTGTATTGAATTTCTGAGTAAAAAGCTGTGTACCATACACATAAATACGCACTCAATTTGAGAAGCCACTTACTGAAGGACTTCTTCGATGGCTAACTTTAGTTACTACGTATTGAAACAAAAACAATCATTGCAATTTTATACAGGAAGTTTTATTGGTTTTACTAGCCTTTATTTGATGAAAATCGAACATTGAAGTTTTATATTTAGCTATACAGATGTATTTCAGCACTAATCCATGCAGTATCTGTTATCAAATGAATCTGTTTTTACTAAAAACCTTGTATATTTTCTGCAATTAAACTCATGATAAGAACGCGTGATAAGATAGACGAAAAAGAACATGAAGAAATGAAATCGATGACGTTAATGTGGTTTCAGAGTCAATTATTCATCACAACATAGTTGGGAATAATTTAAAATTTTACCTGTTTATCTGAATATTAAAAATGTGGCCCAGTGTCTCATCTTGTCAAACTTAAAATGGCGTCCACGATAATAACATGTTTCGAGCTTACACACTTGGTACTTAAATCGTTTTGCAATTACAAACGCGAAGATTACAATAATTTGCGTCGCCTTTGCCACTTTGTGGTAATGTCGGTAGCCGCAAGTGTGGTTCACAGGTGCGAAACATTTTTAATTTTTTTTTAAACTTTAATTGACATTTGACCTCCTAAGTAACTGAGATTTGCTTGTTACTTGATCACTCCAACTCTATGTATGATAGGGAGTAGAGATATGAAGATACTACTTGGTCTGGATTAGTGATAAGCTGTTTACTCTTGCTACGCTTTTGTTTTAGACAAGCGATTATTGTTAATTTCAAACATCAATGACTTTGGACACAATTCCATAAAGCTTTTTTAAAAACAAGTAACTGTCATTTCTGGGATTTAAGCAAGTGAGATCCGCATTGGAAGCCTTAAAAGTTAAGAATTGCTTAACGATAACAGTTAAGTCAAGAACATCCTTTCAACACGAAATAAAACGAAAGCTGTGATCTTTTGTTATTGTGTATTGTGATGCGTAACGGTCACACGTCACACGTTTCCAACAATCAGACAACAAACACACAGACGTTTTCACGTGCGATCGGGAGATTTGTGCACTTTAAAACGAAATTTGGTGTGCCTAAAGTTATTATTTGTAAAGGGTTGTAGTTTAAAGCAAACATATCACACAATACCGTGTGAGAAGGCCGATTCTATCCGGATAATAACTAACTCATACATATATTTTAATTTCAATACTTATGGGCGATCGTGGTGTTCAGTTCAGATAGTATAATAAATTTACTTTTCAGTTGAATTATGGATATTCGTAGAAATATATTGCTGTTTTTAATATCTCAATTCTTTCGACCCATCAGATCTTCATAAAGGAGTGATGCGAGATTAACTAACTATTTCTGTGATAGCAAATAACCTATATTTCTATTTTCTCGTGAAAAGAGACGTTACGAACCTAAATATCAAGCAATTATAATAAAGTAATTTATACCATAATAATCAGCTTTAGACAAAATGCTACGCGTCTGAGAACAGGTAAGGTTACGAATAAAGGCTTTAAACAATCTAATATTTTTTTACAAAGCATTTTTATGTTACCATTTATTCTTTCTACCAAAGGTTGCTCACTTCATTTTAAATAACAGCACTACCTTTGGTGATAAATATGTTGAATTCCCTGGTCCCATATGTTATTACGTGGTTGCATAAAAACAGCCAGTTCGCTCGTATCCGTGGGTCTGTTTTAGTAAAGTGACTAATTCCATGTTATTATAATGTCTTAGCCAACAGGAAATAACAATGAATAGTATTTTAAAACAGCAACACTGCACCAGTGTTTATTAATAATGGTACAACAATTATAATTACAGCCATTTTTATTCCGTTCAACGCTTCTGATATCTTCATTTTGACAAGAATATTTTCACGTGTGTTGCGAAATTAATGACCCCATTACTTACGATGTTCACTGAATTTATCGCGTTAGATTGCTAGATTGCAGATGTGGTTTCAATACTGAAATAACTGAATTCAGTGTGGCTTGAATACCGATATGACAATTAAAAGAAATCAAAATTTTATTGCGGTTTATTAACATATTTAAAATCTGAAAACGTTTTTGGCCATTTAGTGTCAGCTTTTTTAACAAGTTATGCAACTGAGAAGGTTTTTTCTGCAATCGGACATATTTGCACGACGATGAAAAGATTCAAGCATTAACACTTTATGGTCCGCACATTTTCGCTAAATAACTACACCTAAATCGTTTTTTCCTATTTTGATTTTAAATCTCGTGTATTTTCTTCATCCATCTATTGATAAATTTTGAAAGTAAAAATTTTAATTCCAAGCCAGGGTATGGAAACTCATAAGATATTTTTTGTATTTTTGAGGACAAATTAATGAACTATAAAAGATTAATGTAGGTGTGGTATTTTTTTACACTAGGTACACTTTTAAGATACAAAAAAAAATCAGGAATTGATTTAGGTTCCTTATAGCTTTAAGAACAGTTGTACAGTTCAAAAAAATCCGTATTCCAATAAACATTGTGTGAATTTCATCTTAGATATTTTTGAATATGTTCTCTTTTTAATATTATAATGCTCATTGCAAGAACTATCAACTTAAATTTTAATAATATATAACTAAAGAAATAATACTAAATACAATATTATGTTTCATCATTTGAATAGGATGATTTTCACCAAGAAGTGAGAGTTTAGGCAAATATATTGTAAAAGAAATGGGAAATTCATTACACGGCAGCTGGCAACAATATACTATGCATTCGAAAAAAAATACCAGACATATTCATCCTTTTTTTTTTACTTAGACTACAGACATATAGTTGCTACGTTATACTAGGCACCTTTTTGTGATATGTATAGAATAATGAAAATAATCAAACCTAAACCATATATTGAACAAACTGTATAGACCAGCGGCTCTCAAACTAGAGTCAGCCAACCCCTGGGAGGCTGTGATGCGATTTTAGTGGGTCAAACTATCACATGTTTCAACATTTTTCTTAATATTTTTATAATTTTGGCATTTAATATTTCTCAGGATATATCAATAAATATATATTTAAACCGATGTATTTTTAATATTTTCGATGTAATCTTAACAAGTATTTAAAAAATGCGTATTTCGACATACCAAATTTCATTAACGAAAGAATCCGCCAGCCATCAACTTTTTTTTAAGAGACCGCTTTGAAAATTTGAGATTCGCTGGTATAAACAAATCAATAATGATATTACTACTTGCTAACATGAAACAAAAAAACCGTTTAACTTAATATTGAGAAAAACTCAATACAAAAAACTATATCATTCAATTGCATAATATATTATAAAGCAATATTTATAAAGTCTTTGTAAATTGTTTTGCGATTAAAAAAATTGATTTCAGACATAACAGACTTTTGTTTGATCAATTGACCTGTCAATTATGTGTCAATATCCACTACTATAGTGACAAGTAAATAAAAACCTCCGGTTTGATATACCTATTTGTCTTGTTCAGCGGTTATCAACATTTTTATATTAATATGCCAAATTACTATTGTCTAATTTTGATAAGAAAAAAAATTACGAAAAGCTTCAATTAGGATTTTATTGAGCAAAACTGATGTTTGATATACAAAACATTTTTGCTATACATCAGCAGATCCTCTAAAAACTTTTTTCTGCAATTACTAGCAATTTTCGTATCACATTCGATTTATTACATGTTTTTATTTACCTTATGTATAAGTATATATGATGTCTTTTGTTCTCGAGTTGATCTCAAGTGACTCAAAATAAAGACATAATTATAATATGGCATCGTTGTAATGCCAAATATTTTCTTAAATAAGACAAACTTATTGCCATAACTACGTGGAACAACTATAATCCTCGATTTTCACAATAATAACAAATATATTTATAATCAAAAATTTTAATGTTATAAATCAAAATAATGAATGCCAAATACCTTTCAATGTGATTATAACTTAATAATAGCAAGAAGCTATGAAAATTTAAAATAATATGAATGCAACCCTGTTTTGCATTTAAACATCACTTTTAAGGTGTTAATTATCACTCTTGATGAAAAGGCATGATATTTAAAATAATAATCCTCGCGATGAGTGAAACCGGTCCTGACCAAAATTATTAAAAAATGCGTTTTTATTATTTAAAATTTTAACATAAATTAACGAAAAATTCGTGAACGTTGTTTACTGAACGCCCACAATCAGTATTCGCAGGTGTTTTTCCTTAATTGTTTACCTCATTAAAAAACTTTTTTTATATACTTTTCAACTAAAATATAAACGAGAATTAGGTATAAATATTTGTTCTATACCCTCAAAAGAAATAAAAAGAACCGAAAAACTGACAGCCCACTTTGTAATGTAGAAACAGGTAGAAAAAATCTCTAAAAATATGTTCTTATTACAAGACTCTCGTAATATCTTTCACATATCAATCTATGAAGCATTATTTTTTAGATGTGACGTGACTATATTTTACAGAAACAATTCCGGTTCACTAACTGAGATGTTATAAAAGAACATCCATGAATAGTTATCGGTAAAAGTTAAGTAACGGAAACATTCTGAACGATTGTTAATTTTGATTAGTAGCCATTTCACGTTGATTGATGGATAATATACCTACTTATTATTTTGTTATTACAAATAAATATTATCATCAGCTACGTTTTAGTGCATCTATAACAGTTGTTCTCACGGGAAATCGCACTGTGACCGCATTATAAATATCAGCTGTGCTATGTAAATGTCTCGTGGCCGCACCAAATGTGATAAAAATAGTTATAGTGCGTTACACACATTGTAGCATACAGTTGTAGGTAAAACAGTTTGAAATAGTTTTATGATTAAAACGGTACTTTAATAAAACTCGACTAAATGCTGGATATGTCAGGTTTATTCTATCAATTTTAAAATAATAATAATTTTATAAACTCATTTGTAAAAACGCATTTCTTTAAATATCGATAATTACTATAAAACTGTTGGTGGCCGCACATGAGAACCACTGATCTATACACATAAAAATGAATGTTTGTTTAAATTTGAATTGTTTGTTTGTATGTATGACTTGTATGCGTTGCTATACCGTTCATCCGATTGAAATAAAACTTTATTAGGTTATTTTGAATACGCCCGATAACGTTTTTAAATTAAAATAACTAGAAGATCATGACCGGTTTCATTCATCGCGATCTTTTACTTTTTCATCATATTGTGGTAAAAAATAGTTTTATTTTGCACGTGCTCGCAAAGGTTTCTGAATTAATACAACCGTTATATCAGGACCGGTTTGGCTTATCGCGAACACTATCAACTGATACACTGGATATGTGAATGTGCTTCTCAATTGAACAGCTTTGTGTGGCCTGCTCACGCGTCGAAAAAACGTCTGACTTATTTGTGTACGCAACAGACGGAAAAACACATATTGTGTGTATTCAAAAACACTTCAGTAAAGATAACTAAAACACAAACACTTTCTTTATATAGGTAGCGTTGCAACGCATACCGGGTACTTGCTAGTATATTATTAATATATATATTAATGAATACAAATTGTTCAGTAAAGTACTAAGTAAACAATTTTACAGTTATTAATTTTTGACGTGCAAATTACTGACACGCTGATGACAGGCTTTATGGGTCGTAATCTATACCTACCGCTTCGTGTAGAAACCGATCGATTCTTCATACTCACTCGTTACACCAAGAGAGTTTGCGACTGGCCTCTAACTGCAGACAGGGATTTATTATGAATATTCATTATGTAGCTAAGATAAGCGGTTTAATTTATTTATCATTTTTCATGCTAGCCATTTTACACTGAAATATAAAAAATTTTCAAACTGTCACTAAGTTTGTTTTTGTGATAGCAAATATTGGTAAATAACTTGCGATCAGGGTTGAATTTACCAATATGTCAATATGGCTAAATGCCAGATCCCTTACTATTCAAAGCCTTATGCCGAGATTTATTTGTATTTAATAAATGTCCACGTTATAAAATTCACACAGACTTGTACCAAATTATATATATAGAAAACATCCAGATGATATTTCCAAATATAAAATATATGAATACCAACTGTTGGGGGAAACGAAAAACTAAAATAAATATTTAAATAAATGATTAAAGAAACTCAGTTTCACATGAGAGGTTGCCTGCATTGAACATTTTACTTATTGAATGAAAAACTTAATCAAATAAATAATGATGAACTCATAAAAGATTTTGATGTGATAAAATATATAAAAATACTTGTGTAGCTAAAATATCAAATATAAAACTAGATTATTTTTAAGTTTAAATTTTAGGTTTTTTAGCATTTTTTATAATTATTCCTAATAGTATTATTGACATATTATTTTTTATGTGTTTTGTCAATCTACGCTTCATTTTTCTTTTCTCTCAACATTTGGGTTTGGGGACTTCTAGGGCCTCACTTCGTCTAAATTCGGCCCTGGTTTCGTTGATTTAATAATTTCGAAAGAATTCACAGCGTAAATAAATTTAAAATATTCGTGAAACAGGTGTCAACTATTTGTTTGGCGGGTGAAAAAATCTCAATAGTGTAAAACAATCGTAATAGAAAAAAAATTACTTGAGATTTAGGCGACAGTAAACGATCAACGATTTTTGGATTGACGGAAAAAATTTATTATTTTCTCTTACACTTATTATAGTTTAAAATTAAATATTGCATCTTCCACTGACAGCAGTCATATGTTGTTTTATAAAATGGAAGTAAATATAGAAACTTGTCTTCGTGTTATATTATGAACAAATAACATTATTTACAATTTATTAATTTTAGTTATCACACAGCATAATATGATGCAACAAAGCAAAAGTTTTGACGAAAAACAAAATAAAAAGCGAACCGGCTGTTTAAAGAAAATGTTTTTGGATTACTATAAAATTGTTAGTTTAATTTATTGAGTTTCGTGTATTGTATTGAATATAGCTGATATTGATCATCTACTACAATTTAAACTACTGACAGTAATATTATATACAATTTACTAGTTTTATTTAAATTCAGCAAACATTCAAGTTCCAATGTCATAACTTTCATATATACTTATTTGTAGTGTTTTGACAATCTCAAATCTTGTAAAAGGATACAACACGAGTCAAAAGCAACTAAAAAAGTATGTATATACTCAGAGAGAAGTATCGATAAACTATTTCAAAATTTTATCCAAACACAGATCTACAACAGCAGTAATATATTGTACGCAATGTATTTCAGTGAGAACCTGTTGTCCCAAATAAAGCGAGCAGGTTAATTTTTCTAAATAGCCCGTGGTAATGAATTTCTATCCATATATATCAGACAAAATAATATCATTCGTGTATTAAACCAAACCATTTTTTATAACTCCGATTGAAATATTATTATTTGTAATCAAGAGGTAGGCATTATTAATCGGCTTATAGTGCCATTGCTAGAACAGTCGTGGAAGCCCAAGGCTTGATCTCAGGTCTCCACACAAAAGAATAATGAGTTTGGCGAACGCCTACAGTATGTACTCGGTTATAACATCTGATAATCCAGAAAGAGGACATCTTAATAATGACCGAGGGATACTATAGCTATGTTCTTTTCCGCGCATCTAGCAAGTATTCGATTTTGTACAGACGTTAAGCTATGGTCACGTTGCTTGATTTAGGTTTGTTTTTGTTGTAGAGGGATAACTTGACCGAAAGAGTTTCTATCAATGAATATTACTTTTTGCGTAGTGACATCTGTCTTTTAGTGTATTTCAATATCAAATTTTATACATTTCCATATACTAAGTGATCTGCGATTTAGATTTCATTTTACTGCATCGACAGGCATTTTTTCATATACGCTGTTCAACTGCATTTATCACTTGAACGTCTGGACTGTTTCTGATAAAACTTATGTAATTGAACAACATTTGAATGAATCATTTTCAAAAACGCCTTTTTGAAATTTTATTTCATTGGATGTCGATTAATATCGAACAAAATTTGACCACAGCTATACATCACTTTACCATAAAAATGTTAAAAAGCTACATGTATAATTAAAGTCAATACTTTGAATCCCTGCACCAACCGAATTCTCTTTTTCTCTAAAAAAATACTTTTTGACACAAGTGTTTGTATTTTTTGTGTTATTATGTTATTTTTCCTAACAACAAAGCCTCCCTCTTCCTCCACGTAACGTTTATATATGGCAGGCCACTAAGAATATAAGGACACGATTATAAAACACTTTGATACAAACCTATTTAATAGATATTATTATACTTACACTGTCCAAATTTACCTTGAAGCTTCATACTAACTTTTGAGTTGTTATTTAAAATGAAAATGTACCATAGACAAAAGATAAATAAGTAAACATGCATGATATTGTGCATACATTGTTGCTATAATAACGACTTAAGATCAAAATAAAAGTTATCTGATAAATAATACGAGAGCTACCGGTTATAACATAAAACTGTGAGGTTATGTTATTCGCACATGCGTAGTACGTGTTAACTCAGACAAAAAGACAATAATAAACAAATCTACGCGCCGGTTTTGATGGCAGTAAATTGCAAATCAAACACAGCTTTACCGGATGCATGTTTGGTTTCTAAAACATAATGCAAGACACTAATATAGTGTTAAATGAAATTTTTTAATTATTTACGACAAGGGTAAAAGATATAGACATTGATCCTATTCGATGTTTCGCAAATCTGTTTTGATTTATTGAGTGTTGGTGACATTACAATAAAAACGACTATGAATCCGCTGAATATATAAATATGCATATTCTGAAGTTGAAAGATTGGGTGAATTGTTTGAAGTTAAATTAAATCAAAGTACTTCAAGACTGATTATGTGCAAGCTCGTCGTTTCTGTTTTTCATATTTTTAACTGTGTTTCATAAAAGATGTTAAATATTTCCCATAATGACATTGTATTTCAATAAAAGTTAACACGAAATCAGTCTTTTACACACGTTGTAACAAAAAATACTATATTGGCATTATAATTTTAGTAAAAGATTAATGATAATAAAAATTATAAGTATATGCAGTTTCTGCTCATTTTATCCCCAAAAATATTATTAACCGATGTCTTAATATATTTATATTTTTTATTGATTTTTAAGTTTCAAACAATGTACATCCGTTTAGTATTTTCTATGATTTTTTATTTTAGTTTCAACTTTCAAGCTAAGCTAACTTTTGACGTTTTTGGTTCAATATTATTATTATATATATTATTACTTAAGCAATATAAGTGAAATATGTTAGTTTTTGTTATATTTATATATTTTCACGAGAAGGTTTTCTAAAAGGCACAATTTAGGAAACACTTATAAGTGTTAAATCTTACGCCATTACCATTATCATGTTCTGACGTGGACTACATTATTAGATTTTACAGTGAAACTAATTCCATTTTTTTATTCTAGTCTTGCAAAGTTAATATGATTCAATAACTACGTCATTCCGGTACTCTCGCAGGAAAAAAATGCATAATTGTTTTTCATCGCATAGTTGTGATCGCACATTTTTTTTATAAATGGGCGAGTTTCCACTAAATAAATAACTATCATAATTTTAATCACGTTGCCAATAGTCGTATGTAGACAGACGAACCATAAATTACTCCGAGTCCTCTGCACTCTATTTCAATCTCTAAAATTAAACCTAATCATAGAGCTGGGATAAATCTAATTTTCTCATTAAAGTAAGCAGGCACCCGAGCCAGTGTTAAAAAAAACTTATCAAGATTGTAGACACTCGATATCTTTGCTATTTTAAACACTACTTAATCTCACATGCCTTCGTAATTCTAATCAAAGCCACGTTATGTTATATGTTAACTCCCCTGAGCTATTATTTCCTTGGAGATTATTATCTGTTTTAGATTAAATCACGATCAGGCAATTAAAATAATTACAATTACCAGTACAAATAATAAAACAACGGCGCGTACCTCAACACTACAACTCCATACTCTTTATATACTTACAACCTTACAGTTCTGTACTCGATACCTCATCCAACTGTAACAAACACTTACTTTTTCTAAGTGTCGTATTTTTGACCACTTTCAAAGCACAAATGCACAAGCAAAAGGTATATCCACAATTTGTCGCCGATAATTGATCGTATTAGAATTTACCTCAAAGTCACTATTGAATAAATATTATACATTACAATCAACACGGTTAATTTACAATGTGTTTAATAAATAAAAAATAATACCAATATTTATAAAAATAAACGCATTTGAAATAATATACAGCTAAGTTTTTAAAAAAATCGATATACTAAATATATGGAATTCACAGATCAATATAAAAAAAATATTTTGAGTTTTTTGTTATTTATAAAAAAAATGCACTTTATTTACCGGTAGATAACGAATATAATATTTTCTGTTGTGATGATTGTAATTTGAAATGTAAGGCGATTCGCTTTTTGAATAATCTAATTATGATACCGTTTTTGTTTGATGAAATACAATTCATTTTATTTTTTCTTGTAAAATATTTAAAACTCTTTCATGCTTTCTGTTAAATACACAGTCACAATATAAAACATGATTTAATCGATTATTTATTGTACTTCGTTGGCAATAAATTCAACTTTTAATCATAAATTTCAAATGGAATATTTTGTACAATATGAAATGTAATCGCCACAGTAAGACACGGTAATATATACCTAAGTAATCAATAAAGATAGGCATTCTTCTATGACTCATAGCAGATGCAATAAAGTGCAGTTTTATCTGACAAAGTCACTGACAAGGAATGCAGCGCGACTATTTTCATTGATAATAATGCATTTCTTGGTCCCGCAAGAAATTTATGCAACCAAAGTGACATAAATATCTCCGCAGAAGCATTATTCAACAAGAACTTTACGTTGGTACCTTTATATATTATTTTCGCTTCATATTCATTGCTAATATTATAAAAAAATATACATTTAACGAATACAAAAATTTCACTTAATATTTCTAAATAGGCTTAAAATTATTTTGTTTCTTAGGAAAGTTTTAATGAGAAACAATCCTTCACTAAGCACTTTGCAAAAAAGCATAAATATATTTACTGAGTCCACCATCTTGCTTGCAAACAAAATAAAGATCCAAGTATAATTATATTATGAAGTAACCCGAGAATATTAATCGAACCAATTTAATGTTTTTTCCCCGTTGACTACGTAAACTTGGGCGTGAACCTATTGGAACATTAATTTACAGATTAAATATGTTTTTTTGATGATTTTCTTTCCATCTATATCTTGACTAATCAATAAATTAGCACACTCATAGTAGCGATTATGCTTTAAATAAAATGATCGAGTGTCGAGGCATAATACAAAATAATAATCAATGAACGTTTTAGGTTCAAAACGAATTTCAATATGCAAATATATGTATAACATTACACACTAAAAAAACTATATAATACGTAAATTGATTCGCAGATGTATATTATAATTAATTTGTTTGAATTGAACGTATCGTATTTAAAAAAAAATTACACTCGCTTTTATGTATAAAAAAATGTTCAAACTGAAAAAAAATAATGTTCAATCATATAACTTTTATTGATGATGTTACAACTCGCTTACAATATCTTAACAAAAATTAAAAACAAAAAAAACTCGCGACCGTGACAGGACTCGAACCTGCAATCTTCGGATTCGAAGTCCGACGCCTTATCCATTAGGCCACACGGTCTGCTGACGTGTGCGGCTTATTGCTTTATAAAGTATATAAAACTTAACGAATATATGAATTTTCATGTATGAAAACTAATTATTATGCAAAATTCCTCACGCTTCAATCAATATGACGTATTATATTAATATTTTTTCGTCTTGTAAACATATATTATTTTTATTACTTTTCATTTTCAATACTTTTCGAGTCAGTTTCTTGAATAAAGTCAATTTTTAAAATATGAGCGTATTCCACAAAACAAAAGAATTATTTTCAACATAATTGAGTGATCATTCAATTTTTATTTACAAAGATAAAATTATTATTGTTTTTATATTTTATTTTGTGGCATCTTATTTTCTATTATATAATTCTTTCGTCGGAATTCATGATAATATATACCTCGTATATTTTACAACTTGACTTCATATTTGGAAAGTCATTATACACAAGATGATCGTAGTTTGTTTAATAATATGTAGTCCATTGATACATTTTGTGTACAATGTTTACATTTGAGATGCTTTTGGATGCCGAGTTTGGTACAAAATTACAGTTTCCTGCTAAGCCGATTCTTAGCTGTCAGATTAAGAGCCGCATTAAGACTTACAATGTTAGTTATAATTGTTGTGGTTTTAAGCGAAAATTATCAATATATTTAATACCTACTGATGATTAATACTTTTAAGAGAACGAAGAAATTCGTAGAATATTGATTCTGTCGTAGCTTCGCTTATAATACTTTAATGCGAGGCTAAGATTGAAACCTTTCAAAATCGTTCATACGTCACATGTGATATGATGCTTTGCGCATGCGTGTTATTTTTTATTGACGTTTATAACATAAACACCATGTTTTTTATCACGTACAAATTTCTGTTGAGCACGTTCATCATTTAAATATTAGGCGTAAAAATTGGGTTATAATTATTAGATTATGTTGTTTGTCATTTCTTTTTTGTAGTGTTCCTGTTTTTACGGCCCATATTGATAACCCAATCGTCAGAATTCAAGAGATTTTAAAGGAGTCGTGAACTCTAGATATGATTGGTTAAATTCATCAAACTCAATTAAAAATGTAGTTATCAATATATTTGATAATATCCGAATTCCTAATATTTTCGAGAACCCATCTGATATTTACAGTAACCTTTAAAGTCAATAGATCATACGCTAAAATTATTTATTTATGCCGTGAAAAATCTTTACTCGAGAAAAACAAAAAAATGATTTCTCGAGTTCATCCGATTGCTATGAATATATAATATTAATTTATGATATCGACTGAAGGTGCTTGATGGAACTTCAATATTAAATTTGCATTGTTGCAACTTTTTTACGATTCCATATTTCTTGTCATTAACGACCCGGGTATCGCCCTTCGGTATCTTCAGGTATTCCATCGCACGGATGCAACAGAACTGACGTAAAAAAAACAGTTAGCATCGTATATATAATATATTAAAATCATTATTTACAGGAATCTACTTACCAATAGGCAAACAAAAAATTGCAGTTGAAATGAATGTAACAATATTAATCCAATAATAATTAGCTATAACAACTTTCATTAACGATCTTGCTAATGAGTGGTCGTTATTGAAATGGGGTTTTCAACAAATTTAAATCAAGTAACATTAAACTTTAAATGTGTTTTCTTTTATTTAAGGAATAACTAGTATTAAACATCTAGTGATGAGACATAAGAATTATCGTCATGAGATTGTCGATTCATTGAACCGATCTCACGTAAAGGGTACAACAAGTGGGAGTTGGGAAGATTGAGTTGATCGTTAAGAATGAAGTTTGAATTTAATAACTCGCCTCTATTAATTTCTAAAATGTCCTGATAAAACAATTTATGGTCCCCCGTGCTATGATGCATTATTATGATTATTGCAACAATTCAAATTTAATATAATATTAAGATGGCCACATTAATTGTAAATGACCTTGCTCGTGTATTAATTCCAATTTTTCAACGAAAGTATATTTAAGATGAAAACATATTTTTACCAATTCAGGCAGTAAAGTTGTAGAAAAAAACGAATTTACAATTTCTTCGCTCAGCATCTGTGAAACTTTAGTTGACATTTTAATGATTTGTGTTTATAGGACAATGACCTAATTGTACTCATTTAAGCCTTGCTACCATATTACTCAAAATAAATATTTATGTAATTTAATTAAGTACATAATTATATATAGCAGACTTTTTTCAAAAAAATAAGATAATACACTTATAAGAAATTAAAATTGATCGCTTGCTATTCCGCTTGATATGCTACTAGACGTGACACGTGTTTCAATTTTTGAGTACCATCTTCATACTCCCTGTATCCTTAAGCAAAATCCAATGATTAAATAAAAAGGGTGTAGTAGAACTATTCTCTTTTTATTGGACATGGGTTTTGTATTAAAGATGAACTTTCACAAATTTACCAACCAGTGTAACAAAATTAATAATAACTATTACAAACAAATTATTTGATAATTTATTTGAATGAAAAAGGTTGACCATATCGCTTTAGGTTGAAAACATTTTATTTTGCTATTCGTATAAAAGCATATTTTTTCCCGACTTGGATTGATACATTATATGTATAAAAGAAGATTTCAATCCAGACAATGATTGGAAATAATAAGGAATAAAATAGCAACAATGTACTCGAATGTTACCATGAAGGAATGGCAGTCTCTATATGTCCCGATAAATATAAACACGATTTCAATTTATCGGCATAACACTGTAGTTTTTTTCCAGACCTAGAATATAACAACAGATTATATTCAATCTGACCAGCCAAACTATCACAAAGTAGTTTATTGTCTTCAACAGTATTCAACATTAATTTATTTTATATATTTTTCAAGACCTTTTTAGCTATTCGTCATTTCGTAGCTCCCAAATTTCAGTGAAAATTCGAAAACAAATGTCAATTCACTAGTAAAGTTATTTTTCTATTAATGAAAATATGCTTGTGTATGATTTCACTGGAACATGAATTAAAATATATTTTCACTTAATATTTACCATTGCTATAACATTGCAATGTAACTGTGCAACACACCGATTTTCCAATTTTAAATAAAACCTATTTTTTAAGTGTCTTTACGTAAAATCTTGAAATGATTATACAACATTTTTCACCACTTCAAATTTGAAAATTTTCAATGAATACAGTGGAACCTCGATCAACCGTTCTCGCATAATAAGTTTTCCCGACTGGAACGCTTATTTTTTATAGTCCCGTCAAACTCCCATAAGAACAATGTTAAATAATCCCGCATTGACCGTTTCCCAATTCCCTGATTCCCCGACTTCCTCGATAAACCGTCTAAATATTTTGGTCTCGTCACAAATATTAACCCGATTGACCGTTTTATTGCATATTTCTCCGTATCTCGGCAAGCAAGTTTGACACAGCAGTGTCGCAGAGTGCAGGTGTTATGTCTAAATACGTTGGAATCCGCTGTACATGTTAGACGTAACGCATTGGACGCATGTGCTATTTTTTGGGTTGAAATCCACCTCACGCGTATTATTGTTTATGATGCAAATGTAGAGTTGTTTAAAATTCATGGTAATAATGATTCCTGTACATACAAACTTTTAGTCACAAGTTTAGTAACAAGTCTTTGTTCCGATTAAAGTGCCAAATAACAAAGAAGCAAACTAACGTAAAGGACTTTTTTAAAAATAAATTTTATATACAATATGTATAAGTAACTAATAAATAAATATTTTTTACGATTTTAATGTTGTTTATTGTTATTTGAAGCTTTCCCGCATTCACCGTTTCCCGCAATTACCGTTATTTGTTCAGGGTCCCTTGGAAAACGTAAAATCGAGGTTTCACTGTAGTTTATTTACACGCCCTCTAACGTTCTACGCGACGCTAACATCAGTATATGTACAAAAATTGTAAAAACTTAACAACAAAATTTCTTAAAAATAATAGTGACTGTTTTTTTTAATTGGGCATCCGTTAAGTAAAAAAAATATTTAGCATTTAGTTGTGATTGTATACGATTCTTACTTTCTAATGGTTATTCATAAACGTACATATACTATTTATATTGTTGTATTAATTTCTATTGTGATTTTATATTGTGAATAATATTTAATAAATTGATCGCATTTATTGAAAGCAGTGTCATAATTAAATCGTGTATTTTAAAAACGTTACAAGTAAATTATTTCCAAAAATGAGTTCAGTATGCAAACATCTTCAGAATACCTAAATACACAAACGAAATACAAAAAACTCCCATGCATGTATGTTAATAACCTTTCCAAGAGTATGGACCTACTAGTATGTCGGCGCGATTTTTTTGTAAAGGAGTATGGACATACTTGTCGTATATGTCAACTATTATTGTGATAATATGTTGAAGTGCTATATGCCAATGGTTTGTGATCCCTGGATTATGCAACTGGTTTCATTACGATAAAACTATTTTTATATCGTTCTACTACAATGACATGTTTATATATATATATAAAATATTTATATTTTTAATGTAAAAAAACTCGCTCCTCACTGCATGGTTAAAATTAATTAGTTACTCTTGGAAATGTATTTTAGTTTTATATAAAAGTATTTTATACAATTAAAAATTTGTCGACATTTGAAAAGTGGGTTTAATCAAAATATTATATATTACTTTAAAAAAGAAAAAAAACATAAGTCACATGAAAAATTTTAATTATAAAAATTTCCAAGAAATTTTTCAAACTCTTGAACTTGTGACTTTTAACTTTTTCGAAATACACGATTTAATTATAAACGTTAATCTGTTTGGCTTCGTGGATTTGTAGCCGCCAGTGTTCTTATTTATATATGTATTTAATACAAATCCTTGTCTCGACGACATAAGTATCTCCCACGTGGATAGTCATATCTCCATCACGTGGGCTAATTAAGACTGTATACAGACTCCGGCCTTGCGAGGAATCGCAATCATGCTCAGCATTTCTGATCAGGCACGTATTTCAATCCCTCACAGGTTTATCCATTTTGCGCAGCAAAAATAGAATCAACTATAAATCTAATAATCAAACCTTTATACTCATGTTAATATAATGCTTCGTAGTCTACAGGTTACATAAAAAATATTTTATAATCTATGATTTTTATTTATAACGCAATAAGCAAGAAATATCGTTCAGCTTATCATTAATATTTAATGTAAATTAATATACTATAAACATTTCTATAATACCGATATATTCCTCGCTCATCAAAACATTAACATCATCGTATGATTTTCACACTATAAATATAGTTTCAAAAATTTTATCTGTCCCTTTTCGGTAGAAAATCTTTATATATTATTAATATATTATATATATTTATTTACGATAAGGGGCAGCTTTGTTTGTCACGAATATCAACTGTAAGAATACATATGAAGACAAAGCTGTTTTTGCAAATTGAGAGTCTATAATAACCTAGTATTCAAAAAAGACCGCTGGAAATAAGCTGAACCGGTTTTAATCATAATATTACACAATTTGAAAATTGTGACGAAATCATATAATTTATTTATTCAAATAATAATAAAGTGAGTAACAGTTAAAATTTTTGTAATTAGAAATAATAGAAGGAAAGGGTGTGTCTCGTGTTTTGCATATTTAAGATACATCTTTTTTTGAAAGATTCTGCCAAAACGTTAGTTGGCTCATTTAATATTTATTCAGCATTTTTAAGGAAGAATCATAATAATACACATTTACTTAAACAATAGCTCTTGCTCTTTTTTATTTATTTCAGATTAGCTTACTGATTTTTATTTATTCAAGGTTATCTTACAACGTAATTGATTTTTTTTATTATGACGAAAAAATATTACAAGGGGGAGCAGAAGTGACAGCTGCAGTGGGCCTCACTTCTGCATGGAAGGAAGTTCAAATTTAATAAAATTATTGACATTTCTTTTGACTATGTCCGTATAGTAGGAGAAATATAATTTAATGCAGTAATCGTCAAACTTTGCAACGCCTTAAACCATCACTGTGTTTTTTACTTTAAAAAAATACAAAGATACATAAAAATCTATTATTTTAATAAAATAACATTTATTTTCATTATTAAATTATATTTACACCTGTGTTTTCATGAATAATTTTATGAAATAAGAGCGATATATATTAATATTTAAAAAAAATTCTTGGTTATTTATCCAATTAAGTTACGTTATAAAAACTTTGCTGAAGACCAACCAGTCAGCTACCGCTGGATTAATTTACTCGAAATTGTCAAAACTTTCTACGGGCAACAATGTGTCAAGATCGACTTATTATTCTGTTGACAATAAATATTCACAACTTCCATACTCAAAAGCATTAAGAAAACCTACTCTTTATTTTTTTTATAGATATATATTTTAAGATTGAATATTGCTTCAATGGCTAAGTTTTAGAGAATCTCATTTTCTCTGAAAGTTTCAATATTTAGAAATGTTTACATAATTTTACCAGATACCAGATTAGTGTGTACACGTTTTTGTGATAAATGGTATATCATTTTTGTATTAAACAATACACACATCAAAAAACATATTTGTTTGGATCAATATGACTCATTATAAAAGTGCAGTTTGCTTTAAACAATACTACGCGTTTTTCTTCAGTTATTATCGATCTACATAACTTTATATGCAGGCGGCATCTAATGTCGACAGCGCACCGAATATCAAAGTATAATATTTATTAGCTTTTTTTAATGAGAGTATTATATAAAACATCAAATTGCATACATTTTAATCAAATTTACAATCAATCAGGATGCTACATACTGAAGTATTCTTGTATGCTTAATAAATATTATTGATTATTGTAAAAGATACAAGCAACGTTTTGCAACATTTGTGCAACTGTCGATGATAGAAATTAACTTAATAACCCAATTTTGCACAATTTTTTGACGTTTTTTTTTATTATTATATTTTTGGCGGTTGTTTTGTTTCATACTGGGGACATCATATTCTGCAGTTTGGCTGGATTTTATTATTTAGATGAAAATTTGGTTCGATTTTTTTTATAATATTGAACTCTATCTAGGCGATGGTCATATTCTTTCCGCGGGAATTTTAAGATGTTCACGAGCTTTGGTTGCGTCACAAATTGATCAGTTTTTGTAAATTGAATGGATGCCTTATTATTTTATTATTATTAGATATTTTAAATAAACCTGCACCAATTATGTTGTATGATGGTGTATCTAATTTGGAGGTTAAGAATTAATTCAGAACTCCAGTCCAATAAGAGCCTTTATTTCAATTAATAATGTCGTAAACGAAGGAAAGATTTTTATATACGATTATTTGAATTACCCAGCACCAAGAAAATATTTCTAAGCCCAGCATTTAGAATAAATCCAAATCATCGATTGCTGAATGTTCATAATGAGCAGGTATATAAAAAAAACAGTCAACAGCAAGAACATCTTTATTCAGTCTGCATAAATTTTGAATTGTTGAATAAAAGTTATGCAAATATATTTTGATGCTCTTTTTTTAATTGATTGAATTGGCATTTACTTGGTAGAACTCCATTATAACACGGTGAAAAAATAGCAATGTATTATATTTTAGTTATACAAAATTTTTCATAAGATACAGTTGATAGCTATTTCGGCTCGCGCTACCGTCGGAACTCTTTTTTTTAACTTTTTGACACATAGCTCTGGATATTGATTTGTGATTTTCAAGTGCATGTTTGCGTGATAATTTTAATGTATAATCTACTGATATTTTATACCTCCACGGTTTGACAATGGAACAAATTGTTTCTCCAGATGTGCGCTACAGTTGGCGACTTCGGCCGCATTCAGCATTATCCAGCAAGCGTACAAGAATCCACTGCGCCCCGCAAAAAGATAAGGGAACTTCATAAATTGCGCCGCGGCTAAGTGAAACTGCATGTAGTGAACTGATTCGACTGATTCGAAGATTTCGCTGATTCACCGCATTCCCGATTAGGAACGTTTTAGCTCTTTCAGTGACATTTTGTTTTAGTTCATGCAGTCGCCATGATACGGAAATCTTCAAGGAATACCTATGAACAAATGTAGTGGCGTCATTGTTTTTTAATTTAAGAATAACACTTATGTTTCATTTGTAAATTGACATATATTGTTTGAATTTTTAATATCAAAGTGTCGAAATTTCAATTTTTTTAAGGGCATTTTTCACTAGTGTTAGTAATATTTTATAAAACATTAATTAAAAGTAAATACTAGTTTGAATAATTAAAATTTAATATTATGGGCAGGATATTGACAACTGGAATAATTGTGCGTGAAAAAAGTAAAATTCAGGGCTGTCACAAGCTGGCACAAGCAAGAGTTCAGATATAAATTCAAAACAAAAGACTGAAATGGTGAAAGTTGGCCAAGGGATACATTTAGACTTATTATTTTGCTTCAAAACTATTTACGCTTCATAATTATTCACGCTTCAATAGTATGAATTACACCGAAAATGGTACCCCTAGCAACCTCTCTACGACTCGACTTCTATTGAATTTGTTTTTTCGGTAATATTTATTAACAGGAATGACACATTTTTTTTCATGATAATAGATAGATTTCGCTAGCAATATGTGAAAAAATAACACGATATTTCCAATTGGAATATTTTATACGTATTTTTAAGTCTGTGGACACATATGTCTCTACGGTATTTGTGTCGTCCCCGCCTAGAGGACACATATGTCCTCGC
Source organism: Himalopsyche japonica (assembly GCA_028555115.1). NCBI lineage: Eukaryota > Metazoa > Arthropoda > Insecta > Trichoptera > Rhyacophilidae > Himalopsyche > Himalopsyche japonica. Next base: position 411,372 of record JAHFWJ010000446.1, on the reverse strand, counting down.
GGTATTGAAGCGGTGAAGTCTTCTTTAACAACATATCTAGTATTTTGAATCGGTCAATTGCTGATATCATAATTGCGGGATGGTGGATTTTTTTTGTTTATTTAAGTTATATTATCGTCTTTTCGCCAAATTGTAGAAAAAAGTGTAGGCATTCTCAAATATTATAAGACAACGATTACTGTTAGGTTTTAACTAACCATGATGGCTTTTACTGATAATATTCTTCTGCGCTTGTAGTGAAGAAAGTGAAACTTCAATCGGTACATTATCCACGCACAATCTACTTACGCACGTCAGACCAAAAGAAAATGTTTTAAGCACTTGTCAAGAGTTACATTTTGATTGTTCTCACGCTGTTAGATGAGATGTTTTGATTATAAAACTAATCATTACCGTATATGGCACCAGAGGTCGGGATGACCACATCCACTCCTTAAACGCGTACATATTCAAGAGTAGTAATTTAAGAAAATGAGAAATATTAAAACCGTTTGTCTAAACGTGAAGAAAATAGCCAATTATACCATTGTAATAGTAATCATTACGGAATGTTTTACAGACTATTGACATTTTGGTGAAGACAGAGCTGAAACTGAATAAAAAAGTGACAGAAAAGTGTTTTTAAAAATTCAGTTTAGACTAGACATCTTAAATGTTACTGACATCAATATATTATACTATCATAATTTTCCAACGACTTAACGGTACCATTAAAACTCTAATGTGTTTATTGCAATTGTAACTAATGTTTTGCTAACTAGGATAATATTAATTGATTTAAATACTTAAATATTTTCAATGGCTTTTCTATTCATAATATAAACATAATTTTTTTATTGCATTGTTACACAGTGTTATGAAATGTGATATTCGCTTCACTTGGTTAAGGAGCATCGTCATACTTTATATATTATAAATGAAATGGATTACGAATGTATACTTCAAGAAAGACAGTCCAAAAGTTTAAAAACATTGGAAAGTAAAGCATTATTTTTTTGATTTTATTTACCGAAAGGTTATTGTTGAAAACTTATCGCTTTGATTTACAACAATGCTTAGTTAATTAATTTTTTAATTCTGTTATTTTTTATAGAAATATCAGGGGTTATATACAGTATAATACGTAACAATTTCGTTTTTGAAACCGTTTTAAAAAATCGAAGCTTTCTGCTGCCATAGTATACAAGTTGAGTTAATCTCAAAAATCGGTAAGAACCTACATCATTTTGAGACTTAAATTGTCATGACAAAATCACATGAACCAAACTTGTGTGGTCAGTATTCGTAAGAAGTGTTTCTAAATAACGCTTTCTTTGCAAAATCTTCGACTGACAGAATCTTCTATTCGTCAATAATTATGGGAAATGGACAGTTTACGAAGTCTTGCATATATTAAATATCACTGTACTTGATACCTAGACCCAGCACTGTCTAATAAAGACAAAACACAGAACAACTTTCTTGAGATCGTAATCTGTGTAACAAAACCAATAAGACGTCTCTATTTACATGACATGATAAATGAACAGCCTGTATGTATTCGTCAGAAATGTTTGCCACAAACAATGGCGTGCCGAACTTATGCTGCAATTGTTTATGAAGAATATAAATGCATCTAATCATATGCCGCTTACTGCATTATTTATCGCAAATGTCGAAAGTGCATTAAACATTTTACTTATCGTCATCAATTTAGGCTGTATGTTATTTCAATCTTAAGTTTTTTACTGCATATATTTGACTTTTGGGGTGATGATAATTAATAACTAGTCGCTGTATATCGAATATTGTAGTGACAAAAGATTCTGTAGTTATGTCGTTTTTTAGCCAAAGATAAATTGTAATTTACTTTCATTCTAATTTGAATCCATATTTCTTGAATTTCTTTTCTCGATATTCGCAATAGCGAAATTTAAGTAGACCCAAATACTTGGTATTTGACTTATATTATTTACATGCAACAATTTTACTACAAAACTTTTTGTGAATCCCCTAATAATGCTTTTTCAAGTCCACTCCCCCAAATTTTCTTGATATAATTAATTAACATTCTCTGCAGAATCGTTTCATGTTCACATGTAAAAAATTACATATCCTTTAAAAATAATATACAATATAACGCAATTATTCATTTGTTCCATCAAAAATACAAACAGACATTTTTATTTAACTGTTTAGTGCATTTGTTAAGTTGTTATATGTACCTAGTATTAACATTCCTGTCTCATTATTTCATGCCAATCAAACAATTGATTTAAATGAATATATTTGAAAAAAAGAGAGCAGTAGAAATAAAAATGACACATTGATAAGGAAATAAAACATAAATACCAAAGCTTTTAGAGAGGCATGTAATGTTCTGAATTTACAGCTAGTTTTGGTTTTACTACTCGTTTGAAATAAAATGTGTCTAAATAGAATGCAAATATATTTTAAATAAATACAGTGCAACAAAAAAAATAATTATTTTTTTAGGGCCAATCAAAAGTAAACGCAAAAATATTCTTGTTCTAAGCTTGATGGGATTAAAGAAATCAACAATTTTTGAAAATTTACCAAAGAAAATCGTAACCATCTACTTAATCCAGGAAAGGTAATATCAAATTTAGGTTTTATCTATTTAAAATTAGAGACCTATGGACTTACCATTTTTTTTCTCTTTGCATAGTTGTCAGGTGGCCTAATAAAATTTTCATACCAAAATTAGTCATCATAATTTAACATAATATCATTTTAATTAAAAGAAAATTGGTAATAAATGTCATATTACGTGTGGCAATGAAACAGTTTACCTTTAATTTAAAAAAAATGAAAGTCCTGATTAAACTAAATAAGGCTCAATTTCAACAATTCAAATTTATATAAAACTCACTTAAAATAGCGATACATTAAAACTTACTGCCGTATTTTATACAAAAACGAAATCATGATTGTCAATCATGGAAAACCCTTTTTTTCGTTATTAATGACAAAATTGAGACTATTTTTAGGTTTATACATAAATTATAAATAATTCACAGATTTATTTATTTATTCAATAGCTATAAAAATATCAGTAATATCTACGCACATTATGCTAAATTTTATTTTTCGTTTTACTACGTGAATGTATTAATTCAACATGTGAAGAGGTGAGTTGCATATCGCATACCCTGATTATGCATCTAATATTGTTTACAAATTTTGCAATAATTGTTTATGGATTTCTTTGAAATGAACACGGTAATGAGGGAAAATTCAGTTAAATAGTATGAAGCTGCAGCAAACATATGAAATGATTTGAATATGACAGCTATGTTCGATTTTAAAGATGGCGCCGACCGAGTCTTTTGAAATACAATAATTCAGCTGTCACTTCTAAGCTCTGAAGTTTTATATTATAATCGAATATTTTTTTTCAATGAGGCAATCGAGCAGGTACTGAATATTTTTTTCCTATTAAAATAAATATCGGAGCCCTACTTTAAATTTAAATGAACTTATAGATATTCAATTTGTCCATGATTCGGTATGTTGTTTTATTTTTTGTTTATTATTCAGAATTCGAAACAAGTGAAGCGATTGCCATAGTGAAATTTGACAGGCGGACATAATTGTTTTGTGAAAAATTAACCACATTCACGTGTGACAGGCATTTAATACGCCAAATCAATCAGCGCGATGTATTCGTTTCGACACAGCTTCTGTCCAGACTGTGCGAACAGCTACCAGGTTCCCCGAAGTGAAAACACGTATGGCAATGACGATAAAAACATCAAGGCGTGAAAATTATCCTTGAAAAATAAAGTTGACCCGTGTTTATTTCGTCATTATCAAATTTTATATTTAAGTCAATTAATTTGATAGGTGGGTGTTAGTCACTAAATATAAATTATCACTGTCCATAGTACAAATTTAGTTGTCAATTTTATCAAACGATCAGTATTCAAATCTAATCTAATTTATATTAGTACAATACAAAAAAAATACTACCAAGCCTACTGAATATATTTGATTTTTCATGTTTTTATTCTTACAAGTAATTTTTAACTCCATTAGTTTGGACACTTTAATAACACAATAAATACTCAATATTTTATAAATATAACATAAAATTTATCATTTTTAAATCGTTCATTTTAACCTAGAAGTGTGTTTTTTACCGTATTTATATATTATATAACACGAATCAAACGACAATTCATAAAATTTCCACGCATTTACGAACATATCAATTTAAAGAAGCTCGCTTCTAATCAAAGTAATCTTTGTTTGAATATTTTATACTATGGCAACATTTTTTTCTTGCAAACTGCTTTTAGCTACAGTTCTTTTTTTAAACTAATAATGCCGAATGCGACCTCTTTTTCAATCTTTCATAAGTTCCAGATTGACACATTAACATGTTTATCATTCACTAACTATGTAATTATATTAATATTTACAATCTATCATATTACATTCCACATGTTTTTTTTTATGTAGCCATTTACATATTCTTATTATTGTAGCTGCAAATAAAAAAATACATCAGATAAGTACGCAAAGATAATATTTCTTTGATTGATTGAACTGTTAAAAATTTGCATAATTATTGTAACTATTCTTCATATCTAAAATAACAGTCGGAGGCTACTAATTATCGAAGTGTTTTATGATCAATTTTGATCAATACAATGTTTAAGCTTTGATCATACCGAAGTTTGTTCAAAAAAATAAAATAATAATAGATGAAGAAGCCATCTATAAGAATAAAGCAAAAAAAGATATGATAATGGATTGTAGTCTGTTTACTATAAGTAGACATAAACTAAAATAGAAATAATTTTAAGATAGTAAAAAAACTTTTTTTCAAACAATGTAAAAACTTTATGATAATTTCAAAAAAAAAATATATTTTTGAAACAAACGATTTCAATTTTTTTGTCACTAACGACTCGATTTACGTCAATTCTGTTCTGTATGCATGTGATATAATGTTTAAAGATGCTGAAAGACGAAACCAAGCCGTTAGTTAAGCCAAGCAGGGCCGTTAGTTACCAAACATGTAAAATCGTACAAAGTTTTAATAATTCAAATTTGAATACAAATATATACGATTTTTTTACCCATTATTATTTTGACGATTTAAAATAATACAAAACTCATTTTGTGATTTCTTGCAATCAACATTATGATGAATAAAACAATAATTACCTAACTTATATTCAAAATCAGGATAAACTATATAACTACATCATGATTAAAATTAGGCAGGAATAACATTTTTTGGACAATTAATTGTTTTGTAAATGAAAAATAAAATAATGTTACGAAATTGTTAATTGTTATTATCGACTGGAACTATTATATTTTCAGTTTGCTACGACTTCTCAAGTCATGAACTGAGAATAATAAATTCAGAATCTATACTCGGTCTCATGACCGAATGATAAAGGTATTTTATTATACTCAAGACTTTATATGAGTTTCATCTTTACATTTAACTTATCGCTTCACTAAAACAATTCCAATATTTGTTATTGTACAGTTATAAATGATAATCATATCATACGTAAAGTTACTACGAATAACTTTAGATAATGTCAAAGCGGTGTAGAGATTTTTGGACCAGATCTGTTTACAGTAAAGCTTTTCGGTATTTTTTTCAACAGTAGCGTACCATGAATGTTTTTTAATCGAGCAAACTTAATAAAAAATCATAAAAAAAACATTTATTTCCTGAATTAGAGTTAAAATGAACATTATTTATTCGTCTTCAATAGATTGGGACTTTTGAGTATTTTAATTAAATACTCACTCAAGTTTTCAAGATCAGTATGGCAACACATACCAGTCTGCCAATAGGGATGTCAATGGTAATAGCATTTACAATTTTCAATAGTATTGCTTCGGATGTCGACTATTCCATGCGGACGAAAGTGAGTTCAGACGAATACTATTTTTTGATGTATTAAAGTAGATTTTATATGAGCTTACTTCGTTGACTTTGTTGCAATTTTGTTTCTTGTTTGTTTAAAACAATGTTTTTTTTTGTTTCTTTAATTTCTGACATAAAATTTTTAAGTATTTTGACGTCGCAAAAGCAGTAAACTTATAATTTGTATTTTTTTGTAACGTGTATTTGCCAAATAAATAAATTTTTTCATCATACACTCATGATTACCATTTACATAATCACCACAATGACAATACAAAATATTATATATAGTACGATAATTAAATTAATTCTGTTGTTCGATTTGGTTAATTATAATGAACAATTTAAAATATTATTTCCCTAGATTTGTTCATCTTTATTTTGTGCTATGCATTGTGCTTTTTTTACAGATAAATACGGATTTCTATCATGAAAGTGTTTCCTACTACTGCACTAAAAGAACATAAAACTACTCATAGTCAATGATTTAAACTTTTGTTACGTTTACGAGTATTTATATATATATGTATTATTTATTTCTTAAGTGTTTTGATTAAGGTTCTCTCTAAATACTCCCATCCTTATTTTCAAGAAACCATACTTCTCTACTAATTTCTGCATCCAGAGTTGAAATATCGAAACTTCAAACCATTACGCTGTCGGGGAGTCTATAGGTTTCACATTACGAGTCAACATGATTGAAAACATAAAGTAGTGCAAATAACTTACGTTATATTCAATTCTTTTTTTAAATTTGTCAATATGCACGACATAATAATGTATATAACATATACCACGGTGAAAAAATAGCAATCTATTTTAGTTCTACGAATTTTTTAAAAGATATAGTCGATAGCTATTTCGAAAATCAATAGATATCAATTGTCACACGAGATTTTAAACGACTAGACAACTATAAGTCTTTCGCAGCTCCTCAGACCATTGCAAGGGGCTAATGCATTTCTGTAATAAATCATCTCCTGCCAGTATTAAAACTCATTGAAACTGCCGCCTGTATAGTTTAGTTTAATTTAAAGTTTATTTTTTTTTTGATAGCGCGATATAAACTAGGTTGTTAAAACAGAAAAGAAGATTTATTGTTTACCTTTTCTAGATAGATAAGCAAATATACGTTTAAACATAGTTCTGACGATGGCGTGTCTACTACGTGAACTAAAATACATTTCTATTTTTTCGCCGTGTTATAATAGAGTTCTACCAAGTAAATGCCAATTTAGTTAATATATTACATATATGTGTCACAATTAAAACCGCGATTATTTATGTAAACTTGCCATATATGACAATGATTAGAGTCAAAATTAAATTGTACTAATTTATGATATCGACTGAAGGTGCTTGCTGGAATGTCAATATCAAATTTGAATTGTTGCAATTTTGTACGATTCCACATGTTTAGAGGGACATTCGTTTGACGGGGATGAGGGGGTTCAATTATTGCATCATAACAGAGGGGACCATGAACTGTTTTATTAGGAGATTTTAGAAATTAATAGAGGCCAGATATTAAATTCAAACTTCATCCTCAATGATCAACTCAATCTTCCCAACTCCCCCTTGTTGTACCCTCTACGTGAGATCGGTTCAATGAATCGACAATCTCATGACATAAATTCTTATGATCCATCACTCGATATTTGATAGTAGGTATTCTCTAAATAAAAAAAAAATAAAAAATAGACCCATTTATAGTTTAATGTTACTTGATTGATATTATTGAAAATCCCCTTTCAATACGACGACTCATTAGCAAAATCGTTAGTGAAAGTTGTTACAGGTAATTGAGTTAATTATTATTGGATTGATATTGTAACATTTGATTCAGGTGCAATTTACTGCTTGCCTATGGTTATTGTTTTCCTGTAATTAATAACTTTAATAAATATACGATAATAACTGTTTATTTTACGTCAGTTCTGTTTCATCCGTGTGATGGAATGCCTGAAGATGCTGAAGGGCGAAACCCGGGTCGTTTGTGACAAAACATGTGGAATCGTACAAAATTGTTACTATTTTATGACAGGTTTTCTTTAGAATATACACGCCACTGACGTTTTATTGACTTACCTTCGGCCATGCAGAATCATTTGTATTTGTCTGAGCAAGAACGCAGCGGTGACACGTCACGACTGTGGATCCTTACTTCCTATTATTCATCATCATCTTAGTAAGCCGCGCTGTCCGTTTCGCCGACACTCGATGAAAAAATACCCAACGAGATCGCTACAATTTGATACTGAGAAGCTTCGGACTGTTTTTTTTTATTCATCGCCAACTGGAGTATAGCTGGTGTTAGACATTTTATTTTATTTTTTATATTTATTTCCCGTTGCTTTAATGCCGCTGAAAATTATTCGATTACTTTACAAAAAGAATTTTAATAGAAAAATCGTTTATCTTTCCTCGCTAAAAATGAATTACGATATCGTCAATAGCCGCGGCAGCTGTTTGATTTTCTACACAATAGCAAAAAATGTTTTAATCAACAATGTGCCACTATCAACAACGCTACTCAAGTAGCACGGTTAATATCCCCATCCGTACAGATTTCTTAGCCATTGGTAGAATTCGAGTTCCAATCCTGGCAATGACGATCTCAAATTGATGATTTAAATCTCATTTATTTACGGAATAGTGTAATTATCCAGAAGATGAGATTTTTACGAGTCAAAATAACACAATGTTAAAAGATCTTGTTTTTTATATTTTCAAAATAAATATCATAATTTGTTTTAACCGTAGGATTAGCACCGACAAAAATATATAACTTTTTAAAAAAATACTTTAATTTAATATAAAAATTTAGTACGCATGCCATCTATAGTCTATACCAAGGAAACTCGTAGATTTTTTTATACCATATATTTTTTTAATTTACCTGTACATATTCGTACAATCCAATCCGTGACAAAGGGCAAGTTTTTGTGAAAAGGAGACTGTTGGGCGAATTAACAGGTGGCACTTCCATATTTCATGATAATATATTTTTTCAATTCAGCTGTTTAAACTACATTATAAAATAAATCTTGACATTTTTTATAATATATCATTCTTCGTTGTTTTTTGCACGGTGGTCCCCGGAGCATATCAACCGCGCTAAAAGAGAGTCGGTTGTAGATTTAATAACATTATTTCGTTCTAGTTACCGTCGAGTTATTGCTTATTATTTTAGTAATCAATTTCAGTAAGTATTCCAAGCCGATTAATAATGTTTTTTCACGTTGTTTAAATAGCATCTAATTAATGGCGTCAGGCGCATTAGGTTGGCCAATCTAAATCGGGCACACTTCTCTGCCTCGTATGAGTAATAATAATAAAAAAATAATATGATGAACATGCTCTACGGTGCAGGGCAATTAATTTCTTAAAAAAATAATACATCCGCCGTAGTCATTTTTTTTCGATCGTGACCCGTTAATACATGTTAATAATTGGTAGTCAGCTATATCAAATTGATCTCATTCTAAGAGCAACGTTCTGACCTCACTACAGCCAATGAACTAGGGAATGAAAACATTTATTGCCATAATTAAATAACTTAACTATATTAATTTTACACATTAATGCTGATAGGAAAAAAATGCTGGCTTCAAATCGAACAATTTCAAAAAAGTTTTTTTTATGATTTCTAAGATATTTTCAACTCCCTGTCTTATAATATATTCATTCTAAATTGATCAATTTGATAAGTGTTAATGGCCTTAGCAGCTTCAGTTAAGCTATTTATATGGCAATACCTTACAGCATGAATATAAATATTATATATAAATTCTTACTCATACTATCGTGTATCCGTATCTACTATTAAGCTTTAAATAATTAGAAAACCTCTTGTGGCTTTATTATGAATAATGATACATTGATATTTGTATACTTCTGAATAACAGAGGTATCTGATAGCAAACAAAGAAATTAAAAATAAGCTAGAAAAACTATGAAACAACATATTATAACAAAATACCGGTTGAATATATTGACAAAAAGTTGGAAAAAATTTGCCGATAAAAATATTTCGTTTATGATACGAGTTATAATAATTCGGAAGATTACGACCAGCTAGTGTACCACTTTAAAAAGACGATTGAATTACGCAATTGCTACAATATTGTGTTTAAAGAAAGATTTCAAGGTAACCTTAAATATTTTTTTCGCTTTTTATATTGTTTTAATTGATTTTTTTCTAAATTAAAGACAAATTCAAAGCTTTCAGAAATATCATAAGCAACCATTCCCGATTATTCAAATGTTAAATTAAAAGAAAAATGTTAAGCGAATTTGAGCTATGTGTGTTATATTTGAATAAAAATAAAATAATACTTTATTAGCCAGTCTATATCGAACGACCCACTGACGTGTCGCTTATCAACTATTTTATTTATTTCTAGCTGTTAAAGGGTTAAAAGCACTCATGGTAATCTCATCAAAGATATGATGTTTTTCATAAAGTATATTCAAATACACTTAAGTGGAAGTGACAAATTTCAGCATAGAAAACCTGGTCGGATGGATCAAGCGGTGGCTTTATTTTTAAAACGATCCAGTCATAAACAACATCGGATTTTCTATAATGTAATAATTTTACAAATATTCAATTATTATGAATTGGTCAAATAATTAATAAAAATTTTGCCACAATTACGATTTTGCCAGATTGAACGACACAGCCCTACTCTAAACATTGTTTAGTGCTAGACGGTCGCTGTATTGAAATAGTTTTATAGGATAGCAGAAAATACATTCATCTTTTGAAATCTTTCAAACGTTGAAGGAATTCCGTTTACTGCCACATTTTAACTGTCTTATTTCAAACTTCAAAATGATATTGTGAAATGGCGATTTTTTTCTGTAGACATTTCTATCTGCGGTATTTACGTTTCGATAAAAAATAATACACCAAAAAGGTCATTGGATCAAATCTTACCAACTGGTTTTACAAGTTATGAATTATTGTAAGACTGTTTTAGTTTCATAATTTACTTAAATTACTTTCAACAGAATAAAAACTAATAATTTACTTGCTGAACGTGATTTCCTCGTTGGGGGAGAAATAACGCTTCAATTAATTAAGATCTCGTTTGACTTTTTTAATTTAATATATCCGGTACTTCGATAATTGCAAGCAGCCATTTCATATGATTATTGCAGAAACTTAAATATAATTTGACGAATTTTATAGTCTAAGAATTAATTATAAATAATATTTGTTTTCCTTAATTAATGTTTGCTCGGTGCTTAACTGCGGCATTATTTAATCTTCTGGTTTCATGAAAGGTTTTTTATTTATAAATGTACATTTAGAATACAATATTAAAAAGAGCAATAAAAATATATGAAATTTAAACAAAAACACTTTCCCGAACCTTCTCAAGGTCTAAAAATGTTTCATTTTACAAACTAAACTGAAATGTATAAAATGCAGTCAGTTCTATTCCATGCATGTCATAGAATGCCTGAAGATGCCGAATTGTCAAAACCGGGTCGTTAGTAAAAAAACCATCTGGAATCTTACAAAGTTTCAACAATTCAAATGTGATATTGAAATTCCATCAAGCATATATTACAATAGAAACCTTAAGCAATTGGACAGCACAAAATTAAATGTATAAAACACAATATAATATCAAATTTGAATTGTTACAATTTTGTACGATTCCACATGTTTTGTCACTAACGATACGGGTTTCGCCTCTCGGCATCTTCAGGCATTCTAACACACGGATGCAACAGAACTGACATACAATACACAGTTAGCATCGTCTATATACCAAAGTTATTAATTACTGATATTAATTTCCTATATAACAATATAATATATTGATCATTGTTAAGTATGGTATTACACGATTAAAATTCTTTTGTGACAAAAGATCTGATATTTGTTTGGTAGAATAAAATAGTCAGTAAGCCAGATTAGCTTTCCTAAAAAACGTATCAAAATAAAAGATGATTATTTTGAAAACAAAATGAATGCTCAATTCTATAAGCCTTTTGTTACAATTAGACATTGCGTCTATATACACAGACAAACCGTTTGCTGGTTGCTATCTGGATAGGATTGTGAAGTCGGAGTAGAAGCCATAAAAAACTGAGTGACTCCGACTTCTACTGTTCTCATGCTTCAAAAATCCTTTAAATAGAAAGTTAATACAGTGGAACCACGATCAACCTTTCTCGCATAATAGGTTTTCCCGGCTGGAACGCTTATTTTTTATAGTCCTGTCAAACTCCCATAAGAACAATGTTAAATAATCCCGCATTGACCGTTTCCTGATTCGCCGATTCCCCGATTTCCTCGATAAACTGTCTAAATATTTTAGTCCCGTCACGAATATTATCCCGATTGACCGTTTTTATCGCATATTTCTCCGTAGCTCGGCAAGTAAGCTTAACACAGCCGAGTGCAGGTGTTATGTCTAGACACGTTGGAATCCGCTGTACATGTTAGATGCAACGTATTGGACGCATGTGCTATTTTTTGGGTTGAAATCCACCAAATTCACGGTAATAATGATTCCTGTACCTACAAACTTTTAGTCACAAGTTTAATAACAAGTCTTTGTTCCGATTAAAGTGCCAAATAACAAAGAAGCAAACTAACAAAAAGGACTTTCTTAAAAAAATAATACAGTATGTACAAGTAACTAATAAATAAATGTTTTTTACGATTTTATTTGTTTGTTATTGTTGAAGCTTTCCCGCATTCACCATTTCCCGCAATTACCGTTATTTTTTCAGGGTCTCTTGGAAAACGTCAAATCGAGGTTTCACTGTATTGCATTTCTAAAGTTTTTTTTCTTGTATTCAAGTGTAATTCCTCACATTAAAATACTGTAATCTTTGTATGTTTGTATGTATGTCCATTAATAGCAAAATTATATATTATATAAACAAAAAATAAAGCATTTCTTAATTATGTTTCTCTGTGTGCGGCAACCAAGATGGACGACGTCGTATGACATTTCTCCACGTATCAAAGTGTAAATGTTTCCAGCTAAAAAAATTGCACAAACCAATTAATGACCAGGCGCGTTAGCTTCATTGCTAAGTTCTTCTGGTTTCGGATTATTGGACTCAAAGACTAGATTTATACAATCAAGATAGAGGTTAATTTTATTTTATTCAACTCGCAAAACATTCTACATCAAATAAATCACCATGTGTTAAGAAATATTTACGATTATATGCAGTATTTTTCGGACACGTATTAAGGATATGTCAGCCGCGCCGCGCGGTGAAGCAAATAGAGCGGTCAGGGCGGGACGGTGGTTAGGTAGGAGCAAAGGGGTTAGGGACGCGGAGGTCACGATATTGACCCTACCTGCAACGGTAGTGTCTATGGACCGCGGTTCAACAATGAAGTAACTCCCATTAACCTTTAAACAGCGCGCGTGCCGGGCTGACGATTCGGAAGGGCTTTTTTTCACAACCGTTTGCACTGATTAAATATTTTATGAGAATATTTGTTAGATCAGTGTTCGGTAGTATGAGCATTGAATTATAAATTGTTGACTTTTAGCCCGAAAGATCATCTTTCAACCAAATGAAATGCACATTTGTATTGTAAGAATTTTCACACGGATCACACGGATGCAACAGAACTTAGAACAACAGTTCTGTTGCATCCGTGTGATAGAATGCCTGAAGATGCCGAAAGGCGAAACCCGGGTCGTTAGTGACAAAACATGTGGAATCGTACAAAATTGTAACAATTCACATTTGATATTGAAATTTCATCAAGCACCTTCAGTCGATATCATACATTATGCTAATGAAATACTTCTAAAATGATCGCCTAATTAAGTGCCTCAAGAGATATTTTTTGTGAAAATTGCTGTTATTAAGTCGTTAAATTTCTCTTTCTCAGATCCAGTAAGAATACAAGGATTATACTTATAATTGACGTATGGCTAATTGATCGTCCTCGTAATACCACCTTTTTAGTAACACAAGAGTGGGAACAGTGGCAGATTAAACTCCTGATAAGCAAACAGGCAAAAAAGGTGGATAATGAAATGAATTGTTGGTTCAAGCACCCTGTTCAATAATCGAGTACGGTGGGTTTTAAATTACTTAATTGATTAAAGAAATCATTTTATTTTAGTCTTTCATTACACAACCGTTTATGAAAAAACTTCAAAGCCATTGACAACTCACAATTGGGACCATTATCATTTCCAAAAAAAGACGATTCTTTTTAAACATAGTTCTGACGATGGCGTGAGCCGAAATAGCTATCAACTATATCTCTAAAATTTTGTAAAACTAAAGTACATTGGTGCTTTTTCACCGTATTATTATGGAGTTCTACCAAGTAAATGCCAATTCAATCAATACATTCAAAAAAAGAATTAATATTCAGTTTCTTAACAGTTATCTTTTCGAATACAATAACTCTAGAAAAGGAATCGTAGACCAGCATTCTTAGAATCGGATAATAACTGGGTAAAAATGAATTAGAAGATGGTCGAAAACCTAATCTTTATATATAGAACTATCAATGTATGAAAGTGAATATTCGAACATTGGCAGAAGGGCTTTTGTCTCACGGTTAAACGACAAATTCAATACCCGTAAACATTTCCAGTTCAATTCTACATTATTTTGAAATAATTCAAACACTTAACATATAATCAAACGGTTGTAGCTATATTATATAACAATGCTTTAAACATATTTGTTTTAATTAAAATACGCACAAATATGACAGAGACGGAATCAGTATATAGGTATTTTACAAAAATTATTTATTTCAGAGTTTATTAAAGCATCAAGTCTGTGACTACTAACTAGTCTAGCTATAAAACACAATATAAACCAAAACGCTTTTACTCCATAGAGATATAGACATGACATGAGAAATTCTAAGTGTCAAACACTGATTTCATCTTAAAAACATCATGACCACCAAGCAGGGTAGATAATTTGAACACGGTGAAAAAAATAGTAATGTATTTTAGTTATACAAAATTATATTTTTAAGCTATAGTTGATAGCTATTTCGGCTCACGCCATCGTCAGAACAAGATAATTTTAAGTTTATTCATGGAATAAAAAAATAATTTACATCATATTATCGACAGTATTTTTAACGATATTTGTTTTCTACGTCCTTCAAAAAATGATCATAATTAAAGTACTTTAATCAGGATTTGGAAAATGTAAAAAAATCTTCTTTTATAAGCCTCAAAAACAGACAATATGCCCCTTTAATATTGTTAATAACGTAAAATTTACAACGGTTTAACCGTTGAAGGAATATTTCTATAATCAAAACGACTAAGCCGATATGAATATACATCGTAGAAAAAATAATAAATTGGCATATTCACTATAATGCATACTTAAGATATATGAATATTCCGAATCGACATGAAATCTTTAATGCACCAGATATTTTCCAATTTTTAAATCCGTGCCTGTCTACACTCTATGGATGGAACCCTTTATAGACAATACGTGTTTCTTGGACTTTCTGTAAGTAATAGGGGTACATTGTTAATAACTATTATCTTACATTATTGTAACAATTATTTAAGCGTAAATCCATACAACATAACCGGTCAGGTTTGTTCAATGGCAACATCGTTTGTTATTAAGTTCCTGTGAATGCTACATTTTGACAGGTACCTTTCGTTTGTTGTGTTCAAACAATTCACCGTCGAGGTTCCCTATATTAGTGACAGAATAACATTTTTTTAAATAACAGCGTGTACAAGACAATACGATATATATATTAAATTCATTTTCTATACTCACAAGTTTATTGATATTTGACAAATAATTCAACTTTAGACCAATTTAATTATCTTGATAATGTAAACAATCAATATCTATTTATATATATTTATATAATAAAAACACATTTTTACTAAACTAATTTACCAATTTATTTTGAAACCGATTTTAAATTGTGGAAATAATACTAGACGTTGTATTTTTATTATTTAAATATAATTTATTGATTGAATTGGCATTTATTTGGTAGAACTCTATTTTAACACTGTGAAAAATTAGCAATGTGTTTTAGTTCAATATTTTTTTAAAGATATAGTTAAAAGCTATTTCGGCTTACGCCATCGTCAGAACTATGACTATATAGTTATAACGATGGCGTGAGCCGAAGTAGCTATCAACTATATCTTTAAAAAAATGTAGAACTAAAATACATTGCTATTTTTTCACCGTGTTAAATATAATTCCTTTTCACCAAGAAGTTGTATTTCTTAGTGAAAAGTATAACTAAATAGTTGTATAACTTCTAAGGTTGTTTGAATATTTTGTAAAATCCTAGTTATGTTATGTAAAATATCCTAGTAATGTAATGGCAATTTATTTTCCTGATTTCGCAATGATTTTTAAACATCGATATTCAATACGAAATGCCTATATTGCAATCCTTACTGGCAACTCGGTGATTCTAACGGCGACGAAATGCACGCGCTCGTCTGTTTGCAATGCATCTAGCCTGGATGCTAAAATATAAATCGAAACTTTGTCAGAACGGTAAATTGAAATAGTCTGCCTCGTTGGTGGCATATTATTTCACTGTAAGCTTTTTTATATTGTCTATTATACATTTGCAACATTGTTATGTTGTCTATTATCGGCGTTGTTCTCGAATAATAAACTATCAACTATCGCGAGACACTTCTGTCATTTTTTTTATTGTGGTCAACTGTAAAATAAGAAATATCAATCTATGTACAATATATCGTTATAACTTCGTTGGGAGACAGTGCGGCCAATGAAATAAAAGTTCTTCCTCAAAAGTGTACCTTGTTGCAAAAACCAATTGCATTCGTTAGGAAATTTTATAGTGTATTGGAAATGTAAAATGGAACTTCTTAGAAATTATGCATATGGCAATTTCTTTATTTTTTTCCACAGTGATCTTGATAATTTATTGGTTCTTCCGTTTGTAATGCATGATTTTTTTAATTTCAGATCCTCAGTTGAATTATCTAGAACAGTGGTTCTCATGTGAAATTTCACTGTGGCCGCATTATAAACATCAGCTGTCCTATGGAAATTTCTCGTGGCCGCACCAAATGTGATAAAAATAGTTTCGATATTTATTTTTTATATAGTGCATTACACTGAATGATCTTTCACAATATACAGTCGTCGGTAAATTTTACAAAATTAATGAAGCAATTATTGTTAATTCTTTATATTTACTTGATTCATCGTCAACGTATAGCGTTGACCTAAATTTTTGAACAGTTTTATTATTTAAACGGTCCTTTACTTAAACTCGACTAAATGCTGGGTAAGTCAGGCTTAGTCAATCAATTTTAAAATATTTTTTTTTTTTTTTAATACCAATATTATATCAATAAAACTGTTGTGGCCGCACATGAGAACCACTGATCTAGAATATACAAGTCTTTAAAATATTTTACACGAGACAAAAATAGCATATTTGCCAAATTAAAGATATTTCATAGCAAATTAAAAAATGCAGCACTGACCTGTTCACAATTGAAAAGCTGGTGACTGCAAAAAGGTGAAAATTGATAAATGTTTACACCGCTGTGATATCATATTTCATCCATCTTCTGCTACATAATTCGGATTGGGCGCCAATAGAATCCTTAAGTGGTAATACGGTAATATATTTAATGTTTATGACCGATTTCGCTCATCGCGCGCATTATAGACGGATCAACAAATTATAAAAAAAAAATTAGCACACTAATTAAATTATCAAAAATATTATCACGCAAACGGAAAATCAAGTAAACAGACATCTGGAATAAACTATAATTTAAGAAAACGATTCAAATGTTTTTAGTTAAATAATTTTGTATTATATTTATAGTATTCAAATGTTTTTCATTCTTATTTTTAATAACATCTTAAATGCCAATTTATATTCATAAAAATATTTTTAATGTATGAAAAAAATATATTTCACAAGAAGTCAATAAAATCCGAGGCACCAGAATTTTTTTATCAAGTGAGATCAATATTTGAGAATTTTTAAATTCACTCGAGATAAATTACACGAGACATCACAAGTACGCAATTTTCAAATGTTAAATTTAATGAACAATTAATAAAAAGCCTTGTACCCCTTACAACTATAATATTAACGGCTTTTATTTATTATTTGCTTAGTGCTGGGAACGTCGTGGAGCGCTACGCAACAGTGTCTAGCTGTCTGAGATCAGTAATGTTTACCAAATTGTGTCTCGCTACTTTGTCAGTGTGACATACGATAGGTAATAAACATTGTTTAACTAAAACCTACAACGATATCTATAATGGACAAATCCTGATAAACTCTTGCTGAGTCACATAAATGATATTTAAACGTCGCATATTTCATAAATTGATACAGTCCTGTATGTTATAATAAACTGATAGAGATTATCAGGACAAAAGTAAACTCTAGTGTCAATACTCTCTTCTATATTTAATTGTCAACTATCAACACACTACAATCACCCATCTCAACACTTAGAGAGATTAGCAGTCAGAGGGTTAAATGCTAAAAAAAATAGACAAATACGTTCTCTTTACGCCTTTCTACGCACTTTCCAATACAATTCTATAAATCGACCGAAAATCTGTTGAAGAACAGAATTCGAGCCTTAAAATATCTCAACAAATTTCGATTTGATATTGGCTTAGGTTATATTGATTACTATATTCAAAAGAGTTTTTGTTAACAGTCTTTCTTTTGTATGCCCATTTACGGTTAATGGCGATAAAATTAAAGTATGTTTAGCAAACATGTTGCAACATGGTAATTGGATTCAATTTAGAATGAAATTAATATACGTATAAGTGCAATAAAGGTAGTTGTACCATGGGCAGAAGTGGAATCGTTAATTGTCTCCAATGTCAATACAAAATGTGTACACGTAAGTAAGTTGTAATAGAATTTCTGTCTGTAGTCTAATAAAATGCTGAAAATGTGGCTTCCGTGGCCAATAAGATATGGGTTAGTGTTTGTATACACTTCTGAAAGCTTCAGATAGCTGCAAAAGCGCTAGATGTTTAACCTTACTTTGACGATATGTCTGCTCATTTTTATTTCTATAACATGACGATAAATTATTGAAAAACGTTTTGGTAGGATACATTATCAAAATAAATCTTATATTTTAGTAATAATGTAGTTTTATAAATGGTGTTAGTAAGAAACATATTTTGTTTTGTTTATAGAATATTACAGCAGGAGAAGTTCTTCGTGTACCTAGGAATACACTTAACAGGTGTTTGTAATCAGGTTAAGGATAACTAGTGCAACTATTATATCAATTTAGAAAATGGGATGGGTACCCTGTTATAGTCGGTCAGAACCAAGTGCCACTTTACAATTGCGAGTCGTGACACCTAACAAAATTAGATTAGCTGTATACTGCACTTTGAAAGTATACGGCTATCCTGTGATTGACCTCTAATATTATGTAAGCATATGTTTAAATAATACTAGACAGTTTGATATTGGTAGGGACACAAAGATAAGAGAGCGAACTAACCAGACATTCGTTACGTCAAAAACCAAAAATAAGGGAGATTGACCTCGCTTAGACATGTGCTGCGGATACCTCAGAAAACTCGAAACTTTACTGAAATGACAACTTGTCAACTTGTGAAACCAACACATATTTTCCAATACCAATTCATCTGAAATGTTTTTTTCTTTTCTTATCGGAATATCTTTTATTTGGCCTAATACCGTTTGATAATTAATACTTAAATATCGAAAAACCATACACAAAAAACTATAATATTATGTATGGTAAAATTTTATAACCTTTGGTTATTTAGGGGTTAAGGATTAAAAGGACTCTGCCAGATAGTCCATAGTGCTCTGTGGTTAACTGAGTTCATCGTTTGCAGAAAATGTTCTAGTATTTTTTTACTCTTACAATATACCCCAGTCTTTACAAAGTAACAAGGTAGGTATTTATTATATTATAAGAATTTATGAACCGTTAGTAAAATAACATCTTCACCATACCAGATTGGGAACTGGCATTCTACGACAGAATCTTTCAGAGAATTATAAAATTACATACAATATTGGCAAGCATTAATGAGTAGGACGATCGAGCGTTTTGCATTTATTTCTGCGTACATAGAAACTTCAAACATAATCGAGTACCTAAAAGAAAATTCAATTGATTCTCAAATCATAATACCTTCAATAAAACATAAAAAATAATTTTATCCGGGATATCTGTTTTATCGACAAGTTTAGATACAACAGAAATCTGCATTTTTTAAAGTTTTTTAATTTTTTTTTGTTAAATGACAAATGACTCTCGCTCAGAATCACATTGCCCATTCCAATTCGTTCATTAGAGTTTTATAATTCCATAACAACATCAAATGATTTATGCTCCTGTTCTTATTGCTATATTTACGACACTGCTATATATTGTATTGTGTTTTGAATGGCTTGAAGCGGTCACCTCTATAGTGTTGTTATTTTTAAAAAAAAAAAAAATTCCAAAGCCAAATTTTTAATTTCATAAATATATAAAATCAATTTTAAGGTGTTACCTATCATTTTTGAAGGAAAGGCATGATATTTCAAACAATAAAACACATTCTAAGTACTATTTCCACAATATATTTTATGATCGTAACCGGTTTCACACATTGCGAGCATTATCAAGTGATATATAAAATAATAAAGATTCATATTTTGAATACGTGCATTGAAAATATATGTCAATAATCATGGAAAAATACAAGACCATTTAATGTAACATATTTTATTTACTGGTTTCGGTCAATTCACAAAATACAATTGAAATAACCTCACCTCAAATTTTTACGGATGTCAAGTCTCCTAAAACGTCGTTTTCCTATTTCGTAACCCCAATTTTCCCGATATAGGAAGGTCGGCCATATCTCATTCTAAAGTTACTTCAGCATCAATTAACAACAATTAATTTATTCGCATATATCATTCATTGGATTATGAAATTTAAAAAAATCACTATTAAGTATAACGACAACTATCAAAATGCATATTGGGATCAATAAAACGCTTTTTATATATGTTTGTTTTATAATATGTTTTTTTATAAAAAATGGTCGTTTTATTCAAAATACCCAGTGTTGTGAGCTTGTTTTATAATTCTGCCAAAATTTTAAATCTAAAAGAGTATTGTTTTTCTTTTTCTATTTTTTAACATTATTGTAGATAAATCCGTTTGAATGTATCGTATGTGATGTAGTCATTAAAAATGTATCCGGTGCATTATCACCACTGGAATTGTTTCATGGATAACATACATAGAACACTTCTTTGTGTTAAAATCGCGACTATTTGCGCATAGTAATTCCGAAGAGCACGGCAGCCAGAGAATTAAATAGACATTTGTCTTTACGATTCAGGTGCAAAAACTTAAAGCCAATTAAGATTCAATTGTGCACTACAACAAGGTTTAATCGTTATTTCAATGCCGTAGCAGTGCTACAGGCGTCGTCTAATCTTTGACATACGTAAAATTTTATACACATAAGATTTCAATATAAATACACATGACAATTTCAACACGCATATTTTAAGGTCAGTCACTAAGTTCCATTTTCCGCTTCCAAGGTCAGAAATAGTGGCTGGCTAATCGCTCGCGTTACATCTTTTTACAAACATTGGATGTGTGGAAGGGAATTTCAATTTGAAATTAAAATTTTATTAATTTTCCGTGTAATTCGATTTCGCAAGCTTCATTAATTAATCACTTGGATTCTTTAAACCTGAAGACTGTTGTAGACAATCATTAAAACTACAGGGTGTCAATTTATTGATGTCTTTCACAAACTCTGCACCTAATGAGAGAGGAAAGCTTGATACGAAGCTTTTTATAACTAGGACCGGTTTCACTTCTTATTCGATATCATCAGGAAATATATAATATTATAAAAAAAACGAAAATATATATTTGTTAAATTTGAATTTTCACAACTTTGTATGATTCCACTTGTTTTGTCACAAACGACCTGGGTTTCGCCTATTGGCAACTTCAGGCATTCTATCACACGGAAACCCTTTCAATAATGACACATTTACAAGATTAATCGTCAATGAAAATTATCACAGGCAATTGTGTTAGTTATTAAGTTGGCTTGGGATCTGTGTTTTCCTGTAATTAATACCTTTGGTATATAGACGATGCTAACTGTTTATTGTGCGTCAGTTCTGTTGCATTCGTGTGATAAAATGCCTGAAGATGCTGAATGTAGATATCCGGGTCGTTAGTGACAAAACATGTGGAATCGTACAAAGTTGTAACAATTCAAATTTGATATTGTAATTCCATCAAACACCTTCTATCATAAATTATATGTTTGTAAGCTAAAAGCTTAGCGATGGTGATTTTTTTAAGAAACGATACTTTCATATTGAACTTTTCTGTCGGCGAATGCTTAATAACACCGCACAACTTAACACCGCAGGGCTAAAGTAGTCGATCCCGGTGCAATCATATTGGTGTTACTATAACCGCTTAAAACATTATCTGTAACGTAACAACGTGATTTGATCAAACATAACAATAATAATTTAGCAACATTTCAACTACGGATACGGGTGTTAGGCGTCTTTGGGAAGTATTCCTAATCGCTGTATTTTATTCCGTTAAATGTTAAATAAAATGGAATGGTTATTGCAAACAATATATTAATTCTTGACCACATATTTGCTTCCTACTACCTATTAAAACAAGCGTCTTAATTATTTCATTATAACCATAATATATACTTCCAAAGTGTAGAACCAGTCTGCCAATGGTGATGCCAATGATAAGAGCATTAATAATGTTGAAAAATATTACTTCAGCTGTCAATATATTCCATGTTCAGGCAAACACTTCATTTCAATATATTAATTAGATTTTATATGAGTTAACTAGGTTGACTTTTTACTGTCCTTGTTATT
The DNA here is from genome assembly GCA_028555115.1 of Himalopsyche japonica. Classification (NCBI taxonomy): domain Eukaryota; kingdom Metazoa; phylum Arthropoda; class Insecta; order Trichoptera; family Rhyacophilidae; genus Himalopsyche; species Himalopsyche japonica. The sequence continues at coordinate 388,546 of JAHFWJ010000446.1, read as the reverse complement.
TATTTCTTTAACCTTCAACGTTAAATTTTTAAATGTTTTTACCGTTGCAAAAGCAATAATTGTATTATTTGTATTTTTTGCAAAGTGTATGTACCAAATAAAATAAATAAATGTATCACATCTGAATTTTTGAAACATTGTAAAATTCCATATGTTTGTAACAAATAGGATGCAAAATTAAAAATATACATCCGCGTCAACGTGCGTTAAATGCAAATATGTGATAGAATGTATAAAAATACCCAAAGTCGAAACTCAGGTCGTGTGTGACTAAACATTTGTAAATTTACGAAGCTCGAGCAAATTCAAATTTGATATTGAAATCCCATCATGCACCCTCAGTCGACATTGCAAATTACATTTTATCTTAAGTTATAAAAACACATCAACTGATAGGATACAAATTACAAGTAAGCCTATTTATACAATATTTTTGAGTTTATACTTAGCATGTATACAACACCAATGGTTTAAGAAATAAGAAAACAATTTACTGGAAGCCATAAAATAACATTGAAATGAAGTAAATTAAATTTTAACAATCTCTCATTAATAATTTGCAAATAAAATAAAGATAAATCAATAACTCATTAAGAGTTCAGCACAATCGTGTAAGACTTTAGCGAGAATAATGAGTGAGATATTTTTAAAATCAAAATAACCTGCATGTAAAAATTTTATGAAATAATACATTAATAAATGAAATTATTATAGTAATCAAAGACATTAGAAAAAAAACTCGTTTTAACCTAAAAAGGTTTTGCGATTTTTTTTAACAACGAATAGATTGAGAGGTTTTTTTTATAAATCAGATACAGCTCCTTTTTGTTACCTTCCACTTACGATACTATGACATTAATTAAAAAGGTTTTGCTGTAATATTACCATGAATTTTACAAAGAGCATATTCTTTTATTCTGAATTTTATTGTATCGTTCAAATTGAATTGATCATTTTTTACAGTTTTCTATTATATCAACAAAATAAGGTATATTTTCCTAGAGCTTTTGAGAATACGACTGATATTTTCTAGTGTCTGTAAGACTTTTGAGATATACACAGATCCAATATAATTAATAATTGCAACAGGAAAAGTGAGAACGTGGCATCTGATAAGTTCCTAGATTGTACTGTAACCATTACATTTATTATTTAATATAACAACTAACCAAGTACTAGATGCTTCATGTTTTTACAATCTTCTCAAGAGAGTAGTGAACAAATAATAACACTATGTAAACGCTTGTTTGATCAAATAAACAATAATTAGAATACACAATTTTTATTGTAAGATTTCTTGATCGTAATTGTATGAGCTATTTTGTCAAATAAAATCACATCTTTCTCCATCGTTTTTCATGCAATCTTGAATTTTTTACTACAACAAATAACTTCGCACAGAAGTTTGGTGCAAGTATGATTGGATGCTTACAAAAGGTGATGTTAATATATTGCTATAAAGACATAATGTAGCATACGTATTGTCTCTACAAGTGAAAAAAAAAATTGTTTCAATAATTTTCTGCTGGTTGCAGAAATATTTGGCACCGGTGGTCGAAATTCAGTCTGTATTATTGACAATCTCATATAAACACAAGATATTTTTTTAATGACTTCATACCTTGTATTTAAATATAAACAAATAATTTATTTTGAAGTCGCATAGGGTTAAGCTTACTCGAAATCTTAAAACAATATTTAAGTGTTGGAAAACATTTTTATCTCACAATCCAGTCAATACGTTTGAAATATGTTTTCGCTGCAATCGTTTTTAGCAATCCGTCTGCCTGCAGTATCAACAACACCAGCTAACAACAATAATTATTAGTATAATAGAAAAATCGATCCTTTTATATTATATGAGTAAACAATTCGTATGAACGTAAATCGCAAACAATAGAATTGCCATAAACAAATAATCAGAGATACTAATGTTGTATACATTTTTTTAATACGTAATAATGTCACAATTTTACGTATTTCATACTTGTTTACGTATGTTTATCTCATCTTCCCTTTTATAATGAGAGATTCAATTATATAACCCATGTTAGGTTAATTACAAAAAAATCTATTCCAGACGAATTCGTTTGCCTTAATTTTATCCATATTTAGCTGTCATCAAAATGCAATCAAAATAATAATTTGACGGATATAATTTTTACCGTTTTCTAAACCTACGACTTTTTTTTTTCATACGAATTTGAAAATGTATTCCTATAAATATCATGCTGTTTTTTTAGATAATATATTATTTTATATATATTTTATAAGTTATTCGGCAAACAATCATTTGGCTTTTGACGATTACTAGTTCTCTTTGTATCGAGAGAATAGTTGTATCTTTTATCAAAACCCTCGCGGTTCAAAATGCAACCCTTATTTCAATTATTTTGTTCTGCAGGTCAAAGGGTAGGCTTGTCGAGTCGACGGACCGTGTGGCCTAATGGATAAGGCGTCGGACTTCGGATCCGAAGATTGCAGGTTCGAGTCCTGTCACGGTCGCATGTTTTTTTATAACTTTTTCGACTACAGTAATTACAACTTAACAATGTGTACATAAATAATCTAACATCACGCCTTTGTATGTTATTCTTTCGTAGTTTTTTCGCAATTGAACGAGAGGCATTGCGTAACATTTTAGCGTTTGCGCACAAAACGCCAAATTGAAATATTTCACAGTAAACTTTCCTAGTATGATTCAATCGCCACAAGTTATATTGAATATATGCGAGAAATTCACCTTTGTTTTTTTTCTCGAGTTATAAATTAACTGTTAATGGATTATAGAAATTGTTTTATGCAATCACTGCCAACTTTAATCGATTTTGTCGGCTTCAATAGTTTACTGATAAAAACTCCGCCTGCCCATCAAAAAACTTCTGGAAAAATTCATAACAAGGACATATCTTAAAGTGACTTCTTCAATAAAGATCTTATGATTGACGATACATAATATATGAATCACGTTATTAATGAGTCACATAATGTAAATTCGAACTCAGCTCCTAAATGTTTGCATCTTTGTAGTAAGGGTCGAAGAATGACGGCTTTAGAACAGCTGGAGATCAATAGACACCAATTGTCACAAAGGATTCTTAACGATCAAACTAACATAATAATATCGCCACTTGTCAAGCCGTTGCACAAAGGGGTGGTCTAATTTGCTGCCTGAAGGACCACTTCCGTCCCACACACATAATCTTATTGTCATAGACACCTATTGTTTCATTTGGAATTTTGAAAGTTTAGTGTCATTGTTGTTTAAATAACAAGCTATACCATTGGAAAAGGAGAGAGGAGATGTTGTGTACCTTTTCTGCACAGCTATATATATAGATAAGCAAATGTTAGTTTAAGAATAGTTCTGACGATGGCGTGAGCCGAAATAGCTATCAACTATATTTGTTAAAAATAATTTTGTAGAACTAAAATACATTGCTATTTTTTCACCGTGTTATAATGGAGTTCTACCAAGTGAATGCCAATTCAATCAATACATAATATATTTTCTTAGTTATAGAATCAGTGCAACTTTATAAACGGGGCATAACGAAAGAAATTAGTTAACTTCGTTTACCCTATTTCTCTTCCCGTACTTTTTCTAGAAAGAGAGATCGAGCAGCTAAGTTAGAGTCAGTTCTCGTAGAAAATCGTATTTTGAGATAAGAGACACAAGATGAATTGGCTTAAATATACAATACTGTATATATCGTTTTAATAACGATAAATATCTAACTGTTATGTCGCGTCCTGTTGATTTATCAAATCCTTTGATTTATTGTTGCCATTACTTAACAGTATCAACATTCCTTATAGTTGAACTCATGAAACGTAAGCTGTAATTAATGTAGCAATCATAGGTAAATAGAGTTAATTTTTGCTCATACGTTTCATGATTAAAATTGTTCATACTAGTTGTCAATTTTTTACAATTGTCACAGGAGTTATTTTATCATACTATTATAATTTATCTGTTCTGTCAGTTTTTATTTTAAATTTGCCGTTTTCACAGAACTTTTATGATTTTTTTCTAGTATTTTTGTTTACACTCGTCTGACAACTGAAAGCTTTAGTTTTGGCTTGTGCTGTCAGTTAAGTTATAATAATCAGTCAATAAAAGGTTAAATCTTTTTATTATCAAATGAGTCTCATTTTGTGATTACTTGTGCCATATTGGAAGACTGATTGTGAGATTGTGATTTTCTATACTATTTCCACAATTTATTTTATGATCAAGACCGGTTTCACTCATAATTATTTAAAACAAATATTTTCTCAAAAATCTGTATTCGTTTAGCATTAAACTTACCAATACTCGATATCAACTTATTGAACTAATTATGCAGCTTTGAGGCTGTTAAATTGGTATTGATTGAATTGACATTTACTAATAAAAAGCTTTACAATACCTTTTTTATAGTATTTACAGAATCCTAAATGTTTTACTATTTATGCTTTTAAGTTTTAAATTATAATTGTAAAATAAAAAAACCGGACACACACAGTGAAGATATTTGGATTCATATAAACTTTCGACATGGTCATCAAATAATTTACGCAAAAAATCTCAGAAGTACCAATTTTTGCAAATTTATAATCCCACCATATTGTATCCTTATACTGTTGAAAGCGCTCCTAATATCGCCAGTATCTTCACCAACTTTGACAAATATATAATACTTGAATTATGTTTACATTGACGTCGGTCATCTTTCATAATAAGATGCCTATCAAAGACGTATACGAGTAATCAGGGCTGTTGAGTTTGAATAATAGATGGCTCGCTCTAGCCCTCTATCGAAAACGATCATAAAGTCATAACTGGCCGATAACAAAGATAAATTGATCGCCTTATAGTATCTATGTACGCTCTTCTCAAGTTGTACGCATGTTATAATTCAATCGGACAATATCAAATGTTGAATTGTACCAAAAGCGAGAACTGATATATCGCTGTCTTAGGGTTTAACCGGCTAACCGCCGGCAGGTACATGTATGGCGGTACCCAGCACGCCGCGAATTTAACGACAAAAATAAAACCTTCTAAACATATCGTTATTGAAAGTGTAATAAAGTTTATTTATAAAACTTACCAAATAAATGAAGAGCGCGCCAGTCGTGCAGTCATTTATCCATAATTATAATAAAATTAATTGTTCATGGTGCAGGGTTGTCAAAAAAACAAGGTCAAGGTTGTTAAAACGGCGGGTCTTAAGACGTAATTTTTGTATGAGCGGCGCTCCGTTCACAGGAAATTGTGCGTCTTAAGACGCTTTTGGCAGTTAACCGGTGCTGTAGTGAAAGGTGGATTACCTCATTAACTCACGAGGCGTAGGACACAGGAGTATCAAAAATAACATAAATAATATAGCCTAAATATTTTTCAATCTATTTTACTTAATTTATTTATTTTTATTCAAAGTTTTTCGCAGCAATAAATATTGTTTTTTGTTTTAAAAAATACTTTCAATTACTTCGTGATTGGAGTGCTATTGATATTAATGATTATACATTTATTATAAAAATAGATTCTTTGTTTTTAGAATTATTTAAAAAAAATCGAATTAATTTTCCATCGGTTTTTTTTTAATCAAAAAAATTCGACCCAAAATTATTTTGTAACCTAAGCCTCTTGTGTGCTTGGTAGGTTGTAATAAAATCTATACGTAATGTGACCATTTTTTTTTTGTTTTTAACCCTCTGACTGCTAACGCATCAACTGCTGAGACGGTTGCTTTTACTGTGTCGATAGTTGATACCCGAAAATATATGAATTAACGGTGGTTAAAACAGTCTTCTACTCGCTAATTTTCGAGTTGATGTATTGCTTGATTTGTCCTGACAAACTCAATAAGATTGTTTCAAACCTATTGGTTATAATATTTTATTCAATAAATTTTTGTAGTCTAGGCGTTGGAATATACCTTAAAATACTCAGCAGGAAATGAGTTAATGTATTTGTATTGAAAAAATATATATTTCTTCATAGTTTGAGTTATACTTAATAAATCTTATTACAAAAATACACTTACATTGATGATGAATATATCGATGATAAAATTAAAAAAACGTGTCGTGGCATATCTCAAACCTCTTTTTTGAATTTTTTATATTGCTATCGTGGGCTAACATTTAGCGACCTCAGTTCTTGAGGACAATGGAAGGGGCAATCTTAAAACTGAATGGTCCCGGTCAAAGCGGGACGTATGGTGACGTTAGGTATGCATCGTATACTTTATGTTACATACTTTGGAATAGCATACAGTCGTACACCTTTATGCCTTGCGAATAATTATGTATTATTTTTTCGGTGTTTGATATTAAATACCGGTATTATAAAAAAATCATTGGCATAAAAACAAATTTTCTAAAATATGACCTTTAAAGCTAGTCCATCAACAAAGGAACTGTCAATCTTAATTGAATTTTCAAACAATTAAATCAGATCATAGTAAAACTCTCTTAAAAATTAATAGTATGCTTTTTCAACAAACAGTCAAATAGAAAATAATAAAAAAAAAAAAACAAATAGATACACATATTATACTACATCAAATTACTAATTATTATAATAGAGTCAAAAATTTTAAACCTGTATTTAGGTATTGAAAAAACAATCGAAATACCGGTTTCTGTAATACCGGTATTGCAATCCCTAATTCAATTCTATAATTATTTTATGTGCAGTGGTAGCTACAACCCTGGTAGTTAATAAAGTTTATATAAAAACTCTTAACGTAATTTACTTCTTTATTCGTTCACTTATTTTATTATAGAATGTTCGACCAGAGTTATAAATATTAAGATGTGAATAATAAACAACACAATTCTCAGAAATAAATCAAATGTCAGCTGTCCTAAAAAATCTTTGACCTAAGGTTTCAAATTTTATTCGTGGTTGTCTGATTACATTAGGTAGCAGAAACAGCTAAGAAACTTCACTCGTCAAATGAAGTTTTATCGCTCACATTTTTTCAAGATAGGATCTATTTCCAGAATTATTCTTAGAACTCAAGAAAGCACACTTTCTTACACCTGCGTTTGTATTTTTAGTTTTTATTATAAATATCAGACACGAGTTTTTTATGACTTAGGAATATCTTCAAATGTTACTATATTTTTCGCTATAATAGTTGCGATTATTCGCAAAATTTATAGATTTCATGGCGCTTTTCAAGCGACAAAATATGAAAGGTTTTATTTAAAAACTTCAGTCATTTGTCGCTAGATGGTAAAATGATAATATTTGATAATTTGTCTGTGATATGCGGTTCCCGTCAATTTATAACCGTAATTATTATTTTAATGACAACATTATCGCGACATCACTTTATAACACTTTTCAGTTATTATATGTTATTTAGTAGAAAGGCGCTATATTTAAATAATAAAACACAAGTTTTAGTAGAAATTCCACATTATTATATAATCATGATGAGGGCCGGTACCGTTAATCACGAGCATCATTAACTGATCTATATTCGCAATCTTTTAATATCGTTACTATCGATGAATTAGTTGATAGTTTTCACGATGAACGATACTGATCCTGATCTTTTCTTGTAATTATTAAAAATATAAAATATAATGTTTTGCTTAGCAAAAGTGCATGAAACCTTCATAAAAAATATTGACAAAAAAAGCAGTGGTGCTTAACATTTTTGAAATTGTCATTCCCGTGATACCAATCAATTACTGATTTATAAATAATATAAAAATACTTCAAATATAATTATTTAAAAATAATATAATAAAATTTCGAAACAATATCATTGGCACCTTAGGCACAAGAATATTGCAATTGTTTATTTTGAAATGCACTCACAGCAGAACATATGAAAAATTGCCTGCGTACCTGTACACAGCAGTTGAGACTCACTTTTAAAGTGTTAACTGTCACTTCTTGATGGAAAGGCATGATATATTAAACAATAATAACACATTCTTCGTACTCATTTCCACAATATATTTTATCATCAGTTGATAATGCTCGCGATGAGTGAAACCTGACCTGCTATTGAGACTGCCAATATCCTACCACTGAGTGCGATTGACGCTCAATTAAAAATAATTATAAATCGAGATAGTTAACCAGATGCAATAAAACTCGCGAGTTATTATACACTAAATGTTCTTGTTAATTAAATATAATATTTTAAAAATGACGACATAGGCTTCTCAAATATTTACATTATACGGTTTCATACTTCCAATGATTGTAAAATTGCAGGAATGGAAAATATATATGATTATTTATTGTAAAATTATGTTGATTGAATAAATATACTATATTTTAGAAGAAATGTTTTAAATATTTCATTTTGAAAACATGTGTAGTGAGTGCCATTTACTAAAATGATTACCAGGTTTTTATATTCAGCTTAGAAATACAGTAAAATTATGATGTAGTGTTTTATTTTATTTTTAATGATCGAACGTTACATATGATTTCTTTTAAAATTTCGATCGAAAATATTGTGTGGATTTAAAAAAAGTAATGTATGTCTGCATCAATCGATAAAAAACGCCCGTTAAAAAGTCAAGGCGTCCGATAACCAAGTGACATTCTTACAATGGTGGTACATAAAATAGTGGTAATTAGATTAAATGAAAAAACTCTTTTAAATATCATTGCTTCCATGTTCTCATAAGATGCAACATATTCTGGGCTTAACATTTCAAGATTAACATATAAGATATCCAAAACACACAAACAAAATTTATCAATATTATGAGGGTACCTACATTCCGTGAATTTTGAAATAATGAAAATAGATTCAATCAATATATTCAATTTCACAACATAATTATTAGGCAAGAAAATTGATAATCAAATTTTATAACCCATTAATCCAAAACATTGTTAATTGTGCAATCAGTAAGCTTGACAAATATTGAGATTATGGATTTCTAATATAAAACCCTGATCAACTTATTTATAATCGTGGCCAAAATTATTTCAGAAACATCATTTTGAGATAACTATAATACAAGAATATTACATTCAAATATAACAAATTAATTGAGGATACCAAATATATGTATGTTATATTAATTTATTGTATTTTCAAAAAATATTGTTTTCATGCCGTGTCAATTTATATTGCTAAAATATCAGACAAAGAGATAAAAGCTTTGCTGGAGACGCTTCTGAATTCTATGACAAACGTAGAAAATCTGATAATGTTCTCGATCGGTCCTTTTGTTTCATACAATACAATCAATTGGATCTGTCTCGCCATTCCTGTAATAGCTTTCATCTATTGTGTATAGATCCCCGAATCACCGTACTACTACCTCAAGAATAAAGATTTGGAAAATGTCGGTAAAGCAATCATACGACTACAGAACGTAACAGGTATAAAGGTAAATATTTTCATCCATGAGTATAATTCAATTGAACCCCGAGTCTCAGCAGATGAACTGCCAAATTGCAGTGTGAAAATTGTTAAAAATTCTTATTAGAGTATTAAAAAGGTTCATATGTGTGGTAACGCTTTGTGTCAACTATTGTTTGTTGCAATTCTCATATTGTTATATCAAATTGTTCTACTAAATGAAGATTTATGGATCTTACTCATATATTGGTGATCTTTAGCAGTCACCATATTTTTATTTAATATTTGGAAATGATTCAGTTGTAACATAATATTCAGATTACAGATCGACCCATAAACAAAAAAAGTGGTTTATAAATGTGTGTGAGTAAATGATTTAAAAATAAAAAAACTCAACAATCCTCATTTGACCTGATAATTACTATTGTTTCAAAACTAACACAGTTGCATGATGTACGAAATGAAAGAAATTCGATATAGGGATAATATTATTTTGAATATAAGGCTGTTTCGTATAGATCAGTGGTTCTCATGTGCGGTCACCAACAATTTTTTTGATGTATTATTGATATTTTTAAGAATGTATTTTTACAAATGAATTCGTAAAATTATTTTTATTTTTAAATTGATTGAATAAACCTGACTTATCCAGCATTTAGTCGATTTTAAGTAAAGGACCGATTAAATAATAAAACGGTTCTAAAATTTCGGTCGAAGTTATACGTTGACCATGAATCAAGTCAATACAAAGAATTAACAACAATTGCTTTATTAATTTTGTCAATTTTACCTACAACTGTATATTATGAAAGATCATTAACTACATTTAAAATAAAAATCGAAATTATTTTTATCACATTTGGTGCGGCCACGAGACATTTCCATAGGATAGCTGATGTTTACAATGCGGCCACAGTGAAATTTCCCTTGTGAACCACGGATTATTTATTATAGAAAATGCAAATATGTGGTGGCAGTCACCCTGGATGCGGCACTGTCAACAAGTTTTCGTAGAAGTTACTCAGGCCTAATTTATCATAATTTGATTTATTTGATTTTGCATCAGTATAAAATTGACATTAGCAGCGCGCAACTGATTCAAAACAATCTTGAAATAGTAAAAATATCTATATGCATATAAATCAAACTGCATTATCAATATAATTTGAATATCTATTCAACAAACAGTTATTCAGTCACCCAAAGATTAAGAATATTTTAATATAGTGTTGTAGTGTGGATATGATCATAAAACATCGACGTTTTAACGGAAAAACAAAAAAAAGTTATCCGCGGTCACGTATGGTCTTCGTATTCTGGCTATAAAGTGAACACGACTTAAAAATAACACAAAAATTAAATAATTATTAACTTATATGGTGCGTAAATGTTTCGTTAAGTTGTTATTATTTGTTATTTGTTACAGATACCAGTAATTTCTCTAAAAAATATTAATATTTTTGTGTTTTTTCTTTATTAGGGAAAGTTTAGGGCAGGTTTATTTACAGACCTATACGCAACATGGTTAAAGGCGATAGATCTGTGCAGTATGCTGCAGGAATATGTGGTATGTTTCAATAAATATGTTTTTGTTATAAAATATTCGGTCATAACTTGAATAATCTATTTCGCTCATTGGAGGTAGCATATTTACTTAAGCATCTGAATCAACATACGTATGTTTCAAAATCAAATTAGTAACGAAATCATTATTTGATTCTGTATTTCTAAATACAAAATACACACGAACAATCTCGGCCAAAAAAACAACAACCGACATTAGGCTTAGGCGGTCTGGCGCACGATTTGAGTGTTTTGTATTCTTCAAAGCGAAGACTCAATTGAAAATTTGAACATTTAACACCCCCTTTCTCGTTTAAAAGCACACAAGTTACCCGATCGCGTATGGAAGCGCCAGTGCATAAAGGTAAAATAAGTAATTATAATATTACACTCATGAATTAAATGTAGTGATGCAGTAGGGGGTTGCTCCCAATCCCAGGATACAGGATCTCGTCCATTCTCGTGATTAACATCAAGACAATCTTAGGATATCCATTCGTTTGGTGAAACAGTGTCTTAGTATCGAGAAATTATCTGTTATACTTTTGTAAAATCAGTTTTAAAATTCGTTTCTTTATTATTGAAATTGTGTAACAGTTTATCGACGAAAAACCAATAGGAATAAAAGTAGATATTCTTCAATGCTGTATTGGAAAAGTTTGCTCCTTTACAAAAAAAGAAAAATTTTCTATGTAGGTGAACAGTCCGATTGTAATAAAAACAAATTTAGTTGTGTTTTAAATTTTATTTTAAAATATAAAATCTACTTTGTTATTTGACAGATAAAAAAATAAACAATAACTGTCATTTAACCTAATAATTAATTTATGTACACTTTCCGAAATTTCACAAAATTCCGTGTTATACACGGTTTGAAGTTCATACAAGATACAAACATACATTTACATATTAATTGAAACAAACTTTAATATACCATTTATTCATCATCGCAACCACTTAGAATTCTATATATTTTACTCTTTTTCGAGATCGGTTGTGAGTTTTCATCGTCGGAGGAATTTCTTGTGGTCTAAAAAAATCGTTAATAAGCGATTGTCTGCTTTTTGCGTATAAATCTTTACGTATTTCCTTATAAGTTCTAAAATATTTTGTAATTCCTCTTGAATTTCGAACTACTTTCCATTATGGGATCATTATCAATAAAAAAAAATTATAATTATTTGCCATTTCCAAGTCAGTGTTTCTGATCATAAATGACTTCAGTAAAAAAAAACATTTTCAGGACACTTACCTATTTGTGCATGGCTAAATATTTTACTTGCTGGACAGTTTCTTTCTCCTGCTTTTTAAGTCGGTAAATATCAACACGCGATCATATTAAATATATCAAGTAAATCCGATTTTATCATCCCAATAAAGCAGCTGTTATCTGCATACATCCAATTTAAATCCACAATAGAAAATATCCGTTGCGTATAGCAATTAGATTTTGGTATACATAAAGCAAATAAAATTGTCGTGAAAATATATTACGTGTATTTTTCATGAACAACTTGTATAATCAATGCAATTTCTATCTTGCTAAAACTTTCGAATTTTTCACAAAAATTGATAATAAATGACTTTTGAATAATCGTAAATTCGGATTTTTAAAAGACGCACGCGTTTCACGTCTCCCAAATCTTGGTGGCTTTAAAAATAATCTACATCCCAAATATTCTATTTTATTTAATTGTCTATATTTATTTTTATCTTACCTTTTCCATAACGCAGCTGAATATTAGAATAGAAATAACATCATAAATCAAGCCAAGCTAAAAACTGTTTTTTTTTTAATTATTTGTGGATAGAACATTGAGTCAAGGAGACCATATTAAGTATCTATGGCATTAACCTCTTTGCATGATTAACTATTTCTTTATTATTATTCTAGCTTCACTGACTATGATATTCCAAGGAATATCACTCGGATGGCCTTCCCCGATTCTTCCAAAACTACTTGGAGGAGAAACTGTCGTTCAGATTACCAAAGTAAAAATACAATTATATAATACTAACCATATTTTGTTTTGTTGATATATATGTTAAAATAGTGTAAGTACGATAGACCCATAGATTAATTGAAATATCTGAGATAAAGGAAAGATGAGTGCGTTTAGTTTGAATATGTCTTATTCATACATTATATAAAAAAATATTAGCTTAAAATATTTTTGTTGCGAAACTCATTAATTGTTTTATTTTTATAATTTATTAGTCCTTTTCGAATCTGTCAAATCATAAATACTTATAAAACTGAACCTAATACTTCGAACTACTTTTTCATTTGACATGTGACTGCAGTTATGTTTCAGAATGTTTAAGACCAATAATGCTTTCTTTTAGAATCGGTCATCCGTCCGTCTTCTTCGTCTTGCTTTATCTGGGGCAGAAATTTCCTTAATCATTTCCTTATAATTGAAAACTTTGAATCGGGATCCATCCAACATCGTTCATGTAGTAATATTTACCCAAGGACGACATCTACTTCGTTATATTCTCTGCATATTAAAATGCAGAGATACCTGTCTTCTTCAAGCAAGATTCTTTAATTTCCCTACAACAACAAAAATAAATCAACGGCAATGTTACATTGACACACTTTGTTATACTGACACATCCTTTACTTATTTTATATTCTGGTACAGTATTCTCATGTCTTGATGAAAAAGATTTTTTACATACTTTTTTCAAGTCTACCATAACATTATGAATAGGTTCTTCGTCGTATCCTTTTAATATGTTTGCTGAAGCTATGTCAACAGATTTATTTTTTCAATTATAAATTTTATGTTCAATTAAACAAACTGAACAATAACGGTTTAACTACCCTAGATCATTTATAAACCCAATTGATTTACAATATTTTTCTGTTCATGAAGAATGGCACGCTTGAATGTGGATTTATCGTTTGTAACTAAGCTGACTGCGGAACAAATTCCGATTTTTTTTATATATTAAATGTTCTTCTTTTTCAGGAACAATGCTCTTGGGTGGTTTCGATAGTCGCTCTCGGAGTCACGCTAGAATGTTTGTTATCACAATAGTTTGTTGATAGGATTGGAAGAAGGAAATCAATTCTATTGATCGCTGTACCTGGTGTAGTAGGAATTGTGAGAATATAAAATTGTTAACTGTCTTACAGATAAGTATTCTACGAATTCAACATATGTCTTTACTAGTGGGAATAGCATGACATCGGCGGAAAGACAATATTCGTAAAAAAAAAGACATTTATTTGTTTGTCGTTAATAATGTCACATGTTGTCGGAAAACAGCGACATCTGTTAACTCAACTTCAAATAAAACGAAAACAGTTCAACACAAAGGATAATCTAACAATCACATTGCCTCCAAAAGGTGTCTCTGCATTAGATTGCATTTACAAATATTATATTTATTTGTAAATAAACTCGTAATCGCATTTGTGTGCCTGCACGCCGTGGCGCTTGAACGATTGAAAAGAAGCAATAAAACTCGCGAATTATTATACACTAAGTGTTCTTGTCAATTATTTAAAAAAGGGCGACATAGGCTTCTCGAATATTTACGTCATACGATTTCATACTTCCAATGATTGTAAAATTGCAGGAATGGAAAATATATATTATTATTTATTTTAAAATTTAAATTATGTGGGTTGAATGAATATGCTGTATTTTACATATTATGTTTTAAATTTGTGTAGTGCCATCTACTATATTGATTAACAGATTTTTATATTCAGCTTAGAATTATAATGTAGTCAGAAAGGTTTTATTTAATTTTTAATGATCCAACGCCACATGTGATTTCTATGAAAATTTCAGTCGAAAAAATGTTTGACATAAAGTTGAGTTGACGTTAACAAAGTAATATATTGTTGCGTCAATCGCTAAGCAACGACCGACCGACGAAGTCTATTGTTCAAGGCACCCAACAACGAACTGGCATTCTTACAATAAGGCTTTTACAATTAATCCAAAATACTGAAAAAAAAATATTCATTCTTGTCACTTTTCTTTTGTATCTTACTGTCTTTGAGAAGCACTTTGAATTATAGCAAAATCAGCATATAACGTTAAAATAGCATATTCTTTCTTAGGGGATGACACTGTTTGTAACATCACCATACAACTTGATTCTAGCGAGATTCATCACAGAAATGGCTGGGGCTATGTCAATCGTGGTAAGGTTTTTGAATATAATATTTCTTTCATTCTGAACAAATGTCTTAAAACAAACCAGTGCAGGTTTTTTGCATAAACGCAACACGCAAGTGTACACAGCGACAAATTTAAAAGGGCTTTCACTTTTCTGATGTGATGGTTTTTAACTTTTTTGCCCTCACAAAAACTATCTAACAATCTTGTATGGGAGAGCAAAACTTTGGGAACTATCCCAGTATACAACTAATAGTAATGTCTGATTATCAAAAACATAATGACATTTCATCCAGACATAACTGATATATAAATAATGATGATTAAACCACAGCAATAAGATCAAAAGCACTTTCAGGGACAGCTATGTTCCAATAAGATGCAACATATTCTGGGCTTAATATTTAAACACGAACACATAAAATATCCAAAGCACACAAAATTTATCAATATTATGAGGGTACCTACATTCCGTGAATTTTGAAATAATGAAAATAGATTCAATCAATATATTCAATTTCACAACAGAACTATTAGGCAAGAGCATTGATAATCAAATTTTATGACCCATTAATCCAAAATAATCAATCTATAACCATGCCTAAAATTATTTCAGAATCATTATGAGGTAATACAGGTTTTTATTGAAATTACAATCTAGTAAAACTCCTATATTGTGTGTTCTGGCAGCAATGTCCAAGATCCCCTGTGTGAATGTTTGTTATCACCTGGTGGCTCGTGGGGGAAGAGTTATGTCATCAATGTGAGATCTTAACCAGTCTTCAGCTGATGGTCCGGGTACGATCTTGTGGCCATCTAGACTGGTTGGAAAGGGTTAGTGATAAGGCCTTCCGTCGGATGTGATCACTCTCGCCAGTTATTACCTCTCATCTATGGCTGTCCTGGAGGCCGGCTTATCGGGCCCCATAGCTGTAAAAAATAGTTCTTGGAGGTCTCCGCCTTTCTTTCGACTTCCTTCCGAGGGTTTAACCAGTTGGCGAAGCCAATATATTGGGGCTATATTTTGCGTGTCTCCTTTCTTAATGTGCCAACCCGATTGCTGATGGGTAGTTGACCCGAACGCAGGCCATAGAGTTATCTGGTCCCGCTCCTCTCTAAGCCCGCTGTCTGAATATCTGAGCAATGTCTTGAACTTCATGAACTTGTCTAACCGACATCAGTAGTAGCAATGTTGCCGTCCTACAAGACACATATAGGCTGGATGTAGGTGGAGTGGTTGCCTTCAAGTGACGGACTTCCTCCTGACATCCCATATAGAGGCTTTTGGGGTCTTTATTCTGGCTAGCGATATGGCTCGGAGTACACGCCTCACCAGGGCGTTTCCGCTAATGTCCACGCCGCCCACTGGTTTGCAGAAGGTTGTTATTGCTGACTTGTGCACCCCAATTGTGGAGTACGACAAGCCTTCTCGGTGGTAGAGGTGAGCTAAGTACCTGGCAACTTGTTCCGGATGGGGTGATTTGCGACCACTGATCTAAGGTTGCATCAGGTGCTCCATCTAACCCATGCCAATCGGTACGCTATCATAAGGGTGGACTGACGCTACCCTGATGATAGCAGCCCTTTTCCTTCAGGGCTCCACTCGCGAATTAGGCTCTCCCACCCGAAATCCTCCACAGATGGAGCGACAGGTCTTGTATTTTGGAGGTGGTCGGCCGGTTGACATGCCCACCCGCACTGATGCCAAGTTGGGTATCGTGTGTGGCAGCCCTATCGCTCTCCTCTGAAGGTCTGCTCCCCAGAATGGTTTCTTCTATTCTGGTACAACGAGGAGATATCTCCCTCCCGCCGTGTTCAGGTGGGCCAATACTTGGGGAATCATGTTCGGGTGGGTAAAGACCCACACCAGTTCGTAGTCCCACAAGCGGCTGAAAGCGCCGCAGTCGGAGCTGTCGTGAGATACATACCTGGGAATTACTCGCGAATCTTTTGACGATCTCGGGCGTGCCTCTGTGATCGAAGATCTGCTCTGTTGCTGTACCGGTAATGTGCCACTCGGGAACTTGTGTTCCGCGAGATAGACGGTCGGCCGTGCCGTTGTAAATACCCGGTAGATACTGCGCAGTTAGGGAGATGCCGTACTTGTCGACCAATGCAACCATCTCCTGTGTCAGTAAGAAGAGGTCTAGCGACCGTGTGTCTCCTTCTTTGTTTATACATAAGACTACTAACCTGTCTACTAATCTGACTGCAAAAGTACCTCTGCTCTTCTTATTTCATCAGCTTGCAGTTTGATTGCCGATATCACCGCATACAGCTCCTTCCGATTGGAGTGCCATGACCGATGCTGCCACTTCCACTGTCCCGACATGAGGGTATCGTTCATGAGCTCCCCAACCTGCATCTGCTGCGTCCGTGGTTCGGAAGTGGCGAAAAATTGGTCTGTGCAGTGGGTGTTGCCACTCCAATTGTCTGTACCCACCAATTCAACTTCTCTACGGCTGGACCTAGAATCGCAACCCTAAGGTGAGGCGGCAGATGGCGCAATTGGCGGATGTGTCGTTGTAGGTGACGGCAATGCAGCCGTCCTCGGGGGGTGACGAAGGATATGAAGTTTAGTCTGCCTAGCAGGCGTTGAGCTGATTTGAGGGACCATTCCTGCTTCTGTGTCATCTCTTGCATTGCGTTGCGGAGAGCTGTGCACTTTTCGTGGGATATGCTCTTGGTGTAAGTGCCCCACTCGATCCCCAGGAATTCCAGTTTCTGGCAGGGTACAGGGATTGACTTCTTGAAGTTTACTGTCCAACCTAGTTTTCTTAGAAACCCTACGATCTCTAATGCTTGAGAGGTTAGGACTGTTTTGGATTGATTTGCAATCAAGAAGTCGTCCAGGTACGTAATCCTCCGAATGTCTCGGTCCCGAAGTTTTTCAGCTACCCAATTCGTCAGTAATGTGAACATTCGTAGAGCTGATGATAGACCGAAGGTGAGGCTTGTGAACCGGATCAGCTCGTCTCTGAAGCAGGGCGGAGGAGTTGCCGATGTCGCTTCACTATAGGAAGATGAAGGTATGCCTGATGCAGGTCTATCTTTATCATTCAGTTGTTCCTCTGCAGGTACTGCGGAACTCAGCCATGGTTGAACAGCTTGAAAGGTCTGGGATCCAAAAAGAAAACCATTCAACATCTTCAAGTAGAGGATTGATTGTTCTCTGCCATCCGTTTCGTGACTAAAAATAACTTCGAGAGGTAGCTGGGCGTTCCGTCTGCCGCTCCTAAGATTTACAGTTACTTTAACACAGTTAGTTGGGCCTGCATCTTGCCCGTTACCTGCGTTTGGAATTCCCGTAGTAGCTGTGGTGTCTGAGGGAGAAGGGTGGCTTCATGGTGAATGGAATGCGACCCCCTCCCCCTAACATCCTTAGAAGGGGTAAGGGGGCTCCTTCTGCCTTCCAAACTTCCACACGGGCTTAGATCTCGCCAGCCTTTCCTGCAACCTGGGGGGAGGGGGAATTTTCGCCAGTCTGTCCCTGACGTGTTCCTCCTTCACCTTGGCCCGGATGGTTTCGGCGGTGCTGGATCTGTTCGGCCCTCTTCCCACACACTATTTGCATAATGTCTTCGGTTATAAGTTGGTGGGAAGAGTCTCTTCCGAACTTTCCTTCGATTGACTGAAATAGCCCCGCGGGTGTAAGAGGTACCGTCTTATTTCGCTCGTTTTTTTTTTTGTCCAGATATTTTTATATTCCATTTGCTAAACAGTGCAATAAAACAATTTGAATTAAAATCGCAAAAAAAATATTCACAAAGCATGCTTAGACTTTATTTGCTTTACCATGCAAAAAAGTATTACTCGCGGTAAAATCCAAAAGCGACGAAGTCTTCCAAAAAAATGAATGAATATTGACGGCTAAAAAAACACAAACAAAATCAACAGTCCTAAGATAATTTTTTTACGTTTCGAGCAAGAACACGCTAGGCGTGTTCTAACCACAAAGTGGAGATACTTTTAACACGCTGGGCGTGTTCTCAGCACGGAATAATTTAAATTAAAATATGTGAAACTTTCTATTATCGTACCCAGGTACATAGATTATAAGTGTGTGTTGTTATTATTTTTTTGGAAGTATTTTAAGTACTATTCTAGTTCAAATACAGAGGTGGATTGGGGTGCCCTAGACGCAATTTATGGGCTTTTTTCGAATAGCAAAAGCGTTGCAAAATTGATGTGAAGATTTCATATAATGTACACAAAATTCTGTGTTTTTTTTATTTTATCACAAATAAAAATATTTATATATCGATATCCATTGAAAACATTACATAAATAATTAATTTTACAACTTACAACATCTAACTCATAGTTTCTCAACCTTTTTACATCCGCGGACCACCAAAATATCCAAAAATGGTTTGTGGTCATCAGCATCAGAATAAAATAGTAAATATTTATTTATATGATTTTTTAATCAAAGCCATTAATTTTGCAACACCGTACGCTGATATAATAATACTTAAGTATATTAAAATAAAAAGTAACAAATGAATACAATTTAAAAATACAACATGAAATTCAATTGTTTCGGCTCATCCAAAAATCCTCGCGGACCACCGGTTGAGGAACTGTGATCTATCTCACACACCTTTCAATCTTAGCCCGGGATAGACCGGACTATAAATAATTCTTTAGAATTACTACCCTTACCTACTTAGTCTTTTCTAACCATGGTGATATTTATATAAGCGGTTATAAAGATTTATGACATTCAGATTTTTCATTTTAGAAAATGTATTTTTATCAGTTTGAATTTGAATATTTTCACGACAATATTAAAATACATATGATTTAAATAGTTTATTTGCAAAGTTGTGGTGAAAGTCACCCTGAATGCGATACTGTCAATTATTTTAAGATTTCGTAGTACATAGTTACTCGGGCTTGATTTATATTTTGCATCAGTTTAAAATTGACGCTGGCCGCATGCGGTCGATAGCGCTATTTAAAATAATCTTAAAATTTGTAAAAAAATCTATATGATTATAAAGTAGACTGTATTATCTATTTAATAAGGCAATTTTTCAGTCACTAAAGACTAACGAAATTTTAATATTATATCGCAGTGTGTATCGATGTGAAATACAATGCAAAAAAACATCAAAAGATAAAAAAGTTATCCGCGGTCACGCGTGGTCAGTAATGTCTGGCTGTAAGACGAACGCGACTCAAAAATAACAACATGAATTCAAACATACGCAGAGCGGAATGTTTCGTTAAATTATTAGTTGTTATTCGTTATAGATATTTGTAATTGCTCTTAATAATAGTGTTATTTATGTGTTTTTTTTTCTCTATTGAGTGAAGTTTAAGACAATTTTATTTACTTACCTATACACAGTGACAAAATGGTAATAGGCGATAGATCTGTGCAGTATGCTGCAGGAATATGTGGTATGTTTCGATAAAATATGTTTTTGTTAAAAAAATATTCGGTCATAACTTGGATAATTTATTTTGCTTATTGGATGTGTATTAACATAAGCATCTGCCTCGACATACGTTTGTCTCAAAATCAAATTAATAACGAAATCAATATTTGTTCAGTATTTTAAAAAACAAGATACACGTGAACAATCGCAGCCAATAAAACAAAAGCCGGCGTTAGACTCAGGCGGTTTCGCGCGCGATTTGGGTATTTTGAATTATTCAAAGCGAAGACTCACTTTAAAAATTAGTACATTTATCATGCCCTTTCTCGTTTAAAAGCACACAAGTTACCCGATCGCGCATGGAAGCGCCAATGCATAAAGATTAAATAATTAATTATAATATTACGCTCATGAATTAAATGTAGTGATACAGTAGGGGGTTGCTACCAATCTCAGGATACAGGATCTCGTCCATTCTCAGGATTGACATCAAGACAATGCATTTATTGATTGAATTGGCATTCACTTGGTAGAACTCCATTATAACACGGTGAAAAAATAGCAATGTATTTTAGTTCTACAAAATTATTTTTAACAAATATAGTTGATAGCTATTTCGGCTCACGCCATCGTCAGAACTATCACGTCAGAACTACAGAACTAGTTCTGACGATGGCGTGAGCCGAAATAGCTATCAACTATATTTGTTAAAAATAATTTTGTAGAACTAAAATACATTGCTATTTTTTCACCGTGTTACAATGCATTTAGTGAAGAAATGTCTTAGCATCGAGAAATTATCTATAATTTTTATGTAAAATCAGTCGTAATTCGATCATAATGTTTCTTTATTATTGAATTTGTGTAACATTATATCGATGAAAAACCAAAAATTGAATAAAGGTAGCTATTTTCCAAAGTTGTATTTAAAAATTCTTCTACTCTATAAAAAAAATCTTTAAGTCAACAGTCCAATCGTAATAAAACAAATAACGTTGTGTTTCGAGTTATATTTTGAAATATGAAAACTACTTTGGTATTTGGTAGATAAAAAATAAGTAATATCTGTCATTCAACCTTATAATTCATATATGTATGTAGGTTTTACTTTCTCCTGCTTAATATATCGGAAATTATCAACACGCTATCATGTTAAATATATCAAATAATTTCGATTTTATCAGCTCAATAAAACAGCTGTTATCTACACAGTCATTTTAAATTCACCTGAGAAAATACCCTTTGTGTTAGATTAGATTTTGTTATACTTAAAATAAATAAAATTGACAATAAAATATGTTAAGTGTATTTTTCATAAATAATTTGCATAATCAATGCATTTTCTATCTATCTACAACTTTCGAATTTTTCACAAAAACGCGAATAAAAGACTTTTGAATAATCGCGAATTTAGCTGGCAACCAGTTGCGGATTTTTAAATGTCGCACGTGTTTCACGTCTCCCAAATCTTGGTGGCTTTAAAAATAATCTACATCTCAAATATTCTATTTTTTTTATCTTGTCTTTTTCACTAAGCACTTGAATATTTAAATGTAGAAATAACATCATACATTGATATCAGCTTAAAGCTGTTTTTTTATTATTATTATTTGTACATGGAAGCTTAAGTCAAGAAGACCGTTTTAAGTATTCATGGCATTCACCTTTTTACATGATGAACCAACTCTTTATTATTGTTTTAGTTTCACTGACTATGATATTCCAAGGAATATCACTCGGATGGCCTTCCCCGATTCTTCCTAAACTACTTGGAGGAGAAACTGACGTGCAGATTACCAAAGTAAAGATACAATAATATCATACTAAACACATTTTGTTTTGTTGCTATATGTTCAATCAAAGTAATTACAGTAAACCCCTAAGTTAACTGAAATATTTGAGATGTAGGAAAAATTAGTATATGTGAATATGTTTCAGTCATCTTATAACATATATAAAATAAAGTCGCCATTTATAACTCAAGAACGACGTTGATTTTGGCCTCAGTTCGTGCGAGATCCGAAATTGCTGTAGCAGTTGCTTCCAGCAGTTGGGTCAGTTAGTACATTATATAAAAAAAGCTTACAATACTTTTTTTATAACGAAATTCGTTTATTTATTTTTTTGTTGATATCTTTTTAGATCTGTCAAATCACAAATACTTTCAAAACTTGACTTGATACTTTGAACGACTTTTCCATTATGACATCTGAGTACTGTTATATTTCAGAATGTTTAAGACCAACAATCCTTCCTTTTGGAATCGCTCATCCGTCTTGTTCATCTTGCTTTATCTATGGCCAAAATTTCTTTAATCATTTCCTCATTATTGAATACTTGGGATCCAAGTTCGTCCATATATGAATATGTACACAAAGACGACATCTACTTCGTTATATTCTCTGCATATTAAAATTAATACCTCTACTTTCTTCGAGCAAAATTCTTTAATTTCCCTACACTAACAACAACAAAAAATCAGCGGCAATCTACGTATACATTTCCTTTGCTTATTTTATATCCTGGTACAGTATTCTCATGTCTTGACGATAAAGATTTTTTACATACTTTTTTCGAGTCTAATATGCCTTATCAGCACTATGAATAGTTTGTCGTATCTTTTTAACATGTTTGCTGAAGGTATGTCAACAGATTTTTTTTCAATTATAAATTTTGTGCTTAATCAAACAATCTAAACAATAATGGCTTAATTATACCAGATAATTTATAAACCTAACTGATTTACAATATTCTTCTGTCCCTGATTCTTGACACGTTTGAATTTGAATCTATCGTTTGTAACTAAGACGACTGCGAAACAAATTTCGAATATCTTCTTTCTTTAATAATTGTAATATTAATTAATAATCTAATAATAATTTCTTTTTTATATTAAGACCTATTCTTTTTCAGGAACAATGCTCTTGGGTGGTTTCGATAGTCGCTCTCGGAGCCACGCCAGGATGTTTGTTATCACAATATTTGGTGGATAGGATTGGAAGGAGGAAAACAATTCTATTGATCGCTGTGCCTGGTGTACTAGGAATTGTAAGAATATAAAATTGTTAACTGTCTTACTGATAAGTATCCTACGAATTCACAATATATCTTTACTTGTGGGAAAAGCATAAATTCAGCGAAAAGACAATAACCATAAAAAGAAAGGCATTTATTTATTCGTTGTTAATGCGGACTGTCGTTTTGTTTGCGGGACGCGGCAAATGCCGTTTTTATTTTATTTTTAATGATGGAATGTCACATACGATTTCTTTGAAAAGCTTAATCGAAAATATTGTCTGGTTTAATTGTGTCGATTTCGATGTCAATCGCTAAATAACGCCCGTTTATTGTTCAAGGCGTCCGACAACCAAGTGACATTCCTACAATGAGGCCAATACAATTAAAATAGTGGTAATTAGATTAAATGAAAAAACTACATTAAATATCATAGCTGCCATGTTCCGATAAGATGCAACATATTCTGGGCTTAATATTCAAAAATTAACAAATAAGTTATCTAAAACACTGATAAAATAATCATTCTTTTTTTGTCACTTTTCTTTTGTGTCTTTGAGAAACACTTTGAATTATAGCATAATTAGCATACAAAGTTTAAATACCATGTTCTTTCTTAGGGGATGACACTGTTTGTGACATCACCACACAACTTAATTCTAGCGAGATTCATCGCAGGAATGGCTGGGGCTATGTCAATCGTGGTAAGGTCTTTAAATATTTAATAATATTCCTTTCATTTTAAAAAAAATGTCTTCATACAACATGTTGCAACAATAATGCGATTGTCCATAGAGACAAATTTTTAGGTGCTGTCACTTTTCTAATTTGGCGGTTATTCAATGTCAAAAAAATACAATGTGATGCTAGCCTAACTTACAATTAATAGTGTTTTTTTTTTTTACTTTGGTCTACTTGATAAAAACTCTTAAAAATAAACAAGTTTTTATATTATCAAAAAAATAACATTGATTAATCCACATTTACAGCTGATATATCAAAACCACTTTCAAGGACAGATGTGGGCAAAGAGAAGAAAAAAATGTTTCTGTAAATATTATGTGTAGTACCTTTATTCCGTGAATTTAAAAATAGTTAAAATAGCCATAATTGGCCACACATTATTTTAGAATCATCATTATGAGATAATTATAATGCATATTTTTATTGAAATTACATTCTGGCAGTCAATTCAAATATAACAAAAAACAATTACTCCAAATATAAATATCTGTGTACATAAAATTGCTTTTGTATTTATTATAATTTCAAAAATATTGTTTTCAGACCGTGTCAATTTATATTGGTGAAATATCAGACAAAGAGATACGAGGTTCATTGGGGACGCTGCTGAATTCTATGACAAACGTAGGAAATCTGATAATGTTCTCAATCGGCCCTTTTGTTTCATACAATATAATAAATTGGATCTGTCTCGCCGTTCCTGTGATAGCTTTCATCTTTTGTGTCTGGATTCCCGAGTCACCTTACTACTACCTCAAGAATAACGATTTGGAAAATGCTGGTAAAGCGATGATGCGACTACAAAACGTATCAGATATAAAGGTAAATATTTTCACCGTGAGTATAATTAAGTGAAACCCCGAGTCTCAGCTGTTCAACTGCCAAATTGCAGTGTGAAGATTGTTAAAAAATTTAATTAGAGTAGTAAAAAGGTTTATATGTCTGGTAACACTTTGTGTCAACTATTGTGTGTTGCAATTCTCATATTTTTTGATCAAATTTTTATACTAAATGAAGAGATATAGATCTTTGGCAGTCACCATATTTTTATTTGATATTTAGAAATGATTGAGTTGTGACATAATATTCAGAACAACATGGGGTGTAGCAAGAACGGTCAGCTAATGACTAGTCCTATCCTAACCCTGTTTTTTTTATCCCTACTCCATTTGTAAAAAAATGGGATTGAGAAACCGAGTAACAAGCATTTGTAGTACAGAACTTCCGTTGGGAGCAGACATGTATTAAAAATAAATATATACTTTAATAAATTATTGAATGTAATCATTTATTAAACAAAAATTGTCATTCGGAACACATATTGCGTATCTCAACATTACAATTTGAAGTAATATTACTTACAATTCTTACAGGTAATAGAGAAACAGCTGTTGGAACTCCAAATCCAAGTGAAAAAAGATATGGAAAGAAAAACATCAATATGTGAGCTGTTAAAGAGAAAGGAATACAGAAAAGCAGTCATCATTCTTGGTGGTCGGTATTTGATGAAGCATGTCATATAACGACTCAATATAATATTTTATGTATTGTACAATCTTATGCAAAAGATATTTTTTCCTCGCTTCACAGCAATGCAAGACGAGTTGGCTAGTTATAATATATTATATAATCATGTCTTGTTTGATGCAAAAGATATTTTTTTTCCTAGATCATTACAGCATTTGTTTTGTTATTTTGTGTAGGCTTGAAGATGTTGCAACAAATGACAGGAACTCTTGCAATTCAGTCGTATTTGGAGACGATATTCAGACAGACTAGTATGCAGATGTCCGGAGCGGTTGCCAGCATTTTATATGGTGTCGTGCAACTTTTTGCAGGTACTTTACAAAACATTATTACTGTCATACCGATCTGTACATACCTGGGAATCTGAACTAATCAGGAAATTCTTTACCACCCATCTTTGCAATCACTTTCATGATTTTCAATTAGGTATATGACTAGGACAGGACTATGGTTAGCTAACTGCTGTCGCTGTGCTCCATTTTTTAGGATGGAATGAGTGTGTGTAGAAATTTTAGGCATCACAAGCAGTCATGCCTTTTGAACAGGATCAATAAATCACGCAACACTGATCAATACAATGCATGCTTATCTTCTCCCTATTTCAGTCTTTTTATGTATATTTTACAGGAATTATTGCAACAGTTTTGGTCGACAGAAGCGGAAGAAAGCCACTCCTTTTTGTCTCTTCCCTGGGAACTGGAATCTCACTGACATCGGTGGGAATATATTTTTACATGCAAAATGTCATTCACGCAGATCAATCAACGATGGCTATGTTGTCTTGGTTACCAATTGCTGGCATCTTGGGTTTCAACATTCTGTTTGCAATCGGAATAGGAAATCTGCCATACGTGCTCCAAGCTGAACTGTTCCCCACAAATGTGAAGAGTGCAGCTTCATCGATTGCCACAATATTCGGAGCCACATTGGCTTTCGGAAGTGCCAAAGTTTACCAGACACTCGTTGATTCCATCGGAATTCACAATGTGTTTTGGATGTACGCCTCTTGCAGCTTTGCAGGAGTGGCATTTATTTATTTGGTTGTGCCAGAAACCAAAGGTAAAACTCTGGAAGACATCCAACGACATTTGAATAGAGTTAAATCCCAAAATGCTGCATCAACTCCAGAAGAAGACGGACATTTATTGAATGTGCTTGCTCCAAAAGTAGTACAGTGTGACTAAGTAGCTCAACAATAACATTTTAGGTTTACTTTCATAGCTGACTTCTTCCAAAATGTATATCATACCAAAATGGACAAGTAGATGAGTTCAGCAATTTGCGTTGGACAGTGTGAACCAGATGAAGTGGAGAAGTCTTTATCGAAGCCAATGTTCACCTTGGACTGAACCACTAGGAAACATGAAGTTCAAGCCAAAGAATCTTTTTCAATTCTGTTAAACTAAAGACAAAAAAAAATTGAGCATTGTTTTACCCATTGAATGATGAACTACTTTGTATTTAATTAAGTGTTTGTGAATACTTGATTATTTTTACTCATACTATACTCGTATTACATATATTTGTTTCAAATTTTTCTGCTAAGTTCAGATTGTTGCCGCATCATCAAACATTATACCTTGTTTGACTGAACCAGAAGTAATAGAAAAATTGTCCATGGATAATTTATTAATTTTTTCAATCTTTTAATTTCGGTTGTCAACACTGAATGTACATTTCTTCTTATTCTATACATATCATACACTAATGTATAATCAGTGAAGACTATGGGGAAGAGATAATGGGAATTATGTTGCCGTGCAATTTTTATTATGTTATATTTTTCAGGACTGATTATTAATTTCTAGTATAGGTAGCTCCATTTTTTTTTAATATAATAGAATAAATTATATTTTTTTTTTTTGTTAGAAAATTTAGAATAAATACAAAAAACTGTGATAAATTAATTTACTTACAGCTATACAATAAAACTGATGATTATTCAATAATTTTTAAAATAATAAAAAAACATTATCAATTGACAATGCAAACTTAAATGTGTTTTTATTACATAAAATATCATGCCTTTATTTCAAGAAATGACAGTTAACACCTTAAAAGTGAAAAATATTTGCTATAACATACCTGAAATGAAATCATATTTGACATGGAATTTACTTCACTCAATTTTCCACTCATTTTATAATTCAAATAAAAATTTTACAAAAAATTGGAATTTTATCAAGGATATGTTCCTGTTTTAATATATTTATACTATAATTGGATTGATATACAAAGGAACCCTATTATTGCATTTATAGTTTTCCTGCATGTATTGTTCAATTTTTACAGTGCCAGTCAAACACGTTAGGATAAATTCAAGACATTCATGGCGAAATATTATGACACTGTAAGGAATATTACAGGAGTGATCATTTTGTCAAACATTTTTCATCCTGCAAGTAGCCAATTCAGTTTATGAGAAACGACAAGTAGATGGTATCCGGTATTGTTTTTGTCAAGTGTTTCAAAATGGTAGCCTAAATATAAATTCCTACCATTTTATAGAATATTTTTTAAACCAAACTCGTCTCAAATTTAAATACTACTTTTGTTGTTGGTATGGTATTATTGTGAAAAATACATACGGATCACATTTTAAAGGTGTTTCTTTTTCTGTAAATTTTATATTATGGTTCAGATTCCAGATTGTATTGTAAATTGCCATTCATGCATTCATTCATGAATAAATTTATTTTGGTCCATCATGTTTACACAGCGTTACAGTAATTCTCAAAATTTTCTCGCCAGTTTTTTTTTTACTGAGGGAAATATTCCCATGTCGGTAAAAAAAGTATTTTTGTAGCAATTAAAAGCCTCCGAATTTTGTCTATTAGTTATGTTTGTTTGTTGAAATGAATCGGTTGTGGGTGGTATATTTCGCGTAAATCTTTAATTTTACAAATTTGTAAATGTTTCATTTTGGGAGATGGAAAGTCGCGATTCCGTGACCGAACGGTAAGAGTTCTTAAGCGTTCTTATCAAGAATATATAGACAGCATGAATAATCAAAATATTCTTATATAATATTTTGATTTTTTGTGAGAAAAATTTGAGATTCTTCGTATTAGCATACCTCGTCCTTTTGCGCATATAACGAAAAAATAATCAAGCTGTACTAATTTTCATATTGATGGTAAAACTATTCAAGTAATGAATAAACGAAGAACGAGTTTTTTTTTAATGTAATTGAATGTTTAAATTGATTATAAAATAAAAGCAATATTATTTCAAGGTCTTTGATTTGATAATGTGAAAATTTGTTCAAAAAAGTGTGCATTCGTTAATATTATTGCAGACTTATGTGCAAGCTGTGCGGCGCACACTAGCAGCTGATCTTAGTAATTTAAGTCACTGGCTGGATGTATTTGACAAAAGTTGCGTTGCTTCCTTGTCCTTAATATTAATATATATTTTTGAGAAGGAGTAGGTATTAATAAACTAATTCTAACTTCTCCGTCTTCAGTTAATAATTTGATGTTATATATTATCAAAAAATATTAAAATTTACGCTTCTCTCAAAATATTAATTTATTGGTACCGAGGAACAAAGTTTTTCAAGTATTATGGTTAACTTTAACTAACGTAAACTTTCATTCGTTTTGTGTACATCGAAAGATTTAGGGGGTCGGCCTATCAGTTTGTACACACATGCAACCATCGCCCAAAGCGCGTCTTTAAACATTGGTAGGATTAGGGATAAAATAAACATACATAATTAAAAAAATGGATACATCACATTCGTGGTTTAAGCATTGATATCTAAAATAAACGGATTTAAAAAAAACGCTTAATAAATCCACTGAACTAATATTAGTTTATTGTTCACTGGTTAGTGCAAAATAATGCTAATCTTAGGCCGGAAAGCGCTCACGTCTCATGCGCTGATGTAATGTTGGAAATTATGGTTGCTTGTTTATGTTTATACGAATCCCAACAGTTTGGTTCCAGACTCCACTTGAAACGGCAGTAAGGCGGGTTCCGCCGAGTGTGTGTTTTTACTAGAAATATATGTCAGTGTAAAATATCTGACGACGTCAATTTTTTTGGGTAAATATGCTAAATTTAAATATAATTTAGATTATTCATTAAATACCACTGCTGAATCGACAAAAAAAATCTTTTATTCAGTTTTTAAACATGCATTTTATATGCTGCGCTTGTAGAATTCATTTGAATCATTATTTATGTCAAGACGCTTAGTTAATTTGAAAAATGTGTTTGCTTTATATTGCCGCGGACAGTAGCGTAGAGGGATGTGATGTTTCTAAATTATTGATGGCTACATTAGGATCAAAATACAAACTTCATTGCGGAAGATTGGTTATTCTACTGTAAGTGAATACTAAATTTTTATAAACTTTTTTAATTAACTACAAAATCGTAAATTTACACATTGCATTATACAAGCCATTCTTTCTCGATCGACATAATTATTGCCATCAATCATTTGCACATTTTAATAAAATGAGTAAAGTGATATAGCTGGATAAAAATTAATTTTGATTTCTAAGTTACGAATATTTCATTATTCGTATTCAATAATTAATTTAAACGCAAAATCAAACAAAAATTTGTAGGAAAAGAATCATAAAAAATACATACACTTATAACTTGGACGTACTAAATTTATTGATATTAATTTCTGCATTTACAACGTTAAAGTGCTTCTCGATTTTAGAACATAGCGTAAACGTTAAAACAATGAAATTAACACCTGCCGCCCGATGATGGATCTTTAGGGTCCAGGACGTATATTTTACTTTTTTCTCTAAATCTACTGAGCTCTCTACATGAGTCTTCATATTCTATGTATTACTCGACTAAACCTTTATCGTTTAAATATAAATATTTAAGTATAAATCCATTTATCGATTCCGAAGTGTTTATACTTATATTATGTTTCAAAGACTATAGATGGCATTCAAAGTTATTTGTAAAAGGCTTAAGTTACGATATCGACTGAGATATCTTTTATGGAATTCCGATTTCAAATTAGAATTGTTGAATCTTTCTTCAATTCCACATTTTTGTCTCTTGCGACTCGGGTTTCGCCTTTAGACATCTTCATGCAATCTATCACACGGATGCAATATAAATGACCCACAATAAATCCTTAACATCGGTTACATACCAGAGGAGTTAATGACAAATTAAAAACACAGAACCTAAAGCTAGGATCCGTTCAAACAACTGAAATAATTTTCAATACTATAATATCAATTTAATAATAACGACAATCAATTGGCTGTGATAAGTTTAATTGACACAGATAATGTTAATGAGTCATACAGTTATATTGCATCCGTGTGATATAATGCCTGAATACGACGAAAAGCGAATCCCGAATCGTCAGTGACAAAACATGTGGAGTTGTACAGACTTTCAATAATTCAAATTTGTAAAGACTTATTGAAAAGTTAAAATAACAAAGTTTTTAACAGTGTGTTCGATATACCTATTATTTTAGAGGCATAGCAAAATTTGGAATCTGCATTGCGCACTTGTGAATGTTTTAAGCTGTGTTGACTAATTTACTTAATCCACATTACAACTTTAAAAAATGCTAAATTGAAATAAATTATTTTATTCGAGTTGTTGGTTGATTTTTTTGTGTATAACTTTATTGTTTAAAATGATTTTATATGTGATTATAATCAAAATAAACTTTATATTTATTTAAAATATTCAATCTCTTTTTCAATTAGCACACATTTTTTTTTATTTCAAAACATTGTAGTAATATTTTTTATTAAAACGTTATTATTTTGACGTGTTATCAGTTCCATTTATGACAATTGTAGAAACTATTTCCGCAGTAGTATTCCGGTTGATAAAATTGTCAACGAAAATTAAAATAATAACTCTCGCCACTGTCACACGATGCTATGAAATATAATATTTATTTATTTGTCGTAAAGAAAGACATTCAAGGTTTCGCATAGCGTCTCAAATGCTTTATTTTGACATATAAGTACTTTCATTACACATATATATCAAATAATTGTCTATTACATTTAATAAATTTATTATAAACATGCAATTATACGTGTTTTGACAAAGTATTGGTTAATTCGAATATCGAATACAATCAAATTATTTTTGCTGTGGAATCTTTCAATATCAAAACTATGGTCGGACATAAAATTAATTTAATAGCACTGCAAGCACATTCTTCACATAAAATTGTGTAAACTGCAATGAATGCATTTTTAATTTGCATTTTACAAAAAAACAAATCATTGAAAGCCTGAGTAATGATAAATTCTTTAATTTAATGATAGAGCTGTTTCTTCCACATTGTTGTTAACTCTCTTTAACCTGCTGTTACAGATGGATTCATAAATTTACTTAACCTTCTGACTGCTAGCGTTGCAATCGTTGAGACGACAGTTTGTGATAGTTGATACTAAAAATATCAGTGTTTATAATGTGCAAACTTTCGTGTATGATCGTGTTTTTAAATTTACCTATTTTTTTCCTGATAGTATCTCTAATCTTGCCAACAAGACAAAATTAGTCGTTAAAATATTGATTGTTGGAATATTCTTTAAAGCACAGCTGCGAACAGGTTAATGACACATATAACTAATTCCTCTCATTTACAATGTATTATAATATATCTGAAAATGATGGCTTATGCTTTGATGTTAATCTAAAAAAACTTCTTTTGCAGTTACTTATATCTGATTTGAGTATAAACACTTATTTATTTTAAACTTAATAATCTATCGCAAACCGCTTAAAATGAAACATGAAATATAGAATATCTAGCGGTCCATTTTGTAATTGAATATCGCGAATTGATCTTTATCTACTTAAATATTTGCTAGTTTTCTAAATATGCTCTAAATCTAAATATCGAAATGTTACTCTTCCGAGCTATTATATACTATTTTTATGAGGTATCGAAGTCTTTACTTAATTCTCGCTTTTGTATATTGAAAAAGACTTGAAACTCATTGAGAAAACTATTTGCGTGGCAGGTAATAATACGTGTAAACATAGCGCTAAATGCAATCATTGGCTATTAATTCAGTCGCATTATCGAATCAAATTTATAAAAACCTATTTAAATAAATTAAATTTATATTGTTCTCAAATATTAGAATGGTAACAATTATCAATACTTCAAAAATCGGGCACTATTTTGTCTACGGCGATCTTTTATCAAGTTATCTACGTGCAACTTGTTTACATTATTAGTGAAATACTATAATTATATATTATAGACCATCTTCACCTTTCTTCAACCCACTGATTCATAAAGACTTCCCAAGCGCCTTTCACCCTTCTCGGACCGTTTTCATTCTTGAAGCCGTGCATTTTCCAAATCACTCAGATGAAGTATTTGAATCATTAAACGAATACTTTTTCATCTTGACATTTTGAAACTTTTTAAAAACAATCTTGATCAAGCATAATTATATTCACCACTACATTAGTACACCACTGGTTACCATATTTTTTATTAGTTTTGATATTAAACGAATTTTATAAGAGTATGAAAATAAAGTTCTCGGTTATTTTAATACAAGTATATGTATTATATATTGTAAGTGGGCGTGTGATATTATTTTCAATTCTGCACTAATATTTTAGATGTACAGTGATACACTCGCTATTTTTAAATTAATATGCTCCATGATTTCAATCAACGTCATTAATGCGTTCACATAAAGATGTGATTATGTAAGTGTAGTAAGTATTATCGAATTTGATATCAACGTTAGTGTGACAAATTTTCGGTCACGAACTTTATTCTTAACACCTACCGCCCGATGATAGATATTTAGGGTCTAGGACGTATATTTTTTTTCTCTAAATCTACTGAGCTCTCTACGTGAGTCTTCATATTCTATGTATTCCTCGACTAAATCTTTATTGTTTAAATAAAAATATTTGAATATAAATCCGATTCTCGCAAAAAACCAACTTTTGCAATGAAATCGGGAAGCACCTCGTATGTATGCGTAATTTATCGTATCGGTGTGAGCACATGTAGATGTGTGTGTGTCCCCCACCCATTCGCGAGCTCTGCCTGGCAGGGATAGTCAACTTTGAATTTGGGTCTTGAATATTTTTATTCAATTTAATTTATTATTTCTTTCGGTATCATAAAATTTCTTTATATTTACTTTTTTTATAAAAAAATATTTTATAAGGGAGCTTAGCTTATAATTAGCAAAGCCCAATATTATAAAAAGGAAAAATACAAACGTCAAATACCATAAATAACTACAAAATGCCTTCAACACGGTGTTGTCGTATTGTGACGGATGTGCTAACTGACACGACAGAAAGTAACATCTCAATTGTACCCCCTGAGGTTAAGAAGAGAAGAGTCTGTAGTTTATGTTCTAAAACTCAATAAAAAGAAAAAATATGTTTTGCACTATCTACACGACACGACAACGTAGAAGCAATACCTAGTAAGTGACAAACGACGAAGACAGACTCCTCGATGTTATCATCAGATATAAACGGCAGAACCCTCTCAGACGCAAGAAAAACACCTCGCAGGGACCACGGCATCGTAGAAGTAATACCTCGTAAGTGACAAACGACTAAGACAGACTCCTCGATGTTATCATCAGATATAAACGGCAGAACCCTCTCAGAGGCAAGAAAATCACCTCGCAGGGACCACGGCGGATCAAGAAAGACTCTTCTAAGTGAAAATGAATATCA
Organism: Himalopsyche japonica; assembly: GCA_028555115.1. Classification (NCBI taxonomy): domain Eukaryota; kingdom Metazoa; phylum Arthropoda; class Insecta; order Trichoptera; family Rhyacophilidae; genus Himalopsyche; species Himalopsyche japonica. Next base: position 354,136 of record JAHFWJ010000446.1, on the reverse strand, counting down.
TTACTTAACCGCTGCTGCTTTTCTTTTTTGGCCGCTCGGCGTAACCATTTGGGTTTACCTCTGGGGCTTACCATTTGAGCTTTACCACTGGGCTTTACCATTATGGATTTATCTCATGGCATCACCAGTTGGAACTAGGCGCTGGGCTTAACCATTTAGGTCTCGACCTCTGGGCTTTACCATTTGGGAATTACCACTCGATTTTTCCATTTGGGATTCGCCGCTGGGATTTCGCGTATGGGATTTACCACTGGGAGTTACCAGCCGGACTAAGCCACTGGGCGCAGGAAGATAAAGTTTTAGGCAGTCAAGTTAGATTTTCTCATGTTAAATGAATTTAAAATAAATGAAGGATTGCTTATATTGCAGTTGAGAGCAGTGAAAGCAACGAATAAAGAGAAAATGGGTTCACGAACACTTGGCTTTTGACGGTAGCAGAGGACCCGACTGAAGTGTGAAATAATTTGAGAACAAGATTTTTAACACCTGTTGGATAGATTTTACGTTAAAGGAATTTAAAATACACGAAGGATTGCATATGTTGCATTTGAGAGCAGTGAAAGCAACGAGTAAAGAGAAAGTTTGAAAACTAATGTGTTCACGAGCACGTGGCTTTTGACGGTATCAAATGACTTGACTGAAGTGAGAAAAAGTTTGAGAACAAGATCACAACGCAGTTAATTTCAAACAAAGGATTATTCATATCTGTTAGATTGTTCGTTGGCTGGCGTTCGTTTCTCTGCGGCAGCTTCAGCTAGTCCGGACACTAAGCAGCGACGGCAACACACACACACACTCAACAAATTTACACAAAACTTTAACTTTCACAAAATTCACACTATAAATATAGTCGCACTTCACATCACAGCACTGGAGAAAGTTTCGAGTCGTATCGACTGTTAACAACAAATGTTGCTCAGCCGAGAGTCAATTAGGGAATGAAATAGAAAGTGAACGAAATGTCTTTTTATAGCTTTTCGATCTCACCTTACATGTGTTCATTAAATTGGAATATGATGCCATCTATTATGCATCAAATGAAGCTTTTAACACCTGCCGCCAATTTTATTTATTATTTCTTTCGGTATCATAAAATTTCTTTATATTTACTATTTTATATATGAAAAAAGCATTTTATTAGGTAGTTAAGCTTATAATTAGCAAAGCCCAACATTATTAAAAGGAGAAATGCAAACGTCAAATACCATAAGCAACTACAAAATACCTTCAACACGGTTTTGTCGTATTGTGGCGAGTTGCTAACTGACACGACAGAAAGTAACATCTCAGTTGTACCCCGTGAAGGCTTAGAAGAGAAGAGTCTGTAGTTAGAATGCATAGTAAAAGAGATCTTGCCATCTAACAATGCTTTTAAAACGTCGAAACGTCGAGTTACTCGTAATCCAAAAGAAGTCGCTTCTAGAGCAATAGTTCTCGTGTGCAGCCATCAGAGGATTTTGCTGCGGCCACCTACAGTTTTATGGTAAAAATTGATATTTAAAAAATGTGTTTTTACAAATGAATTTGTAAAATCATTATTATTTTAAAATTGGTTGAATAAACTTGACTTATCCAGCATTTAGTCGAGTTTAAGTAAAGGACCGTTTTAATAATAAAACTGTTAATGGCCAAAATGTTGGTAGTAATACGTTGACCATGGATCAAGTCAATATAAAGAATTAACACAAATCGCTTTATTAATTTTGTCGATTTTACGTATAACCGTATTTGTGAAAGATCATTCAGTGTAATGCGATATATATAAAAAATAAATTTCGAAACTAGTTTATCGCATTTGATGCGGCCACGAGATATTTCCATACGACAGCTGATGTTTATAATGCCACAGTGAAATTTCACGTGAGAACCATTGTTCTAGAGCATTTAAGAACTACTAACATTTTACCAGATCACGATGAATAGACAAGAGAGAAAACATTGCTGTAAATTCGTTTTATAAACGCGTCGATTCTGGGATTTGAATCTTTAACTTAATCGTGTAATCGAGCAGGGCGGCAACTCAAAAGCACTCGATTATAATTTCTATTTGTGTAAAGTAAAAATTAGAAATATGGTGATATAATTGATAGATGACCAATCGTAAATTTATATAACAAAAGAAAAGGCATATCGGTTATACTTAACCGACGGGAGTAGCAAAATTCTCGCATGTAATATCGACACCCGATTTACAGAATTCTATTAAGGCATTTTTTAATTTCATATCTATTCATTTCATATTTTATCAGTGTTGGCCAGCCTTTTTGAATTTTAGCTATTCAATTAATAATTATATAAATAATTTGTCAGAAACTATAGATAAACGCACGTCTCGGGCGAGTGAAAGTCGGTGTAACTAACTAGTTTTAAGTTAATATTGAAGCTTTGTTCACCGTTTGAAAATAGAGTTCTACTCAGTGAATGCTAATTATTCATCAATACTACCTCGCTTGCATAACGTGACCGTACGTTCCATTATGAATGTGACCGACCGATTTTTTGTTTCGGAGTAAGACAAACGTCAATTTTTTTTCATCTATATGGGTCAATGGACCAGTGCAAAGACGTATACATGTGTTTTTCAAATTTGGAGAGGGGGAAATTGCACCATCTGAACCACTAAATAACGTTCTTGATGAAATTAGAAAGAAATATGCATTTTTAATACAAATACTAATATATAAAATTAGAAGATTTCCCATTTTTAGGTAAAAAATAAATGGTCACGTTATGTATACATCAGTGTGTACTTCTAAGGTTTATTAACCACTTATTCGACCTCCAAAGGTGGTTGAATTTACAAACTCATTCGATGCGACTTTTTTTTTAGTCATCATGTTTACACCTTTAAATGCCAATTGAAAAATGTACAACCCTAGCATTAAGTGTTACCAAATAAACGTGGTAACTAATGACAAAATTGTCAAATAGTCATATTTAAAATATATTTTTGCTGGGCAATGACTTAAACAAATACCTGATTTATGTGATTAACATGGAGAGTAGATTAAATATTTCTGACATTACCTTTAGGTTTTTTAATCCTGGTGGTAAATATTATTATGTGCATGTCAAAATTTAAATTTAGGTGACATATTATATTCGATAATCGATTTTATTTTCAGACACTCCTTGAGTGACGATGCAAACAATCATGTGGCACAAACAAAAAATATTCTTCATTATTTTAATAAGTGTAGCAGCTTATTTATTCCTCGTAAAAAAGGACTATACGTATGAAGTTGAAACAACGTTACCTCACGTGAAGGCAGAAACAGTGTGGGAATTTTTGGCAGACTTCAGTAACATTCATAAACACATAATTCCTCACATGTGAGTTCAAACAATCGACCTTTCTTTACTCCACTTACAAACATATTTTATTACAAATCATCTTAACCTTTTAACAGCTAGAAATAGATAAATAGTAAGAAAGCGACAGAGTGGTGGGTTGTAAGCCTTGAACGGGTTAACCCACTGACTCCTAATGTCTCAATGGTTTAGACAGCTAATTACAGTGCATTGATAGTTAATTTTCAAAAATAAAAGAGCTTTAACCTTTTGGATGCCATCATTTTCAACTAATGAAGTCGCACAGGCAATCACATAACATACAATGCAAATTTTTTCCTTAGCTCTTAAACCTTTGGTTTTGTATATTTTCCAAATATTATATCTGCTAAGTACTGTATATATTAAAATCATATATAAATAAGCTTGCTTATAATTTCTATTTTATCAGTTGATTATGTTTGCAATGAGCGAAACTAGTTCAGATTATTTAATATATTGAAGAAATAATGCTAAAAAATGTGTTGTTATTGTTTAAAATATCAAGGCTTTCCACCTTGAAGTAATAGGTAGCATCGTAAAAAGTCCAATTTATATTCATAAATGTTCTATTGGTGGTGTTTGTGTGTTTGATGATGGCGTTTAGGTGGTTAACAGTGTTAAAACGTTGGTTCTAATTGTTGTATTAATAGACTGTCTGATTCGCTCTGGAAATCTCCATAAGTTTACTTAAGTAGTCTAGACACCAACACTATAGAATTATCTATTGAAGAGTTTGATGTTGGAATATCATGTATATGGCTAAGCAGGAAAAGGGTTAATGTCAACAGCAAAGTGACAAGTTTCAAGGGTTTCCTTGATATGAATGATCCAGATTTCTTATGATCTCGCAAATACAAAAATATCCAATGCTTTTTGAATTATCTTCCAACAGGAAAAGTTTTACAATACTGTCGGAGAGTGGTAACTATGACCATTGGAAATATTCAGTCAGGTATGATGAGCCGTTACCAATTTGGCCAAACTTTGACAGCATCGCCACAGGACATTATTCAGTGAAAGCCCAAGATGGAGGATATACAATATCTTCAGTGCACAACTCTTGTTTTTTCAATGGATGGGCTTGTTGTAAGTATAATATCATACATCTCAAAAAACAAGGGAATGGATAATTGTCCATTTACTTCCCAATGAACTCATCTCTTTCCTTGTAAAATTTGTGTTAAAAAAAAAATTATATTTCTGTACACTATCTGTATATGTTTTGATCGTTGCACACATTGCGCACTTACCTTAAAGTATTTAAGAAAAAAGAGTGTATCCCTTGACCACAAAAGCCACATAATTATTAATATCACGAGACATCAATTTTTTGGCTGCCTCTCTTTCTGAATTTTGTCTGCTTCTTTCTGTGTTTAGTAACTGATAAATAATAAAAGTAAATGAATAAGGGAACCCAGAATTACTCAACCTTCGTCATACTCGGTCCACAAATGTTTACTTTATAATGTGGTCACAACACAGTAAAATTTGAATACTTATTTTTAAAATTTATATTCTCCCAGTCAGTCGATAATGTTCACGATGAGCGAGCCGTCTTGATCTGAAGAATATAAAATTGTGGAAATATGCACTTAGTATTATATCCAATTGTATAAATAAAATATTTTTTTACCAAGAAGTTAACTCCTTTAAAGTCAATAAACTATATCATAATAATTATAACAATGTAAAAAATAAAGGTTTAAACATAAATATATACAAAATTAATATGATTTTAATGATGAGACACGCTTATCAACAACTCAGGTGTGTAATTGCTAACTACAGAGAAGTTTGGTGGGTTGCTTGTGACAGTTTGAGTATAACTGGGGCAATCTCTTGAAAATGAAACAGGTTCTATTGTCTACTCCTAGAAAAAAATGATTTTTTCTCTTTGAAATGAAAATATTCATATCCTATTGTCACTAAATTACTGTCACTTAAACAACTGCGTTGTAGTTTTTTAACCACTTCCCTAACATTTTATTGACCCACTTTTAATGGAATAAAAACATTTTTTGCTAATTCGATTGAAAGTCTAACTAATCTAGAATAAGTAAAAAAAATGATATTCGTATTGGTTCCAAAAATCCTTATTTTTATCAATTTAAAATAAACTTGACATATTACTTTCTACAAACCTTTTTTTTGTTTCCAGCAAAGTCGGTGTGTGATTTTTATATGACGGATACAAATAAAGGCACTCATTATAAGGAGAAAATTGTATATGAGTGCCCACCAATTCTGAGTCCGTGGTGTCACCATTTAGCAGAATATACCAGACAAGACTTTGTGAATCACTTGGTGAAATACTTCAAAACAAAATAATGATGCGTGACATTTTGTGAAATATTTTTAGGCTACAAGTACTTAGTTTTCGAGGTAGACAAGGTAATTGCATCTGTTAAGTTTTTGTGAAAGATGATTACTGTTTGAAAAGTCAGGTAGAAGGAGCGAACAATTTGTTGCCAGTAACAAATAATAAAAATTCTTGCGCTTCAAAAAAGTTATATCATCACCATACTGCATTCATGCCTGACCTGTTATATAAACTAGTGCGTAAAAAATTATTTCCGGGTAGTTGCATGTGACTTATAATTTGGGTTTAGCAATTCTGAAATACATATTCCATAAAAGAACTATGCTATGAAGTAGGTTTAATGAAGAATATATGTATAAAAAAATTATTAATAAAAAACACAATACATTTAACTCCATTTTATTTATGAATACATAGTATAGATCTTAAAAAATAAACATGTCCCATGTAAATAAAAATGACAATCAATGTCAAATTCAAAGTCTACAAAAATAATTTTAATAAAAAGCAAAAAAAATCATTAAAATTACATGAGAAATAGTGAATTGCTTATAAATGCGATGCAGAAGTAATCTTGCAAAAGTAGTCAGTTCAAACGTCAAGTTGTCGAAAGCACTGTGAAATTCATATTTTAATTCAAACCAAAAATAACAGTACAGAATATTTCACTTGTAAAAAGTAAAGCGTCTTATTAGATAAATATTTCAACTAACTTTAAATCCATATTAACTATTTCATTTGCTATATTTTGTTATTTAGTTACAGCATTATCTACCTGATGATGTCCATTTAAAGTTATTATTTTTTAAGCTAGTTATTATGCCACCATTCTCAAAAATATAAGCGTTATAACTATCGGGTCTATGCTGAATTTTGTATTAAAATATAGTCAGATTCGTACGGATAATCTACATAAATTTGTTTAACACCAGGAATACTGAATTATTAGTGTTGGAATATCCTTTATGCGACTTGGCAGAAAACATTTGAAATATACAAACAAAGCAAAAATTTACAGACAACTAAGAAGCTTGCAGATTAAGAGCTTTTTTGTGAAATAAGTCATATTGATCAATTTGAATAGACAAATTATTGGAATTGTTGGATTACAATTCTTACATTTTATAATTAACTAATTTATTAATATACGCAACACAAACTACTTAAAATAAATAAATTTAATTTTTATAATGCATTTTTTATTATCAAATGATTGATTAAATATAAAACAACTAGTTTAGGATTTCAAAATATTATGACATGGTCCTCAATAATAAATACAGAACAATAAAACATAACAAGCATACGAAGATAAAAAAATTTAAATAAATTTGAAGGAATGGGAATATTATACTGTTAATAATAAATGATACTCCACCAATTATAAGAGTTGTATAAATATATTAGTAAATATTAAAACATGCTTTTGTTGTCACTCAGCATCGTAAAATCATCTTCAGTATTTTTATTATTACATAAAAGAAGGAATATTCCATGATGATGTTAGAAACATTGAATTAACTTATTTCAGAGGCTTCCAAGCAGCAATATTATATAAAAACCTTTTGGGTAGTTTGAATTTACAGTGGATATTTATGGTGTACAATGTCTGCATTCAGTGTGAAAATATTTTAGGATGTACATAACATGCGACCAATAAGACACAGTTTCCACCATATAAAAGCTGTAATGAATTAAAATAAGTATATCCCTGAAACAATTCAATCTTAAAAACATATATTTTCCGATACCCAATTGATAATAATTGGAAGAATTATTTTAGTGCTGTCTTGAAGCGATTTCTTGTCAGACAGACCGAAAAAATATGCGCAACATTATCACTTTACCTTCATCTAATCAGTCCATAATTCATAAAACATACGGTATTATTTCATAAGAAAATTTTCTCTCACCTTTGATGAAGACGATTTAAATTGATCAACTTATTGCCTCGATGCAAACAAAATATTATCAAGCATCTTAAAATGAGATTTAATTTGAGAATTCTCAGTCTGGGAGCGACAGTCTGAAAGCAGCTTGTTATCCGTTATATATTTGGTTGGTTGTTTCAATTGCGCATCATAGTGTGTGGAACTCGGTAGTGAGATAGAAGTTGGTTTGACAATCCTACTAGTAAGTGTCTTACTTTCAAAAAGAACGTCCAAGAAATGGGGCTTGTAAGCTGAAATAGAACCCAAAACATTAACTTTGGTGTCAGTTTCTTTTTTTCGCTCTCTTAAACTTCCAAACATTGATTCTTTAACATTAGAGTTATCAATTACAGAAACCGTTGACGCTGGTTTCTTTAAAGAAGCATCATGTTTATTCACAGATTTGAAGCTATTCAATATTGTATCTAAAAACTGATGCTTTGAAACTGACTCAGTTATATTCATTTGGACTTCTATGGCATCGCTTCCAGACTGATTCTCAACAACGTTTCTATTGGCATCATCAGATCTTGAATCACTCAAGATATGATTCACTGACAAACCGAATGATTTATTTATTTTGTCATGACCAAGCTCTGGTTTTGTTTTTTTTATTTTTAATCCTGATATATCTTTTGTTCCTTTCCTTTTCATAAAATCATCAGAGTTTTCTAAGCTCCTATTACAATACAAAGTGCAATCTAACATCGACGGTGATTGGAAATCGAATTCTTCATTGTTTGAATCAGTAATTTCAAGCGAGCTCTGAGTCAATTTGTCGTTTGTGGGAGAGTTATTATCCTGCGAATCGTCATGGATACAAACGATATCTGAATGTTGAGAGACTTCTGGAAGTTTCTTTAAGATAATTAAACCTTGATGCCATTCCTGTAAATCTTTTTGGTAGATCTGAAAAAAAAAATTAAAAATTAGTGATTTCTCAATATCTTTAAATCCAATATCTATTGATTCCAATCCTTGATTTTTAAATATGAAAAATTTATTAATGACCGATAATGTCTCAAATGTCGCAATGTTTCAGTACTCAAAATATAAATGTGCCATCGGTGTTAAAACTTTCGTTTACAAGCTAATTGTTGTGTCTCTTAATTGTTCTCGATTAATTTGAATGAAACAACTCCAGCACCAAGTACCAAGTCAATTGTAATTCACATTGTTTTTTTTAATTTTATTTACTTTACTGTTTTTAATTTTTTTACATTTGAGTGTGAAACTTTTTATTCTTCATTCATTATTGAACTGATATCTTTAATTGTGTATCATTGTTTGTCTAATGCAAAGGATTAAAACATAGTTTGAAGATCCTGATAATCTAATTTGTTGAACACCAACACTGAAAGATAATTTTTTGAAATAATTAGTATTAGAATCCTTTACGAGTAACAACAACTCAACAGCAACAGTTTAAAAACAAATTTTACTTTTATAAAATTTATTGGTTTTATTGTGAATTCATGACAATGATTATTTAAAATTATCTATTGAAACTTGTGATTTTCAGTTAGTGGATTTAGAGTGAAGTAAGTTCTAATATATATTGTTTGAAGCAATCAGATATTCTCATTTATCGAAATTCTAAGAAAGTATTCAATGCATAATAAATCATAAACATGCAATTGTTGAAATATGTTATATTATAATTCTAGCAAGAAGAGTTTTTGCCCAACCTCTACGGCAGAAGTTTTTGGTTGGATAGAAAGGCAGACAGATTGATCCGATACATAGTAGATGTTTAGGTTCCACAACTCAATATAAACAATCTTATAATTGACTTATTATTTATGTATACCTGCTCATCAATGAGAGGAAGTTCAGCTTTTAAATTATCTCGAACTCTTCGTAGCACCCATTGGTTACAGAAATTATCCAGTAATTGTCTCTTCTTCCATTGAGTCAATATATTATCACCATCGCTTGGACAGAAGTTATGGAGAAATTTATTTCTTTTACCAATGGTTTCATTAGAAATCCAATTCATTAAGCCAAACATTTTGTGAAGATCAAACTAAAGGGGGAAAACTGTGCTTGTTAATTATTAACTTTATATAGAAATGTATTCGCTTACTTTTATTATTTAAAATATGCTTTTCCATCAAGAAGTGACAGTTAAGTATTCACTTTTGGCCATAAAAAAATGATTCAAAACAAATGGATTGCTGTTGTTTGTTTATTATGCATGTTCAAACATACGAAAAATGGAAACTTACGTGTAAATTATTTTTGGTAAGCCATATTTTCATCCCACACTTAATTTCACGCAAGTTTTTTATGGTGGTGTTGATCTCCAGATCATCAACAACCACCACATCCCATTCTTGCACCAAAAATGCTGCACACTTCTCCAAAGAAGAAATGGTGAAGTTGGTACGTTGATGGTCTTCAAAGTAATCGGAAACAAGAAATTTATATAATTTCAGTGATATAGATGTAAAAAAAATTACCTGCGCATATTTAGCTTCTTGAGTATAAGTGACCCTTCTTTGGTTTACAAGTAACTAATGTTACCGTTTCCGTCTTATCAATTTACCCACGGTAAAAGAAAGATTATCGTTACAAAATTCTCATTTGTCTTATAAGGAAAGAAACAGAATCATTCTCTAAATCAGCTATGGCAAACCTATGACCCGCAAGCCAGACAACTGACCCATGCAGGTTTTATATATGACTAAAGAGTTGATTTTTATGAACTTATTTTTTATATCATAAAAGAGAAAACGAACAATCAAAAATATATAGTATATATAGACATTAATATCGAATTTGTAAAAAAAAATTTTGAAGTGGTTGTTGACTAGTTGACTTTCTATCGTATTACTGCATCTGTGTACGATTTATGTGGTTGAAAAACATTGTGTTTTGTCCTTTTGTCATTCAAATACATCTTATTTTGACACTAACCATATTTGTTATTCTTCACTTTCAAAAGTAAAAACAAGTTGGAAAACAAAAAGAAAACGTCAACTTTTTATGGGATGTCAAAATTGACCAAAAAAATAGTTTTTAACTATCTCCCCTACCAGTATCTGAGTGAAACTTAATGACCCACAAGCTAGTACTACAAAAAAAAAAACAATAAACAATATTTGACCCACTTCTCAAAAAGGTTCGCCATCACTGCTTTAGATTATACTAAAATACTATAGAATATTTCCGAAGATGTTTTTGAAAGAGGTAAAACTTCTGTCACATAGTGGTAAGTCAAATAGCAAAATTATAAAAAAAATATTAAATTTAAGTACTTAAATAGAAAGAAAAATAAAAAGATACATTATATTCTCCTATATATCTTTAGAATTTACAAGCATAACTGTAAGATTGTGAACATTTACCTTCATTGTTGATACTAATGTGTTCTTCAGACCATTTATGAAAATGAAATCGCCAATGGTTGATATTTTCATCAGTGGATAAAATTAAAACACTATATGTTGGTTTTGATAAACCACGTACTGCAGATAGAAAAAGAACAGTTTGAACTGTTTTTCCGAGACCACTTTCATCATTTAAAATTGTACCCAATCCCTAAAAAGTTGAAAATTAATAAAATCATTCAAGTAATATATTGAAATAATATCATGAAAACTAAATAGTTAAAATATGAAGACAGTATACTTACATTGATATAGTTTCGAAATAAAAATCGGATGCCATGAATTTGAAAAGGTTTTAAATGTTGCGCATAATTTCCATCGACCTCTATACTATTTTGTTGTTCACGATTGTATTTCTTTAATATTAGAGGTTTAGCTGTCATACTTTTTGAAGGTTCTAGAATGAAAGATTGTGTCATGAATTATTGGAGAGTGCGGTTGAAATCTTAAGCTTTACGTAAATTATTTCACAATTCGAAGAATAATGTAAACAATCGTTGAAATCAAACCTACGTAGTATTAAGATGTCAATTGTTGATTGACACGATTGAGGATTGACAAGGTCATAATTAAAATATACAGCATTTCCAGATAAAACAATGCTACAAATACTGAGAAGCTGGTTTTGTAAACTTCGATATCATTGAATTCTTGCATTATGATAGTCTCCTCTTCTACATGTCACAACGAACGGATGAAGTTTCGTGATATTTTGACAAGAATCGTAAATCTAGTTCAAGAACTGCTGTGAGTAATGTTGCTACTGAATAAAAAAAAATAATGTGATAATAAATATTTTCAACTTATTATATTACGGTAAGTACTTATGTTTAGTGGTTGCTATAAAATTTTGATTTTTCCTTGATTTTCTTTCATTAATATTAATTTATTGGGTATATTTTTTAATTTGTACTCTCATTTACAAATAATGCATACAAAAGTAACATATCAATATTTATCTACATACTACTAAAGAACACTAAGTACTCAATTTACACGATTTAGACTTACGGGAATTCGTACTTCTTATTTCATTGCGTTTCATTTCTCTATTTTTTATCAATGCGAAAGTGAAAGAGGGAGAATTAAAGAATAATGATTCAAGAAATAAAATATTCCTTGACTAGAAAAATCTATGAAGAGTTTTAAAGTGTAAAAATATAAAACACTTGCTACTGAAGATTGCAAAATCAAGCTAATATTTACAAATTATCACTATATATGACTTGGAAATCCAATTGATGGGGATGGATAACTCAAAAAAAAATTGAAGTTTGGTTTTGTTGTATCATTTCATGTTTTATTAAATACATGTATGTAGACCTATTTTATTTTCAACCCTCCTTTGAAACTGACCCATTTTATAGCAAAATTTCTCAAATTAAAGGTTTGTTTGACCATTGTGGTTTAACTTACATGAAAACATCTGGAATGAATTGGTCACATACATTAAAGAATTTAGGATTACCCCATAATTCTCCCCTCTATTTGAAAGGCTAGAATGACATTATTATACATATGGCAATGCAATGTATACAGTTAGCTTGTCACATGCTCCAACGACTTAACATGTTGCCTCGGCATGTCATATAACCCCTCCATTACTTCATTACTCTGAATAAAAAATGTGGCATTCAATTTCTTCAAAATTTCGTAAAGGAAAACAAAGTAATAGAGTCGATGACTGCTTGAAATTTAGTTTCATTTTACGAACCATTCATTGGCTACTAAAAATGCCTAATCTTTGTTAAATATTTTAAATTAATTGTATCACATCAGATGATAAATAAAATAAAAAACCAAATTAACAAAATATTACTTTTATTGCTTCTCAAATAGGTGTATATTATATAAGTATGCTGCTATCAAATCAAATCAAGTACAATAGAATAGAATGCTCCATAAACATAAAAACAATACTTAATGTTACTATGTTCATAGATTCGATAAACACTCCATTCGAACAATATAGAAAAGTACAAAATATTTTTCTATGATTATGATAAATGCATTAATTCAACAGGCACCGATAACTAGTTCTTTCTCAAATGAATTTTCTTATTGGGATGTGAACTTTGGTGGTCGTTTTTCAACGAAAGCGCTCATGCCTTCTTGACGGTCTTTCTGTAAAATGAAAAATTTTTCATTAGAAAAAATAGTTTTATAGTATTTTTGGAGACAATGTTTTCTTGAAAAGGTGAAAAATAATAAAAATTACCAAATATTGTCAAAAGTATTTTAACTAAGCTAAAATATATTTTTACTTGCATCTATAATTATACCCTGACCCTAATGACAGACAATAAACACATTAATTAATTATTGCTACTTTTTGCATATATTTATCATATTTAATTCAATTAAAACTTAATTTATCCAGAATAATCAACAATATTTTTTTTTCTATCTTAATTTCTCATTTTCAAAGCTTATATCACCGTTACAAATGTTACACTTTGCACAATTGCTTTGTTACAATTTAAGCTTATATAAAAAAAAATTATCATAAATCTCGTGTCGACTCAATAGCGCTAAATAAAAAATAAGAAAATCAGACAATAAACAAAAACAAATCAAAAAAACAGCGCACCTGTAATAAATTAAAATAAAACAACCTCATGTACTTAAAACATCTTGATCTGTACGCTCTTCGACAGTGCACAAATCATATACTCATACTTTACAACCTAATAATTTTGCAGCAAAATTTATTTATAAAGACAGAAATTTTCACTAACAGTGGCGAAGGTTCCATGGAAGAGTTTCTTTTCAAAGCGGAGTCCTTCTTGCAATGTGGTCTCATATGCTCTGTTGACAGCCTCCTTGCACAGGCCAACGATTATGGGAGAATTTGTTCCAATTTTTTCTGCCAGTTTGACTGTCTCAGCAAGCAATTGGTCAGCTGGGAACACTTTGCTTACCAAACCTGAAAAAAAGCATTATATATACATAAATGGTACCCTGCATAATCAACGTACATTTGACAATCATATACTGTTATATATTATATAGCATAAAAAAAATGCATTCGTTTATGTAAATTGCCTGTAGTAGTACTATTGTACCTTCAATAAATACTTGTTTTTCTAATAATAAATTAACTGTTGATTCTTAGTGGAAAGACATATTGAGTAAAATTAACTCCAAATTGTTTTGAACATTTTGACATTCACATTTTTATAATGTTCACGACTAGTTTCAGTCATTATGAAACCAATTGGCTTTGCTAGTATAGATAATATGATGTTGTTTATCACCAGATAGATGTGAAATCTTCTATTCATAAACATTCCATCTTAGAAATATGGCAAATTTATACAATCAGTCCGGTTGCAAATTCATGGCAATTTTACATAAATATGCTAATATAATCTAAAACTGTAAATTTAAAAAAGGATCTCTTCTGTATCAAGTATTCTTATCATTAAAAAACTCACCCATTTGTTCAGCTTCTTGTGCAGAGATGAAGTTTCCGGTGAGGCACATTTCCATGGCCTTTGACTTTCCAACGACGCGGGTCAATCTCTGGGTACCTCCAGCTCCAGGAATAGTTCCAATAACTATTTCGGGTTGACCAAATTTGGCTTTGTCACCGGCATAAATGATATCACACATCATTGCGAGTTCACATCCGCCTCCAAGCTAGCCAAAAGTAAGTTTTTGTTGTGTTCATTTTTAGCTTTCTTACATGACCATAAAAGATAAATATTTAACCACTAAAGTAGATACATGGCTTATTTTCCACATCAATGTTTAATTCTCAGTGACAAATCATTTTTACATGTAATATAAGATTAATGCACAATAAAATTATTAGGAAAAAGTTGGCCTATCCTTTAAAATAATAAAGTGCACAAATTCTGTTTAGCAGTTGAAATTACTGGTGTATATTTAAGATTCAAATTCATTAATGTCTCACAGGAAAAACAAGATGATTGAAGTTAATTTCCACAATTAATAAAATAGGTTTAATGCAACTCTCCCTCCTCCTAAATTAAGTGTCTCAAACCTCTAAATTTTAATAGGCAGGGATAATAAATAGCATAATTGTTTTTTATGTATCGTTATGACCATGTTATAGTGGTGATTTTTTAAATTGATAAGGAGGTAACTTACAGCGAATCCATTCACAGCAGCGATGAGGGGTTTCGTGCAGTCAGCCACTTTGCCCCAGTGTGAGAGGAAATTTCCACTGATACATTGCGCATAAGTGTTGTTGAGCATTTCTTTGATATCTGCACCGGCTGCGAATGCCTTTTCACTGCCTACAAAAAACAACCAATGGATTAGACCTTACCTAAAACATTTTCAATTGAGAAACAAGTGGACCTCGTATTTATACGTTACTAGCGTGTACCCTGCATGCGTTGCAATGCCACTCAAAAAAAAGAAACCGCAACTTTATGGAATCGCCTCGTCGGGAGCCTCTCGCCTTCCGATTGGATAAGTCAGACTTGAGGCGAGGCCGGAGCCAATTAGAAACGATAAGCTTAGGTTATGTTTTTCTTACCGAAATTTGACAGTGGCGGCCATATGTGTTTTTATTTATTGTAGTGCTTTTGGATACACAATGTTTTTTGTTTTTCTATCTGGTGCGTACACAAATAAATCAGAAGGTTTTTCAACACATGAGCAGGCCATATACAGTTGTCCATGTGGAAAGCATGGATTTTCTAAATTTAGTCCACACACTTGTAACGACTGTTCTTGTGCCTTATTGATGGTCATTGCAAAGGCGACTCGCACTGGAAACTACAGACGTTTAAATTCAAATGACATATCTGTCGGAATCATTGGGATGCGTGGCAACATTACATCTTCTCCTTTGAATTTTCCATTTAAAATTGTAGCTTCAATAATTCATCATTTTTCTTACTGAAAGCCTGGTACCGTTGCAAAGTCGTGAGGAATTTATGTTTCGGAGAAGAATGATAGGGACGCCAATTTTCAATGCTAAAACATGTGGCGGCATGCCTGACAAATCAAGTGAATTCAAGAATTCTGTTGGATAATTGACGGCTTCGTCTTGATCCGTTATAGTATCGATGGACTTATACGTTATCGCTTCTCCAGGTATTTCATTTAGTATGCTGAAATTTGATTGCATTGATATCTTTGTTTTTGGCTGCTTATATAGCATGTGCACTGAGTCATTGATGACTTTTATGACTGTGTGCTATATTTGGAAAAACTTTGTGAATCAATTCGTCTATGGTTGCGGTTATTTTACAAAAATTCGCTGGCAATGTGATACATTGTGTGGATTCTTCTATTGCCATTTTCCCATTTCCTATATCCAACAATTGTTTTATGAAACGTTCAATGGATGCATCATGTTGTAGTTGTACACGCATATTGGTCTTCAAAGTGAATCTATGTACGTATCGCCATAAAATGGATGATTTGAGACATGCATTAAGTTCATCGGCCATTGTTGAACGTGATATAACAGGTAGAGTTTGTCGAAAATCACCAGACAATAAAATGAGTGCGCTACCGAAAAGTTGCTCATTTCCTCTCAAATCTTTTAGTGTGCAATGAAATGCTTCCGATGATTTTTTGTGTGCCATAGTACATTCATCGCATACAATGATTTTACATGATGTAAGTAGTTTGCTTGTTTTAGAATTTTTGATGATATTGCATTTTGGTTTCTCAATTATTTACATATTCAATGGCAGTTTCAGTGCTGAATGCGCTGTTCGGCCCTTTCCAAAAGAGTTGCTGCAATTCCAGATGATGCGATTGCTAGTGCAATGTTTTTTCATAATCGTGTGACTGCCAAAATTAGTGAAATGAGGAAGGTTTTTCCTGTGCCTCCGGGTGCATCTATGATATAAAATCTACCACTTCGACTTGTAATTGCATCCATAATTGTGTCATACACTATACGTTGATCTGAAACCAATTTCGGAAGATTCGTTTGAACAAATTTACCCAATTCATTCACATCAAAGTGTGATTCTCGTTGGAAATCACGATCACGTCAGTCGTTTTCAGATGGATTCAGCGCAGCCATTCCCAATTGTACCAATGATCTGTTAGCGATTACTAAATATATGTCCTCAATCAATAGCAATGCCTCATTATACACGTTTGGTGTGAATTGAACGTGTGGATTTTGAATTGTTTCACGCAAATTATGTAAAATATCTTCACTCATGTAGCCTTTGTATTTTTTCCAAAGATCTTTTGGATTGGATGGAAAGCAAATTGTTAATATTACTGCAAATAACGCATGTATTTGTTGTGGGTCAGCAGTATTCGATGAATCAGCGAATGAAGTGTCCCAATGTGCATCGTTTTCTAGAAGATTTAATTCGAGGCAAGCTTCATGATAAATGAAACATATTCGACCCTTTACTGTTCTCAATTCTTGGAAGAATGTCGGTCCACGTATGTTGATTAACAGTAATCGCAAGTAAACGCATTCTACATTATTTGGTTGAACAGTGTACAGAAAGCCTAATGCGTCGGTTGAATATACATTGTAATGTCCTTCAACTGCTTTACCTTGTTTGCGACGTTGAATTTTTTTCTGATGCATTCCATCTGTAGAATGTTGGCACTTCAGAGTAAGGTAGTATCTTTGCAAACATATCATCCCTACACAATAAGAAAAATGCAGTTAACGTTATTGGCTGTGGTGACAATGCTCTTACACGTGAATTTTCTGTTGTGAAGTACACTTGCTGTCCATTTTCAAGGTGAACTGCCAAATGAGTAACTGGTGGATGCCGTTCATGAATTGGAAATGATAAAATGCGCCATATTGCTTCATTGCTACTAATGTAGCGTCCCAGTTGATATTGGTTGATTTCATCGATAGATGCAGTTGAATTTCCCACTCCAAAAACTGCCATATCGCTTTGTTGACATATTTACAAATGTATTTGATGGATTTCACTAAATTACAATACTCGACGTTGATGTGTGCTTTGTACGTTTTCGAGAGAAGCTGTGAATACGGTACAATCCAACGATTATCAACTTCAACCTCATTGTTTCACCCTTTTCTTTCGTGCTTGAGTTGTACTCTGACTTATTCCTTTTCGTTTGGGTGGCATAATTGATTTCACAGTGAATGTTGCGTTTTAAAATTCACTTTTGAAAAAAAAAAATAATAATTGATATATCACACACGATTTATACGTAATATTTATTTCAATTCGTTCTGACATGCGACATAAAACCAAAACAAAAAAAGGCGGTAAAAAATAGAACATTGAAATACTTTTTTTGAAAATCGAACTTTGTTTCAAAACATTCAGTACCTTACGTAAGTACCTACAGGTGAGTGAATGTGACAGATTTGCGTCATTCTTGTTTTCGGCGTTGCTATGGATACAATGTGTCATAAATGGCCATTCTGTATTACAATAGTCTTGTATGAAAACATGTTTTTCGTAAAGATTCAATTAATTTTTGTAATCAAATCAAATTCTGAGTATCCTATCTTTTGCCCGGTAGTCTAAGCAATAATTCGACAAAGTTTTATCGCAATTGTATTAATGGTGTAGGAGTTTATAAAGGACAGACAGACAGACATTCATTTTTATATATATAGATAAAGGAATCACATAATATAAATTCAAACTCAGCGTCTTAGTGTTTGCATTTTTGTAGTAAGGGTCGCAGGATGACGGCTTTGGAACAGCTGGAAATCAATAGATATCAACTATCACAAAGGATTCTTAACGAACAAAAACTAATATATTGTCTTCTCCATTACTTAGCCCTCTGAGGGGGGGGGGGTCTCTGATTTGCTTCCGTAATAGACCATTTCCGTGCCACATGTAAACTTATTGTCATAGACGCCTCTTTAGTTTCATTTACAATTTTTAGTTTTATTGCGAGCCAAAAACAAGCTAGGTCGCTAAAACAGGAGAGAAGATGTATTATGTACCTTTTCTACACAGCTACATATAGATAAGCAAATGTTAGTTTAAGCATAGTTCTGACGATGGCGTGAGCCAAAAAAGCTATCAACTATATTTTTAAAAATAATTTTGTAGAACTAAAATACATTTTTTTCAATTTATTTTATTTCTACAAAATTTATAAGATTTATAGTTGATAGCTATTTTGGGTTACACCCTCATAGCCTGGAGCATTTTACTCTGTTGTCATAAGTAAAATACAGTTAACTACTCATTGTTTGTGTTCATAACTCAATATGTTTTTAAACATTTTCATTACTTTGAAACATACTGGAAGACCAAAAAAACAAGATCGTTTAAAACAAATATCTTCATGTTGATTATTTCATCCAAAAAGGAGCATAGATGACTACAAACATAAATTCAAAACTAAAAATTATTGTTTGTTTGTTAGGTAATATTGTTTCTCATACAATAAAAGATGGTTAACATTATGCTTCCAAAATTTTTATCACATTATGCAATGTTATGTCATTAACACAACCAATGGATCACATTAATAAAACAACATTTTCATACTAGTCGTATTGCCCACAACAATCGTTGTACATAAATCAGAAATACAATCCTGAAGACAATGGAATTTAAGACGATGTTTAACAATTGACTTTAAATACAGTATGTTAGAAATTGTATTATCTTCAGTTTTAATACATTATTTATTTAATTTTATTATAGCCTGAAAATATTGGAATATATCAATTCCAAAATACATGCATTTGAATTTTAAGATTCAGATAAGCTTCAAACCTTTTAAGTTTACTTCCCTGCCATGTAATAAATTTATTATCATTTAGAATTATCAGCTATTCACAGATACTGTCTAAACCAAGTTGTATATTTTTGTGTTTAACGACCAACTGGTGTTTACAAAAATATGATAAAGTGAGCTGATGTTTGAACAGTGAATATTTTTCGAGCAATCAGATTACATAATGTGGCGTTCACACTTGACAAAAAATAATTCACACAGCAGATAAAAAAAACTAAGCACTGATACAAGTCATTTTTATATTTTACCATTTCTAATAATCATTGTTGAGATAAAAGTAATGAAAAGCAATTATTCTGGGCACAACACGTCAATCATTTCTTCTTGAATATAAACTGATAACTTATGAATATTATTGGTGTTGCAGAAATTATTTATATATAAATGACACAACACTTGAACAAATAAACAGGGATTAAAAAAAACTGTATTTTGTCAAATGAAGTAACATAAATGTATCATGTTGGGTTTATATGGATACATTTGATTCAATCAACCAGAAATATTTATGAAGTATCTTACACTTAAATTAATAGTAATGATTGTGAATAATTGTGAATAACAGTCCTCCAAATGTGGTAACCATAAATTTAATACAGTAACAGCTTGTTATTGAGTTACTCATCCTCTATTTTTTCAAAGAGAGTGAGGATAAGAAAAAAGCACTATGAATAAGTAAGTTACTTAATCTTAAGTCAACCTTTTTGACTAAATGAATCAGTGAAAATTTTTAGACTTCGGATTTAATAACCGGTTGGTATTAATCCAAGAGTTATTACGTCTCCACAGTTGGAATCCATCTTCAGTGATAATTTGGTACGTTCTAAGCCTCATCACGCCGAAATCATTTCAAAATCATAGAACACTCATTCAAAAAACTTTATTGTCTTTGTTTATAAATCAAGTGTGTTTTCTATTTTTCAAGTGAATAAAGAAGTGAATCAAAAAGACCTACTTATTTATATGATGGACTTTCAGCTGTACAATTTTCTTGAAATATATGGGAAATTAAAGTAAGGTAAACTAGTATGCAAAATGAGTTCAGTGTATACAAACCTGTAATGATAACAGTGGCGATGCTGGTATCTTGATCATATTTGTCAATGGCCTGAGTGACCTCGTTCATCAGACCATAGCATAATGCATTTAAGGCTTTGGGTCTGTTCAATGTGATCAAACCAATGTTCTTCTTCTCTCCTGTTACTTCGGTCTTGATGAATTCATAAGCTGGTGCTGGAAAGAAAAAATAACACGGTTGATGCTATGATATGAATATTAATATTGACATCTTGAATACTGTACACATAAATGGCTACTCATTTTTGTGTGGTGCACATTTTTCAGAGTTCCCAGAAAAACTATGTTTCTCTTCTACTCCTTACATATTGACAATTGATAAAGCATTTTTTCCAGTTTTCGATTGAATATTTCTAAAAATTAACATGTTATGTATATAACATTAATACAATACAATTGTTTTATCAAACTATTTCCATTTTAAGTCTAACTTAACTGAATTATTCATATTTTATGAACGATATACATTTACATTCAACCAAAAAGATGATTTTCATCGTGTATAACGATATATTTGAGACACTAATCATAAATCATGATTACAACACGGTATCCTTTAGGGATTTCATTTCATATGTAGTTTTGGATACATAATAAAAACGCTTACCCAGTTTTTGACTATAGTGTAACAATGCTTAAAAACGCTGATATTTGATATGTTACCTAACATTTTTGTGAATTAAAAATATTTTTACATAATAACATTCAATTGATTATATAATAATATTTGCGTTTATTTGGTGGCAAATAAATTCACCCTTTCCCTAGAACACTGCAAATTGCTGAATGTATACTATACCTCCTGCTGTATATAAACTGTGCAAGTTTTGAGTTTCACGGTCTAATTTTTTCAAATATTGAAAATTCAACTGTTTCCTTAAGAATCTATGGATAAAATAAAATTTTCTTGAATACCGTTTGAGACTAGCTTTTGAACTGCAGGAATTGGGATTTATCTTTTACCTAAGAAGAATCCAGCTTATTTATCAATTCTTGCATGTAACACACTATTGCCTGACAATGTTCATTATTGCTTTACACAGATAATTAACATCTCATATTTATGTGAAAATTCAATCACAAGTTTACCAAGTAGTAGGTAGTTCTGAATCTGCTTCATCTTATTTTGAGAGTTTTACTCTGAAAATGTTAATTATACACTGTCATAAATAATAAAAATGATATATTGATTGAATTGGCATTCACTTGGTAGAACTCCATTATAACACGGTGAAAAAATAGCAATGTATTCAATGAAATCAATAAAGCTATTATCAAGAATTATAAGACAATTCGTATCCCTTAAACAAGCTAAGGAGAATAGTTTGATAAACGTGTTAACAACTTTGACCTTTGTACTGTTTGTTGCTGATAATAATAGAAATACGATGGTTATAACTAAAAACTGATAAAAAAAAATTCACTATGATATTATCACTTTGAGTGACAAGATATAAAAAAAAAAACAATGTTTTGTTAATATTTCAGTTAATATAACAGTTTCAGTAACGCGGTGTGGAGCCTTGTATAATATATGTTGATCCTTTTCTATTGAAATATTATATCTTTCAAAATCAAAATAAAATTCAAAAAAATAAACTTTGTCTAGTATTATGTAATTTTTAAAGTAATGATGTTATTAACTGATAATTAATACATAGGCATCATCAACTAATGATTTGTTAATTTATTGTTCAATTTTGTGGCAGAAATCAGTATATTTCTGTCTGAAAGTTCTTTGATAGAAAACAAAATATAGCTTAGTTGTTGCTTAAATCTTGTATTTCTTGACTGATTAATGAGGATTAACCCTCTTACTGCTCATGTTTCAACTGTTGAGATGGCTGATTGCAGGGTGTTGAGACTAGATGCTTAAAATTAAAAGTGGATTAAAAATTTCAAAACTTTCTAATTTTTTTACTAAAATATATACTGATTTTTTCTGATAATCACTGAGTTTGGTTTACACTAAAATTATTGACATAAAATTGAAATTTATTTTATGTGGCTCGGAAAGGATTGAATTAAAAAAAAGATAAAATGAAAAAAAAACAGAAAACTTTTTGTAGCAATCGATGAAAATTATAGAAATTGTATTTTAAAAACCTTGGAGCGACAACGGTGATAATGCGTGTATTGAATAAAAATAGTTATATTCCGTTCATAAAAGTTTACGTAAATTTTAAATTATTAAATATTTAGATAAACCTATAAAAAATAAAAACGATTCAGGTACTAGACAATACTAACATATCATGACATATTTTGAAAATATTTTCATGTATCCACATTTGAAACCGGCATACCGGTTCTAAGCATACGCGACAGATAAAAAAAGCATGAATGTTAAGTTATGTACATAATTTTTTTTTAATAACAATGGAAGTTGTATTCATACCAGTGCTATAGAATTTTTGTTTGTTGAGTCTAATAGCAGGAATAACTGTTTTGGAAGATCCAGTCAATGATTTTCCGACGAGGAAACGAAAAACGCACGAGGATGCCATTTCAAATTACACTGCACAGAACACGACAAAGTCCACTTGGAAACTAATTAGAATAATCTGATGTGTTATTATTTCGACGTGATATCTAGAAAGTATACTACCAACATTCAGTTTTTAAAACACCGAAAAAACAATTCAAGAGATGTCAGATTTAAAAAAATATTTTTCCAATTACTGTATTAAAATACGGAATCATTTATAAAATTTCTATTCAGCCTGCATAACGTAATAATATTCATGATAAGAAGTTGACAGCAACATTCCGGAAATTTACATGGCATTTTATCACATATGTCAATTATACCAGAATACCATGGCTATAATCAGGGATCGCCAACCTTTTACATAAAATGCGCCACTCGGGTACTTTTTTTATGTTCACAGTTAGAATTTTTAAATTCAAATAAGGACAGAATCTGCCATCCTTCGGAGAAGAAATGCATGCCTCAATCAGGCAATGAAATTACTTCATTTACTCCAGTTCAAAAAGACAGATGGGTAACGAATTTACAAAACTCTGAAACTAAAAACGCGTGAATGGCGACACAATTTTATAAAAAAATCCTAAATTCAATTCAAAAGAACTATTCTTTTTACTATTATAATGAATCTTTTTTAGTGGCTTTAAACTACGATTGAGGATATAAGAATGCCAGGAGATGTCGAAAGGCGAAACTTGGGTCGTTAGTGATAAAACATTTGGAAATACACGATGCCTGAAACTGACTTACTATGTCACCGTACTGTGAAAAAATCTAAAAAACTTTCAAGCAAAGTGACCATAGACTAATCATTATCATAAATTATGTTGTTATTGTTTGGGTGTTTATAACCTAAAAATATAACTGTCACCGTTAAACGATGACTTTAAATTTAAAAAATCGAATTACCCTAACCGGTCCGCCAGGTGAATTTTTAATATATATCATAGCTATAATCGTTTTCAAGTATGATTGACTCCTTTATTTGTGTATTTTATTTTTTGGTAAAGGTAGAGGCAGAGACATTTTAGTATTTTTTACAATGAATCGTTGAATGAAAATTGCATTTTCACAGGTATTGGAAAAACAACTGTTGTAAAGTGTGTATGCGAACTTCTTAATCAGCTCGGTATTCCGGTCCACGGGTTTTATACAGAAGAAGTAAGGAAAGATGGACACAGGATAGGATTTGATGTTGTAGATTTGACTGGGGCGAGAGGGCGATTGGCTAGATCCACTGACGAGAATGGTGTCTCTTCACGTTTCAAGGTCGGGAAATATGCAGTCCTAGTCGAAGAATTTGAAAAAATCGCATTACCCATATTTGATAAGGTATTTTGATAACTAAGTATCGTGGAACCCCAATTTAGTGCTTAACCGGGACTAAAAAAATAATGCCAAATATTGGAACATAGTCACTGTAAGAATTTGGTTGCAGTAAAATAATTTGTATTTTTTATTTATATAGAGTATATGTGTTCATAAATAAATTCATTATATTCCCACCTAAACCACTGCTTTTCTTATTATCAGAAAGTCAAAAAAAGTTCCAAGACATATTATTTATAATCAGAGCTGTGGAGTTGCTAAAAAAAACATGACTCGACTAAAGAGAAGTCTATTTCTGTCAGGTTTTACTACCTTTCCTATTTATGAGCATTTTTAAACTATATAATATAACAACTATGCAGTTTGAAATGAATCTTTCTTTGTACAGGTATCATATCCTCCATCGGTGATTGTGATTGATGAAGTTGGAAAAATGGAAATATTTAGTGAAAAATTTGTCAGGAAAGTGCAGCAAATCTATAAAAACAATAATTATATTATACTCTCCACCATCCCTATCAACAAAGGAATGCCGTTAGTTGAAACTATACGGAATGACAAAAATGGCACAGTATTTCTCGTAAGCAAATTGATTTCAATTTTATTTTATATATAAAAAAGTATATCTTCTGATTTACAAACACTGCTTGTAATATAAAACCCAAATCTGAACCACCATTATTAAACGCAAAGATTATTAAAAATAAAATCTTAAAAATCTATAAAGATTAAGTCATCTGTGGACCAATTTTCATTTTTAAATATGATGAAATAACCTATGCAGATTTTTTTTCACTTTGAAAACATTGGAAAAGTGCATTTTTCTCAAAATAAAATTTTGGCACAGACCACTCTTTTGCTTTTTAGGCGACAATGAATGCTCTAAATAGGGAATAGATCATAAAAATATTATCATCATTGTGATTCATGCTTGATGTTTTTTTTTTTTATTTCAGGTGAATAATTCAAATAGAGAAAATATGCCACAAGTTATAATGGATATGATTACTTCTTTATTATGAACAAAAAGCCAATTTAACAGTCAAGGATGAGGCCCATTTCAAATTACGTTTATTTAATTTTGAAGTGATATATTGAATTTGTGTCTACCAGTTGTAAAAAATTCACTGCACACTGGCTAATTGATATACCATGCACATGGTAAACCCCAGGTGCAATTTAATCTATTGGCCCTATTTTTGAAACCCATAAGATTCAAATGCCCGTACAGGTCATAAGTTCTGAGCTGTTTCCATCTGCATATGCGTTAAATTGAATTTTGTATTAATATTTGGTTGTCAACTTCATGGTTTTGTAAATAGATAAATTATCTATTATTCTGACCAAACTTTTAACCATTCAATAAAAGGGTGTTCAATTCCAAGTTGGTTCATCACTACCTTTCTCTAAACTCCACTAAATTATCCATAACATGTTTAATTTCTCTATAAGGTAAAAATTGATTAACTTTAATCGATAAGTATGAAATGTTAATATGATATGGAATGTTAAATATAAGTGTACATTACACTTATGTTTTTTATTTATCTTTATAATTATACAAAGTAAGGTAGTTTTGTGTAGTGTCTGGTATTATAAATAGACCAATTATCATGCTACAGAGTAGACAAGATAAGTGTCATTGGATTCATGAAAGGCATATGTTAATAGATCTACAAACTACTGCTGTGCACCATATATAAAATCAATTTTTGCATGATTTCCACATCACCCACCAAATGTAAAATATACAAAACGCTTCCCGGATTTTTATTATACTCAGTCTTTGTATAGCAGTTCTATGGTTCCACCTTAACGTTCTGTAATGGAAATCCATATAGCATGACATTCAAAGTTGATACTTACCAAAGTGTGTGTTTAGAAAAAGTATCAGAGTTTTAATTATATCAATTATTCTTTATCACAATCACTTAACATACTATTCTTTCGACTTTGTTTCAAGATTGGCTGTATGATTCCTTTACTAGAAATCTGTTTGATATTTTTGGGATTAACCATTAAAAACTCCATGAGCAATTGCCTACTTTTAGCATGTAAATATTTATATATTTCATGATAAATTGTTACGCTTTCGTAATTTCTAAGTGGAATAACACTTATTTTCATCATAGCACAAATTGAAAATGTTTTACAATGGTCACCTGGTACCATACAGATCTAAGAGACAAAACTGTTCTTTACAAAAATATGCCACAACTGACCAATTACATAGTTTTTGCCACTCATTCAAATTAAAAAAAAAATATTTGCCATCGTGTCCCACACCATACAAAAAAAAGAAGATTTACAGGAAAAACAGATATTAAAAATTTTCATGTACCAATGGTTTTTGTTTTATTGGAGGAATGAAGCAGTGCGAGTAATGATCCCAAGGGTGTTGAAATCATGCATATATTCAAAAACATGTAAGAAATGACTGACATGTGACAGAATTGCTGTTACTTTGAAAAGTTGGAATTAAGACCTATGCCTGGTTTCCGATGATATATACCAAAATCTGTAACTAACATTTAGGATATGGTGATTTGAAAGTTTGAAGTCCATCACAAATCAAGGAGTAAAAGAAAACCACAAGTGTAATATTTTAAATTGCGCTTTATTGTGTTCTTTGATATTATTTAATTATAGAAAATAATTTTATTTCTATCTATATTTACCTGCTGAGCCTATAGAAGCCTGCACAGCGGCCACTCAGTTTCCTAAAAATATTTACCTTTGTCATATTCTGGATTTATATAGATTTTAATGATGAATATCCAGGGATTTCAAGTTTTTAATTCAGTGTATTTTAAGACATGAAAATAAGCGGGAATGTAATATTGCAATCCACAGTTATAAACTAAACATACTACTTACTATACTAAATCATGTAACTTTGTACTTATACTTCCTATAAAAATTGTTATTCGACGTGGGTTAGTTGTCGTCGAATTGACCATCCATAGATTCCACATTGTTTTGAAAATATTCACTTTTTAGTGGACTACCGGGCGATTCTTGTTTATTGGGGTGTGTCGAGCTGGAGTTTGAAGGGCAACGTTTTAAAATTACTGACGGTTCCCAATAATCGTCGGTATCCCAATTTTCATCTTCATCATAAGCGTTGCCAATACAGTCTGAAAAACATCATAACATACTATAACAAAAGATATTGACCACTTGTCAACCCAAAAATACCAAGACACTTGTGACATTGGGATTCAAAGATATATGTCAATTTGAGCATATTAAAATTTTTAAATAATCAACCTTAAATTAAAGTACAAATATATGAAGAGAACATCAGAAGACATGCAAACTCCACCTTAATCCCTCATAACTACATGAATATTATTTTTAAAATTAATTTTCAGACACTTCTTGTTCACGCAATACTAATATAATTATTTATTTATGGCTTGCAACACCAATAGTTTTGAAATAATGCCATTAGGTTAAGTGATATTTTATGGCTCATTCTAAACACTGAACAATTACAACATGCATCACAGCAGTATGAAAAACAATCATGTCGCAATGTCTATTGTAATATATTGACAAATAAATTTATATGAATGTTGATTGCTTTAAAAAAAACCCGAAATTTATTCGACACATTGCAAAAACACTAAAAACATTATAATAACACATTGATAAATAATGTCAAAAATTTTCACAAATAATACCTGAAAAGAGTAAAAGTCATGATGATTTTAACAAGACCTTGCAATTTATCAATTTAGTACATAGAATACATCTGCACGTAATTTGGGTGTAATTATCCTGTTGTGAATGTGTTAAATGCAATTGAAAACTTATTAATTGAATTGGCATTTACTTGATAGAACTCCATTATAACACGGTGAAAAAAGAGCAATGTATTTTATTTCTATAAACAATTGAAAATCCTAAATTTTTTAAACTGTACTTCAATTTTTGGTAATAATAATCATACAATTTTGTTAACACTGAAAATACTTCAATTATATTTTCTTCAAAATAATTTTTACGTACAAAGGCCCTTACTTAAACGGGAATTTAATAAATAATCTTCATTATTTATGTCGGCATTTAGGCGAGAGCTGCTATATTACATCCGTTACATATTTTTTTTCAATCAACCACTTTCTGAAGGCCATTTTCTTCTATAAGTGAATTTGAATAAACTTTCAAATACAATAGTTAGCTTATAATCAATCCCCGCAATATGCAACAGTTCTTGATAAATGAACCAACACACAATTTGACTTCCGTGGTCTATAACTATGCCATATATATCCATATATATACATATATATATATATATACACACACATATTTTGTGCGTGCTATTTATTTTTTAATTTAGAATAAAGGATTTGAGACAACATGACATCGGCTGTATGAAATAACTTACCAAATAATCTATCATCGTCTTCAGGTATATCCTCACTTTCACTCAGGCTTAAATAACCATCGCAATATTTATCTTCATTACTGAAATGAAATAAGATATCCATTAAAATGTGAGCTAGTTGAAGATAGATATATATGTACTTCACTTTAATGAGAGATTTGCGTAAATTAGAAATAATTTAAAGAAAATAAAGTAACATATCAGAGTACTGTAAAAGCAGTTGTATTAGTCATACACAAGCTCATAAAAAACAAGAAGTGTTCAAATCCCCTCGTATACTATTAAAAGCAATGCACCTAATAAAGACCAGCATTTATTAGATGTTAAGACACTAAAAGAATCTAGGCAGTTAATGAAAAATATACTTAGCTTGAGAGCTGTGAACTTTGTATTACTGCCTTTAATCTTTTTCTTGTTGTCAATTTTTAATATATTTACAAAAATATTGTTTTAGATTTTTAAATATAAGCAGTTTGGTTGAGATTAGTTAATTTATTGAACAAAACATTTGGACGCAGATTAAGCACGCCACTGGCACTCACACCATATACAATAAAGGACTAGTGGACTAGTGCATTTACTTTCTTATCAAAAAATGTCTGTAAAAATATCATTCAATGTTTCTTTTATCAGAAGATGTTGTCTGCAACAACGTTGTTTCACTTTAAGATAGAAAAATAGCTCCCAACTCAAAAAGGTGTGTTCAGAGTTTTTCAACCCGTGGTCTGCAGACTGACACCACTTTGCACGAGTTTCTTGCCAGTCTACAGAAACTTCCATGCTCAGAAAGTTTTTCAACTAGAATTTCTTGATCCACATATGATAATTTTTAACTGAAAATATGAATTTTGTCTAGTGCCTACCGGCTTGTCCCTCTTTTGGTACTCAACATACTAATATTTTTTTTCAATATATTATTCTAAGCAAACTACAAATAAAAAAATATTAATTTAAAAAATACATCCAATAGATGACATCAAAAATTAAAATATATTCAGTTACATAGTCATCCAATTTTAACACTTTTATGGGTGACCCGTCAATAAATGGCCAAATATTATTTCATAAAATATTCAACAGAAAACGGAGAAAAAATATTTTATAGTAATTTCGGCGAAAGTCAAGAATTGACTGTACGTAAATATGTGGATCTGGTTAATGCCGGTTTGTGAAACATTTTTCTCATTATTGCTGGTCCGCGGATGTAAAAAGATTGAAGAATACTGATCTGGAATAGTTGAACATGTCATCTAGTTGGTGATAAATATACATTCAACTGCCAAATATTATTGTGCATGGGGTGCAAAACTGTCTACCAAGAGTCATGGTTAAAAGCTGAATAATTATGTATAATATAAACAATGGAATTTAACATAAGAGCTAGAGAAATTTTGTTGAGTATGTGATCATTGTATAAAGCACTAGTATTTGGTTTCGTGAATTAGACCCTTCCCGTCTTTATGATAAATCAGATTTATTATAGGAAGCTATCTTGTTAAAACAATATTTTTTGTTAGAAGATGTTATAAATATTGATAAATACATACCCTTCATTGTGTCGACAAAACATGTTATATTTCTGTCGAATGTTTTGTTTTCGCCTGATGTACAACTCATCATGTGGCTCATCAAAACTATTCTGAGCAACATCCACAGCATCTACGTGATTAACAATATCAGGCATTGTTGTTAGGAAGTTGCTGTACAGATCTAATTCTTCAAGACTGAGTAGCTTTATGGATGCCGGTAAACTTTCTAGATTATTATTATTTAAATGAAGTTTTTTGAGGCAATGCAAGTTTCCTATGTCTTTAGGTAAAAAAACTATATTATTGTAAGACAAAAAACATTCTTCAAGATTGATTAAATTACAAAATGCATCAGGCAACCACATCAAGACATTATTTGAAAAGTTAATAGTAATAAGGTTTTGAAATTGGCATATTTGTGAATTGATATCTGATAAATGAACATTTTCAAGATTTAGGTGTTTTAAATCTGTACACTCCAGGATGTCGTGAAATGGAAAGACTTCAACTGAATTGTCATTTTGATAGCATTCATTTAAACCAAAATTTATGACTTCTAGAGAGGATGAAAGTTTTGAAAAACTAAAATGGATATTTGCAGTATTGTTAGATTTGTCTTGTGTATTGTTAGCAGAATGTACCTCATTTGAAAAAAGAAAACCGTTCCCGCCTAAATATATTTCTCTGATCGAATGACTACAGATCCACTCTGGCAACTGATCAATTTGATTTGATTGTAATTTTAATACTTTTAGTTTGGCAACACATGCAGGTGGTATTGTGATGTGTTTGATTCTATTTTTGGATAGATCTAAAATCTCAATTGATTCCATTCCTACTAATAAACAATAAGGAATTTCAATAAATTCATTATTCGATAGATTAAGATAGGTCAAATTTGAAAGACCGCTCAATTCTAATGGCAAATCAGTCAAACTTCTATTACTAAGGTCTAAAGAATTAATAAGATTAAATTCAAAAATGGAATATCTGTTTGAAATGGTTTCATTGTATCCGTTTAAGAATTCTAGAATGTTTTTCGAATTCACTTTTTTATTTATTTCCATCATTTCAACATTCAACTCTTGAGATTCTTCTGCTGATATCAAATGTGGTTGTATTTTATTGTTCGACATAGTTTTAACCTGAAATTATAAAATGTCTATTAATTTAAATGAAGATATTGAATGCAACTAAAGTTAAACATATTCCATAACAAATTCAAATATATATAATACAATATAAGGTCAAAAATCACAGCTGGTTACAGCATTATTGTATGCAGTTTGGATTTTACATTGAAGGGAGTTTTTCGATCTGAAATGACTATGCCGATTTTGTAATAGTACAAAGGTACAAAAATTAAGGAAGTATTATGTTCGATGCAGTTTACAGAATTACATTAATTGAATTATTTTTATATTTTAGAATCTATAATTCGTTTGGCTATTGTGTAGAAATTCAAATAATTATTTTCTGCTTAATTTTATCTAAACAAAACTTAACTAATGCTCGCGTCCAGACGTGTCACAACCGAGTTAGTAGAAACTTTACTTTCCAAGAAATATGTTTAAAAATAACCCTACTTTTGGAACATAGTTACTTAGAGCATAAAACATTAAATACATTAACGATATAACCACAGAGAGATCAATGTAAAGTGAGGAATGTTTCGACTTTCAGTTGAAGATCTTCATTTGTTTGAACTAAAGCAAATATTTTTTTTTCAAAAACCAATTATTTTAGTAAAATGAACAGTAATCAACATTTTACAAGTAATTTCAACTCATAATCAATAGAATATATACCTTGAGATGATCTCACGCTGACAATCCTCCGGCTGCCGAGGGAGCGGCGTTGCGTGCTGCATATCATAATATCACAGACTATATACCATAAATAATATACCATAGACTAGAGACCAGTAGTACACAACCTATTTTTTTTTTATGTGTCAATTTATCCATTTTCCAATATAAATGGATTGGAGTTCGTATTAATGTTGAAAAACAATGACAAACTAGATAATCCAGGTTCCTTGTCATGTAGGCAAAATCATTGGCTTAGATCACGGTGTTCATATACTCGAAGCCTAGAATGGACACTATTATAAGCATGTTGAATTTTTAATCAATTTTAGGATTTCAGTTCAAGGCATAGTGTGTTTATAATTCGTCTGATAATCATATGTGATAACAGATTGTAGTGAGAGCGGTTGACTAACTAATACTCTTAGTTCGATTCATGTATCCCTACTCTTCGAACCGGCATAAATTTTTGCGAGAACGGATAAAAAAATGATGTAAGACTTTCTACAAAATAAGTTTATTTTGATTTACAAAAGCTACCGTACATATTTTCATAATATTTTTTTGTTCAAAAATTTGAGACCTTTGATCAATTGATGAATCACATCATGTTAAACATTGATTTTTATATGTAATGAAAGCTTAGTGAAAAATACTTTTAATTTTAGGGCATAAAAATATTATTGCGAGTCGTATACGACGTATGGGCCGCATGTTGTTTATTATTGACATACACCATTACACCTGGAATTTTTGTATAAGCGTAAAACAAATATTTCAGCAATAAATGCGGACACATACATATTAAATAAAGGATTTTCAAGCATCGTGAATCATTTAGCTAATGTAAACCACATAATAATTAAAACGTCGTTGACCGTATCATATTTTAATGTTTATTTTACTGGCATCAACTTTAGTGTGAATTTTATTTAATTTATTTAATTAGGATTAAATAAAATCGGATTTAAAATATATACACAATTAATTTAGTATAATAATATACACTACTTAATTATCATATATTATAATTAAGTACGTTATCCATAAAACAATTTCAAATATGTAATATTATTGTAAATGGTATTTTTGGTTAAAATTAGGACTGAGTCATTCTCAAACATTACATAATTAACATATCCATAGCAACCTAAATTATTATTTTTTGGAATAGTATGAGATTCATATAAACTAAATGCTCTCTTTTATATTTCTTATACTTGGGATATTTAAATATTTTAAAAAAGGTACTTATATATGTGTGAAACAATATATAAAATAAATTATAATGAATGCTAAACATTTATATCTTGGTAACAATGAAAGCGTTACTGAGAAAGGTGAATGCGGTGATGTAAAAGATGCAATCAAAACAATGTTATCAGAATTGAAAAAAGATTCGAATTTCGATGGAGTCAAAACTGTTCTGGAGTTTGTTCAGGATACTCACGAAGTTCATTTTCATTCTAAAAATGAATTAGGAAAACAAAATCTTATTTCAAACGATTATCAAATGAAAGTACAACTGAAAGAAACAAAATCTTTAATGGAGAACATAAACAAAACATTGGTGAAAGACTCTGTTATTGAGAATAATCACATCATATCAGATTCAGTTTCTGGAGAGCAGTCATCACCGGAAGCTATTTTCAGTGAACAAAGTATGCAGTGTAAGCTCAAAGAGACAAGAGATATTATGGAGAGAATTATGCTTGTCCCAGTTGAGGGTTCTGAAAATTTAAAGACACTAATTTTGCCTCCTATAAACTCGACTGGCAAAAGAGTAAAATCTATTTGCAAAGCCATGGTGGATGATAAAATGCGAGAAACTGAAAGCATTTTAAAATGTTTAAGCGGTACCATTGACACATATCCAAGTGAAAAACATATAGTACACGAAAAAGGTTTACAAATGAAAATGGAAGATGATGGTAATACAAATAAAGCGATCACCGTGGAAACTAAAATTAAACAAACTGAAAGATTAATGAATCGCATTAGTACCAGTATTGCTACGGCAACGCAAACTGTGGAAAATGAAAGGGATCTAGTCAATATTCTAAGTGAAAGAAATTTGGATGAAACAAAAATAGACAATATACCGGAAGAATTAACGACATTTATAAAAGAGGATATTGATAGGAAAATTAAGTCGATCGAAAGCCTTTTGAAAGAAGTAAAAATGACTTTACAAACGGCCAAGATATCTACATTGGATGATGAAGCATATACTGAATCTACAGAAAATGAACAAAAATCTATCGAATTAAAAAATATTACAGAGACGTTTGATAACAATACTGCTGCATCAGAAGAAAATATTACTTATAGCTGTAATACTACAATCTCATTAGAAGAGATTAATGATGTTTTATTGAAGTCAGAGAAAATATTGCATCCAATGAAAAGTGTGCTATTACCAACTGAAGATTCAAAAATAAACTTCTGTGATGATCAATCTGCTGCAAAGAATAAAATAATAAAGAGTGATAGTCAATTAATTGAGAATAAACTAGTCATTGACAATTTACACGAGTCTATCAAAAATTCCATTAAAGCAAATAATGTATTGTTAGAGCAGGCAAAGACAATTTTACACAAAGATAATGGCAATAAAAAATTTGCTGAGGTTTTAAAAGATGAGCCTTCTAAGACACAATTGTCAATGTGTCAAACAATGAATGATAGCTTTGAACAAAGTAGCCATGATAAAAAGAATGAAAAAGAATGTGAAGAAATATCTAAAGGTGAAAGTAAAACTAAAAATTCTGAAATTTCAAGGATTCCACGCGGTCCTATAATGACTAAACAATTTATAGTTGATCTATGCAAACAACAAAAGCTGTACACAACTCCATACTTGAATGATATACTGTACTTGCATTTTAAGGTGAGATTGATTATACAAATTTATATTTAGGTTTGCAGAAAACAGTCATCTTATATGAAATGCTATCCAACAATTGACACGTTTTAGAAATATATGTGTATTCCATCTGTCTCTTTTTACCATCATATATGTGCTGTCAAAGTAACTCAAGTTAGTCTTTTGCTATAATATTTTGCCAAGTCAGTCTGATTGTACATAATCTGGTAGGAGCATATACATTTAACATTATATTACAAATAAACAAATTTACATAAGCCATTTTCCTGTAAAAATATTATGTCTCGCTTATGTGACTGTGTCAAAATTTAGATTTTTAATGTTTCAGCAGCAGATGGCTTAGATTGTCAGTAATTTTTGTAAATAAATAGTAGAGCTTTCGACGAAGCAAATAAGTAATGGTGTTTGACTTAATCACATAAAATTTGAATAGTCATTTGATCACTTTACTGGCTTTAGATTGATAATGTTGGCATGGTCAAGACAGAGTTTAAATTAATATCATTGATATAGCTCTTGGAATGGTAAAATTTTATCAATCATTGAAATTAAATTATCATTTTGGATGCGAAATTTACATAATATTTTTTCTTGCCTCACTGTTTCTTTTTTAATAAATATTATTATAGTCGCAAAAAAGTCATCAATTCATTTGAAGTTTTGCTGAAGAATAACTTTCGCATTTATTTAATTTTTAAAGTCATTGAATATTCTTATTTGTGTGAAAATTCATATAAAAATTAATATGTTCCAGGGAATTGGAACTTGTTGATATTTCTTTTAATATAATTTACTTGATATGATTTATAATAGTGGCCCTCGGAACTAGATACTTCACATAAACTGCATTACCTTGATATACTTTAGGGTTTTTCTAAAATTGAGAACTTGGAAGAATACACTGGCTTAAAATGTTTATTCTTGGAGAATAATGGAATTCAGCGCATCGAAGGATTGACAACACAAACGGAGCTGAAATGTTTATATTTGCATTTCAATCTGATAAAGAAAATTGAAAATCTAGCTGGATGCCCACAATTGGACACTCTTAATCTGGATCACAATCAAGTAACAAGAATAGAAGATTTACAATCCGTTCCAATTCTGCAGACCTTGAGTATTGCTCACAATTATCTAAGCACGGTCGGTAAGTATATTCCAATCTTGTGAATAAAAGTATTGGATCAATAGTAAATATTTATTGAACCGTTTATTTTACTCTCAGGTGATATAAATGAAGGTGTGATATTTTTCATGTTATTTATAAATGGTTCATCAATTCATTTTTTTAGCTGATATTCAGAAATTAGTTGAGTGCAAACGCCTTTCTGTTTTGGATATGTCATACAACCGAATAGAAGATCCCATGATCTTGGAAGTCTTGGCTAATATTCCAAAATTAAAAGGTATATTTCTTAATAAGTAAAACAATATTTCAACGCTTAAAATATGATAAAAGTAAATTTTGTTAATAGATTAATATATTTGCACACTATCTATCACAATTAAGAATCGTCCCTATAAAAATTAAATTATTTTTTAGTTTTGGTTTTGACTGGAAATCCAGTTATCAGGAATATTCCTGCGTATAGAAAAACAGCCACCTTGAGAATTAAAGGATTGTTAAATCTGGACAATAGACCCGTGTTCCCTAGAGATAGAGCGTGTGCAGAGGCATGGCAAAGAGGTAAGAATGATGATAATAATACAAAAACATCCATACGATTATCATCTGAGAAATCGTTGTTCACGGATTAAATGATGTTTGTTGTAACCACTTACACACAAATTGCGTGCAAGTCTTCAAACGCCACCTTAAGAACATAAGGAATGTATAATATAAGGATTATTTAAATAAATTTAAATCAAAGTCATCTAAAGAATGTTATGTGACTTCCAGAATTTTCAAATTTTGAGCCTTTATCATGTGACATTCAAGTGAAAAAGGCAGACGCAAAATTCTCTTCACCATTACATACAATTGAATTAAGAGTTTTTTTTTTTTTTTGATTAGGAGAAGAAATACAAAGTTTTTGTTGAATAATGGATGAATACTATTTATTCAATTAATTTTTAAATTCGATTGAATTGAAAAACGTGTGTAACAATGTGATATCAATTTTTCTCCATGCTGTCCATAGGTGGACTCGATGAAGAGATGGCAGAACGGAATCGGTGGATCCAAAAAGAGCACCAGAAAGTAATGGATTCTGTCAACTATTTAATCAATTTAAGAAATGAAAAACGGGCAGAAAAAGCACTCAAAGAAAAAGAATCAATGATAAAGGTATAATGTTTGAATTCATTGTAGTATAGAATGATAAAATTTTAGCATTGATATCTTTTCTCCTTGATATTTCCTATTGTATACATTGTATGACATGTTTAATATTTTTCCATGGCTTTATTTCAGGTGATTTCATTTAAATACACAAACATATTAACACACAGTAGGCCGTTTGCACATATATGTGTGTTTTTCCGAGCAATACTGTGTGCATTAAAAATATGTCATCATGTGAACATTATATTCTTCTTATTTTATTGATTGAATTGGCATTTACTTGGTAGAACTCCATTATAACACGGTGAAACAATAGCAATTTAATTCAGTTCTGCAAAACTTTGTATAACTAAAATACATTGCTATTTTTTCACCGTATTATATTCTTCCTATGCTCAAAGTTATATAGAATATGACACTTTGTAACATTAAATGCTTTAGATTATGGAATTATGTAGTAATATGGGCAAAATTCATCTCAAAAAATGTGTTTCTTTTTATCATCTCTTATTGCCTAGGAGAGTTTAAGAATTGCCACTTACATGTGATTTAAGGCTTTGTCCAGAAAGAAATTAAACTCATAATAACAAAACCATCTTGGCAATCCAAATGATAATTTAGTTTTTTTTTTTTTCAACATTTGTTGTTTTAAAATATCCACACACCACATGTCTAAGCATGACTAAAATAATACAACTGAAATGGAAAAAAACCCCTCGCTTCCTGTTATCAATATTTCATTATTCAAAAAACTATTTCCAGTGTTAGATACAGTTTTGATGCAATGATATTATTATAAGTTATTAAGTGTTATTTTAAGATTATGTAAATTTACAGACTGTAAATTTAAACTATTCTCCATAATTTTGCATTCAATAAGTTACAATATGATCAAATCAAAATATTTTCAGATTTGGATAGTATATTTTTTATTAGTCTGCTTATGTATTTAAAATTTTAATGAAGTATTGCTTCATCGATAGGTTTGTGATAATGATGAGATATCCGAAATAAGCAATGACAATAGCTCCAAGCTTCAGGAGGCCAATAGTAATTCAGCAGAAGAAGCATCAGATGATGACTCCACTAGTGAATCAGATAATAATATGACTGGTGGAAATAATGAAGGTTAGTTGTTATGTTTTTCATCCTGTAAGCTACAATTTTACAAAGATAACATGATACTCGGAAACTTGATACCATTCAAGGACACATATTATATATATGCCATAAAAATTTCATTCAGATTTGATGTTTGTGGTTCTAATTTTGTGTTATTACCAAAAAGTACGTCAACTATGATATATTAATGCTTTTTTTTAATATAAATAATTGTATTGCATGAAAAATATTAAACATTTTGTAAACAGCTTCAGGCAGAAACTCAACGAACATATTACAATACGACAAACGTAAGCATGAATTTCTCCTGTTTTATATTAATCTAACAAGTGTATTGTTATAGATTTATTACATTTCAAAATTATCTTGATTGCTGAGTAGCTGTGCTTTCTTTTCTGTGAATTTTGTGTTCTTCACTATGTAGGATTCAACATCACTAATATTTACAATTGTCTGTTTTCAGTAAAATTACCTTGGAAAACTGAAAAAATTACATGGTCTGAAGCGTCGAAAAGCAATCGGCTGATACAGGAAATCAGTAGTGACAGCTCTGACACGGATGACTCTTCTTTGGAGTATGAAAAACAAGATATGTCTAAATCTTCAGAGATGCAATTGATTGCTGACTTATTGAAAAATTCCAATGGTGAGTAATTATAGGCACATGCTTGCGAGATATTAAAGTTTGCATTCTTACAAATCAATATGAAAATAACATAATTTACATCTTTTTTGTTTAGTGAAATCAACTGATGAAATGAACCCTGAAGTGGACTTTAAGCAGAACAGAATAAAAATGGTAGAATTAGAAGAAGATAAAAAATTTGATGTTAAAATTAGCGACATAACCATTGATGAAACTGAACCTGAGACAATAACTGAAAACGATGAATATGTCATCGAAACAACAGATTCGGACAGCATAAGTTTGATCAGATCAAATATTCACATTGTTGAAATAAATCAACAACCGGCCAGTTTTACAGAAGAGGAATGCGATCATGTTAAAGAACAAAATTTAAATAAGAATGTTCAGTACGATGAAGAGTACGAAGCCTCATTATATGAAACCAAAAAGCTCGCAATGGAAATTTGCAACGATATAATTACTAAGGCGGTACGATGTGTTGATAGAGGTGCCATGAGTGAAATGAGTGTTATTCGTCGAATTGAAGCACTCAGTGATGGAAAGAGTTTGAATAATGTTGATAAAAAATTCAGCGAATTGAATGCGGTGTGTCCATCGTCTAAAACTGTTGCTATCACTACAGAGACGATTGAACAAAAAGAAGACGTATTGATACATGTTGAATACGATGAAAAAAAAAATTCTGGACCATTACAAGTAGTTGCATCAATATCAGGTAAATGTTTTGTGTACTTTAGGTGATGCTGTAATTCTCAGCAGTATAGAAAAATAGATTGCTAAAATGTGTTGTGTACCCGGATCAGATTATTTGAAGTGTAAGAATGTTTTGAAAACAACGTTTCAGTTAAGAGCTGTCAATATATTTGTATTGCTTAGTAGCTAACTCAGTACCATTCACAAGTGTAAGTTTTTTAATAACATTTAAGATGCATGATGTTAAGCTAAAATATGTTAATACTTCAGCGTTGTGACAAATTACACCCATACTTGATAATTTTAGAGGAATCAGTTTTTAAATCTTTTCACTGTTACAATTATAATGTATACCTTGGCTATGATTTCTTATCTATGATAAATAAATCAAATATTAATTTAGTTGGGTTTGATTGATTTAGAAGCAAAGGATCCTGGCAGAATTAATCAACTAGTACAGATTAGCCTTTTCAATACCAACCAAAATGATGAAGACAGCTTCGAGTTAGATATGGACAGTGAAATATTTGCTGCCATTATGGATCCGGACATACAGAGAGTTGATCCTATGCTCAATAGATTTGACGGAATACAGAGTGAACTCTTAGACAAATACAGACGGGCAGTTGTAAAAAAGGAAGGAAAGGAAGTTCTTCCCGTTGGCTCGTTTGTCCCGGAATGTTCCAGCTGTTCGTTTGAACGAAACAGAACTGAAATGGACGACTGGATGTTTTTCCAGCGGTGGAATACTGAGAACCACCCAGCAAACTTTGTCGATGTTCTCTTGGACTCCAATGCTGCAGAGATAGGCATACAAGATGTCGAGCACACTGTGTTTGATATCATCAAAGCTAATAGAACAGATATGAATGAATTTTTTGATGACGAAAACATCAGCGAAGCTTTGGAGCATTCTTATGCAGAAATTGGTACTACTGATGGACCTAGATGCTTTTTATTTATCAGTTTAAGCTTTAACATTTGCTATGTTGCTCAATATTGCAATGGCTAGTGATAAACATTCGCTTTGAGCATATCACCAAATCAATCAAACTCATAGAAATCATTCTTACCTTAACAAAATTACATTTTTTTTAATTTTACAAATCTCATGAAATTTGATTACTAAACATTTGACTTTTCTAATAACTTGAATGCCATCACACTAGCAGAAAATCATCGAAATGTAATTTATTGTATATTTTGCATTATGTATGAACGTTATTTTACTATGTACATGTAACTGTGTGACTTTCTCGGTTCAAAATTTGTATCATATTTTTCAAAATTTATATAAAAATTTATTAGAATATATGATTTATCAGTTTTTGCAACAAATTTATTTAAAGGAGAGTATAATCAGTATGTGTTAAAATAGTATTATGTGGGTTACTATATGGAAAATTCAAATATTCAAAATTTTGGCATTGTATAACCATCACTTTCATGTTTATGTGCTATAAGAAATTGCAGTGAATCAATTGCATGGAATATTGGTGGGCAATGGAAAATGTACTGATAGCCTGTCAAATGTTAATACTTTTTTCATATTTCTATGCAATGTCTTTATAGCTTCAAATCAGGTGTAATCAGAATCATGCAACATTATCTTTTATGAAAACATATATTACTTTATTTAAGCCACGTAGCTAACACATTTAATAAAATACTGCATTATTACATATTCCACCATGCACCACCTGGCTTATAACTCATGATATCATAATTTAATACCCAACAGTTGAAGATGATTCTATATTTAAATTTTGATTAAAAATCTCAATTTTAGGTTTATTTATTAATTATAGATTACGTAGGATTCTGTTTAACATTAAAAGAAGGATTTTTATTGAAAATCTTTTTAATAAAACTAAATTTGATTTGAAAATAATACAATATCATAGCTATTCTGTCTGTTATTGAAGATTTTAAAATATTAAAACTGTTTAGTTATTTTTTTTCGAATTTGCAGAGGATATCACTCGTCAAACAGATGACGGAGAAAATAATGAAGATGAAGTTGTCATCGATGAAAGTAACCCTGTCGAGGAAAGTATCTATCGACGCTTCTCCTCGATGACTAAGCATATTGGAAACCTGGATAACCGAACCAATATAATAATCGAGCAAATAGCTGATGAGCTTGACAATGAGTTTACGGTGAGATATAAATTATATGAAAAAAGTTGGTAAAAAATATTTAGATAAAAAAATAGTATCTTTTGACTTTTGGCTATACCAAATCAGAATTTTCATGAGTAATATGAACAAATCTGAAATTGAATTGACTGAATTTAGATTAGATGGCCATAGTTTGTTCTAGTGTTATAAGGTTAGATCACATTTAATATTATATTAACCATGCTTCTTTTGAACCAAAAGGTCAGTTTAAATGCGCGTTCTACCAAATCTCAATGTAAAGTATTTATTAATTCTAAAATACAAAATATACCTGAAGATGCCATTTCCACACGAAAAAAAATGATTCAAATAGAGGGATTTTAGATTCAACTTGAAAAATATGTAAAAACATCATAGCAGAAATGTTTTAATAATAAAAATTTCAAGACTAATACGTGAATTGTGGGTTTGGACTATTCATCTCCAGAAATTGACCACCAATTGATCGCCAAGACAACACGGAAACGCTCTAGAAGATTTATCGCCAACAATCAACCACCACATCGATTGATCCAAATCAAAAAAAATTAAATATTCATAATAAATTTATATAAAGTCACACAGCCTTGTGTAATATTCAATATATATATATATATAAAAAACAAATACTGACAATTGCAGCAAGTGATAAGGAATATATTCATTTGATGATTTATTTGTTTTCATCCTTAAACTGTGTTTTCAAATTATAGTCTTTTATGAGGCCCAAATGCAATCTTAATTCATTTTTAAGACTTTTAAACATTATTTTTATAGTCCCACAATACTCAAGAAAAAGATTGGCAGGAACTAAAGAAATTTTAAATTTTCAGCTATCGATGGTTTCTGACCTATTGGAGACACGGATGGGAGCAATGCAAACAAGAAATGATAATATAAGAGCTATAGAGAATGTCAACGAGCTATTTCTACGTGGGCTATATTCGGATGCAAGTATGACTCCAGAGCCCATTCCTTCTACTAGCAGAGTCGAATTCGACGAAGGTTTAAATATTCAAGAAAATAAGACAGGATCCGATTCTTCCACCACCGATTATAATAAATCTAAAAATGAAAATGACAGAGACAATGGCATTAATACGGCATCTTTGGTCACTGGTGAAAGTGAAGATGTTCAATCTTCTAATATAGACAATTCAAATATTCAAGAAGACGACATGACAAACGGTAATACAATGTCAGCACCTTGTGATGTGTATTCTTTGGAAATGGCATTAGCGTTGAAAACCTTGCATAAAAATTAAGACTAGCGGTATTTCTAAACATTTTGCGCATAAGTCATTATTGTGCTTATAATTACAAGTGTAATGCTATTATACTGCCATTAAATTACTGTGTATTATGGGTTTAGCGGTTATATTATTCGATAAAGCTTTCTGAGGATTGATTCGAAAGAATTTATATAAAACATCAATTTTTTTCCAAAATTACTACTTTGCACAGTTGAATTATGTATATAAGCAAAGAAACTTATGAAGGAAACCATTTGGAATACTCCTTCTAGTAAAAAAGTATTTTTATGGTCAACTGAGAACTTGTTACCTAGTTGTTCAACACTGTTCTTAGATGTAGAGATAGTATTACATTATATAATAAGACATTTCACTTTCTTTTTTGCCAAGTGATTGAATTCAGTAGGGACAGTTTCATAAATTAGATTTATTGATTTTACCTGAAGTTATGGTAGTGTTTGGTTCCACTCGACCAACCGCAAAAAGGGATATTTCCAAAGTGAGCAGATAACTACTAGTTCTGCTCTAACAGTATATTTCTTCTCAAAAAGAGGTTGAGTAACTGGCAATACTTACTTCAAATATAAAATTTCTGTTGAAATAAGGTGTCCATCTGCTCCATATAATTACTTAATTTTTCATTCAGGTTATGCTTTACATATTGTAAAAAAAAATTGCCAATGCCACAGTTTTGACATGTAATATCATCCTCAATCGAGTGAATGAGAAAAAGTTAGTACTGTATAAAATTATGTGCAATATTATTTGCAATATGGCACCACACCATCAGGAATAATAACATATTCAATAAAATAAGATTTTAATCCTTAGGTCTTCTGTAACTATGTGTACTTTATTTGAATAATTTAATTATTGAATTCCTTATGAATAATAATGATTGGACAAAAAAAATGTTCTGACAATTCTTAAAAAAATTATTAATATGTTTACAAAAACACATGTAAGATGTAACAATTTTGCTTTAAGTGAAGTTCAGATCTGATATTCCTTAGTGGCTTTACTGCATCTAGAGATTATTACACCACAATTTGGTGCAATCGCATTATTAAATTAAATCAAGCATTTTATTCACAAATAGTGATACCACCATGTTTTTCAATAGCTTTTTGGCTGTAATTAAGAATTGAGTGAGATAATTTAACTGTATTCCGCAGGCTTTATTTATTTTTATTGATCAGAAGTTTTCCTTCCTGCTATATCATATATAACTACTA
The DNA here is from genome assembly GCA_028555115.1 of Himalopsyche japonica. Lineage (NCBI taxonomy): Eukaryota > Metazoa > Arthropoda > Insecta > Trichoptera > Rhyacophilidae > Himalopsyche > Himalopsyche japonica. The sequence continues at coordinate 309,538 of JAHFWJ010000446.1, read as the reverse complement.
TGTACCTTACCTAATTGGTAATATATATTTTACCCAATAAATGAGAAAAAATAAATTTAGCTCCATCTATAGAACTTCCCTGTTACTCGGACTTCCAATCCTGGGATCATAAAATCCAGTGCCAATTAATCAATTTTGAAGTATTTAAAATCAATTCAAAGATTTTTGGATTCACTAATGTAAAAAAAAATATTTCAATACTTCCTAATGAACAATATGTATATTTTAATTTACAAACTTATTTGAAAAACCTACACAGCTAATCTAAAATGTATTTTGGCCAACCTTGTTCTCATATATTCTAAAAGCCGTTAACAGGAAATTCTGATCATTCGGTAAGTTATGGAAATAGTTCTTCAAATTGTGTTTTATTTAAATTGTTGAAACTGTACGATTCAACATGTCATGCCAATAATGATCCGGGTTTCACCATTCGGCATCTTCGGGCATTATATCATACGGAAGTAACAGAACTGACACAACTACTCAGGTACTACAACAGAGATCTGTTTTAAGATATTGAAAAATGAAACCCATGTCACAATTCAAAATTGATATTGAAGCTCCACCGAGCAGCTTCAGTCGATGTCATAAATTAAATCTTAAATGATTGATTATTTTCCTTGCAATAGTTCTCATTCTGAATGTAGTATTTATTTTGATAAGAAAAGATAAAAGACAATATTTTGATACATATTCTACACATTTATTTTATGCAAAATAACAATCTACATATCATAAAAAGCTTGCTAAGTTAACTTATTTTTTCATCAATATATCTTTGATTGAGTCTTCGGTCGCCAAGTCCACAGGGGTAATACCGTCATCGTCTTTACTGAATTTATCGGCACCACATTTCAACAAATATTTGACACAATCGACGTGACCGCAGCTGGCAGCATAATGTAATGCGGTTTGACCAGTTGAGTCTCTCAGATTTATGTCACAGTTTGCGTCTAAAATTATTGTAACCATACTGAGAAGCCCCCTATCCGCTGCCCAGTGAATTAAGCCTAGTCCATTAGAATCGATTTCTTCTACGAAACGATGATCAACATCAAGAGCATCTTTCACTCTTCCAAGATCGCCGGCTTTGCAAAAATCAAAAATGTCCACACCCTCGCCGGTATCTTCATCTTTCGAAAAACTTGAAACCGCTGCCCACTGGCTACCTTTCTTGGTTTCTTTACTGGTAGACGACTGTTCATTCCAGCCAGGATCGATGTCTGAAATCAAACTGACGTATTTCTCTTTTGATTTGGCTGATGACATATCACCCACGGAACTCCACGCATCCCACTTCTTTTTGGCCTGTATTTCATACCAATTCGGTCGAGGAATATTACACGGACCTTCGGTGGCTTGTTTGAAAAGGGCATAAATTTCCAAAAGCTTTTGCTGGTCTAATTTAGAGACTAAATGTTTCATATGATCAGCGGCCGCTCGAAAGTCTTTATTGAGTTTAACGTCTTCCCCTTCATTATCAGAATCAGAAAAATCCAAGTCAGAAAATGTGTCTAACGCTTCAGCCATTGTTGATTTATGAATGCTACGGGACCAATGTTGGAAATTAACTAATGTGACTCGTATCAGGCATCCGCTTCTCAGATAGTATTAATTCGATGACGGGTTAACGGTTAACACTTTGCCTTCTAGCGAATGATATTGTTTATTGAGAACGTTGTCATATCCAGTTTTGGCCGAGAATTCCACAAAACCGTACCCTCTGCTGATTCCAGAAGAACGATCAAATACAACCCTAGCGGTTTGAATTCGACCAAACTGCGAGAAGTATTCCCCTAGCTCCCTATGCCCTATCGTCCATGGAAGGTTTCCAACAAAAAGTTTTCCGACGGATCTCCCTACTTGACTGGCCATGCCTATGAAAATGCCACTAAATCTTGCGACTGACGATCTTTAAGAGTGAGTTATTTCTAATAAATGAATTGAATGATCTCCCATTAACTCTATGAAATCGATTCCTGTGTCAGTGTTCAAGTCGATGAGATTACACTTAAGATGCCACTTCTTCAACAACGCTTCAATGGACCAATCCGAGCTTCTCTCTTGATATGTACACAAAAACTTAGCGTTACTCGTTTCTAAGAAGTATGCAATGGTCACCAGTATGTCTTCGAAGATTGCAGGATCGTAAAAACAATCAGAACTGATAATGTAATCGAAAGGGCCAAGGTTAAGGGCGTTAGAGAGAAAGAGTCCCCAAGTTAAGCCAATAACAGTAATGTTTTGACCGGGTATTAGGCCGTTCACTTCGCAGCAACGTGATATGTGTGATAATGATTTGGGAAGAGTGCAACTGTCAGATAATGTCACGATGGCTCCACACTTAGCTGCTAATATACCTGAAAAAGTAATACAAATTGACATATTAATGAAAAATATAAATATTAAAAATTCACAGCTCATGAATACCAACCTACAAACAATCGAAGATAATATTTGCAAAGTTGATTTGCCTCCAAAATAAGGCTCTGGAACCTCAACGTTTTTGAAATTTTTTTTTAATGTTTACTACCAATCGGATTCGACAAAATTAAACATTCGAAACTATTGCAAAATTTCTTTGATGGCAATTTGCATTAATATATCAAATATAATAGTTAAGGCTTATATAAATATACAAACTTATAAAAAAAGATGGCATCCCAACTGGTTTGAAATATCAAAATATTGAGATACCATTCGAAAAAAAAATATTAGAATTGATATTTTTTGTTTGAAAACTTATTTTTTCTATCCTCAACATTCTTAAAATTGATAGATGGTCCCTACTGTCGTCTAAATACTGATGAAAATATGTGTATACCAAAAAATTGCAATGACATACGTCAAAAAATAAGATTTCTGGAAAGTTCTGTTTATAGAAGTAATAAAATTAATTCATAGTTTGAATGCCTTAGATTTATTTATTTGATAAACTGATTTTTCAAGAGTTAATAAAAATAAAGACAATATCACCCAATGTATTAATTAACCAGTTGTTATAAAAAAAAAATTATATTTTTTTCAAATATTCTCAATCTATGATTTGAAAAAATAGGTAAATATGCTAGTCATTTTCCGTTAGAATATTTAGTGATTGGTTTTAAAATTTCATTAAAAATAATAAAGTATCAAATCATCACACATAAGAATCAGAAAAACAATGTTATAAGCAGTGGCGTATGGTGGGTGTTGCTATTGGGTGTACTGTAATAATAGAAATAGAAAAAAACGTACATTTTTTTTTAAATTTTATTGATGTGGGCTTTGGCACGTTCGATCTGCCTTATAACCCTTTTAAATAAAATTACATTAATATAATTTTATTTAAATAATAATAAAAAAAGGCGACGCAAGAGTTTTGATGTACGCGCACCGCGTTCGAGACCAACTTCACTTGTGTTCTGCCCGCCGACTGGTCGACTTGGGGCTGTACATCTGCGAACGATTTGGTTGGTTCAAAGTTCGCCCTAAGGTCTGCGTGCCAGTATGCAGTTGTCATGTCTAGCCGCTCGCGCGCATGCATTCCGGGCGAGCTGCATACGATATATTATACAAGCGCTTGCAAAAACTACACTGTAGGCAAAACAATATACATATCGCTTTATGCTCTATATTTTATAAATTTATAATTTTTTTTTTTATGATTTGGCGGGTGTGCACTGCACATCTAGCACACTCTGAATATTCGCCACTGATTATAAGCGAAGTATGAAAAAGTGGCTATAATATATCAATTGCTTATAGAGGAATGAACTATGTACATCAAGTCCTCTTTTTATGCTATTTTTTGGCACAATTTTGATTTTACACAACTTTATCAAAATTCAATAGGCTTCTTCAAAAAATCACAAATAATTATCCTTGCAAACTCATTGATAGCGGCGAATTTTGATTTTTATATTTTTGAAACTTTATTATCATTATTGGAACAATTTATCAAATTATTTTTAAGGATTAACATTATTTATTAAAAGCGCCTCTTTCTGAAACCAATGTATCACGAAATAAAGGATTGGGTGTATTCAATTTTCATACAACTATTTCGTAATTCGCATAGTTGTCAGTTTCCTTAATTTCGATATTTATATTTCCGAGAGAATCTTTTAAACTATTTGTGACATTTAGTATATTTTCGTCAGAGAAAGCACATCAACAATTAGCAAATTATAAAATCGATTATATAAAAACTGGTGATACTGCTGTCACTTTACGATTCATGAACGAACAATCATTAGATTTACGACTGGGACTAATGGCGTGAACACTCGTCTAATCAAAAATAACAATGATAATCATTAATACCTGGCAAAGCTGTTCCTGATCCTATTTCCAGAATCCGTTTTCCAATAATATTATGGCGCTGCTCCCACAAGAACCAAGCTAACACAGGAGCCGACGGCCAAGTGTAAAATGAATAACTAGCTTGAAGTAACTGAAAAACAACCAGTAGCTGTTGAAGGATTTGTGTAATACGAAAATGCTCGCATTCAAGCAATCACTGACTCAAATGAAGAAAATGCAACCGTCACCTTATTTATGACAATATAGTGTTTATAATATGTATAACAATAAAAGGTTATAGATAGTTAGATATTAGATAAACGGTGCCGATAACCCACGTGCAATATTGGGTTATGTAAGCCGAGTCAACGAAATACCTCAGGGATACGGATTTCCAAATAATCACCGTGTATATCTCCGTTATTTGAAGGTTTGGATCTAAACACAAACTTTTTTGTTTGCTCAGCTAATCCATCGCTCATCTCAAATTTAATCGAAGATTACTCATATAATACTTTTGCTTTCTTTTGACAACGACCACAGACAATAATCTATTGATTGCATGATAGCAGGATGTGTACTCGTTATCTGATCCAATTTCTAAATTATGTATTCTACGCAATTCTACGTATGTTTAATAATTAATTATACTTCACATTTTTATGATACAATGGCAGTTGTATGTTATTCAAACATTTTTTTATAATTTGCTTCAATATTGATTGGTTCCAGTAAAATAAAAAAATAAGAATGGTTTTAACATAATTATATCTGCCACTAGTTCAAAATTGAATCATGAGATCATTATTATAAAACTTTACATATGCTAAATTTACCAGGTTTGAGCACAGCGATATACGTGAAGCCTATAAAGCTGACCAGGCTCATATTATATAATATATGCATTATGATACGTTACAAAACTATTTTGCATACAACAAATGCTATTTTTACAAATCATTTAATTGGTAAAAAAATGATAGTTGAGGTGAAAATTTTATTATTTTCAATTCAAATATCAAATTAGAATAAATTTTAAGTGATTTTTTTTATAAAAAATGAAACTTCATATTTAAACTTATCACTTCTCTAAAATAAAAAGTTTTTTTTCACCTGGAAAGTTAATTTTAATCTATCTTATTAAAGGAAAAATGATTCTATACTGTGGCAAATCAAGTGAAAACTTCGTGTCAGTGAGATTTTCCTCCGAGATCGTTCTAGAAGTGTTCGGTGCGCGTATAGAATAAAAATCGTGTGCTTTTATATTGAATTATTGTGATATCCTTATAAGTGGTTATAAATATAAAAAATAATCAATTTATAATATGCCATTTAGGAGGACTGGATTTGTAAGTACTTGTCTCTGCATGTTCGTAAAGTAGACTTGGCCCACATTCATAACTATTTTTACGCTTATCGTTTTTGTTTTAACCTCTTTCTGGTATTTTGTCATATATTATTGGTATATCATTTCTAACCGAGTGTAGCTTTTTTATTTATTAACAATAAATATTATATGTATAGTTTTGTTTATTTTAACATACCATTACTTGTCAAAATGTTTCAACTTTTATATTTGTTCCTAAAACTCATCATTGTTAAACACATTTGTTTAATCGCCGTGTATTAAAATGTATTTTATAATTAAAAGCGCAGTTATGTGAATTTGTCACGCATCTGTCACAAAAAATGCAAATATAAAACTTAACTGGCACTTATCCAATTTTGCAAAATTCGCTTCATAATAAAAAAGACTGCAAAAAATGAATAAAATTTCTTTAACATAAGAATTTTAAATAGAATTTTGTATAGATTTTTACAAACTGTAAGTATTATATCTTCATCCTACTATATTTCACAGGAAAGACAGAAAGTTCTAACTGGTGAATTTGTCTGATCTATCGAGTGCGTTTTTGAGTGTTGCCAACTTAACAGCCTGCCTGCAAGGTTAGTGTATTTTGTTTTCAAAACTTGTGTTTTTTTGTTGTTGAATGTTTTGGCACTAAACAATATACACTGCACAATTTTATATTATTACATAACTTATCTCTGTAAATCCCTGTAATTATTTTAGGACTTCATTGAACGTGCTGCAGATATAAAATAAACGAAAACAGGCTAGATATCGTGTACATTTGGTTTCTTCTTGAAAATATAACTCACTAAGAACCACGAAATCACATCAACAATAATATGAAATTTACATATTCCATTACCAAAAATACTATCATGGCAACCACAATTGTTTACATCTGCATTAGATATTTGTAATTTAGCATAAATATATATACAAGCAAATAATGTTGTATTTTAAATATTACGCCAGTGACTCGACATTTCATACCCAAATCATACTTCAAGTTGCGATTTATTGAAAGGCAATTGATTATTGTTTTCAGAAGTGAGTTTAGTTAACACGAAAAAGTCTGGATCTGAGGTATCTGTGAAATACTTTATTTCATATTGCATATTGTTGAAATTTTTTCTTGCTTTGATTCTAAAACAGTAGTTTGATGGAGGATAACATTTATAAATACATTCAAGTAATTCTTAATTTATCAGATAAGCCAGGATATAAGGGTTGGTTGTACTTAGTGAATTGTTTGTTGGTGGTCTATGGTGTATGGTGAAAGAGAATGCTTACTATATATTGAAATGTGCATGTTGTTGGTGGATATTTATTGTCAGATTGATTTTGCAGTATACACCCAATCCTTTTTTACGCGGTATATTGGTACCAGAAAGAGGCCCGTATAAAACAAATATGTAATAAAATTTTTACTTTCATATAATTTGATAAATTATTTCAAGAAATCAAAATACCGCGTAAAGAAGTATCAAAATTATGTGAAAAAAATATAACATTTAATCTCTATTGATTATAAAAGTACAATGACGTATATACATACATAATTGTATTCACTTATAGGAATTTTTCACTGCTGTCACTGTCTCGGCTTGCAAAAATAATCTATTTATATTTTGCGTCCAATCTTAATTTTGAGCGGACTCATTTGGCGAAACGCTGTTTTTCCTAGATTCTTGATCTGTGCTAATTTATTACATTGGATTTGTTTAGTTGATCAGTCGGTAAATTATTTTTCTTGGCAGTTAATTCCGTTATAGGTTTTTGGTTTGATTTATCCATTTCCCATGGCTGCAATTTTTTTTTGTTAAGTTCCGTCTAATTCATGTTGTAATTTTATAGCACGCATAGTATTTCGATCGTTTGTCAAAAAAAAAAACCTTCTGTTTTAATATTTTTAATCTTTGAATCGTTTCAGCTCTGAACGTTAGTTCCTCTGTCTCATCTTCAATTATTTGACTTGTTATCACACAATAATTATTAAATCTCTTAAAAAAAATTAACGATGTTGTCCGAAAAATCGAAATCGCGTAGCAATGGACAGAGTAGTGGTAGTTAGGTTGCCTTTAACATTTGACTCTCGGCTGCCTTACCTGACACTAATCTTTTCAACGTGGCATTCATTGTCTTACAAGAAGAAAACTCTACCGTTGATGTGCCTAAAATGTTGAGGATATAGATAAGTTAAAAAAAACCATAAAATTTTGACGAATATAATAATAAATATATTTGAGGTAAGAACTGCTCTTTCCTAACCACCCAAATAATTTTTCGACCCCTTGTGATTAACGGTTGTTTATATTGACGGAAATTTTAAACAGTTCGCCAAACGCTGCTCTATTCCCAGACGTGATTCACGTTATGTTTTGACGCATCACTGTTACGTCGCAGTTTTTAGGATTTTGACGTTTATGACTTTTCGCGATGACTGCTTCCCAAACAATGCGCTCGCCGAACTTATTTTGCCATTCGGTCGTCACTTTGTTTTGAATTCGGCCAGTACAAATCTGGTTTTGGACGTACCCTGTAAACATGAACTGTACTAAAAACTGGCATTTGTTCGTATCATTGGAATTTTAATGACCTTAAGTTAGCCATCATCTGCGTATAGGAATTCCTTATTGGCATTCCTGAATAATAACCATGACTCTCGATAACACAACATGTTCCTGTATTCGCCAGAACATCTTCGGAGGTATTCAATTATTCCAGACAAGATGGGGTCAAGTGGCTAAACATTCAAGTCGCTTAGCAACTGACATCTAGGTAGATTTATCTTATCAATCTCTTAATAATTAATTCAGCATGATTCGCTTATTAGTCGTTGTCAAATAAGAAAAACTTTATAATTGTTTGTAGTGATATTGTTAACAAATTAAAACAGTAAATTGACACATGGAATGCAGTGTCGACAATCGTTTGATATATGAATTTGGTTCGAACTGGAGATATCGTTGAAATGTTTATTTTATTGACTTTTTCAACTAGTTCCTCAAGTGTCGGCCGTTAAATAATGTTTAATTTTGTGGTGTTTCCATTCAAATCAACACTGGTATATTAACCCGTTAACTCGAAAAAGTTCGATACATACATATATATATATACCTAAATCGACCTAGCCATATCATTTATTTCTAAGTCTACCATTTTTATCTTAATAATTTCCGCTAATTTTTGTTTTCTAATAAAATACCATCGACATATTTTATATGTGACGTAACTATTTCTAATTTCAACAAGTAGTGATTCAATACAATCAACCACATCTTATCATCACAAAATATCACTCGGTATTTATTTGTGGATGTATTACTGCGCCAAATAAAATATTTGCACGCACTGACAGACACTTCATAATGGGAATTTTAGAAAACCATTATTTAAATTTAATATTTAGATAATAAGTAAAGTTTTTCAAACTGGCTAATAGTCATATTTAAAAGATATTACAGCTCAGTATAATTAAAAACTTGCATTTGCATTTAACTGTTTCAAATCAATCTTAGATTACAGATGGTTGACACTTTGGTTTCATATTTTTGCGGGCAGTATAATATATATATAGCCGAGCAAAACATTAGTATTCTTTCTTGACAAGATGGCATGCCGAAATAATCGCGAAAAGTCTCTTGATAGCTGGAATAACATTGTGCGAAGTTATTTCAAGATCCGACGGGAAATACGCTGCCGTCATGCATGCTTTTCTAGCCTATGATTGATAGGTACATCATTTTTTCCGCTCTTCAACATCTGCGTCAAACGACTCCGCTCAACGTCAATATTTTGCTAACTGACATAGGTACACCTATCAGCCATTTGTATTCTTATTTTAAAAAATGTAACTCATACTGGACAATTAAAACACGTTCAAAAATGCTACCTAAAATAAATATTTCTAGATACTCAACGAATACATTCTGTATTCCTTATTTGAATTATAAAATTGCGAACACTGCCGTTGAATATCTTGGTTACATTTTTTTTATCTGGAAAGTGACTCCCAAATAAATTGTAAATTATACTATACGTACCCGTCCTCGTCAATATTTTTAGCTGCGCTAAATATATATAAAAAAATGATATTACACGAGATGCCATTAATACTGTTTCGTGTTAAATGATAATAATAGAAACAAAACATCGATTCTGCCGGTTCGCGATGACTTTTCTTTTTGTTAATATCTGATGCTTTGTCACAAAGGCAGAAAATACGGTCAGTTGATGCAGTGATTGACGTGCGGATGTATGAATAATGTTACACTTGGTCCAATGTTAGTGTGTCACTCCATTCGCAAATTTAATTTACATTCTGTTTGTTACTAAGTACGAACTCAGTTCTGGGTTATTTGTCGGTTCGCTCGACTTATTATTGAATAAAAAAATTACAGCTTTTATTGCATGCAATTTTCCATCGCATCATCAGCCGACGAGTTGTACATCGCTATTTTTAGAAGAGTTTTCTTTCATCTTATCTGTATGCTCTCTGTGAATATCGAGGTGTAGCTTAGTCGCTTGATGTATACCGTTACAATTTGTTGAGGTCCGTGGTACAGTGGTAAACGTCGTTGGCTTCCGTAACATCTTACGAGCTCAAATCCCATTGTAAACAGCATTATTTCAAGGATTGTATTTGAAGGCGTGGGTATTTGTAATGTCCCTTGCATACTGCTATACTCTTTGTAAAAGAGAAGCTGAGAAAAACTGATTTACAATCAGTGCTCATAGAAAGAATATCTGTCTCTGTACGTTCCACATTGTTAGCAAGTATGGGCAATATAATATATCAGAAATCAATGAATCACATTTAATTACCAATCAATCCCGAACATTTATATTTGTATACTTTTTTTTTATTTATCGATGTTCCAAAACTACTTATGAAAAAAAAATCAACGCCAAATCCTATTTATTTATTTATTAAATGGAATACCATTATACATATAAAAGTATTTATATTTAAAACAAGTCAATCCACACAAATTTCCGAGTTTACTTTTCATCATATCAACCGATTGCCATCCAGTATTTATTTAACCGTAGTTCTCATATCCATCAATTATTACTTTACGAGAATGCATTCCTATCTCTTCCAGCAAAGTTTGAAAAGACACAATTTTTCTAACCATATTCCCTGACTTACAGATTATTAAAACTTGCACCATCCGTCCATACGGCATAAAATAATCAGTTTACTTACGTTTCGTTATAGTAACCTATTGCCATTATATGTATTTTTGTATTTCAGTTTACCATACCAAATAAGCCTTCTTAATATCGACGTGTTATATATTCCATTAGTGTTCAAATTTAATTACATCTTACTATATCTAATATAGGCAAAATTTTAGCAACTCCGCTGGCAGCACTCCAAATCCAAGCTGTTATAGATATATTTGAAGAAAGTAAAAAAAAATATTCATTCGTTATGACACCTTGTTTTATATCTGACGTAAAAGATATGTAATTATCTTTATAATAGCATAGACTCATAGAGTATCAATAAAAAATCGTTATATATTTTAATCGCGCATAAGATTTGGATTATCTGCAATATTTAAAGCCGGTACCGTCCGCTTTTTATATGATACAAATTTACCTACTATGCATTATTTATTCCATACAATAATAGATGAAGGTCATGAGTGCGATATTTATCTACGATTCGCTGTGTATTCACACAAACGTCTATTTTACGCTCACATAAATTTTATAAATCTGCACAAGAGTCTATTATCTATGCTCATTATTGAGCATTTATTCTTCGTCATCGGTCATGTTGGTAGTAATTGAAGTAATGTGCCTTTTTTGATTGCCGATTTAATTCTTCGCTTACAAAACTAATGGTTGACCTATATTACGTAACTAATACGAAAACTTTTTTGCAAATCAGAAATATATTATTTAGCGATGTATTATGATTTGAGTGGAATATTTAAAAAAAATCAGCAAAAATTTTACTCAACACTTATAGGGGGCGTTAGTAATCATTGTGAAACAGATACCTACTCATATATGATATATAAAATTCATTCTTAGTAACCCTTGATGTAAATGAAAATGTGTTTAAACGTTTTTTTTTTTATCTTACTTTGTTGGCTGACGTTTACTGCAAGAAAGTCATTTAAATTCTTAATTTACTTGATACCTGACATGAAATATTACGCCCCATTTTACACGGTAATAGATTTCTTTCGACACGGTGAAAAAATAGCAATGTATTTTAGTTCTGCAAAATTATTTTTAACAAATATAGTTGATAGCCATTTCGGCTCACGCCATCGTCAGAACTATTATATACTGATAGTTCTGACGATGGCGTGAGCCGTACTACAACACATACATTGTTATTTTTTCACCGTGTTATAATGGAGTTCTACCAAGTGAATGCCAATTCAATCAACAGATTTCTTTCGAATTTCGAAATTTTCGAAGTTTTCGATTCGTTCTTAGTAAAAGAATTTTGTTAAGTAAATCTCTAGCCATATAATTTAGAGCCTAAATTTTAATCCGTTTTTACTTCTACTTGGAATCAACGACAATGCAGATCCACATGACAGACGAACGCAATAAAAATATACTGTCAGATTAGAAGTCAAAACTACTAGATAACTTTTGGGGATACGTCGGGCATTTATAAATTGCATTGTCATGAATGTCAACATTTTTACGTGGGCAAAACCACGAGTACTTTAAACAAAGGATTTCAGAACACGTAGCTGATTTTTTATTAAATAAAGATATCTCGACATCTGCTAACCATTTTTTTTATCGGAAAAGCATTTATCTAACGCGGTTGAAGGTGTTTAATTATTGCAACGATCATAAATTGTTTTAACAAGAAATTTTGGAAATTAACATATGTCAATTATAAAATTCAAGCTTTGACTTTCCAATTCCCCCTTGTTTTATATTCCTTACGTGTGATTAGTTCAATGAGCCGACATTCTCATAAATTAAATAACTATTATGTCACCTGATTATATGATATTGATACTAATTTGAAATAAGTAGTAATCTCAAAGTTTAAAATTAACCAATTGCATTTAATGATAGTTGACTGTTGTTTGTTGTAGAATCATTTTATCAGAGATGATAGACAGTATTTTGTGTTAATAAAACTTATCACAGGCAATTGAGTGTCATTATTATTAAATCAATAGTTTTGAAAATTATTTCATTTGTTTGTTTGTATCCTAGCCTTAGGGCTGTGCTTTTCGTTTGTAATGAACTCATCTGGTGTAGAACCAATGCTAACTGTTTATTGTTATCATTTGTGTTGCATCTATGTAATATAATGCATGAAGATGCCGAAAGGTGAAACCTGGGGTCGTTAGTGACGTAACATATGAAATAATACAAAGTTTCTACAATCCAAATTTGATATAGAAATTCTATTATGTAATTTATTGATTGAATTGGCATTCACTTGGTAGAACTTCATTATAACATGGTGAAAAAATAGCAATGTATTTTAGTTCTACAAAATTATTTTTAACAAATATAGTTGATAGCTATTTCGGCTCACGCCATCTTCAGAACTAGTAGTAATAGTTCTGAAGATGGCGTGAGCCGAAATAGCTATAAACTATATTTGTTAAAAATAATTTTGTAGAACTAAAATACATTGCTATTTTTTCACCGTGTTCTATTATGTACCTTCAGTCGATTATCATGAATTCTAGATAATTATTTGAAGAGAATAATGAGTTGATTTCATTTACATGTTTGAATACGTTTTTAAATATGAAAAGAATATTCGACACTTTAATAAGTAACATTCTTTACAGATTCCATTCTAGGGGGAAAATATTATTGTATATACAGTGGAACCTCGATCAACCGTTCTCGCATAATACGTTTTCCCGGCTGGAACGCTTATTTTTTATAGTCTCGTCAAACTCCCATGAGAACAATGTTAAATAATCCCGCATTGACCGTTTCCCGATTCCCCGATTTCCTCGATAAACCGTCTAAATATTTTGGTCTCGTCACAAATATTATCCCGATTGACTGTTTTTATTGCGTATTTCTGCGTACCTCGGCAAGCAAGCTTGACACAGAAGAGTGCAGGTGTTATGTGTAGAGACACGTTGGAATCCGCTGTACATGTCAGATGTGACGCATTGGACGCATGTGCTATTTTTTGGGTTGAAATCCACCACACGCGTATTATTGTTTATGATGCAAATGTAGAGTTGTTTAAAATTCATGGTATTAATGATTCCTGTACATACAAACTTTTAATCAAAAGTTTAGTTACAAGTCTTTGTTATTAAATTATCCGATTAAAGTGCCAATTAACAAAGAAGCAAACTAACATAAAAGAATTTTTTAAAAAAAATATTTTATATACAGTATGTACAAGCAACTAATAAATAAATGTTTTTTACGATTTTACTTGTTTATTATTATTTGAAGCTTTCCCGCATTCACCGTTTTCCGCATCTACCGTTATTCTTTCAGGGTCCCATGGAAAACGTAAAATCGAGGTTTCACTGTATTACGTATTACAAAAATGATTATTATAAATACAATTTTTTTTTTTTTTAATAACTCACCTATAAAGGGTTAAGTTATTGTCTTTTGTAGAACCGTTTGCTAATTATATTGATACTCCTGTATTGATACCAATAATCAGTAACGATATTGATTCTAGCCGTGTCGTGGTTAGTGGTATGAAAATACTGTGGATTATTTATGGTCCTATTTAGCTTAATGGCCACTTTTTTCCTGGTCGAATAAAACGGAAATTAAATTATAATCGATATTACGCAATCATTTATTCATTTCGCGCTGTTCTTACCGAGTGGATTATACCAAAATGAAGTGGAACGATTCAATTTGTATTCCTTTTAACCGCTAAAGTTTTCCCATAAAATAACGTCGATACGCCGGTTGCCTTTGGGCTACCGCTACGTTGTATATTATGTAACGTTAGATTTTCGCACCGGTGTTATTATCTAGGTTTATTATGAAGTGATCATTTGCACTTCAGTGATAGATAACATTTGAGCGCGAATATTGGAATTTTTCTAACCGCTTATTTAAAATTGTCATAATTTGATGCCTTTATATTTATATTCTTAATTATCTCGTAACATAAACTTTCCCCTTTGTTCATTTATTTCAATAAAACAGTGCGATAGCTGTTCATATACATATGCCAGTCTGCAATACGATGAAGCGTTTAAATTTAACAGGCTTAGCAAAAGCTGGCACAGAGTTAATCGATTACTAAGCCGATTTTCGGAGGCGGGATAGAAATACAGTTGAACTCAAAGAAAGATTTTCCGTTTCGAAGACTTCCTGAAATCCGATTTTCACGATTATCTATTAAAACTGTTTATACAATTATACCATTTTTTCAAACAAGTATCGATACTATTTATCTATGAATAAAAAATAAGTCGCAATCGCTTTTCACCCTTCGTATAACCGATCAGATGCTTGGAATGGACTAGAAACGTTGAACATGCATGAAATATATCTTCGAACATGAATCAAATTAAAAATCAGTACATAAAACTGTTAATTTGAGAATTCAAATGTACCGATGGGCATCGCTAACGTAGCCGGCAATAATTTAAATGATTGTGATTTTAAACAAGAGTGATAAAATTTGATTCGCATATTGGTAAAAAATTTATATATTGGATCATTTTTTCAAAATAAATCATTAGTGCCAAAAAAATCTCCGCCGCGCGCGTCACTTGTTACACGCAACTGATGCAAAACTCTGCAACAGTGTAATAATTACGGATGTCACGCGAAAAGTAAATTCTGCCAACCTTCACACAACACGGCTCCTCTTATATATTATCAATTATCACTATGTTCACGCGTTAATTTAGAGGTTATGACCGTGACACTAGAATCGATTTTTAAAAATTCACTATTCTGTCAAATGCAGCAATGTTACTTTTATAATAATAAGAAATAAATAAAAATACGACGATTGTAGTTACCTATCGGCGATGATTAAATTAACCTTGAAGTTGTGTCCTTGGCAATTGAGTTAGTAAGGATTATGGAATCAGCCGCTTAAAAAATATAAATACAAAATTAACTATGAAGGAACTCGATTGAACGCGCGATAAAGTTACACATTATTTTTTTTTTATGTTACACATGGGGACATATTTAAAAACAGAAAGCAATTTTGTTTTTGTAGCCCAGTCCTAGTGTAAAGTTTAATAGAACTTAGATAAAAAAAAATCACGATAACTCCACATTACGATATCTCTCTTTTGTGCTGTTCAATAGACTACGGATTAAACGATATGGCAGGATTAGCGGTTAGATTATCGCTCCCGCTTTGCCCCGTTTGAACGATTAGACATATGGGAGATTGTTCAAAATGCTGTACAGAAATCAATGGATTATTTGATTACTTGATATTTTTTTGGCGGGTTGCCCGACTCATTTTTTTGTGACTATTTTATGATTTTGTATTTTAATGACGTTCCATTTTCACTTCATTTTGAATTGATTGATTGCACGGTTAAATTATTTCAAGTATGAATATTACAACGCTAAACCTTATTACAATTTAGTTTTTCTTTTGAATTGTTTCACCTCGGGCGATATATTCGCGATGTATGGTGTTATGCCGCGCAGTGGGAGTGATAATCGCGATCGGAATGGAAGCTTTTATAGTACCTATGAAAATCCAAAGATACATTTTATTATTACGTTTTCTGTGATAATTGAAATAATGTCCACAAGTTTTCTGGCGTTGGGTGACTTTCCGAGCTGGACTTATTATTGCCGCCAGTATTGGCAAGTGTCCATCTTGCCGAGACAAGGCTCTTTTCTCGTAATAATTTGGAACTTAATGTATAAACACGCTGTTTACTGTACGTAGTCGCATGCAGTAACATGTATTCAGACTCGAGATTGAGTGAAGATATGAAGAAAATAATTTCTCACAAAACATTACACGGTAAAACGGCTCTTTTATGTTTTTGAAATGTTGGAAGCCTTAAAAACATTCTGATCCTCTGAACTGATCTAGGGAACTTTCTGATCAATAATATTGTATGTGTATATAATATAACTGAAATAATAATTTTTGTTGAACACAATGTCCTAATCAATCTGCCGCGCACTAATATACTGTTCTACATATTTACGCGATGCGTATAAACAATTCAGAAGAAAAATAAATCAATAAATCCTATTTATTAAATACATGTTTTTAGATACCAAATAGCGAGTTGAAATTATTATAATTTTACTAATAATATATATAGTACGATAAATACGCTCGGCATGGTAACGAGTTTGACATATTAAATTTTACAAAAAAATACGCCGCGCATTGGCTGCCTTGGCCCGCTCATTCGTTGCATTTTTACGCAGCCGCTCTATGATCGGGTAAGGGAGCATTGCCGCTTGTATCAACAAAAAAAAAATGGTTACCGAATATGCAAAGTAATGAAATTTATTGAATTATTGGTTACTCTGTATCCAAAAATGGATAGTTTACCGCATGGTGTTTCGATATCGTCAGTGATACATGCAATTCTTTTATAATAATAATAGACTTTGTATATTTAATTACCAGCATTCATTATTTACACAAAAAATGTGACCGATTATGAAATCGCCTCCAAACACAACTAAGATTTTTTATTGTGAACGCTATATTTTATGTTTTTTTTTGTTATGTAATAACAGTATACCAATTGAGCGTTTTATGTTGTACTCGTCGGAGTCATCTGGAATACCTAATAACATGTATGAAAAATCGATTGTAATAACTTCATTCTCAAAAACGGAAATTCGTCAAATGAATTATACTATCACACTTGAAAATTCGAAAATAAAATGTTATTTTCGAATTTCGAATGAATGGGAAACTCCGCCTTCTGAGTTTCGTCTTGCGACACGTCTAATAATTTCTTCGTAATATTTTTGGCACTTATTATTATTATTAACACTAAACGTTGAAATTGTGAGGAAATTAATTTTTACATCGGAAACACTGGACGTGTAGGTGCACTCAAGTATCTTAGGTTATTTATAATTGCAAATATCGCAATAAAATGATTTTATTATAAATGTCTGTCACTAAACGGCGTCTCGTTCTGAGAGATGTTGGCAACATTTTTTTTAAACTTTTTGGTATTCATAATACTTTTGTTATTTTTTTAATGATTACGTTTTGAGTTAATATGCCAAGAAAGTCAGGGCCGTCGTTTAAGGTAAATATTTACACATCGTTTGCTTTCTTGTTCGTAAGTTGTTACGATTACATAAATTGATCATTTGTAAAAATACATGGAACGATTTTTTTGTAAAATGATAGTGGTTATTCATATGAAAAATATATATGGTGCTTGGAAATAAAAAAATGTGTTTCCCAACACAAAGTATTCGTTGTGATGTGAAATCTTATCTGTTATTTATTAAATATAGTCATTATTGAAAAAGATGGTGGATTAATATTATTAAATTTCCATTATTTTTATGGCTTAATTATCATTTGTAAATGGAAAGGTATACTATTTTAAAACAACACAATTTGAATTACTTTGTTACAATGATTAGGACCGATTTCACTCGTGTCATTATCAACTGAAACATAGAATCATCGAATGAGCGAAACCGGTCCTGATCACCATAAAACTGGAAATATTAAAAAAATATATTGTCTATTGTTGATATATTTTAGCTGTTTTATAGTATTTATTTCAATCGTATTGTATACTATTCCATTTTAGCTTGAATTATTCTACAAAATCAGTAAAAAAAATATTTTTGATTAACTGTCTCAAACTTAAATTATTTTAATAATTGACGAGCATTATTGATGAATGTTTTCTATTTATTATTCATTTACATTTTAAGTTTCATACGATTAAAAGTGAAAAGCATTAAATGTTTTTATCTGTTAGGTGTTTCCGTTGGGGACTACTGAAATATAAGCGTCTCGTTTCTCCGTAACGATGGCGCCACACGGTCGCAAGTGTCAGATTGGGTAATCAAAATTTAATTGAGAACACATTTCTCTCTGTTTACCTGCAGAAATATTTAAATATTACCGCGTAAATGTTTGTGCGACACCAGAACTGTACTTAACCTTAAGCGACGTAGTGCTCTTCGTAGCTTTGTCATAATTCTAACATATATTACAATAATAAGTCAGCTTGAAACAAAACCGGGGTATTTTCTTCCTTCCGGATGGTGAAGACTCAATGCGAAATAAGTGTTACCCTTGTGATATTTGAAATGATTGGGCCGAATGCGGATATTGCATTTTTTAGTCGTCACGTTATGCGCGGACCTACGGAACATTATTGTTTTCGACTACACCAAAGTTGGAAGCCATATATTGTTTTCCTGTCGATTCTACTCTTTAGAATAAAAATTTTCTAGTTTGTTACTCGGCACTTCTGTCTATAAAATTATTTTTGCAAACGAAAAAATTACACTAAAATGTAATGGCCCTGGTGAAATATTTATTTTTATTTCGCTTAAATGAATGGATTTTGAAAACTTTGATATGAGTTCTGTAGCTTTGGTGCGTACAAATTTAACAGCAACATTCCTCTGTATTTTTCCCAGTGTTGTAGACGGTCGCCAACCGATGGTCCATGAGACGATTTGCGACGTCAGTTGTTCCAGTAACATTATCGGAGCCAAACATCCATAGCAGTATTTCAAGTCAGCAAAACTGTACTAGGTTATTTATTTTCTTTAAACAAACGTGATTTTATTAATGTTTCTACCGCTTTGGCATAAATAAAACATGTTAGCGGCCCGTGAATTTAAAATTGTTATTGTAGTGGTTTGTAAGTTCTGAAAAGTGACCATACAGATAAGCTATTTAGTATATTGGAATGATACGAGATGTCACTATTTAATATAATATAAGATTACCGTTTTAATATACTACCTTATCAATACGTAAAATCGCTCTGTAAAATCAACGAACGTTTGTTAGCATATCTAATGCTACAAATATAGTAATTTTAAATAATAAGATATTTTTCGCTGTTAACTTCTATCGAGATACCTCCAATATGAGGCTTTATGTTCCACTTCGGGACCAGTATAGATTAAGAACACGAATAGAAGAGTGGTGACAGGAAAAAACTAGTTGTTACAAATCGCGCTGACCACGCTCAATATTCATGATAAAAGTGATCGGAAATAGAAAACTATTTTTGTTTGTCTCTGACGTGTAATGTACAGTCGATCCTCTATTTATGTGGTGAATGTGTTCCTCAATATATCGCATAAAAAAGACTTGATTTCTATTGATGAAGTAGGGATACGTTCCATGAATTTTAAAACTGCTTGACTTTGAACTTGTTTTATTTTAGTAACATTTCAAATGAAACTCTCGTCACTTCATTTCAAAAGACGATGGTTGTTTACGCATGGAATTTGTTTAAATCAAACTATCGTTCTGTGTTGGGTTTTTTTTTCGAACACAAAAATTGATCATAGTTTGTTCAGATTTTCATATTTATATGATTAACTGTTAACGCAATTCGTTTACCCAAAAATAAAATTTTCAAGCTCTCTTAGAAACATAAATGCGCGTACAGAATTTGAATCATTTAGAATGAAATGATTTTCCAATTCATTACAAAGTTGAACCTTTTTGAATTATTTCCGCAGTGAGGGGGCTGAATTTCTTGCACTTCGTCATTGTTTTCTGATTCTTGGTTTTTTTTTTTATTTTCATTTAAAAAATTTGTATAACTTCGAAATCGCTTAAAAAGAGGATATACTCATTCTTTTGAACAATGTCCAGAGTAAATCTATATACGACAAAGTTCACCGGTTGATTCGAACCGTACAATCGAATGGAGCTAATTTCCAAAAGTGCCGACCCTTCAGCTAATGGTTCGTTGTGTTTTTTGGCTATTATCTATTCAACTATGCCGTATAAATATTTATATCAAACCAGAAATTTGTAATACATCTTATTGGGCGATGATAATTCACACATAACAATATTGTAACAGTTCTTCGCTAGAGTCTATTTGCGAGTTGAAAATAGCACGTCGCGTGATCGTAGGCCAGTATTTATAGACAGGCATGTGCGATTTATCATCCGATACCCTTTTTAGTTCGACTACACACACCTTCGTCTACGCAATGGTCGAAACCACCCTTCGAGGTATCACACTGCTATAGTTACTTGCCTGTTAGTGAGATAAAAGCAACGTTTACACCGCCCTGCTGTCAGTTGACTATTGATAATGCTCGATTTAGAAAGACTTCACAGAAAGGGTTGATATTTCAGCTTTTCACATGGGAGTGAGGCAAAATCCGCCAGTCTACTATTTTAATTCCATATATCCTATTCAAAGTTCTTTTCACGACCGCTTATGTGACTCGGCACTGCTTGGAACTTTTCCTAATATTCGATTTTTTACGAATGAAATCAAGCCCCGATATAAGACACAAGCATTACTTATTGTCGAAACTACACTATGTTTGAGAAACTTTGTCATGTGCCATGATTCGTTATCGACAAGCAACACTCGTATTATACAAGTGTCGAACAAATGGCTTTTTGTTTTATACGCGTATAGTTTCACTTCCCAGATAGACCGCATTGCGTTGATCAAATTAATATTTATTAAATTTGTATCCAGGATAAATACATTTTTTTTTCAATTCAGGGGGGAAAAGTTTCTCGCTCACACCCGAAAATTAAGTTCCTGATCACAAACAACTTATTTATAAACACCGATCTATAAATCGATTAAACAATCAATTTCCGTTCAGGGACTCGAATTCGTGACCCCGTAACCGAGCAATGAACACACTAGTGCGGTGAGAACACCACTACTAAACGGATTTGTCAAGATCAATCTTAATTTATCCTAATACAAACGTTTCTCAATCTTTTTGAGCTGTGACCCAAACGACTGTTAATTTTATAATAATACTTTTTGCGACCCAAGAAGAAAAATGAAAAATACGCCCTGTACGTTGCACTCTATTATTACAGCAATAACAACGTGGAATGCGTTTCGATTCACCGTTAGGACACTATTGGTATTTTCCAGGTTTTTTGTAGTGCCTTCGATTGGATACGAACTCAAACTAGGCGCTTATTTGCTTAGTTAAGAAAATGAACATAAAATTCCAGATAGTTTTTTGATGTGTGCATTTTGTGGTGAATAATATTGTATTTTAGATTTGTTATGTTAATATTGCACACTCGTATTTATAACGTTTCCTAACCCACTGGTTCCCAAAGTTCCTGGTTACTCGCGAAAATTGCCAAGTCCGTTGAATCTCACACTATCATTAAAAAATAATCCGATAGATTTTTATCAATACGTAGGATATTGTTCCAGGAGTGCATTATGCTTGAAATTATAGAACACATTTTACTCATTAATTTGTCTTTTAAAATTTCTTGAAACGATTGAAACTTTATAAATATTCAGACCCACGTATTATACAATTGCTCGTCAGGTGGTGTCAATACTGCTGTACTTTGGTGCTGAAAATATTTGTTATCAATTTTCTAAAGAACGAGGTATTTTGCGAACATTCAGTATAATAACAAATTTCAATTGTCGCTACATCAGTGTCTCTTAAACTCTTGAGCATTCGACACCCACTTTACATACGTTATCGCATCCCAATGCTCGGAGTTATCAATATAAAAAAAAAATATTCCAAAATAATTGTTAATAGAATACCCTTATAATATCGAAAGATATGTGCATTCATATATTTTGTATTGCACATCTAAAGTTAGAAACTTTTCTCGCAACCCAAGAAGTTCTTGCGCCTCTGGTGAAGAACCGCTGAGAAATGAGTTGAGTAAATATTCGTAATAATTCATTGTCGAAGTCCTTTGTGGCTTAAAATTGACTTATATGTATACACGAGTATTAAAATGTTATAAATTTACAAACACATTACAAAGGTTCGTATCGCTCGTTAGAAAAACACATGGCTTCCTACAAAAGGCAGAACGACTTAAATCAAATACGCATTGTATTTTCTATATTCAAAAAAATATCCAAGTATAGAATCATGGCTCTTCTGATCAAATGTGTATCGTAAGTTTTTGTTGACAGTCTATTTCTAGCATCGTTCTATCAGTGGATTGGTATTCTGAGAAAGTATGCGGTTACAATGTATCGATTATATGACATACCCGTGAACGTATCGGGTATGTCGATATTCCTAATGTGGTGTGTACTCATCAATCAATACACTTCTTGGCCAAATAAGAACAAACGAGATGAATTTTATTCAATAGTATATATCATATGCCCGTGTCTTCGATGTTAAACCTTTGGACTTCGAAACAATTATTAACTAGTTATCATATGTTGTGTGTTAAGTAAACCACGTCATTCGCTGATGTCGCGTGTATTAGTTAACTCGTGTGTTTAGTAAGTTTTTAATATTGGTTATTCGATATTTAGTTGATAACTAATATGCAGTCATGAAATCTCTTAGAAAAATGTTTGATTTAGTATAGTGTGATAACACGTTTGCTTTATTTAGTTTCTTATTTTTTTTTACTCTCACATTAAATTTTGAGCAGTTTGCAGTTTTAATTTTTTGATTCGATCTGTGGAATTCAAAATTTAGCTACGAGAAATTAAAACTTATTTTGTTTACCTTCACTGTCTCTCGTTGCTATTCCATCCATAATTTGTCTATTGTAATTAATTTTTGCCATTTTGTAAAATCTAAATAATTATTGTGTTTATTATTGATGATTGTAATTGTTTAACCATTATATGCGTAACAAATATTTCATTGAGAAGTTAAATCCTCGATGTGACACAAAAGCAATTTAAAAAAAGAAATAAAAAAATGTATCGTATTTAATAATTGCCACACAGTATATATAATGAGTTTGCCTGTACTACTAACACATCCATTTGATGTCTGGTAAATAATATTGATATTGGAAGTTCAACCGCCTTACGCCCAGAAACTTTCACAAGCGATTAAGAATCATTCGCGCGTGTGATTCATGAGTGTCTGGACGCAAAGCTGGCTTTTCTTCAACATTTATAATTTAATTACAACCTATCGGTGTACTTAACCAAAAGATTCTTCTGTCGAAACATGTTACAAGCTTAGTAAAAAAATAATCGTTCGTTTATTAGAACATCCTTTTAGTCTTTGTATTTTTATAGTTATCTATTGGTATTTTTTATCGTTACGTATTTAAACTTGTTTGACGTATTGAAGTATACATTTATGTTTTACATTTATAATTAAAGTAGCATTTTATTAGATTAGAGCTTTAGGTGTCAATTTGTGTACAGCAATCACCCACAGTATTCATTGAATAATAATCATCAGAAGTGAATCAGTTTGTCATTTCTGACTCAGACGTACCAACCTTGCTGGGACATATTCTCACCTCAGTTGGTCTGGTTTTGTTCTGTTTTGCAGTTTCACCCGCGAGCGATCCGACCTGCCCTTTTATGGATTCGCCTGCCATTTTTATAATATTGTTTCGCGCTCTTTTTTGTTTTTCGGCGGCAAATCGGTCAAGGTCGCGCGGCCATCTAATCTAATCGATGGTTTCGTACAAAGCGACATCTGCGGAGGGTGCCGTTTAATCAGACTTTCTAACAGATGTTGCCATTTCGGGAATATTATTTTCCAAATATGGTTCTTACGGTGGGTTCCATACCATATGGGTAAAATTAATATTGACATTGTCTACTGAATTGAGATATCGCTTGATCTAATGTTGGATATCACTTCATATTTATCATGACCAAGCACGTTTACTCGGCGTAATCGAGGCTTCCCTAAACAGAAAATAGTTGAACCAATGTTTCATTTTTTTTAATGTAGGCATCCTAGAGTTTCCTTATATATTTTATATAAAAATATTTTCACAATTGCAAAAACTTACCATTTCAATGAAATCAAAACAAACGGAGAATATTGATTTTTGGCCAAACAAAAGAAATCCCGTCTTTTATACCTTTTTTATATAATAAAGTGTTTGTTTGTTTATTAAAAAATTCATTAAAAAAATATTTTCACAATTGCAAAAACTTACCATTTCAATGACAATCAAAACAAACGGAGAATATTGATTTTTGGCCAAACAAAAGAAATCCCGTCTTGTATACCTTTTTTATATAATAAAGTGTTTGTTTGTTTATTGCGAACTCGTTGTTATTTCATTGGAAAATTATCTGCCTCCTATTGAATAAAAAAATATTGTGTTTACTATATGACCAGCGGTTCTATCGATACTTAGAATCCAGGCAATAAATGCAGGCAATAAAACTACTTTCGGCAGGTTTTGTGATTCATTTATACATATGTTGGAAAGAATTATCATACAATCCGCGTTATCACTTACCTAGCATTGTTGATTATAGAGATCGTTGAAGTTTGAAAATTCATCTAAGAACAGCTTCGAACATAGTTGCATGGATACCGCGTTTAAATAAAAACTACCAACCTAGGAAGATGTGTGTATGAGACAAAAAATATACCGCTCAATGTACAGAAATCGAGCATATTATCCAGGTTACACAGGAATAAGACCGCATCGAGAGCAGAAAATTGTAAATAAATAACTTGTCAATTAAGATGAACAAGTGCCGCTCCTTAAAGTTTTTTCCCTCAGGTTTACACCGCAATCTCAAGCGAATTATGATATTAGAGTGTGTTGATTGAATAAACCTTCCCCACCATGAACTTCTTGTATGTTGAATGCGTATACTCTAAATCACAACACACATTTAATTTTGAAAGAAATCACCATTATTTTTTTTACTTATAAGACTATTTAAGTATAGAAATATTTTTATATATATCATAGATTTTAAGAAAATTAGAGAAGCTTATTTTTCAGTTATTGATCAGGCCTTCACTTAGTAAAATTGATAATGGACGGCGTAATGTGGGTTATTATAAATGTTTTATTTTTATAATCTCCACTTGAAATAATTGTTATTCGCACATTTCACCTGGCTGGCAAGTACAACCCGGAGTGTCCATTATTTTTTTGCACAGGTTACAGTAGTACTGTATTATTGTGCGAAATGGACTCGCCTTTTGCGCTCTGGATCGGACGATTGCAATTGTATTACAATGTGTACTTGACTTTCAAAGTAAATAGAGAACAGTCCGTAAAAGTGGAAATTTGCTTTGTCATACATGAAAGATTTTGAATATTAAAATCATTGGGGTTTTTTCTTGTTATATCTACTCATTGAATGTGTGCCCGTAAGTAAAAATTTTAATGACTCGGCATTGGATTGAATTGTTATAAAAAAAATCAACAGTCCATTGGGGGGTTTAGGCGAAGGCAAACTGTTAAAAATCTAAGTGGAGAAAGCATCTGCTATATCCATTTAAGGTGATGATTATGTTAAGAATCAAAAATTATAAAGATGTATCGAGGAAATAGTATTTTTCAAGTTTAGGAAACGTGTTGAGAATTATCGCCTTCAATTCATTAAAAGTGCTTGCCAGTAATTTATAGCAACCATTATTATACTCACGTAAAATATGAAACTTTATATGATACTTGTTGAAAATTATCTACTTTTTGGTACTGTTATACTGCATTCTATGAAAAAAATTGAATATCAATTCGGCATCTCTAAACAGTGACTCCTAAAGCGTCCTCCGTTAGTCCGTCCTTTCCACGGGAAAAAATACATCATAATATCCGTAAGGCATCAATTTATTAAACGAAAGTTTGTTTTCAATTTTACATCAACAGATGTCGGTTGAAATAAAGCAATTTTGTCGTAATTCTACAATACGAAATAACCGCCTTATAATATTTTCATAGAAAATTACATTTTCAAATGTAAAAACTATCAACGTCATCTGACGCAAGCATCCATACATGTGTGTTTGTTTGCTAATTGATTGTTACACGTTTAAAATGATAATAATGCGTATTCTGTGGCTGTAAATGGTCGCCTAGCCGCTAGCGTATGTATCTCGTAGTGACGAATTTCACAAGAAATCAAGTATTTCGAGAAAAGACTATCGTAGATAATTAGAGAATTCACATCATTGCCAATTAAATATTCACAAATGATTTTAAACTCGGCTAATTTATATTAATGGTTAGTAAATATTAAGTATCGATGAATAAATTTATTCAAAAAAAATATTTGTTCCCAAATATACTTAACATTTCTTTCAATGGATGGAACATTTATATATTAGTATCATGTATTGAAAAAACTCAATTATAACAGGATAAAAAAGCCGGTTTCACAAAATATACAATATTTCAAAACTGCAATTTCTCAGTTGTGACACTTATTTGCGGGGGTGCGACATAAAAATCTGTTTATATGCCTGTCACAAAAATTCATCTCAAACGGTGCACGGTATAGCGGCTTGTTATTTATATATGATACTCTGACTGCGCTATATCCGACGTTACGTTTTAAGTTTTTAACATGATTATCATAACGGTTCCGTGGGGTCTAGATCTCAATTGTATTTACACGCCCAAACCCTGTTCACAGGTCAGGTCTAGACCCGTACAGACGTCTTATATGACATAAGTAGTGGCCCATTAGCCTGCCTTACACACAGACGATTTCACGCACGGTTGAGAGGTTTGTGTGCTTTAAAACAAGAGAGGGTCTGTTTGACGTTCTCGTGTTTTGACAAGTTGTCGTTTTAAGGCTTGCAAACTACATAATCGCGCGCGATTGTTTAACGACGGCTGTTTACTTGCACCAAAATAAGACCGAGTATTCTGGGTGAAAAGCTGGATAATAAATACTAGTGATATTATCTTCAATGTACACACACAAGGAACGCGGCATCATGATTAACTGTTTCATTGAAATAAAATCCGGCACGTTTATGTTTGAAAAGAAATCTTGTCTCTCGACCAAGCTCTTGTTGTAATATTATGACGCGCCTGCTTGTCGATATTCTTCGTCGAGATAGTGAAAGTTAATCACGTATACCTTTTAACATGATAAACATGCATTACTGCAATTAAGTGTAATTGCATCTCGTTTACTTAAATGGTTAGGGTGCATCATGCTTACTACATCACGCAGAATAAATTGGAGAATTGACTCTGATTGTTATATTAATTTTATTGAATAACAGCGATACGTTTAATACTTCTTTAATGTATGTACATTATATAGAGATCCGTATTTTAATGCATATTTTTATCAATTTTAGAATTTTCATTTAGCATTTTGTAGCATTAAAAAAAATATATTAGCATATATTTTTATGAGACAACCATAAATTTCAAAGCTTTACATCAAAAAAGATTTTTTTTTTTAAATCCCAATTCGCTTTCAAATGTAGAACAATATGGCCTCCTACTGGACTTCTCTTTAACGAAGAGAGTTGGGTTTGGGGGCAAGACTAAAGGTTAAAGAACTGACATAGTGTTAATACTACTCGAAAACTTTGTTTTTTATATGAGTTTGAAGTCTTATTTTTGCCTTAATTATTCTTGAAATCGAGAGGTGGTCCGTTTTGACATCAGACTACCGACATGTTTCCTCTAAGATTGGTTTATACACAGTTACAAATGCATTGTGCAATGATGAAAATCGATCATTTTAATTTATGATATCGACTGAAGGTGTTTGATAGAATTCCAATATAAAATTTGTATTGTTTAAGCTTTTTACGATTCCACATGTTTTATCACTAACGACCCTGGTTTCATCCTTCGGCATATTCAGAAATGCAACAGAATTGAGCATTCAGTAGATATGATGTCTGAAGATGTCGAATGGAGAAATCTGGCTCGTCAGTGACAAAAAATATGAAATCGTATAGTTTCAAAATAAATAGTAACGAATATTGAATGTGTTGCAATATAATCAAACTTGTTACATACAATTTTTGGGGCCGATAAAAATTTCTATATGTCAAGTTTCAAACCACTTTTTTAATTAATTATAAAAACCATAAATTTTCTTCCTTGTAGCAGCGCTTCCTCAAACAGAGCTTAAGTATTTTTAGCATCTGTTCATTGCAGTCATTTTTAATTTTAGCGTTTATAGCAAAATGTTCAAATAACCGGTCTCTAAGAATATGTATACTTGGATTTATCTTAAGAGTTTTTTTTTTTATTCAATAATCGTTGCCTTTGTCAATCTAACATACGTACACAAATTACAATGAATAGAAATAAATCATTTCAGGAAACAAAAAATAATATGCACGTGGGCAATACAAGCGCTAATGCATGCATATTCGTTGTGCGTTGCATTAACACGTATTTATTTTTTATTGCGAAGGTAGAGTTTTTCAAACATTTGACGTCTTTTTGGCATACTGTTTCCATTTCAATGTCACGTGATTATAGCGTTGCATTTTTGTATGGTGATTTTATTTAAACCATTCTTTGTATTCATTTTTTTTTTGTTTTTGAAAATGAATAATGCAATATCGAAGCCGACGAGAGGTATCGCAGTTGTCAACTGTCTGAAGAAATTAGCATCATATTCAAATTAAAAGATGCATATAAGCATAAACCTGTCACACGATTCAAATTAAGAAGGATTCCTTAACGAACCTTTTTCTTTCGGCGAAAATCGAGACGAATTGTTCCTCAGTTTAATATAATGGTAGTCTCTTGTAGGTCCTTATTCTTAATTTAAAATAAAAGTAATAGACAACATTCTAAAATACCGTCAGTCTTTTTAACAAAATCAGCGTTATATCGACAAAAAATAATGAATGTACAAAAAACGTTTATTTATTTTTTGGTCATTGAATCTTGCACGATATTTTATTTCAAAGAATACTGACCTGACCTAATAATACCTTATATGTTTTTTCAAAACAAAGTAAAGGTTGCCACACATGAAAATTGGATTTTCTTTAACGAATGGTTGACATACATTTAGAAAGTGAGTTGATCACAAAACCAGAATCTTTCAAGACAGTGTTATTTTAATATTCCTAAAATAAGATAAAATTTTTAATAGGGGTAAAAACATTTTCTTACGATTAACTGTTTAGTAATCTATCGTTTTATTTTAATTGGATTAGATTGGTAGACGATAGCAGATTAAACATGGAGTTTAATTTACAACAATAATTCATAAATTTCAATATCATCTTGATTTTTCAGTTGTGATTTTAACTGTCTAACAGTGCAACCCCAACACGCTTTTTTTTAAGGACTGACGAAAAAATATTAATAGTGGGGTACCTTTTTTTTTGCAATTAAATTATTTTTCACGCAGAAAACTAGCGAAAATTGGTGTTTCATATTTGTAAAAAAAATCTTTCGATTCATTCAATAAGTTCATTTGAAGATTTGATCGTCTAAATCATAAAATTAATCAAGTATCATATAGGTCCTTTGCTTACCTTACGTAATTTTAATTGAATTTTGACGCGTAATTTTCCGTAAATGAATACTTATGAAATGTACTTAAAGAAAACGAGACTCCATAATTGCATTAAAAAAGCGGGACGTTTAGCCTTTTGGTTAGTTTCAGAATTAATTTGTACTTGGATAGTGAAAGTTTATTTCTAAAATTTTGTTAAATTTCGTGTGGGTATTGGATTTTACATTAATTAGACACGAAGTACTTCTGGGTAAGATCGACTCGCCCCCGCGTCACTTACATAGTTGCGGATTTTGAATCCTTAACCGGAAAATAGTGACAACAATTCATCGACGATACATAAATCATAACAACATGCCGTTTAGTCTATGTATCTAAATATTATTATTTTTCCAACTCACAAAAGTCT
Organism: Himalopsyche japonica; assembly: GCA_028555115.1. Lineage (NCBI taxonomy): Eukaryota > Metazoa > Arthropoda > Insecta > Trichoptera > Rhyacophilidae > Himalopsyche > Himalopsyche japonica. The sequence goes on along the minus strand of JAHFWJ010000446.1, from coordinate 279,180 downwards.
AAATGAACACATAGATACACGTAACACCTCCGCAAGATTTTTGCCCGTCTCTCACCTGCTTGCCAAGCGCTTTTGTTCGGCCGCGTTCTAGAATTGCGCCGAAGTTTCTAGATTGTTCCATGACGTTCGAATCCAAGTAATTCGAGAGCGTGGTCGTGTTCGCGTCGGCGTCATGGTCGAATTTTCCACAATCTTCCAGAACGTTCTCGATGCTTCTACAGCTTCCAAATTCAAAATAAACAACGGCTGCGATAAGCCAGTGCCCCTCATTTTTTTCCCACATCGGCATTTTTCCATTAAATCCTAAAACTCATAAGTTTTGGAGCAGACGTATAGATATTTTTCTAAAAATCTGAAAGCTCCCTTATTCCTCTCAAATAATTGCAATAGGTTCGGCAACAACTTACTTTTATATAAGTATATTTGTCTATCGGTGACGAAATCTAAAATGGCCACAATATCAGAGCTGATTTAAAAAATAACAGAACCTTCAATTCTCCATAGTTCTGACGATGGCGTGAGCCAAAATAGCTATCAACTATATCTTTAAAATTTTGTAGAACTAAAATACATTGCTATTTTTTCACTGTGATACAAAGAAGTCTCATTGAATAATTGTGTATTTATTTAAAAAATATATTTAAGAATAGGACTGCTGGTTTTTATAAATTATATTCGAATGCCTCTAAATCGCGACAAATCTTGGTAAAAAATGCAAAAGAATTAAACATTACTAAAATTATTACGCTACAGGATACACTCTGTGAGAATAGTTTGATAATGTAACGGGTGGTAGGGGGTAGGGCGTAAGGCGTAAGGTATCCTGTGCAATATTAAAAAACATTCTGGATATCGATTAAAATTGATTTTTCGTTCCAATGATTGTTTTACTTAATGTGGCACATTAGTGGCCATACCACGGGCGTTTCCACGCGCCATTGGAACATTTTTGTCATTAACATTAATAATGATTTTCAACAAAGTTACCGACGGATTTATCAAAAATATTATAAAAATCCATCAGGACTGAGAAAAAAAAAACGGTATTTTCTCAACTGTTTTAACGTATTGAGAATCGCTGGTGGAATACCCACACGGTCTTGCGATATTTATAAAAGCTATGGCGGATACATCGGTTCTGCAAATCACTTTTCTATTCCCGCGCCGCGAGTTGCGATCGCAGCGCCTTACGTATTATTTTCATTGCGAAACTGTGCCCGTACTAAAAGTGTAAACAAACAAACGAACGTGCTTCGCGCATCGTTGGCCCGTTTTTGTGCGATTATTATTATTTTATTGTTTTTTCTGTTGCCGCCATATATGGCAAGATTTCTGTCGGGTTCGAACGTTGAAGCCACCGACACCCACGTTTCACTATTTTATTTGTGACTAAGCCTCGCTGATAAATGTGCATCAATTGTGTTTTGACTATCGAATCGATCGGGAAGTACTATTTCGTGATAGAGGGCTGTTCATTTAGATAATGGAATCGCCGGTCGTCGTCGTCGAAAATCCTAAGAAATTTGGATTTGAACGAGATAGCAATACAAAAGTAAGCAAATGCAACTTAAATCACATAAATATAAATTTCACAATAAATTATTGTATAGTTCAGTTGAAAACCAAAACCATTCCCGCAAGGAAAATAAATTTAAGTTTTTAATAATTGTGTAGGTGCTGATCAAACATGGGCATCTCCAAAAATTAAGAGTTATTATATTCTAATAATGAATAAAGATATGACTATTTTAGGGTAAATGATATCGATGTGTAAAGTTCAATGAAAATAACTAAAAGTTATATTTAAATTATGATATCGACTGAAGATGCTTGATGGAATTTCAATATCAAATTTGAATTGTTACAATTTTGTACGATTCCACATGTTTTGTCAGTTCTGTTGCATCCGTGTGATAGAATGCCTGAAGATGCCGAAAGGCGAGGGCCCGGGCCGTTAGTGACAAAACTTGTGGAATCTTACAAAATTGTAACAATTCAAATTTCAAAGTAATATCCATCAAATTAATTGGGGTTGTTTTGAGCTTAGGCTAAGCACGAAATGACTTATACTTTATAAAAAATATATAGTTTAGTATGAATATTATCAAATACTATTAACAACTATATTTACCAAATTATTTGCTATTTTAACAGCAGATCTCCTTTCACGAAATAGAGTTCTTTTCGTTTGTGTAAATGTTACAAAATATTGTAAAATTACAATAGTAATGTAAAATAATCAAACCCTGCTACTTCCGCTTTCTAATTTGTTATGCAAATCAACGTTGACCAAGTCCATTGCAACTAAAGTGCATTGTTTTTACACCAACATTATAAATTAAGAATTTTTTGATGATAGTATGCCATTGTTGTTTTTTTTATATTCAGATGGACACGTTAAATTTGCACCACCCATCTAACGGCCGGCTTTTAATTTTATGGGAACACTTATTTTATTGATTGTTTCAAACAACTGAATTACACGTTTTTCATCTAGTTCGTAAAATTGTAATATTGATGACTTAAAAATAGTTAGTACATAAGAACAAAAGAAATCTCAGCAATTAAAGTAGTTCAGTTTTCAACCGTCCTTGAGCTATAAAATAAAAGTTTGCATTTGAATATTTGATAAAATAAAAACAATCTTGTTTGTTCCATTTAATAGATCGAAAATGTCAGCTAACATTGATTCCTTCCCGATGTCATTACGTAAATATTTCCAAGAAGTGTTGTTGTTTTTCGCTATGTAACTCAACTCGTAACCATAAATTGTGACCATTATTGTATTTGCAGAGTGACACGACTTTCCCAAAATAGCCACATCGCGTCTTTCCGTTTTCATTAGCCAAATTGAAAAATAAATAAACGGCTAAACATTGTTCATTTTTTCTAGACGACTCCTCACTAGATTAATTATTTTAATTTCGAATATTAACAGCTCACAGCTGTCGGACTTAATTATGTCATAAAATCACTATATCTGATTTAATTTTTATAAACACAGATAACACTATTTTTCCATATAATTTATCACTTTTTTTTAGTTAACTCAAACAAAATTTGACTACTCACAATGGAGAACTATCGTAACACATGTCAAGAATCTCATCTGTTTTTAAAACTGACATATTGTTTTATTTGAGAACAGATTCAATTCGATTTTCGCGACTTAAATGATTGATCGTGAAATACATTTTTTTTGCATAAATAAATGATAATGACACATTAATTGTTAAATACTTCAGAATGCAATCATGAAATGAGTTGATTGCTATTGTTTTTTCTTCTCCGTACATAAATTCACTCCGCCCCCGTATTACAATAGGTCACCACTTCAAAACAATAACTCTTTTAGTTTCAGAGCTACAACTTTATTCTTAATAATTGAATAGAATATATTAGTAAATTAAACTCATATTTTTAGTACTATTTACATAATTTTAATGTAAACGAAGCAACAGTTAGTTCTACTGCACAAGCTACTAATCAGTCGATGTGCGAAACCGGTCCGGGTATTATGAAATTGTGCTATATTTAATTCAATGCATATTAATAGGAAATGTAGGAAAAAACTAAGAAAAATAAACTTTTAATGAATAAACACAGCCCTGCATTTACCAAAGGTCACAAATATTTTATGAAATAAATAAATATTTCGTCGAAGTTTCAACGATTATTATCGATTCGGAAAATCATCCATAAAATATATTAGTGAATACGTGAATGATGCAAGTACCCTTAACTTGAAAAATATATTCAGTAGATATATTTTAAAATTTCCGTTTCTATCATAACTTGAACACGTTGAAAGGTCTTTTCTATGTTCCCAGCCAAGCGTGAAATAGTTCTCATTTCCTTTTTTTGTCATGGTTTTGACATCAATTTAAAATTAAAACTACCGCGATGGAAGAAACATGACCCGGTTGTAAATCGATATTATTATTATTTGAAACATTCCAGGCATCCATAGTAAATGTAAAAAAAAAAAATAGAAAGCAATAATTATATTCAGATAAAGAGTGTTCAAATGTATCCATTTATATGAAGCGTTGGAAAAAGTCGATATGAAAGTCCTCTATCATTTGAACGATATTAATTTATGTCACGTGGTTATGTATTATTAATTAGCTATGACAGTGTTTCACAAACCTGCAAAATCTTCTTACTTACTTATTAAAATAACAGTTGTTGTTAGTTGTAGCTTTTTAGTGGAAATGCATTAAACATATATGTATTTCAATAAATAAAACGCATCGGAACGGTTGCACATGTCTATAGTGAATTAAGAAATATAGGAAATTTACTTTCAATCAGAAACGTACTAGAATTTTTTTTTTGTATTTATATTTAGTTTTTTTTTTTAAATAATATAAATAAAAACAATTATAGTATTTACAAAATAATATAATTTATGATGTCGATTAAAGGTGTTTGATAGAATTTTAATAATAAAATTTGAATTGTTGAAACATTGTACGATTCTACATGTGTTGTCACTAACGACGTGTTTCGCCTAAAGATACTGAAAAGCGATACACGGGTCGATAGTGAGAAAATATGCGGAATGATTCAAAGTTTCAATTGAAATAAAACATTATGGTATTTTTTTTTACAATAGTTATAAATTTACAAATTTTCCATTTGTAATTGGAATTGACATTTTGTTTCGCCATCGACTGGTTGCGCACCTTTGGTTTATGGGTATCCAAGAACTTATCTAAACCGATTGCAATTCAGAAAGAGGAACTTAGAACGCAAAACTCAGCGTGCGCCTGAAATGAAGACAGTTTCACAACCATTACTTCTTTTATATTCGAAAAATTAAATATTCGGTGATGGTTAAACTGTAAAATGAGGCGCAACTTTCTTACACATTTCAAATCTTTGCATACAACCGGCGAGTTATGTTTATTGATCTGATATGGTCACACTCTGCAGATTTTTTTGATTTAGTTGAATGTTCCTCATTCAGTGGTTCGGTTACAAGAATGCATTTTTTTCTACAATCTGCGAATAGTTATTTGCTGACTGTAGAATTTAGCAATTGAATATTATATACTTCTTTTTTTTTTTGATTGAAGGAGAAAATGTGACGTGTGTATTTGTTAGCTTTTTCATGGATTACAACAAATATCTTTTTTATCATAAATGTTGGAGTTTAAAACTATATATAATAAAATTAATTTATGACATCGACTGAAGTTGCTTGGCGGAATTTCAATATCAAATTTGAATTGTCACAACTTTATACGATTCCACATCCGCAGTTTTGTCACTAACGAACCGGGTTTCGCCTTTCGCCATCATAAGGCATTTATCACACGAATGCACCAGGCAAAGTCAACTGAACTGTCAGTTTTGTTGCATCCGTGTGATAGAACGCCTGAAGATGCCGAAAGGCGAAACCCGGGTCGTTAGTGACAAAACATGTGGAATCGTACAAAGTTGTAACAATTCAAATATTGTGTATAATAATTTTAGTTGGTGAGAAAATAAAATAAAATAAAAATACTTCATTTGGCGATCTTTTTTGTAACATGTCGAGCTAAATTTTTAATTTTTTCCCAAACCGTTTTGAAATAGCTCACTTCTCCGATAGATAGTCACAATATCACGACATTTAGTAGTGAGGAGTCCGCTGCGCAGTTTTAAAATGGCGGCAATGATCAGTGTCGGTGTCTGATTGCAGGGCGGTTTCCGCGGCGAGGAATCTCCGCCGGAGAGCTCAGGCGACGCCTGGGAGCAGCTCGCTGCGAGGCATCCGGAACTCGCGGGCTTGAGGCACGCCGCCGAGCCGGGCGCCTGGACCGCCAGGAAGAGGCGGGGATCCGCAGCAGGGAACGACAGACCCAACGCAGGTGACATTTCAAACCCGCACACTCCACTTCAACAACACGTCTCCCGCCACATAAAATTTATTACACGCGATTTGTTATCATTTGTATGGGAGTAGCTAATTCTTCTCCTATTTTTACAATAAAAATGACACGTTTAAACGAATAATTTCAATATCAAACGATCAATAGTAATGTGAAAACTAAAATTTGAACAACAACAAGAAACGTGATGATATTAATTAAAAAATATAGCCATCTTCATAATAAAATCAAAATCAAACACAATCTGCCTACCTCGAATTGGGTGTAACACAATTTCAGTTATGTATTCTTCCAAATTAGGCTATTGATGACTATTTTGGATGGCTTTTGTTCCTAATGAAATTTTTCGCTTTTGTTTTTTTCTTTTCGTTCTAAATGCCCTTGGCTGTTAAAGGCTTAACTCATGTCACTAATAGATCCATTTTATTGGCTATTTTTTGTTGTCAAATATGTGAATTGGGCTTTTTTCCTGTTTCAGAGTTCTCCCAGGATCCAAGAAGTAGATATTTCAGAGATTTTTTTTTCGACGATATCCCTCCAGAATTTAGGGAGCACATACCTACCCGGTGGAATTCACACTTCGAGCCTCAGCAAGGATTCGAAGAGAGGACTTCCCGTTCGCCGCCTACCCGCGAGCAGCATCCGCACCCGCAGCAGCACCGTCCGCCGATACCTGAAGAGGGACCCGTGCGACCGACACCTACGCACGTCTCTACTGCCACCCAGACTGTAATCCCCGACGAAGGATCCAGCGGAGAAAACAGATCCCCCAATTTGCAGCAGCACGGTCTCAGAAACACGGTAGATCTAGGTCAGAAGACCGCCGCCGAACCGGGTCAGCTGGACGGCGACTCCGCCCGAAACCAGAGATCTATGTCGGCCCCTCCCGAAGGTCGTTTCCCTCCGCAACAACATCGCCAAATGGGAAACGTGATGGCTTCCGAACCACCCCCTGCTGCGACTCCTAACCCTGCACCGCCCCTGCAGCAGGAAACTCAAAGCAATAATAAACAACCTAATGTGCGACACATTCCCATCTTTGTCGAGGGTCGCGATCAGCCTGTCGTTAATATTAACCCGACGACGACAACCAATTCCACGTCGACACCGCCGTCTGCCCCAGAACCCCGACATGCGCCTCCCCCTCAAGATGATGAAGATTTCTTCCAACCTTACTATTCTAAGGCCTTCGGATCTCGCTTCCCCGGCAGGGCCGGCGCGAGTCCTTTCAGCACGCACAAAGGATTCCAACAACCCCGACAGAACGAGCAGGCACCGCCCCAGAGACAGCAACAGCAGCAGCATCAACCTCCTCAAGAAGAAGCACAGCGGCCGACTCCTCCTCCTGCCGAACCCAAGCAACCACCTCCTCCACAATTTTCTCCCAACGACCCCATATTTAAAATCCAATCCATTCAAAAAGATGTCTTGGATCTCATGTCCCAGGTTGAAGTGTTTTCAGGAAAGTCAAAAAAAGATAGGGAATACATTTATCTAGACGAGATGCTCACAAGGAATCTGTTAAAATTAGATGATATTGAAACTGAGGGCAAAGAGAATATTCGACTGGCAAGAAAGGAAGCGATCAAGTGCATACAGAAGTGCATCAATGTTCTCGAAGCGAAGGCCGAGAGCAGTGCCTGCGCCGAACTCAATTCTCCCCCTGAGTTTCCCGTCAAAGCCTCAGAACCTGAAGCGCCTCCGCAGCAAGATGTGACGGTCAACGGTGAATCAGGTGAAGTGCAGACTCAGACGACCGAGACCAAAGTCGAAGGAGACGATGCTGAGAAAAATCCCGTTGAGAAGAATCCAAAAGGAAAGTCCGGTCAGAAAAAGCGAGACAAGAGTAAAGATGTAAACAAAAGTGCCTGTGATTTGCTAAAGATGGATGTGGATAAAAATGAAGGACAAATTGTTGCCAGCGCCTCCGCGACCGGCATGCAAGTGGATGAGAAAGTCACAGAAGTAGTTAAAGATCCGTCCACTTCCGCTATGGAAGTCGATTCGGCTGCGCCTAGTCAATAATCCATATCCGGTTTATTAATACATTTGTACAGATTTTGTTGCATGTTTATTATTTGATTTCAAAAAGCATAGTATGTATTTTGTAAAAATACAAGCAATAGGAGTCGATTCATTCTTTGCGACGTTTAATTCATGCAAAGCGTACTGTTTGAATCTGTACCATTTTCTGTGCGATTATTTGTAATGATATTTTTATTTTATATGCCGTAGAGTAAGTCTGTCGGACGAGCCAATGAAAGGTACGGTGGACACGTGGCTTCCTTCTCTTCCTGTGATCGGTGCATTTTATTGATCTGTTGATAAGAGCCATCTTTTGCCTTAGGACGGTAGTCCCTTTGATACCAAGTATTATGTGCTAACCTACGAATAATGAACACGGGCATGCCTCAGTGTTATTCAATATTCGGGCCGTGAGTCTTTCTCAGCGAATTGTAAACTGTGGTGTCGAATGCCGGCCTTTGAATATGACATGTGGAAGTTTTTTGAAATATACAAAATCCAATGAGATTGTGTTGTCTTCTTTCAGACAAATCTTATATATACATTCAAACATTTTTTCATAGTATAATTCAAGCATTACCATATTTCTGAAATTTGTATTTTTTACGCCTTCGAGAATAGAATGAGATCTATAGGTATTGTTTCTATTAATATTTCATCAAAACGAGAAACGTCCGTTATAATAGGTTCTATGATTATTTCTTACCAAATAACGAATAAAAGAAGGTGTTAATTTTGCAATACTCTATGAACCTATTTAAATTCAATCTGCGTGTGAAACATCTTTGTATATTAGTATAAAAATGATTAAATGGATGCAAAATATTAATCTATGACCCTATATCTGCGCACTGTTTTAGAATGTGTAAATATTTCTGCGTTTCTTTGTACTTAACATGTCAAAATAAATCAATATCATTAAATATCAATACATCACCCTCAAATTACCAAAAGACGAAGGGTAAAACCAATTAAAAAGTATTGTTTAACTTATTATAGTCATATGTAATCGAGATTGGCCTAAAAATCATTGAAAATAGTGTTCATGCTGTTGCCGGTAAAGTTTTCTTTAGGGTGCCTTTTTCTTAGTACTCCTCTCAAGTTGTCATTATCTATTATTGTTCACTAATGGAACAAATTATTCTAGTTACATAACAATTTATATATATATATTCAGCGGAACCTGATATGTTTGCTAAATTCAATTTCTTCAATCTTATTACATTTTAGAATAATAATTAACATCCATTTTTACATCTGTAATATTGTAAATTTTACTAAATTTAAACCCATTCAATGAAATGTAAGACAGTGCATACTTGCTAAAAAAATATATTCAATTATAAAAGTTACAAAAACAAAACCAGGTTCATTGCATTTTTTGAGGTACATGTGTGCCAATTTTTTTTAACAAAAAAAAATTATCTACATTATCATTTAAATTGCACAAAAAAGGCTTTATACATTTCAAATTAATTCTTTTAATTATTAGACTTACTTTTCAACCAAATAGCATTCTTCTTTTTTGCTCTCATGTAAAATTATCATTTTGTCAATGAGTCTTTTTTGACATGTCCCCTTTGATGTAAGAAGAAGCTGAGAGCTTATACTGAGGGCCCAAAAAAATAATTTATTATTCTTGATAATATTCAACATGAAACCTTTGAATCGATTCATGGTGTTGAATGATTTTTTTTTCTAATTAACGTATTCCATCTATTTACAACTTATTTGGCGAGTTAAAAAATACAATATTGGGGTTTCTCTGTATATATATATTTATTTTAATATCTCAGCAGATTTTAAAACATTTTCCATGAGAGCACTTATCAGTAAAAAAAAGATTAATATTGATTCACTTCATCGTAAGGTTGAGATTTAATATGTAATATATCATGAATATCCTCTCATTTAGAGAAAAGTATGAATGCTTGATACAATTATAATAAACTTTCCTTGGACATTTCAAGTTTAATAAACACTCGAGATGGCCGAAGAATTAACTCGTTTATTATCACTGTAATGGAAATCTGAATTATTTATTATCTCTAAGTATAAATTATTGTCAATTAGGTATGGATATTTCTAAAATATCTTAGAATAGTAGCAAACAAAGGGCCTTAAATACGAAATTTATTTTATTCTCTGCGTTTCTTTCTGCACTCTAACAGAACTTAACATGAAAATGTTAATATATCTTGTGTCATACTAATCGAATGTAAAGTTGCGCTGATTTCTTGTAACTTGATACTTTTATACATTTGCCTTATTTTAGACAAAGTTTGTTATGTAATATTATATATGATGTCATTTGTTCTAGAAAAATTTGATATAATACAATTGGACTTGATTGATTATAGGTTGTTCTGTAAGTAAATCTAATTGTTTTTTTTTTAATATTATTGAATTTTTATAGAGAATGAGTTGTATGTGTGATTTATGTATCAATTACATATACATTTTTTACTACATAATATTTGTCAGCTGAGTGCTGTGAATATGGCTATTTTTTTTGTTAAATTTACTTTAAATTTATGGTTATTTATTTTTGTCAGTTTTTGAACTTTATTAAATTTAAAACAAAAAGAAAAGATTTTTTATTATTTCCCCTCTATAGCCAAGGCTAATTTAAACACTTTGCTGCTGATGAGATATTGGAGTGTTACTTCTATACTCATCTGACATGTTAAACACACAGTGGGTGGCAAGAAAAACAATAATTGATTCCATTTGTTTATTATTATTTATTAAACAGTCCATCACAAACACGCTAGCTTAGCATTTTTTTTTTGTTGTGTTATGAATTATTTAGTTAATAATTAAATTATAATCAATACAAAAACATTTGACAGGGCCTAGGATATTGCAATAAAATCATATGGGCATACTGTCACAACAAAACCCAATTTGGATGGCCCATAAAGACACTTGGCCATCACTGTTTATGTATATAATGTATGAGTAACTCATGCGTTTTGGTATTATCACTTTTTTGAATTAAAATAATAAATAATTTTCTTCTCTATTTATTTAGTTGAGGAACACAGAAATTTGGTAAAATTATGACCGCAGAATTGTTAAAAAAAAGTTGAAGATGATATTTCATTATTCGGACATTTATTTTATGATATACATAATATGTTGCTATGATAATAATCAACAACAATGGAACTTTCACACAATTTGCATGGTTAAGATGATGAAATGTGGTTACAGAGAATATAAATAATACCTCTCTTGATTTTCCAAATGAATCAAAATCCTGACAAACAGAGAATTATCTTCATTCCAGTCACAAAGGCAACAGTATAGTTTCACTATAATTAGTAAAAACAAATCAACAGTTGCAGAAGTTGGTCCATTTATTATGCAGAGAACAGCGAAAGGTAGCCAATCCAACATTACTTTTATAGTGACTTACAAAGCGTTCCATTTGATTTGTGTAAAAGTATTTATATGAGTTCAGTATGTACGGCTCTAAAAAACAATGTAAGGTATTATTACAGCTATTCCCACTCTTTCATAACTCTGTCCCAGTCGCTATCTGTAATGAATGGCGTATCGATAGCCTGGATCATGTGCTCGCCACAATAGAGGCATTCTGAAGCGAGTATACTATCAATTTCGTTTCTAATTTGTTCTTTGGTGCTAAGTCCGCCCAGAAACCCGTTGTTTGTTTCACTGGAATGAAACTGAGAATTGAGCTGGCGATAAAGGTCTCCCAATTTGTTCTTCTTTGCTGGGCCTGCAAATGGAAAATGAATAATTATTAGATATATTACACAATAACTTACGGTTTTACAATTAAACTCGCTACTCTTTTCGTACCTGAAACTTTATGAAATGTTATAAAACCCATGCAGTTTTTTTTAAATGATAACCAAGTAAATACCAATATATCACACATAAGAATTAGGGATTAGAGATGATCGAGTGACTACTACACTAAAACAAAGTTATTCTCATCAACAAAACAAAATTTTTTGATAAACCCAATTTTCATATTATATCTATTGATTACTCACCTAACAACGGTTGCAGTTCAGCCAGCAAACAATCACTGTGGAACTTATGGCCGCAGGGGAATAAATAAAATGGCCGTAGAAGCAGTGTTATTTGACATAAAACGCAAACTTCCAATACGTTGATGACAGTGCAGCGATTTCGGAATGACTGAATCTCTCCACGCACCTAATGAATAAACAAAATTTTATGAATGACATTAACCGTTTACTGCCACACAGTTTTAAAATGCATGTGCAAAAGTTCTCATGTGTTTTTTTTATAATTGTCATATATTTTCAATGATTCATTCAATAAGGGCTGTTTGACCTAGATTATATCCCCAAATTTAAAAAATAGTACACTTCTACATTTACCAGTATTTTTTTTTAATAAATGGAATTTTTATGATTGTAAGTGTATTATCATAATCTAAAAATGGTGTTTCTTCAATCTAGTCCAAGTCTAACAACTCTTGAGATTGATTATCAGTGTTTATTTTAAAGGTTTAATTTATGATAACTTATTATTCCATTGACCAGTGGACAATATTAGTTATTTTCTTTGCAATTTTAAGTTCAATTTATTCAAGTGGTTGTGATTAATATCTGTTATAAATGCAAGATCTAAAAAATGTTCTAAGTTTAAATGTTTTTTTTTAAGTATTTTCTTAAAATAAAGAATAAATGCAGGAAAGCACTGAATCTGAGGACGATCGAACGGGATTCTATCATATTATAAAGCAATCAAATACCTGATCAGCCGATTTAGTAGAATCATCCATCTCTTCTCGTAAATCTTGAATCTTAAGATTATATTCCTGAAAAAATCAATAGATATTAAAATTATCCATAATTATCTAGTATGGGTTCAAGCCTACAAGAATTTCATTTAAATTTTATAAGAGTGGTTAAAAGTTCCCAGCTTTTTTTTTTTTTTTGTTTCATATTGATGTGCAAGCCAGTGTAGCAAATATAAAATATGTGTCTTCAAATGATATCTCATCTATTCTACCATATAAATAATTACAAAAAAACTTGCAGTCGATTTGGAAAAATTAAGTAGAAATTTATTTTCATAGTCCTTAAATTGTCAGTAATCAGAAAATATTGAATGTATATTTATTTACCAATAAAGAATCACAAATAGGCTCCCTGAAGTGGTCGATGGTTACAAAATCAGAAAAGAATGGTAAAATATCTTCTATTTTAATGAGATCACATTCCTGCAGGAACTTCATTGCCTGCTGAATCTCCTCCTTGCCGCTGATCACGAATTGAGCTGAAATGATACAGGGGCTATTTATTAGTATTAAGAAATCAGACTTGGATCACATGTCACTTGTTCCTAATAATACTAATCTTCCATATTTAGATTTTCACAGGTTTTATGACATATGACTTCTTCCGCCTCCTAAGCTTTATTACTTAAAAATCATATACAGTTTATGAAGCACCATTTATTTAAAACTACTTCCACATTTTATATTATAATGGTCAATGAAATTTTCATTCATCGAGAGCATTATCAACTGACAATGTAAAATTCGAAAATAGTACTACAAATAGTTTTATTTTATTTAAATAGAAAGTGATAAATAAAATATATTTCGGTCAAAATATCAATCCATTTATTCTTCGAATATGTAGCGGGAGCCAATGTTAAAGCCCTCTGGGGGTCAAAGCGTTAATATTTTTGCCTGCAAAATGTATTCGTAACTCTAAACCGACCTGCTCTTTTTCTTTATTGTTGGTTGGTTGTAAATTAATTAAAATAAATTAATCCTAAAACAAAATCATGGTATTTTAATTTAACAATTAAAAACAATCAATCTTTGCCTTTCGATACCGTCAGGTTGGATCAAACTAAAATTGAAGGCACTTTTTTTAAGCGCTTAACAATGTCAACAGTGATGTTTAATCCTTTCCACACTAACGTCTCAAGGTATGAGATGCGAGCTTTCAAACGTCGATAATACAGGCAATCTTTTGCATATAGGACTGATGTACCTCCATACACTTGTCAAAAGTATTAGGTTTAAATGTTTAAAACATCGATTTTTCGAACCCTTTAAATTTATTGCGATCTCCGCCAGATAACAAATCAGTTTGAAACTACGCGCCTAACTTTGCACTGAACTTTGCACGTGACAGTAATGGTGCTTGGTCATTTGAGTTTGATTGTTGGCTTCGTTACGTCACGGTAATAGCGATTTACGAGTGAGTTATTTGGATAATATTGTTAAAGTGATTGTGACGACATAGGACATTTCTGTGTTTTTTAATGTTGTGAAACATTCATAATGCATCTGGCTTCCATAAAAGTCAACCCAATTATTTTTTATTGCTCTATTTATAACTCTATATGGAAAGAAAGGACAAATTTAATTTGTATGAAAAACAGCCGCGTAGAATGGGTTAAGTATGATGCAAATGAAACAACAAGTACACATTGAAACATATACCTATCTTGAGCCAGAGTTTCTTTACAAGCTGGGCATCTTCTGGCATGTTGGCAATCTTTTTAGCCAAATCGAGATCAGTGGTGAGCGCCAAATCGACCGCTGACTCCCATAAGCCCAGTAATGATGATAGCTGAACGCACGCTTTGGTCAGTTTCTTTTCCCTGCAGAGTCTACAAAGAGTAATTTATAGACAGAGATTAAACAAACAGTGCCTCACGTTTACAACTCCCATGTTAAACCGGTGTTGGTAGACTGTCATTTTCCTATATAGAGAGGGTGTTACAAGACCTGTGAGTAGGAAGGCATAGGAGAATGAATAAGGCAGTCAAGGTTCACCTTTGACTGTAGTATCAGTTGTAACTGGTATATTATACAAAAGGAATTAAACAACTTGCATAACTTTTCCTGCAAAGGTCAGACAGCATACTTGTAAATTTGTTCATTTCCAGAACATCTTCAGTCAGTAAAGAAAAGAAGAAGCATATGTTATGATTATGTGTCATAAATTGATAAAAGCACAGTTTTTTACTTGCAGCTTTTTGCTGCACACATGTTATAGATCTATTTATCAAAAAAAAGGGACCCGAGTGCTTATATGCTCCATTAAATTTACAACACCTATTGTTAAATAAATACAGTGGAACCCCGATTAACTGTTCTCACATAATAAGTTTTCCCAGATGAATCATTCATAGTCCCGTCAAACACCCAATGTGCTTTTTGATGCTTTGTTTTACAATAATTCATTTCTGTTAATGCTCTTCATAATTCTAAGTATATTGGAGTATTTATTAAAAATATTTAAGCACATTATTCTGTGGTAAGGACACAATGATATCTTTACTTCAAGACTGCACGTGTTTCCAGCAGGAATTAACAATAGACAAAATGAAATTAAATTTTACATCTAAGCTATTAGAAAACAGTCCAGGAAAGAATGTGGATTAGTTGAAAATTTGTGGGTGAAAATATCAACTCACCTCAATGCGTAATGGATGTCATAGTTAACCATGGATGCTATTTCACCCTGAGACGTCAGATATCTCATGAGGGCTTCCTGATCTTGCGTGGCATACAGTGACAGTAGATAATTATGTAACGCTCGATCGTTGCACTTCATCGTCTCCACACAGAACTTCAAGTAGCGGATCATTTCATTTAAATGGACGGCGTCCGTATCACACGAGATTAATGCGGGCAACAACCTTGATGGATTTAAATTCTTGCCCTGCTCAATTAAGGCTGTAACGGTGAGCTTTGGTATCTCTTGCATCAGAACGGGTGTGAATTGATAGAACAGATCTCTTTTACTTTGCGCTTTGAGAACATTCAAAGCAGTTTCGTAAGATTTTTTATAAATATTCTGCCGTATTACATTTTCAAAATCTTTATTCACCACAGTTAGCTGAATAAGATTTTCTTTGTCGCCGTGAGAAGCCATCAGGCTGTATATGACGGAGCTGTTTCTTTTGACGCATTCGGCGACTTTTGGAATATCTAGAAACGCTTTAAATGCCTCTTGCAATGATTTATATTTGGGCGAGTCCGTGGCTTGTTTCACTTTCATTTCACTGATCTGCGAAAGATACAATTCGACGATCCAAACAACCAACATCGTAGTCTGTATTTTATCCTGTTTTCCGTGCGTTTCCAGCTTTTTTTCCAAGAACACTTTTAGAGCGTCTATTTTCTCAGATTGCAAAAATTTCAAGCAAATCGCTTCGAAACTCGATTGCGTGTCGGCAAATATCACCGCGCTGGCTTCGAATTCACCTTTGTCAAAGAGCACCTCCGCCTGTTTCACGTTGATTTTATCTTTGTGGGCGAGATTATTTTCACAATATTTCTTGGCCAGTTCGAATTCATTTTTCTCCGCATATATCTGCCAAACATTGCGCATTTCTCTGTTGACTTTGTACCTGAATACAGCTTTCGTTGTGACCGCCCATATCGTATGCCTTATGGGATCTTTCACTACATTCAGAAGTTTCCCGAAAGATTCTGAGAAGTAATCTTCATAAACTAGTTCATTGTTTAACAGACAAACGGCTTTAATGTGATCTTTGTACAATAACATAGTATGAAATTCTGTTAATACGAATGCTAAAGGTGCGGGAGTCATCTGCTCTTCCTTAGACGGTGATTCCACAGGAGGAGGTAATTCTGTGGCGGGTGGCGTTCGCGTCAAAGGTGGATATTGTATTAACTGCCTTTTAGTCGCAATCGATTCGGGATTTTCATGAAGCTTAAAAAAAAATTGAAAAGAAAAACTTATTATTTAATCAGATTTACTTATCTGATGCCAACCTGAAAACAAATCGTTCAAAATAGCTATATTAGTCCAATCCAACGTGTCGGTTCTAATTAAAAAGTTTTTCTTTTTGTAAATTCCTTTTCAATTCTCATTGACATTAATAAATCTGAAAGGTTTAAATTATTTTTATTCTCTTGGCAGACCAACTCTGTCAAATGTCTGTAAATAGATGTCTGATATGAGTCATCATTGGAAGCAATGAGCCGCCGTTGTAGTTCACCTGTCTGTATATACAATTGAATTGATTGCAATTCTTACCTTGCCATAATATATGCCAAGTTCCGTGAGCCATGCACACAGCGTGGGGACGTTCTTGGTCTTTTCGAAATAGCATTGCATCCTGGTATAATTTAATTTGGAGTGAATTTCCAGGAACCCAGTCTCCGCTTTATTTAAATATGTGTTAAATATTGGCTGAAGCAGCGGCTTTTCATCGATGTTCGCATACCCAGTGAATTGGTACAGACGCTTCGGTGTAGCCACATATATGAAATATTTATTCGTATTAAGAACTCTGTGAAATTGTATTCCGGTGATGGGCATTTGTTCACCCTTCCCAATATCGAAAACCTATAATATAAAATAAAAAACTGATCGATTAAGTGTATTTCATTTTATAACATGCAATGGTGAAGATTAGATTTTTTTCCCTTTAAGTCTGAGCGACATGCAAAGCGAGCGGATCATAATTCACTTCTAGGGGTGAACAAGCGAAGGGCAACGCGCAAAATAAATGCCCATTTTTAATAGAAAATTTTGTTCAATTTACTCGAATAACCAATTCTATAAAGATTAGTTTGCTTAAAAAAACTGTCAAACGTAAAAAAAAGATATGCAAAAAACTCAATTTAATCTCTTCCACGCTAACGCCTCAACGTATGGGATGGCAATGTGCAATGCCTGTACGCGAGCGCCCCAGACGTTGGGATGCGACCATTCAAACGTCGGTAACGCAGGCAATCTTTTGCATTTAGGACTGGTTTTTGTTTTAACAGTTCAAACACTCCATGACACGTGACAGTAATGGCGCTTGTTCATTTGAGTTTGATTGGTTGCCTCGTTACATCACGGTAATGGCAATTTATGAGTTAGTTATTTGTTAGGGATATATTATTGTGACAACATGACATTTCTTTGTGTTTTTTAATGTTGTGAAACATTCCTAATGCATCTAGCTTCCATAAAAGCCAACCCAATTGTTTTATATTGGTGTATTTATAGCTCTATGTGGAAAGAGAACATTTTGAAAAATAGCAACACAGACAGATTTTGTTTGTATAAAAAATTGTCGCGCCGATCGGGTTAAGAGATTTTATTTGGAACCTATTATTTACTGCATAAATTACGATTTGCTAATATTTTGTTGTTGTTTCTAATGGAGTATGCTGATTGGTTAACTAACAACTTATAAAGTGTGTAATCTTTATTTCAATTGCAATTACCCTAACACCTAATAACAAGATAAACGAATACTGTAGGAAAATATCATACATAGATGTTACAAAGTTGAACAAATTTAATTTAAGCTTATAAATAAAATAGCTATATACTAATATTAAAAATTGGCAACTTGACAAATAACATTTGTTATCAAGACCAGATAAGTTGTAAAGATATATAATTTTTCTTTCATTTGGCACTTGAAATATAGCAGGAATTGTCTTAATGAACAATGGAGCAAAATTATAGAAGCGTATGAGACTTGCATAGCATAAAAGTAATATACACATACAAACACCGCAAGATAATTAAAATAATTTACAAAGATCTTTTTCTTCGCAATTAATCGATGGAGTTGTTAGAAGAAAGGGAATGGGTGTTGTAAAGCAACGCTTTCCAAACTTTTTCATAGCATACTCCCCCTAAATCTTGAAAAAATAATCCACAGCCATCCTGAAGAAAAAACATATTGTAAATTGTGCCCCCAATTTGAGAAGTATTCTGTAAAGGATTATTTGATGGTTGTAATGGTTGATTTCCTGAATTCTCAATTGCAACGCTTAACAAAATGAATTTTATTTTTAAATTCAGCATTATTATTATGTATGACTTTCTTTTGTTATGATTTATTTTTTGTTTTAGATGAATTACTTTGGAGTCTCTTGTTTATTCATAAATAATAGTGGTTGGCAATATTCATATTTTTCAACACTCTATTGTTGTGTTAACTGCCCAGAACTAGCCTTGTAGCCCCATTTTACCCGATAATTAATCTACAATATTAAAACCGAAATAATTTTAGATGATACGCTTAATTTATTTATGAACTATAAACTCAGTAATTTAATTGAACAATTTCCCAAACGTATTTTGTCAGAATTCAGATAAGCACAATGCCTGCCATTTAGTAACGGTGGTACTTTTTTCTCAGTGCCCTTATAAGGTGTCCCTCGTCTTTGTGTCCATCGTTTTAAATCATTTAAGGCCACAGTGACTAGGAACAACGTTCTTATTAGATCAATCATTTCGATTCTATTGAATTTACAGGGGTACCTAACTCATCATTCTGTATTTTTTTTTTCTTTTTACAAGTATTGGTATATGTCAAGTAGTGCGACCAGTACCATCTTCTTCATTCCCATACCTTTAATTTTTCTTTCTTCGCAAGGTTATTTTGCTCTATTCTTTCGTGCTGTGACTGAATATTATTGTGTATGGAATATTAATAACCTGCATATAAATTATTTAGTAATGCAGGCATTCAAAGTATTTCATCTATAACTGCTATAAAATGATAGAAATTTCAGACAAATGTAGTCATGAAACTGTGATTTTTTTACGGTAAGTAATTACTTTTTTAGTAAAGAATAGCATGAAATGAGAGCCATTGCACAAATGTGGTTAAATGATAAGACAAACAGACAGAATTAAAAATGCTTATTAGAAATCGGCAGAACATCTTGCTTGCAGTTGAAATGACGATAGAGAAACTACAGTAAATACAAAACTTCATTGCACAAACTTTCACCTTTTTTTTTCTTCCGAAAACAAAAAAGTAGGCATGGATGATATGTGATTTGCAGCTAGTCATGCAGGATGCAATACGAATGACAAAATGAAGCTGCCATATTGAATTATGTATCAGTCATGTTACAGATTATTCTCTAGCGGAAAATTGAGATGTACTGATGTCAGACATAAAGAATTTTTACTAAAAGATTACGACAAAAGAATGTATGTTTGTTTTGAGAGTTGAGGTATGGAATCCTATTATGATTTTGAAAATAAAAGAAGTGATGCACAACATTATGATGTAATTATTATCAAATTTGTTGATGAAATGAAGTTGTTATCAAATGATGATGTCATATAATTTCCACCATTTTTTCCTACAAACACAACACTTTTGGTATCAAACAAATTACCGAAATGAAAAAAAAACGATAAGTTATATGAATACCTTTTATATTGAGATTCAGTAAGTAAGCAATGTGAATTCGTAAGATAAATAAAATTTTCAAATGATTTTTTGAACTTAAGACACTAGGAGCAGTTTTGTGATAAAATATTTTACGGAAGCCAAAACAAATCAACGTTACAGTAAAATTGTTGAAATCGTGAAATATCAGTCTTACCAATTCATCGACATCTCTGTTGCCGTATATCGGCAAATAGGTTGGCAGCTTGAAAGTAAATATATTGTTTTTTGCGTAAGACATTATTTTAGTGTTTTTTTTTTTTAAATAATAAAAACACATTTTTTAGTACTTATTTCCACAATATATTTTTTGATCAGGACCGGTGTCGCTCATCGCGAGCATTATCAACTGATTATTACAACTGAGCATTATCAGTTGATAATGCTCGCGATGAGCGAAACCGGTCCTGATCAAAAAATATATTGTGGAAATAGGTACTAAAAAATGTGTTTTTATTATTTAAAATATCATGCCTTTCCATCAAGAAGTGACAGTTAACACCTTAAAAGCGATTTTAGTGTTTAGTAAAATGTTGCCTCAATACATGAGTAGTGTTAGTTTTTACAATTATATCATGCAGATACAGTAAACTTCTGATAATACACGATGGATTCAATACATATTTTATAAAATGAAACCTTTGGTCATTGGAAAAGTCAAAAAATTATGTTCACTTTAGAGAACAGAAATAAGAAATCATCTTGTTATTATTACAGACAGAAACGAGCAAGGTTGGATAAAATAGCTCTTCAGAAAGTTCAAACTGATATTAGAAAATTGTTGAAAAAGATTCTTGCAAATAATCCAAAGTCATAGATTTTCTTTATAAAAAATAATTTTTAACATAAAAGTCCAGTTTAGAAATGTTAAGTAAATTTTAAAACAATATAAGAATTAATAGTTCAGGAAATCGGGAGTTTACTGTATAATGTGAAGAGGTAGCAAATTTATCTTTAGGTACTAAAGGTATACATAAATAAGAATAATGGGGCTTTGAGATAAAATATTTGGCATCACAGCTAACAATTATGATTTCCAATCTCGGTATTAAAGTCTATGTATGGATTCCGTAGTCCGGAATTGGAAATCTTATTTGTTAACTGCGATGCTAATTTGCCACGAGATAAGCTTGATGAGAATTCTTTAGGTTACACAACATTAACTTTTGAAGAAAAGATATCCCATGACTGTAGAGTTTTATTGAAATAAAAATGAACTTGAACCCGAAACTACCTGATTGCTTGGGTAATTCTTTTATAACACAAAGGTTAAATTTAGATTGATTCTCATCCAATAAGTATGCATAGTTGGTATTGCAAATGTATTCATAATAATAACTTATGAAATGTTATATTTTTATAAAAATAGGTTAAAAAACCTGAACAATGCAATTATTGATTTTTCTAAATATATATTTAACAGTCTTTGGTGCTTAATTCTGGAATGAATATTTTAAAATAGAAATAATTTACTTTCGACAAGTTACTAATTTTCACCATGATTTGTCAATTTTTAATGTGTGTTCACATTCACAAAAATCATAACTATTAAAAAGTTTAATTGTCACTGTAAGTTTTAAACTTTTTCCACTTTTAGCTATGAATTTATTACACAAGAGAAAAAGGCTACTAGCAAAAATTCAGTATTGAAGGAAGGTTTATAACTCTATCATAAAATCTAATTAAATTGTTATGAAGGTTTCAAACTGAATATTCTACATTATCATGCCATCACACACATGCAGGTGTAACAACAAGATAGAAAGTTTTTGTTACTAGATCGGTTTTTGGTAATACACTCATCTTATGGCTTTGAATATTATTTATGAAGGTTTTGAACACAAACATATATAAAGAAACAGATGATAAGTTTAGTAGTAGACATTACCAATGTACATGAATAAAGAATGTCATACAAATCTAGCTCTATGGATTTAATTAATAATTATCTATGGTGGATATTCATTTAGTATGTAGCAATAATACTAGCGGTGACAATATCTTCACTATACAAGCAAAAAATTATCTATTACAGTTATAGATTTGTTTTCAAAGATTAACTTTTGATGGAATTCTTTTGTTGATTTGAAAGAAATAAAATTTGACTTTCAAATACCACTCATAGATGCATTTAATATATCTGAGGTAACAATAATAATTCAACAAAAAAATATAGATATTGATAATAGACAACACAACACTCTAACGCACACATATGGCCATAATACTCGAAGAACAAACTAAGCTTTGAACTTTGAATTGAAAGTTTCCATATTTTTGATGACTTACTGTGAAATGAAAAAAACCAACAGAAAGTATGGCAAAGGAAATTTAATAATCACTGGATAGGGTTTTTCTTTCAATATTAATTTGCACCAAAATAATGCATAATAACGGTAACATTTAAATGTTAGAATCTTCTCTCTATTCCTGACAAGGTTGAGCAATAAATTTTGCACTTTTTTGCAAGAATAAAATTTTATTTGGCTTATACCACCCGACTGAAACTGGTTTTAATTGTACACCAAAAAACAATTTCTACAAGTCAATCGAAAAGACATATGTTTTTCAGATATGCTAACTAAGATATGAATTCAAAATTTGTTTGATAAAGTTGTTATTTTGAATTTTAAGATTTTGATATTTAGTATGGAGATTAATTAAAGAATCTAATAAAGGCCATTGGTTTAAATCTTGCGAAGTTAATTTCATGCATGGTCAAATACCACCTGATTTCATAATGTTGGCATAAATTATGACTATCTGTTCTGAGATAAGATTTGATCATTCACTCACAGTGATCATACATCATGTGAAGAATTATCATTTAATATTGGAATACTGATTAACTATTAATTAAAAATGAATTTTTCAAAAATGATGATTATATATCCAATGGTGAATTTATGTCAATACCTGTTTCAAATACTGCTCGATTCCTGAATGAAACATCTTGTCTTCGTTTTGTCCAATTTCAGTTTCCAAAATAAGTCCCTTGGATGTCCCCAGCAATATGGGGCCGGTCGTCGATTCTGATGTGTTATCGAAATTCCACCCAACTTCAGTGACTTCATATATTTTTGACTTTGGAATGGATTTTAATTTTGCGGACTTCCTGTGTAGATACAGCAACTCTGGGTTCAGTGATGGGTCCTTCTGCTTCGTCGTGAATGAAAGGATGACGTGAAATCCCAAGGGATCGATAAACAGTCCACTCAGCTTAGAATTTGTTTGGGTGTATTTGGAAATGGATATTTCTGGAAAACCAATCAAAAAAACTCATTTGTACTATCATCGCATGCATATTCATTTTTTACACATTTCATGCAGAAAAGAGAGCTATTAGGTCTTGGCACACCATTCACTAATGTTGTGAGACAAAAATGTCACTTCAACAAAGGCTAAGCGTTGATGGCAGAGCAGTGATAACAGTCCTGTCTTTTTCATTGAGCTAATACTATGAATTCTACTATATATTAATTTTTAAAATTTCTTTGGATCCATGTTAATCACATTAGCTTTTATGTGAATTTATTTCAGTAATTTCTTGTTGCTTTTCAACCTGTTCAATGTTGATCTGGATAGAAAATATTCCGTCACCAAAGTTTTCAAAAAATAATTTAATAATGTTAATGTTAATGTTAGACACACTAATGGAGATTATTTAAAAACACTATATCTTTGAGTATCAACTCTCAACACAACACCACACTCTAAAATCTGCTATCTCAATAGCTGAGATGTCAATGGGTTAAACTACCCTGCTATGGAGACTATTTATCACAGAATCCTTCCATAATTTTCTTTTAAAATTTTAAGCTTACAATAAATGTGTACAAAAATTGCAATTATAGCACATTTTAATAATAAATTCATGGGTATTGAAAATGCAGATCAGAGTAAAGATGGTTATCATTATGAAAATACAAATATTTTTCTTAAGCCAATTATGTGCACTAGTGTAATAGTCATTTGCTATGAATAAACTATACACACCTGTTGCCATTGGGTAAAATATTTTAATGTATTTCCTTGAAATACTTGATAACACATAAAATAAATATATTTGTAGAAATATGGAATCAATAAATTACCTTCATTTTTATCCGGGTTTTTGAGATCAATTCTGAAGATCTTACTATTGGCCATCGCTAGCACGAGATAGTCGCTGGCGACAGCCACGTGAGTTATATCATCCGAAGGATTGAAGTTCATCTTTTGCTTGGAAAATATTGGCACGTCTTCCTCGAGCTGTACACTGACATATCCTGAGCTAGTCAGCGGTGTCGGTTTTAAGACATTGGGCATATGCTTAATGCTTTGTGAGGCCTGC
The DNA here is from genome assembly GCA_028555115.1 of Himalopsyche japonica. Taxonomy (NCBI): domain Eukaryota; kingdom Metazoa; phylum Arthropoda; class Insecta; order Trichoptera; family Rhyacophilidae; genus Himalopsyche; species Himalopsyche japonica. The sequence goes on along the minus strand of JAHFWJ010000446.1, from coordinate 254,745 downwards.
TCATATTGATCGAGTATAGACGTCATTTTGCAAAGTGAGGTTTAACTCCAACAATTTGAAAAACAAAGCCAGAGGTTACAAGTTAGCTGTTAACACCTGTAAAATATTGGTTTGATTATTATAGGTGATCATTGGTATATTGTAAAATGCACACCAGATGACACTAAAAGTAATTGAACCATGTATAATTTTCTTCATTTCACCAAACTTAGCACAAATGAAATAATACTCGTTGGGGTTTCCAATTGTGTGATCTGTGAAATAGTAAAGAATACTGCTTCATTAATTACAACATCTGCCATGGTCTGTGACGGTTCCGTTACTGCAAGAGAAACATGTTTAGGGACTCCAAATCTTAGGGACCTTATAAATACTTAACATGATAAAAACACATCTTTACTACCATTTCCACAATATATTTTATGGTCATTGTGAGTATGACTGCTTGATTTTAAAAGAATAAAAAAAACCATTCTAATGCCTAAAAATATATTTATTCCCGTTGATGTACTACATTGACAACATATATTTAAGCTTGAATTGTTGCAACTTTGTACGATTCCATATGTCTTATCACAAACAACCCGGGTTTCGCCCTACGGCATCTTCAGGTATTCCATCGCACGGATGCAACAAAACTGATCATCAGATCGTCTGATCCTCAGTTCTGTTGCATCCGTGCGATGGAATACCTGACGATGCCGAAGGGCGAAACTCGGGTCGTTTGTGATAAGACATGTGGAATTGTACAAAGTTGCAACAATTCAAATTTAACATTGAAGTTCCATCAAGCACCTTCAGTTGATATCATAAAATATATTTAAGCATAACAGTTAGGTAGGTAGGTAAGGAAAAATCACGAATCCCAAAATTTCGGATTCATAAAAAGACAGAGATTTTATGAATTTTGAAGCTTAAACCATATCCATCACCCGGAACAAGCACGCACAAAGTATAAAAACAAAATTTATTTGATACCAAAATATTTTTATAGAAAATAAAAAAAAACAAATGGCATACGTAAATGAACAAAATGCCTGTATGAATGAAATTATTATTTGTGGGCGGTATTTATTCTTTTTAGGCAATACCTATTAAATAAAAAAATAGCATGGTCTAATTTAGATGATTTATCGATATCAATAGAGAATTGTTGATTTCAACGCTATCGCAATACCTAATCATCTCTATAGGACATTCAAACAACTGAAAGAAAAGTTCGCTCTTTTCGGAATACAAATGGAACTTTGGATAAGAATATGGATACCGTAGCATCTTCAATACATCTTTAAATATGTTTAAAAGACATGCATGTAAATATATAAATAAGATTGATTGAATACGTTTTCATCTGACTCACCTCTTCCTGTAAATAGATAAATAAATGAAACAAATTTACTGATCAATAATGACAGAAAAACATTCCCTAAACGTCAGATGTCATATTGTAAATAGTAAGCAGTAACTGATAGTAACTATACGTTACTTGCATATTATTGTCTATGGTAACTTGCGTTTCTCTACGATCTACGACACGTATTGTCGTAGCAGCTCTAAATATGTAATACATATATCAGAACGGGCTATGCATCAACAAATATAATATTATACAAAAATAGCCATTATCATCAATTTGTTATTCGGTTAGGTATGTATATTACCATGATGACATATATTACGTTTACTACATGGCTTGGTTAAATTATTAAGTATTTAATTTAATTCAGATATCAGTTTAAACTGTGTATGTTTAAATAAATATTAATTATTTACTTACTGTCAACTCAAGCTAATCCGTATAATATAATAACGACGGAAGATTTCAAAATGCGAAATCTGTACCGAGATTGACAAAAATATGGAATTGTATACAGTTTGAACCATTCAAATTTTATTGTATTTTTATATATGGTATCTCAAGCCAAAGGACTGGCTACCCTGATATTTATATGTCAAATATGGAAACAAAAATACAAAATTAAGTTTTTATACTGAAATATATTTTCTTAAAGCAAAATGATCAAAATCAAAAACGAAAATGGCCATCGACCTTCAGGCAAGTTTTGGAGTGATAAAATTGAATATAATTTCGATACAACAATTAGTAATTTGGAGGTTAAATTAATTCATAAAAAATTTGCTTCGACCGATCCATCAAATCTGAAAAATGAATTTTGCCGAACATGTCTTTTGCAAACGAGCGATGTAACCTTTTTGACTGCACAAGAGTATATCGGCGGAGCATCTAGGTTGATACTGGATATATTGAAGTCCTTATCTCAGGTAGAATTTTGACATACGTATTAGGTAAACACGCTATTCCCTTTTACCTTAAAAATAACCTATTGCTGCTAAAAAAATACATTCTCTTGTAAATAAATAATATAAATAATAAATAAGGTAAACAGTAATATGCTGTAAAGCATATTTATCAATAAAAAAATATATAAGTGTGATATTTGGTGTTGCATGTTAGCAGTGAATTTATGGTATCAATTTATTAAATTCTTGGCTTCAATTATGTATCGCAATATCTCCATGGATCAAAAGCTGATGCAGAGTTTTTTATTGGGTATCTTCGATAATGGAGTGAACCAATCGTAATATATTATTTAGAAATTTTGAAGTAATAATATTTTACAGGATATCATTCGACTTCTTAAGAATGCTCATCCCACATGTTTATTGCAAACAAGTGGGCGCCTATGTTTTCACTATCAAAAAATCTTATTTTTCACTTTCACATCGATGTTATATATAGTTCATCACCATCATCATCATTTAGTGTTAAGCGAGTTGAGGGAATATCATACATGCTTCATTTGGAATATAATTAGTGTTCCTTCCCTCGAAGGCCCTTTTTAAAGCAATCAAGTATCATATTCCCAGCGCTATCTATATTTTTATGATATTTCAACTTCATTTATATACATAAAATATAATACAATATAGTTCTCCACTACCAACTACCATTTAACAGATATACCAAGAAGAACAAGTGGTTGATTGAAGGGAAGGGTGAACATGAATTTTAAAATAACATGACACATGATTGAAAAATTAACACCCTGTAATCAAAAGGTTAAAGGTGAAAAGCTACATGTGCTAAATGTAACTCACTTATTTCTGTTAATCGGTTTTACTAACTTTTATTTATTTTTTGTTGAAGATAACTGAAAATGATCAAATGCCAATTGGAATTTGTATACAGTGCCTTGAAAATGTTAAACTCGCATTTTGCTTCAAAGAACAGTGTCAGAAAGCAGACTCCATTCTAATACAGTATATTGAAATGGTAAGAGGTTTTGAATTGCTATTATCGCATGTATGAATTTATTTTTTAATTCAGTTGAGCTTTAACTCTCATGCCACTTATCGGTGTTACACTAAAATGTTAAAATGATTTCAATACTGATTTGTCAACATCTGTTTGTTATGTGTACTATTATGACCCAATGACACAATTGCAGAGCCATTCTCATTCATATGTAAAGATCTCTTAACTAAGTGGTAATGATTTTGATGGACTCAAAAATAAACCACTCCAATCATTCAAAGGCTGAAAAAAATTTTACTAAATGAGAAATTGTGAAATAAAATTTGAAACTGTGAAAGCTGTCAAATTAGCCAACTTATGATTTCATTGACACTTGCAAGTAACAAACAAAATATTTCAGAAGGCTGGTCATAAAAAAAGACTAAAGGGGCCCTTTTAGGCTTATGGGGTCACAATTCGCATGAATGTTAGGATGTGGAATATTTCATGTAATTTTGCGTAAGTTGATGGTCAACTTTGTTTAATAATAAATGAAAAACATATTTTACAATTTTACCGCCAATGATATTGTCTATCTCACAAATATGTATTGTTTAAAAAATTTAAATCTTGTTTATTTTTTGTCAAAATACAAAAATTGCTTCTCAAATCTTATCATCTATACATATACTTATGAATCGAAGCCCATTTTTTCAGAATAAATGATGTAAGTGCTTAAATTTTTGTTCATTAAATCCCTGAGAGTAAGAGGGTTAAGCTGGCCTCTATTGTCTTTAAAGTTAGCAAAATATAATTGTTCAATCAAGAATGAAATCTATTGCATAAGGTTTTTGTCATCGCATCATTTCATCTGTGCTGTCAAATATAAAAATCTATGTAATAGTGATCGGTTGGGTGTAGGTACATATCCTGGCAAGGTTTTTATCAAATGTAAAGTTTTTCAATGTTACATTTGAAATCTTGGACATGGATGATTGTGATATGTTTTCTCATCGAGTTGAATTTCATAAAGTTATTATATATTCTAAATATCTTTATTCTTATAAATATATCTACCTTAGTTTTGCAACTAGAGTATCTTCATTATTCTTAAAAATGAATTTATTCATACTCGAAACTGTTAAATATTTTGATTATCTATTATATTTTTAGATAAGAATGAAAAACTCTTCTGATTTATCATACAACATTGCAAATGCCTACAGCGATTTTGTATTTTCTGATGTCAAAGATGTAGCATTGTTTGAAAAGCCTCTCGAAGAACTTTCCTCTTATGACAATAAAGATACTATTGTACCGGAAACTATTGAAGTCCTCGAAAATACCTCAACTGCATCAGATGACAATGATATTGGTGATAATTTTTTTGATGAGGCAACATTTGGTATAAGAAAGAATGTAGACACTGAAAAAGATCAAAACAGTTATACCACAAATTTAGAAATTCCTGCAGATGATGTAAAAAGTATGTATTAATCATTTTTTATCATTATAACAAAGTTATAAACCCTTCATTGGACACTATCCGACACCTTTGAGATTCCCTATCCTTGCTTTCTCATTGCAGCATTCTTAAGTTGTATTGAGCTTACTCTCTGGATAGTACCCGACAATCTTGCAGGAGTATAGGTTCCCATCAGTCAAATTGAAAACAAGTAAGACTGACTGAGACTGAAAAAACTTTCTTAGTTTCCTCAGGTTCCTCAATAAATTAAATAAAGCAAATGAAAGTTCGTATACATTATAAATAATATTTGTGTCACTCTTAAATATCCAATGAAATCAGTTTGATGATTGGTATTGCTAACAATTCAATAGGATTAAATAATTTAGACATTGTTCCAATTTGAGCTGATTGTTGCCAATCCTTTTGATATTAGATGAAAAAGTGAAAATGCCAGAATTTGCAGATTGCAGGTTTCATGCTGCTCACATAGCTTTTCTACATGTATGTATTTGTCTTGTACATCTCATTCAAACTTATTTTTACAATGAACATGTGCATTATTTTAATTATTGTGATATAGTTTTCATTGCTGTGGTATATATAACATAGCAAACACATGTATGCGGCCATAGTAATAAAAAGGTTGAGTATAAGTGATCCAATTCAATTCAAGGCACTTTGAAACCGTCTAGATTCAATTGGTTCAACAAAATGCTGAAAACACCTCTAATATATCAGGCTAAATAATAATTTTTTCCACGAATGCATCTCAAAGATGTGATATTGATTGATTTTCATTGTGATAATTTACTGTGTAAACTGTTATCACGATTGGTTGTCCTCTATATGCGTATTTTCATAAATAATTATCATAATCGATACAGTATTATTGATTACTAGAAATGACATCCTGTTCATAATAACTATTTTGGTTTTTATACCCACTAAAACTTTGTTAAGAGCTAAAGTTTTAAAAATTACCCATTTAATGTGGATGCTTAACATAATTATGGAGACAATCTGGACAAACGGTCTATATTTTTTAAATAATAAAAACACATTTTTTTAGTACTTATTTCCACAATATATTTTTTGATCAGGACCGGTTTCGCTCATCGCGAGCATTATCAACTGATCCGCTGATATATATTGTGGAAATAAGTACTAAAAAATGTGTTTTTATCATTTAAAATATCATGCCTTTCCATCAAGAAGTGACAGTTAACACCTTAAAAGGTCTATATTTTATTACAAAAATGATTTTGTATACAAAGTTTTTAACCCTTAAAAATCGAAGTGTCAACTCTCAACACATTCTAATTTGCCATCTTAACAGTTGAGACATTAGCAGTCAGTGGGTCAAGATGCATTCCTAGAAAAATAACTCTGACTGAAATAGCATTTAACAAGCTCATTTTGACACATAGGGAATAGAAAAAGAGGAAAACATAACCAAATATTACTGTAATTTAAGTTATTTTTAAACTGCTGGGACATGGCAAAGTTCACACAGATACACGCCATTTACCTTTTGACTATGCCTTGTGACAGTTTCTTTAGTCAGATCAAGATGATTGTTCTTGAATAACAATTTTATCAGCTTTGTTTTAGTCTTCAGGCCAACAGGTCATATCAATTAAGCGCTGAACAAGATTTCTCTGTATACCTTTTCATAGTAACAAGTCCTATAAGGAGTATACACCCAGTCCTTTTTTTTTACGCGATACATTGGTTCCAGAAAACGGCTCGTAAAAAAAATCGTGTAAAAAAATCACAACTTTCATATAATTTGACAATTTGGTTCCAAAAAATAAAATATCGCGTGAAAAAGTTCCACAAACGTATGAAGAACCAAAATTTGCTCTTTAAAATTCGTGCAAAAAAAATATATATTTTCATGTCTTTATTGCTTATAAAATTATAATGAGACTATAAAAATATTTTTTTTTTCACTTATATGAATTATTCGCTGCTTTTAAATACTCATGCAAGTGTAAATTATTTTATTTTTAAATGTTTTTTACTTCAAGAATAATATTTTTATCTTCGGTTCGCATTTATTATTTAACATTTAAAATATTTGGGCGTCATTGGAGGTCACTTATTTGACAATAATTCAAAGTGGTAAAATTTATGGCCGAGAAAAGTGCTATTCAACGAATTTAATAAATGCATTGTTTTTAAACAAGTTTAAGAGCGGACACACATCCCATGATTTTACGCAATTGCATTATATTTCTTTACACACCCTTAAACATAAATTCACATAATATCCGATACACTTTTGGCAATTTTATGTGTATTTAAAAAAATGGAATGCTTTACAATATCAAGTTTCAAAAATACACATATTTTTTTAGTTTAAAAAATAATGAAACGTACATGCCTAGCATAATATATAAATTTCTTCTTTAAAACAAATTTGGGGAAAAAATCGCGTAAGAACAATTGAAGCACGTAAAAAATGTAACGGTGCCATCCAAAAAAATCGCATTTAATCGAATTCGCGTAAAAAAAGGACTGGGTGTATTTCTGACGAATTCAGGAAACCGTATGAATATCGATCACTATAAAAGAGTTAAGATTTATATATCTACAAAAGTAATATATTTATCATTTTTACTTATAGGAGATCAATGTTCAGTTTGTAATAAAAAAGTACGTAACATGCAACAACACATGAAACGTCATACTGGGCGCACACACACGTGTGAAGAATGTGGTAAATCTTACCCAAATAGATGTGATCTTCGCAATCATCTTCGAGCTCACTCTGCCGATCGTCCATACAAGTGCAATAAATGTCCTAAAGGTATTGATTTTTTTAAACTATGCTCACTCTCAATGGCCTAATGTAGCCTACGCTGGAATTCTACCTGAGAACACAATGTTCTCTTATGTGTGCGTGTGGTATAACCCCTTGACACCTAAGACTACCTAAGACAAAACAATGAGCGCTTAATCGCTTCTAGGAAATATCTTTTTTATTAAATGTAGTTTTTATTTCAATCCATATACTTATAAGATTAATAATTTGAGATGCAAATATTTATTTAACTTATTATGAAGAACAACAAAGTTGTAAATGCTCCTATAATCAGTACAATATTAATATCTAAAGTTTTAATTTCCATAAACGGGATCCTCAAAAATATTATTCCTAGATTTCTGCATATATCAGTAAGTAAATATTATGTCATGTACTTTCTTTGCAGAGTTTACACAGAAATATAAACTAAACCAACATGTGCTCGGGCATGAAGGCAAGAAAGCATTCATTTGTGAACTCTGTGGAAAAGGGTGAGCTCTTAATGTGATTATAAATTGACACTTGATGATTTCTTCAGTTGTTGATTAATACTTTAAAATTATCTCTCTGAAAAATTTTCTATTCATCAATAATTTCTTGTTACGGTTTGGATACGATATACGATTTGGCAGAGAATAATAATTTTTTTTTGTGTTTCCAGATTCAATCGTCGTAAAGAATTGGCATCTCACAATCGAGTCCACACTGGATTGAAACCTTATCAATGTTCGATATGCAATAAAAGCTTTGTGGGATCGTACACTCTTGTTAGGCATTTGAAAATTCACACTGGAGAAAAGGAGTATTCGTGTGACTATTGCCGAAAGTCCTTTTCTGCCAAAGAGCCTTTGAAAGTTCACCTGAGACTTCATACAGGCGAAAAGCCATATTCTTGCCCGGAAAAAGGTTGCGATAGAAATTTTGCTACAGCCTACAGTCTCAGAATACATCAGCCTGTTCACAGTGGTGTCAAGTGAGCTATTATCTACTTAATATTATTGATTAATTACACGTAACTTTTTGGGAGAATGCGAAGGTTGATATAACTTGCTGCCATGGTGTAAAAAGGTTTAATTATAATATCATATTCATGGAAATGGTTGCATTCTAAATAAGTTACGACAAAGGAATTGGAGAATTGTTTATGTGCGGCACGCTGGAATACAGACAGGTTTCTAAAATTTTTTCAACCATTTTATTGATTGAATTGGTATTCACTTGGTAGAACTCCATTATAACATGGTGAAAAAATAGCAATGTATTTTAGTTCTACAAAATTATTTTTAACAAATATAGTTGATAGCTATTTCGGCTATAGCTATCAACTAACTTCAAATTTGATATTCAAATTTCATCAAGCACCTTCAGTCGACATCGTAAATTTTATTAGACTGTCTTGCATAAATTGTCTCGTAACCTAACCTTATTCTTACGCTTTTACGCTTAGATCGAATTTGATTCTGAATCGTATAACGGATGGATGAAATAAAAAATATTAGACACAGTACACATACATACAGGTATATCTTAACAATATTTATTCACGGTGAAAAATTAGCAATGTATTTTAGTTCTACAAAATTATTTTTAACAAATATAGTTGATAGCTATTTCGGCTCACGCCATCGTCAGAACTATCTAGCATCTGACGATGGCGTGAGCCGAAATAGCTATCAACTATATGTGTTAAAAATAATTTTGTAGAACTAAAATACATTGCTATTTTTTCACCGTGTTTTTTCAACCAGTTGACCTTTTTCGACAATGCAACAATAGTCACTTTTAAGGTGTTAACTGTCACTTCTTGATGGAAAGGCATGATATTTCAAATAATAAAAACACATTTTTTAGTACTTATTTCCACAATATATTTTTTGATCAGGACCGGTTTCGCTCATCGTGAGCATTATCAACTGATAGAATACAAAGTCAAGTAGCATGTTCACTATTGCGGGGGGCCGAGGACACGTTTAGTGTCCTCCTTACCCTTTCGTCTGTGGTATGTTGTGGTTAAAAAAAAAAAAAAATTGGCTCAGATCTACTCAAACGGTCCGGGTCAGACGAGCGAAGCTGGAAGATGAAAGTCTCAGTCGTGCGTTGGAGAGGTCTTGGTGTGTGAGCACTATGTGACGTCTACTAGTTTTCGCCTCCTGCTGTCCGGAGCCGTAGGCGGTCACCAGACAGGTGATTAGGGTGGGCTAGTGTGGTCTTTGAGGTGTATGGGAGAGGGTCTAAGACGGTTTCAGTTTTTAGACATGACGGGGTCTTTCGTAATCGGATGGGGCGTCAATGTCAAACGCTTCTAAGCATGATTTGATTGTCGGATTTGTATGATTTTCACAGTCGCTGTAGAACTTTGTCGACAGTCTCTGGACGTGGTCATGAATGGACTCTATTTTAAGATCGCGGTGGATTGTATAACCGCGGACGTACCACGGGGCGTCCACGATTGTACGTAGAATCTTGTTTTGCGCTGTTTGCAATTTATCCGTGCGAACTTTAATCGAATACAATTTACAAACAAGTCTATTTATACAAAACAAAAAATTAATTTTAAGAGTTAAAGGTAGCAGGTGTACAAAACCATGGGTTCAAGAACTAGGAATTTACATAAAATCATACAATATTGATACAAATAAAGTAAATTAGTATAAAAATTAAATGTTCACAATCACTTATTAAGAATTTCAAATACAATTATGGTAAATCAATAATCCATTAGGAGCTCTGAACAATCAATAAGGAAGTAAGGAGTGGGAAATTTTAATGACGAAAATAACCCACACTTACTACTTAATGGAACAAAATAAATTAATATATGAGAATTTTAATGATAGTCAATTAAAGATGAATCGATGAGATGGGAAGATATGGTCAGTCAGGGGCGTTCCAATATTTTCTGTAAAAAAATAAAGTAAAGGAGGCAATATCATTTTTCAAAAAAAAAAAATATATATTTATATGAAATATATATTTATTAATCTAATTTAATGAGTATAACAATGGTGACGACGCAAACGTAGTTTGTTCATGTATAAGGTTAGAATTAGGCAAAAATTTGTATCGATTAATTTCAAGGATTTCTTGTTTATCTAATTTCAGTGATTTCTTATTGAAATGTAGGATTTTGTAGTTTTTAGTAATATCACATGAATGTTTATTTTGATACAAATGGTTTCCAAAAATAGAAATCTCATCGCCTTTTTTGGCACAAGCTAAATGTTCCTTAAATCTAGTATGAAACGATCTTCCTGTTTGACCAATATACCTAGCCTCACAGGAATCACATTTTAGAAGATAAATACCACTTTGGCTTAAAATATTAATTTTGTCTTTCGTGTTAACTAACATTCGACTAAGATTTTGATTGTTATAAAAAGTTACATTAAAATGTTTTTTGTCTATCTTCTTGGATATGTTTTCAGAAACTCTGCCTAAATAACTTAGTTTTACCCAACGTTTTTCAACGGAGGGAACATCAATCATCAAGCTCGAGGTTACATTTAATAAAGCTAATTTTTTAGTTTTTTTAAAGACAAGTCGATCAATCAACTTTGCATCATATCCATTGTTAAGTGCGATCTGTTTAATGCTGTTTAATTCTTAATTGAAATTTGATTCTGTCATAGGAATTGTCAACAAGCGATGAATAAAAGAATGAAAAGTTGACAACTTATATGAAATGTGGTGTCTAGACGAACTACTTATGATATTGTCACTAAAACACACAAATATTGATTACACTAGTCTATGAGTCGAGATACAAATGGGCAGTGGATAGGGCTTAGATACATGTGTTAAAAATACTAACTACAATATTTATTACCTGTAAATAATCCTCCAAACACGTTAAGTTAATTTGACTTGATTCTGATTTATTTCATGTTAGTTTTTTAAAGGTATATCTCCAATCATTGCCAAAAAAAATTCCCTTTTCTTTAATTGACAATATTAATGGCACACCAAATTTGGTTTGTATTATTGAATTTTTATTCTGTTTTAAGGCCATTCAGTTGCATAACATGTGGGAAATTGTGTGCGCGTATAGGAGATCTACGTAAGCATGAAGCAACGCACAAACGAAGACATCTCGCAGAAGCTCTACCGCCTCCAGCCAAAGCAGATAAGCACGTATTATGCACTCACTGTGGTATATTATTATTGGAAATATTATATTTATATAATTGGTATTTAACTAACAAAATTGACTGTTGTTAGAGTCAAAATAGAAATTCATCTTTTTAGCTCTACTTTTTTGCAGGAGAATTAATCTTTTCAACGCTAACGCCCCAACTTATGGGACAGCAATGTGCAAGGCCTGTATGCAAGCGCACCAGACGTTGGGATGCGAACATTCAAACGTCAATAACTCTTCAATCTCAACAATCTTTTGCATATAGGACTGATTTTGGTTTTAAAATATCGCCCAATTCATCTTGATATTACCACCTCAATAAACTTGTTAAAAGTATTAGGTTTAAATGTTTGAAACATTGATTTTTCGAACCTTTCAAATTTATTCCGACGCTGCCAAAGTAGAAATCAGTTTGAAACTGCGTGCTAAACTCGCGTCTAACTTCGCACTGAACTTTGCACCAATCTCGCGGCATTGCAATGTGACACTCTATGAGACGTGACAGTAATGGTGCTTGTTCGTTTGAGTTTGATTGGTGGCTTCGTTACGTCACGGTAATGGCGATTTACGGGTGACTTACTTGTTGGGGATATATTTGTTAAAGTGATTGTTACAACATAGGACATTTCTTGTGTTTTTTAATGTTGTGAAACATTCCCAATGCATCTAGCTTCCATAAAAGATAACCCAATTATTTTTTATTGCTCTATTTATAGCTCTATGTGGAAAGAGAACATTTTGAAAAATAGCAACGCAGACAGATTTAGTTTCTACGAAAAACTGTCACGCAGATCGGGTTAAAAAACAATATTTTCCACTTATTATTGATTTTTAGGCTTTTATTAATTTCTTCAATACAATCAATATACGGATCTCTGTTCGAAAGCATGAGTGTCTGTAACGTCTGCAAATTACCATTCGCCTATTCAGTTGTATGAAACTGAGAAGGATGACTAGATAACCACAAGTCTTTTCTCCTTAGAAATAATTGTGATCCCATTCAACTGCTACTATAAAAAAGACAAACACTGCAAGTCTGTGAGCGCCATCTTGTTGTTACATTGATCAGTGTTGATTTCTGTCTAGTGCTTCACTTACTAAATTATTAATTTGTGACTTGTAACGAGGTTTCCTCCTGTGAATAACGTTAGATCTCCAGCTAATATAATCTTTCAAGCCTTTACCGCATTTAGTATTGTTATTTCAAAGTCGCCTGAAAAAGTAATAGATAATAGTTTCATTCTATTAATTTATAATATATAATTCCATTTGGCTTCTCTACAAAATGACATAAGGCAACTTCTAATAGTTATTAAATTTTCCAATTACTAGGCTTAGTTATTTTTTTTTTCAGGTAAGTCTTTTGTTAGGAATGCAGACTTGAAGCGTCATATATTTACTCATACCCAAGAAAAACCCTTCAAATGCCCGCAGTGTGACAAAGGATTCAATCAACAGTTTGGACTTACCCAGCATTTGAGATATCATACAGGTCAATATTTGATTGTTTGCTTGCTCACTTTATGTAATCTGTCAAAGCATTGATAGAAATTGAACACTTTCAGGATTTTGAAACATAACAGTAACCTTTTCTAAACTATTTGTACAAAGCATCAGACTGCAATGTTGCAATTGAACAACTGATCAATACATAAATTATCTCTTCAATTACTGAATTATTTTTTATCTAAATTAGCATTTTTGGGTATTTGTCAATCACAACTTGGAATTTGTCTATCGATATCTTTAGGCATTTTTGTACACAAATGAACTTGGACAGACATTTGTTTATAAATAATTATGTAATTTTTTTACCAACAACATGATATTTAAACACTCATTTGCCGTAGAGTTCAGTCAATCTTACTGTACTACGAATAGTAATATAATTTAATACATCAACTGACGCTATCTATCATGTTGATGTCTCAGAAGATTTAATGATACATACTTTAAATATGAGATCAAAATATTTTTGTTTTAGGTCTGGTGTGTTTCGTCTGTGATTTGTGCGGAAAGGGATTCATGCGGAAGGCCACTCTGGAAAAGCACAAGCTAGTTCATACGGGTGTCAAGAATCATAAGTGTGAATTTTGCAATAAAGCATTCACAATCAGTGCCCATCTCATTAGACATAGACGGTGAGAAATTTTATTAAATGAATATTTTTCATACAAAATAGTCTATTTTCAATTTTATCTCGATAATTGAGTTAGCGATGCTTATCCACTTAATGCCATTGAACTAGACCTACTTGCGTGGTGAATGTGATCAATGTATACAGCTAAGGGTGCGATTTAGATGAATAAATAGAGATAAAAATATCCACACAAATATGCCAGTAATTTTATCTCCCTATGAATTTACAGGATATGTGACTAAGAAAACATTAATATCAACTAAATTACATCAATTTTTCAATTTTTCAATTACTTATTTGATGATGTATTACTTCAAAATACTAAAAAAATAATGGCGATTCCAATATAGCTGACATGAATGATGGAAGGGTTAAGTTTATTTACAACCATAGCATTTTTTTTAACAAAATGATACTGCCCCCAGACTAGCACTGAAAAATGTACATATATCTGTTTGCAAACCAGAAATGTTTTAGTAGCACTGCTTTAACTGTACCACTTATCTTTGTTATATTTGTATTGTTTGAAGTGTTTATGATACAAATTAACTGTCCGCACGGTAACAAACTGTTATCTGTTTTCTGTTAGGGCTTGATTTAAAATATGTGCATGTGTCTAACGAATAATTGAATTTCATTTACAAGAAATATATGGGTCGCATAGTAACAGGTAATTCAGTAGATAACTGAACCCTTTGTTGTTTTAATGGGGGTTACTAACTGATTGTACTCTTTATACCTCTAAAGAATTCTCAGAAAGATAAAAAGGGAGATGATAATCTTGTGTAGACTCTTACATATTGTCATATAATTGTTGCAATAAATTTGTCACATCTGATAAATAACACTTCAGTGGTGTGTTTGAGCCAGACATATATTTCGAATCGGATTCAAAGAAAATTGATCCATATCAATGAGGCAGTCATATTGATGAGCCAATGTATTCAAATGAAGATTGGTGAACGGTACTGAACATATATACTAAAATTTAATCAAAGAACTACCAATATAAAAAAGTGTATAGGAAACACAACAACCGCACCGTTCAGATAGAAGGAATCGAGAATTTACTGCCTGGGTTCTATTAGTGTCTAGCCACTGATAAAACTTTGTTATAATTGACTAGTAATTAAATAATATGATGAATTGTATCTATTTCTATTTACTTATCTCTTTGCCAATATTGGTTTTATTCGTAAACAACATATTCTATAACTTATTCAAGTGCTTCCACCTCCATGAATAGTAAAATAGAAGATGATATATTTAATTATGATCCTCAAATCAATTTTTTACATAAAATGGCAAAATGTGAAATAAATAATTTAAAAAGAATTTAAAATTAAGTTCTTGCTAACCATGTCATCAGATACCATCACATGATGTTAATTGTTTTGCATTGTGCATGAAAAAATGTCAATATCGAAACTGTAGTACTTATCTTACAAAATACAACAATAGCCATTAAAAATAAAAAGACATTAGCTGGTTTTAGTCTCAGGTACTCTTGTGGAGTATTATTCAAGACTTGAAATGAATGAAAAAAAGAAAAGAAAACATTTAGCACAGCCATTTTTATGCACAAACCTTCCAATTACTGATGGAATCGTCGTTGTGTAAATCCAGCTAGCTATTAAATGCATAAATACAATGAAATAAAACTGCAAACTTATCTATTCCTTGTAAAATGTATTTTATCCATGGATAACTTATCATTGTAGACTGAATGCATAAATTAGGAATGAAAATAGTTATTTTGTCTATTATTGTTATATGTGACTGCTTACTTAATGAGTAGCGAATATTTTGGTTCAAAACTAAATGTGCTTTATCTACCAGTGAGAGATTGTTAAGAAAGTAAACAATTGTCACATAAAGCGTTGCTTTTTCATTTAATTAAACGCAGCTTAAAAACAAATCTATTATTTATACCATTGATCAATAGATCTTCTGTCTTAAGTCTCTTAAATGGAATCACATAACCCTAATAACTTTCTTAAAACCTTAACTAAAGGGATAACTTGATTAAATTCTGAAACAAATAATAAGTGTGTAACTCAATCTCGGTACTAAAGACTCATTCTATTGTGGAAGAAAATTCTGCCAAGCATAGAAAAATATTGTTTGTATTATAAGAAGTCTGAGACCAATGAAATATCTGAGATATGTGAGAAAATTGCAACCAAAACCATCTTTGAATTTCGACAAAACAAAAGTAATAATACAGTTTTTCTAGTATTACTTATGTATCTGTCTATCTGTTACTAAAACACAACTCAAGCGGTGACAAGTAGCTACATACATATATTTCCCCATGTAATTCTGGCTGCTATTTAATGGCCAATATATTTAACTTAATAAAACCCCCTGACTGATAATGTTTCAATTGTTGAGGGGGCTAATTGCAGTGTGTTAAATGTGATACTAGAAAATATTAGTGTTAACAAAGTCAAAACTGTTCTGTACAAATTAAAGTATTGCCAAATTTTTTATGATAGTCTCCATGAGTTTTGTTTATCACCAACACTACTCAAATAACTTTTTAAATACTCAATGTTCCAATATCACTGATGTGGCTCATCTGTGTACAGAATAAACACCTCTATTATATCAAAATCAGGTAGTAAATACATTAAATGAGTCTGTCCCTACATAATGTTTCTGATTGCCAACCCTGGTAGTTTTTCTTGTAAGGCTGACTAGTTTTTTACACTCATTAATTAATCAATCATTTTACAATGAAACACTTAAAATATTGTTTACTGTTGTCATGTAAATATTTACTAATAGAAAAATTCTGTGATAAAACTTTGCGGGTGGTAATTGATAATTCTCAATGTCCAATGATCTAATTTATCTTTAATTGTGATCCAACAGTTCTATCAAAGTGGATAGATAGTGAAATACTGATGATCACACGCTTTTAATTATCATTATAATTTAAAGTGATTATTTTTTAACTTTCCCAATTAAATTTTGTTATTAAACGAATGGCCATCAAATATTTAATGGGTTCATTGGTCATCTTTGTCTATAATTATTTCTCCTTGATGGTCTTGTCTTTTAAATTTTCAGTTAAGATATGAGACATGTAACATCATAATTATTTTTGATTTATATATTCATTACTTGTATTTTATTGCGACTGAGTTACCAATGAATCAGCATTTTTCAACATTCTAAACTTCATAGACCACTAAATACAAAATTTTCATTCATGTCAATAAAAAAAGGTACAAATTTGTACGAAATAATGATAACTTAAACATAATCGTTATAATGATTTTTGCTGCTGCATACCTGCAATATATTTATAAATTTGGCCCCAGTGGCGTCACTACGTCACTGCAATTAATGCCGGTACAATAGATCATTCAATTTATGTTTCTTCATAGAATACACACTGGTGAACGACCCTACAAATGTGATGTCTGCCACAAATCATTCTCTGGAAGGTCCGGGTATGTGGTGCATCTACGCTCTCACACCGGGGAAAAACCTTACCAATGTAAATTCTGTGATAAGACTTGCACCACTTCCACTGCCATGAAGGTATGACTTATAATAAATGTTTAACCGCCGATCTGATTACCATTAAATGCAGACAATAATTTATAGTTTTACGTAAAAAAAACATGCATATACACAATTCATTTAATATTTTTATATTAACTTTACTACAGTTTTCACGCAGCATATGATGTGCCTACTTTTGTATCCCTCTAAAATGGTTTTTACGCCAATGAAAGAAATATTTCAAATAGTCAAACTTTTTTTTCATTTACAGATTAAGTCTTGCATTCAAATATCTTTTGTCGGACTCTTCCTGAACACCATTGTTTTAAATTCTCAATACATATAGCGCCCAGTTTCCTTCTGCCCATGCCCAAGTGTGTGTATTATGTTACAGCCATTTTTTTACTGTGTCTGATCCCAGAATAGAGTATAGGGTGTCATTTCAAATTTTATCTATACTGCTAAGACCAGCTTATATGAAAGATGTGAAGAAGTTTTAGCCAACACAGATACCCAAGTCTTCAAACCGTTTCGTGTTTGTTATGCAAAATAATAAATATCTTTGCTTGGAGTGTGTTGGGATCTGAAATTGGCAGTACATGCATGCTCTAAAGAGAACATTGCTGCGAGCACCATTATCGAAGCCAACATTGTTGACTACTCCGCCTTAAACCCAGCAATCAACATTATCATATCGTTCATAATTATGACTTTTTATCAATGTTATTTGTGAGTCTTGAACTTGTGCATAAAAAATAGTGATATAAAAAAAATTGTAATGTAATGTAAAAAATTGAATAAATTACATGAGATTATAAAAAAAAAACAATAATGAAATAATTCACAAGCGCTGACTTGAATACTCAAATCCAAAGTTGGTAATTATGATATCACATCTGTGTACTGTAATATGTTTTTTTTCTTTTTAACGGCATTTTTTAATGATGTTGGCCGTGCCATGTGGAAATATTATATTTACACATTAATTATATGATCTCAGGGATTATTTCGACATTGATTATTATTAATCCAAATTATTTATTGACTCAAATTATCTATTGATCAAATCATTTTTTTTGGTGAGTTTAACCTCGGAGGTTTTTTTCTTGGATTTGTATTGATTTCTTTATTTATTAACAATTTCTACTGAGATAGGCTTATTAAAATTGATAATGCTGTTTTTGTTATAGATACATACTCGTAACCATACTGGAGAAAAACCTTATGTTTGTCCCAATTGTTCTATTGCCTTTGCTCGGTCTGACCTGCGAACACTTCACATGCGAGTCTGTTGCCCCAAGGTAGTGGCCGAGCCGATCGTCTCGCAACAGGTTAGTCCACACATGTTCACGAATTTCATAAACTCGTATTCCAAATCGTGTCGATGATGCTTGCAAACGTGCAGTTTTAGGGAAAAATCACTCAAGAAAAAAATTTCCCATTGTAGTAATTTTACATTCTCCAACAATTTTTTGAACATGTCGAACTTTTTTAATGTGTGTGTAAAATATCAAAAGCCAAACCAGAAACTACTTTTTTTTCATAGATATATTTTTGAATCGGTCATAGAAAATGATAAATAGTATGGTACACTTTTTACTTGAAGTATGACTCTGTACACACCTGTATGTAAACAAATTCAATTGAATGATTGGTTGTTATTTGCATTACTAATTTGAATATAAAATTTGAAATTTGGTGTGAGTGTAGTTTTATCAGTATAATTTCTTCTGTATACTTGTCTGTGTTGTATATACGTAATACATATCTCACCTCATAATGATTGGGTTGTTTCTATGGGCTGCTCATTTACTTGAAGTTAACATTTGATTATTTTATTTGTTGAAACTTGAAATTGTACAATTTCCATGTTGTTAGTGAAAAAATGTGGAATTGTACAAAGTTTCAACAATTCAAATTTGATATTGAAGTTCCACCAAGCACCTTCAGTTGATATCATAAATTATAACATTTGATAGAATTGTATGGCATCCAAGTCTTGGATGACTGCTCCTAAGACACTCGTGAGTATGAAAATCAATTTACCTGACCATGAATTGAAAATAGAAAAAGACTAATATGAAAATGGAGTATTCAAATTATTTCAATTGTTATTATGGAATCAATAAAACAACATTTCGTCAAAATGAAATCGAATCTCTGTCACTACATTCATTATTTTTACACACTCCGCTGGTGTAGTTATTGAATTTTTACATAGCAATTTAATACTTGCTTCTGTAGCTTGCTGAGTATTTTTAACAGATGTTTCGAAACCCAATAATTTAAATTGTTCTTTTTATAAGAAATTCAAGTCTTGGCAGTGATGTTGTTCGAGACTAAAGTTCCATCATAGATGACTTTTTAAGTGATGATGTAACAACTTATGTGATTTCCATACATCCTTTGGTGTCTTAGATACTCTGAAACCTAGTCTGTTCCAAATACTCTCTAATTCTAAATATTTTTTTTTGATAATCTGAATTGAAGTCTACTATTTATGTATGATAAAAAATATTTTTTACATATACATTATTAATTAAAATACTAAGCAAGGTAACTTAAAATTCAAACATTTATGATCAAAAGTTTGAAGGACATTAATAAAATAAATACTTTGTGCATGTTTTTGTCTACACATAAATAGAAAACAGAATTTTACAATCAGAAATATTCAATCACAAGCAAAAAGTAAATTAATCTCTGTTAATCCTAGCTTGTATTCGTTTTATCGTGTAAAGTAACATTTAAAAATTATTTTGTTCATTCATCGACAAGAATTGAAAAACGTGCTTATGATTTTATTGACAAAGCTATGTTCTAGTTTATTACTAAGCTATCAAAATTTTACAAATAAAAATTAGCAAATTGTAGTAAGCCCTCTGTTATTATAAAATACACAAATCACCTTCAGGAACTTTCAAATCAATGCTGTGCTTTAACTCCAAATGAAACATGAATACCGATGTTGATCTTTATTACGATTTTGTATTTTTCTCACCAGTAAAATTTAGTTGTTTCTCCTGCAATATCCACATCATATTTATATCACATAACGCAAGAATTCTTTAGGCTTCTGATTATTTTAAAAATTCATTTCTGTTTGAATTTAATTTTATTAGCTTCAACTGAAACTATGTTGGCAACCCTACTTCTTCTTTATTCTTATTTGCTTAACCACATGTTGACTTGGCATATTAGTGCTAGCAATATATAAAAGCTTTTGCTGTTTTATCATACTTACTCCTATTCATGCGAGAATGTGTGATGAAGACAGAAAAAATACACAATGCACTGATAGTGTCGATATATATTAATTTACTGTGTATCTACTTATTCATTCTAACATATTTAATTAAGTTATGTGAGTATCAGTTGATGATAAACTCGACTCAACAAAACTATCAAAACTGCAGTTAGCATATTTTACATGATACATGAATAAACAAATAATTGATAAAAATTTATTATTGTCAGAACAAGTTTTTTCACTATCTACTACAAGGCTTATGTATTATTCATTTCATGATGTTTGTACAATGAAACCCTGATCCATTTTTTCCCCCGTGTATCGTAATTTTTTACAGTCACAGCAAAACACATTTTGCAACAATGTGAAATAATTCACATTTTTCATTTCCTGATCTATCATTTTCCTCAAATTATGGATTCAATATTATTGTCCTGTAATAAGTTTAACTGGATGAATGTATATGTTAAACATTTTTCAATGTATCATAATCAGGTGCAATCTCATTCAATCACTTTCCTGAAAATGATGGAGAATATGTCAACAAACCTCATATATTTGATGCCAGTACATAATTTTTCCTCTGACAACTCACCCACTGAGAAGTTATGTAAACCCCAAATTAGCTCATACAAATGTTTTTTGAACTCTAGCTGAGAAGCTGAAAATATTTTGAGACTTACATTTGATTTCCCGTATTTATTGTTTCTTTTCTAAGTCCATTTTAAAATGGAGAATTAGGATTCCACCGTATTACAAAGACCATAGTGCAGTGTAGTAGGTTTTCGTTGCATCATAGTTTAATTGATGTATGGTCAGTAAGATATCTGTTCCTATTCAAGGGTGGTTGTGATGTTCATAAATTCCCTCCAAACCATCTGATTTCTGATGAGGTTTAGCAAAAATGATTACCTAACTATTAATCCTGTTCTGCCATATCCTATCTACCTCCACTCTCTGGCGAGAATGTATGCTCCGACTCTAGAGCGGACATGGGTAATTTAAAATACAAATTCACAATCTCTATTGCAGTAACATAGAGGCATTGAAAAAAATATTATTTTTGCTATCGAATGTTAAAACGGCCGTAAATCATAGAAAGTGACAAAAACATGTTTACTGTGATAACGATAGAAATAAAGGTGTGTCTAACTTATCTTAGAAGATATGACGCAGGTAGAAACGCAGGGAATTAATTATTGTTAACATAGCCCTATTAAATGTTTACTCTGTGATAATACATCTACGCCTACACAATTCAGTTTCTAATTTAAATGACATATTCCAAAAACAAACCGCTCTTTTACTGTTGATTGTCATATTTCATAAAGTCACTTATCATTGTTGATCTGGCTATTACTTGTATCTGCAGACAACATTTTTGCTTACTCCTTGTATATATATATATGATGGAAAGATTGCTGAATAGCATAAACATTTTTGACGCAAAAAAATAAGCTAAACGTAAATAGTAAGACAGCCAGTGGAGTAACAAAGCTATCACTTTACTTTTATAACTTTGTGTTATGCCATCGTCAGATCTAATCGGATATTTCTTTTTATCTTGCAAGAATTAAATTTTACCATGATACAATAAATGCCAAATTGAATCAAGTTATAATGTTAATTGATTGAATTGCATTTACTTGATAGAAATCTATTAGAGCACGGTGAAAAAATAGCAATGTATTTTAGTTACTGCAAAATTTATTAGGTATATATTGTAGTTGATAGCTATTTCAGCTCAAGCCCTAATCAAAACTGTCTCTAGTTTTTTCTCTAAATAGTATTTTAGTCTCTAAATTTTGTAGAACTAACATGAATTGTTATTTTTTCACCATGTGATTATATTAGGGTAGCAACAGTTTTTCTTCTAATCCATATCTGCTCTCTTCTACAAAAACTGCTTGTTTTTCGAAGAGAAAATGTATGAAAAGAATTGTTCCAGGTCAGTAGTAATCTCAAGCTGATCACTCTCTCACTGAGCCCCATTTTTAGAATAGATGCAAGGGATTTTTAAGGCATCAATAGCACCTATGTGTACAAATAGAAATCCATACATCAATTGATACTAATAAAACAAAACATTATAAATTCGCTAATCACGTTATTAATGAATCACATAATGTAAATTCAAACTCAGCGCCTAAATATTTGCATCTTTGTAGTAAGGGTCGAAGAATGACGGCTTTGGAACAGCTGGAGATCAATAGACACCAATTATCACAAAGGATTCTTAACGATCAAACTAACATAATAATATCGCCACTTGTCAAGCCGTTGCACAAAAGGGTGGTCTAATTTACTCCCTGAAGGACCACTTCCGTCCCACACATAATCTTATTGTCATAGACACCTATTGTTTCATTTAGAATTTTGAAAATTTAGTGTCATTGTGTTAAAGTAACAAGCTAGGCGTTGGAACAGGAGAGAGGATGTGTTGTGTGCCTTTTATGCACAGCTATATATAGATAAGCGAATGTTAGTTTAAGCATAGTTCTGACGATGGCGTGAGCCGAAATAGCTATCAACTATATTTGTTAAAAATAATTTTGTAGAACTAAAATACATTGCTATTTTTTCACCGTGTTATAATGGAGTTCTACCAAGTGAATGCCAATTCAATCAATAAATTATAAATGTTCATCATAAATCTGCCATGGAAGCATTTTATGAATATGTTTCTGCTTATATTGTTTTATATTACTTATTTATTCGATTGCAATGTTTTTGTTTCCTTGTAGTATAGGGTATTAATAGTATTAAGGGGTTTCCATCATAGCAGGGACTCTTATATGATATCTGATTTATGGTGCAATATTTTATTTTGAAGTGCTACTTTTTTTTTAGATCCCACACGGCTTCTACCTACAACAAAGAGAAAACGGCGTTAACTTTCATCATTCACTATCAACACCGCCCAAGACTGTCTCAATACATGAATCGAATAATGAATTGATTCCAAGCAAACAAATGCCTCTCCATTCAATTAGGTTTGTATGACATGTAAACTATTATGGCAAATTGAACTAGCTAATTTCTAAATATTATATCTTTCCTGTATAAACGATTTTTTTTTTTTTTGTTAAAATATATGAAAGTTATACTATTAACAAAGTAGCAATTTTTTGTATAAATATAGATGGTAAATTTGTCAGAAGTTGGTGTTGAATAACAGTAATAGTAGTGATACATCTGTATATAAGTCTTCACGCGTATGTTTAAAAAATATCATTGAATGAGGGTACTATCAAATATGTCATATTCTATTGAACCCTTTGGCTGCTTAAATGTTTTTCAAAATCTCAGCAAGAAATACTACCAATTCTTGTTGATAATTTTTTTTTTTTATGTACTTTAAATACTCAACGATTTTAATTGATTGCACGATTTCAATCATCATGTTGACAATGGCCATCATCATAACAGTTCCTGTTGTTATCACAAACAATGATATATTAAACAGGACATATCAATGAAAGTAGCTTGTGAATTCAGGTGATATAATAAATTATTTAAATGAGGCGCATAAAAGTTAATCGCTTCTGCCTTTATGCAGTCTTTACCAGTGTTGCATATTTGTCTTTGTATGTTTTTTGTTTGATATATAATCACCCACTTTGTAAAAATGTAATTATTTTACTAACTTATTTTTGTTCCTGCGTATTCCGCTTTCGATAACTGCAGTAATCTCTCATTCAACAGTGTCTCAATGGACGTGAGATTTTCAAATATTTAAATAAAAGATAACAGAACAATGCGCAAACTTGATGAACTGTTGTGGACGCGGTAATGTGAAATGTAAAATTTTGCATTCAGCAAAAATTATTATTGTATTTATTATATAATCAGTAAAATTCATGCATATAATAAAATTAATATCACTTTTCAAATAAATAGAAATTACTATTCGCCTTTTATTTCACTTTGCTAAGGAATTCAGCGGTCCGATTCCCATATTAATAACTGACTAGCAACTAATAGAAACTAAGCATTAGCTGATTAATATCTTAATATTTCACTATTCATCTTTTTTATGTTGATGGTACTTTTTTACTTATTATTAAATACTTTTAACGTGTTAACTGTCACTTCTGGATGAAAAAGGCATGATTTTTTAAATAATAAAAACACATTTAAAGTACTTATTTCTGCAATATATTTTATAGTCAGAACCAGTTTCGCTCATCACGCATTGATAGCATTGATAGCATTGATAATGTTGATAATACGGTCCTGATCATAAAATATATCGTGGAAATAAATACTAAAAAATGTGTTTTTAGTATTAAAAATATTATTTAGTATGTTTTAATTTCTGTCGAAATTCAACATTATTTTATTGTCAAATATATGAAAAATCATTCCAATCACCCAAATACAAGTAGTTAGTTGAAAGAATAAATCGGATATAATTAAACCTGAATAATTTAATCAAGGTAGATACTAATTTAAATCCGAGGATTACCGACATAATTAATGCTTTGACTGATTTGATAAATGACTAAAAAAATCAGATGGTCTGACATTTTCGTGTGTTATAAATTGAAATATTCTTTTGAATTCAGATTGGACAATGACACGGGGGCCTTCAGTACAACATTGTTGTTAACAGAAACAAGTTTCATAACTTCTGGAAGCCATCAACATAACGTTATCACTCCCAATAATCAAGATGTTATTGCCTCACTGCAAAACTATGACAAACAATTATAAATTAATCACTTTCAAATTCTTATATCTCACTTCTTGGTGGATAGACATATAGATAATTATATTGTAAAAAACAAAACACAATATACATAGCACTACTTCCACAGTTTCACAGTTTATAATATCATCATCAAGACTGGTTTCACTTATCGCAAACGTTATCAACTGATGAAATATAAAATTTTCAAAGGCCATATATTAGTATAATAACTTAGTATATAAAACAATGATTCTAAAAATTTTGAGATAATTATATAAACAGTACATAATTCAAATGTAAAGGAATTCTTACAAATAGGCAACTACTAAACTTTAATAAAAAAAATTGGTTGTCTGTAAAGTCGGTTTACGGACGATAGTTTAACATGACAACGTCATAAGAAAACATTGATGAAATGATTGCATACTCTTATGAATAAAATGGAATCATTTTTATTGAATTATCATTATTTTGTATGGATACGAAGGACTGAAATGAAATCTACATGGAAAACCTCCATGGGTACATTACTCCTTGACGATAGTGGCAGATCCGTGAGATTCACAGGTTCGTCAGGTTGGTCTGCCATGGTGTGACTTTAGGCGGTTCTGCGAAAGAAATCGTTGATAATTTATTGTTAAAATTATATTTGTTATATGTTAATCAGATTTTTAATATGCAAGAATTAATTACCTTTATTGCCGCAATTGTTGTTGTAATATAAACAATGAAAACCACATTAACATTTCACTTCACTTTATAAACAGTTGTAAACAGATCACGTGTAGGTACTGTAGGTGTATAAGTTGTGTGCTGCCGCTGTCTCTTTTCTACTCAGACGCATCGACCAATCGAGTGGAAGAGAGATAGATGCGGCACAATCCGAAAGGTAGGCCGATCGTGCCTCTCTATCGCTTATCTGCGCTCTCGCTCGCACGCTTGCCTTCGGTGTAACGCGACAAACGGGACAATGAGTCATGTTTTTTCGTGCGTGCAGCGGGCGTTCATCGATTTATAAGACGTTGTCACGTCAAAAAAAAAAAAACACATTAAAAGTCAATTATATATGTATTTTTTTTAACTATTTCCTCAATTTTATTATAAAAATATCAGGACCGGTTTCCCTCATCGCAAACATTATCAACTGAAAAAAAATAAAAAATCTTTTCAATTATATCAGCATCGCTCAACAAACTATTTTACAATTGTGAAGATTTTGTTTAAACACTCCTGTTTCACATTTGCTTGCATAAAAATATATTTAGAAAAAGTTATGCACATATCTCCCCGTTTTATCACATTTCATCAAAACATATAACATAGATTATTACAGTATATTGATAGTCTCTCGAAATATTTTATTTACATTGCGTGGGTGGCTAATTTTACTGCTGTACATAAAAATTAGCTGATGAAAATATCATGTATTTTTACAAAACTAAATAAATAATATATCAAAACTAATACTGTGTTATTTATTTTGTGATTTTATGTTGAATGATTTATCAAATTATCAATGTACCAACTTTTTTTGAATCACTTAAAATCAATACAAATGAAAATATTTGTAAAGTCACACAATATCAACTCAAGAGGAAAAGATACATTTCAAAGATTTTAAACATGAATCAAAAAATTTGCTGCTGATCTTGCTGGAAGTTGAACTTAATCCCACGTGTTCATTAGTGTAAACTCTTACCACAAGAAAACAAATGTCGGAAAACACTGGTCAAGTTACACAATATTCAAAATATACTTGTTTGTGTATGATAAATATGCATCAACTATTATTCATTTTATGGGATCGTCACCCTTTTAAAATACATAGTAAAATAGATGTTAAAAAAGTTTTTCACATTGTTAAAATCCCACAATGTATTATTATTTATTAAGCGATATTAATTATTTTTTTGGCTCCCTAATATAATGGTAAATAATGAATAAAAACTTTTATTTTAGTGTAATAAAATTGACGAGAGGACGGAAGATTCCCGTTAAGGCTTTTAGTAACTTCCGCTCCACACTAGGGGATAGTTTTTTTTGCCATTACTTATGTCTAATCTTCGATCTACACTTTTCAGGTATCTATTATGATTACATAATGAAAGTGAATGGGTGTCCATTAAAACTAAAAGGTCTGTTTATTCGTTTTTGGATGGTATACTTAGACACATACACTGTAGTGGCAATTTTTTTTGACACCAACACATATGTTTCTAGTTATCTAACTCAATGAATAGATTCAAGTTTGTTTGTACTTTTGAAGTCAGTTCTTTTCATCATAAATCTTCTATAATTTATAAAATGCATGTTATATAATTGAATTTTGCTATCTAACAAACTGTCAATGTGAGATTAACACGATGTGATCTTATCAGTGATGAGTTTTTGGGTGTGTGTTTTCTTCATCCTCACTATGTTTACTTCCATTCTTATTGTATTTCCCAAGTTCACTATTTCATCTGGCATTTTAGTTTTAATCATGATTATTTTTCAGTTTTATCCGTATATTAAAGGTAGGATCAATTTTATTGAATGAAGTAATAAGAGTATCCGATAATTTCAAATGAAAAAATTAAATGAATCAGTCTACGGACACTATGATTTTAATTTGAGTTTGAAATGGATGACATGATTATCATGTGCAGAATGTTGTTCGCAAGCGGTAACATTTGATTTTTTATATGTATAACATGATATTTTTGAAAATTCTCACATTTGATGTGATACTTTGTCCGTTACACTGAAATTTTACTGTGTAGACTCGTATTGAAGCACTTCAACAGTGACACAAGCGAAAGTATGTAAGTCAGCACTAATATTATAAACGCTTAAAAGGTTGAGGACCAACAATGTTGGTGTCATTTATAATTTCGAATGTTTTTTGGGTAATGTCATTTATAAAAGTGTAGAGGTTAACTTGTGTTTACTTTGGTATTGTTCTCAGGGTTTTTTTTATGAGAATAAAGTAAATAAAAGATTCTTTTAATATATTTGTGTTGTGGTTATATTTTGTAAAAGATAATATAATCACAGTAATATTTTGATGTCGATAACATTGTTTGGGTTGCTGTATAAACAGAGACCGGAGAGTCGATATGTTGTATATATATATATATCTCAGAAAGGTGTTTTCAGAAAAGGGTCTCTCCAATATGGAAATAACAACAAAAATGAATCGACAATTACAGGGAGCAAGTGAAAGGCGCTATAAAGACAGGACAGGACAATTCTAAAAATGTGGGGCATGACAATACGTATTCAATTTGTGAATTTCTTTCGATTCAATTTAAAGTTTTTGTTGCAGTTTTTATTATATACTATTATTTTGGCCATTTAAAAATATTGTGCGTCATATTATTGATGAAATATGGTAATACTAAATAATAACACACTGCACTATAAGATATCGCATCTTTTTCTATTATTTAATTTTTTGTAATTTATTTAAATTTAGCCTGTTTCAGAGTGCGTATTATCTTTGCACAGGTTTATATTTGTTGGGGCAATTCATTTAAATAATTGCAGCTTAAAAATTGATACTGGAAAATAAATGTCTGATTATAATGGCCAGTAATTTATCTTTAAAAATCTTGAACTCAAACCCTCTTTTGGCATTAAATATATTTCGTAATCTTCTTATTTTTATCAATCAATTGTGCTAGATAACTGTGATGTAAAATATTATATTATTTTTGCTGTTAATGAATACCTCTGGCATTATGAATTCCTTTTGTTATTTTGATAAAATCACAAAATACGTCATTGATAAGTTTTAGATAAAATAGCACTTCATATGTTTTTATTTTCTTCTCCACAAACATGTTTTCACTGAGAATATTTTTGACAAAAAATCAAACCGTACAAGAGTTTCTTTGCAATTAACATGGCAACTGGCATTTTTTTTTGAAAATAGTTGATGAAAAAAATATTTCCTATTGGCTTTTTTTAAGAATCAGAGGCTAAAAGTCATAAGGGGGCAACAAAACAAAATGGCTGTTGATTGTACTATTTTTATTTAAAAAAAATACAGGTATAATAGTTATGTAAATATGGAACTCATACGTAACTCGTGAGATAACAAAAAGAAAGAAGTATAAATTAGCTGAATGGAAAATCTTTTTCTTTTGTCAATTTCAAGTTGATTCAAAACATTAATCCTTTATGGTTCTAAGTCAAATCTTATTCGACATTGATTTTATGTGTGTGGGTCCTATATCTAATATCATTTGATATTTTTTTTTTCATTATTGCATTTTAACTTATTAGTATTATATTATTATATATTAGTAACTTAGTTGAAATGCAAGCCTACATTTTTTGCACTCGTTACTATTGCACAATCTGATTCTGGGCAGAGAATATTGGAATTTATAACTGTCTATCAGGAAGGAATACAAAAGTGTCATTTTAGGATTCAAACACTGGAATCAGGCGTCTCAACAGTTGAGACATTAGCAGTTATTGAGTTAAATTAATAGTAATACTTAAAGATAAATCACCAAAGCTGAACTGATTGCCTAAATTTGATGATCACTCTGACATTCCGTTCTTGAATTATGTTTATTCTCTTTTCACCTGAATATTTTACTATATTAGTAATTTTAAGTAACAATTTAACTTTATTTTGCTATTACATTTTCTGTTGTTTTTTCATCCTGCAATCAATTGTCAAAAATAAAGAGCTTTCCAGTTATTTTTCTTGAAATTAAAAAATTGTAAAACCAGATAGATATATGCAGATTCCACTTAGAGTCGTGTTTTTGGTCATTGTTCGTGTCGGAGTCTTGAAAAACAAGTAACCAGCTACTCTTTTGTTTAGACGGTTTTGAAGAATATCTCAATTAACTATTTGCCAGATTGGTTGGTTAATCTATAATTTAATGCACATAAGTTGGAATGGTAGGAAAAAACCTGACCAAAATAAGCTTTTTTTAGTCAGAGTCATGTTGTTGGTCAATGTCAGAGTCAGAGTGGGAGTATTGTGTTTGGTCAATGTCTGAATCGGAGTCATGTTTTGGGTTGAATACATGTTTTTTTTAACGACTACAGCCCTGGGAGGTGGTATTGTGAAAGACAAGCTGTCATATTCACATATGAATATTTCACAGGGATTAAAAAATAGTACAATTCTCAATCTATTTCAATCTATCTCAATTCTCAATATCTCACTCGATCTGAAAATTATCAATATGTTGACGGAGGTTAATAATTAATTTGAAAACTGATTTGATATAAATATCATACAATCTTGATTGACAAAATAATTGCATAAAACACTGATAATATAAAACTTTTCACAATTTCTCAATTTTACTGCATTATCATTTCTAACAGTTTTGAATATCAAACAAAGTATGATAATAATCTACTTAGAAAACAGGCCACTTTTTTAAAAAAAAGTTCACGATATGACATTTCAAATGTTTGTTTTGTGACTCTCTATATGATATTTTTCACCTCATCTTGAAATAATAACTCAATGATTTATGAGAAGTGTACTTAGTCATAAAATATTCTCATAACCGTCTTTTGATGATTTGATGCATGTGATGAATTAGATTTTCAAAGATAATGGCTTACTTCACACACAGATGCTGGCACAAGCGATGGGATGCTTGTGTGCTTTAAAATGAGAAATAGTGTGTGAAATGTTCTCGCGTTCAATTGAGTATTCACTTAAAAGAATGCACACCATCAATCAAGTGTCATAGTGTAAAGCTGGTTATTACTACCTACACTAAGATTGACTAGGCAAACTGTATTAATGGGACATCTCCCAATAAAGGTTGTACAATAGATACAAAAAAGAGAAAAATCTATGTTGATATCAAATATAAGAATTTTTTTTTTGCCTTGCAACACTAAAGCAGTAAAAGTCTGTTTGAGGGCATTGCAATATATTTAACTGCAAATTTTATTAAATCTAAAAATCAATAAAGATGAGAGGGGTTGATGGAATTTCAATATCAAATTTGATTTGAACTATATTACCACATGTTTTATCGATCATGGCTCAGGTGTCACCTTTTGGTGTCTTCAAGAATTCTATCATATGGATGCAATAGAGCTAGCAACATTAAGTTTGAATTGGTTCAAAAATATTCATAACTGACAATACTTACTATATGTCAGTTGTGAATATTTTTATAATTTGATTATGATTGAAACGGAGAGATTATAGGGGCATATCTCTTTGAATAATATATATCTATTTAATTTTCAAAATATTTTCCTACTAAAAATTTCTTGTATAAATACTGCTTCACTCTGGCCACCCCACTCATACAGCATACCACTCTTCTTGTTGTTTTCCAGATCGTAGATAAGCAAACCATTTCAATCATTTTATTGTTATCAAATTCTTAACACTAATAGCCTTGTCAGATTGAGATACCTAATACATCATCAGTTTTCCAATTTTAAAACACAATAACATAGTAAAATTTTTTAGTGATCTTATTGCTATGTTTATCAGTAACTGGGCACTAATAGAACGCAGGCAGTAAATTATTGATTCCTTATGTTGATAATTAGAATTGTTGTGCTTTTGTGTTTTCTCTACACTTTTTTTATATTGGTAGTTCTTTTTTATAAACGGTGGTAACTCTGTCAGGATTAATAAGAAATTAAAAATTTTGAGGAACAATTGTATAATCAAAACTCTTATTTACTTAACACCCCTGTCTACTGAATGACATCACTAAGTTTGATAGATCATTTAATAGCAGGGAACATAGCCAATGCAAATACTATATGAAATAAAGAGCTATCAATATTAAAAGAAAATGTTGACAAAATACAACAAACTTACTGCTCACCCAGGAAGAATGGAGTATATAATGCCTGGGTTTTATTATCATAGTATCCGGTCACTAATAAGCATGGGAATAAGACAGGTTGATTTTAAAACATGTCATACATTTATTACATTACCACGGACCCAGATTAGATAAGATGTAATTTTGAGCTCACTTATGAACTGATTTCAATGTATTTTCAAAAGCAGTTGAATTATATATCATATAAGTAATCAACTAACAACTGAATCTCAAAAAAACTAAATTTCAATAATGAGGTGGTTCCTAGGTTTTAAAATTGTGTGCTATGCTATGGAGGTTATCTCAATTTTTAATTATCCCCCTAGGTTATTTTAAGGTGTGATAATTGTATCGGTACTGCCTAAACTATTTCCTTTTTTATCAATTTAGGTTGGGCTGTGCAACTTGTCCATGTCGAATGCCTTTCCTACCTGTTTATTTTGGGCATCAAATTTCCGATGATTGACATCATATTGTCTAAAGAGTCAATTGTCACCGAAAGATAATCATCACATATCACAATTCTATTGATGAAAACGTACAAAATATGATCAAAGTAATTAAAATGAATATTTATAAAATCTTACTCACTTGCTAAAATTCGAAATGTTTGACAGGCTCACTCCATGGCCATATTATATTCAAAATAATGTTTTTATGCCAATAATGTTTCTTTTCCGTACTTAATTTCGAAATAACATTATATCATTTTTTGTTATATGTAAGGCAGCAGTGTTAATTATGCAAATTTTTTAATAAAAAACCCTTGCCTGTTATTAAGATGAATAATATAATTTTTTATTTCTTTTATACCACGTCAAATCTTTTTTTCTGTAATTTTTATTCTACATTACTGAAAAGAAGTAAAAAAGGCTGTGAAAGAACTTGTGCAGGACCGAATCAGCGATACATAATAATATATCAACCCAGGGCAGGCTTATTTGCAGCCAATGGATTGAAATATAAGTAAAAAATGACAACTCTCTTATTTTACTGATTGTGTTGATATATTATACGTGTGATACAAATTTCAAATCCATGAGAATGGTCTTCAAAATCTTTTGTAAGATTTTTAACTGTCATATAGATATTGATTATAATTATTAAATTGTCCCAAAAAAGACCAAATTTTCAAGAGAATACTTATCTTACTTATATATTAAAATACAATATCAAAGATGTTTTTTGTTTGTTGAACTATTTCAACGAACAAAAACGGTTTGTTTGTTAAGCTGCAAATCATTTGCCCTCTCATTCTAACATTACTTTCTCAAAACCAGGCAGAAGGAGAAAACAAATGATTCAACATTTATAATAAATCAAAAAGTCAAGTGCCTTAACAAGGTGTTATTTATTTGATCAGATTCTACATATGAATGAACTTTGATGGGAAATTTCTAAAAAAATGGAATATCTATCTAATAAATTAATTAATTTGAAATTTATATAATGTTACTAAGTAATATTTTTCATGGTATTTATAAATTCAAATTTTGTTATGCAGTGAATAAAAAAATTACTTCATCCATAGTGTCTCATTTCTCATGACTTCTGGACACCCATTGTCGTTAGCAACAAGACAAGCTCAGATATATTATATAAATAATGTGTGTATTTTCAACCACAAAAATGTTTTTTTGGTGTTTTTGGAATTTTTCATAATGACAATGCGATAACTATGAAGAAAGTGTTAAACAAAATAATCAATAAATCATTTGATACACTATAATTTTATTCATTGAGTGATCTTAAAATTGCTGTTAATTATATATATTTAGAATCGTACGATTACAAGTTTCACAATTAAATATGACTTGTTTGCGAATTTTGGCAATGTGATAAAATATTTTTTTACATTATTTAATCAATCACGTTCAAGCACATAAATTATAACTAAAAAACCTGTGATTTATTTGACCTTTTCAAAAATAAATTTTGCAAGTCATTGTTCAATTTTAAAATTGATAGTATCTGAATATTTCAGGTAATAGGAATTCAAGGCAGAGGTAAAATTGAATTGAATTTGTTGACAGACGCCAAAATAGGACAGCAAGTAAGGGAACTGGGAGAATTTTATGGCTGTAGATTATAGTCAGTGAAGAACAACTGTTTGGGGAAGAAATATTCTCTCTGGGATGCAACATTGAAGAAAATAATGCTAGTATGTTTTTAGAGTCGAGCAAGGTATTACTTCTATTTATGAGTGTAATTCTGTACACCAATTTTGACTAATATTGAAGGTCTTCTCTTCATAAGGATATATGGACTATTAATAGTCATATCTCACCACAAATTGTTCTGAGTGCTGTTATTCAGTTGCATAACCTCTATTTTTTTTAATAATATAGGGGAAACGGGCATGATAGCACCAAATAGGTAGTTATGTAATTGAACGTGTAACGCTCTGTTTTTAGAAACATATATCATAGATTCTGTCTCATTTGTCAGAATTATTATACATTCTGCAATATCTAAAATACTATTATAATTCTGTTCCATAAATAGCAGACAATCGCATGTATGCCCTACTCACATTTAGTTTGAATAGAATGGAAAATAAACCTTTTAAGTTTTTTGTTATTTCTTATAATAGATTTGGTTGACGTGCGTAATTTCAAAAACATAATACGACTTACGCTTGAAGTGTTTTGATAAATACCTACAAAACACCACTGACGAAGGAGCAATAATATTTTTTGCTATCACTGCTCTGATGATACTATTTATCAATTAATTTGATAACATGTTATTGCTTATCTTACTAACAAGATAAAATTTACATTTATTAATTAAAATCATTTCGCATTTTGTATTGCGTGTTTTTCTATGACGGTGGATTTCAACTAATCAAAATATTTATCTACTGCTAAAGAAAATGTCATTACATGGAGCGTCAATGCTTTGTTTTTTTAATGAACCCTCAGAAATAAGGATGAATGGAGGAAAACAAAAATATCAAAAAATTCTTCAATTATTTTCTCACAACCAAAAAAAATGAGTAGTAAGAAAATGACAATTACGAGAATCATAGATCTATATTATACATGACATTGCAATTGATGCCAATGCACCATATATTTTAAAAATATAATGGTAACATGAAAAAAACGGCGTAATAGGATTGAGAAAAACAGAATAAAAAAAAATATAGCTTACTAGTGAGAAAAAAATCATCTAAAAAACTAAATGTAAAGTTCACTTTAAATGCTTTTTACTAGATGACGGATTTACAGTGTATCACGACAGATTTGAAGTTTGAAAATATCTACAAGAAATAATACAAAATATGCTCAAACATCATTCAAATCGTTTTTGCATTTCAATAACTTACATAGACTTGAAAAGAAATTTTTATGTATCATCGTTAAGACATCGAAATTGTTTTGTTTACAATCAATAAATGTTGAATTTTGCCTTTGCAAAATATAGTAACTATACTATAAGATATACCTTTAGGTGAAATTAAAATCTGCAACAATTAAAGAAAAAAACTTAACATCGCATCATAAACTTTTGTATTGAAAGTAATGAAGAAAAGACATTGATGGATTCATTATTATTGTTATGACAAAGTGTTCAAATCCCCAAATAACAAAAGTATGAAATGATTAAATGTACTGCCACCTAGCCGCCAAAGTCAGCCACTCTGTGTTTTGTATGCTAAACACGATCATTATACACACAGTCATTTGGTTTTTGGTATGCCACCACTGCTTATGAGGACTTAGCTAGATCAGTTACTAATCTCTTTTACTATTTGTAATAAAGAAACGGTGTAGACAGAGTTAAAAAACATTACTACTCATTTTATTTTCATGTTGCCATTATCATTTAATTTTGTGACATGACCATTCGAAAACAATTGAATTGAATGATATTGTCAACTTATTTTTAACTACACTCCATATACAGTGGTCAACATTGTTGGCTTCAGTACTCACCTTCAGAACTCAAGGACTGAAATCCCAGTACAGAGTGATAAATTGGTAGTTGATACCTTAAACTCCTTCTCACCCATCTTACTTAGTAGACTTGAACTTATAAAATCTGTCGCATCGCTTGGGCAGAAACCCATGGCTTGTTGACTGACTTCATTTAAAAAAAAACATGCAATACTTTCAAAAACAATACAAGTGTTTGTAAAAGTATCTGGTGATTTTTGACCCTGATCGGGCTACGGGTTGAGTATCATTGCTATAGAGCCACCCATTTTTGCATTAAGTTTTTTTTTAGTTAAAGCCCTGCATCTCCTTCTTGACATATTTAGTTTGTCGGTGAAAACAATAGAAGTTTGTGATATTTTCTTTTTACATCCGAGTTCTTGGGCGAGAAATTTATCATTCCGCTACTGATTACTTTAGCTTTAGAACTTAAAATATGTTGTGATTTGAATTAGTACTTTTTAATGTATACTTTAAATCAAAAGAATGATCAAAACTTACATCTTCCCATGTAATCAGAATGTCTTCATACTTTGAATACTTCAGTACTCAACTAAGACTATATAATGACAGACAAAAAGATGCTTATTGGCCGTAAACGAGCCCAAAACCCCAAGAATATATTAATTATGAATTATTTTTAAAAGATTTCTGTCGAGTTATATTAAGAATGATGTTATTTTTTTATAAAATTAGGTTGCAACCGTTTAGATAAGTGAAAAAAAAAATTTTATTGTGTGCTTTTTCATTACTAATATTAATTAATTAATGGAAAAAAAACACATTGCATTGAAATAATCTTTAAATTAATTAAGTTTTATTCATTCTTTTTTTCATATAATAACAACGCATGTAATTGATTCTCATAATGTATAATGTAAACTGTTAGCCCCAGCTAAGTTTTATCTGAAGGTCTTAAGTCACATGTCAAATGAAGTGTGATAAACATGTTTGCTGGGGGTCTCTTATCAATAGACGTTAGAGTTTTTGTTGTTTAGGGTATTTAGGATTTTAAATGTTTACCGTGAACTTTGCTTCTGTTTGTGCAGAATCTAATCGACAGAGATATCATGTTATTGACAGATTTTAAATTACATGTATTTATTGGAACAATGTGTTGTTATGTGAATATTTTTTGCAAATTTTTTGCATGGGGTTGTGACATTTTTATATCTGTCACTCTAATAGTTGTCTTTCTTCAGCAAAATAAAGCAAATTGAATTGTTAAGTCAGCTTTCATTATTTTATTTAACTAATATAATCAAACAGGTTTTTTTTTATACTTACAACACATTTCAAATAATGATTTTCTGTCACTCAATAATGGCACTATAGTGTAGGATTATAATCCAGTACACAATTTTACCTTCCTCACAATTTCTGTCCATTGACTGCTCTGCTTGGTCACCACTAATATTTTGCAACATATCTAAGAAATATTATAAAATCTGACATTCTTCATATAATTACCAGCCAACAAGTTCGCGGAAATCTCACAACCCGATATTTTTTTTTGTCAAAATTCTAAATAATTGAAGACTAAGTACTTACTTAATCATATAATGAAGATTACCACTTGTCTAAGAACCTTGAAATTAGACAAATTGTCTTACAGCAGTGAAATGGTTGCAATTAATTCTGCAACTATCAACATAAAAAAGATGTATTAAATATATAAAATTTAATCCTCAACGTAAAAGTATCAAGCATTACTGCCTATATTATATAAATGTCTAGCTGCTAATAAATATGATTGTGGAAAATATAGTATTATTTTAATCAATCTAGGAACTATCAATAGTAATGCAAATTTTTCATGTATTTACAATCTTAATGAAAAAAATAAGGTCCCTAATCTGGGTATGGACTCTGTAGTCACTAAGCGTAATTTCATGTTTAAATTGTATAATTCAATTCCAATTTACCTCCATTGTTCATTCATTTCGAATCAATACATATGTGACAAATTTATATAGAGATATATTGAGACATTTTTTTTTTCTTTTTTCAAAATTACAATATCATTTGCGAACAGAAAAAAAATGCAGACTAAAAAGGAGAAGGGAGCAAAATATACCTAAAAGCTGTAAGCATGATTAATGGGCGTTCCCTTAAATATACAGTGAGGCTTATCAGAAATATGGATTATTTTAAAATTATATATTGAATCCCGCAATTGATAATTAGACAATCCTAATTGTAACATAGGTAGTATATAATCTGTGATTGTAACCAACTTGACGATTAATTAACTGTCAACCTGAAAATAATATTTTTATAGTTTCGCTGTTCAATGTAGAAAATGCCTTTTACATGGTACCTTAATAAGTACGAGTTATATCGACTAATGCATCCGTAGGGTTTTAAAAATATCTTTAAATTATATACTATTGCTAATTATATACGATAACAATATTTGATAAGCTGTGCGATAATAGATAAGAGAATGTTTTATTATTTACTTGTGCAGATATTGTTCGTTTCTGCAAGTTGTTGTATCTGAGCTACCACAATGTTGTTCACCTGTCAAAACGTAACCAACTAATGTCGTACGGGTCATAGAAACATGCAATATTAAATTGATAAAATATCAATATCATGCGAATATTATCGTGAAAAAAACTAGAGAACAGGTAACAATTATTGGAAACACGTCGGCGATTTATTTCGACAACAGTAGACATGAAAAGCCTGAAATTTGTTCTAGTAATTACTGAGCGTTAAACTACGCAGCGTTTTTTTTTTTTTTTTGAAGTCGTGTTATAGAATATGCAATAACGATTTATGAATTCAGGGCAAGCATATAGCATGCCGACGACCGATGTGGGCCTTCCTCTTGAATTATCTCTTGACCCGCCATCCATTGACCTGCCAGAGATAAATCAAAATGACGTAAGTCTCCAGCGATTTATTTGAATTTCGAATGTCTCCTATCAGACGGCCCCCCCTGCGACAATAGGTTTGAAGTCCATCATAGATCATGCTATCCATTAAAACTTCATATAAGCATTATTATCATGTTCTTCTTCGGAGTCACTTTTTACTGATTATAATAAGTGTTCAGTCGTCTAACGAATCACTTACTTTGCAATAATCCATTGATTTAAATAATTAACTACCGTATAATAAAGAATCAATATACCAATAATTTTGTCAATTGATGTATTTCCTTATTAAACTCATATTTCTATTCCTTGGGTACACTGTGTATATAAATGTAGGGTTGTACATCACAATATTTCATATAATAATATCTTATACAGCAAGAGGCTTATGAAATATTGCGTAATAAGTTTTGGTATTTACAAAAATATCAGTGAAGGTCACAAGAAATATTCAGCTTTTACCAAAGACTAAGAGTTGATTAAAAACTTTTTTATCTATTTCGACTCCTAATGTGGAAATTTTTCTACAAAAACTGCCTTTTACTCAGTAACTCAATCTCCTCTTTTATGAAGAGAATAAGGATGTGTAGGATAGAGCTAGGGCAGGACTAAAGGTTAGCTAACCTCGTTACGCCCTGTTTTTTTAGAATAGGATGGGTGGGTACCAAGGAATTCGTAGACATCACAAACACCCATACTTTCTAACTGAATTGATAAATCAATTGAAAAAA
Source organism: Himalopsyche japonica (assembly GCA_028555115.1). NCBI lineage: Eukaryota > Metazoa > Arthropoda > Insecta > Trichoptera > Rhyacophilidae > Himalopsyche > Himalopsyche japonica. The sequence continues at coordinate 215,100 of JAHFWJ010000446.1, read as the reverse complement.
ACCCCTCCATAAAATCCCCAAACGCTTGAATTTTGTGACAAAAGCCAACGCCGTCAACCACTGCACTACATACCTGACTGTAAAATCTTTTTAATACAGTAAAAACTTGTCAACCCCCATCTTAATTGCATTTTGCCTGAAACATATTAACACAGTTAAGATTTATGATATTACTTTGGCATATATTTTTTTGGTGATTTAAGTGCATTAGTGAATGAACACATTTTTTAAAATACATTACTTAATATGTATTCTGAAAAAAATATTGTTATCGAATGTGAAATATTCGTGAATTTCATTTTAAGTACAAAGTTGAATTGTCAAACTATTGTATACAACGATTGACATACCAGTTTAGATCAGTATTGTATAATTTGAATTATCTCGTGCTCGATTCCCATAATTTTAAATAAAAATTATCGAACTTTTCACCCGTATTTTGTAAATATCAAGTCTCGGGATACTTACCTGTTGAATTGAGATAGATTAATATGACATCAGATGGTGACAGATTAATAATTGACTCGTCCTCTAGAATAAAAGGGTGCTTAATCATTTGAAATAGTGTAACGTGAGGACTGGGTCAAATATGTTGTCGACAAATAATCAAGAAAAGGTTTGCGTGCTTTTACTTCATTAAGTTAAATAAACATTTGACTAAAAATTATTAAAAGATTATCGAACAAAACTGTTTGTGATAATATGGTTTGCTTTAAATTTTTTTTATAAAATCTGTGCCATATTCGTTTCTAACAGTTTTTGGACTGTTAAGTGCTTTGGAATTCATTTATATTTGAGTGCAAAAACTTAGTCTAACATATTTATAGATGGATTAATGCTCCAAATGAACAAAAAAAGTGTTGCTAATCAGTGCTCAAATTATAGAAGTAATATATATGTTTTAATTGCTTATTTTTTTTATGTTTTTATATATATATATTCTACAAGTGGTTATAGATTTTATTTCAATTTTATATGAAGATGAGGAAATAAAAAAATTTTAAAAAATGAGATATCCATTAATTTATCAAGTGCAATTACATTATATCAATGATTAGTTTTCTCTTATCTTACTGGGAATATTTTATATCAGTATATAAAAGTGAAATGTAAATATTATTTCAAAAATACTTCAAGGCTTATTTAATAAAGTTCCCTATCTTTGCATTAAATGAAAGTTATCGAATAAATATTCTAGTATTTTTTTTTTATTCTACTATTTTAAATATTATTGTGATTAACTTGTTTATTGTCATTTTTTTTTAATTATTTATTTTTAAAATACTCTGAACATTTCTTTTTACTTCTCATACATTTATCATAAGGATCATAAAAATTTGAAAGTAGTACAAACCAAAATGTTTGCGATTAATTGAAAAAAAAATAAGCATATCTGAGAAAATTATATTCGAATATTTTTCACAGCCCTACTAGTTTACTCGAATTTGTTTAATATTCTTGTTATTCACATAGTTGTGAAAAATAAACAAACCACTCTTATAGCTGTGCATGTGTGATCTCTGACTGCCCCCTCTTGAGTAGCTTTGAGAATGCTGTCTGGGAGCTGTTGAGAGATAAGCGAATCGCTTTGATAAAAGCGGCACTCCCTCCCTAGATTGTCAGTGCTCTTCGTGAACTCTTATAGCCAACACGCTTCTCTGATCAATCCGAAAACCATTTCATTTCGTGTGTTGCTTTCGATCTAAATACAATTCTTTGGAATCTATCTCAACCGGAGGACACAAAATTGCTTATAGATGAAGGATCTAAATTATCCCCGTGTTGTTACCAAAAAAAGTGCATTATAAATAACGTTCAATATCTAAAAACATTTTGAAATCTCAAAAAAAAGAGAAGTGCTGTATATATAAAAGTATATATAAAAGAATATCTTTCTGCGCGATCAGATTTCTTTTGATATATTCAGATTATCAAAAGTGACGCCCGTTGTTAAACATATTCATGAGTTTAATTTTGGATTCAGTGGCCGAAAGAATGTATTCCAGTCTTTTCCGCGTGAACCCCATCTACTATTCCGACTACTCAGATACGATATTGGCCGTCCGCTGTTATATTTAAGGCATCTGTCCAAGCGCTCATGCTTTTCAATATTAACGGCATCGTTCTACCAGTTCAAACATACCAAGCATAAAGAAGCTTTGAAAGCTTTGTTTCCGCCTGATTGATATCGGCTAAAAACAAAACACGATTCGATTGCATCTTTTGAGCGACCGAATCCAACCGAGAGATTAAAACAAAATACCTTTGGATTATTATTATCTGTCGAAATTGACAGATTTACCTGATACTGTGATACCTATAGACTGTTTATACGGATAGCTATTGACTTTGAAGGAATCACATTCTTTACTCTCAAGTATAAAATGGATGTAAGTACATATCGTAATAAACTTAGATAAGATATGTTTGTACATAACATTACAATCTTTAACCCCAATAAGTTTTAAAGTTTCCTTTATATACAGACATTAAAATATAATTATTGCAATAGATAAAACAGTAATCTTAACATATTCATTGAAAAAATGATCATAAAATTATACTCCCTGCAGATAATGGTCTGTTATCCAATTCCTAGCGCCTCATGGTCTCATTTTTTTCCAGATCCACCCGGTTCTGAAGGCTTTCGTCGCCGGATCCCTTTCTGGAACTGTCAGTACCGTCTTATTTCAACCCTTAGATCTAGTTAAAACTAGGCTGCAAACAGCATCATCTTCAGTGCAAACGGCTGTTGGGTAAGTCTATTTAGCAATTACTAACTTTATCACTTTGAGCAGTATTGACATTTTTAACTGCCTGAATATTACTCTCAACATCTAAATTTGTGAACAACACTTCCTTCTGTTAGAGCCAAGAAAGAAATCACAGCAATTAATTATTTGGTGATTAACTCTTTTTATCTAAGAGGGTCGATCTCTCAGCCCTTAATAATGTTGAAGAGCCACAAACAGCCAAAATATTTGTTAATGTTGTTATATAACTGGCGCTTCATACAATCATTAAGAGATGTTTGCTCTGTGAGGCACTTCAGCAGTCTTACTGTGCTGATAGGTCCCCTGAGGTTGATATGTTGATAGTATAATTGTCTTTATTTTCTTCATATATTATATTACATGCCAAGATGATCATAAGTTTACTGAGAGATTTTCCCGAACTGTTCTAATTCTGTTAGAAATGAAATTTTTTTTATAGCCAAGCTGTAGAATGTTTCTTATATGAAACTGTTTCAATTCAACTAATTTAAAATTTACCAGTTTACTATCATTATATCAAATGCTTTAAAAAAAAAAATAACACTATACACGCCATTTGGTCCTTGTTTGTTAATTTCAGGCGTTAATATTCGTCAACATATTATATTCCTAATGTATGTGTTCAGTTGTACAAATAGTTATTCACGAAGCCTGTTTTTAACACCATTCATGAAACTTTCCATTTCTGATGTGCTATCTATGTGCCCGGCGATTAGAGATTTATATTTTTGAATAACTTTTAGTAACAAAAAACAAATTCTCTCTACAGAATCTGTCAGTAATCTTGTATCAGGTAAAGCATAACTTTAATGGCTGGATATAATAAATCATTTAACTTACATGGTTGAATTGAGAATTACATAAATTTATGAACAGGCTTCTTCTGTTGACATTGTTATTTTCATTTGCTATCTTGTTAAGAGTGTTCTTATCAGAAAATTTCTTCATTCCTTTTTATTTACATAACGTTTATCTATTGCAAACCTTGTCATTTTACAAGGTTTTCTTTGTATGCAGATAAAATCCGTTTCTAAATATTCTGCAAAAAAATACGTCCTTCAAAACTTCTTTCATTTCATTGAGAAATCCATTAATTGAACATTTTTTTGCGACTGAAATATTTACATACATTAATAATTTATAAGCATTCTTTTGGGTTTTTTTTAAATATTTTTATAAGAATTTATTTTTAGCTAGATAGAATTCCAGACCTGTTGTTGGATTACATAATATCTTTTCTTTTATATTTTCATGGACTTTTTATATGAATCCGACAGTTACTCAATGGCTTTATGATAAACGTTATAATAAAACTCTCACAACAGAATTATAGTCAAAAGATTATTCTTAATTTAGATGCAAAACGCTACCTGTCACACCTTCTTAAAAAAACCGGTCGAGTAACAATATTATCAATTTTACTTTCGTTTTCTTGATTCTTTCGCGTTAATATTGTTGTACTTTTTTCTATCTTAGTGCGGAAGTTAGTAATAATTTCTGAATTAAATTATTTCGTATGCGTATATCCACTTTTCCACAAAACTCCACTCCACAAAAAAAAAATAGCAGTTTTGCAATCTCATATTTGTCATCTTCCGTTATTATTTATCCTTTTTTTTAATATATGATCAGTTTGCACAATTGCTAAAGCGGCCTTTGTTTACTTTTCTTTTGAAAATGCACTGTACAAATATTGTATGTTTTTAAAATCCAAAACACATTGAAACTAGCATAGCTGTGTCACTGATGAGCATTAAATTTATTCTCTACAGGCAAATATTGGATTTCGTTTGCTATTGTCACCATTATTTATTTTGTTCTATTTTTTTTTGATTTGCAGTGGTCGCATTCAGCCTGGCATGATAAATGTGTTCGCCAACATCGTAAGGCAAGACCAAATCAGCGGACTATGGCGTGGTATGATACCGGTATGTATTCTTTAGTTGTTCCATAAAATCTTGTATAAATAATCTTTTACATTATCGGTAGACAAACATATTCCCTGTAGACATATATCACTCTTTTGTGGGTTCCTTCTAATAATTTTTTAGGTTTCAATAAGGTCTTGGCAAAAATAGCAATGCTGTTTACAATGGTTTAAACTCATTTCAGTATAAATCTTAACTGAAACATACTTCAATAATGTTTTATCTAATATTTAATTGATTCATATAGATATTTTTTTTAGTATATAATGCAAATGGAAGCTATAATGTTCACCATTTTTAACCCTTCTTTCTACCTTGGAGTGACTGTATTGCTGCAGCTAAATGGTACTGAAAACCCTCATAATGTCGATTTATAAATTCAAACGTTAAATCATGTATTATATCTTCATCATGAAAAACTTAATTATGTTTTATTTATTTGAATATAAAACCTTACTACCATGAAATGACAGTTACCATCTTAAAAATAAAAAATGTTTTGTTAAAATTTAACTAAACACTTTCATTAGTCTTACTTCTGTAGAATTGACAGCTGCCCCACTCTTTTCTCTTACAAAACGCTTACCTAAACACTGATGTAAATAGAGAATTTCAAATCTAAATGTGCTATCTGTTGTGTACTGTAAAATTTTACATCAATCAATTTCTGTGTGAAAAGTCTTATGAATTGATTGTGTATCTATGTAAATCAGTTATTAAATATCAACGTGATAATTATGTGCAGCGATTTTGTATTGATTTATTATATTTGGATAAGATTGTGGCAAGTAAGGTCACAGTTGAATGAATTACTCCATAAATCATAATTAAAATATTGCTATTTCATAATAAAATTATCTAAAATAGCGCCATGATGCAATCACTTCTTTTTAAATCCCCTATTTTTCTTTGGACTCATTTTTTTTTTAATTCGTGAATAGTAAAATTATGGAGGAGCGATAATATTTCATTATTCTACTTTGTAATTAGAATTTACTGGATAATATTGCCACTTGTCAATATTCAGTCAACACCGTTGATTTGCAGACGTTGTTTCAGACAGATCATCAACATATGTATTTTGTAATTTACATCATTTGGTTTTTGCACAGATTATTGAATGTCAAATGTATGAAAAGTTGTATCTAGTAATTATATGCAAACTATAAATTCCTACATTCAATGCTATGTTACTGTTTGCGTATTTTAAAATGAAAACCGTTTCGATAACACGATAAGACGCCTGCTACTGAATTATTTCTTATCAGATAACTGACTCTTGCATGGCAAATGCAATCTGCAACATACAATATCGCCTACCTTTTAAGCATCGGTCATATACTCAGTACTCACCGATATATGACAGGATGTATTATCGTAATGTTGCAGATTACAATTGTTGTTTACGAGTCTAAATTTTGGTATTGCATCACTTTAAAGGTGATGCTATAAAATCACTGGTTTCTAAGCTTACAGTTAGTTAAATATAAACTCACCAAGCTCTATCAAAATTCAGTATATTCTATCGAAAGATTAACATATAACTTACTGATAACAAACGGTTGATCCAAACATTTTACTTTGCTATTTTTCAATATTGATATTACTCCATATTCTGTAATACTTTTCAAGCATTTATAAATGTACAGATAAATATTGAAAGATAGGGAAGAAATTTTCCCAATGATAATCTTGTGTACGTTTTGGCTTAATTTAAAAAGACACAATAATCAACAACACCAGTAATCGCGTCTGATATATCTTGAGAGAATGGCGTGATGTTGCTTAATCGCAAATTTATATCCGTTGCATTTAATTTTACTTTTGCTACATGATATTTCAATTTTATTTATCATCTGTAACAGTGCGAAGAATCAGTTTTTAAATATACTTGTTTGTCTTGTGTACTATTTATCATATATTTATAGATTATTGTTAAAATATGGGTAATTTTTCTATATTCAATGCTTGCATTTTGATAACGAAGTGTATTTATAGCTTTTTTTAGTATATTCGTAAGAATCATAGATTTAAAAATTCAATTAGCATATATTTGACAATTTCCATCGCGACTCAAAATGAATGAATTTAAGTTTTCATTGTTGATTCCACCTGATCGCAGTGATGTTCAATGGGTCAGGACTATTTAATTTTGGGAGCCTTAAGTTTGAGGACTGTTTATCAATAGTGTATTCTGTGGCTTATTTTCAATGTTAAAAAAAAAACACTGAAATTCGTTAATCCATAGAAATCCAATGTAATTTGTTGTGTTTATTAAACATTCAAATTGAATAAATAAAAACAAATATTTCCAACATAAGTTCATTATCATGTTTATTTTTCAAATCAGTTTTCTGATTGATGAAGTCTGGCCTATTTTGTTTTTTCCCACACATTGACAAAGCCCAGTGCATATGGATGCGTTGACTAATTTTTAATTGGATGCTATAATTAATTACATAAACTTTTCGAGTACAAATGTCATTCCGATTTGATGACCTTTGTGAACTGCATAATAGACTTCATTAGGGGCCATTCAAATTACAAATCATAGTTCAATTTGATAGTATGACAATAAATTATTCATTTTTTCCATATCTACGAAGAAAAATATGGTGAATTTAATTATTCAATGATATTTATCAGTTAAGATTGTAATGACCCCAATTTTCAGTCAATATCATTATTTCTAACCTAAAAAATTTACAGCACTGTTAATTGATTGGCAAATTCGAAAATTTTATAATCTATTATCACGGGCTTTCTTCTGATTGTTGGTAATCATGTTGTTTTTTTCTTTTCAGTCAATAGCTCGCTGCGTTCCCGGAGTGGGACTCTATTTCTCCTCGCTGCATTGGCTTAAGACTCATGTGGTGCAGAGCGGAGAGTCCATCACTGCATTCCAAGCGGTGGGACTCGGGATCGTTGCCCGCAGCATGAGCGGTGTTGCCCTCATTCCTATTACTGTCGTCAAAACGAGGTAAGAAATGATTTTATTTTATCAGATTTTAAACAACTTTTGTTCTTATAAGATAAAACATCAGTAAGGACAATATTAGTAGTTTACTATTCACTTTCGCATGCCCCTTGTATAGAATCAGATTAGTAGGAAGGAATCAAGATATCACAAATCTATGCCTTTGATTAACAATCCATAGATAAATTTGTGAAAGTGTGCTTCCTGGAATTCGATCTACAAATAGATTGTCCTATTTTTTTTGCGTGTTGGTCCACTAACTTTAATTAAAATATGAATATCATTTGTTCCTCATAATGTTTTTCTTTTAACACCACTTGTTTTAAATTTCTGAATAAAAGTTTCTTATCAACAAAACTCACACGTCAGCAAAATAAATAATCTAGTCTTATTTAAAAGAATACATCACTACCAAATGTATCATATATTTATTTTGCTCGGAGACTGTACCGCGTCACCGTTAACGATATCGTTTTATTTTGTTAATGGGGGGCCATTTACGCAATTGCAAAAGTCACAAGGTCTTGGCCCCCCGTGGGGATCGCCAATAAAAACGCTATCATCATATTGAGCTGCAAACATCACGCCATATTCGCAAAAACATATTTTATCCACTGCAAACTATCAGTTTATGTCCTTGATATCTTCTAACTTAAAACAGATTTAAATACAATAACAATTTGTTTACTTAGCTTGTGAATATTACGCCTAATACTGAGCTTTTTGTTTCCAATCTGCAAATAATATTTTGCTATGTTCAATTGATCTTTGACTTAAAAACTATTATTTCTGTTCCATAATTGTAATGCTTATAGAATGCATGGGGTAATATCTACTGTAAACATTTTAATTGACATAGTAAATGAATAGTTTATAAATTTCTTCTGATATTAAACTCAATAATGGTAATGTAAAATTCTAAATAGATTTTAAAGAATAAACAAACACATTGTTAATAAAGCATAGCATATTTATCAGTTTTAAAAAAATCATATCAAATTTCTAAGTATAATACAGGTATTACCCAATTTCCTGGTATCGCCAGTTATCTTCCTTATTGTTTTTAGTATAGGAGTCTGTCAAGAGACAGGTTTATCAATACTATTGATATAAATGTGGTGAAATTTACGTTTCATGATTACCCTCTTATTCTTGTTACCCTGGCATGTTCTTTCGTTAAGGCATTTTTTCAATCTCCTTAGATATCCCTGCATAAATTTCAATTCAACATTTGAATTCAACAACATGAGTACATCAACCGGTCGCTAGTCAAATAAATACTAGTATCATGCGATAAAACACCATTAACTTATCAACGCTAAATAAAATATTTAGCAACTTTGAATATGGTAATCATCATTTTATCCTTGAACGCTTTTCACACATTTTTGTGTACATTTGTATTGAAACCGTTTGAAGAATATTGCGCATTAATTGATATATTTTTTTTTATTTTCTTTTAGATTCGAATCAGGAGTTTACGGGTATACCAGCGTTTTGGGAGCCCTGCGTAATATCTGGCGCGTGGAGGGACTCCGAGGACTGCACTGCGGTCTCGGACCGACTCTGGCCAGAGACGCTCCATTTTCTGGACTCTACCTTATGTTCTACACTCAAGGAAAGCAGGCCATACCGAAAGGTTAGAAATGCTTTACTTACATTGTATTTAATTTGGTTGAAATATCAAATAAATTTTCTTTATTTCATTTCAATCATTCACCAAAAGCGTGTTTCATATCTGAATTGTAAGTTTTGTTTAAATAGATTGTTTTATCTTCGTTTATAATGAGTGAGTACTCATACTCCATGTTAAAAAAAAATTTTAATCATCCAATTAGTGATTTTCGTACATAAATTAACATTCGCCCAAGTCGATTCCACAAAGATAAAGCCAACTAACAATCTACATGTGTCGCAGTAAATTATCTACATCATACTATAGATTCTATCTCATAATTAAATGTTGGTTTAAGTTTCATATGCAGTAATTACAGATATCTTTGAACAGTCCCGTATTACTTATATAGATAACATATTTATACCATCACAATAATCATTATCATTAAAATATAACCCATTTAAGTAATAAATTTATCGATGGCATTGTTAAAATAAAGAATTTAACACGTTCCAACCAAACCTTTGTGGAAGCATTGAAAAATTATTTTTGAACAAAATTGGAGATTTTTGAGTAAATAAGATGAGAGATTCAGAGTAATGTAACATCCGTTTAAACATACTTCTGACAATGGTTTGAAGCCACAAAAAAGCATTCACCTATATCACATATTTTAAAAGTCTTGTTGAATTAAATAATTCAATATGTTTAGCTGATTGAATAGAATATTTATTGTTAACGCTGATAAAGGTTTTTTTAGCAATATGACAATAAAATGTTAATGATTTATCTCAAAATATATATTGTAAGTCCTCCTTACCAGAGGAGAGCTATTTCATTACATGTAATTACTTAAAAAATTTAAAATCAACCTATTTTCTATCATCAAAACAGTTAATTTATTATAATATATATATTTTTTTTTTCAATAGATTGATAATGAGTGCTTTCTTTTATTCACAGAATGGCTCGTGTCCCCGACACAATCGAGTGTACTTCACTTCTCGTGCGGTATAATGGCCGGAATAATGGCATCAATCGCCACAAACCCGGCCGACGTGATAAAGACCCGAATGCAGCTGTATCCGAATAAATTCCCCACTGTTCTGAGCGCGGCTCTGTACATTCACCAGAACCACGGTGCAATGGGATATCTTCAAGGCATCGTTCCCAGGATGCTGCGTCGCACGCTGATGGCCTCTATGGCTTGGACGCTGTTTGAACAGATGACTCGGAGTATGGGACTTAAATAGAATGTAATTTTTCTAAATTTGATATTGCAAATCAGGGCAGCCAAATTTTGGAATATTGGGAAATATGCCATCTAATCCTTTTGCCTCTCGGCAATAGAATGATAACTCGTTGAGATATTGGCTTTATTATATCAATCGACGATATCAATAAACGTTTTTCCTGCAACAATTAATTATAATACTCGTTTTTTCTAGTTGTAGATGTGGTAATATTGTTTTTTATTTTTAAATGAAAAATATACACTCAATATCAAAAATGATATGAAATGTAAGAAAATATTCTAGTTTTGAAATACATTATCACGATGGGATAAACATTAGTTTTTTGTTTCCTAAAATTTATAATGTTGTCTACTGTAGAGGTGTGGATTCAAAAACTATCATCAGTCCTCGTGTTAATGTGTTTGTACATATGTTACCGACATATTTAAAATTTCTACTCGAATATTTAAAAATAAGGTTTTCTTATTGCCATATTATTATTATTTACTCTACAATTATAGTTAATTGACTTGGATATTAGCAATTTATTGTTTTGTAATATTACGCTTAGCATAAGGTTTGTTTTGATTCCTGATAGACAATTTATGTTTGATGAAATAATATTTTTCCCGTACGTCGGAACTGATGAGCAGCGTAGTTTTAATTTTTCCTAATGCTAACGAGTACCTATAGTTATTTTTTATCAAAATTTTTTGATAACATAAATTTAATGAATTGTTGTATATTTAAAAAAGAGAATCTATTATTATTTACCAAAGATTTTATAAACTAAGGAAATGTGTACACTATCATTTCTCTATTAATTGTAAATGTTATTCATTCAACTTAAGTTTGTTTCATATTAAGGGATAAATGAGAATATATGTGTATTATCTTATTATGAGAATATTTTATTCTAATGAAATAAATAAATGCCTTATCCTTATATTATGTTATAATTACGAAGGCAGACTCTCTCGTTACTTTTTTAACGTGATTAAAATGTTTGACACAACTGAAATACTGATAAAGTAATCTGGCACAGTTGGTAAGCGTGGACTTTAGAGTTCAACACATGAATGCTTTACATTTTCACTTGGCCTAAAATTCTACATTATATAGCTTTTTTTATAAACTCAAACCCATTTATTTGAAAATTGGTCACTCAATTACTGGAAACCAAAATGTCTTCATTATTTTATTCATAAGATTAATTAACAGTTTTAAGCTGATAAAAGTTGTAGTCTTTAATTTTTTAAGCTATAAGAGAAAATACTCAATAAATATTCTTTTTTGAAATAATGCACTTGAAACTTTTCATTTATATCTTCTTAAGTAATGTAACATTTTTACCTGCTTTTTATTTCAAAACCACACAGTAAGATAAAAACAATCTTCCAGATATGCAGTATTTTGATATGTGAACATTGTGAATAGAAAAAACTTTATGGAAATGAAATAATACGCATTTCTGCAAATTAGGTCTATATCCGGGTCACTCTATCTTACAAATTTGTAAATATAACTGACATCTTGTCACTTGTGTGATAAAAAGTTGTGAACTATGACAAAATTTCCATTTGAATTGTTTTATCACAATTTAATTATGCTGTTATACATTTAAAGCTGACCCTATAGGTTTTTAATTATATCTTGTTTCATTTCTGTTCACTATTTATGAACTTTAGCACAGTGCATATTGTATAATGACATTCATTTGTGTCGATCAATTATAATTGTTTTACACTTAAATAATGTGCAAGTGCCTCACTGTTATATTCCGCACAAAAGGATAGATTGATATCCTACCATATTATGCTTGTCCTGAATATAAGAAATATATTTTTGTTATGTAGTGGGAAAAAAGAATGAAATAAATATTTATACATTTTACAACAATTTTTTTCTTTTCAAATTAAAAGAAACCCTAAAAGTGTTTATAAATACATATAACATAACCTCCTTACCCCTAACCAAATGAATAAATTGAAATCAATGGAAATATGCCCACAGATTGAATTTTTAAGAAAAAGAAATTATTTATTTTTTAAGTGAAATTATTTTTATATTGAAAATTGAATCATGCTCAGAACTTATTGCTAAAATATTAAAATACATTTGTATTTTTGATAGTCACTCATATTAAATCAATTTCGCAAACAGATGAGGTATAGATGAATATTTTTCATATCATGAGGTAACAGGAATATTCACCTTTTCTAATTTTTCATTAAAACTATATTTAGTTCTTATATGGCAAAGGGTTACCAAAATATCAATATTTTCCAATTATTTTATACCAACCTGATTTTTCAATGTTTTAAATTTTAAATTTATATTATATATTATACATTACATTCATCCCTAGCTTAACACAGTTCTCACTTGGTCAAAAAAGTAAAATACTGATTTGTTGATGTACACCCAGCTGCATGAATTTCAATGCCGAGCTCTGTTCATGCCACCCAATGCGACATCATTAAATCAACATCAAGATTAGAGAAATACTTCTGTGTGTAACGTAAGTTTAATTATTAGAAACACACCTTTTAAAAAAAAATTCATGATATGACACTTAACCAACTAACAATTAAGTAATCATGTTCGGAAAAACTTGAGCATTTGCAATGGTGTGAAAACAGTTTTATTGATAAATGATCAACCCTGTTTTCAAGAATTGATAAAAAAATATCAAACAAATTTTTAAAATAAAATATTTTTACAATTGCATGTTTAGTGGTGAGAGATACAATGTATAAGCTGTCGATTACATATACGTATATTGCTTGTGTGAACAGTTTTATAAAAATGTTTGGTTCATAGGGCTACTTTAATTCCAAAAACCATGGTCAAATTTAAATGATTTTAAACAAAAAAAACTAATAGATATGGCAACTGATTTTTTTAACACATTGTGTTGTGGCTTGCAATTTCAATGAGAAATTATAGCAATGCATAAGCAACTTAGTACGAGGATCTTACAATTAACACAAATCTTAAATAGACATACCCAGATTGTTTTATCTTGACGCAGTCAGCAGGAAATCAAAATAAATAAAACATAACTTGAATTGATGATAACATTCTGTATAAGTTTTCTTACGTTCATTAATAACAAATGAAACTCTTCCGGCAATGGTAACCAGGGTCACCATTTGCCCCCCGGAATTTGAAAAAATACGCATTTATCTGTTTTTTCACCGGCTTTCCCGTATAGACAAAACGAAAAATCAACATTTGTCCCCCCTTAAATTCCCCAATGTCCCAAAACTTAAATTACATCCCTGATGGGATTATCATAAAACTCCCATCAAGTCTCTCAGTTTTATAGTGGTGATGAAAGGCAAAATCTAAGAAACAATTTGTTAGTGTCACATTAAATAATCAATGTATAGCCTCCACCGTTTTCCACATTGTAAAATACCTCTACTCATTGACGTTTACTCCTCAACTTTGTTGTCTGTTAATTCTTCTGACTTAGCTTTGTTGCATAAACAGAGAAAACACTTTAATATGTCAATCTTCCATCAAATTACCAATGAATCGTCAGCAGATTCATCAATATTTTAAATAAAGAAACATATTTTTTGTACTAATTCTACAGTATATTTATGATCAGGTTCGATTTCGCTTATCGAGAGCCGTCACCAATTTGATAATAAGCTCACCGGTTTTGATCATAAATATATTGCAGAAATGGTACTAGAGATGTGATTTTATTTACAACACAAAGTTTTTTGTAATGAAAAACATAAATAAAAGATTTTCGTGTTTCTAACAAAATAATATCATATGCCAATACTATAATATTAATATAATTATTATTGTATTGATTGACTTGGCATTCACTTGGTAGAACTCCATTATAACACAGTGAAAAAATAGCAATGTATTTTAGTTCTACAAAATACATTGCTATTTTTTCACCGTGCGTGCGTGTAATTATTATTGATTTGGTAAGACGTAAATTCTATCTTGGGATATTATATGAATAATATCAATATTAGACAGTATTAATTCTTTTGGAATGACCAGAGTATAATGAATAAAGTAAATACTATTTCTAAAGCTTCTTAAGCTTCTTTTTTTAACATGCAGATGCTCAATTTAAAAAAATCATTTCCAGCTTTATTTTGTTCCTTAAATATATAGCAACTTATCCCAAGTAACATTTTCATAATTACTTAAATACCATTAAGTGACTTATTTTATAGTTGGTCATTTTTGATTGAATAACAATACACGCTTTCCATTGGACTTCAACTGGATATCGAATAATAAAGCTTATATATGAAGAAATAAAACCGTAAGAATAAAATATTTTTTTATTAACAATCAAAATCATAAGACACAACACTTTTAATAACAGTGAAATCAAAAAAAAAAACTATTTAAGTAGATGTACAAGCTATAATGAAAGTACTTCAGAAGGCACTGTTCACTTTTTATTGTTAGAACTATTACATAAGGTCTTATACAAAAATAAACAATATGATAAATGAATTCTTTGAATTTGCTCTCAATAAAAATATATGTAGATGAACTTGAATATTGTAGGCCAGGTATGGGCAACCTAAGGCATGAGTGCCAGAAATAATGCATAAGAAAGTTTTTCTGACATGTGAAAGGTTTACATGTCATGTTATTCCTAAAAAAATGTTTATTTTAAGAATTAAAATACGTACTTTGATAAAATGTATAAGTATTTTTTTTTTCAATCTAATTTGATGAGCATTATATTTATTATAAGTGACCAAATATGAACTGGATGATAAAACAGTAAAAATTTCTGAAATTGGTAATTTTTTATAGCAAAGTTTATAAAACGTTATAAGATCATTTTCTGTGAAATTCTGTTTTAATTCTAAAAAAGTTCACATTCAAATAATTTTCTAGCATTCAAATACCCTCTGACAGTCAGCTTTTCGGTAAATTTTATTTTTATATATTTTTGTCACATGTACATAAAAGGTTTGCAGTTAATGTCCCCTCCACAATTCATTGTTTCAGAACTTTTTAAGTGTAACTAAATTCCCATTCCATATTATAATAACATTGCGGATTGCAAAAATATGTTTAGTATTAACAGATAATGGAAAAAGTTGCATTATAATTAAGACATTCTCTACTGCAGAGCATTTTTTTGTTTAAGTTCCATTTAATATATATGCTTAACTCTTACTTTATCTAAAATCACACATAAAATAACAATAAAATAATCACTGGGCGAAATGAAGGCTTCACAAGTATATATCACAAAATTACTGATATGGAAGCTAACCAATGAATTAGCATTAAATAATTCAAATAATAAATCTTATTGACTCTGCTAATCTGTTACCCACCGAACAAAAATCATTTATTTATAGAGAATATATTTTAGGATATACAATTATCTGCTGACAATACCATTGTGAAATATTGTAATGAAGGTATCAATATAAAATTTTAATGTTTGTAATATTCAACACTTAAGTAAGAGGATATAGCTTCAAATTTCAAGGCAGCAGATTTTAGAGCACAAGTGGCTTCGTTAAACAGTGACAAATATTTTTTTAATAAAAATATGTCATATACACAAATCCCAACAGCAGCGGTCAGTAATTGTTGTTATTGCATCAAGTTCTGTATTATTTTTTACTGTTTATTATTTAATTTATTATACTATCAAACAATTTAATACAATTATCACATTTATTTCGTTTATGATGCAACATCTATGCAAAAAAAGTTGTTTAATCACTCAACTATCAATGTGAAATATTCGATCTAGTGGTCCACCCCAGCAAATTACAATCTAAAGGGTGGATCTGTTCAATTTTACTAGGAGGATGGCCATAATTTGTCAGAACCGATATGTTATCTAGCCCAAGAAACAGTCCGAATTTATGATACCCAGGCGATGCACTGGCTAGTCGCTGGCATGTTTAATGTAATTAAGATTGATTGCCAACTTGAAAAAAATTGTTGAAATCATTTTTCAGATGTGAAATTTGTTTGTTTTTCTCTTTGAGGCTTATTATATATAACATATTTAAAAAAATGTTTTTAAGCTGTGGGTTGAGACATTAACATAAGTAATTTCTTTCAAAAAATGTACAACTAGGTTTCATTTTTTTTCATATATGTAGAGTTGAAATAAATAATGGTCTATGCACCAAATTCATAGCCTTCATGACAATGCTTTTAAAGAATACAAGAAATCAATTTAATTGAAGAATCTAGCCTAATATCTTGGCGTCCCTTCCATTATAATTATTTTATTGAGATGTTTTATTTTTTTAATTCTTGTTATTCCAACCACCAGTATCAGAAGACTTGGAAAGATTTTAAACACATAATGGAGCTCTGGTAAAACTAGCATCTGGCAAAAACAACGGTGAAAATATTTCTATAGACATATGTATCTTCAAAAAAAATTAATTCATCAGAGAAATATTACATATTGTTTGTAATTTAACATTTGAATGCTGCGGGGATCTGCAAATGATGGTAATATAAAACAAACTAGACTAGAATTGTATTTATGAGTGTTATTTAAAAAAAATATTTTTATATTTTATACAAAAAATAAAGGTTATGGAATGTAGTGTTTTATTTGATGATGTTAACATTGATACTGAGAAACATTTGAAGACGGTTAGTATGTATAAAACTATAGACTATATAAAAATTTAATAATTAATTTGACATTAGTTTGCAGTTCAAAATGATTGTCAGTTTGTAAAATATTCTTATATAGAAATACGTCCCCATAAGCAAAAAAGCAATAATAGCAAATGTTCAATTTTTGAGGAAAAAGAGTTCATGTTTTTGATGGCTGCGTAATTAAAAATTAACCATTTTCCATAATTGTTTCAGACAAAAAAAGATAATTAAACTATTTATATTTTTTAACAAAAAATAATTAAAAAAAAATCCATAAAAAAGCGGTTAACTAATGAATTATTGCATGCTCTTTTATTTCTTTGAAAAGCCGACTATTTTAGCAAACTTTTGGTTATTATGAGTTTTTTTCCTTACTTGTAGAATTATGTTTCATACAATCTAAATTTTTATCATCAGCTATGTTTTTGCTTATAGGAGCGAAATTGTGTGATATTATACAAATAATCCTTCAAAAAGTGTTTTGACAAAACAAGATAAAGTAAGTACTAAGCCAATATGACATATTGAAAAGAATAACATTTAAACCTAATAAAAAAAAATTTCCCAGCATTTATGTATTTTTTGCGACAGCATGGCAACAATGTAACTACTGTAAATACCAAAACAAGACAAATAAGAAAAAGATAATTTTATTATATTATACAAAGAATAATAGTAATTTACTAGTGATAAAATAAAAAAAAATTCAAAATTTAATTGGCATCATGATATCAAGTCTAATAAGTAGCACATGATCGCTAATAGTTATGGGGAAATATTTCTACTCTTTGGGAACTATTGAGCCAGAATGTTTTTAACACTCTTCTACACGCTGCTTAGAAAAATTCACTATGATCCACATCGATTTCCTTTCTATTTTGTGAAAACAAGTCCCAAAACACTTTAAAAAAAAAGATCACTCAGAAAACATTTTGACTAATTTGACTCAGGGATATAGCTAGAAAAATTGGCACACAAGCTGAGACCGAGGACCCTCTTTTCTTTATTAAGTGAGGCTTTTATGTATTCAAAATTCGAAAGAGTTTTTCAAATTCAGTAGTAAACATTGTTAGTTCATGTTAGTGAAGTCAAAATTGTAAATTAAAAACAAATTATGCAGAATATTAGCACACATCAGGCTACATTTCAACACAAAAATTTGTTTTTTGATGATATTTTATCACTTCGATATCTTTGAATATCAACTATCAATATACTGTAACATGTAATCTGTGAGTTAGCACTAATTTAGAATATCAGCATCTTACGACACATATTCTAAAAAATAGTTTAAAAAAATGTGATGCAATAAATAATTAAAATACATAGTTGTGATCAGTAATGGAACTCGAATAGTTTGCTAAATTATATAAAATATGATTTATGACCATAAAGCTTAAAATTACATTTATTGTTTTGAGCAATGGTATAAAATATGAATATCATCATATTTACAATTTCCATTTTATGTTCTCTAGTATTGAATTACCATATTGCTTTGTTTCAACCCATCTTTAAAAATAATACATATTGCTATTAATATGAATTACAATAGTTGTAATCTAGTGAAATGGCATTCATTCTGAAAAATGGCTAAATATTTATTTAGTGAATCTTTAAAGCTACCTCAAGTATGCAAAATTTATTAAAACTAATGTCAATACATATAATAGTATAGAACATTCGAAAAATAATGTGAAATCTATTCAAACATTGACTGACATAATTAAAATTAGGCTTAACTGATTGTGAGTTAGAATATTTACAAGGCTGTGGATTCAGGGCATTTTGGGACTATTCACCCAAAAATGGCTGATTCTAAATCCCATTTTCCAGTAGGCAATGATATATGAAGGGATAATGCTATTTAATAATTCGAGTATGTCTTGCACTCGCTGGTATCCCACATCTCTATTTACAACCTACATTCAAGTGTGTATTCCACCTGCTGGTATGGCCAACGCACACACAAACACTGAGCACGACCACTATCTGAATTCAGTTTGGGCTAAAGAGCTCATTTTTCATTCAAATTTAATGCTTTTAAATTTCATTAAAATTTCTTCTTTTGCATCGTGAATCATAAAAAAATCCTGAAAATGTCTTATACAAAGTTTTTCTTTCGCTGCTATTTTTTCTTTTTACCTCAATCGGAATCAAAATCTAAACCAACATCCCAATGGCAGGACAAATAAAAAAAATCTTAGACTTATAGTAGGTGCTTAATATCAACACATGCTGAAATTTCAACTCTTGCAAGGAGACTGAAAAGCACTGGCGATTCTGCCTAGATTGTGCATATGCTCAATCGCTAGTTTTCAGGTACAGTGGGTGTGTGTGATACCTCTAACAGGAGGAACAACATTGTTCATTTGTGCAGCAGCTAGTGAACGGCACTTATAAAATGCTGTCACATTTGCACAGGTTGCATTGTTACGTTGCAGTGTGAAGAAAAGGATGTTACAGTATTTCTGGTAGTCTTAGGTGTTAAAGCCAGCATCAGAGGTCATTTGACTGCAGATATTTCAAAAGTTCAATCGGAAACTAGCAATAATAAGGAATAATTTTGTCACCACTATCAATATGATAAACAAAATACCAAAATTTAATCATCAAATAATAGACCTATTGTTAAATAATAAAAATGGGCAGATTTTATCATAATATAAAAATTTGATAAGATTTATTTTTTTATTAATAGTATAAGGGAAATGTAATACCACAGCCCCTAAATATTTTAACCAAGAGGAGCCGATTAATAACTGTCGAATCAACAAGTTTTTCACTCCAATAACTGTCTAGATTTACCAAAACTGTTGCACTTTCATCTCTATTAACGGACAAAAATATCTTTACATATCTGAATTTTTTGAATGATATCATGAATGAATCAGAATATCAATAACAGTCCATGCTGTTAACATCAGAAGTTTTGTAAGAAACAAGAATATCGTCCAGCAAAGAATGTATATCTGTTGATATTCCTGATATCCATCGTTTTCTTTCATCTATTACATCCTGATATTTGGTTTTCTGTACAGTACTCAAAAATTCTTTCGGCTCAACAAACATACTCGAAACATCCATGTTTCTATCAGCGGCACTCTTCTCGTCTTTTTTCTCATCTTGCTTCATCTTTAGCTGATTAGAATAGACATTAGCCAAGAGATTGACATCGTCGGCGTTTACGATAGACTCTATCACGCTTTCAGAGCTGTAGCCGTTATTTAAAGTAATATTATTTGTATCACTCTTGACGTCTGCATTATTGCGAAGTCTGACGATTTTCTGTACATCGATGTTCTCTTTCGAGAAATTTTCATCAAACACCGGTCTAGAAGTTGTCGCAGACTCTCCTCCAGTATTTTTACTGATATCAGTAGAATTATACTTTTCTAATAATTTTAATAAATCGTTTATAATTTCTAATGCGCTTTCCATAACTTCTATTTCAGAATCTTCATTCAGACAGCCTAATAAAGCTCCCAGGCATCCCCTGAAAGCCAATTCGTTGAGGATCTTGAGCAACCTTCGTCGGATTTCGGTTTCATTGAGAGTGACAATCTTTCTATTTTCTTTGGAAAATGTTACAGATGGAAATATTCCGTCGATCATTCCTTGGTGGGTCAGCTGATTGGCGATGACCTTCTTCCAGAACTGCAACGCCATCAGTTGCACTTCCCAATGGAGATCTCTGACCGCGGAATGGAACATGGTCAGAAATACATTATCCAATATTGAGAATGAAAATTTATGATGATCATAAATGTTCATCATGACGCAGGCGGCCTCTTTTCTCACTATCCCTTCTGATTCTTCATATAAGAGCTCCATCATTTTATCCTGTACAGGAAAGAAGAAAGTTATCGGATATAAAGAGTTATTAGATATTTTACGGTAACAATGAATTTCTACGAAGTTGCTGCTGATATGTCAAAATATTTTCTCTCTGGTCATTTGAAATAATATTACGAGGTATGTAATCTATGATGATAAAAATTACCGGAAGGTCTAAATGTTGAAGATGTTTCTCCCAGACTTGTTGAATACGGACCATAATTCCGATGCATCGTAGAGCAGACGCTCGCACATATGGCTCAGAATCTTCCAGAGCTAATGTGACAACCAGCTCAGGCAATTCATTCTCCATTAGCTGCTTCTGGAATGCGGGATATTCTGAAAGGAGAAGAAGATTTTAAAGAGGATATGTCAGTAGATACAACCACTACATTTGGTTTTAATGAGTAGTTTATCTTAACAGAAGTTATTCAAGACAACTGTTTGTCAATCAGTCTCTTAAGGATAGAAGTAGAGGAAGAGTAGTTAGGTTAGGTCTAATCGCTCTCATAGCATCCTGTTTTTGGGTCGGGTAGGTAGGATTTAGCCACTTGAATGTCATACATATAAATTATTAGTATTTTTACTTTTAGAGTAAATGACGGTTTAGCAATTTTTGAGGGTTTCAATTGAAAATTGTACAATTTTTCAAGAAAAACCCTGTTTGATGCATTCATATTTTCAATATTGACCTTCTTCCTGTATTAAAATTTTGGTTATTTTATGGGCCAACAAAATTAAATAAATTAATGAATAGGAGAAATGCGAATATTATTAAACTCGGCGTTAAGCATTACTACCTAAGCACCATTAATGACCGGCCACTAAAAAATTTCATAGTAAGACAGCATATATTGTATACTGGGAATTCAATTTTATCATGAATATTGATGATTGTGCACATTAATTTAAATATGTTATAAAAATTGAAATGAATAACGTAGAAGCATGTTTTTTATAGTCAGTGGTAAATTATTGCCAGATTGACATGCCAACAGCTGCTGATCTAGGATTGAATGTTGAGAAGATACCAGAAACCTTTTCAAGGTTTAAAAAAATAACAAAACATGTGAAGTGATTTCGGAGTAAAGAATGATTTATAAACACTTACTGAACTCCGCTACATCGCAAACAACATAAAGTAGTTCCATTGCAGAGTCTCGAATATCCCAAATGAGGTCATGGAGCTTGGCATATATGTCTTTACCGATCTCTTCAATTACAGACCCGTTAGTTTTACCAACGAGGAGGGCTAAATTTGGAGATAGGAACTTCTGTATCGTCAAGCGAGCTAATTTGAATGCTTGAATAGTTAACTGAAATCAAAATGAAAAATTTGGTCAAAATATAACACAGTGAACAAACACTTCTTTATCGTTTTTTTAATATCATGGACAAACCAAATTTTTATTTCAACCTTTTTCGGTAGATTACACATTGTGAGGAATATTTATTACTTCATGATGCAAATTCATAAATACGAGCTGTATATGAGACTTATTGTAAATGCATGTTTTTTAAGCAAAGCTATAAATAAGCAATGAAGCGCAAGTAACATGTTATACTAGGTGCACTGTGCAGGTGATAACCCTATTTGTGCAAATTAAAGATAAAATCGTTTAAAAAACATTCTCTATTACAAGTAAAGGTAGAAAAGTATATTTTGGAATTCTCAAATTTTGCTTGATCCTGAAAAATTTTCCAAAGCGAAGTAAGAAAAACAGTCAAAGTGTCACATCAATTAATACACCAAGTGGTATGTCTAATATAATATACCAGCAATATTTTTGTATTAGAATATAATATATATGAACAGGAAAAACTGAGCACTGCGTCAATCACAGGAGTTACTGATTAACATAGTCCATGTAACATTATTTCTATTAGCATAATGTTACGAAATAAAATAAATATATGTGTACTCACTTTGGGATCTAAATTACTCGTTTTGATGATTCTCGTGCAAAAGTTGTAAACGCAGAGAACTTCGACACACTCCTGCCAAATAATGTCAAAATCGAAAATATAGGTATAAAGAGCATTTAGAAGGGAATAGAGAATGTTGGTTGCATCGGCTCCCTCTACTCCCACAACGATATAATTGTCATTAGAGCTGACTTTAGGAATGTAAGCTTGGAAACTGTAATAAAATGATTGGAAAATAATCACAGCTTCCGACTTGTTCAAGTACTTTTTGTACTGAATACTGTTTTGGATAGCCTTTATTATCAGTTGAGGATCATTCTTCTCTTTCATGAGATCTCGGAAAGAATACGCCATCCTGGTTGTGTGCTCGCATGAGAGGGATATAAGTTTTTCAATATACAGCTCACTGAAATCGGTCTGAATTATCTTAGTAGCGCTGACCATCGGTATAAGGCAAATGATTAGAATTTGATTGGTGAATTCAAACGAAGTTTCTTCCCTTTTGACCACAAAAGATATTTTATGTAAATCTCGCACTTTGCTCATATACGAAAAACAAAAGTTGCTAATCTGCAAAACATTTTCAGCATCTCGTTTCCATATAAGCGAATTCATAAGATTGCAGTGCACGAGACAGAATTCAACCAAATCGTTTTGGTTAATGGTTTCCGAAGGTATCTTATCGATGTAGACTTTGGTAAGATGTGTGAGAAATAAAAGTTTTGAAATACAGCACACTAAAACGGAACTGCGGGACAACTGAAAAAGATTCCAAAGGTGTCTTTCAATATTAAAGAGTTTACTGACAGCTCTCATGACAATATTTGGTTTCCCGAAATGCTCGATGTTGTGCATTATTTCAATTAGCAAGTTTAATGTCGGAATCAGTGTACGATCCATGAGGGAATCGTCTTCGTGATCGACTTCCGCAGTATTAGTCCACTTGTTTTCAAGAATGGGCTCAACGATCTTCGATATGATCGTGTAACAGTTTTTTTCATCATCCAGTGAATTCAGTTTCCATAAGAGAGCAGATATAAAATTGTAACCCGCCCGCGAAAAGTAAATTGTTTGATTTTGATTGCACAGAGCGACGACTTCTTGCCACTGGTCATTTTCAATAATCCACTCCGCACCCAGTCGATGGTGGGTCATGGAAGATAATATTTTAAGGATTCCTAGCTTCAGAGATGGATTTTTTTCCGACTGCATATTGCAATGTTGAAAAATGTTTTTATAAACATCATGGTTCATTAGATTTACGAAGATGGCATAGTTCTCTGTCGCAGTGGCTGTCAATTTTAAGAAAAATGTTTTGACAATCGTGTTGCAATTTTTCATTGAGCCGTTGAGTTCAGCACTTGTATAAATAATCCATTTTGATACAGAAGGGAGTTCAATGTTACTTGTCACCTCTAAAAGGAAAAAAAATATTTACCAACATTATGACATCAAAAAATGGTTTGGTAATAAAAAAGAATAGAAAAAAATCATATTACAATTTTGAATTGAAATTGTCTTATATGTGTACTTAATTTTTAAATATAGTAGAAACAAAAAAAAAAAAAATTTAATTTTTACCCCTTTCTGATACGTAGATATTTTTTGGATAGGAAAAGATTAGCATATTGTTAAGAATACTATAATTTATAGTATGCCATATTTTTTCAATCATAAATGCTTTCATATCTTCTCTTCCAGTATTTAATCTGAAACCACAGAGGAATTACCTCTGGTTCCTTCTTACTATAAAAGGTCATACATGCCAACTATTTGTCCAATGTTTTTATTTTTTAACCTAAGTTGAAAGTTACTTAAAAACGACGAGTTACCGCCGTTATTCCTAAAAGCTAGAAATACCTACCGGGTTCTGTTGTTGACAAATGAGTTAAAAGACTTTCTAGACAAAAGTTACTGCTAGTAGTGTAGCCAGGACCTGAAAGCTTGTTGAAAACTTCCTTGAGTCTCAGGTCAAGATTTTTTGAAGCCATTGTAACTACTGATAAAGTTGTATGGTAATTTTCTAATTTCACATTTGCAGGAAAAATATTTTAAAAAATCCAGTACTTCCGCCAAATGCGAATATGCCACTTGACGTCAAATGACAGCAAAATTATAAAAATACTGCTTATCATATGTAAAATCAAATTATTACTACTTTTGAAACCATCACAATTATAATCAACTTCAGATTCTTTCGAATCTAATGTAAATATGACGTATTGCCTGAAAGTGTCTTCTTCTTCTTCGATAGAGCTGCTATAGGTAAAAAAATACACATATACGAGTATACTGGTCTGTTAATAATAAACCGTGTTTGACCCGTGGATCGTAAAGTAAATATATATCTAATCCCTTTAGCAAAATATCATAAGAGTCACAACAGAAAATAAATTTGCTTTATTTGAAACAAAATAAATGTATTTCATCATAAAAAAGCTAGCATATTGAGTATTTCCATCATCAAAAAAATATTGTTTGAGATAGTTTCAAACAAAAGTAAAATAAAATACATGTCAAAATTGTATTATTCAGTCACACATGTAAAACAAGAAATATGGACTTCATAAGAATTAAATAAATTATTACTTTAAAAAATTTACTGATTATTCTACAGCGTCAGTTCTGTTGCATCCGTGTGATAGAATGCCTGAAGATGCCGAAAGACGAACCCCGGGTCTTAAGTGACAAAACGTGTAGAATCGTACAAAGTTGTAACAATTAAAATTTTATATTGAAATTCCATCAAGCACCTTCAGTCGATATCATAGATTATTCTACTATTTTAAAGCAATTTTTATTTCTCGCAGTGCATATAATAAATGTTGGAGAGGACTATTGTCAAAAGGTATTATGTTTGGCTTGAAAACTTTATGAGGAAAATTAAAAAAATGTATAAAATAGCATTAAAGTTTTACATTCGAACTAAATATATCATGATTATAAGTTATTAAAAAAATACAATCAACTTAGCGCTTAGATAGTAATTGCACTATATAAAAATGTGCTTTTCAGGAAATTATGCAACGTAAAAAATTTGGTGTTACGTTTTTTTCAATTCAACGAAAATCAAATGAATATAAAGTAGATATTGTGATTGTATGGCCCCTGAGTGTTTTTTTTTTTTTTGTAATAATACATCATTTACTTACAGCAAAATATAAAAAAAAAAAACTGTATTCAAGGAACAACGGCTTGTGAAAAAAATTCTATCACAGGTATACATTATTCCATATTTGCTGAATATGTAATTAAATATCGAAAATTTTGTGATTTGTAAAAAACGGCGCAATACGAGAACGGCCACAGTTGCTATAGAAAACTGTTCTAAAATAAACAAAGCCATATAAGAATGTACAAGAAAGTTTTAAATAAATAAAAAACTTGATAAAATACTATCAAGAATTTTTCACAAACATTCGTAATAATAAATTTGTAGTTTGCATACTTTCAAAATATAATTAATAATTTTACACGAGTAAAAATTATACTAAAACTTTGACCAATATCCACAGTATGTCATAAATAGGCATCCTATGCGAAGTAGTAAGACAAAATAACAATCCAAAAAATAAGGCCAATAGTAAACGTCCGGTGTTGTCATGAAATTCCAGAACATCGTTCAACGCTAAAAAGAAAAAAGCTGTCTTTCCGCCATTTCATTTGGTAACACGTGTGGTGTTTTGTAGTTGTTGCTACAAATAATTATAAAATATCAAAATGAGCGACGGTACCGCAACTATTCGCACGCGAAAATTCATGACCAACAGGTAAACTATACGTTATAACTTTGTGATGAACTAATTGGTGATTGTATTAAGTGTGAAAAAAGTATGATGCCGCGCTGTCATAAAGTTAACCTCACAAAATTTCGTTCAGCTTCGTTCCGAAAGCAATACGGCCATCCTAAAATCCCGTATCGGTATGGTCATCAGTTTATGTATATTTCTATTTGATTAGTATATACTTGTGAATATTAAATATATTGAAAATTTCGACGCCACATTGTCGTTTATCCTCGTTTCTGTAATCCTGAGCAAACATGGCTTTGACATGAAGTCTACATAAAATTTTATTTCTCACTGAATATTGTCATTTGTAATTCAATTCTAATTCTTAATTATTTAAATCTAATTATATTTAACCTGTTACCTAGTCTCATTTGTCTAACAATGATTCATATTATCTATGTTGTATTACTGCCCTTCGCAGAGTTGGATGTAGGCGAATAGCAAGGCGATATATCCGCACTGCCTCTTTGATTTACATATTGATCTTTGGAGAAATTTCTTGGTGATCATTAACCTCGCCTCTATAGGTTTTCGCGACGAAAATGGTCCATTTTCAATTTTCAATTTTCAAGTTTTCTTCCACTCAAGTCTTGAAATTTGAAGGTGACATTAGAATTCAGCCGTCAGTGCACTAGTTGCCATTTAAAATCATTTTGCTCAAATTGACACAATGTGATATTGATGAGAAGGTTTCACTAAGAAAATCTTGAAAATTTTATAATCACCAGTGATAGTAAATACCAGTTTTACAATATCTTTAGAATTGCGAGTCATTGTTCACCTGCAACTGTTGTGATCTGAAATGAATGAATGTTTTTATAAACTCAATTCCGCAATAATGGAATTTTACATCCAATATTAAAGGAAAAAATGGACAAAGGCACACTTGCTCTACATTATCAAATACTAGTGAAGCCAAATTTTGTTGTAAAATATTGTTTGTCATATGAACATTTTGTGTATTAGACCTTCATTGGAATTTTAGTTTCGCCTTTCTCATCATTCTTGCAATTGACAGATGGTCTCTTGCCATCAGACCAAAATTTTAAATGACACGACACAATATGATTTGCCAACAAATAATTGCCTTTAGAGAGTTCTATGAACCAAGGACCTCGAGAAAAACCATCCACATTTATAAAAATCTTAAGACGAGTCATACAATGACCACCGCATTTAGACCGACTTGAACATTTTGTTTCAAATAATGTCGGCTTCCAAAATTTTTAGTCTTATTTCAATTAAACTGCTTCATTGCTTATCAACAATATTTTTGTTTTATTTTTATGATGCAGTTAAGTATAACATAGCTAGTTAAATTGTTGAGATGATTGAGTGATGCCTTCACATTTAAAGGATTCATATAACAAATGACATTAACTGTGTTATGCATTTACCTTCGATGCTTCCAATTGTGGGCAGGGTTTGCCATACTCTGTTGTCTACTTTACTTATGAATCTTTAAAAGTCTGCGAAACTCTTTGTGCCTATGAAATTTAAAAGCTAACATAACAGCTACTTATTCATTTAAATAGAATAAAACAATTTGAATCAATGAGACACGCTAATGTCACAATTTTTTTAGAAAGTCATATACATTATCAGAATTGCACATTATGTGTTCTTATTGTTGGTAAAATTTAACCATAGTTGATATTTCCATTTGTAAATAAGTTCAGCCAGACTTAATATTAATGTAGTCTTTTATCTTATTTTCAGGCTTCTAGCCAGGAAGCAAATGGTCTGTGATGTACTCCACCCTGGCAAGCCGACCGTGAGCAAAACGGAAATCCGCGAAAAGCTCGCAAAGATGTACAAAATCACCCCAGACGTTGTATTCGTATTCGGCTTCAGAACTAAGTTTGGAGGTGGCAAATCCACCGGATTCGCGCTCATCTACGACACCCTCGACAATGCCAAGAAGTTCGAGCCCAAGCACAGGCTGACCAGACATGGTCTGTTCGAGAAGCACCGACCCACACGCAAGCAGCGCAAGGAAAGAAAGAACAGAATGAAGAAAGTACGAGGTACCAAAAAATCAAAGGTCGGAGCTGCCGCGAAGAAGTAAATGTCTGGTTTTTTTTATAGCTTTTCAATTTACACCTGTTGTAAGAATGAACAGATTTCGATTATTCTTATAATAAATATCATATAAGTTGTACATCTGATTGTTTTATTTACTAAAACCGCATTCCTGTATTCTCCAACATACGTTTACCGACAATCAATACTTTCCAAGTTCGCATCTATAGTGAAACCCGACTCTCCGTGCCTAGAATCTTCTCATGGTATTAATTAGACTATTTTTTTTTGATTACTTAATTTTTAGTACACTTGATACCCACTCGGATTCATATTTCCTATAATTTACATTTGAAATAACCAAAGTTTGGACCCTTCAGCTAATTCACTAGCATCTAAATTGATAATTTGAGATCATTTTTCGAAATTGTAAAGAAACAACCCAATGGTATAATATACCTAACTAATTCTCTCGCTTTTTTGGTAAAAAATATTTCTTCATTCCTGCAAAATGTGTTCTTCCATTTTCTTTTTTTAATTTTCTCATAACACAATTTTCATACAATGATTTGCAGCTGTGTGCCTACTTGGTCACTCACTTCTGGGTGTCCAATGGTTGAAATTTTAGGACAGATTTTATCCAATTTATTTTTCAGTTGAAGACCCTCTTTCATAATAAGACATTTAATAGTTGTATAAATCAAACCAGACAGGATTAAAACCACTAAAGAAAAAAACCCAATGTTGGAAAAAAACATTCCTATTAAATATTCTATTCTGACCAGTTAGTTATTCATCCTTATGAAATATAAATAAAAAAATTTATACATAACTTACGCACCAATAGGAATATTTGAAAAATTGCAAATTTTGACTGTTCAAATAAAATTTCAGCAACTTGAATGCATTGTCATATTTAAATGAAATTTTCAGGAAGTATTAAAGAAACAATGTATCAATATTTACTATTTATTTATCAATTGTCAACCAATAGCTTGCATTCTAAAGGTAAAGTATATATTGATTGAATTGGCATTCATTTGGTAGAACTCCATTATAACACGGTGAAAAAATAGCAATGTATTTTAGTTCTATAAAATTATTTTTAACAAATATAGTTGATAGTTATTTCGGCTCACGCCATCGTCAGAACTATGCTTAAACTAACATCCGCTTATCTATATATAGCTGTGCAGAAAACCTCTACCTATAGGTAGAAGTATATCTACTCGAGCTAAGGAACATGTAAGATCATTCAACATTAAAAAAACAGATTCACAATTCGCTAATCACGTTATTAATGAATCACATAATATATTGGGTTGATGCAAAAGTTATGACCGTTTTTTACATATTTACATATAAAAAAAACATTTTTTTTTTAATTTATATTATTTATTTAATCAATTATATAATTTCCATCCGTTCTTATAACTTTCTCCCATCTTTCTATCAACTTATTAATACCACTAGTGTAAAATTCCGTGGATTTTGATGCGAAAAATGTATTAAGGGATGTTTTTACCTGTTCTATTGTATCAAATTTTTTATTATTTAAAAAATTTTGCAACGATCGGAATAAATGAAAATCGGAAGGAGCAAGATCTGGAGAATACGGTGGATGCTTGATAACATCCCAATTCAACTCATTTAGCTTGTGTTGGGTCATCATAGCCACATGTGGTCGCGCGTTGTCATGATGAAACACTACCCCTTTTCTGTTTACCAATTCTGGTCTATCCTTTTGAAGGGCGATGTTTAATTTGGATAATTGCTGACAATATCGTTCTGCTGTAATCGTCTGATTGCGTTCCAAGAGTTCAAAATACACAATACCCTTGCAATCCCACCAAACACAAAGCATAACTTTTTTTTGATGGATTTCGGCCTTCGAAGTTGTTAATGGGGCTTGTCCAGGTATAGCCCAATGTCTTTTTCTTGTCACGTTGTTGTAAACGACCCATTTCTCATCTCCCGTTACCAAACGATGCAAAAAAGGTTCATGTTTTTGTCTCGCACTCAAAGCAACGCACGTTGAAACACGATCCAATAAATTGGCAGCCGACAATTGATGAGGTATCCAAACGTCTTTTATGTCCATGCGTTTAAAATTCATAATATTAAGTATATCATTTCACAAAAAAAAGGGATTGTGATTTTTTTTTAATTAATATAAATAAAACAATGAATTCAGTCTTAAAATATACTTGTATTTCGAACACTACACAATTTAATATGTACATGTTTTGATAATCCTATCGACAAAATTAGATACATGAACAACAAAAATGAGATAGACGTGCACATACCCACAAAATCACAGATAAGCTTAACAAGTCCTGTATTTAGAATAGCTTCCACATTCTCTAGTATCTTACAATACAATCGTCAAAAACAGTCTGAGATAATAATTACATCTCCCTTTCCCTCCAATTTATAGGTAGCCCCCGATATAGCACAAAAATAATCTAATCCTTTGTACGAATTAAAATATTTCTATCACTAATGACACCTAAAATATACAAGAAATTTTATTGGAATATAATGAGGCACATGCATGGTCTAATATGGCTCTAATTTAGAGTTGCCAGAAATCCTGTAGCTAAAGACTCCCCAATCTGTAATCCGCAAAATATTTAGTTAACAATGAACCTTATTCCTATAGGGCCTATTTCCTATTTCCTTACAGAATTTTCAAAAAAGCAAATAATTGTATATCTTGATATATATTTCTTCTGGCAAAGAGTTGAAAATAATTCTACTTATTAGCTGCTTAGTTTAATTTAATTTGAAAAAAATACCCTCTTGCTGCAGGTAATGTCATATGCTTTAATTTTGAAACAATACAATGCAGACACGTATTGGATAATTTTAATCAATGATAATGTCAAATCTGACAGATACAGCAAGTCCCGGAAGAATAGCGAAACCAGATATATATCAGATTTCATCAGTAAGAGTTTAGCATTAACTATACA
The DNA here is from genome assembly GCA_028555115.1 of Himalopsyche japonica. Lineage (NCBI taxonomy): Eukaryota > Metazoa > Arthropoda > Insecta > Trichoptera > Rhyacophilidae > Himalopsyche > Himalopsyche japonica. Next base: position 183,366 of record JAHFWJ010000446.1, on the reverse strand, counting down.
ATTTATGTTCATTTACTTGCTTCTATGAAACAAAATTTATTAAGAAAAATATAATAATTTCCGACTAGTGTTTTAATATTAATAATACAAATCAAATTTCTTTGCATGAAAATTGTACTTTTTCTACATATATTATAGATTAAATCAATTTTTAACAACCACTCCAAATATCAGAAAACATGCATAAATTTTAATACATATTATATCATTTAATCCAAATTTGTTGAAGGAAAATAGAAAATGAAACTGCATGCTGCGGTTTTGAATCTCTGTCTTTAGATACTTGGAATCAGGCAACTCTATACTAATAATTATTACTAAAAACTGCTATATAACCATAAATTAATTATTAGCTGGTGTATGTGGTATGATGAGATGAAAAATAATTCTTATTATTGCTTTCTCACTGGTTTGACATCAGCCATCATTGTTTAAATATCAAACAAAATAACATAATTATAAAAATTCAATAAAAAGGTCATTGCCAATAAATAATTTGACAGCACAATATTTGTTGGAGTTCATTTTTTATTTACAGATTTGTCTTATAACTTTTAGTGGCCATTTTCATATTTAATACTTCACATGGAAATCTTTGGTTCATTGATCACTTTTCATTTTTATTACTTGATAATTGATTATTATTTCGATAAATAATAAGTAATGAAGTTTTAGGATTTTTGAAAGAAATATATCACCCAAGAGGCATTTATGCTTGAGTGAAGGCAAGGTGTCAAAGTTTTCCAGTTTGAAAATGAGTAAAATGTGATGACGTATTTTAAAATCTCATTTAACCGATGCTCCAAATACATATATTATGAAAAGCATATTTTGTTTCAAAAATTTTAACATCTACATTGATTGAGCATAAATTTTAAAGTGATAAATTCTATAATTGAAAATTCTTAGTTTATATTAAAAGGCATGATTTTTCTATTAAAAACGAAAGCTCATATTAGTTTGGCATCAAACAAGCCGATAGACCCTCTACTTTTTCCATAATGAAACACATTCTATCTTCATTTGATGCCAGTGGAAGAAAAGAAATAACCGAACCATTCAAAATGTCATAAAATAGTTAGCATAATCATTGCTATATAAACTTAAATAAGCAAAATAATATTAATGTTACAGTAAATAATTCAAATAAACACTCCCAAGGAATAAAGTAGTAAATCATTTTATTCATATTAAAAGAAAATATTATTTGTTAATTGATTTTCATCATGCATCATTTTGTTCTACAATGAGACTAATAATAAGTTACTGCTTTATTCCTTAGGGTGTTGATATACGGCCAATAATTTGTTGTGGGTGACATACTAAAAGAATATATGAACCTTTTTTGGGTGGTATATGTAAATTTACTTTCTTATATTGGTATTCTGAAAAAAATCTACAACTATTTAATACAAGTTTATTGAAGTATTTACAATAAATCAATACTGAATTGACATGGACAAAATCTGTGCAAGCCTCAATAACAATGTTTTGCTTAATCAACTGAGTTTTAAATTCAAAAGGAATTCAAAAAATATTTATGGTAGATTGATTTCATATATTCTTCTTCATACCTAATAATTTCAGTTTCTAAGAACTAAGGCTGGATTGTCGTGGCCTTTTTAACTGTTAAAAAAAGTGAAATTTATTTGAATGACTGATAATTATATTCAAAGCCAAGCATAGAAAAACTGCCAGAAGTATGCTTTGAAACGAAATTGTTAGATATTTCATTTTAAAAGTGGTGCTAAATACATACTGGCTTGGACAGATTCACAATAAATTTCTCAACATTTGAAAATTCTTTATTTATTTTTTATTAATTTGCCACCACATGAAATTAAGTTATCTTTTGAAACTTTAATAATCATAATACTGTTGCTAGTAGCAGTATTTCAAAACATTTTAATGAAAAAATCCTCTTGGTTCCACAATACAAACAAATCAAAAATATATTCTCTTAAAATTGGAAAGAAGTATTCCCATGAAAAATTTCCGTTGAGTATTTTAGAATTTTTTAAACAGGATTGATAAAAGGTGGCCTTAATATTAATAATTTTACTCAATTTAATGAAAATATCTATGTAGTAACAGTTTAAACCTCTATCGGAACATTTCAAATTTCTACTTATTATTAGATATTAATTTGCTGCTGCAATTTGAAGCAGTCATAAATTTGTTAAATTTAAATCTACCTAATCTTGATTTTCCATAATTATTCTATTAATTCGAATAGATAAAACTTTTAGCTCATTACAAATGTAAGAGACTTAATACAATAATTTATTCACATCATCAGTATAAATGATGATTAAGGGGATGATCAATGCTGATGCTTCGTTGCTAGTGACATCTAGCAATAAAAAAAGCTAGTGATTTAATGTGAAACAAACATTAGTTTTATTGATGAAATTTAGTTTGCTATAAACTTGAAAATGTAACAAATGATTTAAAAAAAAAAGCTAACAAAAAAAAAACTATGTATAAAAAATACATTGCTATTTTTTTCACCGTGTAATAATCGAGTTATACAAAGTGAATGCCAATTCAATCAATAAATAAAAAAATAGAGTTTTTCCTGTCGTCATTCGGAGACACAAAATTATTCAGGAGACCATTAGAGAAGGAGTATTTATTTTAAATATTGTATAACTCAATCAAAACATTTTTATCATTCCCGCATGCTAGATTTTATATTTTATTTAAGTGTATTTGGGACATTACATTACGATTTCACCTAATATGTACATTTTATATCCATGTTTGCTCTCGATGTGAGGAAAATGGAGTTATCATAATAACTTACTTGCTCAACTCTTCCATTTTCGAAGAGAGTTAGGATAGAATAAACATGAATAGTGGATAGCGTATTGCTCTCACTATTCCGTTTTTTTAATCAGATCGGTGGGAAGGAATTGTGTTTTGTCTTGTCGATAGATGTCACTAACAAATAAATATCAGTGCTGAACCTCCCCAGAGGATACGATGGTTATTTTATATTAAAATATTGTAAAATTATATTGTTCAATTTATTAAGGAATAAAAATCAATGAACATTTGCTTTAAATTCTTGCACATGATGAAGTGAAGTAAAAGAGATGATTTCAAAACTACATTTCACATGATTTTATATATGATATATGTTGATTAATCATTTCACTACGTCACATTGCAAAAGGAATAACATAATGATTTTCATTGTTATTGTCATGATTTTTAATAAAATATTTTGGGATACACAAAGGTCAATAAGAAATATTTTTTTTTGAAGATTATTTTTGATGTTCAATTATATCAAGTATTTTGTGTCATATTTTAGATCAGAGTAATATGCCAAGTTTGAATTGTTGAAACTGTATATTTTTCCAAATCTTTTGTCACTCATGGCCCGGGTTTTGCAAAATTCTGGTATTCTATCACACAGATATAATATACCTAACACAGTAAACAATTTACATAAATGATGATGAGAACTATGAAGGTAAGTGTTAAATATATATCAAATAATTTTGATAACTACTGACATAATGAATATGACATTCAATTTTGGGATTGATCTTATAAAAAATACAGCTGATGACTTTGTGGAAAAAGATTTCTACGATAACCAACTACTATTAAAATGCAATTGGATGATTTGATACTAAGAGATATCTACCCATTTTAAATTGGTTGGTTACTGTGGATTTAAATATCAAGTATAAATTTTTTTTAGATTGTCAACACATTAAATTAATCCACACAAGGAAGAATTTGCAAAGTTTGACTGATTGTTAAATGTATAGATTGAATTAAATTTATTTCTGTTTATTTCTAAAATAGTTTACGATCTCTTGTGTTTTTATGCTATCATTCAATACGCTCATCCTTCTTAAAGAAGTAACAGTGGAAATATCTATTCGGTTTTGTGAGTGACGAAACATGGGGAAATGTAGTTCCAACAGTTCAAATTTGATAATGAAATTCCGTCAAGCAAATAAATTGAAATACAATGACTTTTTAAATTCATCAGGACCAGGACACAGATCTTCCGTACCTTCAAAGAAAAGCCTACACCTTTTGTCATATAGCACATTTAAGGAAGAGATTGTATGTCATATCAACAAATTAAAATACAAATACATATCTGTAACATAATTATGACAAAATTTGATCACCTAAATTGGTGCTTGTCATAAGAGTAACGATGGGTGATTGATCAATCGATCTGATCGGAAGCCTATTACCATGAAAACTCGAATTGAAAATAGCCCCCAACCTCTAAAAGATTTCCCACCTTTGCCATTAGGCATATAGTATATGTAGTATATGGGATTCAATGGTCTCAATGTTATCAACTTCCACAGTTCCTCTTGGGTTCAATACTCAGAACAAACTGCATCATTTTACAATATATAGAGTTGGATGTCTAAAAATTTGTATTTAACATCAGACTGTCTATAACAAGATTGATTTCAGATAAACATATTTTTGAATGTATTTAAGTATTACACATTTTGTCTGTTTTCTTATTCGTTTGACTTCCTTGCTAATTTCCATTATTTACTATATTTCAACCGTTTTTAAATTGCAAAGGATTAACCAAATAAATTGTTCTTTTTATAATGTGTTTTAAATCAATAAATAAATCATTTGACCAAAATCATGTGTGAGCAAAAGTATCACGAAAAAAAGTAATCATCTCAAACTTTAACACATCCAGCATTTATATTCTTCCTGATGTATCAAAATTATGTATGTATTGTGTTCACGGACCATTTGGCAAATAGTAAAAAATATTTTTGATGACTTCAAAGAATTTTTATGAATTGCATACTGGGTCATATAAATGCTGCAATACTTGCGGAGATTTTGCATTTTTTGTCATTGTTGTGAGTTTCACTTGATTGGTAAAGGCAGTGTTCTAATCTTAATCTTAAATCTTCTGTGTACAAAGATGCATAATTTTTGCAATTGATTGATAATTATTACAGAAATCGAAGAACAGACAACTAAAAAAAGGGTTATTATATTTCATTGCTACATGGATGACACAGGATAAACAATTGAATCAGACAGTTCTTTTAACGTGCTTACAATTTACAATATCCTCTGTAGGTGCTTAATGGAATTTGAATTGTCAATTCAAATTTAATAATGCTTACTTACAGTTTGAATTCCAAGTGGAAACCAGAGCGCAGATACATGCACAAAACCAATCTCAAGCAGACACCGGTATCCATGACATTTCAAAAGTGAAATTGAATGGTATTAAGAATAGTTTATTAGATGGATTATAGAAAATATATTTAGTGACATCTATGAACTTTTAATGTACTTTTTGAACAAAATCACATTCATGTGTATATGTACATATGAATGTGTATACAAATATGTCCCACAGAAGGAATAAGTTAGTGTTGCCACACAGTGGCCAATTACCCCATAAGCCAAAGAGGTGTATGCTAAGAGCCACTAGATCTTAGTGATTTGAAAAATAGTTTACATTTTGTATCAAATATTTATTTTACATAGAATTCTAATAATTGCTTTTGTAAAATAATTAATTAATGCAATCTTTTTCAACCTATGTTTCCTTTACCTTTTACATTGATAATGAGATATTTCTCATTATAAGGAATTACAAATTGAAAATCTTCCGTAAATAATATAAACATCTCATATAAGTTTTGTGAAGCGTTTTTGATAGGGCCACTGAATTGCACCTGAGGTCTTCCTTGAGTATAATCTACTACTGCTACCACAAGAGACACATTTTCACTGTTTCATTGTTTATGTGCACAGCATACAAGCGGTTAATGATTGCTTTGGGCACATACCAATTCTGTAATTTGTGCTATAATCACATAAAATGACCAACACTACCCACTTTGATAATTATCTCATTATTTCTGCAAAAGTCTACAAATGATGGTCCAATAATGATATAATATGAATAGAAAATTATAGAACTCCTTTAATCTTCTCTGTAAAAGATGAGTAACAAAATAAATACTTTGTGATATTTAATTATAAGTAAAAAAGAAACAGTGTATTAACATGATCTAGAAAGATTAAAAAAAATATTTTATTTGGCTAAAACACATAATTTTTTCAACACAACAATAATAAAAATGTTATTTATCATTAAGGAATTTTCATATCTCACTATTTTCAAAGAGTCTGAATATTAAATTAAAAACTTTGAAGTAATAACCATAAACAAGATGGCATTTGTTACTTTATTTTAAATACTCTGTGGTAAATTTCTTACATGTAAAAAATATGTACATTTGAAATAAATAATAGTATAGCAACACTGACAAGAAATAACATAAATAGGTATACATATATTAATTGTTGCATTGAAAAACCATTCTACGAGAATGTGGAATGGTCAACTGGATAGATAATTAATATTCTTCGATTTAAGGTGTACAGTTACAAAAATGATACCTAATACCAAAAAATCATATGTGGTAGGTAATTATTTGAGATCCTTGATAATTTCTGCTGTTCTTGATAATGAGTAACGGTCATAATTTTTGCATCAACCCAATACATTCATATCAATGGATTTTCATCCATAATGGTACCTTCTATTATATTATCAAAAATTTTAATTATAGATATTGATAGATTTCAATGTATGTTTCAGACAAATGTAGAGATGGGATACATTTTTATAATTATATTTTTATCACAAACTGATTATTTTCATTTTTATTAGTGCAGACCCGACACTGTGGTTAATATGGAATATCATATTTGAACTGGACACCATTTTAAAATAACAATTTAGACACAAGATGCGTCTGTCAAAATGTCATATAAAAAAAATATATTCAACAAAATAATAATAAAAATATTTGGTTATACGTAAATACAACACACTGAGAGAGAGATATAGTGTTCGGAGGTGATTGATTCGAGCGCTGCACGTCTCGCGTTGGACAAAACAATTTCTAAAATTAGATGATGGCAAGATGTCTAAAACTACATTTGACTACTTACATATTACTAAAAAAACCCATCACTTCCGTAATATCACAATCATTTCATCAAGCGAAACGAAAGAAATTTGAATATAATGTCATTTGTTATTAATTATTGCATGGGATCATCCTTTGCAAGGTTTGATGTCGGAATTAAGTCACCTACAATAACGGAACACACACCGAACGATACTTTAAAAAATGGCTGGTAAAAGAATCAATATCAGAGGTGGATGATATGACGAATGTGTCAATTGTTTCAATTATTATCAATAGAGATTAGTTAAGATTGTATTTGAGTAAGGCCTATAAAATAAAGAGACTTTGTATGATAGATTACATAAATTTTAAAATGATACAATTTAACACATAATGGAAACTAGTACAGGAAGAGTTTTGCGTGCCTCAAATTTAATTCAATAGATCTACTGAACGATAAGGCTGTCACAATTTTTATCATCGTATTAACAATCATGCGTTTTTAAGAAATCAAGATAAGATTGCTTATTTTCATGGCTGTTAGCTTAGGTTAGGTTTTTTTTTTTAAATTTTACAATAGTTCATTGATTCCTATCAACATAATAACTACATCAAGGTTTTAAGGAAAAGCATATTCGATTTAATATTTTGATTAGAAATAATATTTCTGCAATTTTATATGTAATTGAAACCGGTCTTGATTTTTATATTATAAAATTGTGGAAATAGTATGAATCATTGTTTTATTTATTTGAACACAGTTACTAAAAATCTATAAAAGTTTTTTATTCTGTTTTATCTCACATATTAGAACATATTTAATAGACGATAGGAAATAAATTGTGGCAAAATATTAGTTTTATTTAGAAAAAATTATAGCTTCAAAGCATTAACAAACTTTGCAAATACACATTTCATCTCAATAAAGATTTATGGAGAGAAAGTAGCAACATATACAATATGAAATGCATATGTTATTTATATGTTAAGGTCACAAAAGAATTGGTTGCCGATCTTATAAGTAAAACAAATACAATGGAAAACCCTCATATAACTTGGAAACTAAAAAAATCTATCCACCACTGATTATAATTATTTGTTTCTAACACCAGCCACAGTTTGAACTAGATTAAACGAAAATCCGACAATTTTTGTCCTTGTCGTGGATGTTGTTGGCTGTGACAACACAGTTGTTGTCTTCAATACTCGAAATAGAAGCTGATGCGGTCTCCCTCCGCCGCAGCGATCGGTAAAGCTTGAGCCGCCTGGTCGCCGGAAGAATGAGGAGGAACAGACCAGACAAGGATATAAAGAATCCAGCAATATAGAAGGACAGCTCATACGTTCCGGTGACATCGTAAATCCAACCTGGAATATGAGATTAAAGATCTAAGTCAGAAGACTTCATATCTGAAGAAGTAATAATAATTCATTAAGAAATGTGAGAATAGCAATTGATAGTAGAAAACACAAAATATAGACACACACAAGCAGAAATATAACTTTAAGAGTTACAGGAAAAAAAATGCACACTAAAAATGTACACTAATCTAAAAGCTTCTACATCAAAAACTGAATATATGCAGAGCAGGCTACACTGCATTCTTCAAACTATCTCATCTTCTAGTTTATTTTTCATACTGACGTCATGATGTAGTGTTTTATATAATAGAACATAACACTTGTTTGATGGAATGTTATTTGATATTAGTAAAATAAAAATTATAAAAACATTTCAAATCTGCTCACCGGCCAAAGGAGGCCCAATCAAATTAGCGACACCCTGAACCAGTAGTAGCAGTCCATAAGCATTAGTGAAGTTCTCAAGGGTTATGAGTTCCACTAGGATAATGCTGGTGAGGGAATAATTGGCAGCTATGAAGAGACCGAAAGCACCAGAGGCAGCACAGAGAGCCATATACGAGGTCAGCAGTGGCACAATGGCGGTGACTATGCCGCAAAAGAGCATGCAGCACGCGTACACCACACTGGCGTTCACCCACTCCCAATCTCCCGCCCAGCCTAAGAATATCTGAAACATTGCGAATTAAAAGTAAATTTTCAGTATTGAATATTAATTTTTGATGAAATGACAAAACAGGATTGCTTGATACCTACTAGGATTAAGTGATAGTTTTTTTTTTATAGTTTATATATATCATTTTATAGCTGTATAGGTGGAGAATTTCGAATTTTACTTTGATAATTATCAGTGGATGTTTAAAAATGTAACAACAAACTCAGCACTCACATAACAATTGTTATAAATAATTTATGATATCGACTGAAGGTGCTTGATGGAATTTCAATATCAAATTTGAATTGTTAAAACTTTGTACGATTCCATATGTTTTGTCACTAACGACCCGGGTTTCGCCTTTTGGCATCTTCAATAGAACTGACGTAAAATAAATGTTTATTTTACGTCAGTTCTGTTGCATCCGTGTGATAAGATGCCTGAAGATGCCGAAAGGCGAAACCCGGGTCCTTAGTGACAAACATGTGGAATCGTACAAAGTTTTAACAATCCAAATTTTTATAAAGTTGTTCTTTCAAATAAATGCTTTTTTAGCAAGCGAATTCTTAAAAAAAAGTTTATAAAATCTTGAAATATTAGAAAACGATGATGAAACATAGTCACCTCTCCGACCATATTGACAATTCCAATAACAGATATGAGCATCGAGGCATCAGTCTCGGTGTATCCCATCTCGACTGCATAATCAGTGATGTAAACATAAGGCACATCGTACCAAGCGTACAGCAGGAAATTGGAGATTGCGAACAGGAGAAAGTGTGGATTGGCAAAGTGTGAGAAGTCGAACATGTCCACTATCACATCCCAGAACTCCCACATCCCTGCGCAGACGTCCTGTTTTTCTTTTGCTATTGTCGTCATTGAGTTTCTATAAATATTCGGACAGGAAGAAGCGCGAAGACGGTATCGATTGATATTCAACATCGCCCCTCGATAAGTCAAGGAATGTCGATGGATTCTCAAATCTTTTAAGTACGCTGTCGTCGGTCGCACTGTAGGGACCGCCGGCGTTTGGTTCAAACGAAGAGGAGATCGGTTAATGGGCCTGGTCGTATCCTTCATCGATCCCCGTTTCGAGCCGGCCTCGTTCAACCGTCCGCTGTCACTGAAGCTTCGAGAAGAGACCAACATGCTCGGATAGTTTTGCATCAAGACGTTGTACACATTTTTGTGAGTCGCTAAGAGCTCCAAGACTTCCACGGGCACATTTTCTCCATTATTGACATACGTTGGTAAATTTACTAATGAACTAAACTGCCTCGTGTTTGTTTCAGACGATTCACCTATTGCGACTATTTCTCCGGCAGGTGGAGCGGAAGCGGTGCCGACCGTGTTGGTACTTTTGCTATCCGAAAACGAGTCTGCCGAAGAGCCGTAACGTTTTAGTCTTTTTTGCTCTCGTGATCTTTTCCTGTCCTGGGCTTTTGCTTTGGCCATTATCGCAGTCCACGCCAGATCTCTCATTAAAGCTCCGCAAACTGATATATTCAAGAAGAGTCCGGCAAGAATGAGAGTCGTACCTCTCCAACCATACTTTTCCAGCATCATTTGGGTTAAAGGTGCAAATATAAAAGTTCCAATTCCGCTTCCGCACACTGAGAGTCCAGTGGCCAGAGAGCGCTTCTTTTCAAAGTAGTAAGCGACGATGACGACTGCCGCCACATAGCACAGACTGAGTCCAAAGCCGGACACGATTCCGAACGTAATAAACAGCGTTTCCATATTGGTCGTGAACGCCGACAAGACGAACCCTATGCAAGCCAGAACGGACCCCACGATGCACATCCGTCGGCAGCCATATCTGTCAGTTAAAAAACTGGCGATCGGTCCGGACAGCAGAGGCATGGCCATGAAGACGCTTCCGATCCACGCGGTCTTGGCTTTTCCTTCGCCGAAGTACTCTAAGAAATTGACGTACATGACGCCGAAGCTGAACGCTATGCCGTCGGCGATCAAGTTGACCATGAATGTGGCAAAGACCACCACCCACCCCCATCCTCCGTCCGGCGGGCGGGCCTCCGCTAGACCCAGAGAAGAGTTGTCCTCCGAGCTGCTGCTGCTTCCGCTGGCTCCGTCCGCCGACGAATCCTCGATGCTCGAAGCGGGGCTGGAGCGGGTCTCCCGCGCCGGCCCCGTCGTCACCGAGCCGTCGGCGCAACCATTATGAAACTGCACGTGCAGAACGGGCCTGTCGCTATCCGCCGAATCCGATTTCACAAGTCCCCGACTCTTCGGGCTCCGCGCTTGATCGCTCTTGAGGGACACTCTCCGGTGGCCGTGACTTTGATCCGACGGGGTTTTCACTATACTTTTAGGTTTTAATATACTATCTACACTATCTTGGCGCGCGTTCGCGGCGCGCGGTTTCGATTTCACACAAGAATCGTCAAATTCCACTTCACGAATACTGTGTAACGCGGCACCATTTTGTTTAACGTACGGCTTATTTTCTACAGCACACCCGTTGCCCTTGGGCAGAAGGCACTCGTCGTCGCCTTCGACCGCGCTGACGGCGGTCAGAGGCAACTTCAAAGCGGCGCGTCGTTTCTCCTGTTCGCCGTGCTTGCTCGTCACCCGGGTTTCGTGACTTTTACTCTCTTTTCCCGCGTGGTGAGCATTTTCTGAAAGAGGTCTGTCTGCGGTGACTCCTTTCAAAGGCAGCTTTAAAGCGGCGAGCCGTTTCTCCCGGTCAGTCATACCGCCAGCGAGAGAGCGATCGCAGCGGGCCTCGCTTCCCAGCAGGCGGACGTTCTCCCGGATCGATTCGTCGCCCTCCGCGACGGATCCTTTGAGGGGATCTCTGGCCGCGGTCTCCCTCCTCCCCCGGCGCCGATCCTCTTCTTTCCTTCCGCCATTTTTAAGGGAAGAGGCGGGTTTGGCACTGGAGTGCAGAAGGGATTCGTCCTCTGGAAGTTCGGAGTTCCCCTCTCGAGGCGGGGCGTTCAGTAGGGCGCGACGCGGCTGGGGATGACCTGAGGCCGCTTGCCCTCCGCGATCCATTCCTTGAGGTGCTGCGTGAGCCGGTGACTCCTCGCTCGGAGGAGACTGACTGCGGCTGGGGGCGCGGGGCGCGCGGGTGGCGCCCTTGGGGGGGGCTCAGCGTGCACGCGCCGCGCCCGCGGGGCTGCCATGCGGCGGGTCAGCCCAAGGCCGAGAGCCTCCACTCTGAAATAAAATCAATACTATAAGTTCATCATATTGGAACACCACAAAATAAAACTAACGTATCAAAATATCTAAAATATAATAGTAGCCGGCTTGATAGAGTAATAAAGAAACTATTTTTAATATACATTTGTTTCAAATTTGAATTGTTACAACTTTGTACGATTCCACATGTTTTGCCACTAACGACCCGGGTTTCGCCTTTCGGCATCTTCAGGCATTCTATCACACGGATATCATTTTTGATATTGAAATTCCATCGAGCACCTTCAGTCGATATCATAAATTAACATTTGTTTTATTGCAATCTTTAGATTTTCTTAAAAAAGATTAGTAGCAAACTTAGCAAGACAATTATTTTAAAACTCAAAGTAAGGTTGAAGTTATCTAGCCGAGAAAAATGACCTAGCTTGTGCACCAAAATAATACATCTCGAGTCGAGTACATATTTGTTGACATCCTTAAGTAAACTTTGTCGTCGCCGTGAAAACTTTGAAGCACCTACATCACACTCGAGATCTCGGGCGTCAAAGACACCTTCAAGTGGAGAAAAATTTGCAATCTTTTCAATATCATAATATGGCCACACAAACAAAGGCGAGAAATACGAACAGCAACATATTACATGAGTTTTCTATTCTCAGTTTGTTCCACCAGAATAGCAATGTTCACTCACAAAGGAAGAAGTCGTCAATTAAAATTTTCAATCCAAGCGTCAGGTTTATTTTTTTAAATTAAACTCATCGGGGTTTGGTGTTCGAACACTATAATAAAACAATTTATACTTATTTGTTTGTCGTTAATTTTCCTCTGTATTATAATTATTCGCTTGGTTCGAAAATATATCGACTAAGAGCTTTTGAGCTTTTGTCCTAAACTTTAGCCACAGTTAGCTTATGGGTGATTGCGGCCTTTACGAAAGCTGCGAACGATGATAGGGCGTATGTTTATCTGTTATTGATTTGTTAAAGGCTACAAAATGTTGAGATAAAATAGCTACAATGACTTACATTTCCGAGTATATTTTAACGGTGAAAATAAAAGTTTTTAAAATTGGGCTGGCCGACCAATTTTACGTAATTCGCAGCCATAAAAGGGCTTTCATACCATCGCTAAATTATTTTATTTTTTTTCCGAAAATTAAATTATTTTTACTTATAATAATCTGGTATAAAAGAGGCATCACAAACATTTTATTTATGTCAATGCTCATATATTTAAATCGAATAAAAAAACAAAATTTGAGCCTTCCGATCGCTATGACAAACCTCTCAACACGAGACCACAAAAGGTAAAAAACATCATATGACGTTAGAAAAATAAAAATAATTACATGATGTAAGTATTCATAAAAACAACAAAAGTTTCCATATAAAAATGAATTGTTGACTGGAAGGTTTCGGGCTCAACTCCTGTTATGATGATTTTAATGTCTCCTTTTGTTAAAATAATCTATTACCACCATTGATATTTGAAGGCGTATCTTCTTATCGAAGAAATTAATATACGTTTGAAGTCAAAAAAGTATCCACATTAAGAACGTTGGCAATCTACGGTTTACGAAAATAAAATAAAATAAAACGAATTTACTATTTATGGCTTATGCTTGTATTGTGTGGAACCACTATGCAGTAAATATGCCGATTTATTGATTGAGAAAAAATATTATCTATTTTAAAAAGTCTACGTCAACGTTATTATAACATATAATATACATTTTAGTTGTTTTTAGACTCACAAGGAATCAGTGGTTTTTAAATTATACGAATACCACATTTAAACTTCACATAATATTAATACACCAGTTTTTTTTCCAAAATCTACAATAGTGACTATTTTAAGTGCAGCATTGATAAATTTTCGATTTAAATAAGTTCTATTTTTTTTTAAATAAAAAAGAGTTTTACAAGTTTATCAGTTTTGATCAGTTGAAGATTTTTTTGTATGTAATGTTATTCTTTCAATCAACATTATTTAAAATGCGATCTGTGTAATTCGAAGTAAGACAATGAAAGTTTTAAAGAAATTTTACTAAATTACAATTCATATTATTACAATTAATTATTCCACTTAGTGTGTAATTAAAAAAGTGACACGTGTTTCGCCTCTCAGAAACACTGTATTTCAAACACGACCTTTCACCAAGTTACCACCGAATCAACCAAAAAATAGTATTGCCAGCCTTCTGACACAAGCTATTTTTGTGATCCGATAATTTATATGATAATATGTACAGTCAAAAGCTATTAAGGAATCGAAAATTTTAGTGAAAATCTCCGTAATAGTTACAGTAAAATCTCTAGATTACGTTCTTCAACTATCCTTATAGCAGGTAATTTTGGGGGAAAATATGAATTGTTTAAAAAATAAATAACATTATTTTAGAGTTGCAACTGTTTCCGATTTATCGAGCGATATACTAGGGTCATATTGGAAAGCATGCATTGTATCAGAGGAGGATATCGCATGCAGCGCCGGTAGTACGCTGGTTGTGATGGTAAGAAGGGCTCAAAGGAAGTAAGTGACGTCACGTCGAGATCTCCTCGGAGTAATGAATGGAGAGAGGTCTTCGAAGAGCGCCGATTGACTCTGATTAACAGACAATGCTAATCGACCACACAATGGCTACCAACAAACACCACAGGAGGGTGGAGACGTGAAATACAATTCGGATACATATTTACGACACATCAAGTAGGCACGCCATCTTGGCTAATTTTGATTAATGCAGTCAACTGTTTATTCGATCTTCAACCAGGATAGTACGGAAAACCACGGGCATTTAAATGTAATACAAATAAGTTCGGTTGCAAATATATACAGCTCGGATCTCCAGATGGACACATCGATGAATTGACAAAGTTCGATGGCAATGATTTCTAACTTTTATATTGTATTCTTTTTAACCCACCCGCCGATCATAAAATAAATAAAATAGAACTTTAACGTCGTCTCAATAGTTGTGATGTTAGCAATCAAAGGGTTAAATTTGATAATCAAATATACTTATTTTAAATTGGTGCGTTATTATGGGTTTATTACAGGATAACCATTTTATGTTTTCGCGTAACATATTTTGGGTAACTCTGAATTACACAAATAAACAAAACCCAACGATTAAGTAAAATGGGCCGAATTAAATTTGACAGAACAAGTGGCATGCCATCCTAGCTCCAATTGTCGGTTCAAAACAAAACGAAATGACCGATCCAAGAATAATGAATTCATTTAGAATTAATCACGGCAGCGATATGCGAAACGGGTCACGGAACGGGGATAAGACAAATGGGAGATGTGGCGAAGTTATCCAAAAACTAGTGGCAGTGACCCGAGATCGAATATTAGATTGAGTCGAAAATAAAGCGGCGGCAGGTCAGACTGGTTCAATGTGACATATTTCACAGAGATAGTAGCGCACCCGAGTGCTGTGGCGATATCCGTTTTACTCGGGCGGTGATGGGTGGCCGATTTGAAATTGGAACAGTAATTTATTTGACCACAGGATAATGAGTCGTATCCATAGACAAGAACAAAGGCTCTCATTTCAGATAAAACTTAGATACGGTATGAGTTATGTGTATAATATTTTTAGACAGTTTATTGGAACGGGGGACTTTAAATGGGCATCGAAAATTAATATATACTTTCTACAAGGTAAGGGAGGTTATAAAGATCATACTAACTTATTATAGTCACATTTGTGTAGAAAATTTATTTTTTCACGTCATTTTGTGTATTACACGGGTAGGTCAGAATAACTATCTATTAATTACAAATTTCACAGAAAATATCTTGTACTTTGTAGTTTAAACACATTTATATCACTTGTTAATAACACAACAACACTTTTTTTCCGTAAAGGGCACTAATTATTCCGATTGTTTAAAATTTTGAAGTTTTCAGAATAATGGCGAATCGGACCTATTCCGTTTTATTGTTTATTGGGTTTTTTTAAATAAATACATATTTAATATATGTTTTCTATTTTCACTGTTTATTAAAACGCATTAGATTTCATTTATATGTTAAGTGAAAACATTCACAAATTTCACAAAAGGTTTTTAGTTTAAGGTCTCAATATTCGGAATACAATACATAAATCGTTTATCATTTCGAAACGCCCACATAAAAAAAGCAAATAAAATTCACTGAAATCGACGTATGGTATATTTATATTTAACCGATGAGAAATCATCAATCACGTTTTGAGGAACATAATTAGAACCAATGGCATGTAATAGTTAATGAGATTCTATTTTAAAAATTGAGGAATTCCTCTATTTCTAAGTTCTAATTAGAACTAAAAAATCGTTATTTTATTTGTATGCATATAGGTAAGAAAATTTTTAGAAACTGTAAAATTAAAATAAAAAAGAAATTATTAAGTAATGGAGTAAAAAAAAAGTAAAGAATTGAAAGATTTTATACAGAATTCATATTGCGTTGCACGTCTTGATAATTAAAGAACCGTCAATACAATATTTTTATTTCAAAACGAACATAATTTTGTCGCTATTCAATATAATATAATAAATTGAATAAAGTAAGAAATTTAAAAGCCAATAAATCTTTTTTTTAACACATACTTAAGCAAAACAAAGAGCTTCGATAAAGAGGTCAGTGAACGGATTGGCTTAAAGAATTTAAAAACAAAACGAATAAAGAGATTTCATCGCTATCCTATAATATTGACAGCTTTTTAAGGTAAACACCGTGCATTATTTCGACAAGTGAGTTCACGCGTTGTCAGAGGAAGTTCAACCGTGGCCCGTAGTCGTATAATGGCCTCATGTAAATAAATAAGAATCGGAATATAATATACAAAGTCAGTGGCAGCAAGTTTTGAACTTTTAATAAAAAAAGGTGTAAAGCAATATTTTTATAACATATTTATATACAATGACTGTGAAAAATATGACATTACAAATACATATTACAAATAAAAGAAGAAGGCGACTCGAAAAATAGTAAAATCGTGGGAATATGACTTTTTTAAACCGTGCCTGCTTCAATATATTCAGTAATTCTTTTTTTGTCAAAAAGGTTTTTCTATCTGTGTTTTTCGACGAGGGAAAGATTTATTGGCAGAGCTTATGGCTAGTGGCGTAACTCACCACGTTTTTTGGAATCAAATGAGTGCGTTTTAACCTTTACCACTCGTAAAAAATAGCACACGATCAAATATTTGTCACTTCGATAATGGACGAAGAATTAATAAGTGTCACACTCAAATGCAAAGATTTTACAAATTAAAATCGAATTATTATTGTTATAGAAATTAAATACACTTAACACCAGAATCCTCGGTGATATTCGAATTATAAAAGCAAAAAAAAAAGAATTCGCCTGCATTCAAGTGTAAAAAGCTAATTTTAGAAATTATCGATATTCATATCTCTGAACCGAAATTCAAGAATCGACTGGAAAATCAATCAATAAATATGTCTATACTGGAATTTAAGCCCGTGAACACCGTTGTTAAAGCCAACGAGGTTGACCACTCGAGTCGATTCGAGCAGAATAATACATATCGTATTAGAACAAGGTTGAATGAACATAAATGGTATATTTTACCAAATTGAATGGTGAATAAATATTATTGATTGAATTGGCATTCACTTGGTAGAACTCCATTATAACACGGTGAAAAAATAGCAATGTATTTTAGTTCTACAAAATTATTTTTAACAAATATAGTTGATAGCTATTTCGGCTCACGCCATCGTCAGAACTATCAGGATTCACCGTGAATAAATATTGTTAAGATATACCTGTATGTATGTGTACTGTGTCTAATATTTTTTATTTCATCCATCCGTTATACGATTCAGAATCAAATTCGATCTAAGCGTAAAAGCGTAAGAATAAGGTTAGGTTACGAGACAATTTATGCAAGACAGTCTAATAAAATTTACGATGTCGACTGAAGGTGCTTGATGAAATTTGAATATCAAATTTGAATTGTTACAACTTTGTACGATTCCACATGTTTTGTCACTAACGACCCGGGTTTCGCCTTTCGGCATCTTCAGGCATTCTATCCCACGTATGCAACAGAACTGGCGTAAAATAAACAATTAAACTGACGTAAAACAACAATTCAAATCAGATTTGAATTGTTGGAACTTTGTACATTTCCACACGTTTTGTCACTCACGAGCTGGACTTTGCCTTCTGGCATCTTCAAGCGTTCTACCGCATGGATGAAATAGATGTGACATGTGCAAACGTTCCTATTGAGATGCGACACGGCGCATCGTTTTAATTGTTTGTATACCTTCTAACTGTCAAAAAACATCACGTCGAGTTGATAACCACTGTATACCTTCCAAAGCCTAAATCGAGAGCGTGTAAATCACGTGTACAAAAAGAAAGGTCATCTCGTAGGCCAAAGTAGAATAGCAAGCCCTACAACTGTCTGTTGCGACGTAACACAAAATATCAAGGGCGGCTTTATCTTTCGTCTTACAAACAATACTGATAATATGAAAACAGTAATACAATAACAAAGTGCTGACGCTACAAGGAAGCTTAGTGTTACAAAAGGCGTATAATATATAATCATTTCATAAATATCCATTAACAAGGTTTTTATTGACCTTCAAACGTGTAATGTTTTCAATATATTGATAATGCAAAGATTTAGAGTCACTGTTTAAATATGAACAAAAGGAATAACACGTATATTGATTGAATTGGCATTTACTTGGTAAAACTCCATTATAATACGATGAAAAAATAGCAATGTCTTTTAGTTCTACACATTTTTTTCGGTCGCTTTAAGGTCGCAAGATGACGGCTTTGGAACAACTGGAAATCAATAGATATCAATTATCACACAAAATTCTTAACGAACGAACTAACATATGTCTGTCGCCGCTACTCAGACCATTAAGAGGGGCTAATTTTTTTCCATAATAAACCATTCCCATCCAACAAACCATCTCCGTGCAATATGTAAACTCATTGATATAACCGCTTTTTTATTTTAATTTACAGTTTTAATTTTTTTAAATTTTATTGCTAGCAGGAAATAAGCAAGGTCGTTAAAACAGGAGAGAAGATGTATTATGTACCTTTTCTACACAGCTATATACAGATAAGTAAATGCTCGGTTAAACATAGTTCTGACGATGGCGTGAGCCGAAATAGCTATCAACTATATCTTATATAATAAAAAAATATAGAACTAAAATGCATTGCTATTTTTTCGCCGTGTTTTAACAATTATACATAATAGATTTTTTACCTTACATAAATATTTGTTATATATTACATTTAGCTTTTTTATAAGAATATTTCCATACTAGCATATAATACTGTTTAGATATTTATGTACTTAAATTAGCGCCGCAGGATTAAAAAAATGTTTTGTTCAATCATTCAAAACAGTATTACTTACGTACTTAGCGATTTGTTCAATGAATTCGCTATACAAAAAATAAAAACTTTTCACGTGTCAAAGTGTGATTTCTTTTTGGAAAACGCAATACATTATATTAAAAAAAGATTTGTACTAAATCCATATTTTTATAATGATACGGATGAGGAGCACTGTCAACCTGTGGACGAAACCAATTTCTGATTATTATAAAAAAATATGGAAGTTGTACAAACCAATTTAATTGACATTTTGATGTGACTGAATTTAAAAAGTATCTAAAATAAGAATATTTGACAGGATAGAAACGATTGAAAAAAAAGATGTTCATATTTTAATTCTACACGTGAGATTTCAGCAAGCCAACGAGATTGATCGCTGCAATACGGACGCAAATGCTCTCGGATAAAATCCAATTTCGCTTAAAGAGAGAGAATTTTACATGTCGAACACGTCTTATGACCATCGCTACTCAACGAATGTGATTGAAGGGAAACACAATTTCAAAATATTTCTCATTAACGTTTACTTATGAAAAAAAGTATGTAGCGAATTCGAAGAAGCTAATGAATTAATTAACACAATTCAAAATTCAATTCATGTAAAGGTGAGTGGATTTTAGATTTCTTAATACTGGAAGTCAAGTCAGCAATGCTCAAAATGAACAGTATTCCAAGTTTCGATCACTGTAAAATTACACTTTAAAACTCAGAATATAACGAATTACGTCATGAGAATTAATTACCCTCGCCATTTATGACTTTTTTTAAACGTAGAACCATTAAAGCGTTGTATTCAACAACAATTAATATATTTACGTTAGACATATTCAAGATATGAAGAATTTATTTGATTCAATGAAAAAAACACGAGAGAACGTAAATAGGGTTCCACTGTATTTAAAAAAAAAACACATCTTACAAATGGATCAAAAAAACTAGGTTACACAAGTTTTATGTGTTTAAGTACAAATATAGCTTTGAAAATATCCTAAAGTGAATGTTGATAAAGATCGAACTCAGCCCATTTAATCCAATAACCAAAATAAGAAGGATTTCTTCGTACTGAATAAAAAAAAATATTTTTCCTAGAAAATAATATATTTATGATTAAATTCAACTGGATACTTTTACATAAGATATTCTCTTTCCAGTTTTCCGACATGATTG
This sequence comes from Himalopsyche japonica, assembly GCA_028555115.1. Taxonomy (NCBI): domain Eukaryota; kingdom Metazoa; phylum Arthropoda; class Insecta; order Trichoptera; family Rhyacophilidae; genus Himalopsyche; species Himalopsyche japonica. The sequence continues at coordinate 162,660 of JAHFWJ010000446.1, read as the reverse complement.
TTTCTTGGTAAAAACAAAATTGGAGCTTTCTTAGAAATCGTCTTGCGCTCGAAATTTCCCCGTAGACTGAATTAATTAACAACGTAACTTGACTGATTTGAGAACAAATATAGTATTGAACGATGCTATTACTTGAAAATGATACAATAATGCTGAATCTATAGAAAGAATTTAAGTACCTCTGAATCATAGACTATTTTTATTTTGTTAAACTATGCAGTAAAATAAAACAAAAAGATATATCTAAAGTTGATATATGATTATAGAATTAACAGTGTTAAAATATTCGTGTCCATGCTAAATGTTGTGTTGAAATATAATCCGAATTGTACACATAATCTTCACAAGTTTGCATAGCACCAACACTACTGAAATATTTTTTTAAATATTCAGTGTTGAAATATTCATAAAAAGGCTCAGCAGGGAACTGGTTGAATATTGTGAGGATCTAAAGTAAAATGTGATCTAAAGTAAAAGGGCGTGATGAATTTTAATATCATATCGAGAGGACAGGGGTTATGGAGATACAATGTATTATAGTTGTTTTTTTTTGCCCTACATCTCATATACAAGTGATACGTGTTTGATCGAGATGAAGACACATCCACTGCCCTACGCGAGGCCAAAATGAGAATTCTGCTAGTATTATGAATTTCAAGTTTTATATTCCTGGTCCTTTGTTGATGAATCGTGGACATGAGTTGTTCGTTTCCTTTAAAGATATGCACCAGCCTTTCAACGGGTACAAGACGGTACAAGAAATATGGTATAGATAATAATCAGCGGTGTCGATCAATTCCACGGGAACGTGGGTAAGTTCAGAAGAGTACATTTATTAATGAATCAAATTAGCCTTTGTCTCAATATACTTAAATGCGATATATGTAATACGATGCGAGTTTAGACTCAGTAGAGATTATGCAGCCCGTGAGCGAATGGAAAATAGATAAATTGAACCCACTGATAAAATGTTGTGCGTTAATGAGTTAGACTATTTTGGGACGTAGGAATTATATTCGAATAAATGGTGATCGAAGTAATGAATCAAATAAGTTTGAGAGCATTTGCATTACAGTGTTAATAAAACGCAGTTTCCGATAAATTCAAATCACTTTTAGGCGGTTACTACCACTACTTGGTGAAACTGATACAAAATCGGACCTGCTCATTATATTGAATTGTGAAAAAAGTACTAAAAATGCTTACAAATAATTAAAAAAAATAGGGAAACGATGTTCAATTTTAATAAGGTTCAGTCATTTATTAGTTATGCAAACAATGAAATTTTTTATGAATTCTAAGACACTCAGCATACCAATCGCACTTATCTCATGCTTATTTCAGCTTTTAATACGTAGTTGGCATTGCTGAAACTTCCACATAATAATTAATCAATGGCATTGTAAACAATACGTACATATATAATATCTCAATGGAGACTGAATCTGGTGTCTGAACCAGAGAATAAGCGAAGCTATTTTTGTATCACCAGATGATCTGCCCACATAGCATAATATGGGTGCGGGTGTGTAAATATATTTATATGTATTACAAATAGATGTCGTCCAAAATTTTGTATCAGAATAAATTTTTAATTCTTGGCAACTAATAAACGTTAGAAATTGTATTTATACCTTTAACCGTACCACGACCAGCACAATCACGGATTTGAACTGTAGAGATTCAATTGCTTGAGAGAACTGCTACCATGTCATTTTTTTTTCAATGAGATTAGGGAAAGAAGAGATATTATGTCTATAACGAGTGGATAACCTAACATAACCAACAGGCTTTCATTACTCGTTGTTTTAATATCAAATGGGAGAGAGACGATCGTAATGCAGTAGTCAACGACGTTGGCTTTCTTAACCCCAGTATTAACAGTATTTTTTTAAATTGATTTATCGAGTTGGGTCAAACTCACGGTGGTTCATGTACTCTAAAAGTATTCCTAAATAAAACATAAGATTATAATAATATATGTACAAAACACACCTGTTAAATGTTTACGATTGGGACTACGGCCGTTTTTTCCTGATAAACACTATGAATTTGAAATAAATGTTGAATAACTATTTTCGCTTTATTTTGTCCATATTAGGAATTTTTGTTGCAAATCACCATGAGAAAGAAATATTAGGCGAAAATTATGTCTTACTCATTTGACGAGACTACTGAACAGTCTTTAGGTACATAGGTATGTATAATAGATCAGTGTGTGAGTCATTGGCGGAAGCATTATGCGCTGGCATATTACAATAACAACGATTACGAACTTGCACGCACTTGTCTCAAGTACTTTTCAGCGGGGTGATAATTTATTGATAAAAGCGATCGTTGGAGCAATATTTGTGACGAAACAGCAATAATGGTTGAATGGAATCATACGCAAGTCCGCATTTTCTATTGCTTTGGTTATTCAGTCCCTCTAAAGTAATTTCATTATTTCTGAATTAAATATTAATGCGAAAAATGATAAAAATTAAATAATCAATACTTTTGAGTGTGCAATCGTGAAAGACATATGCCACAAATTGGTATAATTTTATTTGTACAGAAATAACAAAAATGAAAACAATTAATAAATCAAATTATACTTATAAACAACCTTCAAATTAATACTCATAAAACATAAGTATGATAGCAAATTTTTGCAATAGCGTTTTCTTCTTTAAAATATATTTTAGATGAAATTACATAACTAAGCGTAGAAAAAAAAAGCCACAAGCAGTTCGATGACAGGTCTACGAGGGTTAAATATTTGACCACGTATCCCGTGACGCGATACGCCAATCGCCAATCGCCTCATCCTTTGACGCAAAACTTTCAAACGAAAAAGAAACATATTCGACTCGTGCCACTTTGTCCAGGGATTGCAATCCCGGGTGTTTTATTCGTAACGAAATAATCAGGTTTGAAATGCTCAAAATGGAACGAGTGTCCTTTAAGGCCAAAATCCCGTTACATAACACAATGGAGTAGCTTTTTGAAGTGCGAATTAAAAGACACTCAAAAAAATCGCGACTTCATAGCGGCATATTATTTCTTGTACATTACATTTTGCTCAAGCAAATCTGGTGGAATTTTCCACGGATATCCCAGAATATGTGAGACATTGCATGATTAAAAAAAACAGTTTTTCGTACATTTGCTATTCAGTTGACACTACAAGAGAGCGTCGAATCTGACTTTTAGTTTCCTGACAACTTTTCTGCTATTATTAATGTGGATACGAATCGAGTGCTTATTTATATTTGCCGTAAGAAGTTTTGCAACAAGATTTTATCACTCGACAACCAATCAAGACGAAAAAATTGTCGTCTAACATTGAAAACAAATATATTATGTGCATAACCAAGAATACACATATATGGATATAGCCGAAGTTTGGCCCGCGGATGTTTACTGATTCAGATCAATGCTAGGCTCTGGTATCGAATAATTTTTTGAGAAAAATATAATGGACGCTCTTTGAGTTTGGGTGCTAGCTATGCAGCTACCAAAACATGTTTTTTTTTATAAAAGTTTCAACAAATTTTGTTAGGAATAAATCATGGATCTGGTGTTCTGGTAGCAAGAATGAAGTTCAGACTCGGGCTCGGGCCGTACCGGGCCTTAGACCGGGTAATTTTATCAAATTTCTGTCCGCGCAGACCTCTAACACATACGTTTGACAGTTATTGTATTATCGATTATAGCGGTGAAACAGCGGCTGCATAAACATAACGGGTGATGGTAGCGCGACCACTTGAAAACATAGCTCGTTTTAATAAAATTTAAAAACTAATTATTATTGATTAAATTGCCAATCGCTTGGTAGAACTCCATTATAACATTGCGAAAAAAAGCAATATATTTAGCTAAAATACATTGAATTGTTAGAACTGACATCTGTTGCATCTGGACTTTTGCATCCGTGTGATAGAATGCCTGAAGATGCCGAAAGGAGAAACCCGGGTCGTTAGTGAAAAAACATGTGGAATCGTACAAAATTGTAACAATTCAAATTCCATCAAGCACCTTCAGTCGATATCGTAAATTATTAAAATACATTGCATTTTTTCCACCGTGTTACTAATTATAATATAACATAATTTATGATATCGACTGAAGGTGCTTGATGGAATTTCAATATCAAATTTGAATTGTCACAACTTTGTACGATTCCACATGTTTTGTCACTAACGACCCGGGTTTCGTCTTTCGGCATCTTCAGGCACTCCATCACACGGATGCAGCAGAACTGACACACACATGTTTCGTCAGGAATTTGGTCAGGTTTTTGGAATCGTACAAAGTTGTAACAATTCATTTTTTTTTTATTTATTATATAACATTTAAAAAACTTGAAAACTAAACATAAGAAACTATGTTAAAAAATCAATCCGTTATATAGCCATAAATTTATTCGTGAGTTGGTTTTCCGTAGATTTGAATCCCGCGTCCTCGCATGATGTTCGACATCATTGACTGCTCAATTGAAGCGTGAACATACACACATATATATATATATGTTCGGCGTCTATATTCGGGAAAAAAATCGATATCGCAACCCCTGTCAGTCACCAACGTAACGCGGCAGTGATGTGCACGCTACGTGGCGTAAGGAATCGCGACCGGGACGCCGGTTCAGTCAATCGGCGACGCCATTCGGGAAGTAAAGCCAACTGCGCTAAAAGAGTGGCGAAATGCCGGCCCGTCAGGCCAAACTATTTATTATCCGGTGGCTTGACATACCGAGAATAATATATCGAGTCTCATTGTTGAATCATATCCCAATATAAAAATCCGCGAAATGAAATACAACGCTTTCGACGAAAGGAATTATCTTTTAAAGTTTTTCTATTATACACATCGGGCGATCAAGAACGCCATACAAATGCGATAATGTTATAGCAATGTAGCAAATTGTTAACTCATTAGTTAAATTGTATTATAACTTGACTTGATCGAATCTTAATATCAAATTACAATCGCTCTAAAACTATGAAAACTTCTACATGCTTTGTCACTCACAGTCCCGGGTTTCGCCCTTCGGCATCTTCAGCCGTTCAAGTCCACGAACCATTTACTGGCTGGAAGTTTGAGTGTACTATAATGCCCGAAGATGCCGAAAGGCGAAACCCAAGTCAACGTGACACATATAAAAATACATATACATTTTATTTTATGTTATTTGAAATTGAACATCTTAATGTAATTTACGATATAGACTGAAAGTGCTTGATAGAATTTCAATATCAAATTTAAATTGTTAAAACTTTACACGATCCCACTGACTTGCTGACTTGTCAGTTCCGTTGCATCCGTGTGATAGAATGCTTGACGATATCGAAAGTCGAAACCCGGGTCGTTAGTGACAAAACGTGGAATCATAAAACAATTTGACTATTCACATCTATATATTTATAAATTTTAAATGAATTTCATTCATATATAGAACAACAAGCACATTTGTTGAAACTTTGTATGATTCTACATGTTGTCAGTTGTAAACCGGGTTTCGCTTTTCAACATTTTTTGGTATTTTATCACACGGATGCAAAAGAACTGACAAGAGACGCTACTGACAAAGCATGAGTAATCGTACAAAGTTTCAACAATTCAAATTTTATATTTTAATTCCATCAGGCACCTTCATTCGATATCATAAATTATTAAACATAATTACGTTTTATTTATCACTTGCTCCGAACTGTCATTATTCTCTTATGTCGCTAATAAGTTTACAATCACTAATGAACGTATTTCCCAACGTTTTACGTGGCACTGCAATATTTTTATGTGAATTGTATTTCATAAGCACAAAATTACTAAGTAAATATTATTTATTACTATATCAATATATATAAACTGTATTATGGCTCTCACGATTGCGGGGTTGACATTTAAAAAATATCGTGATAACCCCAACGCTGGCAACATGGGTACAACGTTCACATAGCTGAAGTTAGACACGACAAGAATTTATTTCATCAATAAATTTTAATTATCGAACACGTTCTCTTTTCAAAAATTACTGCAGCAAAACGCATAATTATAAAAATTCCAGTGTTGCCCAACATTACGCTATTTATGTCAACCAATTAACAAGAGTGGAAACCTTACTGATTATTACGCTCAATATTATCAGTACATTGTACTTTCAATTAGAATTTAATTTGGAAATGTCTAATACAATTTGACAAAATGCATTTTTTAACTTATGAAATAGTACTTAATGTTTGTATTTTCATTTCAATATAGTGATGTTAGCCGGTTCGCATTTAAAGCAGTCGGTATGCTAATTATTAAAAAACAAATCGTAGCCGTTTTTCAAAAAGACACTTACTAAAAAAAACTATAGTTTCGACTTATTTTGAAAATAGACAATTTTAAGGCTATAGATGCCTATTAAATATAATTTTCAGCACTTCTTTAAAATTGATGTTGGAATGAACATTTCACTTGGTATTTTAGATAGGTATTGGTATGTTGATAGGTATCACGTTTGCAAAACTGTCACGATTTTAGATTGTGACATTTTGCAAACCATAGATTGTGCTTAAAACTAAATTCAATATTCGAATATATTCTTTAACTGAATGATTTTTATAACATAGCGAGTAATATGATTTGAGTAGTTTACATTATTTAAGTGGCATTACAACGAATGCCGAGTACACGCTAGTATTTCATATAAAAAATGCAGGAATTTACAAGAACGACAAAAGATGTTCGATATTTAAAATTAACAAATATTTTATATGGTGTCCTTATTATCTATGGCTTCGAAATTTTAATAATTGTAATCATTCATTATAATACAATATTTTCTTCTTTTTGCGATAAGTATTCTTTTATCTTTACCCTACTTAGAAGAAGATAATAAAATAGCGAACGGTTAAAATATTGCGTTGCTAAATTGATACCAAACATTCTTGAATAATTAATCACCGATTTCTATTTAATACATAAATACTGTAACTCACAAATAATACAACGCTTAATGATGACCACTAATAGCACAGAAGAAAATATTCATACATTTGAATACTGTGCAATATTATTAACATATTACTACTTAAAGGCAATGGGGTGGATATTAAATAAATTGATTAATATCCAATGATTTGTACGAAGATTTTTCTGTAATACATTCGAGGCTCAGTGAATTACTGCGACATCTTCGCGGACCACCGGTTGTACAAGTAGACAGTAGAGGAGATGAAGAATCAAATAATTAAATGCAGACATTATTTTTTCTAAAATTTCATGGTTTTGTTACTTATATTTCGATATATCTTATATTTTTTTTTGTTTTTCCTCAACATTTCCGCTCCCAAACTAAAATAACTAATTGTTGCTTAGTTTCTCTTTTCTTCATACAGTAGGGATCCGAGTTTCATATATTATTAAAATTCAAGTCGTCTTGAAAAAATCTGTCAGTTATTCAGAAATTGATAGTAGAATTAATTCAACCATTTCACCGCCAATATATTATAGATGGATTTTTTTTTAATATATATAAATCAGAGACACCTATGTGAATATTATCTAAATTCCATTATTCAAAAATTTGTACTATTTTCATGTTGTTTACATTCGAGCAAAACAGCTGTTACAGGGCTGTGCCAATAGATTTTTTTGTGATAGCCCTCAAAGTAAAATCTATAATGTCATACCGAAAATTGAATGCAATACCTTCATAAGAAGACAAAAGAAATCTTATTATCTTCATCATTATCATTATCATTCATATTAAAATCTTATATTTTTCAGTTACAAATGACGTATTTTTTATTTTTGTATGGCAGCCTTAAAAGCAAACATGAGTTATTGCTAATTCTTTTTTGTAACTTTTTGATACAAACAATGTATTAAATTATTTTCCATGTATGTAAGAATTAAAAATGTTGGCGTCTATGATGTAAAGAAATTATCTGTACAGCGATTCAAGCCCAGGTAGGCAGGCGCATCACCTACGCGAACGACGTTAAATATACATAGCTACGAATCCAACATAAATAATAAAATAATTAAAAAGCCTTGTTGGGAAGTATGTTTATTTAATCGATGAAAAGTTGCCTTTTGGTGTAGTTTATCACCACAATTTCTTTAAATTTGTTCATAGTTTTACGGTCAGAAACGTTGGTCTTTATGACCATATAATGCTAATGCATTTAGAAATATAGCCCTGTAAGACGCCGTTTTGAAGCACAGTCTTATTTTCAAGACCAATTTAAAACATTGAGAGTAAAATTAGTCAGCTGATGTTTATTTATAAACAAACTTGTATATCTTGGCGAAGTAGCATACAAAAATAGGCCGGTTTGGCCGAGTTCACCTACAATTCAGCCTACTATCGCGAGCTATATTCGCATAACGATATACGGCAAGACCTCGTTTGGCACGGTGAAAAAATAGCAATGTATTTTAGTTCTACAAAATTATTTTTAACAAATATAGTTGATAGCCATTTCGGCTCACGCCATCGTCAGAACTATGCTTAAACTTACATTCGCTTATCTATATATAGCTGTGTAGAAAAGGCACACAACACATCCTCTCTCCTGTTCCAACGGCCTAGCTTGTTACTTAAACACAATGACACTAAATTTTCAAAATTCTAAATGAAACAATAGGTGTCTATGACAATAAGATTATATGTGGGACGGTATATCACAAAAGGTAGGTTTTCTAAAAATTTTGTCAAGTGTGTATTGAAACGAATTACTTTAAATTTAACGAAACATATTACCAGCAAAATGACGGGTTGCCAATGGGCAGCTCTCTAAGCCCATTACTTGCAGAAATTTTTATGGACAACTTCAAATCTAAACTTCTCGAATTAGATAAAAATAATACAGTATATTACTACCGCTATGTAGACGATATCTTGATTTGTTAGCAAGACACGGATAGACAATTAGATAAATTTCTACAGAAAGCTAACTCTATATATAGTAATATTAAATTCACACTAGAGATAGAGGTAGACAACTCCATCAATTTCCTGGACTTAATCATTAGCAGAGTTAAAAACAGACACACTTTTAAAATTTTTAGAAAACCTACCTTTTGTGATACCACAATTCACGCAGTCCTCCACTCATGGAATCATAAGCTTGCGGCTTATAACTCCATGATCCATAGGCTAATAACTGTACCTATGAGTCAGGCAGATTACGACAAAGAACTGCAGACTATAAAATGCATAGCCCGTAATAATGGTTATGAGATAATGACGATAAATAATTTATTATATAAAAAACAATTAAATCTAGCTAGAAAACTCCTTTAACCCGAACCCAATACAAGATAACCGCTTCTATAAATCAATTAACTACCTAGGTAGCATTAGCGAAAAAATTCATCGGGAGATTAAAAACTCAATAAACGTAGCTTTCAAGGTCAACAATAACTTAGGCAGACATCTTAAAAATAGTAAAGATAAAATCAATAAACTGGACAGAAGCGGTAGTTATAAAATGTCCTGTGGCTCATGTTTATCCGTTTATATCGGACAGACAGGTAGAAGAATATCTACTCGAGCTAAGGAACATGTAAGATCATTCAACAGTAAAAAAACAAATTCACAGTTCGCTAACCACGTTATTAATGAATCACATAATATAAATTCAAACTCAGCCAATAAATGTTTGCATCTTTGTAGTAAGGGTCGGAGAATGACGGCTTTGGAACAGCTGGAAATCAATAGACACCAATTATCACAAAGGATTCTTAACGAACAAATTAACATAATAGTATCGCCACTTGTCCAGCCGTTGTACAAAGGGGTGGTCTGATTTGCTTCCAGAAGGATCACTTCCGTCTCACATATAATCTTATTGTCATAGACACCTATTGTTTCATTTAGAATTTTAAAAATTTAGTGTCATTGTGTTAAAGTAACAAGCTAGGCCGTTGGAACAGGAGAGATGATGTGTTGTGCCTTTTCTGCACAGCTATATATACAATAGATAAGCGAATGTTAGTTTAAGTATAGTTCTGACGATGGCGTGAGCCGAAATGGCTATCAACCATATTTGTTAAAAATAATTTTGTAGAACTAAAATATATTGATATTTTTTCATCGTGTTATAATGGAGTTCTACCAAGTGAATGCCAATTCAATCAATACCTCGTTTGGATCTTCCTCGATTAACACTGATTCGATATAACACGATCTACTCGACGCCGAAAAATAACTCAAAGTTTACGCCTATATAAACGATCGCAGCATTCCATTGATTCATAATAAGACATCCTACGATTGCTATTTTATTACTACGTAAAAAATCCGCTATGATCATTAAAATGATTGATAATTTATTTGTTCAAAACCAATTAGTTCATTTAATTTTTAAAGATATGTTATGTAAATTAAAAACAAAAAAACTCTAAAATAAAGAAAACATTGTTTATTTCTGACCGCTTGTTCTGTTTTCTCCATTAACTAGGTGTTAAATTATAACGATTGATGCTTCTTTGTTTAGGAACGCATCCTTATGTGTACTATATTAAAAAAATATTTATTTCAATTATTTGTAACCAATTGAAAACGATACATCAAATGTACACTTCCGAACGACAAACGCGAAAGTTCAATAATAAATCCATACGTTGATTGAAAAATTGATGTGTTGTAGGCGTCCAGCATGAAAATTGTTACCATAGTGACTTAGAAATGTGTGCTTAAAACTGGAAATAACTGAATATATTTTCAAAAAATACAATTAGAAAACATAAGTTATGTCGACCGATCATTTTAATTTTAGGGATCAGTAAAAAAACGTAAGATTCGTATTGTTCTTGTCTTTAAATACGAGCAATAAGTTCTTTTCTTTTTTTTTCTTCAATGTTTTGTGATGCTCTAAAACAATTTTTTTATCAGTTTTCAAAAGAATACATGTATAGGTTTTTCTCGCAAGAATAAGTACTCACAAAATATTTCAACATTGAAAATACGTATGCAATAATATCTTATCGAAATATATTGTTCCATCAAACATATTTTGTTCTGCCTCGTATACGTAAATTTTTAGTTAAAATGTCATATTACTATTATTATTAAGACGGCCTATTGCAGAACCATCCTAAATGTTAAATAAATCGATTTCCTCTGCTCAAACGGTCTAGAATAAATTCAACAAGATAATAAATACGAAGAGCAACGCTACCGGTTTTTTTAGTTTAGCCGCTGCACGAGTTACCGTTTATACCATCATAACGGGCAATGTGCTCATCAAGGCGTTTGGCACGCGCATTCACATCTCGAGGTCCTCTAACTGAATAATTATTTTTAAAATAAATTCACCATCGAGTATACACTCATGATTAATTCAGGAATCATTGTGTTAATTAGATTACATATCTCAACGACATTTGATAGATCGAGTGTAACGAAGGCCGCGAGAAAAATACGCTCCGAGAGGTAATCACATAATGACTGATAATAATCGGCGGTTTATACGAAATTATTCAAATTTTATTGCCCGAAAAAAAGCATGATGCCTTGACAACAAAAATATGGACCATAGACAATCCATACGGTACATATAGAAAAAACACAATTGAATAGCCGATGAATTAAATATTAAATGAAACAATTCTTTTATTTGAAAATGGAATTCACATTATTATCATATAATGAGTAAATATAATATAATACACAAGAAGATCAATGTTCGAAGATTAAATCAACTATAATTTCAGAAATGAATTCATAATTTCATACTCTGAAATAAGAGTTATGAAATTAAAAGTATCAGATACAAGATTATTTTTTAATCTGGTTTTAAAGATAGATTTATCATAAATAAGATATCGGTGTATATTCATAAAAGGAAAGCAATTATAGTGAATAATATATGTAATAAAAAGATTACATTTCACAAAATTAAATTGGGGCTATATTAAAAGATTAAATATATTAGACTGCGGTCACTCGGAAGTCATATTAAAAAATGTGCGACGAGGAAGAGATAGTTTCAAAAATATTGCATTCAAAAACTATTTGCCAATAATAATTATTTAACGGGCGTCTTTTTTTTCTTAATTTTTTGAACTCGAAACGTTTGATTGTCTTATAGCATGCTTGTAGCGAATATTAAAGTATACTTAATCATCAATACCGAATCATTAAGGAAAACGAAAATGTTTTTATTTTTTAGGCATTAGTCAGTGTGTTGGTTCAGTTACTCCAAACAAATAAATGACAACGAGTGTCACGTAAAAACAAAACGGGTTAGCAACAGTCGGCGTACGATAGTACAATTAGACCTTCGATATTATTCATAATGCAAGCAAGGCAGGTATGATAAGTTGACATATTTATGATACACCGTATCAGATTGTTTTATATCAGATTATACAATACAGTGGACATTGTAATCACTGGTGTAAGAAGCTGCTCTGGATAAAAAATGACAGTCGCAATTTTAGTATTTTTTGACGTCATCGCGGGTCGATTGAATTGCAATGTACTATGTGTAAAATAGCACATTGGTGACAGTACAAATTTGGTTCAAATTATGTCACATATTTTACAAAAACAACGATCTGGCTGTACAATTATCAAAGATTTAGTTTCTTGATATTTTGTTTGAATAGATCGCTGTTAAAGATTTCTAATCGTTTACGGCAGTGCTCAACAAAAGTTGCAACAAAAAACAGTGCTTGCACTTTTTTTTTGTTCAGGTGGGCCTTGGACTACAAAAGTTTGGCAAACACAGGTTTAGGAGCCCGTGTACATAAAATGAAATGCGTAAAATTTTGATGAAAGGGTAGAAAATGCGATATCTTAAAATCATCATAACACAAAAATATTTTTATAGAGAATTAAGTTGATCGTGCTTTTCAAGTTGAAGGAACATATATTTTAAAGGCATACACAAATATCAAGAGTTAGTAACGAAATGTTGCTATTGGCTGTCGTGGGTTAAACAGTGGATACAATCATGCGTCATCTATTAACGAGCCATAAAGCGTTTCTCAATAATAATTACCTTCTGAACCTTTCATGCGGTAAAGGATAAGTTGGAAGATCACTATATTTATATTCACCAGTTTATGTGGGATAGTTTCGAAAAGCATAACTGTACCAAAAAGCTGTTGATACAGTTTCGCATAAAAATTATTAACATATTTTTAATAAATAAATATTTTTTTTAATTCCTACGTGAAAGCATAGTGAAAGGATGCACTCTATTTAGGAAGCGAGAGTCTGAGAATTATAACAATCTTAACATTTTGATAAAAAAAAACCAAAACAAACAGGTAACCAGCCGTATTTAAAAAAATATGTATATTTAACCAAGTAATATAATAAAAAAAAAACGCTATACACATTTTTTTATTGACAGTCAAAATATTCTTATATGTATAATACGTATTATGCAAAGTACACATAACATTAAAAAAATTGTTTCACGCATTGTCATTTATAAGGGCTATTCAGATCAAGTCATTGTGCCTAGAGTGACAAACATTTTCAGTGGCGATTTCAATATATCGTTTTCCAGTATATTTTTTATAGAAAACTGTGTGTTAATATTTTTTATTGCACAGAAGAGAGAGCATCGAGGTGAACGATTTTGTAAATTTTAATTTGCAAATAAAATAAGAAATATATGTTTGATTATGAGAGAATACTATAGACACGTAAATCCTTATCGACTTTCTTAATTATATAAATCTCGCATTTTATTTCAAGTCCGCACGTAAAAAAATCTCTTTTTGTAAATGCCTAATATCTCTTTTATCACAAATTATAATTTTCTCTAATCATTGAAAGGGGGCAGTGTTTGTGATTAATCGCTGGATATCGGACATTTTTAAATCGCCGATTAAAATTTATCATTTGTGCGTACATATAGAAGAAAATGTGTGCTCTTATCGGAAATATTATAAATTCTGTAAATGTTGCACATAAATCTTGTCACAGTACTCATTGACACGTACGTTCTCGTCGATATATTATAGTATATGTTTACATAATTGCAATGTCATAATGTGGTTAGATGAGTTATTTCAAATAGATACGAGTACATTAAACTACTTGCAATAAATAATACAATAATCCATTTCTGAATCGTTCAAGTTCACAATGAAATCTATCTAACACCTTCAATCGAAATAAAAAAAAAACAAAATGTTTTTATTATTATTTAAAAAAGACTAAAGAGTGAATAAACTATTATGTCCCTTCGGCGATTACTTTAAAGCTTGGGATATATTAATATTACATAGTAGATTAATTGAAAATTTCGATGCCTTATCCCAAAGTAAAACAAGTCCAAAGTGTAATTCTGAGATGATTATAATACATGATTTTGCGCAAGTTTAATCTTCTGATGTAAGTCTAAAATTTCTAAGGTATTTTCAAAAAATAACTTTTTCTTAAAAGGAGCGTGATAAAATTCAAATCAGTATAATATTTCGAATTTTAAAGTTTATTGAAATTGTTAGAATGAAAAATAAAGTACAGTTTTGAAGAATAGTAACCACATATTATTAATAATAGTAAATACAAAGTGTCGCAACATGCTTAACAATTAAAGCAGGGCTAATCAACTGGAATGACTACAAAATTGTTAATCGATGTACAGAAAAAAAATATTTTTAAATAATAGCACATCGATTAAAAAAATGTAATTTTAAATTGAGCCGGATTTCGCCAATCGGCATTTTCAGGAACAATACCACAGAAATGTAATTAACATTGACACATAAACAGTAAACGGTTTGCATCGGATATGTACAATACTTTTCTACACTTGTATACGGGTGATGCGGTTAATTATGTCAGTTGTATTGCATCCGAGTGAAAGAAATACATACGGATTGGTACGTGAGTGACAAAACGCGTGGAAATGTATAGTGTTTCAACAATTTAAATTTGAGGCTGAAATTCCACCAGGCACCCTCAATCGATATCTGAATGAAATTAATTGAATTGGCATTTGCTTGGTAGAACTCCATTATAACACGGTGTAAAAATAGCGATGTATTTTAGTTTACAAAAAAAAATTTTTTTTTTTTATAAGATATAGTTGAAAGCTATTTCGGCTCGCGCGTCATATATAAAAAAAAATGTTACTAAAATACATTGCTATTTTTTCATCGTGTTGAAATTATATTACTACTATTTACATTTGGAAACTGATCAGTATTCTAAGCATTTCCTCATATTTACTTAGAAATACTAAAATTTGTGAATGTATGATTCGTTAAATTTTGAGACTGAAATATCGATATGATTATGAAATTTTCTCTTCTCAAAGTCGCAAAGAGCCTCGTGCGTTTCTATTTTCGCTCCAGACATACTGGACCCTGTGCCGACGTTAACTGTATAATATGTGTACGTCTGTGTATAGCTTAGTTATCATCGTTAGCTACACAAATGCCGCATTACATGTTTACAATAGATACAATTATTCACAAAAGTATTGCATACCATTAAAAGATATGCGAGTATCTCTTATTCAACTTGTACTTCGATCTACTTGACGGTCTATATTGTATAATATAATATAAACCAATAAATTTCTAGAGACAATATTTTTGAGATAATTGACGAAATCGAGATTTTTTGGTATGACATAGTTAAACACAAATATTTGATTGCGAATGGTTCTTTTTTATTATTTATTTATTTGTGGCTTGTTAACATGTTTACTGCATAATGAACGAATTAAATATAACGAAAGGCTCCAGTAAAATACCAAAGTCTTATACAAGCCATATGCTTAAAATAAAGGAAAAAATGCCTAAAAATCGAAACTACGATAGCCTTTCGATATACATACATAATTTTTTGAAAACAATACTTCTAAGGATCGACCATGTTACTTATGCGCATGGAAACGTAGCGCTGTGTGCATTTCCGGTGTGACACAAAAGTTTTAAATTCTCTACTATTTCATTAATACATTTTACATAAAAATATTTATCTACAATAGGTTTAAATTTTCATATATACACTGGCTTCTTTCTTACTTGTCATTTATGCGATCTGTTCATTCGTTTTATACAGGGGTTTCAAATTTAGTTTCATCATCCGCCGCATTTCCAGGTGCACTGTTATAGCGGTCGATCAATAGTTGGATATTATAGTTGAAAATACAGAAAAAAAACGTAATGTTTTCTGCGTATTTTGCCCAATCTCATCATTAATATATAAAAATATTCGGTTACATATCGTTAGATAAAATTTCTGGGTATTTCCCTAATATATGATATGCAGAAAGGCACAGCCCAGTTTGCGGTCGAAACAGCTTCCCAATAAGCGCCCCAATTCCGGCTTCTTTTACCCGTATTCAAAAGCCTTGAACCTAATTTCATATATTTACACACGTGTTGTTTATACTAAATATTTTAACGTATTTCAGAATTACGGAACACTTCCGACATGTTTCATAACTATTTCCATTATTGATAGAATTGGCATTCACTTGGTAGAACTCCATTATAACACGGTGAAAAAATAGCAATGTATTTTAGTTCTACAAAATTATTTTTAACAAATATAGTTGATAGCTATTTCGGCTCACACATCGTCAGAACTATGACGTGCGTGATGACGTGTTGACGATGGGTGAGCCGAAATAGCTATCAACTATATTTGTTAAAATACATTGCTATTTTTTCACCGTGTTATTTCCATTATAAAATGCCTCTAAAAAGGAACTCATCTAATACATTTAAATAAATATTGTATTTTGAAAAAACAAAAAAAAAATCAATTTATTTTATCATTGAATTGAAACAGTTTAGTTGTTAAAATATTATGATTATTTGAGCTTGAAATCAATTATTAAAGAAATATTCGAAATCAATTCAATCAAGCTGACTTGAACTAAATAAAGATGTTAGTCAAAGAAGCGAAACATGTATAATACTTAGTTACATAACAAGTAGAATAAAAAATATTTTTATATTAATTAATCATTCAAGCTTTCATGCCACACAATATCAAATAATAAAAACACTTTAAGCATTAAACAAAAATAAATTATTGCAAACAATTCATGTACAAATCCATTCGCAACGAGCCATTGTTTTGATTATATAAGGTAATTATTCTATTACTGACGTAAATTTAATAATATTTGATTTTAGAGCAGTAACCAAGGAAAAGTATTTATTTATATATTGTTGAACGATTGAATGCGTCAGAGGTAGCAGAACTTTGGGTGTAACCGAAACGTGCATTTTATTAAATTTCGTACTTTCGTCCTTAATTTTTTTACATCCAGACATCTGATAACACTCTTTTTTTGCCTTTCTTACACTATGCGCCTTCAGTGAGATACTAATACAAATGAAATATTGGAACGGTTTTCCTAATGTATAATTAATTTGCTAAGCTGGTGGGTATTTTAAAAGAAAATTTATCAGATAGTAAATAAATACCATATAGAAACATGCTTCATAATTTAATTTATTCTTTAATATATGTTATCTTTCACACAAACAATTGGACAAGCAATTGAAGTGGTAATTTGCAAACATTTAAAGAGTTATTCTTATCAGAAACATAAAACAATAAATTGAGTGAATAATGGAGACGATGGCATTCATTCATGTAAATTTGCGTTTTAATTGCGATTAAAATCGTAAAAATGGCTTTATAAATGGCGTAATAATGCGGCCAAACTGAAGTATTTTTGTTCTAAGTGGATACCAAATATTTGATTTTAATAATTAAACGCTGTTTCAATAATGTACTGTATTATTTTGCGTAATGATTTTTGACAGAAGGTAAAACTTTGAAAAATGAATATTTAGTATAAATAATGTACTTTAAGGAGAAAATAAGCACACAATCATGAAACAAAGGCTATTTTATATTTTTTTAAATAAATAATCATACATTTCAATAATTTTGTATAAGAGAACAGGTAATTTGCAATATTTTAATTGGTTATTTATGGCAGCGGTCGGCAACTCAAATGCATTGGCTTGACACAAAACAGGAAATTTGTAGTAACGGGCCATTGAAATAAAACAAGTAAATGTATTGTATATAAAAACAATTTTATTTGGTTTTTAATTAGTGACTCCCCGGAGGTTCAACTTTGGCAGCTTATATCTCAATATTCGGTTTATAGTTTGAAGTCGTTTTCAAGGCGTGCAACTAAAAATTCTTTCGCGTGCCACAGGTTGACGGAGATTTTTACACTTTACAATCATCGGCAACAATTGGAAACAAAGTTGCGCGTGGCACCTATTTAGATAATAAAGCAATAATAATGATCATAATCTAAAAAAATAAACACATATTATAGAAAAGAATAAGCCTGACTGGTTAATAATGTTATCACAGAAAATAAATATTTATCAGTTGGCGATTCAGCGATACATTTGCTACACGAGCATTTCACTATTTTTACACTTATGTGAAGTTTGTTTGCTCCGAAATGCGACAATATTATTATCTTCATTTCAATATTGTACAAGCTTTCCCGCAGTGGGCACAGTGTACGTGTGACGAGAATGCCAATTCACCGAAAAGCTCATAATATTATATTAAACATGCATCAATTAACTACACGTTGAATAAATGACGATTCAGCGGTAAAAGCATTTCATATACCATTAAACGGTTCAAACATGAAGAGCCGACAGGGTGAATATATATATATTTTTTTAATTACAACACATTTTTAAGTTCCACACCCACAATATATATATGCTCAGGACCGGTTTCGCTCATCGTGTAGAGCGCGATATAATTCCGTTTGATGAAAGCGCTGAGCTAAACTGGTCCTGTTGTGGAAATAGTACTAAAAATGTATTGTTTTAATATTTGAAATACACTGGCTTTCACCAAAAAATGGCATTTAACACATTCAAAGCGACTCAAAACTCTTTTTGCAGGACGTATACGTTCCGAAGACTACCGTGCAATAAAATAAAAGAAGCGCATATTACAATAAAATGGTAGATCGGTTCCATTACTTAAAAGCAACTGAAATAAGAATTGATTAACTCGCATTTAAATTGGATTAAATGAGTTGACTTTATTTATTATGTTTACACACAAATATGTTGCATATATAAAAATAAAATAGTTTTCGCTTTAAATCAAATTTTACATATATAAATATAATCGTTCAGTGTTGCTACTTTACAATTAAAGTATGTTTTGCGATTCTAAAACATAAAGAAGTTTTAAATATTTGTATCGTTAATTATTTTTTATGACACGTAATTATGAATATATAGGCGACATTTAAACGCATTTTTTGATAAATTTGATTTTAACTCTTTAAGTTTAAAAATAAAAAGCAAAACATCGATTTAAAAAAATAATCTACGCATAATATTTTATTATATAAAATAAATAAAACCTTACACGACCAACCTAAGACACTAAGCTTTCAGAAATGTACTAGAAGGAACAACTTAAAGATAATTTTAGAGGACAAACCCTGTCATAAACATAATATAGTGTATGCCGTAAATTGGAACAACAATATTGTAGCTGCATTGGTGTTTTCCTTAAATTTAACAAAAATTAAATTAAGCTATCTAAATCGAAAATGCATTCGAAATTAAAACAGGTATTTCTGCTTATTACTCAATTATCATAAAAACAATAACGGCATAAAATACACTAAATTATTAATGGTGGCCAATTTTCTATATACATATGTATATAACACAAAAGCCTTCATATTATTATATGATTAAAAACATTTTAAAACACTGAGATATTATTTACTTTAGATGCCCCTGAAGCCTCTCGAAGGCGAACTTGGTTGACTTTGACATGAAAGTAATACGTGAATTTATACGAACAGTATTGTCTATTAGTGCTTATGTTATTGAAAATTTAAGAAATATTTTCATGTATTTATATCTTCCTAACGAATCTTCCATACAAAAAACAAAAAACCGCATCTGTCGTAAGCCGGCTGTAGACTCGAGTGTTTTCGCGCGCGGCTAGGTGATTTACATTCCTTAAAACGACAACTCACTTAAAAACAGGAAGTTTATTCACATCCTTTTTCACTTGGAAGCTTACAAACCTCGTCTACATCCGACGTCTACATCGTACCACCTGCGTAGTCTGCTTTGGCCACTTGACGGGTTACGATGAGCCGATTTGAATTTTCGATGAATTCAAAGGATCTTTTGTATCATAATCACGTAACGTGAAATTAATCAAAATGAAATGAATCTCGTTCAGCCCGGCCGGTAAGTAGACTGTCTTATATGCAAATGTGGCAATATAATTCAGGATGATGTTCACAACCTATGGCAACGAGCAGGCAAAAATGCTCAAGACTATAACAACTGTTGGTTGGATATTTCAGCACCGCCGGTCATGCCGATTAGGTGGCATTTCTGAAAATTTACAAAGCGTTTAAAGAGTTCGCGTCGTTACTCGGAGAGCAAATTTTACTCGATTCCTGAAAGATCTGTCGTAAACTCTTTTATACTAATAACTTACATTCGCTATTTATTTCAACTAACGTTTTATTGATTGAATTGGCATTTAATTGGTAGAACTCCATTATAACATGGTGACAAAATAGCAATGTATTTTAGTTCTACAAAATTTATAAAATAATTGTTAATAGTTATTTTACTTTTATACATATATATGATTCACGTTTACTTTGAATTTCAATTTTATACTCATTTGGGTGCATGCAACCATGTATTAAAGAATTTCTTTTGGTAGTAGGTACAAAGTTGAATACCCTAGGCCATAGGTTCCCAACCTGGGGTCGCCAAATTATACGGTCAACTAATTTTTTTCTCTCTATGCTTTTGGATTGTGTGGAGGGTCGCGGGTCACATGGATTTTATGAAAAGGGGTCGCCACCCAAAAAAGGTTGGGAACCTATGCCCTAGGCAATTCAAAAACCACCACAGAAAATCTAAGTATAACAAGGCATTCAAATATTTTTACATAATTACCGATTTTTTAAGGAATGCGCCCTCTATCGACAGCATGCATAACAGCATGCTATAATAAGGTATAACAATAATCCGCAAATAATAAATAATGAATAAATCATTCGTTATTGTAATAAATTCATTGTTGATTTTTATTTAAAAACATGTCATTACGCTAAGAGTTCAGGAAGCCCCGTGACATTTCCACAGTCATTCGAGATAACAAAATAAATTATTTAAAAATAATAATCTGACGCAGTTAGCAAATTTATTATTATTTTTGTATTCCTATTTTATTTATTTTTATATTTCTTTCGGTAGCTTTTATCTTAAAGCAATTGAAAATTTGTTCGAAATTATCAAAGTTCATTGCGTTATTTTATTTACTGTGGCATTGTTTTCGATACATAACCTACGGCAACATTAAAATCCATTACTCTATACGGTATTATTACCTAAGTACTTTTCCAATTTTTGTAACCGTATAGTAATTTCCTAAAAATTACAATTGTGACGTTGCATCTCCATAAAAGTAACACATAAATAGTGAAATTCCAAAAAAACGCGAATACAAATTATCATATATCATATGTATTTTTGTTTTAAAACTGAAATTAAATTGTCAATCTAGACCGTCACCAAAAATATTCAAATATAAATATTACTTACAGGCCTCGCTGTTTTATGATGTTAAATACATTTGTATTAAATGATAACAATTACAGTCCAAATAAAATAAGGCAATTCTTATTTTAAATGACACAATAATAAATTTAAAATAAACAAATGAAGACAGAAAAGAATCTGTTAAGAAAACATCTTTACCTTAAACAGTTTTTATCTATTTTTATTTATCTTTGGGAGTTCTACATTTGTCAAAATGGTTATTCATTAGTAATAATTTACTGATGACCGAATAAACCGAGGCAACCGTTAACGAATAAAAAAAGATTCAATTACATACCATTTCAAAAAATACGGTCTTGCCTAAAGTCACGGTGTTACGTGACAGCTTTCCAATTCAAAACGTCAACTCGTTCAAACAAAATTTCAAGTAGTTACACGTGAGAACAGAATAAAATCACTACACTGTAAATAAATGAATAAATCACATTGCACAATCCATCTGAAAATTCAATAATATCACTTCGGCAATAAATCGAAAATTTATTTTCATAAACAAAATGAATCCGTAGAATCGGTCACTATTATTGCGTCCGTTCTCCGTTGGATGTTTCAAATAGAGAACACCGCGAAAATGACGGTGTCATCTTTATTGAACAGCGTTCGAAAACCCCGCCAATGATAATGAAATTATTTTGTTCCAAACGACGCTAACCGAGGCGAGTGACAGCTGCATCATTCATTGTTTACGGTTCCGAACGGCGGGAAAAGAATCTTAAGACAGCCGCCGCTCTCTGTCGAGTCGCGTGGAGTACTGAAACCATTATGAGCGATTTTGATTACAGCTTGTATACTCACTGGTCACTAGCATGTCATTTCTTTGTGTCGAGATATGGGAACATTTATTTCAAATTGAGTTTGTATCAGTGTGATATGACATGTCTATGAATATATTCAGAGAACTGATAAAAGGCGATCTGCGAATTTCTTAGTGTTGGTGCGTCGTTTGACAGTTAACACTTTGCACGACGCCCTACACTACGATTAAAGAAAAATAGTGTTAATAAAAATAAATTAGAAATATTTTCTATCTCAAGATTAAGTACTCAAAAGTTTTTCTCGTGACATGAATAAATACCATTGTGCGATTACAACGACGTTAATTTCAAATATATATAATGGTCGTTAATGTTTTTTTTTAGTTATACGAAGTCTATAAAAAGTAAGGATTTGCACTCAAATAATAATAATTATTTTTAGTCTACTTCAAGAAAACGAAATTGTATAAAATCACAATTTTCGTAAACTCCATGTTCCATGTCCAAAACTTCCATGTAAATAGAAAAATAGTCGAAATAGTGATTATCCCGGCATAATCACTTGAGCGTTAACTTATAAACAATTTATATGTCATGTCGAGAACAAACATTAATTTTATACATATTCCCTACAAAGCAATGATTAAAAAAATTCAAGTGAATTCAGGACAAAGGGTTTTTATAATTACAATTAACTGTGGAGAAAAAAAACCTTTTTTATATTTAAATTTCTGCTGAGAATTAACAATTATGTTAAATTTAAAAAAATTAAAAAAATGTTATATTTAACAAGTCCAGGATTTGAAACTGGTATCTGTGGATCATATAATGGATATTTTACTGTTCGGCTAATTTATTGAGAATATACACATGTTAAAAATAAAACATTTATTTGAAAGCCAGTATTTTAAAACAATAATAAATCTTTAAAAAATATTTTAAGTGAATTTGTTCTTTATTAAAATAAGCCATGTTTTCGAATGCTGTGTTCTGTAAAAATATATTAATTATATATTTTGATTTTGTAATCGTCAAATATTGCATTACAATAAAATATAACACATTTATTTAATAATAATAACATAAATACCGCTAAAAAAATCGTTCTAATTGTGTTCGCAATATCACAATAATTCCGTCGCGTTATTTACAGAAGCCAAGAAAGATGTGACGGCTATCCCTTCAGACCTTGGCGAGCGGTATTACTTCCGTACAATTAATTACATTGGGATTTTCATTTCGAATACACGAAATTTTTCCTACCTATATGCTGGCAACACCTACCTACGTGGCACACTGAACGGCCATAAATAATGGAACACATAAATAAAATATTATGTAATCTCATTTTACATTATGTTGTATTTTAAAATAAAAGACGGAAATCACTTTGTATACACTCGACAGAACGGCACACTGCAATTTATTTGATGTGTCTTCATAGAAACACATTTTTATGATTAATAATAGATTTCCATAGAAAAAAAAAATACGGCGCTATAAAAAATTTGGTGTTTGTAGATGCATAGTGGAACCGAATATAATAGCTTAATTATAACAAGTAACCACAAAATGAATTTAGGTATTTTATGGAACATCCAAAGTTTATGTTTCTGTAGTATTTTTCGAGAATCAGATATTTGTTTTGTAAAATTTATTTCCAAACATGTGCGACGCACCATCTTTTATTACTTTGGGAAAGACTAAGACACAATATCAATTACTGAACCGACTTTACGGCAGTAATACATTTAACATTCTTACATATTTTTATTGGATAAAATATATTGTGATTTAAGCGATAAAAAAAGGATCAAAAACTTGGATAGCAGTTAATATACATTCGTCAGAAAAATAGGCAGCAAGATTTCAAAATCACATCAAACATGTGAATGAACAGAAAATGTGGGTGCCGCGCGAGTTGAGCTGACAATGCAAGGCAGCATAAAACATTCGTCAGACAGAATCGGAACTAAATTTGGGAAGTTATTTACAGTTCACTGCATTACCGTAAACTTGCAAAATTTTATCGGAAAAAATCAAAACAAAAAACGAAGTCAAATCTTTTTTAATTTCATTTTTTTAGTCAAACTAAAGAAATTTTCAAAAATTGTTGTGTAGTCTTACAAAACAATAGGAACATGTATAAAAATTGTAATAAAATATCGACTAATTTCATTTCACCGAATGTCACTGACACGACATGTGGGCTATTATAATAACGTATTGTACAATAAAATTTAAATTGCTGTTTCTCCACTAGTTGTGCTCATATTGTTAAAAGGAGTCTACAAAAACATTATCGAAAAATATAAATAATATTTTACGATTCATCATAGTGAGCCTAAAGTTACATCGAAAAAAATCGAAACACGTGTCACAAATATTAACACAAGCAGTGAAATAACTAAATATATCTTATTTTTGTAAAACGATATCAAAATATTTGGTAGTTATAATTATTTTTTAACGATAGTATTTACATTATCAGGTTGGTAAAATGAACATGTTCATACCAAGTACTGGAACCGGAAACATTGAGAAATATAATGATTTTCCATGCTGAAAGCGTCAATGTAAACTATGAATATTTATGCGCCGAGGTTGCTGACTTCTACCCTTGAATTCAATAGACGATTTAAAATCTAACGAACAAGGCCTGTGCAAAAATATTTAATCTGATAAGAACACACATTATAATTAAACTACAACAAAGAATTTGTACAAACAGAATCGATAGAGTTGCCAGATTACTAATAAAAAATATCTATAGATAGGTAAAAATTGAATGTTGACGTTTAGCGTGACATAATAAAAAAAAATTGATTATACGGGAAATTTTAAATAAAATTTTCCTTATTATCAGAATTGCTTGAATGCGAGATAGGACATTGTTTCTCTGAAAAACAATTTAATATCATATTGATTTATTGAATAAACTCAATCGTCTTACGCATTGAAAAAAACACAGTAACCCTGACGGACATGTTAACACAAAGTACAGGTTGCCTTTACTGTCCTGCTGTGTGTTAAAAAAGCGACGAACTTTTAATTTTGTCATATGATTACTAATAAAATGAAATATGTCTTCACGGTCCGTACTATCGTCTGATTATCGCACTATAGTCTATGGGTCAAAAATATAAAAAATATCGAATTAAAATAACGAGGAATATAATAATGTGATGTATGGCAATCATACCATAGAGCCGTAAAGGTCACAGTATCGATAAAGAATAGATAGATAAATAAACCTATCAAAGTCATCGAGGAAGAGTTGCGTGCGACTGATGATATCTCGAAAATAATAACAAAAATGATTTCAAAAATAATATTTTGTGGATAAAATGATCCATTTTTAGTTTTATACAATTTTTATCAATTCGTTGATAGCCTCGCAATATAGTTAGACCTAGTATATAAAAATATTGTTATTATAATAAAGTTCTTCCAATTCAGTCAATAATAATATTCAGTGGCGGATTACACCAAAAGCGCTAGAGGCCTGCGCGGGGCTTTCAAATATGAGGAGTCTCAAAAACAACATATAAATAAACGAAGTATTTTTAATTCAGCGTATGAGGATTATTTTTATTATTTATTAAATTCGCATAAAATTGCAGCAATTACTTTGGTAGAATAAACAATCAATTACTTTTCAATGCATACTTTCATTGGGACGATTTCGAAAATTTAAATGAGACATTTGTGATCGAAAGAGATTAAAAATGGAGAATTTTATGTGCTTGATATGAAAACAACGCATAAATGTTGTTAGAATTTTTTGGTATCCAAAAAATAGCGCCTGAGGCCCATTAACAGCATAGTCTGCTACTATTACGCAAATATCTCTGAGAAATATAAATTAGTTTTGAGAAACGTAAAGCGTATCTATAGATGTTTCTTTAATTGGGAGTGTCTTCAAAAAAACCGCCTAAGGCAGTTTAGTTCACTTAAGTGAGCAAGAAAGTCAATCTCTCAGAGTAATCGAAAAGTTAAGATCTAATCGTTATCCCCATAAGCCAGCAATGTTTTTCAAAATCTATTCATCGTACCCTTCCTTACCGTCTCTTTAAAAGTTATCTTGTGAATTAAAACTGGTAATTATTATGTCAGTTTCTATCGCCTATTATTAACGGATTTACCTAAACGACTAGATAGCCTCTGGTTGATGTCTTGACTATTTTTTTTCAATTCACCATACAAAATCTAGAGCAGTGGTTCTCACATGAAATTTTATTGTGGCCGCATTATAAACATCAGCTGTCATATGGAAATGTCTCGCGGCCGCACCGAATAAGATAAAAATAGTTTCAATATTTATTTTTTATCAAGTGCATTACACTGAATGATCTTTCACAATATACAGTTGTAGGCAAATTCATTAGTAAAAACACATTTTTTAAATATCAATATTAACTATAAAACTGTTGGTGGCCGCAGCAAAATCCTCTGGTGGCTGCACATGAGAACCACTGATCTAGAGGCATAGACGATTATTACGCATTGTTATCTGTGATGCCAAATATTTTCAAGAATAGTTGCAAGTGTTTCACTTCGGTAGCGGAAATGGTTTTTAACTTTCCATCCACTCGTTCTAAAGCGTAAATTATAATGGCGGGAAAATAAACTGTATAAGACAAAATGTCAGACAGAGGGAAGTAGGCAAAATTAGTTAAATAATATGAAATGTTAAATATAACATATATAAAACAATCATTTTGAAATTTCATAGATAAAAGAAAAGGACATTTTATAATAATTGAATACTGCTGTACAATAAATAAACTATGGCAGATAAAAAATACGTATTACATAAAAATGTCATCGATATCGGTGAATGTGAAACAAAAAAAAATGCCTTAAAAAACAATTTCTTACATAACTTTAACCGGGTAGGTCGAACAACGCGTGGTAAAAAAAGCGGCAAAATCGTTCGATTTTCCGATCCAGTAGTTCGGGGAGCAGCCGCCGCGGCGCTGTACTAACGTCTTGCCCGCCCGCGCCGAGGTCAAGGTCGAATTTTCATGTGGCAATGCGCCAATTCGCTCAACGGGGGTAAATAACATCGCTACGTTGCCGAACTTGGTTGGAATTAATGTAAAAATTTCGCTTTCTCGCTTTTTCACGCATATTATTACAATTGCAATCACTATGCCATTCATTACTAACATCCAACGCAATTTATCCCTCGACAAATCTTCATAAACTTCATAAATAAATTATACGTTCGTAAAATTCGAAAAGCTTTTTTATTATTTAATTTTAAATGAGCCGTAAATGGATGGTAAATAACACATTAAAATGACAAGATTTTTACACATTCACTGCTCGTGAGGGAAAACAAAGAAAAAAAAGCGTAGGTTGGCCGTCTACATGGGGATAGAACCTACGAGTGCTGAGATCAAGGATTGGCTAAAGATCGGTGGAGCAGAATAATTAGGGGCCCAAAATTAATAAAGGGAATGAAAGGCCAGAAAAGAAGAAGAGACATTAAGTTATAAAATCATTTACTTCCTCGAAGATTGATATAATATCGCTGTAAGAAATATAATGTTGAATATAATGCTGTATCGAATAACCATTTTGACGAAATTGAAATTCCGAAGCAGTATATTCATTAAACGGTGAAAAAAATAGCAATTTATTTTGGTTCTAAATTTTTTTTATAAGATATAGTCGATAGCTATTTCGGCTCACGCCATCGTCAGAACTACGATGGCGTGAGCCGAAATAGCTATCAACTATATCTTATAAAAAAATATACAACTAAAATACTTTGCTATTTTTTCACTGTGTTATAATGGAGTTCTACCAAGTAAATGCCAATTCAGTCAATAAGTAGTAAATTTATTCTAGATTAATAAATATAATGATTTTAAACTATATTTAATCAAATACATAATAAAAATCTTTTACCAATGTAAGCCATTCAGTATTGCAAATGATATAAATAAAAAGATTGAAATCGATTGATTGATTTCCAAATAAAGAATCGATATTTTTATGTATTGATTATACAATCGAACAATGTACCACTTTGGATGCAAGGCATGGCTTTTTGATGGTTTTTCACCCTATCGATTCTGACAATAAGCTACTACTAATTCTTCCTGATAGCATCTTTGTATTTAACTGACTGACTAACAAACCATTACCGGCTATTCTGATAAACTCTAATAAGAGAAAAAGTGTTGAAAATTTTTACGAGTGAAATTTAAACTGTTTGCTTAATCTAACAGGTAAACTAAACAAATTGACTAATTGCTCCAACCTTTAAAAATATTTTAATAAAAACGAAAAAGCATCAAGTCTGTTCTGATTAATAAATTATTCACTACAGTTTATGCGAAACAACCGAATAACGGGATTGTTTGTCGAGTCCCGTGGGCGGATATTAGCTCCCTAGGTTCTGTCAAAATTATCAGTGGGCGGACGTATAATAAATGGTATGACAACCAAATCTCACCTAAGTCACTGGCATGCCGCCCATAGAGACAAAAAGGTACGCATGTGCTTTATCATAACATTACAAGTATACACAAACTCATTCGAATAATATTTTTTAAAAAATGTACCGTACGCAAACATTGGTTTAAATGTTTTTTGGTCTATGATCTAATTTATATACAAAAGGAATCAGTTAATTTAGGAATCATTTTAATTAGGATATCTATAGTAAACATTTATTTAAACATAATACAGTATAAATATTTTACCGAGTGGTCAAAGCCGCTTGCTTTGCGTACAGTGTACATGGGATCTAATCCCGATAAATTTTACATATTGATTTCTGTATGACGGAACGGATATTCGTTATTTTTATAAAATTCCCTCCCACTCAACAGATCCTAAAAATAGACTGAAACGAGTGCGAATAGGTTAACCACTGATAAATCTACAGCCCTATCTTTCTATCTTTGTTATCTTCAAAAAAGCGAGGTACTTTAAAAATCCATATACTCAACATTAGGAGAGGAAAAAGTTAAAAATACATTGTATACTAAAAACTTTTATCTTTTTCATCATAAGTCAGGCTTTTAAAAAATTATTTTTATGAGGGCTTCATAATTTGATAAACTATATATATAACAGAGGGCTGTTTTTTTTTTTTGCAAAAATGATCAAAATTGAATAATGTTTATTTCATTCAAACGTTTTATTTAGTTTTAAAATATGGTGTACATCGTCAATTGATCTTTTCTCCTTTGCACGTGACCAGATCTCGATTGAAATACAAATAATCCACAAAATGTATACAAGATTGAACAGAAAATCACGGAATGGTTATACGTTTTCTCTCACGGAGGTGACGATCACAGGTAGGCTGCATCGGGTCATACTTGGAATGCTACCTACTTTGCAAAATAAATAGTCATTTTGAATTACACGCATTCAAAATTAAAGCCTATTTTTGTGTAATTCAAAGAAGATTTGTTTTGGTAAAAAAAAAATAAGTGTCAAGTAATGACGCTTGTTTGACATGCCCGTTGTACAAAAAGAACATCAAAAGAAATTCCCTTCAAAGTAAACGCGATGAGAAATGACGTCTCAAGCATCAATCTCTTATTTCGTAAATTGGAATTGAAAAAAAAACATAAATTTTCTATAGAACGTAACTGTACTGTGCCCAGACACATCTGGTTGCTTGAGTAAATTCTTAATTATTATCAACGTTATTCAACTGTAGTCCGTAAATATTTAAAGTATTCATAAAAAGCTGAAGACGATCTAATACCTTCTTTCTAATAATTCTGATACCGGTTCTAAATTTTTAATTTCTAAGTTAAGATTTGATCATTAATTGAATTGGCATTTATTTGGTAGAACTCCATTATAACATAGTGAAAAAATACATTGCTATATTTTCACCATGTAATAAGCATTTACTTAGCCATTACAAAAACGTAAAAATAAAAAAAGTGTTAAACTATAAGAACTTAAATAATTTGTTGTTTACAGCTATGTTTGCTTCCGCCATCATCAGAATAATGGATTAATTACATAGTTATGTGTCTTACACTTTATGGAAGCCTATATTTCCCTTTCTTCTCTGGTATAAGTGTGTAACGCTATTTTTTTAAATCTCGATAATGTAATGACTAAATTTAGCTTTATATACTGTTAAAAAAGAGATTCTGTTATAGTATCGACAAGTTTGTGTGTAGTTTAAATATTATATACACCCATTCCTTTTTTTACGCGATCATCAGTTCCAGAAAACGGCGCGTAAAAAAATCGCTTAAAAAAAATCACAACTTTCATATAATTTGACAATTTGGTTCCAAAAATTAAAATATCGCGTGAAAAAGTCCCAGAAACGTATGAAAAACCAAAATTTGCTAATACATAATAAAAAAAATATATTTTCATGTCTTTATTGCTTATAAAATTAAAATGAGACTATAAAGATATATTTTTTTCACTTATATGAATTATTCGCTGCTTTTAAATACTCGTGCAAATGTGAATTATTTTATTTTTAAATGTTTTTTACTTCAAGAATAATATTTTTATCTTCGGTTCGCATTTATTATTTAACATTTAAAATATTTGGACGTCATTGAAGGTCACTTATTTGACAATAATTCAAAGTGGTAAAATTTATGGCCGAGAAAAGTGCTATTCAACGAATTTAATAAATGCATTGTTTTTAAACAAGTTTAAGAGCGGACACACATCCCATGATTTTACGCAATTGCATTATATTTCTTTACACACCCTAATACATAAATTCGCATAATATCCGATACACATTTGGCAATTTTATGTGTATTTAAAAAAATGGAATGCTTTACAATATTAAGTTTCAAAAATACACTTTTTTTTTGTTTAAAAAAATAATGAAACGTACATGCCGAGCATCATATATAAATTTCTTCTTTAAAACAAATTTGGGGAAAAAATCGCGTAAGAACGAGTGAAGCGCATAAAAAAATGTAACGGTGCCGTCCAAAAAATCGCGTATAATCGAATTCGCGTAAAAAAGGACTGGGTGTATATCAATGTCTTAAAGAGTTGAAATATACCCAATCAGTAATATTAATGCATCGTTTAAACAAGTTGATTACAATTTAGTAACTACGTGTAATTAATTGGATTCCATGTAATGCATTAAGAAACGGCAATGAGTTGATATTAGCTTGTTGGTTTAAAAGATTGTTATCTCAAACGTATATATTGATTTCTAATTATTCAATCATTGATAAGCCTGAGGCATTAATTACAAGAATGTAGCCACACCGGACGCGAATCTGAAATTATATTTTGTGATTCGATTAAATTATGATTGAGAGGATAAATTGAGAATCTGTTTTACTATAGTTGAATGACTTTACGTGTTTTTCAATCTAGTCAAAATACTTACACCCATCTTTCCGATGTACAGAGAATCACGCACACTGCATTCAATACTATATTTCATTGGAATTTATTTTTATCATAGCTATTTCGAAAGCTAAAATCGAAATAGCGATCAACTATCATATTGAGAATTTTGTAGAGCTTCACTTAATTCTTTGAATTTTTTACCAGTATTCCGATTTCAAAACGTTGAAAAACACCGTTCTTGAATACAGAGGTACACGTAACACCACAATAGTTTGAATATCATGTTATTAATTCGACGTAAAGCAAGAATAA
The DNA here is from genome assembly GCA_028555115.1 of Himalopsyche japonica. Lineage (NCBI taxonomy): Eukaryota > Metazoa > Arthropoda > Insecta > Trichoptera > Rhyacophilidae > Himalopsyche > Himalopsyche japonica. Next base: position 130,681 of record JAHFWJ010000446.1, on the reverse strand, counting down.
ATGTATTAAGAATATTAATTTCCACCTATATTTCTACATAATTATGTATTATACACCAATCCCAACCAGCCAACGACCATACCACGTTGAAAGCACCGGCTCTCGTGCGATCACCGAAGTTAAGCATCATTGGACGCGGATAGTGCTTGGATGGGTGACCGCTCAGGAACACCGCGTGCCGTGTTCTCTTGGCTATGGGAAGGAAAACCCAGACAGAAAACCGAACACCAACCCGCCTGGGCAGCGTGATGTTGCTATGTCCAAACAACCCCCCTGGAAAAAGAAAAGCAGGGGGAGGCCTTCATCCAGCAGTGGATCGACCCCGGCTGGTGATGATGATGATGACACCAATCCCAATACGCCACGATTGTGCAGCAGTTCATATTAGTTCAGACGCATTGCAGAGATAGCTCTGCGTAACTACGGAAATGCATTATTAATATTATATTTACAATCCAGAAGGAAATATCTCCGAAGGACTTTCATTAGTATAGCGGACAGGCGTTGGGAAAACTATTTTTCAGCGAGTCTAAAAGTTTACCGAACGCAGGGCTGCCGAGTCGGTTTGAATTCTACCAACTCTAAGTTAGTCGTGAGCTTCACGTAAAACTCAATTATACAAGAACGGGTGTAAGTATAAAATGGCTTTGAATGAATTCTTCTAAAAAATAAAAATTTTGTTTTAATCAAATTAAAAAAATAACGACGTGCTCTATACGATTGACCGGGTTTCGAGGTCTCGTCACGAAGTGAGGACAAACTTTATTATACGGCATGTGAGGGCATACATAGTTTTATGAAAATTTAAAATAGACTAGTCGAAAAACCATTGTATAAAAAACAATCGCTATGCGACTAAAAGATAAACGTTGAAAGAACGAAGATAATGCATCTTGTCATATAGTGTAATAACATATCACGATCGTACAAGAAAACGCTTGTTTTTTTCATAATTTTTTTTTTTCGTAAATTAATATTTTGAATAGAAAACGGTAATTGTTAATATATTATTGGATTGAGCTAGAACTCTATTATGTTAAGTTAAAAATAATGAAGTATTTGGCTATAAAACGTAGTTTTTGTATTACTATTATATTTCGTCAGAAAAGGCGTAAGCCGATATCAGTAAAAAGAAAATTATTTTTTTACATGTTTACCGTGAATTCGAAATAATCGTATTTATCAAAAATCTTAAAAAAATAAATAGTTCCATCTGTAGGATAATTTATAAAGCATTATATCACTTTTCGTGTAAAATGTTTATGTTATCAATATATACGTATATAATATAAAATAGCAGTCCAAATACTGGACTATAAATAAACATTAAAGGAAATCGCTTAGACAAAAAGCTTAAGTGGGGAAAATGGGAAATCCCTTTTTGGTGACGTCAAAAACAATATTATTAAGAAGACGGACACCACCTTTGTGATTTTATTTCGCTTTACTTTGATATTTAACGCAAATCTATAATACGCGCTCACTTTGGGGCCACCATTTTTTGTATACCTGGCAAACTTTTTCTCCGTTAAAATGTTAATTATAATATTCGTGAAGGCACTCAAATTTTTTCGACAGAAACGGATACACGTCAGCCCGAAATGTCATCAACATATAAAAATTAACTAATACTTTATGTTCCGTTGTCAATTCAATTATTTCTTCGAAATACCATAAAGTGATATTTGAAATATTTAAATTGATATAAGGAATAATATTCACGTTAAAAGGTACCTCCGATTCTACTTATTTTAACGAAAGTTTACAGTTCATTAAATGCCAATTCCACAAAAGAGTATCCTTGACATATCATATCATCGTTATAATTTTTATTTTATTAGATCAAAAAATTGCCACGATGAGTAGCAAAAACCTTCCCACATTTAAGCAGGAAAAAAACGTAATGAATGAAATGATACGTATCTTTTAAAACCTAACAAATGCGTATAAAATAAAATAACAACAACTTCAAATGACACCCCTAATACGATAATTTTAATGGCTACAATCAAACGGCAATAGGTCGAATTGTTCGATTATATTTCTCAAAAATTTGGTGAATTCTTAGAATCGGAAATAAAATACGATAGAAAATAATATTATCACTAAATAAAAACAATTGTATAAATTACAAGAATGACACTGTGGACATGTCAGTTGTCTCATTAATTCCCGAGTGCTTAATTAAATTTTAATGATTTAATGTGATATATGAACAATTTTCATTATAATTAGATTTATCACCAATTATAATACATTTTTCAGAAAATTGAAAACATTTTATTGATTGAGAAGTATCATTTCATTCAATATCATAGAATCATTGCTGCCAGAAAACTGTACATAGCCTGGAAGCTATACACTCACTGCACAAGCTCTAATTCAAGTAATATAAACCAGCAATCGCCAATCTCTCCGACTATTCAACTTATAATTTTTAATCATATGATTTTATAACCATAATCGTTTATTAGCCAATACGAAATGCTAATTTTGTATTGGCTAATAAATCGTTAAATTATTACGTGTTCATTAGTGTGATATCTGTTTATGCGTGTTTGAAATAAGTTTATGGATTCTTGCTTAAAAACCGTTGAAATGATTTCAAGTAGAATAATTTTATTTATTCTTATGACCCAATGCTGGGACGATCTATGTTTGAGATTGGTGGCGGAATCAATGTCGAAAAGTTCCGCAGATACAAACAATATGACAAAACCGTTGACGCGGGCAAAGGGTTAAATTAAATCAATTTCGCCCAACATCCACGACGTCAATTAAAGGTATCGTTGATACGGGATTAGATAAAGCGTGCTTAAATTAAAATACCCACCACTTTTCAATTTATTTAAAAGAAGTTATTACAAAATGGCGAATGGTTAGATAAAATACGCAGTCTTACCCAGAGGCGGATCAAATTCTGATTTGCATAAAAGTGTCGCGATTTTTTGTGAGATGTTTTTTACATTATGTTCATAAAATTATTTATTTGCATTTTTTTAATCAAAAATATCTAATTTTTATTTTCTGAGTCTGATGAGTCCAAATCAAATTAAAAGTGAAAAAAATGCTTATTTTACAAAACAAATTGCAGTTATATAATTCAAATTACATGAGTAAAATATCAAAATTTAATTTGTGTAGGATAGTATAATATTCTTGTAATTAATAACTTTAATATAAATACGATGCTTTTGTTTATTTTACTTCAGTTCTGTTGCATCCGTGTGATAGAATGCCTGAAGATGCCGAAAGGCGAAACCCGGATCGTTAGTGACAAAAAATGTGGAATCGTACAAAAATGTAACAATTCAAATTTATTTTAATATTAGTTATTTTTGAAACACCTAAAACTCAAAGACTTTTTGCGCCTATAGGGTCATTGGTATGCCACTGATCTTACCACATTTGATAATGTATATGTATCTTTTTATTTTCCTGACAAAAATACAATGATATATTATTTCGAAATAAAGCAAGTTCTACCTCAATGTAAAAGAGAAAGAAAGTAAAACTCATACCCTCACTTAAACAAAGGATTAAATTTATTTCCCTCGTTTTCAATGATCCAATAGAATCCTTCGCAATCCATTGTTGCCAAAGTGAAAAATATCCTTTCACTAAAGGAATGTAGAATTCATGACAATTTGTATCAGCAACACGAAATTGTCCTCCATTTTGTAACATATACTCTTCGAATTAAATATTTTTTTTAGTGTTCGGTGCATGACACGTCACTGAAGATTTATTAATTCAATGTATGATATTGTTTTATGGCACTTACACATATCGATAAAATGTTAGATGGTCCAGTAAAAATTTAAATCAGAGATTTTTAAAAATATAATTTTTATCTATGGTAAGTTATTGAAAATTCGGAATAAGTTTTGGAAAATTTAACTCATCAAATTGACGTTGAGTTAACTCGCTCTGGCGAGAAAATTGTTCCAATTTCAAATGTATTTATTTTTAGTCTCACGGTGTCGAAGAAATTTTTTGATTCCGCAAATAATAGTTCTGCAATGAGCAGTAAAGTAACGGAAATAGAGAGTTAATATGACGGATTAACGAAACAATTTATTATTCGTTAGGAAACCGAATAAAACAACACGGCGCTCAACAGAACAGGCGGGAAATAAAATTCAGAAAATATTTGACGCATCGATTGAAAAAAAAATTAATACAATTTTCGTTATGTTTCATTATAGTTACTAAATAATTTTGTTATTTCTACCTCTATTAAAATATATATATAAAATATATTCGAGTTCATAATTTTGATGGTGACTGACTTCCGAATGCCTAACAAAAATGAGTACACACTGGGTGTGGTGTACCCATTTTTGCGGACATATCGACCCCGTCAACTCTGGGAACTGTTATCTATGCCAGTACTTCTCAAATATTTTCATAGATAAGCCTGCAAAATAAACTCCCAAAATTAATCTTCAAATTTACCACAACTTCTAAACCTTCATACTCATCTTGAACGTAAAGTGATATTTCGATGCAAAATCGTTAGTAATGTAAATTTTCTGATACGTCCAAATTTAAGAACTGGACTTAATGACAGCTATTCACTAAGTATTAATCCATTCTTAACCAAATGCTTTACATTGTGAGGAGAGACATGGATTAAAAAATTAAAATTCTATCATTTTTTTTTATCATAATACTCAGAAGAAAGCAGTACATAAACAAATTAAACACAAACATTTTTTTTGTTTTATTCTATGTCATCAATTCAGTGGAAATTCAAAATAAATAAACAATGATATTTTCATTAGACATACGTTTTTTGTTGTTGTTAATAAAACAGGAAAAACGTTAAAAAATAATGGGGATGGTTTTACCAAGTACATAAACAAAACATTCAGATAACATGTGGAATAATAAACTTTCCCAATCATAATCAATTTATTTTAACATTGGATGAGGCTAAAAATGTATCGTTCATAAAGCGGTTCCCAGTTTGAGAAGCATTCATTCTATATATCGTGTTATCAGGCTATATCACACCACTCTTGAAGTATTACGTGGTCCCGTTGTCACTTATCATTAGTTTTAATTGCATTCGATTTTACGACGCCCAATTGTAAGTTCTATCATTGTAGTAAAAGATTTATCCATTCTCGAAAAAAAATATACCCGATAGAACGATTCAGAAAGTGCCAGAGAACGATTATCAATCCGTAACGATTTATCGAACCATATGCCCTCAGAATCCACTTATGATTTAAGCTCAATCGGAAGTATTATAATAGCTTCTAAAAAAATATGGTGAATAAATTAATGAAAATTTTTAAGTATGCGTTTATCAATTGTAAAAATGTATTTACTATTTCACATAATAAATAATATTCGTCCAAATTGATCCTTAATAAAAAAGTTTGTATAATTGTATGTGAAGCAATAGTAAAGTTGTTCAAATTACACAAAATACTCACTGCTCAAAGTTAAATATCGGAATATGGCTTGACCATAGTTTTGTCATCAACATTCAATACGCTCACGATGAAAAGATTTTTGTCAAATAACTTACACCTGCTGATTTATATAAACAATACCTTTTTTAATTGACAAAAAATATTTGATGTGATTAGTTATGTTTACACAAACCTAAATATGTTAAATTGTGCTTAAAATTTCTCTTCCAAATAAAGGAAAGTAGGTGAAAATTCGTCATTTTTATCAAACCATAGTGTTATAAAAAGAATAAATGAAGTGTTCGTAAAGGGAGCAAACATGGTAACCAACTGTCACATATGACGTTTCTAATAACACGAAGTGTTCTTTTGTTTACTTTGCATCTCGCTTCGAATCTTGTTTAGTTGACCTTCGGAGGAAATTGAAAAAGGTCGACCATTACATCACTTTATTGACAAATAACTTTAAGTCTTTTTAAGCACCGAATTCGTCCGAGGACGTTTAATTAAGTCTGATAATATAATTGCCGACTTAATATGGCACGAATCGCTAGCAAGGTTTGGCACATCAGGTTGTCTCGTTGTTCTTGATTCAAAAACGATCCAATTTTAAACGATGGAAGGTGTTTGATTGAACTTGAATATCAAATTTGAATTCCTTAAACTGTGTACATTTTTATAGATTTTGTCTCTAGTAACCCATGGCTAGAACTTGAATTGACAATATACGTTAACAATGTGTATCGTTAAATTAAAAAAATGGTATTAATGGAGAATAATCTTACTTTGGGAAAATTTTCGGATAAATATGACCATTTTGAAATTTTTAGGTTTTCGTAGACATGCGTAGGTTATTAGATATAGACATCATATAAACAAATTGAGAACATTTTTAAAGGTTTTCAAGAGAGAACTGGTAATTAGGATTATACATTGTTGTTTTGGATATTCGTGGAAACCTTGTAGGTGAAAGCAAGAGAAAAAAGCTGACTAAAAAAATATGCTGCACACTTGTTGCTTTGGTCTGGTCATGCCCATGGCTAACCGCGCAGAGAATCTCTCATCATATAAATAACACAAGTAAATAGAGTAGGAAAGAGGTAAATTGGAATTTCGGTAAGCTACTTCCCAAATTACTTTTTACTGGACAGCAACATTTTTTGTACAAAAAAATAAGCACTTACATAACCGCATTAATGTTTATGATCCCTTCGGAAATTCGGCTCTACTTTATCATTAATTAAGTATTTTTTTACGAAGAAAACGCAAAGTGCTGTCACATTAGCGAGATTAAACTTTCCCGAGACTTGCGAGTAAAATACTTCGCACGAAAAAACAAATTTTGAAACAACACTAACGAGAAGCAAGATAGGCGATAATAATATTTAAAGCTTCTTAACGTACACAACAGTACGTTACCTTAACGTACAACAGCTATTTTACGTAAGTGGCATTGACGGTATAGTATTAGACGCGGAGTAGAAACTTTTCTTCATTAAAATGAACATGTATTTTGTTTTATTTTTGTTGTGAAATGATGGCGGTTTTCATTCTAAGCATATCCCAAACAAGGCTTGAATTAATTTTCCAACTCATTTTTTAAGCCAACAGATAGATGTCTTTAACAAAAATATCCTCTATTTTTCTAGGGCTAGATTTTTGCGTACGTTAACCGACCTTAAAGAATTCGACATATGTTACTTTCATGGGACCTACCCATCGTGCTACTTCGATGTATAGTGTATATTAATAATTATATATATATATCACTTTTAAGGTGTTAACTGTCACTTTTTGGTGGAAAGGCATGATATTTTAAATAATAAAAACACATTTTTTACTTACTTATTTACACAATATATTTGTTGATCATCAATTGATATGCACGGGATGAGCGAAACCGGTCCTGATCGAAAAACATAGTAAGGAAATAAGTACTAAAAAATATGCTTTTATTATTTAAAAAAAAATATGTTTATATATAATTTAGGATATCGACTGAAGGTGCTTGATGAAATTTCAATTTCAAATTTGAGTTGTTAAAACTTTGTACGATTCCACATGTTTGTCACTAACGATGCACAGACAAATTGTATGTCAGTTACATTGCATCCGTATGATAGAATGCCTGAAGATGCCGAAAATCGAAACCCGGGTCGTTGTGACAAATATGTGAAATCGTCTAAAATTTCAACTATTAAATTATATATTTATATTTTATGTTGTTACCATCAATGGTATTTATTAAGTTACATGAGAGAGCATTTTTATTTCTAAGTTAATTTTAAACGAATCATATAAAATCATAATTCCGTGCATTACAACAAACAAAGCTCAAGTCGAGCCGAAAAAAACATCGTATCTTTACTTATAGTTATCCCGGAGAAAGATAATTAAACAAGAGCGAATTATTACGGCGGGATATTAAACATTTTAGTGATTATTTCGATGGGATTATGTAATAATTTTACCTCAATAGGCAGTCTGTGCCCCCGCGCCTTAGCTCAGAGCATGCGCCTCAAAAACTTGCACAATGCGGAGGAAAATAATATCGATGATGGAATTTTCGCCCGCCTCTCGAGCAGCGGCGTAGCTTCAATGCCATGTTAAAACTTTATCAAAGAAAAAAAATGGCAAACTATCAATTCCATGCTATCTATCTTAGTTAGACTCAATGGTTAAAAATCACAGAAAGAATGAACGATTTTTTTTCAAAATATGAAACGAAAGAGAAACTAGATTTTTGTTCTTCTATTTCTGTAAATCTATCTTCTCGTCATTTTTTATTCCCACACAATACATATTATTATTTATATGCAGTAAATTTGTATGAAATATAATAATTACTTTTGGTGACGAAAGTTATATGCCTGAAAATAATTACTGTGTGATTTTTATTGCACCACTCACCACTCTTTTGGTAAATAGTCCATTCAAATAATCTTCCCTGGTTAATGAAATACAATCGCCACGAAAGGTAAATGTTTATATCGGAATGAATTCATCCGTGGGACTACTTTTAAACCAATAAAAATCATCATATTTTGGTCAGTACGTGTAATATGTAAGTCTCCCATACAATGTTTACATTACTTATTTACTATTGAGGTTATAAAATTAACAAACATTTAAAAAAATATCTCTGATATAAATAATTAATATTAAATTGAACTTCATAACTTTGTGTTTTAAAGAACACGGTCGGTCTTAAAAGAACGCAGAGGAAACTATTTGTCATTCTGCATGTTTTTTCCAAATTTTATTTGCATGGTTGTTTTGCATATTGTCACTAGGGTTGCCAACTTTTTTAGTTACGATTCTATGACAAATAGCTCAAAACTGAGTATCTTCATTATCAGTAAGCTAGATACTTAATTTTGTTTTTTGTGAAAATTTTATGCATGAAAAATAATTATAGATTAAGCATTTATCCGGGATCTGCGGGATAGCGATTCCAATTCTGGAACAATCTCAGCTAATCCAGACGGGACGTAACATTATTGACAACCCTAATTGTTACTTGTACGAAAAGAGAATTTAGTATATTAAGTTGAGGAATAAAAATGGTGAAACGGTTTATCGCACCCTTATTATCTTAAAACCATAAACGAAGATTTAAAATTTTGTTCATATTAGTTCCTAATGTGAAAAGTTATAAACGTCGATTATTTTTCCTATACTCTATGCTTTTGAAACGAAATCAAAAATTAAAACATGAGACTGCCCAATCGGCGAATTGATTTTTTAACTGTTTTTAGTGTTAGGATTATTCCATAGCGAATGACTAATACAAATAGTATACTTGAAATAGTTACTTCGGTACATACTCACAAAATCCAATATAACGTCACGCCGGGGTACAATTGCGCGTGATGGATCAATTTCGGAAATATGTTATATACAGCAAACAGTAATAAAACATGTCGGGACGGAAAGTCTGTACTACGCGGCGGTTTTATGTGTCTTTTTCTGTATCAGATGTCATCCCCTATTCCGATACGAGGGTTTGCGATAGCAAACCGCCAATTTCAACTCTAGCGATGCTAACATTTAAAATTATTTAACCCTTTATGAAAAACCCTTTTATATAAAACCATTTTCCTTTGGCCCTAATCTCTATTTTCCGAAGATTACCTAACGTTTTTATCAACATCACCCTTGACGGCCGCTCAACTGTTTGATAGGACGAACCCAGCATAAAATGATTCGAAAATGTGATCAATATCACTAAATTTAAGTAGAGCCCGTGTATTACGCAAATACTGCCTATTGTAGAAAATTTTAATCATATAATAAATACTCACGCTGTATTTTCGTTGATGAAGATTAGGTGTTGTAGACTAAAAAAAATATTTGACGATTGAAACACCATTTGTAGTGAACGATTTTTTCAACAGGTTTATACAAAAATATTTTCAAAAGATTTAGTTAAAAGCTTTTGACAGAATATTTTAAAGTTACAACTGTTTATTTCTCTTACATTTTAAAACATAAAGAAAAATAAAATTATGAATTAAATTACAATTAATATTATTAATTCACATATGTGAATGTGAAGTTGCTTAATGGAATTTCAATATTAAAATTGATTTGACCATTCCTTTCAAGATGTGTGAAAGCTAGTTCAAAAGCTTTATAAACCCAACCAAAAATCAAATTTGAATTGCTAAAACTTTGTACGATTCCACATGTTTTGTCACTAACGACTCGGGTTTCGCTTTTCGGCATCTTTAGGAATTCAGAATGCCTGAAGATGCCGAAAGGCGAAACCCGGGTGACAAAACATGTGGATTCGTACAAAGTTGTAACAATTCAAGAATAGTTCGTTATCAAAGTATTAAAATTATAAAATACATATAACTAATATTACGATCGCGACATTGGAAGATATAGTATAATAATTTCAAAAAGTTCAGCCACCAAAGGATTAAATATGTCAAAAAATATTAAATGTATCATATTATAATTATAAACCCATTTTGGTCCATTTCTATATCCGATGGTAATTTAATCTGCATTATAATATATTCCTAATTCCCGATACAATACTTCAAGAAAAAACTTTTTTCTCGTTTAGCTCTAAAGGGAAAATTGTGTACCGTTCTTTACACTTTTTGGGTGAATACCAACGATCTCAATATTGTGCCTAACACAACCAAATGTTCCTTATCACTGCATATTTAGATTTTTGCGGTACGCACGTGTTACACCACCTACACATTGCCGCATAGTATATTTCAGAATACAAAACAGTCTCAAAAGAACCGGAAAATGTCAAAAACCTCCCAAATGGATAATCCACCCTACACCGACGACAACTGTACTTAACATATATTCTTCTTTTATATAAAAAAAATACACATACACACGCCGACGTCGTACATTTTTAAAAATAAACCAGCAGAGTACATAATTGAAAATATACAATCGATTGAATACATACGCATTGTTGTTGAGCAATGTTTCTCAAACTTATCATAACACACCCCCCGTAAAATACGAAAAAATAAATATAAAGCCCTCGGAAATAAGCTGTATTAGTGTTATTTGACACTAGTAATAACTAACATATAGTAATAAATAATAGTCATAATAAATATGCATACATATATTGAAATAAATATGTACATTAGAATAATTAAAAAATACTTGCTCGCAAGTGGAGCATATAATCTTCTAATGATTCAATATGTATATATAGAAAATTATTATTTATGAAAACTGCTTGTGACTAAATTGCTTTACATCTCAAAACGATATGGGCTACATCAAGGATAGAGGTTTCCTCATCTCTCTTGACGTGCTCAATTTTATAAGAATTGAATTGGTGAGAGAGTATTTCCATACATTACAAATACGCGTGTCTACAAACGGAAGTCCGTAAATCGATTTATAAAAACTTTTCGCTTTTAAAGCGTTAACTGCCACTTCTTGGATGGAAAGGCATGATACTTAACAAAGTAAAAAACATTTTTTAGTACTAATTTCTACAATATATCTTATAATAAAGACCGGTTTCGCTCACCGCGAGCATTGACATACATCGGTCGATAATGCTCGCGATGGGTGAAATCGGTCCTGATCATAAAAAAGTAAGTACTAAAAATATGTATTTTTATTATAAAAACGACTTTTTTCAAACTGAGACTTGAGTCCGTTTAACGGAAGCCAACGACGTTAGAAACTGATCCTTGTACATACTCTCGTAATGCATAACATAATTAAAGTGCTACTTACTAATAATTGATTGTTGTTAGCCGTTTTATAGACCTAAACAGGTGTATTAAATTTATTTCCCTTGGGATCTTCTTCTCCAAACACTAGTAATTGGTATTTTCATTATTTGTTTCCAATCCCCACTACAGGTCTAGTAGAAAGAAATAATTTATAAGAGAAAGTGATTGCAATTTATTTCTATTATGCTACGGTACTGTTGGTCCGATATCGCTGCTCAGACCCGAAATATTTGCCAAAGTTAGAAGCCCAACGAGATGAAAAGCAATGTTCTTAATTTCAATTTTATATTAAAATAGAATTTCCACAATGTTACCTCCAATTCAATCAAAAAGATTTAGAAATTGTTTTTGTACAAAATATTTTATCGGTTGGATTGGCATTTCCCTGGAAAAATCTATTATATGGAATGTATATCATTTATAAATACAAGAGTTTTACAAAATATTTCAGCTTCATGTCATCGTCAGAACGGTGCCTCATAACAATTTATATTCTTTATTTTTCAACAATCCTATGTGGGTGAAGCCCGAAATGGTTTCGAAATATCGGGAGATATCAGCCAATCACAGGACAGTGTCTTTTCAAGTGAAAAATTATAGATTTTTTTAAATTCTTAGTATTCTCAAAAATAGGTCAATTAATCACCGGTTGATCATGACCGGTTTAACTCTTCGCGAGCATTATCAAGTGAAAGAATACAAAAAAGCTATTAATATAAAATTTTGAGTTAAATATTGAAAGATATACAAAACTAAAGGTTTTAAAACTCACAAAACAATTTACAGGCAATCATACAATGTAATATGTTAATGACGTAAAATAATTGACAAATAAAATATTAAAGACGTCTAAGTGATATGAGTTGTGGAAACAGTACTAAAAATGTGTTTCTTTTGTTTAAAATTAAATGCGTTTCAACTGAAAAGTGACAGTTAAGACCATAGAAAGGCTTGATCGACATTACGTAATTTCGTGAACTGACTTCACCGTGGATTACTCGCGCCTCAGGTCTAATAGCATATCAACGAAGGGGATGTTGGATAAAAAAGTTGAACATTTGACGTTAAACTATAGATAATTTCGTCAGAACTCGCCGTCGGAATGCTAACAGTCTCCGAAATTCAAGTGTTCACTGAACACGGCATAGCCATAAAGACTAGGTTTTGGTATTGCGAAGCCTAGGGCGAAATCCTAGCCCATTAACTCTTAGATCCACGACAATAAAGAGTCTCCCAACTTGCATATCCGGAGGAAAATATTCACGTTGCGGCTTTGGATAATAAGTACGTCGCCTAGGGACGTCGGTGTACTGACGACGTTAAAAATATTTTCTCGCAAATTGTTCAGTCATGCGGACGACGCTTTGAATTTCATAGTTAGCCAATAAGCCTCCTGGGAATGCGGCCGTTATTATTTTCGTTCTCAGTAAAATTTTATCGGTGTTACCTGAACTATAAAATTCAAACTATGTGAGTTTTAAATCTCCCTCATGGACCGTAGTTATAATATAAAATTCTTCAAAATAGGAATAATGTACAAATTGAAATTCGTTTAACTATACATTCCCTTGGGTCTTTTTATTCATGAGATTAACGGTGTATACAAATTTACATTGTGATTTAAAATACGCTCGCGAATATATTTTATACTGCCGTCAATATAAGGCCGTCAAGGGTATATTCGTTGCATGGAAACATAAATTTAAATACATTTTTTTGAAACGTTTATTGCTCTTATATCAAGAATTTTTTTTCGAATAGGACTGCGTGTTACTTCTTTGTTATAATTCTACTTTTTAAGAATAGAAAAATTAGTGATTAGTTAAACACTCTCGCTGAGTGTGTGTTTACTGGATATGATGGAAGCGAGGAAATTACTACAAATATAATATATAAAGTGATTGTCTCAACCGATATTAACAATTTTGTCAACTCGGCTAGATTAAAAGTATATGAGAGCCAAAAGTTCCTCCAAAGCAGGCAAAGGCAACGAATGTGCGGCATAATTTAAAACGTTTTCTAATCATCAATGCGTCATATTTATTTGAAAAAAAAATGTAATTAATTACAGTTATGTTATGTTGGCAATGCTCGATTTTTTTCTAAATCAATATCTAAATCAAATAAAAAGATATACCAAAGTGAAAATCATCCGAAGAAAAGTACACGTAAATATTTATTATATTAAAGAAAGAAATGTTGACGATAATGATATAAGAAATCGAATACCTTCTATTCTTTTATATGTATATATGATACGCAATAAAATTTTAAAAACGAAATTGCGTCAGGCATATACGATGTGCCGTTCGAAAGCAAGAGAATAATTACGGTAGACATGTGCGTCGTTCCTTTGGGACGGTAAGTACGGTGAGTGAATAGGGTTGGTTTAAACCAGCTATCCAACACGCGACCCTATAGAAAATTTTCTGCGACCTCGTTGGAATTTGTACTGTTCTAATTACTGGCTACGCATTTAAAACATATTTTATTCATAATGTTTAAAGCTAAATCGACTTAATTTAAAAAAAAATCATACCGTTTTCACACGCGATCGGGAGATCTGTGTGCCTTAAAACTAGAGAGACTGTGTTTGACGTTCACATTTTTGAACAAATTGTCGTTTTAAAACATAAAAATCACATAATCGGGTGCGAGAGCGCCTGATCTTTTCTTTACTTTACATGAAATAAAAATGTAAAAATTACATAAAATACTTTCAATGGTTAATAAGATTTAGACCAATGTTAACGATTTTCGTGTAGTGGAATAAAAATAATCATATCTTCTTAAACATACTCTACAAACGAAGATAACTGCAATACTAATCTAATACGATATATCTGTTAATGTGAGCTTTTGCGCGAATAAAGTGATAAAAACTTTTATAAAAAGCAAAACAATGTGATTGCATATATTACATGGTGAATAGAGATGGCTGTATGCAATCCAGCTGAAAGTGACCTAGTTATTGTGACCCAGACTGATATCGGTCGATCAGACGTTTACGATGCAGCCAAATATACAAATGCACCAATGCACCATGGTTACCTAGACTCTTTAAATATCCTTACTCGAACTGAAAAAAATACGTCAATTATTTGGAATTAGATTTCAAACAAATGTGTACAAACATTTTATGCTAATATTATATATACAACAACAACAAAAATGATTTACAAACAAGTATATATAAAAAATAGACTATGTCCTTCTAACTTGACTATTTTAAGGATAAGTTTTTTTTTTTATAATTCAGTTGCTCAGTTCTCTCTTTTCGAAAAGAGTAAAGATAGGAAGCAGTAGGAGCAGAACAGGACTGTTTTTAGCTGATTGTTCGATTGATCACTAATATTAGAAAAACGGTTTGTACTAGGACTCAAACTTCAAATTCGTTAGATCTGAAATGGACGCCGACGCATCACCACGGACGAAGATCCGTAGTCATGCAGTGATAGATCCATATGTAATTAATAAGACACAAAATTCAAGTGACCTAAATACATGATGTAATAAAAATAAAAAAACAAAATTGATAACCTTGCTATCCTACATATTGTGTCAACGACTAAATGTAACAATTACCATGACACAATAATGCTAAGGTAATGATTATTATTATTGTGAGTGTCGAGTCACCTCCCTACTCTAAATAGAAAACAATAATATATTGATTGAATTGGCATGTATTTGGTAGATTTCCATTATAACACGGTGAAAAAATAACAATGTATTTTAGTTCTACGTTTTTTATAAGATATAGTTCTCACGCCATCGTCAGAACTATGTTTAAACGAACATTTGCTTATATATATATATATATATAGCTGTGTAGAAAAGGTACACAATATATCTTCTCTCCTGTTTTAACAAACTAGCTTATTTCCTGTAGCAATAAAACTTTAAAAAAAAATTGTAAATGAAACTAAACAGGCGGCTATATCAATGAGCAAATATTGCACGGAGATGGTTTATTTGAGGGGCATTTTGAGTGATAATTGATATCTATTTATTTCCAGCTGTTCCAAAGCCGTCATCTTGCGACCTTTATTACAAAGATGTAAACACGTAGGCGCTGAAAAAAATAATCCCACCCCAGCCTTTTTTTAAGTAATGTTTATAATTGGAATCAATGTTTTATAAATAAACGTATGAATTAGTCTGAAGACGCTTCTCAAAGAGTAAAATGCCTATAAATCCGCATGAAATCACAACCCTACCCTGGTGATGGCGTAATATGTCATAAAATAAAACGTAAAAATATGGTGTATTTATTGCCTCTGAAGGTACAACAAGAGCATTTCTATCCTACGTCCGTATGGTTAAGGCCCTTGGGCGATTGTGACGTTTAGTTTTGTCCGCGGGTTCGGATATCTGCAACGATGTTTTTCCGATATGTTTTTTCAATCGATTACTGGATGTGCGTTTAATCTCCTAGCATCATACTTTTATTCTAAAACACTCTGAAAACAGAAGTTGAGCGACTAAATAATATACGTTACCAATTTAAAATACTTAAGTGCTGAATGCAATAATCAGAAGAAATCTATATGTATCTATTGTGTTTTCCAAAAATATATATACATTTTTTTCAATAGTCGCCGATCGTAATATACTCATACGTATGTTGTTACTACAAAAAAATGTTATACATTGTGACGTGCATGCCCTAAAAAAACATGTAATATTAAAATCTCACAGAGTATCACGATTTTAGTAGAGGCTTTGTACATCAGAGGCGAGATGTTTAGGGTACTTAGGCGAAAGCACATCATTCCTTCCTCCCGTGTCGGTGACGCAGACTTCTATCCAATGTATGCATCCCTTTGGGATACTCCATACCGCATGTCGGTAGGGACGTCAAATTAGGTACCACGGATGTTTTAAGCCCCGATGTATTTTTTTCAGCTTTTATTTAGTACCTAGTTTTTTAATGTACGTACTTGAGTACGGTATGTGAATTTGGTCGGAGAATTTATATCTTTAATTTGTCAATAGCAGGCGGTGTCTGAACAAATGATTCGAGGATATTGCAAATAAAATACAATCTAGAATAATTTGTTTTCTAACCAAAGCAAAGTTTTTTCGATGGCATACCAAGGGAAAAAACAAATAATATGCATATAATTAAAAAGAATTCGAAACTTTAATCATTTTTTTATTGAATTTACATTTACTTTGTTGAACGCAATTATAAAAAGATAAAAATAACAAAGCATTTAGCTCAATTTTTTATATGTATTAATAGCAATTTCGGCTTTCGCCATTGTCTAAACTATGATTTGATATAAATTTAATTCAGCTTTACATAGTTTAAGAAGAAAAAGACAATATACTGTCTCACTTATTCTAAGAAAATAAATAAATGAAACCCAAATATGAACATTAATAAGACGTTTAAATAAAATGATTGAACTAAGATAAATGTGTAATAAATAAGTTACTTGCAATGGTTTAAGCAGGATTAATAAAATAATGTTAATTTGTTTTCATTCCAGAAGTCTAACATTTAACAATTTTTGGATAATTTTATTAGAATTTAATCTAGTATCTTTTTACCCGCACTGCTGTGGGAATAAGATGTTCCAACGGTAATTTGCGGATAATCTTGTCAAAACTCTACGGCAAATAATTTGTTGCTTTCCTATTCGTGGGTCCTTTAATTAGAATTGAACTAGGATCCTATGTTTTCTGATTCCAGACCGTTTTGTTAACACCAGAAAGCAAGACGAGAAAATATACATTAACGGAAAATCTCAATAGTAATAGTAGATATTCGTGCGAACGAAATCAAGTATCATGGAAAGATTACGTAACAATAATTGATCATGTCTTGATGAATTTGACAGGAAAAAATAATGATTTCTCGATTATTTGGGTAATCGAATCCCCCGATATACAATAATGTAAGATAACTCTCTACCCGTGGGGCGTCGTGTCATACATAATATGTCATAATGCTTCAGTGCCGTAAAAGCATTTGAAATACGTTATATAAATTATTTATTGTGAGTTTCAAGATCGTGAACGTTGGCAACATTACGAATTCCTCGCGAGAAATATATTTTGCAAGAGAATCGTGCAATTTTTTGACAGACCAGAAATGTTCAACGGAGGATTTCAAAAATATAATATAAGTTATTTTGATTGATTGATCGAATACGACAAGAATACAAAGGCATGCAAACGCTCGTATTGAATTAAGCTATTTCGAGGGTATTGGAGGCATTTTGTTTGTTCGTTTTTTGTCCTGGATAACTCAATCAGATTGTATTAATTTCAGGGCGATAACAGCTAATTAACAATTCCCTACGTCCAACCTAATCATTAAAAATGCATATAATATGTCAAAAGCACCAACTTTAAACCGCAAACAAATATTATATCTCAATTACAACAGGTTTATGAATAAAAGTATGACTTTGATATGTCTAACTGTCTTATAAATAAATTATCATTGATTGAATTGATATATGTATATAGAAAGTCAAAATAGCTTAAATCTCACAACAATTGTATCATTACGTTTATGACTATTTTGCCTTTACAGAATCGTTAGAACTGCACGTTTGTATTATTTAAGTGATTATAAAATACTTGTTATCACAGGTTATGCAATATAGTCGTTCCCAACAATTCTCATTGCGGAAGTATTCGAGATCGCACAGAAAGTGACATAAACTACGAAACTTTCCAAAATTTTGATTTTCTTGATACAGTTAGCATTTAGCGTTTTTCGCATACGAGCTCAATTACGACACGTGTTTCGCATTTTCAACAAACATTATTAGAATTTATCGTAATTATTAACTCATATGTTCTTAATGGTTGGGCCGTTTCTCTCAAATAAGCTAGGAAGAGGAGCGACACAAAAAAGAAAATATTTTTTTTATATTCATGAATTTTCTCAAAGAATATCTCGGACTTCATTGAAACTATAATATAAATAGAAAAAAATATTCAGCATGAGTCTTTTGTATTCATTTCGTGATTTATAAACGTTCTGTATACACGTGTACGGTTTTATCTTGACGTAATGTGTACATATAACATACCAAGTCTGATAAGCTGCTTGTGGTTGTATGAATAATCCTTCAAACAATGGTTCGTTATTAATTTTACATTCTTACAACTTACTTTCGTAAATATAAGATAAGATTTAAAAAAATATATTTCAAAGGCATTATACATAAATATATACTTATATGTATATTGCTGTCTAAAAAAAAGCATTTTATTCTTCGTTTCTATTCAGTTACTTTGCTTTGAAAAGGTTCTCAGTGACATTTTTTTTCCAACTCAACATTTTATTCGGAAGAGACTGTACTTGCCATATTTTACCAATTAGAGCGAGTGGTCGGTTAACGAACGTTCGGACTGCGAACGAATAGGACTAAGAACACATTTCGGATAACGAACTAAAACGATCTTTCTTATCAACTTGTTCTATCTGTAAAACTGATCGGCGTTTAACATACAAAAAAAAAACAGAGATCCCAACCAATTCTATGTAATTTCATCTAATATATGTATTTCTTTTAACGTGAAATCAAATTTCGCTCAACACGAAAAGATTTTGTATTGCAAACGATCAATAGTGTACCCAATGTGATTGACAACATACAGACAGTCAATATACTTGATTCAATCGAATTTTATGATATCGAAAAATAATTTAGAGATTTATTGCGATTAACTCAAAATTATAATTAAATTTAACACGAAAAATATATTTCGGTCCCCTCAATTTCGTGTTAGCCGATGTCGACTATATGCATATACATAAATATAAACTAGCACACTATATATATTTTTTTAACTAACCCAAAAGAAAAATACCGTAATATTATGGATATATAAAAATGTCTAAAAAAAACGCTAAAATGTCGTTACTGAAATTTGCAGTCCCTAATCGCAACAAGATAAGAGTATATTTTAAATAATAAAAACACATTTTTTTAGTACTTATTTCCACAATATATTTTTTTGATCAGGACCGGTTTCGCTCATCGCGAGCATTATCAACTGATGCTGATGATGATAATGCTCGCGATGAGCGAAACCGGTCCTGATCAAAAAATATATTGTGGAAATAAGTACTAAAAAAATGTGTTTTTATTATTTAAAATATAATGCCTTTCCATCAAGAAGTGACAGTTAACACCTTAAAAGTGATAAGAGTATATAATGGTAAACAGTGTAATTTTATCATATATAATGAATCATGCGTACAAAAGTAATTATTTTTACAAACATTAGTAAAGATAATTACTTTTGAATATAGCAGCGTATGCTTATAAATTAATGCAGCGTGTACTCGAGTGTGAAAAGCAGCGCAATGCTGTTTGTTTTGATGTAAACAAATCACACACTGAAGTGGTGATTTAACAATAAATAAAGATAACACCGAACTGAAAACTGAACTGGGAAAATAGGACAATTAGATAAACATCTACCGCCATCTAGCGGTGATATTTTGACAGATCACAGACGCCATCTTGTTCTATGCATGTAATGCACTAGGGTTTCGCTTTCATTAAACTATTTTTTGACTAAAAAAATAAGACTTAATTAGGTTCAGAACTAATCAATCTTTCATCCATTTTAATTTCAAAGAATTACATAATCAGTGTCCATTTTTAATGTACAAATATCCCATTACCACGACCGATAGTTTTTCATTCGGATGCAGTTTCGTCACGTATTTTACTCCGCCGATATAAGCACGCACGACCCCATTCATGCTTTTTCACAAGGGATTTAAAGTCGTCTCGACACGCTAAAAATAGTTATTTAAGACTTACTCGCGTTTATATCTTACTAAAAAGGAAGGCTCCGCTAAGGGGTTAGCGTTAAAAAAATTATGACGAAATAGTTCAGAAAACAATCTTACTTAGGTAGTGATAAGATGACACTCGTAATTTGAGTCACTTGCATCGCAACTTACCTGCAAAAAAAGAAACAAAATATAAGATTCTCATATTGATACACATTTTGGTTTGGTAAATAAGATATGAATCATTATATAAACTCCGAGACGTATATTAAAATTGATAGTTTTATTCACAGCCTTAAAAGAACTAAAATTTGTGTGATTTTCTATATTGAAACAAACAACAATCAAAGTACAGAGTTGGAATAAAATACTCTAATGATTCAATAAACACATAAATAAAATAATTAAAATAAAAATTACACCAATGTACGAATGGCAGTATTCTATCTAACGTCATTTCTTGACGTTATGTTTTCGATTTGGCGCCAAGAATTGTTTCGGTTTGACATTTGCAGAAAAAAGTACAATTCAAAAATAAATAATACTACGTCTCTGCGAATAATAACATGTATTTTAATATTTTTTAAGATATATATTTTAGTCTGAAGCATTTGTTTTTGCTATTATATAATATTATATTTCAAATACGGTAACAGATATAGTCGACGGCCACCCTACATACAAAAATATACTTCAATTTTATGGTATAATTTGATGTAATTGTAAAAACAATGATTCTTACACATTAGAATCCACATTATGTTACTCTTGTCTCTTTTTTATGTTAACAATGATGGAAAAAGAATATTAAAAGGCATGCAAAAAAATGCTCTTCAAAAATGCCCAATAAATAAGCTCAAATTAACCTATCAAAGCAACACATACTCTCATCGTCAAACGTGATTTTTCAGTCCGCTGTCCATTTCAGACATTTTCACGGACCAAACGCCATCCAATAAACTTTACTGTACGTGAAAATTATAAATCTGATTTATCTATGATAGTTTATCCCAACATCAAAATTCATCGACGATCAAATCAACCATTGGTCTATAGAAAACTGGTAGTCCGCTATCATTCTTAGAAACAAGAATCCATAACCGTATTTTAAATATGCAACATTTAAAAAAAACAAGTAACAGGATGGCAACTACAATATTTAAAAAAAGTATTAATATTTGATCGATATTTTGGTATAGTGGAACACAAAATTTAGCTCGAGAATATTTTGTACCCTACTAAAGCGACACATATTAAGAAATATTGTTGTGAATAATTGTATTTTAACTAGATTTTTACATAGTATATACTACTCTTAAAGGCCCACGACATGGATAATATTGATCAAGAATTAGTCGAGATTTCAATATAAATGTTCACGTACGGTTAAAACGTGGAAAGCAAACAAAGAATGATTAGCCCACTTCTGCTAAAATCCTACGTCAAGTTATTGATTGAATTGGCATTCACTTGGTAGAACTCCATTATAACACGGTGAAAAAATAGTTCTGTTTTTTTTACTGTTGAAAGATCTTACATATGTCTTACATATATCTTATGTAACTATATTTGTTATTAACTATATTTGTTAAAAATAATTTTGTAGAACTAAAATACATTGCTATTTTTTCACCGTGTCCTACGTCAAGAATCCATATGCTCTACATCAGCAGCACGACTGAGAAGACGATAAGAAAACTTGCTCAGCGCCAGTTTTATCAACTAACATTCCTTATGCGGATTATCGTTGAAGAAAGGTCATCGATACGTTTTATTAATAGGTGGACTTAGAAACCTAGACAACAATACTATCAGACGTTCTATTTTAACATACCAATCAATAAAACAGCAAATATTACTTTAAATACTTGTTATTATACTCGGCAAGTATGTAAACACTGTTGAATAAATTATATCGACCAACACGAGTTGTTTGTACTGTAATGTGATCGTGCATAATTGACGCAATCACTGGCATTATTTGGTTGCAGCGGCAATACTGAAATATAGAAAGTTAAATTAATGCGGGTTCCCTCTTCTTTGGCAGCTGTCAAATCAATATTCAAAGCGGCTCGAGAAATGCGAAATGGACCACTATATATTTAAAAAATGCCGTGACATATTTTTTTCTAATTCAAAATAAAACATTTTTAATGTGTTCACCGCCAGTTCTTGGTGGATTGGCAATATATTAAAATAATAAAAATTGTTGGGTCCGTGATCGAGTGGTCCATATTGTTGGATTTGGTTGCACTACTTACGGGATCGAATCCCGGTACGATTTCTTCTGTTTCTTCTGTTCGAGACATATTGTAATTACGATTTTAAAACGGGGAGTAGAGAGAGCGATTAGCTAAATTTCCCAAACCCGTCTTACGCTTATCTGCAATCTCCTAATCAATACGGAAAAGATAGATCGAGCAGCTGAATAACAAGCAGTTCTTGTGTAAAATCATTTGCTAAGAAACGTCAGTCATGACAACTATTTACTTTTTAAACATGTGCATGTATATAAAAAAAAAACCCAGCAGTGAAGGGCTTGTCATTTTACTTGCAATAAAAGCAACAAACATTTGATATGGACTAAATTGACATTTATTTGGTGAAGCTAAATTAATATATAAGAATATTGTAAATTAGCAGTGAATATAGCTGGCAAAAATACCACTATTTAAATAAATAACTACCAATATACACAAATAATTTAGATAAAACACAACAATGCATTTACTGCCTGTGATTTATTAGTGTCGATCCATGAATAAACACGGAATAAGACCGCAAATGTCAAAATATGCAAGTGACGTATTTAAATAGTTCGACAATCTTCCACAAACCGTCAGTAGCGCGCAGAGGGAGAATATAATACTTTCAAACAGTCACAGTGTCTTTTATTTCATATTATGTTATATTTATTAAATCTTCTATGTTATTCAAATTATATAAGCCGTTTTACCAATACTAAAATTAAAATGAATTAGTTTTTAGTACAAACCTGTCGAGTTAAATTCCACGCGAGAAAATAAAAAATAATGACGTTTGTTACAAAATAAATAAAATAATACTTTTGAAGTGAATAAAGAGGAAGTGGACTGTCGCTTTGTAATTTTTCGGTTTACATAGTTGTGTAAACAATTGTCAATGAATGCCCGCGAGATTAAAAGAAAAATATACGTTTTGTGTAATGGAAATGTAAACGTGACCGAAAATTCGCGGTCACGAAGGGCACATCATTGATTTTGTTCCCAAAGTCGGTAAAATAATAATTTTCTATTTACTGATTTGGTTTTTGGCCGCATAGCGATAGGGTGGCGTGCCTCAGGTTAAGTCAGCGAGGTGGAACCATTTAATTTCAATGTTTAGAAATTTGCAACTCATATTTTTTGAAAAACATTTTAAAAATAAGTATAAATCTTCGTTCCTTCTATATTGAAGTAATAACTCCTAACAATTCCCTTCCCCTTCAAAGTTATACTATTTAAAGTACAACATGCCACGGATTTTCTATAAACAATTACAAAAATAAAACACATACTACATTGTCATGATGGATAAACGTAGACGTTATGGTAATTAAAGTAAGAAATACAAATGAATATTCAAATAAAAATATTACCATACGGTAAAAAAAATAGCAATGTATTTTAGTTCTACAACATTTACATGATATATATATATATAGTTGATAACATTTTCAGCATATGCCTTCGTCAGAACTAGTCATGCATCTTTTAAATTTTGTACAACTAAAATACGTTGTTATTTTTTCACCGTGTTATAGTGGATTTCTACAAACTAAATGCCAATTAAATCAATAAAAATATTATCGATACAGAAGATCTGAAGCACACTGACGCAAAATCATGGCGCAACAATCCTGAAAAGATTGATATTGATGACCGGATGTATTGCCGTAGCATGCGATGCCATTGATGTTTTAGAGATAATTAATAACATTTTTAGCTCAATCTGTGTATGGTAATTATTTAATTGCACGTCGTATTCTTCAATGTAAAGGTTCATCGTCACTATCAGAATAAAACACGCGATCCAACAAAAAAGCTGAATAGTTTATAATGCCTAGGTACTTATTATCAAGGGATACCAGTAAACCTAGTTACAAATAGTACTACGTAATATATTCAGTAAGAGAATGATACCATTTTGGACAGGCCTTTAATAACTCCACATCAAAATAAATATTCAACCAAAGACAAATTTATGTGGTATTTAGCAGAAAATTGAATAAGAACTTGTTACCGCGGAAAAAAATATTTTATTTACGTATTATCTCGACTATAACGACAGCCCGCTTTATATCGTTTTGTGTAAATCTTTGATCACATAACGGTTATTTTTTCAGATATTTTAATTCATCTGATAATCTGTAAATTCAGATATCTCTGGATATGAATTTTGAAAACTACTTTTTACAATTTAAATTCCGAATAAGAATATGTATCAATAACTAATTTTCGTTGAAACATTGTTCTATGTATTGCCAACATAATTATGACATATCATTAGTAAAGATACACAAAACATAAATTACATTGCCACATTGCCAACATAATGAAAAAAAACACATCATGTTGTTGGGTATACATTGTCCGATTAAGCGCAAAAATAATGAAAATATGTATACTACTTTTGTGTACCAAAACAGTTAGCAATTCCACTTTTAGAATCCCTAGGATAGAGGTTGTCATAATATCAAAGCTGGGATTTTTTATATTTCAAATAAAATCCTTTATGATGAACTAAAAAGTTTACGTCGACTTGTTTATGTAAATATTTTTTTAGAATACTAAAAGAGATAGTTAATGAAGACTGTGATGCAGCCGTAAAAATTATGAAAACAATATCTTTAGATATTTTATTTTATAAAAAAATATAGGGATATTGACGAATAATTTTGGCTTTTATGGCAACATAAATATGAATCAATACTACGCACTTACGTCGAAAAAATCATATATTCATTCGAAGTAAAGCAATATTGAACAAAAACTGTTTCAAGAGAGGCACCA
This sequence comes from Himalopsyche japonica, assembly GCA_028555115.1. Lineage (NCBI taxonomy): Eukaryota > Metazoa > Arthropoda > Insecta > Trichoptera > Rhyacophilidae > Himalopsyche > Himalopsyche japonica. Next base: position 105,213 of record JAHFWJ010000446.1, on the reverse strand, counting down.
TTTTAAAAATGAAATCACGCTTGGCAACCGATTCCCGGGATTGTGAATCTTCTGTATCTCAGGATCATAAAAAGGGTCTGGGATAGGATGCCCAAAATATAATGTAACTACTATAAGTCCGCAAAATATATTAGATATCTTAATACACTGTTTGTTTACTTTTAAAGCCTCATACTGGTACCTAAAAATCTATTTTTTTATATTTCTGATAATTTTGAGTTATTAAGTCTAAAGGCCATTTTGTCTTCGATAAAATGGTTGTGTTTGAAGCAGCCATTTTGATTGGTCATACCTTGAAAAATACTTTCTGAGATTTTCAGACCTGAATAATCAATACCTATTCGTCAAGCACAGATAGTGAATTTTCCTCGTCCTATGAAATCTTTCAAGCAAAATTTTATTACACCGTTTATAAAATTTGCAAATGTAAAGTTCTTAAAGTTAAAGAGTTTAATCTGTTTAAAAATTAAATGCTTTAATTTATGATTATGATTTTTTTTAAGGTGAGGTTAGGTCAGGCAAGATAATATGTAACGTGACTGTAAAACACGCGCGCACAGAAGTGACAAGTTGCTGGCAACACTATCAAAATTTAACTATGTACATATTGACTAGTGAATTTATACATAAACTGTGAATAATTTTAGCTGTTTTGTCTGAATAGATGCACGACAACAACATAAATCCTTGAAAGCAGTCGTAAAAAAGCACACAAGGAAATCAATCATACATGGTGAGACGAGTGTATTTCAAGTTGCTTTTGGAAGTTTTCCACCAATAAAAGGTCGACGAACTATCGCTTGTGCAAATATTGATAAGGAACATTCATTAGCTAGGTGTGAAGGTTGAACGGTATTACCAAAATTAATCAATACTAGTTTAATAATACTTTACTTTATTACTCATCAGTTTGGCAATGAGTTCTTCAGCAGAAAATGTGGACAATAATTTGTAGGCACTCTGCACTTTCAGTTAAGCTTATTATGTATTATATTATAACGTTACTTCACATACAAAATACAATTTTGTATATGAATTAAACAGGTGGCCCTCGACTTACGTACTTTATTGTTTCCTGAAAATGTGTCTGAATGTCGAATGCACGATAGTATCATCATCATCATCAGCCGGGGTCGATCCACTGCTGGATGAAGGCCTCCCCGTTTTTTTTTTTTTTTTCAGGGGGGGTTTGGACATAGCAACATCACGCTGCCCAGGCGGGTTGGTTTTCGGTTTTCTGTCTGGGTTTTCCTTCCCATGTTCACTTCACATACAAAATACAATTTTGTATATGAATTAAACAGGTGGCCCTCGACTTACGTACTTTATTGTTTCCTGAAAATGTGTCTGAATGTCGAATGTCGAATGCACGATAGTATAGCACATAAAAAATATCATATTCATATATCGATTTCGAAGTTGCATGTACATATCTGAAAGAAATTAATTCTTTCTTCAAAAAAAACGTGCGATAAGAAATATGTCCAGTTTTTACAATATCGACAAAAATCTCAAATTTAGGAATGAAACGAAATAACAGACAATTGTTCAAAACTCGAGGTCCATCTGTGTTAACTATGTTTTTTGGGTGGTTGATGGAATTTCAAATTGAAATTCTATCAAGCACCTTAAATCAATATCTCAAATTGATTTGACTATTACTACAGATTCATCATAAATCAACCGCCATTTCTATATTTTGGAAGAGGAGAGGATTTCAGAACGGAACCACCATGCGTTACCACTCAGCGACATCAATTGTTAATGTCATTATATCCGCTGAAAATAATGTCAGATCTCCGTCATTGCATTGTAATCTAATATAATTGCTGTTAGCCGACTAATTAACACTAATATGTATGCTTTTTGATATTTTTTTAACTGCATATCACGAGTTCAGTCAATAACAGATTTTAAGTAAATTTTGTAAATGTATATTCAACGTAATTATCTACCTGAATCACTCGAATCACACGTTAGTATTTTTTGTAGATGGCAAAGTTTATTTTGCAGCATTGCAAATATTTTTCATTTGAAATAATAAAAAAGACACTACGAATGACATTATAGAATACGTAGTGAATTGGCCACCACAAAAACACAAAATAAAAAAAGAATCTAACCGTTCGCCGTCAAAAGTCGCGAGCATGTAAGCATGTATATGCTTCAGATTGCCGAGAGTGATAGAAATAAATTGCAGTTTACAAAATGGCGGAGGGCGCTTCTTTGAGCCAGACACCACTGTCAGACGACAGTATTGATTTTGAAAGAAAAACCATTTCGCAGATAAATAATTGAATAATAGAACGATGGCGGCGTACGGCGTGTGCGTGCTGCGTGCATCAAGGCGCCTGGCAGCGATTTTACGACACCTTCACTCTGCGTTTAGAGGGTTAATGATCTGAAGTTTGACACAATACCTAAATAATGGTTTTAAGGAAGACATTCGAAGGATATTAATAGGCATCATCGATGAAAGATTCATTATGATTTTTATTACGATACGAAGTATTTATAAATACGTATACATGTTGTCAAATATTATGTTGGTCGAGGAAGTATGTTTTATGCTTAGAGGAGCGGTAAAGGTATAACTTTATATCATGTCAGCGTTCCATCGTTTGTTAATTATTGCTTATTACTACAAAACAATAGCGAATTGTTTAATAATGAGTAAATAGCTCTTAAAAAGATAGTTTCTTCAAGTGTATTACAATTACGTAAGACGACAAAAATTAAATAAAATCTACATAGTTTTTGCAAACTATAACATTTATTCAAATCTCGTAAAATCTATTCTATTTATTTTTACACATAATTTTACTGACAAAGTATTCCTATTCTATTTAGAATAATAAATGTGTTTAAATAATCGAAATAAATAAAAAAAGTAGCGTTTTTTTGTTTAAGTAACTAACAATAAAATACACTACTTCCACATTTGATAATATATATCATGACCAGGGCATATCAACTGATAATGCGCGAAGCGAGCTGAACCAGTTCTAATCATAATATTTTAACATTTGGAAGTCGTATTAAACATTTTTTTTTAGTTAATTTATTACTACTTGGTAAAATGGCATACATTAAATAATTGAAAAACATTTCTAGTAATACTTCCACAATATATCTTTTGATCAGAGCCGGTTTCACTTAGTTGAAATTATACTAAAAATACATTTTTATTATTTAAATTTATATAAAGTGCTATCCAACACTGTGTGACAGGTAACACATTAAAAGTGAAGCTAAGACGTTACCAATATCAACAGAATGGAATTCGGCGAGAACACTTTTACCTTTGTAAATTTCAATGACTTATTTATCTCCTGACTATTTTAAAACATTGTGTATATGAAATTCAGCAGAAGTTGTTCTACGTTGCTGCTTGTAGCTCAGTCACTCTTCGGAGTAAATAAGTACAGAAGTAAAGGGCTAGGACAAGACTTTTGATAAACTAGTATCTTTTACTACGCCCCGCCCCTATCGGACAGATAGGAGGGAATTAATAATGTTAAAAAAAATCCATGCCTCGAAACAGAAATTCATAATTAGTTAATAAAATTTGATGAGTCAATAATATACTCTATCAGAGTGGATTCATTTAGTTAATGTTAAATTTATATTAAAAATAATTGGCAAGATCAATTATCGCCATTATATAGTTCGGTATATGAAAAGTAGGGAAAAATTTCACTCACTGCTAAACACCAGATGTGACCCATGGCGGAAAAGGACGACACCACAGGGCGACACCTTCGCTAATGGAAACGCGCGGTAAGGTTAATTTGTTATCACCTTACGCTTTTGGAAGCTGTCCGTCTCGTAGGAACAGTGAATTTTAAATAATTAGCACATTACACAATTGAGGGAGATGTGGGAATTGCTACAGGAAACCCATTTCACAATATACTGTTAGTCTGCCATTTTTAAAAATGAATTGAGAATGGTACAGTAATGAAAAGGGTAAAATTACGGATTACGACTTATTTATAGTATATGTGCGAGGATCTCAACATTTTGACTGTGAACTAGCTTCCTAATACTGCTTTGGAGATTGCTAATAGTTGACTTTAGGTATAGAATATTTCTAGCAGCAATTACTTTATCTATCGTTTTTTAGCAAATTGTATATGAATTAGCTAGTTTTGTTTATTTATTTTTCATCCATTAGTAATACTTCGAAGACCATAATCTGGCTTAATGTTTTTATAAACATGCAACCCCATCAATAATTGACAGTTAACACATTCAAACTGATTTATCTGAGGCTATATGTTAGACCTGGACAAACTTTTCGGTTAAAATGTCACATTAAAAATTCAACATACACAGTGGGCCAAACGTCAAGCACTGTATGATTAACATAGTTTAGTGTCGTGAAAAAAGTGATCCTCTGATAACGAACAAGTCAAATTTTAAATAAAACCGACAATCTAAACAATTATTTTTTTTATACCAGCAAGCTTTTTGATATTTTATCATGCCAAAGCTCATTAATTTAAGCATCACAAGGTAATTAGGTCCTCAATTAAATTTTAATGGGAGTTGATTTTCATAAACACCTCTAATTTCAAAGTCATATAGTTTGTAAAGGTTCCGAGACTATTTTTTTCAAATTTGAAAGTAATTATTATCAAATTAATTAATTAATTAGTTTTTATTTAAAGCAATCCAGATATCAATTTAAATTGTAGACAAAGTGTCTATATATGTTGCGTATTTTTTTATGTAAAAATTATGTGAAATGTTTAATGACTATCAGTATGGGTGCAATTGTGAACTGAACTACTTGAAGATGTCGAAAGACGAGAACCCCGGGAAGCGATTAATAAGACATTTAGAAATGTACAGAAAAAGAGAGAGAACAATTAATACTTAACTGTGAAATTCTACCTAGTACTTTAAATTTTAATCGTCAGTTCTGTTGCATCCGTGTGATAGAATTTCTGAAGATGCCGAAATACGGGTTATAAATGACAAAATATGCGGAATCGTACAAAGTTTCAACAATTCAAATTTGATATTGAAATTCCATCAAACACTTTCAGTAGATATCATATATTAAATCAAGCACTTTTAGTTAATATCTGAAATTATAATAAACAATTTATTGACTGCATAAATGATCCGCATAATATTGGTTCTGATAGATGTTATAATTTCATATAAACAATATATGCGTTTCGATTATCAAATTAATATTTCATTACTACAAACTATTTTATTGGTAAAAACACCGCTTATGAATTACAAGGTTCTAAGTTCAAAAGTTTGAGGTCACCGAGATTATTTATATGACCGAATCATTCTACTTGAAAAAAGTAAAGTTCAATGAAAATCGAAAAAAAAGACGAATGAGTTGAAGCGCTCATTAGAATAAATGCAAGCTCAACTATGAACAATATTAAATTCATAATTTTACATTACCAACCCTCAAAATTAACTGCGACATTAATTTCCAATCAAATTAACGTTTAACGGGAGCCAGCAATGGCGACCTTAACGTGATACCGCCCAATTATAAAGTATTAGAAGGGCTATTAATACCGAGGGACTTTAGTCATTCAATTAGATTGAAGCCGATTCTATTGAAAATGAAAATTCAGTCGGTAAAGATTACAAGTGGCAATGACCAACAAAATTCAAAAACAAGATACATAATATTGCAACTGATTGCAGTTTAACACGGTTCGGATCATTTTCATTTAAAACACGTTATTTTACTTACTGTAGAATCAGTACGAAAATCTGTAAATCAATTAAATTGACAGTTTATACCATAAAAGCGACGATGATACAATGTTTGTTTACTATTAATATAAAATAAATTTAAATATCTTTATATAGAGCTTGATTGACTTTTTGAGTAGTATTGACGTACATGTACGCCCAACAATTATGTCACCGGCAAAATTATAATTATAATAGATTTGATTGCTGATATCGTCTGAAGGTTCTTGATGGAATTTCAATATTAAATTTGAATTGTTACAACTCTGTACGATTCCACGTGTTTTATCACTAACGACCCGGGTTTCGCCTTTCGGCATCTTCAGGCATTCTGTCGGCGCAAATGTATCGGAACTGAGTCAGTTTAAAGGCGTAACCCTGATCGTTAGTGGCAAAACATGTTAATTCGTACAAAGTAGTAATAATTCCAATTTTATAGTTATACAATAGATTTATATTCATTGATTATTTCAAATTGATGGGATTGAAAATGGAAACAGATCTGTGAAAACATAATATTTGGCGTACATATTCATTGCGATTCGACTTCTACCTGAAACCAGTGTTAAAACCCATACGTGTGTTGGGGTTGGAACTTTGTTGAAGCTTTTAAACATATATTTTAAGATGTATTTAACAAATCTAAAAATATATTCACTACTAAAAATAGTAAGTAATATTCTTCCCAGATTGACTCAAGAGGAAAAAAATATGCTTTAATATGTTTGTGTGTAGTAATAGTAAAAATAATGAAAATATACGAAAACACATAAACAATCATCAAAGGGATAAAAACATGTGCAAGATTCATTTTTTTTGTTTGTCATGTGTATTTTATTAACCAGGTGCCTCTTTTCAACAGTCACGATCTAACTCTTGATGTCTGCGAATACACATGAATATATATCAACGTCAAAATTTCCCTAATTCTTATATTTTAATGCAAACAAATTTCGTGAATTTAGAATGACGACATGATCTAGAATTTCATTGGCGCCTGTAACCAGCGTTCCGAAGCTGCATTGACGACACACAAAAGTTCTCAATCTTTTCAAATACAAATTCCGTTGAATGAACTTTCTTGGATTACTTTTGTTAGTTCATTTAACAAGTCTGCCAATGACAGTTGGTACGAATTTCCTGCCAGATTTCGCGATCAGTAATAAGAACCTTCTCATTGATATTCCGCGTACAGAAAACTATTGTAACTTTGCCTGTAGTAGATCGTCAAAAGAAAACATTTCGCAGATTTTTTTAAAATAGATAATCTTTTCCAATGTTGTCGTACTTTAAATAAAATAATGTCATCTGTAAGCGACCAACTCTAGGCAAAGTCAGGTTGATTGGAAAGTTAAGGAACTTGACGGGATTAATTTTAATTACGTTGCATTTGTGATTATTTCATCTTTCCCGCTATTCATATAAAAAGCCTTAGAAAGAGCAAGAACCTAGAATTTAGCCTTTTTCTAAACTACCTTTATATCCTAACCCTCTCTGAAAATAGATAGCTTAATTGACGTGATAGTTTTTATCGAATGACTTCTATTGAAACACCTGTATATTTAAAATGTAAAAAATAATATGTGCTGGATAAACCGGTGAGTAATGCGAAATATTTCCACTAGATGGAATAACACATAGTATCGATGGTTTCTTTTTTATGCGTTGAGGAACTTAAGAGATAGCGTATTAAAAAAAAAATGATTTGCAAATGTCTTTCATATTTATAAGTTAATATATAAATTTTTATTAAAGAAATACGTATTTTAAAAAAAGTCTTGTATGTAAAAAAAATTAACTTTACACGAGCCATGATATAATTAACACAATTTTTTTCCGATGTGTCAATGTTAGACAATCGTTATATTGATAAATGAGTTTTAATATACATGTCATTTTCTCGTCTCAAAAAAAAACTTCCGAAAATTTTCGAAAATGTTGACATAAATATATTTACGCTTAATAATGTCAAAATTCGTGCCAAATACAGCACCATTTTGAGGAAAAATGCAGTTGAAAGCTATCGTACACTTTGGTACAACATAAACATCATTTCTTTCAAGACTCGTGTGAAAGCTAGTTCAAAAGCTTTTTAAACCCAACCAAATTTTTTGAAGATTAACAATTTTAAGCATTATTGGATGAAGATGTGTGCCAAAAGAAATAGCTAAGATACTAAATGGTGCCTTATACACCATTATATACAGATATATTATAATCCTACACATATTATAATGATGACATATGTATTTTTAATATAATACATAATAATTCATATTTTGACGGTTTTTTTCATTCAAAAAAATCTAATAATAAGTATGCTATATCTATTAAGCACAAAAATGATCGTTTCACAAAAATTCTCAACGCTTGAGGCGAAGGACTCGTTGGGGGCTCCTTCATGCATATTGAGGGATGCTGGAAGAATTCACATGCATGCACCTCGAGCGAGTATCCAGGGCGAGTCCATTAGGTGAGTGCACCGAAAAGTTGACGGGGTCGACTCGCCCGTTACCGTTGGCCCACTTTTATGCTATGCAAACATTATCAAATTGTTTTATCTCTTCGAAGAACTTTCAAGATTTAAATATACCCTACCATTCCAAACACATTACAATTTAATACAGAAGTTATATATTACAAGACATTCACATAGTTTTCAAATATAAACATGTAAATATTATGGGTAATTTAGACACGACAATCATTTATATATGGAACAACGTTTTTAGTAGAATAAGTTTTTAGATAATATTTATCAGCATAATTTATTAAATGTGTAACTTTTGGCGAGAAAATTAAATATTGTGTGGAACCCTTCTATAACACTCCTATCATCTATATCCGTGTTATACAGGAGAACAATTAACTTTAATTGTAATAATTTACTAACAATCTATCTTCTTAGATGACGTATGATTTCGTTACGGAGAATAATGAAGATGAACTACTGTTACTACAAGAAAGCCGCTACACATTTTACAATTGTCACATAAAAACAACTTTTTGCGTTTACATACTTCTGTATAAAATGAGATGTCAAACAAACGAATTATTTTTTATTATTATTAGGTACTCATTAATGCGTTCTTAAAAACGACCGTGAAAGTTGCGGCTGTGCATACACGATGAACAGCAGAGGGTCAACCAACTTGATTGTAAGCGATCTCGTACAAGGTAAGGTAAAAACAGTTGTACAAACAATTTAATCATTTACGAATTAATTTTGCATTGGATCGACCCATTGAACTATTTACTAGAGGAGACTGCAATATCTTTTCAATCTCCAAATATTTAAAAATGAATTTTTGATTCACGTACTTGTTTGTGACTTTGGCCGCTTCGTTCGGATCACCTTTCCCTAGAATGCACAGAACTCAAGTACGCTCGTATTCCACTTATCGGGTAATCCGCTATGATTTTGGCCCCACTGGAACACTGCAGAACACTAGATCATTTTTTTGACTTCAGTCTGTAAATCTACTAATTTGATACAAAGCATGTTAACTCGAATTCCGTTAGATTGCAATAAGATGTCCACGAGTAGCGTGTCCCAAAGAATTGCATACCAGCATCCTTTACTTACAGTACAGGTTATCCTCGACTTACGACCGAGATACTTTCCTGGTCGTAAGCCGAATTGGTCGTAAGTCAAATTTCATACAAAATATGTATGTACTTATATATTAAAATAAAACATGTGTATTTATTTATAATTTTTTATTATTCAATTTATACTTATTTATTAAAACAAAATAAAATATTTACTTCATTAATATTTAAAATCTTTCGTCGTCTGTACTTATATAAGTACAATCCATTGGCTCATCATCAGTGGTGGAAGAAGCAGTAGTAGCTTTTTAAAAAACATATCCAATTTTAGTTGAATTGTTTATTTTTTCCCCTGTATATTTCAGCGTAATGCATTTTTAAAAGTGCTATTTTTTGGTCGTAAGTGCGAATTGTCGTAAGTCGAGGACATCCCGAAGTATCAAAATTTATCATGCATTCTTAATTATAGTTTCCTTGGCTTACTACAATTCAATATCATATTTTTATTACTTAGATTTTGCGATCTCTCCATACAAATGTCCAATGAAATGGTTTCGTGTATGCAGTTCACTTCGTGTGAGTCAAAATACAATAGGTACTTATAACATTGGTATAAAATATTGTTTTTTACTCCATAAAAAAAACATTTATTTTCTCTAAGAGTTTCTGAGAACTGATCCATTAGTTTATGCAGCCCGCCCTGATCATTTTGTGAAATTAATAAGAACATATTTTTTTTTTTATTTAAACCCTTTCCACCAATAATAATTGATCCAAGTTATCGCGTTAGAAGTACTATACAAGAGATAATAGCTAATTGCTTTATGGATGGATCTACTGCGATTCGCGCGAAAATTGGTACTTGCAATAAACTCCATAATGGGCACTTAACCTACTGTTAAACGCTACACCCACGTATTTCAATACTGCGTACTTGAGCAATCACAATGATCGGTTCCTATAGAACGTTATCTCGTTTCTTCTTTCATTAGACGTCAATCCTAATTAAATCCACCCGCAATTGACATCGGAGCAACTTCAATCTCCGTTTGTGTAGCAATTTTTTAACAAGCGGTACATTTTCGACTAATTAACAATCATCAAACGATTTCAAAATACCAGTATTAAAAAATAAGAATATATTCGTCGTGGGAATCTAATCTGATAATTCTGCAACAATCATCTTTTGAGCGGTAATGATTATTCAACCTTCTCGGGTTTTTGATTATCTCAGGAAGTGTAAACTAATTGAGAATCGTGAAATTAAGTCAACACACGGAATTTTAATTAAGTAAAATTAATATTCAGATGTTCGTTTTATTTTCGCGTAATTTTCAATGAATTTTCAGGTATGGAAATTAAATCAACGTTTTCCATCATTCAAATATGCTTTCCTAGTTTCAATGCCAGTTTTATCGATGCCATTAAAACGTACTTTCATTTTCGCAGCGCTCTCTCTTCATAAAGTTTTCCTTTCAATGAAAATAGAAACAAGCATATATAATTGGCTGTAATCAAAGACGATGTTATTTATTAATATTGTATTAGCATCATTGTATATGAATCAGCAAATGTTGTTGCTGTATTCGTAATGTGATTTATATCTACGCTACAATAATTCCCAAATATTTAGTTAGCTGGAAAGAAATTCCATTTTTGTAGTTTCATTTTGAAATCTGGTAAATTATTTGAAAGAGATGCAGAAACAAGTTAAATTTAATAATGAAAAATATCACTTTTAAGTCGTAAACGGTCACTTCTTGGCGGTAAGGCACCAAGTATTTAAATAAAAAACACAATGCCTAGAACTGTTTCCGCATATTTATATTTTTAGATCAGGACCGGTTTCGGTCATCAATTAATAATGCTTGTGATGAGCAAAACCGTTCTTGATCTTTAAAATATAAAAATGTGAAAATAGTACTTAACATTTTGTTTTTGTTATTTAAATTTAAAGAATGAGAATTAATAAAAAAAAAAAAAAAGATTTTTTTTATACTAGATTTTTCTTGTAGAAAAACGACGTTTCTTTCCGGCTAACCTATTATATCTAAAATATAAATAAATATAAAGACAGTTTTCAAGGAACGCCATAATGGGGCTAATAGAGAAGAATGTGATAAGTCGCAACAACGAAACAAACGAAAAAAAAATAGAACAAGTGACCAAAATAATTTTGACATTTTATTTCAACAAAAAAAAAATGTATATATGAAATTAGTTGTAATATACGCACTGAAAGTAAACACGGAAAAAGGAAAAGGACTGCACATATTTACGATTGATCGAAGTGTTAAAAAAGTAGACCATTCTTCCTTATTTTTTTTTATGTACTTGCCGCATTCTGCTTCTTATCCCAGGATATAGTATTCTAAAATCACAAAATATCCCGCTTTCAATATCAACTTTTCGTGGATAATAAAAGCAAACACATATTGACGTTAATAAAATCAACCCCTCTGCGGTTCGACAAAATTGTTAGAAATAAAACCGAAATACACCCAGTCCTTTTTTACGCGAATTCGATTATACACGATTTTTTTGGACGACACCGTTACATTTTTTTACGCGCTTCACTCGTTTTTACGCGATTTTTTTTTTTATTAAATAAAAAAATATGTGTATTTTTAAAACTTAATTCATATAAGTGAAAAAATTATATTGTTAGTCTCATTATATTTTATAAGCAATAAAGACATGAAATATATATATTTTTTTGCACGAATTTTAAAGAGCAAATTTTGGTTTTTCATACGTTTCTGGTACTTTTTCACGCGATATTTTAATTTTTGGAACCAATTTATCAAATTATATGAAAGTTGCGATTTTTTACGCGATTTTTATTACGAGCCGTTTTCTGGAACCAATATGTATCGCGTAAAAAAAGGACTGGGTGTAAATCGTTTTCGTCTACATACAAATGAACTCATAAAACATACATTTTGATCAATTCAAACACGCATCTATTTAATATTCATTTACAAAAATGAACAGCCCATCTTGCTGACTGATTTTTAGTACAGTGAACCTCGTCTCTAATATTATCTATATATATAAAAATGAATGTCTGTCTGTCCTTTATGCATTCCTACACCACGAATCCAATTGCGAACAAACTTTGTCGAATTATTGCTTAGACTAACCGGGCAAAAGATAGGATACTCAGAATTTGATTTGATTACAAAAATTAATTGAATATTTACGAAAAACCTGTTTTCATACAAGACTCTTGTAATACAGAATTGCCATTTATGACACATTGTATCCATAGCAACGCCGAAAACAAGAATGACGCAAATCTGTCACATTCACTCACCTGTAGGTATTTTAAGTAGGTACTTACGTAATGTACTGAATATTTTGAAGCAAAATTCGATTTTTTTAATAAAGTATTTCAATGTTTCAATTTTTACCGACTTTTTGTTTTAGTTTTATGTCGGATGACAGAACGAAAGAATTCATTTTGAAATTCCAATTGCCGATCGACTTCGGATAGTATTATATCAATCATTTTTTTTTGTTTTTCAAAAGTGAATTTCAAAACGTAACGTTTACTGTGAAATCAGTTATGCCACCCAATAAAAAGCAATAAGTCACAGTACAACTCAAGCACGAAAGAAAAGGGGGAAACAATGAGGTTGAAGTTGATAATCGTTGGATTGTACCGTATTCACAGCGTCTCTCGAAAACGTACAAAGCACACATCAATGTCGAGTATTGCAATTCAGTGAAATCCATCGAATACATATGTAAATATGTCAACAAAGGAAGCGACATGGCGGTTTTTGGAGTGGGAAATTCAACTGCATCTATCGATAAAATCAACCAATATCAACTGGGACGCTACATTAGTAAAAATGAAGCAATAAGACGCATTTTATCATTTCCAATTCATGAACGGCATCCAACAGTTACTCATTTGGCAGTTCACCTTGAAAATGGACAGCGAGTGTACTTCACTACAGAAAATGCACGTGTAAGAGCATTGTCACCACAGCCAACAACGTAAACCGCATTTTTCTTATTGTGTAGGGATGATATGTTTGCAAAGACTACTTTACTCTGAAGTGCCAACATTCTACAGATGGAATGCATCAGAAAAAAAAATTCAATGTCGCAAACAAGGTAAAGCAGTTGAAGGACATTACAATGTATATTCAACTGACGCATTAGGTCGCCTGTAAACTGTTCACCCAAATAATGCAGAATGCTTTTACTTGCGATTACTGTTATTCAAGATACCTGGACCAACATCCTTCCAAGAATTGAGAACAGTAAACGGTCGAATATGTGTCGTGTATGTTATCGTGAAGCTTGCTTCGAATTAAATCTTCTAGAAAACGATGCACATTGAGACACTTCACTCGCTGATTCATCGAATACTGCCCACCCACAACAAATACGTGCGTTATTTGCAGTAATATTAACAATTTGCTTTCCATCCAATCCAAAAGATCTTTGGGAAAAATACAAAGGCTACATGAGTGAAGATATTTTACATAGTTTGCGTTCAACAATTCAAAACCCACACGTTCAATTTACACCAAACGTTTATAATGAGACATTGCTGTTGAGGACATATGTTTAGTAATCGCTACCAAATCATTGGTACAATTGGGAATGGCTGCGCTGAATCGATATGAAAACGACTGACGTGATCGTGATTTCCAACGAGAAACACACTTTGATGTGGATGAATTGGGTAAATTTGTTCAAATGAATCTTCCGAAATTGGTTCCAGATCAACGTATAGTGTATGACACAATTATGGATGCAATTACAACACAAAGTGGTGGATTTATTTTCTAGATGCACCCGGAGGCACAGGTAAAACCTTCTTCATTTAACTCATTTTGGCAGCCACACGATCACGAAAAAACATTGCACTAGCAATCGCAACATCTGGAATTGCAGCAACTCTTTTGGATGGTGGCCGAACAGCGCATTCAGCACTGAAATTGCCATTGAATAGCAAATAATTGAGACACCAACATGCAATATCAACAAAAATTCTTAAACGGGCAAACTACTCACATCATGTAAAATCATTGTATGGGACGAATGTATTGTGGCATACAAAAAATCATTGGAAGCACTTCTTTTCTTCACAACTTTTCGGTGGCGCAATCATTTTATTGTCTGGTGATTTTCGACAAACTCTACCTGTTATATCACATTCAACAGTGGCCGATGAACTTAATGCATGTCTCAAATCATCCGTTTTATGAAGATACGTAAATAGATTCACTTTGAAGACCAATATGCGTGTACAACTACAACATGATTCATCCGCTGAACGTTTCGCAAAACAATTGTTGGATATAGGAAATGGGAAAATGGCAATAGAGGAATCCACACAATGGATCACATTGCCAGCGAATTTCTGTAAAATAACCGCAACCATAGACGAATTGATTCACAAAGTTTTTCCAAATATTGCACACAATCATAATAGTCATCAATGGCTCAGTGCACGTGCTATATTAACAGCCAAAAACAAGGATGTCAATGCGATCAATTTCAGCATACTAAATGAAATACCAGAAGAAGCGACAATGTATAAGTCCATCGGTACTATAACGAATCAAGATGAAGCTGTCAATTATCCAACAGAATTCTTGAATTCACTTGATTTGCCAGGCATGCAGCCGCATGTTTTAACATTGAAAATTGGCGTCCCTATCATTCTTCTCCGAAACATAAATTCCTCACGACTTTGCAACAGTACCAGGCTTTCAGTAAGAAAAATGATGAATTATTGAAGCTACAACTTTAAATGGAAAATTCAAAGGAGAAGATGTACTGTTGCCACGCATCCCAATGATTCCGACAGATATGCCATTTGAATTTAAACGTCTGCAGTTTCCAGTGCGAATCGCCTTTACAATGACCATTAATAAGGCACAAGGACAGTCGTTAAAAGTGTGTGGACTAAATTTAGAAAATCCATGCTTCTCACATGGGCAACTGTGTGTTGCCTGCTCACGCGTTGGAAAACCTTCTGATTTATTTGTGTACGCACCAGATAGAAAAACAAAAAACATTGTGTATTCAAAAGCACTCCAATAAATAAAAACACATACGGCCGCCACTGTCAAATTTAGGTAAGAAAAACATAACTTAAGCTTATCGCTTCTAATTGGCTCCGGCCTCGCCTCAAGTCCAACTTATCCAATCGGAAGGCGAGAGGCTTCCGACGTGGCGCTTCCATAAACTCGCGGATTCTTTTTTTGAATGGCATTGCAACGCATGCTGGGTACACGCTAGTACTGAATATATTATTATCGATAATGTTTTTTAGAATGTCTGTATGCATGTGCATCAATCAGGATCACGTATGCTCGGCAACGAGTCAAGTGCACTGTAAATGCACTTGGCAACAGCTAATACACTGAAACAATAATGAAAGTGGCTATCGAGTAGTCAAACGCAGTTCAATCAACAACCATTCATCAATTATTGCGCACAATGTAAATCGATTACGTCATTCATACATTGCAAAGTAACCAACGAAATATATATACATACACGCGAGATTGTAATTTGTCGAATAAAAATTCGAATTCATCAATGAATTTTGCAGAAGCATCGGAGTGAAACAAGATTTATTTTTCATGCATGGCCGGTCTGAATTTGGAGCATATGACATCTCAATGTTCTACGAGAATCGATAGTTTTACAGTTGTGGTCGTAGAAAAATATGATACGCTAATCGCACAGTTTTTCGGATCGGATTGGTAAGCCTCACAAACATCCATGATTACGAAACAGAAATCCATTGGAATCCAACTGGGATTTGAGTCCGTGAACAACGTACCGTAACCAAAGCCAACGACGATAATCAGTCGACCAAGTACCCGATTTTCGTTTTATAACGTGGAATAAAAAAGTATATCGTTTTAAAACATTATGTTCTACTGTAGACAAGAAGTTTTTAAATGGTCAAGTTTTTTGAATTCCCTAAGATATTAATTTTAGATTAATTTAATTTTAGTAAAAATTTTAATTTGAGATTAATTAGATATTGATTTGATTTTAATTTGCCATTAATAGAACAAAATTGCTAATTTGAATTGAACAAATATTTATTCATTTGAGACCACACTGGAAAATCATAAAAGTATATAAAATGCCAATCCAATTCATCGTGGCACATCGCATTCTTGAAATAAAAACATTCACGCAATAACTGTGTCTAAACACGTATTTTTATTGAACAAAAAGAATAGAATTGTGTGCATATAGGTAAATAATTATCTGACAAACAGGAATATTCCACTGTAAAAATAGATGAACCCTAATCGAGTACCAATGGTCGAGAAATAATGGCACGTCATTAATGTCTCATTAGCCATCGAGTGCACATTCTCAAAGATACGACATTCATTAATGCCAACTAACATCGTAAAATCATATAATTAGACTTTATTATTTAATTAATTACATATTTATACATATGTTTGCATAATCCATGCAACAACAATATTATATCAAAATGGAGTGTTGCTATATCATCGAAAATTGTTCGGTGGTCATTCTTGAATAATAATAATAAATTGAAAATAAGTAGTCATTCTTGACAAGCATTAAAACTTTAAAGAAAAAACATTAGGATGTGAAAAACGTACAACT
The DNA here is from genome assembly GCA_028555115.1 of Himalopsyche japonica. Lineage (NCBI taxonomy): Eukaryota > Metazoa > Arthropoda > Insecta > Trichoptera > Rhyacophilidae > Himalopsyche > Himalopsyche japonica. The sequence goes on along the minus strand of JAHFWJ010000446.1, from coordinate 88,293 downwards.
AAACGTTCTAATAATCTAAATGTTCTCAGTACAAATAAGTAATGAGCACGAAGTCAATGCTTTAATAATAATTTAGAATAAATCTGTTATGAAATAGCGGTTTATCTTCAAAATGACTGTATTTCATAAGACATGCAAAAAGATTTAATTATACCCATTGTTTTATTATATCGAGCTTGATGGAAGGTACAGAACGTAGCGCGTTCCAAATTTGAAATTTAATTCGATATGTTCATGAATTCTAACAATCGGAATTCATTACTATGTATACATGATACAACGTCAAACAATGATTATTGACATTTCGAACACGCGTATAATGGAAGAGAGCGGGTTTATTTTATAGTGCCTATCATCCGGCGTAGCATGGTGGTACACGTTCGAAGCTCAAATGAAACCGCAAATTGTGGTCTGTTCGCGGGAACAAACACGCAATTCGCCAAACACTTGTCAATGTGATATCAGATACTCTTGTTTACCTATCGAGACGATAATATCAAAGAAAGTGAATATTTGAAAACAACGTCTTTATTTCCAGAAATTTCTAATAAAGCGCATACAAATATCAGCCAAATTTGTCAATGTAAATTTGCTTCAATAGACATTGCTACATCAATTAAATAATATGTAATAGAATATGAACACTGTATCAATTTTGAGCTATGTCTATAATGTAGATTAACCAAACCTTACAAGATCGTGTAATTTTTTAAAGTACATGAAATTAGTAACACATTAATGGGTCCAATATTTAAATCACGTGGAGAAATTCTATGTATAGATTATTTAAAAATAGAATTGAAAATTTATTTTAATTCATGTTGGTTGTCCAAACACAATGCGTTTTTAAAATGATCCAATTGGTATAAACAAATTGTACCGTCAGTTCTAACTGATTAAATGCTTAAACCAATTACTATCGTATGATAATAAATACAATATTGACTTTATCGGCACCTTTCAAATTGTTTGAAAATATATAGCGAATTATAATTAAGTTTCGATTCAACATACACGACAGGATACACATACAACTAAAACCTTGAGCATCAAAATTATACGCTATCAAATCGAATATCTGAATGAAGTGATCATAGTTGCAAGTCAAAAACTTATAAATGGCATTAAAATGTATGAAAATTTGGCGTGATTCGTTTCGGTTGTGTCTATACAAATCTAACATTCGAAGATGTCCAATTTACATTGAGAGTACATACCTGGCGCCTATAAAACTCAGCAATAAAGCAACTTTCGAAATAATAACATTACGATAATTTGATTTCAAACAGTTATTATAATTCAATTTAGATCTTGAAAAATATTCGGTGAGTGCATCGTAACTAATGATTTCGTTTTAAATTGTAAATTACTTACTTTTTTGCTGCTGATATTTAATATCAACATTTTAAAAAATCACAAACATAAATTTCTATAACGGCAAGTGATGGCGTAACCCTAATTTGACTAATAGAAATAAGCCAAGCGATAAGAGTTTTTTGTTGACGAATAGTCAAAGCTCTTAAAAGTCAAAAGCCTATAAATATTAACCACCGATTATGCTTCGCATCAGTAGCGGAATTGAAAAAAAGTAGCGTAAAAATGAGCGACTATTTTTTCGATTAGACTATTTTGAAAAATATTGCAAAGAACAATTTGCCGAATTGGTTAGTTGATCTTTAACTTAATGCACATAACTAGGAAAGGAATGAAAAAACCCGACAAAATTAAGTTTTTTTAGTTGGAGTTGTGTTGGTGGTCAATCTATGGGTCGTATTTTTTTTAACAACTCCACAGCCCTAATAAAAACATAAATTTTATATTCTTTAGAAACTATTTTTCCAACTAGACATCATGCAGTTCCAAAATATTGTAATTCATCACTCACTCAAACCGTTTTTATGTCAAAAGTAGTATGGATAATATATTATAGAATTCGAATAATCTTTGAGATAAATACAATCAAATATTAGCTGATGATAAAAACATTTGATATTCAGCTGCAGCAATTTCTGTTTATTTATTTATTACTGTTCCAACAAAAATTAGGTCATACATAACAACATGAAAAAGTCCTTAGCCAGGGAAATCCCCAGAGGTGTACGGAGGAAACTGGGCGGAAATGACCTGAGCGAAAAGAAAATATAAATCATTTTTTTTACTTCTCGGAATAGCTTTATGGCAATGTTGCCCTCTATTTAGGTATATATATATTATCACACATTTATATGTGATATTTTTTGAGTATCAAATGAAATAAATGCGCAGAGGTTCACTGATGACTGACCTACAACCACCTCGGTAAAGTAACGTCGTGATTCTGCAACAATTATGATTAAGAAATATACGCATAAAACAATAATTATCAATATAATATAGATATCAATGCTTTTTATATGAAATTTACAAATTTTTTTTACAAAAATTATTTCAAGCCATCCTATGTAGAATATTTTATATGCTATTCAATACACTGAAGACACAATATCATGCCTAGAGAGCTATAATAATAAAAAAAAATGTTCACGGCATCCTCATCAATCATTAACCCATTCTCCGCTAAGCCGCTCTAAGGATATTCCAACACTGAATATTTAAAAAAAAATATTTCAATAGTGGTGATATTAATCAAATCTTATGCAGATTATCAGAATTTATTTATTTATTTATTACAACTATACGGTACAAAACTTACAAATTATCAATTCAATGCTTTTGCACCGTAACATATTAACATATTTAAATATAAGAATATGAAAATTCAACATATACACTATTAAACAAGGATTGCAAAAAAAGAAAGTCAACCAAGTAAGCTCATGAAATGTCTACTTTAACTGAAAAAATAGCATTCGTCTGAGCTCACTTTCGTCCACATGAAATATGTCAACATCCGAAGCATCCGTCGTAATATAAACAAAGCCCAATTAAATTCAATGTTTTTACTAAACAAGCAGTTAAAATCCTTCTTGATTCTCCCGTGTCTATCTATTCTATTATGTCTATCTAATCTATTACGTAAGATTAGTTCAATGAGTCGACGATCTGAAAAATAAATTTTTTATAGAAGGTCACCTGACATTTAATCACACAATAACCCACTCATTTAACATAAATAGGTATGTCATAGTATTTAATTACCTTTATTTTTTTACAATTTATAGTCATTACAATCAAATGAGTAGTTATCGAAGTTGTTTCAGATACATATTTAGTTCCTAGCCTTAGAGTCTAGATATTTCCCTGTGTAATTTTTCTTGTATACAGTCGATACTAACATTTTACTGTCTGACAGTTCTATTTCATCCGTGTGATAAAATGCCTGAAGATGACGAAAGGTGAAACACGTGTCGTGATTGACAAAAAATGTGTATGTACATACACAGTTTCGACAGTTCAAATTTTAACCACGAGGGTTTTAACACCCTTATATGTGTGAGCGTCAGCTATCAAAATACTGCAACCTGCCGTCTCAACAGATGAGACTTTAGCTGTCAGAGGGTTAAAAGATTATTTTGATCAAATTGTAACTAAAAAAATGATTCAACAGAGTTATTTGGCGTAATATGATTATAATACAATATTATCGACGTTGTGAAAAAACACGCAAGGTCGGACGGACGTCGATTTCTCTCGTCTCCGCCACATTATTTCATCGCTTTACAAATGAATGCACTTTATGAGTAGATAACGTTTCAATCAATTTTAAATTAAAAATTGTCGTCGTGCGATTCTCGCTAGTAGAATATACCACATATGATATCAATAAACACATTCAATAAAATATAACAATCGTGTACTTAATATGTATGAATAAATAATAGATTTTACATTCCCTGCTATTCAAAAGATATCCGATTAGAGAGATTCAGTGTTATTTAATATTGTGCTAACTCTACATACAGTGGAGCCTGCTTCGTTCTTTTTTTAAGGTCCTTGAGGGCCTTAAAAATAATTGATGCGGGAAACGATGAACACGATTAAATCTCCAGACCAATGATAAACATGCACAATAAAACAATTTATCGTTAGATCGGGAAAAAATAATTAATAGAAATTATTTTATGAATTCTTGCTAACAGTGACGATCGCTGATATAATTATACATATTCAACTTCAAATCCATATAATTTGTATTCGGTATTCACTAACGTTCCTCAATTCAATTAGATAAACTATTGTCGTAATTTTTGCCAGGTGTTAATTACAATGGACATTTCAAGCAATATTTCATTATATAAGAATATATGATAATAAACGGTAATACTGGTAATTGAAAAATATTTTTTAATTATACCTTTGGGGTCATATTTGAAATTCTTTGTTCAAACGTCAAAAATAACCATTATTGCAGTGTTACACATTCCGAGGCAAATTATTTTTTTATATACAACGTGCCTTGTCTATGATAATTTAGTGCTATCCGGAGAGTTTGAATTAGGAATTCAAATTGTGTATTAACATTTAAATAATGTACGTAAAGTATATAATAAGAGTATTAAAAAATATTCGCGGTTGAAGTTGACATATATTGCACAAAAAAACCTTTATGCGTCTAGAATATCTAAATTCATTAATTACTAACCAGTCAATTGATAAGAAACAAAAGTTGTATCTATGGAAAACAATATATGTACTAAATACTTCAGAAAGTATAGAAGGTGACAACTGCATAGTTCGATAATATTTATTATTAGAAGGTATTGAAGAGAACTTAAAATACAACACCTTAAAAAATGATGTATGTTTTTTGTTGAATGTGTCGGAATAATTTTAAAAAATCTCAGTATCAAACTTGCATTAGTGACTACTTAAAATTCATTATTTTTAATTTAATTTTCGGTTACATAGATGAATATGACTACATCGAAATATTACGAAAATCCAAAAAGCTTTAAAATGAATTGTTTATGTCATAATTTGTTATTGATATGTATATGTATCTTGTGTTATTATTAAGTATCCACTATGAAATACATATTTCCGTACTAGTTATCTGTTGTGACAGAACTCGGTGTGAATACTAAATAACTTATTATGATAAAATACTGCACATGTTTTAATAAATCAAAAAAGAAATCTATTGACTTACCGGAAAACAAAAACAGCCTCGAAGACTGCTAGAAAACGCTCCCGACCATATCGGGAACGCAGAAATTACAAATACAAATATTTTAACAAAAAACAAAATATCAAGGGCTTTTTAATTCAACACAAAAGCTAAAAAGGGTCACTTAGGGCACTATCCGAAATAAAAGCGTCTACAGCTGTATATTTCACAATATATATAAGTCAATAATGGAATAGAAATTAAAGAACGTTATACGATCCTTGATTTCAGTAAAACATTGTGTTTATAATGAATACAAAAGGTCTTCGAAAGTGAAAATATCGCGAACTATGTAACAAAGTACGACTACCGACACCAGCTCACTAACAGAGAATAAAACTGTACATTCAAAATTCACCTCTATGGCATACGCATCCCCACTGAAACAGTATATTTTTTGTACACTGTGTATAAAACTATATGATGAGGTATGAGAACCATAGTTCGCTTCACTCACTTTGCGTTTAAGAATATAGCAATATGTATATAATGTTTATGTGTATGGATCGCACAGCTGTAATTACAATGCTGCTAGTCAATAAATTTATACCCATAAATCCGTTATTATTTTTTAGACTAGCAATAGATGTAATATCCATAACCTTTTTGTGAAAGCTATGATTTCACATCTCTGTTATCTCATGTGTTTGATATATTGTTAATATATTTTAGATATTGTATATATATATGGAATATTGTGATTTTAAAGTATATTTATTTTGTGATATCAGAACCTGTCGGCTTTTGATCAATTGTTTCGTAATTTATTGGTATGCTTTCATTTTATTTTTGGTATATATATCTTTGTAATAAATGGTATGCGTCAGTTTTTTTTACTATTTTATAATGTTTTAGATTTTTGTTTTACTTGTGGGTTTTCTGTAATAATTCCAAGGTTTGTGAAGCGTTCGGTTTCAATGTTGGTTATTAAATGATGACACATTTGAGGAGTATGATACATTCCAATAATTTACTACGAAATATGTATATACATTTTTATTCTTTCAAAGAAAATTACAATCTTCCGAGCTTAGCCATATTAATGTCTGCCGGCACATAACCTCTTAACACTATACATATTTTTTTTAATGCTCAAATTTATAAATCAATGAATCGAGTGAATCAGATCATTATATAGTCTACTTTATTTGCCATTCCATTTTGGTTTATTCCATATTACTACTGAATAGAAATTTTCATAAATTTATTATTATAATTGATAAAACTAATGATAATTAAAATAAACAAGTTCAAAAATGTTTTCAAAAACAGTTAGTTATTTATCTTTTTAGACTGGTAGGTTTTAAGACGTTGTTGATACATTTTTAATTAAAAATGATTTCCATACAATTTCAAATAATTTGACAAATTAAGGAATCAATACTTTTCTTACTGGCAATTCAATGAATTGTAGAAAACGTAAAGCATTTTTGACGTATGACAATCTGCAACTTAATAACATTATCTTTTTATCAGTGTCTATTGTTTTGATTGCCGCTATCCTTGAGTCATTTTAAATGCGCCTCGATTGTATAAAAAAATATTGAAAGTTCAAAGTGCACTGCCAGTGATTTCTTCCAACACGGCGGTAATGTAATATACAGTGTGACAGCTCGCGATACAAAAACAGATGGATCACTTATCAACAGCCTGTAAGTGCCAGATCAGATAACAATATTTATTACTAATTATACTTTGCGAATTGATTTTAACAACTTCTAATAACTAGTAACTTACACTGTATTTTTTCGTGTTCCATTAATATTACCTTGGTATTATTTTAGGGGGAATTTTAAGTTTTACCTAGGACTTGATAAAATGTGGAAGTTAAAGAGTGAATCATGTCCTAAATAAATCTCCGAAAGGTACATTCCTATTCAATTATAGTTAATTGTGGATGACATATTTTTGTACTAAAACTTTGCTTTTTGCGAGTGTTCTTATTTAAGTTTCATTCTAATTATTTTGCTTACAGTTTGCGTAATTGCATCATTATACATAGCAAAACTCCCAAACCATTGACAGTGAGACTTAAATGCGGCTTTTAAGCTCATCAAATTAATATTCTCGAACAAAAAAACAATCAATTATTAAATAATCATTACTTTTCAGTATCTAAAAAACTACCACTCAATAATATGATCATTTAAACATGCAATATTGATTTTTCGTAATATTATATAGGTTTAATTTACAATGAGCTTAACATTTTAATACTCATCTAGTTTTAATTTATGGTTTTAAAATGTAAGCTTATGCAATTTTTTAATCATGATTTAAGTATTATTACAAAAAGAAAATTAATACATAGATTATTTTTATTTGAATTTATTCAACATGTTAGTTCAAATAACTTAGAGTAGATTGGCTTTTCATTATGTTTGAATGGATGTATGATAGTAAAAAAGTACACATATCAAATATTTTGAAAGAATTTGAATTATTCAAATTTTATACCACTCTATTATAGATGGATATATTTCATGATTTTTATTTCATCAACAAGAGCAATTTGTAAGTTGGGGAGCTTTTTCAACCATTTGAGATTTCATCTTTGGCTGACAATAATTCTCAATCGTTCAATTAAACCAGTACTGCTATTTGGATAAGATTTGTGAAATATATTCATCATAGTTCTTTGTTCTTACAAATTTTTTTTTTTACTGTATAAATATTGTTGAATGGCCTTGTAGAACAACATTTCCTTATAATCTAATGCTTTATAGATATATATGTATATTTATTTGTTATAAAGTATGTGAATGGTTAACAAACAGTTCAGACTGCAAACAGTTCGGACAAGGAACACTATCACAATAGATTTTTGAGTTCAAACAATGAACACATATTTGAATGACAAATTAAAACAATCTTTCTAATCCACTTATTCTATCTATAGTTGATTGATGATCGGTGTACGAACAATTCAGATAGGGAACATAGTCTTGGAACAGATTATGTTCATTAACCAATCACCTGCTGTATTTTAATATATTAATAACAATTGATATCTTAAATTGTGATTCTGTATACTTGTATATTCTTATGTAATTTTGGCTATTTTTATGTAGATCTTGCTTGCTTCTTCCAATGTGAATGCTGATATAATACTTCTTCATCTGAATTTGAGAAATCCTCATAGTATGTTTCGCTTTTACTAATTACCCTACTTGCCTTTCTAAGTATACTTTGCTTAATAATTTCTATAAATGACTTGTTTTATTTTAAACATATTGAAATATTTGTAATTGCATGTTTAAAATTATTTTTTGGAGTTATTCTGTTTTTTTAAATTTTAATATGTACATATGAATCCTAATCTTGATATTAACAGATAACTGCCTACCGATCAAGTAGACTCAATGCGGGCTTAATCAGATTTGCATGCCTTGTAAAAATAAATTTACAGTCTATTATAACTTTTCTTTCCAGCTCCCCTTCCGAACATGTCCCTTCCATCTATCAAATATAATGCTAACCAAGAAGAGCTAGAAGAGTTTTTATCTTCCGAGGCAAGCAACTCGGCCGCCTTAGAAACAAGTGACAATACAAAGAAAACAAAAAAACAGGAAAAGGCCGGTGTGTCAATAATCGACAAGTATTTAAAAGCTTTCAAACCTGATAAACCAAACGAAGACGATGCCAAATCGGAGGTAAGAGATGTAGACTGCGCAAAAGACAATACAGTAGAGAAGAAGATACTCGATAGTCAATATGAAAATAGCGGATCACCGATAAAAGAATACTTTAGTAAATTTAATAAACGGTCCGACAGCGTCGATACAAGCAGTGATGTTGAATCTTCGAAGGATTCTAAAGACAAGGATGTGAGTGTCAATGATCGATGGAAACTTTTCAGCGATTTTAGAGACAAGATTGCTCAAGCTGTTGAAGATATCAAGTCTTCTAGGACCCCAGAAGGTACAGTATACCGTTTTTCTCAGGTATATGTTTATAATTACGTAAAAATAATTTATGTTGTACAGAAGTATTGACCACCACTAAAATACTAATTTTATATTTCAGTCCTCTAGTAAGCTGTTCCAGTTTTACTTTATCAGAAAAAAACATTCTTATTATATATTTTTGTATTATCAATGTATACTGTATGCACAATGCAAGTTATTATTTTAGTGAAAAACCTTTTTCACTACCAAAAATTGTTGTAAAATGAAAGAACATTTAATGTTTATTTAAGAAAAAAACATTTTTGGAATGTTCTGTGATAATCATAGACATAGATGCATTGAAGAAAATTGTTGTTTTTTATAGTGTCACACATGTAATAATGTAATAGAAATTAATCACTTAATACAGTGTTTTAAAAAAGATGGTATAAAAATTCTGGGCAAATAGCTAGATGATCTGGTTCATGTGTTTTCCATCTCATTAATGTGTTGAAATTCTTTCGAAATATCACTTTTGATACAATATATTATAGTTGGCACATTACTAAATAAGGTAACTTTGAGCATACTCTTGAATCATTCCAACTCATAAATCCAAAGTGTATGGTTCTACGTTAATTATACGATATAATTGGAAGCTCTTTCAGTTTCATAGCTTTTGTTTTGATGATGGCATGATTTCGACTTTTCCATATTCCCCTCGTATTACTTCCTTTTGCTGAAACCTGGTTGGAGTGTAGACTGTGTTCATCATGAAAGCAGGAGCTATTGGCGAAAAGTATATCATACAAAATTGTGTTTATCTGCTTTGTTATATTTTTCGCAAAGTAAATTAATTATAAACTACATTTAGTTGCTTTTTTAATTTATGGGAGCAACATTACAATATATTGATAGTATTTTGACTAATGAATAGCATGCTTTGATCATTCAATGTTTATCATAAATTACACATGTTTTCAATTCAACTGATAAGGAGTATGTTTACAAAAGAACTGCAACTTTAAATCAATAAATGACATATCAGTTTTAACATATACTTGGGCTTTTTTCTATATTATTTAAAATTGTTTTTCATTTAACCACTCAGATGCCAATGACATGCAGGTGTGCAATTGCCACCACAAAGACAATTTTTATTTATGAAATTTAAAGCAGTGGTGTTTATAAAATGTTATCTCATTTCCAGAATTTTCTATTACAAAATTTTCTATTATTCACATTTTATTGGAAAAGCTGTCACATGGCTGTGCCAATATATATATTTTTTAAATTCATGTATTTTTTTGTGACTGCCCTCAAAGCATTTATGGGCAAAATCTGTTTATTACAACAAAAATGTTGCGTAATACCTTCGAAAGAAATAAAAAAAAATTTGTATGGCAGCCCTGAAAAAATATGCTTTGGTTTTTAATATCTGTTTTAACTTTTCAATATAAACAATGAAGTAAATTCTTTTCCGTGTTTATTGCTACAATTTCATAGTGAATTGAAAATGGTGGTGTCTAAGGGTTAGTGTATTCATCCAAATATATAATGGTTTATTATAGATTTCGTTAATGTTGAAAATTTTAAAAGGTTTAATCAAAGGTTGACTGGTCGTGTATGTTACTTCAGACTCATTTTTTTTCCACTAAATGGAATAACAAAGTTGTCAATTTTAATTTGTAACAAAAATAACTTCCACTAAGTTACAGCTGAATCCATCGAATGTAGTTTTCTCTGTACGTTTTTTCATTTAGTGAGAAAACAAATCACATATTACATTTATAGAAAAAACCACATTCCACCGGTAATGATATATCTTTAACTGTTAGAGTTGTGTGATCACAAGTTTATTATTTGTAAAACATCGCTTACAGATGTAGCTCTTGACTTAAAGCATGCTTACTAATGACAAAAAGCTCTAACAAATTTCAAATGTGTCCATTAAATCCATTAAGTCCTTTGAATGTAGTTCTGTTATATTAATTTATTAAAATTGACTGGTTGAAGTTCTTATAAATTCCAGAATAATGTAATCTTCGAATTATCCTATACCTAGATGAATACCGAATGAAAAACAATCACACAAAATATTTTGTATGCTTCTTATGATATTATAAATACAAACTAAGAAGAATAGATTTGAACTGTGCAAATTTTGTGCATTTCCCAAATTCCAGCTTCTAATTTGGTGTTAATATTTTATCATAATTTTTACAGTGTTCACTTGGAAAGCTTACTACAATACTTTATTTTTGTATTATGTTTGGAAGACAATGTCAGATAAATTTCCGCCTTTGTTAGTCTCACTAAGTGGGCTTTTATGAAATATTTGCTCAAATGTTTCTGGTTTATTGAAATTAAACTTGCTCTTTTAATATCCATACAAAAAAAGTCTGGGACCGCACTGTCATTTTTAATTGATACAAAAGCGACTGATAATAATTTGAGGATTTTCAATTGCCCAGAACTGACTATTTTGTTTATTGAATTAGTTGATTAAATGGACCTCATAAATCATAATGGTTTTTTCATGAAAATTATGGCTGTAAACAAGCCATAATATTTTATTGGCATATGTACAGTGTTGTACATAGTTTTGTGGAAAAAACTCTTGTGTCAATTGTATTTTGATTAAAAAAAATGCAATGTTTTCAGTCTACTATCTACAAAGCTTATCTTTTCAAAAATCATTCACTCAACGATAGATAGTGGGTTTTGATAGCACAATATTTGTCCCGAAATTCATATATATTTTTTAATTGTCACAATAATTCATGATCGACTTTGATAATTTTATTACAATTAAAACACGCTGGTACATAGAATATTTTTTAATGATAAATTTTCCACATCTATTATTCACAGCTGCCAAATATGAATTGCCAAAATTCATGCTTACCAAAATTACGACCAAACAAAGTAATAAACCTTCCTGGCAAACACCCTGCATAAAAATTATATAAACCATTTTATGACAGTTAGTTTGAGTGCATCCAAATATTAAATTGCTTGAAGATGCTGTTATTAAAAAACCATATGAAAAATGTACTAAATTTATACAGTTCATATTTAATATTGAAATTCTGTCAAGTCGATATCTTCAACTATTAAGAATCATTCTTACTGAAGCTTTTTTTATATTATTTTATGTATATATATCGTAGATTGTTTTATTTATTTTTATAATTTAATTTATAATCATCTTTTATTTTATCCAAACCGCAGGAACCGAAATAAGAGATAAACAAGGACATGTAGACAATGTGAGCATAACAGACTCTGAGGAGAATTCATTGATCCAAGATATCGATCAGAATAGTTGTGCTAGCACTGAAAATCAAGTATGCCTCATTTTTAATTTTTTTTATGCACATCACACTGTACCTTAGTGACTCGTGAATTGCACGTCTATTGTCTACTTGAGCATGTCGTGTCCCTTAGGTATCCTTGCCAGAATGTCGGTCACTCATCAAATATTATGATAACAGACACAATAGTAAAATGGCACGTCAGCTATGAAGTGTTTACACACTCCGAAACTTTGAAATGTTTAACAAAACGGAACTGTCTAATAATTTATGCAAAGGCGATAATGAGCTTCACTATATATATGCTGTAGAATTTTCTAAGTAAAAATATTTGGTAAAAATGAATATTGAACCATGAACACCACTTATATAATTATATGATTCTTGCTGCATTATGTATAATGTAACTGATAATACAAAAATTAATGCATCTTTTGTGCAGAAAACAAAACTGTTGAAAAATTGATGCCATGTAACCAAAGTGTGATAGTACTTGCCTGAGCTCTTTTGTCCAAATAAAATATGTTGACATGGTAAGCAATATTTTTGAATACTGCTAAAGCTCTTTCCGCTGGCATCCCCATTGGCTGGCTGGTTTTACTCTTTTGAAAAACAAAAAATTCATGTCCGCAGATTCTAAAAATATTATCAGCAATATACATTTAACATCATCAGAAAGACACTAACCTTATTTTGGCTGTGTATAAATTATGTTATAAGAAATATGTACTACATTCAATAATGCATGTCAAAAACAAATCATTAATTTTGATTTATCCGTTTAATATTTCAGTACAAAAACAATAATCTTCTGATATGTAAGTATATTTTAAGCGCAAACGTACTACACCAACTTCATTCTATTTATCTGTGACTTTTACTGTCTGTTGACTATCTAACGTTCTGGCGATGGAAATAATCCAAAAGCATCCTGATTGGTTTGATATCATTGAATTGAATCACCATCTATAATAACGTTTCAGTCTTTGTTATATGATATATTATTAAAGTAATTTCTGACTTTATTCTGCATTAATGGCAATTCATATTAACATCTCAATTTGCACATCAATCTTAATTGAAAATGTTTGAAAGATACCGAAATCATCGTTGATATTAGCAGTAGACAAAATTCTAAGTCTCAGCACGCGGCTGGAATTCTTTGTGAAACAATATTGGTTTATTAAATTATAGAATGTTTAGAATTGATACAATCTCTCTACATTCCACTAATCACATCTGTTTTTTTTTTATTTTTAATTTTTGTTTTATTATTACAATGCTTAGATATTTAGTCTTGCTATTTATTTTACTATGCCATAATATCACGCTATTATCTAGTAATATGATAAGGTTGGGTCGTATCTCAGTATTTTAGATGATTATTTGATATCGAAATATTATTTTTGATGCATAAATATTGATTTTCAGCAATGAAAATTATTAAATCTTGGAATTTGTTATATGTAATGGTCATCTTTATTATCATCTTATTTTTAGTATATTTCGAGTATACTAAGTCGAATTCACTCACTTACTTTCACATTTATAGATTTTCAAAATGTTTTTAAGCGAATAGTTGCAAAAAAATATGGAATAATAACAAGTTTGGCCCAAACGCAACCGATACATATGTTACTATTGATTCTGCAAAAGTTTGTATGACAAGAAACTTCAAGTGTTCTTAAAATATATAAAACATAGCCATTTATTTCCTATAAACAAACTTTCTTGGGATGACGTTTTGTCGTGTTCGTACGACTTGCCGCATGTGATTCTTTGATTTTGCTGTTACGACGTTATAAATTTTGGAATACTGTTGTAATAAAATATATTTTCGAATTTATCTTGACATATGACATATTGCAGTATCGAAAATGATATGAGTCCTCAAGAAGAGAAGCGATGTAAGTGATAAAACATTGAAACTAGTGTATTAAAAGTATTTTTATTCAAAGAATGAAACACTATTCTGTTATGCATTTAATACGCTCTGTTCGCTTGTATGATTAAACATGGCACATACAATACCATAACTCACCCAACAGCATTAATCAAGCAATAGCATGATATTTAGAAGATCAAATTATATTCATCTCGGTTTACTTTCGATAGATGGAAAGATTACATGTTTTATTGTTTAGCAGGTAAATTTTTTAGTCAACAATCCACTATTTTTGGTTTGATGTACATTGATATTTTATAGGTGTCCTCGTTAGCAAGCAGTGTACAAAATTTATCGGAACTATCTCCGCCTGTCATTTCGCACAGTAGCACAATGACAGACACGGAAATGGAAATGACCAGCTCCAGTGACACGAATCAAAATGTCACCGAGACAGCTGACGCGAAGAAAAAACACAAAGGTAAATAACTAATAGTTCTATACAATAGTTTATTTTTTCATTATCAATAACATTCTACGTATTTAAGCTACAGCATTTTCATGTGTTGCCGTGGTAAGAATTGCCCATTTGAAAAATAATTATTAGATGTGGGAATAATTGTAACAATTCTTTAAAGAGAAGCTCACAACTATATTATACATTAAAATTAAAATACAGTGTCTTCTATTGTGAAGAAATCGGTTATGAAGAAACTTACCGTGTAGTGCCCTGTTGTATACGTGTTCCCTGAGAGACATTGGAATGGCAAAGTCACATGCTGTGGATTCTGCCCAAGAGCTGCCCCTTCTTTTACCGGTGGGATTTGGAAATCCTAGCCGTTTGGTAGATACTATCCTTAAGATGTATTCGGTGGAACACAAGATACTGGCTTATCGTGGTTAGAAGCAAATTGATGAATAACAGGGAGTCATGAAGATACCAAATATTAAGTTGACATGTTAAATGATGTATTTCTATTGGAAAAAAGATTACTGACCGCTGCTCTATACTGTTGTAATTCTTTCTAGGTTATATAAAATAACATATTCATAAATCTAAAATTTTTACACATCTTTACTTAATGTTGCTTTGTTGTTGTTTTGCTTTAGAGCCTGGTAAAGTGAATTTAACTTCCAATAATTCTTCGATGGACGATGAAGAGATGGAGATAGAATCTGGAGTGGACGCACTGGAAGATTTTGATTTGGTGTCGAAGACGGACGATAACGTGATCCCAGAATCTAATGCCAATGACGACGAATCAACAAATGGTAGATTAAATCTCATGCAGCCCAGCAGTACTACCGTGAAAAAACACAGTTTCATCTCGTGCTCTATGATTTTCATCACGTCAACCTTGGTGCTATCATTGGTAGTTTACCCGAATTCATATATGTTTAATGGGTTTTTGATGGGTATCTGGTTCACTTATATGCTGAATCGGATGAACATCTATGTATTGGAGTATTTGGGGTACAACAGTGATACCAAGAAATTAAAGGAAACTTTTTTGAAACCTGACTTCTCTAAAATGCCAATGGCCAGGATGCCAAAAATCGTGGAGTTCGAACCGCTGAAGAAATACGAGGTATGATCAGAAATTATATGCCTAAAAATACTTGGTACGTCTTTTTGATAATTGATTAGAATTTTTATATTTAAATTGTATATTTTAGGGGTGGATTAATATTTACATGCTCGGAAAATACGACCCTCTCACTTACCATATATCGTTCACGCAAACTGCATTTATGAAATTGGAAGGTAAGTGAAAATCATTTATGAAATCAGGTGATAAATAGCACAATACTTACTATGCTTATAGCTACTTCAGTTTCAGATTATCATCGGTCCGATCTTTTGTTTGATTTCAGTTTATCTATGTATATTTACTTTAGACAGTGTAGATACACACTGTATTTTTTTTATTTACTTAAACATCTTAAAAATTTTATTAAGTGTCTGATGCCACAACTTCAATTTAAATTAAAAGACTACATTTTGTCCTCTTTGCGCTGTTGTGTGAATATTTTTTCTCAAATCATTTGTTCGCGTAAACATTCTCATAGGGACATTGTGTCAGTGATCATTTTGTCCATTAACATTTTGTCATGTTACGATTTTCTGGGCTACCATATCAATAATAAAGACCTATGTGACTTGGGTGTAGTTATATATGACTAAATCTCAGATGCCATATAACATGACTTAAGAAAATGCACACTGGAATACGCATAGGTTATGCAAAAGATGCATCTCATGGTTTTGCTTATATAAAAATATGATAACATTGATTGGCTTTGAAACACTTGCTTCTGGTTTTAGGTAGCACCTTAAGGCTGTCATTCACTCACAACAAGGTTCCTAAGCGGGCTCTTTGGAATGAGGAATTACACAAAGTACCTTTTTACCAGCATAGAATTTATAATCTGGATGGAGCCAATATTAAATTGTTACCTGGTGGAATCGTAAAAAAACGGTACGAAATTCCTGTTAATTTTCGGACTGCATTAATGTGTCTCTGAAATGCGACAGATCACTTAATTCTCTTTTTTTTTATAAAAAATTCTCTTTACTTTTTCAAGCAAAATAGTAAATGGTTAAAACACCTGTGGAGCTTTGCATTGGGATAGTTATATATAGAGTAAATTGATCATTATTACGTTGAGGAGGATGGCTGTCAAATGGCGGATGTAGAATGTGGTCGGAAACCAATAAATTAGTGCTTATAAGCTTTTATATAGATTAAGATTGATTCGTTTCCCCACCTTCAATATTCACTTTGAAATTTATCCGAATCAATGAAAATTGACAATGTGTAAATATTTATTCTTCACTGAGATTAAATTCATTAAAAGTATTGTTGAAAATGAATGAAAATTTGAATGCGATTGAATCAGTTTTGAAAAATGTTTAATTTTTAGCCATTGGAGCAAAAAATATCCAATTTGCCTAACATTCCAAGACAAGTCGAAGATGACAGTCTACAATGCTCAGTTTGATTTGAACGATGCCAACTTGGCCAGTACAGCAAACGCCCCATCGTTGCCAATGTTTTCGAAAGACGAAGCCGCCGCTCCTCAATCGGAGAAGCAGAACGCTGCCTCCGATCAGTCTGTAAGCGAGATTTCGCAATCAGGCCAGTCTGATGAGAAGGAGAACCAAGAAGATGACGGCAGCCTCAACAGAAAGAAAAAGAGTTCGCCGAAGAAAATTGTCAGCTCGTTTATTGATAAGCACAAGTCGTAAGTGTTTATTTTTTAGCTCTCTTTGTGATAACAGTTTACAAAATGGCATACTGAAATTGATTAGCTAACTAATAGTTCTGTCCTAGCCTCTCCCATCCTCACTTTCCTAAAAATGACAGGTTGAAAACACTAGCAGTTGTCGAACATCTATCTTGTCGACAGTTTTATTAAGAGTGACATGACTTAAACAAACTTTGCGATAGTAAGTCTGAAGATGCCTCTGAAAGAGGCGAAACACGTGTCACAGTTAGTAGCACAATACGTGGAATAATCAAAGTTATTTTAAATTTTATATTAAGAGTGACATGGTTTCAATGTTGAAATAATTCAATCAATCATCCAAAAAAAATCAGTGACAGACTAAATTCAAATTCTCCGTAAAATTATACAAACTATTTTTACGATTCATCAACAAAGTTTTCAGTAATTCATTATTATATCTCTAATGTCAGATCTATACCAGTGCTATGACCTCGATAAGATTTCTAAAATCCCAAAGATGGAATGTTACTATTGTTAAAATTTGCTTTATAAAAAAAAAATACATAATCTGAATAATTAAATTTTTAGTTCAAAGAATTGGAGAGTCAAGGTTCACCAAGGATGTGCCATGTGGTGTGTTAATGGATCTGCCGGGTATATTCTCTATTCTATTGAAATTAAGTAAAACAACTGTCAAATTTCACATTGCTTATATTTACATATACAACATTTAGTTAAACAAACGAAGTGTAACATTTCCTATTCATTCTGTTACTATCCTCTCCACTATCCCGAAAGATATCTACCTGTACAAAAACCAATACTGTTCAGTTGGTACTGTTGTTGGCACGCTATGTATAATAGAATATTAAACAAAAATTACACACTCTTAAACTTTCACGATATTTAAATGAGTGACTTGAAACTTGAGTAGGGATTTGATTTTGCTACTGATCCATATCAACTAATAAAAATATGTATAACCATATTATTTACATGCAGAATTGACCATGAATATCTTATAACCTGCTTTTTTTCTAAAATGTTTATCGATATTGGATATTATTCTCACCCGATTAATATGCTTTTATTTTCCACAGTCCTCATGATACATCTGGTACATCTGTGGAAAAGGACAGTTATTTGGACTCTGCGAAAGGTTCACCTCAGTCGAAAACACCTCGGAAACCATTCCTCATAAAAGGTAACGAAAGATCTTCACTCGACAAAGAAATAAAATTTGAATCATTAACCCCTAACTGCTAACGTCTCAACTGTTGAGACGGCTGATTTTACCGTATTGCTAGTTGATACCGGAAAATATATGAATTAATAGTGTTAAAACCATCTTGTACTCGCTAATTTTTGAGTTAATGCATTGCTTGATGTTTCCTGACAAACTCAATAAGATTGTTTCAAACCAATATTATGCAATAGATTTTCAAAAGTCTAGGCGTTGGAATATCCTTTAAAATGCTCAGCAGGGAACAAGTTAATGAATTGAACAATTTGAATGAGAGATGGAATGAAAATTATTTCTCCTTTTTAGCAGACACAGACAAACATATTTTCTGATTATGATTGATTTTGATATTTTTGCAGCTATTAAGGAACATCTTCATTCCAAAAAGAAGCAAGAAGAAGATAAAGATATGAGTCCATTTTTGATCGATCCGGCGTCTGATTTTCCTGATCTGTACCTCGACGATGACTCTGATGAAGATCCGCCTGTCATAAGAGTAAATGAATTATGTATTCAAATATTTAAAATTAAATTTCTATCGATTAAGTTTGATCGATTGATTGTTTTCGTACTACCTTCAACGGACAAATATGTTTACTCTAGCGTTTCTAAAATGCAACTTCCATCTGCAGGAGCGACACCATTCCAACAACTCAAATGAATACTCTGATATTGAAAATGATAGATTATCATTGGATGATTTGAAAGAAGTACTCGCTGCGGATAAAAATGTGAGTATTGCTTTTCAATATAGTTTGACATTTAAATTTTTTTTTATAAATATGATATGGATCAATCTGCGAAGAATATTGCATATTATATTTCAAACTATAAAAATACCTATCAATCATTTTCTGGAAATTATTGATTTAAATTCAGGCATAGATCTTTTATTGTGTTTGCTGCTCGTGTAGTCATCTATTGATGCCGGGAAGGGGACCAACAGAAGTGACAACTTATATGTTATGGTTTATATTGTATGCCTACAATTTTCTTATGGATATATTATCAATAATGGAAATACACCCATCCCTCGCTTAACACGATACTCGCTTAACACGGTTTCAGTTTTGGTGAAAAAAAAAATGTTTCGACGTTTCGTAGATGTGCACACAGCTGTGCGAAATTCTAAAAATAACGGTAAGGGTATACCGGGAATAGAATTGCGCATTTCAAACAAAAAAAGTACCTGAAATATATTGACAATACATCAGACATTTAGTTTCTTGTTGCCCACCGTGTTTATTACTTGTTGAATCCTGACAGCTGATAAAATAATTATTGCTTATAATTTCACAAATATTCATGATATATTTTCCTTATTTCTAATACATATTTTTATTAGTTTCTTTAACAAACCTATCCCCTCTATTTCATGTATTTGTTAGTCTCGCTTAACATGGAAATTTAGCAGAACCTATCTTCCGTGTGGGTCCGATGGGTGTAGCTGCAACGAAAATCTGCGTTTAAATAAATTACTACCAACATTAAAAAGCTAAATAAAGATAAACCAAATCCACACCATATCTAAAGATATCATGAATTGACTGCCTGAGTTTTATTAGTGTCTAATCACAAGTGATCATGGGAGTAGAACCGCTGAAATTCTAATGTAAAATTTTGCTTATAAGAGCTTGTCATAACCTTTTTAATTGATAAACACACTTTCTTCTAACAGGATAGGGTGTCTAAAGAAGATGAATCTAGTTATTTGTGGTCCAAAGATGACTTGGCCGATAGTGGTCCTGAAGAAATTGTTCTCTACCTCTTTGGAAGAACCGGAAGAGATAAAGATGAATGGTAGGATAATAGTTTTTATTTTTTTATATCTAAATGTATAATTATTCATATTTATGTAAAAGCGTCTTGAGAACCATTGATCAATTTAATAATATTTATTTCCGGAATGCTCAGGTATCGAAGATTGCAGACTGCCATTGAAGACGCTGACAATGTCAAAAACCTAGAACAGGCGATGAACGAAAACATTCCTGAAGATGATTACCTCGATGAATATTTGGATCGACCGGAGCCGACTGAAACCTTCGACGGATCGCCCAGCAGAGGAATGGCTAAAAAAGACAATGTAGAATCCAAAGTTCGCGTAGGGAGTATCAAGTCTGATAAAAAGGTAAGGCGCTTTATTTTTTCATATCAACAGTTAAGAAAAATTAACTTATACAGAATAGTAACATTATCATTAGATATTTGAAACACTGCTGTAGTATTTGCTTAATTTGAATAGATGATGTGGGGCTCATTAGTTTAATACATATAAAATTTAAATTTGTGAGACACTTAAAATTTTCTTTTCACTATCAATCACAATTAGTTTAGCTCAACAGGCTAATTATAATAAAAAATATTTTCATATAAATTGTTAAATCTGTAATTTTCAGTCGATCGGAAGCAATGACGCCCCGTCAGTTTTGTGGACACCTGCAGTATCCAATAAAGAATCATTACTGACAGACGCCTTTCAGTCTGTCCAAGAAGTTGATTTTTGGCGGTTCATGAAGGATGTTCTCGAGGTAATAAATATTAGTATTATGTTGGTGAATGATGATATTATTTCTGAAGCACTTTTACATATATATACACTAATTATATTATTATGCAAATATGTAAAAAAATTTCAAATTCGCCCAGTTAATTAAGACATTGGATATCAAGGACAGATCCATATTAAACTTTAGAAGAATGAGTATATTAAGTGACAATTGTGTGACTTTTTTTTAAATGAATTTATGTATTATAATGAGATGATCTAAAAATGCACACTGCCTACAGATGGCATTGCAATTCATAAATGGAGCATAAACACGCCCACAAACTCGTAATAAAATACCCGCGAAAAGTACGTCCATACTCCTTTTAAGGTTAAATATACTAATTAATTATATTTTATGATATCGACTGAAGGTGTTTGATGGAATTTCAATATCAAATTTGAATTGTTACAATTTTGTACGATTCCACATGTTTTGTCACTAACGATCCGGGTCAATTCTGTTGCATCCGTGTGATAGAATGCCTGAAGATGCCAAAAGGCGAAACCCGGGTCGTTAGTGACAAAACATGTGGAATCGTACAAAATTGTAACAATTCAAATTTACTAATTAATTCACAAAATAGTAATAACTCGAGATTTCAAGTTATGTTCTTTGGCTAGTTTCGTGGAAATGTTG
This sequence comes from Himalopsyche japonica, assembly GCA_028555115.1. NCBI lineage: Eukaryota > Metazoa > Arthropoda > Insecta > Trichoptera > Rhyacophilidae > Himalopsyche > Himalopsyche japonica. Next base: position 66,435 of record JAHFWJ010000446.1, on the reverse strand, counting down.
TTGATTTGGACTGGGAACATCTAAATCACTTAGTGGCTATATGCCCTGGCAGCTAACGGTTCTTGCAGTCAGCCAACTATTGAGCGTTTTACGAAAAGTGTCTGCTTTGAAGCGGCCAGGCGTTGATGCATATGAACTCCAGACAGCTAGCTGTATAAGTAACGGCAAGTGCGAACGGGCACTTTGGTAACCTCAAGATTTTGCCCTTTTTATGTTCATGTATTTGCTAACTTACAGGACATTATCTAAATATTACTGATGGTTTTTAAAGTCAACCAGTCAAAGGAAATCATTGATAATTATTTTAGATTAATGTTTCAGATTTCAATATTGATAAAAATTTTGTATGCATTTAACAACACTGAAGTGCACATACTACCCAGTCACTCTCAATAAGGATGGCGTATTGCCTGCGGCATGAAAGTATTTTTTTTTTTAATTGGCATTAATTTTTTTGCATTCCAGTGGTTTGATGACTTCATCTCTCATGCTTGTTTCACATTTTGTCTGTTTTTGAGTGGTGAAACATAAATATGTATTTAACGTTGCAAATTGCATATGCAGTGGAACTCTGATTTGACAAATTTTAATAATCTAAGTGTAGAAAAGTCTGAAAATTCATCAGTATATAATTTATAACATCAACTGAAAGCGCTTGATAGATTTTCATTATAAAATTTGAATTGTTCATTCTATGTACAGTTACAAATTTTATCTCTCACAACCCTGATTTCGGCAAATTCAGGCACTCTATACCCCTGTCGTTAGAAACAAAACTTTTGGAAATTCACATAGTTAGAACAGTTCAAAATCATATTCATTTTAATATTATATTACGACTTCAAAACCTAATAAGAATTCACTGGAAACCTCGTTACCTAAGTTATTATTATTGTAATTTATGACTTCATTCATATCATTTTTCTTAGCAAGAATTCAGTTGAAGGTTAATGGCATTAGACAGAAAGATTTTGCTATGTTTTGGTTTGTTATAAATTAAAACATTGAGCGATGGTTGGCAAATGCAATCTGTTAATAGTGTTTTCATGTAGTTCAATTCAACAGCGGAATTACAATAAAATATCTCAACTATTAAGATAAATTTTTCCACTTAAATGATAAATTGAAATTTAATATTCGGATTCAAGCCCAATCATTTTTATTCAGCTGTTAGTATAATCGGTGTTCTTCATTGGTTTTTTTTGTCCTACTTGATTGTGGAATCCAGGGTTTGAACTGAATGGACATCTTCATACATTTATTTGTTTATGTCTCTTATGTTATCATCCTCATTCACACATCCTACCTAACTCTGACAAGGCCGCTTTGGCAAACCTATATGATTGAGTATTTCTTAAGTCTATCAAAAGAAAGATGTTAAAGAACTGATTTAGTACCAATTTATTTGAAATAATCATCGCTCCTTTCATTTATTCCAGACTCCGACATACTACGATCTCCTGTCCTACCAAATTTCAGCGCTGTCCCCTCCAGCTCCCGGTTCACATCTGTCCGACAGTCATAAACATCCTAGATTAAAAAAGGAACACATACGTTTTGTCAGATTTGTTTTTGTCTCTTAATTATTGATTTTACACTGAGTAGTGAGTTATTGTTTTACAATATCAGGTTTACTAAATTAATATGAAATATTTTAGTAGTTACTCAGCAAAATAAACATCAACTTTTTAATTTTTATATTGATCAGTCTGAGAAGATTAATACTTAATGTTTTAATTAAAGTGTAAACTATTATAAATTAAAACACCTAAGCGAAATTATCGATGATTGTAATTAGTAGCTTATTATTTTAGTTAGGTACTTGGTACCCAAATAGAACAAAATAATGATTATTTAATAAAAATTACCAGCACACTGCCCAAACGGAGGTTTATTTGTTTTATCTACGAGCAAACATGATTTTGTAAGATTTATATTATGACCGACTGACCACTGACAAGGGTTTCATTTTTAGGCTAAAAATATCACAGAAATCCCAAATGAAAAAAGAGAATTTACCGGTGAAGTTCTTTGGTTGAACGCAATCATCGGTCGGATAGTGTTCGACACATTTAGGAATCCTGCTTGGGTATCGGTGCTCCAAGAAAGAATTCAGAAGAAACTTTCCAGTTTAAAGGTAAGAAATTTGATGAAATATTTCTTCAACCCGTAATACCACTCAGATGCTGAAAATGGTCATATATAAGTTACCTCTAAAAAATTCATTAAAACACAAATAATATATTTTTTTTTAATTTGACTTGATGCAAATTTATCAACTAGAAAAAAATGTTTTACTTACAGAAATTTATTATTGACTGAAGTATACTCAGTGTTAATTGGAATCTTAAAATTGATCAAAGCAAACAATCCTTTTATCTGGAAATTTCAAGAGACAAAAAACCCATACCGGGTTACCCGTATTATCATTCTTCAAGCTTGTTTTTCGTCTTATAGCTCCATGCCAATTACAATATGCGCATTCATTTATAGGTTAAAATAATCTTCGAAACTGTGTTTGTGTTTGGTGACAATTGTTAATATTATTTATGAATTCTCATAGAAAGTTAGAATATTTTTTTAAAAATGTATTATTTTTGACATGCTTTCACTTTGACATACATATATGATTTAAATAAGCAATCTGCGAACCCCTATTTGTGGAGCACTGGTCTAAAGGAAATATTAAGAAGAAAAATATCACCAACTCTTTAGCAATTGAATTCAAGTTGTTTTTCAAGAGAACATTGTTTTTTTGAATAATCTTAACTATTTTTATACCTTTACTTTGTTTCAGCTTCCCACATTTATGGGTCCATTGGTGGTAACAGCTTTGGATCTCGGTGGGGAAACTCCACGTCTTCACGGTGCTTCCAAACCAATGTTGGACTCGCAAGGTCTCTGGGTAGATCTGCAAATTTCTTACAGTGGACACGCAAACATGACATTGACGACTCAACTTAACCTCATGAGTCTGAAAGAAAAAAGTAAGCCAAGACAATTGTGATTTACTTAAAACAGTTACGTAAAATTGAGAGATGAAGATCTATTTATTTATTGCAGTGCCCTGCAATTTCTTTGCCTTGACTTAACTTAAATTAACTATTATATGAAGCCCACTTTATTACAAGCTGATATTTAAAAAAAAAATTATAGTATTTTATGAGCTTTTTCCAGGACAATTCAAACCGAAGTAATGGAATTATTTATGGAAATATATCATTCCTGATTTGTTACAATTACATAAGATAAACGGAAATCTGCTTAAACCTTGTAGTAATATGTGAAAATTCGGTTGGGGCCCTGTAATTAATTGTAGAAATATGTTTTTTTATATATTTATATTTTGTTGTGTTATAATTTTATATTATTAAGCATTTCATGGAGATACAACATCGAAACAAAAAAGATTTTGGAACAAAGTACTAAACAAGATAAAATAATAAATAAATACTATAGGTTTACTGTAAATTAAGTTTTATTTAAAAAAAAAAAAACTATATTTTGTCTTATATTAAAAATCTGCTACGGGTCTGGTGGAATTTTACTTTTAGGACTGAAAAGAGCTATGAATGTGGTGAAACTTTCTTTTGCTGGCAATGTGGAATACTAAAAACAATATTTTTATTCCAGGAGAGAAAGAAGGCCAAGAACAGCATGAGCACAAAAGTAAAACACCTGGACAAGGAAGTGGTGGCGTTTCTATGGCTGTTTATGATTCTGATTTGGAAGATACTGCGGAAAGCAGTTCTGAAGATGACACCCCGCTTGTTCAGCCGTCAACCCCCAAGACTATTGTGTAAATAATTATTAGTATACTGCTTCAAATGCTCCACTTTTTATATCAGTCTCTGTTCATGAAGTTTATTTTATTTTACGATACCACACTCTAGTTAATTAGGATTGTTCTGTAACTTGGAGCATATGGAATCATAGTCGACATTATCTCATCACAAGTTTTAAGGTGTTAGCAGTCACTTCTTGGTGTAAACACTTTTAATTTAAATAAATAAAATAACATTTTTTGATACTCTTTTCACAATTTGTTAATGTAATGGTCAGGGAAGACTTTATTTATTGTGAAAAAATTGTCAACTGATACAATACAAAGCATAACAAGGCTTTTTATATAAATTTAGAATTAATAATTATTATGTTTATAAAACAAATAATTCAAGAATTACGACACGAAGTTTAGAGTTAAATTGATATTTTAGTTAAATCTTAGAAAAATTACTGATTTGATAATAATGGTGATCAACCTTAATAGAAAAAATAGTCTTAAACAATTACAAAATGTAAGACTGCAGTTAGAGGTGGTCATAAGAAACAGATTCCCATTAAAATGTAATTGATTAAAATTGGAACACAGAGATACCCATTGGTTTTGTAGTGGTGGGTTTTGACCAGATAAATATCAGATGACACATTATGTTAATCATTGAATTGTTTAGACTGTTGATTGACTGATTATAATTCACATAAAGGGTAATTAGGGAGGTTTGTTTGTTTTGTCATGTTTCATGAATTGGGGCAGACTTAAAGTAAAGAGTATTTATTTTTGTTTCAGAGATGCTGATACGACACCATCTCTTCCTCCGAATGCCAACTCTTCCACGAAAAAACTTTTGAGAATGGTGGACAAAATTGCTTCAAATAAATACTTTCAGCATGTAAGTGCTTTTCACTGTTAATTAACACTTTTTACCAATTAGAATGTGTACTCCAATACCCTCAATGTCTACCCTTTAATAAATAATGTCCGGGAAAGGTATTAATGCTCATTTTGAGAACTGTTGTTCGTAAATGGGACAAATATTTTTATAGTTAAATTTTTTATCATCGGGTCAAGTATAAATTGATGCTATGTTTTGTACTGTTTGTTAACTTTTTGCTATTTATTTACTTTACTTTTTTAAGAAGATCAAGTATTTCCGTAAGTGGCAAAAATAAAATTCAATTGTTACAGGTAACTGAGTACAAGTATGTAAAGAGAGCCATGGAAGGAGTTTCTAATACAGATTTGAAGTTGAGCGTCGAGCTTCTAGGACTTGTCGGATGTCTGACGATTAACATTCCACCTCCACCCTCTGATCGGATATGGTTCGGGTAAGCCAATATACTTATGATGTTGTGATACTTCATGTTTGACTAGAAACACTAAGACATACATGGACAGGATTAATCAAATATTAAATCTTGATAGAATAATTATTTATGTAATCAAGGTGATTACTGACATTGTTGAAGTTTAACAGATCCCTCCATTACAACACTGAACATATCTGCAATGAAAGCTTCATTTAAATAAAGAATTATCATTGCTAATATAGAAATACAAAAATCATACGGTTCAGCCTCAAGTACTTGAATATTAATCTCTTCCACGCTAACGCCCCAATGTATGGGATGGCAATGTGCAAGGCCTGTAAGTGAGCGCCCCAGACGTTGGGATGCGAACATTCAAACGTCGGTAACGCAGGCAATCTTTTGCATATAGGACTGATTTTGGTTTTAAAATATCGCCCAATTTGTCCTGATACTACCACCTCCATAAAATTGTCAAAAGTATTAGGTTTAAATGCTTAAAACATCGATTTTTCGAAGCCTTCAAATTTATTCTGATCCCGCCAAATCAGTTTGAAACTGCGTGCTAAACTCGCGTCTAGCTTCTCACTGAACTTTGCAGCAATCTTACGGCATTGCAATGTGACACTCCATGACACGTGACAGTAATGGCGCTTGTTCATTTGAGTTTGATTGATTGCCTTGTTATGTCATAGTAATGGCAATTTACGAGTTAGTTATTTGTTAGGGATATATTTGTTGAGGTGATTGTGACAACATAGGACATTTCTTTGTGTTTTTTAATGTTGTGAAACATTCCTAATGCATCTAGCTTCCATAAAAGCCAACCCAATTATTTTTTATTGGTGTTTTTATAGCTCTATGTGGAAAGAGAACATTTTGAAAAATAGCAACGCGGACAGATTTTGTTTGTATGAAAAACTGTCGCGCCGATCGGGTTAACTGATTATGATCGGTTAGTTTCTAGCTACTAATAAACATCAGAATAAGAACATCTTTTTATTTAGTTAATCCCAGTATGAACATTTTCTTAAATTGATTTATCATCTGATTTATAGATTTATGCTCGAAGGCATGGATGTTTGTGGTGTCTGAGATCTTTATCACTCATTTAATCCTTAGAATTGTGATAGTTTTATCGTTTATCAGACCACTATTCCTGTCCTAACTGTATCCCTTTATCTTTACTGCCTCATTTATTTTTGCTCCTGCAAAATGATGAGAAGCATATCTCTGCTGTATTTATTGCTGATTACAAAAAGATTGTTATCTACAGTCTTTATATTATAGTATCCAGTGATTTTGCTGTGATGTAGTGTTTGTGTTGTTTTTCAGATTTCGCGGCAACCCTGAACTATGGCTCAAAGCCAAACCGGTGGTGGGTGCGCGAGTGATAAACTTCAGTCACGTGACCAGCTGGATAGAGAAAAGACTTTGCACGGAGTTCGAGAAGCTCCTCGTCCTCCCAAACATGGAGGACCTCAACCTAGACTGCATGACGGCCCCCGTCATTGATAAATAATAAAATCGGCGTGTCAAATGTATCGGGTTGTATATATTATATGTTCGCTGCGTGTATGATATATCAATGCCTATCACTGTATGTTGTGTTTAGAGTACCGATAATACTTATTTGTATTCTGTGTCTCAAAGTTTTTGTATTTTATATTTCTGTCTATTGAAAACATTTTTATAACAGATTTGATAAATTGTGCTGAAAATCATTTTGAATATCTGCCTCATATATGATGGATTCTTAATGTATTGTTTTCATTTCAACATTTTTGTTATTGGCTCAGATACTTTCTTACCGCTCATTGATCATCTGTTACAATTTGAAAAAAAGAAAAAATAATATTGAACCTAAAAACAATCACTGTTGATCAAATTTTTTATTTAACATACTTATGTAATACGTACCTTTTTTATGTTTTTTGACAAGACTAATTTCAAATTAAATAAATTATTGATTGAATTGGCATTCACTTGGTAGAACTCCATTATAACACGGTGAAAAAATAGCAATGTATTTTAGTTCTACAAAATTTTGTAGAACTAAAATACATTGCTATTTTTTCACCGTGTTAAATAAAATATGTTTTTTGTTTAAAATAAAGAACACATCGACTTGATGTATGCCCTTAAAAATTATTTTTTCAATTCTATATCAGGAAGGCATAGGACTTCATGTCAATTTATACAACATATAAAAATTGTTTTTATGAATTCTGTATTTGTTTTTGAAACTATTGTAACATATTTCTTAAAACTTTTGATTGTGTTCATTTTTTCAATTAAGTGTAGAAACATGACAAGAAATGAAAATTTGATAGGAAGTCATTATTCTTATGCGTCAATACAAAATTGGTGTATGAAAACAATTCATGAAGAATTCACTATTTGTCTATTGGTTAACTGTCATAGAATAATGAACAATGTGGAATTGCCATTACACTTTCAAGCTATCATCAAATAGACATGATGATATTTGTGATGTTACATTTTGCCATTCTATAACTTGATTGTTCTGAGATGTTTACTTGTAAAACTGCCGCAGTCCCTCGTATTGATTGTTTGGTTATGGATTTTAAATTGTCGATGATTTTGGAGTGGAGGATCGTACGGATATTAATAATAATATTGGAAACGGCTGTGAATGTTTTCTTAAAATTTTATATTGTTTTGTAAAATATTGTAAAGAAAAATTATAAAAAAAAATTACACATTGGTTGGGCTTCTTTCATAAATTTAATTGAATGTACTTATACGCTGTGTCTATCCAAATTGTCATTTTAATTTATACAGTATTATGATTTTTAATCGGTTATTTATAATTTTCATTTTTTAATACTAATACAATCATATTAACACAATAAAATTTATTCTTCCAAAGAGTTTAATCTTTTTCAAAGTATTTTCAAAATTAATTTACTGTAAATTATCACCATCACCTCTTCAATCTTAAATCATCTGGTCACCTTGAAGTCATTCTCGACCTCAATCTACAAGCTATTTTGTTTTTTAAACCCGAATAGTATATTTTACTTACTGCTAAGAGGTCACAAATATATTATATATTTGTTAATTAGTTATAAACACTATATATTATTATTGTAATTGAAAAAAAAATACTTTTAAGAAAGTGATTTTATTTTGTATATTATCATTTAATTCAAAGTGGAATATTATTGTAAAAGAATTTAGCATATACAGTGAAACCTCGATTTTACGTTTTCCAAGGGACCCTGAAAAAATAACGGTAGTTGCGGGAAACGGTGAATGCGGGAAAGCTTCAAATAATAATAAACAAGTAAAATCGTAGAAAACATTTATTTATTAGTTACTTGTACATACTGTATATAAATTTTTGTTTTTAAAAAGTCCTTTATGTTAGTTTGCTTCTTTGTTATTTGGCACTTTAATCGGAAAAAAGACTTGTTACTAAACTTGTGACTAAAAGTTTGTATGTACAGGAATCATTATTACCATGAATTTTAAGCAACTCTACATTTGCATCATAAACAATAATACGCGTGTGGTGGATTTCAACCCAAAAAATAGCACATGCGTCCAATGCGTTACGTTTATCATGTACAGCAGATTCCAACGTGTCTAGACATAACACCTGCACTCGGCTGTGTCAAACTTGCTTGCCGAGATACGGAGAAATATGCAATAAAAACGGTCAATCGGGATAATATTTGTGACGGGACCAAAATATTTAGACGGCTTATCGATGAAATTGGGGAATCGGGAAACGGTCAATGTGGGATTATTTAACATTGTTCTTATAGGAGTTTGACGGGACTATAAAAAATAAGCGTTCCAGCCGGGAAAACGTATTATGCGAGAACGGTTGATCGAGGTTCCACTGTACACAATAAATGAATTCTGTCATTATATGGAGAAAATTAGTTTTGAATGTAAGCAAATGATGCGTTGATGCGTAACGTGGTGTATCTTCTTAAATCTTTTCCAAGAATATGTCCCATTTTAGGCATGAGATGTTTTTTTTCTTATGAAGCCAGTTTCTATACATTGATTGCTAGATAAATAAGGTGGGACACTTTGTTTGTAGTGTCATATACCCAATGCTTTTTTTTTTAAATTTATTATGCGATAAAATACAGGAGTATTTTATATGTTATAAATATTCATCATAGTGTTTACCTTCAGCAAAGTCTAAAATAAAAGTTTATCTATGTCATAATTTGTTTTTTTTTATGTTAAAATTAGGGTGTCAAAAGTGTATTGATTTGTGACTAACATTTCAAAAAATGCTACCATTATCTGTTTGTATTTATTCAACGACAAAAAATGTTCAATTGATTCTATTAAAGAGTATATTTTTGTATCAATAATCCCTTTGATTGATAAAATTAATTGTGATAAATTCTTATGAAGTGTTTACCAATAATTCTTCCCAATCCAAATTTCTATATTATATTAAAAAAAAAAATATATATGTATTACAAATCTCTTTTAGGACCTGAACATTTTGTATCTTTTGCCAGATGGTTTTATAATAGTCTAGAATGAGGTAAAGCTTTTTTTATGCATTACTTAATTAATCAACAATTGACTCAAATTAAAATTCGTGAACTTTGTTAACTTATTTGCTAACATTGATTACGATTTATCATCACCATACTATTAGAAAAATATATATTACAAATTGATGTATCTGAGTAAACTGCCAATGAAAATTGTTTAGCCTTGATATTTTATGCTGCATATAAATTATGAAATCAAAATATTAATGGGCTTATCCCAATCTGACCCAAATAGAATTATTAAATAATATTGAGGAATAACTTCCTCAGTAAACCTACATTAAAAATATTTACAGCTAAAAAAATGCTGTTTATGCCATTCTAGTTTAATAAATGCTCAGACTAACTAAACACAGATTTGCTTGGTGTCTAAAAATTTCACTGTGTATTTAAGTCATTTTTCTCACTATCCAACATCTGCCAATGCGGTTTTGATATATCCATCATAATTTCGAAGTGTGAGTTTTGAATAAATTTTTGTTTAAAGTACTGTATAATATTACTTTTGTGCTGTATGTATGGCGTCATTGAATGAACCAACATGGCAATTGTGGTGTATGCATGAAATGAGTAACTAATCTCTTGGTTCTTTTCCATATTTTTGTTATATTTTTTTTCCAGTTATGAAATTTTGCTGGTAAATAAATTCAGTGTGTAGTTTAAAATGTTACGCATTATCAAAAATTTCACTGTCATGCAGACCGAGGCAAAAGTATGTTGTGATGGAGATCTATTATGTATTTTAAACGTCAAATAGTTCTTCAGACAAATTTCTTCAAAAATATATTTTTCATCACCTTCTCTTGTTATCTGAATGAAAAAAAATATTCAGTCCAGTTTCCATTTTGTGTTGTTTAATTAACGAATAAAGCACTCATTCATCCATTGCGGTTAAACCAGAGGCAAAAGATATTTTCGTTCGGTCCAGTTCTCTTTACATTAAAAATATTAGAGAGAAAGGTTGAATTATTATGTTTCGGAATCAATTTAGGAATAACTATCTTATATCAGAATTTATTATATGAAATTATAAATATATATATATATATAATATAAATCATGTATTTGAATAATAATTTCTTTTGTTGATGGGAAGTTCGTAAAAATTAAGTTTGTAATGTGTCATGAAGACGAATTTGTTATTAGATATGTTATCATTGGTCAGTTGTTAATTTGCAGTGTTGGTTTAGAGTTTTTGAGTTATCATGCAGAATTAAACATATACAACTTTCAAGTTCTGCAGGGAGAAACAATTATGTAATACAATTTACTTTGTCTTAGAATGATTCCCATTTTTAGTGCTGTTTATGTATCACAGATGTCATGGCACCACATCGCTTAATGCCAAATCTTTCAAAGGCTGTACAATTGATACCGTAAATGTAGCTGACGACTTGAAATAATATTTATAAACCATTGGTAACTGATAACTAGATGGTTACGATCGACAAATTCATGCAAAAATAGTTATAGTTTATTATTTGAAAAGTTTAATGGCCGATTGTGTTGAAGCATAATTTTCATCTGTGCGTAATCCTCTTTTCATTTAATTCTGAAATTAAATTATTCAAACTTTTGCTTACGGTAGGCATATGTATTTATATACAGTATTCGTGCAAAACTCTGAAGATTTAGAGAACTGATTTGCTTCTTATATAAGGTGTAAAATGCAAATAAAGGATATAGTTACAGAAAACTGAAGGCGAAACTATTTATCTTGTTATCAGAAACATAGTGGAATGATTCCCGCACACAATTTAAAAAATTTTATATGCATTCGCAATTTATTAAAACACATGACAAGATGAGGTTAATCAATGGCCATTTTCAAGAGAAGGCAACTTCGGAGTAATGTAAAATATGTATCAGAATTTATTTTCTCAATTCCTTTGAGCAAATGAAAATACAATGTCGCAATAACCGAGTGGTAACGACACTCGACACTTCATTCTTTTCAATTCTTGAATAAACTTTTAATAAATTTCTGGGTTTATATACAAAAAATGCATCAATCTGTATGATTCTTTTTACCATCATTTCTTAAAAGAGAGAAGTTGAGAGACTTATACAAGTTCTCATGAAACAACCACTGTTGAGATGATTGATACAAATCAGTGATGCACAACTGAAACTTTATATTTGATATCTGAAAAAATTGAAACATCACTGATAGAAAACATAATATTGTGCTTGACCCTTTGATGACCATATGTTGAAGTATTGTCATTTGTAATCTATTGCCATTTTCAGATTTTTTCATTGAATCAATATTATCTTAAACATTTCCATCAATGATTTTTAGCAGTAATTTTTTTAATAATTTGTTTCAAATGAACAAAATATTTTTTTAGTAGTCATATAATATTGAGCGCAAAAATTCATTTTGGTTGAACTCAATGCCTAGAACCATTGTTCTGTCAGTAGAGCTGTGCATCACTGATTTATTTGCTTCACTTTCTCTAAAATCATATTTGACATTTGAAATGTTAAAAGTGATGTTTTGTTTTCTTATTTTACTGCCAATTTACCTAAAGAAGCCTCACTATTCAATATTGCTTTAAAATCTTGGAAAATCAATGAAATTTTAGCTGTTTATATTAAAAATATCATTGCAAATTCCTAAAGAAATACACTTCACATGCAGGACAAAAAAATAAATGGATTCAATTGTTATAGGATAAGTTCGTGATATAGTGGCAGGGTTGTTGAGCTGGATATATGTAGCTGTGAAACAGGCGAAAGAATATGCAGGTTCAAAGTTATATTGGTAGTAAAAAATCTGTGTTCTTATTTTATAGCTTAGTTTTAATTTATAAAAGAAATCATTACACAAAACTCTGCTGGCCAATTCAGTGCTGAAAACTTACACGTTGAATTGTTTAATGTTTGTATAAGTGTGAATATTCTATCTTTGATAGATTCTACATAACATTACACAGATTTCATAAATCAATATATGAAACTGCCCCACTCGAATTTTAATGAGAGGACCATATTAACTGTAGCCATTAACATATGCCGCTCAGATACTGGTAGTCAGATACTTTGAAGTATTTTTCACATTATTATTTTCTAAGTTAATCTAACAAGTTGGTCAGCAGTGTGATAAACTGAATATGTATGTGCGAAGTATACATGTAGTATTATATTGTTTAAATGTATTAGTTTAGTGATTATGTGCAAATAAACATCCAAAGTTTGTTAAAAGCCAATACCAAATTTACGTGTTTTATGTTATATATTAGTGTGCTTATAATTGATATGTATTATTTTTGTGTTATTACATGACAGCTTAGTAAAGTTTTATTTTAACCTCTCTGCTGACTGCTAATGTCTCGACTGTTGAGATGGCAGATTGCGTATGTCAATAAGTGAACAATGAGTTTTAAAACTTTTGCGTACACTATTTTTTTCGTATTGAAATATGTATATGTTGATAATCTATATAAGTTTACTTAACACCAGCATTACTGAGTCAATTTTTGAAATATTTGTGTTATTTTATACGGCTCAACACAGAAGAGGTTGAAAAAACTGTCGATAAATAATAGTGTGACATTCCTTGTCGGGACTTGTAAAATTCAGTTTACGAATTCATATCTTGCAATTATTAATTTATATTTGATGTAAGATCATAATTTTCTCTATAATCTATAATACTTATATTTTATTTATTAATTGATATACTGTTAAGTCATTTACTCGTCATCAAGTCTGTCTATTAAATCATCATGAAAATGCACTGATTGTTAATATCAAAGCAACTTTATAGTCATTATAAGGAAATCATCTACAACGATAATTATTAAAATTATTATTTGCTCATAACTGCAGCTATGCATTTATCAATTAAGTAATTGCATGTTATACCTATGGAATATTGCCAAAGGTGATATGGTTATCAAACAGGTCTATTAGCGTCACCACTCCTGCCAGTTTGGTTGCATCCAGAGGAAATTATAAGTCTTACAAAGAGTTTAACTGCAGAGTGAATGCAAATTACATGTAGTCAAATTTTCATTGATATTACAGATGAAATTTTAAAATAAAAACAATTTTATCACACTGCAATATACCTTGTAAGAAGAGTGTGAGGGCATAATGGGAAATATTATGATTGGTTGAAATAAAGCTTGTTTTTAATAGATAAAATTTAGTATGCCTTAACATACTGCTTGTCCAGATTTGATGGATGGGTTTGATGATCAGTAATGGGATATAAAACATTTGTGCACTCAACATTGTCAGTTAGTTAACTTATCAAATTATTAATTTGCTCATTTTGTTTATCTTAAAATTTTTGTGTGTATTAGAAGAATTTTATTGATTGTCAATTGAAGATAAAACTTTTTGCATGTATTTTTGAAATAGAATTATGCTTAAAAAGATTAACAATGAGAATATTGTCTGCAGAGATTATCACTACAATAAATTCAATTCAAATGATGCTAAAACACACCAAAACATATTGCCATCATTCTGGCAAAAATATCCAAAGTAAAATTTAACGAATCAATATTGAATATTTCACATGTTTGTTCAAATACTGTACAAATAATAAACATTGAACTAGTTCTGATACGAGAGTTTTTTTTAAAGACGGCTGTATTTCTCCGAGTTTGTTTACTTTTTGCCAGATAATAGAACTTGGATAAATGAACATTTCGGTACCAATAACTTGGGAGATAAATCCAGATTGCCAAAACAGAACAAAATAATTATCACAATTCTTAATATATCCATAATGATAATTTTTGGTAGTCTTATGATATTTATCTCTTTCATTTACAATAAGTCTATCCATCAAATTTCCTCTCGTTTGAATTTGAATAGTTTTGTTATCTTTCATTGATGTTGAATGTAAAAATATCATCACCATAAAAATGCACTTTTACGTACGTACTTACGGTTAACAATATTTTCTTCTATACAGTATTCATCATTTTTTGTTGTAATCAAACATTCAGTGTGCAATGATTATAAACATAAGAACTTATTATTGGTGTATGCGTTGAGCTTTCATAAAAGTATTAATAATGTCTTGCGCTGTTATAAGCAACTATATTTGGTTTTATATTTTTGCTGATGTTCCTAAATAATTATTTAAGTTAGTTTCGAAAAATTGGTTGACTGTTATTTAAGGCTTTATATACGTATGGTGGGAATCAAACAGCTATGAATAGAATGATGTTCATTTTCTTCAATGGATTCATAAGTAATTTTAAGTTCTTCAACAAGTTGACATTTTTTTTCTCATTATTCTTCACAATAGAATGCAGATATAAAAAGAGTGTTTTCTAAAATCGATACATTTCAGAAGAATATAACTACAAAACAAGATATGTGTAGAAAAACATTTGAATATAGAATTTATCGATTCAGCAACATTGATTCGATTGTCCTGTTTCTATTTATATATGTTCTTTATAGTTATTTTAGCATATGCAACCCTTTTCCTTTTTACTTTACATACAGATGTCTGCAGTTGTATTTTCCAATTTCTTTAATTCAATATGAAATAATTCCATCTAATATTGAAGGTATCTCAGATATACTCAATTTGTCTGCCGGAATTGCCAGTCCTCTTCCTTTTGTTACTTTGGAATGTTCTATGCAATTATTGTTTTATTTAGATCTGTTGAAATGTTGTTTGATTCTCATTGTGAGACTTTAGCTTTTTGTGTGGTCAAGCTCTATACAAGTATTACCTGACATGTTATGAAACCATTGAGGATGCTCAAAATTATGGATTGACTATTGACTGAGTAGTTTTATAATATAAATCATAAAGTCTCTGATCCTTGTCATTCGGTAAGCAGTTATTGTCAATATTCACAAAGGATAATGAGTGATTATTTTGTATGAACAGTTAAATGTTTCGATTCATCCGTGGGTATACAAATGAGAGCTCAGGAAATACTTGTAGCTATGTTTTCTTTAAAATTTTACATGAATTATATAGTATGTTTTAGTGTCAAAATAAAAAATGTGGACTTACATGTTTTGTACGAATTTTTGATTCAATAAAATACTTGTAATCTTTTATGTTTGTTTTTTTTTCTTACTCATGTTTTAATGTTTCATAAAATATAAAAACACAATTTATTTAATCCACTTCACAATTATATAAAGATCACATTCGGTTTTGTTCATAGTGAGCATATACAGGGACCAGAGACACTTAAATAAACAATGGATCTGTGACACTAATTGAATTCACCTACTACTTGATGGGGCATATTTTTATTAAAAATCATAAAAATGAACTGTTTGAGGCAAAGATTGAAACTAAAATACATTGCTATTTTTTTTCAAGGTGTAATAAGATAATTCTTTGCAAGCATGGAGTGCAATATTTTGTAAGATAGTGATTGAATGGGGTAACACTTTTACTTATGAGTTGAATGATAAATGCTCACCCAAAACGCTTATTATTGATTTTGATCATTGTACTTCCCACCAACCATCAAGGGTATCCACCAAAATCCTCTGTGGCTTCACACTCTTTTTACAGGTATCTAATCTGCAGCATTATGACAGGAATGTCTGACAAAAGGTAAGTATTTTTTTAATAATCCGGTTGAATTTACTTTCCACAAGAGACAACACGAACTCTTTGAATGCCATGTAATTTATCAGAGATATAAATATCAAGTCGATATCACCAACCAGGCTGACAGATCCAATTGATAGTCGTATCACCTTGAGCAATTTTTCTTGCCCATTCCATTGTCCATATCTGGACATTCCCAGAGGATGTAATCAGTATCCTGAATCAAATTACCGCATTTACATATAGGACTTTCAACTAAACAAACATTTTACTGTATTGGGAAGGGAATATGGAAAAAGTAAACAAAATAATTATGAAAATATTTTTTATTGTATTTCAAGAGCCTACAGCCCTTATAATAATTTTGTTACAATATACAGCAGCATTTTTTTAGCTAAACATTTCTACAGTATCTTTGTATAACAATAAAAACTATATTTCTCTATTCACAATGAATTCATAATCTACCTTTTTTTATAATGATTCAATTTATTTTTATGTTAATACTTAATAAAAATTTATTCTGCTATGATCTCATAATAATATTTACATATCACAATTTAAGGCATTTTAATGGCAGCACCAATCACAATATTAATTATAATTACAATTCATTTTGATTTTTATAAAACTTTTTCGTCTCATCACATTCTTACTCGATCCCAATTACAGAATTACTGTTTTTTCGTTATATTACTGAAAACCCTTTTGAATAAGATTTCTGTTTGACAAAACATAATGATACATTAAAAAAAAAACACTTTCATCAATGAATGCGAAAAATTTTATCCTAGTCGACAAAAGCGAATATAATCTTAGTGAAATGCTATGAAAAAAATTAATGCTGTACTCGAAGAACTGTCAAACAGTATTTCACCCCTACATGATAAAATCCATTAAAAAAAAATTAAAACCTTTTATATGAACTGAATACTTTACTTTAGGTGCTTAAACAGATATCTGGAATATGCATACATTCTCAAAAAATATCATCAAAAAGGGCAATCACGTTGATTGATTATAAATATGCTTTTTGATGTTAAATTTAAAATGTTATTTTCATTATAAATCCAATTTTTAGAAAATGTTTATAATTGTTTGTTGTAAATGTTTGACATTTGAGTTATGAGAAAAGTTATGGATATCAAATTAGGATCAAAAGAATGATGAATCATATTTGTTTTTAATAGTAACTCTGGCATAAACATTAAATTATACCTATATAATAATAATTACAACACTTTAAAATATATTATAGATTGATTGATACAAAAAATATGTTGTATATGATGACCACAGAATATGTAATAACATTGAATATTTATTTATTTATTTGAGAAATTGAAGTTGGCATTACAAAATCATGACTAAGGTGGGAATAGGTATCAAATTTAGTAGATTTATGATAATCATTAACTGTACATTCACCTTGAATAAATAATATATTAACCCGTTCAGCCCAGTGTTGAGTGTTTTTTTTAACGTTTGAAACTGTGGCTAAAATGTTAAAATATACATTAATTTTTTTATCATATCATAAAACTGGAATTTAAAACATTTTCTTATAGTAATAATCAAATCACAACAGAGCATAGCACATCATTGGAAATAATAAACAGTTTTTATATTAAAAGTAAAATTTATTTACAATATTCAATCTATTTTAGCAAAAAGCAATTTAGAGTTTTGTTGCTATTGGATAAAATTTATTGAAGAAATCTTATTGTAAATAATTTCTTTCTTATTCCATTGGTTCTATTCTCAGATTTATAAGTGTTGTCTGGTCAGTCAGATTCAAGTCAAGAATTTGACGTAGAACACAATAATTTTTGTATTAGCTCTATAAATGTTTAATATGTTGGTAATAAACATATCCAATATAATAGAAAATGGGTCTGTGTTTAAATGACTTTATGGGTAGCATACTTTTAATATTAAGCTTGAAATTAATTAATCAAATAATAAAATTTGGTGTAAAGGTGTTGAGCTTAGCTGATTGAGCACTTTTTGTGTACAGACACGAATAAATCTAAGAATAAGACTGCATGTGCTCTAAAAATGTGCCATGTTGTTGTTTTCATAAAATCTTAATAATTAATAACATTAAAATTACTGAGATCTAAAGCAAATTACTAAAATTCTGCTCAAGTGTCCAATAAAGATAATTACAAATATAAAATATATGTTAAATATAAATCAATTCATTAACCATATTTAATAAAAGCAATATATGTATTTTTAATGAATGTGCAATTTTTTCTTATTAATGAACCAACCGGAGAAAAAAAGATTCTATACATCTTTTATATTTGCAGTTTGAGGTTAAATGAAGTAAAATTTTACTGCTTTGATTATATTAGATAATGATATGTCATAACCCAACAAATGTATTTAGTTGTTTATGACATTTGCCTGTTGGTTAAGGATATTCATCAAGAGGTTAAACAGGAATTTACAAATGTATTGTATTAGAGAGCATACAAGAAAAAATAACAAGATATTACAGGGGAATCATTTCTGACAAAAATGTATGTTATTATTCATTTCCGATTATAATTTCAATTAAAATGTATTTTAGTGACATGATCAATCTACGAGTAAAGGCTGTAAGATATGATAGTTATGACAGTTTTTTTTTTAATAATAAACCACAAACAATAAAAGCTGATGATGGATTGAATGATGGAAAATATTTCAATAATGGATTTGTATAATAGTGTTCCAATGAATAGAATAATTTCTCTAATGCAATGTTGATTCTACAACCTTAAGTGATGCATATCTGCTGAATCAAAAATTTTATTTATTTATAAAATAATTTTCATACATTTTTAATTTCATCTTGTGGACTTTTCTTGAATGTTAGATTAATTAGAACAAATGCTGCATTCTAAACAGAAAGCCTTCCCCACACCTGTTTGTAAATTACAATTTTTTTTTTTGATTCTATTGTCACGAAAAAGCTTGGCATGTTGTGTAAACATGCAATTGGGGATGATTGTCTTCTTTAAAAAAAAATATAGTAACTATACAGATTTATAAAGTAATACATCAAACCATTTAAAAAGCAACATAACAGTTATTTGAAATGTAAGTAAATAAATAAAATTAAGTTAATATATAAACATAATTATTCAGAGCGAGAAAATCTGTCGTATTTTTTTTTTATAGAAGTTTGGCACTTTGAATTCACAAAATAAATACTGCAAGCTCATCGAATTCTGGCTTGGATTAAAATAATATAGGCGGCGTTAGCGACCAATATTTTTGATTAGTAAGTATTTAATTTAATGAATGTTATATCGTAAAAAAATATGACATTAACCTAAATGTCGGATTACATTTCAAAATAAATAAAAGAATATACATTGTTATTTAGAAGTAGAAATCAGATTATTTTAAAGAAAATAAGTTTCTTTCGATTATTTTTTTTTTTACTATCTTTTCATTGATTTTTATGATAACTTATTAAACTCACCACATGAGTTAATATATTCTCAGATTATATGCTGTTTTTGTAGCGATATTTAATATGAAATTTTCAATCTCAAGATGCTGTAAGTACAATTTCTAAAAAATACTATAATACAATAAAATGAATAACTAAATCCGTTGATTTTAAGTCATTACTATAGCTACATAAGAAGAAATTGTATTTTTATTCAGATAATCCGGAAATCAATTTACAATTGATAAAGATGATGAGCAAAAATTGTGCAACTTTAAAGGCAGATAAATAAGAATATACAATGTGTTTTCCAATAAAAACGATTCTTACAACTAACTTTATTACAATATAAAACAGCTCATAAAAAATATAAATAGACAAAAATTTAGGTAGCTATATTACAAAGATCATGCATTTATTTACAATTAAAAACTGTATGGAAAAATGGAGAAATTATTTTACAATAGTTTATTGTTGTTTAAGTCAACGCATCAAAATATTAAGAGGATTTTATATTCAGGAATCCAGAAAAAAGTAATCGATTAAAGTAATGATTTCAAAAGGAAGCAATTTTTTTGGTCACAAAATATGTGATTTGTTCAGTGCCAGCCAACTACATACATACTTCATGCAGCACTTTATTGAAGATGCCCGGTGACTATTATCTCAGTCTCATATTGTTGGTCTATTTTGAATAATGTATACATGGTATATGAAAAAGTAAAAACAATTCTGTACTGTACAAGGAAAGTTGTAAGTGAGTTTGACATTATTAATATATAGGATCATTTTTGACATGACTTAGGTTAGCAAAATAACAAAATAACAACTGAAAGAATTTATTGCCAAAAGTCTACAAACATCTTTTTCTACTTGATTTTTTTGTTTATCTTGTTGAATAAGAAAGAATGATATGAATTCAGCATGCTATCAATTAAATGTGGACACTTTCTTTGCGTATATCGACAAATTCTTCATCTGCCTTTATTTAATTATGTTAAGACCAAACACAGGTATCTCCACTGAATATCAAATCAAGATAATTGATAATCAATATATATATTAATTAATTAAATAATAATATACTATTGAATTTACTCTGATTCCTTACAACGGATATAACCAATGTGGATTTGTGCCGTAATGTGGAAGAGACTGATTTTCAAATAAATTTAAATATATCATGAATAAGCATGATTTTATTGTTGTTTTGTCGACTTTCTTTACTTATATATCAATGAAAATAATTGATAAATCAAGCTGAAAATTTGTTGCATTTGATTTTCAAAACGAATTAAAATTGATGAACTCATTATTCCTATTGTTATTGAAATGCGAAATAACATAATCATTTTTTTATTTTATAAAATAAAACAATTACCGATTTAATTTTGTGTTATTATTATCTCTCTTCATTCTTACTACACACTAGATTTTGAAACCAATATACCTTGCTTCCTATCAAAAAATTATAAAAAAAATGTGTAAACGTCCAAAATCATTAATCAAACCTGAAGAAGTAATAAGGTTTGCGTAAATATTACAAAACACTGTAGTCTTTCAAATTTAAGGAAACAAGAGACAGTGGGCAGTGCCATCCGCATTGAGAGCTTTGGCAACTTCGGCCCACTCGGAAGCTCTCGGCGAACAAGCCAAGGATAGTGCGCCCAATCTCCTTCTGGCGGACACTAAAAATTCTCCTGCTCCGCCTGAAACGCCGCAATGTGCCCCTGCATGGATCTTCCCATACCACGGTCCACCGTCCGGATCACTCAGTTCATCAAATATATCCTCATCGAGTGATCTAGTTAATGTTGAATTTCTCGTCTTGGGTATTGGAGACTCGGCGGTTTCTCTCGTCGCATCTGGTTGGAAAGTTCTCCCGTCTGTTGATGTGTACCTGATGAGCTTGGTGACTTGGATGGTCAGCTCAGTGGTGTCAAGCTCAGGACGCTGCTGCACTCCAACGATCACGCCTTTGGCAACTGTAAGCAAAAAAAAATATTATAAATCATAACAATTTTAAATAAGCAATATTTTACTCCACCGTAAAAAAAAATAGCAATGTATTTTAGTACTACAAAATTATTTTTTTAAATATAGTTGATAGCTATTTCGGCTCACGCCATCGTCAGAACTATGCTTATCTATATATAGCTGTGTAGAAAAGGTACACAATACATCTTCTTTCCTGTTTTAACAACCTGGCTTGTTTCTTGCCTGAAATACAACTAAATTTTTTCCAAAAATTGTAAATGAAACTAAAAATGCGGCTATGTCGATAAGCTTACATGTGGCACGGAAATGGTCTATTATGGAAGCAAATCAGATAACCGTGGAGAGGGATAAGTAATGGAGAAGATAATATATTAGTTTGTTCGTTAAGAATCCTTTGTGGAAGTGGATGTCTATTGATTTCCAGCTGTTCCAAAGCCGTCATCCTGCGACCCTTACTACAAAGATGCAAACACTTAGGTGCTGAGTTTGAATTTATATTATGTGATTCCTTTATAATGTGAATCTGTTTTTTTACTGTTGAATGATCTTACATGTTCCTTAGCTCGAGTATATATACTTCTAAAATGAATAAATATTTTACTCCGCAATATAAGTAATAGGAATCAAAGATATTTCTGGCATATTTACTAGATATTTATTCTTTTGGATTAAGTGGAGTTGGGGTCTAAAAACCGGAGTGGCTCCAAATTTTCCTTCAATACTCAGAATAAATAATATTTATGGTACGGTGAAAAAATAGCAATGTATTTTAGTTCTACATAATTATTTTTAACAAATATAGTTGATAGCTATTTCGGCTCACGCCATCGTCAGAACTAAGATATAGATAGTTCTGACGATGGCGTGAGCCGAAATAGCTATCAACTATATTTGTTAAAAATAATTTTGTAGAACTAAAATACATTGCTATTTTTTCACCGTGTTATAATGGAGTACTACCAAGTGAATGCCAATTCAATCAATAAATATTTATGGTACTTATGTTAGTGGAATAGAATTCTACAAAAATAAAATTAAGTAGAGCATAAAGTGTTTGAGTCTTTGGTGCAGTGATTCATAACATATTTTGTTCAATCGGTCAACATATCTTTTCACGGGTGATTTTGATATCTCAAAATTCCCTCGCATACATTTGAGTGATAGAGAAAGTGATTAGCTAACTGCGAGTCTTATCCTAGCCCAAACATTTCTATCCCTGCTCTGATTAAAATGAGTGGTTAAACAACTTGATACTAAGAAGTCTCCATCAAGGGGACATATGCTTCACATTGAGAGTGGACATGGATTTAAAATAAAATGAAGAAATATGGTACACATGATGGTAAGATTGACGCGTTAAATATATTCATTATGAAAAAATAGATAGCATTTGAAAATATAATTAAAATCGTTTTAATTAATAATCAATTAAGTGCATTTTTTTTAAATTTGATCGATATTTATCGTGCTATTTGAATAAGTATGCAATTAAATTCATGTTTCGATTCTTGGCTATCTTTGACATTAATTATTTCTCGTTATAAGCTAATTTTAAATAACCCAATGAATACCGCACGAGTCATATTATGAAGAAAACAACAGTCATTACGGCACCAGTGTCAACGTGGGTTTTTTCAATTAAGATCACCTATTGTAGAGTCCATTTAAGTGACAGTGTCCATCTCGTATTTGATTGTCTCCCATCAACAATCATGAGGGACTAATAGGTGCTAAATTACGTGCAAACCCAACACAGTTGTTTCTGCCCACTACTACTATATTAGTCACTGGATGGGAATAATCAATTGACAGATTTAACTGGCATTTATGTTATTTACGCAATATGAGATATTTTTTGACCAAATAATTTAAATTCTTTACGCAAATATCGGACGCAAATGTGAAACCAAAGCAATAAAGCTGTTTTGGTATAATATAAATTAACGTTGTTAAATTTCCGCATTTATCACTTAATTAAATGCAAATTGTGGTTCCATTACAAATATTATCCCGCACATAAGGCACGCCTCCAAAAATTTATTTATTTATTACAACTATACGGTACAAAACTTACAAATTATTAATTCAATGCTTTTGCAAACATATTAACATCTATAAATATAAAATATAAAAATTCAACAAATAATATAAAACAATCAATAATGATTGCAAAAAAGAAAGTCAACCAAGTAAGCTCATGAAATGTCTACTTTAACTGAAAAAATAGCATTCGTCTGAGCTCACTTTCGTCCACATGAAATATGTCAACATCCGAAGCAGTACCGTTGAACATTGTTAATGCTCTTACCATTGGCATCCCCATTGGCAGACTACACTTTGGAAGAACAAACAAATTATGTACACGATTTCTTAAAAAACTATCCGGAACATAAAAATTTATATTATTAAGGATGGCAGAATTCTCATTTTGGCCTCGAATTAGTCGAAAGAAATATGTGGCTAGATATATTTCTCTTCGATTTTTCAAACTATTAAAAGTGAGCATACCCAAAAGAAAGTCAGTTGGATAAAGCCACGGATAGTATCCGTACGCCCTCAAGTAAAGAAGTCTCAAAAATTTCTTCTGAACCTTTTCCACCATAAGGGCATATTTCAAATCTCCTGGGGCCCAAACAATAGACCCACTCTCAAGTCTGCTTCGCACTAAGGTATTGTACAATAATATTAAAATTTTAACACCTGAAAAGGCTCTCGTAGTACGTAGGATAAAGCCCAACATTTGCAATGCTTTGTTGCAGGTAGTCCTAATGTGACTATTGAAGGTTAGTTTACTTTCGAATTGTACTCCAAGATCTTTTACTGATGAAATTCGCGAGAGAGTTCGGCCACTCATTGAATAGCGGAAAAATAACACCTGCGACCGTCTAGTAAACGATAAAAGATTGCATTTGAATGTGAGACATCGAACTTAATATACGTCTACAAAGAAAATTATTTTAGACATTTTTTTTAACACCGACTCTTGTCAAATCAAGATGTTTTACCAATGTATGTTAAGTTATATATTCTTTAGTTATTTCCGCTCCCTAATAGGAGCACAACGCCACCACACGTCACCTCCAAGAATAAATATATTAGATAAAAGAATTATTGCCCTTACAAATGTCATTTCCAACATCCTGTGATCCGATAATTAGCGAGTGCCGGACAGCTAGGAAAATTATAATATATAAAATATATTCGATAATAATCCATACACTATATATTAATTGAGCACACACGCTGTTCTACAACGTATAATATGTAACTGTTAGTAGGTACTAAATATAGCAATCAATGATTTTCTATTATTATGTATACAGTGGAACCTCGATCAACCGTTCTCGCATAATACGTTTTCCCGGTTGGAACGCTTATTTTTGTAGTCCCGTCATACTCTCCTCCCATAAGAACAATGTTAAATAATCCCGCATTGACCGTCTCCCGATTCTCCGATTTCATCGATAAGCCGTCTAAATATTTTGGTCCCGTCACAAATATTATCCCGATTGACCATTTTATTGCATATTTCTCCGTATATCGGCAAGCAAATTGACACAGCCAAGTGCAGGTGTTATGTCTAGACACGTTGGAATCCGCTGTACATGTTAGACGTAACGCATTGGACGCATGTGCTATTTTTTGGGTTGAAATCCACCACACGCGTATTATTGTTTATGATACAAAAGTAGAGTTGTTTAAAATTCATGGTAATAATGATTCATGTACATACAAACTTTTAGTCACAAGTTTAGTAATAAGTCTTTGTTCCGATAGTTCCGAAGTGCCAAATAAAAAAGAAGCAAATTAACATAAAGGACTTTTTCAAAAAATAAATTTTATATACAGTATGTACAAGTAACTAATAAATAAATGTTTTCTACGATTTTACTTGTATATTATTATTAGAAGCTTTCCCGCATTCACCGTTTCCCGCAATTACCGTTATTTTTTCAGGGTCCCTTGGAAAACGTAAAATCGAGGTTTCACTGTATATAACTTAGGAATAATGTATCTGCTGGCCACTTCCTGTCTCAAATAATGAGCGTTCGTTTCTCAGTATGAAGATAGGATGGTATTGATAAACAATGCATAATGGCATAATCTCGAGTAAACAAAACTGATATTACCTCTTCGACGACCGACTGAGGTATATTTTCTGAAGGGTTCTACGTTATTCATGCTTCGACATAACAAAATGATGTATCAAGTGCTATTTTAACACTGAAATAACCAGCGATAATATCGCTAACAAAATTTTGTTTATGGATTATGCTGCATATTTATTTTTAGATATCAACACTGATTAATAAAGTTTTTATTTAGATATGAAATAGAAAAAGTGTTATACTTATAATAACGTATCTATTTTTTTTATTTGCAGCAGAATTCTCTACTTCCAGGAGGGTCAAAAACAAATTTATTAAGTGAGATCTTAGGCACTGACATGGATCTTTATAGTGTCATTTCTCTTCGGGTTGGTTTCGAGTAACTAGAGAAAATTCGTCAATATTTAATCTCTATCGGTTTTTATAACCTCGGTGGGTTAACTACCTTTCTATAAACTTTGACGCGAAAAATGCATTAAGTTGTATATATAATAATATGATCAAAAAATGAGTTCATAAGATTATTTAAATTTATAATAAATGCAGTATTTAGTATTTCGTTTAAATCGGAGCGTTATTTTTGCGAATTAAAATAGTTAGATTCTACTATTTCTGTAATTTTGCTCTGGGTCATTACAATTATAATAAATTTAGATTGTTTAACCTTTGTACGATTCCACATGTTTTGTCACTAACGACCCGGGTTTCATCTATAGGAATCTTAATGCATTCTTTCACACGGATGCAACAGAATTAACGCACGATAAACAGTTAGCATTGCATACCAAAGGTATTAATTAAAGGAAAACACAGACCCCAAGCAAGAACTAAATGGCAGCTATAACAAATTTTATAAAATTGATCTAATAATAATTAACACAATTGCCTGTGATAAGTTTCATTAACGATTAATATTGTTAATGAGTCATTCTTGAAAGGGTTTTACAACAGATAGTAATCAGCTATCATTAACAATTCAAATTCAATGTAATTGGTTTTTTAAGAAATATCTACTTATCTCAATTAGGCAAGTAACGACTAAACATCAAAAAATATAATAGATTCAAGTTCGAATTTAAATATATGATAATTTCAACTGGGGTGCAAAATAGTATTAGCAAACTATGACGACGAAATAACGTCATGTTCACTGAAGGGTTATACAAAAGATAGTGTTTTTAAAAGCTAAAACGTTCTTAGAAAACAAATAATGACGATGTGATAATGCTATCTACTGTAAATATATTAAATTTTGCTTCAAGGATTTATTATACGAACACAGGTGAGTGTGCCTGTCGTAAAATATGTTTAAAATAATTTCATGTCCTTTCAATTGCGCACGTCCAATATACATGAAAATCCGTTTTATTATCATCATCATTAAATAGAACAGATCAAGATTTCTTTTTACTTCACACAACAAACCGCACGCATAGCTCTGCTCATTTATCTTGGCAAAAAACACGCACTTTTTTCGGAAACTTTATTGTATTTTGTATATTCACTGGTTTTTTGCCTCAACTAAGTGACGTTATGTGACAATTGTGTGACTTTTTCCATGAATCGTTTATTGTTACAATGAGAAAAATAATTAAAATGCATATATGCAAGAATATATGCCTAACTGCCTACACACTGCATTGCAATTAATATTTGAAGCATAAATACACCCACAAACTCATACTGACATACGTGCAAAAAGAATATATATATTGTATATATAATCCATATTCATTAAAAGATTAAACGCAATGCCTTTACACCAAGAAGAGACAGTTAACATCCAAAGTAATTAAATACTTACACTGACAAAATATCGAATTTGTAAAAGTCAAAAATCTTTCTTCCTTTTTTTATTTACGATTTGAGATTAGTTGAGAACCGATAGCCTTCCAAAGTACGCAGAAACTCTGATAGTCCACTTATACAATGAGCAGGTAAGCAATGATAAAAAAAGATGCGAAAATGGTTCATATTTCCCATCGGAAGGCAAACGATTCGAGTAGTTGTGGATGTAATTAACGTGGTTGGTCATACGTTCATGTCAAAATATTTCAATAAGATTGTATTAAAAGAATAGCTTCCGTCACATATTCGATTGTAGAATTCATTGAGGTTTTAAAAATATTATTTTATTATACTTTTAGATTTTTAAATATTAACAAAATATTAGATACAGTGGAACCTCGATCAACCGTTCTCGCATAATACGTTTTC
The DNA here is from genome assembly GCA_028555115.1 of Himalopsyche japonica. Classification (NCBI taxonomy): domain Eukaryota; kingdom Metazoa; phylum Arthropoda; class Insecta; order Trichoptera; family Rhyacophilidae; genus Himalopsyche; species Himalopsyche japonica. The sequence goes on along the minus strand of JAHFWJ010000446.1, from coordinate 38,469 downwards.
CCGGTTGGAACGCTTATTTTTTATAGTCCCGTCAAACACCCATAAGAACAATGTTAAATAATAATAATCCCACATTGACCGTTTCCCGATTCCCTGATTTCCTCGATAAACCGTCTAAATATTTTGGTCCCGTCACAAATATTATCTCGATTGACCGTTTTTATTGCATATGTCTCCGTATCTCAGCAAGAAAGTTTGACACAGCCGAGTGCAGGTGTTATGTCTAGACACGTTGGAATCCGCTGTACATATTAGATGTAACGCATTGGACGCATGCTAACATAAAGTACTTTTTTAAAAAATAAATTTTATATACAGTATGTACAAGTAACTAATAAATAAATGTTTTTTACGATTTTACTTATTTATTATTATTTGAAGCTTTCCCGCATTCACCGTTTCTCGCAATTACCGTTATTTTTTCAGGGTCTCTTGGAAAACGTAAAATCGAGGTTTCACTGTAGTAAAAGAACTTGTCGGGTCGTGTCGAAATAACTAGTGTTTATATAATACAAACATCATTTCCATAATAATATATGTCGTGTTTAGGACCGAGTAAGTTATACCCAAATATTGATATAGTCTTATCGACACTTTATCACGTTCTCGTTAACTGCCAGGTATTATTTGAAAGTAAATAAAATAAATAATATGTAAGACCACCAAGATAAAGAAAGGGCAAAAACGAAAACAGAAAATAAGGCTGTAAGGTGAAAAAAAAAGATAAAACTATTTTTGATTTGTTATCTAAGTTAACAAACTGACTAACAGAATTGAATAGAATGTAAATATTACTCTTGTAATACTTTTCAAAATATATTATTTTACAGATTGAATCATTTTATTACAATTAATACATACGTTTTTGTATATTATTCGATTAAATTAATTTAAGTATCGTGAGGCAAACAATGTGTTTTAACGGGAGACCGATCGAATAGAAAGTTTTTTTTTAAAATTATAATACACATTCAGTACAAAAACACTTTCTTCATACTACTAAATAAAATATCTTTATTTTTTTTTCTTTAAATATATATTATACAGTGAAATCTAGAAGTAACGGACTGGTGAAGATAAGAGGGTTTCTGTTAAAGCCGAAAGTATATTTCACAAAAATCCTATTTATTCATCATCGTATGATATATTCAGATACATCACATCCGTTGTGGACTGACATTAAATTTTAAATATAAACGAACTGACAATAAAAATTATGTGATCTTTCAACGATAACTTTGGTTCACTCTGTTGCCATTTTCCAGGATGAACATAATTAATTAATTAGTAATTGAGTAATTGAATTCATTACATTTTCCGTCTGCCCATATATTATGGGTATAAAAACGAGGACATAAAAGTTAAATTTTAAAGATATTGAATGACTAAATAAATCCATTCATAAATATGTAGTAAAAAAGTTGTGTGAATCAGATGACAACATGGTAAATGTCAGTGCTACGTTCAGTCTACGAGACGAGTGACAATTTTATTCGAATTCGATTTCGAGATTTATGATGTGATTAACATTATTTCTGTTCAGTTCATATATATTTAAAATCGATAATGCAAATATTTTCTAATCAGTAAATGGATATTAAATTCTATTTTAAGTGAACTTGTTGATAATTACAGTTATACATAGACAAAGTCTTCGAATGGCAACCCTATTTATATTGGAGAATCAAATTTCGAACGAATAAGTCACGTACGAATCGAGCGTGCTGTTGAGAGTAGTGCATTTGTATTTTTTGTATTATTGTTAGATAGAACGAAGTCACTTGAGTTTTTACCTTCACTATTCATACGTCAGATTTACTTACGGTATTTCTTTTAAAGCATTCACTAGTTTACTTTGTAATCTGCTCCCTTTACAGCAGAAGTAATAAACAAGTCTTATATTACACAAGGAATATTAGCCATAACATCGATGAAATAGCAATGTAAAATGAAAAGTATACAGAAACAAATTCCATTTTCAAATTATTTGATAGACAGTGGTGGATTATTCATTAAGCAAAAAAGGATGCTTTAGGCTCTTAAAACCAAGTTGACACGTGTATTTTAAATGCTCATTTATTTTTCATAGAACTCTGAAAATATTGCTTCCGTAGAATAAATAATTATTTTCATTGGAACACGCTCTAAATTGACAATAAGAAAGTTTATACTGAAAGATATTACAAAGAGAATATTTTCTATCTAACGCATAAATTTTACTTTTGCTCTTCCAAATAAAGGACCAGGGGGCGGTAACTGAGATAGCCAAGGTGGTTCTGCGTTTTTTTTTCAAATATGCATATAAAAAAAATATATTTTAAGAAAATAGTCCCGCGGAGTAATTAGGAGAGGTAATGACGTTTGGAATTTCACCATAGACTAAATACAAAATATCATTGAAAATATATAGTGGAAACCTGATCAACATTTTTTTGCATAATACGTTTTCCCAGATGGATCGTTCATTTTTTATAGTCCCGTTAAACACACATAAAAACAATGTTTAATAATCCTGCATTATTTGTTCCCCGATTTATCGATTTTCTCGATCTATCGTAAAATATTATGCTCCCGTCTCAAATCCGTCTAGAAAACGGAGAATTTTATATTACAAAAAATACGTCAGCAATCGGCCTTCGTAAAAGATCGTTAGGTAATTTATAGTTTTAAATTACCAGGTGACAGTAAAACATAAATCGGCATGACGTTATATATGCTTTCAAATATGTATTTATTATTGAGAAACGTAACGATAGTCGGCTCGCGGTTCGCATATTAGACACATCTGCTCAATATGTGTTCTGCGGTTGGATTATATTAGTGGCTGTCTGGTTACGGCGATTATACTATGCAAACATGGCTCCAGACGATTTGGTAATTCAATACTTAAAAAAAAAGAAATATACCCACAAAGGAAAGAAAGTCGGCCAAGATATTATTAGTCTCCGTGGAACTTTAGATTAACAAGTGATATTGTGGTCAAGCGCTGATATTCTACTCTCCAATCAATGGTCCAAATTCTTAACGAAGATAATTTGTATGTTTATGGTGTTGAGGAGAAAATATTAACACGGTGAAAAAAATAGCTATGTATTTTAGTTCTACAAAATTATTATTTTTTAAATATAGTTGATAGCTATTTCGGCTCACGCCATCGTCAGAACTATGCTTAAATAACATTTGCTAAATGGTATATATATATATATATTGTTTTGTGGCTCATGTTTATCCGTTTATATCGGACATACAGGTAGAAGTATATCTACTCGAGCTAAGGAACATGTAAGGTCATTCAACAGTAAAAAAACGGTTTCACAATTCGCTAATCACGTTATAAAGGAATCACATAATATAAATTCAAACACAGCGCCTAAGTGTTTGCATCTTTATAGTTAGGGTCGCAGGATGACGGCTTTGGAACAGCTAGAAATCAATATACATCAACTATCACAAAGTATTCTTAACGAACAAACTAATATATTGTCTTCTCCATTAATTAACCCTCTCCACATCTGATTTGCTTCCGTAATAGACCATTTCCGAGCCACATTACTAAACTAAACTTATTGTCATAGCCGCCTTTTTAGTTTCATTAACAATTTTTGAAAAATTTGGTTTTATTGCGAGAAAGAAACAAGCTTGGCCGTTAAAACAGTAGAGAAGATGTATTGTGTACCTTTTCTACACAGCTATATATATAGATAAGCAAATGTTTGGTAAGTCAGTAATGACGATGGTGAGAGCCGAAATAGCTATCAACTACATGTAAAAAAAAAATTGTAGAACTAAAATACATTGCTATTTTTTTCACCGTGTTATAATGGAGTTCTACCAAGTGAATGCCAATTCAATCAATAAAAAGGAAATATTAATTATTTTTATAAAAAAACAAATATGGATATAATAATAGGATAATCCTATTTAAGACCGGCCGCGGTCGACGTGGAATAAAAATTGTAAAATTCAAAAGCGTATCACATTATTGATTAACAAGTATACATCGAGCCAAAGGAACCCGAATAGTATACGTATACATAATACAATTTTCGGCTAAGATTTTTTTTAGATGACTGGCAAGAAAGTGCATTATTTTGAACGTGGAACATTATTTACCAACCTAAGAATAAACTTAACACCAAGTGAAGCATTGAGATTCTTTTTAACGCACGCCTATCTATAATAATTTATGGATAAATTTATCTACAGTTTTGTTGCCGCCATAACTCATCGAACATTGTTCGACCATCTTGAGTGGTGTAATTTAAGCGCGTTTCATTTGTTTCTTTTGCTATGTAAAATGGGTGCGCATAAAAAGAGAAGAGAGGAATTGGTTTATCTGGGAAAACATATGGTTCTAATGATTATACGTCTTGTAATTAACACGGTGAAAAGTTTTTTCTTGGCGCAAGGTTGTATATTTAATTTTAATTGATTGAATTGAAATATATTTGGACGAATTCTGTTAAAATAATGTACATATATATACAATAAAGTGTTTCGTTCTACGCAAATTATATGATTCGGTTCACAATAAGTTCTGCTTAATGCAATCGTCAGAGCTATCTAATTATGTTCATTCTGGCATGATTTTATTTACATATACTGATTTTAAAAAATATAGAAACTATATAACCTTTATATAAATAAATAAAAACATAGTTTGACATAGAACTTCACTATAAAATTTGTTACTTCAGTTAAATTATTACAGATATCAAAATTGCTTGGCATTGATTTAATTTAAATACTGTCAAAAACTTCTGTAATTATTTTTAACAGCCTAAAAAACGTTTGTGAAATGCATTCCAAATTCAAACGATTATCGATGAAATATTATGACGGAACGAGGATCGAAAACATCAATATTAACTAGATCGATCTCACTACACGAAAAACATGATGTTTGATACCTCACCTATCAAAAATGGGTGGGCGCCAATCTTTATTAGGCTAAAAGCTCAATATGTAAGATTGTAAATTAAAAAAAAATCTTTTTAACTATGAAAAGCTCGAGGGTGCACCCCCAACGCGTTCGCTGCCTTCCTTATTATACTCACTGTCTAGTACGTCTCGATGTAAAATAAGGGTTTAACCGTCGAGTGACTTAGTTAGAGAATTATTTAAAAAATATTTTTTGGCTGTTTTAGACCCCACAATTATTTTTAGAAAGGGATAGCAACACTTAATTTATTCTCATATCATACATATGTATTAATAATAATTTTACGAGAAAGATTCTGAAACAAAACATACAAAATCACAGTTATAAATAGGATGGTATGTCTTCGACGCACATCAAGAAACACGTCCATACATCATTTTGTCGTACAAATTGACGATTCATGGTCGATAAGTAGTATATTATTACATATTTAGAAAAATAAAAGAAAATTTATTTACGCAAATTTACAAAATAAACTTCTAATTTTATAATACAAGTAATGAAATAAAGTCAAAAAATGCCATATTTAAATAAGCGTTCGAATGATGTGTATAACCAATTCATCAACATATTTATTTAAATGAAGTCACGTATTCGAATACCCCACAAACTCAATACAGGGTTAGAAGTACTATTCACAGCGGTTCAAAATTCATCTGCAGCTAACAGGTAGACAAGTGAATATTCGGAGGGATGTAAAAATAGACAATAAATAAAATAATATTCTTACAACCCTAAATTATGTTAGTAGGATATTAGAGCGAAGATATAACACGAAAAAAATCCACGAAGTTAGGAGGGTGAAATACATAACGATTAGAAGAGATTTCAACGCACATTGAAGACCGATATGACTGGATTTGTTAGAGGAATTAGTTCTTCACTTTCAAAACACTTTCAGCTCTAATGAAAAATATATTCACTTCTAACATTTTAAATTGTAATCAATATTAGATATTCTTTTAGATTTTTATAATAACAAAAGAATACTACCTGAATTATAAAATAATAGTTTTTTTCACTAAATTCAAATCGCATTTTTTGAAAGTTTGGTGAATTTCAATTATGTTAGATAGTGGATGATAGTCAATAATATTTTTTTTCATAGCTATAGATTTATTCGCGCCCTAAAATATAGAGGTTCAATAATAGAAAAAGTAATGTCACATCGCAAAAAAATATAAAACGAATTTTTTTGAGGAAATTACTGCATTCACAATTAGTCTGAGTTTCGATCTCGTATTTATTTTATTTCACCGTTTCTTTATTCTTCGGAGGATCAAATCTTTAGTTGTATGTGAGGGAATTATTTATGGGCAATAATTATTGTATTTAATTTTAATGGTTATTTTTATACGTTCGCGTAGAGATTTATATAGGAGCTTTTGAAGAATTTATTAGTTTTGGGATGTCACGTCTTATTATGGTAACTGCATGGTGTATATTATATTCATAGGGGAAGTTTTATTTGTTTTTGTAATAATACTGACGAACAGATTATTTTGGAATTTTAGAAAACGGGGGAATTTAAATATGGACATTTTTTTAAATTCCAGTGAGCTTCAGTCCATATCATAAATTCATTAGAACATAGATGAATATCTTTTTTCTATTGTTGATATAGAACGTGATTATATTTCTTTTGATGTGTTAACTGAATTTTTTTGGTGTAAATTTATCATATTTAAAGAATGATTAGAATTATTTAAACTATTTGATATATTTATGATCAACAGATGCAACGACATTAATACGCGAAAAGCGAAACCGATACTGATCTTAACAATGTAAAAATATGAAAATATTACTATATATTGTATTTTTTATCATTTTGATAGAATGTATTGCAGTTTAACAGTCGTTTTTGGAAACTATAAAGATGAATGATTTAGTCATAAATAAACTGGCAAAACAAACGCATCGGTACGCATCCTAACGCAAGACTATGTTTGTTTATGTATTTTAGGTGACAGGTAGCAGACGAGAGACAAGCGGCTGGATATATTAAACAAGCACAATTTTCCTCTATCGACGAATATTAAAGTTATAAAAGACATGCGAAATATTAATCTGTGCCAAAATATAATATGCGAAAGACTGTATAACAAAATGAAGCAAACTGTTAGTTCGAATTCATCTGTACACTTGAATGGCAGAACATTGACAAACTTATTGAATTGTACAATGATTCGACGATTTATTTTGATATTTATTTCAATTGATTCTCGACTGGTGATATGCATTTAATAACCCTGTTCAAATAACAGTAATTATATAAAAGACAACAAACCTTTGAAGGGACGTGGAATTGTAATTTTATGCGATAACGGATCAAATCAATCTTGCATAAATGTTTATTTATGAATCCCGTTTAAAATAATATTGTGGCAAATTAATATGCCCGAAGCGCAGTCTGCGTTGCAGCAATAAAACACGAAGGTAATGACTCGAAATATTTAATACCCGAAACCGTAAAAACCTTCCCTATTAAAATAAAAAATCTCGCTTCATAGCCGTAGGGTTTTTGTCATTGGGTACCAAGGTTGCGAGGTACTAAACCAATGATTGGCGAGAGAAAATATGCTTGCTAAAGGCATCGACAATGCAATTGTCTTTTTAGAAAGTTGATGCAAAATCTACGATGAATAGTTTAATCACAGTCGTTAGATTTGGTGTTAAAGATGACAAGTTCGAAGCCCATCACGGGCACTTTTATAAGAAGGTTTTGAAATAAATTATTTATGAATTTTTGTTTGTTGGCCTAACCACCCGATCCTAAATACGAAGGGTAACGGTAACATACCATTATATCTTTACTAAAAGAAAAGTTGACGATCCAACAGTGGGTGATCGGTTAACGAACATAATCTGTTCTTAGACTTTGTCCGTTAACCGATAATCGATTAACCAATTTATAAAATAGGTAGATTAGAAAGATTGTTTTACTTCGTTATCCGAATACGAGTTCGTTGTCCGAAAGCAAAAATTTTTCGCGGTAGTGTTGGTTGTCCAATTAGTTCGCAGTCCGAATTGCTCGTTAACCGAACTGTATTGATAAACTCTATTAAGATTCAATTATGTTCCACATTATGAGTGGCAAAACTTAATAATACCGTGACAATGAAAGACAAATTTCATTGCTTATTTTGAATATTATAAAATACTGAATTTTGATTTACCTAAACAAATAATAAGTGAGTGCACTTTTTTTAAACATTCAAGAATGAGTTCCTAATAATCGGGAAAATCCACAAAGCATAAATTTGTAGTATTTTTAATTGGAGCATTAGAATTAATTTAATGTTATGCATCATTCAATATGAAGATTAAATGAAACGTAATATTACAAGTAACAAAATACGTATACAATAACATAATTAATTTATCTATGATATAATTCGATCATATTCCAACGGTTGCGTACAGCATACATTATGCATTAAATTGGGTTTACACTATATTTGTTAGGGGTCTTTTATAAGGCATTTTTAACTTTATTCGACCCTTTTTGAGATTTTTTTTGTTTACAAAATCCGCTAAAAGCCGTGCCAATGCTGTGTTCCGAATAGAGATAAGGTTTCAACCTGCGCGTCAAAAAAAGTTAACATATTAAAGCCGTGATCAAATCTTGGGCGTAGAGATTGAATCATTGTGATTTTTAGATAAACTCTCTCTGTAAGTTATAATAATTGACACATTTTATAATATAACAGCGCCATTCAACCATTTTTGGTTCTCAAGATGTTTGTCTGTGCAGAAGTATTCTTTAGTAAAAAAACGCGAGTTTTTTTGTTTTTTTTTAATAATTTAACCCTTTATAGGACAGTGATAAATATACGTACCACTTTCAATAAAGATCACTATAGCTCCGTCCTATAAAGGGTTAATAGTTGAAGCGTTTCTACGTTTCCACGTATTTTATTTCACCTGTCTGTCACACAGAAACAATATAACTAACGAATGTACGAAGGCGCCGAAAGGCGAAACCCAAGTCGTTTTATTTCAACAATTCATATTGATATTGAAATTCCATCAAGTAACGTCATTCGATTTCGTAAATTAATGTAATAATACAGTAATTATCGTAAAATGTTGAATATTATTTTGGTGGACCGCGAACCTGCTGACGCTCACCCGCGACCCGTTGCTGGTCTCCACGGGCTGGAATTTGAGTAGTACTGTTTAAGATATATAGAAATACATCAGATTTGTCTTGATAATCTTCCTTAGTCTGGCCAAATGCAAAACTCTTAAGTTATTTTTATTAATAAAAGTATCCTTTATGTGGTTTAGTAGGTAACTAGTTAAATACTGAAAATCTATTATTTGTCGACTGTTTTAAATAATGTTATGTTAGTTAAATACTTAGGCGTGACATATTGTGAAATATTATAGGTTTTAATTTTTCGACGAAATTCCCGACTCAAATTGATGTCAAAATCACCTGGCAGTTAAACGGTAAAGTAAAACAATAATTGTCGAAGAATAAAAAAAAAGACGGACATAAGTGTTTACAATTTAATATTGTCTATGTTTCGCTAATGGTACTTAAAGATCACAGGATCAGATGATAATAATTGCAGTAAAGTTGAAAGCTTCATACATCGCAATTGCGTGGCAGCGCAGTGCACAAATTTATTATTATTAATTCTTCATTATAAGGGGGCATCGATCATAGTGCTATTAAAAGCACTTAACGATATCGGAGGCAATTTAAGATTATAATTGACAATTTTATTGGCAGATAATAAAGCGCGATTGGACACGCTCGCTCTGGAACTTGGCGTATAATATAAACAACTACTAGTGAAATTGTGATAATACAATAATTTACACTTAGTAACGGTTGAAAATCTTCTTACATAAAACCATTATAATGGTGAAAGCATACGAATAAATAATAAGGAAGTGTTGTTGAATTTACAATGTCCAATATTGTTAAAAAATATATATACATTTTGCAGGGCTGTGAAATGAAAATGAAATGAAAATTTTCTGACAATCAAATCTTGGATTGAATAGTTTCTTAAATTTTTATGAGTATACATGTTTTTTGAATCATATTAGAGACACGGTGAAAGAATATCAATGTATTTTAGTCCCACAAAACTATTTTTTGAAATATAGTTGATGGCTATTTCGGCTCACGCCATCATCAGAACTAAAATAAGCAAATGTTCGTTTAAGCATAATTCTGACGATGCTGAGCCGAAAAAGCTATCAACAATATTTAAAAAAAAAAAATTGTTATACTAAACATTGCTATTTTTTCGCCGTGTTATAATGGAGTTCTACCGAGTGAATGCCAATTCAATCAATACATATTTGAGACTTGAGCATTATTTTCATTTCCATTGTCAGAATTATGATAATATAATATAAGGTATGGTATGTTTCGTAGTCGACACCCAGATATGTGGGCATGCAGTTGGTGTAGGGAAGGGAATTATCAAAATTTCAATAATGACTTACGATGGAAAAATTCTGCGAGAAAATATTGAATATTTTATTCGAAAAACAATCGCTAAATTGTTATATAAATATAAGAAATGTATTGTTTGTTACTTGCATATTGTTTCTTAGTGCGTAATTTTTACGATTCAATCTTATGTCACGTAGATATGAACGTCAGCTATTGTGTTGTAAATGTGAATATATCAAGTAAAAATACATACATAAACATTATTTTTGTTATTCAAAAGTTGTCTATGAATGAATGATATTTTGTTCGCGGCGTTGACACAAGCCTCGGTGGCGCAGTAGGCAGCGCGTAAGTCTCATAATCTTAAGGTCGTGAGTTCGATCCTCACCCGGGGCATAATTTTTTGATCGTTTTGCTTAATCCTAAATGACTTGTCTGACGAAACAACACACTATGAAAAATGAAATTGGTATGTTTTTACTTTACTTTTTCATGCGATAGAACGAGTTAAATGCGAAAAAAATAGTTCTGATAATATGCAGTTAGTTGCAAAAAAAAAAGATACCAAATATCAAGTTGTCACCTAACGGAAATTGTCGCTATGGTAATTAATTCATAAGCAATTTTATGATGCAGTGTTCTGCGCCATGTAACAAAAAAAAAACTCTTAATGCATATAGTTTAAAGTACGAATTAAAAAAAATAGATTGGAGTTGATACCTATTTCGGCTTGTGCCCTCGTCAGAACTATAGATAACGTAAACCGAAATAGATATCAACTATATATCTTATAAATTTTTCAGAACTAAAGTACAAGTAAACGTGAATTCAATCAATAAAAATATGTTTTTTTCCTTATATGTTTGCACACCGTGTGATATATATTTTTTTTTATCTGGCAATGGTAAATATATCAACTTAATTGCTTTAAAAAAGTGTGGTTGAATTGAGTTTTCGGTCTTATTCATTTTATCTACAAACAAAAAATCGCAATATCGAAAACAGCGATTCGTTAGTAATGAAAGTAAATTAACTTGCGAAAACAAGTTCCTGAAATCGATTTAATTCTTTATGGCAATTTTGAAACGATATCATTTACGATGCACTGTTTTATTGGCTTTTCGGTTAGTCTTCATTTATTTAATTACAAATTTAATCTGATGAGTATGGAGTTACCATTTAAGGAATTATGAAATATTAAACAGACTTGAATCATTCTCTTCTATAATAATCATCTTAAACGATCGATAATATACGTATTCATTCATATAATGGGATGTCCAAGTAAGGTAAAGAAAATTTAACAATAAGGAGTACAGTTGCTTGTTGCAATATCAATTGGATTTAAAAATGTAATGAAATATATCGTCAAAACAATAAATAAAATACGGGTTGGAAAAGAATTTAGTCATTATCGAAATCTATACATTCGAACACGAATTCATAAATTGATAAAAAAAAAAAAAACGACGTTGAGATCTCGGCTGCAGACATAGCTCGATTTATTTATAGGCAGGCATCCATTGATATGTTTTAGAATTTTTATTTAAAATAAATAATTATTACACGATGAAAATATACCAATGTATTTTAGTTCTACAATTTTTTTAAAAGATATAGTTGATAGCTATTTCGGCATACGCCATCGTCAGAACTATGCTTAAACGAGCATTTGCTTATCTATATATCTATATATAGGCTGCATACAACATGTAAGATCATTCAACAGTAAAAAAACAGATGCACAATTTGCTAATCACGTTATAAAGGAATCGCATAATATAAATTCTAACTCAGCGCCTAAGTGTTTGCATCTTCGTAATAAAGGTCGCAAGATGACGGCTTTAGAACAGTTGGAAATCAATACATATCGACTATCACGAAGGATTCTTAACGAACAAACTAATATATGTCGATCGCCATTGCTCAATCCACTACAGGAGGCTGTTTTGTTTCCGTAACAGACCATTTCCGAGCCATATGTAAACTTATTGATATAGCCGCCCTTTTATTTTCATTTACAATTTTATTGGGAGCAAGAAACAAGCTAGGTCGATAAAACAGGAGAGAAGGTGTATTGTGTACCTTTTCTACAAAAAACAGCTATATATAGATAAGCAAATGTTCATTTAAGCATAGCTCTGACGATGGCGTGAGCCAAAATAGCTATCTAGCATTTCCTGTCAACGATAAAGAGATATTAAAAAAAAAAGTAGAACTAAAATACACAATAAATAATTATTCAACAGAAAGTTTTAGACTGTTTATGTTCATTTCCTGTCAACGATAGAGAGATTTTTTTTAATGCCGGGGTCTGAAAATTAGACCCCAAGTTTTTTTCCATTCCAGCTTATAACTTTTTACAATTCTCTGTGGTCCACATTGATAATATAACATATTAAGTATACAAATAATAAACGGTTTTATTTTAGCATAGATGACTTGAAACGGATTGTAGAGAATTTTTATCGGAGACAACACGTAAATTATCATCGAGTAAAATAGTAGCGTATAGCCAACCGTTCCTCATCCAAATTCAGCTCTGGCTACGGGCGGAGATAAAAATTGGACATTAGAGAGATAAGCTAGTCACTAGTTTAGCTTTAGTCTTCTCTATCATTTTTCTTCTCAAAAAAAGTTGAACGACTGAAATATTTGTTGTGATAAACTCCGTTTTGAGTTCATATGATCCAAATTAATGATCGACTTAGTAAAAAAGTGCTTACCTAGATCACTGGTGCAAAAGGCATGCGCCATCTCTTTCGCAGTGCAAGGCCTGCATTCTTCTTCAGCAGGATCATATGCTCTAGTGGGCAAAGGTTGAAGATCATACAGTAAACGAGCTGCTCTTCTTGGACCAGAATGAGCCTCGTTCCCTGATGCTTCTACATATATAGCTGCCCTTCCTCCTTTCGACCGGAAACACCGGACAGATCTACCGCCTCCGTCATCGGAAGCATACAAAGGTACAAGACTTCGTTTGCCTTCCAAATACAATCTGGCTGGAAACTCAATTTCTTTTTTCGACTTGCGTCTTCCATCTAATTCATTATTGGCGATGGTTTGTTCCCTGAAGTCTAAAACTTCTCTGTGTCTTTCGGCGAACAAATCTAGTTCGTCATCATCTTTTGGGTCGTCTCCAGTTGGAGACAATATTTTGAGGCAGACGTTGAAGTCTTTTTCTGAATTGTGCAGGCGGAGAATCACCCGAAGTGCCCCTCGAGGATACAGCCATGTCAAACGGCCTGCACGACATCGAAGATATACCGGAGTCACGCCGCGGGAAGTTCCTGTTGTGAGGCCACTGGAAAAAAATGTTTCGATAAGTATGGACACTAATAAGAATTGACAAAAGTTTTGCGAATAATAATCTATATAATAAAATTTTATAATGATTAGAGTTTCCAAGTGTCATTTGTTTTTCGCATTTCCTGTTATTTACAAAACGATTTTTGTAAGAAAGAAAGTTAATGTTACGTAAAGATTTTAAAAGTTTTATTCGACTGAGTGGCGTTCATATTTTACTAACAAAATAAGGCCATCAGTTATAAAGATTATGACAGAGAAAAGATTAGAAAAAATGCAATAAATCAGAAAATGACAATCATCTCTAAAAGATTCATGTGAACCAATAACGCATATGCTCCCTACCTTTTTCGGGTGGCGACCCCTTTTTCAAAAAATCCATGTGACCCGCGACCCCATATAGAATCCAAAAGCATACAATTTTTTTATTTTTATTTTAGTTCACCGTACAAGTTAGCGACCCCCAGGTTGGGAGTCTATGCAATGACGTGTCGTATTCTTCCACGCGTACATTAAAAATGTTCTTATTGATTTCGTTAGCTTTTAATATGACCGATTTTATCTGTCGTATTAGGCTAAGTCGTATGTAATCGGAGAATGATTCTATCACTCATAAAAAAACGCAAACCAACGGCGGAACACGATACCTATTCCACATTATTTTATCACGATAGGCCGTGTTCATATCATTAGCAATGCCAAAACGATTTATCATTATCAATATTCTTTGTCCATTATACACAGGAGTGTATTTAAATAACAAAGCTATTTAAATTTCGTCCACGAGCGCTTATTATTTGTACTTAATACGGTCGCCATATTGCTTCTTCTTATGAATACGTTACAAAAAAATAATCGTTTTTAAAAATCCGCAAAGAATGGAAATATAAAAATAACGTTATACTTACTACGAAGACACGAGGAGAAATTACATGTATGAGAATACAACTTCAAAATTACAACAGTGATGTTGCAAAACACTAAGCCAATTATGTTCGTCACAAAAACGTCTTGTAATGATGCTGTTCCGTGAAATGCTCGAGTCCATTATTTGAGAACAGGGCCGAGTACAACCAAACCTTATTGGAAACTGTTTTAAATTATGATGTTCCCATTTTGAGTAAAATTTAATATTTTTTGTAGATTAAGTAAATATTACACACATCTCTAATTTTTAGTTTAATTTGTTTGGAACGAGTAATAAATATCCATACGATCTGTATTTATGTTTGCAAAGTGGAGATAGCACTTGCGTAATACGCTTGATCGGCTTAATTAAAATCTACCGAGCCTGCTAAGACTTGTCAATTTAGTTGATTATTGAAAAAAAAAAAGTTTTTTTATTATGATTGAATTAAATTATATATGAAAGAATTTTATATTAACTATCTTCGTGCCTTGAAAAATCTACCGAGCCTGCTAAGACTTGTCAATTTAGTTGATTATTGAAAAAAAAAAAGTTTTTTTATTATGATTGAATTAAATTATATATGAAAGAATTTTATATTAACTATCTTCGATATTTATTTTTTTGGAATGCAAACCCTAATTTTGTATATATTACACAGCGTTTTTGTGGAACCATAACCGTGTTATACGAGGTCAGAGTGTATCACTGAGATTGGGTCGCCAATTCATACAATATATAACAAGCGGTTTATTAATAAAATGAAGAAATCATAGAAACTCTTTAATTGACAATTAATACAATTGAATTGATAAAATAAATGTGTTCAGATAAAGAGAAATTAATCCGGTACATAAGTGAAAACTTGATTGAGATAAACGGTATCTTATTTAAGTAAAAACAACTGGCTATGCTTTTAAAAAATAAATATCACGGGCAATTCAAAAAATTGATTCGGTCCTGACTCTTTATCTCAGTAAGAACTGTACCACTTTTTTCGTATCATTTTATACGAAGAGCAAAAAAGTATCAAGTTATAATATGATTAAAGCTTGCCGCAATGCACCTCCGCCGAATGGACCTCAGGTCGGTTTAACGCAGGCCGAAAACTTGGCCATTAGGATGCTATTGAACTCTGCGAATTGATCAATTTTACTCATTGATACCCCCCACCCCAATCGAAGACCTTTCTTTTCGCAAAGCGAAGCAAAAAACCCCTCCGAGAAATGAATTATTATTTTTCAACATTTCCGGTGCACTTGGAACAAGATATATGTGTTTTTAACAAACTAGATAAATATTAATTCATAACCTCGTTTCAAATGAATTCGACTTATGAACCATGTGGGTTAGTTCGCACAAAGAGAACTGATTGATAGATTAAGATATTGTTATTAAAATTGATAATACGGTGAAAAAAATAGCAATGTATTTAAGTTCTACAATTTTTTTTTTTAAGTATAGTTGATAGCTATTTCGGCTTACTCCATCGTCAGAGCTATGCTTAAACTAACATTTGCTTATCTATATATAGCTGTGTAAAAAAGGTATACAATACATTTTCTCTCCTGTTTTAACGACCTAGTTTGTTTCTTGCTCGCAGTAAAACTAAAAATTGTAATTGTAAATGAAGCTTAAAAGGCGGCTATATCAATAAGTTTACATATGGCACGGAAATGGTCCTTTGCGGAAACAAAACAACCCCTGGTAAAGGGTTGAGCAATGGTGATCAACATATATTAGTTTTTTTCGTTAAGAATCCTTTGTGATAGTTGATATCTATTGATTTCCAGCTGTTCTAAAGCCGTCATCTTGCGACCTTTATTACAAAGATGCAAACACTTAGGCGCTGTGTTTGAATTTAAAAGGATAATATATAAATATCAAACTCAGCGTATAATATATAGATAAGCAAATGTTCGTTTAAACATAGTTGTGACGATGGCGTGAGCCGAAATAGCTATCAACTATATCTTAAAAAAAATATAGAAATAAAATACATTGCTATTTTTTTCACCATATTATAATGGAGTTCTACCAAGTAAATACCAATTCAA
Source organism: Himalopsyche japonica (assembly GCA_028555115.1). Classification (NCBI taxonomy): domain Eukaryota; kingdom Metazoa; phylum Arthropoda; class Insecta; order Trichoptera; family Rhyacophilidae; genus Himalopsyche; species Himalopsyche japonica. Next base: position 21,835 of record JAHFWJ010000446.1, on the reverse strand, counting down.
TTAATTAAATCAAAATGATTACATGATAAATGTACCAAACTTTGTTAGTGATAAAAGTTTATGAACGCGTAATAAAATAAAAATTAAATTCGCAAAGGATAACACATCGCTATCGGGTAACAAGAATCACAGTCCTCAGTCCGCCAATCGCTGTTTGCACCAATGTTACGGGAGACTATGATCACAGCCGTGCTTATTATGTTGTTTATATTTAAAAACTATTCAGTAACATCATAATATTTTAGGTGTGTATTTACATGTCTTATTTTTTTATCGGAAAGATTTAACATATATTTTAATGGTTTGCGAATAATTACGCAAGCGGATACGCCCGCGTCGCTCATTAACTTAAGCTCAATCGCCCCCGTCAGAGATGTGTTAAAAAGTTATCAACAATGTCAAATACTATATATTAACATACCGCATTCAAAACAGTTAGATGATAAATAATAATAAAAAAGCGACATATTATCTAGCCTAGATAATCATCTCGATTAGGCCATCAATTTCAATCTTGACATATTAATTTCCCGCCATTTTTTTCCTAGCTGTGTTGCCAAATCAATCGCGCTTCATGCCGTCCAAAATTACGTGTAAAGTCGTAAATAGACAATGTCAAAAACCATTATGGACACGCTTTATTGAAATTTATGTTCACCGCAGTGTTCGCGTTAAATTTGTTTATTTGTATTACTTATCCGGAGCGTACGGAATGATTATTTCATTTAAAGTATATTTAAAAGCAGTTATATCTGTAACATTCTAAAAAAATCAATCAGTGTTTTCGTCTGAAACAACAATTACAAGGGTGGCAATGAAAGAAAATTGACTGCAGCGGTTTAGCAAGAGTGTAAAATTAATGTGAACACAATTATTTTAAGACTCTAAATATACTAAACATAGCATATAAACTTCATTAAATAATAGCACAGGAACTTTATGAATAGTAAAATACATTGATGTATTTTTGTGACATGAATAATAATTAGATGACTCAAGTTATTATCATAATGTTCAGAATGTTTATTCACCTATTTCAAGATATTGTTATTGTTTCAAAAAACAATAGGAATTACATTAGCATTCATACGGAGAAATATTTATTAATATAATCCATTGTATTTTTAATGTCGCAAGACATACATGTTTATTTTTATTGTTATGATGATGTTTGGGTTTTATGTATTGTAAGAAGTGTTAGAACTAGTAAAAACACATTTTATATTTACAATACGTCTCGATATCTACATTAAACACGTGCGGAACACTAAGATGTTATACAATGTAAAGAATATCTCCTTCACGATTTATAAACAGGACATCATTTTTTCTTTTCGTTAATTAAAAAAAATATATCTCTGGCTGCACTGGTTTACCAATATCAATATAGAATAAAGAAATAAACAGCAAAATGGCACCTCCAAATGAAGTCTTTGGAATGATTACCGTTTTACTAAGATAATTTTGATTGGGAAAGTTCACAGACCGTCAGAGATACACTACAAATATAACGCTTAGATACCAATTACCTTATTTTTACATTTTACAGATCGAGCTGATAATTTTTTAATATTAAATTATAATAATTAATCACAAAATTTTGGTATATCTAACGAGATCCAAAATTAATTTACCTATGCAGTGGGTGGTCGGTTAACGAACATGATCTGTTCCAAGACTATGTTCGCTATCCGAATCGTTTATTAACCGATCATCGATTTACAACACATAGAATAAATGGATTAAAAATACCGTTTAAGTTCGTTATTCGAATATGCGTTCGTTCTCCGTTCACAAAAATCTTTCGTGAGTGTTAGTTATGCGATTTGTTCATAGTCCGAATCGTTCGTAAACCGATCACCCACTGTGTTCGGATTCAAAAAAGTGCATCTTAATCTAAGCTAATCAATAAAGCTTAATTGATCAAAATAAACATGAAGATTTATGACACATTAAAATGAAAGGAATCGAAAGTACTACAGGAAAAATTGATCTAAAGACCACCTAAGTCGCCCAACGTTGGTCTGATGTACTAAAGAACGTTTGCCTTTAGAGTTACGTGATAAACAAGTGATATCAAATTAATCCAATAATGATTAAAAATGACTTTAATCAGAATTAAAACGTTATTAAACTTAAGGACTGTTTTATGGTTATATTTTTTTGTCAAAAAACAAAGCAATTGTTTTGATTCAGCTCGCATTGTAATTTACTATTCATTTAATGATTTTAAAATAAGTGTTATAATTCAAGAAGAACAGGCTAGTAGAAAATGAAAAACATGTCCTATACGATTGATTGGTTGTTTTTTCTATCCAGTTATGATTTTAGGAAGTATTACAGGAAATCATCAATAAATTATGTAAAATAAAAAAAATTAACATTATTGTTACTAAAACAGTTGGCGAATATCCTCTTTTGTGAAAAGTTTAATTTTCCTTAATATGGAGGGATTCCTGGGGGTTGAGAAATATAAATAAATATGAAAATGGCAGTCGACGTTTTCTATAATCACTATTGAAGTATTAGGCGAGCAGAACACGTAATTTAGTAAGCAGGTATTCAAATTAAAATGTTTGTTTTTAACCCGGGTATCAAGAAGCCGAATCTTACTTTCCAATAATGTAATTCGGAAGTATCAGGCGAGCATAAAGCGCACTGGCTATACTGATTTATTTTTCGACGGTATGTCATTCACTTTTCGTGAACAAAAAATAAATTCCGCACTATGTAAACTTACTTAAAATGATATTCGGAAGTATGTATTGGTTATGAATACGGAATACCGAATATACATGAGAATTAGGAAAACCGATAAATAACGCGAAATATGTATCAAATAACAGCATGAAAAATGCACATCATAATCTGTCAGCCAAACGTTTTGTTACTTTTCCTATCAGTAATTAATTCTGATAAATTCGATAAATCAGATAGAAAAAAAATATTATACTGTAAGGCATACTTAATTGAATTTAAGAAAGTTTATGAAAGTAACGAAAAATTGATCGTCCGATGCAAAAATTTTATGAACAATCATTTTATCAATTCGGAAGTATTAGGCTGGCAGAAATTCGCGGGTGACATTAATCCATTATACTGTCGTAGGTCGCAATAAGCGGTAAGTTGTATTCGCATACAAAATCGCACCTACACAATAGTGAGAGAAATAAAAAGCGACTAAGCACACAATATACGTCCGTTTGTTCAATAAGACGCCGAGATGGAATGATTTATGCTACCGTCTTCACTTGGCCAAAGTGAGCCATAATCAAAATTGTTCACTCGAGAGGAAGTTTCTACTTATTCGAGTGTGCCTCACTTCAAGATGTAGGTACGTGCCGAGTAAATGCTATTCTTCGAAACAATCAAGACGGATTTTAATCGATAAACTGCCCTACACTGCCTCCTGCGGGATCACGAGACATGTCCTTATACATCCAATGTGTTATTTAAAACCACAGTCGCTGAAAACGTTTGCCATTGGAAGTGAACTCGAAGATCACAGCAAATAAAACCATAAGAACCACCGTATAAATATTGAATTGTGCTAATCGTAATAACCACTGTTTTTTCTTCATTATAAATATAGGGGAATGAATTGAAATCACTTCATGGTCGAAAGTCATTGTATTATATTTAAATAATGCAACACAATGATATCAACTATCACAAAAGATTCTTAACGAACAAACTAATATATGTCATGCTATACTGCATGATAATGTAAAAATAAATATACACATTGAACTGTGGTGTAAATTCTTAAGCATTTGCTTATAATTTTCACAGTCTATTAGTGGGAAAATTTTTAACATATATATTATATTGATTGAATTGGCATTCACGATCAACTATACTTTTTAAAAATAATTTTGCAGAACTAAAATACATTGCTATTTTTTTCACCGTGTGATTTATATTTTATTTCTCACGAATACTGTAAAAGACAAGAATTTAGGTGTGATGTAGATATGTCAGTTTTTTTCTTTGCATTCCAATACATTCGCTTTTATTCGTAAGCCAATAACGTTAAAAAATTGTTATAAAATGCACGTCTCTGGGAAAGTTAAAGGGGAAAGACGGATTTTTATATGATATTTAGTTTACGGTAACTGGCATGCTGGGTGATGTCTTGGCCAAATGGAACGCGTGAAGCGACTGCCTAGATAAGCAAATGCGTATAGAGTGGTGGTTCTGGCGTAAAGTTTTACTGTGGCCGCATTATAAATATCAGCGGTCCTATGAAAATGTCTCGTGGCCGCAACGGTACAAATAAATTTGAAAAAAAAAAAAAAAATTGAGAGCTACTAATCTACACTATAATGTAGCCAAAGTAAACCTGAGGCCCGCCAAGCTGAAGTAATGATACACTTGATTTGTCAATAAGTTTGTTGTGACATAAAAAATCACACTCAGTGATCCAATAAACATTTGTATACAATAAAATTTTGAGCTATTTTTTGCATATTCAACAGTTAAGTATTTTGCAGCCCGTATAATGTAGCAAACCCCAAGTAGGAAAAGGGTTTCGAATGGATGTTCTTATCAAAAAGACAAAAAAATATTGACATAAATAAAGGTTCATGTTATCTTGCTAGAAACTGGGGTGTTCAACGGAGGTTCAATTCAGACAATTATATAAGAAACGGACAGATTTTTCTGTGTCCCATTTCATAATACAAATAGTGAATGTCAAAGGAAGTCCAGTAGCACGGTGAAAAAAATAGCAATTTATTTTAGTTCTACAAAATTATTTTTAAAAAATATAGTTGATAGCCATTTCGGCTCACGTCATCGTCAGGACTATGCTTAAACTAACATTTGCCTATCTATATATAGCTGGTAGAAAAGGTACACAATACATCTTCTCCCCTGTTTTAACGGCCTAGCTTGTTACTTTCTCACAATGAAACTAAATTTTCAAAAATTGTAAATGAAACAAAAGGCGGCTATGACAATAAGTTTACATGTGGGACGGATGAGGTCATTACGGAAGCAAATCAGACCCCCCCCCCCCACGTAATAGGCAGGACTAATGGGGATACTATTATATTAGTTTGTTCGTTAAGAATCCTTTGTGATAATTGATGTCTATTGATTTCCAGCTGTTCCAAAGCCGTCATTCTGCGACCCAGTAGTTCTGAAGTGAATGTATACAGTTTTGCCACATCTATATTTGTTAGTATTTTGGACAGTATGGACTCTCTAACAAATATTTGCTGGGATGGAAATCTTGCAGTAGAACAGTCCGCACCCGTATTTTATATTACTTTTAATTTATGTCGTTTCTAAATGAAAGAAGTGCAGAATGGCAGTAATTTGATAGTTGATCTTGTATTAAACGCGTATTTTGCCAGCGACGTATTCTCACTTTCCATTTAATTAATAGTTTTATATAAGTCTATAACACGAACGGCTTAAAAAATGTCCATACGTAAAACATAAACAAATAAACGACAACTAAAGAGGATTATCTTCTATTCATATATTTAAAAAAAATGTTTGTTAGAATATTATGTATATATATAATAACAAGTCGTAACGAATGATAATCTACCAGTATAACCTCATCTCATCAATATCAGATGTGTCGTCAGTGATCGTCAGTTCTGTTGCATCCGTGTGATAGAATGCCTGAAGATGCCGAAAGGCGAAACCCGGGTCGCTAGTGACAAAACATGTGGAATCGTACAAAATTGTAACAATTCAAATTTGATATTGAAATTCCATCAAGCATTCAGCCGATATCATAAATTATATCAGATGATTCGAGGTTCTAGCAAAGTTATTGTGTTGATACAGGCAATGAAAAAATTTATATATTCGAAAAAAAAGCACGTAAGTCATCGAATTTTATCCCTTTTTATGATATTTTATTTCATTTGACATTAAAATCGGGAATTAACTGTGATTACATTATTTTTTAGAAGAATATAAATCACTGCCACAAAATTTCGAAAAAATCTTCCATGCGCTTTGTAACGTCCTCGATCTAGTGTCATTTCTTATCATTGAATAGTAAAATAAACGAAATTGATATTTTGATGACGTTTATTTTGCATAGATTGTGTAACTATATGAATATGTAATGATTTAACTATACTGGAAACTGTGATACATATTTCATATTGAAAAAAGGTGCTGTGCTTGCATTACACCTGATTAAATTGTATGAAATAATATTTAACGACGTTAAATACAAACATTTAAAAATAATCTCCCTCAAAAACATGGCATGCACGAGCCAACAATTCCCTCCATGTTCTTGTCTGTCGCCCCTTCTTGTCGCCATCTTCTCTTTGTTTGTTCGCTTCAATTGGAAACACGTGTTCAATTATTGTGATGACTATGACTGGATGTCTTGCCCTAGCTTAAATTTGGCAGAAAACGAATCAATTTATTTCATAGTGTAGTTTCAATTGAGACTAACTAAAGCATAACGTTTTTACAGACGATATTTCGAACACAACTCAGTCAAAGACATTTAGATGACGGGTTACTTATTTGAATTAATTTTACCAATATTGAATTATATATTACACACATCGTTTAAAGCAGTGTTTCTCAACCATTTTTGACATGTGGCCCCCTTTTGAGATTTTATTTTTGGTGTGGCCTCCTCCATTATTTTTTCAAAAAAAGTACATATTAAAAATCAAACTTTATTTCAAAATATATTTTGTGTGCGACCCCCTTGAAGATTATGTGGCCCCAGGTTGAGAAACAATGGTGTAAAGCACAATAAGGTACGATTTTTTTTAAAATATAATTTGTTATACAGCATCCTCTCGTAACATGGAAATTTGGACTAAAATTTCTCATTTTAACAGAATACGAGAACTGGTTACTAAATCGCTTTAATTCTTGTTCGGAGTGGAAATATATGGGAGTGGACCAGCAGTGGTTCTTTGTACGAAGGATTTGACGATATTTGAGAAAAATCATTTTAAAGTTAAATTAATGAAACTGTGCGCATTTCCAAATATATTATTCTTCACAGTTAGGGTCGCCAAGAGTCCCGGATGGGCCGGGATTGTCTTGGATCCCGAATGAATAGTAATGCAATACTTAAATAGATAATGACGATGATGTTCAGATTTCAGCTATTTGTCCCAAAATCGTCACTGAAAAAGTTGGCATATTGGAGCAAAATCAAGAGAAGAAAAAAAACATTTTATATGGCATATAATTTCTACTCAACGGTTATTACTTGTGCAATATTTGATCTTTTTATATAAAAGGGTCATTGCAAACATGAATATAAATCCGAAAGTTTTAATGAAATAACAAGATTTTCTGTGTATCAGCCGTCCGTTACTTTTTAATGTTTAATGTCACTGCTTGCTTCAGTTCATATTTTTTGCGATTAGCGAAACCGGTCTTGATTAATAATTATATTGTGGAAACAGTAATAAAAATATGTTATTATCTAATGCATCAGTTGTACCTATATCAATCCCGAAACCTCATGACCGCTTTGCAAGTTTTGTTATCGATATGGTTCGGAAGCCGATATATAATTAGAGTGGTCATAAAATAAAGATTTTGCCGTTTCATCTCATTAACGACATGTATAACGCCCACTGTCAACGGTCTTCTTCCCTCCACGTGCGGAATTCAGCGAAGTCTTTACCGTATCACATTACAAAAGCTTTCGCATTCTCGTCGACGTTCTTTTGGTATAGTCCATTTGTTAAGGTTAACGTCATTTTAAAAGGAATTCAATGAAAAAATATTAGTACCATATAAATGTTGTCTAAGAAGATAAAATTTTCATGATTGAAAATTTACCACATTTGAATCAATTTATGATATCGACTGAAGGTGTTTCATGGAATTTTACAATAAAATTTGAATTGTTGAAACTTTGTACGATTCCACATGTTTTGTCTACACTATCTAACGACCCGGGGATCGTTTTATCGCAAATTCAACAGGATGCAAAAGAACTGACAAAGTTACAACAATTCCAATGTGGATAATTTCAATATAGGATGTTTAAAGAGAAATGATTGTTAAGACTGCGTCAACCTTCTTTAATGTCGTTTCAGAAAGAAGGATATTATTAGAAAATAACGGTGTTGTAAATCTTAAAGTTAGTCATTTTTACTAAATCAACGTGTAATAATGTACCAATATTTGCATCAATGACTCGTAAACGCGGCCATATTACATTGCAAATATATTTTATGACCACCTTCCATATCGAAGAAAATTTCATCCTTGTGTAATATCAAAATCAATATTTTTCTCTACGCCTCGTTTCGGAATCGGATTGGGTAGGTTCCTAGAAAAATGAAAGCATATTTTTCTTCTTAATATCAATTGTATATACACATGAAATAACACTCAGCCAAGCCCAATAAACTATTTTATTTAGGGATAGTGGTGGTGTTGCTATTGCGTGTTTATCAGTTTATTGAGAGTGATTCAATAACATTGGACATAATATTTCACTGGCATGTGCAAAAAAATATTTTTAAAATGTTTATTTTAAGATTCAAATCTTTAAATCGGTATAAAGTTGAAACATCCCATCAGAGGAATTTGTAAAATACTAACCGATTTAATGCATTTCTTTTCGTTATCAAACGAAACAAAATTTATCTTTTCAGATTTTGGAATTATTTACACAAAACGCTTAACTACTAAAAACATCAGCTATTTATCGTCAATGTTTTTAGCAGGCCAAAAAACAAAGGATAAGGAGAATCATTCTGAAGACGCAAAAAGCTGACAAGCGTTTTAATATTTTCGTGATACTTTTGTTTCCTCATCTTTATTTGTCACTGGTTTTTATTTCAATCTCAAAAATGTAAAAGCAATCAAAAAAAATTTAATGGTTTTGTGCTAAAATTTATGTCTCCGATTTCGTAGCGACGCTGAGAGTATCATTTGATCAAATTAACAGACCAAAAAGTCGATATTTGAATGAGACACATTATTTTTACCTTCACAAACCAGACCTTAGTGAGTAATGAAATGACAAAAAATGACGTTAGTATACAATTAGTGTCTTGGATATATTTACCCTCAGACATGCTATTTTCGTATACTTTCCACGTGAATTTCGTTTCTTAACGAAATTTAATTTTCAAAAAATGATTCGGTCAATTTAATTTGATAAGGGTAATCAATCTTGGTAACTTCTTATAAATTATCTCATTAATTTAGTTACCCCGATCTGGGTGACGGTTAATATCGATACATTAGCCTATTTCCTCAACATGTTAGTTAATCTAATGTCGATGAATAATATTATCAGCTCTGAGGTAATTATTAATTATTAAAAATAAATTGAATATGACGTCTACAGTCATGTTTTTGTTGCACTGTGCGATGCACAAGGTAACAGTCCGTGTTGTTTTATGAGTTTTTTGTCGTTTAATCATCATCATAAATGCGTGTTTTTGTCAACTGAAGCGAGTTGGTAATTTGAGATCGCCCACAGATTTGGAACATGCAATGCCTTGTTTTCACTTGTGTGGTTCATTTGTTTTGTTATCGTGTGCATGTATGCGTTTAGCGATCGAAAACCAACAAAAATATGCAAAAGATATAGATATAGAATAATAATAAAAAAAAAACAAATAAAAATATGAAATCGTAAAATCTTCATAAGTCTATTTATCCATTTAACTTTCCCATCCGTATGAGTAGAAAAATATTCTCCCCACTGACACTTTGCCTCAAATATTAATTTTTTTAAAACTGACGATACAATGTAATACAAATATTGCAGAAGAAAATATTCGGTGGCCAGTTATGTCGCCAATAAATATTGATTAAAAATTCAGCAACACATTACTAAAAATTAATGTTTCATTTTATATAATATCTGGCAACATTTAACCACTTATTATGCGCTGGCTTAATCTTTTTTCAGCCATAGATCTTTGGATTAAGATTAAATGAACCTAAAGTAATGTTCAATAACTATATATTCGAGACGTAATGTTCATTACTTATGGACGAAATGGCTATTTTGTATTGAAAATTTATTCAGCAGTTACAAATAGATTTACTTTTAATATTCATCTGCAAACCAATATAAATTCAATAATATGATAGAAGACGTTTTTACATAATATTACATCAAACAAAAAGGCTTTGCCGAAAATAATACCGAAATTATTTGATATCCTTACCGAACTAAGAAAACTTACGTCACTCATGACGCGTCATGATTTTAATATGTATAAATTAAAACAAACTTTATTTTTTTTTCTTTGCGAGGTGGTTTCTCAATTACAGCTATGAACACAAAGATAATCAGGTGAATGTTACATTCAACAGTTGACAATACCTGGTTTATGGACGCATTTTCGCAAACATGCTGGCGATAAAAAAATAAGCACAACAATATGACAAAGCGATAAACTTTTCATGACAAAGGGAGCCAAAGAGCAAACGGATTTTAACATTCCTTTGGAATTGAAAGAATAATTTTCAGCAACATCAAATATCACTTACAAATGTAATTTTACTCAGCAATAAATTATGCAATACTTCGATGGTTCAAATAACTTCTGATTAATTATAATTTGTTGCAATATATTTGTCGTTTTCGCTAACATTTACATTTAGTATTCATTTAACCTTTAACTAATTCAACTAACTTAAATTAATCTAAATGTAGATTTATTTTTCCTAATAATCTCCATAAGCTTATTTAGCACCAACACTATTGAATTTTTTGCATTTTTTGCAGGCCAATCATGGTTATCACTCTATTTCCACAATACATTTTTTGATCAGGACCGGTTTTGCTCATCGCGAGCATTATCAACTGATAAAAATAAGTACTAAAAATGTGTTTATTTTTTAAAATATCATGCGTTTCCGTCAAGAAGTGACAGTTAACACTTTAAAAGAGATTATTACCATTATTTCAATATGGTTTTTCATTAAAGTTTTAATTTACTAATCTATAATTCTACGCACTTCGGTTAACGATATGTGAAAACGTGCCATCGACGTTGCATTGTCAGAATCTAGATATATCGCCTTTTAACTCGTCCGCGAAGTTTCGCAAGAAGCGGGGTCAAGAAATTAAAACGCCCAGTTATCCAGGGGTCAATAGAGTTAATAATAGTAGAAACAAAAAAAAAGTAGTTTCCGCGTAAGACAAAGGTAGAGAAAAGATCATCGCTACACAGAAACGAGTTGTAAACCAGCGCTGCAGGCGCTAATTAAATAAATTAGTAATGCCGAGCACACTTCGCCATTGCGCGTCGTGTTATTAAGATTATTATTTATCTTATTATAGCTCTGTATTGTTGGTTATGTTCGTACATTGTTTAAAGAACAGGGTCAACAAGATTTATTATTATAATTGGAGAGAGTGAGTGTGCTGTTAAGTCATGCGGATTGCGAATATGCGACTGTGTACGGATCGTCCGCACAGCAGTTTGTAAGTAATGCGGAGCGGAGCGCATTGCGGACGAATGCATGCGGAAGAGTTAGCGAATTCATTTACGTCATAAGTGTCGTACGGATCCAAAGTTCGTAAAAATGACCACGGGTACAAATAAGACTTCAGTGTACTCACGATTATCCGTGTATGGATTATCTGGTTTGCGGATTATTCGTGCCGGAAAATAAATATTTTTTAATTCAAATATAATCTGACTGATTTTTTTCTCGATTATGAGACGCATTGATTGAATAGACCTGACTTATCCAGCATTCAGTCGAGTTTAAGCAAAGAACCGTTTTAATTATAAAACTGTTGAAGTTATACGTTGACCATGAATCAAGTCAATATAAAGAACTAACAACAATTGCCTTATTAATTTTGTCGATTTTACCTACAACTGTAGATAGTATCAGTGTAATGCACTATATAAAAAAATAAATATCGAAACTATTTTTATCACATTTGGTGCGACCACGAGACATTTCCATAGGACAGCTGATGTTTATAATGCGGCCACAGAGAAATTTCACATGAGAACCACTGGACTAGAGATATCGAGCATTAACTGCATTGATTCTAAAAGTGTATAGCTTCTAATGAGTCCGAGAGTATTGCCGCTGGCTACATTACAAGTCTGGCCAAAAATATGATGACTTATGTTATTGTTCATACCAGACATCGATATTATTCACGAGAGTTGATTGAAAGAGTTTCTAAGACTTGTAGACAGCTCGTAATAATTTAGGTAGGTAACATATACATTATAGGTAGCGTTTTTATTCTCTATGCCAATCACATGCGAATCAACTCTATTGTCTGTTCCGATCCGACAGGCATTGTCGCAGATAACGGTTTGTGCACCGAATCAAAATCGCCCGAGGGCACTTAGAACCACGAGCCAAGCGATAAGAGCCCAGCTGCGTCGTCCACCATTTTGTACGTCGCACATAACCTAACTTTTAAATTGACCGTTGCTATTATTATGTTTGATTTCTGGTTTTATGACCGGCGGCCATCACGAGGCAGCCATTACCCATTATATGACTGAACGACGGTAACCTGCAAGTGTCTATGTTATATATGCAGACAGTATAATATATATTTTAGATTGAATATAGGAACAAAAATTGTGAAAACTATTTTAAGTCGTTCCCTGCTGAGCTGTTCAAAGGATATTCCAACACATAGACTTCAAAGATTTGTTGAACACTTTTGGTGTGAAACAATATTATTGAGATTGTTAGGACAAATCAAACAATGTAATAACCCAAAAATGTTAATTCATATATTTTCGGGAATCAATTATCAACACAATAAAACCAGCCGTCCCAACAGTTGAGACGTTAGCAGTCAGAGGGTTAACGAACATCTTATAAAAAGAATACATATTCGAATAAATTTTATTTCAAAAACTAACACCTTACAAATTAAATTTATTATTTTTACAACTGGCAGTTGTCATACTGAATATTTATTTTATGTTGTAGTGGGTAATTGCTTGAGTAATTGATGAGCTTGTGGGTAATTGAAATATCGTTTTAATTCGTTATCTGAATATGGGAAGTGTTAGTTGCCAATTTGTTCGTAGCCCGAACTGGTCGTTCAACAATCATCCAATGTATTAAATCTATAAATTGTATGCCAAAATAACGTGTTTTATATTCTCTCAGTTCTTTTTTATGTCCGGGTATCTCCCAAAACGTATATGAAAGAAAATCTAATGTTCCAATAATTCACAAGTTTAAGCAGCTACGGTTTTTAACGTGGTTTTGCAAACACGCGTGAAAAGTTTTGGAATGGTATTTTATATATTTTCATAATAACTTCCTAGACAATTAGTCAATACCTAGGCCTAGCCCTCAACTAATCTATAGATGAACGTTAAATTAATACCTGATAAAAATAATATAAGTTGAGATGGGCATATGTTATATTTGGAGATGTTTCGAAATTCCTTGTAGCGATTATAAGCGATAAATAATTTGTTTCAGATTTCACTATGTGTACTGTATCATTCTAGGGATATAATTGTCGAAAACGGAAATTGAAGTCGCACGCGAGAATTTAACAACTTCCGGTGACTATGTTTTCGTTCGATAATTTTCCAGCTGATTTATAACAACCATACTTTATAAGGCCTTACCTTGCTAATCCATTGTTTCGTGGCTAATAAAGCTTGTATAATATAATGAACAAGTTTAAAAAGAAATTATTTCGACAGTAACATATCTATGGAAACGACGATATTCTCAGATACGTTAATAATGTAGTATAATACGATATATTCGTTGGGTAGACTGAATAAATGTTATTTTTAAGACCGTGAAAATAATTTAAAAAATAATCTGTGATAAACTAGAAAAATACACAAATAAAAAAAGAGTTACCACAGCTACCTTTTCGATGAGACGATTTTGAAGAATATCTCAATGAAAAATTTCCTGGATTGGTTGGTTGATCTCTAATTTAAAGCACATAAATAGGAAAGGTATGAAAAAAAATCTGACATTTTTTTTTATTAGTAGTCGTGTTTTTTAACAACTCTGCACAGTCTTGGTTGCAATATGATAGGACATAGCATTGTAAAATATTACAAATAACTGGTTATTTTATAAATAGTTTATATTCAATAGCGTCATCGATTTTTTTGTATTTATTTCGAGTATTATCGTCAGTTAAAAAGTGGCCGAATTAAATTCGCACCGTAGAGCAGAAGCCAGTGCGGCGCAATGAAAGTGCTACGCAAGGGTAAATGTAATTTTTATTTATTAAAATTTTTCTTCTAACGAACCATAAAACCGAAGATATCTGCCAGAAGGGGTATTTTAGGAAAATATCCAAAATCTATGAATCTATATGTGCAGGAGCCACGAGGAGCTTTCAGCGACGAAATATTGCATTGTTCAACCAGCCACACTCACGTGTAGCCCACCAACTTTGGCGAGAAGAAAATAATAACTCGTTGAAAATAAAAAATCAGATTTGGTTTTAACCTTTTGATTTCTCTCATCTTAACTGTTGACATAGCTAATTGCAGTGTGTTAAAGATGGGCATAGTAATATAAGAGATAACAATGGCAAATCTATTTGTGTGAGCTAATTTGGCTATATTTAAAAAATAAATAGCTCATGCGCGAAAACTTTACACGGTTGACATTCTTTTATTTTTGAGTATCAACTATCATCACAATCTGCCGTCTCAACAATTGCGACATTAGCAGTCAGTGAGTTAAAATTAACTTTCACAAAGTTGCTTTTTTAGTATTCATCGGTTGTGGAATCGTTAAAGAAAACACGACTCCGTCTTCGACATTGACCAATAACAAAACTCTCACTAAAAATAGGTTAATTTTATCAGCCTTTTCCTACCTTTCCTATTTATGTGCATTAAATTAAAGATCAACCAACCAATACAGCAAATTTTTCATTGAGATATTTCAAAATCGTCTAATCGAAAAATTTCGCTTTTTGAGGAGTCGCTCGTTTTTCACGACTCAAAATCATTATGATTCAATAATAACAACAAAATGTTTATTGTTATTTCCATAAATTTATATTTTTAAGATCGGGACAGGTTTCGCTCATCATGAGAAATATCAACTGATTATTAGCTTTAAAAAAATCAAGTTATTGCCGAATACATGGAAAATATTTGAATAAAATACATTTTGTTGTGAACGATAATTTTCCGTAATTGTTCAATATTTTATGATATCGACTGAAGGTGCTTGATAGAATTTCAATATAAAATTTGAATTATTTCAACTATGTACGATTTCACGCCTTTCGGCATCTTCAGTTAGTTATGTTGCACACGTGTGACAGAATGCCTGACGATGCAGAAAGGCGAAAGCCGGGTCGTTACTGACAAAACATGTGGAATCGTACAAAGTTGTAACAATTTAAATTTGTTCAATATTTTTTTAAGCTTTGACGCAAACAATATGGTCCAAACGGACTTGGTCTAAAGGACCCGCGCTGTGCGGCCCGGCCCTATTTCTTCATCCTCCGGAGACAAATTACATCCGCGTCAGTTGCGACAGGCGGGGCGAGTCAACTTGCCCTGGTTTCGGGTTTCGACGTCTGATCTCATCTCGTCGCGTCGATATTATGTTGTGTGTGCCCGTATGTGAATACCACGAGACCAAACAGTAACCCGATACCATATGGTATTGGAACCTTGTTTGCACTGCGGCAAGAAAGTACTTCGGTACACAATATTTTATGCAAGACTTCGAGGTATAATGAAAAAATAATTGATATAATCATTATTGAAATCTTGAATTATGTTTTTACCATCGGCAGAATATTTAAATTTAAAAAAAAGTTATGTTTGAATGAGTGAAAGATCTCTTCTTATGCAGTATAGATAGTAGAGCTAAATTAGGTTTAAACAACAAAGATCTGACGATAGCGCTAATCCGAAAAAGCTTTCAACACATTGCAAAATTCATATCGAACTTGTTTGAATATAAAAAAAAAAATACAACAGTATACAAAGTAAATTAACGATATCGATCGAGGGTAATGGCCTAATGGAATTTATTTTATAGTATTCCATATTCATACCCATATTCAATGGGTCCAATTATACAATTCAATTAATTTGCTTTTTTAAAGTGATTATAACGGGGATCTAGCAAGACGATATCAATTCAATTGAAAAAAAAAAACAAAATATGTGATAATTTTATTATTTTTTTTAAGTCATGTCAGTTTCTTGAAGAAGAAGAAAAACGTCGAAAAATACGCTGATTTAAAAAAAAGAATATAAGTCGATTAAACTGATATTTTGAGGTTTTTTGGGTTGGATGTACCTGGTTTGGGCATATGGATTCTGTGGATGTTACGGTGTTGCCTGAATCCCGTTGTATCTTTTACCAACAGAATGGGTTCCGACGTTCTAAGGCCGCTGACGATCTATCTGTTGTAATGGGAGCTACGGAACGCTAGGATAAAGCAAGGAGACTAACGTATGACAGGCTTATAAAACAGAAAATGAGTTAAAATGTAAGTTTTTTAAAATTAATTTTTAGTATTGTGAAAAGTGATTTAATAAGAGAATAAGCGGCGTAGTACAGAAAATTTGAATGTGCTAACGTTGCAACTGGATCTAATTATTTCCGACCCGGATGGTTTAATACATATTTTGTAAAATAGGGCACGACCCCATTAAAAAAATAAAAAAATAAAAAAACATGTCCTTCGTTCACCAAAAAAGTGCTCTCATTCAAAACATCTGGTCAAAATCGCCCAAAACTCTCGAAGAAAATTTATTAGCTTTACTATCTTGCTAATTATACTAACTTAATTACTAAATTGACGCTGTAGATCAGTGATGCACAACTTATTTAAGAGTCGGGATAATTAATAGGAGTTTGTAATCTGTAAGCGAATGTAATAATATAACATTAGCTGAAGAATCCATAGCCTAAGATTACTCTTCACTCTATTGAGTGATTGAATTGGCATTCACTTGGTAGAACTCCATTATAACACGGTAAAAAAATAGCAATGTATTTTAGTTCTACAAAATTATTTTTAACAAATATAGTTGATAGCTATTTCGGCTCACGCCATCGTCAGGCCTATGCTTAAACTAACGTTTGCTTATCTATATATAGCTGTGCAGAAAAGGCACACAACACATCCTCTCTCCTGTTCCAACGGCCTAGCTTGTTACTTTAACACAATGACGTTAAGAATAATTTTGTAGAACTAAAATACATTGCTATTTTTTCACCGTGTTACTCTTCACTCGCTAAAAACTACTTTTTGTTATTTATTCGAGGTATAATATTTATAAATAGTAATTGAACATTCTTTTTTCAAAATAAAAAGGAGTTAAAACCGCAAACTATATAACAATCTGTCGTAAAATAATATCTGAAACATGAGACGTTGATCACGCATTGAAAAAAGATCACCAAAATTAAAATATTCTTAGTATGTCTGTACTTATAGCACGAGATAAAAATTCTGGCTTTTTTCCGGAAAATCAAATCATGTTTTGACATAGTAGCTATCGGTCCATAGTATCATTTAACCTTTAAACGCCCAGCGGACCAGTGATTATGGTGCATTTTGCTATCGAGTTACACTGATTTATAAAAATAGTATTCAAAATATGAATATTAGTTTATATAAATAATGGATTTGAGATACCGATCAATAATTTTATTTTCGGTTTCGAAAAATATTTCTATGATTATGAGTAATATAAACATCTGTGTTACAATATAGACTCTTGGTATATGCGTTGTTATATTAGGCGGACCATAATAAATCAGCTTTATCTACACTATTCAATATATTTTGATGAGGATACAGATTTTTTTCATACAATAAACAGAATTTTTTTTTTTGAGGCAGTGGCTCCCAATATGGGTACGTGAGCCCGTCAGAGATGTTTTTATTCTTTCACTTTAACGTGTAATTATTTAAATGTAAAAAATACGTATAAAGCTTTTTTAAATTATTAATAATCTTTTATTTTGACAATACTTCTAATTTTACCCAAATATAATGAATAGTTTTAGGGATATAACTCTTTTTAGAACAGCTACAAATCGCGCGAATTAAAAAACAACTTGGGCGGTTAAAGGTTAATAAGTGGCTGATTAGACGCTTCGGATTCCCCAAGAGTAATACAATAGTAAAACAATAAAAAAAAGTCGCAATAATTGGAATTATAAGTTAATTTAAAGTATTTTACGTTGTGTATTGAACTGAACACAGTCCATAATGTGCCATACAGCGTTATTCATGTTATCAATTATATATATATATATTATTTATACGGTGTACCTATGTATCAATCAGGGGTTCAATCTAACAACTGTCTATAAAAAGTGGTGAGTTATACACACTTCCGCGTGAAAGGAAAATCACGCTCGCTCGTGATACCGGCACGGTCGCCATTATCTTGACTGTGCGAAAACTTCATGACTATTACAGATACGAATGAAAATGTCGTGTTTGATTTCCAATCTGTTGCAAAAGTGCGACAGGATTATTTCTGCCGTTGAAGTCGATGTCGGTAGTCTGGACATATACGCACCTCCAATACCAGCTAATTCTGTTCACATTACTTGCAGTCATTGTCTCTATTGAACTCTTCTAGTTCAGTTGGTAGATAAAGTAAGGGTGCGGTGTTGGGAGAGTCATGACACGTATATAATAAAAAAATATATAAATCAACACAGTTGTCGAAATCCAAGTGCAAAACTTTGATAGTACATTTACCCATAGATAATTATTGGTTTATCTTAGAAAGAACACGTTACATCCACTTCCGATAATCAATATAGATGAGTTTATTGATTGAATTGGCTTTCACTTGGTAGAACTCCATTATGAGCCACAGGACATTTTATAAATACCGCTTATAAAATGTCCTGTGGCTCATGTTTATCCGTTTATATCGGACAGACAGGTAGAAGTATGTCTACTCGAGCTAAGGAACATGTAAGATCATTCAACAGTAAAAAACAGATTCACAATTCGCTAATCACGTTATTAATGAATCACATAATATAAATTCAAAATCAGCCCATAAATGTTTGCATCTTTGTAGTAAGGGTCGGAGAATGACGGCTTAGGAACAGCTGGAAATCAGTAGACACCAATTATCACAAAGGATTTTTAACGAACAAACTAACATAATAGTATCGCCACTTGTCCAGCCGTTGTACAGGTGGTCTGATTTGCTTCCAGAAGGACCACTTCCGTCCCACATATAATCTTATTGTCATAGACACCTATTGTTTCATTTAGAATTTTGAAAATTTAGTGTCATTATGTTAAAGTAACAAGCTAGGCCGTTGGAACAGGAGAGAGGATGTGTTGTGTGCTTTTTCTGCACAGCTATATATAGATAAGCAAATGTTAGTTTAGCATAGTTCTGACGATGGCGTGAGCCGAAATAGCTATCAACTATATTTGGTAAAAATAATTTTGTAGAACTAAAATACATTGCTATTTTTTTCACCGTGTTAATATAGATGAGATTTGATTTTCTTGATGTAAACCTGGACGTTGACCTGGAAAAAATAAAAAAAAAAGCTATTTCGGCTTACTCATCATCAGAACTAATGATGAGGATGGTCTGATGAGGGCGTAAGCCGAAATAGCTATCACGTATTTATGTAACAGATTTTTGTAGAACTAAAATACATTGTTATTTTTAAGCCGTTTAATTATTGAAAAATTTATTAAAAAAAACATCTGCAACTCTAAATTTTGAGTGTCAAGGGATTTTGTTTATAAAATAAAACGCAGTGTTTATACAAAATACAATTATGTAATGATCGGTACCGGTTTCGCTCATAGTCTAGTATACGATGAAACTAATTGAAAAGATTGATAAACTGGTCTTGATAAATCAATAAAATTGTGACAGCAAAAGTGTTCTTTCCACCAAAAACCGACAGTTCAAAATCTTATGACTAAGTTGATAAAACTATGCTATGTTACACAGCAAATAACTGCCGAATCGATTAAAAAATATATTACTGTTGTAATCATCTTCATATTATGATCACAATGACGTCCACCGTATCATTTATTTTTTAGACATAGTTTTAATAATACTCATAAGTATTATTACGTACGATGTTGCAAGACTAATGGATCCCAACTAATGTAATGATTTCGTTCTAATTCAAGCAATTTAATTCAATCAAACGAAACCAGTTGTAATTAATTACTTTATTGCTCGCACACGAATCATTGGAAATATATTTAATCGTTAACGTCGTTCGATATAAAGCTTCTCAAACAAAGGAAATTTATTTTCATTTTGATCAGTGAGAAAAAACAGCGAGTGCCATGAATAAATAAACTGTATTGATCGGAGATAAAATGTTATTGACACGAACATGCAAATAAATAATGGAAATATCCACCTAGATAGGAAATGAATTATTCAGTCGGGGATGTAATCGCAGTAACTGACGACTAATACGAACGTCTGGAAGAACAAGTTTTAAGAAAAAAAGATATAATTAATTGTCAAAATATGGACTTAATTAGTAAAAAAATACCAAACAAAGAAACCTGATTTACATTTCATATGCGTTAGTGGAGATTCGAGGCGTAAATGTTTGAAACATCATACCATCGCAACTTGATTGCTTATTAACATGGTTTTGCCTCTTTAGGTTTATATCGCAGAAAAATATATTGTTAAGTTATGGATCGATTACATAATATTTTCTAGATCGATTGAATTAGCATTTACTCCATTATAAACTAGTGAAAAATAGCAATTTATTTTAGTGTATTGATTGAATTGGCATTCACTTAGTAGAACTCCATTATAACACGGTGAAAAAATAGCAATGTATTTTAGTTCTGCAAAATTTGTTGTTTTTGTGAATTTTGTAGCACTAAAATACATTGCTATTTTTTCACCGTGTTGTAATTTATTTTAGCTCTATAAAAATTAAAAGGTATTTCAGCTTACGCCCTCTTATAGTTCTGATGTAAGCCGAAATAGCTATCAACTATATACCTTATAAATTTTCTCTATCCAATATTTTAATATTTAACACGGTGAAAAAAGAGCAATGTTCTTTTAAGTTATATTTTTTTTTATAAGATAGCTATTTCGGCTCACACCTTCGTCATAACTGCATTCATAGGATAGTTCTGACGAAGGTAGGAGCGGAAATAGCTATCAACTATCTTATAAAAAATTTTAGAACTAAAATACATTTTACATCATACTATTTTTTCACCGTCGTATAATGGGAGTAAATAAGTAAACGCTAATTTAATCAATAAATTTAAATCTTTATTATGAGAATTTGTTCAGAATGAAACGATCCACAGATTAGAAAACGCAGGGCTTTAATAAAATAATAATCAACACACATAAAACTACGAATCAAGATACGTATTGAAAAATAAACCCAATCAGAATTATACCACTTTAAATCAATGCATAATAGAATAAAAAAAACTTTATCAATCTTGGCTTCAATTAGATTCCCATTATAATTTCGGCAGCATGTTGCCTGAGCAACTATTTTTAATTAATATCAAAAAGCCAGGGAGAAAATTAATTTTCAACTAGTCTAAAGTGATGTATAGCATTATTAATACATCTCCTCGTTAGTTGGGTCATTTTTATTTAGAGAAATTGGATTTGTTGTGTATAATATTGTTATATGACGTTACAGTTCGAAACGGGGAGCCGTTATATATAATTATTTGTTGATATCTACGATTCATGTTATACGAGATTGCTGATGCCGTTAGTTAAATGTATTTGATAAATTGGTGATTTGAGTGTCAGTTATATTGATTTGTAAGTCATTTAATAAAAAATATTTAAGCAATATGATTGTTTAGTGGAAAAATGGCAGCATTTTTAAAATCAGTCGGTTTTTGGATTGTTTGTAGATTATA